>OX439243.1:5000-4805000 GCA_949319165.1 Sialis lutaria | reverse complement strand
ACATTAATTTACAAATGATTGATTGCGTTTTGACAAGTCCGACTAAAATTCAGTTTGTGCAGAAGTACCAATAGGTATAATATATAATTTATTCTTTGTATATTGTAGGACTCTGCATTACCGATTCTTTTATGTTGGTACAATTAATTATGCATTAATGCATTTATTTTTGATAAAAAGTACATACAACATAATATTTATAATTAATTATTGATGTTTTATTACAAAAAAGGAACCAGTGTATATTATGTATAACTGTGTAGAGGAGAGCTGGGATATGCAGGGCCGGATTTACAAATTCGCCGCCCGTAGGCAGTTCCGAAAATTGCCGCCCTTTTCATTTAATAAAATTCAAAAAAGTGAATATTTTTCATATTAATGAGCTTTTTTTTTTCGTTGTCAAATTTTTTTTTTAGGTTAATACATAAAAAAATTACTAAAACGCTCAAATCTGCCGCCCCTAAATTTTTGCCGCTATAGGCACGTGCCTACATTGCCTGCATGGTAAATCCGGGCCTTGGGATATGTTTATAAATACTCATTTTATACAGATTTTTTTTAAATGTAGATTTTTAATATGTTCTTTTTTATAGGAAATCTATACTGGCGGGGGGGGGGGAGGGGGGGGCAGATTGCTTGCTAGTTGGTTATTTTATTTTTTTTATTTATAAAATATATCTTTTTAACTGTCTCCTCTCCACTAAAACAGTTTGTAGGATGCACCCTTGCAAATCCCCATAATTAAATGTTTCCCTTAAAAATATTACGTGTCATTTTGATATGCTGCATTCCCTTAAACATCGTTCATGACTCCCTCGGGATTTGAAACCCTCGTTTAAGCTACTGCTTGATATATTGTAGAATTTATTCAAAGAAATCCAACATTTGTTAGATTTTTTTTCAGATATAAATAATGAACATTAAGGAATAATAAAAATATTATTAGCATTGTAATTTATTTTGAATAATATAGGTATATACAAAATGCATATAATCTCTTTGGATCACATCCCCCCCCCCTCTACAAAGTAAAAATACTGTATTTGTTTTCTATTAATCCATACTAATATTATAAATGCGAAAGTGTGTCTGTCTGTTTGTTACCTCTTCACGGCTAAACCGCTGAACCGATCTTGATGAAATTTGGTAAGAAGAAAGCTTGCATCCTGAGAAAGGACATAGGTTACTTCGAATTCCAAAAATTCATCCCCTAAGGAATTGAAAGGGGGTGGAAATGTTTGGTGGGAAAAAAATTAAATTTGGTTTTAAATATTTCACCACCGATCACATATGAAGGGTTATAATTATTTTCATTCGATCCGGTGGGAAAAATACTACGGGGGGTGGGGGTTTAAAGGGAAAAACAACCCCCTATCTTACTAAGGAGCCGAGATATTTACAATTTTGTATCCATACTTAATATTATCTTTCTGTCTATTTTTTTACTTTTTCTCGGCTAAACCACGGAACCGATCTTAATGATATTTGGCAAGGAGATAGCTTGCATCCTAAGGAAGGACATAGGCTACATTGTATCTCGAATAATGTATTAGATAAAAAAAATAGGTGTGTAACATTTGACCTGTTTTATTGATTACGATAGAAAAATCTGCATTATCTATATGTATTATTTAATGAACTTAATGTAGGTATTTTCATTAACCTAAATTCCACGCAAACAAAGTAGCAGGTAGCAGCTAGTTACTTATAAAAATTAAAATTAAAATTAAATGAAAGTTATTTGCTGTTATCATTTGTCTACAAGTGTTTCCTCCCCCCTACCCCATTAGTAAATATTCTGCGGATGCCCCTGATACTAAGTATTTATATTATACTAGCTGACCCGGCCACGCGTTGCTGTGGTTAACCTATACTTTAGCAACATGTGGTGAAATTGTAGGTTATATGAAACGTTTGGAAGTTTGACATAGCGCCATCTATTGAATACTTACTCAATCCAGTCAACAGATGTCACCATCTGTTAGAATCGTTTGGAGCTAACAGATAAAGACAAATAATTTGCAATAAAATAATATTGCGATCATAAATTGAGATGTAAGCTATCCTATCTTTTAAGTTGGATCAAACTGCACACGGTGTACAAATTTGATTAAAATCGGTTAAGTAGTTTAGGAGTCCATCGCGGAGAAAACATGTGACACGTAATTTATATATATTAAGATATTGATTATTTTTATATTTAATTTCTTTAGCCACTGAAAAAATTAATAAACTCGAATAAAAATGAAAAAATGTAAGTATATATTATGTAATATATTATATGAAATGTACATACTGAAACAATTATAATGAAGGAGAAATAGAATCCATAGCGTAACTGCAAAAGATGATAACAATTAAAGCGAATGGAAGCATCGTTGATATTAAAAGCAATTTGGAAAATTTCAGGGTTTCATTTTGGAACCAAAATTAAATTGGAGGGAACGTATTACGTACATTAGAAATGAACGCGGCCATTATTGCTTACTCCCTTCTTAGGTAATTGTCATTTGTAACTTCTTGGAACTTACACTTACTAGTTATGTTTATTTTGTACTCTGTTTCCAGTATTACATTCCAAGACAATACAATAGTTTTTAATATACGTTCATGGATATGAATGCACCACACAAGTTTTCAAATTATAGATAAATATACTGTTATCCCTATGGAATTTTTTTTTATGTAATATTTTTTTCAGGATATGTTCATCAGCTAACTCCCTGCTAAATTTCATCAAAATCGGTTAGGCGGTTTAGCCGTAAAAAAGTAACAAACAAATAGACAGAGTTATTTTCGTATCTATAATAATAGTGTTCTTAGTAAAAAATTTATTAGGTTATAGTTCAAGAGCTCAGATGGGGCAGAAAAAATATGTTATCATTTTTCTGCCCCATTTGAGCACTAGGCAGACTTGCGGAAACATTTATTCATGTGATGTATATTATGGAAAAATAGTCCCAACCTCGACACCCGGGGATAAAGGGGTTTAATTCCTTAGTGAACATGTAAAGAAAATTTGATAAATTTTTTACCAGATTTATAATTACATTGTACATATACAATTTTTTTCATATATTAATTATATTTAATTACACTATATATTACATAATATTCACTTTGTACATCGAACATAAATTTTAATACTTTGCACTCAAAATTTTAGAGTATCCACTTTATACACGTGAACATAAATTTTGATACTTTTTTATTTTATTTTTTTAATACATAAGGCGAATAATAATCGTTTTGAAATAGAGACAGGCACAAAAATCACATTAAAAATATCAAAAATATTGAGGCGAATGGAGGTTGGTATGTTTTTGTGTAAGGTTAAAATATAGAAAATCACAAAAATCACATTTTGGACCAAATGTTAGTAGGTAGCTTAGGTAAAAGTATAAAATATCACAATAAATATATAAAAAATATGCCATTTTTATATCTGATAGGTGCAAATTTAGGTCAAGTGCAAAGTATTATTTTTTTTGTTCAAAGTATTTTTAGTGGAAACTATTTATTTAATGTGATATAATTTGTTTTAAGTTTAATGTTGAAAAATTAATTTTTCATCTAGTATATTTGTTTATAAGTAAAAACGATTAAATTAAAAAAAGTGCATTTAAATACAAGCCTTAATGCAGCGTTTCTCAACGAACCCAATTTTCAATCACAATTCTCATCGCGCCCCCCTTCCCCCACCCTCATAAAAAAAATTTCACTGAAAAATAGATCTCAGCTAAATATAAAAAATGCTTAGTATCAATTTCTAATATTAAACCTTCTTTCGAAAAACTTTGCTCTGCAAGACAGGCCCAAGGGTGTCACTAATAATAATCTTGTGTTAAATTTAATATTGATAAGTTTATTATTAAATACATCGTGCAGTACTGATACATTGCTATTTATAAGTGTATTATATCAGTGTAAATGTAAACGTGTATTTTATTTTTTATTATGTCAGAATTATTACTTTTCTTTCAGTAAATTAAATACATTTTTTAATATGTTTTCTCATTTATTTCTCGATTTACTCGCGCCCCCCATTCAGTTTTATCACGCCCCCCTAGGGGGGCGCGCCCCACAGGTTGAGAATCGCTGCCTTAATGATATGAAACCTATTTTTCAGCATGTAGCTAACAATGTTTTGTTAATTCAATTAAACACGAGCTAACATGACAGTTCTAGTTACTACTTGACTAATACAGAGCTATAGTTCCCAGAAGCCTCTATTTACTACGTTACGATATTTAATTACTGTTTCCATATTACATACCTAGATCTAATAATAACTGTGGTTTAATGACAGTATATCGATCCATAGACTAACAACGTTAAATTTAGATTATTTAATCATAAATTTCAGAAAATTGTAAACGATTATTTAGCACCTTTATTGTATCATTTTTTTGTGTATATTTCAAAATATAATACAAAAAAATTCACAGTGAAATTTATCGTTATAATCCTTTTCTTTGTCTAATAAACACAATAGCATTAAGACCACTATTTCTGAATTTATGAAAGCTTTGCTTCATCTCAAAGATTATTTTAAGTAGGATTACATTTTTAATTATATACATAAATATATAAATAAATACGAAGGCCCGGTTTCTCAATATGAGTTTAAACCACATAATCCAGTTAAACTGAAGTTTAAAATATACATTTGTTTCTCAATGTCCAGTTAAAAATTATAACTAAATTAAACTCAAGTTTAACTTTTAACTGCCAGATGAACTGTCGGTTAATAATTAAACTTGTTGACAAAAATTGTAAACACTCAAAAATAAATAATGTATGTATTTGTTGCTATCTGTAATAAATTTAATGAGTGGCATAAAAGTATGTATAACATAATAGTGTGTATTTTAACTATTGACACTATCGGCTATCAGCCATACCATTATTAATTTTTTATAGCTAATTTCATGCTTCGATGTTTTCAAAATTACAAAATAGCATCAATTTTTTTTAACCCAAATATTGACATCCGATTTCTTTTACATTCTATAGTAGCACTATATTATATTATGCATTTTAGTAATGTACCCTGTTGTCTTTTACTAAAATTAGGGTAAGGTTTCTTAAGTCGTACCCCATAAGGGAAAAATGGATATAGATTGAATGATTGATTGATAAAAAAAACATGTGCATGCATTATTTGTTTTGATTATTTATGTATCTATTTGTTACAACAAAGAACGAAATTTTTATCATTTTGATAATAATTTTATTAATTAAAAAAAAAAGTACATTCGGTACGACTTAGGACACTGGTTTCCTAAGTCGTACCACCTATAGCTTAAGTCATACTTATGTAGAATGAACAGCATATAACATCTTTTAAGTTATTTATATATTATAATAAACAATGATAAACAAAATTATAATCAACTTGGTAGAAGCAACCAAGAAAACAAACAGAAAAAAGAAGGCACTAATATTAAATAATATCAAATTAAATTATACGTCGCGGGGTGGGTTTCGGGATATTATATAATCTATGCGCTTCATTAAATTCTATATTATTGCTCCGTAACTAGAATAGTAAAATATTAAACAAATGTAATTGGAAGTTAACCACATAGACTTAAGTCTTATCGGTACGACTTACAAATTTTGTAGGGGTACGATGTTAATTAAAACTTAAAAAAATCACAATCACATATCCTAAAAACTGCAAGTCGATTCATTTTATAAAAATAACTCACTAAATACTACAAAATCCGTAGTGAACATTAAAAATGTCTTTATCACCATATTATCAACTAAAAACTCTAATGAATCTAGTTAAAAAATAAGATGAAAGATGTTAAAAAACTTATTTGTTAAATATTTTTTAAATGAACACACTAACTGAACGATTCTCAATGTCCACTAAAATGGTCGACTGGGAAGTACATTTTACAACCACTAGAGGCGCCGTTGAAACTAAACATGCTGAGATATTGACGGGGTACGACTTAGGCGGCGGTACGACTTAAGAAACCTTACCCTAACTCGTTTTTATCACATTTAATATAATAATTTGAGGTTAATTTTTAGTAAGAAAGAGTTAAATTTCAGATTAGGTTAAACTTATATTGAGAAACTGAGTTGGTTTAAAACGAACAATAAGTCCAGTTTAAACCTAGGGTGAAGTTTACCTAATTTGTAGTTTAAACCCATATTGAGAAACCGGGGCTAATTAACTCTTCAAATTATTAACTTGTACTTATTAATGAATAAATAAAGTAAGTAGAGTAAAGCGGGGAGTTAATGTAATACAGGTTTCTGTAAAAGTAATAATGGTATACTTTTTTTTCTATGTAGGTAATCGATGCAGTTTGCAATCTCTTGAAAGCTTTATTTACTACTTTCATATCTTGGAAAGTTTCTGTCTCATCTCAATCAAATAAAAATCAAAGTTAATTTCAAATTGTAAGCTTTATTTCTATTAAATATATTCAGCACCTTCAAATTATTAATTTGTACTTATTCATGAATAAATAAATTAAGTAGGATAAAGTGGGGAGTTAACCCGGGAAAAAATGATAAGATATAACAAGATATTATAAGATATGTTCGCATCTCGTTATATATGGTAATATCTTAATTTTTGAGCCTAAAATATATTAATTTATATAGATATATCTGATAATATATAGTAATATCTTAATATATATTGGCCCTAAGATCCGAAAATATATTGTTATATATTTTGATATATAGTAACATCTTTATATGTATTAGCCCTCAGATCCGAGAATATATTGTTATATATATTTATATATTTATATATCTGCTAATATATTATGATATCTTAAAAATATTATTTTGAAAAGAGTTCACTTAGCTTAGAATATATTGTAATATATTATTATATATAGATATATCTGCTAATGTATTATTATATCTTAATAAATTTTATTTTTTGAGTTATCATAGCCAAGAATATATTGTAATATATATTAATATATGGACATATCTGATAATATATAATCATATCTTAATATATATCAGCCCTCAGATGCGAAAATATATTGTTATATATATTTATATATTGTTATATCTGCTAATATATTATCATATCTTAAAAAAAATATTTTTTATGTATTAGGTAAACGCCCGGTGGTAAAGTATTTGTAAATAAAGTGGCTGTTACTTTTTTAAATTAATAAATTTATTAAATGATTAACATTTGTTATAACAAAATATTACATTTGACCAATATCAATGGTGATAGGAATCCGGTAGTAAAAATTTGAGGATTGTAGCAGTTTGTATTAATTTTTTACTTATTAAATGTAGATGGTATTGACGCACAAACAACAGCATCCTAAGCGAAGAACCGCGTGTTTTTGAGAACATTAGTGATGCTACTGATGGAAGACATCTTGTCAAAAGAGCAAAATTAAAAAAATTACCAATAAAAATAAAATGTTCATATTCATCTTGCAATAAATCGGATAGCAAAAATTTTTTTTTGCACTTTTTTAGATTTATTTTAGTTAGTTTTTCTTTCTAATTTATTTCTTAATTTTTAGTTGGATTATTTAAAAAAAATCTTAGTTTCTCAAAAATAATACCTACCTACATAATATCAATTGGGCAAAAAAATTAATATAAAATCATCAAAATTCCCAAAAACTAGCTTTTTGTGGTGTATAAAATACACCACGTGAGTAACTGTGTTACGGTATTTCACACGAGTAATTAAGGGTTAAGAACAAATAAATACTGAATAAAAATCAAAAGGCCGCTGGCCCTACACTTCTTTAGTCTAAATAATCATTACTTGATACTGTAAATCGATAGCACGTATTTATACTAAAACGATTATCAAATTTTATATTTATATCGCAATGAATTCTGAAGAAATGGAATAAAATTTTTTTAAATACCCTGAAACGGTAAAATCAGATTAAAGAGAAAAAATTTTGACTAGAATATAAGCCAAATTTTTCTCCATGTAACTGTCCATTGCTCCTTCTGAACTGGCATCCCGGGCGGTAGCCCAGTCTCCCTCCCTGATGTTGGCATTGCTATTATACATTAACAAAATAAGCAACGAATTTTAATAATATTAAATTAATAATAATAAATATAAAAAATTCAAATATCAACCATTCTTTTTTCTAATGTTCACTTGACTTGAATTTAATATTGCACTCGCGTTATTTGTATATGTAGTTTTGTATATATATTCTGATTTCACGAAATAAGTAAATTTTATTTAGAATTGCCCATATAATCAGGAATGATAAAGTTATAAGTAACATATATTTTTGTTTTAAAAATTCACAGTTGACATATCACCCAAATTTTCAATATAATTTTATAAATTAAGAACAAAAATATTTAAACAAAATTTTGGACAGTGAAATATTTTTTTAAATAAATTTTATGCATTTCTCTACAAAATTAATATCTTTTAGTTTTACTCTATTTTTAATAGTTTTTGAGATATTTTGTTTTCAAAAAAGTACATTCATCATATTTTAAAATAGGTAGTGGATATTTTTGGTGAAACTTTTTTTTTAAAATGATGTTCCCACGCATTTATCTAAAAATTCTACAACTTGTGTTGACAATTTTTATACAAACATTGATGAATACATTTTTGAAATTATAATCACTGAATTCTATGATCACACCAGTCAGGTGTGATAATTTCTCAAAAAATACAATTTTTAGTGATATTAATAGACCGAAATTTAACTTGTAAGAGAAATATAAACTCCGTTACAGCCAAAATCTCAAAATTCGTGCACGCACTTAGAATGTTAAGCAACAAGGTTGTGCAAAATGTTTTGTTACATGTGTATTAGCTTATATACATTTAATTATTAGATATGGAATTTTTTTGTGCTTCTCTTCTTATACCTATAACATACTCAAAATACAAAATAAATTGCTTCGTATTATGGCCAGATATGACCCAGGGAACACTGCCGTCCACTGCTTATATAATACAAATTTTTAAATATAATCGATAGGTATTAATTTATTAGAAAATGAGTTATTCACAAAAAAAAACTGATTTATGTAATATAAATGACCATAATTACAACATAGAAACAAACACAATATGAAATCTATTCAAACACGTAAACAAATTGTCAATAGAAATGTAGTTAACAATACAATTAAAATTTTCAATAAAATTCCTAAATCTATAATAGATCCGTCTGTTGAAGAACTGAAAATTACTTTAAAAGAATATTTAATAAGCAAATGTCACATGGTTTTCTTCATTTATTTACTATACATACATATATTTCGGATTTCTTTAATAGTCACAATATTTCTATACAGTTTTTGTATATATTTTTTTATTTTATTAATACGGGCCTCAAATATTACTTAATACGCATATGGATTATTTTTTTTAATTGATTAAATAATATTCGAGTATGTTGTATATATGTAATAGCTATACATACTATGTTCGTAAAAGTTGGTGTAACTTGCCTCTCACTAGCAGTGTGATTTCACTTTGAATCAGTATATAAGCAACCAACGAACTCTAATGTTTACATAGGTGCATTCAAGTAAGTTAATACGGACGTAAGTAAATGAAGCTGCTATATGTTTATTTAATTATATAATATATGTGACATTTGATTATAGATTCAGTACGAGTTTTCCCTGGTTGGACGATTCTGTAGTATTGGGATAGATAATAGATGGATACCCCCCCCCCTCTATGCATATATTATAAGATATTATAATATATTTTTAGATATGCCAAGATATACAAATATATTAACAGATATGCTAATATATTGTTATATATGTCGAGATATACTTGTATATTAACATATATACTAATGTATGCTAATATATTGTAATATATGTCAAGATATGCTTGGAGCCTGAATTTGGCACGATCCAAGAAGGCATTAGTATATATTATAATATATAACTATATCTTGCAATATATTACAATATATTATAATGCGTTCTTGGATCGTGCCAAAATCAGGATCCAAGCATATCTCATCATATCTGACCAATTGGATCTTGTAATATATGCTAATATCTTATCATTTTTTCCCGGGAATGTTATACCAGTTTGGTACATTTTTTTTCTATGTAATCTATGCAGTTTGCAATCTCTTGAAAGCTTTATTTACTACTTTCATATCTTAGAAAGTTTCTGTCTCATCTCAATCAAATAAAAATCAAAGTTAATTTAAAATTGTGATCTTTATTTCTATTATCTCTTGAATATAATTCACAAGTGAATGTTACTCCACTGTATTTATTTGTTTTATTTTTGATTGTGATTTTTTGTGTACCATAATTGGCCGATGTGCAAATAAATTATTACTATAATTATAATATTAACCCTCCGTTAGGCGCGCGTACTACTGAGTTTAGGCGTGCGGCATACCCATCTGTAGATTTTGTAGATGACCAAAACAAAAATCAACTAGCCCCACCCCAAATATAAAATATATTTTTTCACAAATACATTATAGAATCGAATATTACATCTATTTTCTCGATCCCAGGAGGTAAGTATCCTATTAGCCTCCCCCCTCCCTGTGAACGCCCATGCCTATAATAGTGTGGGGTTCTGTAATTATGGAAATCTTATATGATCGGTATTGTTCTAAACTCTTCGTGGAATTTTAAATACACCACTGCAAAGTTTTTTTTGGGTCAAACATGTCTAATTTCCGAAAATAGTAAATTATAATACACGCCTATAAAATAGAACTAATATTTCTTACAAAAATGATAAAAATAAAAAAATCGAAACACAACAAAGTTACACCGTTAGGCGCGCCGTTTTTGATTTGTTGTAACTCAAAACACCGGGTTAAAAAATTGCAACTAAGTAACTAAGAGTATGTTAGGATTCATAATCGACAGTTACTTATAAGGACACGTGCTCAAATAAAGCGTGATTTTTATTATAACAGTTTTTATAGCAGTGGTCTACGCATGTATGCCGCGCGCCTAACAGAGGGTTAATAATTATTGGTTTAAATATTTGGAAAATAATTTTAAAATAAATGTGTAACTATTATGACAGTATAAGGAGGTTGACACTATAGGGTGCGGGGCCGACGATAAGTGGAACGATGTGGGTGAATGTTTGTGGAAAAGAATAGAGTGTGTCTCTCTCTGGAGCACACGAAATCACATAGATGCGTCTCTCTCTTTTTTTCACACACTTATAATTTTATAATTAAAAACACAGTTCCTAACCATTCTGAAAATTTCCAGATATTTTTGTAAATGAATAAAGAATGTATGCTCAAATTTTCATAAAATTATCTCTGTCACATCACTTTAAAAAGTCTGAAATTTATGCAGTTCTCATAAAAATGCATGTTAATTTAGTTATTTAATATCTCTTAAACTATTCTCCTAATAACTTTGAAATTTACGAGGATTTTTTAATATTAATGTCTTGTTATTTTCAATGTTTGATCGAAATCTCTCTGTTATTTTTTCTATGGTGTCAATCTCCTTAAGGGGTATGAACAGTGTAAAATTTTCAAAAAATCATTTTTTTTATTTGTATATAAATTATTAATTTACACATTTACACCCCATATAATATGTATCTCAAGTATCATGTGAAAATTCGAACGAATTATTCGAAAAGAGCGCCAAATGCTGACATGGAGTACTTTTTACTAGCTCAATTTATTCTATATTTTAAGAATCTTTTTTTATTTTGTCCTCAGATGATCCATTTGAACAAATTGCTGTCAACGCCACTGAGGCCAGATTCAAGAGGTGCCATTTTCAAAGGACCTTTATGTTTAAATATACCATTTAAAAAAATTAAGTACTTATTAATGTACTAAATATGTGTACAAAGTTTGATATGAATCCATCAAACCGATTTCTTTTTATAAAATAAACAAAAACACCTACAATTCAAACGTTTACACTGTTTATATCCCTTAAAAGAAGGTCAACCCTCTCGCTAGCAAAAAGGAATTATAAAAAAAATGAGGTTAGTATTTACCCTAATTTACCCTACATAATATATTTCATACTTACAAGGAAACCTTTTCAGGTCGAAAATTCGTATCGAGTTTAAACTTTGTATATAGAGGAGGTCAAAGTAAGTAAGAAAAAAATTATCACAGCTGCGGTAAAACGGTTTAAGGGGGTGAAACACCCCTATGAAAATGTGCAAAATAATCATATTTTTTCAAATAACTGAAACTAATAAAAATTTTAAAAAATTTATAATATAAAATTTTTATGATTTTTTATGCTCTTTCAAATGGCGACAGTCAAAATTCGAAAAAAAGAAACCGTTAACCCCCACCTCCCACCCACTTAATTTTTTCGAATTTTGACTACCGCCATTCGAAAGAGCATAAAAAATCATGAAAATTTTGTATTGTAGATTTTTTTAAATTTTCATTAGTTTCAGAGTTATTTAATAAAAATATGATTATTTTGCACATTTTCATAGGGGTGTTTCATTCCTTTAAATCGTTTTACCGCAGCTAAGATAATTTTTTTCTTACTTATCTTGACCTCTAACTATATACAAAGTTTAAACTCGATACGAATTTTCGACTTGAAAAGATTTCCTTTTAGATATATAAACAAACCATAGATATTTTTTGTTCTATAATATTATTTCATATATTACAGATTAACAAAAAAAACTGATGCACTTATGGAAGATATACTATATCCAATAATAATCAGTAACCGAAAATTCTTGCTTCGCTTGTAGTTTTTATCCAATTCTAGCAAGTAATTTTTCCACTTCATTTATCTATTATCGAATACTTGTGACCAATTTCATATCTCATCGAATCTACACCAGACTTTTTTATTTGTAACATATTATTCTACTTTACTGACTCAACGATTAGAAAAAGTATATGTGTTCTTAAAACATTAGAAAAATTATCTGGGTAATAAAAATTGTAAGGGAACGGTGGATAATGTGACATACTTAAGGAATATTATTAAATCATAATACATGTTTCATATTTTTTTAATAATTCTGTTTGTTTGTTACCTTTTCACGGCTAAACCACTGAATCCATCTTGGTGAAATTTGACAATGAGATAGTTTGCATCCTGAGGAATTCTTATATCCTAAAAATTTGACCCCAAAAAATTTATTAGATAAAAAAATTATATATGTACGAGTGGCCTGTTATATCGACTATAACAAAAATCTGCTATACCCATAGACATAGAGATATGGACCGCGCATCTAACTCGAAAACAGAGCCGTGTCAAAAGAAAGAGACAGAAAGTAGTTTGAAAATATACTTGTCCTTACTTATACAGGAGTGCAACTATTTATTTTTGGCCCCGAACATTAAAAATATTCAAATTTAATTTTTAAATTTAATGATTTTTAATTTTTAAATAATATCAGTTTGGTATTTTATGACTTAATTCTAATTTCTTGTTAATCTTTTTTGTTGCTTCATAATTAGCAAAAGAAAAATATTTAAAATCTTATTAATTAAATTATGTATGTGATTATTAGTGCAATTCACCTCATCATTTTTTAACAACCACATGGGAATTGCTTTAAAACTATTTTTTATTAATAAACATTTAATATTTGCACAAGGTATCAAAAATATTACATTCTCGGAAAATCTGTTCAGTAATTATACAAACTATGAGATTAGTTGACGGTTTTTGTAAATTGCCTCGATTTTTTATATTTAGTAAAAAAAGATGATTACTGCGAAATAAGCAATTTGTTACAATTAAAACATTTGTTTGTTTTTAGTATTTTCCATGCTACAAATCCTGGCATATAACTAATTATTTCAATAATGTAATCATAATTAATGCCTTCATAAATACTTGGAATATTGTATTTTTGTTCATATAAAATATATACGCAATGATTTTCGTTACCTACCTATATTTTTATCATTACAAATATTGACTATTGACTGTATGTAAATAAATAAATATACGACAGAAATACTACCCTGAACTCTAGTAAACCATCAATCAGATACTTAGAAAAAGATATACATGTAGATCAGCGTTTCTCAACCTTTTAGTATTTGCGACCCGATTTTCAATCACAATTCTCAACGCCCCCCCCCCACCCTCATACAATAATATTCACCGAAAAATAGATAAATATAAAAAATGCTTTAGTGTCAATTTCTAATATTAAACCTTCTTTCGAAAAACTTTGCTCTGCAAGACAGGCCCAAAGGAATCACTAATAATAATTATTAATCTTTTTTTTAATTTAATGTTATTATTCAGTTAATTATTAAATACATTGTGCAGTACTGATACAATACTATTAATAAGTGTATTATATGAGTGTAAATGTAAACGTGTATTTTATTTTTTATTATGTCAGAATGTATTTTATAGCTTTTCTTTCAGTAAATTTAAATAAATTTTTTAATAATATTTTTCTATTTTTTTCTTGATATGCTCGCGCCCCCATTCAGTTTTATCACGCCCCCCTAGGGGGGCGCGCCCCACAGGTTGAGAATCGCTGATGTAGATATTTTCCAAACTACACTGCATCTCTCTCTCACATTTAGAACAAATGTTACACCATTATGTTAATACGAATGCGCTGTCCATGTCTCTATGTCTATGGCTATACCTAACCTTCTTCTTTTTCTTTTCTCTCCAAATCAGCGCACACGAAAATTATTTTAACCAAAATTTATTTTATTTATGAATTAAAATTTGATTCGTAAATCATAATTGAAAATTATCTAAATCTTTATTCTTCAAATAGAAAATAAATAAGACGAAAATTGTTAATACAACATATCGGTTTTAAAGACTCAAAATAAAGTCCGACTGAATCGGTAGATGTATAGTAGAATTACAAATTTCCCTTTTTTTTCTTTATTTTAAAATGTACTACAGTAAATTTAAATCATAATTCACTATAAAACGTCACTTTAAGTAATACAATTTAAGCCAAAATGTAAGAAATGCATTTTAAGTTTGATAAATCACAACATATGAGTCGTAATAAAAATATTATGTTATAAAAGTGTGATTGCATAATGTAAACAAGGGAAAGAAAAAATGAAAACATTCAACAGTGTGATATAAAATTTTTTTCGTCGTATAATACTGAATAATTTAAAATAACAAAGGGTAAAGAAAACCGTTTTGCCTCTAGTAGGAAAAAGCAATTTTCAAAAACAATAAACAAAAGGATCAATTTAAAACTATATTTTTTAAAATTATATACAATATTTTATTGTTTACATTTTTTTGACATTTAATGCAGTTAAGTACAGAAAATTGTTTGAATATAAAAAAAAAACATTTGATTATTTTTATTATTTAATTAAACAAAAGAAGAATTTGCGGCGTTAAAGCAAATTATGAATTTGTTTTATATGTGCAAAGGCGTAGCACAGTGAGAGGGGGGGGAACTTACCTTACCCCAACCGGAGGCGGAAAAATTGATCTTTTAGTTTAGAAGACACTGTCCCGGTAATATTATGAAAAAAAAAAGTTAAATTAATACAAAATTAAATATAAGGGTTACTGATACAAATCCTTGCCGGGGGCTTAAGGTTTTAATAAAAAATAATCTATTTTGAGTAACTTAATATATTTCCCATAATAAATTTTTTCATGCAAATTTATGTACCTTAAAATTTAATTTAGTTAGAAAATATTATCCCAAAAATATGAAGAAAATTTTATAAATAAATTTTCCTGAAAAAATGGAAATTTATTTCATATATGAACAAGGTCAAATCTTATAACAAAAAATGTATGTGCAATGTTTTTCAATATACAGTGTTTGACATAAGTATGACGAAGGGTTTTTATATAAAGATAGGCTTAAAATATTCCGAGTAAAGAATATCTATATAGTATGTACTATATTGAAAATAATAACATCAATATTCATAGGATTATATAAAAGTGCTACCATATTTTAACAAAGAAAATATGAATATAAATTTTGTTGACAAAAACTACAGTATATGAATATAAGCAATTTGTGATCTTATTAAGAATCCAGGGACGTAGATTACGTTCATTGTAAAGAGTGTAAATTTTCTATAAATAATTTATTTTTACTTTTTAGTGCTCCGTACCGAGAAATGTATGTCTGTCTGTCTGTCGAGTTCTAATAAAGTTTGTATAATAGACTAGGTGACTTGTTATGAATCTATAACCTTTCCAGGATCGTATACAGCCTAACTTCTCGGAGGGGGTCATACAGAAAAAAATCATAATAAAAAAAATATTAATAGCAGCTTATATATTTGAAATAAACGTATAATAAATCTCAAAATATTTTATCGTTTAGTTTTTGCAGGATTTCACTTATTCAAAAAAATTTGCTGATTAATAATCTGTAAATCAAAATTTATTTAGAGCTGTTTTTTGCGAGATATTAGTTAACAAACATTTTCTTGACTGCAAATTATTTAATTTAAATTTTAATAACATAAAAATTCGAATTTTGCAATAAAAGGTAGTAGAGAGAGATGCACAGTTCGGGAAGTAAAAATTAAGTCAAATAAATTTCATGCAACTCATATAAAATAATTATTTTAGCGATGTTCAAAATTAATTATATTAAAAATACTATAAGTCAATCATCATTTATATGAGTTAAGCAGCTAATTATCATTATATACAAATTTTATTCAAATGATTTTATGCCTTGTTTACATGGAACGAGTACTCGGTCGAGCCAGTAAGTTCGGCCGAGTACTCGTCCCATGTAAACACTAAGTACAGTACTCGGCCGAGTGAAGTGAACAAGCGAATGAAAAGAAACTGGTGCTCGGTCGAGCAGCATAACGAGTAACTTGGCCGAGTACTCGTCCCATGTACACAAGGCATTATTATTATTATTATAGTTGAAAATGTATTAATAGATAGCGATTTAAACTCAAACAGTGTTAATCTGACTATATACTTTAAATAACATTCAAATTTCCTCATAATATCTAATATAGCTATTTAATTGTTTTTTTTTTGGGAGGGGGATCATGACCCCTTGACCCTACATGTATGAAACGATTCTACTTTTGTAAAAATATTTTTAAAATGTAAAGAGAAGTAAATATGTTAAAATTACAAAATATATTTTTCCTTTAAAAGCCCAACATTTTGTTGAAAACATTTCCAATGGGAAACATTTAATTATTTTGAACGTAACAAGATTTCATCTAAATTTAATAAATTCGTGTAATATCATTACAACAAAGTCCATCTGCATTTCTCACCCACGCAATAAAATATAATTTATTCATTTAAACAATTACAGAAGTCATTAAATAAATGAAATCAACAAGAACAGTAGTTTAGAATTTTAGAGGGATATAAATTGTCGAGAGACCGCAACCTGGCTAACTGCAGCCGCAGTGAATGTGTTAATTAAAAACATAGAAGGTTTGTTTGAAACGAAGCCAGATGAGGTGACAGTAATAATAGAATTAAACTGTCGAAGGACGAACTAACGAACCTTACAGTTTTAATTTAAATCGCTGAAAATGATACCAAAATAATTATACATATTATACAGTTTGGTTCGGTTTGGGATACAGATATTTTAGGAGCTGATTCCTTGACTCATTGTGGGGAAGAAATTGTACGGGAAGTGGGGGTCTATCTTCAACACTCTCTGAGCTACAGGATGTTTAAAAAAAATCCTTCAGAGTAGTACTTACAAACAAAGATTATTTCATAACTTCATAACTTGTATTACGGTTTTATTGCTATCCGTGTTTCTAGTTCCGAGTTATAGCTCATCAAACTCAAAAAATATATTATTTTTTTAAATTTTTTATGAAAATGACATTTTTCTCCAAAAGTGCCTCTAATATGTGGTATTTTTTATCATTATTTTGGTGCGTCATAATGTTACTTACAAATTCACTATACAACGTTAGGACCTGAGTCTTACAGTATATGACGCACCAAAATAATGATAAAAAATATCACATATTATAGATACTGTTGGAAAAAAATGTCATTTTCATAAAAAATTAAAAAAAAAAAAAAAAAAACAATATTTTTCGATTTTGGTGAGCTATAACTCGGAACTAGAAACACGGATAACAATAACCGTAATACTGAATAATATGTTAGTTAATTACTTATGAAACTGACTCATTTTGGTTGCTCTAGATATGTTACTTTGGAAGTTATGAAATAATCTTTGTTTGTAAGTACTACTCTGAAAGAAACTTTTTAAACATCCTGTGTTGAAGATAGACCCCCCCCCCTCTTCCCACATAATTTCTTACTCAGAATGAGTCAAGGAATCAGCTCCTAAAATATCTGTATCCCAAACCGAACCATCCTGTATAATTAAATAGAATTTATTTAATTATGAATTATTTTAACCCATTACTTTCCGACTTTTTATTTCATAGAATTTTTTGATCAAGTTCTCAATTATTTTTGAAAATATTACTAAAAAGATAAATTCAATACAAGACATAATAATTATCAGTCGCAGACTAGATTATTAATATGAGAACTCAATGTCATATTTATAGGGTAGCACTTTTTTAACGACGATACTTTATACCTAGATTTATTTTTGAAATTATTGATATTGTCATGCTTTATTTACACTCTTAAAGTAATATTATATTATAAAGTTTCGTCAGTTTAAAAACGCTTTTCTAAGTGAAAAAAATGTAACTAGAAATGTCGGCTAGCTGGAATAATTCACGGTTGCTTTAAAAGTGTTATAATTTATCATTGAATGAATTCTACAATTCATTTAAAAAATTATTGTAAGTAGATAGACTCTAAAAACAAATTAGTATTGTAAATAAAATTAACAACGTTATTATGTCAGAGAAAAAAAAAAACAAAAATATGATGTCCTATAAATAGGACACTGGGAAGTATTGGGGTTAAGGAAGGATATTTTTATTGCATTTTAAAGTATTTAGGACACTTCTTCTGGAGTTGATCTTTAATAAAACTTCCACCAAAACTAATAATTTCAGTATTTTTTTCATTCGAAACTTTTATTTGAAACAATTTTTATAAAATGCTTATTTTAAGAAATATTTAAGCGGTTACTTTTTAAATAAACACCCTATATATTCATATTATAATTACTACCATTGATAAGTGATATAGATTAACATAGACAAATTAATTAAATAGTGCATTCTAGTGATTAATTATTTTAATATAGAAAAAATATATTAACTCTAATAATAGACATTGAGTGTTTCAGACTGAATAATAAGAGAACAAATTATCGACAGATGGTGGTTAAAAAAACACAAATGTATTTCATAGAAACATGCATACGACATAAATAATCATTTCGTATATACATGATTTAATTCCATGAAAATAAGATAAAATAAAATTGAAGAAGGAGATTATATTAATTTTATTTTCTATATCTCTAACGTAACTGGTATAACAACACTTGTAATTAAAGTAAAGTCATTAGCAGAAATGATTACTAACTATTTGCAGAGCTTGTAGTTGACCTAATTAAAGAATTTTACATTGTGAATAACAGACTTTACGAAAACAAATGGTTATAGTAATGTGTTGTTCTCAAGCTTTGTCTAGACTATATGTGAAATATATATAGTACATACATATATCTAAATACATTGTAGCAATGTTTCAATCATTGGTGGGCATTAACTCGTTAATCCGTTAATCGTTAATTAACGAAGTTAACAAAATGCTTAACGGATTAACTTTTAAGTTAACTCAAAAAAATGTTAACACTCTTGTTAACTTCCGTTAACTTTAGTCGTTGTTTGTTGACATGTTGTCATTATTTGTTTTAATTACGTGTCACGCAGACACACCGGCGCGGCGCGGCTCTGTTGATCAAAAGAGCAAGAATCCAGAGCCGAGAAACTTTTAAAAATAAAACAGCCCTGATGATTACTTACTATGTGCCAGTGAATACAAGTTATTATAACCTGACTTTTTAGCGTTTGCGCCATTTTTAACCGATTTCATTTCAGTTTATCTTTTTCTTCCATATTTCATATTAGTATAGTAAGTAAAGTAAGCGTGAGGAAGGTTTAAAGATAAAAAGATAGAATTTAGGTGTATAATTTAATTAATTAAGGTTTAGTTTAGGTGCGTATATGCTCTGCTACCCGTCGCTACTGTCGCTTGTAATAATTAAATTAATTAATCTATCTACTTATTTTTTTTTTACCTATATATCCCATCCCAAAAGGCGCCAAAAGCAGTATATATATTTTGGATGGTTAACTTTAACTTGCGTTAAATTTTTGAAATTTTAACGCTTTAACGATTGACGAAGTTAACTTTTTTATTAACGAGTTAACGATTAACGAAGTTAAATTTTGGATTAATTGTGCCTACCTATGGTTCATATCAGAAGATTTGTACTATTCAATTTTAGGTACTAAGTTTAGGTAATAATATTTATTTTATAGTGTGTAAAAAAAACACAGTCTTAATAATTAGAGCAATGTATAGATAAAAGTCTAAAATTTTATATGTTAGTTATGGATAACTCATATATTTTACTAATTTTTATTTAAAATATTGGACGTATAGTTTTTGAGTAATTGGATATTAAAAATAGAGTTTTTAACACACGATAAATGAGAGACCTTGCTGAAAGTGCTCTATTTATTGAAATTCTACACAATTGGTTATAAAGAGACGTTTTAAAAACTAATTATACGAAACTTCAACCCTTTTAAATACTATAAAAATTATAAAACAAATAAATGTTTACGTGTAATTTATTCAAAATAATGAAAAACTAGCTGTGCCATTTCAGCAAATTAGTACATGTTACTATTATATATACCGTTCTGACTATTTCAATATTCAAATTAAATTAAACTTTTTTTACTTTTAATAATTAACAAAGTAAAAAATTCAATTAAATGTAGGTAAGTACATGTATTCTGAATATAAATTAAAAACAAAATTTTCGAAACCAAATCTTTTTTTTAACAGTATGCTAGACGGATATAACCTTAAAAAAAGGAGTTGTATCGAGTTATGAAAAAATATTTTTAGCTTTCCAAATCTGTAATTTTTTTTTCTTATAATAAAAACTACCACCGGGCCAGTCGGGGCCTCCGAGCATAGGGGGTTCACAGCATTGAAACGGTTATTTTATGTAATAACATGCAAAAATAGATATGTAGCAACGACAAAAAGGGTAATTAAAATTAATAGCATGCAAAAATACTGAGGTAACAACGGAAATCAAGGTATTTAATTTTTATTTTACATATAGTGAAGAAACCCTCGGTCACTTGGAGACTCGGGAACCCCGAGCCTTTAGTTACTGTCTTGACTAAATTAGAAATATTTGTTGATATGTATTTAATTACAGTCATTACTGAATCATAATCTATAGACACTTAACTGTAAAACAGTTTAATTTGATGACAATCGATCAATGGGTGTCAAAATGATGGACATATTAACTAATTATTAGTGTAATTAATTTACTAATTATTATATTATCATAAAATCTGCTTTATATTATTTAAAATTTTATGATTCTTTATTTTATAACTTTTATACTGTAGTTTTTATCATTTTGTAATTATTAACGTGTGACAGTTACTGAGTTTATTTTGTTCATTACTGGAGAAAAAACAAAATAAAAGACTATAATTTAATTAATTTATAACATTACAAAAAATAAGCCCATCAATCTCAAAAAAACAGTACACTTTACTCTTAAATTCAAAGTTAAAAAAGGAATTTTTGATTTGATTGGGAATAACTCGATTAAAAATGGTCGTATTGCATTATAAAAAAAAACATATTGAAGAGAAAAATCTAATCTACAACATTAATCTGGCCAAAAAAAATTAATGTGGCACAAAAAGGCTCTAAAAAAAAGTTAAAAAAGGGATTTTTGATTTGATTGGGAATAACTCGGTCAAAAATGGTCTAGAAAAGTCTGTCTAGAAAATTTTAGACCAAAAAAATTATCATGACCCAAAGAAGCTATAAAAATTTTTTTTTTCGTCATCAAAAATTATTTCAAAAGCTAAAAAAAATTTTCTCTTTTTTTCTGAACATATTAGCACCTGATTAAATATTAAGTAGTGTACCAACAAATGTTTAAAGTAATGTTACTTACACTTATAATAGTTAATAGTTTACATATTATCTATGAATCCTCTCAAATCCATAAAACACTTTTCAACCCCTACTTTAATTGGATTATAACATATTTAATCGTATTAACACTACCTACATTTCGATTTCCGCGTATCCGCACTATTTAATACAGAATATTATCTACAAAATCGATCTATATTCAGCAAAAAAAAAATATAGCATATATAAACATATTTACTAGATTAAAGAAAATAATCCGTTTGTGAACATAATGCATTTTTTTTTTACTCAAATAAAAAATCGGATTTAAGCGCGTTTTTTTTTCGTAATCAGCTTACTGTCACATCACGAGTTTAAACTCATTTTGTTTGTATCTAAACAACAAATCCTGAGCTGTAAATGTATGAATGCTGTACAGGCGTTACTCAGCATCAGGTCGACATTTCCATTTTCAGATCACGTGAAGGTATCGAGTTTTTTTTATTTTTATTTTTTGTTTTATCTAGCTCGGTTACAAAATAGATGCATATAAAATTGTAAGTATTCAATATCTATGAGGATTTATTTATTATATAATACCACATATATTTGTAGTTGATCCGGTGTTATGAACACACATTTTGATGAATTTATTAATTATACAGGACTAGCTGCCCCGGCAAACGTTGTTTCGCCAAAAGATAATTTGCATGCTCTTTCTCATTGTTATGATGATTGTTATTTTGTGTATTTTGACTATTTTGAGTATTTTGACCGATGTTTAAACGTCGTCGTGTATGCATTTTTGTATTATTTCACTATATTTTAAGAATATAAATAAACTGTATAAAATAACAAAATTACGTAGTATGCCTGTTTAAATTTAACACAATTTAATTTAAGAAATACAACACATACCGATTATACCAATTCGGTTATTACCAATAGATACCTATATAATTTTACTTCCATGTTCGAAGAAATGGAAGTATTGTAATACCGTCAAAAAATCGTATCCGAGATAAGAACAGATTCTGATTGTACTAACTTCTATAAATAAAAGTTAATATCCGCATGGCGACTGTGCGTGTGTGTGTCTGGATATAGAATTTTCTTCCGTTCACGATAACTACTGTAAATATGCACCGATTTGAATATTTTTGGAGGGAAAATGTTTGCCTCAGTGAGTACTCCAGACCTATTGATTTTGGTGCTAATCGGATTAGGGGTTTTGGAAATATTCAAAATTTTGTACCTATTATCGTCTAAAAAGTGAGTATTATCTCACCAATTTTGATAGGATTTGGTACACTTGTAGTTTAATCAAATTTCATAAACGTGCCGAAAAAGCCATTGAAGGGGTGAAAACCACTCTCAAAATTTTAATTTTAAATACTATTAAATTCATGTTGCCATGGAATCAAACGCAGTTAAATTCAAATGTCACATAATTATTATTCTACAAAAATGTGTATTATACAACTGACTATTAGAAAACTAATATTTATAATACAAAGGTGAGTTTTATATTAAAAATTATTGTAAAATATATTACAGAACATGGAAATCATATAGGGTTCACCATACCGTTATTTCAGTACGTATAGGTATTAATATTTGATAAAAACTTTTAAATGTCAAAATACTAAAAAATATTTTATTTTAAAGCCGTGTTTTGTTTTCATGATGTCACTGTCACTGTTATTTATATAAAAACATAGTAGCCATTGAACGGTGTTTTTCTCATTTTCGTAAATATGTTAATATCTCGACCCACAATCACCTACCGGGTTCAAAAAATCTATAAACCTTCCCGAAGACCAAAGAAATATATGGTATGAATATGGCTTCGATACGTCCAATGGTTTAGGCCTGATGATCCGTGGTACATACATATGCACCAAGAGTTTTATATATTAAGATAATTAGTGAATACAATACCGGGATCCCGAAATACCGAAAACCGGGATCCCGTCCATTTTTCTACGGTATTACAATACCGGTATTAGTGCATATTATACCGGTATTTCTAATTAGTACTAAAATACGCATAAATAACTGTTAGGGAGTTGATTTTTACACTTAAACTTTCTTATTATTAGCTAAATTGTTTTTTAATATGTAATTGTAGTGTCAAATTATGATATTTTCCCGATATGTGATCGATTTTCCTAAGAAATATTTTATTTTTAATAAAAAGTAACGACAATGTAAGAAATTATATTGAATTCAGAGAAATAATAGAAGCTCAAATAATTGTTGTTTTTTTAAGCAATATTACATATCGAGTTTTTACCTTCAGATTATAAGCGACAATTTTCACGAAATTGAGTTTTGTATCACAAATGACGTCAATTCTTTTAATCCTGAGATTTAATGTCAAAAAGTTAGAAAAAAATTAATATTTCTTTTTTTTTCGTTTTTTTTTTTACATATTTGATGTTGACATTCTTGCTCCTAGTCAGTTGTTTCAATTTTCAAATACTTATTGTTGACGACATATAGAACTCGAGGTATTTCTATCAAGACTGCTAATATTTCTTCAATAGAGTAACTGATTTTTTTTAAATACCGGTATCCCGGTTTTGAACATAAATAATACCGAAATACCGCTATTAGGATTTTGGTCCGGTATTGTATTCACTAGTTATAACAAACCATTTCAAGTTCAAATTGAGACTAAACAATTTCAAATTGAGAATAATCAATTTCAAATTAAGACTAAACTATTTCAAATTAGGAATAATTAATTTCACTTTGAGACTAATCAATTTCAAATTGGGAATTCTTAATTCCACATTTAGTCCACTGCAATTAGACTGAAAAACATCGAAATGATAAAATCGGGCCTCTATGAACCGATTTTAATTAAACCTTTTGTATTGGGATTGTTTCGATAGATAGGTCAAAGTTTATATTTTCAAACTTTACGCTAGGCCCTAAATAATTTCCATTAAAGAACCACCAACGAGGTATACAGTGACCTCTCAGATTTTCTTTAAATTTTCATATGTATCAACAGGTAAATATATTCAGTAAAAATTTTTGCGATCGGACACGTCGTTTGCCCGTTGTGAGTGACGAAAGTCGTCGCGCGACGCATATACCTACGACAATTTTAAGTCCGCTTTACTGCTGCCTTATATAGTTACACAATTAATTCTGAAAAGTACATGATTGTATTACACAAGGGCTAAACTAATAATATGAGTCATTAGATCCCGGCATTAAGTATTTAGAGTGCCCCTTAGACCCCGTAAACTGATAAAATTTTATTCAACTTTAGATCTGTAAATTTTCCAGGAAAAAAATATTTGTTGGGGTTGTAATTTATGTACGATAAAGTCCCAATATACTACTATACAACATAATTCAGCAGGAATCATCTCCCTCAGTATCCTTAGCTCTGAGTATAGTACAGTCAATCTGGCGTAAATAAGACGGCAACTGTGCATTTTGGGTAGGCTGCGATTTTGGGGGGAGGGGTATCGAAGGGTTATCAGAAGTGAGTTAATAACTGAATTTTAAACTTGAGTTGAGTGGAGGTGTTGTTGTTTAGCCGCAATTTTGAAAATCGCAGTGGAGACATGCAAAGCTCTACAATGACCAACAAAGATCTAAAAAGATCTACATAAAGATCGATGTAGATCGTGATCTCTATCTAAAATGTTGAAATTTCTTATAATAATATAATAATAGTTTTTATTTTATAACTGAGCATTTACATTTGCTATTGAATGAGTCATACAAATAGAGAGAAATTAACAATATTATAATTCTAGTAATACAAAGTAAATATAATAAGTAATAAGTAAACAAAGTTGTAAGATGTAAATCATATTGATACCGTTCTACTATCTACCTGGTATATTATTGGATTTTAAAATTCTACTAAACTATATATGCATTTTTGTATTAAGATTTTTTGCAATTCTTTTTTGAATTTTTTTAATTCTATTTTTTATGTATGGGGGGACCTTATTGTAGATGCTGTTTTTTGTTAAATATGTTGTACCATAAGTAGGTACATAAAATTCGGATTTGAATCTGGTATCATACTCGTGTTCTGTATTGAATTTTTTTATAAAAAAAACGTTGAATTTTCAACGTTACAATGATCTTCAGAGATTTTTGTAGATCGTTGTAGATCTTTGTAGATCGTTTTAAATCTTTGTAGACCCGTCGTAGATCAAAAACCAGTGAAAAATATAATGTCTTAAAATGGAGATCTGTCGAGATCTGAGTAGATCTCTGCAGATCTACAATTTTTTACCGGACGTATAAAATAATTTTCATAATATCACTACTGTTTTAATACCGTTGCTGTTAACATGAGAACTGTCATATAAGTTTGATACCTTATTTGAGAGTGCTTGCTAGCTAGAAAATTTTGCTAACTTCTTTATTAAACCGAATAGAAGTCTCGAAAAATCAAATTCAATACTTTACTTCCGGTTGATTTTAAAGTATATAAAATAATATAAAGTATCTCAAAAACAATTTTATTATTTCCTAAAATGAAATTTTCTCGATAGCATATTAATAGTTTATTTCTATCTCAAGAAAGCAACAAGAATGTTACATGAAACCTTGTGATTAGCTTTCTATGTATTTACAAAGTTTCACAAATATCCGGTTATAGGATTTGTTTAGATTGACCTAAAGCTTTGTTTATATTTATACCATCTTATGTTGTAACATTTGCTAAGTCGATTTACCTTCAGAAACATCATACAACAAAATATTGATTTGTTTTGTTTGAAAACTTTGACGTAAGGATATTATACAATTTGCAGTGGAGTGTGTAAACAGTTAGATGCGGTAGTAGTTGAAACAGTACAGTGGCGTAACTAGGAGTAAAGTAAAGGGGAATTAAAGTTTTCATTAATAAGACACAAATTGTTTAAAAAATTAAAAATAAATAATATAAATTTTATAAAAACTACAAACAAATTATTAAGGGGTTACATACAGTTAGAATTTTCAAAAAATCGATTTTTTTAAATTTCATTTTCGTAATGTACATATATTTAAGTACACGCACAGAAAATTTCAAGTCAATTCGGCGATTATTTTCGAAGTTACAGGCATATTTGTAAAGACGTCTCAGAGCGTTTGAAAGTAAGAGGCCGGAGTTAAGAGGTTATATACAGTTAGAATTTTCAAAAAAATCATTTTTTTATTTCATTTTCGTAATGTACATATATTTAAATACACACACAGAAAATTTCAAGTCAATCCAGTGATTATTTTCGAAGTTACACGCCTATTATATAAATATATTTTTTTTTATAAACAATTGAAGGTCAACATTTTTGTCAAAAATCGATTTTTTTTGAGAAGCCGCCATTTTAAAATTTTTATTTTGCTTATTCCTTCAATTAAGTACAAGATTATAAATTACTTTAAAGAAATCCGTTTGGGTTTTTTATTTTAAATGATCCAGTCCAGAGATATCGTGGTCACCGTAAGGCGCCTTTTTTGAGAGGACCTCCTGGAGAACAGCTGTATCAGCTTTCAAAATTATTATTTTTACAAATAAAAAATGTTAAAATACAATTAAAAGCTACCATAATATGTGTATAAATTTTTACATTAATAAATTTAAAAGTCTTCTCTTAAAAAATTCTTGAAAAAAAAAACGTTTTTTTGGTCTTCTGACTGTATATAACCCCTTAATTAGATCAGAGATATGCATCGCATCTCTCTTGAGTCGAAAAAGTTTGGGATCCACTGAGTTACTAATTTAATGTGGTTGATATTTTAGTAAAATCAAAATGACTAACTCCACCAACCTAACAGTTTAAAATCGATTTAGGAACAGATTTATGAGAATTTAAGTAAGTACGAGATACAAAAAGTTTTACAATTTATTGGTAGTAATAAAATATAGAGCTGTTTGTTTTGTTTTTCAGAAAAATAGGTGTGTTTCACAAGTAATAAAGACGTTATGGAAAATAGAAATCGATCAAAGTGTAGTAAAAAGTTATCATTGCTTCAACTTTGAGTAATAATCGTTTCGTCTGTAAATATATGTAATAATTTGAGGGAGGGGTACCATATTTATGCTATTTTATATAGTTATTATATAAGAATATTCCAAATAGTTTTAGAATTATTTGTAAAATTATTTTTCCAGGATCTATCTATGAAAACAAGTACCATCGGATTCATAAGTCGTCTGCTACTCTAAATGTGAGAATTACTTACAACAAATTCGAAAATATATAAGACAAACATATTTTTCTAGGACGTAGCTATATAAGTTACATCATTTTAAATAAAAACACAAATTACGTCCATTTCATTACTTAATGTATTACTTCCCAGTGTCCTATTTATGGGACATCATATTTTCTAATTATTTTCTCTAACATAATAAAAAAATGTTAATTTGATTTACATTACTAATATGTTTTTAAGTCTCTTTACTTATAATAATTTTTATCCACGACTTATATATAATACATACATTACATACGTAGTTTTTACTATATAATGCGATATATTAATCCCAGAGGGAACTATGACGAAAGAGAAATTTTCTGATTGGTGCATTAGAGGGCAATAATGGTCATTATTGCCCTCTAAGTCATTATAGCCCTCCAATGCACCAATCAGAAAATTCCTCAAATTAAATAATACCATGGAAACAAAATACACAAACTTTAAGTCTAAAAAATTTATTTACGACTGTCAAATAAAACACCTAGTGTTTGTGTATTTGTATTGAAATGGATAAAAACTCTAGTAAAGTTGTTGATAGTACAAAACTTGTTCAGTTTATTAACTGTAATATTAATAATTTTAATATTTTTGGACACCAGAGAGTTTGTGTATTTTGTTTCCATGGTATTATTTAATTTATATTAATTTGAGATTAGAACAAAAATGCTTGTGTTGAAACTTGCATTCCTTGTATTCAGTTGTATTTTATTAAAGTAATTAAAATAGTCGTAGATAAAGTACAGTATACTACTCGCAATAATGGCTATTATAACCTCGGAATTTTTTTTCTCCCTCGCCGCTACGCGGCTCGGTTCGAAAACTATTCCTCGGTAATAATAGCTATCATTATTGACTCGTGGTATAATATACTATTAAAGCGAACTCTAGAGTTCATTCAATGACAAATTATATCTAATACTTTTAAAGTAACCGTGAAAATATTTGAGCTAGCTGACATTTATCGTTACATTTTTTTCACTTCGTAAAACGTTTTTAAATTGACGAGACTATATAATATTACTTATGAGAGTGTAAATAAAGCATAACAATATCAATAATTTCAAAAATAAATCCAGATATCGTCGTTAAAAAAAGTACATTGAAAACATTGAGTTCTCATGATAATAATCTAGTCTACGACCGATAATTATTATTGAATATATCTTTTTGGTCATATTTTCAACAAGAACTGAGAACTTGATCAAAAAATTCAAAGAAATTAAGTATTGGGGAGTAATTGGTTAATTTTATATCAAGTTTAACATATTTAAAATTCGGAATATCAAATATTTATTGCCACAAAAATTATTGAAATAATTTTCAATAGATTACATATAATATCTTAATCGCACAAAAATATAAATGAGTACTATAAACGAAGAGTACTTCTTTATCTAATAATTGAGTTTCAAAATATCTGTTTTTGTTTGGTACACTCAGCGTTCTATAAAACGTCCATCTACAGTACGACCGTTCCATAGTACAATGTTCTAACAGTTCTATAGAACGTCTTTCCCCAACCCCCACCATAATACCATTGCGACTGCTATATTTCAGCACCAAATTTAAATTAACAAATTGACGTTAAAGTCTTCTATGTAGATTTTATACACAAAACTTGTGTTTTTGTGTGACTCAATATGGAAAAAAATGAAATTCAATACAATTTTCGTTGAAATTGAAATATAATAAATAATATAAAAAAATGTGTAAGGTACATTTTATTTAAAATTTGATAATTTGAAAACGATTAAAAAAGGAAATAACAAAAATAAATTATTGGCATATGATTGTATAGAAATCTATACATTTTTCATCCAGTATTAAAACACCGAATAACAATTGTCTAGAGTTCTAGATTCTAGAGTATCAAAGTTGCAAAAGAAAATTAACATTTTATTGGATAAATGTATCTGTCAACTTTTAGGCGTGGTGGTGGGGGCTCCTCTAGCCGGCGTTATGTGGAATTATTGAATTACCAATGGCGACGTTATGTAGAACGCTGAGTGTACATACATGGAGAAATGATTTAAATATTATAATAATCAAATGGGAGGAGCCTACTAAGTTTGTGATAGCAAATTTCAACACAATCTGAACGACCTTAAGTTTACCATATATGTTTTTGTACATATATGTAGTATTATTCCATGAAGCATATAATAAGGAGGGTGAACTATGTATCTATGTAATATAATTTGTTGAGTCAAAATATGACGCCCAAGCTGGATTGTCTCTCATGCTCAAACCGCTGCGCAGTAATTGACTGCGCAATCGTATAGTTGTGTGCGTACCGCAATGTACAAATCAGTACAAATTAACAGAGCGAGGACTGTGCACAAAGTAAATTTCTTACTTCTGCACAGAGGTTTGACAAATTCCGACCGCCCCACAGTGGGTTAAAAATACACATTTTTGCGCGAAATTTCGCTTCATGCCAATTTTCAACCAATTTTAATGTAATTACTCGCATTTGAAAGGTAATTAGTTTCTGAAAATTACCCTTTCATCTCTTTTAATTTCAAAATTCGATTAAACGATAAATCCAGAAATTAATAAATCGAGTAAGACAATAGATAATATGCATTGCTTAAATATAAAAAATAATTTATTAATACTTGTTAATAATGTATGTGTTTAAACTTATATTACAATATATAGTGTGACCCCGAATATTGTGTATCATTACAGGTTGAGTTGATAGTGCGTATCTCTTCGATATCTTCCATTTTTTGTTTAATCGATTTTTCAGATTTAAGGAGACAAAAGGATACTTGAGAGGGTGAATTGACTATTCTTGGGGTTATTTTCAGAAATTACAACTACTTACTTTTCAAATACGAGTGATAACATTAAAATTGGTTGAAAATTGGCTTGAAGTGAAATTTCGCTTAAAATTGTATGATTTTAACCCATTGTGCGCCCTCTCCAGGTTCCGCTTTTCAGCCTAACCCCTTCCACTCGATTTTAATCTCCTTATTTAATACTACATGCATTACTCATTCTAGCTTCTCATCAATTTGATGTTTTAATAATAACACAAAAACACGTTGAATCTAATAAAAACATCCTAATGACCCCATTCTCAATCAATAAATCAATCATTTAAAAGAAACTTGTGGTGATATGGATATAGAATAGCCTGGGTTGGTCGAACTTTTGCAATAAAACAAACATCGTAGCATGTCATGAATGCAGTTCACATACACATAGAGGAAAAGTGCATGTATATATTGGGGAGGAGGGGGAGGCGATTGTCGAGTCGTAGATGATACATGGCGAGCCAATGGACGTACCCTGTTATCAGGTTTGGCGCGTCGAAGTTTAGCGTCTACCTGCCAAACATATTATCAGTAGCGTGCACGATAAATTATCTGTGGTAGTTATTTTTTATTAAATAATAGCTTTATTTGTATAAAAAAGATACATATCATGTATATGGTTTGCGTGGAATTTAGTTTAGGTAGGAACTGTAACCCATAGAGAAGAAGAAAAGGAAAAGAAAAACGGTTGATTCGTACAAAATTTCATTTACACCCATTTTTAATCTAATAAATTTTTGGGCGTCAAATTTTCAGGAATAAAATAACCTATGTCCTTTCTCAAGATGCAAACTATCTTCCTGCCACATTTCATCAAGATTAGTTCAGTGGTTTAGATGTGAAAAGGTAATAAATAGACAAACAGAGAGACACGCTTTTGCATTTGTGATATTAATTTGGATGTATGGGTATAATATTAAAAAATATTTTTATATTTAAAAACATCCACCTATTATAGAGGCGAGGTTTAATTCAGACAAGACTAGACCAAGATAATATCAAAAGTATGTGTAAGCCTCGTCAAGTGTCTCAATTTAAAAAGATAACTAAACATTAAAAAAATTGATATTAAGTTTTATTTCAAATATTTTCTCACATTTACAAAAATTGAGATAAGATGGCTTTCTATTTTCACAAGACGAGACTTACCTGACTATCGTCTCGTCTCGTGTGGCATCCTATATAACACTCATATTGTTGTGGCCGAGCTAAAGAATATATAGAATAAATTGAGCTTATTAAGACTCTATAAAACTCTCTGTTTAGACTAGATGTTGTGAATATGCACTATCTATATAATTTAACTACTTAACCCTTAGCTGCCACTGTGGGGTACCAGGCGCCCCACATTGTTTCAACTTCAATGTAAGCTATTAAAATTTTATTTTTTTAAATATATAAAATATTATATAATTTTTTTTTAAATAGGTAAAATGAAATGATTCATACAAAAAAAAAACTATGAATTAAATTTTTATGTACATACATTCATGCACAGTTTATTTCATAAAAATAAATTGCATTTCATTTTTTAAAGTAAAAGTAACATAAATATAAAATTATCGCAAGCTTAGGAACTGAAAACTCGTACAAGACTAAAATATATACTTAAGCTGCTATGAAAATAAATTAGAAAGGGGAATTCCCTAACTACATATTTTATAAATAACAGATAGAAAAAAAATTTCTAGAAGATAACGGTTAATAAAAATAAATAAAACAATTAATTGTCTAAACGTCAAAAATTTTAATAAGCAAGGAAACGTAGCGAGCTTTCGATTCACAAATTTTAGTTTTTTTTAATCGTGTAAAAACGGAATCAATTTTTTTTTCTAGACCGTGTTAAATCAAAACCGTGTAAAAACAGAATTTGGTGTAATATAGTAAAGAATTATGACGAATAAACAGATTTAAACTTTTCAATAATTCTGTAGTCCACGCTAGCGAAACCGCGGATACAGCTAGCCATTGAGAATCTGAATTAAATTTATCTTATAAATACAAATATATTTTGTATTTGTTCGCCTACGCCACTGGTAACCGGTTAGTAACCACAATGATACATATTCTAAGAGACCGTTATTTATGAGAATTGAATAGTCTGTAATATCCGAGCAAAAAAAAAACCTACAGACGTAACAACATTCAAAATTTATTTGTATGTTTTACAGTGACGTACGTATCTTGGGAAAAGATTGAATAAATAAATAATGTATACAGATAAAATGTACTCTTATAATTGTATAAAATGTCTTTTAGAATATACATTGGTATATATGTATATACATATATGAAAATACGACGTACATTAATATATTATTACATTTTTCTTTATATTTGCTTTTACGAAAATAATAAAAATACATTTAAGTACCTGCCATTTAAAGTTTTAGATATTTTTACTATATTAATGTCCGGTATTATAAAGGAGCTAACAACATTTGTTAGCTATAACAAGCACTTTCAAATTGGGTATCAAATCAATATGACAGTTCCCTTGATAGTCTTAACCTTCCTATACCTGCGCAAAGGTCTGTCAGACCGACAGATTACATTTTTTTTTCAATAACGGAGAATGCTACGACATCATGATTTGTCGCGATCTTCAATTTAATGCAGTGTGAGCATTCTTGCGAAAAGGACATGTACCAGTACACGACATCAATTGGTCTATAAGACCGAAGCTGGTATAGGTGTTTCACTTTTTTTCAAGTTTTCGTAGCTCGTTAAAAAAAGTAAATTTTTTCAAAGACTATCCCCCAGTATTATCAAGTTTAACTAAATGCTCTTTTAACTAACTGTCATATTATCAACAGATCGAAGCATAGCACATTTAATTAAATAGATTTTAAATTATCTGCAGTATTTCTTTACAACGTATATTATGTCTATTTTTCATTGAGAGCTTAAATATTGATTTAAATCACATTTGAAATACACCAAATTTACTTTAAAGGAGCATTTAGCGCTAAAGGAGCTTTAAATTGGTTGATAATACCGGGCATAATAGTCACTTATTAAATCAAAATATTGTCAGATATAAAAATTAAATATTTTTGATGTATTTATTGACATTGTTGTCAATAAATACAAATACTATTTAATATACAGGTTGACCCAAGTAAAACGAAACGGGCACGCTTTTGGTTATTTAAAATAAGATTTTGAAAATAAGCTCGAACACGTCGATTTTGCTATAAAATTTTTGCATGAACCTTTTCAACCCTCAGCGCTATGAGCACAACCCTTAAAATTTTAAATAGCATGGTAGGACAAGTGATACCTCATTTGAATGGTTTTTTCATTCTAAATACGGTACTATTTGATTTTTTCAAATCTGTTTAGTTTTAGTCAAGTTATTTACATTTTGAATTCCATAAATGCAATGATTTTCTGATGAAAAAACAAATATTTACAACTAAAAGTCAAAACAGAGTAAGCTTATTTTCTTATCAAATAATTAAAAAACATCCAATTTGGACATTTATTAAATTAAATCAAATAGTACCGTATTTAGAATGAAAAAACATTTCAAACGAGGTATCATTTGCCCTATCATGCTATTTAAAATTTTAAGGGTTGTGCTCATAGCGTCGAGGGTTGAAAAGATTCATACAAAAATTTTATAGCAAAAGATGTCCCCCTTGAAAACATAATCGACGTGTTCGAGCTTTTTTTCAAAATCTTATTTTAAACTAGCAGAATCCCGCGGCTTCGCTCGCGTAAACTTCGAAACTAATTAGAAATTAGAACCCTCCATACGTGATAGGGAATGACATATTACAATTTTTTATATTGATTTTTATTGATTACCTATAAAAAAACGAAATATCTCGAATTTTAGTTAAAAATTGTAAAAACTAACACCCTGCCTACTCTCGCAATTAGGGGTTGAATGTCGAAATTTTTATTTTAACAGATAACTATTTTGTCTGAATTTACCTTTATAATTAAAGCAGGTATGCAGATAAACATATCTAAATCCATCCTCGTCCCCGTTCCATGCTATTAGGGTTTGAATATCGAACATTCATTTTTAATTGAATATTAATTTATCTGAATTTACTTTAATATCAAGAACAATTATGAAGATAAATAAATCAAAATTTTACCCCCCCCCCATTCCCATAGGGGTTGAATTATCCTAACTGATATTTGTCTTGTAGAATACCTACTTGTGCCATGTTTCATTCGGTGAAAACAAAAAAAAATATTTAACAGAGTATGTTCGATAAGTTTCAACTAAATTTTTTTTAAAATAAACTTTGACACTCTGTTTTAACCCCTTAGGGGTTGACTTCCAAAAAATCCTTTCTTAGTGGGTGCTTACATTATAAAAGGAAGGCACCTACGAAATTTCACGTTTCTAGGTCCAGGGGTTTGGGCTGTACGTTGATATATGTGAGTGGTTAAGGACAAACTCTTTTATAGATATAGATGACCAAAAGCGTGCCCGTTTCGTTTTACTTGGGCCACCCTGTATAGTACAATTAAATATAACCCTTAAGAAATATATAGAACTATTTTTACATACTTACATACAACACTTGTTAATAAAATACAATGTTATTTGACTTGTCAATAACATACTTGTATCAACAATACATATCAAGTGACCTTAACTACATAAAAAAACAAAACACGAAGTATCCCCGTGCGATGATTGGTTCCAAACATGAAGTATTGTCCGCGGTTATTCTATACCATATATATCCCTACATCACATTACCCCTGTCCTGTATCAATTTTGCATGTCACGCGCGTTAGTTTGGACACCGGGAGTTTATTGTTCTTATACCAGAAGGCAGCCACTGTCAACCGTAATCTGTTCCCACAGCAGCCCTTGGGATGAATGTCAACTGTTGGTGAAAGACAGTAGACTGTCCGCTAGTCTATTGTGTTTCCGTGTTTTTGCATATGGGACGGTGACACTGTTGTTGTGAAATGAATGAAATTTTCAAACTTCAATTTTAATATAAATACGTAATGTTGATATCACATATGTAGAGGTGCTCTGGTTGGTTGGTCGGTGATTTTAGAAACTGAGGTTACAGTGTGGTGTAATACATATGTCTGTCTTAATTAAAATGTCACGTGCATTGTATATGTGAGCTGTTCAGAGGTTAAAGCAATTAACCTCGGAAAATAGTGTTGTTTAATAAAAGATTTAAACAGAAATAGGTGTAAAGGAAATATCACAGTTTTGTTATTCATTGTTAAATAAATTAACTAATACATATTTCATACTTATACATACACCAGAGATTCCCATGGGGGTATATGGAAGTTTAAAAAGAGTCTATAGTATTCCAAAGGGTCTATTTTTTTACTTTTCAACTATATTTATCTTTACATATACAGAGCCTTCCAAAAGTTCGGGGCCACCTAAATAACTTTTGAATGGTTTAAAATTAGGATTGAAATTTATAAAGATACAATGGGATCACCTAGTCTATTATTTAACTACAAAAACACGCACCCTCATACTCCCAAGGGTTGGGGGAAGGGGAAGCCAAGAAATATTTTGGAAGGCACTGTATAATTGCAATGACATTTTTTTTGCTTTCTATACTTGTAATTTTTCCATAATTTTACATTTTCTAGAATCTAAAAATCTATACCTATTTTTATTTATATGACGTACTTAAAGTATTCTTGATTTTTTTTTTAATTTTTGAAAAACGTTGATTAGCAAAATATATGTATAATAGGGTGATTCATTTCCGCAAAACATTTTTTTCAAGGTCCTCAAGCAAAATTTTAATCTACATATATATAGAAAAAAAAAATCTCACCAAGATTGAGCTCTTAATTCCTATTTTAAGTACTTGCAATTTAAATATGAAGTTTTCCCATTTAAAATGCATGTAAATTTTTTTTTTTTTTTCAAATTTCTAATGCTTAGACACCTTTTATCATATTGGGAATCGGTTTGATGGACCTTACGGGAAATTTCACGCTCTTTAAAATTGCCTTAGTGTTTTTTTCTGTAACTCACACTGGTTCGCCAGTAGGAGTCATCTAAATACAGTTTTTGGAATAAATTGTTTTTTTCTTTCAAATTTCTAATTTATCATATTGAGAATCAGTCTGATGGACCTTACGGGAAATTTCACGCTCTTTAAAATTGCCTTAGTGTTTTTTTCTGTAACTCACTCTGGTTCGCCAGTAGGAGTCATCTAAATACAGTTTTTGGAATAATTTTTTTTTCCATTTTTATTAGCAAACCGCAAAAATTAGGGAGAAAAAAAGAGCTGACTCGTAAAAAATAGTTTTTTTACCAATATTTAATGAATTTACAGCCATTTTTAGGCCTTAAAACGCAAGAAAACTCCTACTGGCGAACCAGTGTGAGTTACAGAAAAAAACACTAAGGCAATTTTAAAGGGCGTGAAATTTCCCGTAAGGTCCATCAAACCGATTCCCAATATGATAAAAGGTGTCTAAGCATTAGAAATTTGAAAAAAAAAAAAAAATTTTACAAGCATTTTAAATGGGAAAACTTCATATTTAAATTGCAAACACTTAAAATAGGAATTAAGAGCTCAATCTTGGTGAGAATTTTTTTTTCTATATGTAGATTAAAATTTTGCTTGAGGACCTTAAAAAAAATGTTTTGCGGAAATGAATCACCCTAATGTATAGTATGTACAATAGTGCCATTCTAAAATTTTTGAGATATTTAAAAAATTTAAACCCAAAAAATAGTTAAATACATAATTAAATAATAATTTTTCTAATAAAATATTACAAGATTTCTCAATTTTTTCGTTTTAGAAAAAAATAATTGTAATATATTAAAGTCTTAAATAAAATTTACATACATATAGGGTTGCCAGAAGCTTAAGGTATGAAAGGAGGATTAGTTCATTCAAAAAGACAACACATTGAAAAAAAAAGTATATGTTGGATTTTTTTACGTAGGTAAACTTCTTAAAAACCCCAGACAAATTTGAAAAATCCCCCCGGACGTCCTCTGACGCCCTTAAAGAGGACGGATAGCAACCCTACGTACATTGATTTTATGTTCTGATAAATAAAATCAATAATTTATGTCTGCATCATGCATTAATTTGAAAATCATTCCTCCGAATTTATAAAGATTTAATAGGTAATAACAAAACGAGTACTAACTTTTGTACAGCAAAATTATAGCTACAAAAAAATACATACATACCTATATAAAGTTTAAAATTAATGCATGAAAAATCACTTATAAATTCGATACATTTTCATAACCAAAATTCCTATTCCATTCTCTACAGTATGTTATGTTATAGGTTAGGTTAAAAATATTTTTTATTATTTTTTGATTTTAGAAAAAACTTGATTGGTAAATGGCAAAATATATAGTAAGTACAATAGTGGCTTTTTACAATTTTTGAGGGATATAAAAAAATCGAAACACAAAAAACAGTTTTAAATAATATTTTTTCTAATAAAATATAACAAAATTTCTCAATTTTTACGTTTTATACAAAAATAATTGTAATATATTTTATGTTCTAATAAATAAAATCAATAATTTATGTCTGCATCATGTATCAATATAAAAATCGTATAAAGATTTAATAGTACCAAAACAAGTAGATACTAACTTTTATACATCAAAATCATAGCAACAAAAAATTAAAAAATACATAAATAAACTTTAAAACTAATGCATGAAAAATCACTTATAAATTCGATACATTTTCATAACGAAAATTCCTACACACTATGTTATAAAACTTTTCCCCAACCACATAAAACTGCTGTGTAATGTAACATGCATGTTCCCTAATCTATAATACCGTATACCACCACGTCACTTCTAAACTAAGATTAACAAAATATGTCCGACGCATCATATCAAACTTTTTAGCCGTCGGGTTTTATCTGGCAGTAGATGAGATCGTGATATATGGCCACGCCTGACGACTTGTGGTCCATTCGCGGTCTCAGCATCCTTCACAATAACTCACTCTTATCTGACTAATAGAGGCTGTCAGTGCACGCCACAAGATGGTTAATATTTCGTGGCTAGCCCATGTTATGATTGCGTCATGATTTGGGTACAACTTATGAACATGTCTGCCCAGTTTATATTAATATTATAATTAATTATTATATGCTGTAAACTTTGTTCATGTGTGAACCTATTGTGAAACAAATATTGTTATGTTTTTGTCTATGAATTTATTTAAGAAACATTACCTAAGGATGATTAATTTACCCCCCCCTAAACTTTGTTCATGTGTGAACCTATTGTTTTACAAATACACCAATACCTCGCTTTGCGTCGTTTCGTTTTGCGTTTTTTCGAAGATGCGTTGCTGCTGAATAAGTAGGGGAAAGGGTTGTACCTTGGGACATTTTTTACTTTTTTATTTATTGCACTGACATCTTTCGTTCAAATACAATAATCTTTTAGCTCTGTAGAGGCTACAACTGTAGGCAGCTGTTCAATCAACAATCATTTTGCTATCACCAAAGCGTACACCACTACTCATTGTTTAATAAATTGTTGATCTTTGTCCCAAGGTACAACCTGTGGTTTTACCTTGGGACAGCATTGGTTCTATCTTGGGACATGGCAAATATGTGAATATTATAGCTTTTAAGATGTGAAAATGAAGTAAGACTTACGTAGTCAATGTTTATTAATATGAAAATATAATTATACATAATTATTATTAAATAAATTTTATTTCAAATTAAGCTTCTGTGGGAATACAATTTTAAATGAATGAAACCCGCGACGGCAATACTTTTACAATATTGCATGGATTAACACTACTGATGTCGTCAACGTTGGGTAATACAAAATGCTTTCTGAAAATTTCTCAGTCCCAAGGTGCAACCAGAAAAATGTCCCAAGGTGTAACCAATCATTCTTTTCACAAAATAAATTTTCTAACCTCTAAAAAATTTACGATTTAACAACTTCTTGCATAGATTGCTTGCTTAAGTAATGCTGCAATAGTACTACATCAAATAATGTCAATAAAAATGTTTTCCTTGTTTGTATATTATCTAGAAGTTGCAGCAAAATTTTACTTTCAAGGTACGAAAACAATAAACTGACACTTAAAGCTTCGAATAATGACTGAAACTGAAATAATTTGGTGAGCAAACAAAGGACAGGGTTGCTAATATAAGATGTAATTCTGAGAGTTACCACTAGAGTGGTTAGATTTCTAGAGCAGTTGTCCCAAGGTAAAACCGTCCCAAGGTGCAACCCTTTCCCCTACTAATTTTCACTGTGCGTCGTTAGATTTTCGAAGTTGCGTTGTTTTGGGTTCGAGTTTTATTTTTTTTTTAATTAAAAGGAGTTTTAAAGTGTCCCAGGCGGTAGCTTCGAATATCAATTGCTACAAGGAAATTTATTTTACGTTGAAAAAAAAAGTTGTTCAGCATTGGACCAATTTTTTGTGAAAGAAAGCCGACTTACGACAACAGCCACTATGCACTCATCAAACAGTGATTAATTTTTATTTTGTTTTTATAAATTAATTGAATATTTTATTTTGTTTTAATTGAATTTGTTGTTTTTTTTGTATGTATGTAATAAAATTTTATATTATTTTTGTTTTTAAATGTTTGCTTTGTTCAATTTTCTTTTTAAAAAGTAGTATTTTTGTAACCTTGGAACCTATCTTCGATCTTTACATGGTTTGCTATAGAAAATCATAATTCACTTTGCGTCGTTTCAATTTGCGTCATGTTTTTTTGGAACATAACCACGACGCAAAGTGAGGTATTGGTGTATTGCAATGTTTTTGTGTATGTATTTAGTTGAGAAAAATTACCTAAGGATGATTAACTTACCCACCTTCTCTCGTAAGAATTAGGTAACACTTTCCCCTTTCTTTACGTTAAAAATTAGTTTGTTTTTTACTTTATTATACAAATGTATATGAAATATACATATACAGGGTGTTCGCGGGAACCGAGTGATCATTGCTAACTTTGTTATTATTGGAGCTAGAAGATCGGTTAAATGGGCAAAGTATCAGTATTTTTTCCGGGATGAATAATGGCGGTGTCAAAAAAACAATAGACTATCGAATTTCAGAGATATATTGAAATATAACATTTTTTTAAATGGAAACCCCTGTATATTATTATTGGATTTTATAGCTGAGAATGTTCTCTTTATAAAAGTGTTATGCATGTATGATGGTAAAATTGATAGAAAACAAGTTATAACAAGTATAAAATATGGTTAGGCCATAAAATGCACACCCCTTAAACATAAAAAAATGTATTAACTTATAATATCAAATAAATACAGTAAAGGTACAATATAATTGGTGAAACTTAAAAGGATGTTTGAAAAAAAGATTGGAGGTAATTCATATTATATAAATATATAATATGAAGTTTATCACTCATTAAGATTTTTTAGAAAATCAACAATGAATCTTGATATCAATCGATTATTACCTTTTTTTATTTAAATTTAGGATGTATTGTAATAAAACAACAATCATTTTAATTTACAATTTTTATATAACATATTTTTTTTGTAAAATGTATAAAGTAAATAAATTAATTAATATCTAATAATAATTAAAAAGATAAATACATCCACATATTGCAGCGATAACAGCTGTGTTCACCTGATGTCTAGCATTTAAAATGAAACAACAATGTAACGTTTATAGGTTATATGACGTATATAATATATTTGTTTTAAAAATGCAAACTTACCAGATTTTATCTTGATTAAAAAGATTGATTGGCTTTGAATAAAATAATTAAAATACAGCACGTATCGATGTACAAATGTACATGTATTTATATATTAATTAACACAATATAATAATTATGGAATTTGAAGTGACATATGAAGAAATAGCGCCTACTACTATTAATAAATTATAAATAGCAACTACTCTATTTGTAAAAATAATTCTTGTCAAAATAGGAATTTTTGTTTAAATAAACTGCAAATTTCGTTACTTCTAGTTATCCAATTTTGTTGAGTTTTAATAGGGTTCTATTCTGATAATAGATGAAGTGAATTCAAAAGGATTGGTGTAAATTTATTTCGAATTGTAACCTGTAGTTCGGCGTTTCTATCAAAAAAGCGGGTTAAATCGACAAATTGAACTTTATTTATATTTTTATAACAGAAAATTAAAACCGATCGATATTAAACTAAGTAAAAATGAAGACTGTAATGTTTTCTATCAGAAAATGTAAAAATTTAAGTGGGTTACTGAAGAAATTTAAGATATAATACTCATTTTATCAATTTATATACGAAAAACGATTTTAGGACGAGAATAGAACACACTTCCAAGCAGAGCCTGCTTGGGGTGTGCAATATTACCTAAGGATGATTAATTTACCCCCCTAAACTTTCTTTATGTGTGAACCTATTGTTTTACAAATACACCAATACCTCGCTTTGCGTCGTTTCGTTTTGCGTTTTTTCGAAGATTCGTCGCTGCTGAATTAGTACTAATTTTCACTGTGCGTCGTTAGATTTTCGAAGTTAGATTTACCTCGCTTTGCGTCGTTTCGTTTTGCGTTTTTTCGAAGATGCGTCGCTGCTGAATAAGTACTAATTTTCACTGTGCGTCGTTAGATTTTCGAAGTTGCGTTGTTTTGGGTTCGAGTTTTAATTTTTTTTTAATTAAAAGGAGTTTTAAAGTGTCCCAGGCGGTAGCTACGAATATCAATTGCTACAAGGAAATTTATTTTACGTTGAAAAAAAAGCTGTTCAGCATTGAACCAATTTTTTGTGAAAGAAAGCCGACTTACGACAACAGCCACTATGCACTCATCAAACAGTGATTAATTTTTATTTTGTTTTTATAAATTAATTGAATATTTTATTTTGTTTTAATTGAATTTGTTTTTTTTTTGTATGTATGTAATAAAATTTTATATTATTTTTGTTTTTAAATGTTTGCTTTGTTCAATTTTCTTTTTAAAAAGTAGTATTTTTGTAACCTTGGAACCTATCTTCGATCTTTACATGGTTTGCTATAGAAAATCATAATTCACTTTGCGTCGTGTTTTTTTGGAACATAACCACGACGCAAAGTGAGGTATTGGTGTATTGCAATATTTTTGTGTATGAATTTATTTGAGAAAAATTACCTAAGGATGATTAACTTACCCGCCCTTCGCTCGTTAGAATTAGGTAACACTTTCCCCTTTCTTTACGTTGAAAATCAGTTTGTTTTTTACTTTATTATACACATGTTTATGAAATATACATATATATAGTATAGCTGACCCGGCCACGCGTTGCTGTGGTTAACCTATACTTTAGCAACATGTGGTGGTTATGCTATTAAATTGTAGGTTATATGAAACGTTTGGAAGTTTGACATAGCGCCATCTATTGAATACTTACTCAATCCAGTCAACAGATGTCACCATCTGTTAGAATCGTTTGGAGCTAACAGATAAAGACAAATAATTTGCAATAAAATAATATTGCGATCATAAATTGAGATGTAAGCTATCCTATCTTTCAAGTTGGATCAAACTGCACACGGTGTACAAATTTGATTAAAATCGGTTAAGTAGTTTAGGAGTCCATCGCGGACAAACATGTGACACGTAATTTATATATATTAAGATATGTAAAGCCGATTTTTTTCGAAATCCAGATTTTGATGGAATTATCCATTTTGACCTTCCCTGAATCCATTCTGACTTATTTCGCCATGATGACTGTGTGTTTGTCTGTCTGTAAGTGCTGTAACTCAAATACGACAAATGATAGAAGTGTGAAATTTTATACTTAAGATCAATTTTTATCTGGGAAGAAATATGTTTACCTACATCGATTTTTGAATTTTTCGAATTACATTGACACAGTGCGAATTAGAGAAAAATGGTCAATTTGAAAACTGTAGGTAATATTATTATCTATAATTTATATTCTATTATTTAAAAAAAAAAATTTTTTTTAGTAAGTATCCGTTTTTAATTATATCTCAAATGGTTCATAACAGAGAAGAAATATCTGCCATGAGTGTCATGGGACTTTCTTATACGTATTTCAGAGACTGAACAGTGTACGTGTTTACCATAGGCACCATGGATCTTTTTTATACGTAATACAGTGTGGGTTATTTAAAATAATTATTTAAAAAAAATCTTTCTGGCTAAATCATAAGTGTTGGAAAAAATGTATGGGGAATATAAATTATAGATATGGAAAAGCAGAAAAAAAAAAAATTGTAAATAATCTATCAAGCAAAATTTTAATAACTATGATTTATTTATAAAACTGACTGATTATCATATAAATGTTTTGAAATGTGTCTGTTATGAAATACAGAAAATTGATTTATAATTTCATTTTAAATAGTGTTGACAAATAAATTATATTTTGATTTGATTGAAGCTAAAATGGATTGTTTTATATTTTAACAGTTTTAATTAAGCATTTATTAATAATTTATTATTAATTATTTGTTTTTATATATAGGGAGTTGATATACAAGCGACAACAGATATTACAGCTTTATATATTTAGATTAAAAATTTTAATTTTGTAATTGGAAAAGATAGATAAATTGCACATTTTAATGTTTAATAATAATAAAAATTATTATTTATAACGTTAATTATGATGATACTTCTTATTTCCTTGTCTTAAAATTGTAATTTAAACCATGAAATATTACTAAAAAAATTAGAATTTTAGATTTCGTTAAAGTATGTTTATTTTATAGAAAATGAAGTGAAAAGTTGAATTTTTTTAAATCACAGGTCTGTATCTCAAATCATTCTCGAGATATGTATGGTCTCTTAAAGTTTCTGTTTTTTCAAAATTTTTTAGCAAAATAGCTGTTACTTTTGAACGTGAGGACGGATTTATTTTTTGTTGACAGATTTGAAATCAGCGTGTCAAAATCTATATAATGACACGTATAATACTTTAAAAATAGAAAAAAAAGCGATATTTTTTCAATTTTTCGCCAAATTTTTTTTGTCGAGTTTTTAAGTATTATACATGAAATTATATATATTTTGACATGCTGATTCAAAATCCGTCAACAAAAATCAAATCCGACTACACGATCAAAAGTCACGATCATTTTTCTACAAATTAAAAAATAAAACTGAAACATTGAGAGACCATATCTCGAGAACGTTTTAAGATATAGACCTGCGGTTTGAAAATTTCAACTTTTTACATCATTTGCCTTACGAAAAACATACTTTTAACGAAATCTACAATTCAAAATTTTTTAGTAAATTTTCAGGGTTCTCATTTCACTCTTCATAGAAAAAATCATTTTTTCATATTCAAATGAAAATAAAATTTAATAAAATTAGTGTGAGATACCAGGTTTCTTTTTGCGAAATATCGACATTTTTTATGTTATACTTTTCGAATTTTTTCGATTTTTCACCAAAAACTTGTTTTCGAGTTTTTAAATGAAAATAAAATACAAAACAATAAAATTAGTTTGAGATACCAGATCGCTCAATTAATTATTCTTAGAAAAATAAGCTTTCAAAGTTTAAAAATAGATTACACAAAAAATTGATAAACAACATAACTGAATTATTAGATTATTTTTTTTGTTATGCAGAAAAACAAAGTTTAAATGTTGGCAACCCTGACAATACAAAGCTCAATTCCGTTTTACAAGAGACAACATTAATAAAATTAAAACCCCACCATTTGAAACAAATATCACAAACAGAATCCGTATTATTTTTTTAAAATTCATTACCGTGTTGAAATGCCCTACAGTTATTATAACAGTTTGAGATAAATTTCAGCGTTGAAAATGTTGATGGATGCGTCTTCAGTGTGTCGGGACGCATTCAACGAGAGCCCGAGGCAAGTTGCGAACGACCCGAACTGTCTAGCGCGAAGGTATGTAATATATGAGATGCCAAATTGAGAGAATTTAATATCATACCCACCACACGGAGCAGCAAACAGAAATAAAAACACAAATGTTATTGTTATAAATGTTTGCTGGTATTACCCACAGGAAATTACTTTTGCTGATATTTGATTTATGAAACATTTATATATTTTTATATTGTCTGAGTGTTGGTAAAAAATATTTATACGAATTTAGGATAAATATTATGTGTTTGTATTGATTTAATGGAGATTGAAATCATTTCCGGTTTTCGTGATATTTGTTGTTGATTTTTGTTGTTTTATTTTTCCTCGGAAATGTTTGTTTAACCTTTATTCAATGAATAATTGAACGAATGTTAAAAATATGTTATCACTATATAGATAAACGTATGTTGTCGGTTTGTAAACAGTGGTAGCGAAAATATATTTTCTTTAGGGGTTATCCATAAAATTCGAGAAGGGGGGGGGGGTACGAAGAAACGTGATGTTACGCGACATTTGAAATACGTACACTGGTAGAAAGGATTTCTCAAACCAAGTAAATCTTATTTTGTATATAACGAAAGCAATATTTTCTTAAGGTAAGCAATAATCTCTTAAACCAACTATAGTATTCTTGAACTAAAGAATAACGTAGTTGGATTAAGAGTATGTTTCTTATATTAAGAAAATATTGTTTTCGTTATATACAAAACAAGGTTTTCTTGGTCCAATACAGTTTTTTTCTGTGTATATCAATGTTATTTATATATTTTTGAAACTATGAGATATATTTTTTGTCGTGATATGATCAATTTTGTAATTTTTCTAATACGTTCTTAAAAATAATCATTCATTTGGGGGGAGGGCGTTTTGTGACGTATAATTAGATAGAGGGTTACAAAATTTGATGCACCGTGAGAAAGGGAGCAGAAAAGTTAAAAAATGCGTGAGTTTTATATAGTTAAAAATTATCCAATACTAAACGGAGAAAAATGTCGTTGCCGTTTAAAAATGTTTTATCAAAAAATATCACTTACACAGAAAAAAACTGTATTGGACCAAGAAAACCTTGTTTTGTATATAATGAAAACAATATTTTTCTTAATATAAGAAACATACGTAATTCCTTCGTTCAAGAATACTATAGTTGGTTTAAGAGATTATTGCTTATCTTAAGAAAATATTGTTTTCTATATGTAAGTGTTGAGTAACATTTACAGTATTTAATGATTTTTATCTATATGTTTTGAATAAACCGTATTAATTGAATATCATGAAAAACTCTATTTTAAATTAAGAATTTATATATGTCTATCATGATCATTATTATATTTAAAATCTGATTTGATCGTATCGTCGGACAATCACAAATGCATCGAAGTCGTAGCTATTCGTCACGTAAAACTAACATTTATTGGTCCAGGTAACAGCGTCAATTTCCTCTATAAGAATGATGATTCCATTTGTACTTGTCGTCGTACTGGTACGCGATGACCTGCGACAGATAATCAAGTTTCTTGGTCATGTCTTGTATATTCTTGTATTACAGTGGCGGTTTGTAAGTAAGGGCAAACGAGGGTATATATTATATATAATGTTTAAAATTTGTTTTTCTTTAATTATATTAAATAGATTTGTTTTTATCACATATTTAATCAGTACAGTCTGTATTAGTCTTGAACAACCCCCACTCCCCCCCTCCGCTCTTAATTATATATTAATAAATAATATTAAATTTAATTAAAACATAGTAGAAACCGGTTATAACGACATTGGTTAATATGGTGTATCGGTTATATTGACTCAAAGTAAAAGTCCCGGCTGAATCCTATATAATTGCCTTTTATAATTTACCGTTTAAAACAATATTGCTTACAACGAAATACCGCATTGAACGACTTTCTGTTTACAATATTTTTAGAGAATATTATCGGTTTAATGACGGTACGTCTTTTGTTTTCATTTTTTTTAAATACATATAGTTTTGTACAATAAAAATATTGTTTTACATAATAATACATCATGGATTGTAAAGGTTAAGTTTAATTCTAATAAACAGAAAACAGATGTGGATTTCAAATATTCGTATACTTGTACATGATTGGTGGAGAGTTAATACTCAACCAATCAGAACCGTCGCACCCCGTAATGTCAAACTAAGTTTCCAGTAAAATAACGTTGAGTGTCGCTTCTGTATATCATACCTATATGTACATTCGAATCTCTAAACAACGTCCATCCTATTAACGTCCGCTCCGAGAAACGAATGGCCAACCGCTCCATGTAACGACATTCCCCTATCCCTACCACAATACTAACGTGACTGCTATATTTCTGCGCGAAATTTAAATTCACCAATTAACGTTAAAGTCGGTGGGTGCCCCTCTAGCCGACGTTGTTAGGAGATTCTGAATTACCGATGCCGACGTTGTTCGGAGAGACGAGTGTATGTACATACATATTTATTATTCTGTGCTTAAAATTTGAGACGGTGAATTTCACAATACTGCCGTGCTAAGCACAAAAGCGGTATCTCAAAAAAAATCGTAAAGTTGATTTTTATGGCATCGAATAGTTTAAAAAAATACGAATCCAATGAACCAAGCCAAATAGCGGTATCGTATTTAAAACATATGAAAAAACCCTTAAAAAAGTTTTCCCCAATTCAGGTTTACCTTAAATCACTAAGAGAATTAGAGGTTTATCAATAATACGTAGGCGAATAACTGTATATTTTGATATCGCCAAAATTCCCAATATAATGAATAAATTCCATTTAATAAATCAAAAAAACAATCTGTAAAGTATAAATAAAACTATTTTAACAAAACTTTGATTTTCTCGAAACTCGCCTTTACTGAGATACCGCTTTCGTGCTTAGCACGGCAGAATATTTTAGCATACACATGAAATTTTTAGTTTTTCCGATAAATACCTTAAAAAAATCGAATTATCGGTTCGTACGACAATCAGTTTTAACGACCTAAAATGATCGGTCGCTTCGATGTCGTTATAACCAGTTTCTACTAATATACAATTTTGAGTACAGAAGTAAATAACATTTATAGGTAACACATATTGCTGGAGCGTAACAATAATTATTATGGGCTTTATTAGAGTAACGGTCTAATGTTTCACATGAATACATGAATCTAATGATTGAAACATGATTCTCGGTCAAATAATTGATGTTAATTGTTCAAAATATGTAGAACATGTAGAATATGTAGAGCATATGCCGCAGTAGTATTGCACACCCAAGCAGGCTCTGCTTGGAAGTGTGTTCTATTATCGTGCTAAAATTTTTTTTCGTATATAAATTGATAAAATGAGCATTATATCTTAAATTTTTTCAGTATTCCACTTACATTTTTACATTTTCTGATAGAAAACATTACAGTCTGCATTTATACTTAGTTTAATATCGATCGGTTTTAATTTTCTGTTATAAAAATATTAATAAAGTTCAATTTGTTGATTTAACCCCCTTTTTTGATAAAAACGCCGAACTGTAGGCTATATTTCGAAATAAATTTGCACCAATCCTTTTGAATTCACTTCATCTATTATCAGAATAGAACCCTATTAAAACTCAACAAAATTGGATAACTAGAAGTAACGAAATTTGCAGTTTATTTAAACAAAAATTCATATTTTGACAAGAATTATTTTTACAAATAGAGTTGTTACTCGGTAGTTCATAAGATTACCGTAAGGCGCTATTTCTTCGTACGTCACTTCAAATTCCAAGTATTACAATTATTATATTGTGTTAATTAATATATAAATACATGTACATCGATACGTGCTGTATTTTAATTATTTTATTCAAAGCCAATCAATCTTTTTAATCAAGATAAAGTCTGGTAAGTTTGCATTTTTAAAACAAATATATAATGTACATATACATATACCTAACCTATAAACGTTACATTGTTGTTTCATTTTAAATGCTCTGCTAGACATCAGGTGAACACAGCTGTTATCGCTGCAATATGTGGATGTATTTATCTTTCTAATTATTATTATTAATTAATTAATTTACTTTATACATTTTACAAAAATAATATTTTATATAAAAATTGTAAATTAAAATGATTGTTGTTTTATTACTATACATCCTAAATTTAAATAAAAACGGTAATAATCAATTGATATCAAGATTCATTGTTGATTTTCTAAAAAATCTTAATGAGTGATAAACTTCATATTATCACACTATAATATAAACGTGTATGTTTATATATATATTTATTTATATATCCGCACGAAACTATAGCTTTATAGACTCTGGATTCGCCAGGCCGATTTTGATAATTTTTGTTTTGTCATGTAGCTGCACTCTTTTTCCAGTCAATAGGCTAGATTTCATTTCTTAGCTATGAAAGGTCTCTGAGCTGTGATTTTTTTTCCGAAGCAATAATTTTAGTTAAAATTAAATTTTATGATAAAAATATAAAAAACCATCGGCATTTATTTCGAATCCGTAGCTCTGATTGGTCGAAATCATATGTTTCTGTCAGATTCAAAATACACGTGCTTTTTGACAGATCTATGACAGATGACAGGGAATGTTCTAGAACGTTTTCTATCCTTTTCTATTAGGAGTGAGAAAATTTTTGATGACGTTAGATTTGATATTGAAATTATGTGGTCTTTTACATGTGACATATTTTTTATGTTTGTAAAAAAATTATTTTGAGTGAAATTGTTGAATTTTTTTTAATTGTTGAAATTATTCATTTAAATCAGGGACGGCGTTTTAAATATTTTTAAATTTGTGTTTTTTTAATGAAATTGTATAAAAATATAATTTTTAATAGTTTTGTTGTAGGAGATTGATGCAATTTATCCAAAAGTTTACATTTAAAAATAATTAAGTCAGGGGCTGGTGTCGTTTTAAATATATGAAATTTTTGGGAACTGTCACACTACGTAACGTTTGTAAAAACTTTAAAAAAAGTAAAATTTAACTGTTCAAAAATTAGAAGTTTCAAAAAATATGAAAATTATAATATAGATCAGTAGCGTCCCAGAAAAAAATTTTAATTGTTCAAAAATTAGAAATTTCAGAAAAATATGAAAATTAATATATAGATCAGTAGCGTCTCATAAAAAAAATTTAATTGTTCAAAAACTATAAATTTCAAAAAAATATGAAAATTATAATATAGATCAGTAGCGTCCCAGAAAAAAATTTTAATTGTTCAAAAATTAGAAATTTCAGAAAAATATGAAAATTAATATATAGATCAGTAGCGTCTCAGAAAAAAATTTTAATTGTTCAAAAAATATAAATTTCAAAAAAATATGAAAATTATAATATAGATCAGTAGCGTCCCAGAAAAAAAAATTAATTGTTCAAAAATTAGAAATTTCAGAAAAATATGAAAATTATAATATAAATCAGTAGCGTCTAAAAAAATTATTTATGGATTATTTTTCTGTCACACTTCGTAACGTTTGTAAAAACTTAAAAAAAGTAAAATTTAACTGTTCAAAAATTAGAAGTTTCAAAAAATATGAAAATTATAATATAGATCAGTAGCGTCCCAGAAAAAAATTTTAATTGTTCAAAAATTAGAAATTTCAGAAAAATATGAAAATTAATATATAGATCAGTAGCGTCTCAGAAAAAAATTTTAATTGTTCAAAAAATATAAATTTCAAAAAAATATGAAAATTATAATATAGATCAGTAGCGTCCCAGAAAAAAATTTTAATTGTTCAAAAATTAGAAATTTCAGAAAAATATTAAAATTAATATATAGATCAGTAGCGTCTCAAAAAAAATTTTAATTGTTCAAAAAATATAAATTTCAAAAAAATATGAAAATTATAATATAGATCAGTAGCGTCCCAGAAAAAAAAATTAATTGTTCAAAAATTAGAAATTTCAGAAAAATATGAAAATTATAATATAAATCAGTAGCGTCTAAAAAAATTATTTATGGATTATTTTTCTGTCACACTTCGTAACGTTTGTAAAAACTTAAAAAAAGTAAAATTTAACTGTTCAAAAATTAGAAGTTTCAAAAAATATGAAAATTATAATATAGATCAGTAGCGTCCCAGAAAAAAATTTTAATTGTTCAAAAATTAGAAATTTCAGAAAAATATGAAAATTAATATATAGATCAGTAGCGTCTCAGAAAAAAATTTTAATTGTTCAAAAAATATAAATTTCAAAAAAATATGAAAATTATAATATAGATCAGTAGCGTCCCAGAAAAAAATTTTAATTGTTCAAAAATTAGAAATTTCAGAAAAATATTAAAATTAATATATAGATCAGTAGCGTCTCAGAAAAAAATTTTAATTGTTCAAAAAATATAAATTTCAAAAAAATATGAAAATTATAATATAGATCAGTAGCGTCCCAGAAAAAAAAATTAATTGTTCAAAAATTAGAAATTTCAGAAAAATATGAAAATTATAATATAGATCAGTAGCGCCTCAGAAAAAAAATGTTATTGTTCAAAATTTAGAAATTTCAGAAAAATATGAAAATTATAACATAGATCAATAGCGTCTAAAACAAAATTATTTATCGATTATTTTTTTTTTTTAAGTTTTGAGATTGATACGTTCATTATTTTTTTTTAAATAATAATTAAGTCAGGGGCGTTGCATGAAAATTAAAAGTGCTATTTTAAAAAAGTGACGTAGACAGATTAATTTTGATTAAAATTGAACAAAAATTAAAACTTCAGGAATATATAAAAATAAAAAGTCAAAAATTTAACCATTTAATCAATAACATTGCAAATGTTTCAAGGCATTCTTTTAATATGAAAAACAAAAATGTGTAAATTTTAATAATAATAAATGTTTTCAATGATTATTTTTAGATTTTAGATATATTATAATATTCTCATGCATATGAGGGTCGCATTTTAGGTTGGGTAATTTTTACATTTAATATTACTGAATATTGTAATAATAATAAATAAGTATCAGCAAAAAGAATGAAAATTATTATCACACTATAATATAAACGTGTATGTTTATATATATATTTGTATGTCGCCTCGAAACTATTGTTTTATAGACTCTGATCCCACCGAACCGATTTTGATAAATTTTTTTTTGTTATGTAGCTTGACTCTTTTTCCAGTCAATAGGCTATATTTCATTTCTTAGTTATGAAAGGTCTCTGAGCTGTGATTTTTTTCCGAAAAAGTACGTGAAAAATTTTGTTAAAATTAAATTTTATGATAAAATACCGTCGGCATTTTTTTAAAATCTGTAGCTTTGATTGGACGAAATCATATGTTTCTGTCTGATTTACGTGCATTTTGATAGATGACAGATGACAGAGAATGTTCTAGAAGGTTTTCTATCCATTTCTTTTAGGATTTTTTACGTTTGTAAAAAAAATTTTGAGGGAAATTGTTGATTTTTTTTTAATTGTTGAAATTATTCATTTAAATCAGGGACGGTGTTTCAAATATTTTTAAATTTGTGTTTTTTTAATGAAATTGTATAAAAATATAATTTTTCATAGTTTTGTTGATGCAATTTATTCAAAATTTCACATTTAAAAATAATAATTAAGTCAGGGGCTGGTGTCGTTTTAAATATATGAAATTTTTGGGAACTGTCACATTTCGTAACGTTAGTAAATAAGTCAGGGGCGTGACATAAAATTTTTTTTTTAAAAAACATTTTTTATTGTTCAAAAAAGTTTCAGAAAAATATGAAAATTATAATATAGATCAGTAGCGCCTCAAAAAAAAATTGTTTATGAATTATTATTTTTTTGAAAGTTTTGAGATTGATAAATTAATAATTTTTTTTAAATTATAATTTAGTCAGGGGCGTCGCATGAAAATAGTTAAATTTGCTATTTTTTAAAAGTGCAATTTTTTTTAAGTTATTATTTAATAAATAACAGTACATTTAAGGTTGGGTAATTTATACATGTTTCATTTAAATCAGGGACGGCGTTTCAAATATTTTTAAATTTGTGTTTTTTTTAATGAAATTGTATAAAAATATAATTTTTAATAGTTTTGTTGTAGGTGATTGATGCAATTTATCCAAAAGTTCACATTTAAAAATAAATAAGTCAGTAGCGTCTCAAAATTTTTTTTTAATTGTTCAAAAATTAGAAATTTCAAAAAAATATGAAAATTATAATATACATCAGTAGCGCCACAAAAAAATTATTTTTCAATTATTATTTTTTTAAAAGTTGAGATTGATATATTAATCTTTTTTTTAAATTATAATTAAGTCAGGGGCGCGCATGAAAAAAATTAAAAAATTGCTATTTTTTAAAAGTGACGTAGACAAATTAACTTTGATTAAAATTGAACAAAAATTAAAAACTTCAGGAATATATATAAATAAAAAGTAAACCATTTAATAAATAACAGTACATTTTAGGTTCGGTAATTCATACATGTAATATTATTGAAAATTGTAATAATGATAAGTGATTATCACCGCCAATTTAAGAAAAAAAATGAGTATCAGCAAAAAGAATGGAAAATTATTATAATATACACATACGAGGGTCGCAGCCGAAGGCTGAGACCCGAGTAAATTTGTGATTAGATAATTTGTACATGTAAAATTACTGAAAATTGTAATATTGATTATCTCCGCCAAATGAAAAAATTAACTATCAAAAAATAGTGGAACGAGTATGATATATACACATACGAGGGTCGCAGACCCGAGTAAATTTGTGTAAAAAATATGGCGTGAAAGGGGGTTGGGGCGCGAAGCGCCCAGGGGCACAGCCCCTAGTCACACTATAATATAAACGTGTATGTTTATATATATATTTATTTATATATCCGCACGAAACTATAGCTTTATAGACTCTGGAATTACCCGGCCGATTTTGATAATTTTTTTTTCGTCATGTAGCTTGACTCTTTTTCCAGTCAATAGGCTAGATTTCATTTCTTAGCTATGAAAGGTCTCTGAGCTGTGATTTTTTTTCCGAAGCAATAATTTTAGTTAAAATTAAATTTTATGATAAAAATATAAAAAACCATCGGCATTTATTTCGAATCCGTAGCTCTGATTGGTCGAAATCATATGTTTCTGTCAGATTCAAAATACACGTGCTTTCTGACAGATCTATGACAGATGACAGGGAATGTTCTAGAACGTTTTCTATCCTGTTCTATTAGGAGTGAGAAAATTTTTGATGACGTTAGATTTGATATTGAAATTATGTGGTTATTTACATGTGACATATTTTTTGTTTGTAAAAAAATTATTTTGAGTGAAATTGTTGAATTTTTTTTAATTGTTGAAATTATTCATTTAAATCAGGGACGGCGTTTTAAATATTTTTAAATATGTGTTTTTTTTAATGAAATTGTATAAAAATATAATTTTTAATAGTTTTGTTGTAGGAGATTGATGCAATTTATCCAAAAGTTTACATTTAAAAATAATTAAGTCAGGGGCTGGTGTCGTTTTAAATATATGAAATTTTTGGGAACTGTCACACTTCGTAACGTTTGTAAAAACTTAAAAAAAAAGTAAAATTTAACTGTTCAAAAATTAGAAGTAACAAAAAATATGAAAATTATTATATAGATCAGTAGCGTCCCAGAAAAAAATTTTAATTGTTCAAAAATTAGAAATTTCAGAAAAATATGAAAATTAATATATAGATCAGTAGCGTCTCAGAAAAAAATTTTAATTGTTCAAAAAATAGAAATTTCAAAAAAATATGAAAATTATAATATAGATCAGTAGCGTCCCAGAAAAAAAATTAATTGTTCAAAAATTAGAAATTTCAGAAAAATATGAAAATTATAATATAGATCAGTAGCGCCTCAGAAAAAAAATTTAATTGTTCAAAATTTAGAAATTTCAGAAAAATATGAAAATTATAACATAGATCAATAGCGTCTAAAACAAAATTACTTATGGATTATTTTTTTTTTTTTTTGAAGTTTTGAGATTGATATGTTCATTATTTTTTTAAAATAATAATTAAGTCAGGGGCGTTGCATGAAAATTAAAAGTGTTATTTTAAAAAAGTGACGTAGACAGATTAATTTTGATTAAAATTGAACAAAAATTAAAAACTTCAGGAATATATAAAAATAAAAAGTCAAAAATTTAACCATTTAATCAATAACATTAAAAATGTTTCAAGGCATTCTTTTAATATGAAAAACATAAAAAATGTGTAAATTTTAATAATAATAAATGTTTTCAATGATTATTTTTAGATATAAGATATATTATAATATTCTCATGCATATGAGGGTCGCATTTTAGGTTGGGTAATTTTTACATTTAATATTACTGAATATTGTAATAATAATAAATAAATATCAGCAAAAAGAATGAAAATTATTATAATATAATAATTAGGTAAATTGTACATGTAAGATTACTGAAAATTTTAATATTGATTATCTCCGCCAAATTCAAAAATTAACTATCAAAAAATAGTGGAACGAGTATGATATATACACATACGAGGGTCGCAGACCCGAGTAAATTTGTGTAAAAAATATGGCGTGAAAGGGGGTTGGGGCGCGAAGCGCCCAGGGGCACAGCCCCTAGTCACACTATAATATAAACGTGTATGAATATATATATATTTATTTATATATCCGCACGAAACTATAGCTTTATAGACTCTGGAATTACCCGGCCGATTTTAATAATTTTTTTTTCGTCATGTAGCTTGACTCTTTTTCCAGTCAATAGGCTAGATTTCATTTCTTAGCTATGAAAGGTCTCTGAGCTGTGATTTTTTTCCGTAAAAGTACATCGAATTTTACTAAAAAAACGTTGAATTAGCTGGATCGAGTGTCGGCTTTTGTTTTGTCAGACAGTGTGATAGTCGTCTGAAAAATACTATTTTTACGATAATTTGCTAAATTACAAGATATCACTGTTGTCTTTTGTTTATATCTGTCAAAATATGACATTTATAATGAAGAAAACACATGGATTTTTATTGATATTTGAATAAAAAACATACTGATAAATTACTTGATTAATTTTAAAATGTTAGATTTGTGAATCAATTATAATTTCTACATAAAATAGATTTTGATTGAAATTGTTAAACGAAGAAATTATAAACAGCTGTTTTTTATCTTATTAACGTCAGGAGCGTGTAAAGAAATGTTATTTTGTACATTTTGATGAAATTGCTTATAAATTAAATTTTAACCAAAATTGATTGGTAATTTGATGTAATTAGTATAATTATCTATAGATAATATTAAAAAGTTTTTGTTAACTATAATGTCAGGAGCGGCGAATTAAAAAATATTTAAAATCTTTTTTTCTAATTAGTTTAAATTTGACAGATGACAGAGAATGTTCTAGAAGGTTTTCTATCCATTTCTTTTAGGAGTGAGAAAATTTTTGATGACATTAGATTTGATTGTTCCACAATTACGTGGTTTTTGAGTGAAATTGTTGAATTTTTTTTAATTGTTGAAATTATTCATTTAAATCAGGGACGGTGTTTCAAATATTTTTAAATTTGTGTTTTTTAATGAAATTGTATAAAAATATAATTTTTAATAGTTTTGTTGATGCAATTTATTCAAAATTTCACATTTAAAAATAATAATTAAGTCAGGGGCTGGTGTCGTTTTAAATATATGAAATTTTTGGGAACGTCACATTTCGTAACGTTTGTAAAAACTTAAAAAAACATTTTTTATTTTTCAAAAATAGAAATTTCAGAAAACTATGAAAATTATAATATAGATCAGTAGCGCCTCAAAAAAAATTGTTTATGAATTATTATTTTTTTGAAAGTTTTGAGATTGATATATTAATTTTTTTTTTTAAATTATAATTTAGTCAGGGGCGTCGCATGAAAATAGTTAAACTTGCTATTTTTTAAAAGTTATTTAATAAATAACAGTATATTTTGGGTTGGGTAATTTATACATGTTTCATTTAAATCAGGGACGGCGTTTCAAATATTTTTAAATTTGTGTTTTTTTTTAATGAAATTGTATAAAAATATAATTTTTAATAGTTTTGTTGTAGGGGATTGATGCAATTTATCCAAAAGTTCACATTTAAAAATAAATAAGTCAGTAGCGTTTCAAAAAAAATTTTTAATTGTTTAAAAATTAGAAATTTCAAAAATATATGAAAATTATAATATAGATCAGTAGTGCCTCAAAAAAAATTATTTATGAATTATTATTTTTTTGAAAGTTTTGAGATTGATATATTAATTTTTTTTTTAATTATAATTAAGTCAGGTGCGCGCATGAAAATAATTAAAATTGCTATTTTTTAAAAGTGACGTAGACAAATTAATTTTGATTAAAATTGAACAAAAATTAAAAACTTCAGGAACATATAAAAATAAAAAGTTAACCATTTAATAAATAACAGTACATTTTAGGTTGGGTAATTTATACATGTAATATTATTAAAAATTGTAATATTGATAAGTGATTATCACCGCCAATTTAAGAAAAAAATGAGTATCAGCAAAAAGAATGGAAAATTATTATAATATACACATACGAGGGTCGCAGCCGAAGGCTGAGACCCGAGTAAATTTGTGATTAGGTAATTTGTACATGTAAAATTACTGAAAATTGTAATATTGATTATCTCCGCCAAATTAAAAAATTTAACTATCAAAAAATAGTGGAACGAGTATGATATATACACATACGAGGGTCGCAGACCCGAGTAAATTTGTGTAAAAAACATGGCGTCAAAGGGGGTTGGGGCGCGAAGCGCCCAGGGGCACAGCCCCTAGTCACACTATAATATAAACGTGTATGTTTATATATATATTTATTTATTTATATATCCGCACGAAACTATAGCTTTATAGACTCTGGATCCACCGGGCCGATTTTGATAATTTTTTTTTCGTCATGTAGCTTGACTCTTTTTCCAATCAATAGGCTAGATTTCATTTCTTAGTTATGAAAGGTCTCTGAGTTGTGATTTTTTTCCGAAAAAGTACATCGAAATTTTACTGAAAAAACGATGAATTAGCTGGTTCGAGCATCGGCTTTTGTTTTTCAGACAGTGTGATTGTCGTTTGAAAAATTTTTACGATAATTTGCTAAATTACAAGATATCACTGTTGTATTTTGTTTATATCTGTCAAAATATGACATTTATAAAGAAGAAAACACATGGATTTTTATTGACATTTTCATAAAAAACACACTGATAAATTACTTGATTAATTTTAAAATGTTAGATTTGTGAATTTATTATAATTTCTACGTAAAATAGATTTTCATTGAAATTGTTAAACGAAGAAATTATAAACAGTTGTTTTTTATCTTATATACGTCAGGAGCGTGGAAAGAAATGTTATTTTGTACATTTTGATTAAATTGCTTATAAATTAAATTTTAACCAAAATTGATTGGTAATTTGATGTAATTAGTATAATTATCTATAGATAATATTAAAAAGTATAATATCAGGAGCGGCGAATTAAAAAATATTTAAAATCTTTTTTTCTAATTAGTTTAAATTTGACAGATGGCAGATGACAGGGAATGTTCTAGAAGGTTTTCTATCCTTTTCTATTAGGAGTGAGAAAATTTTTGATGACGTTAAATTTGATAGTTCCAAAATTACGTCGTTTTTTACATGTGACATATTTTTTATGTTTGTAAAAAAATTATTTTGAGTGAAATTGTTGAATTTTTTTTAATTGTTGAAATTATTCATTTAAATCAGGGACGGTGTTTAAAATATTTGTGTTTTTTTAATGAAATTGTATAAAAATATAATTTTTAATAGTTTTGTTGATGTAATTTATTCAAAATTTCACATTTAAAAATATTAATTAAGTCAGGGGCTGGTGTCGTTTTAAATATATGAAATTTTTGGGAACTGTCACATTTCGTAACGTTTGTAAAAACTTAAAAAAACATTTTTTATAGTTCAAAAATATAAATTTCATAAAAATATGAAAATTATAATATAGATCAGTAGCGCTACAAAAAAAATTGTTTATGAATTATTATTTTTTTGAAAGTTTTGAGATTGATAAATTAATAATTTTTTTTTTAAATTATAATTTAGTCAGGGGCGTCGCATGAAAATAGTTAAATTTGCTATTTTTTAAAAGTGCAATTTTTTTTAAGTTATTTAATAAATAACAGTACATTTTAGGTTGGGTAATTTATACATGTTTCATTTAAATCAGGGACGGCGTTTCAAATAATTTTAAATTTGTGTTTTTTTAATGAAATTGTATATAAATATAATTTTAAATAGTTTTGTTGTAGGTGATTGATGCAATTTATCCAAAAGTTCACATTTAAAAATAAATAAGTCAGTAGCGTCTCAAAAATTTTTTTTAATTGTTCAAAAATCATAAATTTCAAAAAAATATGAAAATTATAATATAGATCAGTAGCGCCCCAAAAAAATTATTTATGAATTATTATTTTTTTGAAAGTTGAGATTGATATATTAATCTTTTTTTAGTTAATTATAATTAAGTCAGGGGCGCGCATGAAAATAATTAAAATTGCTATTTTTTTAAAGTGATGTAGACAAATTAATTTTGATTAAAATTGAACAAAAATTAAAAACTTCAGGAATATATAAAAATAAAAAGTTAACCATTTAATAAATAACAGTACATTTTAGGTTGGGTAATTTATACATGTAATATTATTGAAAATTGTAATATTGATATGTGATTATCACCGCCAATTTAAGAAATAAAATGAGTATCAGCAAAAAGATTGGAAAATTATTATATTATACACATACGAGGGTCGCAGACCCGAGTAAATTTGTGATTAGGTAATTTGTACATGTAAAATTACTGAAAATTGTAATATTGATTATCTCCGCCAAATGAAAAAATTGACTGTCAAAAAATTGTGGAACGAGTATGATATATACACATACGAGGGTCGCAGACCCGAGTAAATTTGTGTAAAAAATATGGCGTCAAAGGGGGTTGGGGCGCGAAGCGCCCAGGGGCACAGCCCCTAGTATATATATATATTCATACACGTTTATATTATAGTGTGATTTATTTATATATCCGCACGAAACTATAGCTTTATAGACTCTGGAATTACCCGGCCGATTTTGATAATTTTTTTTTCGTCATGTAGCTTCACTCTTTTTCCAGTCAATAGGCTAGATTTCATTTCTTAGCTATGAAAGGTCTCTGAGCTGTGATTTTTTTCCGTAAAAGTACATCGAATTTTACTAAAAAAACGTTGAATTAGCTGGTTCGAGTGTCGGCTTTTGTTTTGTCAGACAGTGTGATGGTCGTCTGAAAAATACTATTGTTACGATAATTTGCTAAATTACAAGATATCACTGTTGTCTTTTGTTTATATCTGTCAAAATATGACATTTATAATGAAGAAAACACATGGATTTTTATTGACATTTGAATAAAAAACACACTGATAAATTACTTGATTAATTTTAAAATGTTAGATTTGTGAATCAATTATAATTTCTACATAAAATAGATTTTGATTGAAATTGTTAAACGAAGAAATTATAAACAGCTGTTTTTTATCTTATTAACGTCAGGAGCGTGTAAAGAAATGTTATTTTGTACATTTTGATGAAATTGCTTATAAATTAAATTTTAACCAAAATTGATTGGTAATTTGATGTAATTAGTATAATTATCTATAGATAATATTAAAAAGTATAATGTCAGGAGCGGCGAATTAAAAAATATTTAAAATCTTTTTTTCTAATTAGTTTAAATTTGACAGATGATAGGGAATGTTCTAGAAGGTTTTCTATCCTTTTCTATTAGGAGTGAGAAAATTTTTGATGACGTTAAATTTGATAGTTCCAAAATTACGTGGTTTTTTACATGACATATTTTTTATGTTTGTAAAAAAATTATTTTGAGTTAAATTGTTGAATTTTTTTTAATTGTTGAAATTATTCATTTAAATCAGGGACGGTGTTTCAAATATTTTTAAATTTGTGTTTTTTTAATGAAATTGTATAAAAATATAATTTTTAATAGTTTTGTTGATGTAATTTATACAAAATTTCACATTTAAAAATAATAATTAAGTCAGGGGCTGGTGTCGTTTTAAATATATGAAATTTTTGGGAACTGTCACATTTCGTGTTTGTAAAAACTTAAAAAAACATTTTTTATAGTTCAAAAATATAAATTTCATAAAAATATGAAAATTATAATATAGATCAGTAGCACCTAAAAAAAATTGTTTATGAATTATTATTTTTTTGAAAGTTTTGAGATTGATATATTAATTTTTTTTTAATTATAATTTAGTCAGGGGCGTTGCATGAAAATAGTTAAATTTGTTATTTTTTAAAAGTGCAATGTTTTTAAAATTATTTAATAAATAACAGTACATTTTAGGTTGGGTAATTTATACATGTTTCATTTAAATCAGGGACGGCGTTTCAAATAATTTTAAATTTGTGTTTTTTTAATGAAATTGTATATAAATATAATTTTAAATAGTTTTGTTGTAGGTGATTGATGCAATTTATCCAAAAGTTCACATTTAAAAATAAATAAGTCAGTAGCGTCTCAAAAAAAAATTTTTAATTGTTCAAAAATTAGAAATTTCAATAAAATATGGAAATTATAATATAGATCAGTAGCGCCCCAAAAAAATTATTTATGAATTATTATTTTTTTGAAAGTTGATTGATATATTAATCTTTTTTTTTATTATAATTAAGTCAGGGGCGCGCATGAAAATAATTAAAATTACTATTTTTTAAAAGTGACGTAGACAAATTAATTTTGATTAAAATTGAACAAAAATTAAAAACTTCAGGAATATATAAAAATAAAAAGTTAACCATTTAATAAATAACAGTACATTTTAGGTTGGGTAATTTATACATGTAATATTATTGAAAATTGTAATATTGATATGTGATTATCACCGCCAATTTAAGAAATAAAATGAGTATTAGCAAAAAGATTGGAAAATTATTATATTATACACATACGAGGGTCGCAGCCGAAGGCTGAGACCCGAGTAAATTTGTGATTAGGTAATTTGTACATGTAAAATTACTGAAAATTGTAATATTGATATCTCCGCCAAATGAAAAAATTAACTATCAAAAAATAGTGGAACGAGTATGATATATACACATACGAGGGTCGCAGACCCGAGTAAATTTGTGTAAAAAATATGGCGTCAAAGGGGGTTGGGGCGCGAAGCGCCCAGGGGCACAGCCCCTAGTATATTTATATAATATTAATTACCTCCAATATTTTTTTCAAACATCCTTTTAAGTTTCACCAATTATATTGTATCGTATTTATTTGATATTATAAATTAATACATTTTTTTATGTTTAAGGGGTGTGCATTTTATGGCCTAGCCATAGTATTGTTAAATTATCAACAGCATTATTAATATAATTTAATTTTGATTAAAATATTTAATAATATAATATATGGCAAAATGTATTCCGTTGACGTGCGTTATCTTTTAGATAAAAAGGGTAACCAACCCCCTCCATTTTAAGGGGGATGGCCACTGTGACGGGTCAAAAAATTGTCAATATTTGGGAATTTTTTTCACAAATATAACTAATTATTTCTTAATCAGGTAAAGGACATTTTATTAAGTATATATTCAACTTATTTAATATCAATTTTTATTGAAAAATATTAAATATTTACAAAGTTATGAGCCTCGATGTGACGACCAAAAAAAATATTTTTCTCTATGGTCGACTGGAAATTTCGAGAAGGGTTATATGAAAAAAATAAATAAAATTTTTATCAATATCTATATGAATGTAGCTATCGTTGCACGTAGCGGTTTTCTTTTTCATTTTTTATACCTATTATTTATTAGAGCGGTTTTAAAAATAGTAATTATCAAAATTTCAAAAATCGGCTACGTGCAACGATAGCTACTACAATTACGAAAATTATAAAAAAAAAATTGAAATCGGTTCATTAGTCTTTGAGGAATCGTGTCGACCAAGTCGAAAAATGTCATTCCAAGATAAACTTGTTTAATGTTTTTGTTATGTTATTTCATAATTATAATAATTAATATTATAATATTTACTAAACCGATATTGATGAAATTTGGCAGAGACATAACTTTCATTCTGAGGAAGGGTACAGGTAGATTTATATCCCGAAAAACTTATTAGATAAAAAAAAAACGCGGATGAAGTCGCGGGTAATTTTTTATAAATACTCGTTTAAAACAGTTTTATTTTCGTGTCATTTTTCACATCTACATAACTCCACTCCTTAGAGATATCTTACACCATAAGAGGGGGAGTGCATTTGCTCTTTAAAATATGGAATTTATTTTTAAATTATGTATAAAGAAATTGAACCGCACCCTCGGTTGAAAGTACAACAACGAAAAGATTTATTGTGGGGGTCTTTAGAATCTTCAATTGCAGTTATTTTCTTGGTAAAAACAATTTTAAACAATACAGAAATTTTCTAAAATTGAAATATTTTAAAATACACCAAAGATGTTTTAAAAAAAATAAAACCGACTAAAAAAAATTTTAAAACTCTGAAAAGTATGTAGAGTCGAAACCGGTTATAACGATATAATTGCTTTTTACCGGTTGTTTTTTATCAGCTTTTATGACCCAATATAACCGAATTTATAACCGATTTCGATTCTAATTATTAAATTTATCAGTTTTTGAAGCGATAGAATTCAGATGAACTGTCTGTCAATTTTAATAAAAAATATTAATTCGACATTTTTCTTAATACGCACCTCGTTATTATGTCGAATATTTTTAATTTTTTGACAATTTCAATCTAAATCTAAATATTTCTACTATACAAATATCAAAATGTCAAAATGACATATAAAACGTTAAAATGATATTTGACACTTAGGGACTCGCTAATGGGTCTAACGGACCCAGTCCTTCGTATTTTGGTTAAAATCTTTTAAAGTTTTAAGTGTGCGACATTGCCGCTTTTGGTACATTTCAACGATAGAATAGCACTGCAGATGACGGTCATAGTCGTCAGTTTGTTCAAATTGTCATAACTAAATTTGATACAGAAAGCGACTGAGATGTGATTTTATCCCAAAGAAGATATTTTAATTTTGTTAATTTTCAAAGTTTTTTTTTTATAATGATTGATCTCTCATTGTTAATTCATATAAGTACATTATAGTGGTGTAAGAAAATATAGAAGATTTTGTTTAAAATAAGTAATTACAGAAATTTCAACAATTACTCTAAATCTTATCATAAAAGTATGGAAAAATTCCTTTTATTTTTGTAATGACTGTTTGATTAAGTAAAAACAATAAATATTAGTATATGATTGAATATTGTCTTTCTTTATTGACAAATTATCCTTATAAGAAAGTAAATGTGCACTTCTATTCAGTAGTTTTGGAATAAACATTTGATATTAAACTGGGTCCAGCGCACCCGGTAGCGAGTATTTATGTTACAAATCAAAGCGCGAGTCCCTAAGTGTTAATATGTTCAGTAAATGGCAATTTAAATACAATACTTCCATTTCTTCGAACATGGAAGTAAAAAACAAATGATTTTTTAAAGTAAATTGAGATAAGCATTTGTAAGGGGATATTTTACAACAAACGTAGGTGATGTACTATATTTTATAGGAAATTGAATGCTCTACAAAAAAGATTCTATAACATTTTCATGCAACATGTGTCTTTCTTGAGATATCTTCAAAAAGTAAATCTCTTAGGATGTTACCCCCCTTTAAAAAAGACCCAACCAAATAACCAAGTTTTATCAATATCGGTTCAGTGGTTCATGTGTGTAACAAGGATTAGGGGACAGACACACACACAGACAGACAGATACGGAACAAAAAGTGTTTGTCTTGACCTGAAACGGATAGATCAAGTAAAATTTTTAAAATCGGAGAACACATTTTTTTCTCATTTTAAAACGATCACAAAGCTTCTCGTATCTTCGATATTGCGAGGAAGCAAAATGTTCATTCCTAACATTTTTTTCCCTGATACATAATTAGTCCAGGAAAAATAGACATAAAAATATAGAAGATAGGAAAAAATTTGTAACAAGCTAAATTTTTGCATACACCTTAGTATAAAGGTACTTAATAATGTGTGAAAGTTCCTCATCAATTTAATGTGTGCAAGTGTCAATTTTGTGGGGTCAAAGTTCACGAAAACAGTATTTTTTAAATATCACGAAAACTGTGACCTTTTCGAAAAAAAATGTATCTTACTAATTTGTAGCTGAGATAATTTACAACAAAAGCAAACCTACGGGTTTTTATGTAGGAGAAACCGTTCATGAATTATAAAGAGTTATTTATAACTCGGCGCACTTTTCCATAGCATACGATATCGTTCTATGTAAAACATAATATAGAGTTGCAGCTTAAACATATATATTCCACATAACTAGCAAGATCGAGATAACTCTTTCTGTTTCATAGGAATCGAAAGTACATTAGTTGACAATGCTTTGAAAAAAAAAACCTAAATTACTACGTTGGAATAGAGCAAAATGGGGTCTTCAATGTACGCGACCCTCGCGCGATGTTTTAAGCACATTTTCCACTTATCTATTTTTAAAAATCGAAATCTATTGCAATACAATCATTTACCAGACATCCGTCTATAAGAATATGTACATTTATACATGAAAAATATTATTACAAATAAAGAAAACGGCACTTACAGGATGATTTCTGGAGATTTTTTATGATTTTTTAACGAAAATTTTCGTTATTAATTAATATTGTGAGAAGTATGTGAACCTTATAAAAAATACTTTAAGTAAAATTTGTAAAATACAAATTTTTGAAGAAAATGAGTGATAGCATACAATCATATGATAAAAATTATTGCACCTAGAGTAAATATACTCAACCGTAAAACAAAAAAATAAAAATAGAATCTCCAGAAATCATCTTTTAAGTGCCGTTTTCTTTATTTGTAGTATTATTAATCATGTATAAATGTATATATTCTTATAGACGGATGTCTGCTAAATGATTGTATTGCAATATATTTCGATTTTTAAAAATAGATAAGTGGAAAATGTGCTTAAAACATCGTGCGAGGGTCGCGTACCTTGAAGACCCCATTTTGCTCTATTCCAACGTAGTAATTTAGGTTAATTTTTTTTCAACGCATTGTCAACTAATGTACTTTCGATTCCTATGAAACAGAAAGAGTTATCTCGATCTTGCTGGTTATGTGGAATATACAGGGTGATTCAGCACTGTCGTGCCAAACTTAAACCCTAGATTGAGAAAAATATTTTAAGCAAAAAACTTCCAATAAACATGTGTCCGGAAATTTTTGGTTAGGGAACTACAGCCCACCAAAGATTTTCGTCAAAATGAGTTTTTATTTAATATCTAGATAACCCTTTGTAATAAAATTATAAAATTTGGTATTCTGTTTAGTAATAATAAGTGTTATCGATTTCTTGTATTAAACAATTATAATTTAGACCGGGGATGAATGGGGCCAGTGGGCCCATCAATTTTTATCTAGTATTTTTTGTTCTTTAATTTTTTTATAAAGTTGGGCACTTATTTAAGGTTATATGACACAAAATACGTAAAAATATACTTTGCTTATTTGTCATAGGATAAACCGTTTTCGAGTAATATCGATAGAAAAGAAAGCATGCAGAATTTAACTTTATACGGATGCTTCAAATTACAAAAAATAAATTTATATTCTTGTTCTATGATTAAAGGTAAGAAAAAAGTTCATATAAAGAAACCTACTTATATGAATCCTCTAAGATCTATAGCCAGTTGTAATACTGTATTATGTACTTTAAAAATTTGACTAAAAAACGAAACTAAAAATGGCTATTTGTTGATAAGGATGCATTTTTTGAGGTATACTTATGTTAACTTTTTGTCTTAATTTTTATCATAGAACAAGAATATAAATTTATTATTTGTAATTTGAAGTATCCGTATTAAGTTAAATTCTGCATGCTTTCTTTTCCATCGATATTTCTCGAAAACGGTTTATACTATGGCAAATAAGCAAAGTATATTTTCGTGTATTTTGTGTCATATAACCTTAAATTAGTGCTTAACTTTATAAAAAAAATTAAAGAACAAAAATACTAGATAAAAATCGATGGGCCCACTAGCCCCATACATCCCTAGTCTAAATGATAACTAGTTAATATGAGAAATCGATAACACTTATTATTACTAAACAGAATATCAAATTTCATTATTTTATCACAAAGGGTTCTCTAGATATTAAATAAAAACTCATTTTTAGTAAAATTTTTGGAAGCCTGTAGTACCCTCACGAAAAATTTCCGGACACATGTTCATTAGAAGTTTTTTGCTTAAAATATTTTTCTTAATCTATGGTTTAAGTTTGGCACGACAGTGCTGAATCACCCTGTATATGTTTAAGCTGCAACTCTATATTATATTTTACATAGAACGATATCGTATGCTATGGAAAAGTGCGCCGAGTTATAAATAACTCTTTATAATTCATGAACGGTTTCTCCTACATAAAAACCCGTAGGTTTGTTTTTGTAGTAAATTATCTCAGCTACAAATTAGTAAGATACATTTTTTTCGAAAAGGTCACCGTTTTCGTGATATTTGAAAAATACTGTTTTCGTGAACTTTGACCCCACAAAACTGACACTTGCACACATCAAATCGATGAGGAACTTTCACACATTATTAAGTACCTTTATACTAAGGTGTATGCAAAAATTTAGCTTGTTACAAATTTTTTCCTTGTTGTACGTCTATTTTTCCTGGACTAAATAGGCTATTGATTATACCGGAAAATAATAGGTAGAAAGGAACAATTGCGTTAAAGGGTTTTTATTGTTTAATATGTTTATTTGATACCTACAGATGATAAAAACACAAAGTGCTACTAAATTCACCCTTGCGTTTTTTAGGGAGGGGTTAAACTAGCCACTTTTCAATGTTTTAAGTATAACTCGAAAACTAAGCAGACATTGAAAATTTTACAAGAATGATTTTTTATAGAAAATTAAATTTCCCATCAAAATAGATGATTTAAAAAATTAAAAAAAAATTTATGCAAGAAATATTTAAAAAACAAATAAAAAAAATATCAAAAAATCACAATTTTTTCAATTTTTTACTAAATTGCTCATAAATTTTTTCTAAGTAAAGATAGGTATAGGACATGCTTTGGAGAAAAAAAAGTAGAGGTCACGCCCGTTAAAATGTTGAGTCGAAAAGTTTTTTTTTATGAAATTTGGCTGAGCTATAGTAATTCAAAGTTTACCATTTTTTGTCATTTTTTCTCAAATCGTAACTTAATGGCAATTGATGTTTGTTTGACACCTACAGATGATAAAATCACAAAGTGCTACCGAATTTACCCTTGCGATTTTTAGGGGGGTTCAACTAATCACTTTTCAATGTTTTAAGTATAACTCAAAAACTAAGCGGAATTTTACAATTTTACAAGGATAATTTTTTATAGAGAATTAAATTTTCCATCAAAATAAATGATTTAAAAAATTGAAAAAAAAAATATTTTTTAAAAATATTTCTGGCATAATTTTTATTTTTTATTTTTTAAATCATCAATTTTGATGCGAAATTTAATTCTGTATAAAAAATTATCCTTGTAAAATTGTCAAAATCCGCTTAGTTTTCAAGTTATACTTAAAACTTTGAAAAGTGATTAGTTGAACCCCCCTAAAAATCGCAAGGGTAAATTCGGTAGCACTTTGTGATTTTATCATCTGTAGGTGTCAAACAAACATATTAAACAATAAAAACCCTTTAACGCAATTGTTCCTTTCATAAACCTATAATCAATAGCCTAATAAGGTGAGAGGCGAGATTATTATTAAACTAAAAAAAGCGCATTACCTTTTATGATTGGATATTTTGTAAGTATACTATATACAGAAAGCTTTCTTGAAGCACTTTAATCTAGCGACAATCTCTGTCACATGTTCATAATTCCACTCCCATGGGTTAACTATAAATAAGAAAGGAGAAGTTTTCTTGCTGAAAGTATGGTGATGAACAGTCTGCAGGTTATTCTTTTCCGCCATCTCAAGGGACATGTCGCGTAAGGTTACCGACGCTATTCTCATTGTTTCCAACATTTTTGTTCCTTTTTAGGTTACCAGGAGGCTGTTGTACTTTGTAGCAACTAATATTTTATGTCATAAAGCAATTTCATTTCGCCGTGTATATTTTTTTGATAAAAGAAAAAAGTTTTTTTTTTGTAAGGCGACACTAAGAATAATAGTTTATTTTGTGTACTTCGTATAGAAAGTGATAATGAGTAATATGGAAGATGTACAAAAAAAATCTTTTCAAAAATAATACTAAATTAACAAATTAAAATTTATTGTGAACTTAATTCTATTTTTATTTGACTACTATTTCAGATAAATCAAAATATTTGGATTCATCTTAAATTATATTGAATTCTCTATGTACCACAGTAGGGTAGGATGGGGCTAAAAGTCCGTTTTTTCACATAAATAGTGATTACTCACTAGAATGAAAATTTATATTAATGGTTAATGTCTTAATATATTCTATATTTATTCAGCTTCAAACCTCCAATACATTTTGCACCCGTATTACTACACCATACCGAGATATGAAGCAAAATATAACAAAAGAAATAGTGTACTTTTTACCCCGTACAAGGGGCAAAAAGTACCTAAACATCCGAAAGTTTGTAAGTTGTTTATTTTTATGATTAAATGAAAAATCTTTTTATATATATAAAATTTTATATAGATATACTGAATTTGCTATTAATTTTTTTATTCAATCTAAAATTAGTATATTTCTTCTTTTTTAACATTTCTTTAAATAACTATTAAATTTTGATTCTTAGTCTAAGATATCAGTCCTATTCATTGAGAGAATTAATACATTTAAATTCAAATCAAATTAAAAATAATAATCGCTGTCACAGTTAATACATACAAAAAATGTACTTTTTGCCCCAATACTGCTTTGGATACTTTATCAGCTTATAGTAAAAAAATGTGTCAATGTTTAATAACAATTTCAATATAAATTAACTACCAAATGAGTACTCTCACTACATTGACACTGATTTTTAAATCAATCTTACCTGCAAAATAACTAGACGAAAAAGGAAATTATAAAATTTTTTTTTAACTTTTCACGCATGAAATAAATATAGTTTACCTGTGACTTTCGCAAGCGTTCGTCGACGACTGTTCAGTTTGGCTTTGTTACCTCATGCCCCTCCTCACATAATGTATATGACACAATATCTATAATTTGTTGCCATGCTGAGATTTTGAATTCGGGACTTTTTACCCGACGGACTTTTAGCCCCACTCTACCCTAAACTAATATATACAGGATGAATCAAAATTACCTAAATAATTATTAACCCTTTGTAGCCTCATGTGATATATCTGTAACAAACCTCAATAATCCCGCTAAAATACGTACTAAATATAATTAGTTCATTCAAATATGTGTAACACTACTGTAACATATCACTGAAAAACTTAGCATCAAGTAAAATTCACAGATGGCATAACGTATTGACTTACGTATTAATACGTAACTATTGGCAGTAAGGCAGGACCAGATCCGGTTATTGGCCGATTTGGGTAGAAAAAAGAATACGTTGTAAGTTTCCCCAGTGTACTGGCGTTTCACAAACAATTTGCAAAAAATGTGGTGTAGCATTATGCTACAATAAAATAAATAATTGTTTCAAATCCTGCCAAACGACATAAGTGTTTTTTTACGATGAACTCACAGTAATGTCACTCCCAAAAAAGTCAAATAAATAGTTAAAAATAAATATTTTTAAATTTCTGAAAAATGCGTGTTTTTTATATGCCTAAACTTGTCTCTTTATCAACATAATTTAAATTTTTAAGATCTTGAGCTACAAAGGGTTAATAAAAAAAAAATGATTGAAATTGTATTCAAAAATAAATATGATGTATTACAAAATACAATTCTAAAAATATACAGGAGTTTCATTTGAAAAAAAATTAGATTTTATAATAAAAAGAACACTCAATATTTAGTAGTAAATTTAAGAAATGAAAGATCTAAAGAAAATTATTTTTTAAATGTCATAGTGCGCTTCTACACAAAAACATATTTTTATTTCCATTTAAAATTAATGAGTAGAGTTATAAAGTAAAAAAAACTACCATGTATGTATTCCCTTTAAAATAATTGGTTCAGATGTTATATTCCATTTTATAAAAAAAATACAAATAAGATATCGTTAGATGAAGGAAAAACGACGTAGCATTATTATATATAATAAAATATAAATTATTACGAGAAAAATATAATAGTGTAGGGGAATATCGTCAGGGTTGGCCACCCTTTTGACTTTTGTCCATAACATCCGTTTTAGGAAGAATTTGCTCAATTCAAGCACATCGTTGGAAAGGTCTGGGAATTATGAACGTTTTTGCTTAGTCACAAAATGATTGGGTGAAAAATGAAAAAGTTATAAGCATTTAAAAAAAATGTTGTCAAGGTTTACCTACATAGGTAGAAAGGTTTACTTGAGCCAAGTAAACCTTGTTTTGTATATAACGAAAACGATATTTTCTTAAGATAAGAAATATATTCTTAAATCAACTATAGTATTCTTGGGCGAAGAAATAATGTATTTGGATTAAGAGTACTTTTCTTATATTAAGAAAATATTGTTTTCGTTATATACAAAACAAGATTTTCTTGGTCCAATACAGTTTTTTTTTGTGTGAATGTTGTCTAGGTTGGCCCATCGCTTAAAATCGATTAAATATGTTCTGAAATTATTGAAAATGACCTCGAAAAATAAAATGAATGAAATAAAAAATCGAATTAGTTGCATTTATTTTTCTATTTTTTTATTCGATTAGCATTTTCCATGAACATATAATGCCGTATGCCATGGCTTTGTAAGGAAACCAAAATCAAATATCCAAATGCAACCAAATTTGCAAGATAACTACTGTTACCATTTCCATCTTCATATTTAGCTGAATGCGGATTTAGTGCCATAAATGATTTGCTGCAAAAAGAAAGAAATAGGCTGGATATAACAAAACAGGGAGACTTGATACTGAAGTTAACTAAATTGGAGCCTGACATAAAATCTCTGCGCAAGGATCTCACTAAATTTAAATAATTACTAATAATTAAAATAATATAGAAAAATCTTTCAAAAAAAGAATTTTTACTTGAATTTCAGTTCTCCATTATATGTTTTGAAAATTTACTTACTGTATATGCTCAATAATTTCTTAGTGATTTCTTTCTAAAACCTTTATATCATTCAAGTTTCTTTAGTGAACATTTCAATTTTTGAATATTAAAATTTATGTATATGTTGGGGGGGGGGTATAAGAATTTTAGAAGGGCTTAGGTGGGGCATAGCACAAAAAAGGTTGGGAAACACTGCGTTAAGGGATTGAATTTCTCCCTTGGTTTGTTTTAAAACGCATTCATACTGCTTAGTTTGATGATTGCATGTTTTTGCTTCAATTTTTGATCACATATTCAATGATGCTAAAAAACTTGTTTCATAGTTTGCAAGCCATTAAGTGCATAAAACATATTTTGCTTTCTTGCTCCAAATTTGTAATGTCGTGAAAAGTTTGCTACTGCTGAGAGAAGTCTAGTGATCAAAACTAAAATAATCGCGGTTGGTCGACCTAGACGACAGGCCAACCCTGGCGACTTTCCCCTATTTATTACAGTCCCATTTTCTTCGAGAAATAAGGTTTTTAAATGACGAGATAATAGTAGAATAAAATTGTTAAAAAAAATGAACAAAAAACATCAACCTAACCAACCACGTCTTAAATAAAGTAGTGTGGAGTAAAAAAAACTTTAACTGTGGAAATAGAAGTAAAGCTAGAAATAAATGGTGAAAATTAGGAGAGCTAATGTACTCGCCAAGTAAAAAATTCTTAGAAGTTAGCTGAAAATAATAGATTTTTCTGTCTAGCAATCACCGACTATTTGATAGTACCTAATGGAATTTGTTTATAAGATTAAAAAACGTACATTATAATGAAATTTATCCACATTAAAGATTATTACAGTAGATACCGGTTATAACGACATCGAAGGGACTGGTCATATTAGTCGTAATAACCGGTAAACATGCAATTATATGGGATTCAGTTGGACTTTTATTTTGAGTCGTTATAACCGGTTTCTACTGTATAAGTTATTTTATAATTCCCAATTCTTTGATGATTATTGAGTATACAAAATATTTTTTTAATTTTTATAAAAAATGTACCCCCCCCCCCCCGCCCAATTTGCATTGTGATTGTGGCGCCGAGATTCACAGAACCGAAGTATTTTAATTTTAAATAATGGCATAATAGAAATATATTTGTTTTTTATTTTATGATTCTATCTATTAGACTTGAATGTTACGAGATGGGTGCCATCACTGCAGGGTTAAAGTACCCTAATTGACTTCTAAATTGATTGTAGTGACCAAATTTCACTCACAACTGTATTTTTTGATTTTATTAATTAATAAGATACTGGCACCAATTTTGAACAATGTGTTGAACATTTTTAACTTAAATGTAATTAATTAGAAATATTCGTTGATATTTGATTACTGCCTTTTTTAGTCGCGTCATTATAGCTGTAATAATACCACAAAAAAAAGTTAATTAGAGCCCTTTATATTAATGATGGAATTTGTTGGGGAAGGTGTAAGGAGTAATTTCTCATCAAATGAGTCAATTTTTTTTCATTGGAACATTGTTTATTTTTAAACAATTTGGTCGGAAAATCTGTTTTTCTGATATTGTGGGAAAATTGTGGGTTGTAGAGAAAAGTAAAGCACAGACGAAATATGCGCAATCAAAAGATCTATAATTTGGTGCCTAGTAGATTAAAATCCGACAATTGGTTCAAAAGTTATTGCAAAAAACCGCTAAAAAACGTTGAAAATTAACTTTTTTTAAATTGTTTATATTTTTTTTATTATTTATTAAAATTCAACGAAAATACCTAAAAGTTGTAAGCACTAATATGTTTCAAAAGTGAGCGAAAGATAACAATTGTAACATAACAATGCTCACCGCTAAGTCAAAATATTGAAAATTATTAATTTTTAGTGCAATTTTTTAAATATTTTGTTTATAGCACGTTTCAAAAGGGTTCTCGATAATAAATCGATATTGTACGAAAATACAAAGTTAAGTTAGGCTTTGGCCTTTAAAAATCGGGGTTGTGAATCCTTTTTGGTTAATAACTTTTATCAGGCCCCGCGTTTGAAATTTAGCTATTTTTTTCTCAACCCGATAAACAAATAGAATTTTGCAAAAACTATTCGACCTACAGCACCCATCTTCCGTTCACTTTTGAAACATATTAATGCTCACAACTTTTAGGTATTTTCGTTGAATTTTAATAAATAATAAAAAAATTATATACAATTTAAAAAAAGTTAATTTTCAACGTTTTTTAGCGGTTTTTTTGCAATAACTTTTGAACCAATTATCTTATTTATATTTTTATTATATTATTTTATGTAAATTGGTTTAAATTTTATTTTATAACTTTTGTGTCGTAGTATGTACTTATTATTTTATAATCATTAGTTTTCATCACTAGTTGTACTGGAGAGAAAAACATTAACATACAAAATAAAAGGCTATAAATTAAAAAATACACTACATTTGCGGATTTTGGTTATTAAATTGATTTTATTCAGAAATAGCTGTTTTATTAGTAACATAAATTCATGAAAATTAACAAAAATAGCCCGCCAATCCAAAAAAACGCATAACGCGTTCTTTTTTGGTGCCAGTACCATTGGTAAAAAATTGGGACGTTTTACAATTAGTATCTTTAGAACAAGTAAGCATATATAATAAAGTTACCTTTGGTACAGTACGCACCCGCAACAGGCACGAACACAGGAATATATTGATTGAGACTCGCATATCTGAAATTTTGATATAAATCATGTCTTTGAAAGTAAACAAAAATAATTTCTCCCAGCCCCCTCGATTCGCGTTTGTCAAATATTGAAACAATGTTATAAAAACAAGGTGTTGAGTCCAAACAATCGCCAATAAATCTTCTATTGTTTTTATTTTAGACACACAATAACAATATTTTGCTTAACAGAGTTGACGGGCAGTGCGCAGTAGAAGTTATGTAAATACAAAAATAGTCAATAAATACTGTAAATCAATTAGAGCTGTAAACATCGCCGGCGCAAAATCGCGAGCGGTGATTAAACGCGTAAAAACCATTCAAATACGGTACTATGTGTTTACTTTGACCGACAGAGAGAGAGAGAGAGAATGATGTGCCAAACATCTGCAATACCCGATAATGTCAGCGCGTTGATTGAAAAGTTTTTTACCCAGGAAAAAGCATATTTTTAACATATGTACTTTTAATTGAAACAGTTTTATCATTTTAATTGGTGAAACTGTTTTATTCGACAATTATTGGTGGAGTAAAAAAAATGTGTATAGTATCAATTCATTACTGAAATTACTACTCAGTGATTTCAATTTTAAATGACAAACGTCCTTTAATTTTTTATACCCCGTAGCTTCAAGTAGAGCAAAAAAATGGATGTACTTATACAGGATGTTCATGGGAACCGAGTGATCATTGCTAACTTTGTTATTATTGGAGCTAGAAGATCGGTTAAATAGGCAAAGTATCAGTATTTTTTCCGGGATGAATAAAAAACAATTGAATGTCGAATTTAAGAGATATATTGAAATACAACTTTTTTTTAATGGAATAATATTGGATTTTGTAGCTGAGAATGTTCTCTTTATAAAAATATGATAAATGCATGGTTATAAAATTGATAGAAAACAAGTTATACACGGAAAAAAAAGATGATTTAAAATTTGTATCACAAATGACGTAAAAATTCAATGGTACGAGTGGCGTTAGTTTTGCATCGAGGTGATACAAATATTGTATCACTGTGATGTAGATTTTACATCACCGTGAAGCAAATTATGCGTGCCCTACACGCATGCGCGTGCGAGTTACCGGCGATCCACATATAGTATGTTTCGCTTTGCCCGCCTGAATATTGTAGAGGTTATATTTGTTGTTGATGTTTGGTGTCACATGTGTTTTTTTTATATATTGAGAATTGTTTAAAAAAGAAGTTTTTAAAATATGGCCGATGAATTTGTGTGTTCTATGTTGAGAAATTATTGTCTTGAAAAATACATTTCAAGGTTTGAGGGTACGTATATCAACAGTTCATTTCAATTTAAAATGTATTGTTTACAATTGTTTAAATTTTACTTACAATTTAATTAATTATTTCAAAATTTTAAACTTTTGATATCTCATTGAAACTATTTGTTGTTATTAAAAAAAAAAATGAGATGTTCAATCTTTTTTTAAGTTGAACACAAGTCCACCAATCCATTTATCATCGATGTTGATAATTATGAATGTAAAACAGAAATATATATTATATATAAAGTTAATATATTGTCAAATACAATTATTAATATATTATAAATTAATGATAATTTTTTTTTTTTAATATTATCATTAATTATGTCACATATATGACTGCTAACTTTAATGTCGCTTAATTTTAGGTTATACATTGACAGCCACTAAATAAACGGTAGTATCTATAGTTTAGTCACCGTCAAGTTAGTCCCATTTAAAATACATTAGATACAAAAATTGTATCACCGGGTGGCGTAAATTTAGCATCACCTCTGTTGACTTCACAGGTGATACAATTTTTGTATCACCTGATGAGATTTTAAAGCCACTTTTTTTTCCGTGTAATAAGTATAAAATTAATAGAAAATATCCAAAAATAGTGTGTTATGCATATTTAATAAAATACAAACAAATGATATTTTTTTAAAATAATAATTTCAGGTATGTATGCCTTATTCGCAGATTTTTAACGTTTTAGAGTATTATTCATAAAAAATATTATAACCTAATGTATTAAAGTATTTTCTATTAATTTTATACTTGTTATAACTTGTTTTTTATTAATTTTACCACCATACATTTTTATAAAGAGAACATTCTCAGCTATAAAGTCCAATAATAATATACAGGGTATTTCAATATATCTCTGAAATTCGACATTCAATTGTTTTTTGAAACCGCCATTATTCATCTCGGAAAAATACTGATAGTTTGCCCATTTAACCGATCTTCTAGCTCCAATAATAACGAAGTTAGCAATGATCACTCGGTTCTCGCGAACATCCTCTATATGCGTATTAAAAGCTAGTTGGCGTAGTTTCATCTAGCGTGCAAATTGAAAACTAAAAACCTGTTTTACCGACGATCATAACAGAAATCTATATTATCTACTTTATTTTTGCTCCTTTAATCATAAATGAATAAAAAAATTATAAAAAATCAATTTCCTGTCTTATTTTGTACCATTAGTTACTTAAGTTATTGAACTTATTTAATTTGATACACTGTGAAATTATTAGCAAATTTATGAAATTTGTAAACTATTTTAAATATTTTAATCAGACATAATATGTATTTTTAATCGTAATGAAATTATTTTTCTATACATATTTGTGTGTAAGTTTTAAGTACATATTTACTTAATGTTCGATTTCATTGTCAATAAAACGAAATTGAATTTTTCCAAGAATTTAGTTACGTTCGAGTAAATATAAATGTGTATACAATAAAAAACCAATTAATGGAACTACTTGCAACTGATGACTTTTTATATCATGTTAAATTGCATACACATAGCTGTGTCAATATTGTACGACTGTGTAACTCTTCTATAACGTATCAAAACTTAATTCTGTAAGAGATTTTTTACAAGTTTTCAATTTATTATACATTCAATTACTGTATTTATAACATTTATTTAATATAAGGGAGGGGGTAACATCTGTTGGTTTCTTCCCCCTTAACTGAACCTAGTTTCGTCTCATTTACAAACAAACAAACAAACAAACAAACAAACAAACAAACAAACAAACAAACAAACAAACAAACAAACAAACAAACAAACAAGCTTACTGGTCAAATACATAACCCATTTTTTGAATAACACGTACTTAAAAAATAAACCAAAAAATGCCCCCCTCCACTCTATATAAAAAGTTAGCATTAAAAGGGATACCGTTTAAAATAAAAATAGGAATTTCGTAAATTTTCAGGTATAAATTATTTACAGAAAATAGGGAAACTATTTTAATAATAAATAAATCTATATTTATAAAATAATTTGTCCTTAACCACTCACTCACTCACTCACTCATTCATCAACGTACAGCCCAAACCTCTGGTCCTAGAAACATGAAATTTTATGGGTGTCTTCCTTTTATGATGTAAGTACCCATTTAGAAAGGATTTCCAGAAATTTAACCCCTAAGGGGGTAAACGGGGGTATAACAGTTTTTATGGACAAAATACTTTTTTGGCCGGATTTACTTGAAACATACTAACTAAGGGGGATGGAAAAGTTTTATGGAAAAAAAAAACAATATAAAAAATTGGGGACCGTGACCCATGTCACGTATGGGAGTTTTTAATTAGTTTTCATTTGATTCGGAGTAAATAATACCACAGGGGTGGGAGGTTTTAGGGTGAAAAACAACCCCTTATCTCGCATAGGAGCCGAGATATTTACGATTTTGTATAATGAATAAAAAGCAAAACAATTGACAAATTTAATATTTCACCCCCTGTCACGTATGGAGAGTTGTAATTGTTTTCGAAATCCATGCGAACGAAACCGCGGGAATCAGCTAGTATACAGGGTGTCTAAATACCAGGGGACACCATGGGGATCTCGGAAACTATAAGAGATAGAGATTCGGTTAAATGAGAGAAAAGTTACCTTTAAGAGGGAACAGTTTAATGGTGCATTTACATTTTACAAAAATTTCATAGCTTACTAGATATTAACCAAAAACCATTTTACTCCGAAATCTTTCATCGTGAATATTTCTTAAGCGACTTGAAATTAAAAAAAAAGTTTCAAATAAATGTTTTAGGGTTTAGTATTGTCTATTTAAATATATTTTTTTAATTTCCAGAAATGTCACTGTTTTTGAGATATGACACTAACATATGTTTTCTTAAATGGAAGCAATATGAAATTTTGTAATATTTGAACAGAAGATTTTATTACCTTTTCAATGATATGCAACTTGATATACTTATTTTATACTTATCTCAAAAAATGATCAAAAAGTACATTTTATTTATTTAATACACTATATCATCCTAAGATGGCTATGACAATTAACAATAAGATTGAAAAACAACTGAAAATGTATTTATAAGCTTACATAACATAAATTAACTATTTTATTTATAGAAATAAAACATATTTTTATTAATTTAACACAAAATACCAGCCAAAGATGGCTATGGTTATTAACAACAAAAAAACAATAAGCTATTTTATTTTTTTTTAAATCATTTTTTTATTTCCAGTCAAAAATGGCTATGGCTGTCAACTATGAGATTTTTAAATCAACTGAGAAATTGTTATTTTGCCTGTTTGTAACTTATAATTATTTGTGGTACGTATTTGTTGATAATATTTTTTTACATTTTAAAAATGCAATATTATTCTGTTGTACCAAATAAATGGATGGGTGGAACTAACCAGCACCACGATCACCAGACATAACTTGGATTTTTTTTCATATGGGGTACCTATTGTTAAAGATAAAGTTTTTTTTATAATTTTCCACAAAGACTGGTAAACTGTATTAAATATAATAGCTTATTGTTTTTTTGTTGTTAATAACCATAGCCATCTTTGGCTGGTATTTTGTGTTAAATTAATAAAAATATGTTTTATTTCTATAAATAAAATAGTTAATTTATGTTTTGTAAGCTTATAAATACATTTTCAGTTGTTTTTCAATCTTATTGTTAATTGTCATAGCCATCTTAGGATGATATAGTGTATTAAATAAATAAAATGTACTTTTTGATCATTTTTTGAGATATTTTGAAAAATAAGTATATCAAGTTGCATATCATTGAAAAGGTAATAAAATCTTCTGTTCAAAAATTACAAAATTTCATATTGCTTCCATTTAAGAAAACATATGTTAGTGTCATATCTCAAAAACAGTGACATTTCTGGAAATTAAAAAAATATATTTAAATAGACAATACTAAACCCTAAAACATTTATTTGAAACTTTTTTTTTAATTTCAAGTCGCTTAAGAAATATTCACGATGAAAGATTTCGGAGTAAAATGGTTTTTGGTTAATATCTAGTAAGCTATGAAATTTTTGTAAAATGTAAATGCACCATTAAACTGTTCCCTCTTAAAGGTAACTTTTCTCTCATTTAACCGAATCTCTATCTCTTATAGTTTCCGAGATCCCCATGGTGTCCCCTGGTATTTAGACACCCTGTATATTATAAATTATTTAAAATAATAATAATAATAAAAACATAAATATAAATCAATAATGTATACGAAAGCTATCTGATTTTATGCATGAATTCTTCCAATATACAGGATGTCTCTAAATTCACACTCTATCTTTAATAGGGTGATGCATCTTTTTTTGTCTTTTATAATATTTTAATATATTTGATGTCTTGTTATTGAATAAAAGGATATTTTATAATGAACCATCATAGAAACATGTTTTTTTTTGTTAACTTCATATTTGCCTTAAAGAGTCTAGAATCGTTAGGCTCCTGATGAGGACTTCTTGTGAAGTCGAAATACGTATCGAGTGACATAACTTTTATGGTAAAGGTGCAATTTTAGTTTAAGTGACTAAGAAACCAGTTTCTCCGTTTTTCAAGTAAGTTTAAAGTAATATGTTTTATTTCTAATGCGGTGTTATGACGAAAAAGTAATAAACCCTATACATTTTTAAATACGAAGTATTTTAAAGACACGATGTTTCTGTTTTGTTTTTTTTTCGGTGTAAACATCGCATAAGACGAAATAGATGGTTTTCTGTGTGCTTTTTTTTAAATTACATTTATTAATTTTATTTTGTAAAGTCAAGATTAAGTTTATTTAAAAAATAACAAGATTCACTGAGAAAATGGTAAACAAAACGTAGTCAAATATATTTTTTTATCCCTTTCTTCAGTAACAACTTTTTAAATAAAAAAAATATATATGATATACAAATTATGTGCGTATTTTTTGGACACGCTGTATATACAAACACAATTCTTTCAAAGCACAACTTGAATCTTGATGCACTGAACATTTGTATATAAATATATACACAGAGATATACCATTCGACCTAAATACATTGGATATGTAGATGAATTTGATTTCTATTGAATGGGTACATTGATATAACCTGAGAAATGCTTCTATACCACCTTAGACACAATGCAATAGTCATGTAAATACCGTGGTCTGAAATGCGATTCGTTGAACACACACACACACACATACAAGTAAAGAAGATCGTAGAAGTTGTAGTGACGGATATATTGTTAATATTCTATGTTTCAATAAACTTCATGAATAAGTTTGTTAGAATCGAAGATATATGGATGTATTGTTTTGTTTTAATCTTGAATATTTAACCATTACGTATTTTATTTTATAAGTTAACTAATTTACATATTTTTCAAGATTTCTTTTTTTGTGGAAAGTATTTAAGTATAAACATAATTCTATAGATGGTACACTACTATATGCAATAGAATATTTAATGTTGAATGTTTGACATAAAAATGGAAGTCAATATTTAAAAGTAGTTTTTTTCATTTATTTAAATTAAATTAGGAACCTACTTTACCAAAAGATTGGAAAATAAGTAGCCATCAACTTTCTGCAGTCTTTGGAACTCTAATAAATGCTGATATTATTTTAGAAAACTTTAAAACACTTTATGGAACATCATAGTCCCTAGACTACAACTGTAGGTAGGCCGCATTAGAATTTTTATTTTCGATCAGTTTTTTTTTGTACATAAATATAATTCGATTGATTCTGTTTTGCTCGCTGCGACGGGCCACCAGGCTGCAACTCTGTCTGACCCCCCATGCAGAGCATTCATTAAGTACGTAAGACTTCATCTAAAAGTGCAAAGAATTTTTACCCGGAACTAAGATTTACGATCGTATAAATGTTAATATAATAATAATTTAAAATGATTGTCTATCATCTATATCATGGGTTCCCCCCTTTTAAAAGAATGATTTTTTAAAGACCCCCTTATATTTTTTTATTCTAGAAAACATAAATATACACCAATATTGTTGAAAAGATACAAATAAAAGAAAAATGTAATACCGTAAGGTCGGGGTACTTTGTCCCAAAATCATGATACTTTTTACTTCTCGTTTGAGTAAGTCAATTTAAATTGCACTATGTCCCTTTTATGTAAATAGGCGCTTAGTTGTGAATATAATCAACTCAAGTACATATGTAAAACTTAATAAAACAACCTCTAAGTGTCGTTTTTTTTTCGCAAAGTTTGGGCCAAAGTTGTACTTTGAAGCGGGTTTCTTTGGCCCTCGTTTTTTTTTGTGTAGTAAAACGATATACAGTATACTGTGATTTTAATTATCATATATTTCTTAAACTCTTTGATTTATATCACATTAGGATCCCAGATATATATCTGTTACGATTGATAACAAAAAAGTATTTACACTTATCTGATAGCTTTGTTTCGTGACAAAGTTTGCACATAATAATTTCACGTGTTATACATGTAGTAACTTGCTGCCCTAATGGCAGATTAACCAATCCGCTTTGTAAACGTGAAACTATTTTACCGACTGCTCCATACAGTTATCAATCGAGCTATAGCGCGAATTATTTTGATAGCTCCTGATGTGCGGCGTGTGGGGAAGTTTAAACTTTTTTTTGGGTTGGGCCAAAGTTGCACCCTAGGGCTAAAGTACCCCGACCTTACGGTACTTAGTATTTTTTTAAAATAATTCCTGGATAATACTAATAACCATGGGCGTAGCCAGGGTGGGGCAGGGGGGGGCGCTTGCCCCCCCCCCTAGCTTGTGGACAAAAAGTAATAAGTAAATCAGTACATTGTCTAAACAGGGATATTTCTAGATTTCTATGATGTCCATTGGATTTTTGAACGTAATTTTATATTTTGGATCCAGAAAATCTTATATCAAAGTTTTTTTTAATCACAATCTTTTGTTTTTACATGTAAACTAAAATTTCAGGGAAAATTAAAAATAAAATAAAAACATCTAATAAAGACCATACCGGGTGTTTTTTTTAAAGACTTTCCAGCGGTTTATTTCCAAAATAACGAATTTTCAGAGAAAATTTGTCAGACAAATGTTTCATGGCTTTGAGGGGGCTAAATATTGACATGTGTTGACCTTGAAAATGTCACTATTATGGGCTTTTTAGGTTCAACTTTTCTTTTTCAAATGTAAACCCATATTTTTGTTACAGATTCGTAATTAACTAGAAAAAATAAGTAACTTTTTTCTGAAAATGTCAATTTTGTATGATTTGGAGCAAAACAAACAGTAATTTCTGGATTTTAAATAATTTTTTACTCGAAAACTATTGTTTTTTTAAATAATCGCAAGAAGCAAAAAGTGCTTAGTTTTCAACAAGAATTATCGGAGAATTTTTACTTATTTTTAATTCGTTTTTTTTTTATTTCGAAAACTTTCTTTAAAAACAATTTTTTTTAATTAATAATTACTTTAAAAAAAATTCTGAAAATCCTTGCCGAAATCTAAACATTTCTTTTCTCTTGTAATTTTTTTTTATAAATTGGTAGTTTTCGAGTAAAAAATTATTTAAAATCCAGAAATTACTGTTTGTTTTGCTCCATATCATACAAAATTGACATTTTCAGAAAAAATATTTCAGACAAAAGTTACTTATTTTCCCTAGTTAATTACGAATCTGTAACAAAAAATATGGGTTTACATTTGAAAAAGAACCTAAAAAAAACCATAATGGTGACCTTTTCAAGGTCAACACATGTTGTCAATATATAGCCCCCTCAAAGCCATGAAACTTTTGTCAGACAAATTTTCTCTGAAAATTCGTTATTTTGGAAATAATCCGCTGGAACGTCTTTAAAAAATTGTTTTGTTAAAGTGCTGTGAATATAAAAAAATCCACGGAAATTAATTTTGACCTGATTTTTTTAAACTAAAATATGTTACATAAAAATTTTTTTGCCCCCCCCTAAATACAATTCTGGCTACGCCCATGCTAATAACTCTACTATATGATGTACTATATGTTTCTCAACGTCTTAGTATTTGCGACCCAATTTTCAATCACAATTCTCATCACGTCTCCCCCTCCCCCTTCTTCATACAAAATATAGATCTCAGCTAAATAAATAATAAAGAGCTTCGAGTGTCAATTTCTAATATTAAACCTTCTTTCGAAAAACTTTGCTCTGCAAGACAGGACCAAGGGAGTCACTAATAATTATTATTAATCTTGTTTTTAATTTAATATTGATAATTTAATTATTAAATACATTGTGCAGTACTGATACAATCCTATTTATAAGTATATTATATCAGTGTAAATGTAAACGTGTATTTTATTTTTTATAAATAACCCCACAGGTTGAGAATCGCTGCTATAGATTCAAAGGATCCATCTAGACCCCGTTGGGACTCCTGATCTAGATCCAAATCAATATAAAAACCTAAAAGCGTTTAAACATCTAGCAAAACTTGCAGTTACATATATTACTAACATAAAATAAATACGAGTACAATATCATTGACACAATACCGAGAATTATTATATTCCATAGAACGAGTATTGTATATAGATATATATAAAATATTGGATATATGATTGAGGTAAGTTCCAACAGCAATATTACGGCCAATTAGCTGGTGAAGTGGGCCTGTTTCCCGCTGTTAGTTTGTGCTGTAATGTCTGCTAAAAGTACCAACTCTTGCGGAATAATTGTCCCTGCCGTTGTCATTGACAGACCGCTTCAAGTCCACCAACGCTTTCGCCCCCCCCCCCTCTCCCCGTCACCCCCTTTTCATTCATTTCATCTCTCTCTTTATCTTTCACATACACATATTCACTCTCTGTGTCTTGCATAACGCATTTGTAAATTCAATTTCGGTTCTGAAATTAAAAACTCAAGTGGATATTATATATATAAATATAAATATAATCGCGGTTTCACCCGCGTTATTAAATTTGACGATACATATTTAGTTTTATTTTAAAATAAGAGTGTTTTGCTCAAAGTTTAACTTTATAATTTTGGCGGTTATGGAGATGAAGAATAAAAAAAAAATTATTTCCTTTAGGGTTGAATTTCGGAAAATTAGTGGGTGTTACGCCAGTTTGGTATTGAGTAAGTTGAATATATGCAAGGTGGCCCAAAAGTCACATTATCATTTTAAATAACTTTTTCATTTCGGAATAATTCACTTGTATTCTTTCATAAACAGAAAACACATTTTTTGGAAATAAATTTTGTTTAGTTTTGAAAATTACATCATTTAAATAACTACCATATTGCGCTTCACACTGACGCGCTCTTTCTAAGGCGTGAATCATCACCTGTCATAATGTTTCTTAGCTTATTCCTTCAATTTCTTCACGGATTTTGGCCTTCAATTGCTGAATCGTTCGAGGATTGTTACGGTATAGTTTATCTTTCAAATACCCCCACAGAAAGAAATTTGGAGCAGTTAATTTTAAACTGCCGGAATAAACAAAGTATAGTTTGTTTATGTGGTGGTTTTTTGACCCCAAGATTACGAGTGTAGGTTCTTTGCGTTAGCACAAATACTCAGTCGTGAATTTCTTCATAGGATGACACTTTAATAATTTGAAATCAAATTAAAAAAAAATTAATTGTAGAAAATTATTTGAATTTTAAATGATGTTGTGACTTTTGGGCCAACCTGTACTTAATAAAATGCAATTTACCCTATCCTAAAATAATTAGTTATACCTGTGAAAAAACTCCCAAACATTGACAATTATTATTTGATCCATCACAGTGGCTTTCCCCTTAAGAAAAATATTATGTTTCATATTTCAGGGGTTAATTATCTTTAAGATGTAGTTTTCTCCCAATATACAAAAGTATAAGTGAAGATAAACAAAAAAACAAAAGAACATTTGTTGGCGTAAATCGTAGATAATCAAACTGTGGTTCAGAAAAACTAATTGTCACTGTTTGACATCATCTATGATAATTTCTGGATTTCACATCAGGAGAGCATAATAACTGAAAATGTAGCATGCCTACAAAGCTTGCATTTTGAATTAGATTGTAAAAATTGGTTGTTAACAATACAAAATATATCCATTGTTGGTTGATTTGTCAGTAATTAACTAGAAACCCGTATAGTTTCTCCATGTCCGTCCGTCCGTCCGGTAAAAAATTTGACATAAGATGAAATTCGGAATACGATCGTAGATTGTTGCCTCAAAAACAGAAATGATAAGATTTTTAATAAAAATTTTTTTTAGACCTCCCCCCCTGTCATAAGATGAAGTGTTTAAAAAAAATTCACATACCCCATTGAGTTGGATGTCGTTAGAACAAAAAATATATCAGTACCTTTTGATCTTAACCCTTCAATTCGCTCTTCAAAGTTATTATGAAAGCATCCTCTCTCTATTTTCTAAACTATCAATTCAAAAAATCTGAAAAAATCCAGAATGTAGCGTTTAATTACTACTTTCACTGAAAATTCTTACGAACATTGTCAAAAATATTTTGGACCTCCCTTTCATAGACTGAAAAGTGAACTCAATAATAAAAGTCAAATGACTTTTTAATTTTAACCCTTAAGTCACGAAAATTTCGAAATAACTATTTTTTTTATAAATTGTAGTGAGAATGACTACGTAACCCTATCATGTGCGTGCCAAACACGCAATTTGCCCGTTTTATTTTTATAGTAATTTTTACGTTCGTCTGGCTCAAACTTAAGATTGTATAAATATAACCCAAGAAAAATTATACAAAGAGAATTTCTGGGGACACCTCGTATCCCAAATACTAAAATGCTAACTACTCGTAAACTATTGAATATTTTAATTCAATAAAATTCCTCTATCATCTTCGAACGATATAGAATACACTCCAATCGGTTATTTAAAAAAATATGTAATATTTAAATATTTAAAAAATTGAAAACCTTGTAAAATTTAAACAGCTTACATTGAAGTTGAAACAATGTGGGGCGCAGCTAAGGGTTAATATTGAATAATTAATTTTTCGTGCAGTATATTTGTTATAAGTGTAAACGATTAAATAAAAAGTATTTATTATTTAAAAAAAACACATTTAAATACAATTCTCTATAATATTAGTATGGATTTAAAACCCCACTTTGAAATAATAATATAAAACTGCGTGTAGATCAAACAAAAACCATCTTGAAATAATAATAATAAGAGTTGAGTACTGCTGATATAGCAGTAGTAACGTTTTCACCATTTCTCGTCTCGGCAGGCACACGACGTCGACTACGACGACGCTATCGAACATACGTAAGAACACAACGGTCCATTAGTCTCTGTTTACATTATTCCATTTATAAAGTTAAGAGGGTGGATTTCCTCAGCCATACGTCCGCAACGAAAATGACAAACTTCAACATTTTAACTTATCATTCTTGAGCTGCCGTCGTTACAGCTACGTCCTTTTGTATCTGTCTAGGTAAATATTTCAACTCGCACAGTGGCGGCTGGGAGATTTAGATTTTATCCATAAATCACATGTTTTTTTCTGACAAATGAAAATTGGTGCAAATTATTATATCATATTATGTTAAATCCGTAATAAAATGCCTGTTTTTACAGTGAACTAGTACATTGGACACAATGATACCCGGGGATATAAATTTAATCTGTAACAAACATATAAAAAAACATAATTTTCAGTTATCGCAGCGCATACGATTGTTTTTTTTTGTATTCCAAATTGATGAAATTAACCCTTCTGTCAACCATTAGGTCTGGCCAGACCTTTTTGATTTTTCCATAAGTTTTTTTGATAGAAATATTTTATGTATCTTTATCAAATTCCTTGAATTCCTTAATCTACCTCTTTTCTATGATTCAGTGCAAAAAAATAATAATAGGGTGTGTGGGAGTGCGAAAAAAAATGATATTTCTATTTGTATACCTCTTGTCTACCTTATAGGTCTGGCCAGACCTTCATACCTTTAATTACCTTTAAAATGGGACACCGTTACAATTTAAAATTCCACAACCGACCACTAGCCAAACAGCAGCAAAACAGAAGAAATCCTGCAAGATTTGCCGAATAAATGATTTTCAAAGAAAAACAAGATTCACGTGCAATGCTTGCGCAGACCCGGTATGTTTGCAACATAGCCGGCAATATTTAAAATGTCACGAATGTGTAAATCTAGAAGATAAATAAAAACACAAAAAAAAATTTAAATAAAATTCAAAATGTATTAAAATAAGAGAAAATATATATTTTATATTCAAATTAATCTATAAAAAAAGTTTTATTAATTTTTTCCATTTATTTTATTTCATTTTCATATAAAATATATGAAGGTCCAGCCAGACCTATATGGTAGACGGAAAGGTTTTAGAACTGTGGTTGACAGAAGGGTTAAGACAAAATATCCACAAATTATACACCTAAATCTTCCTTGTGAAACACTTTATCTACTTGTGAAAACTGCAATAAGATCCGTTCAGTAGTTACTGAAACAAACGTGTACAGATGGACAGAAGAAATCAAAAGATATGAACTAAGGAACTAACTGCTAAATTTTAAATAGATTCTATTATACAAAAAAACTTTATTTATGGTGTCTTTAGACTCCAAATTATTTTAAAATTAGTACAAAAAGTGAACTGATGAATTTTTTTTCTCGGTAGTGCAGAAAAAAAATAAACCTGAAGAATTACAATTTTTTACTGTAAGCGACAGCCTATCATAAAATATTTTTTACAGTCTGAAACTGTAATAATGTTTGTAGATACTCAATATAAATTGATGGATAAACTGCAAACATTACAGCCTAAAATTATATTATTGTAGTTTCAGAGAGTAAAAATTATTTTATAATAATAGATTGTCCCTTACACAGAAAAAAATAATTTGTCTATGTGTTAAAAAATTGTGGTTCCAATAGAGGTTGTTTCTTAATATAATAATTTTTACCAATATGGAAATATCCACGTTTATCTTATTGATAAATGTATATTATTACTAACAATGTTCTTATCACGGTGAAAATTTTGTTTCATATTGAAAACATATATTTTAAATACAAAAAATATTTTATAAATGACATCACTGAATTTACCATATCGAAAATTGCACTTACACTACCCAAAAAAAAAACTGTATTGGACCAAGAAAATCTTGTTTTGTGTATAATGAAAACATTAATATTTTCTTAATATAAGAAAAGTACTCTTAATCCAACTACATTATTTCTTCGTCCAAGAATACTATAGTTGGTTTAAGAATATATTTCTTATCTTAAGAAAATATTGTTTTCGTTATACAGGGTCCTCCAATAGTGTGTCCGGCATTGTTTTACGCCCAAACTATTGAAGATAGAGTTTTAGGATAAAAAATTTATTATATATATTGACCCTAAAGAATTTCAGGAAAATATTTTCAACCCCCTAAAACCGCTCCTTGGGGGGTAGTTTGAGGGGTACATGCCCGTTTCTCACTTAAATCAAATGGAATGGTATATCAAAAAGTACATATTTGTAAAGATCATAAAAAAATAAGAAACTTTCGTAAAACAAAAATTTTCATACTTTCAATTGTTTAAAAAATATGGCAACTTGTTCTCAAATTTTAGGGTTTCACTAAAAGTGCTCTTATTTCGTTAAAAATTAATGGAATTTTATTATTTTTTCAAATTTAGAAAGTAGAAATAATGAACTTTGTAAAGATGTATGACTATTTGTGATTTTGATAGTTTAAAGTGTCATACGCGATATATCAAAAATTCAAAAGTTCAACTAGGGATAATTCGAAATTTTCAAATACAACGGTATATCAATTAGTACTTTTTCTTAAAAAGGATATGTAAATAAACAACTTTTGTTAAGAAAATTTAAAATTTTAAATTATAATTTTAAAATTGAAAACTGAAAATTAAAAATTTTAATTTTAATTTTTTTTATCAAAAACTGTTTATTTACATATCTTCTTTAAGAAAAAGTACTAATTGATATACCATTGTATTTAAACATTTTGAATTATCCCTAATTGAACTTTTCAATTTTTGGTATGTCGAGTATGACACTTTAAACTATTAAAATCTGAAATAATCATACATCTTTACAAAGTTCATTATTTCTACTTTCTAAATTTAAAATAATAATAAAATTCCATAAATATTTAACGAAATTAGAGCATTTTTAGTAAAACCCTAAAATTTGAGAGCAAGTAGCCATATTTTTTAAACAATTGAAAGTATGAAAATTTTTGTTTTACGAAAGTTTCTTATTTTTTCATTATCTTTACAAATATGTACTTTTTGATATACCATTCCATTTGATTTTGCTGAGAAACGGGCATGTACCCCTCAAACTACCCCCTAAGGAGCGGTTTTAGGGAGTTGAAAATATTTTCCTGAAATTCTTTAGGGTCGATATATATAGTAAAATTTTTATCCTAACTCTCTATCTTCAATAGTTTGGGCGTAAAACAATGCCGGACGCACTATTGGAGGACCCTGTATATACAAAACAAGGTTTACTTGGCTCAAGTGAACCTTTCTACCTGTGTAGTTAGGTGGTGTAAAAAATATTCATACCTACTGATAAATATTTATTAATACAACCATTATGTTAAATCTATTTAAGAGTTTCGTTAGTTGGTGTAATAAATTATTTATTAATTTGACAAATGAAAAGATTTTTAAATAAACATGAAAATATATTTTTAAAATCAATAACATATCCTAAATAAGATTTTTTTATTATTATATTGAGAAAATATTGTTATATTAACAAGATAAATTTATTAAGCATTTTTCCATCTAAAATTTTCAATAAGATCGAATTTTTTTTCTGTGTACTATCCAGAATGTACAGGGAAAAACTGTGTATACCTCGCCCCCCCCCCCCCTCAAACTAACAATAATTCTATATCTGATTTGTATGTGAAATAATAAGATTCATCAAAATTGACATACTGTATCGAAAGCTTTAAGATTGTCTCGTCGATACGCCTATGTGTTCGCACAAAAACCTACGTCGTCCCCCTCCAGGATTCTATATACAGATATTATATAATGTCACGTTTTGTCCCTGAAATATGTTGATATATGTGTGCGTGCGTGTGTGTCTGTGTATGTGTGAGGAAGCTATTGCAGTTTTAGCTGTGCGTCTCGTAGACGTACAAAAATAGACTCGCGAGGGAATATAAAAAAATCATATTTTAATATTACTTTTTGGTGTAACTTATTTGAAGGTAACAAAATTGAAGGGACGTGTTTTTTCACTCACATCAGTTGCAGCTATTTTGAATAAACAATGTGTTGTCAACTAACGATGAGTATTCTTGATAAAAATGTCAAAATATTTATCTTTTGTTTTTTATTCTTTATTCTTATTTAAAATTGTTAGTTTTTTTACGTTATTTGTTTTATTATGAAAGTACAATGATTAAATAATAGATATTAAGATGTACACCTAATTCTGTTTTTACACGGTTGATACGTTCCAGAAAAAACAGTGTAAAAAAGGGGACCCAGACAAAAGGAAGACATGGACAAAAGGCAGACATGAGACATGGACAAAATGCCGACAAGGACAAAAGGCAGACTCCCAAAAGGCAGACATGGACAAAAGGCAGACAGACAAAAGGCAGACTTCCAAAAGGCCGGTATGGACAAAAGGCAGACATGGACAAAAGGCAGACTCCCGAAAAGCAGACATGGACAAAAGGCAGACAAGGACAAAAGACAGGAGGGTATATGCAATATGACCGTCCCTAAAAATAATATTGTATTATTTAATTTACTTTAACGATATATTGTTTTGAGAAGGTAGAGGGTATTTTATAAGCTCCTCACCCCTTAAAGATATTATTAATTTTACAATTTTTTTCTGCCTTTTGTCCATGTCTGCCTTTCGGGATTCTGCCTTTTGTCGTAGACCCGTAAAAAAAGACATGAAGTACATACATAGAAAAAAAGGGGATTAGTTCCATATCCTTCAACCAGTAAAAAATAGGTAAAATGAAATGATTCATAAAAAAAAAACTATAAATTAAATTTTTATGTACATTTATGCATAGTTTATTTCATAAAAATAAAAGGCAATTCAATTCTTAAAGTAAAAGTAACATAAATATAAAATTACCGCAAGTTTAGTAACTGAAAACTCGTACAAGACTAAAATATATACTTAAGCTGCTATGAAAATAAATTAGAAAGAGGAATTCCCTAACTATATATTTTATAAATAACATATAGAAAAAAAATTCCTAGAAGATTACAGTTAAAAAAATATTTTTCTTTAAAATTTAAATCAAATAGGTTTTTTAATTGTGCTAAATCGAATGAAATCGTGTAAAAACGGAATCAATTTTTTTCTAGACCGTGTTAAATCAAAACCGTGTAAAAACATAATTGGGTGTATTTCCATTTTTCTAATAATATCGAATAGATAATTCTCAGTGCAATGAATGCAAGAGCTCAGAGAACATCATAGACTTATAGAATGACTGTAAATACTGGCGAAAAAGTGTGACAGAGACAAAGCGAATATGTAGTAAATACTATCACTTATTTAATATTATTTTGAAATCGTAAACACAGTCCCCTGGTCGGTCACAAGCCCAGATTAACTATCAAAGTACCTACTTAATTTCAGAAATACGTAATTTGTATCATATTTTCAGAGATTAATAATTTATCATATGCAAATACAGTGATGCCTCGCACAACGAACGCCTCGCATAACTAACGCTGCGCACAACGAACTTTCTGTTCGTTCATTACGCGACTCACACAACGAACCTTGCTTCGCACAACGAACTGCATCGTGTTTAATTTTGCCGCCCGAACGCTCCTACGTATCACGAAGTTACCCGAACTTCCAAGGTCGCATGCAATCGATGCTCAAACTTGCACGAACATGAATCAACGCGCGTCAGTCGTTATTTTCTGCGCTTAACTCACACACGTGACCCTGTAAGCCTCGGAAGACTCTCTCAAATCTGAGTCTGGTTAAATAAAAACGAGTACAATTTTTTTTATGTTACAGTACCATATTTTATGCTACAGACAACGAATTAAAATTTTAACATGTTTTGTTATGGGAAAACGCGTTTCACATAACGAACTTGCTCCAGGAACGAATTATGTTCGTTATGCGAGGCATCACTGTACATATAATGTAATACTATAAAAAGAATATTGTTTCAGATTCATAATTAATTAAATAAACTTATTACATCATTATTTAAAATTGTAAATTGAAATTTCCATAATATTCTCATATCCTGTAATGAAAATATTATTTTTAAAGAATAGCAGAGTGTATAAATTTTCATTGCTTGGTATTTTAAAGATAATTTTCCTTTACGCATTACCTTTTGTGTAAAGATTGAGCGCATCTTCCATAGAAGAATTCAACGAATAATTCCTCTTTAAAAAGTTATACAGGAACATTATTACATTATACATATTTTTCATTATATTGTAATAACTTTAAATTGATTGAAATTTCAAAATGTATTTATCTAAGTGAATTTTATTTTATGTAAATAATAAAAATATTCCACTGTCTGCGTATTTCAGAGAATATTACGAAAATTCCAAATATGTCAAGGAATTTGTATTGAGAAAACAATATTATTATAATTATTAAATCGATAAAAAGTATGAATACTAAAGTATTTGATATTACTGGAAAACGATTTTAATAATTACAGCGGAATGTTAGCATTACTAAAATGTTGGAGGTTGGGTTATGGGTTAGGCATTTGTCATAAAAAAATCATTAAAATAAAAATGGATTTTGGTAATTTACATTGTAACATTTTTTCTTTAACACTTAGGGACTAGCTAATGGGTGTAACGGACCCAGTCCTTCGTATTTTGGTTAAAATCTTTTAAAGTTTGAAGTGTGCGACGTTGCCGCTTTTAGTACCTTTCAACGATAGAATAGCCCGGCAGATGGCGGTCATAGTCGTCAGTTTGTTCAAATTGTCATAACTAAATTTGATACAGAAAGCGACTGAACAATTTTGAGATGTGATTTTATCCCAAAGAAGATATTTTAATTTTGTTAATTTTTAAAGTTTTTTTTATAATGATTGATCTCTAATTGTTAATTTATATAAGTACATTATAGTAGTGTAAGAAAATATAAAAGATTTTGTTTAAAATAAGTAATTACAGAAATTTCAACAATTACTCTAAATCTTGTCATAAAAGTATGGAAAAATTCCTTTTATTTTTGTAATGACTGTTTGATTAAGTAAAAACAATAAATATTAGTATATGATTGAATATTGTCTTTCTTTATTGGCAAATTATCATTATAAGAATTATCATTATCAGATAATAGTTGGACGATTTGGAGGGGGACATAGACGTACTCGGATGATTTTTTTAGGTGATATTTTCAAGATTATATGAAGGTCAACATCACTTTTCGAATTAGGAATTTATAGATTTTATTTCGTAATTTTATTCAGCGTGAAAAAACACGAATCTTTCACTGAACATTTTTTTGGAAAAACTCAACTTTTCCAAGATATCTAATAAAACATAGGTGTCCAACCTTTTGACCTTCGCGGGCCGCAGAGCGCAAAAAAATAGCGAAAAAATTTGTTAAGGGCCGCAAAAAAATTTGAAGACCTTTTTTGGTTGACTTAATTAATTAATTTATATCTCTGTATCTACACTATACAGGGTGTTCGCGGGAACCGAGTGATCATTGCTAACTTTGTTATTATTGGAGCTAGAAGATCGGTTAAATGGACAAAGTATCAGTATTTTTTCCGGGATGAATAATGGCGGTGACAAAAAAACAATTGAATGTCAAATTTCAGAGATATATTGAAATATAACATTTTTTTAAATGGAACACCCTGTATATTATTATTGAATTTTGTAGCTGAAGATGTTCTCTTTATAAAAGTACAATAGATGTATGATGGTAAAATTGATAGAAAACAAGTTATAACAAGTATAAAATTAATAGAAAATATCGAAAAATAGTGTGCTATGAAGATTAAATAAAATACAAACAAATGATAAAAAAATTTAAAACAATAATTTCAGATATTTGTGCCTTATTTCGCAGATTTTTAACATTTTTGAGCATTATTCATAAAAAAATATAATTAATTATAATAAATAATTTTTTTCGTTATCAGTTAAAATTAAAAACATTTAAAATTTGCGAACAAATGACATAAAAACCTTAAACTATTGTTTTAAATGTTTTAATCATTTGTTCTCAATTTATTAAAACTTCATAGCACACTATTTTTCGATATTTTCTATTAATTTTATACTTGTTATAACTTGTTTTCTATCAATTTTACCATCATACATGTATTGCACTTTTATAAAGAGAACATCCTCAGCTACAAAATTCAATAATAATATACAGGGTGTTCCATTTAAAAAAATGTTATATTTCAATATATCTCTGAAATTTGACATTCAATTTTTTTTTTGACACCGCCATTATTAATCCCGGAAAAAATACTGATACTTTGTTCATTTAACCGATCTTCTAGCTCCAATAATAACAAAGTTAGCAATGATCACTCGGTTCCCGCGAACATCCTGTATATACTTTATATGACAAAATTCTGAAGACCTTTTTTTACCTGATATCGTTAATTATATTTTCATATATTTTTTTTTTTCATCTTTTGCGGGCCGCACGCAATGTGCTCGGGGGCCGCATGCGGCCCGCGGGCCGCGGGTTGGACAAGCCTGTAATAAAATAATTCGAGATTTTGAACTTCATTTTTCATTTTTTCACTCAGAAACCACCAGGTTTGGAGAAAAAGAACAATATACAAAAAATGTTTCTTTTGATCTGACATTTCAGAGTTGTGACGTCACACTCCTTGTCAACAATAATAATCCAAAGTATATCAGTTTCTTAATTAAGGTATGTTCCTAATAATCTTGTAAGAGAAATTTATAATTGTATAAAACAAAAGTCAATTACTTTTGACGTTTACTGATGCGTGACGTCATTCGCTCTGATTGGTGTTTCATTTAACATGGCGGATTGCTGAATTTTGCATTTTTATTTTAACAAAAATTATATTAATCTCGCTTTTAATATAAAAATAAATACATTTTTTAGCATATTTTTAACATATTTCATTAGGTATATAAAATCATAATTTCAATGATACTTTGTTACTGGCATTTTGCCTATTATATAGGATTCAGTCGTAATTTTATCTTGAGTCGTTAAAATCAATATACCTACTATATTAAATAAACGGTATTCTTTAACATTAACTCACTATTACTCAAATATTTCATTAAATTCGAACAAAATTGCTTTCAATTAAAACATAAACGATAAAAAATGTGTATTTAAAACTTTCATTACATTTTTAACAATAATAGAGCAAAAAAAATAATGATCAAATACACATTTTAATAAAAATGAACATTTATTTTTAATTCGTCAGTGCACTTGTATCCAGTCGCGCGCTGTATGAATTTTTGCCGATGATTGCAATAATCAAGCACGCTACATCAGCGTCATGACGTGCTATGCGGTATTGGTCACCAATTATTACAATTGGCATGTGAATTGTGAACACGTGACATCTCAATAAAAATGCATATATGCGTCATATTTGAGTCATCATTACAATCGACTGCGGTCGATATATTTTTACCATGTTGGGTGAATAACACAGTTGTAGAGTAAAGTCGGTATATGTATATGGAACAGGTGGGTAATATGGACACCTTTTGTTGCTAGTGAATAACATAGTTCATAATATGTAGAGGAAAGTCGGTATATATGGACCAGGCGGGTTATATGGACACCTCCTTTTGTTGCTTCATTTTACATTTTATAAAAACATAATTAATATGTATCTAAGCTTACACTTCTAAATAGTGAATAACATAGTTCATAATATGTAGAGTAAAGTCGGTATATATGGAACAGGCGGGTAATATGGACACCTTTTTTTGTTGCTTCATTTTACATTTTATAAAGACAAAATTAATTTGTATCTTAGTTTATACTTATAAATAGTGAATAACATGTAGTGAATAATATGTAGAGTAAAGTCGGTATATATGGAACAGGCGGGTAATATGGACACCTTTTGTTGCTTGATTTTACATTTTATAAAGACAAAATTAATATGTATCTAAGCTTACATTTCTAAATTGTGAATAACATAGTTCATAATATGTAGAGTAAATTCGGTATATATGGAACAGGTGGGTAATATGGGCACCTCCTTTTGTTGCTTCATTTTATATTATATAAAGACAACATTAATATGTACTTAAGCTCTTAATAATAAATACTTACACCTCCAAATAACTGCGTCAGTTGACATGACAGTGTTTGGAGTACTGGTATGTCATTGAGGGCAATTTAATGAAATTTGTCATTTTTGATTTCTTAAGGTAATTTAGTTTAAATTTGTATTGTATTAAATTGTTTAAATTGCTGTATAAAAATGCAGATATAGGGATTGGCTACATACAGTGCGTTTAATTTACGTAATAATTGTTGCCTCGGTATATACGACTATGCAGTGTAATAATTAACCTGAATCGTGGTGAGACAAATAGTATGAAATGTATATTAACTATCCTGTACTTCACAATTATTCACTTCCGCAAAAATCCTTTTTTTAGTACAAATCTTCATGATGGTACCCACTAAATGAGGTGCCTATTACAGAGGTTCTGTCCGCATCCTAATATCGATAATCGTGTAATTAGGTAACAAGAGTGTAATATGGACTACTCTGGTCCATATTACATGTACATTTTTTAAGAGGCTGATTTTCAATTGTTTCGGATTTTTTATTTTTTTTGTTTTAATTTAAGAATTTTATTTTCGCCTGCCCGATCTCGTTAAATGAATAAATTCTCTGTCTAATGAAATGATACAGGCTGATTTTAAATAATAAATCAGAGTTTTATTACCTAAAATATGAATGGTGTTCCACATATACCGTCTTTACTCTACACTGCATTTTATCAGTTTACTTTTAACTAATTGTCGTTAGTGTTTTTGATTACAATATCTGGCCAAAATAACGGAATTTTATTATTAGTACTACTAAACAAACGTTATAAAATAAAAAATCGTAAAATTTAAAACAATGTAACATTTAAAACATATAATAAAAACACACTTTTCTTGATATTGTGTCGAACCGCGATAATTATTTGTCCACTGTTTTTAAACAAAACGATCAATTAAATGTATATAGATTAATATTCAGTAATGGAACTAATCAAATATAGTAGTATCTGGATATAACAACTCCGATTATAATGGCAAACCGTTTTTAGCGACGAAAATGCAAACTCAAATTAGGTTTCAAGCAACCAACTGCTTATAGCGACCTATTTTGACAATAAATTGTTCGGTTAGAACGACACGCAGTGTAATGTTTCCAATATTTACGCATAAGCAATACCTCTCGCCGTCACGGCTTTCTCCTCTCTCCTACGTATGTTGATTAGTAAAATTACAGACTTTCTACGTCAGTAAATATATATTTACATGCATAGAATGTAGGTACATTGTATCTCTGATCAAACTGTAATACATTATTTATGTATGTAATGTGCAATGTTTCAATAAATACCATTAAAGTTACTTTTTGTTAATTTTAATTTTTGTGTTATTTAAATAGATATTAATCTAACTATGTACAGTGGTGCCTCGCATAACGAATGCTGCGCACAACGAACTTTCTGTTCGTTCATTGCGCGACTCGCACAAGGAACCACGCTTCGCACAACGAACTGCATCGTGTTTAATTTTGCCCTCCCGAACTTCCAAGGTCGCACGCAGTCGATACTCATTTACATGAACATGCATCAACGCGCGTCAGTCGTTCTTTTCTGTGCTTAACTCACACACCTTGTTTGTTTTAATAAATGTAATTTTGTGTGTCTATATTATGAGTTCTAAAAAAAGCAGGAAGGTAATTTCTGTTGAAATGAAACAAGAAATAATTAGAAAGAGGATTTGACCCTGCAAGTCTCGGTAGACTCTCCTAAATCTGATTCTGACTAAAAAATAAAAAAACGTGTGTACAATCTTTTTTATGTTACAGTACCATATTTTATGCTACAGAACGAATTAAAATTTTTAACATGTATTGTTATGGGTAAACGGGTTTCACATAACGAACTTGCTCCTGGAACGAATTAAGTTCGTTATGCGAGGCACCACTGTATATTATTATTTCTTAATATGAATTACAGTAATATTAATATGTACATATGTACATAATAAAAAAAAAGTTTAAATTATCCGGTAAATTGCTAAATGTCTTAAAAAAAGACAGAATAACTTACGTTACTTAAAAAACGTTAAATAAAAAAAAATCCGTTCGTTTAGTGCATCGTCCGGTTAGTACGATCAAGTGTCGCCGGTCCATTGAGGGTCGTTATATCCGGAATCCGGATTCTACTGTATCAACAAATATTTCTATTTCAGTACATTTAATTTAAAAATGTTCAACACTAGGGTATTATTCAAGATTTGTGCCAGTACTTTATGTACAGAAGGATATAAAGTAAATATCTATATGTATAGATTGCAGTTAATATATTTATATTTATTTGATCTTCATGAACACACATTCTTTCTCTCTCTCTCCCTCTTCGAATACAATGCCTACACAAATCACAAAGCCACAAATGCAATTTCAATTCTAAATTAGTGCAAATATAACAAAGTGTACATTATTATACAACAATGCCTGTACGGATGTAGACAATACAGTCAGAGCCCCGGCTTCAAATAAATTCTCTTCCTGCGGGTCCACTCTAGTGTTGAATAGATGAATACACACACACACACACACACACACACACACAGATACACATATACATACAGGCATATGCTTAAGCAGTGGTTTTCAAAATTCTTGTCCCAAAAAAAATTTTTTTTACTGTATTTTTTGTGACCCTTTTACCTAGGGTGACCCGGTCTCAGGTTTTGACCCGGAGTCTCAGGGTTTGTATACTGTTTCTCCGTGCTCCGCGTTTCGTTACTATTTGTCCGGGTTTGGTAAAAAATGATGAGAACTAAAAAAAAACGACATAATCAAAGGGTGCAACAGTAAAAATAAAAAATAAAAACCAAAAATTAGCTAGGTATATTAAAAAAGTAGTATTTTTTGTATTAACGCGACTTTTTTTTCTCAGGGTTTGTTAGGGTTGGTGTAATCTAAAATCAGGGTTCACAAAATCTGAAATCTGGTCACCCTACTTTTATCAATCTATTGTTTATTTTTTCAACTATACAATTTTAATATGTTCGATATTTGCCCGGTATTATCAACCAATTTAAAGCTCCTTTAGCGCTAAATGCTCCTTTAAAGTAAATTTGGTGTATTACAAACGTGATTTAAATCAATATTTAAGCTCTCAATAAAAAATAGACATAATATACGTTGTAAAGAAATACTGTAGATAATTTAAAATCTATTTAATTAAATGTATTATGCTTGCATCTGTTAATAATATGACAGTTAGTTAAATGGGCATTTAGTTAAAGTTGATAATACTGGGCGATTATCTTTTAAATAAGGCGTGCTAGATATATGTTCTTCTCAGTAGTTCCGTATTTTTTTGTTTATATGAAAATGTCCCGACATGCCGGAAGAAACTTCTATCAGTGGAATGACCGAATGATCCTAGCATGCTACACTCAGCACTCTATACGACAGCATCGGTAATTCAAAAATTCCATCACACGACGGCTAGAGGGGCACCCACCACCTTCAACGTTAATTGGTGAATTTAAACGCACAGAAATATAGCAGTCACGGTGGTCTTAAGGTGGGAATGGGGGAAGGACACTGGTTAGAACTGTCGGCACTTCGTGGAACGGAGCGGTCGTGCAGTGGATGGTCGTATAGCAGAGTGCTGAGTGTAATAGAAAATTCTCCACGCAGTGAATGCAACAGCTCAGAGTGCACGCTATGCGCAGAGTACGTAGATACGTCCGCCGCACATACAGCTAAGGCAGAAGAGTGGGGGAAATTGACCGTACGACAGGACATTCAGTCAGTCGCGTCTGAACCGCTGTACTGTATACATACATCGTATTAATATTGTTATAAATTGTTATTTTATTGTTCTGTATAATAAATAATGTCTTGATTGTTGTCGTATATTGTTGTGTATACCTTGAATCTGGCTACAATAACTTTAAATGCGATATTTATGAAAATATATATATAACATTTTTATACACATAAAATGTAAATTTTTTTTTAAATTAACCATCACTGACAGTTATGCCATGAGATAGGGTTAAAATGTTCTATTTATTGTTAAATTGTTAACTAGGATAATATAAGTTAACACATATCTGGGCACCTCAAAACTTGAGTGGTGTAGGTAATATTTTTTGCCATTTTGATACTATGAAATTATTTTTGATGCATAATAATAAAATGGCAAAAATATGACTTATAACACTCAGGTTTTGAGGCGCACATTTTTTTAGTATTTGATTAATTTTTTTCCCCAATAAATAGAGTTTTTCAAAATAATTATAAAATTTCATAATCTCAGATCTAATTTATACAGAAAAAAATATGTATACAGTCGAAATCGATTATAACGACATCATTTAAAATTTTAAAATAAAGTCTAACTGAATCCCATATTTTTACCGGTTTTTACGACTTTATATGACTGGTCCCCTTAATATTGTAATAACCGATTTCGACTGTTTTTATGCAATAAAAAATGAACTAGAAGTCAAATCGATTTTTCTGGAATACAGTCGAGTCTCGTTATGAACCCGCATACAGGGGTGTAGGGGAATATAATTCTAAGAATTCGTGTACCCCCACTCTTTCAGCACAGGCGACGGTCGTAAGTTGAACTTCCCCTACTTTTTAAGCGTGTGAGTGTGTACGTGATTTTTTCCAGTATCTCGTTATGAGTCCGTTTGACTAAAGTGGTTATTTATTAATGATATAGCCTAGTGTTTACAAAAAAAGTAACCTAAAAATTGTTGACTTCTCCTAATACGTAAATAAACATTTTTGATACATAAAAAATTAATCGGTAAGTACTTTTACAATTAAAATTTTTAATTTATGTGGATGTACAAGTTTAACTATTAAGTTTATTTTACCTTATTTTATTTGTTACTTTAAAAAGTTATTGTTAGAAATTTATAAATTAAATTTTTTTCATCATCCAATTTTCACTGGATACAAGTGAAATTAACTTTACTAATAATAAATAAAACATGATATAAAAATATATATTAATTAATTACTAACTGTCGATAGAATTGAATAAACAAATTAACACTTAATTTATTTTAATAGCGAGGCGGTCTCATATCGAGACTCTAAAATGAATTTTTTTTTCACCTTATGGAGGGGGAAGATCTTCCGCGAAAGTCCTAGTAGACGGACTCATAACGAGCGGACTCATAACGCGACTCGACTGTATCTTTAAAAGGTAACTTTTAAGGGACCACTGTTTGACGACCGCTGTATTGCACGGATATGTCTGTATGTGAATAATCATTGCGCTTAGTACTGAATGTGAATGGATATAATGAATTCCTGGTAACGGTGGATATTCACATAATATCTCTGAGTGTTGAAGCAATATTATTTATACAAACTATACCTATATAATGTACTAACTTGTCTATAGATTACATTCGTAGTACACATATATCATATTATATTGAGATGTAGACAATTGTTTACGAGTAAATTTTTATTTTACGTTTGATTTGATTCTGAATTTTCAAATCTACATAATGTTTTACTTCCTCGCAATATCGAAGATACGAGAAGCTTTGTGATCGTTTTAAAATGAGAAAAAAATGTGTTCTCCGATTTTTAAAATTTTACCGGATCTATCCGTTTCAGGTCAAGACAAACACTTTTTGTTCCGTGTCTGCCTGTGTATCTGTGTGTGTGTGTGTGTGTCTGTCTGTCCTCCAATTCTTGTCACACGCATAACTGAACCGATATTGATGAAACTTGGTTGATTGATTGAGTCTGGCTTGAGGATGGTTTCATTTTAAAAGTATTAAAATCGTGTATAAGGGGGAGGGGTGACATCCCAAAATATTTATTTTTTGATATGAAGATATCTCAAGTTATCTCATGTTACGTGAAAATTTTATAGAACTTTTTTTGTAGAGCATTCAATTCTCTATAATATAGGTCACCTAGGTACGTTTGTTGTAAATTATTCCCTTACAAAGATCTATCTCAATTTGGTTTAAGAAAATCGTCATTTGTTTTTTAAAATTGCTATATTAAATGTCATTTTGATATTTGTATAGCAGAAAAATAATGATTTTGATTGAAATCGTCAAAAAATTCAAAATATACGACATAATAACCAGGCGCATATTAAGAAAAATTTAGAATAAAAAATTGTATGAAAATTAAATGGTTAACCAATAACCAGTTGATCTGAATACTTTATTGGTTTTTATTTTAATTGTTCTATAATTAACTACCTTTGATTGAATTGAATTTAGAACGAGGGAGCACTGTGCATTTACTTGGCAGCTGTATTTTGTCATTATTTGCACTAAAAATGTAGTTTAAAAGTAATAATACAAATAATAATAAAGTATACACGCATATATTGCACGAAAAAAAATTAATTTTTTTATTTATTTCATATTATTAAATCGTGTCACGATCGTGACCCGCCGTGCGTGAGTAAAAAATATAATTCGTGAGCGTGCGTGATCATGATTTTTATTTCTGAGACCGTGAGTGAGCGGGCGTGACTAAAATTTTTTTAATCGTGAGCAAAAATTACTCACGTGCCCAGCTCTACTGTGCATTTACTTAGCAGATGTTTTTTCACTAGTTAAATATTATAAAAATTTTATGCAACCCTGATACACACGATGTGAAAATTTTGTTTACACTAGCATACACACAAGCACAATATATTATTTGCGTTGGTGTAGGTGCACGGTAGAGAGGCGTATGGTGTGTAGTTGCGATAAGCCGGTCACACAACACATCGGATATCGCTTATCGTTGAGCGTTCTCATTGCACGCTTGCTGCTGACTACTCGGCGCCTCCACCAACGTCCATAAGTAACTCGAGTGTTAATTAACTGATAAACTTTTGCTATACTTTGCTAATACACTTAAATACAACCATGTATAATCTTCCGATATGAACGTTTATATGTTATTATACGGTATATTATTTTTTATAATAACTAGTTATAGTTTGTTTATGTTAATTTTTAAATCTTGTTTATTCATTGCATTATATTTTATGGTGTGGAATTGTAAAGAGTAAAAAAATGCATATTTTTGCATACATTGCAGTAAAATAATACTAAATAACTAAATAAATATTTTAAAGATTCAAATATTCAAATCTACACTTTTTAGAGTTTTTTTAAAAACGGAATTTTTGAGATTGGATATAGAGTAGAAACCGGTTAAAACGACATCGAAGATACCGCTCATTTTAGGTCGTTAAAACTGGTTGTTGTAATAACCGATAATTTGATTTTTTTAAGGTATTTATCGAAAAAACTAAACATTTCATGAGTATGTTGAAATTTTGTGAAATTCACCGTCTGTGAGCGAAGATATCGTTAAGGCTAGTCTACACGGCGACATTTTAATGTCTAGACTAGGTCTATACACTAGTATACACTGAGTGTCATCGTGTGGGCATCACCTAGAATAGTGTAGCTACATCTAAATACTAAACCACCCCCAATAATAGGGTCTTTTATTTTACAAAAAGATAAAAAAAAAATACGGTGAATTTTTAGATATGATGACTTAAAAAAAGTGTATATTTTTTAAATTAAGGGTCGCTAAATCTGTAAGGGTGAGTTTTGATGCACAAAATTTGCACAAAGATCGTTGAATAACCACTGTCATTGTTTTTTTTTTATAAAACAACACTTGAATTCAATCTTTTATCCTGTTATTGGGGGTGGTTTAGTATTTAAGGGTTCATGTCTACCCTTATAACTTATTTGTGTTTTTTATCACACGATACCGTTGAATACAAAGTTTACTACCCATTTTGTAAATTTGACAATTGTATCCTTTACCTATGTCGTTCGAATTAATCAAAATGTAATGGGGTTGAAATAATTAAGGGTAGAAAAAATATTAAAAATAACTGAATTTTATTGAAATTGTAAATTTATATTAACTGTGATTTTTTTAAATAAATTATGAAACATTTTTTAAATTTGCTTCAAATCTTCCTATATTTTTGTTGACCTAAACTTAGGGGGTGAGACCAAAAAGTAAATAGAATATAATGTTTTTAAAATTAATAAGATAGTACCTTAAGGGTGCAAAGAAGTTATACAGATAATAATTATTGTGAATTTTATTTTTATTTTTGAATAATAACTTTTTAAACTTTTTTTTCAAAACTTGAAAATGGCATTTTCCAATTTTCCCACTGTAAGGGTTGCACACCCCCTGTTGATGAAGAGACAAAGCTGTAACTATTTGGGCTTTGAAACAACGCTACATTAATGATTTTTTTGAATTTTCATATTAATATGACAATTTTTAACAAAATTGTATTACATTGAAAAAGTGTCCCACTAATTGTGACAAGCAGTGTATGTACTTACATAGGTACATATACGATGTACAGAAGCGACAGTCAACGTTATTTTACTGGAAACTTAGTTTGACATTATGAGGTGCGACGGTTCTGATTGGTTGAGTATTAATACTCTCCACCAATCATGTACCAGTATACGAATATTTGAAATCCACACCTGTTTTCTGTTTATTAGAATTAAACCTTACCTTTACAATCCATGATGTATTATTATGTCAAACAATATTTTTTATTGTACAAAACCATATATTTAAAAAAAATGGAAAAATACGTCCCGTCGTTAAACCGATAAAATTATTCGATAATATTGTAAACAGAAAGTCGTTTAATGCGGTATTTCGTTGTAAGCAATATCGTTATAAACGGTATATAACAAAAGGCAATTGTATGGGATTCAGCTGGGACTTTTATTTTCAGTCGTTATAACCGATACGTCGTTTAACTGATATCGTTTTAACCGGTGTCTACTGTATTTTAAAGATTCAAATCTATACTGTTTTTGAGGTTAACATATATATCTTGATAAAATCTGTAATATACATTTTGAAGCCAATTTTTTTTCACTTTGTAATTTGATATAAAACAAAAACTGATTATTTTAATAAATTTTTTTATTGATTTTAATAATCGAACGGCAAACATGTATTATTATTTAAATTTTAAGTAAAACAACCTACCCAAAATGTTCATCAAATGAAATAAAACATTTCATGATTATTTTCTAGCTTTGTTCGAATAAAAAAAATATTATTAATTTTATAATATTTGCCAAAATTTTGATATAAATTAAATTGGGGTGGATACTAAAATAATATATCATTGTTATGTAAAAAGTAATTTTAGTAAAATAACATTTAGGAATTTTATATATCAACCCAGCATAAAAAACATATTATAACATAATACACATTTGATTGCTATCATCACCACAAGGGCGTGCGCAGATTCCGGACCCGGAATTTCAATTCCGGGGAGTGCTAATACCGGAACGTGATTCAATAACATTCAAAATATTGTAACGGAATTTAAAAAAAATTTCTTCATATATAAATGCTGCAATTTGTATGCAAAAAGTATCTTACATTAGTTTTAAATTAAATATTTTTATTTTTATTGCAAGGATTAAAAAATCATTTTTGTTGATTTGTAACTTTTGGTAAAAGAAGTACTTTCATGTTATTACTAAATAGATAAACAATAAGGGGCCCTGCCCCTAGGTAATTCATACAGAAACCTTATTAAAAATTATGATTTTCAGTTTTCAATATTAAAAATTTAATTTTAAATTTTAAATTTTTTTCACAAAAGTCGTTAATTTACATATCTTCTTTAAGAAAAAAATACTAATTGATATACCATTGTATTTGAAAATTTTGAATTATCTCTAGTTGAACTTTTGAATTTTTGGTATGTCGCGTATGACACTTTAAACTATTAAAATCTCAAATAATCGTACATCTTTACAGATATCAATATTTCTTCTTTCTAAATTTGAAAAAAATATAAAATTCCATTCATATTTAACGAAATTAGAGCACTTTTAGTAAAACCCTAAAATTTGAGAAAAAGTCGCCATATTTTTTGAACACAAAGTGTCTTATTTTTTTATGATCTTTACAAATATGTACTTTTTGATATACCATTCCATTTGATTTTACTGAGAAACGGGCATGTACTACTATCCCCCCCAAGGAGCAGTTTTAGGGGGTTGAAAATATTTTCCTGAATTTCTTTAGGGTCGATATATATAATACATTTTTTATCCTAAAACTCTATCTTCAATAGTTTGGGCGTAAAATATAGGTGGTCTGGAATACCCGTATACTTATTATATGTATTAAATTCTTTAATTAAAAGGTTAAAAATTATAAATGAGCATGGAATGATTCTTTCCACATACTCTGAAAATGATTTGTTTAATTGCTGTTGTTTACAAAAAAAAATTACATCCATTATTTGAAATTAAAATTAAAGTCACTCTTCTCACCATACTCATATAAAAAAATAAAAAATAAAAAACAGTTGATGTTAACATATAAATTATATCATTTTTAATTTTTTCATCTGCGATCAGTTCATGTCACGTCAGAAACAATAAATATGAAATGTTTGTGCTCGTACGTAAAATTTTATATAAATACAGAATTTATATTTCAGTTTTTAGTTTCGTTTGTTTAATTAATCAATTGTAATAATAAAAAAAACGTGGTCAAAATATCATAAAATTTTGATGTTAACTTTTTAGCTATGTACAATTATTTTCATATACATCATTATTAATTAATAACTACATATACATATGCTTAATTTAACTAATACGTTACTTATACATTACCGTGCAAAAGCATTTGGACGCCTCATTTTTTTGCGTATTGTAAATATAAAACTGCAAAAATGGTTGATAAAAAATCTTAAATGTTAATTACAACTTTTGTAATAATCCTAGCATATCTAAAATACAGCATTTACAATTTTCCATGTTAAGGAAATTTTTTTAATTTTATGCCTGAAAGGTCAGGTTTACTCGAGTTGAAAGTATTGACGCACAGTGTCTTTCAAGCTAACGAGAAATTGTTTTTTTTACTATTTTGAATGCAACTAAACATATTTATTTCGCTATTTTGGAGATTTTTATTGACGGAAATCTGTATATTTACATTCAAAATCACATGTGTCCAAAGATTTTTGCACGGTAGTGTAGATAATATAATTAGCTATAATTTTTATTTTTAACGAAGTTATATCGTTTTCAATGGGATAAAAAAATTTACATTAAAATTTTATTTATTATTCTCGTTAATTTGGTATAAGGTTATTCGATCATTAGAGCAATGTATAGTTAAAAGTCTAAAATTTTAAAATGTTATTTATGGATAACTAATATTTTACTAATATTTATTTAAAATATTGGCGTATGGTTTTTGAGTAGTTGGATATTAAAAATAGAGTTTTTAACACGCGATAAATGAGAGAACTTACCAAAAGTGCTCTGTTTATTGAAATTCTACACAATTGGCTATATAGAGACGTTTTAAAAACTAATTATTCGATACTTCAACCATTTTAAATACCATAAAAATTATAAAACAAACATATTCACGTGTAATTTATTCAAAATAATGAATAACTAGCTCTGCCATTATAGCAAATTAGTACATGTTATTATTATATACTGTTCTGTCTATTTCAATTTTCAAATTAAATTAAACTTTTTTTTATTTTTAATAACTAACAAAGTAAAATATTCCGTTAAATGTAGGTACATGTGTTCTGATTATAAATTAAAAACAAAATTTTTCGAAACCAAATCTTTTTTCACAGTGTGCTAGACGTACAACCTTAAGGTATTATTAATAATTGGTATTTAAACATGTTTTTTTTTATTAGATTGAGATATATCTCGTCCCCAGTCTCACGAGACATAGCTGACTAACTTAATGGGTTATATCACTCACATATTGTGTTATAGTCAAGTCGATAATTTTATATCGGTTTATATCAAATTAAGGCGTAAGAAAACTTTCAATTGACTTGAAGAAGCCATATGACGCAGTAATCAGCAAGCCGATCATTTTAATTTTTCATGTAGTAAACATGTTTTGAAACTTTAAATACGATTATCTCAAAGCCATGTTTTTTTAAACTGGTGTACAACATAACTTGGACCATTTCTATCTATTTAACTTTAACTTCTTACAATTAGATACATAATCTGTAACATAAGTTGAAGTAGCAAAGATTTTTGCGATCAATACACAATAATATTTTTTTATAAAAAAATTAAGATCGATTTTTTCACCAAAAATGCCGTAAAAATCAATATTTTTTAATAATTTCAGATCATATAAAATAAGAAAACATTTGTTTTTATGCTATGCTGCAAAAAATACGTATTTGATAGTCCCACTGCCACGACACCATTTTGTATTGTAAATTAATTTAAAATATCTGCCATGGGTGCCGTGGGACTTTCTTATACGTAATACCGACAGTGAACAGTGTACCTGATTCTTATTTTATTGAAATATAGTTCTCACAAACTAATATAAGACGTAAACTATAGAAAATTGTTTAACTTACTAAGAAGGAAACGGATTTTTACTCTTTTATTTTTGAAAGAAGACAAAAATATTTAAGATAAAAAATATTGAGTATGTTATTATCTATAATTTATTCCCCATACAATTTTTCCAGCATTTATGATTTAGCCAAAACGAATTTTTAAAATAATTATTTAGAATAATCCACACTGTTTATTCTCAGTATTACGTATAAGAAAGTCCCATGACACTCATGACAGTTATTTTTTCTCTGTTATGAACCATTTTAAATGTACGTAAAAACGGGTACTCATTTAAAAAAATGTTTTTTCGAAAAAAATTAATAAAACATAAATTATATAATATAGATAATAATATTACCTACAATTTAAATTTAGCCATTTTTTTTTAATTCGCAATGTTTCAATGTTATTCGAAAAATTCAAAAATCGATGTAGGTAAACATCCATTTCCGGTTGAAAGATTGTTTTCAAAAATAGGACGTTTTCTTCCCATACAAAAATTTATCTTAAGTATAAAATTTCTCCCTTCTACGATTTGTCGTATTTGAATTACAGCGTCGACAGACAGACACACATACATCATGGCGAAAATAGTCACAATGGATTCAGGGAAGGTCAAAATGGATAATTCCATTAAAATCCGGATTTCGAAAAGAAATCGTCCTTACAATACATACTTATACTATACTAGCGGAATCCCGCGGCTTCGCTCGCGTAAATTTCGAAACTTGTTAGAGGGTGCTTACATCATAAAAGGAAGGCACCTACGAAATATCACATTTCTAAGTCCAGGGGTTTGAGCTGTACGTTGAAATATGAGTGAGTGAGTGAATGAGTGAGTGAGTGGTTAAGAACAAACTCTTTTATAGATATAGATGATAAATAAAAACAACTAAATTATCTAAACGTCAAAAATTTAATAAGCAAAGAAAAGTAGCGAGCTTTCGATTCACAGAATCATCTTCAGGCTATTAAAAGGGGATAATGCGAGAACGATGTCGTTATCTCAACAATATTTCATTATATTATAAATATTTTAATAGCCTGAAGATGATTCTGTGAATCGAAAGCTCGCTACTTTTCTTTGCTTATTAAATTTTTGACGTTTAGATAATTTAGTTGTTTTTATTTATTATATTTTAACGTCACTACTAGTATATTATTTTTATACTATATGTATATTTCATATATGTATAAGAAAGTAAAAATATTTTTGTATACCTTAAAACATGTATAATGAACCCTCAAAACTCTACTTTGATAACTTTATTAGTAGTGAAGAAAAAAATTATTAAAAAAGCCTTATTTTTTTAGTACGTCTGTATGGGTTACATAACCCTTTTGTTCAATCTCAACTAAAGTTTGAAACACACTGATACAAATGACCTTTCAAAATTTCGTCGGTCTCGGCACTGAAAACTTTGCAATTACCAACACCAACACGAAATCAGGGATTAAGTAGAAAATCAGCAGACCACAAATAATATTTAACAAGCGGTCACAAAAATACGTTTCTAGAATATCAACTTTGGCCCCCGTTATCATCAGTGGGGTTAGACACACATTCATAAATTCTGTACGACAAATAGTTGAGGTTAAGTTTTACGATAGATATCTAATTCTTATTGATGTTTGGTTTATACAGTTTAAATTCTACTGGTATGTCGTCTTAAGTGATATTTATTGTTATCTTGTTAAACGTTTCTTATATTTTATCGCGTATTAGCGTCTAATAATTCTAGTAAGAAAAACTTTATCGTATTGTCTGATAAAATGAAATATAGAATTTACTTTGTTTTACTTTTTGTACATACAAGAAATATATTAAGTCATTGTTTTTTAGGCTTTATATCACAGAAAAAATCACGATCTTATTGAAAATTTGAGATGGAAAAATGCTTAATAAATTTATCTTGTTAATAATAAATAAAAAACAATATTTCCTCAATATAATAATAAAAAAAATCTTATTGAGGATATTTTATTCATTTGAAAAATATATCTTCACGTTTATCTAAAAATCTTTTAATTTATCAAATTAATAAATAATTTATTACACTAACTAACGAAACTCTCAAATAGATTAAACATAATGGTTATATTAATAAATATTTATCAGTATGGATATTTTTTACACCACCCAATTAGTGAAAGTGCAATTTTCGATATGGTAAATTCAGTGATGTCATTTATTAAGTTTTTTTTTGTATTTAAAATACATATCTGTTTTAAATACGAAACAAAATTTTCACCGTGATAAAAACATTGTTAGCAATAATATACATTTATCAATAAGATAATCGTGGATATTTCCATATTGGTAAAAAATTATTATATTAACAAACAACCTCTATCGGAGTCAAATCGATCACGGATTTTTTACATTGATCAAATTTTTTAACACAGACAAATAATTTTTTCTGTGTACTTTTTTATAAAATTTATAAATTTAATTGAAGGTTTTTGAATTCGATGGTAATATATCCATTTCTTGAATATTTTCGCTATGTCTGTCTGTCGGTCGGTCTATAGACGCTGTAACTAAAAAATGACAATACATATTATATAAAAAAGAGAAACAGTATTTTTAGAATTCTTTTTCTTCAAGAGATATATGCTTATTTTTAAAAAAAGTTTTTAACTTTGTTAATTTTTGAATTATTCGGTGCGTATTGAAAAAAATGTTTTTGGTAAATTTCATAAATAATTTTACTATCTATAATTTATGTTCTAGTCATCAAAAATGATTCATAACAGAAAAAAAATATATTTTCTATATTTTTGCCCTATTCAATAAACAAAAAAAAATTATATTTTTAATTAATTTTTTTTATATTTCATTACTTAAGGTAGTTAATACCATTTCGATAGTATTAAAAAAAATCACAGGATAAAAAGAACAATGATATCTATCCGAACGTGAAATTTTGAAAAGATCGACCGTTTCAAACTCGAGATAACTATCATCAAAGTTTGCGATTTTTGAACTTATCCGCTATACCAAATACGTACTAGGGCCGTTTTGTTAATTTTCATGTCTAAACGCTTCGACAGATTTTCATAAAAAAATTACCAATTAGTAAAAGGTTACTGTCCTGATATGTGACAAAAAATTCAAAATGATTGACCTTTTTGTTTTTGAAATACAACGTGTATTTCAAAAAGAACCGTTTTGTTTTTGAAATATAATTGTATTTCAAACACAAAACAGTCAATCATTTTGAATTTTTTGTCACATATCAGGATAATAACCTTTAACTGTTTAGAAGTTTTTTTATCAAAATCTGTCGAAGCGTTTAGTTATAAAACTAAGAAAACTATCCTAATACGTACTAATACAACCATGGAAAATATTAAACTTTAACAAAAAATCGACATATCGACTGATTGAATAAAATAAACCTGGCAACACTGTGTGCAACTAGAAGAGAATGAGTTTTCTTGAATTTTTATAACATCCGTTGGAAGGTGCACGCGGCTGGTGGCTCTATTTGTTGATGTGTTTGAATTTGAGACAATATATTCATAGTATTAGTGTGTTTATATTATAAACACACTAATCAAGACTATATTCAAAGCCGTCTATACTGACTAGTATAAACTTTATAATAGTCGGTATAGACGGCTTTGAGTATAGTCTTGATCAACAATTATCTGTAGCAACGCGAAATTTTTCGACATTTTACCATGGTATTATTCAAGGTTAGTAAATGACTAGGTTTGCTTACTTGTGACGTCACCACGAAGTTCTTTTCCACCTTCTTGATTTTTTTATTTATCTATGATTTTAACTGTCATAATATTAAACACAAATCATACCTAATTATAATTAATGTAATTAATATCATGTATGAAGCTTCACTATAGCAATAAATGAATAGCACAAACACAGAACACAATAATAAATCAATCACGATCAAATTTATATTATGACAGTTTGACAGCGTTGGCGACCATTTGAAATCTAGAGTGCTGAAAAGAACTTCGTGGTGACGTCACAAGGCAAGTAAGCAAACCTAGTCATTTACTAACCTTGGGTATTATTAGCGTAACTTTTTGATAGTACTGTAGCACGAGAACTACCATAAATACACATTTATGATTATTAACAAAATATTATAGTTTATAACACGAAAGATGACGGGTTCAGAAACATAATTGCAATGCATACACCGGTCATCTTTAATACTACAAACTATAGTTAAAATTTTTTTAACAATCAATACTGAAGTACATAATTTTATATCAACAAATCTATTGTAGATACATACACATTATTGATAAAAATAAAACATTTTGGTTGTTTGTCCATAAAACAATACTGATACAACATTTGTTACAAATATTGACACTGAATAATTTTACCCAATTGCCTGATTTACAATCAAATCTGCTAATATGATTATATGATTTTAATGATTTATTACTGGACATATTGAAAAATGTTTATTTTTTAACAAACAAGCTTATAAACATATTAATTAAATTAAATTTGTTTTAAAAAATATACAAATTGATGAAACACATACGGGGGTAACAAAACATGTTATTACTCATATTTATTAGAAAATATTAATCATTAAAAATATTGACGTTATTGTTTTTTTAATTTGATTAATGATGTATTCAATAAAAATTCTCATATTATATATAGGGACATTATAAGCTACTCATATATTGCATGGTACATGATTTATTAAAATAAATCAGCGGTTCTCAAACTAGGATCTGCTAAACTATTGCCGGAGGTACGTGAGACAAGTATGCCATAACTAACAAGGAAACCTATTCAAGGCGAAAATTCGTATCGAGTTTAATCTTTGTATGTAATTAGAGGAGGTCAAGGTAGGTTAGAAAAAAATTATCATAGCTGTGGTAAAACGGTTTAAGGGGGTGAAACACCTCTATGAAAATGTGCGAAATAATCTTTTTTTTTCAAATAACTCTGAAGCTAATGAAAATTTAAAAAATCTACAATACAAAATTTTCATAATTTTTTTTGCTCTTTTGAATGGCGGTAGTAAATTCGAAAAAAATTAAACCGTTAACTCCCACCTTCCACCCACATTTCATAGGTTTCATTTTTTCGAATTTTTACTATCGCCATTCGAAAGAGCATAAAAAATCATGAAAATGTTGTATTGTAGATTTTTTAAAATTTTCATTAGTTTCAATTCATTATACTATAATTTAAGCTATGTTTTTCTCCATGTGGCCGCCCGTCACCCTTTCTGAACTGGCACCCCGGGTGGTCGCCTAATTTTCCTCCCTAGAACCGGAATTGCTGTTATATTATACATCAACAAAATAAGCAAAGAATTTTAATAAATATAAAAATTTCAAACATCAACCATTCTTTTTTCCAAAGCTTACTTGGTTACTTGACTTGAATTTAATATTGCACTCGAGTGAATGTTTTTAGCTGACGTATTTTAGTTTTCCATGGCAATTGTGATTTTTATTCAATAATGAATAATAAAATGCGTCGTATCTTTGTTATGAGTTGTTTTAATATCGAAGATACGAGAAGTTTTGCGATCATATTTTAAATGGAAAAAAATTCTCCGATTTCAAAAATTTCACTCGATCTTTCTGTTTCAGGTCAACAATCGTTTAAATTCTCAAAATATAAAAAAAAAAGTAATTTTGAGCTAAATCTGTGGCTCCTTTACGAATAATTTCCAGACATGTTTATATGAACTTTTTTTCTTAAAATATTTTTCTCAATCAACTGTTCTATTTTGTTCCACCTGATATGACTCACCCTGTATATAATTAAAACAAAAAAAATAATTCATAGCACTCTATAAAACTCATGATTCGATTAAGTCTATGTATGAGACATCACAGTGAAAGGGTTAAGATTTATGCATCAATTAATGTAAAATAGCAATAACTAAAATGTATATTGTTATTATATTTTCTTTTGCTTCTACATTATTTCAAAGGGCCTTATATGTACAAATGTACCTACATATACCTAAATGCACTTTGCGTGTAATGTTAGCGTGATTAAAATTTTCAAACACGGTAATTAATATTTAAATTATATAATTACAATCCGGGAATTATACTGTAATTAGTTTGAAATAATGATATTTACATATAATATATATTTTACGTATTGGAAATTTACAGCAAAATAAATATAGGTAAGGGAGAGATACAATAAATACAACTAAAATGGGTATTTGATATAAAGCCACATCAAAAAAATCCAAAATAACTACTGTACCCTTTGTTGTCAACATAATATATTTTGCATCAGAAAAAATCAAATCCTACAAGATTTTATTTTGTTATTCTTCTTTTTCTATGCGTTTTTGTCTGTTTCTGACAGCTCTTTTTTGTTATAAATGAAACAATTTCGTATATATGACTTTCATGTTCTGAAAGAAACAGAAGTATTGAAATGCAGTCAGAAAATCGTGTCTAAAGGGTCGATTACTTTAAGCGAGTTTACTAGCTACAAGCCGGCGAGTTTAGAAGTGGGTGAGTCAGCTAGTGCGATAGTGATGATGACACAAAATATTCCACTCGCTTAGTAGCCAACTAGCTAGCGAGTTTAAATCACGTGTTGTGAATAGAAACCACCGGGATACTTGCTGCTAGTTCACTAGCAACTATGATGACATACGACTAGTTTACTAGCTAACAAGCCCACACACCAGCGATTAGTGAGAAAAGTAACCCGGTTTTCAACTAGTTAGTTAGTGAACATGATTACACTGGGCGAGTTAACTAGCAGCTAGTGAATTTGCCGGCTAGTAGCTAGTAAACTCGCTCAATGTAATCGATTTTTTAGATGAGGGACATATTCTGATTGTAAGTACTACCTTAAAAACGAAAAGAAAAGTTATTCTGAATGTTTTTTTTAATTGCTTTAGTTTTATTCGATCAAAATAAATATTTTCAGTCTTTTCAAAACTAACAATAAGTAACTTTTAGAATATAAGTTAAAATTACAAATTAAATAACTCACCTACTACACCTAGATAAAATGACTTCGATTATAAATTAACACGTGTAAAATACGTATAAATCTATATACATATATATAAAAGTTTGTCCTTAACCACTCACTCACTCACTCACTCAATCGTCAACGTACAGCCCAGACCCTTGGACCTAGAAATGTGAAATTTCATGGGTGTCTTTATTTTATGATGTAAGCACCCATTAAGAAAGGATTTTTCAAAACTCAACCTCTACGGGGTTAAAACGAGGTGTCAAATTTTTTATAAAACATTTTTTTTGTTCGCATTGATAATACAAATAATAAAACAATTATTTCAGTATTTCCCAAAATTTAACCTCTATGGTGTTATGGGGGTGGAAAAATTTGTAAGATATTTTTTTTGTATTCACCGAATGAAATATGGCACAAATAGGTACTCTACAAGACAAATAGCATTTACGAAAATTCAACCCCTATGGAAATAGGGGGATGGGTAAAATTTTGATATATTTATCTTCATAACTCTTAATGATATTAAGGTAAATTCGGAAAAATTAATATTCAATTAAAAATGTTCGACATTAAAGCCCTAATAGCATTGGACGGGGGCGAGGATGGATTTAGATATGTTTTAGTTATAATGGTAGAGTCGGACAAAATAATCTGCAATAAAAAAATCGATATTCAACCCCTAATTACGGGGGTAGACAGGGGGTGAGTTTTTGCAATTTTTAATTAAGATCCAAGATATTTACGGTTTTTTATAGGTAATGAATAAAAATCAATATTAAAAAAAAATGTAATATGTCATCCCCTATCACGTATAAAGGGTTGTAATTGGTTTCGAAATTTACGCGAGTGAAGCCGCAGGATTCAGCTAGTAATTCATATTAGCTAATAAAACAAATTCACACTTACTTACTGCTTAAAAATATATGACAGTCTATAAAAAAATAATAATTCAAAATCAGGGCTGTGGAGTCGAAGAATCGGAGTTTTAGTAATTTTGGGTGGAGTCGGAGTCGGTAAAAAGGTACCGACTCCGACTTTAATTAAACAGTGGTTTGTACTTCTTTATACACTTAATATTTTTTTTAATTTTAAAGTACAATGATTTGAAATTTTCAATTCTGGCCGGAACCAGAATCACCGGAATTCATTCAAAAAAATTTTGCCCGAAACGGAATTTAAGGGGAGGTTCTCATCTAGCGACCCAAAAATTACGTGATTTTCGCGATTTTTTTTCTTATGGAAGGAAGTAAATAAAGTAGTCAAGTTTTTTGGTACTTATTAAGTATGTTATTAACTACTTTTACAAATTTTTATGAACAAAAATACCGAATAGTTTATTAGTTATATGCATTCAAAGATAGTCATCGAAAAAAAAGACACCTCCACGAGCGGCAAGGTAACGCATCCAATTTTTGTCTGAAATCAAAAAATCAAAGTTTTTTTATAAAATAGAAGACATTTGCTGGATCCTGAGCTAAAATCACTAAGAAAAGTTAAAAATTAACAAAATGGCGAAAAAAAAAATTTTTCGCACTTTTTTGGCTCTAAAAAGTGCTGTAACAATTAAAATAATGATTGTAAAATTATGATTTTAGTTCAAGATCCAGCAAATTTAATTATCTTTAAAATAAAAAAAATTCATATCGATATCTATAGTAGTTTTTGAGATATCTTGCCGCCCGTCTCAGAAAACATGGTTTCGAGAAATACGCCTTTAAAGTTTTAGTAGTATTCGATTTTAGAATACAACATGTATATATGTGTATGTATGTGTGTGTATATATATGTATAGACATCTAGTGGCATTCGAGGTAGCTAGAAATACATATAAATACCATGCCATGGTCACAAAAGTGTGGGAAATTAAAAATTAATACCGAAAAAACGCGCTACCGCAAAAATTCCATTTTCGCGTAAAAAGACGACTTCGGTTTTTTGACTATACCTTTAAAAAAAAATTGAATTCGGCAAAACGGGTTTCACGAGCGTATTCTACGAGACATTTGCCAACTTTTTAAGCAAAAAAAAAATCGATTTTTTGGTCGTGCTTGATGAGAACCTCCCCTTAAACAAAAAAAAATGTACAATAAAGAGTCAGAGTCGTAGGTTTTTGTACCAACTCCACAGCCCTGTTCAAAATACAATCAAACGCTTATAACATTTGTAGTAAATCTAAAATTAATTCCAAAATCTCTACAATACGTTTCGAGTTATAATTCATAATAAAAATGTACTGATGGTTATGTTAAATATATACATTACCGTAAAAAAAATAAATCATCAAGAGTGTAGCGTTCAGTTTTGAACGTAAAAATATGTAAATTGTAATCATTTTAGTTGAAATCGTGCATAAATCCGCCATTACTTCTGACGGAATGGCTATATAGCGATATGGAACAGTTCACATAAAAATACATTTTAAGATTCAGAATATAATCATATTCAGGAAATAACAGAATATTTGAACACGTTTTTACAATATACACGAAACAACATCACATATGTGTCTATATAAAAAAAAGAAACAATGGAACTATCGAAAAACAATTTCTTTCCATCTCAATATTTTCACGATGACATTTCAAACGCTCTGTCGACCCATATCACAGTTTTCACATTTCTAAAAAGCATATATGCATCTACATGTTGGCTGGGAAATCCTTATCTATTTTTTAAACCTACTCACAATGTGGGAACTTTTTTTAAAATATTCATCTTTAAACCACACTATGCTATTTTGGGTCATTACATTATTTATTGTTCTACTAAATAAATTATTTTTAGAGGTAGTTAAATGAAATATAGTATTTTCAAATTACTAAGAAGGTAAACCCGTGTTTAGGTTTAGACCAGCGATTCTCAACCTGTGGGGCGTGCCCCCCTAGGGGGCGTGATAAAACTGAATGGGGAGCGCGAGCATATCGAGAAAAAATTAGAAAAATATTATTAAAAAAATTATTTAAATTTACTGAAAGAAAAGCTATAAAATACATTCTGAAATAATAAAAAACAAAATACACATTTACATTTACACTCATATAATACACTTATTAATAGTATTGTATCAGTACTGCACAATGTGTTTAATAATTAACTGAATAATAAAATTAAACTAAAAACAAGATTAATAATTATTAGTGACTCCCTTGGGCCTGTCGCAGAGCAAAGTTTTTCGAAAGAAGGTTTAATATTAGAAATTGACACTAAAACATTTTTTTATATTTATATATTTTTCGGTGAAAATTATTGTATGAGGGTGGGAGGGGGGGGGGGCGTTGAGAATTGTGATTGAAAATTGGGTCGCAAATACTAAAAGGTTGAGAAACGCTGGTTTAGATCATGATCCAATAATACAAGATCTGCTCGATAGTTCATTTATTCTATACTGTGACGTCACCACGACGTCATCACCACGAAATTTTTCTAATAAGGAATATGTGACAAACAGAATATAAATAAATAAACGACCAATACTGTTTACATAATAGTTTTTGTTTTAATTGTTTTCTATGATTTAATTACCGATTAATTATTTGAAGCACAACACACATAAATTTCCTAACGATGTAATACGTCATCGACACGAAATTTATATAAAATGGCGGCTGTCAAAATATCCACAGCAGACCTTGTTTTATTGGATCATGTGTTTAGACCGAAGATACAAAACAGCAACAAATCATGGTTTGTCTTTTTGGTCTAAACATGCAATAAAAATCCAAAATATATTTGAATACATTAAAATTAGTTTTAAAAGTTTTTCATCAAAATATAAAGAAATCATCCAACTTCCACATGTGCCATATGTTGTTTCAGTATTACCATTTTATAGTTATCACCATATAGACATAAAGCATTCTGTATTAACATAATGGTGTATGTAACATTTCTTCAAAACAGTGAGAGAGATGCAGCGGTGTTAAGGATATATCTATCTCCTTTTTTTAATAAAAATGAAACGAATAAGGACAAGTATATCCTAAATCATTTTCCATCTCTTTCTTTTAACACGACTCTGTTTTTGATTCAGATGCGCGGTCCATACTCTATGCCAATGGTTATTTTCAATACTTAATAGAAATGTATATACATTTTTTGAGTATATTTTAACAATTTTTGTTTGTTTATTCCAACTTGATACGAAAACTATTGCTGCACCGATTTTGATGCAACTTTCACTGTATAAATTAGACTATATCATAATTAATTTAAGAAAGTGACTATTTGCACATACATACCGTATGTGCATGCAATTGGTTATTTGTACATACTGTATATGTACCAAATTAGGTTAGGTTGTTAAGTTAGGGTAGGTTAGTGGTATGTGCAAATAACCAATTGCATGCACATATGGTATGTGCAACTAGCCCCATCCTTAATTTAAAGCACGTTCGCATAAAAATATACACAAAATGAGTGTAGGTACACAGAAAAAATATTCCAAATATTGTTTTTCTTAAAAAAATATATTTTCAGAGAAAAACGACAAATTCTCTGTTAAAAAAAAATTATTCTAATCTAGGAAAGATAAAAAATTAGCATAAATACAAAATAAAGTTTTTATGGTATTGTAAATAAAAGGACTTTATGATCAGTCTGAATATACGTATGGATGCGGTGTATCTAGCGCTATTTCAATATATGCAACACCTAAGACGGCACGCATGACAGACAAACGGATAGACATCATGAAACTGCCATAAATAATTCATTTGCCTGAGCTAAAATGATTCACGAGAATTCTGTCCGATAGCAAACTCCCGTGGGAGATTGTCGTGACCCGAAAAAAATCCTGTTTATCGCTGGGTAGATGTGCACTTATGATTTTTTAAAGAGATATAGAAATAGCGGATGTTATTTTTTCAGAACATGATTTAATAGAGTGTGTTTAATATTTTAAAATTATTGATTAATATTTTTAATTTGGGTTTCTTCTTTTGTATGTGGTTTTGATGTGATAGTTATTATAACAGAATCATTTATAAAATGCTAGATATAATAATAAATAATAATAATAATATTTATTCAGAATAAATCATAAATGTATAATGATATAGAACACGTTATAAGGTGGGCGGACCATGGAAAGCCACCTTAAATATATACAGTTATTATTCCTTTATTTAATGGATAAATGAAACAAACAAAGTATTAAATAACACTTTGTTTTATTACGTAAATTAGTTAGGCCTGGTTTCTCAATATGAGTTTAAACCACATGTCCCAGTTAAACTTAAGATTAAACTATACATTTGTTTCTCAATGTCCAGTTAAAAATTATAATTAATCTTAAGATTAACTTTTAACTGACAGATGAAATAATTTATTTTTCTAGCCCAAATAATATTAACTTATTATCCAACTTCCTTTACATTCTATAGTAACACTATATTCTTTTATTAATTCTAGTAATGTACCCTGTTCTCGTTTACTGAATTAACTCATTTTTAATCAATTTAATTTAATAATTTGAGGCTAATTTTTAATTTGACATAACAAAAATCCACCATTTAAACTTATATTGAGAAATTGAGTGAGGTTTAAACTGGACATTATCTTCAGTTTTAACCTAGGATGAAGATTAAATAATCTGAAGTTTAAACTCATATTGAGAAACCGGGCCTTAATGATCATTTATTAATTCTAAATTTTATTAAACTCTTCCAAATGGTCTTGCAGGGAACACGGCTCCTTACAAGGCCAAAATAATTTTTCAACTTAAAACTAACGTCGTGACAATCAAAATATCTGCTTAATATCTAACTACATAAAATGGTATTTCATTAAAAAAAATAGTTTATTTACTTGAAAAGTTATGTTTTGCTGTGTGCGCGTAGTTATAATTTTAACCTCGACGATCGAAGTCAATAAAGGAAGGGACGGCACAAACAAAATAGCGGCCTGAGTGACTCGCCGCCGCGTCTGTGTTCTTGAGTTCGATGGATGTTAGTGTGAGTAGAAGGAATTTGTCATCGTATTGCAATAACTACGACTTTTTAATAATTGGCCTTTCAAGGAGCATGGCCTTCCATGATCCACCCACCTTAGTACAGGCAATGAATAAATTTTTAGAAACTTTAATCAATTAAATCAGGATACAAAGTAGCCTATGTCCTTCCTCAGGATTCAAACTATCTCTCTACCAAATTTCATCAAGATCGGTTCAGCAGTTAAGACGTGAAAAGGTAACAAACAGACAGACTGAGTTACTTTCGCATTTACTCAATAGTCAATACCTATACATACGTATGGATTACTTTTTAACCCTCAGACCGACACCTATTCCAATAACCTTCGGACCGACACATGGTGACTGGCTGGACCCTTATGCATTTACATGCATTTATATGGTAATTTAACATAACTTTAAACTCATTTATATCACAAGTAAGCAATATTTTTAATTTCTTACCTTTCTCAGAGGTTTCCGCACAAAACATAGATTTATTGTAAATATTGAATTTTTTTCTGTTTCGCTACTTATCCAGTACAGAAAATCGTAAATATCTCGACTCTTGTGCGAGATTGAGGGTTGTTGTGCCCCCCCCCCCCCACACCCCTAAAATCCCGAAGTATTTTTCCCACCGGATCGAATGAGATCAATTACAACCTTTCATCTGTGACATAATAATAAGATTGTACACAAATAACCAAATGTGTACATGAATATATGCGTGCGTATGTGTAAAGTGAGCATAAAGAATAGTTTGGATAAATAATTTCTATGAAAAACTAGAAAAAAGTAGAAAAAAGCCAGGTAGAATGACAAAAATATATCACATTCTATGCGTTTTCCATGCAAAATGTATGGGGGTCCAGCCAGATACCATGTGTCCGTCCGAAGGTGTACTTTTTAGATGTCCTTATAGCAATCCTTTCTAAAGACTTTTCGTGTTAATTGTTTTATAAATCGATAGCCAATAAAATTTTAGGAAGCTACCTGGAAGTACAAGTCGCTAGCTTAATTAGAAATATATTTAATTTACGATTGAAAACGAAAAAGGTCTGGCTGGACCCGGGTGTCGGTCCGAGGGTTAATGTACTCGATCCTTACACAATTTTGACAAAAGTAATTTTTTTACATGTACAAGTACACAACTCAGATGCCAATTAATTAAAAATATTCCAATAACGCCATAAAATATGATAAAACCCAAATTGTGGTAAATCACAGCCGAATAATCGAAATACTATTAAAGTAAAAAAATTATATAAATAATGCATTTTCAATATTTATGCAGTCTGGAAGTTATCCATACAGAGATAACAACGAAATTCGTCCTATGTAGGGTTAAATAACATTGCCGAGGTCAGAGTACGAAGAAGGCTGTGCCAATATTTCAGCAGCTTATTCGTGTTCATGCGAGTATTCAGTCGAAGGGGATTTGTCAGATACGGAATCTTTTGGTTTAAGTCGACGTGATTTTGCAGGTATGGTACGAGTATAATATAGAGAAGTGAGTGTCGCATGTTTCTATGTTTGTGTTTCATGCTAGTGTTTGCATTTTGTTATGTATCGGTAATGTCTACTCGATTCAATTCGGTTTTTTTGATAAATAAGCAATGTCAATATTTGAATACGTTCGATTGTTGCGCAACAATGTTTGATATCAAATAAATGGTCTGAATATAAAATGAGGTTTAGATAATGTGGGCCAGATTGTTAGTACTTAATTTTTTTTATATTTTTAATACTTAAATATTTTGAAAGTAAAATATATTGAGAGTTTACTGTGAAAATTGTAAACCGAAATTCAAAGTATTTACGAAATTGTAGCATATAGAAGAAAACGGGCCGTATTAGTGTAACATATGGATCTTGGCTTCTGGGTGTAAGCCGCGTCGATTTGGTCATTTTACTGGCCAGTAAAATGACCAAATCGACGCGGCTTACACCCAGAAGCCAAGATCCATTTCAAGATCACCGCGGAAGCCTGAAGACTAGTGTAACATATGTTACTAAATCTTTAAACGCGTTTTTCTCGAAAATTCTCCGAAATTCTAATCAACTATTGGGCTGTAATTTGGGCTTTAATACGTTGTTATACACAATAATAGTTATCGTATTACATAAAATTATTATTATTTCCGATTTTCAACGAAAAAAAAACACGATTTTTGCAGAATTTTTTACAAGTCCGCCATTTTGAAATTTATTAATATAAATGTCTAATTCTAGGTAAAAATATATTTGAGTTTTTTGTTCCAAATAAATACAACCACTTTTTTTCAAGGAGTTTACTTTGACCCTAAAAAACACAAAGTATAATCAAATTTACTACAAAAATTTGTTTTTGTATAATTTAAGATGCGAGTTAAAACATAAAAAAACTGAAAAGAATATATGTTATTTTGTTATGAAAAAAAAATCCTGAAATAAACTTAAAATTTAATTCAACTTTTCTATACTAGTATAAAATAAAAACTAAGGCCCCTATTCTCAAGCTCACTCGAGAATATGGCATTCGAGTTTTTCGTTCGAAATTTTTCGTTTGACATTTCTATAGAAAAAAAGTCGCATCGAGATTCTAGTAAATAATTTAGTGACTTTTAGTTTAGTAATTTCGAATGAAAAAAAGTTGAACGAACTCAAGAATTGGGGCCCAGATACGAGCATCCAATTTTTACTATACACCCATAGGAGCCGAATATAGCGAAAAAGGTGGAAGAATAACAAAAAAAAATTTCAGCTAGTTTAATGTAAAAAAATTCCGCATTAGCATAGGTGGGCACAGTTAATCGAAAAGTTAACTTCGTTAATCGTTAATCCGTTAATAAAAAAGTTAACTTCGTTAACCGTTAAAGCGTTAAAATTCCGAAAATTTAACGGAAGTTAAAGTTAACCGAAAATTCGAAAATTTTACGAAAGTTAAAGTTAATCCGTTAAAAAGTTAACCATCCAAAACTAAAGTTAACGTAAGTTGAATTTAACGGAAGTTAACAAATGCGTTAAAAAATTTTGAGTTAACTTAAAAGTTAATCCGTTAACCATTTTGTTAACTTCGTTAATTAACGATTAACGGATTAACGGGTTATTGCCCACCTATGCGCATTAGTAACTACTAAAGACATTTTTTCTATCGCTTCGATTTTTGAAAATCAGGGTTCAAGAAAAGATGAGTGTTAAGCAATTGTCTAAGCATCTTTATTTTTTTACAAATATATTTAGGCTATGGTTATTAATTTTCTTAGGTAAACTACTGTCTGTAATTGAATATTATTCAAAGTATCAAATTAATTTAATTCTTTGAAATCAATATTATTGCTAAAATGTAACTAGATATAATTCACTACCTATATATAGAGATGTTTAGATATTGATTAGCAATATAGATTAGAATTTAATGAAAATTTATTTTAGGTTATGGTCATTTGAAATAATATTAATTAAAAGTTTATATAATCCTAGAAAATATACTTTGTAATAAATAAAGACTTTTTTATAATAATTTTGACTTAAAAACAAATTAAATAAGTCAGTTTAGTCTTAATGCTTTTAATTTAGTCAGAAAGACCTTATTTGTGTATTTTTTTTATTAATAATTCGTTGCTAAAATGTGAAAAGAAACATTAATATATGTATGTATATTTTTTGATAATTTTCTCCAGCCCTGTTTTTTCGTAAGAAATACTAAAAAATTCTCGTCGCGTTCTCTTACCGATATTGGTTAGCAAATTTGAAATACATTCCAAAGTGTCCTTCCATGTTATTTATATACGGGAACTTTTTATTAAATTCGAACTAAAGTAAAGAGGAAAAGTTTTTTAATATCTCATAATCAAGAAGTTAGTTTATATTTAGTAATATAAGAACGAATGCATACATTTATAAATCTATGTTAAACTATTGAAAATATGATTAAAATATGATAACGGTGACAAGTGCGAGCAGGACTCACGCACTGAACGTTCCGTACTATTTATAAAACTTAAATATTGACAATAGTTAGTTACCTATGTGTTAATAGAAATGGGCCCGATTCACAAGGCGATTTTACGTAGATGCTTTATTAACCCATTAACGCCCGCCGTACATATTTGTGTATACCTCATTTTATAATTAGTGCTGCTGTCTATGGATATTAATTCACAATATTTCCTTAAAAATCAGTTGGTAGAAGTGCAACAAACAAAATCTGTTAACGTTTCATAAGTGTTGAAACGTGTTTTAATTGTTCTGAATAATATTTATATGAAAAGAGGTACGTGATATGCTAATATATTTTATCCAACTAGACTAGAGCATGTGATTTCGAATTTTGTTCAAATCATATAAAATAACTAATACATACAGGTTGTCCAAGTTAAGCGTGTAATGAATGGGGATATCCTAAACGGTAAGAGATACAGAAGTTGTTAAATGAGATGAATTATTTGTAAGAAAGAGGTATTACAACATCAAAAAATATTAATAATTTTATGTGGTTCAGGCGGTATACCCAAAAAACTGAAAATTCGAAATTTCTTTAAATGACTATAACTTTTTTGACAAAGTAGATAGGCACTTTTTGTTTGCGTTTTCTTAAAGCACTTTTTTGAGTAGAATTGTTTGGTGTATTTAGAATTTTTATATCACTTTTAGTTTCCGAGTTACAAGCCCTAACTTTAGTTTTTCTTATGGGCCGCCAAGTTGGCTCTATCATATTCGAACGTGTTTTTTGATCTACTTTACAATGATATGTCACATGTCATACCTACTTATTATTAAAAAAATGTAAAAACCTTTTTCTGTAATAGTTTATTGTTTTTAAATATGCATTTGTTATTTTCATTGTTCTTATTGCGATTTTTGTTTAACAATTTTTGTTTTTCATGGCTAACTTAAATGTTTGTAATAAAATACTTTATAAATATCACCAATATTTAGTACTTCGACTTATTTTCTATAATAAGTATGTCATGTGATATATCGTTGTAAAGTAGAGTAAAAAACACGTTCAGATATGATATAGCCAACTTGGCGGCCCATAAGAAAAACTAAAGTTAGGGCTTGTAACTCGGAAACTAAAACTGATATAAAAATTATAAATACACCAAACAATTCTACTCAAAAAAGTGTTTTAAGTAACCGCAAACAAAAAGTACCTATCTACTTTGCCAAAAAAGTTATAGTCATTTAAAGAAATTCCGAATTTTCAGTTTTTTGGGTATACCGCCTGAACCACATAAAATGATTAATATTTTTTGATGTTGTAATACTCACCCCTTTCTTGCAAATAATTCATCTCATTTAACCACATCTGTATCTCTTACCGTTTAGGATATCCCCATGCATTGCACGCTTATCTTGGACATCCTGTATAACATAACTTTTAAATAAAAATGATATAAGAAAAGCAGTCTCACACAAAATAGACTTCATATCTGCCCAACTTACTCGCTTGTGTACACACTGTTATTTTTTTCTAATAATTAAAAAAAAAGTTTGTGTTGTATATTTAGTTAAATATATTGAATATGTACTTTATTTCAATAAAAAAATATTTTGCATGTTTTTTTGTTTTCCTTGGAGCGTTAATGGATTAAAAAAAAAAAACACAAAATTAAGTTTGTTGAGTAATAATTTTACATAGAATTAGAATTTAATGATTTTTGGATTTTTTTCTGTACTTTTATACAGTTACTTGTTTGGTACATTTATAACAAAATCCTTTATTATTAAAATAAAACTACATACATGTTCTAACACTCTAGTAAATTTCGTTATTATCATTTTTTTTGTTACGCCAGACCTTTGATTTCAGTTTGAGTGCGATTGTAAGAAACATTCAACAAAATGTAACGAGAGAAAATTCAAAGAAAGAATGAAGACAAAAATAAACATACTCTTATATAAAAGAACACAACATAGTATATCTGAGCACGTCATTTGGATAACGTTTTATTATTCACATTATAATATATACAGGCTGTCCCGTAAAGATACAGCCAAAGATGCATGAAATTTTATCCAAAAATTTTGAATTTTAAATTTCGTTCAAATTAGGGTTTTTATATAGAAAATGATGTTTAAAGTTGAAATTTTTAAACCGCAGGTCTGTATCTTATAATGTTCTTGAGATATGGCCTCTCAAATGTTTCCAATTATGCAGTTTGCCCACCGACTTTGCCCAGATTCTGGCATTTGGATGCGTCATATTAAATTGATATAACTGTTACCAAAATCATAATTATGTATTTAATAAACTTCGCAAGTGATGTTAAATAAAGTTTTTGAAATTTTGTGATTTTATTCACCATTTTGTATTTGCCATTCTCGTAAAACTAATGTCAAAATCGTCATTAGCGATCTCAAAAATACGCAGACAATGAAATTATGATAGAAAAATGTCGTAAAAACTATAAGAAAATGGCACTCATAAGTAGCGTTAGTTAGCATTGTGCTAAATAGGGTTAACTTTCGAATGTGTTTTCTACCCTTAAAACGCCTTGTTAGCCAAAATAAAATAAACATGTGTTTAATGTTTTTCGATGTACTACCTGTGTGCAAAATTTCAAGAAAATCGGTGTGTGGCACTTGGGTAATGTTACTTGTAAGTAGTTAGTACAATACCGGACCAAAATCCTAATACCGGTATTTCGGTATTTTTTGTTCAAAACCGGGATACCGGTATTAATACCGATATTAAAAAAAAACAGTTAATTAATTTATTGAATAAATATGGCAATTTTTAGCTGTTCTGATAAAAATACCGCGAGTTCTAAATGTCGTCAACAATAAGTATTTAAAAATTGAAACAGCTGACTAGAAACAAGAAGGGCAACATCAAATTTGTAAAAAAAGAAAAAACGAAAAAAAAATTAAATATTGATGTTTTTCTAACTTTTTAACATTAAATCTTAGGGTTAGAAGACTTCATTTGCGATACAAAATAACAAATTTCGGAAAAATTGTTACTTATAATATGGAGCTAAGGGCTTGATATTGCTTTAAAAAAAAAGAACAATAATTTGAGCTTCTATTATTTCCCTGAATTTAATATAATTTTTTACATTGAGTGTTGTTACTTTTTATTAAAAATAAAATATTTCCTAGGAAAATCTATCACATATCGGGAAAATATGACACAACAATTACATATCACAAAACAATTTAGCTAATAATAGGAAGATTTAAATGTAAAAATCAACTCCCTAACAGTTATTTATGCGTATTTTAGTACTAATTATAAATGCCGAAATACCGGTATTATATGCACTAATACCGGTATCGTAATATCGGAGAAAAATGGCCGGGATCCCGGTTTTCGGTATTTCGGGATCCAGGTATTGTATTCACTACTTGTAAGTGTGACATAAAAATATATTGAGAGGAAATAATTCCAGAAACTTTGTCGGTGTCGGCATGTTTACAAGACACCCTGTATATAGTAGATAGAAATGTTGTAACTTTCCAATAAAGTATGTATATAAAACAAAAGAGAGAACATTGCAAGTTTGTTTCAAATTTTAATAATGCTTGTTATTTTGAAATTCTAAGAACAGGACGGATATTTCAAAGGCTCGACGGTTCTGCGTGAGTGTAGGTATTATACATTCATGAACATATTTTAAAATAGCATTATTTAGACGAAGCTTTAACGTTAATTAAATATTAATGCTGTTACGTAATGCGTATACAGTGAATTTTTTTGTAATCTGTAGCTTAATCATATACGAATTAAGATTTACCGCTAAGGCCAGATTTTTATAATTTGATTTTTATTTAAATACCGTGAAAGCAGTATTTAAATGGTAGGTATGTGGTGGATAATAATATTTTATAAAGAACTTTTAAAATGTACACATTTGTATTCTGAAATGTTTTATAAAGAATAATTTTTATTTTTATTGCTACCAAATTAGTAACTTTTACAAATAGTCCAGTCAATATAATATTTGAGCTAGAAAAAAATGACGGAGTACGTTTTTTTTTCAAGAAATTGATAGATTTCAATGTATAGAACGTGGTGATAACTTCTCCCCCCCTTCACAGGGGGGTGCATAACTTTCTAGGGGCTTACAAAGCTGTCTAAAATCAGTTATTTGGGTATACCACTGGGGCTGTCAGTTTTTGAAGAAAACAGGTTTAATAAATCTTAAAGCTGATAAAAATACGAATATAATAGTATTTTAAAAAATGATGTATCGTAAATAGTTATTGAAATAGAGCCCACGAAAAAATCATTTAACGACATCGAATTTGGAGATCACGCCTTAAATGTAGAGTTACGTTCGACCGCTGTGTTTAATATGTATTTAATTGAATTTCAAAATGAAATTTTAAATTACAATAGAGAAAAGAGTGCTCTAAATAATGCTTGAAACCCAATGTCGGAATCTTGAAAAATGTTTGAGTTATAAGCACTCAAAGTTCTAGATATTACAAAAATTTAAGGAAATTTTTTCATGTTTTTCAACGACCCCAGCGAAGACCTTCTACACCGAATAAAATAAATTCCAGCTAGGAATCCATAGAAAATTCGATACCCAAATTAATGGTTTCTGTCCGACCATGATAACTTTAAAATTGTTCAAATAATGGGAAAATATATAAAGCACATAATTTAAGTTGTAATAATCACAATTGTATTCAAAAACAGTGTATATTAGAAGTTTTTGTTATAAAAATTTGTCTTTAGATATTTACCTTTAACTTGAATAATTTTAAAATAATCATGGTCAGACAGAAACCATTATTTAGGGCATTAAATGTTCTATAGATTCCTAGCTGGAATTTAATTTATTCGGTGTAGAAGATCTTCTCTGGATTCGTCGAAAAACATGAATAATTTTCCATAAATTTTTGTAATATCTAGAACTTTGAGTGCTTATAACTTAAACATTTTTCGAGATTTCGACATTAGGTACTGAGCATTATTTAGGGGACTCTTTTCTCTATTATTACTTAAAATTTCATTTTGAAATTCAATTAAATACATATTAAACACAGCGGTCGAACGTAACTCTATATTTCAGGCATAATCTCCAAACTCGACGTCGCTAAATGATTTTTTCGCGGGCTCTATTTCAATTACTATTAACGATACATAATTTTTAAAATCACCATGTTCTATACATTGAAATCTACTAATTTCTTGAAAAAAACGTACTCCGTCATTTTTTTCTAGCGCCACCTCTATACGAAATTGTCTACTGACTGGACTAAAACGATGTGCTGTCAAATTTGATAGACGGAAATAAATGGAGTTGATTTTTTAATAAAAAATACAATTGCCGATTTAAAATTTCAATTTTGTATCAAAAAATATTATGTACACTGCCGTGCAAAAGTCTTTGGACACTCATTTTTTGCGTATTGTGAATATATAAAACTGAAAAAAATGGTTGATAAAAAATCTTAAATGTTGATAAAAGTACTTAATTACAACTTTTGTAATAATCGTAGCATATATAAAATACAGTATTTACAATTTTTCATGTTAAGGAAAATTTTTGAATTATATGCCTGAAAGGTCAGGTTTATTCAAGCTGAAAGTATTGACACAGTGTCTTTCAAGCTAACGAGAAATTGTTTTTGTACTATTTTGACTACGAGTAAAGATATTCTTTTCACTATTTTGGGGATTTTTATTGACTGAAATCTGTATATTTACATTTAAAATCACAGGTGTCCAAAGACTCTTGCACGGCAGTGAACTTGAGTAACTTCTACAATCTCCATTGTAATTTTTATAGCACGCAAGTTCTATTATATTCGTAAATATCATTTATACATAATTTATTCAACTAATTATTCTTAAGTTGAATTATTTGTTGATAAAGTGCTATACAAATTATTTCTTTTCAATTAAAAGACAATACAATAAATACTACGATTGTGTTAAATTAATAACCTATATTAATAGCATATTTTTTATTGGTATAACGAATTCAACTATACCAATAATAAAGAATTTCGATCCTGCACGCAAAAATTACTAATTGATATTGAAATTTTAGTAACACTTGGCCTAGCAAGAATTACAATATTTTGGACCGTTTCAAGATAACTATACGTGAAATAGTATTTCTTTAAAAATGTTATTGTTATTTTTGTTATGAAATATTTTTGGCCGTGTCGGTTTCGATTTTTTTGTATTTTAAGGAGGTTGGTTACAGTCTTTGAAAAGTGGGCGGAAAGGTAGGGGGGGGGAGTCGCTTATATACAATTATATGGAAAAGCAAATGTTTAAAAAAATTGTAAATTAAAACATAAAAAAAATCAGAAGTCTAAATATAGGTAATATTATATGTGTTATCAACATTTTTACAAATAAAAAAAATTCCTTGAAAACATGATATTTGATAAAATAAACATATTATTTTATGTATATGTATTATTTTGTATTATATATTCTTAGAAGGGTGTCAAAATATTAAGGGCAGACTAACGTTAATTCGTACAAAAAAAGGCATTTTTTTGTAAATTTTTTCCGACAACACAGTTAATATTTATTTTTTTAAACTAATGGTACATCAAAGTATAACATTCGAAGAATATTTTGTAAAATTTTCATAAAAAAAAATTTAAAAATACAGCAATGGCGGCAATTATTTGGAGGCGTCTCGGAAAAAAGTTGAATTGCGGTGCCCCTCATAACTCGGTTCTGGATCATCTGAAATAAAAAATAAAAAATTTTTTCGTTAGCTAATCGTTTTCCCCAGGTAACGCTGGGGGGGTTTTTCGAAATTTCAATTTTTGAATTTTTGGGAACACTTTGAAGTGAAAAACGCGATTTTTGCCAAAAAAAATCGGGTAATTTTTAATTATAAAATAAAAAATATTGACAAATTTGAAAAAAACTCTCCAGCGTTACCTCGTAAATTATGTACAGAAATAGTGTTCAAAATTTCAAAAGAATCGGTGCAGTAGTTTTGAAATTATGAGGGGCACCGACTTTGAAAACGTGAGTTGTGGGAAAAACGCTTTAAAGTTTTAAACACTAAAAAATTTAGAATAAAACGTTCATAAGTTTTTTCGGCTTACCTCACACTGAATCATCGATGCCAGGTCCATAATGAATGTTGCTATTGTCCATAATGTCTAATGCATCTTTTTGCTCCTGTCTCTGACGAATTCTGCCTTTTTTATAGTTTTTTTTTCCGCTTTACTTATACGCATGGAGTTAGTTGATCGCGCCCATTCATGAGCGCTCGGTCCACTTTAAACTACTGTAACTTCGTTAGTTTTGCTCCGATCCGTGTAAAATTTTTACACAATATTCTTGAAAAGATTTTCATTCAGAAAATCGAATAAAAAAAAATTCGAAAAAAAATAATTTAAATACGTTAGTCTGCCCTTAAATATTTTTTACAAAAGCTAGCTATACAACAGAAATATAAATTCAAAGGTTCAGTGATACATCAAAGGGGCTATATAATAAAGACCTCTTTGTCTAATATGTTTGAAGAGAAATGTAATATACAAAAATATATTATACAGGAACAGCAGTGCTTTTAAAACCATCTATTTATGTATTACTTACACGTGTAATATTTTATATCTAAAAAAAATTTTTTGGGTAGTAAATTGTTCATTTGTTTTATATATGTCGCAGCCGGATTGTTAATTTAGCCACTTTATAAAGCGACTAGCATTTTGTAGAATAGGTTAGTTTAAAAGCGAAGATTCAATCTCTGCCTTGGTTAGGGCAATCTATTTGGTCGAAAGGGGATTAATCCTTAATATATATAAAGCTCAACGTCTCTCTGTCTGTCTGTCTGTCTGTCTGTCTGTCTATCTGTCTGTCTGTCTGTCTGTCCGTTAGTGCGCTTATCACTCGAGAAACAGTTATCCGATTGACGTGTTTTTTTTTTAATTCATAGGTACATTCTCTGGCCAGGTTATAGGCTATATTTTATTACGTTAGATAACATAACAACTAAGCAGTGACGATATTAGTAAATCAAGTCGGAAAAAATTTTACCGACGGCACACTGTTTTGCGATACGCTGCCTAAACCGTTGAATATAGAACGAAATAATGTATTAAAGAATTGTGTAGAATCAAAAGTGCTACAATAAAGTCCGGACACCATATGTCTAACTTTTATATTTAAGCCACAATGACTGCTTTTATGTTACAAAGAAAACATAAAATATTTGGGTTCTGTTTACATGGACTTATGACCTGAAAAACTTTAATCCATATTGAAATAAATGATTTCATCGTCATAAGTACTTAATGTAGATATAATTTGCCTTTTACAGAATCAAATTTGGTCTTTTTGGCATGCAGTCGATGCTCAAACTTGCATGAATATGCATCAACGCGCGTCAGTCGTTCTTTTCTGTGCTTAACTCACACACCTGTTTGTTTTAATAAATGTAATTTTGTGTGTCTATATTATGAGTTCTAAAAAAAAGCAGGAAGGTGATTTCTGTTGAAATGAAACAAGAAATAATTAGAAAGAAGATTTGACCCTGCAAGCCTCGATAGACTCTCCTAAATCCGATTCTGACTAAAAAATAAAAAACGTGTGTACAATCTTTTTTATGTTACAGTACCATATTTTATGCTACAGAACGAATTAAAATTTTTACATGCATTGTTATGGGAAAACGAGTTTCACATAACGAACTCTTCGCATAACGAACTTGCTTCCGGAACGAATTAAGTTCGTTATGCGAGGCACCACTGTATTTATTTTTAAATGCTAAGGTTACTATAGATGTAAATATATATAAAATATATATTTAAATTACCATTGAACATTATGTATCGATTTGAAATAAAGACGATAAATGAATGCAGACGAATTTACAGACACAAATAACTGTGCAACGGTAACACCGAGGGCTTGTTGCAAACAGAACCAGTTAATGAATATTCAGAGAATGTGCTTAATGCGAGCAAAGACATTGTATTCGTGGACACTCGCCATGACGGCCGTGTTTTGTGTATACATACAAACACTTCATGCCATAGCTTACTCGATCTGTGATTGTGATATTTATAAATACACTTTCAAAATAATAAATAAGTTAAAAAAAATTGTAATACTTACCATCATAGATATGGAAACATCGAAACCGGTGTGCTTCAAATGTCAGCGATGATCTGAAATAATAAAATAATTTAATTAATGATAAATATTTTATATTCCCTTTAAAAGTTTTAGTACGTCTGCTACGTGGCAAATAAAGCCAAAACGCTGCACTTTTTGATTTGGGTATGCCACTTTCTGTGGTCATTAGGGTGTGCCAAAAAAAGGCGATATTTTTTTTTTTGCTCTCAGCCCAAAATATCTCAGGAAATGCCCAAACAAAACTCCTGTTAAAAGCGGAGCTCAAAATTCCAATTTTAAGAGGTCCTCCACGGAAGTTGAAGTTTTCCCATCTTAATAACATGGGAAACGGGGTTTTTTAACAGTTTTTTGTCCTGCAAAATGTGAAAAAAATATTTTTGAAAAAAATGAATGAATGGATCTTTTTGAGTATTAAATTTAGTACAAAAAGTCCCGTTGAGTCAAATTTCTATATTCAATATTTGATTTTTGACAGAGCTTTGAAGTTCAAATTTTCGCATTTTTTCGCGTTTTTTGCATTTTTCAGCTAAACTATCCGAGTTAGGGCAAAATGTTAATTAGCAAAATTGTAGTACGGTTGACATTCTATAAAAAAGTCTCCATCGACTTTTTTGTATTATGAATAACAACAAAGTTATATAAATTATTGGGACCAGCCTAAAAGGGATAAAGGCTACGACATTGTGCTTTTTATATTTTAATAATATGTCATGTTTATTGTTAATATATTTCATAATTTTGTGGAAAAATCATAAAAATATGATTAAACTAGCTGTCGGATCCAATTTTACCCGGGGATATAAAATTAAACTATATAACGTATAATGCTGTGGGGTGCGATCCTTTAGGTCCACACAATCAACTTCCCAACATGGTATGACTTACAATACTTGAATACTGATTACTTATTGTTTCCATAATTAATATTACTATGTTATAGTTATGTAAATATTTTTTTAATATGTATATGAAAAATTTTAATGGAATTTATCAGAAATAAAACTCACCCTTTGTATTATGAATATTAGTTTTCTAATATCCTAATAATGTCAATAATATAATGCACATTTTTAGAAAAACTAATCTGACAGTTTGAATTTTGAATTGTGTTGTTTCCAAGGCAACATGAATTATTAGATGTATTTATTAGTATGAAATTCAAATTTTGATGGTGGTTTTCATCCCTTTAATGGCTGTTTGGACCCATATAAAAAATAAATACTGAAATACACGTTTCATTATTTGTATTGTATAGTATTTATTCTAAGTTCCGACTAAATTCGACCAAGAAAAAAAATAAAAATGAAAAAAAACACCCTTTTTACCCCCGTAGGGGTTGAATTTCGAACAATCCTTTCTTTCAGATCATATTCACGTCAAGACGCTTCGATTAACACCCCAACGAAGTCAATAGCATTTTTTGTACGCGAGATTTCGTCCCGGAAAAAAATGACACGTATGTACATACACACACACACACACACACACACACACACACACACACACACACACACACAGACATTTTTCTAAAAATAGTGTAAATATACTCTAATGCCCTTGAAACATGAAAATATGTTAAAATTTTTGATTTCGATTTTCGGACCAATTACAATAACTCCCTATTGGGAAGTTAATAAGTCTGTAACTTTTAACTACTGATAATACAAAAAATCTTATCCAATTTTGTTCCAAATTTAATGTACTAACAAATTTGCATAAAATTCTTTGTTCAATTATCGATATTTTAGCTCATAAAAGCGAAAATTTAAAAAAATAAATGTTTATGGGTCTATAACTTTGTTGTTATTCATAATACAAAAAAGTCGATGGAGACTTTTTTATAGAATGTCAACCGTACTACAATTTTGCTAATTAACATTTTGCCCTAACTCGGATAGTTTAGCTGAAAAATGCAAAAAACGCGAAAAAATGCGAAAATTTGAACTTCAAAGCTCTGTCAAAAATCAAATATTGAATATAGAAATTTGACTCAACGGGACTTTTTGTACTAAATTTAATACTCAAAAAGATCCATTCATTCATTTTTTTCAAAAATAATTTTTTCACATTTTGCAGGACAAAAAACTGTTAAAAAACCCCGTTTCCCATGTTATTTAGATGGGAAAACTTCAACTTCCGTGGAGGACCTCTTAAAATTGGAATTTTGAGCTCCGCTTTTAACAGGAGTTTTGTTTGGGCATTTCCTGAGATATTTTGGGCTGAGAGCAAAAAAAAAAAATATCGCCTTTTTTTGGCACACCCTAGTGGTCATACATAAAATAAACTAAAGAAAATTGAGAACGGATAACTAGGAGTTAAGATAAATCTAATTTTAAAACACTGATGGGAGTTATCTTTGATTGCCCATGTAACAGTATTCTACACGGATTTTAAAGTGTCTCCCTATCTGAAAATCTTTTTTTTGACCTTATGTATGAACACAGAAAGTGACATACCTCAATCAAAAAGTGCAGCGTTTTTTTATGTACAAGGCGTACTATATTTAATTAACAAAAATCTAAACAACATTTTTAAATTTTGGTTTTGGTACACTATAAATTATTCAATATTATGTAGGTACTCATCAATTTAAATAATTTTTTTTAAATATTTTATTTGATTTTCATACAAGTTGTCTATAAAAATATCCTTTTATTGAGAAAATTTATGTAAAAAATTGTAAATATGAACTATATTATCATCAAAACTGTGTTTTTAATTTTTGTCACATCACACGAACTGTTTATATGGAAAACCAATTTAAAAAATGGAAATCGTATCTAAACAACATACCTTTGATGAAAATTCCGAAATTCAGAAATATCAATACCCTTTCATAGCAAAATTTCATTAAATAAAATTCAAGCAAATCAAAATCCCAAAATACAGAAAAAAATTATAAAAACTTTTTTTTTACTTCGGAACCCTCAGAAACAGCATCGATTTTGATGTTTTTTTAATGTTCGTTATATCATAATATTTGAAATCCTAAACATTCCAACCATCGGACTCTAAAAAGTATTTTTTTGTTCAAAATATCAAAAAAGTGTATACATATATTTCTTTTCGATGGTATTTTATCAAAAATGATTTTTTTCAATAATTTGTTTGACAAATTAACGTTGTCATTTTAATGCAAAAAAAAAACCTACATAGGTATTAAGAATTTTTTAATATTGATGAAATTTTGCATAATTGATCCAAAATACCCTTATTTAATTTTGTATAACCCAACTTTTTTGTGAAAAAAATCGAACGAATATACATTTTTAGCAAAAATTTCAATAAATTTATAAAAAGAAAAAATGTCAAACATTTTTTGGAAAAATCCCGAAAAATCCTTATTTTGATAACATATTCTTATCTACGACTCCCAAAACCCTCCAGCTAAAATTTATCGTCGAAATAATTGTATATTATTATTAAATATCATAATAATATAATATTAATATACAATTTTTATTCAAATGATATTGTAGTTGAAAATGTATTAATAGTGATTTAAACTCAGCCAATGTTAATTTATTTTTCAGATTTCTTCATAATATCTAGTGTAACTTTTTTTTCTTGGAGGGGGGGGGTATTAACTCTTAACCCCCCTCGTATACGCGCCTGTCCTCAGGTAACACCGAGTCCAATGTTTGTTTAATATTACCTATACTACCTGCATACAGAACAAATAATTAATTTCTATACGCAAACTGGCATTCCATTAATTTTACTGGACACTGCAATTGACCGCACGTGTTCGACCGGATATTAAAAGCAGACATGAACGAATGCATCAACAAAAAATGTTTCCGTACTGCTGTTTTTTACGACATATGTATCAGCATTGCATACATATATGTATATATGTTATAAACAATGCACCTAATATCCTGGCCGCCGTTATATTCACGTTGTTGCTACTGTATCCAGCCGCATAATGAATCTCTTGTTTTTCCGCATTGCGCGATCAAATAACATAAAGGCTGTGTAAAATAACGCACATCACCGCAATAACTGCAATTCTGAACATATAGTCATTATGCAGGTGAAGTATAATATGATACTAACTGTATCATATTTTCAAGTGAAATACTTAGTGACTTTAAAAAAGAAGGAACATTCTCAATTCCTCTGTAGTTATGGTATGTATTATTTTAAGTATATTCGGCAATAACTTATTTGTAAGAGTATACAGAAAGATTGGCTCCGATAGAGGTTGTTTGTTAATATAATAATTTTTTACCAATATGGAAATACCCACGTTTATCTTATTGATAAATGTATATTATTACATTTATTACTAACAATGTTCTTACCACGGTGAAAATTTTGTTTCGTATTGAACATATATTTTAAATACAAAAAAATATTTAATATTGACATCACTTAATTTACCATATCGAAAATTGCACTTTCACTAGTTGGGTGGTATAAAAAATATTAATATTTTTCCAATAAGATTGAATTTTTTTGTCTATACACCCGATTTAACTACCATCTTAATATACCGCGTGGTCTATTTAAATTGAGACAAGCAAATATCTCGAAAATTAAGGTTTTTCAGGGAAAATGTTTCGTACAAAAGTTTCAGGGTTCGAAGGGGGAAAACCAATGGAGGTAATTTTTTTTACTTTGAGTGGAGGTTTTAAGGTCATTTTGGGGTCAACTTCATTTTTTTAAATGGAAACCTATTTCTTTTTTTACATATACGTATTTTGCAGACAAAAAGAAACAACTTTTGTCTGAGAAGTTTTTTCAAAATCCTCAATTTTAACCTATTTTTTTTTAGTAAAAATTTTCAAAATATAAAAAAAAAGTTTTTTTTAAATCCTAAAATTAAAAAAAAACATTTTTTAAATTTAATTGTTACTTAAACATGCATAATTAATAATTATAAATAATAATTTCGAATTTTTTTAATAAAAACAAACAAAAAAATAATAAAATAGATTTAAAAAATGCCCCTGAATTTGAGGATTTTGAAAAACTTATTAGACAAAAGTTGTTTCTTTTTTTCTGCAAAATACGAATATGTAAAAAAAGAAATAGGTTTCCATTTAAAAAAATGAAGTTGACCCCAAAATGACCTTAAAACCTCCACTCAAAGTCAAAAATTTTGCCTCCATTGGTTTTCCCCCTTTGAACCCTGAAACTTTTGTACCAAACATTATCCCTGAAAAACCTTAATTTTCGTGATATTTGCTCGTCTCAATTTAAATAGACCACCCGGTATATAAATTACGTGTCACATTGTTTTCTCCGCGATGGACTCCTAAACTACTTAACCGATTTTAACCAAATTTGTACACCGTGTGCAGTTTGATCCAACTTGAAAGATATGATAGCTTACATCTCAATTTATGATAGCAATATTATTTTATTGGAAATTATTTGTCTTTATCTGTTAGCTCCAAACGATTCTAACAGATGGTGACATCTGTTGACTGGATTGAGTAAGTATTCAATAGATGGCGCTATGTCAAACTTCCAAACGTTTCATATAACCTACAATTTAATAGCATAACCACCACATGTTGCTAAAGTATAGGTTAACCACAGTAACGCGTGGCCGGGTCAGCTAGTGTGTATATATATTTTCAAAATGTGACCACGGACTGCAAAAAAGGAATTTTTCTGCATGCATATATTTTTTATGTATGGGCATAACTCCGATGGATATTTTTTAAATCTGACCACGGATTTAAAAAGAAACAGGTTTTCAATTTGACTGAAAGTAATAGTAAGAAAAATATCAAATATAATATAATAAATATAACGAAGAATACATCTATAAGCTAATGGGTATAGTTAAAAAAAAGAAAAACAAAATTTATAAAATATTTGTATTCAGATAATAAGCCAATTTAAATATATTTACCTACAATGTCTTCGTACTTATTGATAGAATCTGAATATAATGAGGGAATTATATTTATACAGTTATAGGTAACATTAATAGAAATACATAAGTATATACAAATTCGAAGGGGTGGGGGGGGGGTCTAACACTTAAACCCCACATGGAAACGCTACTGTGTTTTGTTAGGACATTAAGATCTAAATCTTATTATACATTGAAAAAAAAATTGTAGAATTTAGTTAGGCATAAGTTTCAAAGTTGAGTCAACTAAAAAAAATTTTTTCACTTAAAAACATTTCTTTGCAGGTTGTTTTTCTTAGAAGTGATTACAAATATTTTTTAATTTTATTAATTGTGGATTTTTCCCTCTATTTTTTCCGAAACACATGCATTCGGTGCTGTATAGAAAATTTATAGATAAAGTAGATATAATTTTTTCCAACTGTAGGAGTAAGATAATTTGATAAATTGGCGAGAAAAAATTTACCCGCTAAAATTTTTGGAAAGTTTAGTGCGTCTACTATCTTAAAACTGTCAAAATAAGAATTGTTTAAAACCCAATAGTTACTTTGTCAGACAAAATATATTTTCCGATCTTCGAAAATTGTCCTTACGTTATTAACCCTAGAGTCGGCGCGCTTTGAACATTTTGCCGTCTTCAATTAAAAACCGTAATTATTTTTTCAAAGTCAAGCTTCTCAGTAGCTACCACCCATCTCTTCACCTACATGTGTTGTTAGTTTGTGCTTATTTTTTGCACGGTGGCCGTCGTGACGAGAGGGTTAATATCAGTCTGTGTTAAGCGGCGGCAATTTGCTAACCAGTAATGGTCTGTCCTCTGATGATACAAAGTGGGTGATTTGATTCCTCAATGGTCTACTTTACTAATACTTTATTTAGAAGTACTAATTTTAAATAATATTATCATAGTTTTATTACCGAAAACATAAATGGTGTTCCATATATACCGACTTTACTCTATCAGTTTTAATGAACTATAAAGACCTTCATAAATAAAAATCAAAACCAATCTTTTTTTATATAAAAAACACTAATTGTTAAAACATCACAAAATCCAACAACAACAATTAAATACCAGCATTCTCCATCATCTTTGCATGAAAACACGTAATTGTGACAACAGAAAAAAATAATATAATACTAAAAATGTTGAAGCACGATGAAAGGAGAGATAAAGAAAGAGAGAGAGAGAGCAAAGAGGATGTCTGTAGGAAGATGCTCAAGGAGCGATTCTTTCAAACGGGAGACAATTATTATTCGCATTCAAAGGATTCTAATGACGTCGTTCCATACAAATCATTACTACAGCACGCTGTCATCAGCCGATCTGTTTGTGGAATGCAAATGCGAGCTCTTTAACACCTACCAACCGAATGAAGACAATGTCACATCTTCAAATTCATCCTCAAATGATTAAATATATTAATCAACATCATTTAAAATCGAAAAAATTGAATGTGTGATTTCGAATGTTTAAAATATTCCGGATTGAATGTGGTAACACATACAAACCGAATGAAAACACTATGTCATCTTAAATTATAGATGGTTTTGATACTTTTCGTAATAATTCGGTTTGAATGTGTTAAACAAGAATTGTATGTACATATCTCATCAGTGGCGTAGATAGATTTTTGCGATGGGGGGGGATATGACAGAATTAAATCTCATAAAGTTATTTTATTCATTATGAAAATCGTCTTTTATGTTGTGCAAAGTAAAATGTATTTATTAATGAAAAAATACTCGTATGTCATAATCATCTTATAATTTCTGTAGACTCATGAAGGGGGGGGGGGATTGATCCCCTTAATCCCCTCCCTGTATCTACACCACTGTATCTCATATTGAATGCAGATGAATCTTTGCCGATGTGAAAGGACATGTCTCTTTGCATACCGAGATTGTTTTAATTTTTATTTTTCATTTGTTTTGCAAGATCTGTTATGTATAAATTGTATTATACAATTATACATCGTGGGTATGTATTGTTTTCCATAGTACATACTGAAATCTATGTAGATATGTTGTAGACTCCATAATTATTAATTTTAATAATAGTGTACAGATGTAGATATACTTGTACAATTGTACAGTACATAGTAATTAATTTGTTGAATTGATGAAAGGTAAAATATATAGATATACAAAATTAAGTTACAAAGTTATATAAAATACAGGATGTCTACATATAAGGTTAAAAAAACATAATTGATAGATCGAAACTTTATTTAGAAAGCCTGTATTAAAAGGAAAAGTCACAAAAAATGGTCAATGTTTGGGAAATTTTTTCACTGGTATAAATAATTATTTTATTAAATATATATTCAACTTATTTAATACCAATTTTTTTGGAAAAATATTTAAAATTTATAGTTATGAGCCTCGATGTGACGACAAAAAAATGTTTTTCTCAATGTAGTACAGTCATTTGGTAGTTTTACCTGGAAAGTTTTGCGGGAGTTTTGAAAATTGGTAATTTTATCGATTTCATTGTGCTCTTTCCGAATTTCAACTTTGCCACCTCGTATAAAAATTCAATATGGCGTATAAAGATTCAATATGGCGCCTTTTTTGACAATATCTTCTTTCCAACTCATTGAACGATAAAAACTACTATTAGGTGCCGTTTTTCCAATATGGCAGCGCGAGCGGTAAAGATACGAGGTTGCAAAGTTGAAATTCGGAAAGAGCACATCGAAATCTATAAAATTACCAATTTTCAAAACTCCCGGAAAACTTTCCAGGTAACTCCTTTATTTCGAACCAAATGGCTGTACTAATGGTTCCATCAAATTTTTTAATTGGCTGTCGAAAAAAAAGAATGTAGTTTGTTCCTTTTTTTAATTTAATTTTTTCACAAAATGGTGATGGTTTGAAATTTTTCTTTTATTTTAAACTCATTTCTTTAATTCAAGTGGTTTTAAAAAATAGTAAATATCAAATTTTCCAAAATCGGCTACGCACAGATTAAGCCACTATAATTTCGAACCAGGTTGAAAAAAGTCGCTTCGAGAATTTCGAAGTTTTCTGAGGGTCATAACCGGTCGTGCTATTTGGCTTCACTAAATTGACTGTAACTCAGAGCAATTTTTTTTTAATTTTAACTTCATTTTTTTTACATATTTTTGAATATTTATACTTTAAAAAATGCATAAAAAATCATTTTTTTCGTCACAGTGGCTTTCTCTCTTAAGTAAAATTCTTGAAAAAAGAATTTCAAGTAAATTTAAAAATAGCAAAAATAAGTATTTTATACTTTAAGTAGGTACTTTTGCGACAGTTTTGATAAAAGATATTGTATTATTGTATGCATATAATAATTCAAAACTGTACTAAAGACAAATTTTACAAAATGCACCTCAGGAAAACTAGAAATGGCAAACTGAATTAAATTCCTTAAGTATAAAATATCTGTACGTACAATATAGAATTCGCATAGCGTCTTTTTGCAAGGAAAGAATATTTTCTAAAATGAAGTTAGCTATGATTTGAATGCAAACTACTTTTATGCCATGACGAAAAGCGACGTATTGCTTTTTTGCCTCTAGGCTAGTCGGGGCTCCGCTTTCTATTCAGAAATAGACTATGATGATGGTAAATAACAGAAACGTTAGCTCATGTGTACGACATTGTCTCAATCAAAAATGTGAATTGGAAATGACAACCTCTCGTTTAATATCGATTCTTGAAAATAAAACCTTCCACTATTATCTCTCCAAGTATTTGAAAAATATGTCTTTCCACTTTATATCGATTCGTAGATATCAGTGGGTGATTTGGAATAAAAGAAGAAGAATTTTATGTTTATGGTAATAGTTGATTATTTCTTTATATGTGGGCATTTCTCTACTAATAGGTAGTGTCCCAATTATATATTTGCTTGAAGATAAAAATTAGACAAATACAGTCCATCATGGGACTCAAAGCAATATGCAGTACTATACAATATATACAGAAAAAAAACTCGATCTTATTGAAAATTTGAGATGGAAAAATGCTTAATAAATGTATCTTGTTAATATAAAAATATTTCCTCAATATAATAATAAAAAAATTCTTATTGAGGATATTTTATTAATTTGAAAAATATATCTTCATGTTTATCTAAAAATCTTTTCATTTGTCAAATTAATAAATAATTTATTACACCAACTAACGAAGTCTCAAATAGATTAAACATAATGGTTGTATTAATAAATATTTATCAGTGTGAATATTTTTTACACCGCCCAACAAGTGAAAGTGCAATTTTCGATATAGTAAATTCAGTGATGTCATTTATAAAGTATTTTTTTTTGTATTTAAAATATTTTTTCAATACGAAACAAAATGTTCACTGTAATAAGAATATTGCTATTGATAACAATATTTCCATATTGGTAAAAAATTATCCTATAAACAAACAACCGTTATCGGAACCAAATCGATCACGGATTTTTTTACATTGATCACATTTTTTAACACATAGACAAATTATTATTTTCTGTGTAATACAGATTTAAAAAAACGACACAGATGACTGGGCTCAAAATTTCACGACAAAAGTGTAACTCATTTTACACTAATAAACATCAATTTCACAAAAGAAAAGTATGGTATATGATAATTATAAATCACTAAAAATATGATAATTAACTTAATATTTCGAACTACGTGTTTCTGAAGTTATGTAGGTACTTTGACCGTATTTCTGGATTGATTAACCGACCAGAGGACTGTGTTTTACGATTTCAAAATAATATTAAATAATTAATTATTAATTTTCATTTTTCATAATAATTAGAACGAAATGATAATAAAATTAAAGCTGATTAAAAAGTTCGTAAAATTATTCATAAAAAAATGTTTCAATATTATTGCATTAATCCTACTGAATTATCATAATTCTAGGGTCTTCAACAGTAAAAACTGCAGTACTTTATTATTCAATTTTTATTATAAGGACAAAAAACATTTTAGTTAAAATTGATTTCTTGTTATTCGGTCATTAGAGCAATAGATAGATAAAAGTCTAAAATTTTAATATGTTATTTATGGATAACTATAAAAATTATAAAACAAATATAATCACGTATTCAAAATAATGAAAAACTAGCTGTGCCAATACATCAAATTAGTACATGTTACTATTATATGTATATCGTTCTATCTATTTCAATTTTCAAATTAAATAGAACTTTTTTTACTTATAATAATTAACATAGTAAAATATTCCATTAAATGTCAGTACATGTGTTCTGAATATAAATTAAAAACAAATCTTTTTTACAGTGTGCTAGACGTATAACCTGAAATAAAAAAAAGTTATTCAACTTCAAATAAAATATTTACAAAAAAATTAAGCACGGATCGTAATTATTCTAAAATAAAATTACCCTAAAGAAATTAGCACTTAATTACAACAAGTGATTAAACAATTAAATGTATACAAAAAAAATCTATATATATACTATACGTTGTTAACATACAAAGAGGTAAAATTCGATTTTACAATTATATAATTACACACAGAACACGTGTGTGTATGTATTTTAATTGTTTTTATAAACAGTATTGAACTGCAATTATAATTTACACTGGTGCAGAATGTCCGACACTGGTGTACTATGGTGACCCCTCGTACGTTAAATATCCCATCAGGCAATTTCTGCTCATGTAATTTGCATTTGATAATTTTCTTCTTTTTGCACTCGGCCCCTATCGTATATCTACATGCAAATATACCAATTTTCATTCTAACCAACCACAGTGTATGTGTATCTGCATATCTGTGTGTGTGTGTGTGAGAGAGTTTCTATGTGTGTGTTTGCAAGTGTGTAATTTTAACATTGCAATGATTTCGTAATAATAATGATATTTGAAATTAGATACGCTTGCTATGTTAATGTCAGTAGCGTAGATAGATATTTACCAAAAAAAAATATTCATGAGATCACGGTTCATTAATTTTTCGTGTTATGTGGAGGGGGGGGGGGATAAAACACGTAATTATAGAGTAGCAATGATATATTCGAAATGTATAATTGCATAATTGTGATAAAAATAGCGTTACATAATAAAAGAGAAAGGGGAATATCGTAATTCAGCCCCTTACCTGTTACGTCTATGAATATTATCCATACTATCCTTATTTCCATACTAATATTATAAATGCAAAAGTTTATGTCTGTTTGTTACATCTTTACGGTTAAACTGCTAAACCGATCTTGACGAAATTTAGCAGGGAGATAGTCTGTAGCTTGCATAATGGAGAAGGACATGGGCTAAAAATTAACCCATTACTTCCCAGTGTCCTATTCATAGGGCATCATATTTTCTAATTTTTTTCTCTGACATAACAATGTTGTTAATTTGATTTACATTACCAATATGTTTTTTAAGTCTCTCTACTTGCAATAATTTTTAAAACGAACACTAGTGTTTATTCAATGATAAATTATAACACTTTTAAAGTAACCGTGTAATTATTCCAGCTAGCTGACATTTAAAGTTATATTTTTTTCACTTAATAAAGCATTTTTAATTTGACGAAACTATACATAATATTACTTATGAAAGTGTAAATAAAGCATAAAAATATAAATAATTTCAGAAATAAATCCATAGGTACAGACTACCGTCGTTATAGATATGATATTGGGTTCTCATGATAATAATCTAGTCGGCAATTGATAATTATTATGTCTTGTATTGAATTTATCTTTTTGGTAATATTTTCAACAAGAATTGAGAACTTGATCAAAAATTTCGAAGAAATAAAAAGTCGGGAAGTAATGGGTTAATTAGATAAAAAATGGATATGTGATATTTGTACGTACTACCTGTTTTATCGACTAATATAACAGAAACTTATATTTTACCTTCTCCTTTATGGGTGACAGCTCATACCTAACATAAATTTCACGTGAACCATACTCTCTTAACCTGAAATAGTGAATTATCACTAATTCACAGTGTATATTCACTATTTGCCAGAGCTAAAAGTCGGCCACTTGGAATTAGTGCATATACACTCATTTAAACAGTGAATTTCAACTGTTTTCATAAGTGCATCATTTCACTGGGTAAATGAGTGTATATGCAATAATTCCAAGTGGCCGACTTTTAGCTGTGGCAAATAGTGAATATACACTGTGAATTAGTGATAATTCACTATTTCAGGTTTAGAGAGCATATATAATATCTATTATCAATTAAATATCAGCTTATTACTTACCGTAATATTATTACTTATACCATACCTACATTAATATTAGCTAAAATGCCGTATATATACTGAATCAAAGTGAAATCACACCGTTAGCGAGAGTTAAGTTTTGTATAAAACTGAACTTGAAAAACGACGTAGGATATGGCGCTCTCAGTGACGCGGTAAAAAGATGAAACCACTTTTCACTAATCATAGAGTGGATTGACTCTTGAGTCATTAGTCAAACAAGTGAAAAAAAATCCACTGTTTAAAAAGTAAAATTTTCACTATTTATAGATAAAATTCACTTTTTTCCAGTGAATTAGTTGATCACTGGGAAAAACAGTGAAAATTTCACTATTTCAAGTTTAGAGAGTATACTATTTTCAAAATGTGTCTGTATAATTTTATGAAATAATGGGGGGAGGGAGGCGCAAGATAATTTTTTAAAGAGAGGCTTGGTTCTATAAAATTTAGAAACCACTGGCACAGTGCATAGGGCTTATTATTTTTATAAGTAATTACGAACAAACAACAATATATAAATTAAAACCCGAAAATCTATTAAATCACCATATTCGAAAGAATTATCATTTCCAACCCAAAACTTTAAAACCCACTCTACTGAAATCTCATCGGCCGACTGGGATCCTCATTATTATCATTTATATGTGATTAATTCTATCCGTTGCTGCTATGTGAGGTGGGGTCGCGTGGGTGGATGCACGGGGTGGACTCGACCTGACCTCATCACCTTGTCAGTAGCGGCGGGTCTCTCACTCCGCTTGTATGAGGATTTATGAGAAGGATTTGCGCAAACTAAGCTGTAGATTTTATCCCGCGGCTGTCCTCTATATGTGTGTGTGTGTGTGTCTGTCTGTGTGTGTGTGTGTGTGTGTGTGTACGGCGGGGGTGTGACGTAGGGGCGTGTACGAAAGCGCGCGCTGGACAGCCGACAATTAGAATTTATATAACCCCATGGTATGATGCACTATGTACAGTTACAGTGGCAGCTACATACATTTTTTTACATGAAAATCATAACTTAACTAGCGGAACCCCGCGGATTCACACGCGTAAATTGAGGGGTTTGCAGCAACAAAGAGTTATCTCCAGTTTGTGGTAAAATAGAAAAAAACTGTTTAAAAAATTGAGAATGTATTTAAATCGCCTTTGTCTTCGTCCAATTATTATTTGTCACCAACCACATGTTTTGGCCAAATTCCATTGAGAAATTCGTTAAATTCGCAATTTTAGAGTCAATTTTATTCTGGGGTTAACTCCTTTTTGCCCCAAATAGTTGAAATTTATTTTCTTTTTAAAGTATGGAAGCATTGAATAAGAACAATTTTCAAGAAAATTTGTTTATTTCAAGAAAGAACACAGTAACGAGTGTACTAACTAAATTCTAAGCCCAAAAACAAAGAGTCAGCTCCTGAAGTTAACTCCATTTTGACCTAAGCAGCTAACTCATTCTAGCGGATACCTTGAGAACTATCAACGGTAGGTAATTCTTTGTTGAACCAAACGAAAGAATGATTTTTTTTCCTCCAGAAACGGTTATTAACTCAGTTTGGCCTAAAAATGGAGTTAACTCGTTGTTACTGCAAACCCCTCAATTTCGAAACTAATTAGAACCCTCCATACGTGATAGGGTATGACATAATTTTTTTCTTATATTGATTTTTATTCATTACCTATAAGAAAGCGTGAATATCTCGGATCTTAGTTAAAAATTGTAAAAACTAACCCCCTCTCTACCTTCGCTTGAATATCGAATTTTTTTATTGCAGATTATTTGGCCCGACTCCACCATTATAACGTAAGCAACTATGCAGATAAACATATCAAAAACATAGACCCAGTCTATCCCCGCTATTAGGGTTGAATGTCAAAATTTTTATTTTAATATATGACTATTTTGCCCGAATTTACCTTTATAAGTAAAACCGGTATGCAGATAAACATATCTAAATCCATCCTCGTCCCCGTCCCATGCTATTAGGGCTTGAATATCAAACTTTCATTTTTAATTGAATATTAATTTATCCGAATTTTCTTTAATATCATAAACAATTATGAAGATAAATATATCCAAATTTTACCCCGCCCCCCATCCCATTGGGGTTGGATTTTCGTAACTGATATTTGTCTTATAGAGTAGGTACTTACTTGTGCCATGTTTCATTCGGTGAATACAAAAAAAATATTTTACAAATTTTTCCACACCCGAACACCTTAGGGGTTAAATTATGGGAAATGCTGAAATAATTGTTTCATTATTTATATTGTAGAGTAGGTATGTTCGATCAGTTTCGATTAAATGCGAACAGAGAAAATATTGAGTGGGTGAGTGAGTGGTTAAGGACAAACTCTTATTTATAGGACATCATATTTTCTAATTTTCTCTCTGATATAATAACATTGTTTATTTGATTTACATCACTAATATGTTTTCTAAGTCTCTCTACTTACAATAATTTTTAAAACAAACTCTAGAGTTCAGTTAAGGACAAGTTATAATACTTTTAAAGTAACAGTGTAATTAGTCCAGCTAGCCGACATTTAAATTGAATAAACTATATTTAATATTACTTATGACAGTGTAAATATAGCACTACACTATCAATAATTTCAAAAATAAATCCAGGTACAGACTATCGTCGTTAAAAAAAAGTGTTGTCTTATAAATATGACATTGGATTCTCATGATAATAATCTAGTCTGCGACTAATTATTATTATGTCTTGTATTGAATTTATCTTTAAGGTCATATTTTCAAAAAGAATTGATAATTAAAAAATTCGAAGAAATAAAAAGTCGGGAAGTAATGGGTTAAAACTTTAACAAAAAATCGACATCAGTTAACATATATTTTCAGTTTTGGTGAATATCTTAAAAAAATAAGAGGTGTACATTTTCAATATAGAATTTCATGTTTAATTCACAGCCAAATAGACAGACACTCAATTCAGGGGCTCTCAAAATGGTATAATTCAATTAAAAACTTTTTTTATAATGGCCATACTTATTGTATAATACAAAATTAATAAAAATACTTTATAATTAACATATTAAAATTGAAGAGCGTTATATTCGAAACAATCAACTGAACTACTAAAAAGTTAAAGATACCATGTCTGGTATAAAAAAATAATCTGTTCTCGCTAAAAACCAATTTAAAAAAATAATTTCTAAACGACCCCAATCTGTAGACGCCACTGTACAAACCCCGTCATTTGAATTTATAGACAATGTTATTTCTACCACACCCTCTCTTTTCTTTCCATTATAGCAGCTTGCATCCATCTTTTTTCAGTCGTATGGAAAAATATATTTGCAGAAATTCGCCAAGAGACATATCCAATGTATATTTATTGGGACGCAAGAGAGATAGTATAGTGTCATCATTCTGTATCCATGATTTTTAAATTTATATATATGTGTAATATTTACCTCAATCCAACATGAAAGTTGCTGATAATATTTACGTGTTGAGTAAGCTATAATAAATTGCACATTAAAGAGGTTTAACTTCTGTTTTTTATGCACAGGTACTAAAAAAATTAAACAAAACATGTATATATTATATTATTTACTATAAAATTAAACCAAACGTTTTCTGCAGAGAATCGAATTTAAATGACAGTTGTATGGTATTTATTAATCATTTAACGCATGTGATTTAAAAACAGTGTACAGAAAATAATGCAGCTTTATACATTTTTTATGACTAGAGAAAAATGGAGTCGATTTTTTAATAAAAATTAGAGTTGCTGATTAAAAATTTCAATTTTGTATAAAAAAATTACTATCAGTTTTAACTGTACTGTCAATTGAGTAATTTTTACAACCTCCATTGTAATTTTTACTATCTTCGTAAATATCATTTATATGATTTATTCAACTAATTATTCTTAAGTTAAATTATTTGTTAAAAAAGTGCTATACAAATTATTTCATTTCAATTAAAAAACAATGAAATATACTACGATTGTGTGAAATTAATTATATTAATAGTAGATAATATGTTTTTAATTGGTATAACAAATACAAACTATACCAATAATATAGATTTCGATCCTGGTGGTCTAGCAAGAATTACAATATTTTGAATCGTTTTCAAGATTACTACGTCAAATAAGGTACCTGAGTCAAATAAGACCCATGTTAAAAAAACACATTTACAATAGTTGGATTGGTCTAGGTTTTTATATACACATATTTAGAAGATATACTAAATGCAAGTATTTTCTGTTTTTTATTTGTTCAGGTAATAGTTCGATCCATAAAGTTTATGGTGCAAGTTAATTTCTATTGTTTTATAAGTTTTTGTTTAGTAGAAAATATTTTTTTTTACCGCAGTACCTTAGCGATAATAAGGCCCACCAAATTTAAGATTGGGCTTTTTAATAATTATTACAATTTATGATAATAATATATTTTGTTCTAGACTGGTATGTTGTTTTTATTTACTAATAGTTTTATTTAAAAAATCATCTACAACGAAGAAATAGCGTGACTAGTAACTGTTATGGATGTAACATCGGCACATTATGGATAAAAAATAAAAATTAATTTAAAATTATTTGTTATTTATTATTATTAATATAACTGTAACCAAGCAAACATTACGCCAAATGCTTATGCAAAATAAAATTATAATTAGATATAAAATGTTAAATTTAGTTAAGTGGCCTTATACTACCTACCATAGTTTAATAAGGCCAAAATTTACTTTTTTTAAGATGTCTTAAAAATGTAAAAGGCCTTTAAGAAATGTTAGTTCTTGTTCTTTTTTAGATTAATAATAAACCAAAGTTTATAAACCAACGTAGCCTTTTTAATACAAATTACTTATTACCCAAAATATAGCATTTTTAATTAAGGCAGGCCTTATTTGTCTCCTTGACCTTTTTTAAATATTTCTTTAAAAATTAAGTGATTGTTATGAAATATTTTTTTTGTTTACTCTAATCGAGTTAACTTAAATTTTTTAATATATGGTTTTATCAAATACCAACTTGATTAAATTTGATTTTTTTTGTAAAGTATTTCGTGTGCAAAAAAAAGAATGCATTTTCCATCCCCCATCCAATAATTGTCTATCGGGTTACTTGAAACTTCCGCCATCGATGGGAAATGGGATTGAACATTGGTAGAAGCTAACAGCAGTGACACTTAAAGTATTAAAGAGTCATTTTGTAATCGATTAATTGGATACGAACGTGAATAACACAGTCTAGTTTTAACTCGAGATCAAAATTAAATTTAATTATAATGTAACTTTAGTTACAATAAAAAGAAAATACTATACTCTTGCAGTTTTTATCGTAGGAGATTATAATTTAAAAATGCTGTTCTAAGTGGTTTGTTAAAATTAGATGATTTAAAGAGAAATACGGAAATTTATTATTAGATTTTTATATAAATTAACTTAATTATTTAATAGCAAAATGAGAAATATTTGAAATGGGATAGTTGATGCCAGGGCCAGCAGAACAGATAAATTTCTAGTGTCTAGTAAAAAAGTGAAGAGAGGAGGAAGTTGGAGTTTTTTTTTTTTAAATATGGTTTTTGAAACATTAAAAATTATCTATAGTTTTACAAATAAAAATTTAAATTAGCTTTTGATTCATTATATCTGACTCAATTATTTAAGACCAAACCGGTTGCTGTAAAGGGTAAATTTTATCTACATTTCATCTACATATGACGACGAAATCATTTATTTCGATAAGGATTAAGGTTTTGCAGGTCATAAATAAGTCCACGTAAACAGAACCTAAAAAAAAATATTTTCCAATCTCTGGTGGGTAATCCGACACACGCAAATTTTTCGAGTGTCTAGTTCGACATACCGAAGCCTAGACTGATGCCGGCCCTGGTTGATGCTTTTATAATCTTTAATATAAAAAGGCCTGATAATATGTAATATTTATTGATAAACATTTTATTTTCTGTTATTTTTTCCGAGAAACCAAATAATTATCTATTTAACAGATTTTAGACAGCTTTGTAAGCCCCTGGAGTTATGCACCCACTTTTGAAGGGGGGGGGGGGGTTATCGCTATGTTCTACACGTCAAAATCAACCAATTTCTTAAAAATATATAACCCGTCATTTTTTTCTAGTTCAAATTTTCTGATGATTGGACTGTTATTAATTTTGAACATATTACTGTCCATATAAACTATAAAGGGATTAAAACTATTTCTCTCTTATTTTAAATTCTTCACATATTTTTCTATCTTTCATTTTTTTTAAAGGGTCGTTTTTGAAAACAAAATAAAATTAACAGAAAAACGTATAGGTATAAAAAAATTTGTTCTATAATTTATTATTTATAAAAAGTTCCAATATTTTATACACAGGTTAACCCTTTAAAATGAAGCTTTCAGATCAAATAAAAAATGATGTGAAGTTCGAAGAAAAAAAGCTAAATTAATTTCCGTTAAAATGAATTCAGAAATCGTTGTAATAATTTATTTTTCACATAAAAATAGTTTCATGCCCGGTATCAAACTTTCATGAAGACTTTGACAAGTTTCGCGCACGCGTTGTATGTAAACACCAACGGTATTAAAACAGTGCTGATATTCTGAAAATTATTTTGTACCAGTCACCAACTATGTTAAGCTCACCGCACACGATGCTATTTTTCTTTTGGATTGTTTGCTTGATTTAGATGGATTTTGAAGCTGGTTTTGTTGCGTGCACAGTGACAGCTCAGATGTCAACACAAATATGTAACAAAAATGTAAGTATTTTCTTTACTCATCGCAGCAAACACTTCACTTTCAAAAATACTAGCATTAAAATATACATATGATACATATATTATGATATCATCTGTCAGTTTATGTGCATGTCACCCACGTGATAAAATACTGCTTTACGATTGGTCCTCTCTCAAACAAGCAAGGAATCCAGCACGAAAAATAGCACATGTTCTATCAGTAGAATCCAGCATGCATGCACGCAACACAGCCTGCAGTGACGTCATTTTCCATCTCCACAGCCAGCTCAGTAACCAGCAGAAGTCCCAGCTGACAATCCAGCAAGCAAAATAGCATCGTGTGTAGCGGGCTTTACAATACGTTGAAGTATCACTGCTCTAAATTCCATAGCAAACCTATACTATCATAAAATTAATACCGCATTTGAAAGTGTTTGCTAGCCTTTATCGGATATCTAGGTTCTTCCTTAAAAAGTAATATCTAATAATATTTTTGAAAAATTTATAAAAATTATAATAGCAAATGTTTAAGAACGTTTTTTTTATATAATTGGAGCGATGATTATTTTTTCACGGTTGCATTATCTTCCCCCAATTAATTAAAATCGTTTAAACGAGGTGCATTTATTTAAAATAAATACGAAATAAACAAATACAAAGAAATACAGTTCATTATAATATTTCTAAAAAATATTATTCGCATAACGAGCAAAGATCAAACAAATGAAGTAACGACTCTTTTTCAAGAACATCAGTTTCCTGTCTTTTTCTTTGAGACTTTCGTAGACTCGTGCAAAGAAGTGAGAGGGCATGATTTGTAGTTCCCTTACATCATCACAGAGAATAATTTAATCCATAGCGCTGGTGTAAACCGTAAGATTAATTTACAATTCTATTTAGTCTAATGCGCTATACATAACGGATGACTACTAAAGTGGCGGGCGGCGAACAAACAGCGGCCGGGCGGTTAATGAAAACAGGGATTTACGTAGACACAACGGTTATAAAAATAAATTAATATTGCGCAAACCACTCGCGGATTTCAAAATATTTTCTTCTCGCTCAAAATTCACGTGTGTGTCTATAAAAAAATTAACAACACTGTTTCAATTCTTCATGGAATTTTAAATAATAATTATTTATATGTATGTACTAAAATTTAAATTTATTTTTAAGAATACTTAAAAACTACTGTACAGATTTTGATTAAATTTGCAACAACGTATTCCCTGAAATCTCAAAATTGCTATAGAGTACATATAATCACGCTATCACCCAAAAAAGCTGAGCTGCATGTATTTTAATCTATACTTTCATAAAAAAAATAACTTAAAAACTACTGTACCGATTTTAATGAAACCTACACCAAATTTTTTCCTTGAAATTCAGAAGTACTATAAGGTATTTAATATAATCACGCTATCACTCAAAAAAGCTGAGCAGCATGTATTTTAATCTATACTTTTATAAAAAAAATATTAACTTAAAAACTACTGTACAGATTTTGATGAAATTTGCACCAACGTATTCCCTGAAATCTCAAAAGTGCTATAGAGTACATATAATTGCGCTATCACCCAAAAAAGCTAAGCGGCATGTATTTTAATCTATACTTTTATAAAAAAAATTATTAACTTAAAAACTACTGTACAGATTTTGATGAAATTTGCAGCAACGTATTCCCTCAAATCTCAAAAGTTTTATAGAGTACATTTTATCACGCTATCACCCAAAAAGCTGAGCAGTATATATTTTAATCTATACTTTTATTTTAAAAAATTATTAACTTAAAAACTACTTTACCGATTTTAATGAAACCTGCGCCTAAGTTTTCCTTGAAATTCAGAAGTACTATAAGGTATTTAATATAATCACGCTATCACTCTAAAGAGCTGAGCAGTATTTTTTTATGTAATTTATTTTTTATGTATATGGTTTACGTGGAATTTAGGTTACTTAGGCACTGTCATTCATAAAGAAGAAGGTTAGGTAGGTAACATAGATTTCTGTTATTGTTGATTAGACAGGTCACTCGTAGAAATGTCATTTATACCTATTTTTTAATCTAATGCATTTAACGACTTTCTGTTTACAATATTTTCGGTATGACAGTATATGACAGTATTTTAGTATATTTTTCATTATGCAAAGTACAAAAATTGAACTCATGGGGAGGGGTTGATCCCCTTAATTCCCCCCCTATCTACGCCACTGTTTTGACGATATCTTCGCTCACAGACGTTGAATTTCACAAAATTTCAGCATACTCATGAAATTTTTAGTTTTTCCGATAAATACCTTTAAAAAATCTAATTATCGGTTATTACGACAATTAGTATTAACGACCTAAAATAACCGGCCCCCTCGATGTCGTTATAACAGGGTTCTACTGTATGTAAAACTATACTAAATAATAAACATAATAATACAAATCTGAAGATTCTAGGTTGCATAGTTTCAAGGAACTATGTCACCAAACAAAAGTAACAAGTTACAAGATGTTGGCTTGTTGAAACTGTCAAGCATGTTATGCTAAACTTGGGATATCAACACAAAAGGAAGATAGAGTTTTGGTTCAATAGTTATTCCGAAGAATGAAAATTATCTATAACATTGTTATTTCCTTTTTACTTCCATGTTCGAAGAAATGGAAGTATTGTTAGGATTCACGACATAAGCGGTTAGTTACCGGTTAGTGACCGGCGAGTTTTGATTGGCTGATTTTTGGAAATTCCGGTACATTCCACCAGAAATTCCATAAATCAGCCAATCAGAACTTGCCGGTTACTAACCGATAACTAACCGCTTATTGTCGTGAATCCAAACATTATAATACCGTCAAAAAATCGTGTCCGAGATAAGAGCAGATTCTGATTGTACTAACTTCAAAACGTAAAAAAAAGTTGATTTCCGCATGGCGGCTGTGCGTATGTCTGTCTGTGTGTGTGTCTGGATGTAGAATTTTCTTCCGTTCAAGATAACTACTGTAAATATGCACCGATTTGAATTATTTTTGAGGAAAATGTTTGCCTCAGTGAGTAGTTCAGACCTATTGATTTTGTACCTATTATCGTCTAATAAGTGAGTATTACTTCATCAATTTTGATAAGACTTGGTACACTTGTAGTTCAATCCAATCTAAGAGGCACTTATTTCATAAGTGTGCCGAAATAGCTACTGAAGAGGTGAAAAACACCCTCAAAATTTTAATTTTAAATATTAATAAATTCATGTTGCCATGGAAACAAGTGCAGATAAATTCAAATGTCAGATAATTTATTATCAAGGTTACTAAACATATAGTTTAATAACCTTGATTTATTATTCTACAAAAATGTGTACATCTGACATTAGCATATTAGAAAACCAATACAGTGGTACCTCGACATACGAGTTTAATTCGTTCCGCAACCTTGCTCGTATCTCGAAGCAAATTTCCCCATACAAAACAATTGCTCATGTTTTTCTATAATTTCACGTTTTAATTCAATACTCCTCATCTTTTTCTTAGCACTTGACTTTTCACAAACTTTCTTCCGATCCATGGTTATAAAAATAAATGAACTACCGAACTCGTATCTCGAATTTCGCTCGTAACTCAAAGCAAAAAATCACTCGCTCGCCGGCTCGTATCTCGAAAAACTCGTATGTTGGGGCACTCGGATGTCGAGGTACCACTGTATTTATAATACAAAGGTAAGTTTCATATTAAACATTATTGTAAAAGATATTATAGAACATGGAAGTCATGTATGGTTCTCTATACCGTTATTTTATTTTTTATAGTAAAAACACTGCCATAATCTTTTTTAGATAAAACATCGGCACAATAAAAATATAAAAATAAACTTAAAATTTTTTTTCACACTTGATAAAAAAACCGCGTAACCCCGTATCCAATTAAAGCTGAAATATTCACAGCAGAGCCGCGTATGTATATGTGTGTATGTGTGCGTTATGCATAATGCATATACAACAAAAGTTAGTCATTTTGAATGGCATCACAGGGATTGGCGATGTCCCACGACAGACATTACGAGCGACCAACGTGCTGGTGAAAAATGGAAGAATACTCTTCATAGTTAGCAATGATGTCATCCTGAGGGGTTCTAACACAAACGACACTACTGACAGACAATGCTAACGATATCTGTTTCACTGTTTCTATCTCTCTCTCTCTTACTCGCAAGTTATTGTTTCATTTTATTTATTGCTCTTGTTTAAGATTTATGTCGGTGTTGAATTTTATCCATATTTATGAGACCAGTTTGATTATATTTGATTTTATTCAAATAATTTGCAATAGATTATAGGTAGGTAGTAGGAATAAGTTGACAGTTCTTACAATTATTTAAACACTCAAAATGAATGAAGTAGGTATTGAAATTTCAGATTTGTTGATCAACTAGTTTTCAAAAAAATAAATTTTAAAGTTCAGTTGTAAGTTGTAATACACGATGTTAAATGACAGTTAATGAAAATAGATTGTTAACCCTTAGTTACTCGCGTGATTTACCGTAACACGTTATAACATACACGGAAAAAATATTGTAATAAAAATTACTATGTTATTATGGTACTGGAAGGACAGTTCAGTATTATGGTAAAAATTGCAATGTTCATTAAAAATTTTATTAGAATATTAGTAAAATTGTAGAAATTACAAATTACATTTTACTAATATTAATAAATTTTTTTTAATGAACATTGCAATTTTTACCATAATACTGAACCGTCCTTCCAGTACCATAATAACATAGTAATTTGTATTACAATATTTTTTCCGTGTACCATTATGGTAGCGGGCACCATTTATTCTACAATTTTTCAGATAAAATTTTTAATAGGGACAAGAAATATTTGATTCGAATCTAGTCTTGTATTTTTCTGACATTAATTGAGAGAAGACACAATTTTAATTCACAGCTGAGACTTTAAATGACGCAATTCTTTTTGATCACATTTCTACGAACTCCAACTGGTTTAATCAACATTTGCATTTTCCAATTTTTTTTATTAATATTTCTTGATTACACCTGGTACTATGAATTTGAAGAAACTGACAATGATTAATACTACAAAGAACACGAAGATATTTTAATCTATATCTATAAAAGAGTTTGTCCTTAACCACTCACTCACTCACTCATATATCAACGTACAGCCCAAACCCCTGGACCTAGAAATGTGAAATTTCGTAGGTGTCTTCCTTTTATGATGTAAGCACCCATTAAGAAAGGATTTATCGAAATTCAACCCCTACGGGGTTAAAATAGGGTGTCAAAATTTTCATAAAAAAATATTTTTTTGTTCGCGTGCATTTAATTGAAACTAATCAATATAAATAAATATAAATAATCAATATAAATAAAAATAAAATATAAATAATGAAACAATTATTTCAGCATTTCCCAAAATTTAACCCCTAAGGTGTTAGGGGGATGGAAAAATTTGTAAAATATTTTTTTTTGTATTCACCGAATGAAACATGGCACAAGTAGGTACTATACAAGACATATACATATGAGTTACGAAAATTCAACCTCTATGGAAATGGGGGGGGGGGGGTAAAATTTTGATATATTTATCTTCATAATTGTTAATGCTATTAAAGTTAATTCGGACTAATAAATATTCAATTAAAAATAAAGTTCGATATTCAAGCCCTAATAGCATGATACGGGGACGAGGGTGGATTTAGATATGTTTATCTGCATACCTGCTTTACTTATAAAGGTAAATTCGGGCAAAATAGTCATCTATTAAAATAAAAATTTCGACATTCAACTCCTAATGGCGGGGGTAGACAGGGTCTGTGTTTTTGGTTTGTTTATCTGTATAGCTGCTTACGTTATAATGGTGGAGTCGGGCAAAATAATCTGCAATAAAAACTTTGATATTCGACCCCTAATAGCGAGGGTAGATGGGGTTAGTTTTTTCAATTTTTAACTAAAATCCGAGATATTTACGTTTTTTATAGGTAATGTATAAAAATCAATATAAAAAATATGTCATCCCCTATCACGTATGGAGGGTTCTAATTAGTTTCGAAGTTTACGCGAGCGAAGCCGCGGGATCCCACTAGTTTTGTATATAATACAAACTGTGGGGACCGCAGAACATTTTTCAAGGGGGATAAAGCTTGTTTGCAAATAACTACACCAATAAAAGTATATTAACCCTCGGACCGACACCCGGGTCCAGCCAGACCTTTTTCGTTTTCAATCGTAAATTAAATATATTTCTAATTAAGCTAGCGACTTGTACTTCCAGGTAGCTTCCTAAAATTTTATTGGCTATCGATTTATAAATCAATTATCACGAAAAGTCCTTAGAAAGGATTGCTATAAGGACATCTAAAAAGTACACCTTCGGACCGACACATGGTGTCTGGCTGGACCCCTATACATTTTGCATGGAAAACGCATAGAATGTGATATATTTTTGTCATTCTACCTGGCTTTTTTATACTTTTTTCTAGTTTTTCATAGAAATTATTTATCCAAACTATTCTTTATGCTCACTTTACACATACGCACGCATATATTCATGTACACATTTGATTATTTGTGTACAATCTTATTATTATGTCACATATGAAAGGTTGTAATTGATCTCATTCGATCCGGTGGGAAAAATACTTCGGGATTTTAGGGGTGTGGGGGGCACAACAACCCTCAATCTCGCACAAAAGTCGAGATATTTACGATTTTCTGTAATGGGTAAGTAGTGAAACAGAGAAAAATTCAATATTCACAATAAATCTATGTTTCAATCCCGCGGCTTCGCTCGCCTAAACTTCGAAACTAATTAGAACTCTGCATACGTGATAGGGGATGACATATTACATTTTTTTTACATTGATTTTTATTCATTACCTATAAAAAAGTAAATATCTCGAATCTTACTTAAAAATTGTAAAAACTAACCCTGTCTACTCTCGCCATTAGTGGTTGAATATCGAATTTTGGTATTGCAGATTATTTTGCCCGACCCCACCATTATAACGTAAGCAGCTATGCAGATAAACATATAAAAAACACAGACCCTGTCTACCCCCGCCATTAGGGGTTAGATGTCGAAATTTTTATTTTAATAGATGACTATTTTGCCCGAATTTACCTTTATAAGTAAATCAGGTATACAGATAAACATCCATCCTCGTCCCCGTCCCATGCTATTAGAGCTTGAATATCGAATTTTTGTTTTTTAATTGAATATTAATTTGTCCGAATTTCATGAACAATTATGAAGATAAATATATCATTGCCATGTTTTATTCGGTGAAAACAAAAAAAATATTTTATAAATTTTTCCACCCCCCAATACCTTAGGGGTTAAATTTTGGGAAATGCTGAAATAATTGTTTTATTATTTATATTGTAGAGTATGTTCGATAAGTTTCAATTAAATGCGAACAAAAAAAAATATTATTTTATATAAACTTTGAAAAATCCTTTCTTAGTGGGTACTTACATCATAAAAGGAAGGCATCTACGAAATTTTACGTTTCTACATCCAGGGGTTTGGGATGTACGAGTATGTTGATATATGAGTGAGTGAGTGAGTGAGTGATTAAGGACAAACTCTTTTATAAATATAGATTTTAATAAAATGTTACAACTAACAACTTACTCAAATAACATATGAAAAACAAAACGCGCACAAGAGGTAATTCCCATTTCTTATGCCATTTGTATGGTTTTACACCTAAAATACATAATAACATGTTTCCTTTGTATATAAATAATCATTATCCACATGAATACGTACAATAGGTACATAGATAATTATGTTATCAACATAATTGACATGAATCTGTCAAATCATAATTATTATTAGTAACAAAAAATATCTACTATAATGGCAATATTGGCTACCTGTCTAATATATTGTCGGGCACACATTGCTCATAGATTAACCATGAAATTACTATGATTAGGTTGATAATTGTGTTCGAGGTTCAATTATGTGAACACGAGGTATGGGAAATTGACTTTCAATATACATATATACATATACACTTGAATATTTGCGGGATATTGGCTATATAATATCGGAAATTTCAAATAATCGTAAAGCACAATCAATAATATTACCACGCACAATGTCTTTATTTGCATAAAAATGTGTGAACTGAATTTGTAATAAGATGCTATTTTTATTATCGCTTTTTCTTATTATCGTACCTTTCAACATGGAGATCGAATTTTTATTTCGAAATAATGGGAAGTGATACCTTTTTACGTGAATACTTGTATGGAAATTTATATTTTTCAATTATTTTACAGTGAAACTTATCGGACCGACCACTTCCTATTCTTTAAACGACCATACCTACTTCATGTATTTTTATTTTCATTTAAGTAATTTTCCCACTTTTATACATGGAAAAAAAGAAACCTAAAGAATTAGAGTTTTTCTTATAGGGACAGCCTATAATTATAAAATATTTCTTACTCTCTGAAACTTTATTAATATAATGTTAGGCTGTAATGTTTTCAGTGTATGCATCAATTTATATTGAGTATCTACAAACATTATTACAGTTTCAAACTGTACAAAATATTTTATAATGATAGGTTATCGCTTATGAAATTAAATCGGCACATTTATGAAATAAGTGCCCCTTAGATTGGATTGAATTACATGTGTACCAAGTCTTATCAAAATTGGTGAGATAATACTCACTTTTTAGACGATAATAGGTACAAAATTTCGAATATTTCCGAAAAATTCTACATCCAGACACACACACAGACCCACTCACGCACAGCCGCCATGCGAAAATTAACTTTTCTTTACGTTTTGAAGGTAGTACAATCAGAATCTGCTTTTATCTCGGACACGATTTTTCTACGGGATTACAATACTTCCATTTCTTCGAACATGGAAGTAAAATAATTGACTCTCATAGACAATTTTTTATTTATTTAATGTGATATTTAAATCCGACGAAAATTCCCGAGATGAAAGATTAATAGTGCATAATTAATCTAATAGATTATTTCAAGTTAATTAAACAACAAATTGGTTAATAAAAATAAAATCAATATAACATAACAGCTTCTAAATCATCTATGTAATTATTACTAATAATTCCGGTTTTCATTAATTATTAATTGTTTTAGTACACCACTATTCCCTCATGTATAAATTGATAATCCTATTAAATATTATAACAATATTGATTATTGTTTCATATACATTAACGTTCCTCAGACTAATGTGATTGCAAAACTTTTTAACAGTTGGGACATGTTCGAAAACTTTAATATTATACGAAAATACCTAATTGTGTTATCAAAATTAAATAGATATACTGCTATAAAAATCCCTTCTTCAAATTGCATGTTCAAGTTTTTGAACTTGTAGCGAGGGTTAATTTTAATTTTGGGGGTAACATACATCCTAAGATAATATTAAAAAATAAATGGTTTTTCACTTCGATAATTTTTACATAAAATATGTAAGAACAAAAAAGTTTAAACAATTGATTCTGAATACGTTAAGATCCTTAACGCCCCAATTAAATGATACGATTACGTTTGTTTTCACTTTTTTTGCTCCATATTAGGATTTCAGTTAAAGTACGTATAGTGTACTTATATGTAACTTAACTATAACCTCATTGACTTGATATGAGTAAAAATATGAAAAATTTATCAAAACTCACACGTGGGTGTTGCCGCACAACCTACTTGACACAACTCAAAAAATACCCTTGTCAATTGATTCGTGAATCAATCCCGAGTCCAACAAAGTACATGAAGCCATATATGAAAAATGGACATTATGCCGGATGGAGTAGAGCTGGGCGCGTGAGTACTTTTTTGCTCACGATCACGAACGCTCACGAGCAACATTTTTTTAGTCACGCACGCTCACTCACAGTCTCAGAAATAAAAATCACGATCACGCACGCTCACGAATTGTAATTTTTTACTCACGCCCGATCACGCACGGCGGGTCACGGTCGTGTCACGATTTTAATATGAAATAAATAAAATTTTGCATTAATTTTTTAATTAATTTTTTCGTGCAATAATTCGTGTATAATATGTGTATACTTTATATATATTTGTATTATTTCTTTTAAACTACATTTTAAGTGCAAATAATAACAAAAAAATGGATAAAATATAATAGTAACAATTAATACATTTGAAAATCTAGGGGATTATTAACATGTCGACAGAGTAATTTTAAATTTCTTTTAAGTTGGTAACGCTGACTATGTATTTTATAGTGCTTCTTCTTTGAAATTCTAATTGTAGTCAATTGTAGCATTTCGTATTAACAATTAAATATGTGAAACGAATCCAAACGTATCATTCTCAAAATATGCATAGTCACGGACTCACGCACGACAAAAATGTACTCACGAACGGTCACGCACGATTGTTTTAATGTTACTCACGATCACGCACGCTCACGATCCAATATTTGAAAATCGCTCACGCTGACACGAAGAATTTACGGCCCGCGCCCAGCACTAGGATGGAGGGTCATGATCGCAAAAATTCCTAAAATAGGCTAAAGTAGAACCACATACCTACCATTTAGTGAAAATCCGAGGACTCTAGGTAGTCAGGGGGCCGAGATCTCGCTGTTGGAGACAGACGGACGGACGGAAAATCGAGTATATATTTCCTGGGTTGCGCTAAAAATGTTTAGAATCACTACGGTTGAATAGTTTAATAGAGAACGTTTCCCAACAAATTATATGTATTGGTAGGTTAGACATGTCGTTGTAAATTTTATTACAGTGAAATCCTTAGAGACCTCTAGTAAAATTCAGTATTAATTTAATACCAAGAGTACTAAAGGCATATATGAATATTTATTGAAACTTGAGATGGATTTTCGCTCCTGGTAACATAAATTTCAAACTTTAATATCAAAGGGAATATTAAATTTTGCACCTTTCTCATTATCATAAAGTATAATTTGCCGAAAACTGGTATAAATCAATTATTAATTTTACAGAAACTTAATATTGTGTAGACAATCTTGAATACCAACTGGGAAATTATTTATGCACATAGAAAACTTTGTTGACGTTAACGAACACACTGCTTTAGTACAGTTTGTCGAATAGTTGTTCAAACCTAAATGATTGCATTTTCGTTTTTTTAATTTTTAAATTTCTCCAAGAGAACTTATGTAATATTTTCTATCGAGTGCCAGGTTCATTCATTCACAGGGTTTGGATTTTCAAGAACAAAGCGGCTACTTAAAAAGTATCTTTAAATATTTTAATATTATATTGGGGGGACATGGGGTAATTAGTTTATAAAAACACGACCGCGTTCTTACATATATAAATACGTACCTCTTAGTGGGCTCTCACACCGAAGCAATATAGCAATATAGCAACTAGCAACTTATAACTAGCGATGTTATTGCTATCTATCAATATACATTTAATCGGACATATTGTCTCACACCAAAGCAATATGATATCGCTATATTGCTAGTTGCTAATTGGTAGTTACTTTATTGCTGTGTTGCTATATTGCTCCGGTGTGAGAGATCACTAAATCTAGTCAATCACTCAACAGATGTACGTTTACGTACAGTAAGGCTTTCGCTGTTCACAAATAAATAACTGTTTTGCTCTCTGTTGACTAAATTTTATAATTTAACTTACAATGGGATATGTCGTACCAAATTTCTTTTAATTTATGGTGAATTATATTAGAAGATAAGTAAATTCATTTTTAAGTCGAGTAAAAGTAGTGTTTTAAAGTAGTCTGTTGCCGTTTTTGTTTATTACTAAATGATAACATGAGGCACATTGATACATTAACATGGAGACACTTTGATACGTATGAATATTGTATTCTAATAGTAAAATTAGAACAAATGAATACTTTTAGATACTTTGTTGACAAAATTCTCTTCGTAGAAAAAGATCAGAAATGTGAATTTCACGTTTTTTTATTTGAGGCGTAAGCCTTCTGAAGTCTATGTCTATCTGGACATAAAAGATGAGGCATTGTGTTGAAGTTGCCAGAACCAATCATCAAGAAAGGCACCAACAGAATGACATCCCTTATTTTAATTATTATTAACACTTAGGGACTCGCTAATGGGTCTAACGGACCCAGTCCTTCGTATTTTGGTTAAAATCTTTTAAAGTTTGAAGTGTGCGACATTGCCGCTTTCAGTATCTTTCAACGATAGAATAGCACGGCAGATGACGGTCATAGTCGTCAGTTTGTTCAAATTGTCATAACTAAATTTGATACAGAAAGCGACTGAGATGTGATTTTATCCCAAAGAAAATATATTAATTTTGTTAATTTTCAAAGTTGTTTTTTTATAATGATTGATCTCTCATTGTTAGTTCATATAAGTACATTATAGTAGTGTAAGAAAATATAGAAAATTTTGTTTAAAATAAGTAATTACATAAATTTCAACAATTACTCTGAATCTTGTCATAAAAGTATGGAAAAATTCCTTTTATTTTTGTAATGACTGTTTGATTAAGTAAAAACAATAAATATTAGTATATGATTGAATATTGTCTTTCTTTATTGACAAATTGTCCTTATAAGAAAGTAAATGTGCACTTCTATTCAGCAGTTTTGAAATAAACATTTGATATTAAACTGGGTCCAGCGCACCCGGTAGCGAGTATTTATGTTACAAATCAAGGCGCGAGTTCCTAAGTGTTAATCTGACTTCTTATAATTTGTAAGAGCAAGGTGTGTTGACACCCATTTATCAATGTGCTTCGTGTATGGGGTACATTGATACAAATTTCAATTTAAAAATAAATAGTTGTAACATTTATTTTTAACAAGTGAGTGTTCAAACTTTCACCCAAAAAGTTACTCAGACAAACAATAAATACAACTATCATCATTAATTTTAATTGTAATTTTATTACCATTTTTAGTTTCTGATATAAACCGTATCAATCTGCTCCACTCCCCGTAAGGCGGATATTTACAAAGTTATGAGCCTCGATGTTACGACAAAAAAAAATATTTTTCTCTATGGTTGACTCGAAATTTCAAGAAGGGTAATATGATTTTTTTTTTATAATGTTTTTATGAATGTAGCTATCGTTGCACGTAGCTGTTTTTTTTTTCACAAAATGGCGATCGTTTGAATTTTTGTTTCATTTTTAAGACCTATTTTTTTTTTAATAGAACAATTTTATAAATAGTAATTATCAAAATTTCAAAAATCGGCTACGTGCAACGATAGCTACTACAATTACGAAAATTATTTAAAAAAAATATGAAATCGGTTCATTAGTCTTTGAGGAATCGTGTCGATCAAGTCGAAAAATGTAATTTCGAGATAAACATGTTTAATGTTTTTGTTAAGTCATAACCGGCCGTGCTACATCGTCTCACTAAATTGACTGTAACTCCGTCTATTTTCGAAATTTAAACTCAATTTTTTGTATACATATTTATGAATATGTATACAAAAAAAAGTAATAATTTTTTTTCCGTTACAGTGGCTTTCCCTTTTAAAATACATAGATATATGAAGAAATTTCAAATGAGAATGAACCAAACGAATCAAACGCGCCGAGCAATATAAACAAATAAACATGTATACCTACAGATAATTTAAGTCTTTAAAATTAACATGTAATGTTCATATGCTTTCACTGTAGTTATTAAAATACAAGAAAGGGTAATTAACAATTTAAATAAATAATATACTTCAAATTACAACGTAGAAAACATTTAAAATTGGTTTTAATTTTGTAAAAAAATGCTAATAATATACAGCTAAGTTTTTAAAAAAATTTGCATTATATTTAAATATAGAAACTGAAGCAAAAAATCTTTATGTAGGTAAGTATGTACCTATATTTAATAATTATTGTTTGCTGTATTTTTTTATGGTAATCCTTAATTATATTGGGTCATATCGACTTATTTTAACTCCCAATTAATATTGAATCATAAATAGAAAACAAAATACAAACTAGGCTAAAAACAAAAGTAATAAAGTCAAACTTTTATTTTAATTTACTGACGGTAGAGACTTAAGATACACTTTTTTCAAAGTAGAGTTTTTAAGCTATTAACTTTAATTTGTGGTATTGATTTGAAAATTATCTGGAATCTTGGTTGCAGTTTTTCTATTAAACTTTATTTAATAACAACTTTTATTGGTAGGAGTAGGTATTGCAACTTTTAATGTTGTGAAAAGGGGAAAAACTGACGATTTTAAGTATTAAGAAAAATGTTTGTTGGGTGTATAAAAAGGTTAGTATAAAATTCACATAAAATTTTATTGGTAAATTATTTCCCTACCCTACCGACATTGTTTGTTTAGCTATATATTGAATATTAATTTTATGTATTAATTATAAATATTATAATATTAAGCCAGTAGAGGTGCATTCTATATAAAGTTGAAATTTAAACCATGAAATATGGTTAAAAAAATAGAATTTTAGATTTCGTTAAAAGTACATTTTTTGTTTAGAAAATGAAGTGAAAAGTTGATATTTTTAAACCGCAGTTCTGTATCTCAAAACGTTCTTGAGATATGGCCTTTTTTGATTTTTGAAAATTTTAAAGAAAAATGACCGTTACTTTTGAACGTGAGATCGGATTTTAATTTTGTCGGCGGATTTGGAATCAGCTTGTCAAAATCTATCTAATTACAAGTATAATACTTTAAAAGTCTAAAAATTTTTTTTTTTAATGTAGGTATACTGGTATACCCACTTGGAATTTTTTCAATTTTTCACCAAAAAACTTTTTTCGAGTTTTTAAGTATTATACATCTCAGTATATAGATTTTGACATGCTGATTCTAAATCTCTCAACAAAAATTAAATCCGACGACTCGTTCAAAAGTCACAGTCATTTTTCTCGAAAATTTAAAAAAATCTAAAACTTTGAGAGGCCTTATCTCGAAAATGTTATGAGATACAGACCCGCGGTTTAAAAAATTCAATTTTTACGTCATTTTCTATAAAATAAACATAATTTATACTGATTTTCATGCTCCAAATATCAAATTTTCATAGAAGTATTGACTTTAAGATAAAAAAAGATAAAAGGGGGTCTATAAAAAATAATTCTTTTAAAAGGGTTGCATGCAGAAAAAAGTTTGGGAACCTCTGGTATAATATTAAAAAAAAAATATTTTATTCATATTCCGCGCTTAAAATTAAATAAAGGGTTATGAATTTGGCAGCCAATATGTATGTATGTTCGTTCTCTTGACCAATTTCAACCAATGGGGAATCTTTGGATATGCCTTTGATTGCCTGTATCATTTTTTTTAAATTCAAAATGAATAGCTTTGAGAAATTTCTTTCTTTTAAATACAAAATTTTTAGATAGTTATTAATAGTCAGATGAAAAAAATTCATTAACATTTTTATTTATTTACGATGCGTAGGAATAGGAAAAAAATAAAAAATTGCATGGATTGATGAAAAAAAAACTTGATCCTAGAAATTTTTAACACCCGACATGGTAAAATTTAAAAGAACGTCTACTACAATTCAATACACTGTATAACAGTTTCTATGAAGGCAATAGGCCAGTAATATAAAAACAGTAAAATTATAGAGAATGTACGTGAAATTTTCATATGCAAGAAATTAAATTAAAGAATAGCGTACTACTTACTTTTTCAGAGTAAATAAATTTTAATAGGTACTACGTTAAAATTTACCAGTGTGACATTGTAATTTTTATTTATTTTATTTTAAACTAGCGGAATCCCGCGGCTTCGCTCGCGTAAACTTCAAAACTAATTAGAACCCTCCATATATGTGATAGGGGATGACATATTATATTTTTTTATATTGATTTTTATTCAATACTTATAATTATAAAAATGTCTACCCCCGCCATGAGGTGTTGAATGTTTAAATTTTTATTTTAATAGATGACTGTTTTGTCCAAATTTACCTTTATAAGTAAAGTAGGTATGCAGATAAACATATTTAAATCCATCCTTGTCCCCGTCCCATACTCTTAGGGTTTGAATATCGAATTTTCATTTTTAATTAGTCCGAATTTACTTTAATATCATGAACAATTATAAAGATAAATATATCAAAATTTTACCCTCCCCCCATTCCCATAGGAGTTGAATTTTCGTAACTAATATTTGTCTTGTAGAGTACCTACTTGTACCATGTTTCATTCAGTGAATACAAAAAAAAAATGTTTTACAAATTTTTCCACCCCCTAATACCTTAGGGATTAAATTTTGGGAAATGCTGAAATAATTTTTTCATTATTTATATTGTAGAGTATGTTCGATTAGTTTCAATTGAATGCGAACAAAAAAAAATATTTTTTTATATAAACTTTGACACCCTGTATTAACCCCGTAGGGGTTGAATTTCGAAAAATCCTTTCTTAGTGGGTGCTTACATCATAAAAGGAAGGCACCTATGAAATTTCACGTTTCTAGGTCCAGGGGTTTGGGCTGTACGTTGATATATGAGTGAGTGAGTGGTTAAGGACAAACTCTTTTATATTTATAGATTCTACCGACTTTTCTGTTAATTTTTTTCAAAAGTTGATTCTGTCCTCAGGTTTACAGCATTTTCTGTTAATTTTTAAAAGAATATCCGTGTAGTTATGTTTACTAATCAAATATAAGAATACCATTAAAATATTTGAAACAGCATTATTCACACATATATAATAATTTCCATATAGATCAGTAGCTGCGAATTCTTTCTCCTTTACACACATACATTTTGCGTGCAGAATACAAAATCATTTGACAGAACGGCAACATATCCGTGCGTGGCGTGTAATGCAAGTTAGAGAGGAAGTTATGAGACTTGGGGGAGCAGGCGAAGCAGTCTTGGGAACAATAGTCGAAAATTACTTGAAATCGGGTGCGAGGCTAAACCGCAATTCTCGCCGCGTATAATGCATGCACCACATCTTTTATTCTGAATATATATGTACGTATGGGATACATATATTATTGATTCACGGAGTATAGATACAATGTCTATAACCATTGTTCTGTTGGGGTAATATAATAAAAATATATTGGTGCTATCGCCCGCGCAGTTTGAACATGCAGGGGAAAATGTTTAATATCAATTTTTAGTAGATAGTTTTCAGAAATCTACGATTTATGAATAGTTAGTTATAAGTACCAAATAGGGTTTGCAAAAAACCGATAAAATTTCAAAAACCGGTATTCGGTTTTTTCATAAAGTGAAAACCGGTTAACCGGTTTTTTGTCGTTTTTTTTATTTTATTTAATTAAAACAATAAATTGATATTTAAAAATAAAAACGATTTATTGATCTATATTTTTTTCAAGTTCAAATTGAGACTATTGCCAATTGGGAATAATCAATTTCAAATTGGGAATTATCATTTTTAAATTGGTTAAGTTTAAAAGCTAGTGTTAAAAGTGATTTAGGCATTGAAGTACCACATATCCACATTTTATTTCTTCAAATTTTTTGATAAAGCTATCAATTCTTGTTGAAAATATGACCAAAAAGATAAATTCAATAAAAGACATAATAATTAAGAGTCGCAAACTAGATTATTATCATGAGAATCCAATTTTTAACGACGATAGTCTGTATTTATTTTTGAAATTATTCATATTGTTATACTTTATTTACACTCAGTCACTCACATAAGTAATATTATATATAATTTCGTAAATTTAAAAACGCCTTACTAACAATAAGTGAAAAAAATATAACTTTAAATTTTGGCTAGCTAGAATAATTACACGGTTACTTTAAAAGTATTACAATTTGTTATTAAATGAACTTTAGATTTCATTTTAAAAATCATTGTACATAAGTAGAGAGAGTTAAAAACATATTAGTATTGAAAATAAAATTGACAACGTTATTATGTTAGAGAAAAAAACATTTGTCCTATACCTATATCCAATATCCTATAAATAGGATATTGAGAAGTAATGGGTTAATAATTGTTTTTTCGTAACCTATGAAGCTTAAAAATAACTTTTTAAAAAATCCGATATAAAAAAAACTAAAATCACTTAAAAGTACCTATTTATATACAGAATTTTTTCTGAAAATAGTGTAAATAAATGTACTCTAATGACCTTGAAACTTGAAAATATGTTAAAATTTTTGATTTCGATTTTCGGACCAATTACAATAACTTCCTACTAGGGAGTTAAAAAATGTATATAAAATATAATTAAATATTTTAGTTGGCATAAAGATACACATTTCCAAAATTCCACAAGACATCTTGCAGTCGCGCCACTCAAATCGAAGTTACGTTGAAACTCAAGGTGTTTCATATACGACATAAGCTATATTGATTCTTATTGGTACATACTATAGACACATATTTTTACATATATTCGCACTCTGTATGAATTGGTTCCCTGTCGTAATCCAAAATTGGTTTTGAATTAGCATTTCATGCACATTCAGTAACGTTTACAAATATCGATGCGAATGTAAGCTTTATACAGTGCTGGTTCTTTAATTCGATCATTTGTATTCCATGATTTTCTCATACAGTCAAATTTTGTAAGGATCTCCAGGATACAGATTTGTTAATATGGAATATTATTTTTATTATATCAATAAAAATGCATGGGTCGAATATTTGTAATAAAATTTTTTATACCTTTATGGAATACTGATCAAAATTTTATTGTTCATTGTATTTTTAAATTGCTTTAAATAAATTGGTTAATAAATATTACATAAATTGGTTATAACCAAAAGCGAATCGGGTCAATTTTTCTTCGAGATGGTGTACAAAAGCAAGATTATACTGTTTTTTAGAATTGATGATAGCTTCTTTTTTGTTATTCTCATGAACTTATGTTCCTAATAAAACAAATACCTCTTTATTAAATCAACCCGGGAAAAAATTGTAGATCTGCAGAGATCTACTCAGATCTCGACAGATCTGCATTTGATACATTATATTTTTCACTTGTTTTTGATCTGTGGCGACTTGCAAAGATTTATGATGACCTGCAAAGATCTCTAAAAATCGTTGTAGATCATTAAAGTGATTAAAATGTTGAAAATTCATAAATTTTCAACGTTACAATGATCTTCAGAGATCTTTATAGATCGTTGTAGATCTTTGTAGATCATTTTAGATCTTTGTAGATCTTTGCAAATCTCCAAAGATCAAAAACCAATGAAAACTATGATGTCTCAAAATGCAGATCTATCGAGATCTCAGTAGATCTATAATTTTTTCCCGGGAATTTATTTACCAAAGTCTGCAAATATAGTTTTCTCTATTATTAATTGCCTTTTATTTTATTTATGTTTTATTTCCAGTAGTGGATAAAATAAGCCCAGTAATGGGCATACAGTGATAAGCACTACAATACAAAAGTTATAAAATAAATAATTGTAAAATTTAAAACAATGTAAAGCAGATCCCACACGGAGAACATTTTTTTTTAAATTAACAAAAAATGCTATGAACTTGAAAACAGAATCAACTTCTGAAAAAAATTAATAAAAAAAGTCGGTAGAATTTAAAATAAAGTTAACTAAAAATTACAATAACATACTGATAAATTTAAACATAGTACCTATTAAAATTTATTTACTCTGAAAAAGTAATATACGCTATTATTTAATTTAATTTCTTTGCATATGAAAATTTCACGTACATTCTCTATAATTTTACAATGTTTCTATATTACTTTTCATATCTGGCCTATCACCGTCATAGAAACTGCTATGTCGGGTGTTAAAAATTTCTAGGATCAATTTCGTCCTCCCGTTAACATGTTTTTCATGTTAAAAAATATCATAAAATTTCTTCAGTGTACGATAAAATAAAAAATAAATCGATTATACTAATAAATAGTTTAAATATCCACCATTTTGACGCCTATTGACCGATTGTCATCAAATTAAGTTGTTTTACAGTCAAATATCTATAGATAATGGCAGTTATAAAATATCAACAAATATTTCTAATTTTTTTAGTACATTTAAATAAACAATAGTCCAATTCTGGGGTATTATCCGAGGCTGCTACCAGTATCTATCTAATGGAGTTTTATAACATATATATAATTAACCCTTAGCTGCTCCACTTCTCCAGAAAACATACCTGCCACACTGGGGTCACCTCGTACATCGTACCCCAGACACTAAAATGCTAACTACTCGTAAACTATTGAATATTTTAATTCAATAAAATGCCTACATCATCTTCGAACGATACGGAATGCACTCCAATCGGTTATTTAAAAATACAGTGATGCCTCGCCCAACGAACATTTCGCTTAACGAACGCTGCGCTCAACGAACTTTCTGTTCGTTTATTACGCGACTCACACAACGAACCTCGCTTCATACAAAGGACTGCATCGTATTTGTCTTGCCGCCCGAGTATCACGAAGTCACCCGAACTTCCAAGGTCGCACTAAACGAACTTTTTGCATAAAGAACTTGTTCTGGAACGAATTAAGTTCGTTATGCGAGGTATCAGTGTATATATAATATTTAATATATTTAGAAAATTGAAAACCTTGAAAAATTTAAACAGCTTATATTTAAGTTGAAACGATGTGGGGCGCCCGGTACCCCACAGTGGCAGCTTAGAGTTAAATCGTGTAAATAGCATTTTTATTTTGCTTATTTTCCATGTCTTGATAATATCATAGGGTCAGTCCGCGGTAATCGATACCAGATAGTCAAAAAAATATTTTACGAAAATGAATACTAAAATATAGAATTAACAGACTATTTAACATCAATATTCATAAACCAAAAATAAATTTGAAAAATGTTGATTAATTTTCAAAATATTTCAAAAAATTTCCAAAAAAACAACAAATAAGGTGAAATCACAATAACATACTTAAGAATAAGTGATGATCGTGGCAAACTATTAAAAGTCTTTGACAATTACATATCAAACGTGACGTTTGACCAAATTAACAAAAAATTACCCTCACTAAGGGTGACCGCATTTATTATAAATTTAATGAGTGTATTGATGTATTTGATAAATAATTGTTATAAGTATTAGTTAATAATATCAAAAATCAAATAAACACACAAATAGTACTCTTATTGTATCCTTTTATTCAACGTGTCACGACCGTCACAATTTTCTGTCACAACCGTCACAATGTTTGTTGAGAAATAACCAATTAAATAGATTATGTATTTACCTAATACTATTGTGTTACTAAAAAATAATTTATTCGTAACATATTCAAGTATGATTATTATATAGTAACTTCAATATTTTCGCTAAATTTTTGAGATTTTGAATTGAGGTTGCAAGACTTGCAATAGTTGGCGTCACGACCGTCACAGGGCTTTGAACGCTGGCATTTTTTAGTAAAATAACCATAGACCTTTCATTCTTTCAATATACATGTATTTCATTAAGATCTACAGAAAAATGGTAAAACCATGTTATTAAATAGTATTATTTAGAAATTATGAACTCCAATCCGAGTTGAAATGTCACACTCGTCACCGCGGACTGACCCCATAGTAATTTTTATTCTTAATAGAAAACATGAAAAATGTATGCATATAAATGTTCTCCCAAGAAGATTATGTGTACTTTTTTTAAAATGAAAACAAATAACATTTTCGAACTGGCTGCATCGTTATATGTAACAAAGATATTCATGTATAAATTACTTCGCAATATTGAAACAATTTTTTTACATACTGCGGGTATAATAACTCATTTACATCTAACTTTGTACCGGAACACTTCATATTTGTTTTAATATGTTTCTTTTGATCCAGCCAGCGTGTTTTCCATATAACATGTAGCACTAAATCAATCTTTATACGAAGCTTACACAATTACATACTTTTATTACTTTTGTTGTTAATTATTCGTTGAATGTAAAAAAATGCGAGGATACTGTTTTTTTTTTCAGGTTCGTAAACTTATGTAAATTTATTTTTTTGTCATGGACACTGTTCTTTTTTTAAGGGCGTCCGGAGACGCCCGTATGTGGAATTTTCAAATGTGTCCGGGGTTTTTAAGAAGTTTACCTATGTAAAAAAGGTCGTCAAAATTATTTAAAAAAGGTCTACACTTTATTAAAAAAAATTAATTTAATTCGACATATACTTTTTTTTCTTTTTAATGTGTCTTCTTTTTTAAATGAACGAATCCTCTTTTTACACCTTAAGCTTCTGGCAACCCGATCTACATATAGTTCAATTTTAGAAAAAAGTTTATCAATGGATACAATATGATTCTTAAAAATATTTTTTAATTCTTATGGATGAAAATGTGTATAACTGTCGTAAAAAATTAATTTAAGAAAATACTTTCAGTTTTCCAAATCCCCCTTTGAACATAGTTCGGTCAACAGGTACAGACGTTTTTCGTACATAAACATACGGAGACAAAAATTTCATAACATTCACTCAGTTTTTAAAGAAATATTAATATTTGACGTAATAATCTTGAAACGATTCAAAATATTGTAATTCTTGCTAGTAGACCGGGAGCCAGGCTACATTCCGTTTAAAAACCCGTTAGGATTCATAAGAGTTGGTGATTTACATTCAGAAAGATGTAAAGAATGAAATTCTGAAGGTTGCCGGAAAAAAAACTGTAGAAAAAAAATTACATTTTAATCTCACCCCATTCATAGATTTTTTTTACTTTGAAAATAGCTAATTTTGAAGTTATTGCATTTTTTTGATTATTTTTTTAATATCTGGAAGCTAAAAAAAATTAAAACAACAAAACGAATTTAATTGCCCTTTTTAGATAATTATTAAGAGCATTTGTAAAAAAAAAATCAGCAATTTATCTTGCCCCCCACATAAATTTTATTAGCTTCGAAAACAGCTGTTTTTGGTGTTTCCGTGATATTTGTGATATTTAACTTAAGTTTTTTAATTGAAAATATGCATCAATCAAGCTGATTTTTTGTGGGTATGGAGTACTATATGTGAACATAACTTACGCATAATTACAGCTTTCTCAGTTAAACTAGAAAGCCACTGAAAATTTTGAAAAATAAATAAAATGATAATTTCATTAACGAAATTGAAAAGCCTTTATTACGAATATCTACAACGAAAATAGCCTAAACATAAAATTGAGTTAAATCATTTTGAAGCTAGACTCTTTAGGCTTTCAAATCACCCCAAGTTCATTATAATTGTTTAATTAGAACGCATGCTATAGCGAGTCGAACAAACGCTTTACAGTTTTATTAAAAAATCGACTCCATTTATCTGAAACATATATCTAACTCCTTAGAGTCTTAGAGAGTAATACAACCATATAGATTAATTATATTATAGAAAAATCAGTTTATTATTTGATTCAAAAAACACAAGTAACAAAATATTTGTTTTTATACATATACATATTATTAACAATCACGTTGAAAAGGGAGGGAAACATTAAATAGAGTAAACAAAAGTACGCGTCTATGCATAACGTATTCACACACAGACAGACAGACACACATACGTGAGTGGCCACTCATACTTCGTTATATGTAAACAGTAATTTTACAAAACAACTAATTAATACTTTTATTAGTATATATGTTTTGATGTAAATCAACTTGATTATTTTATTCAATATGGAAACCGTTCATAATATAAAATCGGATGAAATAATTATGTATATGTATATTATTTGTTTTAATTAAAAATATCGGTAACATATACATATTATATGCTTTTTGTCAATATGGGATGTATATTTTTAATTAGTGAGAAGTGATATGTATGTTCATTTTTCATTTTAGAAGTTTCAATTAGTTAATAGAGAAACTATGATTTTTTTTAGTTTGATAAAATACATTAATAATGAAAATGTTTATTAATTAAACTTTAAAATGAATAATGGATAAAATACAAACGTGAGTTTAGACTTATACACAGAAAAAAAACTGTATTGGACCAAGAAAACCTTGTTTTGTATATAACGAAAACAATATTTTCTTAATATAAGAAACATACAGTTAATCCAACTACGTTATTCCTTCGTTCAAGAATACTATAGTTGGTTTAAGAGATTATTGCTTATCTTAAGAAAATATTGTTTTCGTAATATACAAAACAAGGTTTACTTGGTTTGAGAAATCCTTTCTACCAGTGTACGTGTTTCAATAGCAATGCTATCAAACATCAGAGTCTTAAAGATAGGTACCTATACTGAGTCTTTAAAATTTTAGTTCGAAATGTTATGTATTTATATCTATTTATTTAAAAAATCTAAATTCCTTCCCCAACTCTTCCCTAATAAACAGCTGTCATACTGATTTATATAAATACAACAATGGGGATATAAATTAAATCTGTAAAAACCCTATTAAATATTGTTTTCATTTATCACTAGCTATTTACGTGAAAATACCTCTCCAACGATTGTTTTTTTTTCCACTTACAAAAAATATTCACAAATTGTGAAAAAAGTGAAACACTATTCATTAGTGAAAATCAGAATAAAATCCGTTTAGTAGTTACTGAGATAATATTACAATAGCGAAAGACTTTGATACTACACAGAAAAAAATATTTCATAACAATCACTCAATTTTTAAAGAAATAAATATTACTATTTAACGAATAGCAATCTTAAAACGGTCCAAAATATTGTAATTCTTGCTAGACCACGACGTGTTACTAAAGTTACAATATCAATTAGTAATTTTTGCGTGCAAGATCGAAATCTATATTATTGGTATTGTTTAATTTGTTATACAAATAGAAAATATACAATTAATATAATTAATTTTACATAATCGTAGTATTTATTGTATTGTCTTTTAATTGAAATAAAATAATATATATAGCACTTTATTAAGGTTATTCGATCATTAGAGCAATGTATAGATAAGTCTAAAAAAAAATTTTTCCGATAAAAATCAATATTATTTGTGTTTTAAAAGACGTATATTTACGTTCACGGTTTATACGTCTACGAAAAAGCTAAAAAAATGCTATCGCTGGTATCTTGATTGAAGATATTAATTATAATCAACAAAATTATGAAAGAGTGCGGTTAGAAAATGGCAACTGTATTTTTTTAATACGCACCTGGCCTATCAACTATTTTTGCATAATCCTGAAATTTTTCAATTCTTTGTTTATTTATTTCTTAATTTTTCCATATTCTTTTTATACAATTTTATTAGAAACTAGTAATTATAAAAATTCTTAGTACACCCCTGTTAAAAAAATATTTTTCCAAAATATTGATTTTGTTGTGTCAAAATTAATATATTTATGAGGAAAAAACATATAATTAATTAATTTTTATAAATAAATAAAAACATTTTTTATCGAGAAAATAAGATGTTTTTTTCATTGACTTCCGTCTCTTCAAATGTCAAAATAAATACATTATTTTGAACGGCTACTTCCACACTATTTTTTTCCTTAAAGTGTCATATTTCAAGAGTATCAGCCTAAAATTTTAGATTTTTAAGTTATAAATTAAAAAAGTTATAAATTTTTATGTAAAAAACCCCATTTTTCGACTTTTACAAGGTTATAAATTTTTTTAATATATTAAATATTATATATATTTTTAAATAACCGATATAAGTGCATTCCGTATCGTTCAAAGATGATAGAGGAATTTTATTGAATTAAAATATTCAATAGCTTACGAGTAGTTAGCATTTTAGTGTTGGGGTACGAGGCGACCCCAATGTGGAAGCTACGTTATTTTAGAGAAGTGGAGCAGCTAAGGGTTAAAATACTAGACGTATGGTTTTTGAGTAATTGGGTATTAAAAATAGAGTTTTTAACACACGATAAATGAGAGAACTTGCCGAAAGTGCTCTATTTATTGAAATTCTACACAATTGGCTATATAGAGACGTTTTAAAAACTAATTATTCGAATATCAACCCATTTAAATACTATAAAATTATAAAACAAATATATTCACGTGTAAATTCAAAATAATGAAAAACTAGCTCTGCCATTACAGCAAATTAGTACATGTTACTATTATATACCGTTCTGTCTATTTCAATTTTCAAATTAAATTAAACTTTTTTTTTACTTTTAATTATTAACAAAGTAAAATATTCCATTAAATGTAGGTACATGTGTTCTGAATATAAATTAAAAACAACATTTTTCGAAACCAAATCTTTTTTTACAGGTTGCTAGACGTATAACATTAATAGCTAGTACACACTAGTAGACATGTTGCGCGATTCTGGTCTCTGAGACGTGTCTAAGGTTGTCTCGTAGACATGTCTATAGACCAATCCCCGTCTACGGGCCTGTTGCGAGACCAAAAATCGCATGTCTAAGGTCTCCCGAACGGAATGGGAGACCACATGCAACGTTAGACATGTTGCGCAACATTTTGGCAGTGTGGACGTCACTCGCTGTCTATAGACGAGACACGGCCCAGTCTATCTACAGCTATCGAGTGGTAGATAGTAGTAGTCCTCCATGGTGGACAATAAAGATGAGACTGAGAAATTCACATCGTAGTGTGGACGCTAGACGAGACAAAGAACGGTGTATCTAGACAGTCTATATACCGTGTCTCTAGACGGTATATAGACAAATCGCGCAACATGTCTACTAGTGTATACTAGGCTTTAAGAAACCTTAAGAAATAATTCAACTTAAGAATAATTAGTTGAATAAATCAAGTAAATGATATTTACGAATATAATAAATATAGCGTATTATAAAAATTACAATGAAGATTGTTATTCAATTGACAGTAGGTACATGTTAAATCGATAGTTTTTTTGATACAAAATTAAAATGTTTTATCAGCAACTATAATTTTTATTAAAAAATCGACTCCATTTTCTCCGTGTATGAATACTGAAAAAAGAAGTTTCCTTTATGAAATGATGTAAGTTAGGTTGACGTTATCTTATTTTGGTCAAAGTTTCTTCAACCATAAATCCATAAATTGAATTGTTATAAACTGTACAGAAATCCTTTACTATGTAGGTATTATCTGTCGACAGCAAGCACGAGAATTAACTTAACATTGTCTGTATTATGTATTTATTAGATAACAAGTATCCTCATGAATAATTGAAACAAAACACGTTGACCAACGGTAACTCGATCTATCTGCGCATTAGGTATTTCCTGCATTTGAATACACAAGATACGTATTCCTGGCTCCTGCAATACATTGCCTCCTTTGTGTTGTAAAACAAAACACAAGCTCGGACCTTTGTAGTTGTTGATGTTATTCCGATTGTTCGCACAATAGGAAAGTGTCTTAAAATGGTGAATGTTTATAATGTAGAAGATTTTATGTTTCCGCTATATTTGAAAAGGTTATGATCTGTTTACATGAAATGCTTTTATTGATTTCAATTTGATGATTAGTATAGTGAGTAAAATGACCGTTGAAAATTTTAAATGAAAATATTTTTATAAAAATATAAAAAATCAGTCGTTTTGAAGAAAAACCGATTAAAAATGATCAACTAGTTGCAGTCTATTTAATGATAATATTGGTAGCACTAAATCTTTTAGTTTAGTTTTTATTTTCCCAAGCTAAAACTATATTTTGTTAATTTTTTACAAGTTTTAATATTAAAAATCGAAATGCAACTTATTGAAGATAATACAGTTTAAACTGTTCATATAACACACGTTCATTATGTTTTTGTTAAAACCAGTTTTTTTTTGTTGAATCCAGAACTGATATTTAAAAAACATCACGTTAAGTTGGTGATATCCTAACTTAAAAGTAAAAAATCATAATTTTTGGTAATTTTTGGCATCGAGAAATAACATTTTGAACGTAAATATTATTATTGTTTATGTAGGGCAGTGGTCCCCAACCCTATACACGCCGCTTAGTTTTCAATAAAATGTCATTTTTTTTATTTAGTACCTAATTAATTAAAGAACTATCTTTTTCTGGCTGTACGCAAGTACAAAAATAACTTACATTAATTCTAAAGATAAAATAAAAGCATTTTATACCTGTTACGGCTTAAGTAAAGAGAGCAAAGTGATACAGAAAAACTACCTTAGAAAAATAAATGGTGCCCGCCGCCCGACCGGTATTCTAGAATGTACTCTTCACTTGACATTTTTTTCTTTTATAAAACGCTACGTTTTGATTCTCGAATGATAAACGCACTCGTTTATCATTCGAGAATCATTTATCCGATTTACATGTTTTTTTTTTTTTTAATTTAAACATATGTTCATTTCCTAGGTTTTAGTATATATTTTGTTACGTTAGGTAACATAAGGAATAAGCAGTGAAGATAATAGTAAATCAAATCGGAAAAAAGTTAGCCGCCAGCGCGCTCTTTTGCAGTATGCTACCAAAAACGTTAAATATTGAAAAATAAAATGTAGAATAAAAAGATCTACACTGCCGTTTTTGGACACTTGTGATTTTGAATGTAAATATACAGATTTCAGTCAATAAAAATCCCCAAAATAACGAAAATAATATGTTTACTCGCAGACAAAATAGTAAAAAACAATATCCCGTTAGCTTGAAAGACACTGTGCGTCAATACTTTCAACTTGAGTAAACCTGACCTTTCAGGCATATAATTCAAAAAATTTCCTTAACATGGAAAATTATAGATGCTGTATTTTAGATATGCTAGGATTATTACAAAAGTTGTAATTAACATTTAAGATTTTTTATCAACCATTTTAGCAGTTTTATATTTATATACAATACGCAAAAAAATTTGTGTCCAAAGACTTTTGCACGACAGTGTATATTTTTTTCTAGTATCATAAACAATAATTCTACAGTCCATTCGAGCCAACCCGCGGGCACAACTATAAAAAAAATATTTGCTTGTATATCCCTTTGTAGCCCCATGTGACATTTCTGTAACAAACCTCAATAATCCTGCTAATATACGTACTAAATATACATATTTAGTTCATTCAAATATGTGTAACACTACTATAACATACCACTGAATAACTTAGTATCAAGTAAATTCACAGATGGCATAACCTATTGACTTACGTATTATTACGTAACTATTGGCAGTAAGACAGGACCAGATCCGGTTATTGGCCGATTTGGGTAGAAAAAAGAATACGTTGTAAGTTTCCCCAGTGTAAGGCGTTTCACAAACAATTTGCGAAAAATGCGGTGTAGCATTATAAACTAAATAATTGTTTCAAATCCTGCATTACGACATAAGTGTTTTTTTACTATTAACTCACAGTAATGTCACTCCCAAAAAAGTCAAATAAATAATTAAAAATAAATATTTTTAAATTTCTGAAAAATACGTGTTTTCTTATATGCCTAAACTTGTCTCTTTATTAACATAATTTAAATTTTTAAGATATTGGGCTACAAAGGGTAAAATATCCTTATGTCTTTTACATGAGTCTGGATCCAAAACCTGCCATGTTTTTTTCTTGTCTCAATTCGATACAAAATTTATTACTTTTATTAAATTAATTTTTATGTTAGTTAACCAAAAATATAGCGATTTCTGCAACCGACTTAATCTTTCAAATTTAATTTAAGAGATTTTTGTCGAGTTTTCAGTCCAATTTATTATAATACTTGTAGCCTGAGACGAGTAGAATCCAAAGATACAAAAACCTCAAAATCTTAAAATATGTGGGGATAGCAGGTTTTGCATCAGGACGACTCATTTACAATACGCAAAAAAATTGACCAAATTGACATATATATACGACAGTGTATATGTTTTTTTCTTATATCATAAACAATAATTCTAAGGGCCTGAAAATTCATAAATGCGGCCCTGACACGAGGAGATTGTAACAATCCGGTAGTGACCTGATCTACAGTACACGAACACGTTTGCGAACTAGACGTAGTATTTCCTGCTGCATACAGATAACGTTAGGTTGTAGGTATTCTGGTTACACCTCAACAAGATGCCTTTTGTACTCGTAGAACAAAGGGCGGACCTTTGTTGTGGGCTGTGTAACTGGTGTCGCTTACCTGTACACGAATCACGACGCAAGTGAATTATATGCATCGGTGAGCATCTCCCAAACAAAAGGGGTTGTTGTCGGCGGTAGCTAATTGTTGTAGGTGATAATATGTGTGTCTTTGTTTTTATTTTTAATTAATATAGCTCGTGTGGTTTTTGATCCTCTGCAATGCAGTGGTGGGGAATGTTTTTTATTTATTTTTTTAAGTGGAAGGTAAAAGTTTGTTTTAATCTGTGAAAATATTAATTAACACTTTTTTACTGTACATAATGCAAAAAAGAATCATAATTAGTTAAGCCATATGTATGAAATACTACTAGGGTGGCCAAATAATTTTCATATTTTCGAATTTCTTAAAGGTCACCCCCCGAATTTCTTAAAGGTAAGAAAAAAACAATGTATACAAAATTTTAGTGATTGGATATTATTAACACGTGCCACCGAGCGATCGAATATTAACACGTAAAATGCATTTGATTTTTTTAAATTTTCTTTAAACTGCTGTATCTTTGTGAAAATTGAATGGATTTTGATGTTCTAAGATGCATTTTAAAGCTGACACTTTCTAGTTTTTGTATCTTCTATTCGATTTTTTATCGCTTCCCACTACTTCTTGAGATTTCAGAAAAGTGAAAGAAACCTAAAATTTAATAATTCAGGATAATTCAAAATTGTCGTGCCAAACATCAACAGTAGGTTGAAAGAATTATTTTAAGTAAAAAACTTTATTTAAACATGTGTCCGGAAAATTTTCGTAAGAGAGTTATAGCCCCCCGAAGATTTTGTCCAAAAAAATTTTTTTAGGGGGCTGTAATTCTCTTACAAAAATTTTTCGGAAACATGTTTAAATAAAGTTTTTTAAACTTTATTTAAACATTTTTTTTGTAATAGTTTATTGTTTTTAAATATGCATTTGTTATTTTGATTGTTGTTATTGCGATTTTTGTTTAATAATTTTGTTTTTCATGGCTTACTTAAATGTTTGTATTAAAATACTTTATAAATAGCACCAATGTTTAGTACTTTGACTTATTTTCAATAATAAGTATGTCATGTGACATATTTTTGTAAAGTAGAGTAAAAAACACTTTCAAATATTCTATAGCCAACTTAGCGGCCCATAAGAAAAACAAAAGTTAGGGCTTGTAACTCGGAAACTAAAAGTGCTATAAAAATTCTAAATACACCAAAAAAGTGCTTTAAGAAACCGCAAACAAAAAGTACCTATCTACCTTGACAAAAAAACTATAGCCATTTAAAGAAATTCCGAATTTTTAGTTTTTTGGGTATACTGCCTAAACCACAAAAAATTATTAATATGTTTTGATGTCCCTTTCTTACAAATAATTCATCTCATTTAACCACATCCTTATCTCTTACCGTTTAGGATATCCCCATGCATTTCACGCTTATCTTGGACAGCCTGTATAGGGGCAATGGGCTCTTTGATTTTCTTCTAGTATTTTTTTGTTTCTATTTTTTTTTATGTTTGGGGCTTTAATAAGATTATGTTACACTAAATACGCAGAAATATACTAATATGCTAATTTGTTGTAAGAGAAATACGATAGTAAAGATAGTTTTGTAAAATTGTACCTAATACGGATGTTTCAAACTATGTACATAAAGTAAATGTATATTCTTGCTCTTAGATTAATTAAAAATAAGAAAAAAAGTTATTGTGAATAATAATACGAGTATACCTCCATAAATGCATACAATGTTTAGTTTCATTATTTAATCAAATTAGTAAAGTACGTATTACAGTAATACAACTGACTATATGTCTATGAGGAGTCATATTAAGAGGAATATTTACACCAACTTTTTTTCTTATTTTTATTTATAGCCCATCTTAAAACTCTTCTTACTTCTATCACTTGTATTATTAGTTTTGTTCTCATGCATTTGAAAGTTTTTCATTTATTTAAACAAAACACGACATTCAGAACTTGTTCCACAGCACACTATGAGTGTTCTCGACTTTTATAACTTGCAGACACACCGCTAGAGCAAAGGCAAATACTGAACTTACACTTACATGACTGTCGGTATGTCTGTCTGTCTGTGTTCATGTGGGTTTCGTAATGCTGCGAGTCTCTACAGAGGCGTAGATAATGTGGTTACTTTGTGTCGTTATTTTTTTTCTTTTAAGCAAATATGTAATAACTGTTTGGTATACCGAAGGGATGTACTATTCTAAAATTGTATATCATAGAAACCTCAGAATGATCATAAAATATTTGATTAAAAAAATAGGCTCCGATATGTCAGAGAAAATTTACATTAATCTATTCCTGTGATATCTCGTTTTTTTATCCTGGAAGGACCTATAAGGGGGTTCGTCTGAAATGCTCTTTAAAAACAAAAAATGATATCGGGTAGGTTTCGTTTTTATTTTTTTGTTTTTTTTTTTAATAACTTTTTTGAGACTGCTTACCGAGTCAAACACCGACCCTAAAAATATAAAAGGGTTATAATTAATTGAACTATATATTAGATACTATTCACTTTGTACAACGAACATAAATTTCAATTCTTTGCACTTAAAATTTTATAGTATCCACTTTACAGACGTGAACATAAATTGTAATACTTTTTTTTATCGATTAGGCGAATAGTTAATCGTTTTAAAATATAAAAAATCACAAAAATCATATTAAAAATATCAGATCTATTTGGGTCAAAGGAAGGAGGTTAGTAAGGTAGGTTAGGTAAAAATATAAAAAATCACCAAAATCACAATAAACACATCAAAAATATGTATTTTTTTTATATTTGACAGGTCCAAAATTAGGTCAAGGGCAAAGTATTATTTATTTAGTGCAAAGTTTTTAGTGGAAACTATTTATTTAAAGTGATATAATTTGAAGGGTACACGGGAAAAAGAGGCTGTCAATTTTTAGTCGAATTTAGATGACAGCGCCATTTAGTAGCAAATCTAGGTACTTTTCGAGCCACATATGAATTAAGGGGAAAACAAGCTAAATTACGTAAAATAAATTAATTTAAAATACGCATACACGGGAATAAGAGGCTAAGTCTACACGGTTTTGGTGAAAAACAAGTCAAGTCAAGTCATGTCGCTGGTAATGAATCATTACTGTTAATAATGGAAAGTGTTAGTACAGGGTGGCCAGTTTCTGGAAAACCGGGAAAAGTCAGGGAATTTTGCTATACAGGGAAAAGTCAGGGAATTTGGTTGGAAGTCAGGGAATTTTTATAAAAATGCAAAATCATAGATATTCTCGCAAATATTTAAAGAGTGACTTTTTTTAGGTTTTTTATCTAAATTTTTTTAATAAAAATCAGGGAAAACGGTAAATTTCTCCTGGAAAACCGGGAAAATTTGTTCCAGAGAAATACTGGTCCCCCTGTAGTAATACGGAAAATGTCGGTGTGAAAAATAATACAAAAAAAGACCAAAATATTAAAATAAACGTTGGTTAAATAAAAAAGTGTTCAAAAACTGGTGAAAAACAGGCTAAGACAATATTTTTTTTGGAAACTGGTTGATCAACACGATTCAAACTTCAAAATTCAATGTTATAAGATATAATTAGAAAGATAAAGTGAAATTTTTTAAAGATATCATTTATAGAATAAAATTATTCAAGTTATTAACCTTAAAACAGCGATAACTCAAAACTAGAAAATTTGACTTAGCTTCTTTTTCCCGTGTACCCTTCATTTGTTTTATGTTCAATATATAATATGTTTATATATTTTTTTTGTAGTATATTTGACAGTGCATTTAAATACAAGCCAACATAAAATCACCATAGACTTATAGAATGTACTGATCATTCCCTATCCAAATACTGGCGATGAGACAAAGTGATAAAGTAGCCAATACCTGTCTCTTTCTAGAATTATAATCGATCACGTCACAGGTTTGCAGTCATTACAGACCTACAGAAAAGAGACAAACGATAATTGGCTACATATTCGCTTTGTCTCTTTAAAGAGAGTGGTCAATTTTGTGAGACTATTGCTCAGTGCATTCTATAGGTCTATGGTTTGCACTTTCATCACTTTTTTGAGGTTAGGAACGAAATGCGGTCTGACTCATAGACATAAAGAAATGGACAGTGCATCTGACTCGAAAAAAGAGCCGTGTCAAATGAAAGAGACAGAAATTGTTTAGAAATATCATGTAATACTGTATTACATACATATATGTTCCAAACATCTTGCATCTCTCTTTCACTTACAGAACAAATGTTACACCATTATGTTAAATACGAATGCGCTGTCCATTTCTTTATGTCTATGGTCTGACTGATTCAAACCAACCCCAAAAAACGTATAGAAATATTTGTATGGTGTTCAATACCTTTTTTTCGTGTGTCCATGTAATCTAAGAAAAATATGAAATAAGTTTTACCACTACATAATATAGAAAAATGTTTGAGTTTATATTCAAAGAAGTTCTAGTTGGAAAAAGCATAATCCCTAAACTGGGTCATGCAAAAATTCCAAGCTAACATCTCTTACTGTAACGTCTATGATTGCATACATAACAAACATATGTATGTGGTGAACTAACAGACAGACACACTACTTGCTATATGTAGTTCTGTGCCACTCTCTTGCAACTTCATTATATCTCACTAGACATATCTACTTACCGCAATGGGTAGTGCTTGTCTTGACACAACTTTTGTCGTAGTTCAAACAGACGTTACTCTATTTTTGTTATACATTTTATATACGTAGATACTCCTTTAACATCTCACGTCCTCGTTTATTGCTCTATATGTTACTTCACTTCGATGGGCTAAATTGAGTGTTTAGATTTCACTTTCTTGATGTATTTTTATTTTGTTACAGTTAAGATAATTGGACTACTATGTGTCGTTTGTTTGGTCTCAACCAGGGGTACTCAACCTTTTTCCTACATGGACAGCGCATTCGTATTTACATAATGGTGTAACATTTGTTGTAATAGTGAGAGAGAGATGCGGTGTAGTTTGGGAAATATCTGTATCTTTTTCTGTCGTATATATTTTTGTTACATTATTATTATTATTGAAATATGTAATTAGTTAGGTATGTTATGTATATTAGTCCACTGCAATTAGCTATTTCCACTAAATCCGGCCTCTATGAACCGATTTTAATGAAACCTTTTGCATTTAGATTGTTTCGATGGATAGGTTAAAGTTTATATTGTCAAACTTTACGCTAGGCCCTAAATGATTTTTTAAGGCCATTCCATTAAGGAGCCACCAATGAGGTTATTTACGCCAGATTGACTGTACTATACTCAGAGTTAAGGATACTGCGGGAGATGATTCCTGCTGAATTATGTTGTAGAATATTGGGACATTATCGTATATAAATTACAACCCCAACAAATATTTTTTCCTGGAAAATTTACAGATCTAAAGTTGAGTAAAATTTTATCAGTTTACGGGGTCTAAGGGGCACTCTAAATACTTAATGCTGGGATCTAATGACTTATATTATTAGTTAAACCCTTGTGTAATACAATCATGTACTTTTCAGAATTAATTGTGTAACTACTAGATAGTAGTAAAGTGGGCTTAAAATGGTCGTATAAGCGTCGCCCGACGACTTTTGTCACTCACAACGGGCAAACGACGTGGCCGATCGCAAAAATTTTGCTAGATATATTTACCTGTTGATTGCCTACATCACATATGAAAATTTAAACAAAATCTGAGAGGTCACTGTATACCTCATTGGTGGCTCCTTAATGGAATGGCCCTAAAAATTATTTAGGGCCTAGCGTAAAGTTTAAAAATATAAACTTTGACCTATCCATTGAAACAATCTAAATGCAAAAGGTTTCATTAAAATCGGTTCATAGAGGGCCGATTTTATCATTTTGATGTTTTTTAGTCTAATTGCAGTGGACTATATGTATGTACATATATCAGAATTTCTAACAAGGAAAATTGTAAAAACAAACATTTTTTTTAATTGCAACAAATTGCTTACTACGCAGTAATAATATTTTTTACTAAATATAAAAAAATCAAGGCAATTTACAAAAACCGTCAACTGATCTCATAGAAATTTGTAAAATAAGTGAACGGACTTTCCGAGAAAGTAATATTTTTGGTAGTTTAAATATTAAATGTTTATTTATAAAAAATTGTTTGTAGTTGTTAAAAAATGATGAGGTGAATTGTATTAACAATCACAGACAAGATTTAATTAATAAGATTTTAAATATTTCTTTTGATATTAGGTTACACTATGAAGCAACAAAAAAGATGATCAAGAAATTAAAATTAGGTCAAAAAATACCAAACTGATATTATTTAAAAAGCAGTAATCATTTTTAATAAATAAAATATTTTATGTCAGTTATTATTTGTCAATTAACCTCTTTATCCATATACATAAATAAATATTTTTGATGTTTGGAGCCAAAAATGAAACAGTTACACTCCTGTAAAAGTATATTTCCAAACGACTTTCTATCTCTTTCTTTTGACACGGCTCTGTTTTCGAGTCAGATGCAAGATCCATCTCTCTATGTCTATGCATAGATAAACTATAATTTTGTTGAAAAAGTGCAAAAAAGAAAAAAAAATACATTTTTTTAAAACGACTCTATATAGCTAATTGTGAAGAATTTCAACAAATAGAGCACTTTCGGCGAGTTCTCTAATTTATCGTGTATTAAAAACTCTATTTTTAATATCCAATTACTCAAAAATCATACGTCCAATATTTAAAATAAAAATTAGTAAAATATATGAGCTATCCATAAATAACATATTAAAATTTTAGACTTGCTCTAATGATCGAATAACTTTAAGTTGCACACAATTAATATTGTACTAAATAGTTAATGAGACGAATTGTATGTTGAAAAGTCAAATCAAATAAATATTGACAAAAAGATTAAAACAAATTCAAATACAGCAAAGTTTTAATTTACCAAATCGTCGAGACTTTCTAAAAACCCATCTGCTTTTATAACAAATTAGCGTTCGAGAACTCAAAGTCTTATAGGCTGTTTGTAAAAGGGACACAAATGTAAAACACCAATTAAACATTAAGAACTTCATTATGAATATATGTTGAATTTACAATTAACATCCTTTCTTCAGTTTAATTGAAACCTTTTGATCGAATGATTGCTGTTTAATATCTTGATTGAGAATTTTCTCAGTTAAATAGATTTAATCTTTATACAAGAAGGAGGCATACACGTCTTTCATATAGTGTTTCTATATAAATTACATTTATTATGCTTCAAAAGTAAAATACATGGTTCAATAAATTCGCTACTATTCAATACATTTCACGCTGTTTTGTTGATATAAATTTAAATACACAGGCTGATTTATAACAAATATAATTAAACTAAATATCTCTATACAATGCGTTCATGATGAAAGGAATAAATTCGTTTAAAATTCAGGTAATTGATTTTTGGAAAAACGCTTGCACATGTCGATTAGTATTTATAGTTGCGGATTTTTTGACATAATAAAATTGTGTACAGGTTGTCTCAAGAAGAACATAAGCATACATACTTGATTTTTTAAATAGAACAGAACACCCTATATATTATGCCATTTTTGAATTGTACTAATAGCTCTAAAATCAGCAGTTTTTGGAATAAGGCTATTCCATTTAAAAAATCAATGATGACTGCATATGTTCTTCTTGAGACACCCTGTATACAATTTTCTTATGTCAAAAAATCCGCAACTAAAAATACTAATCGACATGTCCGGGCGTTTTTCCAAAGAATAATTACCTGAATTTTAAACGAATTTGTTCCTTTCATCATGAACGCACTGTATATAAAAAGATAAATGTTTCTTTGTATGAGGCTTATAGACTCAGGAACTACTGAACCGATTTAAATGCGGTTTTCACCAATAGTTAGATAATTTATCTGTGCATGTTCGTGACTAATAATATTTAATAATATTAAATTTAACATCAAAAGACTAAAAAAGTCGTGTTTTGTTTCCATGTTGTCACATAGCATACAAATTTTCTTTATATAAAAAACATATGCCCGGTATTATCAACCAATTTAAAGCTCCTTTAGCGCTAAATGCTCCTTTAAAGTAAATTTTGTGTATTACAAACGTGATTTAAATCAATATTTAAGCTCTCAATGAAAAATAGACATAATATACGTTGTAAAGAAATACTGCAGATAATTTAAAATCTATTTAATAAAATGTATTATGCTTGAAACTGTTGATAATATGACAGTTAGTTAAAGGAGCATTTAGTTAAAGTTGATAATACTGGGCGTTAGTCATGGAATTTTACGGTTTTAATATTTTATTAATTAAGGTCACTATGATTTTTTGGATATTTTTAGATTTTTATCTAATATCTATAGAACCTACTGTAAAATGTTAAAGTTATGACATTTATAATCGGTTTGATATTAATTGGAGTTATCGATTTTAGATAAGGAATAAAAAAATGTTTTTGCTTTATAATATTATTCTTGGTTCAACTGTCCAAAATTGTTTACATTATTTGTTCACCCTCTATAAAAGAATTCATCGATCGGTATAATGTAGTAAAAGTTTTGGACGACCTTATTTTAAGTAAGTAGAAAATGTGATAAAAATCTTCACTTCATTACACAGAAAAAAATAATTTGTCTATGTGTTAAAAAATGTTATCAATGTAAAAAATTCGTGATCGATTTGGCTCCAAATTTTATTTCGAAAACTACAAATTTTTGGAAGCTAATATTTGGTCTGGTTGAAAGTTACATAGAATGTGACTTTTAAAAAAAATCAGCCAAATCCATGCAAAGGCCGATTTTGTATGCTTTACCAGCTACAGCCTTTTCAATAAGCTCGATTTCTTTTCTGGGTAAACAATTTTTTTTAATAATATTTGTGATTGAAACGTTGGTTAATAATTATTTAAAAAAATATTGTCCTCGTTATACAGCAAAAATATGTAAACTCAGTAATTTTTTTCATCGATATGGATGGGGGAGAAAAACTTGTGATAGATGAAAATATTCCGTACTTTTCATGTTTCAGTTTTTCATTTAAAAACATTCATCAATATATAAATAGTAGATTAATTAATAGTATATAGAAGCAAATAACTTCACAAGCAAGTATATTTGTAAATATGTCCATACAAATATTTGTAAAATAAAGTAAGCTTTAAAAGAACTATACAAACAATAAAAGAACACGAGTACATGTCTAAATATATTACGTCATTTTTATATTCAGATGTCTGAACCAGAAAACCGTTTAATGACATTTGTATGTTGAAATGGAAAATAGCATAGAATTTATTTTTGTTTATTGTTCTATACAGATGAATTCAATCTTATTTACATTTTTATACACAACAATAAGTGGATTTTCTTGTACTAAAACATAATTTATTGTATGCTGAACATTAATCATTTAGTTTTAATAATAAAAAGACATACTTGCATCTTTTTACTTAAAAATAGATTTATTTTTATTTGAAAATATAAGAATTTTTTTTCTGGTGTCTTTCAATTCGTTTATATAATATTAATATATATTTAAGTAAGAAAGATTAATAATACGAGAGAAAAAATACATTTTTAGTTTCCTACAGACTGACGCGAAATATTAGCAGTGACTGCGGCACGAATAAAAACGCGTTTGCTGCGGCAGCGAAATTCACGCTTTATTATATATTTAAATATCTACTGAACCGATTTTGCTGTAGCTTTCGCCATTTTGTAGCTTCTTTCTTTCTAGAGAATACAACAGTTACATTTCTTAATCATGAATAGTTTTCGAGTTGTGATTTTTTTTACCCGAAAAAAACGTGAAAAATTTCCGAAAAAACGCGAAATTTATTTCTTTTTTTCGTTTGAAAATATATATGTCGGTCTGTTGGAGCCTTTATTCGCTGCCGCTGCAAATAATTCGTCCGTCTGTGGGAAGCTTTAAGTTCTAGACTTTATTTTATGTTTTACAGATTTGAAATTACTTTTTCTTTTTTTTAATCAATCGCATGGACTACGGATTTAAATATATTTTTAAATAGAGTGGAAAAAATATAGATCTTTTTATTCTACAAAATTATGTACTACATTTTATTGTTCAATATTTAACGGTTTAGGAAGCATATTGCGGGCGATTCTACGGAATTATACAACCTAAGTTGCCATCCGAACCATGGTTCCACCACATAAAGAGCACAAGAAGGGCGACAACGTCGATAATAAGACTCAGAGCAAATCACACCTGCACGCCTAAATACTTGCACCAAATTAAAATACTTCCAAACCCGACTTGCGACTGCGATAAGAAAACGATAGCAGACATAGAACATATTATACTGGAATGCCCAAAACATAGCAAAGAAAGAAGAATTTTAAAAGGAAAACTAAAGACAAAAGAACAACCAATAAACCTTAAAAACATACTGGAAAACACAAACAACTACAAACCTCTAATGGAATTTATCATAACAACCAACTTGAAAATTTAAATAACCTATTTATGTAAAACCCTCCCCTAATTGACCCTCGCCTTAATCCTATGAACATGGCCTCCCTGTGCGTTAAAACCTGCTATGAACGGCCCATTAGCACATTCCTATCCTATCTTGTGTCCCTGTGCTCCCCAATAAACACACACACGCAAACATACAAAACACACTAACACACATGATCATACGAAGGAGCTGTCAGAAAAGGAGACGATCCAGCTGACAATAAACAAATAGAAGAAGAAGAAGAAGAAGAAGCATATTGCAAAATACTTGATTTACTAATATCGTCACTGCTTATTCCTTATGTAACCTAAAGTAAACAATTATATGCTAAAACCTGGGCAAACAACATATCTATAAATTAAAAAAAAATTATCAAAACTCACACTTGGGTGTTACCACGCAACCCACTTGACACAACTGAAACTAGCTGCCGGATCCAATTTTACCCGGGGATATAAAATTAAACTATATAACGTATAATGCTGTGGGGTGCGATCCTTTAGGTCCACACAATCAACTTCCCAACATGGTATGACTTACAATACTTGAATACTGATTACTTATTGTTTCCATAATTAATATTACTATGTTATAGTTTGTAAATATTTTTTTAATATGTATATGAAAAATTTTAATGGAATTTATCAGAAATAAAACTCACCCTTTGTATTATGAATATTAGTTTTCTAATATCCTAATAATGTCAATAATATAATGCACATTTTTAGAAAAACTAATCTGACAGTTTGAATTTTGAATTGTGTTGTTTCCAAGGCAACATGAATTATTAGATGTATTTATTAGTATGAAATTCAAATTTTGATGGTGGTTTTCATCCCTTTAATGGCTGTTTGGACCCATATAAAAAATAAATACTGAAATACACGTTTCATTATTTGTATTGTATAGTATTTATTCTAAGTTCCGACTAAATTCGACCAAGAAAAAAAATAAAAATGAAAAAAAACACCCTTTTTACCCCCGTAGGGGTTGAATTTCGAAAAATCCTTTCTTTCAGATCATATTCACGTCAAGACGCTTCGATTAGCACCCCAACGAAGTCAATAGCATTTTTTGTTCGCGAGATTTCGTCCCGGAAAAAAATGACACGTACGTACGTACGTACGTACGTACATACACACACACACACACACACACACATACAGACATTTTTCTAAAAATAGTGTCAATATACTCTAATGCCCTTGAAACATGAAAATATGTTAAAATTTTTGATTTCGATTTTCGGACCAATTACAATAACTCCCTATTGGGAAGTTAAAAATACCCTTGCCAATCGATTCGTTAATCAATCCTGAGTTCAACGAGGTATATGAAGCCATATATGAAAAATTTTGAAAGGAGGGGGTCATGAACGGAAAAATTCCTAAAAATGGGCTAAACTAGAACCACAGACCTACCATTTAGCGAAAACCCGAGGTCTTTAGGTGATCAGGAGGCCCAGATCTTGCGATAAAAGACAGACGGACGGACGGAAAATCGAGCATATAAGCGCTACCACTTCTTGGGTTGCGCTAAAAATACATAAATCGGATAAGTGGTTCGTGGATGATAAGCACACTAACGGACAGAGAGAGCCATAGCGTTTATTAATAAGTAAGGATGTCAATAGAATAGTTTTTATTAACAAATTCTTGGTTCTTATTTTTCTTTTCGTGTCATATCTTAATCTTATCTTAATCACATGTTTGTCCGCGATGGACTCCTAAACTACTTTTTTTGTAAAAAAATTCTTTCTGGCTAAATCATAAGTGTTGGAAAAAATATATGGAGAATAAATTATAGATAATAATATTTTCGACATTTTTATCCAAACTATTTTTGTCTTATTTCAAAAATAAATCTAAAATTAAAAAAATGACAAGAGTGCACATCCTTTTCTGGTTTAGTAATTTCGTTAATCAAAATTCATTTGATACATAATGTATAAAATAATATGTCTACAGTTTATGTCCCATACATTTTATTCTATCTTTTATTAGTTTATCAGAAATATCTTTCAATAAAATAAAAATCACTTACACTGTTCATTGTCAGTATTACGTATAAGAAAGTCCCGTGGCACCCATGGCAGATTATCTTAATATATATAAATTACGTGTCACATTGTTTGTCCGCGATGGACTCCTAAACTACTTAACCGATTTTAATCAAATTTGTACACCGTGTGCAGTTTGATCCAAAATGAAAGATAGGATAGCTTACATCTCAATTTATGATCGTAATATTATTTTATTGCAAATTATTTGTCTTTATCTGTTAGCTCCAAACGATTCTAACAGATGGTGACATCTGTTGACTGGATTGAGTAAGTATTCAATAGATGGCGCTATGTCAAACTTCCAAACGTTTCATATAACCTACAATTTAATAGCATAACCACCACATGTTCTAAAGTATAGGTTAACCACAGCAACGCGTGGCCGGGTCAGCTAGTAAAATTATAAAAAAAAAATTGGGATGAAAAATATTAACTACTTAGCAATATAAAGTTTTTTAACCTTAAAACAATCTGCTTGAAGAGAATATAATTATTTATTTAGGTTAAAATAAAATTTCAGAAGCCCAGAGTCATTTAAGGAATAAAATAATTTTGTATAAACATCTTACTTGAATTTCAAAGCAAAATAAAGTTTTCAACTCTGTTCAAATACACGTAAAATAATTAAACCTCTTTTTATATAAAAAAAAGATAAAATTGTGAATGTAACACAGAATAAAAATTAAAAATATATTTATGTTCTAAGAAGTGGAAAATAATATCTTGTTAAATAAGACATTTTTAATTAAGATCGTAACTTGGAAGAAGAAGTGATTATGAACATTTTCAATTAAGTGAGGCAACTTTTTCATCATTGAAACTTTTTTTTTAGTAATTTTTCATTTTCTGGCCTCTGCGTGCTTTCGACCAAGGCTCGCTTGTAATGAGCTATGTTTCCTAAATTAAAAAATGGCAATTAGGCGTTAACATTCACAAACAAAATGGATTCTCTAATTATTATTTATCATTACAAATCAAATAACCTTAAGGTTAGGTATACGTCTAGCACACTGTAAAAAAATATTTGGTTTCGAAAAATTTTGTTTTTAATTTATATTCAGAATAGATGTACCTACATACATTTAATGGAATATTTTACTTTGTTAATTATTAAAAGTAAAAAAAGTTTTAAGTTGCTGTAATGGCAGAGCTAGTTTTTCATTATTTTGAATAAATTACACGTGAATAGGGGAAACGGTATAATTATTGACCACTTAAGAAAAAAATTCGAAAGAAACAAACGTTATTCCTTTAATATAAGTGATAAATGGAATATAAATACAGTAGTATGTTTATTATTTAGTCATTTATTATAGGTATATTATTGTGGGTGGGCAGAGGGCTGAAATAATGTAAAAAATTATCTGGGGCGCCCATTTCATAAATTTTATCAATCTTCACTTCTAAATTTTGTTCTATATCTAAATTTGTTTGTTCATGAGCTACGTTTTCATCATTTATGTTTTTAGTAACATTATTTTTATTATTTTTGCTTTTTAGGAATATTGTTTACCTATAAATAATAATTAACCACCAGTGGCCAATCATTAGAAAAACTTGTTTGTGTTAACACAATGATTGCCCAGTAGAGTTTAAAAATAATATTTTTTTAAATAGTTAACGATAACTATCTGAAACATTTACATTTAATAATTATCTTCAATATAAACTAACAGCTGTTTTTAAATATTGCAAATTATTAACACAAATTTTATTTTTATTCATCTCATTCATCCCTATGTAGTCTTTAACAAAATGTCAATATTACAATACGTTAAAATTTAAAGTACCTAATGAAATTATTTTTGAAAATATTAAGCGTATACTCAAAAATATGCTCTTAAACAATAGCAATAAACTAGGTTACCATTTTAGTAAGTATTTCGATTTTATTAAGTTACAATGTTTCTTATTTTAAACAAAAAATCTTAAAAGTGGCCAATCATTATTAGTGGCCAATAATTATACCGTCTCCCCTATATTTGTTTTATAATTATTATAGTATTTAAAAGAGTTGACGTTTCGAATAATTAGTTTTTAAAACGTCTCTATATAAAACCAATTATGTAGAATTTCAATAAATAAAGCACTTTCAGCAAGTTCTCTCATTTATCGTGTGTTAAAAACTCTATTTTTAATATCCAATTACTCAAAAACCATACGTCCAATATTTGAAATAAAAATTAGTAAAATATATTAGTTATCCATAAATAACATATTAAAATTTTAGACTTTTATCTACACATTGCTCTAATGATCGAATAACCTTAAAGCAGGCTATTTTTTTAACATTAAAATTCGTTTTATTTTTACTCTAAATATAATGTTTTACATTCCTTTATGAGAAAGGTACATTATAATTAGTTATTTATTTATGTATGCATACTAAAAATAGGTACGAAATTTAACAACATATTGTTCAATGTTAATTGAAATTATTTCAGACGGAAACTACATTAAAATTCTTTGAATATTACTACAGGGTAACTAAGAAACAAGCTTTTACTCGCATATTTATTCAAAATTAACATGAACTATATTTAACCATCTTGAAAAAGTACAGTGATGTTCAACATTTCTTAAGTTGTCATATTTATTATAAATAACACGCGTAGAAACGTTGATTTGAGTCAAGAAATCATTCCTAGTACAAGAATTAATCCAACTACAGTAGAATCCAGATATAACGACTCTGTTTATAACGACTAATCGTTTTTAGTGACGAAAATACAAACTCAAATTAGGATTCATATAGACGTACTATGAAAAACATATCCGTATAGTACTACTCCGGTTTAAGCGTCCAATTGCTTATGCGACCTATTTTGACAATAAATTGTCCGGTGAAAACGACGCGCAGTGTAATGTTTCCAATATCTACGCACAAGCAATACCTCTCCCGGTTTTCTCCTCTCTTTCCTATACGTATGTTGATTGTTGATTAGTAAAATTACAGACTTTCTACGTCAGTAAATACATATTTACATGCATGATCAAACTGTAATACATTATGTATGTAAGTATAGTCTGTCACATGAAATATGGCCGGGCTAAGCATTGAAATTACATTGCCGAACCGGTCATCTTTAATGTTACAAACTATAATGTGCAATGTTTAAGTAAATACCATTAAGGATGTATGGCAGGTATCTCATTTCACCGAGAAATGGTTTAAATTTGGAGGAGTTATTCCTTAATAAAACTTAAGTACCCACACAAAATTTCAGAAGGTTCTACTACATAGTTTGAGAGTAGTTATTTTTTTTAAATTAACGAAATTAACATGGGCTCTTATGGCAGAATGGTGTTTTGACGGTTAAATTGTAATAATACACATGGTTCCAACACCGGAAAATTTCTGAAATTTTCACAACACGTCACTTATATATTTAGTAACACGTTTCATAAAAAAAATTATACTCTTACAGAACTTAAATTGCGAGAAAAAAATAATTACTGCTGAAAAATATTTTTAAAAAAATGGCGTTCTTAAATGTAATGATTTGTTTTATTACATAGTTTTTCATATATAAAAGCATATAAACTACTAATATTATTGTTTTCATTGCAGTTGTATATTCTACGCAAGGTTACTAAACATACAAGGTTGTCTCATACGGTAGTTTCATGCTATTGGTTGACGGTTTGTGACGTAGCCAGCCGTCAACCAATAGCGTGAAACTACATTTGTGGAATTTATTATGCGCCAAATTTAAATTTATTAATACAACTAACTAACGTAATTAAAATATATCGTCACATATGCCATAAAACTTAATAAAAAAATCTACAATGAAGATTATTGAAATAAAGAATAAAAATGTTTTATAATTATTTATTAACATATTTAAGTATTTAAAATAAAAATATAATTTTTTTAAATAAACAGTTATAAATTTTATTATTGGCAAACTTTTATAAAATTGCTTTGTCTGTAAGAGTCAAATCTTGCTACATTTTTCACAGATGACCGATTATCTTGAAATTTTTAATAATTAAATCTACCTAATATTAAAATTAATTAATATAAAATAATTTTTGCACAAATATAATTTTTATTTGTTATCATGTTATTTAACAGTTAATGTATTATTTCCAATTCTTCAATTATTTCTGAAAACATCCTTTACAAATCAAATTACAATTACAAATTTAATTGACTACTTTTATTACATTTCTCAATCCATTTATTTTGACAGTAGATATCTTTGGGGAACCTATTAATTTTATGTGATTAAAGTAAAATATAATTCATAATTCAAAGTAAATATTACTTATGATATATAATTTTAGTTCCACATATATAATTATATAAATATGTAAATGCAAAACGTCAGCTTACCTGAATTATATTTAGATTTTTATATGTTCTGTGATTTTTATTTGACAAATATGAATTACAAACAAAACACTATTATTTAATTCAAATTTTCAATTTGACATAAGACGGCCGGTGACGTCACACGCACTACCCACCCGCTCATTCCCCTCGCCTAAATGCTTCGTTATGAGGCAACCTGTATAGTTTAATAACCTTGTATTCTACGTATGTTCTAAACAATGTTATTTAAATAATATTTGAATTTCTGTCATTTATAATAATAAAATGATTCTTTTGTTTTCAAATCTGTCAGATAAATTCAGAATAAAATTTTTTCATGTAATCAACACAAATATTAAGTTTTTGACTAAAATTGTAAAATAACAGTTAAAAAATGGGAAATAAGGTTTTAAACATAAGTATACATATTGTTTGAGTAGTTTATAAACGAATTTGACTTTCCTACAAGCATTTAAAGTGATTAATTCATAATTTGAATTTGATCGTCCATTGCATCTAGATTTACATTATTGTTGACTCAGACTGTACATCGTTAAAGTAACTTTTTGTTAATTTAAATATTTATCCACGACATATATATAATACATACATTACATACGTAGTTTTTACTATATAATGCAATATATTATTCCCAGAGTTAACCATGACGAAAAATAAATTTTCTGATTGGTGCATTAGAGGGCAATAATGGTCATTATTGCCCTCTAAGCCATTATTGCCCTCTAATGCACCAATCAGAAAATTCCTCAAATTAAATAATACCATGGAAATAAAATACACAAACTTTAAGTCTAAAAAAATTTTTTCTCCCTCGCCGCTACGCGGCTCGATTCGAAAATTATTCCTCGGTAATAATAGCTATCATTATTGACTCGTGGTATAATATACTATTGTTTTATTTAAATAGAAATTAATTTCACTATGTTTATCAATATTTCAGTATACATAATTTTAATATGCACATATGTATATAATAAAAAAACAAGCTTAAATTATCCGGTAAATTGCTGAATGTCTTTAAAAAAACAGAATAACTTGGACGTTAAATAAAAACTAGCTGCCGGATCCAATTTTACCCGGGGATATAAAATTAAACTATATAACGTATAATGCTGTGGGGTGCGATCCTTTAGGTCCACACAATCAACTTCCCAACATGGTATGACTTACAATACTTGAATACTGATTACTTATTGTTTCCATAATTAATATTACTATGTTATAGTTTGTAAATATATTTTTTCTACAACCGTGTTAAAAAGTAGGCTTTTTCTTTGTCATTTCAGTGCGTAAAGTAGTACTTTTGCGCTCGCTGTGCGAGAAAGTTACTTTTACGCACGGCGAGCGTAAAAGTGTTTCTATAGTAACAGTAACACATACATTTTCATATATTAATTTGGATTTTGTCGGTAGTAGATTTGAAATTACCGATTTTGCAGCTTCCGATATTTCTGGCGGCATGCAATTTTCATTATCTCTTTCCATATTATCCATATTATTATAAAATTACAATAATAAAATCACAGAATAAAATACGTGAGTGAAAATAACCCACAAATAATCTGAATATAAATGTCAAACAATAACAATATTCATTTGTTTTTTCAAAATTTAAGTACTTGATTTAAATGTCAATATTAATAATTAATATGACAAGTTATTATTATTTAATTAAAAAATCATATTACATTATTATTAATATTATAATAAGGTTTTAGAAAAAATATTGTGTGCATCTCGGGTGTAAAGTGCGTTTTTCGCACTCGTGTGATTGTTAATCTCGGCTAACGCCTCGATTAACAAACATTCCCACTCGTGCGAAAAACAGCCACTTTTCGCCCTAGATACACAAATATCTATTTTCTACAACCGTGTTAAAAAGTAGGCTTTTTCTTTGTCATTTCAGTGCGTAAAGTAGTACTTTTACGCACGGCGAGCGTAAAAGTGTTTCTATAGTAACAGTAACACATACATTTTCATATATTAGATTTGAAATTACCGATTTTGCAGCTTCCGATATTTCTGGCGGCATGCAATTTTCATTATCACTTTCCATATTATCCATATTATTATAAAATTACAATAATAAAATCACAGAATAAAATACGTGAGTGAAAATAATCCACAAATAATCTGAATATAAATGTCAAACAATAACAATATTCATTTGTTTTTACAAAATTTAAGTACTTGATTTAAATTTCAATATTAATAATTAATATGACAAGTTAATATTATTTAATTAAAAAATCATATTACATTATTATTAATATTATAATAAGGTTTTAGAAAAAATATTGTGTGCACCTCGGGTGTAAAGTGCGTTTTTCGCACTCGTGTGATTGTTAATCTCGGCTAGCGCCTGGATTAACAAACATTCCCACTCGTGCGAAAAACAGCCACTTTACGCCCTAGATACACAAATATCTATTTTTAATATGTATATGAAAAATTTTAATGGAATTTATCAGAAATAAAACTCACCCTTTGTATTATGAATATTAGTTTTCTAATATCCTAATAATGTCAATAATATACGCTAGGAAACCATCTGTCAAAAACGACACATCGCCACCTAGTGTGCGCCGTTAGCAACTTTGGGTATATTACTTTTCAAAAAGGACAGCCGAAAGTAATGTTCCCAAGTTCCGATTTCGTTAATTTTTTTTCTTATCTATAAACCTATGTATGAAGAAGTACTTGACCAAGTTTTAATTAATTTTAAGAATTATTTTAGCTGTAATTAATTATAATTTGAAAATCGAAAACCTTTTTTTTTCTACTTAATGGTTTGATATAATTGGATGATATTTTCAGTAAAACTTAAGGGTAATATAAGGTCTTGAAAAATATTAATTTTTTATTTTTACTAAATTTTTTCATAGCAAATTTTTATTTTTTATTTTCAAATGTCCGATATCACCCAATGAGTAAATTACGGGGTTAAAACACAAAGTTATGTGTGTTATATTAAAATCTGTATTGAAGAGTATCAATCTTTGCGGATTATAAGGATTCGACCCGCGAAATTTGTCTATTTTCGATCAACTCTATTACGATTTTTTCTTTTTTTCTTTTGAGTGGTGTATCTTTGAAACCATATATTTGATTATAATGAAATATATATGGTATCAGCTCGATAGTATACTCTTTCAAACAAAGAAAAATCAACCGAATAGGTGCATATTTGTCGAAGTTATACCCGAAAATACATAAAAAAATATATAAAAAAATAGAAAACTCTCTCCTTTTTTGAAGTCCATGGTCAGATTCTGATAAAATTTATATGAGACCACCTCGGGAGTATACTCTTTCAAACAAACAAAAATCAACCGAATAGGCGCATATTTGTCGAAGTTATGCTCGAACATACATAACAAAATATATTGATTGAATTGATAACCTCCTCTTTTTTAGTAGTCGGTTTAAAATAAGAAAATTTCGGGGTCAAATTCTAATAATATACAAAGGTTGATACTTATCAATACAAATTTTAATATAACATACATAATATAACGGCAATTATCCATTTTTTCCTTTCCATTATATGACAGATTGGTTTGACAGATACCCAAAATTATTTATTTTTGCCACTTGGCGGCGCCAGGATCGATGGTTTCCTAGCGTATAATGCACATTTTTAGAAAAACTAATCTGACAGTTTGAATTTTGAATTGTGTTGTTTCCAAGGCAACATGAATTATTAGATGTATTTATTAGTATGAAATTCAAATTTTGATGGTGGTTTTCATCCCTTTAATGGCTGTTTGGACCCATATAAAAAATAAATACTGAAATACACGTTTCATTATTTGTATTGTATAGTATTTATTCTAAGTTCCGACTAAATTCGACCAAGAAAAAAAATAAAAATGAAAAAAACACCCTTTTTACCCCCGTAGGGGTTGAATTTCGAAAAATCCTTTCTTTCAGATCATATTCACGTCAAGACGCTTCGATTAGCACCCCAACGAAGTCAATAGCATTTTTTGTTCGCGAGATTTCGTCCCGGAAAAAAAGGACACGTACGTACGTACGTACGTACGTACGTACATACACACACACACACACACACACAGACATTTTTCTGAAAATAGTGTAAATATACTCTAATGCCCTTGAAACATGAAAATATGTTAAAATTTTTGATTTCGATTTTCGGACCAATTACAATAACTTCCTATTGGGAAGTTAAAAATATATCCGGTCAAATTTTTATAAACAAATAAAAAAAATATTTTTTGAAAATTTTACACTGTTCATACCCCTTAATAAGGTAAATAAATTGTGTAACCAAACCTAACCTCAACGACAACAAAAAAATAACAACAATAACATTAAGTTTGATATTCGAGAAGACATAAGCGTAGTACAAAGATACTTGTTCCGTAGTTAGAGAAGATACAATAAATAGAAAGTTTGGCTAACTTTATTTTATACCTACGTTCAGCACATACGTTGTCTAGTCCTGTGAGACGTGCAAGGTGGAATCTCTCTCGGCAAAGTTTAAAACAATGTTTAAAACTTTCAAAATCTGCACTCGCTGTCCTTTCAGATAAAATGGAATTGTAAATTATCATCTTCTTTATTATTTATTAGGCGACTTAATATAATATTACAACTGATGTATAGCATGCTTTGTGTTTTAGTATGTATTCTCATATTTTATGTATGACTTAAATCATTCAGAAGCCAAATATACTAAATTATACTTAATATATTTATGTACGGTAGTATTGCTTATGGTCGAAATTTGGCCAGTACAAAAAAGCCCGGTACCTCGGATTACCTCTATTTCTTTGCCTTGAACCAAAAAATGTTCGAGGAAAAAGTTGCTTGGTTTCGAGGGGAGGATCGTTTGCACATCAAACCACCCCTCAACCCCTTACGGGAGATGGGGGTGAGTTAAAATTTTCAAACGGTAACCTTTATTTTTCGGCCAAAAGATATTTATTTTCGATAGGAGAACTTGATAAGCTAATAAAAAATAAGGGTTTCCATTTGAAAATTTTAACTCACCCCCATCATGCAAACGATCCTCTCTTCGAAACCAAGCAACTTTGTCCGCGAACCTTTTTTTGGTTCAAGGCAAAGAAAAAGAGTTATTCAGGGATGCCGGGCTTTTTTGTACATCCTGTATAATAATAATAAATATCACATTTTACAATGTGATTGTTGGAGAAAAATTATGGAGTTTTCGTTATATTCAGGTAAGAATACCTTCCTCGAATATGAATAATTAAATATTGATGGAATGCATATAAGTATTTTTAATTACAGTCGACTTTTTCTAAGAATTTCGTAGGGAGGGTACCTGGGTACCCGGGTGGCAGATGCTGAGTTTTTTTGGGTGGCAACACAAGGGTTAAAAAAATGTCGATTTTTGACCAAACATTTTTCTTCGAGTTTTCAAATATTATATATGTCATTAGATAGATTTTGACACGTTGTTTTCAAATTTGTCGACAAAAATCAAATCCGACCAAACCTTCAAAAGTTACGGCATTTTTCTCCAAAATTTTCAAAAATCGAAAACTTTGAGAGGTCATATCTCGAGAACGTTAATAGATACAGACCTGCCATTATTTACACTTTTCACGTCATTTTTTATAAGAAAAATGTACTTTCAACGAAATCAAAAATTCAAAATTGTTTAGTCTTTCATTGTTCTGTTTTGTGAAAATGTATTTATCCAGTCTTGTTTCCCATCTCAGATGTATTAATCATTTTATAAACAATTATGTATACAATAAATGGACTTATAAACAATAATAAACACTTCTGAATCGGAGAATGACAAATTACGAGCACGTGCAGTTTTGTTAAGTATTTTACTATTTTATCAGACACTAACCACAGAAAACAAAAAGAGAAATTCACGTAAACATAACTTTACTTTTTACTCGTCCTTAATAGATCGTCATTAATGTTTCATTTTTACATGTGGTCGCAACACCGCTGCAGATATATATACGAAGAGGAAAAACACAGGAACATCTGCAAACCAAGAGAGCACAAAATTTACAACCCCATTTCCTAAGAATGTGTATAAATGATTCATACAAACGTCCCACACTGGAATTGTCTATTGCACCACACATCCCTTCTCTCTCTTTCTCTCTCCTTCTGTCTCTCTCACACACAAGCATATATATATATACTACTATACCTGTTTATGTATGTTTTATGAGCAACTGATACACATACATGCATATGTTTACAGTCGTTGTCAAAAGTGTTAAGACGTTGATTTGTTATTAAATTAAAAAAACCTAAAAAACTACTTCAAATAAAAATAAAAAACTTAAAACACTGAAAATTTTAACAGTTTTTGATTTTTGAAGTCAGTTTTCCTTATTTTTTTCATAAAAAGTTTTTATTGACTTGGTGCGACTTCAAAAATTGTTAAATTTATTTATTGTCATACCAAGGAAATTTTTTAGATCTATAGAGATCTCAACAGATCTGCATTTTGAGACAACATCATTTTTTTTTACTGGTTTTTGATCTGTGGAGACTCGCAAAGATATACAATGACTTACAAAGACCTAAAACGATCTACAGAGATCTCTAAAGATCGTTGTAGATCGTGATAGATATTAAAACGTTGAAAATTCATGAATTTTCAATGTTGAAAAATCATTAACTTTAAAAACTTTAGGGGAAATCACGAGATCGTCAGCTTTCCAAATCTCCCTCTTAAATTGTTTTACGATTTTTTGTTTCCTAGTTATAAGCGCTCAAAGATAAACATATGATTTTTGCTTTGATTGTACATAACTTGGTCAAAAAGAATCGTACACCAATAAAAAAAATTGAAAAAAAAGTCTGATCTACAATAATCATTTATTTGATTTGACTAAAAAAAATTTGCATGTCCTGTAGAGCCTCTCAAAATTAATATAATTTTTTTTAATTTTTTTTGGTGTTTCATCTTAAAAAAGGAAATTATCCTGAAGGATAATAAAATTTTCAATTAATGATTAAAAAACTAGAACGTTCAAGTTTTAGAACAGTTTTTTTAAAACTCTTCTACGACCATTTTTCGCGGAGATCCAGTTATTTAAAAACACCTAACAATATTTAAAAAATTTAGTAATCCGTTAATTTTGCATTTTAGTGTAGATTTTAACACTCAGCAAAGTTGATAACTCATTTTTAAACATATAATACATATTATTATTATCGAGAAAGGTATATTCTAATTAAAAAAAAATAGTAAACATTTTTTTAATACATTAAAAAGTAAAAACATCTGCCAAGTAAATGCATAGTGCTTCCTCGTGCTAAATTTATCAAAGGTAGTTAATTATTGAACAATTTAAATAAAAACCGATAAAGTATTCAGATCATTGGTTAACCATTTAATTTTCATACAATTTTAATAAAAAAATATTAATTCGACATTTTTCATTATACGCACCTCGTTATTATGTTGTAAATTTTTATTTTTTTAATAATTTCAATCAAAATCATTATTTTTCTGCTATACAAATGTCAAAATGACATTTAAAACGTCAAAATGACATTTAATATGTCAAAGTAAATAGCAATTTTAAAAAACAAATGACGATTTTCTTAAAGCAAATTGAGATAGATCTTTGTAAGGGAATATTTTACAACAAACGTAGGTAACCTATATTAATATTTTGGGATGTTACCCCTCCCCCTTACACACGATTTTAATACTTTTGAAATGGAACCGTCCTCAAACCCGACCCAACCAACTAACCAAGTTTCATTAATATCGGTTCAGTGGTTCATGAGTTAAGCGTGTGACAAGGATTGGGGGACAGACAGACACGGAATAAAAAGTGTTTGTCTTGACCTGAAACAGATAGATCCAGTAAAATTTTTTAAATCGGAAAACAAATTTTTTTTCTCGTTTTAAAACGATCACAAAGCTTCTCGTATCTTCGATATTGCGAGGAAGCAAAAATTGTAATATAACAATAGTTTTTTGTTTTACTTTTGTTCACGACTGTATTATCCACCCACTCATACATACGTACAATTGTATATATGTACGTACATACTCATACATTTGTTTGGCATGTAGTATATGTTTTGTTTTTGTCTTGAACCGTTGTACTTCTTTCGGACTTTGCGTGTTCAAACTTCAAACATCCATTCTTGAGCAAGTGTAACAGAGGGTTGATAGGGGAAGAGAAATGTTTACGGCAACCTGTTGGGGTGCTTATGTATGTGAAGATATTGTTTCCAAAAGCTATTTAGTCATTTCAGTTTATAAGATAGATGAGTCACGATTTTTCTACTGGGATAATATATTTATCAGGGTGTAAAATATTAGGGTTAAGAAAATTGTGAGGATGAAAATGTTGTAACTAATTAGTAAGTTGAAATATAATTAAATAAAACAAGGGTTCTCATTTAGTTGGATTTTAAGGGGGGGGGGGTCTTGTTTCACATTTTAATAACATGGAAAAATTATTCTTTAGTACAACTAAAGTTGGTATTACTGATTCATGAAATTTTTTTAAGAACGTTATTTTGTAGAGAATAAAATTATGTTTTAATAATGCTAGTTATCAGTTTGGTCGTTTTTTTTTTGACTAGTTGGGTAATATATTGTTATTTAATTGATATTTATAAAAAAATGATGTTAAATTGTTGATTTCTGTTTCAAAAAATAAATATTTAAAACGTCTCTAAGTTTTTACACATTGCATTTACACTTATAGCTCTCTGAATTTTTTTTATAGAGAACTAGCTGATGCCCGCGGCTTCGCTCGCGTGAATTTCGAAAATAATTACAACCCTCCAAACGTGACAGGGAATGAAATATTAAATTTGTCTATTGTCTTGTTTTTTATTCATTATACAAAATCGTAAACATCTCGGCTTCTATGCAAGATAGGGGTTGTTTTCCACCTTAAAATCCCCACCCCATGGTATTTTTTATGCCGGATCAAATTAAAACTAATTAAAACCCTCCATACGTGAATACAATCAAAATATTTTTTTCTATAAAAACTTTTTCATCCCCTTTAAACGCCTTAGCGATTTAAAAATGCTTAAATACATGATTCATTATTTATATTGTAGAGTATCTCGACAATAAGTTTAAAATAAATCTGGCCAAAAAATATTTTACACCCCGTTTACGCCCCTTAGAGGTTGAATTTCGGGAAATATTTTTTTTGGTGGGTGCTTACATCATAAAAGGAAGACGCCTACGAAATTTTACGTTTCTAGATCCAGGGGTTTGGGTTGTACGTTGATGAAAGAATGAGTGAGTGAGTGAGTGAGTGGTTAAGGACAAACTCTTATATATATACATAATATAATACGTACTAAATATATTTAGTTCATTCAAATATGTGTAACACTACTGTAACTTACCACCGAATAACTTAGTATCAAGTAAAATTCACAGATGGCATAACCTATTGACTTACGTATTATTACGTGCCAGTAAGGCAGGACCAGATCCGGTTATTGGCCGATTTGGGTAGAAAAAAGAATACGTTATAAGTTTCCCCAGTGTATGGTGTTTCACAAACAATTTGCGAAAAATGCGGCGTAGCATTATGCTACAACAAACTAAATAATTGTGTCAAATCTTGCCAAACGACATAAGTGTTTCTTTACGATGAACTCACAGTAATGTCACTCCCAAAAAAGTCAAATAAATAATTAAAAATAAATATTTTTAAATTTCTGAAAAATACGTGTTTTTTATATGCCTAAACTTGTCTCTTTATCAACATAATTTAAATTTTTAAGATCTTGAGCTACAAAGAGTTAAGTACTAAATAATCATTTTCCCAATAATAAAAGACAAAATACAAGAACGAAATAATATACGAATATTTTTAATGCTTATGAAAGCGTTCTGTAAACAAAATTAAAAATAAAAGCTTGTAAAAAGTAGACGTTAAGAATACAAAACGGCATAAATCAAAACTATCCCTGTCAGATGCGGTCAAGTTAATTCAGGTGTAGAAGATATATACCCCAGCTTGCAAAAATATTAAGATTAAGAAAATTAAAACACTCTGACGAAAATAGAATTTACGTTGTGGAAAAGAGTGTCACCGGATTATAATAAGAAGGAAGAAACTTTTTAATAGAAAATCTTATCTTACTATGCCAGGATATTATTTATACTGTTGGGAAAATTCAATTGATTTGTATTTTACGGTTCATAAATTTATATGTTGTTAAATTGTTATCGTATACTATAAAATTGTTTATACCTTTTATTAATTTTGTAACATTTAGTATCTTTTACTTAATTTTACTATTTTACAACTGTTCTTTTAACTACATATGTTATGTATTTTTTTTATTGCAGATTATTTTGCCCGACTCCACCATTATAACGTAAGCAGCTATACAAATAAACATATCCAAAACACAGACCCTGTCTACCCCCACCACTATAGGTTTTTTGTCGAAATTTTAATTTACCTTTATAAGTAAAGCAAGTATGCAGATAAACATATCTAAATCCACCCTCGTCCCCGTCCCATGCTATTAGAGCTTGAATATCGAACTTTCATTTTTAATTGAATATTAATTTGTCAGAATTTACATTAATATCATGAACAGGTATGAAGATAAATATATCAAAATTTTACCCCCCCCCCTACATTGCTATAGGGATTGAATTTTCGTAAATACTATTTCTCTTGTAGAGTACCTTCTTGTGCCTAGTTTCATTCAGTGTACACAAAAAAAATATCTTACAAATTTTTCCACCCCCCTTACGGGTTAAATTTTGGAAAATGCTGAAATAATTGTTTCATATTATTTGTATTGTAGAGTATGTATGTTAAGTTTCAATTAAATACGAACAAAAAAAATTATATAAACTTTGACACCCCATTTTTCGAAAAATCATTTCTTAGTGGGTGCTTACATCATAAAAGGAAGACACCTACTAAACGGATTAACTTTTAAGTTAACTAAAAAAAATGTTAACGCTCTTGTTAACTTAACAACAGCATTATTTGCTTGAATAACGCAACATAAAATTGAAATAGCAAAAAAAAGTCTTCAAACATTTTGGGTGGTTAACTTTTAACGGTTTACTTTTGTTAAATTTTCGGTTAACTTTAACTTCCGTTAAATTTTCGGAATTTTAACGCTTTAACGATTAACGAAGTTAACTTTTTTATTAACGAGTTATCGATTAACGAAGTTAACTTTTTTATTAACGAGTTATCGATTAACGAAGTTAACTTTTCGATTAACCTATGTAACTAATATATTAGAAAGTTGATAATAATGAGAAATCCTTTTTTAAATATTAAAATTTAATGATATTGGATTGAAAATATTAAAAAGTTGATTTATTTTGAAGAGTAAAAAATGAATCAAAGATAATATTTGCGTAATAATGAGAAAATTTAAATGGTGATATAAATTTTTGAACAATTGTGAATTTTGTTTGCAGAATTTCTATTAGGTAAGTAACCAAATGTTTCCCTTAGAATTGTAAGTTCAAAGTTGTCAAACACGAACTGTAAACTGGCGCTCTTATTAAATTCAAAACTATTTTGTAAGTTGAGGCGTTTAATTTCCGTTTTAGACTACGCCGAATTCCTTGTTGCTGTCACAGAAAAATTTACTAATGTTGAATATAACTGTATAATAATTACCAACTTCTCAAAACAAACTTTAAAGTATGTCAACACATTCTTCACGAAAGTGGAATCTTGAAATGTTTCTCTTAAAACAGATTACTTTATATGTGTACTCTCAAGTAATTTAAGATCAAAAAATTCCATTTATATCATTTTCTAAGTAGGTATTTTACATAATATTTATAACATTATTTACTGTTTAAACTGCCATTTAAACGTCATTTAAATTCAGATTATGTAGGCGCATTAATACAATTTATAAATAATTACAATAATATTTCTCTATTTTAGAGCGTCGTGATGGACTCTCGCAATTATCTTCGTACTGACCTTTCCCTTCATCTCTTCTTCTTTTTCTTCTTCCAGTATTACCAACTATGATCCTACATTTATGTTATTTTACAACTACGGTAAATTTATCAAATATTTATCAAATATTATCAACTTTAACTAAATGCTCCTTTAACTAACTGTCATATTATCAACAGATCGAAGCATAACACATTTAATTAAATAGATTTTAAATTATCTGCAGTATTTCTTTACAACGTATATTATGTCTATTTTTCATTGTGAGCTTAAATATTGATTTAAATCACGTTTGTAATACAGCAAATTTACTTTAAAGGAGCATTTAGCGCTAAAGGAGCTTTAAATTGGTTGATAATACCGGGCATTAAAATTAAAGTTCAACTGAATCTCATATAATTGCATTTTTATCGGTTATAACGACTATCCGTTTTTACGACTTAATATGACCGGTCTCTTCGACGTCGTTATAACCGGTTTCTACTGTATTTTATTTGATATTGATTTATTTGGCTACACTTTTTTACCAGCCGTGCCCGCGGTTTCGCTCGCGTGGACTACGGAATTATTGTTTAGGATTTTTGAAAAATATATTTGAAAAAATATAGATCTTTTTACTTTACACAATTCTTTACCACATTTTTATATTGCTTGCGGTAAATTTTTTTCCAACTTGATTTACTATTATTTTCACTGCTTATTCCTTATGTTACCTAACGTAACAAAATATAAACTAAAATCTGAATAAAGAAAAGAATATGAATTAAAAAAAAACACACGTAAATCGGATAAGTGGTTTTCAGATGATAGGCGCACTAACGGGCAGACAGACATACATTGTATTTTATAATATATAAGGATAAAGGGTGTACATAACTAATATAAACGAATTTTCGATTTCTTGTGAACAACCTCCAGAGAAAAAAAATGGACAGATAAGGAATCATTTACTCATTATCTACAGTTATGTTTCTTTATTTGTTCATTTATAATTTATCAGTAACGCATCCAGTGGTATGTATGGGGATCTTAACCACTCCCCCCCCCCACCAAATTACATGAGATAAAATTCAATATTTAAGGAAAAACCTTATAAATTATTTAAAAAAAAAAAATCCATTTTAAATATTTTTCTAATTCTAGCCGAGAAAACAACTTTTCAATATACAGGGTGTCCCAGGATTGTGTCAAAGCTCAATATTTCATTTACCATAAGAATTGAGAGAAATTTTTAAATGCAAAAGTTGTCAGGCTCGAGGAGCGGCATAGTTTGAAAATAGTAACATTTATACAGAGTGTCCCATAACTGCGTTACAAATCAAAGTTATGTTTTTTTAAATACAAACTATATATTTTTATTTGATAATCTAAAAGCATTAATTTTTCTGGTTATTTTGATATAGCATATATGGGATTATACAGAGTGGTTTCGAAATTATAACCAATTTTGTATGAAAATAGGAGTATTTTCAAGACCTTCTAATTTTCTAATTGCGACACAAAAAAATTGTTCTCTGCTGAAAGTAGTTTTGGCATATTCTCTATTATTTCGATATTATGTCAAACACTTACAAAATTGTATTATTTGTACAGGATGAATATGCTAAAACTACTTCAAACAGAGAACACATTTTTTTTTGTAATTAGAAAAATACAAGGTGTTGAAAATATTCCTATTTTCTTACAAAATTGGTCATTATTTCTAAACCCCTCTGTATATTCCCATACATGATATATCAAAATACTCAGAAAAATGAATGCTTTTAGATTATCAAATAAAAATATATAGTTTGTATTTAAAAAACATAACTTTGATTTGTAACGCAGTTATGGGACACTGTATAAATGTAACTATTTTCAAATTATGCCGCTCCTCTAGCCTGACAACTTTTGCATTTAAAGTTTTCTTCCAATTCTTATAATAAATGAAATATTGAGCTTTGACACTGTTACTGCATGTAAGAATTTTCACAATACCGGTATTTCAATACATTAACTTCACGATTGCAACTTGTATAAAAATAAAAGTAATACGAACAAAACTTCAAGTAGTTTCAAAACTATACCGAACAAAAAATTCCAAGTTAAAATTAATAATTGCACACATACGTCGCCTGTGATATTTTTGAAATATGTAAGAACGCAAAGTTTCAACTTGCACCGTCTGCATTCCGTACAGTGACTTACTACTACAGCACGAGTCGAAGTCGTTTTGGGAATTAAGTAGACGTTAATACTTTACAGGTGATACATAACTGGTGAAGTTCTCGTCCCTAGACACTCAGTTCACAGCAATCTCGATCAAGTGTGGAAGATACATTGTAAACTTGCTACATTTCACATCCAGTTAGAGAACTTGCAAGAAAATTATACAGTGCACTCTGCAATTTAATATTATATTGAATCAACTTTCCTCTATCCGGATTATCCATTAATTCTTAGTAAACTGTGACAGGTTAGTTAACATCTATTGCGATTTCTCAACGTTCTGTTTAGAGATTTGTGAAAATAGTTGAGGGTTGCAAAATTTGTTTATTAAACATAGGATATATTTAAAAGGGGGAACCTGGTTTATAGGGTCAATATTACATTATATTGAATCAACTTACCTCTATCAGGATTATCCATTAATTCTTATTAAACTGTTACAGGTTAGTTCATATTTATTGCGATTTCAACATTCTAATTAAAGATTTGATAAAATAGTTGAGGGTTGCAAAATTTATTTATTAAAAATAGTAAATATTTAATAGGGGGAACCTGGTTTATAGGGTCAAGATTATATTGTATTGAATCTACTTTCCTCTACGGATTATCCATTATTTCTTACAAGGAAACCTTTTCAAGTCGAAAATTCGTATCAAGTTTAAACTTTGTATATAGTTAGAGGAGGTTAAGGTAAGTAAGAAAAAATTTATCACAGCTGCGGTAAAACGGTTTAAGGGGGTGAATAACCCCTATGAAAATGTGCAAAATACTCATATTTTTTCAAATAACTCTGAAATTAATGAAAATTTAAAAAAATCTACAATACAAAATTTTCATGAGGTTAGTTAATATCTATGGCGATTTCTCAACGTTCTGTTTAGAGATTTGTGAAAATAGTTGAGGGTTGCAAAGTTTATTTATTAAAAATAGTAAATATTTAAGAGGAAGAATCTGGTTTATAGGGTCAAGATTTTCTATTTTTTTTTGCTAATTGATAGTTAAACTATTCAGGAATATATTTCCAAAGTTTCAGAATGTTTACAGAACACATGGTGAGTATACTATTTTGGGTTTGAAGCGTTTTTCTCGAAATATCATTTTTGTACTTTTTTAAAGACAGAGAAAAAAACTAATTGACCAATCGACTTGATTCAAAATGCGTAAAGAAGGCCATATCTTGATAACGTTATAAGATACAGACCTGCGGTTTGAAAATTTCAACTTTTCACATCATTTTCTATATAATAAACAAACTTTTAACAAAATCTAAAATTCAAAATTTTTTAGTAATATTTTATGTATTAAACTTCAATTTATCATAAAAATATCAACTTAAAAATAAGAAAACGAGAAGGAAAATCATAAATAGTTATATAAACAATAGATTTCATTATTTCTTGTATAATTTTTCATTTAATCAACATTTATTTTTACAGGGTGGTCCGGTTTGGGATAGTGTTTAAAAAATTTCCTTCAGAGTAGTTCTTACAACAAAGATATCTCATAACTTCTAAAGTAACGTATCTAGAGCAATGAAAATGAGTCAGTTTCATAGGTAATTAACTAACATATTTTTCAGTATTACGGTTATTGCTATCCGTATATCTATTTCCGAGTTATAGCTCATCAAAGTCGAAAAATATATTTTTTTGTTGAAATTTTTTATGGAAATGACATTTTTCTCCAATAGTACCCCTAACATGTTGTATTTTTTATCATTATTTTGGTACATCATAATGTTACCTACAAATTCACTATACAAAATTTGGACGTGGGTCTTATAGTTTTCCAGTTATTAATTTATCCCCAAAGTTACTATTTTGCTACCTGCCCTATTAAATGAAACAGTCAATTTTATTTGTTTATGACTACATAATTTTATTATTTATCATTATTTACCATAAAAATAATTCTTTTCCGGAAAATTGTAAGACCCACGTCCAAACTTTGTATAGTGAATTTGTAGGTAACATTATGATGTACCGAAATAATGATAAAAATACAACATGTTAGGGGTACTTTTGGAGAAAAAGGTAATTTTCATAAAAAATTTCAACAAAAATAGATATTTTTCGACTTTGATGAGCTATAACTCGGAAATAGAAATACGGATAGCAATAACCGTAATACTGAAAAATATGTTAGTTAATTACCTATGAAACTGACTCATTTTCATTGCTCTAGATACGTTACTTTAGAAGTTATGAGATATCTTTGTTGTAAGAACTACTCTGAAGGAAATTTTTTAAACACCCTGTAACTCAGAGGATGTTAAAAATAAACCCCCACTTCCCGCACAATTTCATACTCATAATGAGTCAGGGAATCAGCTCCTAAAATATCTGTATCCCAAACCGGACCACCCTGTATATACAGCGCCTTTTCTCCAAAATATATCATACAATATATTTTACTTTGTATTTTCTAGTTAAAAAACACCAATAATACAAACTCACTTTTTTTTTAAAACAACCACAAGGATTGCAAAACACAATGAAAGTAAAGACAAAAAAAATAACCAAGTACCTTCATGTTCTACTTGAAGGAATATAAAAGTGAACAAGATAATAACAACTGAACAAACGTCAGAGATTTTTTTTCCTCCATACAAAGTGGTAAAAGTTATCTCTATATTAGAAAAGTTAGTCTAAACTAGATACATTAACAAGTTGCGACTAACCCAGCAATACAATACGGTACTACAAAATGTAATGTGCAGTTATTTTTTACGTTTGTTCTAACTGCCTAGACACTGGCCGTACCAAGTGTGAGATAAGTACAATTCTGATCGTAAATTCTACAATAATTGGACCCTGCATCAACGAATCGCTGCGATGAAAACCATTATCATGTTTATAGTTATTATCTATTTCTATATCCATGTTTGTACATAAAGAAGGAGCGAGAGATGAAACAAAAGATACTGTTGTTTGTATACTCAGCACTCTGCTATACGACCATCCACTACACGAACGCTCCGTTATACAATGTGCCGACAAGTTCTAATCAACGTCCTTCCCCCATCCCCACCATAATACCACCGTGACAGCCATATTTCTGCGCGTTTAAATTCACCAATCAACGTTAAAGTCGGCGCGGTGGGGGGTGCCCCTCTAACCGTCGTATAGTGGAATTTTTGAATTACCGATGCCGTCGTATAGCAGAATGTTGTTTGTATATAAATTGTATCAAAACCTATCCATATCTCTCTAAAACTGAATTAGTGAGAAATCACTAATTCAAATAGTTAAAAGTATACGATTATATATGAATTAGTAACTATTCGCTACATGAATTAGTAAACAGTCATTTCTTATGCGGTGTTTACACCGAGAAAACAAAACCGAAACACGGTGTTTTTATGACCAAAAAGCAATAAACACTATACATTTTTAAATACGAAGTATTTTAAAGACACGATGTTTCTGTTTTGTTTTTTCGGTGTAAACACCGCATTAATCTATGACAGAATCTATGTTTTTTATTTAATTTATTTTTGTTGTCAAAAACTGGAGCAATCTTAAAAACTCATTTATTATTTAACCCATTACTTCCCAGTGTTCTATTTATAGGACATCATACTTTCTAAATTTTTTCTCTGACATAATAACGTTGTTAATTTGATTTACATTACTAATATGTTTTTTAAGTCTCTAGAGTTCATTCAATGGCAAATCATACCACTTATAAAGTAACAGTGTAATTATTCCAGCTAGCCGATATTTATAGTAAATTTTTTTTTACTTAAAGGGAACCTTTTCAAGTCAAAAATTCGTATCGAGTTTAAACATTGTATATAGTAAGAGGAGGTCAAAATAAGTAAGAAAAAAATTATCTTAGCTGCGGTAAAACGGTGTAAGGGGGTGAAACACTCCTATGAAAATGTGCAAAATAATCATATTTTTTTCAAATAACTCTGAAACTAATGAAAATTTAAAAAAATCTATAATACAAAATTTTCATGATTTTTTATGCTCTTTCGAATGGCGACAGTCAAAATTCGAAAAAAATAAACCGTTAACCCCCACCTCCCGCCCACTTAATTTTTTCGAATTTTGACTACAGCCATTCGAAAGAGCATAAAAAATCATGAAAATTTTGTATTATGGATTTTTTTAAATTTTCATTAGTTTCAGAGTTATTTGAAAAAAATATGATTATTTTGCACATTTTCATAGGAGTGTTTCACCCCCTTAAACCGTTTTACCGCAGCTGTGATAATTTTTTTCTTACTAACCTTGACCTCCTCTAACTATATACAAAGCTTAAACTCGATACGAATTTTCGACTTGAAAAGGTTTCCTTGTTAGTAAAGCGTTTTTAAATTGACGAAACTACATATACAGTAGAAACCAATTATAACGACTCCGGTTAATATGACGTACCGATTTTAACGACTCAAAATAAAAGTCTAACTGAATCCCATATAATTGTATTTTAGCCAGTTATTACGACTATCTGCTTTTACGACCTAATATGATCGGTCACTTCAATGTCGTTATAACTGGTATATAATATTACTTATGATGTTTTTAAGTCTCTCTAATTACAACAATTTTTAAAACGAACTCTGGAGTTCATTCAATCACAAATTATTGAACTTGTAACAGTGTAATTACTCCAGTTAGCCAACATTTATAGTTACATTTTTTTCACTTAGTAAAGCGTTTTTAAATTGACGAAACTACATAACAATATCAATAATTTCAAAAATAAACACAGTCGTTAAAAAAAGTGCTGTCCTATAAATATGACATTAGGTTCTCATGATAATAATCTAGTCTGCGACTGATAATTATTATTATATTTTTGTTAATTATCTTGTATTGAGTTTATCTTTTTGGTCATATTTTCAACAAGAATTGAGAACTTGATCAAAAAATTCGAAGAATTAAAATGTCGGGAAGTAATGGGTTAACAAGCAAACTTAAATATAAAATCATCACGCATCACAATAATTTATTAATCATTCATAACCTAACTTTAATATCAGTTATGAATATATCAATTATCATAACTTAATTCATGAAACAATCAAAATTAATGGAAATCATTTGTTGCAAACACTTTACTATAAAAATTAATTGTGAACAGATTCTTCAAGGTTTGTATAAATAAAGTAACCTGATTTTTTGTTAATAACTCACTAAAAGCACTTGATTAGTAATATACGTTGACAAATCGAAGTATAAATAAATGACGTAACTGCGCTTCTTTCGATTTGAAATCACTATAATTTCAGTGAAAATAGTAACTAATTCAATTAGTTAAATACCTTTTTATTCATTTTAAGAGAAAAGACATACATACGCGGTGAGGTATACTTATTTTATACTATGTATGTATAGATGTTTAATTTTATTCTTATTTTTATGCTTGCTAAAAAAATAATAGAAATATAAATAAATGAATTTTTAATAAGACGAGTTGACGTATAGGTTCGGCTTAAAATGTTGTACCTCTGAATGTGTCTTACTACACATTGCAGTTGTTGAATTTATGAATTAGAGCTCAGGTAATAAAGTAAAGAGCAATTAATTAAAATGCGGAAACTATAAAAAAAATTTGTTGATGATTCATTAAAATAATAGCACGAGTTTTTTTGATGCATTTAAAATAACATTGACATTTATATGTAGTTTATAACCAAATATAATATATTTAATATAATTACTGATTTTGTACAAATACGCCTTACATATTAATGAGATCGATTTGTATTATTTCTATCGAATTTGAATTGACAATAACAATAAAGAAAATAATCCGTAATCCGAAACGTAATGTTTATATGGCTGGAGACCAAACTAGAGCCATCATTTGCATGATACGATTATTACTAATGCTGTCCACACGGGTGCAGCTTATGTTAACTAAATTCAATTAATTTAAAATTAAACTAACTGAATTAAACGAGCTTTTGATCGATATCCAAAGCGAAAGACCAGGTCTGCTTGATTTTCATTGTTTTAAAAAACATTAATGCATTGTTTTAATTTGGTCATTTTGTTTTAAATTTATTTGGAATTATTTTTCTGTTATGAATAATTTCTTTTAAGATACTAGCATTAATATTAGCCACTTTAAGAGCAAGGCATACTATTTTTTGAGATTAATGGGCCTATCTTTTGTAATCTCCATGAACTCATGTTTACTAATAAAAAAACTACCTCTTTTTGTTTATGTTTTTTCTCCAGTAATGGATAAAGTAAAACCAGTAATGAGCACCTTGTGATAGATACTTGCTAATGATTAGAAAAATGTTATAAAATAAAGAATCGTTAAGTTAGAAACAATGCAAAGCAGATGCTATGATAATATAATCTATATCTATAAAAGAGTTTGTCCTTAACAACTTACTCACTCATATATCAACGTACAGCCCAAACCCCTGGACCTAGAAACGTGAAATTTCGTAGGTGCCTTCCTTTTATGATGTAAGCACCCACTAAGAAAGGATTTTTCGAAATTCAACCCCTACGGGGTTAAAACAGGGTGTCAAAGTTTATATAAAAAAATATTTTTTTTGTTCGCATTTAATTGAAACTTATCGAACATACTCTAAAATATAAATAGTGAAACTATTATTTCAGCATTTCCCAAAATTTAACCCCTAAGGTGCTAGGAGAGCTGGAAAAATTTGTAAAATAATTTTTTTTCTGTATTCACCGAATGAAACATAGCATAAGTAGATACTCTACAAGAGAAATATCAGTTACGAAAATTCAACCCCTATGGGAATAATAATAATAACTGTTCATGATATTAAAATAAATTCGGACAAATTAATATTCAATTAAAAATGAAATTTCGACGGGGACTAGGATGGATTTAATCTGTAATAAAAGAATTTGATATTCAACCCCTAATGGCGAGAGTAGACGGTGGTTAGTTTAAAAAAAAAAATTTAACTAAGATCCGGGATATTTACGTTTTTTTATAAGTAATGAATAAAAATCAATATAAAAAAATGTAATATGTCATCCCCTATTACTTATAGAGGGTTCCAATTAGTTTCGAAGTTTACGCAAGCGAAGCCGCGGGATTCCGCTAGTAATTAATAAATAGATTAGACTAATAATTAGTTTAAATGTCCACCATTTTGACACTTATTAGCCGATTGTAATCAAATTAAGCTGTTTTACAGTTAAGTGTCTATAGATTATGATTCAGTAATGGTAGTATTCAAATATCAATAAATATTTCTAATTTTGTTCATTTTGATTCGCAAATTAAAATAAAATTTTACTTTACTGAACTATTAAAATTATAAAATATATCGCACCCCCGCAAAAAAAGTGTCACAAATAAAAAAATATTATACCGGGTGTCCCAGATAACTTTTCCAACATGGGGATCTCAGTATCTATAAGAGATACAGGTTTGGTTAAATGAGATGAATTATATGTATGAAAGGGGTGAGTATTACAACATAAAAAAATATTCATAATTCTATGTGGTTGAGGCGGTATACACAAAAAACTGAAAATTCTGAATTTCTTTAAATGGCTATAACTTTTTTGTTAAAATAGATAGGTACTTTTTGTTTGCGGTTTCTTAAAGCACTTTTTGTGTAGAATTGATTGGTGTATTTAGAATTTTTATATCACTTTTAGTTTCCAAGTTAGAAGCACTAACTTTAGTTTTTCTTATGGGCCACTTAGTTGAATATATCATATTTGAACGTGTTTTTTACTCTACTTTACAACGATATGTCACTTGCCATATTTATTATCGAAAAAAAGTCGAAATACTAAATATCAGTGGTATTTATGAAGTATTTTATTACAAACTTTTAAGTGAGCTATGAAAAACAAAAATTGTAAACAAAAATCACAATAACAACAATCAAAATAACAAATGAATATTTGAAACAATGAACTATTTAAAAAAAATATATTATAATTTTTTTTTCGATAATAAATATGACAAGTGACACATCGTTGTAAAGCAGAGTAAAAAACACGTTCAAATATGCCATAGCCAACATACATACACCATTCAATTCTACACAAAAAAGTGCTTTAAGAAACCGCAAACAAAAAGTACCTATCTATTTTAACAAAAAAGTTATAACCATTTAAAGAAATTCAGAATTTTCAGTTTTTTGTGTATACCGCCTAAACCACATAGAATTATGAATATTTTTTTATGTAATAAAACTCACCCCTTTCATACATATAATTCATCTCATTTAACCAAACCTGTATCTCTTATAGATACTGAGATCCCCATGCTGGAAAAGTTATCTGGAACACCCGGTATTTGAGATAAATATGTAGAATGATTCCAAATTACTATATAGGTATGTATTTCTACTAAAAACTGTCATTAATGTACTTCATGTACCTACCGTAAAAACTAGCATATTCTAAAAAAAATATCACATTTTTTATTTTATTTTTAAATACTTAATTACTAAGCGTTTTAATAGTTACCATTTTTCAAACATCACTGAAATACTGAAATATATAAATTAAATACTGTGTATCAGTCCTTTTCCTATACTACCTTTACAATGTTGATTTACCTAAATTGTTATAATTTAATTTATTACTATTTCCTCAAAACTACATTTTTTGGGTTGTGACACTTTTTTTGCGGAGGTGCGCTATGTTAAAAGTTGAGTTAATACAAATAATTAAGCATAACATATGGATCATTTTTTTATATTTGTATCGTGTACTAAATACCTATTAATTAATTTGTTTTGTTCGTAAAAATTAAAAATTAATTTACAATAAAATAATTTATTATTATATTTTATAGTGCAATAAAATTCAAGAGCTATTTCTACTACTGACCTTTTAATTTTCTTTTAAGTAGCTTCAAGATTATTTATTACGTTTTCCGTTAGTATCCGTGGCGAGCATTAAAACTGTAAGAACACATAAAATACTTTCGATTTTCGTTTTATGGGAAGGTTTCCTTCATGAACGTGTTTTAATAAACCAAAAGTCGAGGCCATTCTTATTGTTGTCTGCTCTTATTTTATACAGTAGAAATTGGTTAATACGATGTACCGGTTTTAACGACTCAAAATAAAAGTTCAACTGAATCCTATGTAATTGTATTTTGGCCGGTTAGTACGACTATCGGCTTTTACGACTTAATTTGACCGGTCCCTTCGAGGTCGTTTATAACCAGTTTCTACTGTACTTATTTTATTTTATGTTCTATTAAATTCTATTTCAATCAAACATGTTCTCCTATTTATGTAAATGAAGTGATTAGTTTTTTTTCTGAATTTTAAAAAATGAAAAAAAATCTAACCATGTACTTAGATAAGTACATACTTTTTTTTGAGTAGTTGTGTTTTACTTAATTTAATTTTCAAATGAGATAAATTGTACTTTTACTTAAGTATATTACCAAATATAAAAACATACAATTTATGAACCAAAAGTTTTATTTTCTGTAGAAGTAAGATTTCAGGAAAAATATATTGTGCTGAATTCGTACCCCTGCAAAAAAGTGTCACAACTCAGAAAATATAGTTTTGAGGAAATAGGAATAAATGAAATTATAACAATTTAGGTAAATCAAAATTGTAAAGGTAGTATACGAAAAGGACTGATACATAGTATTTAATTTAAATATTTCAGTATTCCTGTGATGTTTGAAAAATAGTACCTACCTTTAAAACGCTTAGTGATTAAGTATTTAAAAAATAAAATAAAATATGTGAATTTTTTTTAGAATACGCTAGTTTTACGGTAGGTTTATAGTAATTTGGAATCATCCTATATTTATCACAAATATGACATTTTTGAGTTGTGACACTTTTTTTACGGGGGTGAAAAATGTGCTCGAGCTTTGCTACTATAATGTCTTAATTGAAAAACAATTTGATCCAAAAGGTCTATAGTTATGAGCTAAACAAATTATTTCCTGTAGAAGTAAGATTTCGGAAGAAATATTATATTGTGCTGATATGTGCTTAAACTATACAGGGTGTCCCATTTTAATCTATCACCCCCCTAATTTTTTTTATCTATCAATTAAATCAAAAAATGCTTCAAATAAAAGTTGTTTGGTTTTGAGGGGGACCCAAAATGGCGTTATTAATTTTTTATTTTTTTGACGTCTTCATGGTCAAATAGGCCCAACTTTTTTTTTTCAAATGGAAACCTATATTTTTTATTACAATATATTATTGTTTGGAAAAAAACAAGTAGCTTTTGTTTCAAAAAATTTTTTGTATGACTTCATTTTTTTTAATATTCAACAAAATAATTTTAGATTTTAGATTTTTACTAATTTTTTACTCGAAACCCATTAACTTTAGAGGAAAAGTGTAAGAAGTAAAAAATGTTTATTTTAATATGATATAACTAGGAAAATTATTTCGGATTTTTTTATTTTATTTTTTATTTGCTTTAATATTTTGAAGAGCAAAAAGTTAACAAAAAATCCTGATATAATTTTCCTAGTTATATCAGATTAAAATAAACATTTTTTGTTTTTTACATTTTTCCTCTAAAGTTAATGGGTTTCGAGTAAAAAATTATTAAAAAACTAAAATCTAAAATTATTTTGTTTAATATTAAAAAAAAAAAAAATGGAGTCATACAAAAATTTTTTTGAAACAAAAGCTACTTGTTTTTTTCCAAACAATAAGATATTGTAATAAAAAATATAGGTTTCCATTTGAAAAAAAAAAGTTGGGCCTATTTGACCATGAAGACGTCCAAAAAATAAAAAATTAATAACACCATTTTGGGTCCCCCTCAAAACCAAACAACTTTTATTTGAAGCATTTTTTGATTTAATTGATAGATAAAAAAAATTAGGGGGGTGATAGATTAAAATGGGACACCCTGTATAGGTACTACTATATTTCGTTACTGAAAAATAATTTGGTCCAAAAGTTTCATAGTTATGAGTGTTACACTTATAAAATATTTGTATTCTTGTACCTACATCTTTTTGACAAAGGGTACTGTACTAATTGTTTTTGTACCAGCGCACAGCTCTAAAGAAAAACCTATTCACTAACCTATTAATTTTTCGATCGTTTACCCACTTTTTGGACGGTAGGGGAAAGCAGGTAGGATTCGTACACTTTTTACTCTGAGCCTTACAAAAAATAAACTATTAGCTATTACTAAATTATTTTAATACCGCTATGTTACCCATATATCTGGCTTTAATACTATGAAGTGTAGTTTTCATATAAAACAGCATGGGGAAGCTACGGCAATTTTCCTAAAAAATGAAAAACGTACGAAGGCACCCCAAGCATGGGGTAGCTTCGTACAGTCAAAGAAAATGCCATTTATTCAATGTATTAAATTCATTTATTGAGGTCAAAGTTAACACAGAATCAGCTTATATGTAGTAATCTAACAATTATTGTATTTAAAGCAGGGAGTCGAACCGAACCCGAACCCGAACCGAAAACCGGTTCCGGAACGAAATTTTTGGGCGAACCGGAACTGAACCTGAACCGAAATTTCAAACATGGCGTTGAACCTGAACCGGAGCCGAACCGAAAAACAATTTTTCGGTTACCGGTTCAATAAAGTTTAATTTTACCGGTTCATTAAAGTTTAATTTTTCATTGCGAATGTTTTTATTCAAATATGTATATTTATTATTCTGTATCAAATGTAAAATAATTTTTCTAACCACTTATAGTTGGCACCACTGACAAATGTAGTTGCGCTTAAATATTAGTATATTAATAAGTATAACGCCCAGTATTATCAACTTTAACTAAATGCTCCTTTAACTAACTGTCATATTATCAACAGATCCAAGCATAATACATTTAATTAAATAGATTTTAAATTATCTGCAGTATTTCTTTACAACATATATTATGTCCATTTTTCATTGAAAGCTTAAATATTGATTTAAATCACGTTTGTAATAGGTACAGCAAATTTACTTTAAAGGAGCATTTAGTGCTAAAGGAGCTTTAAATTGGTTGATAATACTGGGCATAAGTATAAGAATACTTGTGATTTTCGTGTTTTTAATTAACAAATTTTAATTTTTCTGCGGAATTTATAAATTAATATAAAAGACTTTATGTTCTTCTTTAAATATTGGCCTTCTACCAGAAAAAGTCATAATATACAAGAAAAAATGGGAAAGATTGAGAGAAAAATGGTATTTTCAGAAAAACATGAAAATTGCTATTTAAAAAAAATGCACGTAAAATTTAAATTGCATTGAGCATAATCTAATATTAACTGTCAATAATTTTATTATTCCGGCATAGGTACCCATTTTTTAAAATTAATACAAATAAAAAAAATAAGCCATAAAAAGTATTAATATATTATGTATATGTTACCGGCAAAGTATGAAATATTTGTTAAATAGATATTTATTATATGTATACTTTACCTAGGCCTTCTATAGAATACCTAGGAATTCTATAGAATGCCAAGATAATATTAGGTAATGTATTAAATAAAAGACAAAATAATATTATTAAAGCAGATAGATATTATTTAGTTAATTTAATTAATTTTAAAAAGTCAAAATTCATATAAGTAAGAATTTGGTTCTTTATTGTTAAAATAACAAAATACATGAACAATAATATAACATTTTATATTATAATAAATAAAATAAAATATTAGATTCGATTGCGTATGATATTATTTAAATATTTAATAACATATTAGTCCAGACGTGTATTAAGTAAGATTTAAGCCCCTCACTGTGAAAATAACAATTTCACAAAAAACAATACCTATTGGAACCTTAAATATTATATAATCAAAAATTTGTCCGAGTACGTATTAAGTGAGATTTTGGCTCTGAACATTCAAAATAACATATTATCAGAAACAAATTCTTAAACACTAGTTTAGATCACTTTACTGGACAGACATACATTTTTCAATTATACGCGTAAATATAAAAAGTTTATTTTAATCAATAATTCAGTATTGAACTGACAATACCGAATTGTAATCTAGAAACCTAGCTATCGAGAATGAAACAAGATTTTTTATTATATACATATTTGCATCAGAAGTATTTTTACAACATAAAGTAAAGCAACATCTGTGTCTGGGCCAAAATTATGATTGCTTCACCCCATTTATGTTTATATTTCATACATTGCCGGCTATCAGTTAGGTATTCTATACAATGCCTAGGAAATGTATATAATTAAATTCATTTCATACATTGCCTGGTGACTTAAGGCATTCTATAGAATACCTAGGAATTCTATAGAATGCCGGATTTCATACATTGCTGGTAACATATACACAAAATTGGAAAGTAAAGGTATGTAGGAAAATATACCTACATAATTCAGAAATTATAGGATAGGTTTAATTATAATTTAATTAAAATTATTACATATGTTTGAATAATTTACAAAAGTAAAAAAAAACCGGTTCGAACCGGTTCGGAGGTACATTGAACCGGTAACCGAAATAATAAAAAAATAAAAAATTGAACCGGAACGAAAACCGGAACTTTATTTTCTGTGTGAACCGGAACCGAACCGGTTCGAGAAATAGTACCGGTTCCACTCCCTGATTTAAAGTACTTATAATTGCTTAAACATAAATATATAAGACTTTTAATTTAATTCTTGGTAAACAATCTTTTTGCGGCCACCTAAAACATAAAATAGAATTGTGTTTATCGTGAAATGTGAACAGAATTGCCTATAGTTACAAGTAGAGGTATTAGGTATCTAGTAGAGCAGGATTCGTACAATACGAATCTACTCCACTCATAACTGTACGAAGGTACCCCAACCCGAGAAATCAACAAATTAATTTGGAATAAAAATTACCGTTATAGTTACACTAAAATGACTATTTAAATATTAAACCAAGATTTTAAGGCATAAACTATAATACATCACTTTTATAATTCGAGCATTACTTATACCAGCAAAGCGTGTTCAAAGATGAAAACAAAAAAAACTTAAGCAGAGCGAAAATACATATCGGCTTGCTCCATCGAAGCCGGTGCCCGTACTATCGGCCCGCCCCGCAGGTACCCTTTGCGTATGAGGGGGAGTCACCCATACAAACGCGAACATGTAAATGTATTAGATAGCATAGATATCATCACTGTACGAATGCTCCTTGTGTACGAATCCTACCTGCTTTCCCCTATACATATATAAAATTTCTCAAAAGTCACACTTCGATATTTATTTAAACATTTTATAAAAATCTGATCAAACAGTAATTGTGATACCAACACAACAAATATAACATACAGTGGTACCTCGCATAACGAACTTAATTCGTTCCGGGAGCAAGTTCGTTATATGAAACGCGTTTTCTCATAACAATACATGTTAAAAATTTTAATTCGTTCTGTAGCATAAAATATGGTACTGTAACATAAAAAAGATTGTACACACGTTTTTTATTTTTTAGTAAGAATCAGATTTAGGAGACCGAGGCTTGCAGAGTCAAATCCTCTTTCTAATTATTTCTTGTTTCATTTCAATAGAAATCACCTTCCTGCTTTTTTTAGAACTCATAATATACATAGACACACAAAATTACATTTATTAAAACAAACAGGTGTGTGAGTTAAGCACAGAAATAAACGACTGGCGTGCATTGATGCATGTTCATGCAAGTTTGAGCATCGACTGCGGGCGACCTTGGAAGTTCGGGTGACTTCGTGATACGTAGGAGTGTTCGGGCGGCAAAATTAAACACGATGCAGTTCGTTGTGCGAGTCGCGCAATGATCGAACAGAAAGTTCGTTGTGCGCAGCGTTCGTTATACGAGGTACCACTGTACGTTATTTATAAAGAAACTATTAAACGAATACATTTTCTTTTAATAACCTAACACTAAACAAATAATAAAGAAATAAAATGTTAGAAGCCTGTTAAACGCTAATGAAAATGTTGAAGTTAATTTACCTTACCCATATAATTTTATATGAACACATATGAATACATGGATAACACATATATATATATGTACACATGAATACGTACATGTGTAGGTAAACTTTTTACAAAAAAAAACTAACTCGTTTGCAACGATTTCATTACTAAAATTGCTGCAAGTGTATTTACCAGTGTTAGAATACATGTAAATGTTTGCTGTACAATTTTTGTTTGTTTTTGTAAATGTTTTATTACTGAATGTAGGGAAACTGTGATTTTCTTATTGCAGAAATTCGTTTAATTTTGTTCGTATTAATTACCTACATAAAAATAATATTAAAATTACTCGTTCTGAAGTTTAGTTATTAGATAATTATCGATATAAAAAGATAGACCTCCCCCAGCAGTAACAGTGGGGGAGGGGGGCATAACAATATAAGGAATAACGAAGCAAATAAATTATTTTAACTTATTCGGGAACAAATCTTAATAATTAAAAAAATTATACCGCCGACCGTTGACTGTGAACGATAAAAAAATTAAGTTTTCAATAACAAGTTATGTAATTTATTTTTAATTTTTAGTAACTGATTAAGCGTATTTATTTGAAAATAATATTTATTTATAGATAGTATATTATATCATTTTACATTTATTCTCTCAAATTTAATTATACCGTAAAGTACAGCCAGAAAAATATATAACCATTTAATCTTTTTCTGGCTGTACGCAATTACAAAAATCACTTACCATTAATTCTAAATAAATTAAAAATATTTTGTAGGTGCAGATTTGTTAATAAAAAAACATTTGAGCATATATGAAACATTGCACAGATTCGTTCAACAATATATAAACAATGTCAAAGTCTTAAGAATAGCATTTTTTACCAGTCACGGCTTACGTAGGAACTAAGAAATATATGAAATAAAACGGGCAAGTGCTTGTTGGGCACGCACATGATAGGGTTCCGTAGTCATTATCACTACGATTTAAAAAAAAGAGTTTTTTCAAAATTTTCGTGACCGAAGGGTTTAAATCAAAAAGTCATTTGGTTTTTATTATTGCATTTTAAGAGACCTATCAAATGACACCCCACTCAATGGGGTAAATGAAAAAAATATGACTTCACTTTTCAATCTATGATGGGGTCCAAAATATTTTTGACAATGTTCGTTATAATTTTCAGTGAAAGTAATAATTAAAAGCTACACTCTGAATTTTTTTCAGATTTTTTGAATCGATAGTTTAGAAAATAGAGGGGGGGGGGGACGCTCTGACAGCGACATTAAAAAGCAAATATTTCGTGACTGAAGGGTTGAAATCAAAAAGTTATCTGACTTTTTTTATTACATTTTAGGAGACCTATTAAATGACATCCCACTCAATGGGGTAAGTGGGGAAAAAATGATAGTTCACTTTTCAGTCTATAGAAGGGGGGTCCAAAATATTTTTGACAATGTTCGTTATAATTTTCAGTGAAAGTACTAATTAATAGCTACATTCTGGATTTTTTTCAGATTTTTTAAATTGATAGTTTAGAAAATAGAGGGGGGGACGCTTTTTCACGACTTTGACACCCCACTCAATGGGGTAGGTGAATTTTTTTTTTTTAAAACACTTTTCATTTTATGAAAGGGGGGCCTAAAAAATTGTATTTTCAAAAATTTTATCATTTCTGTTTTTGGGTCATTAATCTACGACCGTATGCCAAATTTCATCTTATTATCTCAAAATTTTTGAAGACGGACGGACATGGAGAAACTATAAGGGTTCCTAGTTTTCTACGGAACCCTAAAAATGCCTTTGAACCTTTACCATCAAAAAGTCAGCGAGAGCATATGTTTGTCTTTTTTAGTTTAGGCGTGAGAAACGCTTGAGTGACTGAATAAAAGTCGAGATTTTGATGTGGGCACCTTGAAAAAATAAATGGTGCCCGCCGCCCAACCGGTAGTCAAGAATATGCTCTTAGGTACAAAAAGGTTGGGGACCACTGATCTAGATAATATTACTAAAAACTATAAGAATTATTGAATAATTTAATGAAAAGAAATAAATATCTTTCTTAAATTACGATAAATTATAAGAAAATTTAAAGATAATACCCCCCCCCCCCCACCTTCCATATAAGTAATCACTGAATAATTTTAAGGAAAGAAGTAAAGATATTTAAATCACTTCAATACAAATGGACTGAAAAATTAATTTAAAATCATATTCAAGAATACTCCAAGTAAAATGTCCCCAATTTTCTTTTTGTGATTTAAGTGGTTGTAGAAGATTTTTACAAAAGCGTTTTAAGGAGATAATTATTTTGAATTTATTATAAAAATAAATAGAATAAGAAAATACATTCATTTATTATTTCGATGACAAAAAATTATTCTGAAACTTAAATAATCATTTGCATGGCACAGTTGTTTTCAATTACAATAAAAGTTAACTCAATTTTAATACTATATTATCTACATAGAATAAAATAATTTGTTTATGTGTTGAAAAATGTGATTAATGTAAAAAATCCGTGATCGATTTGGCTCCGATAGAGGTTGTTTGTTAATTATGATAATTTTTTATCAATATGGAAATATCCACGTTTATCTTATAGACAAATGTATATTATTACTAACAATGTTTTTATCACGGTGAAAATTTTGTTTCGTATTGAAAATATATAGGTATTATAAATACAAAGAAATACTTTATTAATGACATCATTGAATTTACCATATCGAAAATTGCACTTTCACTAGTTGGGTGGTGTAAAAAATATTCACACGACTGCACTTACTGATAAATGTTTATTTATACAACTATTATGTTTAATCTATATGAAAGTTTCCTTAGTTGGTGTAATAAATTATTTTATTAAAAGAATTTTAGATAAACATGACATCAATAAGATTTTTTTTATTATATTGAGGAAATCTTATTATATTAACAAGATAAATTTATTAAGCATTTTCTCATCTAAAATTTTCAATAAGATCGAATTTTTTTTCTGTTTAACATTTTTTTATTCCTGAAAATGAAATTATTTTTAAATTATCTCTGGCAATCCACGTTCAAAAAATATTTGCTTATTATTTCAATAATACCAAAACGAACAAAGCCCACTCGGTTTTTCGATCATCCTGTATAAACTACTGATCGTGGATAATCTAAAGCATACTGTTTTAATATCAAATCAAATAACATAACTAAATATAATACGAGATCAGTAAAAACAATTTGTACTTTTAACAGTAAAACAATAAACATATTTATTTGCAGCTCAAAATTAACGACGATTCGAAATTGGATTTCAGGACGAAATTCTGAACAATGCGTTCTTAGATGACACGTCAAACCAGATAACAAATATAGAACAATATATCTGAAATGTCCACTAGACACAAGTCGGCTCCAACTATGTAATAATTGAATTCGTGTTTTCATTTAGGCGAGTTTCTCTCCTTCGCTTCGAATTCTTTAACAACAGTCAGGGCTGATGCAGTACGTATATACACTGCTAAACTGTGATAATTCATATTATATAATATAGAACATATTTATTACAAAGTAATAAAGACGCTGTATATGACAGAAACCGTAAAATTAAGTTTGTTACGTAATAATTCCATATACACAGGTAGAAAGGTTTACTTGAGCCAAGTAAACCTTGTTTTGTATATAACGAAAATAATATTTTCTTAAGATAAGAAATATATTCTTAAACCAACAATAGTATTCTTGGACGAAGAAATAATGTAGTAGGATTAAGAGTAGGTACTTTTCTTATATGTATTAAGAAAATATTGTTTTCGTTATATACAAAACAAAATTTTCTTGGTCCAATTCGGTTTTTTTTGTGTGTACCTGAAGAATAACAATTTGTTCTTGTACAGTCTCAAACTGTAATGATATTTGCAGATACTCAATATAAATTGATAGATAAACTGCAATTATTACAGCCTATAATTATATTATTACAGTTTTAAAGAGTAAAAAATATTTTTTAATAATAGATTGTCGCTTACTATCTGGTATATGCAGGGAAAAAATTTATAATACTTTAAGTTTTTTTTTCATGTAAAATTAGAAATTAATGATTTTCAAATTTTTAGCGTAACCCACATATGTATATTCAATAATATTCATATATGGCTTCATGTATGTACCTAGTTGGACTCGGGATTGATTCACGAATCGATTGGTAAGGGTATTTTTTAAGTTGTGTCAAGTGGGTTGCGCGGCAACACCCACGTGTGAATTTTGATAAATTTTTTCTTTACCTTGTGCTTTGAGACCTTCCTTTGTGCCAAATTTCAAGATTCTAGATCAATAGAAAGTACCCAATAGGTGAGTTAATCTCTCAGTATCAAAATACGCCGTATATTTTTATACTTGAATTTTTATAAGACTATGAGGCTGTAAACCTTAGTATTTAATATTAATTTAAATTTAATACCTTTAACCATTCCTGCATGAGAAAAGGGGACTTGGTGGACAGACAGACAGACAACAAAATGATCTATAATAATTCCGTATTTTTGCGCATCCCACGAAGTGGTAGCTTGATTTTCTATCCGTCCGTCCGTCCGTCTGTCTTCCACCGTGAGATCTCGGCCCCCTGACCACCTAGAGATCTCGGGTTTTCGCTATATGGTAGGTCTGTGGTTCTAGCTTAGCCCATTTTAGGAATTTTTGCGGTCATGACTCCCTCCCCCTCAAAATTTTTCATATATGGCTTCATGTACCTCGTTGGACTCGGGATTGATTCACGAATCGATTGGCAAGGGTATTTTTTTTTGAGTTGTGTCCAAGTGGGTTGCGCGGCAACACCCACGTGTGGATTTTGATAATTTTTTGTTTTTGATTTGAGGTACGGAACCTTAATAATTATTTACATACATATATATTTCTAGAATTTTCTCTCGATTTAAGAGTTTATTTAAAAATCGACAACTGCTTCAACAGGCGTGGAAATCACATCCTCACCATGACGGTAGTAATAATAGGGGAGAGGGGGGGGGGGTACCAAAAAAAATACTAGAACAATAAAATGTTTCTAACTAATTTTTTTATAGTTCTTAAAAAAATTTTATAGTACAATTTTGGTAAAATTAAAATACAGTCCGGATCTGACATTTTACTAAATATACAACGAGTGTCATCGTTTTTACTTCGAACCCCCTTTGAAAGAATATCGACATAAATTAAACAATCTTGTTAAACCGTAACATAATTGGAAAGTAGCATAAATTAGTATGATATTGGAAACCAATTAGAGGACGTTTGAATATATACATATATATGGTATATACAGAATACTGTTTCCATTTGATGTCTCTGATGATTTGGCAAATTGCTTCCACATAAATCGTGTCATGTGTCGAATCATCAAGTCGTCATAACAGGGGGTGTACAAAATGGCGGAAACAATAATTAAAGTACGTGTTTTTACGTCATGAAATAACATTTTATATATGTCGATAATTTTATGGACTTATTAAGTTTATTAATTCTTTAAAGACCTTTGGTATAAAAAAAGATATTTGAAAGATATGTTATATTTTTATATTGGCTATAAGAATTTTTTCTAAGCTGCACATTTTAATACTCTTGCCAATCGATTCGTGAATCAATCCCGAGTCCAACGAGGTACATGAAGCCATATATGAAAACTTTTGAGGGGGGGGGGAGTCATGAATGTAAAAATTCATATAATGGGCTAAACTAGAACCACAGACCTTAGTGAAAATCCGAGGTTTTTATGTGATCAGAGGGCCGAGATCTCGCTGTCTAAGACAGACAGACGGATGGAAAATCGAGCATATAATAAGCACTACCACTTCGTGGGTTGCATTTGAAAAATGCATAAAGTTACTAGACATGTTCGGGTTCAGGTTCAACATGATTCAAACTATTTGTATTCAAATCGGGTGTCTTCAAATTTGTATCAATATAGTAGACATTTAACACTTAGGGACTCGCTAATGGGTCTAACGGACCGTCCTTCGTATTTTGGTTAAAATCTTTTAAAGTTTGAAGTGTGCGACATTGCCGCTTTTAGTATATATCTTTCAACGATAGAATAGCACTGCAGATGACCGTTATAGTCGTCAGTTTGTTCAAATTGTCATAACTAAATTTGATACAGAAAGCGACTGAGATGTGATTTTATCCCAAAGAAGATATTTTAATTTTGTTAATTTTCAAAGTTGTTTTTTTTTATAATGATTGATCTCTCATTGTTAATTCATATACGTACATTATAGTAGTGTAAGAAAATATAGAAAATTTTGTTTAAAATAAGTAATTACAGAAATTTCAACAATTACTCTAAATCTTGTTATAAAAGTATGGAAAAATTCCTTTAATTTTTGTAATGACTGTTTGATTAAGTAAAAACAATAAATATTAGTATATGATTGAATATTGTCTTTCTTTATTGACAAATTATCCTTATAAGAAAGTAAATGTGCACTTCTATTCAGCAGTTTTGGAATAAACATTTGATATTAAACTGGGTCCAGCGCACCCGGTAGCGAGTATTTATGTTACAAATCAAGGCGCGAGTCCCTAAGTGTTAAAATAAAATTGTTTTGTTAAAAAAATAATTAAAATTAACACAAATAGCATTCATGTATCAATAAAAATGACATGTCTATCTTTATACAGGGTCCTCCAATAGTGCGTCCGGCATTCCTAGCGCACTTCCCGTTGGAGATAGAAAAAAATGTTTGGTACATAATATTATTGGTTTGAAAAGATCAACGTCGTAAAATTATTTTCAATAATACAGGGTGTTTCATTTTTGCGCTGTAACAAAAACAAACATTTTTTTAAATGGAACCCCCTATAACTTTTTCAGTATTCCGATGTCATATTTTAACCTCCACATTATCATCTATTCATTTTTACTTTCTTATACCAATGTATATGAAATATACATATAGTATAAGTAAGTATAGTAAACGCGATTTTTTTCGAAATCCGGATTTTGATGGAATTATCAATTTTGACCTTCCCTGAATCCATTCTGACTATTTTCGCCATGATGTCTGTGTGTCTGTCGGTCTGTCGGTCTGTCGGTCTGTCTGTCGGTCTGTCGGTCTGTCGGTCTGTCTGTAGACGCTGTAACTCAAATACGACAAATCGTAGAAAGGTGGAATTTTATACTTAAGATTGATTTTTGCCTGGGATGAAAACCTCCTATTTTTGAAAACGATCATTCAACCGGAAACGGATGTTTACCTACATCGATTTTTGAATTTTTCGAATAACACTGAAACAGTGCGAATTAGAGAAAAATGACAAAGTTGAAAATTGTAGGTAATATTATTATCTATAATTTATGTTCTATTCATTTTTTCGAAAAAAACAAATTTAATTTTTTTTTTTTTTTTACCAAGTATTCGTTTTTAAGTACATTTCAAATGGTTGATAACAGAGAAGAAATATCTGCCATGAGTGTCATGGGACTTTCTTATACGTATTACAGAGACTGTACGTGTTTGTCATAGGTACCATGGGTCTTTCTTATACGTAATATTGAGAATAAACACTGTACACTCTATTTCATTTAGTTTGCAGTGGTCGCCGAGTGACATGACGGTATGAGTCGTGATCCGTACGGTCAAATCACCCGACAACCAGTAAAATTACATGAGTAAACATCCGTTTCCATCTTATTGTTAGTAATTATGTTAAACAAAATTCGTTCGATACATAATTTATAAAATAATATTTCTATAGTTTATGTCTCATTCATTTTACTCTATTTTTTATTAGTTTGTCAGAAATATCCTTCACTAAAATAAAAATCACGTACACTGTTCACTGTCATTATTACGTATAAGAAAGTCCTGTGGCACACGGCAGATTATTTGATTTAGTGACAGTGTTGCCAAATTATAAATTTTTTTTCGAAAAATAATCCATAAACAGGGTCAACTTTAAAAAATCGTAGAGACCTCGTTTTTTTTGAAGCTATTGATTTTTTTAACAATAATATTAGTCCTGATAAAGAGTAACATTTTGATAATAACCAATTTGAATTTAATTATACAGGGTGTCCATGAAAAAATGTCAAAATTTTAAAACTTAAAAATGATAAAACTCATTTTTTTCAAATGCGACTACTCTTTTTTTATTTCTCTATTCGATGGGGGTTTTTCTCCTTTTCAATTTGTATAGGAGATGTCCTATGTCTAAACCCCATCGTTTCTCAGATATTCAATACTTTTAATAAAATTAACCTTTTTATTACATTTTTATACACCGAAGTAGGCCGTGCTGATGAAAAACAAATGACAAAATGTAGTACTTAAGTATCAATATAATATTTGATTAAAATTAATAGTTAAAACGGATTATACTTATGTAATACAATTATTTCTTTTATTTAAAAAAATTATGAAAAGTTACAAAATTGAAAAAACATAATAGATAAAAGTTGAAAATAAATGTTCTAAATGTCTTCTATTTTCATCCAGGTTCAAATCATGGCTCAAATCAATTTGCCGGCATGTGTTTTTCATTAGCACGGCCTACTTCAGTGCATAAAAGTGTAATAAAAAGGTTAATTTTATTAAAAGTATTGAATATCTGAGAAACTATGGGGTTTAGACATAGGACATCTCCTATACAAATTGAAAAGGAGAAAAACCCCCATCGAATAGAGAAATAAAAAAAGGGTAGTCGCATTTGAAAAAAATCAGTTTTATCATTTTTAAGTTTTAAAATTTTGACATTTTTTCATGGACACCCTGTATAATTAAATTCAAATTGGTTATTATCAAAATGTTACTCTTTATCAGGACTAATATTATTGTTAAAAAAATCAATCGCTTCAAAAAAAACGAGGTCTCTACGATTTTTTAAAGTTGACCCTGTTTATGGATTATTTTTCGAAAAAAAATTTATAATTTGGCAACACTGTCACTAAATCAAAAAATGAATAGATGATAATGTGGAGGTTAAAATATGACATCGGAATACTGAAAAAGTTATAGGGGGTTCCATTTAAAAAAAATGTTTGTTTTTGTTACAGCGCAAAAATGGAACACCCTGTATTATTGAAAATAATTTTACGACGTTGATCTTTTCAAACCAATAATATTATGTACCAAACTTTTTTTTCTATCTCCAACGGGAAGTGCGCTAGGAATGCCGGACGCACTATTGAAGGACCCTGTATATTATAAAACGCAACGTCTTTCTCTGTGTCTGTCTGTCTGTTTGTATGTGTGTTTATCACTAAAGAACCACTTATCTGATTTACGTAGATATGTCTCTACTTAGGTTTAAGTATATATTTTCTTTCGTTAGGTAACATAAGGAATAAGCAATGACGATAATAGTAAATCAAGTCGAAAAAAAATTGCCACCAGCGCGCTTTTTTGCAATTTGCGGCCTAAACCGTTTAATATTGAACAATATAATGTATATAGTAAAAATATCTATATATTTCAAAAATCCGTAGTTCGCGCTAATATACAAATATTTTAGATAAAATAGGATTCAATCTAGATTAGAGTGTTATCTAACAAATTTAATAGGAAAAATTCAAATAGGGTAAACGTGGGGTTATGACCTATATACATGTATTTGCATTAGACTGAATTTGGACTAGTTAGTACATGTATACAATTGGATACAAATGCTAATTTCTAAAATTAAAATCAAACGTTCAATTAACCCAATAGACGTAATAAACTAAACCACCAATTTCACATCATATTACCTACCAATGTTACATTATATTATAGCTGCAAGCATAATTGCCCAATGTAATTTATGCTTCACCAATTGCACATCCCTTGCTGCATTTTGTATATATATGTAAGCGTATCCTCTCTTGTTTCCAGGTTCCATAGCCAACGTCATTTCATAGGCGTCCGTAAATAATAACAACAATAAAATTCCAGATTTTATAATATACTAGAGCATTGGTCCCGGTGTTACCCGGGTTAATATCCACAAAATTATAGTGGTCTAAATTAATAAAACATAGAAATCGTAAATTATAGAATTCTGTATTCCATGGCTACTACTTTTATACAAATGCCAGTTATTATATCAAGAGCCCATGGTAGTTTTTTACCCGTCATCGAACATCCTCAAAATAATTAGCGGATTTGCAAGTAAACATACTAGATAACAACAATCCGTCGGTCGCCCTAATCAAATCCTGTGCATAATTAAGGTAATTAACGCTAATTAGCGCAATTTTCGAGACGAATTCCCGTCATAGAACATACGAATGAAATTTATATGAAAATATAGATAAATATGTATAGTTTTAGAATATACCGGTCGCCCTCACCATATCCTGTGCAAACCACTCCAAAAACCGACTTAAATGTTTTAACAACAATATCTTAATTATGCACAGGATTTGATAAGGGCGACCGATGTATTGTTGTTCTCTAGTATGTTTACTTTCATATTAGCTACTTATTTTGAGGATGTTCTATGACGGGTGATAAACTACTGTCATTTTTTTTACCCCCTAAAATCGGTTTTTGGGGTAGTTTGCACAGGATATGGTGAGGGCGACCGGTATATTCTAAAACTATACATATTAATCTATATTTCCATATAAATTTCATTCGGATGTTCTATGACGTGAATTCGTTTCGAAAATTGCGCTAATTAGCGTTAATTATCTTAATTATGAACAGGATTTGATTAGGGCGATCGACGGATTGTTGTTCTCTAGTATGTTTACTTGCAAATCCGCTAATTATTTTGAGGATGTTCGATGACGGGTAAAAAACTGCCATGGGCTCTTGGTCCATATGCGATGTTTACACCGAAAAAGACAAAACAGCAACACGGTGTTTTAAAACACTTCGTATTTAAAAATGTATGGGGTTTATTGTACTTTTATAAAGAAGGTTGCTGTTTTGTTTCTTCGGTGTAAACACGCCATTATTATGTGACTTCATGGAAACAAAACACGACTTGATAAATATTTTGCTTCCTGGCAATATCGAAGATACGAGAAGCTATGTGATCGTTTTAAAAATTAGAAAAAAAAATTTGTTCCATGTCTGTTTGTCTGTCTGTGTGTTTCTGTCAGTCACACGCATAACTCATGAACCACTGAATCGATATTGATGAAACTAGGTTGGTTAGTTGGGTCTGGCTTGAGGACGGTCCCATTTCAAAATTATTAAAATCGTATGTAAGGAGAAGGGGTGACATCCCAAAAGATTTATTTTTTTAAGATATTTGAAGAAAGAGTTATAGAACCTTTTTTGTAGAGTATTCATTTTTCTATAATATAGGACACCACAACGTTTGTTGTAAAATATTCCCTTACAAAGATCTATCTCAATTTGCTTTAAAAAATACGTCATTTCTTTTTACATTACTATTTACTTTGATATATCAAATGTCATTTTGATATTTGTATAGCAGAAAAATTTAGATTTGGATTGAAATTGTCAAAAAATTAAAAATATACGACACAAAAACCAGGCGCGTATTAAGAAAAATGTTGAATTAATATTTTTTATTAAAATTGTATGAAAACTAAATGGTAAAACCAATGGCAGACATGTGAATACTTTGTCAGTTTTCATTTAAATTGTTCAATAATTAACTACCTTTGATGAATTTAGCACGAGGAAGCACTGTGTTTTCATAAAATATTAATAGCCACGAACATGTACAGAAAAAATATCTAACTATTGGTCAAAACCGCATTGAAATTGGTTCAGTAGTTTTTGAATCTAATATAAGCCACATACAAACAAACATTTAGTTTTATAAATAGAGTTTTTAATTAAATTTCAAACGTGGAAAATATTTATTGACTAACAATTCCGATACATCTGCATTTTAACTGTATTTTAATATAGACCGTTATAGTAGCTATCTATGTATGCATTTTAGATGAGATATATTATATATACCAATCTTTAAACTTTGTCGACTGATGGAACCCTTAAAAATATGAGTATAAGTTTTTTTGGCGAACCCCTTTTCATCCATATAAAAATATTACTTATATCCAGTATCATAAAGGAGCTAGCAAATTTACTAGCTAGCAAGCACTCTCAAATGAGGTATCAAACTTAGATCACAGTTTTCTTTGAGTTTTTAATAGATTTGATAGAATGAAGTTGATTTTCACCGTTACTCAAGGTTAGTAAATATACGTTATAGCTAGTACACACTAGTAGACATGTTGCGCGATTCTGGTCTCTGAGACGTGTCTAAGGTTGTCTCGTAGACATGTCTATAGACCAATCCCCGTCTACGGGCCTGTTGCGAGACCAAAAATCGCATGTCTAAGGTCTCCCGATCGGAATGGGAGACAACATGCAACGTTAGACATGTTGCGCAACATTTTGGCAGTGTGGACGTCACTCGCTGTCTATAGACGAGACACGGCCCAGTCTATCTACAGCTATTGAGTGGTAGATAGTAGTAGTCCTCCATAGTGGACAACGAAGATGAGACTGAGAAATTCACATCGTAGTGTGGACGCTAGACGAGACAAAGAACGGTGTATCTAGACAGTCTAAGACCGTGTCTCTAGACGGTCTATAGACAAATCGCGCAACATGTCTACTAGTGTATACTAGGCTTTATATACCTTTGTTTTTACTTCGTATGCATGAAATTATCTGTCAAAAGTTGATACCCCATATCAAGTTTTGCTAGCACCTTTATAATACCAGATATGAAAATATTATATGGTTAATTTAATAAGGTCAGATCCGTATTAAGTACAAATTTTAATTACTACCTACAGTGCCCCTTTGTATCTCGATTAAAAAAAATATACAAAAAAATACTTTTTAAAAAGAAACTTTTATTAAAAATGCACTAAAAAAGAAAAAAATATATTTTCAGCTACAACAAAATTTTTAGGTTTTTTTACTAAAACCAATAAAAGTGCGGCAAATGTATAAATGAATAATTTCATATACATTTACCTTTATAGCGCCCTGCACTTTTATTAGTTTTAGTCATAAAAACCTGAAAATTTATTTTTTACTTTTTAGTGCATTTTTAATAAAAGCTTCTTTTTAAAAAGTATTTTTTTATATAATTTTATTTTCAAAATTTTAGTTACTGATTGACCAACTAACTAACATACTAACAGTTAAGCTCGTCTAACTCTTTCATTTGATACCCATATCAAGATGGTTGTAAAGAAAAAGGTACTCCGCCACCTTGGGGCGTCCGCCATATTGGATTTAGAACAATATTAGATATACTATATTGCATTGTCACCGGACTTATACACGTATACAAAATTTCAAAGCTCTAGCTTAATTAGAACCACTCGAAATTTTGATTACAATATTTTACCTTAACATACTAACTAACAAGGAAACCTTTTCAGGTCGAAAATTCGTATCGAGTTTAAACTTTGGATATAGTAAGAGGAGGTTAAAGTAAGTAAGAAAAAAGTTATCTTAGCTGCGGTAAAACGGTTTAAGGGGGTGAAATACCCCTATGAAAATGTGCAAAATAATCATATTTTTTCAAATAACTGTAACTAATGAAAATTTTAAAAAATCTACAATGCAAAATTTTCATGATTTTTTATGCTCTTTCGAATGGCGATAGTCGAAATTCCACTATGAAATGTGGGTGGGGGGGTGGGGGTTAACGGTTTAATTTTTTCGAATTTTAACTATCACCATTCGAAAGAGCATAAAAAATCAAGAAATTTTTGTTTTATAGATTTTTTTAAATTTTCATTAGTTTCAGAGTTATTTGAAAAAATATAATTATTTTGCACATTTTCATAGGGGTGTTTCACCCCCTTAAACCGTTTTACCGCAGCTGTGATAATTTTTTTTTACTTACTTTAACCTCCTCTAACTATATACAAAGTTTAAACTCGATACGAATTTTCGACCTGAAAAGGTTTCCTTGTAAGAAGTGAAATAAAAGTTTGTAAAAAAACGTTGCTGATATTTTTCGTATCCGAAAAAAAAAACTTAAGGGCGCCAATGATACCTTCCGCTTCCCGTCTAGCCCCTCACTACCCTTCCTGAAAACACGGAGGTTTGTTTTGCGTGTTCGAATCACACACTAGACTGGATTTAATTAAATATTCGATATTATATCGACTTGCTTAGGTGTTTGTGTGTGAAATTTCAAAAATATCTAAATTGATTTCCCTTGTAACGTGCTAATATAAATAAACCTGTACGCGGTTTGATTTTAAACTTATAAAAAGTTATTTTCTTTTTTGGTTATATGCTGAGAATGTCGAACGTGTTTATATTTACAAATCGCATACATTTTATTAAATCAGTTGAGTTTTTTTGTAAGTAAATGCAATATTTTCTATTTGCTTTATGGTATTAAATCTATGTACATGAACTGAAAAATGAATTTACCTACGAATGTGGCTATTTGCACATACCGTATGTGCATGCAATTGGCTATTTGCACATACTGTTTATGTAATTAATTAGGTTAGGTTTTTAAGTTAGGGTAGGTTAGTTTACGTTAAGGGAGAAAACCACTGTGACGGAAAAAATATTTTTTTTCTTACATAAATATGTGTACAAAAAACATTCAATTTAGTGAGACGATGTAGCACGGCCGGTTATGACAAAACAAAAACATTAAACACGTTTATCTCGGAATGACATTTTTCGACCTGGTCGACACGATTCATCAAAGACTAATGAACCGATTTCATTTTTTTTTTATAATTTTCGTAATTGCAGTAGCTATCTTTGCACGTAGCCGATTTTTGAAATTTTGATAATTACTGTTCTTAAAACCGCTCTAATAAAAAAATAGGTCTTGAAAATGAAAAAAAAAATTCAAACAATCGCCATTTTGTGAAAAAATAAAATAAAATAAAACAGCTAAGTGCAACGATAACTACATTCATATAGATATTGATAAAATTTTTATTTACTTTTTTCATATAACCCTTCTCGAAATTTCGAGTCGACCATAGAGAAAATTTTTTTGTTTTGGTCGTCACATCGAGGTTCATAACTTTGTAAATATTTAATATTTTTCAATAAAAATTTATATTAAATAAGTTGAATATATACTTAATAAAACGTCCTTTACCTTATTCAAAACTAATTAGTTATATCTGTGAAAAAAATTCCCAAACATTGACAATTTTTTGACCCGTCACAGTGGCTATCCCCCATTAGTTAGTGGTATGTGCAAATAGCCAATTGCATGCACATACAGTGTGTGCAAATAGCCCATTGCATGCACATACGGTATGTGCAATTGGCTCCATTCATTACTTATTATAATTAAATTGAAATAAAATTATTAATGGTTTCGGAATTTATAAAATGTATGTTAGTAATTTAAGGTACTGGCGCCAATCAAGGACACTTTAACCCTAGAGTCTTTCCATAAAAGCTCAAACTAACAACAGAGGTAGGTGAAGAGATGGGTGGTAGCTACTGAGAAGCTTAACCTTGACAAGCGAACAGTTGAAAAAATACATAATTACGGTTTTTTATCGAAGGCGGCAAAATACACATAGCGCGCCGACTAGGGTTAAGAGCAAGATATACTGATTTTTGGGATTGATGGGCTTAATTTTTTTAATTTTCATGAACTCATGTTACTAATAAAACAAGTAGGTACCTCTTATTAAAACAATTTCAACTTATTTTTTTAAAATGGAAACCTGTTTCTTTTTTTACATATTCGTATCTTAGAGAAAAAAAGAAACAACTTTTTTGTCTGAGAACTTTCAAATGGCAGTAATCAAATATCAACAAATATTTCTATAATTCAGTACATTTATTTTAAAATTTCCTAATACTGGTATAGTGCCCAAGATTGTTGCCAGTGTTTTATTTAGCTTTATGCAAAAACGACACAAAATAAGAAATATGAATTTCGTAAATATCGTTTTATTATGTATTTGAAAAGAAAACTTTTGATGAAATGGTTCCATAAAATATTTATGAGAGAATATTGAAAGTTCGTAATGTGTTATTGGAAGTTCAAAATGTCAAGGTCACATAACCATTAATTCTATCAAACAATACCCAATTATTGATAACTCAATGAGTTTGATATAAAAAACAAACAACTAGGAAGTAAGGACAACTAAATTGTTTGAAGTTTCAGACTTTAAAAGCATTTTCTTATGAACTTTATAAAAAATATTTGTGTTCTTCTTGAATAATAATTGTTCTTCTTTTTTGTATTATATAATAATAAATATAATTTCACAGGTACTGTGTTTGATTGGTAATTGTGGTTTTTAAACGAGAACGAGACGAAATTGCCTTAAATTCGAATGAAATGAGACCGACTTTAATTTTTACTATAAATAATATAATTTTTATTTATACAGGTTGTTTCATAATTAAATGTTAATTAATATGTGCATGATTTTATAATAAATAATCTGCCGTGTGCCACGGGACTTTCTTATACATAATAATGACAGTGAACAGTATACGTGATTTTTATTTTATTGAAGGATATTTCTGATAAACTAATAAAAGATAGAAAAAAATGAATGGGACATAAACTATCGATATATTATTATAAACATTATGTATAGAACGAATTTTGTTTAACGTAATTACTGACGAAAACGGATGTTTATAATATTCTTGTCATTTTTTTTTTAATTTTGGATTTATTTTTGAAATAAGACAAAAATGTCGAGTATGTTATTATCTATAATTTATTCCCCATACATTTATTGCCAACAGTTATGATTTAGCCAGAAATATATTTTTAAAATAATTATTTAAAATAATCTATACTGGTTGTCGTGTGATTTGACCGTACGGATCACGACTGAGACCGTCAAGTCACCCGGTGACTACTGCAAAATAAATGATATAGAGTGTAGTGTTTATTCTCAATATTATGTATAAGAAAGACCCATGGTACCTATGGCAAACACGTACAGTCTCTGTAATACGTATAAGAAAGTCCCATGACACTCATGGCAGATATTTTTTCTCTGTTATGAACCATTTGAAATGTACTTAAAATCAAATACTTAGTAAAAAAAAAATTTTTTTTTCGAAAAAATGAATAGAACATAAATTATAGATAATAATATTACCTACAATTTTCAACTTGGCCATTTTTCTCTAATTCGCACTGTTTCAATGTAATTCGAAAAATTCAAAAATCGATGCAGGTAAACATCCGTTTCCGGTTAAAAGATCGTTTTCAAAAATAGGAGGTTTTCATCCCATGAAAAAATTAATCTTAAGTATAAAGTTTCACCCTTCTACGATTTGTCGTATTTGAGTTACAGCGCCCACAGACAGACAGACCGACAGACAGACAGACAGACAGACAGACACACAGACATCATGGCGAAAATAGTCAGAATGGATTCAGGGAAGGTCAAAATTAATAATTCCATCAAAATCCGGATTTCGAAAAAAATCGCGTTTACTATACTTACTTATACTATATGTATATTTCATATACATTGGTATATAAGAAAGTAATAATATAAACATATGTCCGTTTTTGCTTTATTTTTGATATATAGGATGATCAAGATTTTTTAATATTAATTAATTAACAGTCAATTAAAATTATTAACAGATAGTTGTTCTTTATTTTCTTTACTGGAAAACAATTTTAATACAAAAAATAAGCACCATTAATAAAATAATGTTTGTTTTTTAACAAAAGCAGTGGCTTATAATTTTTTCTTTCAAAATAATCATGGTGACATTAATTGGGACGCCACTGGTTGAACCTGAAAATATTTTTCACAAAGGTATATCTCTACACCTTGTATACACCCTTCAAGTTTTATAAAAATATCTAATGTAGTTTCAGAGTTATTAAAAAAATATTACTTTATAAACAAATCCTGTAAAATAAAAATAAAGCAAAAAAGGACCTATGTTTACATAAACTTTTTTCTAAAAATCATGTACTGATTAACCCTCTTCAATATTGACATACCTACAATTATAAAAAAACATCCTGTATGTCGCAATTGAAAAAAAATTATAAAAAACTTAACGAGACAAGCTTAATTTTTTTTCGAGACGATATTTTTCTGATTTTCATCTCGTCTTGTATGTAACCCTAATTAATTATCAAATATCAAACCTACAAAAAAATAATTTAAAAAAATACTATATTGATTCGTATGTCATCAATTTAAAACAGATTATCTATCCATATAATAAAAGAGCTTGTCCTTAACCACTCACTCACTCATTCATATATCAACGTACAGCTCAGACCCTTGGACCTATAGAAACTTGAAATTTTATGGGTGTCTTCCTTTTCTGATCTAAACACCCACTAAGAAAGGATTTTTCGAAATTCAAACCCTACGAGGTGTCAAAGTTTGTATAAAAAAATATTTTTTTGTTCGCATTTAATTGAAACTTATGAAACATACTCTACAGTATATACAAATAACGAAACAATGTTTTCAGTATTTCCCAAAATTTAACACCAAGATATTTACGGTTTCTTAATGAATAAACATCAATATAAAAAAATGTAATATGTCATCCTTCTATCACATTAGTTTCGAAATTTATGCAAGCGAAGCCGCGGGAATACGTTAGTTTTAACATATTTCCACTTAAAACTAACCCCATTCCTGGACCATTTATTATCAACTTATGCCTATACAAACAAAGTACATTTATTGTATACTCATGAACATATTAACAAAATATATGTTCTGTAAACCACAGAAATTATAATTAAATTTATTTGTCAGCATTCATAATATTGTATGAAATATTCAGATAAACATATATAATTTCCTATACGAACCCCGATAGTCTCGTAATAATAATATTGATAATATCGACAGTTAATGTTGTTGATCATATTTTATAATATCCAATGTGTAAATATAGATAATTATTTATGACGTTATTAATAATACAGAAATATGCTTGTTATTAATTAATATAGTAATAAACATAACATTATAGATCGATTGGTGATATTATTATTTCTTACATTTACATATATCAAGTTATTTAAATTTAAAACTTTTATGCCCGGTATTATCAACCAATTTAAAGCTCCTTTAGCACTAAATGCTTCTTTAAAATAAATTTGCTGTATTACAAATGTGATTTAAATCAATATTTAAGCTTTCAATGAAAAATGGATATAATATATGTTGTAAAGAAATACTGCAGATAATTTAAAATCTATTTAATTAAATGTATTATGCTTAGATCTGTTGATAATATGACAGTTAGTTAAATGAGCATTTAGTTAAAGTTGATAATACTAGGCGTTATGATTTAATTAAAAAGATGATGAAGTGCTATACATAAAAATGGTACCTCATCCCCCCCCCCTGTATAAAAATTTAATTTTTATAACTCATGTCTATTATTATCTATAATTATGCCAAATCACAGTTTTTTATAGTAGCACAAACAACAGTCCAGTGGCTAGAAATCTGTGGCTGTGACCGACAGACAGATAGACATAGTGCTGATTCCATAAGTTCCCGGGAAAAAAATGTAGATCTGCAGAGATCTTCTCAGATCTCGATAGATCTGCATTTTGAGACAACATATTTTTCACTGGTTTTTGATCTGTGGAGACTAGTAAAGATCTACAACGGTCTTCAAAGATCTAAAACGATCTACAAAGATCTACAACGACCTACAAATATCTCTAGATATTTTTGTAGATCCTTTTAGATCTTTGCAGGTCATTGTAGATCTTTGCAAGTCTCCACAGATCAAAAATCAATGAAAAATATGATTTTTCAAAATGCAGATTTGTCGAGATCTGAGTAGATCTCTGCAGATCTACATTGTGTTCATTTTTCCGATTTTGAACTTAAAAAAATGAATTTTATTAAAATTAGTTGTATACCTAACATAAGTCGTTTTCTATTCAATAAATATACCCGGAGAAAAATTGAGTCGATTTTTTTATTACAAATTACAGTTACCGATTAAAATTTTTAATTTTTTATCAACAAATACAATCTTTTTTTTATATTTTCAATTTTTTTCTATATTCGTAAATATCATTTACATGATTTATTCTACTAATTATTCTTAAGTTAAATTGTACCTATGTCAATAAAGTGCTATACAAATTATTTCATTTCAATTAAAAGAAAATACAATAAGTACTATGATTGTGTAAAATTAATTATAATAACAGTATATTGCTTCCTCGCAATATCGAAGATACGAGAAGCTTTGTTATCGTTTTAAAACGAGAAAAAAAATTTGTTCTCCGATTTCAAAAATTTTACTTTATTTATCCGTTTCAGGTCAAGACAAACACTTTTTGTTCCGTGTCTGTCTGTCTGTCTGTGTGTGTGTGTGTGTGTGTGTGTCTGTGTGTGTGTCTGTCCCCCAATCCTTGTCACACACTTAACTCATGAACCACTGAACCGATATTGATGAAACTTGGTTGGTTGGTTTGGTCTGGCTTGAGGACGGTCCCATTTCAAAATAATTAAAATTGTGTGTAAGGGGGAGGGGTGACATCCAAAAAGATTTATTTTTCGAAGATATCTCAAGAAAGACACATGTTACGTGAAAATTTTATAGAACCTTTTTTGTAGAGCATTCAATTCTCTATAATATGGGTCACCTACTTTTGTTGTAAAATATTCCCTAACAAAGATCTATCTCAATTTGACTTAAGAAAATCGTCATTTGTTTTTTTAAAACTGCTATTTACTTTGACATATTAAATGTCACTTTGACGTTTTAAATGTCATTTTGACATTCGTATAGCAGAAAAATAATGATTTTGATTGAAATTGTCAAAAAATTCAAAATATACGACATAATAACCAGGCGCGTATTAAGAAAAATGTAAAATTAATTTTTTTTATTAAAATCGTATGAAAATTAAATGGTTAACCAATGACAGGCAGTTCATCTGAATACATTATCGGTTTTTATTTAAATTGTTCAATAATTAACTACCTTTGATGAATTTAGCACGAGGAAGCACCGTGCATTTACAAGGCAGAGTATTTTTTATTGGTATAACAAATTAAACTATATATGTAGATACCAATAATATAGATTTCGATCCTGGCTAGCAAGAACTACAATATTTTGAATCGTTTCAAGATTATTATCACAAATAGTAGTAAGGTAAAAGCACCAATAAGGGACAACACCCCAATGAGGGACACTTAAAAATTAAATGTACTGAAATAGAAATACTTGTTGATATTTGATTACTGCCATTACTGGATATTAATCTATATACTTTTAACTGTCTTACAGCGTAATTTGATGACAATTTTTAAATAATTTAAGTTAATATTTTGATTAAAATATAAACATCCTTAATATATATAAAGCTCAACGTCTCTCTGTCTGTCTGTCTGTCCGTTAGTGCGCTTATCACTCGAGAACCACTTATCCGATTCACGTGATTTTTTTTTAATTCGTAGGTACATTCTCTGACCAGGTTATAGGCTATATTTTGTTACGTTAGGTAACATAACAACTAAGCAGTGACGATAATAGTAAATCAAGTCGGAAAAAAATTTACCGACGGTGCGCTGATTTGCAATACGCTGCCTAAACCGTTGAATATAGAACAAAATAATGTATTAAATAATTGTGTAGAATCAAAAGTGCTACAATAAAGTCCGCGACACCATATGTCTAACTTTTATATTTAAGCCACAATGACTGCTTTTATGTTACAAATAAAACATAAAATATTTGGGTTCTGTATACATGGACTTATGACCTGCAAAACTTTAATCCTTATCGAAATAAGTGATTTCATCGTCATAAGTACTTAATGTAGATATAATTTGCCTTTTACAGAATTCAATTTGGTCTTCTGGTTTAGGAAATAACGTGAAATAAGTATATACAATAACATTATTCGTAACAATTCGCGTGAACTACGACTATGTAGACGCTGCGCTGGGCAGAGGGAACAGGCCGGTATTCTTTTGATTGTTAATTGTTTAAATTAGTTTCAGTACTAATTAACTTTTAAATAATCAACTATATATTTTTTAAATCCGAAACAATAATTCCATAGTCCACGCGAGCGAAGCCGCGCGGGCCAAGCTAGTATAAGTATATAAGTGACTGTAAGAGAAAATAAAAAAATATATATAAATAAAATATGATATATTATTTGAGATTTATATATACAGTAGTGAAAAAGAAACAAGAAAAATGATTTATACTTTCTGTTTGATTATACTCTTAAAACAAAATATTAGAAAACTTGAGACGTCCTCTAGAATTTCATGTTTTTTATTCTTTTTTGAACTTTAAGTCTATATAAATATTATATCACTTGTAGTGTCCCAGTTGACATCAAAGACGTTATTTGGCAAAAGCGATGTCGTCGGAAATTTCGTTTGTACTCTGGCAGTGTCTAACCCCAAGCCTACAGGAAACTTGTTTCACTTTGAAACTGCTCAAAAACAAATATCCTGGAAGATGTGTATAATGTTACACGCCAGACAAAGTGGCAACGTGGATATATATATCGTCCAAGATTAACCTTTTTTCTATCTACCTCTCGTCGTGGTTTATTTGATTTTATTATTTTCTATAATAAGCGTATCACTTTTTCAGATTGTTTTCTTGTTTTTGTAAACATATTTATTCGAATCAATCGATATAGAATGCGTTAAATTGGTATTTCTTTACTAACAGGGTCACTTTTTCACATGATATTTTTATTTTAGATTAAAGATAAAAATTAGACAAATACAGTCCATCATAGGACTCAAAACAATCTGCAGTATTATACGATATAATACAGATTAAAATAGGGACTGTGCTCAAAATATCACGATAAAATTTTTACACTAATAAACATCAATTTTACAAAGGAAAGTATAGTATTTGCATATTATAATTATTATTAATCTCTGAAAATATGATACCTAGTGAATTTAATATTTCTAATTACGTGTTACTGAAATTAAGTAGTTTGACAGTTATTCTGGGTTGGTGACCGACCACACAGAAAAAAAACTATATTGGACTAAGAAAACCTTGTTTTGTATATAACGAAAACAATATTTTTTTAATATAAGAAACATACTCTTAATCCAACTATGTTATTCCTTCGTTAAAGAATACTATAGTTGGTTTGAGAGATTATTGCTTATCTTAAGAAAATATTGTTTTCGTTATATACAAAACAAGGTTTACTTGGATTGAGAAATCCTTTCTACCAGTGCAGGGGGCTATATTTTACGATTTCAAAATAATATTAAAGAAGTGACAGTATTTTTACTGTAATATTTTATATTATGCACAAATAGAATTCATTATTAATTTTCATCATTCATAAAAATTACAATTAAAAATGAAAATAAAATAAAAAAATTAGTGTGAGACACCAAGTTGCCTAATTAGTGGAAAAATGTCCAAATATAGTTTATCTATAATATAAATAAAACACAAAGTCTGTCTGTCGGTCTGTCCGTTGGGGCGCTTATCAATCGAGAACCACTTATCCTACTTTCAAGTGTTTTTTTTTATTCATAGATTTGTTTTTTGCCCAGGTTTTAGTATATATTTTATTACGAAAGGTAACATAAGAATATGCAGTGACGATAATAGTAAATCAATTTGGAAAAAGAGTTGCTGCCAGCGCGATTTTTTGTAATACTCTGCCTAAACCGTTAAATGTTGAATAATATAATGTATAAGAACTGTGTTGAAAATCTTAAACAATAATTCCGTAGTACACGCGAGCGAAACCGCGGGCACAGCCAACGTGGTCTATGTTGACCCTCTGGGGGTCTATGAAAGTTTGAAAAGGGTCTATAGTACACCAGGAGTCTAAAGGGAGTCTATGGGAAATTTGTATGTTTTGAAATTCGATGTTTTTTTTTGCAAAAAAGGACATTTACAATTATTAAGGTAGTTGGTCCATCATAATGTGATCACATTAGGCCATGAGTTCATATTTTTAATTTAGAGAAATGATCATGGCAACGCTGTACATTATCTACTGTTAACTACTTGTCAAATGATTATATTTTATCATCTAAACTACCACAGAATATATTAATAATTAATGAAATCGATTATAATTCCCTTCAATCCACTCATCATATGTTGTAAAAAATCATTTCATTATTTCGTGTATTTTTTACTATAATCAAATGAATACGTTGTTGCCACATTGTCAACAATACTGTAATTTATGTGATGGTTTGGTAGTTAAATCTGGTTAGATCTTAATAACGGGATGGTCAATAATTCCAATTTTTTGTATACTGTTTTCTTTCATATAAATATACAACATGTCAGTTTTTTTTATGAAAAACTGACGCTACGTTTAAATTTTATCTAATAAAATGTTACGTTAGTGTACGGTTAGTCCATATAAGCTGTGTTAAAAATATAAACTTTGAGATCGTTTTTCATGACTTTGAGATGGTCAATTTTAATAAAAATAGGCTATTTTTCAGATATTAATCAAGGGAATATTCTTGTGCAATTTAAACAAAATCTGACGAAAACATGTTTACGGACCAACATCCTTAATTCACAAATAATTACAGGAGAGGTCTATAACCTTTATCATTCCTTCAAAATTGGTCTACGTGCAAAAAAGGTTGGTAACCCTTGGTTTATAGTATGATATATATAATATACATAAATAGTTTAAAAAAAAATTGGTTCGTGGACTGTTTTTTTCGAATAGCTATTTATAAAAAAGGGTACAAAATAAATGATAAATTAGATAAATATTTTTAAGTTTTGATTTTCTGATTTGTTATCTTCACGCGTTACACTAAAAATTAACATAAAATCTCTCTTATTAAGTTTATTTTGTAGATTTCAAAACATACTTTCAAAGTGAAAAACTAAGTTTAAAATACGTAACGAAAGAAACCTTATTGAAAATATATTTTGATTACATTCGTATAGTTACAACAATATAGATCATTAAAATTGTTTCAAAGAATTACAGAGGTATTGACGAAAGAATTCAGTAGGAATAAAAGTTGTAGGAAAAACCGAATTTCAGAGTCCTCGTAGCTTCATCAAACTGTAGAAGTAGCAGGTCTCTTCATCTCTTTATAAAAGTGGTTCAATGTAAACTTCTACATTCAATATTTCTTTCTGAACTTTTTAAAAGACATGGTAAATGATAAAACTTCTCAGATCTAATTTTTTAAGTTTTCAGCAAGATCTTTTTCCACTAAAACTTTTATTAATTCATTTAACACTGCTGGTGAATTTCTCTCTCTCACTCCCTCTCTTCATATACTTAAACATTTAATCAACGTTTTCGTGGTTACTGTATATATAGGGGAAAGTAGCCTAAAGCGTACCACAGCTATTTTAAAGAAAACCGTTGCACATATTAACCACTTATTGTGGATATAAGCAACTAAACTGTATTCTATGTGGGTATAACATTTTTTGCACTTGTAGAAAATACGATATTAAAACGACAATTATTTAAAAAAAAGTGTGTTATTTGATATAATATTATACATATATTTGATATAATATTATACAACTTTTTGTAAGAGTTATTTCAGGCCCACACTATATATTTCTATACATTTTTATAATGTACATTTTTACTTATAATATCAGCAATATTTTGAATTTTTTCTCTATCTCTTAAAAGAGAGAAGATATCGAAGAGATACGCATTATCGACTCACCTTGTAATGATACACCTTTTTCGGAGCCACACTATATATTTTAATATAAGTTTAAATATGTATTGTTACTTATAATATCATTCAAAATTAAAATTTTTCTCTAATTATGAAACAGAATAGATATCGAAGAAATACTGACTTATGACTGTATATATGTAGGTAAGTTCACACCTGTTTATACATACTATATAATACTGCCGTGCTAAGCACAAAAGCGGTATCTCAGTATAGGTGAGTTTCGAGAAAATCAATGTTTTGTTAAAATAGTTTTATTTTTACTTTACAGATTGTTTTTTTTGATTTATTAAATGGAATTTATTCATTATATTGGGAATTTTGGCGGTATCAAAATATACAGTTATTCGCCTTCGTATTATTGATATACCTCTAATTCTCTTAGTTATTTAAGGTAAACCTGAGATAGGGAAAACTTTTTTAAGAGTTTTTTCATATGTTTTAAATACGATACCGCTATTTGGCTTGGTTCATTGGATTCGTATTTTTTTAAGCTATTCGATGCCATAAAAATCAACTTTACGATTTTTTTTGAGATACCGCTTTTGTGCTTAGCACGGCAGAATAGTACCTACTAACAAATTGATCTATAAATATGTTCAGTATATATTATGTATCTTACTAGATTTATTAATTCACGAATTTAATGTTTCATCGATTTTTCAGGTTTAAGGGGATGAAAGGGTGGTTATAAGGGTGAATTGACTATTCTTGGGGTAATTTTCAGAAACTACAACTACTAACCTTTCAAATGGGAGTAGTTTCATTAAAATTGGTTGAAAATTGGCTTGAAGCGAAATTTCGCGCAAAAATGTATGTTTTTAAACCACTGTGCGCCGGTTCTGTAAATTAAGTCCTCTAAAATGAAAAGTGGTTCGATATTGGCAACCTTCCCCTACATATTTTATGAAAATTAACGAAATTAAAATATTTATCTTTAATTAAAAACAATTCAACTAATTTATATCATTTGTTATGTGGTATTTGAATTGTCTGACTTTTTGGGTCATTATTTGAATTTTGTATTTATACAAAAAGTATTTCAGAACCGTGGGTGCCCTACGGAATTATTCCTGAAATTAAAAACGAATTTTAAGTATGTAAATGGAGATAAAATTAAAACTTTCTTAAAGCTCTTGTGGCAGTATTTTATGTACGTTCATATAATCACCCGCTTGTATTCGTTTTGTAAATTTTATTTTTTGTCAGAAACAATTTTTTTAACTCTAGTTGAGCGAATTATTATTTCAATATAATACAGAGTGACCCAAAAGTTACAACACCTTTTAAAATTAAAATAACTTTCTACAATTCATTTTTTTTTTATTTGATTTCAAATTATTAACACTAGAAAGACGGGAAAATCTATCTACCTACAAAGACGGCGACCGGTCAAATGACTACAAATTTACTAAATATCTTTTTTTATGAGTAATTAATACATGTCAAGTAAAGAAATAAAAGTAGATGTAATGTATATTTAATTTTAATATTTATACACAATTTTTACATGTTACAAGAGCCGCAAAGCGGGTTTTTACAAGTATAAGTATCGCATACTTTATTAGTTTTATTTTTACATTTCTGAATAAGACATTCTCGCCTTCTTCGAATTTCCTGGACTTTTTTCACATTACGGTATGTCAAATAGTTTTTGAATTATTCAATATTGAAATTACCGTCAAATGACTGCACCCGTCTTTCTAGTGTTAAAGCGTTATCTTTGGAAATTAATTATGGAGAAATTCACGACTGATAACGCAAAGAACCTACACTCGTAGTTTTGGGGTCAGAAAACCACCACATAAACAAACTATACTTCGTTTATTCCGGCAGTTTAAAATTAATTGCTTTAGACTACTTTCTGTGGAGGTATTTGAAAGATAAAATATACTGTAACAATCCTCGAACCATTCAGCAATTGAAGGCCAACATACGTGAAGAAATTGAAGGAATAAGCCAAGAAACATTACGACAGGTGATGATTCAGTCCTTAGAAAGAGCGCGTCAGTGTGAAGCGCAAAATGGTGGTTATTTAAAAGATGCAATTTTCAAAACTAAATACAATTTATTTCCAAGAAGAGTGTTTTCTGTTTATGAAAGAATAAAAATTCCATTTTAAAATGGTGTGACTTTTGGGCCACTCTGTATAAGCAGTTATGTTGGAAATAGTTTACTAAAGGCTGTAATTCGTAAAATCTATTATTAGAGGGTGCTCACGTGATAAAAGGAAGAATTCCCTAAGATTTCTCGTATTTAAGTATGGACGTTGATGAGTCAGTCAGACTAGTTAAGAATATCACACTCCGCAAAAAAGTGTCACAACTCAAAAAATGTCATATTGGAGATAAATATGTAGAATGATTTCAAATAACTATATATTTCTACTAAAAATTGTCATTAATGTACTTCGTGTAGCTACCATCAAAACTAGCATATGGGTCAGTCCGCGGTGACGGTCGTGACATTTCAACTCGGATTGGAGTTCATAATTTCTAAATAATACTAGTAAATAACATGGTTTTACCTTTTTTCTGTAGATCTTAATGCAATACATGTATATTGAAAGAATAAAAAGTCTAGTTATTTTACAAAAAATTGTCAGCGTTCAAAGCTCTGTGACGGTTGTGACGCCAACTATTGAAAGTTTTGCAACCTCTATCCAAAAACCCGAAAGTTTAGCGAAAATATTGAAGTTACTTTATAATAATCATACTTTAATATGTTACGAATAAATTATTTTTTAGTTACACAAGAGCATCAGGTAAATACGTAATCTATTTAACTGGTTATTACCCAATAAACATTGTGACGGTTGTGACAGAAAATTGTGACGGTCGTGACACGTTGAATAAAATGATACAATAAGAGTACTATCTGTGTGTTTAATTGCTTATTGATATTATGAACTAATACTTATAATAATTATTTATCAAATACATCAATAGACTCATTAAATTTATAATAAATGCGGTTACCCTTAGTCATTATTGTTGGTGAGGGTAATTTTTTTTAATTCGGTCAAACGTCACGTTTGATATGTAATTGTCAAAGACTTTTAATAGTTTGCCACGAGCGTCACTTATTGTCAAGTAAGTTATTGCGATTTCACATTATTTGTTGTCTTTTTCGAAAAAAAAATTAAATTTTTTGTAATATTTTGAAAATTAATTAATTTTTTTTAAATTTTCTTTTGGTTTATGAAAATTGATGTTAAATAGCTGGTTAATTTTATATTTTAGTATTCATTTTCGTAAAATATCTGGTATCGATTACCGCGGACTGACCCATATTCTAAAAAAATGGCACATTTTTTTTAAATACTTAATCACTAAGCGTTTAAATAGTTACTATTTTTCAAATAACACAGGAGTACCGAAATATTTAAATTAAATACTGTGTATCAGTCATTTTCTTATACTACCTTTACAATTTTGATTTACCTTAATTGTTTTTATTTCATTTCCTCAAAACTACATTTTTGAGTTGTGACACTTTATTGCGGGGGTGCGATATATTTTAAATAAAAATTTTAAAAACATATAAATAAAATATTTAGCAATTTTCTGTAAAGAAAAATATATCATAAAAGAATATACTTACTACATGAAAATATCATAAGAATGCAAGGGTTCAACGTTAGTGGAAAAATGTGGACAAATATACATACATGTATGGTTTTGAAGAATGGAATTTTTTACATTTTTACTCGAGCTTTATATTATATGAAGCTCAAATATGTATACATAATATGTATATTTGTAGCTGAAGGAATGTTTTCATTAATTTGATATTTACAATTGACATTTTTATATCTTCTAATATAATAGTCCAGTCGTCAGTAGATTTAGTAAAAAATAAAATGCTGGAGTAAGTATGTTTTTTTTTTTTTTTTAGAAATTTGTAGATTTTGATGTATGAATACAATGATGCCCCCCCCCCCCCCCCCAAAGGTTTAAGGAGGTTGACACCATAGAAAAATAACAGAGAGATTTTGATGAAACTTAAAAAAATAACAATACATTTATATTTTTTAAATCCTTGCAAAATTTCAAGGTTGTTATGAAAATAGTTTAAGAGATATTAAATAAATAAATTAACATGCATTCTTTTGAGAATTGCATTATTTAGAAATATGACATAACTTTTCAAAGTGATATGACAGAGAGAATTTGATGAAAATTTCAGCATACATTATTTATTCATTTAGAAAGATATCTGTCAATTTTCAGAATGATTAAGAACCGTATTTTTTAAGTGTGTGAAAAAAATAGAGAGAGACGCATCTATGTGATTTTGCATGCTTCAATGAAAGACACACCTTGCCTTTACTCTATGCTTATCCATAGGCCCCTTTCCCGCACCGTGCCCCGCATCACCAACCCAGCAACTTATAGTGCCAACCTCTTTAAGGACAAAACAGGTTATAGTAAATCTGAAAGATTTCGAACAAAACTATACACGCAAAAAATCGTGGATTCGTTAAATGAAAAGAATGTTTTTCATTGAATTTTAAATTGAAATTGTAGATTTTGATAGACAAAATATTTTCCTTAATAATAATGTTTTATACACTGCCGTGCAAAAGTCTTTGGGCACTCATTTTTTTGCGTATTGTAAATATAAAACTGCAAAAATGGTTAATAAAAAATCTTAAATGTTGATAGGTAAGAGTACTTAATTACAACTTTTGTAATAATATTAGCATATCTAAAATACAGTATTTACAATATTCCATGTTAAGGAAAAATTTTGAATTATATACCAGAAAGGTCAGGTTTACTCAAGTTAAAAGTATTGACGCACAGTGTTTTTCAAGCTAACGAGAAATTGTTTTTTTACTATTTTGACTGCGAGTAAACATATTCTTTTCGCTATTTTCTGTATATTAACATTCAAAATCATAGGTGTCCAAAGACTTTTGCACGGCAGTGTACCGTGTATCGATATCCCCCCCCCCCCCCCAAAAAATAATTTATAAGCAATCAAAATTCTATGTATAACAAAATATTTTTCGACGGCTACTATACCGGATATATCGAATATATTTCATCCGATTTTGATTACTTTTAAATAATCTGAGTTAGGCGGCGATTACACTATCAAATAAATATGTCAAATATCTTTGACAAAAATTTGATCACAAGTAATTTCGTATATAATAAATTTCGTTGATTATAAGTAATTTCGTAGCCGAAACCGTCCACGAACACTTTTCAGTCGCCATTTTGATTTATCCGTCAAAAAACTTTGATTTAATATAAGAAACTGTCATTATCTATGATAAAAGAAATATTAAGAAGGTAAATATTACGTAAATATTATAAAAGTTGACGTATTACACTGTCATATTGTCTTTGATCAAAAAAATTGTATCACATTTCTTTGATAGTGTACTAGCCGCCTTACACATAAACCGATAGTCTCGTCTCGTTAAAATTCTAGTAGTATCGTCCCTGTCTCGTTTATATTTGAATATCAACACACTATTTATTGAAAATGTCTTTTTATTCCACCACTCAACATAATAGAAGAGTCTAAATTATGAATCATCATAGAGGTGCTTACTTCTTTTTATAGCAGGTTATAAATCTGAATTGTTGGCTAGAATTTATACCGAACGAATGTAAGTGTAATAAAATAATACACTAGAGTAGCATATAATGGTTTACTGTGACCACTATTCTAGTTTTTTTATAAGCTATTCATACCCATAATCAAATACTTTTTGCTGCTATAAGTTTAAATCACTGTTTCAAATTATAGAAAATTAATCATCTTGTCTGATTTATTATATCTACACATGAAACTGAGGGTTAAAATAGTACGGGACACTCATTAACCTACAAAAAATGTACATAATATACAACAGATCTTAACCCTTTCAAGTCGTAGAAAATATTCAATTATAAAAAATATACAGGGTGTTCGCGGGAACCGAGTGATCATTGCTAACTTTGTTATTATTGGAGCTAGAAGATCGGTTAAATGGGCAAAGTATCAGTATTTTTTCCGGGATGAATAATGGCGGTGTCAAAAAAACAATTGAATGTCGAATTTCAGAGATATATTGAAATATAACATTTTTTAAATGGAAACGCCTGTATATTATTATTGGATTTTATAGCTGAGAATGTTCTCTTTATAAAAGTGTTGTGCATGTATGATGGTAAAATTGATAGAAAACAAGTTATAACAAGTATAACATTAATAGAAAATATCTAAAAATAGTGTGCTATGCAGATTTAATAAAAATGTAAATAAATGATTAAATTATTTAAAACAATATTTTCAGGTTTTTATGTCATTTGTTCGCAAATTTTTCATGTTTTTGAATTTAATTGACAAAAAAAATATTTATTATAATTTATTATTTTTCTTATGAATAATGCTCAAAAATGTTAAAAATCTGCGAAATAAGGCACAAATACCTGAAATTATTGTTTTAAGTTTTTTTTATCTTTTGTTTGTATTTTATTAAATCTACATAGCACTCTATTTTTCAATATTTTCTATTAATTTTATACTTGTTATAACTTGTTTTCTATCAATTTTACCATCATACATGTATGACACTTTTATAAAGAGAATATTTTCAGCTATAAAATCCAATAATAATATACAGGCGTTTCCATTTAAAAAAATGTTATATTTCAATATATCTCTGAAATTCGACATTCAATTGTTTTTTTGGCACCGCCATTATTCATCCCGGAAAAAATACTGATACTTGGCCCATTTAACCGATCTTCTAGCTCCAATAATAACAAAGTTAGCAATGAACACTCGGTTCCCGCGAACATCCTGTATATACAGAGTGGGGTAGGTAATAGTGTTCGGTTGTTCGATAGCTCGTAGACCGTAACAGATAAAAAAAAATATTTTTAAAGCAGATGTAAACTGTTTGTAAATGCGCATGCATAGAAATTATTTTCAAATATACAGGGTGTTACAAAAAAGTGTGACACGCTTACGTTAATTTTTTTAAATAGAATGCTACGAATATTTTTGCATATTTAACACTTCTCTTGGGATGTTTATTCATATCTAAAATATTATCCCCATCTAATGTCCGGTTTAGAAGTAATAATATATTTAAAAAATGATTTTTATATTACTCCACATAACAATTCACCAGTTCCGCGGCCGCAGTTTTGAAGACGAAATTAAGTAAGGAACTTATTGTAGGAGGTTGTAGGGTGCTCTTAATTAAACACGTAAAGCCACCATGTACATAATACAGTACTTAAAATATTAATATAAATATAAATATAAATAAAATTATACAAAACAATACTTTTTAAAAACAAGCTTCTAATAATGCATCAAAAAGAAAAAAAGAAATTTTCAGCTATCACAAAATTTTCAGGTTTTTTTGACTAAAACCAATAAAAACGCGGGGCGCTCATGAAGGCAAATGTATAACTTTTAATTAAATATACATTTACCTTTATAGCGCCCCACGCTTTTATTAGTTTTAGTTAGGGATGTACCGGAATTCCGGTCCGGCCGGAATTCCGGCCGGAATTCATGATATTATTCCGGTTCCGGTTCCGGCCGGAACTACTAAATTCCGGCCGAGTTTGCCGGAATTTTTAAATTTTGTTATTTTTTTCAACTAAGAAATTCATAAATAATATAATTATGAATAAATAACATTTTATTAATGAAAAATCATTTCGTAACACAAAGGCAGTTTTTTATTATTTGTTTTATCATAATATGATTGAAATTTTAGCATTTATTGATTTTAAATATATTAATAAAAAAGTCATTATATTACGGACAACGGACATTGAACTGTTCAATAATAAACTAAACATTTTCGAAAATTTTGGAATATTAACTGTAAAATAAGACTTATTCTGCATTTTTTAAATAATACTGTAGTCCTGTTTTTTTCAAAAACATTTCCCGATTGAAACTAAAATGTTTTTTCGGCGAACTCACCCATATAAAAATATATCTTTAAATAATAATATTCAAAATAGTGGCCCGAGAAACATTTGTTACTGCACAAGTATTTATGCTATTGGGATTAGCTATAAAATCAGAAAGACTCACATAATTATTTCTCTAAATCTATCATTATATTTATATTTAGTTAATAATTACTACTTAACTAGTAGTATTTATTAATACTGCATTGCACTAGAACTAAATTAACGCATATTGGTGCTTTAATTTCGACTTTTCGAGTAATTGGTATTCGATACTTTATTTATCGATACGATTTTCTCTTTTATGAATTTGTTTAACTGCTGTTTTGATTTATCATACATATTTACTTAAATAACATACTTGAAATTTAATTATATTTGATAGAAAAGAACGTATGATATATAAACAATTTAAAACACCTTATAAAGCTGTAGAAATCACAGGATATGCAGAAAATATTTTTTTTTATAATATAATGTAAGACTCTACCCCCCTAATTTTTAAGAAATACCATATAAAATAATGTTATATTAATTTATGATGATAATCTATGTATATAAAGCATATTTATACCATTTTAGTTATTTTATTATCATTATTAACTGAAATATAATTTTTTGAAAAAAATTCCGGTTCCGGCCGGATTTTTTTTGTGAATTCCGGTAATTCCGGTTCCGGCCGGAATCGAAAATTTCGGTTCCGGTACACCCCTAGTTTTAGTCAAAAAAACTTGAAAATTTATTTTTTACTTTTTAGTGCATTTTTAAGGTAGTTGGTCCATAAACATGTTTTCGTCAGATTTTGTTTAAATTGCACAGGCATATTCCCTAGATTAATATCTGAAAAATAGCCCATTTTTATTAAAATTGACCATCTCAAAGTCATGAAAAACGATCTCAAAGTTTGTATTTTTAACACAGCTTATATGGACTAACCGTACACTAACGTAACGTTTTATTAGATAAAATTTAAACGTAGCGTCAGATTTTCATAAAAAACTGACATGTTGTATATTTATATGAAAGAAAACAGTATACAAAAAATTGGAATTATTGACCATCCCGTTATTAAGATTTAACCAGATTTAACTACCAAACCTTCACATAAATTACAGTATTGTTGACAATGTGGCAACAACGCATTCATTTGATTATAGTAAAAAATACACGAAATAATGAAATAATTTTTTACAAAATATGATAAGTGGATTGAAGGGAATTATAATCGATTTCATTAATTATTAATATATTTTGTGGTAGTTTAGATAATAAAATATAATCATTTGACAAGTAGTTAATAGTAGATAATGTACAGCGTTGCCATGATCATTTCTCTAAATTAAAAATATGTACTCATGGCCTAATGTGATCACATTATGATGGACCAACTACCAAACTTGTTTTTTAATGTATTTTTTTTAATTTTATTTCCAAATTTTTAGTTACTGATTGACCAACTAACTAACTAACATACTACATACAGGTAAAGCTCGACAAACTCTTTCATTTGACACCCATATCAAGATGGTTGTGAAGAAAAAGGTATTCCGTCATCTTGAGGCGTCCGCCATATTAGATTTAGAACGATATTAGATATACTATATTGCATTGTCACCGAACTTATACACATATACAAAATTTAAAAGCTCTAGCTTAATTAGAACTAGTCGAAATTTTGATTGCAATATTTGACCTTAATATACAAACTAACTAACAAGTCAAGTTGAATAAAAGCTATGGGTGGTATGGGACTTTCTTATACGCTCTACTGAGTATGGTTATCTCTCCAACATTATTCTTAAAAAAATCTAATTTTACATGTTGCAAAAATTATTCAAAACAATTAAAAATTGATAAAAATAAATATTCGTTTATCATTTTCAAAAATAAATTGATCCTAAATATTAATTTCTACCCTTCGATTTTTTGTTACAGCGTAATGCATACAGACATCATGTATTAAATATTCAAATTTGATTCAAGTAAGGTTAAAAAGGATATTAAAAAATATTTTAACATCTTCTTATAAAAAAACTGACATTACATATGCGCTCACTCGCCAATCGTATGAAATAGGTAAATAAATATGTAGGTACATATTATTATGTATTTTCCACTTCGAACTGTAAGTTGATATTTGTTTGTATTGACTGATTTTGCGAAGTGTGTACTTGACTTTACTAATTAAACTATATCTATTGTGTAACTTAATATATCGACATTTAACACCACTTTAAAGTCTGTTGATACTTGACATAAAATAGTTGAATAGACATACATATCCCTATACTATAGTTATGAATCGTAATAGATTTTAGACATATTTGTCAATAGGGTATTTGACTAAATTTAAAAATATGTTATAAAGTATTATAGATACTTATTTAGTATCTTTTTCCACAATAATGCCGAAAAAACGCTGAAAATAATCCTTTTCTATTTAAATGAAAAAATTTCCGCCAAAACGCGCATTCAGTCACGTGGTATGCGTGATGTAATTGTTTACCAAACAAACTGAAAACAATCAATAGGGATCGAGTATTCTGACGTTTTTAGTAAGTAACTACGTCATACCAGTGGCAGTTCTGCTAGACGCGTTTGCGATGATGTGACAAATAGGTTAAATATTACATTTTAAAATTAGGTTTATTATTATAATACTGACTTATTTCACGTAAAAAAATACTTGATTGTAAATTATAGTAATATATACTACACTATTTAGAACATTTTAGTCTTTTAATAGTTATTAATAGTGTCAAATACCCTATTGCTTTCCTTATACACATATCCCCCGATTTACACGGTAGATTCGTTCATCACAAAACCATGTAAAATGAAATCTTGGATTTTGCTAAGTAAAATCGTTTAAAACGAAAAAACAAAAACAAAATGTGCATGATTCAGTAATTTATTTAAGTAAAACAAAAGTCAGACATCTTGGAAAACTCAAAATTATTCTTTGTTCATAAAACAACAAACATATGAAAGTAATATAAGTAGATATTTAATTTATTTTACATTTATTGTAATTGTGAAATACATACGCATTACGCACAGATTACCGGGATTCACCTAAATGTATATTTTATAAGCCCAGGAATCCCCTGTTCTTTTTATCAGATTACCGAAGGAAAAAAATTCAAAAATGCCATCAAATCTTTGTATATATAGGCGTATATGGAGCGGAATAAAAATTTTGACTAGTTTTTTGAAAATTGTCAATTTATAAATCGTGTAAAAGCGAAATCGTGTAAAACAAGTGCCGTGTAAATCGGGGGATAGGTGTATAGTTATAATATGATGATTAAGAGACCTCGAAATTATATGCCAAAAAATTTACTATAAATTTTAGGGTACATATTTTTTGGGGGAATTCAAAATGGCAGCTGTTAGACGATGTCAAAATAAATTTTTAATCAGTTCCAAAAAAATTTACTATACATTTTTTTGGAATTAATAAAAAAAATTATTTTGACATCGTCTAACAGCTACCATTTTGAATTCGCCCAAAAAATATGTACCCTATAATACGTAAATAATCACGACAAATCCAATGACACCTTATTTACTGAATTCGGTCAAGTAGTTTAGGCTTTACAAACAAACAAACATGAATACAAATAGACTGCCAAACGCATAACCCTCCTTTAAAAAATCATATTTACAATTATAATATAATAAAGAAAGAAAGAAAAATCTATAAGAGTCTATTTATTCAAGTACATGCAAAGTAAAAAAAGAGAATAAATTCGATAACAAAGAAGGAATACTCGTACAAAATAAATAAGGAAATTATATTATGTTAACACATTAATCAGGTCTGTTGCAGTCACGAATGTTGGTTATAGAACACGGTTTGAAACATGAATAATTGTATTCTGTGATATTATCAACGACTTTTCATCGCATAGCTGAACAAAACTGGTAAAACATAATGGATTATTTTCTTCGACTTTTTTATATTTCTTTACATATGCAAATCATTTTCACGAAAATTTGTTTAGAATTTTTTATTATTCTTTTGTATGACCATATACTTATTGTTATGGGGTTTTGTATTTTTTATTTTTTATCAACTGTTTTATATTTTTAGTTTTTGTTGTTCTATAATTCATACAAAAAATTTTGAATACTTTGATTACATATTTCTGATAGTTGAAATTCTGGTTAAAAAATTATCAAAGTAAAAAATATTAACCCTTTTATTATTCACAATCTTTTCACGATTAAACCACTGAACCGATCTTGATGAAATTTGGCAGGGAGGTAGCTTGAATCCTGAAGAAGGGCATAAACTTTTACCCGACAAATTGATTAAATAAAAAAATTAAAATTAAAATAACGCGGACGAAGTCGCGGGTTATATCTTTTTACACAAAATAATATAAATTAAAAACATTGCCAATAAATGCACATTGCTTCCTCGTGCTAAATTCATCAAAGGTAGTTAATTATTGAACAATTTAAATAAATACCGATGAATTGCCTGTCATTGGTTAACCATTTAATTTTCATAAAATTTTATTAAAAAATATTAATTAGACATATTTTATTTATTGTGGTAACCTATGTTATAGAAAATTAAATGCTATACAAAAAAGATTCTATAAAATTTTCACGTAACTTGTGTCTTTTTTGAGATATCTTCAAAAAATTTATATTTTGAGATGTCACCCCTCCCCCTTACACACGGTTTTAATAATTTTGAAATGAAACCGTCCTCAAGTCAGATCCAACCAACCAAGTTTCATCAATATCGGTTCAGTGGTTCATGAGTTAAGCGTGTGACAAGGATTGGGGGACAGACAGACAGACACGGAACAAAAAGTGTTTGTCTTGACCTGAAACGGATAGCTCAAGTTAAATTTAAAAAATCGGAGAACAATTTTTTTTCTTATTTTAAAACGATCACAAAGCTTCTCGTATCTTCGATATTGCGAGGAAGCAATATTTAAGGTTGTTGTTCACTGAAAGTCGTGACATCTAGCGAAATTTAGCATGAACTCCAGGGTTTTCATATGTCGGTAAAAAAGAACAAATAGATCTGGCAACAATTTATAATATTAGACAAGAATAGAAGATTCATTTTTAACAATATTATAATTATTATTGTTGCTGACAATAGTAATAATTATAATAAAATTATAATAAAAGTTAAAAATTAATAATTATTTAAGGAGATGGTAAATCATTCTAAAATTTTATATACACATTCCTTAATTACCAATCTATAACATATCCGTTTTTGGTTAAAATCTGACGTTTAGTTTTAATACACGAATTAAATGAATATCAAATTCCAAGTTGATCCCTATGCTTGCAATGTATAAGAGGCCAACTTTGCACGTTTATAATTAATAAACGAAATGGTAAACTGATCTGAAATTTTTTTTACAAATGCGAACTAGCTTACTTAACACAATATTAAAATTTCAACAAATTCTGTAGTGATCGATTTTAGTGAACAACAACCTTAATGCCTTTTAGTAAATTTTTCTACATTATTATTATTACGAATATATACTTATTCTTATAATTTCATGTAAATATAAATAAAAATATATAACCGAAGATAGAGACTTAAAATAGGTATAGGATATAAAACGTTTGATGAGTTAGTAAAGATTAAACTTTCTTAGACAGATAGGTAAAGGGGTAATTACAAGGGTTATCTGAGAAATAATGTTCTCAAGGGGGCGTAAATAAGGGATGATAAAACATCTTTATTTAAGATAAATTTCTAGACATTAATTATAGGTTTTTTTTTACCGATAATAGATAACAACTTTTAATTTATTTTCTTGAGTGGAGTATAATTATAGATGTGAAACTATGCAGGACTGATTTTTTTTATAAGGATTGTACTGAAAATAAACGAGATCGAAAATAAATAAAAGTCTAAAATTTTAATATTTATTTATGGACAACTCATTTATTTTACTATTTTTTATTTAAAATATTGGACGTATGGTTTTTGAATAATTGGGTATTAAAAATAGAATTTTTAACACATGATAAATGAGAGAACTTGCCGAAAATGCTCTATTTATTGAAATTCTACACAATTGGCTATATAGATATGTTTTAAAAACTAATTATTCGAAACTTCAACCCTTGTAAATACTATCAAAATTATAAAACAAATATATTCACATGAAATTTATTCAAAATAATGAAAAACTAGCACTGCCATTACAGCAAATTAGTACATGTTACTATTATATACCGTTCTGTCTATTTCAATTTTCAAATTAAATTAAACTTTTTTTATTTTTTAATAATTAACAAAGTAAAATATTCCATTAAATGTAAGTACATGTGTTCTGAATATAAATTAAAAACAAAATTTTTCGAAACCAAATCTTTTTTTACAGTGTGCTAGACGTATAACCTTAAAGGCTGCCTAAACTATTAAATATTGAATAATATAATGTAGTAAAGAACTGTGAAGTCCAAGCAAACGAAGCCGCGGGCAAAGCTAGTATAACTATAACATAAGTTGAAAATTGATTAGATTTAAAGTTTATAATAGACTAGATGTACCCACGCGGCTTCGCTCGCATTAAGTACAAACACGATTAGTTATTATTGTAATAATAAAAACAACACTTTAATTTAAATTTAATTATTGAAACAAAACTGACGGTCAAATGACAACGGCCGAGCCGAGGGAGATCGAATACCGGCGTATTTAGTTCGCGCGTTATTAATAATATTTTACCGTATAAAACTTATTTAATGTTATTTCCTAAACTATACCACCAAATTGGATGCTGTAAAGGGCAAATTATATCTACATTAAGTACTTATGACGATGAAATAATTTATTTCAATAAGGATTAAAGTTTTGCAGGTCATAAGTCCATGTAAACATAACCCAAATATTTTATGTTTTCTTTGTTACATAAAAGCAGTCATTGTGGCTTAAATATAAAAGTTAGACATATGGTGTCGCGGACTTTATTGTAGCACTTTTGATTCTACACAATTCTTTAATACATTATTTTGTTCTATATTCAACGGTTTAGGCAGCGTATCGCAAAACAGCGTGCCGTCGGTAAAATTTTTTCCGACTTTATTTACTAATATCGTCACTGCTTAGTTGTTATGTTACCTAACGTAATAAAATATAGCCTATAACCTGGCCAGAGAATGTACCTATGAATTAAAAAAAAAATCACGTAAATCGGATAAGTGGTTCTCGAGTGATAAGCGCACTAACGGACAGACAGACAGACAGAGAGACGTTGAGCTTTATATATATTAAGGATGGTAAATAGTTGTAATTATGTATATCTTAATAGTACATCTAGTTGAAAAAGTTTTAAGTTCCAATCTTTCATTGACGCCAGTAGTATGAATGCAAAATAAATATTTGAATTTCCTGACGAAGATTTAACTCATTTACATAAACTATGAAAGTAATCCGTTATTTCTTTATTTGTAGATAATTTTCACGTTAAAGTTTGTTTTAAAAACTACTGACACTAATGGATTTCCAACATAGCGTTGTATGTCTGTACTTTATCAAATAGTATGACTTTTTTAATTCAGTTACAACTTCATAGAACACTACTTTAATTCTGTTTAGTTTACTGTAAATCTTTTTTAACACTATCCAGGTGAAAACTTAATTATGAAATTGTTTAAAGATATACATCCTTAATATATATAAAGCTCAACGTCTCTCTGTCTGTCTGCCCGATTGTGTGCTTATCACTCGAGAACCACTTATCCGATTTACGTGGTTTCTTTTTTAATTCAAAGGTACATTCTCTGGCCAGGTTATAGGCTATATTTTGTTACGTTAGGTAACATAACAACTAAGCAGTGACGATAATAGTAAATCAAGTCGGAAAAAATGTTGCCGTCGATGCGCTGTTTTGCAATACGCTGCCTAAACCGTTGAATATAGAACAAAATAATGTATTAAAGAATTGTGTAGAATCAAAAGTCCTACAATAAAGTCCGCGACACGATATGTCTAACTTTTATATTTAAGCCACAATGACTGCTCTTATGTTACAAAGAAAACATAAAATATTTGGGTTCTGTTTACATGGACTTATGACCTGCAAAACTTTAATCCTTATCGAAATAAATGATTTCATCGTCATAAATACTTAATGTAGATATAATTTGCCTTTTACAGAATCCAATTTGGTCTTTTGGTTTAGGAAATAACGTGAAATAAGTATATACAATAACATTATTCGTAACAATTCGCGCGAACTACGACTATGTAGACGCCGCGCTGGGCAGAGGGGACAGGCAGGTATTCTTTTGATTGTCAATTGTTTAATTTGTTTTCAATAATTAACTTTTAAATAATCAACTATATATTTTTTAAATCCTAAACAATAATTCCGTAGTCCACGCGAGCGAAGCCGCGCGGGCCCACCTAGTTATAGGTACATATTTTTAACAATTATATTTGTGATTAGTAATTATTTAACCTTAACCTATTTGTAAATTATAATACAGTAGAAACCAGTTATGACGACATCGAAGGGACCGGTCATATTGGTCGTAAAAAGCGGATAGTCGTAATAACCGGTAAAAATGTATCTATATGGGATTCAGTTGGACTTTTATTTTGAGTCGTTAAAACCGATACGTCGTATTAACCGGTTTCTACTGTATATATTCTATTTAAAATGAGGACATTGTTTTTAAGAGAAAATGTATATTTGAAAAAGTCAAAAATCTTTCAAATTTTAGCAAAGTTAAGAACCAATTTAACAACAATACAATTTTATAAAATTAAATAGATTTTTCTCGATCTTGGCTTTAGTTTTCACGGGACTTTTATTAAAAACATTTTTTCTAAAAAAATAAATCGGAAAGTAGAACAATTGACAAGAGTAAACATCCGTTTCCGGTTATATGTTCGTTTTAAACAATAATGTACCCTTCAATATTTTATCGATTTTGAGTTAAAATATCCACAGACAGACACACAGACATAATGGCAAAAATAGAATTGATTCAGAGAAGGTCAAAATGCCAATTTTAAAAAATATTAGTCAGACCCCGGAAAAATTTTTAGAAGTGATCAAATCAGATCTTAGTAGATCTACATTTTGAGACATCATATTTTGATCTGTGAAAATCTGCAAAGATCTCTAAAGATTCTTCAGAGATCTTTATAGATCGTTGTAGACCTTTGCAAGTTGTCACAGATCAAAAACCAGTGAACAAATATGATTTTGTCTCAAAATGATTTGATCAATTCAGATCTAATTTTTTTTCCCGGGACGTAGTTTTAGTAACATAAAATTATTATTTCAGAATTTCTTCACACTGAAAAAAATTAATTTTAATTTTTAACATAGAAAACATGTTAACGGGAGGACGAAATTTCATTCTGTGAAAAATTAATCGGTAACGTAGTAATATTTCATACCAACAGTAACAAAAATTACTATACCGTATGTTGAAATAATTATAAAACTTAAATAATTATTTTAACAAGTTATTAATAGTCAGATGAAAAAAATTCATTAACATTTTTATTTATTTACGATGCGTAGGAATGGGAAAAAAATAAAAAATTGCATAGATTGATGAAAAAAAAATTGATCCTAGAAATTTTTAACACCCGACATGGTAAAATTTAAAAGAACGTCGACTACAATTCAATATACTGTATAGTAGTTTCTACGACGGCGATAGGCTAGATATGAAAAGTAATATAGAAACATAGTAAAATTATAGAGAATGTACGTGAAATTTTCATATGCAAAAAATTAAATTAAAGAATAGCGTATATTACTTTTTCAGAGTAAATAAATTTTAATAGGTAGTATGTTAAAATTTACCAGTATTTCATTGTAATTTTTCATTTACTTTATTTTAAATTCTACCTACTTTTCTATAAATTTTTTTCAGAAGTTGAATCTATCTTCAGGTCCATTTAATTTTTAAAAGAATATTCTCTCCGTGCATATAATTACAGTATAATATTAAAGTTTCTTCACTGAAGACAATCAGCGCCATCTTGGTTATTAAATCATGTCAAAAACAAGCTTCACTAATAAGTATTTATTAGACAAAACAAATATACTTATACAGAATAAATTTGAATAGATTCAATTAAATTAATACCATGGTATATTTAATTACTGTTTTAATGTATTCTATACACAAAAACAGTAATAAGAACAAACAAACAGCGACAGCATGCCGGATATAATAGGCACCTTACTTGAATAAGGTGATTTACTCACTTTAATTAAACGCAATAACATTTTGTGTACTGCTCAGACACTCTCGATATTATAATAACGGAGAGATGCCGGTTACTGGATATTAGGTACATTTATTTGTAACTGCTTTTTCGGGACGCAAACTAATTATTACATGCCAAACAAAATATTAACTAATAAGTGTTCGTGCATAATCATAAAACGGGTAGTTTGGTGATACCATCGGGGATTATCAACTTGAAAATTAATTTAAAACTATGCATATTATATTCCATTAACGAATATTTGCTGACTTGAATTTTGTGCTAATTTTGGTATATTAAATTTTACAATAATATAGTTACTGTTTTTAATTCTTCAATGTTTATGGATTTTTGTTTAGATGAAATAAAAGATAAAAAAACATCTGCGAAGTAAATGCACAGTGCTTCCTTCTGCTAAATTCATCAAATGTAGTTAATTATTGAACAATTAAAATAAAAACCGATACAGTATTAATTGAACTAAACATTGGTTAACCATTTAATTTTCATACAATTTTAATAAAAAAATATTAATTCGACATTTTCCTAAATACGCACCTTGTTATTATGTCGTATATTTTTAGTTTTTTAATAATTTCAATCAAAATCATTATTTTTTTGCTATACAAATGTTAAAAAAATAAATGATTTTTTAAAGCAAATTGAGATAAATCTTTGTAAGGGAATATTTTACAACAAACGTTGTGGTGACCTATATTATGAAAAATTGAATCGTCTACAAAAAAGATTCTATACGTAACATGTGTCTTTCCTGAGATATCTTCAAAAAAATCTTTTAAGATCTCCCCCTCCCTCTGAAACACGATTTTAATAATTTTGAAATGGGACCGTCCTCAAGCCAGACCCAACCAACTAACCAAGTTTCATCAATATCGGTTCAGTGGTTCATGAGTTATGCGTGTGACAAGGATTAGGACACACACACAGACAGACACGGAACAAAAGTGTTTTTCATGACCTGAAACGGATAAATCAAGTTAAATTTTTAAAATCGGAGAACAATTTTTTTCTCATTTTAAAACGATCACAAAGCTTCTCGTATCTTCGATATTGCGAGGAAGCAAAAATAATTTATGATATAAACATGGATGATGATTTTGAAAAATATTTATTTTAACTACCATTAATAATATGGTGGAGGCGCCGTAATATACAGTGAGAGAGATGTGGTGGAGTTTAGGATATATCTATCTCTTTTTCTAAGAAAAATTAAATAGACACAAACTATTTTCTATCTCTTTCATTTGACATGGCTTTGTATTGATTGTAACCACCTCAAAAGTTTGGTTATGTTAACTTAATTTTTTAAAAAAGAAACCGACCTATATTTCTTTATTTATGGATTTTTTTAAATAAAAAAAAATAATTGAAAACTATTTTTTACGACTTTAATGCCCGGTATTATCAAGTTTAACTAAATGCTCCAGTAACTAACTGTCATATTATCAAAAGAACCAAGGATAATACATTTAATTAAAATGATTTTTAATTTTCTGCACTATTTCATTTACAACGCATAAAAGTACATTTTTTATTGAGAACCTAAATATTGATTTAAATCACATTTGTTATACAGCAAATTTACTTTAATCGAGCATTTAGCGTTAAATGAGATAAATTGGTTGATAATACTGGACATAACGACACAAAGTAGATATATTAATTAAATTAATAAAGATTTTTTTTTTAACTTGGAAACCACCCATTTCAGAGAAAAATGTAAAAATACGTTTATTTTGATATAATAAATTCAAAATCTCATGTTTGTACATTATTAAGACATTTGTACAGGCAGACCGACACACAGACACACATACGACATTAAGTTAATGTCGAACTCGATTCAGTAACCTTCAAAACGTATAGCTCCATTTTTCTTTGTTTTCTACCTACTTTGTTACACCGTACATTTTTTCACATATGTATAAACTAGCGGCATCCCGTGGCTTCGCTCGCGTAAACTTCGAAAGTAATTAGAACCCTCCATACGTGATAGGGGATGACATATTACATTTTTTTATATTGATTTTTATTCATTATCTATAAAAAAACGTAAATATCTCGGATTTTAGTTAAAAATTGTAAAAACTAACCTCCTGTCTACACTCACCATTAGGGGTTGAATATCGAATTTTTTTATTGCAGATTATTTTGTCCGACTCCATCATTATAACGTAAGCAGCTATGCAGATAAACATATCAAAAACACAGACCCTGTCTACCCCCGACAAAAGGAATTGAATGTCGAATTTTTTATTTTAATAGATGACTATTTTGCCCGAATTTACCTTTAAATGTAAAGCAGGTATGCAGATAATCATATCTAAATTCATCCTCGTCCCCGTCCCATGTTATTTGGGCTTGAATATCGTACTTTCATTTTTAATTGAATATTATAGGTTTTTTAGTTCTAATTCAAGTTTTTTCATTTCAAATTCAATATTTGAAAATAAATTGATTTTAATTTTTTAAACTGAAGAAACTAAGTATTTTTAAACAAAAAAAATATATTGTTAAACTGGCTCTATTTAGTTTAACAATATATTTGCTTTGTTTAAAAATACTTAGTTTTAAAAAATTAAAAAATAAATATCAATTTATTTTCAAATATTGAATTTGAAATGAAAAAACTTGAATTAGAACTAAAAAACCTATAATTTGTCCGAATTTACTTTAATATCACGATGAACAATTATGAAGATAGATATATCAAAACTTACCCCCCTCCCATTATAGTATCTATTTGCACCATGTTTCATTCGGTGAATACAAACAAAAATTATTTTACAAATTTCCCCTCTCCCCCCTTAGGGGTTAAATTTTGGGAAATGCTGAAATAATTGTTTCATTATTTATATTGTAGAGTATGTTCGATAAGTTTCAATTAAATGCGAACAAAAAAAAATATTTTTTTATATAAACTTTAACACCCTGTTTTAACCCCGCAGGGGTTGAATTTCGAAAAATCCTTTCTTAGTGGGTGCTTACATCATAAAAGGAAGGCACCTACGAAATTTCACGTTTCTAGGTCCAGGGGTTTGGACTGTACGTTGATATATGAGTGAGTGGTTAAGGACAAACTATTTTATAGATATAAATAGATTAAAAAAAATAGTTAAGTAATTTTTCTTAATGCCAACACTATAATTTAAAACTTATTACTTTGTAAAATATAAATGAAACATAATGATAATGGATCTACTCATACGTAGTTAATATTGATTATGAATACAATATAATTTTCTTAAAAGCATAAAAATTAGTTTCAATTCATCTCATATTGTGTTTCCAAAGAAAATTTCCGCAGAATTTTTCGCAACATGCAAAATAAATAAAAATTACCAAGTATATTTTTTTGGTGATGATTTATATTTTTCAATCTCCCTACTTCAACCGTGGAGCGAATTGAAATAGATGAACATCGTCATGACTTCAAGAGATTAATGGTGCTTTCATCAAACTCCTACAACCTGCATTATATTAACATTTATAAATACCAACATACATTTACTATACAGTGTGATTCTAAATTCCATATATGTACAAAAGCAACGATTTATAACTTTTGGTTGAAATTTCTTGCAACTTGGGGAAATGATACTTCAAAATATACCTACCAAACAAAAGTTATAAAGGACGCAACCCATAAAAAACAATAATCATTTCTAGGGGGCACCGAAAAAAGTAAATAAAATTATTAAATTAAAATTATTTTTAGGGTTCCGTAGAAAACTAGGAAACCTTATAGTTTCTCCATGTCCATAATAAGATGAAATTTGGTATACGATTGTAGATTAATGACCCAAGAACAGAAATGATAAGGTTTTTGAAAAAAAAATTCATACCCTCTTTTCATAAAATGAAGTGTTTTAAAAAAAAAATTTCACGTACCCCATTGAGAAGGATGTCGTTAGAAAGGTATCCTAAAATGCAACAAAAAATGTATCACGATGTATTTTCTCTCTAAAGTCATTATAAAAGCGCCCCCACCCCTCTATTTTCTAAACTATCAATTCAAAAAATCTGAAAAAAATCCAGAATGTAGATTTTAATTAGTACTTTCACTGAAAATTATAACGAACATTGTCAAACATATTTTGGAACCCCCTTTCATAGACTGAAAAGTGAACTCATTTTTTTTTTTTTTGCCCCATTGAGTGGGGAGTCATTTGATAGGTCTCCTAAAATGCATGACTTTTTGATTTTAACCCTTCAGTCATGAAAACTTTTGAATAACTCTTTTTTATAAATCGTAGTGAGAATGACTATGGAACCCTATCATGTGCGTGCCCAACATGCACTTGCCCGTTTTATTTTTTTAGAAATTTTCATAATATTTTGACACTAAGGGAAACGGTGCGAGTAAACACATGTGGATAAGCATATAGTAAAGGCGAGTAAAGGCAAGGTATGTCTCTCTCTGGAGCATGCAGAATCACATATGTGTCTTTTTTTTTCTTTTTTCACACACATATTTTTTTTAATTAATCAAATGCGGTTCCTAATCATTCTGAAAATTTACAGATATCTTTGTAAATGAATAAATAATGTATGTTCAAATTTTCATCAAATTCTCTCTCACATTTTTTTGAAAAGGCTTATCATGTCTCAAAATTATGCATTTTTAGCGCAACCCACAAAGTGGTAGCGCTTAATGCTCGATTTTCCGTCCGTCCGTCCGTCTGTCTGTCTTCCATCGCGAGATCTCGGTCCCCTGACCACCTAGAGACTTTGAGTTTTCACTAAATGATAGGTATGTGATTCTAGTTTAGCCCATTAAAAGATTTTTTCCGGTCATGACCCCCCCCTCCTTAAAAAAAACATTATATGGCTTCATGTACTTCGTTGGACTCGGGATTGATTCACGAATCGATTGGCAAGGGTATTTTTTGAGTTGTGTCAAGTGAGTTGTATATTTTTTTTATGTTTAATTATGATTTAATATCTGATAAACTATTTTCCTAATGACCTTGAAATTTTAAATGGATTTTTTAAATATAAATATCTTGTTATTTTCAAAGTTTCATGTCTCTGTTTTTTCTATGGTGTCAAATTAAAAATGTATTTGTACTCATTGATTAATTATAATGAATTTCTTACTATATAATTTAAAAGTGTATCATGTCAAAATGTCAATACGCCAATCGTTATGAAATATTAGCAGTATACGTTACTATTGTATAGTTCATAAAAAATTCATTGTTACAGTTTATAACTACACTGAATTTCCACGAATTACAAAAATAAATATATAAAATATTATCGCGTGAGATAAATTATCTAATCATAAAGAGTACAGTCATAAAGTGAATTATTTATTATTGGGTATTAATTAATATTTACCTTGTAAATATCTGTTGATTTTAATCAGGTAATTGTACAATGTAATAATGAACGCAATCGTAATGAATTTTTTATTTCTAAATTGAAATAAAGTAGTGTATAGTAATTATAAAAACATTTTCATTTTGCATTTAATTAAGATAGTTGGTCTGTAAACATTGTTTAAGTCAGATTTTGTTTAAATTATACAGTAATATTACCTAGATTAATATCTGAAAAACAGCACATTTTTATTAAAATTGACCATCTCAAAGTCATGAAAAACGATATCAAAGTTTATATTTTTAACACAGTTTATATGGACTAACCGTAACGTTTTATTAGTTAAAATTTAAACGAAAAGTCAGTTTTTCATAAAAAACTGACATGTATATTTATATGAAAGAAAACATTATACAAAAAACTAGAATTATTGACCATTCCGTTATTAAGATTTAACCATATTTAACTACCAAACCATCACATAAATTATAGTATTGTTGACAATGTGGCAACAGTGCATGCATTTTGTCATAGTAAAAAATACGCGAAATAATAAAATATTTTTTACAAAGTATAATGAGTGGATAGAAGGAAATTCAAATTAATTTCATTAATTATTAATATATTCTGTGGTAGCTGAGATGATAAAATATAATCATCTGACAAGTAATTAATAGTAGATAATATGCAACATCGCCATGATCATTTCTCTAAATTATAAAAATGTACATGGCCTACTGTGATCACATTATGATGGACCAACTACCTTAAAAATAAAAATCCAATCGTAGCAATAAAGTGAGTTAAAAATTCCGGCCTAGTTATAAATCATATTATTTACATAACAATCATACAAATCTGAATTACATTTCACAAAAAGATATATATGCGCTCTAAACAAAAGTAGACACGTGACGGCGATTTGGAACCGCCAATGTCATTTCGTCGTTAGGAGCTGCACATTTAATAAACAACAAAGTAGGCTTGTGCTCGTTGGAATAATGGGAGAGGGGAGGGTGTTATATATATACAACGTCACCTCTACATATACAGCAGGCTGTGGTGGTTGTACATGACATGGCGGTAGGGGGGAATCAGGCGGCGGGTGGGGATATGGAAGGGGTTGTATAGCTGCCACCGCTAGCGCTGTAATCAATCAAACCAAGCTCGGAGGCGAGCACTAATTAGTTCCGGCGCGGGACAGGTGTTCAGAGACGCGTGCGAACGACGTGGCGCTCACCCCACATATACCGTCTACACCTCACAACCAACACGGTTGGGGTTTGAACACACCTTTGCACAAGTTCCTGAACCCTTTCGAATAGTATAGTTCCTTATCGCCTTCTACGTAGATATGTACACGTGTATATAGGAGGTGCTATGTTACGAAATATGGTCATTCATGGATATCATTTATAATTTTAATTGGATGGTGGGGTAATTACACTACTTGTTGCTATAGTAATAAAAATCTATATTTTGTTTCTTATAAAATAATTAGGTGGGTCCGCGCGGCTTCGATAGGATTTAAAAATATATTAGTTGATTTAAGTATAAACACGATTAGTTATTTTTCTAATAAAAACCAAACAACACTTAAATTACCTACCTAACAAAAGCGAATCAGAACAAAAAGTAAAAATAGTTTTTGTTCTATTTTTTAAAAGTTAATTAATGAAAACAAAATAAACAGCTGTGGCCGTGCCACTATCTGAGTTCGCGCGTATTGTGACGAATAATATGTTATTATATGTATATTTCACGTTATTTCCTAAACCAAAAGACCAAATTGGATTCTGTAAAAGGCAAATTATATCTACATTAAGTACTTATGACGATGAAATCATTTATTTCGATAAAAGCAGCCGTTGTAGCTTAAATATAAAAGTTAGACACATATGTCTAACCATAGTGTCGCGGACTTTATTGTAGAACTTTTGATTCTTCACAGTTCTTTAATACATTATTTTGTTTTATATTCAACGGTTTAGGCAGCGTATTGCAAAACAGCGCGCCGACGGCAAAATTTTTTCCGACTTGATTTACTATTTTCGTCACTGTTTATTTGTTATGTTACCTAACGTAACGAAATATATCCTATAACCTGGCCAGAGAATGTACCTATGAATTAAAAAAGAAACCACGTAAATCGGATACGTGGTTTTCAAATGATAAGCGCACAAACTGACAGACAGACAGGCAGAGAGACGTCGAGATTTATATAAATTAAGGATGTCCGGTATTATTTACAAGTTTGCAAACACTTTCAAATGAGGTATCAAACTTATATGACAGTCCTCTTGAAGTTTTTGACAAAAGCATGTAAAGTATATTTACTATAAAAAAATCGATAAAAACCAATTTACTGCGCATGTACCTATCTATCAAAAATTCACAAAGAACTGTCATATAAGTTTGATACCCTGTTTTAAAGCGTTTGTAAGCTTGTAAATTTAATTAGCTACACAGAAATAAAAACCCGCTCTTATTGAAAATTTGAGATTGAGAAATGCTTAATAAATTTATCTAGTTAATATAACAATATTTCCTCAATATAATAATAATAAAAATTTTATTGAGGATATTTTATTATTTTGAAAAATAAATTTCCTTGTTTATCTAAAAATCTTTTCATCTGTCAAATTAATAAATAATTTATTATACCAACTAACAAACTCCCAAATAGATTAAACATAATGGTTGTATTAACAAATATTTATCAGTGTGAATATTTTTTACACCACCCAACTATATATATATATATATATATATATAGTGAAAGTGCAATTTTCGATATGGTAAATTCAGTTATGTTATTTATAAAGTATTTTTTTGTATTTAAATATATTTTATTAATACGAAACAAATTTTTCACCGTGATAAGAACATTGTCAGTAATAATATACATTTATCAATAAAATAAACGTGGATATTTCCAAATTGGTAAATAATTATCATATTTACAAACAACCTCTATCAGAGAAAAATCGATCACGGATTTTTTACATTGATCACGTTTTTTAACACAAACAAATTATTTTTTTTGTGTAGGCTGCAATACCGGACATTAGTCCCTATTTTTTTAACAATTAAAAATATCCTCGTGATAATTCTATATGCACAGTTCTGAAATCAATAATTTCATTAATTTAAATCGCTATGTTTTTGTTGTTATTAACCCGGGTAACACCGGATCCAATACGATAATTAAAAATAAAATTACAAGTTTTATATTTCTGTAACAATGTTATATCGAATTCTCATATAAAATAAAACATTAAAGGTTGCTATATAATTGAAGTTGTTACTTCTATGAGATATTTGACATTGGAGTTGAGAACGATACAAGTCTATACAGTTTTTTCTAGTAAGAATTGTTCTGACAGCTGCAAACAATGAAGTTTCAGAACATATCGACTGCAACTCAATCAAAGATGTTACAGTAAAGTCTAGAAGCAAAAGGTAGAATGTACCATATCAAACTTTTATCTTTAAAATAAATAATTCATATATATAATATCATTGTTGTACCTACATATATTGTAACATACATACTTTGAATTAATTATAACTTTTTTCCTACATAATAATTGTATTGTTTACCCCCAAAATAAGATATTGGATTTAACTGCCTACAGTACAACTGTACCTATTTATTTTCGTCAAAATACAAATCTAAATAACAAATAATAACATTTCCAAAATGTTATTATTAAATAAGACTTTTGTACTTGCATTATGCCCGGTATTATCAACCAATTTAAAGCTCCTTTAGCGCTAAATGCTCCTTTAAAGTAAATTTGGTGTATTACAAACGTGATTTAAATCAATATTTAAGCTCTCAATAAAAAATAGACATAATATATGTTGTAAAGAAATACTGCAGATAATTTAAAATCTATTTAATTAAATGTATTATGCTTGGATCTATTGGTAATATGACAGTTAGTTAAAGGAGAATTAAGTTAAACTTGATAATACTGGGCGTTAGTCATGAACTCGTTAATGGGTATGAACAATTGAACAGTGTAAAATTTTCAAAAAATATATTTTTTTATTTGTTTATAAATTATTAGTTTACACTCCAAAGAATATGTATCTCAAGTTTCAAGTGAAAATTCGAACATTAAGTATTCGAAAAGAGCGCCAAATGCTGTCATGCTATATATTCGATTTATCTCTTCCAAAACTTTAAACGCCGTTTTCTCAAAATTACTTTTTTGACCTGGTTGACAGCATTATACTAAGACAGTTTTCGTCCGATCGATTTGATTCAAAATTGATTTTGTAGAGAAAACGTGCCTCTTCAGTCGGATGTTGCCGTTTTTTATCTTTTTTGTATAAACAATTTTCTATAGAAAAATTCGCGAAATTTTTTTTTTTTTTCAAATGGTCGCCATTTTTTTTCTAAATGATATTTTGAAAATCCCCTACGTCCAGCTATAGCCAATAACATATATTTTAAGATTCTTTTTCGTTTTTTGTCCTCAAATATTCCATTTGAACGAATTGCTGCCAACGCCACTGAGTTCAGATTTAAGAGGTGCCATTTTCAAAGGACCATTATGCAAAAATATACCATTTAAAAAAATAAATAAAAATAAGTACATATTAATGTACTAAAGATGTGTACAAAGTTTGATATGAATCCATCAAACTGATTTCTTTTTAAAAAATAAACAAAAAACACCTAAAATACTGACGTTTACATTGTTCATACCCCATAAGCATATTATTTTTTTTATTTTTTTTTTTTTATTGGTGGACTACTCTCATGAACTTATTAAATCAATTTAATTACCACCCGCAAATATAATTTATTTTTTAAATTATAGCCTTTTATTTTGTGTATGTTTTTTTCAGTAATGGGCAAAATAAAACCAGTAATGAACACTTGCTTATGATTATAAAAAGATTAATACTACTACACAAATATTATAAAATAAATAGTCCTTAAAATTTAAATCAATGTAAATCATTTACATAAGAAAGTACACTTGTCTTGGTAGTATGTCTGAAACACGATAATTATTTGTCCACTGTTTTTAAACAAAATGATCAATAATCATCAAATCACGCTGTAAGCCGGCTATTATACTATAAAAAATGTCATATTTCTTTGATCAAAAAAATGTTATCATATTTCTTTGTTAGTGTAATATCCGCCTATGTTAAATATGATAAAATTTCTTATTGTTAGATTAAAAAAATATGACAGCTGTGTAATAAGTTATCTTTTATAATATTCATAATATTTCTCTGATGATAGATGAACAATCTCAATATTTGATCAAATCTTTGTCAAAGATCTTTGACATATTTATTTGATAGTCTAATAGCCGCCTAAGACAGTTAAATGTATATAGATTAATATTCAGTAAAGGCAGTAATCAAATATCAACAAATATTTCTAATTCAGTACATTTATGTCAAAAAAGAATACGAAAAATATTGTGTATTTTTTATTTTAAATTATTTTTTTTTAAATTAAAGACAATCCATCGACTTATTGGTCATCCCTGTTTTATAGAATGTACCAAGTATAAAAAAAAGTATGTCAGAAAAAATGAAATAGGTTTTTGGTACCCAAGTTTGATTTGTGATATTATAGAAAACGTCTCCTATAAAAACCAATGTAATATTTTGTCTAAGCTCTTCACTTCATACAAGAACTTCAAGAGAATGACACCTTCTTTTTATCGATCAAATAAAGCAACGCTAGTTTTATGAAAATTATTATGAAAGAATCGCAATTTTTGTATAAAAAAAGTTTTAGTGTCACATTTATAATAAAACCAGGGTTGGCAAAAACCCGGGTTTTTTTAAAAAAGCCCAGCCCAGCGGGTTTTATTGGGTTTTAAAACCGGGTTTTTTTGGGTTTTATTGGGTTTTTTTTAAAATTAAGTAAAGACATATAAATTATATATTTTAAACACAAAAAAATGTATTCAAATGATGTTGATTGATGTAATTGCGTCTAAAAAAGGAAAATTATCTTTAGTATTTTCATTATATAAAAAAGGTCCTTCGAATTTCCAAATATAGTTTTCTATAATATACCTTTTTTGAATTGCCTAGTAACAAAATTAAAAAAAAAACTATTTTTAATATGTTAATTAACTGTTCGAAATGGTTTCCTGTTTTTTCAAGACCTATTTTGAAACTTGACAAACATAATTAAATGTTTATCTGGTAATGCCCAGTATTATTGAATAAAAGATTTAGCAATAAATACGTAAAAATATTTAAATAATTTAATTTTAATTTAATATTCAAAGTGGGTCTGGAAGACAAAAGATAATAAAGAGAACCATACATGACTTTCATGTTCCATAATATTTTTCTTATAAGTACTATTTAAAATATTTAAAAAAATATTAGTTCTGTAATATCCTCAATAACATAAAACAAAAATGTAGAATAAGACTCTGAAAATTTGAATTAAGTTGCATTAGGGAACGTGAATTAGAAAATGTAATATTTTATTATTCAAAATTAAATTTTTAGCATGTTTTTCTCTCTTTTTAATAGCTGCTTTCGATCTATAAATATATTTCGATCTTTAAATAAATAAATCAATGTCCTTTAGGTTCAATTGAACTATCAGTTCAATATTAGGTACAAAATTTCAAATATTTCCAAAACCTCTAATCCGATAATCCCCAAAATCAATAGGTCTAATGTACTTACTAAGACAAATATTTTCCCCAAAAGTAATTCAAATTTTTACAATATACTTTGAAAATTCTTCGCCCAGGCAGACACATGCATAGCCGCTATACGAAAATATAAGTTCTTTACATTGAAGTTGTATGTATAGTACAATCAGAATCTGCATTTATCTCGGACACAATTTTTCAACGGTATTACAATACTTCCATTTCTTACAGAGTAAAAAATATTTAAATCCTTTATTCGAGAATGTTGTTTATTTCTAGAGAAATTATTTAAAATATTTATTTATCATGAGTTTTAAAACAGACACTGTTTATTTTTGAGAAATAAATGAACATTTATAGTTACAGTTTTTTTTTATTAATCCAAAATTATCCATCCTAATTGTAGTAAAGAGGGTTAGTATTAAAAAAATGGGGTTGTCGTCATTCTAGATCTTCTCTCATATTATAGAAACGAGTGATATTTGCTTACTTTTTTAGGTCTAGACAAAAAGTTTTCAAATCACAGAGTCTGTATGTATAGGTACAATTAATTATTACCACTGTTATTTTAATTACAAATAAAATATATAAGTCTGGAATGATTTTATTATAATTATTTCGTTAGAAAATAAAATATTTCATTCAAATATACCCTAAAATAATGAAATTTAAAAAAAACCCACTGGGTTTTTTTAAGTCAAGTTGCCCAAAAAAACCCGGGTGGGTTTTTTTGGGTTACCCAGTGGGGAGCCAACCCTGAATAAAACAGATAAAAAATTCTAGATTTCATTTAAAAAATTTGCGATTTGCTCAAATTCAGTCTCGATCACGTATACGAGACAAAATAAAGATGGTTTAAGTCTTCACGAGACAAGCACAGACAATCTCGTTTCGTATTGTTTCGCGTATAACCCTAATATAATCAGAAATTATTTTTTTTACTAACTGAGAATAGAACATACCTACTACAAACTAGCAAAGCCTATACTTACAAGGAAACCTTTTTAAGTCGAAAATTCGTATGGAGTTTAAACTTTATATATAGTTAGAGGAGGTCATGATAAGTAAGAAAAAAATTATCTTAGCTGCGGTAATACGGTTTAAGGGGGTGAAACACCCCTATAGAAATGTGCAAAATAATTATATTTTTTCAAATAACTCGGAAACTAATGAAAATTTTAAAAAATCTACGATACAAAATTTTCATGATTTTTTATGCTCTTTCGAATGGCGATAGTCTAAATTCGAAAAAATTAAACCTATGAAATGTGGGTGGGAGGTGGGGGATAACGGTTTAATTTTTTCGAATTTTGACAATCACCAATCAAAAGAGCATAAAAAATCATAAAAATTTTGTATTATAGATTTTTTTAAATTTTCCATTAGTTTCCGAGTTATTTGAAAAAATATGATTATTTTGCACATTTTCATAGGTGTGTTTCACCCCCTTAAACCGTTTTACCGCAGCTGTGATAATTTTTTTCTTACTTACCTTGACCTCCTCTAACTATAAACAAAGTTTAAACTTAACGAATTTTCGACTTGAAAAAGTTCTCTTGTTAGAGTGTTCAATATTAAAATTACTAATCAATATTTAAAAAAAAAACATGTCTTGAAGCTTCCGCGGTGATCTTGATATGCATCTTGACTTCTGGGTGTATGCCGTGTTATCGGCCAACGTTTCGTCACACATTGCAGTGGACATCTTCATCGACGCGGCTTACACCCAGAAACCAAGGACCACATACACATAATATAATAGTTTCTAAATTGAAGTATGTAGTTAAAACAAACATATTATGAACTAGCGCGTACATAATATTATAAAAGTTCCGTTTTCAGAATAACATTAAATCTTGTTCCAACCAACAAATTTTAATAACGAGTATTTGATACTTGAAGAGCGATTATATTTCAACCCGTATGTTCTTAGAGCAGTGCTTCTCAAACCAGGGTTCCTTGGAACCCAAGGTTCTGCAAGAAATTATAATGAAGTTATTTTATAGTTTTTTATGAATATTTATATGATTTATAATATTAATATCGAATACAATTTGTAGTGTTAAGGTTATTCGATCATTAGAGCAATGTATAGATAAAAGTCTAAAATTTTAATATGTTATTTATGGATAACTCATATATTTTACTAATTTGTATTTAAAATATTGGACGTTTGGTTTTTGAGTAATTGGATATTAAAAATAGAGTTTTTAACACACGATAAATGAGAGAACTTGCCGATAGTGCTCTATTAATTGAAATTCCACACAATTGGCTATATTGAGACGTTTTAAAAACTAATTATTCGAAACTAAAAATTATAAAACAAATATATTCACTTGTAATTTATTCAAAATAATGAAATACTAACTCTGCCATTACAGCAAATTAGTACCTACATGATACTATTATATACTGTTCTGTCTATTTCAATTTTCAAATTAAATTAAACTTTTTTACTTTTAATAATTAACAAAGTAAAATATTCCATTAAATGTAGGTACATGAGTTCTGAATATAAATTAAAAACAAAATTTTTCGATACCCAATCTTTTTTTACAGTGTGCTAGACGTATAACATTAACTAGAAACAATGTTATTACTTTTATGAGGGTTAAACTGTGAAAAATCGCAAAATACTTGTTTCTTATTTTAAAAGAAGAGTTTTTTTTACAAAAACTAATCTTTATAATATAAGTAGTTATGCAAATAAAAAATTAACATTATATTTAGAAAATATCCCTTCTTAGAGGATCATAAAAAGATGATACCACTTAACTTTAATGTTTCTAGGTTCAAACGCGTATAAAGCCTAACTTCTCGGTGGGTGCCATACAGAAAAAAATGTATAAATTTAACTTTTGGAAAAAAAAAATTTATTAGCAGCACTGTTAATCAAAATTTATTTAGAGCTGTTGTTTGCGAGATATTTGTTAACAAACATTTTCTTGATTGCAAATTCTTTAATTTAAATTTTAATAAATTAAAAACTCAAATGTTGCAATAAAAGGTAGTAGAGAGAGATGCACAAAATGGCAACTAGAAATGAAGTCAAATCAATTTCCTATAACTTATATAAAATAGTTATTTCAGCAATGTTAAAAAATAATTATATTACAAATAGTATGTCAGTCTTCATTTCTACGTGTTAAGCAGCTAATTATCATAATATAAATTTTTTTTTCAAATTATTTTGTAGTTGAAAATTAAAATTTATTAATAGATAGTGATTTAACACTAGAAAGACGGGAAAATCTACCTACCTACAAAGACGGCGACCGGTCAAATGACTACAAATTTACTAAATATCTTTTTTTATGAGTAATTAATAAATGTCAAGTAAAGAAATAATAGTAGATGTAATGTATGTTTAATTTTAATATTTATACACAATTTTTACATGTTACAAGAGCTGCAAAGTGTTTTTTTACAAGTTTAAGTATCGCATACTTTATTATTTTTATTTTTACATTTCTGAATAAGACATTCTCGCCTTCTTCGAATTTCCTGGGCTTTTTTCACAAATTACTCACAATAATATCGATACACAATTACAGGCTTATTTGACTGACAATTCATATATGTATTTATTGTTGTACCCTCTCATACAACAATTAAAAACATATTTATCAGATCATAGCCATCAAAAAACCGCCGCCGTCTTTGTCGGTATATCAACATTTCAAACAATAAAGAAAATAAATGTGAATTATTTTGATACATAGTTTCATTTAACTACTAGTATTAATAAAAGTCACAAAGTCTCAGTACGGTAAGTCAAATAGTTAGTGTCCGACCGAACATTCGGCTTCGGCTTCGGCCAAAATTTCACCTTCGGCTGAATAATCGGCTTCGGCCAAATTTGGACCGAAGGTTTGGCCGAAGCCGAAGGTTGAACTATATAGTATAATATTGTACAGTAAAGTCTTTTTATATGCGGTAAGTACGTTCCACAGAAAACCGTATATAAAATATTACACAAAAAAGACATAGCGCACGTTATAAAGTTAGAGATAGATACATAAATACACTAAAATGCAAAATTAACGGATCAATAAATTTTTCAAATATTTTTAGGTACTTTTAAATAGCTGGATCTCCGCGAAAAATGGTCGTAGAAGAGTTAAAAAAAAACTATTTTAAAGCTTGAACGTTATAGTTTTTCAATCATTTATTGAAAATTTTATTAACCTCCTTTTTTAAGATGAATTTTTTTTAAATTATATTAATTTTGAGAGGCTCTACAGGACATGCAATTTTTTTTTTGTCAAATTAAATAAAGGACTGTTGTAAATCAGACTTTTTTCTTTAATTTAATTAATATCAAAGAATTGGCAAGGACAAAATATTTTTACGATTTTTTAAATTTTTAATGACAAAACGTTTACATATTTGAATTCTTTTAACTGACAGCTTTTATTTGATAGGTACCACACTTGAATTAGGATAAAATATCGTACCGCATAAAAAGATACGCTCAAAAAGAGACTCGACTGTATACTCGTATTCTTATATAGATATGTATTTATATTTTTAAGAAGTGAAGAGTAAAAAAAGATCATTCATTATTCATTTAAAAACAATTTGTGAAAAAAAATTATAATTAAAGGCGAAAAAAAAACCTTCAGCTTCGGCCGAAGGTTACAAGAAAAGCCGAAGTTCGGCTTCGGCTTCGGCCAAAAACTTACCTTCGGTCAGACACTACAAATAGTTTTTGAATTATTCAATATTGAAATTGAAATTACCGTCAAATGACTGCTCCCGCCTTTCTAGTGTTAAACTCAACAATGTTTATCTGACTACTTTAAATCAATTTCAGATTACCTCACAATATCTAGTGCATCTCTTGAATTATTGGAGGGGGGTATGACCCCTTGACCCCCCTTGTATACGTGCCTATCTAGATCCAGGTGATTTTAATGGGGACTTATTTGTATATATTTGTTAAGGTTAATTTTAGTGTGAATAGAAAAAAAATATTAAAAGATAATATTAATAACGCTATAGATATAAAATTTTTATAAAAGGTTTCCCTAAAACATGTGGTTTAGAAACACTGTCCTAGTGCATACATAACATAGGAAAAACTGTATCCTTCATATCTAAATCCTTCTGGAAAGTAAGGCACAAAACAAGTTTTTAAGTTTACGTTCAAGTTTTTACGTCGGTCATAAAACTTTACATGGAGTAGAGTCTCGTACTTTTTTACATTTTGTTCGTGGGGCCCTTCCCTTTAGAGTTTACACGCGTTTTCGCTTCCTTCGGCATCAACACAATTGTCTATATATAGAAACAAAAAGTACTTTTGCTTGAGTATAATAAAGCATATTGTGCAACAGCCATAGGAAATGAATGTACGGATGTATTTCGTATTTCGCAAATGGAGTCATGTCCTTGCTTGAAAGAATTGTAAGATGAGAAAAAATGTTGGATTTTTATTAGATTTTTACGTGAAACAGAATTAAACTTTCTATCTTTGTTCTGTTAATGTTGTTATATGTATATATGCGTTTGTTGTACAGCGTGTAGAAAGAAATAGAAAGAGTAATTGTAAATAAAGTAGTTTTGAAGAAATCATAGTTAAAGATAATTCTTTGACGTTTATTGTATAAACTAAAAGATGAAATATTTATTTTTACTTATTTTTATGTATTATTATTGTAAGGCTTGCATTTAAATGTACTTTTTTTTAATATTAACCCCTTTTATTTAATTGTTTTGATTTATAACAAATATACTGCACGAATAATTAATTATTATTAAACATATATTAAAATTAAAAAAACAACAACTATTGGGCAATTCTTCACAAAATTTAGATTTTTTTTCTAAATTATTCTTTGAGTTATGAACACCCTAAGATCTATAACATTTTCCTTATATTGCTCATAATTTGACTAGTAATTGAATTTAAAAATTTCCAAGGATTCTCATAAAGCACGTACCACCACTTAAGAATTAATCAATCTAATGTTTTTATCTCAACTCGAAGGTTGTCAAAACTTAATGTTTTTCATAAATATTGTGTTTTTTGTTTACCTTTAAACCATTATATCTTTCTTAATTTTCAAGTTTTTGTAATGTTATTGATACCAACGTAAAGAGAATTTAATTTAGATGCGAAAAATATAAATATCCTTTAAAATTGATGGATCAGTGCAATAGCAGCGCGAATTATAAACGGGAACCGAGACAAAAATTGAGTTATCACGCTTCGCACATAAACAGGTCAGATTGTACCTAACGGCCGTATCTCGGTCAATTTTTATTGTATTGGAATAAAATAAAAAAAATTAAAGGTCCAAGATAGAGTTACAAAAAACATTTGATATATTTTTCAATAAAATAAGCCATCTTGATGTTATTTATGAAAAAAACACCTTTTTACCCCTTTCACCCCCTACCAAACTACCCCTCTGGACCTGTAAAGTTTAGAATTATTTATTTTTGATGTATTTATTGTGATTTTCTATATTTTAACCTAATGTAAAAACTAACAACATCCTTTCGCCCCAAAAGATTTTATATTTTTAATGTGATTTTTGTGATTTTCTATATTTTAAAACGATTAAATATTCGCCTTATGCATTAAAAAAATAAAAAAAAAACATTAAAATTTATATTCGATATGTGCAATTATGTAATTAAATACAACCCCTTTTATATCTTATATTTTAATATATGTATGTACAAATTATGAAAGATATACATTTAGAAGTATAGCTCCCACGATTTTTTTAAATATTAAAAATCCAAAAAAATATTTTTACCTAAGTTCAATTAATATTTTAATTTTTTAATATTAGTACAGTATTTAAAAAAAGGTGCAGTTTATTTTTTAATTTCTATCATATATCATTTTCTGTTCGACACAAAATATATTGGTACGTTTTCCATAAAAAATTAAACAAAATTGAATCTTTACAATTTCCATGTATGAAAAATCACTCCATTATAAATTTCTAGTATTTCCCCAATTGAAAAATGATCGGTACAGTGAAACCAATTTTTCTCAGACATGTTGCAACATCGGTCTATGAATACAGATGTACCTATTAGAAATAAATGCGTTTATCTGACTTTAGTTCATATTGAAACCATAAATAACGCTTTGACTATTGATAGACGTAATACATTTCGCCTTCTTTCAAAAATAGGTATCTACTTCTTCTTCCAAAATGCTTTGTTCAAAGAATATTCCTACAATAGTATTGTCACCGTTCTCAATTGTTCAGTATTAATTTTCTTCTAAAGGATTTTTTACTGATACCAAGAAGCTATGTTTTTTTCATAATTTAATTTACCTCCAAACCTCCTACCTGCTATTTTTAATATTCAATAAATATTGCTACATTTTTCTTATAATTTTATGTCTGGTATCATAAAAAGGGCTACCAAAATTTGCTAGCTAACAATTATTTTTTTTTTTAGAATTATAGTAAATTATCTATAATTAAAACTTCTACGTGTCTCCTAATTCCAAAAAAAAATACTTATTTCTGCAGAAAATAAAGGTTTAATCGCAAAAATTGACTCTTTCAAAACTAATTTTGAATTTGACGCCAAAACGCTCGCAGATGACATTTCAGAGTTGTGACGTCACACTCTTTATCAACAATATTAAAATATTCAGAGTTAGACATAATTTAATTATTTTGTGTTAAAAATGAATTCCAAAGTATATAAATTCTTAAATAAGATATGTACCTAATAATCTTGTAAGAGGAATTGATATTTGTCTAAAATAAAAGTCAATCACTTTTGACGTTTCCTGATGCGTGACATCATTCGCTCTGATTGGTGTTCCATTTAACATGGCGGATTGCTGTATTTTGCATTTTTATTTTAACAACAAAATATATTAATCTTGCTTTGAATATAAAAATAAATACATTTTTTAGAATCTTTTTAACCTGTTTCGTTATTTAAAATCATAATTTCAATTTTACTTTGTTACTAGCATCATACCTACTGCCAAAATCTTCATGAAACTCCAAGAGAACTGTTGTCATATAAGTTTGATACCTCATTTGAAAATGTTTGCTAGCTAGCAAATTTGCTAGCGCCTTTATGATATTGGACATAAGTTTATTTCTGTTTTGAAGCCCTTGTGTGTAAATTTGTATTATTTTTTAACTAATTTCAGTTTTCAGTAAACATAATACAGGCTGATTCATTGCTGTCGTAGCAAACTTAAACAGTAGATTAAGAAAAATATTTTAAGTAAAAAACTTCTAATGAACATGTGTCCGAAAATTTTTTGTTAGGGAACTACAGCCCTCCAAAGATTTTGCACAAAATGAGTTTTTATTTATTATCTAGAGAACCCTTTGTGATAAAATTATGAAATTTGGTATTCTGTTTAGTAATAATAAGTGTTATCTAGTATTACAAATCCTAATTTAAACCAGAGATGTATGGGGCTATTTTTATTTTTTTATCTAGTATTTCTTGTACTTTAATTTTTTGATAAAGTTGGGCACTTATTTAACAATAAGGTTATATGACACAAAATACGCAAAAAAATACTTTGCTTATTTGTCATAGGATAAACCGTTTTCGAGAAATAACGATGGAAAAGAAAACATGCAGCATTTAACTTAATACGGATGCTCCAAATTACAAATAATAAATATATATTCTTGTTCTATGATAAAAATGAAGACAAAAAGTTAACATAAGTATACCTCAAAAAATGCATCCTTATCAACCAATAGCCCCATTTTTAGTTTCGTTTTTTAGTCAAGTTAGTAAAATCATTTATTACAGTAATACAACTGGCTATAGATCTTAGAGGATTCATATTAGGAGGTTTCTTTATATTTATATTTATTAGAACAATAGGATTATTAAATTTCTAATTAAAAATGAGAATAAATACGAATAAATATAGGTATATTAACTAAAAGAAGATAATAATTCCTAAAAGAATTTGTAAAATTCCATCTTGGTATGATAAAAACCGATCGATATTCATACCTAGTGTATATATATACCTATAGTAGTATCTCCTTTCAAAATGTCTACCTCCTCATTTTTAAGCTTTGTTCACAGAATAAGCTTCTGCAAATTGGCACAGTATAATAATCTGTTCCTTTGCTCGAATTTCCTTTCATTTTTATCAATCATTAACTTTATATAAAGTTTCATCTTTGTATTCTTCGCTTTTGAAATTTTCTCCAGTAATTTACAATAACAACATATATATTTATATCTACTTAATAAAGTTTTAATTATGAAGACTATAGAAACAATGCCTTCTAATTTAATATATCTTTAGTTAACGAAATATTTTAATTGTAAATACTTTATATCCTTATCTACAGATCTACAGTCGAAACCGGTTATAATGACATCAGTTAATACAACATATCGGTTTTAACGCCCCGGGGAAAAAATGTAGATCTGCAGAGATTTACTCAGATCTCGACAGATCTCCATTTTAAGACATCATACTTTTGACTTGTTTTTGACCTACAAAGATCTACAACCAGTGTCGGATTTACCAATAAGCAAAAGAAGCAACTGCGTAGGGCACCCGTTTTTTCGGGGCACCATAAAAGGGGCATGAGCGTAAAATAGAAGATTTTTGAAAATTTTTGTGATGACTAAAAAAAGGTCATCAGAATTTTGACGACTAAAAAAAAGGTCGTCAAAATTACAAAAAGGGGGCCTTTACATGATTTGTGCATAGGGCATCACATAGGGTAAATCCGGCACTGTCTACAACGATCTACAAAAATCTCTGAAGATCATTGTAACGTTGAAAATTAATAAATTTTCAACATTAAAAAATCATTTAATCTCTATCACGATCTACAACGATCTTTGTAGATCCTTTTAGATAGGTGATTTCTGTTGAAATGAAACAAGAAATAATTAGAAAGAGGATTTGACCCTGCAAGCCTCGGTAGACTCTCCTAAATTTGATTCTGACTAAAAAATAAAAAACGTGTGTACAATCTTTTTTATGTTACAGTACCATATTTTATGCTACAGAACGTAAAAAATATAAATACTTAATAATACTTATGTAGAAAGCTGTGAAAAACAGACAGACAGACAGATGAACATAATGTAAAATTAATATATAGCCTACCCGCGTTGAATACAGGTTAGGTAATACATATTTCTGTTATGATAGTCGATAAAACAGGTTTTTAGTTTCGTATTTTCACGCTAGATGTCATTACGCAAAAGAAGTATAACCTGCTGCACGTACAAATGCCAATATAGATACATTTTTCGGGATAGAAAGTAGCAAATGTCCTTCTTTAGAATGCAAGCTATCTCCCTGACAAATTTCATCAAGATCGGTTCAGCGGTTTAGGCATGAAAAGGTAACGAACAGACGCACTATAAGTATGGATTTTGGATTTTATACTTTTCTCTATCCTGTCTAGTACTTAAAATATATTGTAAATATTTGATCTCGAAGAAATATTATAAATAAACTTTAAAATGCATTACTCCATAACGCTTAATATGTAGTTATATGTTTGTCATTTTCATCACAGCACAAAATATCTAGTTAACATTAAAAACTAATTATATTATTACGTAGACAATAAATGTCCATATACAAACTCGATATTTACAGAGGAAGTATGCTATGAAATAACATTACAAATGCATGTGGTGTATATGTGTTCTATGAAATTCCATCACTTTACTGTGCAGTATGAATGCTTTAAATAGTTATATTTAGATAGAAACGTTCATAGTTCAACGTGAAACCACGAAAATGTACAATTTCATTGTGTAAATTAGATACATGTACTATATTGTATGTATATAAATTATATTAATAATTTTGTATAATTTAATATCATTTCATGTACATATATGTATGTTATGCACTCTATGTATATAATATATACATTGTTATATATTGTATGCATTGTTGATAAGTTAAATTGATAATGTTTTATAAATTTATAAATAATATGAAGTCTTTTAAGGGGGATAGCCACTGTGACGGGTCAAAAAATTGTAAATGTTTGAGAATTTTTTTCACAGATATAACTAATTATTTTTGAATTTAGTAAAGGACGTTTTATTGAGTATATATTCAACTTATTTAATATCAATTTTTATTGAAAAATATTAAATAATTACAAAGTTATGAGCCTCGATGTGACAACCAAAAAAAAATATTTTTCTCTATGGTCGACTCGAAATTTCGAGAAGGGTTATATGAAAAAAATAAATAAAAATTTTATCAATATCTATATGAATGTAGCTATCGTTGCACGTAGCCGTTTATTTTTATTTTATTATTTCACAAAATGGCGATCGTTTGAATTTTTTTTTCATTTTTAATACCTATTTTTTTTATTAGAGCGGTTTTAAAAATAGTAATTATCAAAATTTCAAAAATCGGCTACGTGCAACGATAGTTACTACAATTACGAAAATTAAAATAAAAAAAAATTGAAATCGGTTCATTAGTCTTTGAGGAATCGTGTCGACCAGGTACAAAAATGTCATTCCCAGATAAACGTGTCTAATGTTTTTGTTGTCATAACCGGCCGTGCTACATCGTCTCACTAAATTGGCTGTAACTCCGTCAATTTTCAAAATTTAAACTCAATTTTTTGTATACATATTTATGAATATGTAAACTTTAAAAAAATCTAAGAAAAAAAAAATTATATTTTTTTTCCGTCACAGTGGCTATCTCCCTTAAGTCAGTGGCAGCTACTGAGAAGCTTGACCTTGAACAGTTGAAAAATAATTACGGTTTTTTATCAATTTAATTTGATGTTAATACAATTAAGTTATTATTTTTTATTATATTTAACGTCACTACTATTTTTAAAATAATTTTTATTTAATACATTTTTTAAAATTATTTTTTTTTTAGATTTCCTTAAAGGTATGTTTTTTGTATAGAAAATGAAGTGAAAAGTTGAAATTTTCAAACCGCAGGTCTGTATTTTATGACGTTCTTGAGATATGGCCTCTCAAAGTTAAAGTTTTTTGAAAATTTTGGAAAAAATAGACATAACTTTTGAACGTGTGGTCGGATATGATTTTTGTCGACGAATTTGAAATCAACGTGCCACTGTCTATATAATAACATGCATAATACTTTAAAATCTGACAAAAAAATGTTTGTCAAAAATCGACATTTTCTTAAGGTATTTGAATTTTTTCGATTTTTAGTCAATTTTTTTTCGAGTTTTGAAGTATTGTACATGTAATTATACAGACTTTGACACGCTGATTTCAAATTCGTCGACAAAAATCAAATCCGACAACACGTTTAAAAGTTACGGTAATTTTATCCAAAATTTTGAAAAAACTAAAACTTTGAGAGACCATATCTCAAGAACGTTATGAAATACAGTCCTGCCGTTTGAAAATTTCAACTTTTCACATCATTTTCTATATAAAAAACATAATTTTAACTAAATCTAAAACTTAGAAAGAAATTTCACAAAAATATCAACTCAAATCTATTTAAAAATGTAATTTATTACATAATATATGACCGAACGTGAGTAAAAAAATACAATTCGTGAACAAAAATTAATCACACGCTAAACTTAATCCGAGGTGGAACCGAAATTTGATTTGTATAATGAAGTGAAAAAGAAAAAAAATCTCCCAAAAAATTATTCCACCCTGAAGTTTAAATGTCTGAATTCAACACTGTATATGGGGCCCAATAAAATTTTTATCTAGGATTCCATAAAAATAAAACGCGCTACTCAATTCAGTTGTTTTAGTTAGTTATAATTTTGAACATTAAATAAATCTCGAATCGTTTCAAAATCTATAAATGCCATAATTCAATTAAAATGGGCGTACAAAAAATCAACAATAAACTACATAAAAGTCAATTAATTTTTTACACCATTGGTATCTTGATACACTAACTTAATATAAACAAATTTTTGTTCGTGTATTTAGCAAAAAGTTAATTCAATTCTTGCAGTACCTGATCAGCAGAGAGAGAGAGAGAGAGAGAAAGAGACTACATACTGACATAGAAAGAGATACATAGATACACAAGAGAGAAAAGGGATGTATAGATTACACTGGACCGATAATTTTCATTTTTTGTGATTTATTACTTTTATCTATTATTCATAAATTTTACAAAATTACTTGTCTGTTGTTTTCTGGACGCTGTACACACGGTAATTGATATACATGTATATATACACTCACATATACACACATGAGCGTATCTATTGGTAGGATTATAACCACCTAACTAATTAGAATTTATGTTAAAAATAAAATGATATTCACGAAATTTTAATACGAAAAATAAATCTAATAAAAACTAATCAATTTTTTTTATAAAGGGGGTTGGGTAGTTACGTCAAACTAGTACAAAATTCTTAGAACTGTTTAACCGGGATTTCAGGGGGCATTTCGCCCTCAGAAAACTGGTAAGAAAGGTTTCTTATACACTGAAAAAATTTAATGTTAACTTTTAACATAAAAAACATGTTAACGGGAGGACGAAGTTTTATTCTGTGAAAAATTAATCGGTAACGTAGTAATATTTCATACCAACAGTATCAAAAATTACTATACCGTATGTTAAAAGATAGTAAATGCATTGCTATATTTTATTATTAATTTATCTATTTATTTATTATTATAAAACTTAAATAATTATTTTAACAAATTATTAATATATAGCCAGATGAAAAAATTTAACATTTTTATTTATTTACGATGCGTTGAAATGGGGAAAAAATTGCATAGATTGATGAAAAAAAATTTGATCCTAGAATTTTTTAACACCCGACATGGTAAAAATTAAAAGAACATCTACTACAATTCAATATACTGTATAGCAGTTTCTATGATAGCGATAGGCCAAATATGAAAAGTAACATAGAAACATAGTCAAATTATAAAGAATGTACGTAAAATTTTCATATGCAAGAAATTAAATTAAAGAATAGCGTATATTACTTTTTCAGAGTAAATAAATTTTAATAGATACTATGTTAAAATTGACCAGTATTCATTGTAATTTTTCATTTACTTTATTTTAAATTCTACTGACTCCTCTGTTAATTTTTTTCAGAAGTTGATTCTGTCCCCAGGTTTACAGCATTTTCTGTTAATTTTTAAAAGAAAATTCTCTCCGTGTATCATTGATTGATTTTAGGCAAAGTGTCGATCACGGGGTGAGCCAATATATGGCTTTCCGGCTCGGAAAGGAACAGTCCGTGTTAAAAATTTCATATTTGATCAAATATTATCTTAATTAGTACATAACCCTTTTTTATTATACAAATATACGTTTTCGATGTATTTTTCGACGCTGAATCCAAATCTGACGTCAAAAATACAGTTAACCCAAAAACAACCCCTATAATAAGGTAAAAACTACCCCTTTGCCTCGCGTGAACGATTTTTTTATTTATTTGGAAATGCAAATATACGTTTTCGATGTATTTTAATCTAAAAACAAAAATTAAAGATTTTTTGGTGCGCCAAAATATTGGTTTTCTGGCCCTCTAGAGGTTAAACACTCAAAATGAATGATGTACTGAAATTTCAGATTTTTTGACCAACTCGATTTTAACAAAATAAATCATAACTTAAGATGTAATTGTTCACAAATTCAATTAGTGAATAGTAGTGATGTAACGCATATTCGCATTCGCATTCGCGAATATTCGCACATTTTTAAACATTCGTATTCGCATTCGCATTAGCACATTTTTAAACATTCGTATTCGCATTCGCAGGTAAAGTTGCGAATATTTTTGCGAATATAATATGATGTATTAAAAAATAAAAATATCTATTTTAATCAGAAGACCATTTTTTTTTTAGATTTTTTTTCAAAAAGCAATATTCGCATTCGCGAATATCGACAGGTCGACAGCTAATATTATATATTATATTCGCGAATGTTTAAAATCATACATTCGTTACATCTCTAGTGAATAGTAACTAATTCATAGTGGTATACTTTAAACTATGTTTTTCATTCCTCAAATATTTACTATGAATAAATAATTTCTCACTAATTCAGTTTTAGTGAGTATAGCTACATTCCTCCAACCAAAAATAAAGTATGCGGCCTCCACAAACATACACACACATATCTAAACATACATGTCAAATATATATAGAATACCTATGCATATTTAATTCTAGTTTTGCATGAGCTACAACGTATATTTTGATACAAATTTAAAATGACTTTGTTATGTAATTAGGTTTGTATCAAAGTTAAACGTCAAAATAACGTTTGATATTTTTCTCGTTAGTTTTTTTTAACGTAGGTTATTTTATATTATCGAATATGGATGAACGGAATCTTAATTTTTTTATCAATATGTATCAATTTTGTAAAGGTTTTTATTTGAGTCTTAAACTTAATAACTCCACTAACCATAATAATAATTACTTGGTGCTTTGCCCCAGGGCACTTTGCACCCCAACCTATAATCGTGCCATATTTAGATACAAAAATCTACTGACATTGACAGCTGTCAGTTGTAAACCACGCCCATTTCAGACATCAAAAAATATAAATACAAGATACAGTGGTGCCTCGCTTAACGAACATAATTCGTTCCAGGAGCAAGTTCGTTATGCGAAAAGTTCGTTATATGAAACGCGGTTTCCCATAACAATACATGTTAAAATTTTTAATTCGTTACTGTAACATAAAAAAGAGTGTACACACGTGTTTTTATTTTTTAGTCAGACTCAGATTTAGGAGAGTCTACCGAGGCTTTCAGGGTCAAATCCTCACACACAAAATTACATTTTTTAAAACAAACACGTGTGTGAGTTAAGCGCAGAAAATAACGACTGACGCGCGTTGATGCATGTTCGTGCAAGTTTGGCATCGACTGCGTGCGACCTTAGAAGTTCGGACGACTTCGTGATACGTAGGAGCGTTCGGGCTGCAAAATGAAATACGATGCAGTTCGTTGTGTGAATCGAGGTTCGTTATGCGAGGCATCACTGTACAATTGAATTTCAAAATACATTCGCAGCTCTGTTCATGCGTTATAAAACACACACTTAGGTTATTATTGATAGTGAAAAATATACAAAATTTACCTGAATGGTATGAAGAGATACCTTGGGCTGATCAGGGCAGGCAACAGGTATTCACAATACCTAAAAACACATGGGCATAATTAATTTTTGTGGATAATACAAAATATAGTTTTAAAAGCTAATTTGAGTTTTTTTTTTCAAATTAAAAGTTTATAAACAATACAAAACTTTATTATTGTAATATGTGAGAGTTAAAATTTACTCAAATATTTCAAACTTTTGTTACACAAAATGACTGTCATATTTAATAGTATGAAATTATATACTGCCATTTATTACTTGAAATTTTGTAGAATATTATTGTACCTTTGTGACTTTCTGTTAATGTTTAGATTAAAAACACATTCACTAATTAATTTAACGGTTGTTTTAAAAGCTCTTATTGTTTTCATTATACAATTTTATAATTAATATAATATAAGAGAATATTTAAGCCAGCAATTATCTCTATTATAACAAGTCAGTGTTGTTTTAATATTGAAGTGTTTATTTTATAATTTTTTACTTTATTTTGATAATTTTGAACTAATCAGCCATCTTATTTGTACAGATTAAATAAATATACGAATGTCCTATCGAAAGAAAAAAGTAATTTGTAGTTTTTCTAATGACTTTAACATTGACTAACTTAAATTTTTACAATATAAGATTAAACTACAGTCAAACTTCGTTATAACGATCTTGAGCGGATCGGATCAAAAGAACGTTATAAACGGGAAATACATAAATTGGAAAATAAATATTTTCTTAAAAATATGTTTTGTATGTACTAATTTATATTATTTTTTTATTCTATTCATTTTCTTTTCACAGTCGGGGAGGTGAGCGCCAAAATTAACAACTTCTTTCTAAAAACTGATTTTTTGATATTACGTCACATTTGTGGTGTAGGTGTAGATATACAGCCTGCCGTCATTCAGCCAGTTTCGTTAGTGTTTGGCGCGGGGGTGGTGTATCAGTTGCTGACGGTATTTGTTATGGTAAAATTCGGACTGACTATTTTTTTAATAATAATAATATTCCTAACTTTTACACCGAATTTCATATTTTAGAAAGTACTTTCACGATGTATAGATTTTTTACGAGTTAAACGCGCTGCTGATGCATCCGGTTGTAAGATTTTGATGACTGACTATGATAAAATGGGTTCTCACTTAGTATATAGCTTACCAATAAATTTTCAGATTTTAGAAAGCAGTTGCAACGTGTATAGTTTTTTTTACAAAGTTAAAGCCACCCCCGCGCCAAACGCTAACGAAACGAGCTGACTGACACGACGGCAGGCTGTATATCTACACCACAAATGTGACGTAATATTAAAAAATCAGCTTTTAGAAAGTAGTTGCAAATTTTGGTGCTCACCTCTTGGATATTTTGGTAAAAAAATATTAAAAGGGTACATTTAATGCCATCAAGTAAAATTGTTAAAATAATTACTATTCGCTGGGTGCAAAGTAGGTAGTGGGGGAAATGAAATCGATCACAGCGCACGACGTGGCGAAAAATAACACTTTGGGTGGACTAACTGTCATTTTTAATAGGCTCGTTTTTAACTGAAAATAGAAAGGTCAACATGGTTAACTGCACTATAGGCTATGTGCAAGGAGGTCGAGTTAGAAATAATGTCGATGCGAGTGCTCTTGGTGAGCACAATTGTAAAATCATCGGCGTTATAGTTTAAGGTTATGCTGTCAATGTAAACGAATTATTTATTTCTCTATTATACGTCATAATTAAAGAAAAAAAAATACACAAAGTAAATAATTATCACGTACCTTTTATGCTATGCTATTTATGTTATATGCAAACAGCTAAATTAAATGATATTTGTTTAATAAAAAATTTCACGAGTTCAATCCATTCAATCCTTCACTATTACCCGCTAGCGGCGCTAGTAGACATCGTGCACATAGCCAATAGTCATAAATAATCGTCTAAAATGTATATATTACGATATTTTATTGAAATTATTTGTTTGTTAATATGTCAAAGTCCACCCTAGTTGCGACCGCTAGTTGGCGCTGTCATCGCGCACGCTGCGAATAACCTACGTGAATTACTTTAACCCAGAGGTTCTCAACCTTTTTCCAACATAGACCCTTTTTAAAAGAATGATTTTTTTTATATTGACAAGCAAAAACAAAAAGGTATAACGATTCAAAATTTTAAAACAGAAAAATTTATTAACGACCCCCAATAGACCCCTGGAATTCTACAGACCCTTTATCCGTTGGGAAGACCTGCTTTAGCCAAAGTGTTTTAATGCCTGCAATCCAATTTGATCTATAACTAAACACTTTATTGACTCGTGAAATAAATAGACAATTTTTTTTATTTATACTTTTTTGCGGGATACAAAGCAGTATATGTCCTTTCTCAAGATGTAATCTATCTCCCTACCAAATTTTATCAAAATCGGTACAGCGGTTTAGCCGTGAAAAGGTAACAAAGATTATTAAAAAAATCGCACTATCTACATTTTATTTTGTTTAAAACAATTAATATCTCTATCCCATAAACTTGAAATTATATCTTCACACAGTTTTCCACTATATAATTTTAGTCCAAGTTAAATTTTGACAGAAGCGGTGACGGCAAAAGAAGGGGGAGTATGAGAGGCAACCCGCCTGGGAAATGGGGACGAATTTATATGTACAAACGTTATTAAATAATTTTTCAGACCCTTTTTTGAACAAGTTCGTAATTTCCCGATGGTACGAAATGAACAAACACCATTTTCATATACATATACATACATACATATATCTCTATACATGTTACTAACACATGTATACATTTGTTAGCAAGATGGTGTATTTTTGTGTGTTTATATAAACACATTATATTTAACTTCTTGATTTATAAATATCATGGGTTTAATACAGGAGATAAAAGCATTTCGACAAAATAAATTAACATTCATGTTTGTATAACAAAGAATGCGAATATAAAATATAATTCTGGTTATGGTTTTTTAATATGCTTATGTATTTAGTATAAATGATTATTTACTTTTGTTTGTTATGTAACATAAAATGTCAAGAGCATATTAATATGTAACAAAATATATGCATACATATAAACATTTCAAAACGGAAAAAATAAATAAATACAATTTCATTTTCAAAGTATTTTTTATATTATGAAATTTATAAGATTAAAATTATTAAATAAGTATTAATATATGAATTCTACCTTTTTCTGATTTTCAAGAATGATACAGTATGCCCCTTCACCCATAAATTTATTATTGAACTGTCAGATTAGTTCATAAACTCGAATATTATTCAAATGTCTTTTATACAGGATGTCCAATCATCGAAAGGCTAGATAATTTATCTACAACATTCAATTTAAAATATCACCCCATTTTATAATAAATAATTAAATTAAATTATTAGTAAATCAGTTTTAATTTAAATCTTAATTTCTCTCATGATTTTTACTTTCTTATACCCATGTATAAGAAACTAGCGGAATCCCGCGGCTTCGCTCGCATAAACTTCGAAACTAATTAGAACCCTTTATAAGTAATAGGGGATGACATATTACATTTTTTTATATTGATTTTTATTCATTACTTATAAAAAAAAACGTAAATATCCCGGATCTTAGTTAATTTTTTTTTTAAAACTAACCCCCGTCTACTCTCGCCATTAGGGGTTGAATATCAAATTCTTTTATTGCAGATTAAATCCATCCTAGTCCCCGTCGAACTTTCATTTTTAATTGAATATTAATTTGTCCGAATTTATTTTAATATCATGAACAGTTATTATTATTATTCCCAGAGGGGTTGAATTTTCGTAACTGATATTTCTCTTGTAGAGTACCTACTTATGCAATGTTTCATTCGGTGAATACAAAAAAAAATTATTTTACAAATTTTTCCACCCCCCTACCATCTTAGGGGTTAAATTTTGGGAAATGCTGAACTAATAATTTCACTATTTATATTTTAGAGTATGTTCGATAAGTTTCAATTAAATGTAAACAAAAAAAAATTTTTTTATATAAACTTTGACACCCTGTTTTAACCCCGTAGGAGTTGAATTTCGAAAAATCCTTTCTTAGTGGGTGCTTATATCATAAAAGGAAGGCACCTATGAAATTTCACGTTTCTAGGTCCAGGGGTTTGGGCTGTACGTTGATATATGAGTGAGTGAGTGAGTGGTTAAGGACAAACTCTTTTATAGATATAGATATACATATCGTCGCCTCGGAGCAAGAGTGGCACAACTCAAAAAATATCGAATTTGTACACTGAGAAAAAGTATTAGTTACAGATAACGAGATTTGGTTACAGTTAAACAAATCTCATAGTTGCTAATGGCGAACACGATATTTAGTTACTGTTAATAAATCCCATATTTGAGCTATATTATCGTGCCAAACTTCCATCTGTTAACTATTAACAAATGGGTCGTTTGGTCGAAATAAATTCGCTGTTTAAGTAAAAAACCTCAAGCTTTGTAATGAACTTTCTAGTTTATTTTGAGAATTCAATAAATATTTGATGCAATATAACTAACAATAAGTATTTGTGTTTAAAAATTGATTCTGTTGCTAATAAGAAATAAACTGCATCTCAAAACTCATCTCAAGGCAAAGTTTAGTATAATAAAATTATTAGAAGAATAGTAAGATGGTATAGATTTTTATGCAAGAATTTCACAACTATTAATTGCATGTGTGGCCACCAGGAAGCAAAATTTGATCAAAAATGTTTATAAAAAAACTGTCACAAGTCAAAATCTTTAAGAATTTTAAAAGGGTACTAAGATGGTGAAACATAGGTAAAATTTGCTCAAACGTTAGTACTATTAAGCGTGTAAAAGTAGGATTCACTAGCGCTTTTCTTAATCATCAAAATAAAGTAATATTCAATTATATATATATGTATGTTTAAAAACGTGATTTGCCAAAACTTAGAATTTAGAGTTGCTCCGAGACGACGATATAGTTTAAGTAAGTATTGTAAAGCCGATTTTTTTTCGTAATCCGGATTTTGACAGAATTATCAATTTTGACCTTCACTGAATCCATTCTAACTATTTTCGCCATGTGTCAGTTTGTCTGTAAGTGCTGTAACTCAAATACGACAAATCGTAATATTTATATTTAATATTAATTTTTGCCTGGGAAAAAAACCTAATATTTTTGAAAACGAGACGATTGTTTACTGAGATCGATATTTTTTTAGATTTCACGCACAAATCCTAAAAAAATTCAAAAGGTTTAAATTATTTATTTTAACACTGTCGTTGATAAAAAATAAGGTCGTTTTTGGTACACCAATGTTTTTAATTCATTTTAAACACAATAATCAAGTAGATTAAGGTTTAATTAATTGGAATGCTGCTCTTTCGAACACAATAATTGAATGAATTAAGGTTTAAATGATTGATACACCATTATTGCGATTTTGTGGGCTCAAAAATAATTGAAATTTGAATAAGTAATACTAATTTTTTGTAAGCTTCATCATTATATCTAAAGGATAGGGGCAGATATGTCATCATTTAAAATATGTTCAGTTTTTGAAATATTCCATTTGATTTTTTCGTACATATACCTAGTATGATTGATAAATCATTATTGAAATTTTGTGGATTCAAAAATAATTGAAATTTGAATAAGTAATGCTAATTTTTTGTAAGCTTCATCATTATATCTAAAAGATAGGGGTAGATATGTGATCATTTAAAAAAAGATTCAGTTTTTGATTATTTTGTATAAATGATAATAAACCATTATTGGGATTTTATGGGCTCAAAAATAATTGAAATTTTAATCTATATCTATAAAAGAGTTTGTCCTTAACCACTCACTCACTCACTCACTCACTCATATATCAACGTACAGCCCAAACCCTTAGACCTAGAAACGTGAAATTTCGTAGGTGCCTTCCTTTTATGATATAAGCACCCACTAAGAAAGGATTTTTCGAAATTCAATTCCTACGGGGTTAAAACAGGGTGTCAAAGTTTATATAAAAAATTATTTTTTTGTTCGCATTTAATTGAAACTTATCGAACATACTCTAAAATATAAATAGTGAAACTATTATTTCAGCATTTCCCAAAATTTAACCCCTAAGGTGCTAGGGGGGTGGAAAAATTTGTAAAATATTTTTTTTTGTATTCACCGAAAGAAACATGGTATAAGTAGATACTCTACAAGATAAATATCAGTTACGAAAATTCAACCCCTATGGGAATAATAATAATAACTGTTCATGATATTAAAATAAATTCGGACAAATTAATATTCAATTAAAAATGAAAGTTCAACTTTAGTAGAATGGATTTAATCTGCAATAAAATAATTTGATATTCAACCCCTAATGGCGAGAGTAGACGGGGGTTAGTTTTAAAAAAAAAAATTAACTAAGATCCGGGATATTTACGTTTTTTTATAAGTAATGAATAAAAATCAATATAAAAAAAATTTAATATGTCATCCCCTATTACTTATAGAGGGTTCTAATTAGTTTCGAAGTTTACGCGAGCGAAGCCGCGGGATTCCGCTAGTAAGTTATATACTGTTTTTTAAGCTTCGCAAAAGGGGTTCATTTAAAAAATGTTTAGTTTTTAAAATTTTCTATTTTATTATTTCGTATAGGCAAATGATAATAAACCATTACTGAGATTTTGTGGGCTCAAAAATAATTGAAATTTGGACAAGTAATACTATTTTTGTAAGCTTCGCCGTTACATGCAAAGGATAAGAGTAGATACCTATGTGATCATTTAAAAAATATTCAGTTTTTTTCTTTTGATTTTTTTCAAATCATTATTGAGATTTTGTGGGCTCAAAAATATTTGAAATATGAATAAGTAATACTTATTTTTTGTAAGCTTTATCATTATATCTAAAGGATAGGGGTAGATATTATGTGATCGTTTAAAAAATCTCCAGTTTTTGAAAGTTTCCATTTGATTATTTACTAATGAGATTTTGTGAGCTCAAAAATAATTGAAATTTGAATTAAAATACTTTTTTTCTTTATTCATGTTACATCCAAAGTAGTCCAATGCCAATCCGACTTTTTGATACCAAAAACTCGAAAAATTCTCTACAGGATAGCAATAGTGAAAATCGTTGCTAAAAATGATTACAAAAGGAGTGAGAAAAATGCACCCCTGCACATATAGCGGTTTCGAAGGGGGGTGAGTTTTAAAGGATGAAAACTGTTTTTTGCATTTTCAAAGAATGACTTCTTATCGAAAAACAATCTACAGTAAAGTTATAGATAATAAAAAAATCTACAACTTTGTTTCAGACCATTTTTCAACATAACCTAAAATTTTACGAGATAATGGCGAAAACCCGTTTCATATATTCAATAATATTTGAGTTTTTTATGTCGAAAAAAATTACTAAATACTTGAAACTTTGATGAAATCTATGTTATGAAGTTCTTTAATTTTACCGATCTGTCCGGAGATTTAAAGTTAAATATTACCTGAGATATTAACGTTTTTCGAAAAAAATTAAAATTTTTCAATCAAAAAATTGATCGTAGAAATTTTAGATTTTTTAACTTTCCAAGGGCTCATTTTTTTCGTCTTGAATCGGTTAATACGACGTACCTGTATAGGTTTTAACGACTCAAAATAAAAGTTCAACTGAATCCCATATAATTGCATTTTTACCAGTTATTACGACTATCCTCTTTTTATGACAAATATGAACGGTACCTTCGATGTCGTTATAATCGGTTTCTACTGTATTTATTAATAAAAATATCCACGTGTCATATTTCTATACCCCCTTTTATCAAAACAACACCATAAGTGTGCGTGGAATAGAATTCACTTCACAGACGGATATTTTTGTTTTCGCACACACCTCTTTGTAAAGGCTACACTACACCGGCAGACAGACACGACAAGGGTGTGAGACACGGGGGTGTTTGCGTGTTCATGCGAGTATGTAAACAACATTAGCCACCTCCGACAAGTCCCCCGCGGGCGCTGGGAGTCGAACACATGCACTTCGCACCGGCGAACTGATAACTGAGAATTTTGTTTAAAAAGCAACCGAGTTTTTTTTTGTATGTGTTTTGTTTTATTGTAAATGTGTTTATATTTTTCGGAAACGTAGTATTTCTTTAATGTTTGTGAATTTGTTTTGCTTGTAAAATATTTGTGGAGTTCAGTTTCAATGAAATTTGTTTGAACTCTTGTTTAATAAATATTTCTGAATTCTTGGTAAAAAATTGTTTTTGATTCCAAATATACTTTGCAATACAATATTATATTCCATGAAAATATAGTCGGGGAGGTGAACGCCAAAATTTGCGACTACTTTCTCAAAGCTGATTTTTTGATGTTACGTCAAATTTGTGATGTAGATATACAGCCTGCCGTCAGTCAGCTAGTTTCGTTAGCGTTTGGCGCGGGGGTGGTGTATCGGCTCTTGATGGCATATGTTAAGGTAAAATTCGGATTGACTATTTTTTTTTATAATAATAATATTTCTAACTTTTATACTGAATTTCATAATTTAGAAAGTACAAGTTAAAACCACCCCCGCGCCAAACGCTAACGAAACTAGCTGACTGACGGCAGGCTGTATATCTACATAAAAAATGTGACGTAATATCAAAAAATCAGCTTTATAAAGTAGTTGCAAATTTTGGCGCTCACCTCTTGGACTAGTATTCCTATATAAATTCTTAGAATTTCCTCTTTTTTTAATCGGTGAATATCAGCGCAACTAACTGTGCTAAAATGCAGGTGCATTATCTTTTTATTTTATTTTATTTTATTTTATTTTTCGCCCTTTTCGGGGATGCTACGAATTTGCGTCTTTAGTGGCTGTTATTTGATGCTTAAATAAACAATAATAATAATAATAATTTTATTCCTTAAAGCTTTCTGTACATTGTTATTTATATGTACTTAGTAATATACGGAATTTGTCTTACACAACTTGGCATAGCCAGTGCAAGGGTGAGATTAAGTTTTTGCTTTATATTAACGTTTACATATGTTATAACTATGTATGTCGTATAAAATAAGCTGGTAGTAAACAATAAAATTGATTAATAAATAATAAAACACAATAAAATAAATAAGTAGACAAAATAGATTATTATTTGAATATATTTTTCGCAATTATGTCGTTTTGAAACCAAATAGTGAGTTTTTTATTGAATAGGTTGCTGCTTCGTATGTTTCTTATTTCGCTGGGTAGGTAGTTTCAAGGATATTCATAAAAAAACCTAATATTTCCAATTTTTTGTACAGAATATTTATTTAACTCGTATCTCCTCTATAATTAAAAAGATTTGTTTAAAATTATTATAGAATTTAAAAAAATTCATCGCTACTTATGAACATTCAAAAACAGTCGACAATATTTACTTAATAAGTACAATATATTCAACATAATCTCAAATCTTTGCTAAAACTGATTCTAAAACCTCCCTTGAAGGGAATAAGCTAGGGCTCTGCGTCGTACTGATCTCTAAGCTAGTGATTAGTTCATTATTAGCACGCCTTACTTGTCCCTAGGACTTAGCTTTCTCACTTATATGCAGGCTACATAAATAGCTAAACGTTCTTAAGAACATCAAGTAAAAAATTTAGGAAAAAATAAGAACAAAATGTAAAAATTTATAAAAATATGATCAAAGCTTTGAGCATTTTCAGATCTCAAAGAAAAAAATATTTTATAACAATCACTCAATTTTTAAAGAAATATTACTATTACTTAAAATTGAAACAGTTACAAATATTGCAATTCTTGCAAGGTCAAATGTTTGCTCTAAAGTTACAATATGAATTAGTAATTTTTGCGTGCAGGATTATTTTTGTTGTACCAATAAACAAATAAACTTAATTTTACACAATCGCAATATTTATTGTACTGTCTTTTAATTGAAATGAAATAATTTGTATAGCACTTAATAAATAATTCAACTTGAGAATAATTAGTTGAATAAATCATGTAAATGATATTTACGAATGTATAGTAAAAATTGCATATTATAAAAATTACCTAATTGATAGTACGTATTTGTAAAACTAAGTATTTTTACTTTTTCATACATACATACATGAAATGTATGTACTGTATAATAAAGTATAGTGATCATAAAAAATTCGAACTCGAGATTTTAACGGAATTACACGTTTTGAGGGTCACTGAATCATATACAACCAATATCTCAGTGACGTCTTAAGCTTAAGGTTCTTGTACACTCAAAATATGCACCTCCTATTTTTAAAAACCATCACTAAACCGGAAACGAATGTATACTCTTGTCAATTTTGAAATTTTTCGATTTATTTGATACAAAATTGTAATTTCTAATCAGTAACTGTAATTTTTATTAAAAAAACGACTCCATTTGTCTGAGTAACGTGTAGGAAATCTTTTATAGAATCTAACGAAAACAAAAACAAAATTTTGGAAAATTTACAAAATCATGGTTCATATATTATAATTATAATGTGCACCTGCTATTTTTAAAAACCATCATTAAATCGGAAACGGATGTATACTCTTGTCAATTTTTGAATTTTTCGAATTATTTGATACAAAATTGTCAGCAACTATAATTTTTATTAAAAAAAATCGACTCCATTTTTGTCAGTAATGTGTATGTAGGAAATCTTTTATAGAATCTAACGATACCAAAAACAAAAAAAAATGGAAAATTTCCATATATTATGTCATTTAAAATAAATAATATAATAATACAGAGAGTTGTGTTGGTATGATGATCTGACCCTATACACCCCCACATACGCGCCGCCAAAAGTAATTCCAAAAACGGCTGACCGCTGAGGTAGTCGCTCTCCATTCGCAAGTCTCGCCGACCACCGAGCACCCATAATTCATGCACTAATGCGAGACCGGACTGCGCGTTACATGACACTAACGGGACACAATGAACCATCTCTTATCTCAACACTCCACGCGCGCTCACCCACCCACCCTTACACACATCCACCATCCCGCCGCCGTTCATCGCGGCCAGCTAATTTTGTTTGTGTTCACCCGTATGGACTACACTGTGTCTGTGTGTATGTTTAATTGTGTGTGTGTGTGTGTGTGTGTGTGTGTGTGTGTGCGCGCGTGTGTGTGTGCGTGCGTGCGTGCATGTGTGTGTGTGTGTATATGTGTGTACGTGTGTGTATTTAGGTAAATTTGGGTCCAAGGTAGCGATTTGAGTGTATGTGTATTTTACAGATGGTTGTTTGTTTGGTTTATCTACATTGAGATCGTTTTGAAAAGATTTTATTGACGGATAAAAATAATTGCTATAGGAAAATACGTTTAAATGAGAAAGAGGGGATTATTTTTTTGTTTGATTGTAATTAGTATTAAATAATGTTGGTCCCAAAGTTTATAAAAGGTTTATTTACAGTAGAAGAAAAATAATGTTTGAAATAAAAGTATTAAAGAGAAATAATAACAATTTACGATTGTTTTGAGTCAATATATTTTTTTTGTATAGGTATAGTATTGAAATTTTTTAGAGATAGAAAGTAGCTTATGTCCTTCATTAGGATGTAAGTTATCTCCCTGCCAAATTTTATCAAGATCGGTACAGCTGTTTAACCGTGAAAATTTTCTATATACAGTAGAAACCGGTTATAACGACATCGGTTAATACGATGTATCAGTTTTAACGACAAAATAAAAGTCCAACTGAATACCATATAATTGCATTTTTATCGGTTATTACGACTATCCGCTTTTTACGACCAATATGATGTCGTTGTAACCAGTTTCTACTGTATATAATTTTGGAAGATGACGGTTATATTATTAACCCATTTTATCCCAGTGTCTTAATTATAGGATATCATATTTTCTAATTTTTTTTCTCTGACATAATAACGTTGTTAATATGTCTCTCTACTTACAATAATTTTTAAAATGAACTCGAGTTTATTCAATGGCAAATTATAACTCTTTTAAAATAATGATGTAATTATTCCAGCTAGTCGACATTTATAGTTACATTTTTTCACATAGTAAAGCGTTTTATTTATTTTTATTATTAACTTCCCAATAGGAAGTTATTGTAATTGGTCCGAAAATCGAAATCAAAAATTTTAACATATTTTCATGTTTCAAGGGCATTAGAGTATATTTACACTATTTTCAGAAAAATGCTGTGTGTGTGTGTGTGTGTGTGTGTGTGTGTGTGTGTGTGTGTGTGTACGTACGTACGTGTCATTTTTTTCCGGGACGAAATCTCGCGAACAAAAAATGCTATTGACTTTGTTGGGGTGCTTATCGAAGCGTCTTGACGTGAATATGATCTGAAAGAAAGGATTTTTCAAAATTCAACCCCTACGGGGGTAAAAAGGGTGTTTTTTTCATTTTTATTTTTTTTCTTGATCGAATTTAGTCGGAACTTAGAATAAATTCTATAGGTACAATACTATAATGAAACGTGTATTTCAGTATTTATTAACTTCCCAATAGGGAGTTATTGTAATTGGTCCGAAAATCGAAATCAAAAATTTTAACATATTTTCATGTTTCAAGGGCATTAGAGTATATTGACACTATTTTTAGTAAAATGTGTGTGTGTGTGTGTGTGTGTGTGTGTGTGTGTGTGTGTGTGTGTGTGTGTGTGTGTGTGTGTGTGTGTGTGTGTGTGTGTGTGTGTGTGTATGTACGTACGTACGTACGTGTCATTTTTTTCCGGGCCGAAATCTCGCGAACAAAAAATGCTATTGACTTCGTTGGGGTGCTAATCGAAGCGTCTTGACGTGAATATGATCTGAAAGAAAGGATTTTTCGAAATTCAACCCCTACGGGGGTAAAAAGGGTGTTTTTTTTTCATTTTTATTTTTTTTCTTGGTCGAATTTAGTCGGAACTTAGAATAAATACTATACAATACAAATAACGAAACGTGTATTTCAGTATTTATTTTTTATATGGGTCCAAACAGCCATTAAAGGGATGAAAACCACCATCAAAATTTGAATTTCATACTTATAAATAAATCTAATAATTCATGTTGCCTTGGAAACAACACAATTCAAAATTCAAACTGTCAGATTAGTTTTTCTAAAAATGTGCATTATATTATTGACATTATTAGGATATTAGAAAACTAATATTCATAATACAAAGGGTGAGTTTTATTTCTGATAAATTCCATTAAAATTTTTCATATACATATTAAAAAAAAAAATTTTACAAATTGTAACATAGTAATATTAATTATGGAAACAATAAGTAATCAGTATTCAAGTATTGTAAGTCATACCATGTTGGGAAGTTGATTGTGTGGACCTAAAGGATCGCACCCCACAGCATTATACGTTATATAGTTTAATTTTATATCCCCGGGTAAAATTGGATCCGACAGCTAGTTTTTTATATGGGTCCAAACAGCCATTAAAGGGATGAAAACCACCATCAAAATTTGAATTTCATACTAATAAATACATCTAATACGCTAGGAAACCATCGATCCTGGCGCCGCCAAGTGGCAAAAATAAATAATTTTGGGTATCTGTCAAACCAATCTGTCATATAATTGAAAGGAAAAAATGGATAATTGCCGTTATATTATGTATGTTATATTAAAATTTGTATTGATAAGTATCAACCTTTGTATATTATTAGAATTTGACCCCGAAATTTTCTTATTTTAAACCGACTTCTAAAAAAGAGGAGGTTATCAATTCAATCAATATATTTTGTTATGCATGTTCGAGCATAACTTCGGCAAATATGCGCCTATTCGGTTGATTTTTGTTTGTTTGAAAGAGTATACTCCCGAGGTGGTCTCATATAAATTTTATCAGAATCTGACCATGTGTACTTCAAAAAAGGAGAGAGTTTTCTATTTTTTTATATATTTTTTTATGTATTTTCGGGTATAACTACGACAAATATGCACCTATTCGGTTGATTTTTCTTTGTTTGAAAGAATATACTATCGAGCTGATACCATATAAATTTCATTATAATCAAATATATGGTTTCAAAGATACGCCACTCAAAATAAAAAAATAAAAAATCGTAATAGAGTTGATCGAAAATAGACAAATTTCGCGGGTCGAATCCTTATAATCCGCAAAGATTGATACTCTTCAATACAGATTTTAATATAACACACATAACTTTGTGTTTTAACCCCGTAACTTACTCATTGGGTAATATCGGACATTTGAAAATAAAAAATAAAAATTTGCTATGAAAAAATTTAGTAAAAAAAAAAAAAATTAATGTTTTTCAAGACCTTATATTATCCTTAAGTTTTACTGAAAATATCATCCAATTATATCAAACCATTAAGTAGAAAAATAAAGGTTTTCGATTTTCAAATTTTAATTAATTACAGCTAAAATAATTATTAAAATTAATTAAAACTTGGTCAAGTACTTCTTCATACATAGGTTTATAGATAAGAAAAAAAATTAACGAAATCGGAACTTGGGAACATTACTTTCGGCTGTCCTTTTTTAAAAGTAATATACCCAAAGTTGCTAACGGCTCTCACTAGGTGGCGACGTGTAGTTTTTGACAGATGGTTTCCTAGCGTATAATTCATTTTGCCTTGGAAACAACACAATTCAAAATTCAAACTGTCAGATTAGTTTTTCTAAAAATGTGCATTATATTATTGACATTATTAGGATATTAGAAAACTAATATTCATAATACAAAGGGTGAGTTTTATTTCTGATAAATTCCATTTAAATTTTTCATATACATTTTAAAAAAAATATTTACAAACTATAACATAGTAATATTAATTATGGAAACAATAAGTAATCAATATTCAAGTACTGTTAGTCATACCATGTTGGGAAGTTGATTGTGTGGACCTAAAGGATCGCACCCCACAGCATTATACGTTATATAGTTTAATTTTATATCCCCGGGTAAAATTGGATCCGACAGCTAGTTTATTTACTAATGAGAGTGTAAATAAAGTATAACATTATCAATTATTTCAAAAATAAATCCATGTTAAAAAATACTGTCCTATAAATATGACATTGGGTTCCCATGATAATAATCTAGTCAGCGACTGGTAATTGTCTTATATTGAATTTATTTTTGTCATATTATTAAACAAAAATTGAGAAATTGGTCAAAAATTCAAAGAAATAAAAAATCGGGAAGTAATGGGTTTTTTAAAATTTATTTATGTAATTTTCTCATTAATTATCCATTTATAAAAATTAATACTAAAAATAAGATATTCATTTTAAAAAAAATATATGAAAATTGTATAATTCATCATTGCGAACTATTTTCCTGTGATTTCATCATATACGGGAACTATTGATGTATGAATTATTATCGGTAATTCAGTTGTAATTAACAATTTACCAAATCAGAATCCATTTTTAGAATTAGATTATATACACATACGTAGTATAACCCTTGAGTTTAATAATACTTAAGATCCGATTGTAACAGAAAGTAGGTAATATAGTAATATACTCGTATGTCCCTAAAGTTACACCAGCATCTATAGCTCAATCCAATAAAACATTTTTAGCGCAACCCATCAAGTGATAGCGCTTATATGCTCAATTTTCCGTCCGTCCGTCTGTCTTCCACCGCGAGATCTCGGCCCCCTGACCACCTAGCTCGTGTTTTCGCTAAATGGTAGGTCTGTGGTTCTAGTTTAGCTCATTTTAGGAATTTTTCCGATCCTGACCCTCCATCCCCCCACGGAAAGGCATAATGTCCATTTTTCATACAAAATTTTTCATACATGGCTTCATGTACCTCGTTGGACTCGGGATTGATTCACGAATCGATTGGCAAGGGTATTTTTTGAGTTGAGTCAAAGTGGGTTGCGCGACAAAACCCACGTGTGGGTTTTGATAAATTTTTTTTACAAATTTATTACAATTGTCATTTTCCGGAAAATTACATGTGGCGTAGCTAAGGTTTGTAACGAAAAAAGTTTTAGTTGGGTTTAAAATTTGTTACAAATTAATTACAGTAGGAATATGCTATCCTTAAGTCTTAAAAATCAACCCTTAAGAGGTGAATCACCATTTTGAGGGGTAAAAGCCCTACAAAACGAAAAAAGAAACGTGAATTTAATTGTATTATTTATATTAATTTGAAAGATTGAGTGGGGTCATTTAAAATAAGTAAGGGCCAAATCGTCCCTTAGCTTACAACACCGCTCAAGTCGTTTTGACCAACTTTACAGAAGAGCGAAAAAACCGTGTTTTATATAGGCTACCGGCTTGCGCGCTCTCACTATTTATTGAATTGTGGTCTCTTATTGTCCTAAACGTCTAGAATGTGATTGGTAGATCGACGCGCAATGAGTAGCTCTATCAAATGGCATTAAAATGTAAAAACTGCTAATTTTTGACTTATGCGGTGTTGTTAGCTAAGGGACGAAATATATTATAGGATAAGCTAATTTTAGAACTTAATTTGTGAATCAAAGACTATATACCATTAAATGGGTATCATTACTATCTCCTACTCATTTTGGTTTTAATTATTTATTGGCTCACTGAATGTTCAAACATTAATAAAAATAAATGTAACATTTTTTTAGAATTTAAAAAATAGAACAATCGAAAACATAAATTTCAACAAAAACGCCATAACAAAAAACGATAAAGATTAAGTAAGCTCCTTATTCCAAACCGTCGTCACTTGTAAAAACCAAAAAGTGATGCGTTTAAAAGCTCTTTTAAGATTTGTTTTGCGCGTCAACAAACTAGCCCATTAATTTTAAGCACGACAGTGAACGTGTTAACTACCGCAATCAAATTCCCTGACGTTACTGTGCGCGATGTTGGTCAAAATGACATCGTATAACTTCTATCTCTACAGTTTTATGACATATAACATGTAACTTATTTTATATAGTAAATACTTAATGTTGGTATACAGTAGGTAGATGTATGTTTTAATAGCTTTTTACATTTCCTTGTTTACTTATTTATCGAACTATTGTAATCATTTTATTATTTATTTTTATACTTGTACCTATATGTTATACGTAATACTGTTCTATTACCATAATTCTAATATTGAATGAATATCATATAGCTTAAATTAACTCAGGGTCTAAGATTTCCAACAAGTGAAAGTCACATCAAAATCGGTTCGATAGTTTTTGTGTCAAATCAAAATAACCAAACAAATATAAAAATAATTTAAAAAAAATCAAAGTAGGTATGTATAAATAAACTTTAAAAAAATAAAATTTAACTTCATTGTACAGACAATGCATAAATAATTTTTTTTTTCTTCATAGTGGCTTTTTGAACATGTAGGGGGTACAGCATTTATGACCATGAGTGTACATCGTTCAGACTTTGGGGATATATATGTGATGTTAGCAGTAAAATAAATCAAAATTTTTACGTATTTATTACTTAGATAAAAAAATTTAATTTTTAAATTATCGGACGACTAAATATTTTTTATACATCCGATTACTGGACGAATAAAATAAATAAGTCGTCCGGTTAGTGGACGAATAAAAATAAATTATTCGTCCGATTAGTGGACAACTAGCAACAGCCAACCGAAGTGTCTAGTCGTCCACTTTAAGTGGACGAATAATTTATTTTTATTCGTCCACTCAGTGGACGACTAGCAACAGCCTTTAATTAAATTGTTCAATAATTAACTACCTTTGGTGAATTTAGCACGAGGAAGCACTGTGCTTTTACTTGACAGATGTTTTTGATACAAAATTGAAATTTTTAATTGGCAACTTTTATTTTTAAAAAATCAATTTTTCTCCGTGTAAAATTGACATATTAAAATCAGTATTGATGATAATACACCTCCCCTAAAATCGGTATCCATTGTAGTGCATCGAATCTGAAATGGTCAGTTTAAGTCGGGATCGTCAGGAAGCAAAAAATTATCTAATACATCGAAAAAGAACATTCCTGCAATGCTTTGCGACTATTTTACGTTCACTGGATATGATATCGGTTATTGGTCGGTTGTAAGCTGTAACATATAGTCGTACATAGTAATTATCTATGGGTACTCGTTATTCAAAGCATGTATTTCAAATGATATATAAGTTAATCTATGTATATATAAAAGTACAGATCCGGACTGGGTTGTTTTTTGTATTTTTATCCGTCTTCACATATTGCTTTTTTTATCTTTCTTAATTTGTCCTCATTCATTCACTGACTCATCAACATACAGCTTAAACCTCTGGGTTGAGAAATATGAAAATTTGTACATACAAAAGTATCGTTGTGAGAAGAAAGTTCCAAAAATGTAACCCCTAAGTGGATTTTTTTATACTCTGTAGTTATAATAAATAAAAATTATTATAATTAAATTTTATTTATTTATTTTTTTAATGTTTTCTCAAATTAATTTAAAAAAATAGGTATTGAAATTCAAGATAAAGTTTATGCAGAGCTGTAACTAGAAGCTCAGGGGCCCTGGGGCAGAGTGTGAATTAGGGAGCCCCCGCTATATGCTAAATTAAAACCGAAGATATTTTTTTCAGTATTTTTTATGTGCTATTATTTTTAATGATCTTTTTTTTCATTGACACTATTTTTGCATCTTATTAATTGTAACCGTTTTTTCGCTACTGTGGGGGGCCCCTATGCTAGGCTGTCCCGGTGGTAGTTACAGCGCTGAGCTTATGAAAAATTGGAAGCGAATTTTGGGATACTTTTATTCATATATATTATGTATGTAAATGTAATTATGTATGTACACAGGGCCCCACATCTTATTACGAGCCCCCATACTAAAAATTCTTGGCGGACTCCTTAAGACAGATTTATTTTTTCAATAAGTTTGAATGACCTTTTCTTGTGGCCATTCAATAAAACAAAAATGTCGTTCAAATGTTTGGATGTCATAGAACCTTTTTTTTAATTTTAATCAATTCTTTTTTTAGCCCCGGGCCCCAGGACTAGAGTTGTCAGGGGAGGGACTGTATGTATGTGTATAGGATACAATTTTTTGGTACCGTTATTTTTGTCAATATTCTGCTACAACCCATTAATCCCCAACGTTGCGTAAACGAAACATTTATAAAAATTTGTTTTTTTTAAATATCTCATTGATGAAATGACTTTTTTTGTTGCTAACAACGTCACACAAATTGTTTTAAACTATTCCACATTAAGTAATAACTCCCGTTTTTCCAACGTTTCGTAAACACAACATTTTGTTGAAAAAATGCAAAAAAAACATGATTTTTTTCTTCAAAAACCGTTATTTGAGCATATATTTAGTAATAAAATGCAGTTAAAACATCAAAATAATTTTTTTCCTACCCTCGGGATTTAATGGATTAATCCGATAGTGTACAAAATAAAAAATATTAAATAAATAATTACTAGTTATACATATCTGACAAACATACATTAATAGATACAAATAAATGCATATATGTAACTGTTATGTATATCACAGATACAAAACATATCGATATTTGCTATATATGTACATATATTGTATATGATTCAAAACTTTCGAACATTTGTCTATATTAATGAAAATGTTATATTATAAAATCATATACGATATACTATTCAATACTATAATTACAATTTATGTGCGTTAGTCATTTATATAGATGCACCTATTTTCTATCTAGCCAGGGAATATTAACTGTAAATGTAATCGATATTATAAGATTTTTTGTTGAATTAATTAACTATTATACGCTTCATTTAATAGCATCAGAAAGTTTGTAATTTTGTTATAAAGAATCTATCTATATAAAACCATAACATTGACTATGATTTTATAAAATTTAATTAAACATTGAAGTAAATATCATGATGGGATATTTTATGTCGACAAGAATTATTAGTTAATGAATGGTCATTGCTGTTAATTTTATTACTTATCAAATAAACCTAGTGTTTTTTTAAAGACTTTCCAGCTGATTCTTTCAAAAATATATATAATTTTTTTAAATGTTTCGGACAAAAGTTTCATGGTTTCGAGGGCGCTAAATATTGATACTATGAGGTGACCTTAAAAAGGTCTCCTTAATGGGTTTTGAGATTCAAATCTAAACGTTTATTTTTTGTTGCAGATTCGTAGTTTACGAGAAAAATAAAATTTTATCTGATATATTTTTTTTTAAATTCGTTATTTTTGAAATTAAAATAACCAGCTGGAAAATCTTTAAAAAAAACAGACGATATATAAATTCTGAGATTTACTTACATATATAAAAAAATATTAATCATTCTATTTAATTCATTATGCTTTATTTACAAAATTAATAATATAATAGTTTTAATATTTTTTTTAATTTGATTAAAAAACAACTCAACCGATTTTTATGGGATTTTCACTATTCGTAAGCTTAAGATTTAAAAACTAGTTTAGCTTATATATGAAAATTAAATTAAGCCTGGCACGTTTAAATTAATATTTTAAAATAAAAATGTATAAAAACTTAATAAAAAATAAGCTACTAATTGATATTTTCTCATGTATAATAAAACGGGCAAGTGCGTGTTGAGCACGCACATGATAGGGTTCCGTAGTCATTCTCATTACGATTTATAAAAAAAGTAAAAAGAGTTATTTCAAAATTTTCGTGACTGAAGGGTTAAAATCAAAAAGTCATTTGACTTTTATTATTGCATTTTAGGCGACCTATCAAATGACACCCCACTCAATGGGGTAAATGAAAAAATGTAAGTTCACTTTTCAATCTATGAAAGGGGGGCCAAAATATTTTCGACAATGTTCGTTATAATTTTCAGTAAAAGTACTAATTAAAAGCTACTTTCTTAATTTTTTCAGATTTTTTGAATCTGATAGTTTAGAAAATAGAGGGGGGGCGCTTTTATAATGACTTTGGAGAGAATATACATCGTGATTAAAGGGTTAAAATCGAAAGGTTCTGATATATTTTTTATTGCATTTTAGGAGACCTTTCTAACGACATCCCACTCAATGGGGTTTCATTTTATGGAAGGGGGGTCTAAAAAAAATTGTTTTTTCAAAAATCTTATCATTTCTGTTTTTGGTACATCAATCTACGACCGTATATCAAATTTCATCTTATTATGTCAAAATTTTTCAAGACCGACGGACGGACATGGGGAAACTATAAGGGTTCCTATAGTTTTCTACGAAACCCTAAAAAATGAAATCAATTTAAGGTGAATTCAATTTTTATTGGGGCAATAACATTAACGTTATTAGAAAATAATATTTTTCATGATTAAAAATTTATTTGCAAAAATAAAAAACCATTTCTCGTATTGAACGAAACATAAAAAAAATCTGTATGCAATTTGTACCCTTAAATCTAATTTGGTTCCGAGTTTTTTATTTTTTTATTTCAATGGAGTAATTTATTTGAATGACATTAAGGCTATGAATACATAATAAGTTAAAATTGAAATGAAGATTCAATACTTATTCAGATCAATTTGTTTAGATGAGTACAGACCGAACATTTTTAATTTAATTTATCTCAATAATGGTGAATGCAATGAAGAAAACAAAATTCATCAAGAAAATGTTGGTTCCATAAATTTCATCTCACACATAAGTACTTATTTATACAAACGAATTAAAAAATAAAAAAAATAAAACACGCGTCGTTCTTAAGAAATTTTAACCCAAATAAGAAACTAAAAAATTGATTAAAATTTAATTAATAGGAGTTTTGTTACTATTAATAATAATGACTAAAATGTTCTAAATAGTGTAGTAGTCGAGTCAATGAAGCTCGAAAATGGCCAAAACTTCGGAACCCTCAGAAACAGCACCGATTTTGATGGAATTTTTTTTCATTGTTCGCTATACCATACTATTTCAAATCAGAAGCATTCCAGTCGTCGGATTTAACCCCCCCCCCCAAATTTTGAAAATTTGTATAATTTACTGGTTTCATATATTAAGTCCGATTTTCGACGAATTTTTTTTACCTGTAGGGGTTTTAGGGTCGCTGAATAAGAATACGTACTCAAAATAAAGATTTTTCGGGAATTTTCCCGAAATTTTCCAATTTTTTTTTTAATTTTTGTGTAAATTTATTGAAAATTTTGTTAGAAATGTGTATTCGTGGTGTTCTTTTCACAAATAAAGTTGAGTTATACACAATTTTTCAGGAATTTTCCATAAATTTTTTTAATTTGCCGCGAAAATTTTGAATTTGTAATAAATAACCTTGTACCATTAAAAAAATGAACCTAGAGGGTTAAAAATTTTAGAAACGTTAGGTAAATCTATCTTAAATAAGCATAATTTTTTTGTCAAAATTGTTTGTTTCATCAATTTTGATCAATTATCATCGAAAAAAAAATTATTTATATACCATTTTTTGAGCAAAAAAAATACTTTTTTGAGTCAGACGGCTGGAATGTTTCTGATTTTAAATAGTATGGTAAAAAATCAGTGCTGTTTCTGAGTGTTCCGAAGTAAAAACCTTCATTGACTCGACCATAGTAGATATTACTATAATTTACAATCAAGTATTTTTTTACGTGAAATAAGTCAGTATTTTAATAATAAACCTAATTTTAAAAAGTAATATTTAACCTATTTGTCACATGTTCGCAAACGCGTATAGCAGAACCACCACTGGTATAACGTAGTTACTTATTAAAAACGTCAGAATACTCGGCCCCTATTGGTTGATTTCAGTTTGTTTTAGTAAACAGTTACGTCACGCATATCACGTGACTTTGAATGCGCGTTTTGACGGGAATTTTTTCATTTGAATAGAAAAAGATTATTTTTAGCGTTTTTTCGGCATTATTTTGAAAAAAGATAGTAAGGAAGAGTCTATTACATACATACACACAATTTACAATATATTTTTTAATTTAGTCAAATACCCTATTATGTGCGTGCTTACGAGTCGCTAAGAGGGGGACACTGGGCGATAACCATTATTTGAAAAAAAAATCGAGCTAACCGATTTTTGTTTATATTTTATACAGAAAATAAAACCTACTTACCCATTTGTAGGGTGGGGGGCTGCACCATCCATCTCCGTTCCAGACACAACACCATACGAAGTAGTTTTTTACCTGAAACGAAAAGATCAAGTAAAAATTTTGAAATCGGAGTATGTACCTTTTTTTTTCTTTCTTTCAGAAATGATCACAAATCTTCCTCTATCCTTCGGATTGGGGGAGAAAGCAATTATGTTTTAGTTATTCTGAATATACACTGCCGTTCAAAAATCTTTGGACACTCATTTTTTTGCGTATCGTAAATATAAAACTGCAAAAATGGTTGATAAAAAATCTTAAATGTTGATAAGAGTACTTAATTACAACTTTTATAATAATCCTAGGATATCTAAAATACAGCATTTACAATTTTCCATGTTAATGAAAATTTTAAAATTACCTATATGCCTGAAAGGTTAGGTTTACTCAAGTTGAAAGAATTGACGCACAATGTCTTTCAAGCTAACGAGAAATTGTTTTTTTTTACTATTTTGACTGCGAGTAAACGCTATTTGGGGATTTTTATTGACTGAAATCTGTATATTTACATTCAAACTGACAGGTGTCCAAAGATTTTGCACGGCATGGGGAGTGTATATTTCATAATTAATAAATTTGTATAATACAAATGAAACGAAAAGAGCAAGTAAAAATTTTGAAAACGGAGTACAATTTTTTTCTTTCTTTCAGAAATGATCACAAAATTCCTCTTTCTTTCGGATATGGCGAGGAAGCAATTCTTATTTTTGAATATATATTTCGTTATTAATAAATTTGTATAATACAAAATGTAGAAAATACAAAATTTCAATGATATTTAGCATATAGAAAAGAATTATGCTATAGGTATCATTACTGTATATTGAGACGAAATTTAGTATCCTGTACATTATTATAACAAACTACACATCCATATAGCTATGAACTCTTTTTTTCACGGGCACCATGTGTGCAGTTTTGTATATATGAACGTTAAATGAAGATTAAAAATTCCATTTTTTGACCAATGACAATTTCCGTGTACATATGTACGTCATTTGTACAAAAATTCTATACAAGGGTTCGAGATTATGGCTTTTATTACCTCATTTTTTTTCGCACGATCGTTTATGGAAACATAAAAATAAATGATACTTTGAATTACCCCATTTATAAAACATATACACGTGGAAAACTCAAGCTATAATTATTTGAAATTCAAATATTAATGTTACTACAGAAAATTTCTTTATATTACAAAAAAACATAAAATAAATTATTTAAAAAACTTTTTCGTAAATAAAATTTTCTACCGAAAAATCGATGTTTTGTCAACCTCCCTTACCCACCCCCTTTATTTCCTTCGTTTCAATAAGCAATTAAACACACAAAGAGTACTCTTATTGTATCCTTTTATTCAACGTGTCACACCCGTCATAATGTTTGTTGGGTAATAACCAGTTAAATAGATTACGTATTTACCTAATGCTCTTGTGTTACTAAAAAATAATTTATTCGTAACATATTCAAGTATGATTATTATAAAGTAACTTCAATATTTTCGCTAAACTTTTGAGATTTTGAATAGAGGTTGCAAGACTTGCAATAGTTGGCGTCACACCCGTCACAGGGCTTTGAACGCTGGATTTTTTTTGTAAAATAATCTTAGACCTTTTATTCTTTCAATATACATGTATTTCATAAAAATCTACAGAAAAATGGTAAAACCATGTTATTAACTAGTATTATTTAGAAATTATGAACTCCAATCCGAGTTGAAATGTCACACCCGTCACCGCGGACTGACCCATATGTTTATCTAGTTTTGGAAAATATCAATGAAAATAACGCCCTATGCTGGGTATTATAAAAAATTTGCTCGAGAGCAAAAGCTGTCAAATCGTAGGTAATGAATTCTTCAAAGAAAGACACTACCTAAAATTTTGCGCTCCAAAATGTTAGCAGCTTGGTTCGGATCTCAAAAAAAAAAAAGATAATTCATTGACACAGAAACGTATATTTAACCTTCCTATATCCGCGCATTGGTCTGTCAGACCGACAGATTACATTTTTATATTTTTTTCAATAACGGAGAATGCTAAGACAATGAGCTTACTGGTAGCTTCATGTTTTGTTGCGATCTTCAATTAGGTGCAGTGCGAGCATTCGTGCGAATAGGATATGTACCAGTACACGACATCAATTGGTCTGTAAGACCGACGCGGTGTAACGGTTTGGGTTCTCTTTATATATTATATATATTATACATTATGTTAATATTCTATTTCTCCTTTTATCGGGTAGGCAGAATAACCTATGACCAGAAACGTACAGATATACTACTAAGAAAATAAATTTAATTTTTATCAAAACTTACACGTCTAACACTATTTTGTAACAATGGAACACTTTTTATATGAACAATAATATACACTACAGAAGTTAACTTATTACTAGTTAACTTAAGTACACAGTGAACACAATAAACAATAATACTATTTTTTAACACTATTAGGTAGAAACAACTATGCACGTAAACGTAATTTTCGGGGTCGCTACCACAGAGACTCAATTTCTCCTGGGCGTGAATTACAGCGCGCAGGAGGTTTTTCAGTATTTGATAAATTTGTCAATCACTGAACAATTATAAATTTTATAGTCGTACTCAAGACCCTGTGCCATCGACTGACTCATATTTATTTTATTGCTGTATTCTAACAAGTATTGCGTAATGTCACTGTTTTCCAAAATTGTTATAAACACCGGGATTACGCAATACTAATTGCCATCGCTTACAAATTTTCAAAATTGTAGTGTTATATATAACACTACAGCGGGTATAGGTGTTACACTTTTGTGTATGCTCCGAATGCTATGGTGAGAAATTGGTTGAGAATTTATTTTTAGTTTTTGTTTTAAGAAAAACAATTTTTTTTCAAGTTTTCGTAGCTCGTTAAAAAAATGAACTTTTTTCAGAGGCTGTAATATAAGAATTTTAGTCACTAATTAAATCAAAATATTGTCTATAAAGGTTTATTTATTTCAACATATCTTTTACTACTAATAAAAATTAATTTTACTAATAGGCCTTCATAAAAAAAGGATTGTGTGGTTTTATTAAACCACGGTAAAAGTGAAACTTTTTTTCACATTATAGACATTTAACTAAAAATTTTCGGAATAATAAATTCAAGCACTCAAAATTGAAATAAATCCATAAACAACAACATGCACCAGCAAAAAGTTCTAATAATTCTAATAAATTCTATATAACAACCAAACAATTTCTGTCTCTTTCATTTGACACGGCTCTTTTTTCGAGTCAGATGCACTGTCCATTTCTTTATGTCTATGGCTCTGACGTATTTACCCCTACTCCGCGGCCGAGCGACATGCAACACACAGACGAAAAATTTTGAGACGATGTAATAAAAGTTTCACTTTAAAAAAAGATTTAAAAAAACAGGCTCTAGAACTTTTGGTCCCAGAGACCGTGCGCGGGTATATGTGTTATTCTATTTGACGCGGGTATAAGAAGATTAAAAACTTCAAGAAATTAAGTTATAATTTTTTAACATATTTGATTTTTTTAGCAATAATATTTGCAGTTTTTCTTTTTAATATTTAATCTCAAAGTGGAACGTTGTCTCTTTGTTACAGCAATTTTTGCGTAAGCCCCATACCATAGATTACACTATGCAACAAAAAAATTCACAGAAATTTGAATAGGTGATTTAGAAGGTACCTATTTGTCATGCCGAACCCGAATTCGTTGCCAAAATGATTCCATCACGTCAGGTTTTTCAGATATCCGAACCTAAAAGTCCAAAAATGACGATTTTGGTAATGTTGGGGAAGTTTTCTTTCATGATTTCGAATAGTACTATCTTTTCTCTTTAAAATGATTTTTTACATTTTACTATGCGATTTTTCTTTAATGAAATATACTACATATATCTTCAAAGTATTAACAAAAATATCATATCTTCAAACTAGTACATCTCGGCTAAAAGAATCGTACAGTAAAAAGTTAAAACACATTTTAAAGAGGAAAGATAATACTATTGTTACCGTGACCGAAAACTTTAGAAAAAAATTACCTGCTTGATAATAAATTCTTTAACATTGCCAATATAGTCATTTTTGGGACTTTTAGGTTAGAATATCTCAAAACCCTGACGAGATGAAACCAATTGAGCAACAAATCCGGTTTCGGCAGCCAAAAGCCTCCTAAATTTTCTATGCAGATCTCTGTTATATTACAAAAGTATTTTTTTGTTGCATAGTGTTATTTAATGTCAATTTTTCAAAATGTATCAGTTAAAACAAAAATTGACAAAAAAATTGTATAGTAGAGTAAGCATTTTACTCTATCAACTAAACGTTGTTATATAAACTATAAAGGCATACATATGTATCATGTACCTATACAATATGTACCTATGTATTTTGCAATGATTGAAATTGTTTACATTTTTTGATCAAAGGTACTTTTTTTATTGACGTAATGAATTCAGTTATGAATGTTTGCCATTATAGCAAACAACAATTGGTCGGCAAATTCAAGGGGAATTTTTTATTATCTAATTTCATCTGTTGTACGAAAATAATACATAGCATTGTTCGAGTTTTTGTTCGTCTAAGTTTTCTAACGAGAATTTTATCTTAATATTAAATCGAAATGGAATATGTCAAAATATATATTAATATATTTATATTATTACAACAGTTTATTAAATATTTTAATATGAAATAGAATTCACAACACGAATGAATATAAAAGAAGCATGTACAATAGATATTTTTTTATAATGAATATTCTCTTTGGGTATATAATACTTTGATTTGAAATACATATGTGCATATTTTTATTATGAATTTTTTTTTTTTTAAATATTTGAAATGAATAAAGGAAATTCAATACCATATATTTGAGTTTTATATATTTTATATTAATGAAAAAGTATTCTTTATTTTTATTTATTTTCTAGTTTCATCACAATAATGAACCTGTGTGAAGTAAGCCCCCCCTTTTAAAAATTTTACTAAATTGTGGTAATTGTTCATAGCATTGTTTAAAAAAAATATTAACCCCATAAAATAAAAACTGCTGTAATAAAACTAAAAAAAAAAAACGGTAGGTATGAAGTTAGCCTCTCATTGTTGAATTTCAAAATTTTGAAAGTATTGCTGAATTGTGCTAGTTGTTTTTAGCATTATTCCAAAATATCAATACTCTTAGATCCCCCCCCCCCCCCCCCCAAATAAAAAATACATTTTTTTACCAGTTCCCATTTTGTTGAATTTCAAAATTTTGAAAGTTCTGTTAAGTTAGGCTAGTTGTTCATAACAATATTTCAAAATATTTTACCCCATAAAATTAAAACTAAAAAAAAAACGGTTCTTTGCAGGCATGAAGTTAGCCCTCCCTTTGTTGAATTTCAAAATTTTGAAATTTGTGCTGAATTGTGCTAGTAGTCGTGTCATTATAGCTGTAATAATACCACAAAAAAGTTAATTAGAGCCCTTTATATTATTGATGGAATTTGTTGGGGAAGGTGTAAGGAGTAATTTCTCATGAAATGAGTCAATTTTTTTTCATTGGAACATTGTTTATTTTTAAACAATTTGGTCGGAAAATCTGTTTTTCTGATATAGTTGGAAAATTGTGGGTTGTAGAGAAAAGTAAAGCACAGACGAAATATGCGCAATCAAAAGATCTATAATTTGGTGCCTGGTAGATTAAAATCCGATAATTGGTTCAAAAGTTATTGCAAAAAACCCGCTAAAAAACGTTGAAAATTAACTTTTTTTAAATTGTTTATAATTTTTTTATTATTTATTAAAATTCAACGAAAATACCTAAAAGTTGTGAGCATTAATATGTTTCAAAAGTGAGCGAAAGATGGGTGCTGTAGGTCGAATAGTTTTTGCAAAATTCTATTTGTTTATCGGGTTGAGAAAAAAATAGCTAAATTTCAAACGCGGGGCCTGATAAAAGTTATTAACCAAAAAGAATTCACAACCCCGATTTTTAAAGGCCAAAGCCTAACTTAACTTTGTATTTTCGTACAATATCGATTTATTATCGAGAACCCTTTTGAAACATGCAATAAACAAAATATTTCAAAAATTGCACTAAAAATTAATAATTTTCAATATTTCGACTTAGCGGTGAGCATTGTTATTTTACAACTTAGAAAATATACACTCTGTATATAATCTTAAATTTCCTATCGGGTCCATAAAACAAGAGTACATTTATTTTATATCTTTTAGTTGGCAATAAATCATCAAAAAAAAAAAAAACAATATCCTTACAAGAGAAATAAATTTAAAAAAAATAAAGAACCAACATATTTTAAATATTAATACCACCGGATATAAAATATTAACCAAAGTGTCAACATTGTTGAAAACGTTATTAAATTTATGTAGTTTATGGGTCACGTAAAACAATAAATAGGGAAAACGCGAATTCTTCCGCAATCCCCACGGAACATCACCCGGAGCCAACCCGGATGCAGTAACCAACACCTTCAGACGTACTACGTACATATCTCTTGTAGTAAACGTGTATTACATTCTGCAACACTTCACACGTGTGGAATCATTTTTGATCTACTGCAATTTATGATTTTATTTTTATTTATTTTTTAACACTGCTTGCCAGGGACGTATTTCTATGAAAACAAATTTCTCTAAACAAAAAGAAAATACATTCGTTTTTTAGATTCATTTACAAAAACACCTTATATAATTTTTGCACGTTTAATCCCCAGGGGGGGGGATAAACCTGCCCCCCTCCCAACGCAATAAGGAGTAGTTTAGGAGTCATGAAAAAATATAATATAAATATTGAATTGAAAAAGGCAATTTAAATATTAATAAATGTCATTTAAAAAATTGAATTTCGTAAAATCGTAAAAAGGAAGACTATTATAAAATTTCAGGTTTCTAGGTTCAGATATTTTGGGCTGGGTGTTGATGAGTCAGTCACTTAGTACTTTTTCCTGTATTAAATATTGAAATTATAGTCAAAATCGATTATAACGATATCGAAGGGACTAGTCATATTAAACCAAAGGTGTTAGGGGGGTGGGAAAATTTGTAAAATATTTTTTTTTGCATTTATCGAATGAAACATGGCACAAGTAGGTACTCTATAAGACAAATATTAGTTACGAAAATTCAACCTGTATGGAAATGGGGGGGGGATAAAATTTTGATATATTTATCTTCATAATTGTTCATGATTTTAAAGTAAATTCGGACAAATTAATATTCAATTAAAAATGATTCAAGCCCTAATAGTATGGGACGGGGACGAGGATGGATTTATATATATTTATCTGCATCCCTGCTTTACTTTTAAGGGTAAATTCGGGCAAAATAGTCATCTATTCAAATAAAAATTTCGACATTCAACCCATAATGGCGGGGGTAGACAGAGTCTGTGTTTTTTATATGTTTATCTGTATAGCTGCTTAAGTTATAATGGTAAAATAATCTGCAATAAAAAATTCGATATTTAACCCATAATGGCGAGGGTAGACTAAGATCCGGGATATTTACGTTTTTTATAGGTATTGGTATTGAATAAAAATCAATATAAAAAAATTTAATATGTCATCCCCTATCATGTATGGAGGGTTCTAAGTGAAGCCGCGGGATTCCGCTAGTATATGTATATACACAAAAACATATAACGAAAGTATACAGTTTACCACAAAAATCCCAAAAGTAAAAAAACCAGCCCCAATTTAAATATTATAAATTTAAATACGTATCACATTTTTATATGAGATAAATGAAGTAACATTTCATATCTTTTTATGATTTCGCATTTAAATTTAAAATTTAAAAAACACATCACATACTTATGAATTATATTCCCATGAACGCGACATACGGTAGTTCTTACCGCAGTACACACCTCATCAATAATATGTTGTTAATTTCCCATGTGAATCAGCCAGCGGAACGGTTGCCAATGGTTTGGTTTTGTGAACCTATTTTCCCAGCACCTCCCGTGACGTCATTGTAACGGCAACACCGTTGTCAGTATCCCAAAACAATACATGCGGTACTAATGTAAATTCACTATAATTGATTTAGGCTCGTTAATAAAATGTTCTAGTGCTTCAACCAACACTGGTTTAGTTTTAACTTGTATAGGGCAAAGTTCTACTCGCTGAGAAAATTTATAACCTTCACATCCTATTGGTGGGCCCCCTAAGAAATTTTTTTCGACTATGTTTTTTTTTTACCTTTTTTAATAAAACAATTCAGAAAAAAACTCGATCTTTGAGATGGAAAAATGCCTAATAAATTTATCTTGTTAATATAACAATATTTCCTCAATATAAAAAAAATTATTGAGGATATTTTATTCATTTGAAAAATACATCTTCATGTTTATCTAAAAATCATTTCATTTGTCAAATTAATAAATAATTTATTACACCAACTAACGAAACTCTCAAATAGATTAAACATAATGATTGTACTAATAAATATTTATCAGTGTGAATATTTTTTATACCATCCAACTAGTGAAAGTGCAATTTTCGATATGGTAAATTCAGTGATGCCATTTAAAAAGTATTTTTTTTTGTATTGAAAATATAAACAAAATTTTTAGTAATAATAAACATTTATCATTAAGATAAACGTGGATATTTCCATATGGGTAAAAAATTATCATATTAACAAACAACCTCTATCAGAGCCAAATCGATCACGGATTTTTTACATTGATCACATTTTTTATTATTTATTATTTTTTTCTGTGTATGTTTAATAACCTTTTTCAATTCAAAATTTAAAATCGTAGAACTACTAGCCCCGGGCCCTTAGGTTAAAGCCCTGCTAGCCCCCTTCATGTGGAGGTAATGATAAATTTTGGATGAGACAAAGATTTATTTTAAGTAATTCACTTTTATAATAAAAATTATTTGTTGAGAAAATAAAACCAGTTTAAGACGTATACCCTTTAAATTATCCCATCGTTAGGGGTAGAATCTTCTTAGAGGGTGCTTACATCATAAAAAGAAGACATCTTTAGAATTTGGTTTTTACTTTTTTTCGGCGGTGAATTTTGATGTAATTTTTTATTCTGAATAACTTTTTTTAGCTGAACTACTTAATTCTTTTTAAACTTTTTAAACAAAAATTATGAAAAAATGAATAACGTACCTATGTATATAACCGGTACGTGTGTAACAACCTTCCTTTACAACATTGACAGTTTCCGAATGCCGAATGCGTCTATATATAATATAAATTCAATTTAATTGATTTAGTCGAAATAATAAAACGTGTAGTGTTCCAGTTACCATTATATCTAAATTGAATAATTACGTATCCAATGCTTTTATACCTATATACATTAAATCCAAAAATTATGTATTTTAACCATTAAAAACCATATTTAATTTGAATTTATATCGTTCGTTCCAAATAGGAACACAATAAATTCATATAGCAAATAAATTTAGTGTAGTAGCAAATGTAGGACATGTTTTTATATTGAGATATTAATTTTATTGATATCATTTATTATATGAGCATTAAATATTTTGTTTTTAACTTATGATTTTTAACTTAATTTTTATTTAATAAAAGACACAATTTTCAATTTGATTTTTTATAGTCATTAGGTAGGTATTACATAACAATTTTAAATTTTAATTAAATTCTTTTCAAATACAGTAGAATCCGGATATAACGACTCCGTTTATAACGACTAACTGTTTCTAGCGATGAAAATGCAAACTCAAATTAGGTTTCATATACCTAGACGTACTATGAAAACATATCCGTATAGTTCGACTCCGGTTTAAGCGACCAATTGCTTATAGCGACCTATTATGACAATAAATTGTTCGGTTAGAACGACGCGCAGTGTAATGTTTCCAATATCTACGCACAAGCAATACCTCTCGCCGCCCCGCGTACCGGCTTTCTCCTCACTCCTACATATGTTGATTGTTGATTAGTAAAATTACATACTTTCTACGTCAATAAATACATATTTACATGCATTGAATGTAGGTACATTGCATCTCTGATCAAACTGTAATACATTATGTATGTATGTAATGTACAATACCATTAAAGTTATTTTTTGTTAATTTTAATATTTGTTTTATTTAAATAAAAATTAATCTAGCTATGTATGTATATTATTATTTCATAATAAGAATTACAGTAATATTATTATGTACATATGTACATAATAAAAAACAAGCTTAAATTATCCGGTAAATTGCTGAATGTCTTTTACAAAAAGACAGAATAACTTGGACGTTAAATAAAATAAAATTATCCGGTCGCTTAGTGCGTCGTCCGGTTAATACGACCAAGTGTCGCCGATCCCTTGAAGGTCATTATATCCGAATTCTACTGTATCAATATTTTTATATTATTTAAAAAATACTTACGTTATTTTTAAAAAAGCTTTCCGTCTAGCATTTCTCATTTTAAATAAACTTATACATTATATGACTTTTAAAATTTTAAATTCAAACTACATTTATTAATAATGTTTCATATATTATTAATTAAATAAAACAAAGGCTATGATACTCTTCGTTTGGTTTTAATTAAATTTACTTATATTAGAACTCTCTTTTTGTAGTTTTCTGTATACGATATTATCTTTGTACTTTTTAAATAATTTATTATTTTAATGTAACAATTTAAAGTTTGGAATTTAATTCATTGAGAGCGAAAAATAAATGATGTATTTTTATAAATATGACTGTATGTATGTATAATAATGTATATGTATATGTAATATGTATAAATATTATCACAAATCGTGTTGATTCAGAATGTTTTGAACACTTGTTCTTTTCGAGAAAACCATTAATCATTTTATATAATATTTTTATAATCTAATTTCCTATACAAATTTCTTTGTGTTATATGAAAAGCGTACAATGTATTCGTTATTTATTTAATTTTTTTATGTAGGTAAGTAGATAGAAATAAATTGCTTTTTCATGTATATAAGATTGAAATTATCCAACAATACTGATCATATTCTTAAAAAAAATATGTCGATTATTTGTACTAAGGTCGGATAAAAAGTAATGGACCAGTTTATAAAACAACAAATGCTAGTTTGTATATGAAACTGTTACCAAAACTTGATAGTGACCATCTTTAATTATATGTCACTTATGTCATTTATATGCATATTATTTCATAGGGGTCAGTTGAAAATTTTTTTATATACAAATATGTTTTAAAATTCAACTGAATTTAGTATGTAAGAGAGTTGCAATATCACTGATTGTAGTTAAAGCTCAATTTCAAAATTTATGGTACATGTTACCATTATGTAGTACTATTATTGGTAGAAATTTCAGATTTTTATCTGGTCCACCACCAGAGATATTTAGCTTCGGAAAGTGCCGTTTTCTCAAATTTTCTAAATTAGTGAGTTTTTTTTTTAAAAGGCCAGTCTCAAGGTTGAACTTTGGAATCGTGCCAAATTCAGGCTCCGAGCATATATGCTAATATCTTATCTTTTTTCCCGGGTAACCTTTAGAGGACCGGGATTTCAGGGAGCATTTCGCATTTAGAAAACTAGTACAAAAGGTATTATATATCATTGATTGATCATAGATAGGCAAAGTGTCGATCACGGGGTGAGCCAATATATTGGCTTTCCGGCCCGGAAGGGAACAACCCTTGTTAAAAATTTCAAATTCGAAAAAATATTATTTGAAATAGTACATAACCTTTTTTCATTATATAAATATACGTTTTCGATGTATTTTTCGACGCTGAATCCAAATCTGACGTCAAAAATACAGTAAACCCAAAAACAACACCTATAATAGAGGAAAAACTATCACTTTGCCTCATGTGAACGATTTTTATTTATTTGGAAGTGCAAATATACGTTTTCGAAGTATTTTAATCTAAAAACAAAAATTGAAGATTTTCTAGTGCGCCAAAATATTGGTTTTTCAGCCCTCCAGAGGTTAAGATGATATTTTTTCAATGTTTTCTTTTATAATAATATGCAACAAGATATTTAGCATTTGGCTATAAAGTTATAATTCTTTACAAAAAAGTTAAACATATCATTTATTTGAATCAAATCCACAAAGAAAGCGGAAACCGCTGAACTAGATCGTAATTCCGAAATAACCTCCTCACAAGCAATACGATAGCATGAAAACTGATATAAAAGAAACGAATGGAATGAGGGGGTGACATTGTCCGGCTGTACAGTAGAGCACGCGAATGATTGATGCGGTGACCGAGGTATGTGACTGAAGATGTCATCACAGCGTAGCTATCTGTCTTATCGGCCGGGCACGCACTACTTTAATATGTCGCACCACCGTCGGCCGGAAGTCTTGCTTTACAAACCAGCGACGCGAGGATGAAAAATCATTTGTACGTGTGCCACCACCTTGTGCCCCCAACCACCCCCTTTACCCGATGGGCGGAAACTGAGTGACGAACCGGGTGTTTTGTGTGGAAAGAATGATGGAAATGTTACCGTGTCGATGTTTTAATAAAATTCCCGTTTTGACATTACAGATGTTGGTAACTTGGTTAAACGCAACTGTGCATATCAGCGGTTCCCAAAATTAGTAGGAAATGTATCTTCAATATTTTATCACATTCAATGATGACAGATATATCTATTACTTCCATGTTCGAAGAAATGGAAGTATTGTAATACCGTCAAAAAATCGTGTCCGAGATAAGAGAAGATTCTGATTGTACTAACTTCAAAACGCAAAGAAAAGTTAATTTCCGCATGGCAGCTGTGCGTGTGTGTGTCTGGATGTAGAATTTTCTTCCGTGCACGATAACTATTGTAAATATGCACCGATTTGAATTATTTTTGGGGAAAATGTTTGCCTCAGTGAGTACTCCAGACCTATTGATTTTGGTGCTAAACGGATTAGGGGTTTCGGAAATATTCCAAATTTTGTACCAATTATCGTCTAAAAAGTGAGTATTATCTCACCAATTTTGATAAGTCTTAGTACACTTGTAGTTCAATCCAATCTAAGGGGCACTTATTTCATAAACGTGCCCAAAAAGCCACTGAACGGGTGAAAACCACCATCAAAATTTTAATTTTAAATACTATTAAATTCATATTGCCATGGAAACAAACGCAGTTAAATTCAAATGTCACATTTTATTATTCTACAAAAATGTACAACTGACATTAGAATATTATAAAACTAATATTTATATAATACAAAGGTGAGTTTTATATTAAAAATTATTGTAAAATATATTACAGAACATGGAAGTCATGTATGGTTCTCCATACCGATATTTTCTACACACTCAACATTCTGCTATACGACGGCATCGGTAATTCAAAAATTCCACTACACGACGGCTAGAGGGACACCCACCACCGCGCCGAGTTCAACGTTGATTGGTGAATTTAAACGCACAGAAATATAGCAGTCACGATGGTATTATGGTGGGGATGGGGGAAGGACGTTGGTTAAAACTGTCGGCACATTGTGTAAAGGAGCGGTCGTGTAGTGGATGGTCGTATGGCAGAGTGCTGAGTGTATATGGAAAGTTGAAATTTGAATTATGAAATATGACTAAATAAATTTCGAATTTTAGATTTCGTTAAAAGTATGTTTTTTTATAAAAAAATAAAGTTTTTTTATAAAAAAAAATTTTATCACGTTCTCTAGATACGGCCTTTAAAAGTTTCCAATTCTTGAAAATTTTAGAGAAAAATAGACATAACTTTTGAACGTGTAGTCGGATTTGATTTTTGTTGACAGATTTGAAATCAGCGTGTCAAAATCTATATAATTATATATATAATTTTTTTTTTCAAGTTTTGAAGTGTTATACATGTCATTATATAGATTTTGTGACGCTGTTTTCAAATTCGTCAGTGAAAATCAAATCCTACTAAACATTCAAAAGTTACGGCGATTTTTTTTCAATATTTTCAAAAATCAAAAACTTTGAAAGGCCATATCTCGAGAACGTTATGACGTTATGAGATACAGACATGCGGTTTAAAAATTTTAACTTTATATAGAAAATGACGTGCATTTTCTATATAATAAACGTACTTTTAACGAAATCTAAAACAAAAAATTTTTGTCAAATTTCATGGTTCTAATTTAATTTTTCATAGAAATTTCATTCAATATCAACTCAATGCATTAAAAAATTTAATCTTTAACATAATATATGACTGGGCGTGAATAAAAAATATAATTCGTGAAAAAAAATTACTAACATGCCAAACTTAATCCAAGGTGGAACTGAAATTTGTTTAATTTGTATTATGAAGTGAAAACGAACAAAAATGCTCCCAAAAAATTCCACCCGAAGATTAAATGTCTGAATTCAACACATGGGGCCCTCAAATTAAAATTTACTTGAGGCCCCATGAAGTTAAAAGGTGCTACTGATTACGTCAGTCAACTAAAATCAATTTCGACTACACACTAAATTTCAAAAAATCTGTATTTTTTAACGCAAATAAAAACGAGAGGGTTGACGTTAGAGACTGGACCCTAAGAGCTTTTTTTTACAGAATTTAATACTGAAGAAGGATCAGTCATGGTTTTTCCGAAAAATAATGTTCTACATAGTTTGCAGGAGAAATGAACGTTAAAAAATCATTTTTCCATGTTAAATCAATGGTAAATCTTCAAATTCGGTGATGGAGTTCTTCAAGTTGATATTAAGGGCTCAAATTTTTACAGAATTTTTTTTATAGCATATATAACAAGAATTTCACATGCAATCGAAAAAAAAAATTATCGGCTTTTTTTGGAACACCCTACTACACACGTTAAAAAGTTCGAAAATTTTGAAATAACAAAAACTTTGAAAGGCCATATCTCATGAATAGTTTGAGATGTAGAACTACAGTTTGAAAATTTCATTATCTATATAATAAACATACCTTTAACTAAAACTAAAAAAAATTAACTGGCTATTTAAAAAATTATAATATGTTTTTTTTTTTCTCTAATTTCTTTTTATTAAAATTAATGGTACTTGTATTTATTTAAAAGAAAGTATAGCTATTTTACAACAGAAAAGTGTTGCTTTGTTATGGTAGTTCAGTAATAGATACCAATAGTATCTAGTTTTTTTCTCGATTTAAATTCAATCGATATCCAAAAAACTGGAAACAATATATCGAAGCAGGAAAATGGATAATAGATTTTTAATTTATCCTTTTTCCGGCTACGATACATGTTATCCGGTTTACATTACATTACAATAATATATACATAACTAGGGGCTTTACCCCTAGGTGCTACACACTCCAACCCCTAATTACTGTGATAGTATTTTAAAAACTTCAATAATAGTTGGAAAATGTATACTATTTTGTAGTACTCTACAATATAACAGCTATTAAAATTATTCACAATATTATTAACTTCCCAATAGGGAGTTATTGTAATTGGTCCGAAAATCGAAATCAAAAATTTTAACATATTTTCATGTTTCAAGGGCATTAGAGTATATTGACACTATTTTTAGAAAAATGTCTGTGTGTGTGTGTGTGTGTATGTACGTACGTACGTACGTGTCATTTTTTTCCGGGACGAAATCTCGCGAACAAAAAATGCTATTGACTTCGTTGGGGTGCTAATCGAAGCGTCTTGACGTGAATATGATCTGAAAGAAAGGATTTTTCGAAATTCAACCCCTACGGGGGTAAAAAGGGTGTTTTTTTTTCATTTTTATTTTTTTTCTTGGTCGAATTTAGTCGGAACTTAGAATAAATACTATACAATACAAATAATGAAACGTGTATTTCAGTATTTATTAACTTCCCAATAGGAAGTTATTGTAATTGGTCCGAAAATCGAAATCAAAAATTTTAACATATTTTCATGTTTCAAGGGCATTAGAGTATATTGACACTATTTTCAGAAAAATGTCTGTGTGTGTGTGTGTGTGTGTGTGTATGTATGTATGTATGTACGTACGTACGTACGTATGTACGTACGTACGTACGTGTCATTTTTTTCCGGGACGAAATCTCGCGAACAAAAAATGCTATTGACTTCGTTGGGGTGCTAATCGAAGCGTCTTGACGTGAATATGATCTGAAAGAAAGGATTTTTCGAAATTCAACCCCTACGGGGGTAAAAAGGGTGTTTTTTTCATTTTTATTTTTTTTCTTGATCGAATTTAGTCGGAACTTAGAATAAATACTATACAATACAAGTAATGAAACGTGTATTTCAGTATTTATTTTTTATATGGGTCCAAACAGCCATTAAAGGGATGAAAACCACCATCAAAATTTGAATTTCATACTAATAAATACATCTAATAATTCATGTTGCTTTGGAAACAACACAATTCAAAATTCAAACTGTCAGATTAGTTTTTCTAAAAATGTGCATTATATTATTGACATTATTAGGATATTAGAAAACTAATATTCATAATACAAAGGGTAAGTTTTATTTATGATAAATTCCATTAAAATTTTCATATACATATTAAAAAAAATATTTACAAACTATAACATAGTAATATTAATTATGGAAACAATAAATAATCAGTATTCAGGTATTGTTAGTCATATCATGTTGGGAAGTTGATTGTCTGGACCTTAAGGATCGCACCCCACAGTATTATACGTTATATAGTTTAATTTTATATCCCCGGGTAAAATTGGATCCGACAGCTAGTTTTTTATATGGGTCCAAACAGCCATTAAAGGGATGAAAACCACCATCAAAATTTGAATTTCATACTAATAAATACATCTAATAATTCATGTTGCCTTAGAAACAACACAATTCAAAATTCAAACTGTCAGATTAGTTTTTCTAAAAATGTGCATTATATTATTGACATTATTAGGATATTAGAAAACTAATATTCATAATACAAAGGCTGAGTTTTATTTCTGATAAATTCCATTAAAATTTTTCATATACATATTAAGGGCAGACTAACGTTAATTCGTACAAAAAAAGGCACATTTTTATGAATTTTTTCCGACAACACAGTTAATATTTATTTATTTAAACTAATAGTACATCAAAGTATAACATTCGAAGAATATTTTGTAAAATTTTCATAAATTTTTTTTTTTAAAATACAGCAATGGCGGCAATTATTTGGAGGCGTCTCGGAAAAAAGTTGAATTGCGGTGCCCCTCATAACTCGGTCCTGGATCATCTGAAATAAAAAAATAAAAAATTGTTCGTTAGCTAATCGTTTTCCCCAGGTAACGCTGGGGGGTTTTTTCGAAATTTCAATTTTTCAATTTTTGGGAACACTTTGAAGTGAAAATCGCGATTTTTGCCCAAAAAAATAGGGTAATTTTTTATTATAAAATAAAAAATATAGACAAATTTAAAAAAAACTCTCCAGCGTTACCTCGTAAATTATGTACAGAAATAGTCTTCAAAATTTCAAAAGAATCGGTGCAGTAGTTTTGAAATTATGAGGGGCACCGACTTTGAAAACGTGAGTTGTGGGAAAAACGCTTTAAAGTTTTAAACACTAAAAAATTTAGAATAAAACGTTCATAAGTTTTTTCGGCTTACCTCACACTGAATCATCGATGCCAGGTCCATAAAGGATGTTGCTATTGTCCATAATGTCTAATGCATCTTTTTGCTCCTGTCTCCGACGAATTCTGCCTTCTTTAGTTTTTTTTTCCGCTTTACTTATACGCATGGAGTCAGTTGATCGCGCCCATTCATGAGCGCTCGGTTCACTTTAAACTGCTGTAACTTCGTTAGTTTTGCTCCGATCCGTGTAAAATTTTCACACAATATTCTTGAAAAGTTTTTCATTCAGAAAATCGAATAAAAAAAATTGGAAAAAAAATAATTTAAATACGTTAGTCTGCCCTTAAAAAAAAATATTTACAAACTATAACATAGTAATATTAATTATGGAAACAATAAGTAATCAGTATTCAAGTATTGTAAGTCATACCATGTTGGGAAGTTGATTGTGTGGACCTAAAGGATCGCACCCCTCAGCATTATACGTTATATAGTTTAATTTTATATCCCCGGGTAAAATTGGATCCGACAGCTAGTTTTTTTGGGTCTTAGATATCATCTTCGACCAAATATTTTTAATTAAGATTTTATATATTTTTTTAAAACTTATTAAGAACTACCTAAATTATCAATGCATGCAATAAAATATTAAGAAAATTAATGCTTTCTTATCATAAAAATTTTGAAAGAATATAAATTCAAATTAATATTTTTACTAAAAACAAATAGAATTGATACAGCTACACACGTATTATTTTACAAAATATACATTTTCCTTAATCAGTGGCTCACTTAATTATTTAATATACATTTTTGGATTAATTAATTGCATCAATATCACAATTATACAATTCAGGAGACAGACCTTAGACAAAGAAAGATATACATAAGTAGAACTAATAACACATTACCTAGCGTTGTTACAATATTACTCCGCGACTCATTGTCGTATCATTCGGATTTAAAAATTAAATTAAATATCAATTGTTTGGAATTATAAAATAAATTAATAATAAATGTTTTATATTAATTGATTAACAGAGAAACGTCTATTTGCACTTATCATCTCTCTTACATACCAAATTCAATTGTAATTTAAAACATATTTGTATATTATAAATTTCCAACTGACGCCTCTAGGATATATTCGTAGAAATTACGAAATTTATATTAAATTAAAGATGACTTTCATAAAGGTTTGGCAAAAGTTTCATATGCGGACTTAAAGTATTGGTTGTTATGTATCCATAGTTTTTCCTAATCGAAGAGACCTACAGACAAATATATTATAAATTCTGACGTTTTTAGTAAGTAACTACATCATACCAGTAGCAATTCTGCTAGACGCCTATGCGATCACGTGATAAATAGCTTAAATATTATATTTTAAAATTAGGTTTATTATTACCCTTAATTACTCGCGCTGGTGTATTTTGTACACCAGTAACGCATTTTCTGCGATTACTAAATGCATAAATTTTTGTGGGACTTGACACCTCCATCTAACCTTTGTTTAGTCATTCTAGAGTGTGATAGAAATCCGGCAGTCAAAATTTGAGGATTGTAACAGTTTATATTAGTTTTTTACTTACTAAATGTAGGTGGTATTAACGCTCAAATAGCAGCGAAGAACCGCGTTATAGAAGACATCTTGTCAAAAGAGCAAAATTAAAAAAAATACCAACGAAAATCAAATTTTTGCTGTGCGATTTATTGCAAGATGAATATTGAACAGTTTTGTGTACTTTTTTAGATTTATTTTGGTTAGGTTTTCTTTCTAACCCTTAGTTTTTAATTGGGTTAATTTTAAGAAAATTTTTCTTAGTTCCTCACAAATAAATAGTACATAATATAAATTGGGCAAAAAAATTAATATAATACCTTCAAAATTCCCAAAAACTGGCTTTTTTTTTATGTGGTGGATAAAATACACCGCGCGAGTAACTGTGTTACGGTATTTCGCGCGAGTAATTAAGGGTTAAAATACTGACCTATTTCCATAGGTGGGCATTAACTCGTTAATCCGTTAATCTTTAATTAACGAAGTTAACAAAATGCTTAACGGATTAACTTTTAAGTTAACTCAAAAAAATGTTAACGCTTTTGTTAACTTCCGTTAAATTTAACCTCCGTTAACTTTAGTCCGTTACATTGGTTGTTTGATGACAAATACATAAAAAAGTTGTCGAAAAAAAAAGGTCTTCAAACATTTTGGATGGTTAACTTTAACTTCCGTTACATTTTCGGAATTTTAACGATTAACGAAGTTAATTATTTTTTTAACGAATTAACGATTAACGAAGTTAATTATTTTTTTAACGAATTAACGATTAACGAAGTTAACTTTTCGGTTAACTGTGCCCACTTATGCCTATTTCACGTAAATTATAGTAATACCTATGTATGTACTACACCATTTAGAACATTTTAGTCTTTATTATTAACAGTATCAAATACCCTAATATAAGTAAATCTTTCTATAAACATGAGTTAAAAATCAACCAAACCTAACCTCACAAAGTACAACAATCAATCATTTTCCAAAGCACTCTAACAACATCATAATAAATCCATCTACAAGATACGATGTTTTAAATACAATCCCAAATATCATAATGATAAAATGACAAAACTGTTAAAACTTTATGCGTGCCATTTTGATAAGATACCGTGCGCTGACATTTTCTAGTAGCATTTCATCAATCAATTCCAACACACCCCAATCTAGAACTCCACGACGACGACGACGACGACGACGTGCCAGTTGAGAAATGGGACGGGGGGATGCACCTGTTATAACTTGTTTACTTTTCGTGCCTTATTGTAGCGTGCCAATGTATACACAGCCTGAATGTGTATTGTTTCTTATTAGGCAATTATCGTCGTATTCCGTTCTCCTTGGATATTAATTAAATAATTAATAGCTACACTATTTAATGAACACTCGACGAAAACGTAATTGTATACTGATCGTGTAACTGGAACCAGTGTTTAGTAAACTGTTTACAAAACAATGTAAACAAACCTTTTTCAAGAGTGTGTTGAGTCAATGATGAATTGTGGTTCAACAACGTAGGTATATTATTATTCTTTATAAGTAATTGTAGGTATATGTAATAATTTACATAGTTTTTACATTAATAGAGTATTTGACACTATTAATAATAAATACTAAAATGTTCTAAATAGTGTAGTAAATATTACTATAATATAAAATCAAGTGTTTTTTTCAAGAAATCTGTCGGTATTTTAATAATAAACCTAATTTTAAAAGAAATATTTAACTTATTTGTCACGTGGTCGCAAACGCGTCTAGCAGAACTGTCACTGGTATGATGTAGTTGCTAAAAATGTCAAAATACTCGATCATTAATATTTATTTATTTATTTATATATTTATTTATATATTTATATATTTATATATTTATATATTTATATATTTATATATTTATATATTTATATATTTATATATTTATATATTTATATATTTATATATTTATATATTTATATATTTATATATTTATATATTTATATATTTATATATTTATATATTTATATATTTATATATTTATATATTTATATATTTATATATTTATATATTTATATATTTATATATTTATATATTTATATATTTATTTATTTATTTATTTATTTATTTATTTATTTATTTATTTATTTATTTATTTATTTATTTATTTATTTATTTATTTATTTATTTATTTATTTATTTATTTATTTATTTATTTATTTATTTATTTATTTATTTATTTATTTATTTATTTATTTATTTATTTATTTATTTATTTATTTATTTATTTATTTATTTATTTATTTATTTATTTATTTATTTATTTATTTATTTATTTATTTATTTATTTATTTATTTATTTATTTATTTATTTATTTATTTATTTATTTATTTATTTATTTATTTATTTATTTATTTATTTATTTATTTATTTATTTATTTATTTATTTATTTATTTATTTATTTATTTATTTATTTATTTATTTATTTATTTATTTATTTATTTATTTATTTATTTATTTATTTATTTATTTATTTATTTATTTATTTATTTATTTATTTATTTATTTATTTATTTATTTATTTATTTATTTATTTATTTATTTATTTATTTATTTATTTATTTATTTATTTATTTATTTATTTATTTATTTATTTATTTATTTATTTATTTATTTATTTATTTATTTATTTATTTATTTATTTATTTATTTATTTATTTATTTATTTATTTATTTATTTATTTATTTATTTATTTATTTATTTATTTATTTATTTATTTATTTATTTATTTATTTATTTATTTATTTATTTATTTATTTATTTATTTATTTATTTATTTATTTATTTATTTATTTATTTATTTATTTATTTATTTATTTATTTATTTATTTATTTATTTATTTATTTATTTATTTATTTATTTATTTATTTATTTATTTATTTATTTATTTATTTATTTATTTATTTATTTATTTATTTATTTATTTATTTATTTATTTATTTATTTATTTATTTATTTATTTATTTATTTATTTATTTATTTATTTATTTATTTATTTATTTATTTATTTATTTATTTATTTATTTATTTATTTATTTATTTATTTATTTATTTATTTATTTATTTATTTATTTATTTATATGAAAACTACAATAATAAATATACTTTTATTTACAACTAGTATCGAAATTCAATAAATATTTTACCTGCCTTAACCCTTTGTTGCCGGATTTTTATAAATCTGTATGCTTGTGGTATCCATGTAAAACCACTAGTCAACAAAGGGTTAACAGCAAAATATACCTACATATAATTTTGTGTGTGTGTACAATTGTACATCTATATGGCACAGAACCTTTCGAATGATATACACTACCGCTCAAAAGTTTGAATACACCTAGTTAAATCAACGAAAATTGATATAAACCTGTATTAATCATTAATTATTTAGCAAAAAAACTTACAAAAGTATTTTTTAAAACAATGTGACTAAAAAATAACTGTATTTTGTAGTTAAATATAATAAAAAACACTAAATATAGACCTCATCCAAATATCCTCCTCGAGCCTTGATAATTGCCTGACAAATTCGTGGCATTCTAGAAGTGAGTTTATCTAACATATCTGCTTTTATATCCGTCCAGGCATCTTGCAATGCTTCCCAGAGTGCAGTTTTGCTATTGGGAGCTATTTTTCTGACTTTTCTATCGAGTTCCTCCCAAAAAAATTAATCAGAGATGCATCATGCGATTGTGGCGACCACATCATCAATTTCAATTGTCCAGCCTTTTTTTTCGACACAAAATAGTTCTTACAAAGTTTAGATGTATGTTTTGGGTCATTATTTTGTTGAAATACAAAATCATGACTCAAAATTTTTCATCCCGTAGGGATTACTTTATTTACAAAAATGTTATGATATACCTTTTTGTCCATAATACCATCTATTTTTACTAATTACCCAACTTTTTTCCCTCCAAAACATATCCACACCAGAACACTATCACCACCATGTTTCACTGTGCAAATTAAGCATTCTGGTTAGAAGCGTTCACCAGCTGGCCGACGGACAAATTTTCGACGCTTTGACTCAAATACTTCAAACTTCGATTCATCCGTCCAAAGAACTTTACGCCGCTAGTCTAATGTCCAATCCTTATGCTGTTGAGTCCATTTCAGTCTTTAACAATATTTGATTACCTTACCAGAGGTTTTTTTGCAGTCACTCGAACATACAACCCTGTATTGTAGAGGCGTCTCATGATAGTTGAAATTGAGACAAGTTGTTCTCTGGAGTTATTTATATCTGTGGTAATATCAGTGATGGTTAACTTTAATTATACATTGATAACATTGCTTACTTTCCTTCTTCATGTATTGTTGTCACTTTAGGCCTCTCAGAGCGTAGCTAAGATTTATTTTTGACAGTTTCTTCAGCCCTAGCGAGCGAGCGCTGCATAGCGCCCAGATAATTCTGCAATTTTTTTGTAATATTTCGAAGAGAAATCTTTTCCTTTCTCACAATAACTGTCTGAGCATGAGTTTCTACGCTTTATTCAGTTCTTTTTAGCTTCATTGTATATAAATTTTGAAAAAATATGTATTTTTTTAATTTTGTTAATTTTCACTATGTAAAATCAATTTGACTAGTTGGCAAAATGTAAAAAAGCCTTCTAATGCTTTATATCACTTTATGTACTAAAATTGTTTGCCATACAATTATATTATGCTGAATTAAACACTAACAATAAACAGAAAATTGGCAACAAACAAAATTCAAAATAGTCAATTATGACAAACGTGCACATAATAAGAACAACAATGATAATTTCTTAACAAAATAGTCAAATCTAGTTTAAAGGGATAGTTTCTTACTATTAACCACCTTAGAAAACTAGAAAAAAAGAAAATATTGCATTTTTAGCTGGTGTATTCAAACTTTTGAGCGGTAGTGTAAGTTTCATTCCCCCCCCTTTAATAATAAATACAAAAAAATGTACAACAATTTTCTATGTTCATCTAAAAATATATAAATTCTTTATAAAATCCCATAGTTTTTAGAATTTATGTTGTTATGTCAGAGAAAATAATTTCAACTATGTAGAAATGTTATAATTAGACAACAAGTAAAACAAATGATAAAACTACTGAAATAGAAACAAAACAATGTACCTAGTATATACCCTGCTGAATATGCACAAAACATTATCTGTAGAAGAAAGAAAGGAATACAGAGCCTATACATAAGAATATAAGACTTTTTGCACAACAGAGTAAGAGAGAACACAGAAGATTTGAAATGTTCAATAATTATTCACGTTCTTGACGCCATTTTCTCAGTAATAAGATCACGGTCGCCCAACAGTCTCTGGATTATTTGTGCACCAGTGTTCAACATGCATAGCATAACTTTCCCCCTTTATATTCCTTCTTCGTTTGATCCCTTATCTACATATTAATGCCGTTGGAGAATATGTTACTAATCTCCACCACAGAAGATTTCCTTTTGCATTTTTTCCACGATCTTCTTTAAAATGTATATTTTTATATACTTTATGTGAGTGGAATATAACAGGAAATGTATAATTTATAGTAGTTTTTTATATTTATTTATAAAGATCATACTTAGTATCGAATATCTTTAAGATTTGTGCTTTAAATATTATATTTTAACAACCGTCGTCGTACACATTTGTGTATACCTCATTTTATAATTAGTGCTGCTGTCTATGGATATTAATTCACAATATTTCTTCAAAAATCAATCGACAAAAATCAAATCCGGCCACACGTTCAAAAGTTATTTTTCACAAAAATTTTGAAAAAACTAAAACTTTGAGAGACCATAACTCGTGAACGTTATGAGATACAGACCTGCAGTTTTCAAATTTCAAGTTTTCACGTCATTTTCTACATTATAAACATACTTTTATGTATATTCCGCTGGCAGTCCCACTATAGCACCCCTCAAAAAAACCTATTGCATAATTTGTTGCTATTTTGTTGCTATTTTGTGCCACCAAGCCCGATTTTGTAACTTGCTCCATTCTCGAAAAAAAAAGGGGGGGGGGGCAGCGTCAGTTCTCGCTAGCAGTCCGCTCAATTACTCCGTAACTAATAGAACTAGATAAAAAATCTTTGCAGAATATTTTGTTGCTAGTTGAGTACTTCCGGATACCAATAAAAAATTTACCCCCCCCCCCCCAAAAAAATATTTTTTTTTGTTTTTTTTTTTTTTACAATAACAAATGAAAAAAATAATATTCAAACTTCTTATTTGTTGCATCCAGCACCCCCCCCCCCCAAAAAAAACATGCTCTGTCATATTATCTAAAAAGGAGAATAATAATCTTACTTGAAAAAGTAATATTCTAGTTTTTAAGTTTTTAATTTGTTGCCGCGAGCACCCCCACAAAAAACCTTCATATTTACTTAAATATATTATTATTTAATGTGCTAAAGCCCTAAAACATTTTGTTGCTCCCTCATTTTATTTAAAAAGTTAACATAAGTGCCATCATATGGAGTATAATAATCATACATGTTAAATTAATATTCAAACTAGTTTCTAATTTGTTGCAGCCAGCACCCCCCCAAAAAAACCTTCATATTTACCTTAACATATTATTATTTAGTGTGTTTAAACCCTAAAACATTTTGTTGCTCCCTCATTTTATCTAAAAAGTTAACATAAACGCTATCATATAAACTACAATAAACATACATGTTAAATTAATATTCAAACTAGTTTCTTATTTGTTGCAGCCAGCACCCCCCCAAAAATCGTTCATATTTCAGTTAATACATTATCAGTTAATATTTTTGAGACCTAAAACATTTTTTTGCTCCGTCATTTTTTCTAAAAAGTTAAAATAAGTGCCATTATATGGAGTATAATAATCTAACATGTTAAATTAATATTCAAACTAGTTTCTAATTTGTTGCAGCCAGCACCCCCCCCAAAAAATCTTCATATTTACCTTAATATATTATTATTTAATATTTCTGAACCCTAAATAATTTTGTTGCTCCCTCATTTTATCTAAAAAGTTAACATAAGCGCCATCAGATGGAGTATAATAATCCAACATGAAAAATTAATATTCAAACTAATTTCTAATTTGTTGCAGCCAGCATCCCCCCAAAAAACCTTCATATTTACCTTAATATATTATTATTTAATGTGTTTATGCCCTAAAACATTTTGTTGCTCCGTCATTTTTTCTAAAAAGTTAACATAAGCGCCATCATATGGAGTATAAAAATAGTATATGAAAATTTTATTATTCAAACCAGTTTCTAATTTATTGCAGCCAGCACCCCCCCAAAAATCGTTCATATTTAAGTTAATACATTGTTAGTTAATATTTTTAAGACCTAAAAAATTTTGTTGCTCCGTCATTTTTTCTAAAAAGTTAAAATATGTGCCATTATATGGAGTATAATAATCCAACATGAAAAATTAATATTCAAACTAGTTTCTAATTTGTTGCAGCCAGCACCCCCCCAAAAATCGTTCATATTTAAGTTAATACATTGTCAGTTAATATTTTTGAGACCTAAAACATTTTGTTGCTCCGTCATTTTTTCTAAAAAGTTAACATAAGCGCCATCATATGGAGTATAAAAATAGTACATGAAAATATTATTATTCAAACCAGTTTCTAATTTGTTGCAGCCAGCACCCCTCCCAAAAATCGTTCATATTTAAGTTAATACATTGTCAGTAAATATTTTGAGACATTTTTGCTCCGTCATTTTTTCACATAAGCGCCATCATTTGGAGTATAATAATCATACATGTTAAATTAATATTCAAACTAGTTTCTAATTTGTTGCAGCCAGCACCCCCCCAAAAAACGTTCATATTTACCTTAACATATTAATATTTAATGTGTTTAAGCCCTAAAATATTTTGTTGCCCCTCATTATATCTAAAAAGTTAACATAAACGGTATCATATGGAGTATAATAATCATACATGTTAAATTAATATTCAAACTAGTTTCTAATTTGTTGCAGCCAGCACCCCCCCCAAAAAACCTTCATATTTACCTTAACATATTATTATTAAATGTGTTTAAGCCCTAAAACATTTTGTTGCTCCGTCATTTTTTCTAAAAAGTTAACATACGCGCCATCATATGGAGTATAAAAATAGTACATGAAAAAATTATTATTCAAACCATGCAGTTTCTAATTTGTTGTCCCCAGCACCCCCCAAAAAACCTTCATATTTACCTTAATATATTATTATTTAATGTGTTTATTCCCTAAAATTATTTACTTTTTCGTTGAAAATCGCAATGCTAATTTTTTTTTAATATTTTTGTTCACAGATGGTGAATCATTTTATGATTTTGAAGCTTCTTATAAAATTTTATTGTACTTTTTTACAACTTTGGGCTTACTCATGAATTTTTTAATTTTTTCAAGACATTCTCTAAAAGATTTTTAATTTCCTAAACAGTGTGCAATATTTAAATAGCTAATACTTGAATTGAACAAATTAAAAACTGGATTTAATATTAATTTTTCATGTTGGATTATTATACCCCATATGATGTCGTTTATGTCAAGTTCTTAGATAAAATGAGGGAGGATCAAAATGTTTTAGGGTTCAGAAATATAAAATAATAATATATTTAGGTAAATATGAAGGTTTTTTGGGGGGATGCCGGCTGCAACAAATTAGAAATCAGTTTGAATATTAATTTAACATGTAAGATTATTATACTCCATCTGATTGCGCTTATGTTAACTTTTTAGATAAAATGAGGGAGCAACAAAATTATTTAGGGTTCAGAAATATTAAATAATAATATATTAAGGTAAATAGTAAGATTTTTTGGGGGGGTGCTGGCTGCAACAAATTAGAAACTAGTTTGAATATTAATTTAACATGTTAGATTATTATACTCCATATAATGGCACTTATTTTAACTTTTTAGAAAAAATGACGGAGCAAAAAAATGTTTTAGGTCTCAAAAATATTAACTGACAATGTATTAACTGAAATATGAACGATTTTTGGGGGGGTGCTGGCTGCAACAAATTAGAAACTAGTTTGAATATTAATTTAACATGTATGATTATTATACTCCATATGATGGCACTTATGTTAACTTTTTAAATAAAATGAGGGAGCAACAAAATGTTTTAGGGCTTTAACACATTAAATAATAATATATTTAAGTAAATATGAAGGTTTTTTGTGGGGGTGCTGGCGGCAACAAATTAAAAACTAGTTAGAATATTACTTTTTCAAGTAAGATTATTATTCTCCTTTTTAGATATGACAGAGCATGTTTTTTTTTTGGGGGGGGGGGGTGCTGGATGCAACAAATAAGAAGTTTGAATATTATTTTTTTCATTTGTTATTGTAAAAAAAAAAACAAAAAAAAATTTTTTTGGGGGGGGGGGGGTAAATTTTTTATTGGTATCCGGAAGTACTCAACTAGCAACAAAATATCCTGCAAAGATTTTTTATAATTGAGCGGACTGCTAGCGAGAACTGACGCTGGCCCCCCCCATTTTTCTCGAGAATGGAGCAAGTTACAAAATCGGGCTTGATGGCACAAAATAGCAACAAAATAGCAACAAATTATGCAATAGGTTTTTTTGAGGGGTGCTATAGTGGGACTGCCAGCGGAATATACATCATACTTTTAACGAAATCTAAAATAAAAAAAAAATTATAGTCCAGGAAAAATAGACATAAAAATATAGAAGATAGGAAAAAAAACTGGCTAAATTTTTGCATACACCTTAGTATAAAGGTACTTAATAATGTGTGAAAGTTCCTCATCGATTTGATGCGTGCAAGTGTCAATTTTGTGGGGTCAAAGTTCACGAAAACAGTATTTTTCAAATATCACGAAAACGGTGACCTTTTCGAACAAAAATTTATCTTACTAATTTGTAGCTGATATAATTTACTACAAAAACGAGTCTACGGTTTTTTATGTAGGAGAAACCGTTTCTCCTACATAAAAAGCCCAATTTACTCGCTTGAGTACACACTATTATTATTTTTTCTAAAAATTACAAAAAAGTTTGTGTTGTATATTTAGTTAAATAACTATATTGAACATGTACTTAATTTCATTAAAAAAATATTTTGCATGTTTTTGTTTTCTTTTGGGCGTTAATGGGTTAAAGAACTGATGACTAGAAATCTATGTAAAGTAAAGTCGGTATATATGGAACACCATTCTAGTTTTAGGTTAGAAAACTATGATACTATTATTTAAAACCAGTCCTTATCAAATTATAAATCCGAAAGTAACTCTGTTTATTTGTTACCTTTTCACGTTTAAACCACTGGACCGATCTTGATGAAATTTGGCAAGGAGATAGCTTATATTTTAAGAAAAAACATATGTTACTTTATATTATGAAAAAAAATATTAGATAAAAAATTACAAATTCCACGCGAATGTTAATTTTTTTATATTTCTTTAAAATCGGTAAAATCAATTCCTAAAAAAATAGAGCCAATTTTATTACAAGATCAATATTTTCTATCCACATAATTCAATATTTTCTTAACACAGACTTTTTATCATTCAAAACATGAAACAAGAACTACCAATATCGAAAAATTGCTTCTGGCTGTCACCAAATTCACTTAAAAGATTAATCTAAAATAGGTACCTATGTAAGAGCATTTCTGTTCACGTCAAGCTACAAAAAACGTGTTTTCCATAAATAATAATAAAAATAGATTGAACTAACTTCGACGATATGTGAACTTTACAAACTGTAAATGTTAGTTTTTATGTAAACACATATTCATAACTTTTCAACGCAACTACTTAAGCATTCCCTGCATAAAGTACACTGATCAATACTACGGTATGTTCGCTAACTAATTGAAAAACAGCCGATAATTAACTATTGTATATGTGATGTTTAACATGAACAGTTCTCTAATATAGGTAAAGGCCTCTATACACCATCCAATCTGTAGGACCGATTTGTAGGGAGGGGAAGTGGGGGTAAATCGAGTACTGCCATAATAAGTAAGTAGTAATTTGTATATACAGGTGACCCATTTTAAGGGGAGGTTCTCATCTAGCGGCCCAAAAATTACGTGATTTTCGCGATTTTTTTTCTTATGGAAGGAAGTAAATAAAGTAGTCAAGTTTTTTGGCACTTATAAAGTATGTTATTAACTACTTTTACAAATTTTTATGAACAAAAATACCGAATAGTTTATTAGTTATATGCATTCAAAGATAGCCATCGAAAAAAAAGACACCTCCATGGGCGGTAACGTAACGCATCCAATTTTTGTCTGAAATCAAAAAATCAAAGTTTTTTATAAAATAGAAGACATTTGCTGGATCCTGAATTAAAATCACTAAGAAAAGTTAAAAATTAACAAAATGGCGGACTTGCAAAAAAAAAAAAAATTCGCACTTTTTTGGCTCTAAAAAGTGCTGTAACAGTAAAAATAATGATTGTAAAATTATGATTTTAGTTCAAGATCCAGCAAATTTAATTATTTTTAAAATAAAACAAAATTCATATCGATATCTATAGTAGTTTTTGAGATATCTTGCCGCCCGTCTCAGAAAACATGGTTTCGAGAAATACGCCTTTAAAGTTTTAGTAGTATTCGATTTTAGAATACAACATGTATATATGTGTGTGTATATATATGTATAGACATCTAGCGGCATTCGAGGTAGCTAGAAATAATATAAATACCATGCCATGGTCACAAAAGTGTGGGAAATTAAAAATTAATACCGAAAAAACGCGCTACCGCAAAAATTTCATTTTCGCGTAAAAAGACGACTTCGGTTTTTTACTATAACTTTAAAAAAAAATTGAATTAGGCAAAACGGGTTTCACGAGCGTATTCTACGAGACATTTGCCAACTTTTTAAGCAAAAAAAAAATCGATTTTTTGGTCGTGCTTGATGAGAACCTCCCCTTAAGTGTACACCTCTGATAACTTTTTATGGTGACATGTTATCAAAAAACTTTTCAGAAAAAAGTTGCACGGTTTGGAGGGAGACATAGACGTAATAGGATGAATTTTTATAGGTAGTGTTTTCGAGGTCATATAAAGGTCAACATCATTTTTTAAATAGGAACCTATAGTTTTTATTTAGTAATTTTATTCTACACAAAAAAACACGAATCTTTCATTGAAAACTTTTTTTGAACAACTTAAAATTATTCGAGATTTTGGACATTTTTTGTTTCTTGTACTTTTTCTCTAAAGTTGATGGTTTCTGAGTAAAAAAATATTAAAAGTTCAAAATCTCGAATTATTTTGTTAGATATCTTGGAACGATTAAGTTGTTCAAAACAATTTTTTCAATTAAAGATTCATGTTTTCTCACGTAGAATAAAATTACTAAAAAAAAGGAGCCTATAGTTTACCTTTATATGGCCTCGAAATAAAAAAAATCATCCGAATACGTTCCCCCAAACCTTGTAACTTTTATCTGAAAAGTTTTTTGATAACATTTCACCATAAAAAGTTATCAGAGGTGTGCACTTAAAATGGGTCAGCCTGTATATGTATGCTCGCCCCGATCTGTAAAGATCCTGCAGATTGGGTAATGTATAGAGCTGGCCTTAAACTTCTAATTTTAAATAAGGGGAAGTAAAGGGGAAAAAGGGCAAGTTTAACGATGATGCGGGTTAAAATTATAATCCAGTCATTGTCACCACTTTAACAATGTCACTATTGATATAAGAATTACTAATTTGATAAAAAAATGTTTACTCTTAAATAAATATTTTTTAAATTAGACCGACCTTCCTTAAAACTTGCCATTTTTACTGATACAAAAAATATGATGATTTGGCATCACTTAAATCCATTTTTTTCTTGATTACCCATTCCTGGGATTAATGAGGTTGTATCCAAAAATTTGGATTTTTTTCTTCAAATTATCATATATGTTATCTTCGTGTACATTTAAAAAAATTATAATTGTTATAAGATACGGCAAAATAACTTTATAAATATTCAAGATATAACCTTGTAATGCCATATTTCTTGTTCCTTGTTCCCCTACATACATTATATGCGACCTGATAAATTAAAATCAAAAAGAAGTCTTAAAAAATTCAATGCTTATTAAAAGTTTTTTATTAAACTTTTATATTTTATTTGTTTCGATATATTCTTTTATTAAATAACTGAATTATATATTACTTATATGAATTATGTGCAAGATCAAATCCATACTAATAAATTAATTCTACCTATCTCTCTATTTGTTACTTTTTCATAGATAAACTGTTTAACCGATCTTGATGAAATTTGGCAGGGAGATAGCTTCTTACATCATGAGAACGGACATAATACGCTACTTTGTATTCCGAAAAAAATGGGTGTATGTATGTACGTGCGATTGGTTATACTTTTTAAAGTAGACATCTTGCGTGCAAATGCAAAATTTAAAAACCTGTTTTACTGACTATCATAACAGAAATCAGCATTACCTTGTGAACGAAGTTGTGCGAGTAACAGCATATTTCCAAAATATCATGAGGAATTAAAAAAAAACTGGTCAACAACAAAATTTTTTTAAAGTGATTCATTGCCCAAATGATTCCATCAAATTATGATTGATCAGTATTCTTTAGAACTTCAGGAACAATTGAGACCAATTTTACTTTGAACAAAAATTATTAATTATTAAATTATTTTCCTCGAAATAAACATTTTTACGTTTTTTTAAACCCTCTAGAAAGAGTATTTTTCTGTCAAATTCAATATATGTGGTCCCAATCGATTCGTCTGAGTGTTCCCAACAAATATCAATCATAAGAACACCCCGTCATCGAATTAGATTTTGAGAAAAATTGAAAAAAATGTTGAAAACGGTGTTTTCACCCTTCAACCCCTTTTTAAGGGTGTTTCACCACTTTTCGCTAGTCCGGGTTATTTTTTTCGACCATAAAATTGCTTGCCCCTAAAAGTTCGGATTTTGGCACTCTTCACTGACTGGGTTAACAGTTTACTTAAAAAGTAGGTATTGATTATACGAAAAAAGAACAAATACCTTTTTTGTGTGTAGAATTTTATAAGATACAATTTTCTTCACAACAATTTTCCTCGAAAAATTGATCATTTTTGAGATATTTGCAAAAAAACTAGAATTTGCCCCCATTTACCCCCTAAAAACAAAAAAACCGTCACCCAAATTAAGGGTACTTTTCAGGAATGTTTAGGACATCAAAATAAAAGTCTCCACCAAAATCCAGCTTGGTTACGTATTCAGATCTCTGTTACATTACAAAAGTATGTTTTTATTGACCAGTAATAATTAGTATTATAAAGTCGCCCGTGTGAGTGAGTTCTAAATCTAATATGCATTAGTAGGTTGATTGGCGTCGTCCCCAATGGGTTCGGGATCACAGCATGTGAGGGATGAGATCGATATAGCGTGATGCACTACACAGTACATGTGTAACTGACGTCGTAAAGCAGGTCAACTAATCTCAGCCCCACGTTTACTGACAACCAAATCGTGTAGAAGATTGAATATTCTCACTTGAAACGAATACAATATTTTTGCATTTATCTAAGAACGCGTTTGACAACTTGACAGTGAAAATAACTGATATGAAAATTGTATTCATAGCTTATTATAACGTATTTCGTATGCATGTGTGATATTTTTGCAAGGGTAGAATAGAGATGCTCAAAATAAGAGTTACGACAGCAACGCCATTTTAAATTAAACCAGCGGAGACGAGATTTATTCAAAACTGCATTTATTACAAGTAAACTCGAAATTTACTGAACCGATTTTAATGCGGTTTTCACCAATAGTTAAATAATTTTTCAGTGCATATTTGTGGCTATTAATATTTGGGACGTACTAGGTTGCCGGCGCCGGCAACGTGAATCGTTGCCGGCAGTTGATATGAATTTTGGAACTGTCTCCTATGCCGCTAGATGACAAATAATGAAATTTTCGAATTTATATTTAATGAGGTACATGTGTACTGTTGTGTATTGAAGGAATAAAAACCTTCTTAAATATTTTTTTTCTAGATTCTCTAATTTTGTTAGCATTCAATGATAATAAATATCCTAACCTAACCGGGACTAACCTAATTTACTATAATTTAACTTAATCTCCTCTAAACTAACCTAACAGTAATATAATTAAGTAATGATATTTGTAATTTTTTATTAATATTTAATGATAGTATATTAATTAGACTGTTGTTACCACACCCCTCTATATGAACATTATATCAATTTAATTATATCTTATGAAGAGGTGCTCTGCCCCCTAAATTCCTTAAAAACAGTATATTAATTATAATTGTTGAGTTAGAATGTTGTTTACTATTATGTTTGAGGCTTCGCCCCAAATACACCTTCTTTCAAAGACACGTAGGTACTATTATGTTTTAAGTTTGATCTAAAATAATATGCAAATAAATTAAAAAGACTTATTTTCAACATTTTTTGAATTTAATAATAAAAATACAAAAAATAATTTGAATTACATAGATATAACATCAATAAACTGATTTTTGACAGTAGTGACAGCTTGTACCCCTACATATTCTCCATATCAACCCAAACATATGCTGCTACACTATCTGGAAATCTACGAGATTGAATTTTTAATTTTCTGCTGTCTCGTATCCAGTAATTGTTAAAAACCAATTGCTCACATTCCTTAAGCTTTAAATTGAGATGTTCAAAGCTATTAAATCTATTTCCAATTTTTAACATCTACAAATAAATCATAACGTGAATATACTGAATTTTTTATTTTAAATTCACTTACATACCTCGAAATTATTAGAATTCTAGTTAATTTTCAGTAAAAAATGTAGGCGTCATCTTTATTCAAAAGAAAATTTTATTCAACTTTGTTTACAAAAAACAAAACACAATAAATAATAATCAAATATAAAATTTGGAAACCCAGATACCTGTGACATAAGCGAGTGCCGGCAACGATTCACATTATATTCACGTTGCCGGCGCCGGCATAGGAGACAGTTCCTTAATATTTTGTAAAAACATAAGATTTAACATTAAAAATCGTGTTTTTTTTCCATGATGCCAGAGAGCATACAAATGTAATTTAAATAAAAATATAGTAGGCATTGAATAATTTACGGTTTCAATATTTTAGGTTTAGGTATAATTTGTGGATATTAACCCGGGTAACACCGAGTCTAATGCGCTAGTGTAATTAATAAAATCAGAAAATATAGCCGTAAGTGAAATTTGTCACAACTCTTTTCATGAGTATCTTCAAGATAAAGGTTTCCTTATCTTTTTACTTTTTGTACTTCGTTTTTCAAAGTTATTATTTATTACAAAAATTTGCTTGGATATTTTACTATACATAATTTGGTTTTTAGTGCTTTAGTTGAAATGGATTTAGTATAAAATTATGAGTGATTAAGAAACGTGTGTCTTCTTTTTATGATAATAAAATGATTTTTTTTATTTACCCAAAAGTACTTTGTAAAATAACATTTTTAATTAAATTAAAACAATCAAAATTAGACATTTTAACAACTAATATGAAGGAAACAAAATAGCTTATAAGTAAATTTTCTTCTATTTTTTTTTAATATTCAAATATTGTTGATATCCATAGCCATATTTGGCTGGTACATATTTTGTATTATGTTAGCTTATAATTTTCAGTTGTTTTTTAATCTTAATTGTTGATTGCCATAGCCATCTTAGGAATTATTAATTTAATACAGGCAGTGTATTAAATAAATAAAAAATACTGTTTGATAATTTTTTAAGATATTTTGAAAAATAAATACATCACGTTGCATTTCATTGAAAAGGTAATAAAATCTTTTGTTCAAAAATTACAAAATTTCATATTGCTTCTATTTAAGAAACATAAGTTAATCTCATATATCAAAAACTACGAGATTTCTGGAAACTAAAAAAATATTTTTAAATAGACAATACTAAACCCTACAGCATTTATTTGAAACATTTTTCAAGTAGCTTAATAAATATTTACGATGGAAAATTTTGGAGTAAAATGGTTTTTGGCTAATATCTACACTGGTAGAAACGTTGACTTTTGCCAAAAAAACCTTGTTTTGTATATAACGAAAACAATATTTTATTAATATAAGAAATATACTCTTAATCCAACTATATTATTGTTGGATGAATAAATAATGTAGTTTGATTAAGAATACATTTCTTATATTAAGTAAATATTGTTTTCGTTATATACCAAACAAGGTTTTCTTGGCCCAATGCAGTTCTTTTTTCTGTGTAGTAGGCTACGAATGTAAATGCACCATTGAACTGCCCCCTCTTAAAGGTAACTTTTCTCTCATTTAACCGAATTTCTCTCTTATAGTTTCCGAGATCCCCTGGTATTTAGACACCCTGTATTGTATCTGTTTTTAAAATAGGCATCCTTAAACAAATTTTAATAATGTATATAGTATGATATATCTAATCCTTAAATATTTCATATCATGTATGATGCGTCATCTACCCTTTCATTGTCGATGTCGTTTAAAGAGGGTGGTATAGCAAATGGGGTTTGTCTATGTATGGGGGGAGGGGTAGTGTTGTATTCTAAACGCACCCCCGACCCCTCACTGTCTAATGTAAACAAGGCGCCAGCCCTAATTGCTAAAGCAGTGCAAACGCACTATACAAATTTAACACTGATGTGGTCTTACGCTCGATTCTATTGTTTGGCGAAGAAAGCAGAATGGAATATTGCGACTTTACAAAGCCTCCTATAGATTACCGTATGAATTGTGAATATGTACTTAGATATTATACGTCTTTAAGAGAAACTAGTGTTCTGGAAAATGTAGGTATTGTTCTAACGAATAAGAAATTAATTCATGTCAAATTTCAATTCTACAATACTAATGGATTATCTATTTAATTCTGAATTCATGTAAATATAAAAATATACATTTAAAGAAGGTTTACACCAACGGTGCGAATGTCCCTGTTTTATTCACTCTTTTATTGCTCTCTTTTTTTCACACACATAATTTTTTAACTAAAAACGCGGTTCCTAATAATTCTGAAATTGTACAGTTATCTTTATAAATGAATAAAGAATGTACACTACTGATCAAAAAAAAGTGGACAGTGGAAAAATTAACGTAAAATGAAAATAAAAGGGAATTTATAAATAAACTAAATAAATCTGTGTAGTTATTATAAAATATATAGTGTTACTTAATTATTAAATATATAATTACAAACAATTTTAATAATTTGTAGTCCCCCCACTGATTTTTCTGACCGCTTCTAATATTCGTGGCATTGGCGATATAAGTTTATTTATTGTTTCGATGCTGATTTCACTCCAAATTTTATTTATATTTGTCCATAATTGCTCCAAATTTTTATTATCACATTAATGTAACTCCCTGTCAAAAGGGTATCATAAATTTTCAATTTAATTTCAATCTTGGCCCTGTGGAGGTCAATCATCCTTAAAATTTATGTTGTGGTTATTAATCCTATCAAAAACACTTTTTGTCGTATGGCAGAGGGTATTATCTTGCATAAAAATTAAAATTCTAAATTTATTAAATACGCTAATACTTGGAAGAAACCCTTCTTGTAATTTTTTTTGTATTTAGTAGTGTTAATTTTTACATCTTTTTCCATTCAGTACAATTTTCCCTCATTCTGTGCACTAAAACGACCTTATATCATTATCCCATCTGATTTTTTAACTGTTTTAGTTGTGTACTCTGGTAAAAACTGTTCTCCAGATCTGTAAAGACATCTTTCAGGACAATCTGATACCAAACAAAATCGCGATTCATCGGGCCATATTATTTTATTCCAATCTGCATTTTTTATATTTCTGCACCCATGCGTTCCTCTTCTTTATATGTTATGTAAAAAGCAGAGAAACTCTTCTACACCTATAACTTTTTATTCCTTTGTTTTTTAAACGTCTTCTGACCGTATGCTGACTTAATTTAAGACCACTGGAAATCTCAAAATCATCCGCGATCTGTTTATATGAAGACTTTCTATGTTTGAGTGCCAATTTCTTAAGCGCGTGATTGTCTCTCATTGTTGTTTTCCGTGATCGACCGGAACCTGGAGCACGTCAAACAGTTCTCAGTGTTTTATAAATATAAATTATTTAATGCACAGCACTTTTAGTATCATTAACTCCCTGTTTTTACTTATCAACAACAATTTTTCTACTTGATTTCCCCGATTTTCTAAAAACAATAACTATTCCACACTCTTCTTCTGATAGCTACGTCGTTTTATTTTAAAATAAAAGTAAATAAGTACATAAAATATGAACTATGATGTTAATTTAATTTCAAAATAGTTGATTTAACTTTATAAAATTTGCTTAAAATCACTCTACAATCTTTTTTATCGGAATAATATGATTTTTTTGTTTTTTATTAAATTCATGATAAAAACATTTTGAGAACTGGTTGAATTATATAAAAAATGTAATAAAATTAATGCTTGTCGCTTAACTGGTGACATTGATTCATAAAAACTTCAAAAAGTATTAAAAATTGCGATTTAACACTACTTAACAATATGCGAATTTTTGTAACCGTATACACAAATCAAGCAATATTGCAAGAATAATATTAAAAATACATTGAATATTCCTCAATTATACAACATATTGATGCCAATGATATACTAATTCAATCTATTGATTAAACTACCCTTCATATTAACGGAATATTATGATAGAAGACAATAAATATAATCGTTGTGCTTAAATTCATGCTGTCCACTTTTTTTTGATCAGTAGTGTATGTTTAAATTTTCATCAAATTTCCTCTATCACATCAATTTGAAATTTCCTGCCAAGTCGAAATTATGCAGTTCTTATAAGAATGCCTGTTAATTTATTTAATATCTCTTAAACTATCTCTAAACTTATGGCGATAAACGTATAAACGAGTTTCTATTGTATTTATATAAGTTTGTAGTGAACAAATAAAATTTTTAGCTAAGGTTATACATCTACACTGGTAGAAAGGATTTCTCAAACCAAGTAAACCTTGTTTTGTATATAACGAAAACAATATTTTCTTAAGATAAGCAATAATCTCTTAAACCAACTATAGTATTCTTGAACGAAGGAATAACGTAGTTGGATTAAAAGTATGTTTCTTATTTTAAGAAAATATTGTTGTCGTTATATACAAAACAAGGTTTTCTTGTTCCAATACAGTTTTTTCTGTGTAGCTAGCACACTGTAAAAAAGAGTTGGTTTCGAGAAATTTTGTTTTTAATTTATATTCAGAACACATACATATATACCTACATTTAATGGAATATTTTACTTTGTTAATTATTAAAAGTAAAAAAAGTTTAATTTAATTTGAAAATTGAAATAGACAGAACGGTATATAATCACATTATAATATAAACGTGTATGAATATCACACTATAATATAAACGTGCAATATATATATATGTATGTATGTATGTCCGGACGAAACTATAGCTTTATAGACTCTGGATCCACCGGGCCGATTTTGATAATTTTTTTTTCGTCATGTAGCTTGACTCTTTTTCCAGTCAATAGGCTAGATTTCATTTCTTAGCTATGAAAGGTCTCTGAGTTGTGATTTTTTTCCGAAAAAGTACATCGAAATTTTACTGAAAAAACGATGAATTAGCTGGTTCGAGCATCGGCTTTTGTTTTTCAGACAGTGTGATTGTCGTTTGAAAAATACTATTTTTACGATAATTTGCTAAATTACAAGATATCACTGTTGTATTTTGTTTATATCTGTCAAAAATGACATTTATAAAGAAGAAAACACATGGATTTTTATTGACATTTTCATAAAAAACACACTGATAAATTACTTGATTAATTTTAAAATGTTAGATTTGTGAATCAATTATAATTTCTACGTAAAATAGATTTTGATTGAAATTGTTAAACGAAGAAATTATAAACAGCTGTTTTTTATCTTATATACGTCAGGAGCGTGGAAAGAAATGTTATTTTGTACATTTTGATTAAATTGCTTATAAATTAAATTTTAACCAAAATTGATTGGTAATTTGATGTAATTAGTATAATTATCTATAGATAATATTAAAAAGTATAATGTCAGGAGCGGCGAATTAAAAAATATTTAAAATCTTTTTTTCTAATTAGTTTAAATTTGACAGATGACAGATGACAGGGAATGTTCTAGAAGGTTTTCTATCCTTTTCTATTAGGAGTGAGAAAATTTTTGATGACGTTAAATTTGATAGTTCCAATATTACGTGGTTTTTTACATGTGACATATTTTTTATGTTTGTAAAAAAATTATTTTGAGTGAAATTGTTGAATTTTTTTTAATTGTTGAAATTATTCATTTAAATCAGGGGCGGTGTTTCAAATATTTTTAAATTTGTGTTTTTCTTAATGAAATTGTATAAAAATATAATTTTTAATAGTTTTGTTGATGTAATTTTGTCAAAATTTCACATTTAAAAATAATAATTAAGTCAGGGGCTGGTGTCGTTTTAAATATATGAAATTTTTGGGAACTATCACATTTCGTAACGTTTGTAAAAACTTAAAAAAACATTTTTTATAGTTCAAAAATATAAATTTCATAAAAATATGAAAATTATAATATAGATCAGTAGCGCCTAAAAAAAATTGTTTATGAATTATTATTTTTTTGAAAGTTTTGAGATTGATATATTAATTTTTTTTAATTATAATTTAGTCAGGGGCGTTGCATGAAAATAGTTAAATTTGTTATTTTTTAAAAGTGCAATGTTTTTAAAATTATTTAATAAATAACAGTACATTTTAGGTTGGGTAATTTATACATGTTTCATTTAAATCAGGGACGGCGTTTCAAATAATTTTAAATTTGTGTTTTTTTAATGAAATTGTATATAAATATAATTTATATAACATTTAAAAATAAATAAGTCAGTAGCGTCTCAAATTTTTTTTTTAATTGTTCAAAAATTAAAAATTTCAAAAAAATATGAAAATTATAATATAGATCAGTAGCGCCCCAAAAAAATTATTTATGAATTATTATTTTTTTGAAAGCTGAGATTGATATATTAATCTTTTTTTTTAATTATAATTAAGTCAGGGGCGTGCATGAAAATAATTAAAATTGCTATTTTTTAAAAGTGACGTAGACAAATTAATTTTGATTAAAATTGAACAAAAATTAAAAACTTCAGGAATATATAAAAATAAAAAGTTTACCATTTAATAAATAACAGTACATTTTAGGTTGGGTAATTTATACATGTAATATTATTGAAAATTGTAATATTGATATGTGATTATCACCGCCAATTTAAGAAAAAAATGAGTATCAGCAAAAAGAATGGAAAATTATTATAATATACACATACGAGGGTCGCAGCCGAAGGCTGAGACCCGAGTAAATTTGTGATTAAGTAATTTGTACATGTAAAATTACTGAAAATTGTAATATTGATTTTCTCCGCCAAATTAAAAAATTTAACTATCAAAAAATAGTGGAACGAGTATGATATATACACATTCGAGGGTCGCAGACCCGAGTAAATTTGTGTAAAAAATATGGCGTCAAAGGGGGTTGGGGCGCGAAGCGCCCAGGGGCACAGCCCCTAGTATATATATATATTTGTATGTCGCCTCGAAACTATAGCTTTATAGACTCTGGAATTACCCGGCCGATTTTGATAATTTTTGTTTTGTCATGTAGCTACACTCTTTTTCCAGTCAATAGGCTAGATTTCATTTCTTAGCTATGAAAGGTCTCTGAGTTGTGATTTTTTTCCGAAAAAGTACATCGAAATTTTACTGAAAAAACGATGAATTAGCTGGTTCGAGTGTCGGCTTTTGTTTTTCAGACAGTGTGATGGTCGTTTGAAAAATGCTATTTTTACGATAATTTACTAAATTACAAGATATCACTGTTGTATTTTGTTTATATCTGTCAAAATGTGACATTTATAAAGAAGAAAACACATGGATTTTTATTGACATTTTCATAAAAAACACACTGATAAATTACTTGATTAATTTTAAAATGTTAGTTTTGTGAATCTATTACAATTTCTACGTAAAATAGATTTTGATTGAAATTGTTAAACGATGAAATTATAAACAGCTGTTTTTTATCTTATTAACGTCAGGAGCGTGTAAAGAAATGTTATTTTGTACATTTTGATTAAATTGCTTATAAATTAAATTTTAACCAAAATTGATTGGTAATTTGATATAATTAGTATAATTATCTATAGATAATATTAAAAGGTTTTTGTTAACTATAATGTCAGGAGCGGCGAATTAAAAAATATTTAAAATCTTTTTTTCTAATTAGTTTAAATTTGACAGATGACAGATGACAGGGAAGGTTTTCTATCCTTTTCTATTAGGAGTGAGAAAATTTTTGATGACGTTAGATTTGATAGTTCCAAAATTACGTGGTTTTTTACATGTGACATATTTTTTATATTATGTTTGTAAAAAAATTATTTTGAGTGAAATTGTTGAATTTTTTTTAATTGTTGAAATTATTCATTTAAATCAGGGACGGTGTTTCAAATATTTTTAAATTTGTGTTTTTTTAATGAAATTGTATAAAAATAGAATTTTTAATAGTTTTGTTGATGCAATTTATTCAAATTTTTACATTTAAAAATAATAATTAAGTCAGGGGCTGGTGTCGTTTTAAATATATGAAATTTTTGGGAACTGTCATATTTCGTAACGTTTGTAAAAACTTAAAAAAACATTTTTTATTGTTCAGAAATATAAATTTCAGAAAAATATGAAAATTATAATATAAATCAGTAGCGCCTCAAAAAAAATTGTTTATGAATTATTATTTTTTTGAAAGTTTTGAGATTGATATATTAATAATTTTTTTAAAATTATAATTTAGTCAGGAGCGTCGCATGAAAATAGTTAAACTTGCTATTTTTTAAAAATGCAATTTTTAAAGTTATTTAATAAATAACAGTACATTTTAGGTTGGGTAATTTATACATGTTACATTTAAATCAGGGTCGGCGTTTCTAATATTTTTAAATTTGTGTTTTTTTTTTAATGAAATTGTATAAAAATATAATTTTTAATAGTTTTGTTGTAGGTGATTGATGCAATTTATCCAAAAGTTCACATTTAAAAATAAATAAGTCAGTAGCGTCTCAAAAAAATTTTTTAAATGTTAAAAAATTAGAAATTTCAAAAAAATATGAAAATTATAATATAGATCAGTAGCGCCCCAAAAAAAATTATTTATGAATTATTATTTTTTTGAAAGTTGAGATTGATATATTAATCTTTTTTTTTTTTTTAATTATAATTAAGTCAGGGGCGCGCATGAAAATAATTAAAATTGCTATTTTTTAAATGTGACGTAGACAAATTATTTTGATTAAAATTGAACAAAAATTAAAAACTTCAGGAATATATAAAAATAAAAAGTTAACCATTTAATAAATAACAGTACATTTTAGGTTGGGTAATTTATACATGTAATATTATTGAAAATTGTAATATTGATATGTGATTATCACCGCCAATTTAAGAAATAAAATGAGTATCAGCAAAAAGATTGGAAAATTATTATATTATACACATACGAGGGTCGCAGCCGAAGGCTGAGACCCGAGTAAATTTGTGATTAGGTAATTTGTACATGTAAAATTACTGAAAATTGTAATATTGATTATCTCCGCCAAATGAAAAAATTAACTATCAAAAAATAGTGGAACGAGTATGATATATACACATACGAGGGTCGCAGACCCGAGTAAATTTGTGTAAAAATATGGCGTCAAAGGGGGTTGGGGCGCGAAGCGCCCAGGGGCACAGCCCCTAGTCCGCACTTATATATAAACGTGCAATATATATATATGTATGTATGTCCGGACGAAACTATAGCTTTATAGACTCTGATACCACCGGACCGATTTTGATAATTTTTTTTTGTCATGTAGCTTGACTCTTTTTCCAGTCAATAGGCTATATTTCATTTCTTAGTTATGAAAGGTCTCTGAGCTGTGATTTTTTTCCGAAAAAGTACGTGAAAAATTTTGTTGAAATTAAATTTTATGATAAAATACCGTCGGCATTTTTTTTTAATCTGTAGCTCTGATTGGACGAAATCATATGTTTCTGTCTGATTTACGTACTTTTTGATGACGTACTGACAGATGACAGGGAATGTTCTAGAAGGTTTTCTACCTTTTCTATTAGGAGTGAGAAAATTTTTGATGACGGTAGATTTGATAGTTATTGAAATTACGTGACATATTTTTTACGTTTGTAAAAAAAATATTTTGAGTGAAATTGTTGAATTTTTTTTTAATTGCTGAAAATATTCATTTAAATCAGGGACGGCGTTTCAAATATTTTTAAATTTGCATTTTTTAATGAAATTGTATAAAAATATAATTTTTAATAGTTTTGTTGTAGGAGATTAATGCAAATTATCCAAAAGTTCACATTTAAAAATAAATAAGTCAGTAGCGTCCCAAAAAATTTTTTGAATTGTTCAAAAATTATAAATTTCAGAAAAATATGAAAATTATAATATAGATCAGTAGCGCCTCGAAAAAAATTATTTATGAATTATTATTTTTTTGAAAGTTCAGATTGATATATTAATTTTTTTTTTAAATTATAATTAAGTCAGGGGCGTCGCATGAAAATAATTAAAATTGATATTTTTTAAAAGTGACGTACACAAATTACCAAAATTGAACAAAAATTAAAAACTTCAGGAATATATAAAAATAAAAAATTCAAAAGTTAACCATTTAATAAATAACAATACATTTTCGGTTGGGTGTAAAAAAATGTTATTTTGTACATTTTGATTAAATTGATTATAAATTAAATTTTAACCAAAATTTATTGGTAATTTGATGTTATTAATATAATTATCTATAGATAATGTTAAAAACTTTTTGTTAACTATTATGTCAGGAGCGGCGAATTAAATAATATTTAAAATCTTTTTTTCTAATTAGTTTAAATAGAAATTTCGTAACGTTTGTAAAAACTTTACATTTTTTTAATTATTCAAAAATTATAAATTTCAGAAAAATATGAAAATTATAATATAGATCAGTAGCGTCCATAAAAAATTATTTAATGATTTTTTTTTTAAGTTTTGAGATTGATATATTAATAACTTTTTTTTAATAATAATTAAGTCAGGGGCGTCACATAAAAATAATTAAAATTGCTATTTTATAAAAGTGACGTAGACAAATTCATTTTGATTGAAACTGAACAAAAATGAAAAACTTCAGGAATATACAAAAATAAAAAGTTAAAAAAGCTTATATTAACCATTTTTTGATACAATTTTATAAATAATAGCTAATAAATAGTATTGAAAGTGTTTTAACGTACTCTTTGAATGTGAAAAACATGTGTAAATTTTAATAATAATAAATGTTTTCAATGATCATTTTTAGGTTTATAATAAAATATACTCGTGCGTACGAGGGTCGCAGCCGAAGGCTGAGACCCGAGGACATTTGAGGTTGGGTAGTTTGTACATGTAATATTACTGAAAATTGTAATAATGATAAGTGATTATCACCGCCAGTTTAAGAAAAAAAATAGTATCAGCAAAAATAATGGAAAATTATTATAATATACACATACGAGGGTCGCAGACCCTAGTAAATTTGTGATTAGGTAATTTGTACATGTAAGATTACTGAAAATTTTAATATTGATTATTTCCGCCAATTTTCAAAATTAACTATCAAAAAATAGTGGTAAGAGTATGATATACGCACATACGAGGGTCGCAGACCCGAGTAAATTTGTGTAAAAAATATGGCGTAAAAGGGGGTTGGGGCGCGAAGCGCCCAGGGGCACAGCCCCTAGTCCGCACTTATATATAAACGTGCAATCACACTATAATATAAACGTGTATGAATATATATATATTTATTTATTTATTTATTTATTTATATATCCGCACGAAACTATAGCTTTATAGACTCTGGAATTACCCGGCCGATTTTAATAATTTTTTTTTCGTCATGTAGCTTGACTCTTTTTCCAGTCAATAGGCTAGATTTCATTTCTTAGCTATGAAAGGTCTCTGAGCTGTGATTTTTTTCCGAAAAAGTACATCGAAATTTTACTGAAAAAACGTTGAATTAGCTGGTTCGAGTGTCGGCTTTTGTTTTGTCAGACAGTGTGATGGTCGTTTGAAAAATACTATTTTTACGATAATTTACTAAATTACAAGATATCACTGTTGTCTTTTGTTTATATCTGTCATAATATGACATTTATAAAGAAGAAAACACATGGATTTTTATTGACATTTGAATAAAAAACACACTGATAAATTACTTGATTAATTTTAAAATGTTGGATTTGTGAATCAATTATAATTTCTACGTAAAATAGATTTTGATTGAAATTGTTAAACGAAGAAATTATAAACAGCTGTTTTTTATCTTATATACGTCAGGAGCGTGGAAAGAAATGTTATTTTGTACATTTTGATTAAATTGCTTATAAATTAAATTTTAAACAAAATAGATTGGTAATTTGATGTAATTAGTATAATTATCTATTAAAAAGTATAATGTCAGGAGCGGAGAATTAAAAAATATTTAAAATCTTTTTTTCTAATTAGTTTAAATTTGACAGATAACAGATGACAGGGAATGTTCTAGAAGGTTTTCTATCGTTTTCTATTAGGAGTGAGAAAATTTTTGATGACGTTAAATTTGATAGTTACAAAATTACGTGGTTTTTTACATGTGACATATTTTTTATGTTTGTAAGAAAATTATTTTGAGTGAAATTGTTGAATTTTTTTTAATTGTTGAAATTATTCATTTAAATCAGGGACGGTGTTTAAAATATTTTTAAATTTGTGTTTTTTTAATGAAATTGTATAAAAATATAATTTTTAATAGTTTTGTTGATGTAATTTATTCAAAATTTCACATTTAAAAATAATAATTAAGTCAGGGGCTGGTGTCGTTTTAAATATATGAAATTTTTGGGAACTGTCACATTTCGTAACGTTTGTAAAAACTTAAAAAAACATTTTTTATAGTTCAAAAATATAAATTTCATAAAAATATGAAAATTATAATATAGATCAGTAGCGCCTATAAAAAATTGTTTATGAATTATTATTTTTTTGAAAGTTTTGAGATTGATATATTATTTTTTTAATTATAATTTAGTCAGGGGCGTTGCATGAAAATAGTTCAATTTGTTATTTTTTAAAAGTGCAATGTTTTTAAAATTATTTAATAAATAACAGTACATTTTAGGTTGTGTAATTTATACATGTTTCATTTAAATCAGGGACGGCGTTTCAAATAATTTTAAATTTGTGTGTTTTTTAATGAAATTGTATATAAATATAATTTTAAATAGTTTTGTTGTAGGTGATTGATGCAATTTATCCAAAAGTTCACATTTAAAAATAAATAAGTCAGTAGCGTCTCAAAATTTTTTTTTAATTGTTCAAAAATTAGAAATTTCAAAAAAATATGAAAATTATAATATAGATCAGTAGCGCCCCAAAAAAATTATTTATGAATTATTATTTTTTTGAATCTTTTTTTTTTTAATTATAATTTAGTCAGGGGCGCGCATGAAAATAATTAAAATTGCTATTTTTTAAAAGTGACGTAGACAAATTAATTTTGATTAAAATTGAACAAAAATTAAAAACTTCAGGAATATATAAAAATAAAAAGTTAACCATTTAATAAATAACAGTACATTTTAGGTTGGGTAATTTATACATGTAATATTATTGAAAATTGTAATATTGATATGTGATTATCACCGCCAATTTAATAAATAAAATGAGTATCAGCAAAAAGATTGGAAAATTATTATAATATACACATACGAGGGTCGCAGCCGAAGGCTCAGACCTGAGTAAATTTGTGATTAGGTAATTTGTACATGTAAAATTACTGAAAATTGTAATATTGATTATCTCCGCCAAATGAAAAAATTAACTATCAATAAATAGTGGAACGAGTATGATATATACACATACGAGGGTCGCAGACCCGAGTAAATTTGTGTAAAAAATATGGCGTGAAAGGGGGTTGGGGCGCGAAGCGCCCAGGGGCACAGCCCCTAGTATATATATATGTATGTATGTCCGGACGAAACTATAGCTTTATAGACTCTGATACCACCGGACCGATTTTGATAATTTTTTTTTTGTCATGTAGCTTGACTCTTTTTCCAGTCAATAGGCTATATTTCATTTCTTAGTTATGAAAGGTCTCTGAGCTGTGATTTTTTTCAGAAAAAGTACGTGAAAAATTTTGTTGAAATTAAATTTTATGATAAAATACCGTCGGCATTTTTTTTTAATCTGTAGCTCTGATTGGACGAAATCATATGTTTCTGTCTGATTTACGTACTTTTTGATGACGTACTGACAGATGACAGGGAATGTTCTAGAAGGTTTTCTACCTTTTCTATTAGGAGTGAGAAAATTTTTGATGACGGTAGATTTGATAGTTATTGAAATTACGTGACATATTTTTTACGTTTGTAAAAAAAATATTTTGAGTGAAATTGTTGAATTTTTTTTTAATTGCTGAAAATATTCATTTAAATCAGGGACGGCGTTTCAAATATTTTTAAATTTGCATTTTTTAATGAAATTGTATAAAAATATAATTTTTAATAGTTTTGTTGTAGGAGATTAATGCAAATTATCCAAAAGTTCACATTTAAAAATAAATAAGTCAGTAGCGTCCCAAAAAATTTTTTGAATTGTTCAAAAATTATAAATTTCAGAAAAATATGAAAATTATAATATAGATCAGTAGCGCCTCGAAAAAAATTATTTATGAATTATTATTTTTTTGAAAGTTCAGATTGATATATTAATTTTTTTTTTAAATTATAATTAAGTCAGGGGCGTCGCATGAAAATAATTAAAATTGATATTTTTTAAAAGTGACGTACACAAATTACCAAAATTGAACAAAAATTAAAAACTTCAGGAATATATAAAAATAAAAAATTCAAAAGTTAACCATTTAATAAATAACAATACATTTTCGGTTGGGTGTAAAAAAATGTTATTTTGTACATTTTGATTAAATTGATTATAAATTAAATTTTAACCAAAATTTATTGGTAATTTGATGTTATTAATATAATTATCTATAGATAATGTTAAAAAGTTTTTGTTAACTATTATGTCAGGAGCGGCGAATTAAATAATATTTAAAATCTTTTTTTCTAATTAGTTTAAATAGAAATTTCGTAACGTTTGTAAAAACTTTACATTTTTTTAATTATTCAAAAATTATAAATTTCAGAAAAATATGAAAATTATAATATAGATCAGTAGCGTCCATAAAAAATTATTTAATGATTTTTTTTTTAAGTTTTGAGATTGATATATTAATAATTTTTTTTTAATAATAATTAAGTCAGGGGCGTCACATAAAAATAATTAAAATTGCTATTTTTTAAAAGTGACGTAGACAAATTCATTTTGATTGAAACTGAACAAAAATGAAAAACTTCAGGAATATACAAAAATAAAAAGTTAAAAAAGCTTATATTAACCATTTTTTGATACAATTTTATAAATAATAGCTAATAAATAGTATTGAAAGTGTTTTAACGTACTCTTTGAATATGAAAAACATGTGTAAATTTTAATAATAATAAATGTTTTCAATGATCATTTTTAGGTTTATAATAAAATATACTCGTGCGTACGAGGGTCGCAGCCGAAGGCTGAGACCCGAGGACATTTGAGGTTGGGTAGTTTGTACATGTAATATTACTGAAAATTGTAATAATGATAAGTGATTATCACCGCCAGTTTAAGAAAAAAATTAGTATCAGCAAAAATAATGGAAAATTATTATAATATACACATACGAGGGTCGCAGACCCGAGTAAATTTGTGATTAGGTAATTTGTACATGTAAGATTACTGAAAATTTTAATATTGATTATTTCCGCCAATTTTCAAAATTAACTATCAAAAAATAGTGGTATGAGTATGATATACGCACATACGAGGGTCGCAGACCCGAGTAAATTTGTGTAAAAAATATGGCGTAAAAGGGGGTTGGGGCGCGAAGCGCCCAGGGGCACAGCCCCTAGTCACACTATAATATAAACGTGCAATCACATTATAATATAAACGTGTATGTTTATATATATATATATATATTTGTATGTCGCCTCGAAACTATTGCTTTATAGACTCTGGATTCACCAGGCCGATTTTGATAATTTTTGTTTTGTCATGTAGCTTGACTCTTTTTCCAGTCAATAGGCTAAATTTCATTTCTTAGCTATGAAAGGTCTCTGAGCTGTGATTTTTTTCCGAAAAAGTACATCGAAATTTTACTGAAAATTAAATTTTAAGGTAAAAAACCATCGGCATTTATTTCTAATTCGAGTTTCTGATTGGTCGAAAATGACGTAAGTTCTGTCAGATTCGACATACACGTGCTTCTTGACAGATGACAGCTGACAGGGAATGTTCTAGAAGGTTTTGTATCCTTTTTTATTAGGAGTGAGAAATTTTTTGATGACGTTAGATTTGATAGTTATTGAAATTACGTGGTTTTTTACGTGACATATTTTTTATGTTTGTAAAAAAATTATTTTGAGTGAAATTGTTGAATTTTTTTTAATTGTTGAAATTATTCATTTAAATCAGGGACGGCGTTTCAAATATTTTTAAATTTGTGTTTTTTTATTGTAATTTTATAAAAATATAATTTTTAATAGTTTTGTTGATGCAATTTTAGTCAAAATTTCACATTTAAAAATAATAATTAGGTCAGGAGCTGGTGTCTTTTTAAATATATGAAATTTTTGGGAACTGTTACATTTCGTAACGTTTGTAAAAACTTAAAAAAAAAATTTTAATTGTTCAAAAATTAGAAATTTCAGAAAAATATGAAAATTATAATATAGATCAGTAGCGCCTCGAAAAAAATTGTTTATGAATTATTATTTTTTTGAAAGTTTTGAGATTGATAAATTAATAATTTTTTTTAAATTATAATTTAGTCAGGGGCGTCGCATGAAAATATTAAATTTGCTATTTTTTAAAAGTGCAAATTTTTTTAAGTTATTTAATAAATAACAGTACATTTAAGGTTGGGTAATTTATACATGTTTCATTTAAATCAGGGACGGCGTTTCAAATATTTTTAAATTTGTGTTTTTTTTTAATGAAATTGTATAAAAATATAATTTTTAATAGTTTTGTTGTAGGTGATTGATGCAATTTATCCATTAGTTCACATTTAAAAATAAATAAGTCAGTAGCGTCTCAAAATTTTTTTTAATTGTTCAAAAATTAGAAATTTCAAAAAAATATGAAAATTATAATATACATCAGTAGCGCCACAAAAAAAAATATTTTTGAATTATTATTTTTTTGAAAGTTGAGATTGATATATTAATCTTTTTTTTTAATTATAATTAAGTCAGGGGCGCGCATGAAAATAATTAAAATTGCTATTTTTTAAAAGTGACGTAGACAAATTAACTTTGATTAAAATTGAACAAAAATTAAAAACTTCAGGAATATATATAAATAAAAAGTTAACCATTTAATAAATAACAGTACATTTTAGGTTGGGTAATTTATACATGTAATATTATTGAAAATTGTAATATTGATAAGTGATTATCACCGCCAATTTAAGAAATAAAATGAGTATCAGCAAAAAGAATGGAAAATTATTATATTATACACATACGAGGGTCGCAGCCGAAGGCTGAGACCCGAGTAAATTTGTGATTAGATAATTTGTACATCTAAAATTACTGAAAATTGTAATATTGATTATCTCCGCCAAATGAATAAATTAACTATCAAAAAATAGTGGAACGAGTATGATATATACACATACGAGGGTCGCAGACCCGAGTAAATTTGTGTAAAAAATATGGCGTGAAAGGGGGTTGGGGCGCGAAGCGCCCAGGGGCACAGCCCCTAGTATATATATATATGTATGTATGTATATATGTCCGGACGAAACAATAGCTTTATAGACTCTGGATCCACCGGGCCGATTTTGATAATTTTTTTTTCGTCATGTAGCTTGACTCTTTTTCCAGTCAATAGGCTAGATTTCATTTCTTAGTTATGAAAGGTCTCTGAGTTGTGATTTTTTTCCGAAAAAGTACATCGAAATTTTACTGAAAAAACGATGAATTAGCTGGTTCGAGCATCGGCTTTTGTTTTTCAGACAGTGTGACGGTCGTTTGAAAAATACTATTTTTACGATAATTTGCTAAATTACAAGATATCACTGTTGTATTTTGTTTATATCTGTCAAAATATGACATTTATAAAGAAGAAAACACATGGATTTTTATTGACATTTTCATAAAAAACACACTGATAAATTACTTGATTAATTTTAAAATGTTGGATTTGTGAATCAATTTTAATTTCTACGTAAAATAGATTTTGATTGAAATTGTTAAACGATGAAATTATAAACAGCTGTTTTTTATCTTATTAACGTCAGGAGCGTGTAAAGAAATGTTATTTTGTACATTTTGATTAAATTGCTTTTAAATTAAATTTTAACCAAAATTGATTGGTAATTTGATGTAATTAGTATAATTCTCTATAGATAATATTAAAAAGTTTTTGTTAACTATAATGTCAGGAGCGGCGAATTAAAAAATATTTAAAATCTTTTTTTCTAATTAGTTTAAATTTGACAGATGACAGATGACAGAGAATGTTCTAGAAGGTTTTCTATCCATTTCTTTTAGGAGTGAAAAATTTTTTGATGACATTAGATTTGATTGTTCCACAATTACGTGGTTTTTGAGTGAAATTGTTGAATTTTTTTTAATTGTTGAAATTATTCATTTAAATCAGGGACGGCGTTTTAAATATTTTTAAATTTGTGTTTTTTTAATGAAATTGTATAAAAATATAATTTTTAATAGTTTTGTTGATGCAATTTATTCAAAATTTCACATTTAAAAATAATAATTAAGTCAGGGGCTGGTGTCGTTTTAAATATATGAAATTTTTGGGAACTGTCACATTTCGTAACGTTTGTAAAAACTTAAAAAAAACATTTTTTATTGTTCAAATATAATTAATATAAAATAGAAATTTCAGAAAAATATGAAAATTATAATATAGATCAGTGGCGCCTCAAAAAAAATTGTTTATGAATTATTATTTTTTTGAAAGTTTTGAGATTGATATATTAATAATTTTTTTTAAATTATAATTTAGTCAGGGGCGTCGCATGAAAATAGTTAAACTTGCTATTTTTTAAAAGTTATTTAATAAATAACAGTATATTTTGAGTTGGGTAATTTATACATGTTTCATTTAAATCAGGGACGGCGTTTCAAATATTTTTAAATTTGTGTTTTTTTTAATGAAATTGTATAAAAATATAATTTTTAATAGTTTTGTTGTAGGGGATTGATGCAATTTATCTAAAAGTTCACATTTATAAATAAATAAGTCAGTAGCGCCTCAAAACAAATTTTAATTGTTCAAAAATTAGAAATTAAAAAAAAATATGAAAATTATAATATAGATCAGTAGCGCCTCAAAAAAAATTATTTATGAATTATTATTTTTTTGAAAGTTTTGAGACTGATATATTAATTTTTTTTTAATTATAATTAAGTCAGGGGCGCGCATGAAAATAATTAAAATTGCTATTTTTTAAAAGTGACGTAGACAAATTAATTTTGTTTAAAATTGAACAAAAATTAAAAAAGGAATATATATAAATAAAAAGTTAACCATTTAATAAATAACAGTACATTTTAGGTTGGGTAATTTATACATGTAATATTATTGAAAATTGTAATATTGATAAGTGATTATCACCGCCAATTTAAGAAATAAAATGAGTATCAGCAAAAAGAATGGAAAATTATTATATTATACACATACGAGGGTCGCAGCCGAAGGCTGAGACCCGAGTAAATTTGTGATTAGATAATTTGTACATCTAAAATTACTGAAAATTGTAATATTGATTATCTCCGCCAAATGAATAAATTAACTATCAAAAAATAGTGGAACGAGTATGATATATACACATACGAGGGTCGCAGACCCGAGTAAATTTGTGTAAAAAATATGGCGTGAAAGGGGGTTGGGGCGCGAAGCGCCCAGGGGCACAGCCCCTAGTATATATATATATGTATGTATGTATATATGTCCGGACGAAACAATAGCTTTATAGACTCTGGATCCACCGGGCCGATTTTGATAATTTTTTTTTCGTCATGTAGCTTGACTCTTTTTCCAGTCAATAGGCTAGATTTCATTTCTTAGTTATGAAAGGTCTCTGAGTTGTGATTTTTTTCCGAAAAAGTACATCGAAATTTTACTGAAAAAACGATGAATTAGCTGGTTCGAGCATCGGCTTTTGTTTTTCAGACAGTGTGACGGTCGTTTGAAAAATACTATTTTTACGATAATTTGCTAAATTACAAGATATCACTGTTGTATTTTGTTTATATCTGTCAAAATATGACATTTATAAAGAAGAAAACACATGGATTTTTATTGACATTTTCATAAAAAACACACTGATAAATTACTTGATTAATTTTAAAATGTTGGATTTGTGAATCAATTTTAATTTCTACGTAAAATAGATTTTGATTGAAATTGTTAAACGATGAAATTATAAACAGCTGTTTTTTATCTTATTAACGTCAGGAGCGTGTAAAGAAATGTTATTTTGTACATTTTGATTAAATTGCTTTTAAATTAAATTTTAACCAAAATTGATTGGTAATTTGATGTAATTAGTATAATTCTCTATAGATAATATTAAAAAGTTTTTGTTAACTATAATGTCAGGAGCGGCGAATTAAAAAATATTTAAAATCTTTTTTTCTAATTAGTTTAAATTTGACAGATGACAGATGACAGAGAATGTTCTAGAAGGTTTTCTATCCATTTCTTTTAGGAGTGAAAAATTTTTTGATGACATTAGATTTGATTGTTCCACAATTACGTGGTTTTTGAGTGAAATTGTTGAATTTTTTTTAATTGTTGAAATTATTCATTTAAATCAGGGACGGCGTTTTAAATATTTTTAAATTTGTGTTTTTTTAATGAAATTGTATAAAAATATAATTTTTAATAGTTTTGTTGATGCAATTTATTCAAAATTTCACATTTAAAAATAATAATTAAGTCAGGGGCTGGTGTCGTTTTAAATATATGAAATTTTTGGGAACTGTCACATTTCGTAACGTTTGTAAAAACTTAAAAAAAACATTTTTTATTGTTCAAATATAATTAATATAAAATAGAAATTTCAGAAAAATATGAAAATTATAATATAGATCAGTGGCGCCTCAAAAAAAATTGTTTATGAATTATTATTTTTTTGAAAGTTTTGAGATTGATATATTAATAATTTTTTTTAAATTATAATTTAGTCAGGGGCGTCGCATGAAAATAGTTAAACTTGCTATTTTTTAAAAGTTATTTAATAAATAACAGTATATTTTGAGTTGGGTAATTTATACATGTTTCATTTAAATCAGGGACGGCGTTTCAAATATTTTTAAATTTGTGTTTTTTTTAATGAAATTGTATAAAAATATAATTTTTAATAGTTTTGTTGTAGGGGATTGATGCAATTTATCTAAAAGTTCACATTTATAAATAAATAAGTCAGTAGCGCCTCAAAACAAATTTTAATTGTTCAAAAATTAGAAATTAAAAAAAAATATGAAAATTATAATATAGATCAGTAGCGCCTCAAAAAAAATTATTTATGAATTATTATTTTTTTGAAAGTTTTGAGACTGATATATTAATTTTTTTTTAATTATAATTAAGTCAGGGGCGCGCATGAAAATAATTAAAATTGCTATTTTTTAAAAGTGACGTAGACAAATTAATTTTGTTTAAAATTGAACAAAAATTAAAAAAGGAATATATAAAAATAAAAAGTTAACCATTTAATAAATAACAGTACATTTTAGGTTGGGTAATTTATACATGTAATATTACTGAAAATTGTAATATTGATAAGTGATTATCACCGCCAATTTAAGAAAAAAATGAGTATCAGCAAAAAGAATGGAAAATTATTATAATATACACATACGAGGGTCGCAGCCGAAGGCTGAGACCCGAGTAAATTTGTGATTAGGTAATTTGTACATGTAAAATTACTGAAAATTGTAATATTGATTATCTCCGCCAAATTAAAAAATTTAACTATCAAAAAATAGTGGAACGAGTATGATATATACACATACGAGGGTCGCAGACCCGAGTAAATTTGTGTAAAAAATATGGCGTCAAAGGGGGTTGGGGCGCGAAGCGCCCAGGGGCACAGCCCCTAGTAGTAACATGTATTAATTTGCTGTAATGGCAGAGCTAGTTTTTCATTATTTTGAATAAATTACACATAAATATATATATAAATATAGTATTTAAGGGTTGAAGTTTCGAATAATTAGTTTTTAAAACGACTCTATATATCCAATTGTGTAGAATTTCAATAAATAGAGCACTTTTGGTAATTTATCTCATTTATCGTGTGTTAAAATCTCTATTTTTAATATCCCATTACTCAAAAACCATACATCCAATATTTTAAATAAAAATTAGTAAAATACGAGTGTATGAGTTTGGTTATGAATAACCTTAAGTATTTGATTTGAAATAAACTAAAAGAGATAATTAATTTTCGATACTACTTTCATATAACCAAATGCTGGGCACGCATTTATAGTCATATTTGCAACTAATCATAAATAAGGTGATTTTAAATTATGTTTGCTTATAATTATACGCAGATAATAAATAAAAAACAAAATACATTTTTATGCAGAAACTTGTGGTCTAACTTCAAAGATATTTCTACTCTAAGATCAAACACGTTCGGCTGTTGTCATCTGCACTCTGATTACACAGGCTATAAAAGTGACGACATAAGCTGAACGTGTCTAATTTAAGCTCGGTATATATTCTGAACTTATTCTACCTGCTTTCATTATGCAAGGATATTATGATATTAATTGCATTTTTAGACTGTAAAACATAACAAATAATACTTAAACATGATATATAGAGGAAATATGCTTAATATGAGATAGTTTTCAAATATGAGACATGGTGTAGGATTAAAGATACTCATAGTAAGAGTTCTGGCAGCCCTAAGGCGGCTATTACACTATCAAATAAATATGTCAAAGATCTTTGACAAAGATTTGATCATATATTAAATTATAAGTAATTTCGTAGCCGAAACCGTTCACAAACACTTTTCGGTCGTCATTTTGATTTATCCGTCTAGAAACTTTGATTAGATATAAGAAACTGTCATTATCTATGTTAAAAGAAATATTATGAAGGTAAATACATATTACGTAAATATTATAAAAGTTGACATATTACACTGTCATATTTCTTTGATCAAAGAAATTTTATCACATTTCTTTGATAGTGTAATAGCCGCCTAAATAGTAGCTGTATTTTCTGATTTTAACAAATAATTTTTATTTAATTTCATTTATATTTGGTAAAAAAAATACGGAATTGAATTTTTGAATAAATCACATCATCGATGGTTTAGTTCAAAATGGCGACGCTGTCATAACTCTTTCTATGAGTATCTTTATGTCAGACTAATAAAAAATAAAAGCTAATACTTCTTCTTCAATAGTTTTCTATTACTATATTGTTACAAATATGTATGTATTATTAAAGAGGAAAGCTAGGTACTGTGAAAAAAATTGATTTTTTAATACATTTTTTAAAAGTATACATATTCGAAAAAAATGTTTTTTAATTAAAATTGTAAATTCCGAAACTTGACTGACTGAGTTACAGTCAATTTAGTGAGAGCATATAGGCATGGCCGGTTATGAGCCTCCAGTGATTCCTCAATGAAATAAAGTGATCATTTTTATTGTATTAACACACATTTTTTATCAAAATTTTGTTTTTATCAATTTTTTAAATTACATTTTATGTAATAAATAAAAAAAATTCGAAATATAACGAATATCATATCTTTTCTAAAATTATATTAAGAGGGAAAGCCACTGTGTCGGAAAAATTTGCATTTTTTTTGAAGTGTACATACTACCTACATATTCAAAAATATGTAAAACAAAAATGTTGTTAAAATTCCGAAAATTGTCTGAGTTACAGTCAATTCAGAGAGAGCAGATAGCGTAGTCGGTTATGATCCTCAAAAAATTCTAAACGCGTTTTTCTCGAAACGATTTTTTTCTACCTGGTTCCAGTGATTTCTTAAAGTATTAAGGCTAGTTACACTCAAATCTCTAAACGACGACCATCCTATTTACGTACGCTTCGAGAAAGTACTGGCCAACCGCTCCATGTAACGACCTTTCCCTATCCCTACCACAATACTACGTGACTGCTATATTTCTGCGCAAAATTTAAATTCACCAATAAACGTTAAAGTCGGCACGATGGTGGGTGCCCCTCTAGCTGACGTTGCTAGAAGATTTTAAATTACCGATGCCTACGTTGTTCGGAGTGACGAGTGTAGTTATTATAAAAAAATATAGTATCTTACTATTTTTTACTGTTCATGTTCCGTACTGTGTCTATCTGTCTGTCGATCTATCAGAGCATTTTAACTACTGAACCGTTTAGCTGTAAAAGATAAGATTTGGACAACAATAGTAAAACGTTAGTACAGTGGTGCCTCGCATAACGAACATAATTCGTTCCAGGAGTAAGTTCGTTATGTGAAACGCGTTTTCCCATAACAATACATGTTAAAATTGTTAATTCGTTCTGTAGCATAAAATATGGTACTGTAACATAAAAAAGATTGTACACACGTTTTTTTTATTTTTTAGTCAGACTCAGATTTAGGAGAGTCTACCGAGGCTTGCAGGATCAAATCCTCACTCACAAAATTACATTTATTAAAACAAACACGTGTGTGAGTTAAGCGCAGAAGAGAACGACTGACGCGCGTTGATACATGTTCGTGCAAGTTTGAGCATTGACTACGTGCGACCTTGGAAGTTCAGGCAATATGTTTAGGAGCATTCGGGCGGCAAAATGAATACGATGCAGTTCGTTGTGTGAAGCGAGGTTCGTTGTGTGAGTCGCGTAATAAACGAACAGAAAGTACGTTGTGCGCAGCGTTTGTTATGCGAGGCGTTCGTTGTGTGAGGCATCACTGTATTTAAAAATTAATTCAATCTTGATTTGTTTCTAATTTAGATATAAGTCTCCTAAACTAAAGGTAAATTCCTAAATGTTTACAGATGAATCAGTGATTAAAGAAAGAGTAAATTGGTTAGAAAAGTTTGTTACCTTCATCACTCTTAAATGATGTCATGACATTCGTACAAAAACCTAGATACATTCTACCACGATAAGGTGTATTTACATTAGTTTACAATACACAAACACGTCCCCACTTTACAACGACATATCAGGGGGGGGGGTAATGGGGGGATATGAACAACTAGTACCGCGATCTATAGCTGGAACTGACATGTACAACACAGTAATTGGTAATTTTCCCCTTGCGTGGGATCCAGCCACCTGGGAATTAAATGTTTGACTCATTGCCTGGAGAACTGTTTTCCTTATATACTAAAAAGAGAAAGGGGGAGAGGGTTGATTAATACACCCGCGATCCACTTCACAAAAGTGCTACTAGAAATGTGATACGTCATTTCAGTTGAAAAACGAGCCTAACATAATATATAATTGGATGATACAGTGATTTCTTTTCAGCTCTTTGAGTTACGATAAAAGGCTAAGTTCAAATCCCTTTATCAAACGAAGTAGTTTTTTTTGTATGTTTTTTTATCAGGTTTTTTGTATATGTTTTTTATAATAAAGTGTATTATATTATATTAAATTTGTCAAAGTGTAAAGATATATAATATTTTATTGTGTATATGTTTTTTTTATTTAGAAATTTCAATTGTAAAGTAACAAAACATTTCGAATTTTATATAGATACATACATATATGAATTCTTCAATAAACATACACTGCCGTGTAAACGTCTTTTAATACTAATTTTTTTTGCGTATTGTAAATATAAAACTGCAAAAATGGTTTTAATTACAATTTTTGTAATAATCCTACATATATAGCATAGGTATCTAAAATACAGCATTTAGAATTTTTCATGTTAGGGAAAATTTTTGAAGTATTGACGCACAGTGTCTCTCAAGCTAACGAGAAATTATTTTTTTACTATTTTGACAGCGAGTAAACATATTCTTTTCGCTAATTTGGAGATTTTTATTGATTGAAATCTATATACATTCAAAATCACAGGTGTCCAACGACTTTTGCACGGCAGTGTACTAACGCCGATTTTCTTGAAACTTTGCATACACGTAGTACATCAAAAAACATTAAACACGTTTTTTTTTTTTTCGTTATGAAAGCGTTTTAAGAGTAGAAAATCCGTTCAAAAGTTTAACTCCATTTAGCATATACATTAGGGTGGGTCAAATTGTATGGGGCCGAAAAAATCTCTATGGGCAACTCGCGATTCTGGTACTACGGGCCATAACAAATATTTTTGCCAATGGAACCATACCTCTAAAATCATTTTCGAGCTTGCCGAAATTTGTCTGAAGATATTTTCCAAAATACTCAAAAATCGATCTATTTAGTGCATTTCGAATGTATAAAAAAATTATTGAAAATGTGTATACGGGGTTTTTTTGGGTTACTTTCAATAATTTTTTTGTACATTCGAAATGCACTAAATAGATCGATTTTTGAGTATTTTGGAAAATATCTTTATACAAATTTCGGCAAGCTCGAAAATGATTTAAGAGGTATGGTTCCATTGGCAAAAATACTTGTTATGGCCCATAGTACCAGAATCGCGAGTTGCCCATGGAGTGAAAATAATTGACCCACCCTAATATACATACAGGGTTACACATTAGGAGTGGATATCGACTTTATTTTCGAAACTATAAAAGTTAGATTAATATTTCAAATCGTAACTACCCTTCAATTAGCATTTGGAAGAGTAATTTAAAATCATGCCACCCCCATTCACACTTGCATCACCCACAGGCCTCCCAACTTTGAAATTTCAAATGGAACCCCCCATATTTTATTTCAGAATTTGAAAGATCAATTTTATTAATGAACATTTTACTTCAAATAATTTTTTCTATGATGGACCATTTAGGAAATATTGGGTAATATTTCTATTTTTTTATTGTATAGTATTTTGGACACATTAGGAGTGGATATCGACTTTATTTTCGAAACTATGAAAGTTAGAACAATATTTCAAATCGTAACTACCCTTCAATTAGCATTTGGAAGAATAATAAAAAAATCATGCAACCCCCATCCATACTCGCATCGCCCATAGGCCTCCCAACTTTGAAATTTCAAATGGAACCCCCCATATTTTATTTCAGATTTTGAAAGATTAATTTTATTAATGAACATTTTACTAAAAGCAATTTTTTCTATGATGGACCATTTCGGAAATATTGGGTAATATTTCTATTTTTTATTGTATAGTATTTTGGTCACATTAGGGTGGATATCGACTTTATTTTCATACTATAAGAGTTAGAACAATATTTCAAATTGTAACTACCCTTCAATTAGCATTTGAAAGAATAATAAAAAGTCATGCAATCCCCATCCATACTCGCATCGCCCAGACGACTTTCAACTTTGAAATTTCAAATAGAACTCCCCATATTTTATTTCAGATTTTGAAAGATTAATTTTATTAATGAACATTTTTCTAAAAGCAATTTTTTATATCATGGACTATTTAAGAAATATTAGGCAATATTTCTATTTTTTTAGGGTATAGTATTTTTGTCACATTAGGGTGGACATCGACATTATAACAGTATTTTTATTTGTGTGGACGATGCGAATATGGGGGGTAGTAATAATTCGAAATATTACTCTAACTCTTAAAGTTCCGAAATTAAAGTCGATATCCACTCTTAATGTGACAAAAATACTATATCCTAAAAAATACACATTTTGCGCAATATTTCTTAAATGGTCCATGATATAAAAAATTTCTTGAAGTAAAATGTTCATTAATAAAATTTATCTTTCAAATTCTAAAATAAAATATGGGGGGTTCCATTTGAAATTTCAAAGTTGGGAGGCCTGTGGGCGATGCGAGTATGGATGGGGGTTGCATGATTTTAAATTACTCTTCCAAATGCTAATTGAAGGGTAGTTACGATTTGAAATATTGTTCTAACTCTTATAGTTTCGAAAATAATGTCGATATCCACCCTAATGTGACCAAAATACTATACAATAAAAAATAGAAATATTACCCAATATTTCCGAAATGGTCCATCATAGAAAAAATTGTTTGAAGTAAAATGTTCATTAATAAAATTGATCTTTCAAATTCTGAAATAAAATATGGGGGGTTCCATTTGAAATTTCAAAGTTGGGAGGCCTGTGGGCGATGCGAGTATGGATGGGGGTTGCATGATTTTTAATTATTCTTCCAAATGCTAATTGAAGGGTAGTTACGATTTGAAATATTGTTCTAACTTTTATAGTTTCGAAAATAAAGTCGATATCCACTCCTAATGTGTAACCCTGTATATGCTAACTAACGCTACTTATGAGTGTCATTCTTTTACAGTTATTTATTACTTAACTCTATCATAATTTCATTGTCTGCGTGTTTTTGAGATCGCTAATGACGATTTTGACATTAGTTTAGCGAAATTGGCAAATACAAAATGGTGGATAAAATCACAGAAGTTTCAAAAACTTTATTTAACATCACCTGCGAAGTTTATTAAATACAGTAGGGTGATCCTTATTTTTGAATTTTCAAATTTTGAACTCCGTACCTCCCATGTGGTCCCAATCGATTCATCTCAGTGTCCCGAATAAATATCAACCATAAAAATTTCCTATTGTCGCTTTAGATTTTGAAATAAATTGAAAATACACATGGAAATGCAATTTCACTTTTCAACCCCATTTTTAAGGGTGTTGCATCACGTTTTTCTTGTCCGAGTTATTTTTTCGAATTCTCCGAACCAAAATCTATAATAATCAACAATAACATTGCTTGTCCCTTAAAAGTTCATGTCAAAATGCTTCCTTTACTGGACTACCATTCATATAATATATTTACGTTACCGTGAATAAATAATTTATTTAAAATAAAATTTATTATTTTTCATGGAAAATAATAGATATTAGTGAAACACTATGAGAACATTTTTATACATAGATAATTTTACGCTCTACAATAATTGTTATGTACATATTTATGCTAATTGCTTTATTTTTTTAATTAAACGCACGGGAAGGGGTTGGTTGATCATGACCAAATTTGACACAAATTCAAGTCTCATGATAACGAACAAATTTGGGGGGCACGGAGTTCAAAATATCAAAAAAAAAATCCTTCACCTATAAATAAGGACCACCCTAATACATAGTTATGATTTTAGCAACAGTTATATCAATTTAGAAGTGGTGGATGAAAAATTTAATATGACGCATCCAAATGGCATAATCTTTGATGGGTGTGAGATAGCTTACATCTTGTAGAAGGACATAGGCTACTTTTTATCCTAAAAATGTATTTGTATTGAGATTTAGGATATATTTCTTTAGTGTAATGACATCTAGCGTGCAAGTACGAAACTAAAACCCTGTTTTATCGACTATCATAACATAAATGTGTCTTACCTAACCTGCATTCAACGCGGGCAGTAATTTATAATCATTTTAAACGTTGCTATTTTAATCATATCCCATATTGTATAGTAATTTCATAAATGTAGACGAGAATATAATAAAATGACACTTTTAATAAGATTTTCGTGGGAGTAAACGTATGAAGATGATATTGTTAAAGTAAATGAAATCATTTTCAAATTTAGGTCGTGTGTTGTTTTAACATAGCAACCCCTTCATATATAAATATAGATACACGCGCCGGATCGAAGCAATTTATATATAGTTAATGTCAATTTACATAACGAAAGATATAAGCGCAGAGAAGATTACCTTTAATTTTATATAATAAATAATTTAAATTAATGAATACAAAATAACCAAGAGTACATGCGCGCACATGAAATATATTTTAAGAGGTATTTCTGTCTGAATAAACGTGAGGACCCTAAGGCATTCTATCTGACGTTGTAACAGGATTGTACAAAATAATTTGTAACTTTATTCGATCATTAGAGCAATGTATAGATAAAAGTCCAAAATGTTATTTATGGATAACTCATATATTTTACTAATTTTTATTTAAAATATTGGACGTATGTTTTTTGGGTAGTTGGATATTAAAAATAGGGTTTTTATCACACGATAAATGAGAGAACTTACTGAAAGTGCTATATTTATTGAAATTCTACACAATTTAAAAACTAATTGTTCGAATCTTCAACCCTTTCAAATACTATAATAATTATAAAACAAATATATTCACGTGTAATTTATTCAAAATAATGAAAAACTAGCTCTACCATTGCAGCAAATGAGTACATGTTACTATTATATACCGTTCTGTCTATTTCAATTTTCATATTAAATTAAACTTTTCTTACTTTTATAATTAACAAAGTAAAGTATTCTATTAAATGTATATAGGTAGATGTGTTCTGAATATAAATTAAAAACAACATTTTTCGAAACTACATATTTTTTACAGTGAGCTAGAAGTATAACCTTAACCCTCGGAGTACACACCTATTTTTTCAACCTACTAGTACACTCTGGGTCAATTTGACCCTACTTATTTTTGATCGCCTATAATTCCGCAACTACGAAACCTTTTGACTTACCAAAATTCAAAGGTATATACTTTGATTCATGATAAATGAATTTATAAGTGTTACAAATACCTTTGAAGTATTCAACATACTTAAAAAAAAATCGCAAAAAATTTAAAATACCTGAGCGCTATTCACGATCAAAGTCGGTGTATGGGTCAAATTGACCCATAAGAGGGTCCGAGGGTTAATTGAAAATTTGATTTGTGCACTACAAACTTATATAATAAGCAATAGAAACTCGTTAACACTTAGGAACTCGCGCCTTGATTTGTAACATAAATACTTGCTACCGGGTGCGCTGGACCCATTTTAATATCAAATGTTTATTCCAAAACTGCTGAATATAAGTGCACATTTACTTTCTTATAAGGATAATTTGTCAATAAAGAAAGACAATATTCAAGCATATATACTAATATTTATTGTTTTTACTAAATCAAACAGTCATTACAAAAATAAAAATAATTTTTCCATACTTTTATGACAAGATTTAGAGTAATTGTTGAAATTTCTGTTATTTTAAATAAAATCTTCTATATTTTCTTACACTACTATAATGTACTTATATGAATTAACAATGAGAGATCAATCATTATAAAAAAAAAAAAAACTTTGAAAATTAACAAAATTAAAATATCTTCTTTGGGATAAAATCTCAGTCGCTTTCTGTATCAAATTTAGTTATGACAATTTGAACAAACTGACGACTATGACCGTCATCTGCCGTTCTATTCTATCGTTGAAAGATACTGAAAGCGGCAATGTCGCACACTTCAAACTTTAAAAGATTTTAAACAAAATACGAAGGACTGGGTCCGTTAGACCCATTAGCGAGTCCTTAAGTGTTAATACGTTTTTCGCCATAGGTCCTGACATTCAAGACCTCATGTTAAAATATTTCGTTACTAATTTTTTCTCATTTGTACGTGTTTTTCCCCCAGTCCTTTCAAAAACGTACTAACGAGGTTCCACTGTAATTATTTTTTCCCTTCTTAATTTTTTAAAGAAAGTATATAACAGAACACGTTACTTACTTATTCTTTTTATTCAAACAATAAAAACAAACCTTAAATAATCTTATTACAAACATTTAATAAATTTTGTTTATTAAAAAAAGTCGTAACAAAAGCTATATCTCTATTAGTCTGTAGAAGACGTTATTAATTACTGAACGAAACTTATAGTATTTCATAAGGTAAGATCAAATTTCAAATATTGTGAGAATTGAATAATGCCCACCCAACCCTATCTGTGCTCTTTATGGAGAGTAAAATATTATGCAGTGTTTCTAGAAGTCTGTAGGCGTATTAATCTTATAGCGGTATTTATAGATCTTATAAGGTTACGTCAAATATTAAATATCGAAAAATTCACGTATAAGAATTAAAATTTGTCCAGCATTAGAGTTAGGCTTTTGTGGAGGGCAACATATGCAGTGTTTTTAATATTCTTAAGGTTATACGTCAAACACACTGTAAAAAATGAGTTGGTTTCGAAAAATTGTTTTTTTTAATTTATATTCAGAACACATGTACCTACATTTAATGGAATATTTTACTTTGTTAATTATTAAAAGTAAAAAAGTGTAATTTAATTTAAAAATTGAAATAGACAGAATGGTATATAATAGTAACATGTACTAATTAGCTGTAATGGCAGAGCTAGTTTTTCATTATTTTGAATAAATTGCACGTGAATATATTTGTTTTATAATTTTTACGGTATTTAAAAGTGTTGAAAATTCGAATAATTAGTTTTTAAAACGACTCTATACAGCCAATTGTATAGAATTTTAATAAATAGAGCACTTTGTGTGTGATAAAAACTCTATTTATAATATCCAATTACTCAAAAACCATACGTCCAATATTTTAAATAAAAATTAGAAAAATATACGAGTTATAATCCATAAATAACATATATATTAAAATTTTAGACTTTTATCTATACAATGCTCTAATGATCGAATAACTTTAATAAGCGTATTTTTCTTTTATCAGTAAGTATTATAGTTCTTATAAGGTTACGTCAAACTTCTTATTTCTAAAAAGATCAGTGAGAAATGAGAATTGAAATTAATCCAGTATACAGGGGGGGGTAGGGGTCATAACCCGCCCACAAAAATTAAAGAGATACATTAGATATTACGAGTTAACGTTATTTAAAGTAGTCAGATGAACACTGAGTTTAAATCACTATCTATTAATAAATTTCATTTGAATAAAAATGTTCTTAACACGTAGAAATAAAGATACTATTTTTGATATAATTAATTTTTAACATCACTAAAATAAATATTTTATATGAGTTATAGGAAATTAATTTGACTTTATTTCTAGTTACCATATTGTGCATTTCAATATACTACCATTTATTGTAAATTTGTATTTTTAATAAATGAAAATTTAAATTGAAGAATTTTCAGTCAAGAAAATGTTTGTTAACTAATATCTCATCGCAAACAATAGCTTTAAATAAATTTTGATTAACAAATTATTAATTAGCGAATTTTTCTGAATAAGTGAAATCCTATTTTGGGAGAGCAAAACTAAATGATCAATACTTGAGATTTATTATACGTTTATTTCAAATATCTAAAACTAATTGTTCGCACCTTTTGTGGGCTGTAAAAAAGTATGCTCACAGGGGATCGATGGGGACTTTTGGTAACTTATTTATAAAGACAAAATGAAGATGTATACAAAAATTCAGCTCTATGCGAATTTTTTTTCTAATGAAAACCTAAAGTTACTGGACTAATGCTGTTATTTGAACGTTCTTTTCTAAAATTAAATTAAATTTGCCCCCCTCCGAGAAGTAAGGTTGTATTCGCGCCTCTGAAGGCGACATTTTATAGGACTTTTAACCCTTAATTACTCGCGCTGGTGTATTTTGTACACCAGTAACGCATTTTCGGCGATTACTAAATGCATAAATTTTTGTGGGACTGTACACCCCCATCTAACCTTTGTTTAGTCATTCTTGAGTGTGATAGGAATCCAGAAGTCAAAATTTGAGGATTGTAGCAGTTTATATTAACTATTACTTACTAAATGTAGGTGGTATTAACGCACAAATAGCAGCATCCTAAGCGAAGAACCGCGTTTTTGAAAACTTTAGCGATGCTACTGATGGAAGACATCTTGTCAAAAGAGCAAAATTAAAAAAATTATCAACTAAAATCAAATTTTTGCTGTCCGATTTATTGCAAGATGAATATTGAACAGTTTTGTGTACTATTTTAGATTTATTTTGGTTAGTTTTTCTTTCTAATCCTTAATTTTTAGTTGGGGTAATTTTAAGAAAATTTGTCTTAGTTCCTCAAAAATAAAAGATACATAATATGAATTAGGTGAAAAAATTTATATAAAACCTTCAAAATTCCCAAAAACTAACTTTTTTATGTGGTATATAAAATACACCGCGCGAGTAACTATGTTACGGAATTTCACGCGAGTAATTAAGGGTTAAAACTACACCAAATTTCTATTTTCCAAAAAGGTGAATAAAATTGAATCATGTCCAACCCTGGAGTCTAGGCCTTTGTAGAGGGCAACATATGCAGTGTTGCGAGCAGTCTATAGGCGTATCAATCCTGAGACGATATCAATCTGGTAATGTTCAGGTGAAGGGATACATCTCGTCTCTTGAGCCGTCACGCCGAAGTGACGTATAGTCGGACAGTACGTGACGCTCTAGATATTGTGAAAATTGTTTTTCTTACACACACCCACACATGCACAGACCACGTAGTCGCAAAGCGTGAGATTGGCATAGCATGAAATTTCATTTTTGAATTTTTCCTATATATATGTATTATGTATTCACCCAGTGGTGTAGTTGTCACTTGAACAAATCGGTTAGTTTTTTTTTGCTTATTTAAAACAATCTTTTGTGTATATATGATTTGTAATATAATTGAAAGTGAAGCATGAATTCTATATTTATTTCAAGTATGCTTCTGTTTTTTACTTATATACCTTATGTATATGAAATATACCTCATTTATATGAAATATACATAAGGTATAAGTAAGTATTGTAATAAGCCGATTTTTTCGAAATCCAGATTTTGATGGAATTATCAATTTTGACCTTCCTGAATCCATACTGACTATTTTCACCATGATGTATGTGTGTCTGTTTGTCTATCTGTCTGTCTGTAGACGCTGTAACTCAAATACGACAATTCGTAGAAGGGTGAAATTTTTTTACTAGATTCATTTTTGTCTTGGAAGAAAATCTCTTATTTTTGAAAACGATCTTTCAACCGGAAACGGATGTTTACTGACATCGATTTTTGAATTTTTCGAATTACATAGAAACAATACAAATTAGAGAAAAATGGTCAAGTTAAAAATTGTAGATAACTAATATTATTATCTATAATTTATGTTGTATTCATTTTTTCGAAAAAAAAGTACCCGTTTTTAATTGCATTTCAAATAGTTCATAAAAGAGAAGAAATATCTGCCATGAGTGTCAATGGACTTTCTTATACGTATTACAGAGATTGAACAGTGTACTTGTTTGCCATAGGTATATACCATGGGTCTTTCTTATACGACATTATACGTAATACTCACAATGAGATTAAATAGTGTGAGTTATTCTAAATAATTATTTAAAAAGATCTTTCTGACTATATTGTGTATAGAGTTAATTATCTGTAGTTATAATATGAGTAAAACTAGGGTGTCCCACTAATCAACTGTCATTTTCAAATGGATACAGTAATTGAAAAAAAAATTAACAACTTCTTGTGGGACACCTTGTACAGTGATAAATACATGTTACTTCTTGCTACATACACGCATGTATAAAATCTACACCAATTGGTAAAACATTTTTAATTGAATAATTAAACAGTCATCAAATATTTGAACATAATTTTCATGCTAGCAGCTTGAAAGCGATACCCAGAGGTTATAAATAGAAAATGTATAGATTATATTAGGGAGGTGCACATAGCTGATTTTTTTCAACACACAGAAAAAAAGAAACCTAAAGAATTACAGCTTTTCCCTGTACATCCCAGATACTAAGCGACAATTTTTTTTTTGTAATAATATAATTTAAGGCTGTAATGTTTGCAGTTTATCCATCAATTTATATTGATGCATCTGCAAACATTATTAAAGTTTCAGACTATAAAAAATATTTTATAATGATAGGTTGTCGCTTATTAACCGAGATGTAAAGGAAAAAACTATAATTCTTCACGATTCTTTTTACTTTCTTATACTATATGTATATGAAATATACATATAGTATAAGTAAGTATAGTGAACGCGATTTTTTTCGAAATCCGGATTTTGATGGAATTATCAATTTTGATCTTCCCTGAATCTATTCTGACTATTTTCGCCATGATGTCTGTGTGTCTGTCGGTCTGTAGACGCTGTAACTCAAATACGACAAATCGTAGAAAGGTGACATTTTATACTTAAGATTAATTTTATCCTGGGATGAAAACCTCCTATTTTTGAAAACGATCACTCAACCGGAAACGGGTGTTTACCTACATCGATTTTTGAATTTTTCGAATTACATTGAAACAGTGCGAATTAGAGAAAAATGACCAAGTTGAAAACTGTAGGTAATATTATTATCTATAATTTATGTTCTATTCATTTTTTCGAAAAAACAAATTTCATTTTTTTTTTTTTTTTACCAAGTATTCGTTTTTAAGTATATTTCAAATGGTTCATAACAGAGAAGAAATATCTTCCATGAGTGTCATGGGACTTTACTATACATATTACAGAGACTGTACGTGTTTGCCATAGGTACCATGGGTCTTTCTTATACGTAATATTGAGAATAAACACTGTACACTCTATTTCATTTAGTTTGCAGTGCTCGCCGGGTGACTTGACGGTAAGAGTCGTGATCCGTACGGTCAAATCACCCGACAACCAGTATAGATTATTCTAAATAACGATTTTAAAAAAAAATATTTCTGGCTAAATCATAAGTGTTGGAAAAAAAGTTAATGGGGAATAAATTATAGATAACATACTCGACATTTCTTATCTAAAACATTTTTGTCTTATTTAAAAAAATTAAAAAAATGACATCCGTTTCCATCTTATTGTTAGTAATTATGTTAAACAAAATTCGTTCGATACATAATGTATAAAATAATATTTCTATAGTTTATGTCTCATTCATTTTACTCTTTCTTTTATTAGTTTGTCAGAAATATCCTTCAATAAAATAAAAATCACGTACACTGTTCACTGTCATTATTACGTAAAAGAAAGTCCTGTGGCACACGGCAGATTATTTTTTCATGTATCGGCCGGAAATTTGCGAAAATAGGCCTAAAAGTACACGAGAAAATTACGAATTTTTATTACTAATCCATATAAATGCAAAAGATTTTCTTTATTACCTTTTCACGACTAAATTTGGCAGGGAGATAGCTTACATCCTGAGAAAGGACATATGGTACTTTGTATTTCGAAAAAAATCATAACGTTTTGCCTCTTTGCCGATATTAGCATTTCATTGTTTATATTATTTGAAATAATGTATCGTATTTTTGAATAAAGTGTCGAGGTCATTCCAAGAGGGACAACTTGCATACACCCAAAAGGCAGACAAGGACAAAAAGAATTACCCAGCAGAATTTTTTTTATAAATATAATAATATCTTTGAGGGGGAGGGGCTTATAAATATATCGTTAAAGCAAATTAAATAATAGAATATTATTTTTAGGGGAGGGGGGGATATTCCATAACTTCCCCCCTCAAATATATTATTAATTTATATAAAAATTTTGTCTGCCTTTTGTCCTTGTCGACTTTTTGTCCATGTTTGCCTTTTGTCCGGGTTTCATTCCAAGTTGCTAGTCTCACTAAAGAAGTTCCACTTCAAAGAAATCTGATATAAATAGATAAGGTTAATATACCGACCGAACATACGGCCGTCATAAACCACGTACTTAAAATCCACAGCGATTGGTAAAGCAGTCTTAATTGAATAATTAATCATTAAGCAAATATTTGAACATAATTTTGATGTTAGCGGTATATGAAAGCTTTACGGAGAAGAAGAAGAAGAGGGTAGCTAGCTACCGCAATGCGACGTCCTTCCTCCCCTAAGGACGGGTCAACTATGGACACCTATGTGAAGTCTTGCCACGTTGTTATATGTTTGTCACAACAACACCACGACTCCAGGGAGTTCCTGTTAATTAATCTCAGTGTGCCGTGAACGCTCAACGAGGATATTTATAAAATATATGTATACTATTGTATACCTATATAGTAAATCACTAGAGATTCGTACGAAAGTTCAAAAAGGAAAAAATATATATGAACTTTTGTATTTTATATTGAACTTTTGTATTTTTGATATGTCGCGTATGACACTTTAAACTATCCAAATCTTAAATATTCATAGATCATTACAAATGTCGTTATTTCTGCTTTCTAAATTTAAAAAAAATAATAAAATTCCATTAATATTTAACGAAATTAGAGTACTTTTAGTAAAACCCCAAAATTTGAGATCAAATCGCCATATTTTCTATACAATTGAAAGTATGAAAATTTATGTTTTACAAATGTTTCTTACTTTTTTATGGTCTTTACAATTATGTACTTTTAAATATACCGTTCCATTTGATTTTACTGAGATCCGGACATGTACCCCCCAAACTACCCCCTAAGGAGCGGTTTTAGGGGGTTAATAATATTTTCCTGAAATTCTTTAGGGTCGATATACATAGTAAATTTTTTTTCATAAAACTCTATTTTCAATAGTTTGGGCGTAAAACATAGTGGACGGGTGGTGTTTACTTATTTCAGTGGTTTCCAAACTTTATTTAACCACACCTCCCTTTTAAAAAAATTATCTTGCGCCTCCCTTCCCCCTTTATTTCATAAAATTATGCAGACACATTTTAAAAAGGTATAAAATGTACTAATACAAACAATTAAAAAATCGTAATTGATAGAATAATTACTACGTTTTACTATAAATATATAAATATTATATTGATTTTTAATGTGATGAATGTGCTTGCTTATTAGCACAAACGTAATTAAATCTAGGTGTTATTGAGGGGAGTTCTTTCACTTTGAATTTTTTTATGTATCGTATAATAATTCTATCAATTTTACCTTTTCAATAATTGTCAGTCTAAAACGTGACTTTTAGGAATAGATAATACATAATATAATACAAAAATAATGTTATGTTATAAAAGTTTATTTATTAGTATAAATATTTTTTATTTGTATATCTTAGTCAATGTCATGTTATGAAAATTACATTTCTGTTAAACTTTTCGCGCCTCCATTTGCACTAGTCCGCGCCTCCCCAAGGTGGGGCGCCTCCCAGTTTGGAAATCGCTGACTTATTTAATGAAATGGTATTTAGGTACCCTACAGTTATCTTTATATACTAATAATTATTTTATACTAATTAAAATAATAATTAATGTTATCATGTTAATTAATTGAAATAATTACGTCATATAAATTTTGATGGAAAATAATTCCTAACCTGCATATCGGGTGGTTCAGAAGTCTAAAACATATTATATACTAATATTTTAAATGCGAAAGTAACTCTCTTTGTTTGTTAACTTTTTACAGCTAAACTGCTGAACCGATCTTGATGAAATTTGGCAGGAAGATAACTTGATTCCTGAAGAAAACATAGACTACTTTGAAATCCGAAAATATGTTATAATATGTGGATAAAAAAATACTTATTCTACGCGGTCCGTCTGTTTGTTAACTTTTAAGTGTTAAAATGCTGAACCGATCTTGATGAAATTTGGCAGAAAGATAGCTTGCATCCTGAGGAAAAACATAGGCTACTTTGAAATCCGAAAATTGATTATATGTTGATAAAAAAAACTTATTTTACGCGGTCTGTTTATTTGTTAATATTTTACAGCTAAACTGCTGAACCGATCTTCATGAAATTCAGCAGAGAAATAGCTTGCTTCCTGAGGAAGAGCATAGGCTACTTTGTGCCTCGAAAAAGTGATTATAAGTTCATACAAAAATACTTATTCTACACGGACAAAGTCGCTGGTAACAGCAAGTGTTCTATAAGAAAGTCCGTGAAAAATTATTTAATTGTTCTACTATCGTAATCTATCAGTACTGATTTCAAATGAAATATCAATTTTAATTTTATACATACAGTCAAAATCAGTTATAATCACATCGAAGGGACCAGTCATATTAGGTTGTAAATGCCGATAGTCGTAAAAACTGGTAAAAAGGGATTCAGTCGGACTTTTATTTTGAGAGTGATATGTAATAATTAATTAACTTCCCAATAGGGAGTTATTGTAATTGGTCCGAAAATCGAAATCAAAAATTTTAACATATTTTCATGTTTCAAGGGCATTAGAGTATATTGACACTATTTTTAGAAAAATGTCTGTGTGTGTGTGTGTGTGTGTGTGTATGTACGTACGTACGTACGTACGTGTCATTTTTTTCCGGGACGAAATCTCGCGAACAAAAAATGCTATTGACTTCGTTGGGGTGCTAATCGAAGCGTCTTGACGTGAATATGATCTGAAAGAAAGGATTTTTCGAAATTCAACCCCTACGGGGGTAAAAAGGGTGTTTTTTTCATTTTTATTTTTTTTCTTGGTCGAATTTAGTCGGAACTTAGAATAAATACTATACAATACAAATAATGAAACGTGTATTTCAGTATTTATTTTTTATATGGGTCCAAACAGCCATTAAAGGGATGAAAACCACCATCAAAATTTGAATTTCATACTAATAAATACATCTAATAATTCATGTTGCCTTGGAAACAACACAATTCAAAATTCAAACTGTCAGATTAGTTTTTCTAAAAATGTGCATTATATTATTGACATTATTAGGATATTAGAAAACTAATATTCATAATACAAAGGATGAGTTTTATTTCTGATAAATTCCATTAAAATTTTTCATATACATATTAAAAAAAAATATTTACAAACTATAACATAGTAATATTAATTATGGTAACAATAAGTAATCAGTATTCAAGTATTGTAAGTCATACCATGTTGGGAAGTTGATTGTGTGGACCTAAAGGATCGCACCCCACAGCATTATACGTTATATAGTTTAATTTTATATCCCCGGGTAAAATTGGATCCGACAGCTATTTTTTTATATGTACTTATAAAAAAGTTATTTAATTTAAATATAAATAAAGGATATTAGAATCAAACCCACACTTTTCTATACTTTCCTTTTTAGTTGTTTTTGAAATCGTTACATATAAAATTAAGATTTCTATTTAGTTAAGTATTTGCGTTAAACTATATAGAGCGTCGGGATTTCAGGGGACATTTCGCCCTCAGAAAACTGGTATAAAAGGTATCTTATATCATTGATTGATCATAGGCAAAGTTTTGTTCACGGGGTGAGCCAATATATTTGCTTTCCGGCCCGGAAGAGAACAATCCGTGTTAAAAATTTCAAATTCGAAAAAAATATTATTTTAAATAGTACACAACTTTTCTTCATTATACAAATATACGTTTTCGATGTATTTTTTGACACTGAATCCAAATTTGACGTCAAAAATACAGTAAACCTAAAAACAACCCATATAATAGGGTAAAAACTACCTCTTTGCCTCGCGTGAATGATTTTTATTTATTTGGAAGTGCAAATATACATTTTCGATGTATTTTAATCTAAAAACAAAAATTGAAGATTTTTTGGTGCGTCAAAATATTGGTTTTCCGGCCCTCTAGAGGTCAACTATATAAAATGAGTAGTTCAGATGCAAAACCTGCTATATGTGTTTGAACAGATTTCTAGCAAAATTACATAAACTGTTTTTGCAGCGTCTAGGTAAAATATCCTTATGCCTTTTTCATGAGTCTGAATGCAAAACCTGTCATGTTTTTTTTCTTGTCTCAATTCGATACAAAATTTATTACTTTTATTAAAATAATTTTTATGTTAGTTCGCCAAAAATATAGCCTATTCTGCAACCGACTTAATCTTTCAAATTTAATTTTAAGTGATTTTTGCCGGGTTTGCAGCCCAATTTATTATAATACTTGTAGCCTGAGACGAGTAGAATCCAAAAATACAAAAACCTCAAAATCTTAAAATATGTGGATAGCAGGTTTTGCATCTGGACGACTCAAATATAGATACATTTAATGGCATGATAAAAATAATTCCTACAAATCTGTGAAACATTCAAATAACACATTAATGTATTTAAATTAAAGTTTTATGACTTACTAATTTCTTAACAAAATAATTTTAGATATACACACAAAAATCGCACCTTTTGAAAAATCTAATTCAAACAACTTTAAACCTTATTTGGAATCAATGATGAGGGTAATGTTAGGTATCATTTGAAAGGTAACGAAAAGGAGTACCCAAAAACAATTAAATTAAATTATTTTTTTTATTGGAACCGCAGAAAAAATTAAAAGTTTACAAAACAATAAAAATCCTTAATTAAGCCTTAATTAAAAACAGATTAATTATACAAAAAAATTACAAAAAAACTAACCTAAAACCTAGTGTTGCCCCCCCTTGCTCTGTCGACGGTTTCTATACGCTCCCTAATGGATCTTACCAATTTCAGGAGCTCTTCTTGAGGGATACTGGTCCATTCCTCAATAACGGCCTCTCGAGAGTCGTTGGAGCGAGATCATGAAAAGGAATCTTGTGTTTCAAATGGCCCCAGAGGTGCTCTATCGGGTTTAGGTCTGAACTTCTCGCTGGCCACTGCATGACAGAAATCCCAACCTCTTGAAGGTAGTCGCGCACATTTACTGCAGTGTGAGTGCGAGCGTTATCATGCATTAATGTGAACCCCTTGCCAACAAAACTAGATTAGGGGACCCATGCTCTTTAAGGATCTCTGTGACATACCGGTGAGCAGTCAGCGACCCTTGCCCGCGAGCACCTCCAGTCCGGGAGACGCAAACAAGGTCGGTTTTGCCGTCGATCGACATGCCGCCTCAGAACATACAGGAACCGCCCCTGTATTCTACATCTCCTGGATGAAGACTTGGGCGAAACGTGTGCCTTTTCTGTAACGATAGACGCATAAGAGTGTACAGAAGACAGGGGGAACAAAGGCACACGTTTCGCCCAAGCCTGCATCCAGAAGACGGTAGAATACGGGGGCAGTTCCTTTATGTTCTGAGGCGGCATGTCGATCGACGGCAAAACCGACCTTGTTTGCGTCTCCCGGACTGGAGGTGCTCGCGGGCAAGGGTCGCTGACTGCTCACCGGTATGTCACAGAGATCCTTAAAGAGCATGGGTCCCCTAATCTAGTTTTGTTGGCAAGGGGTTCACATTAATGCATGATAACGCTCGCACTCACACTGCAGTAAATGTGCGCGACTACCTTCAAGAGGTTGGGATTTCTGTCATGCAGTGGCCAGCGAGAAGTTCAGACCTAAACCCGATAGAGCACCTCTGGGGCCATTTGAAACACAAGATTCCTTTTCATGATCTCGCTCCAACGACTCTCGAGAGGCCGTTATTGAGGAATGGACCAGTATCCCTCAAGAAGAGCTCCTGAAATTGGTAAGATCCATTAGGGAGCGTATAGAAACCGTCGACAGAGCAAGGGGGGGCAACACTAGGTTTTAGGTTAGTTTTTTTGTAATTTTTTTGTATAATTAATCTGTTTTTAATTAAGGCTTAATTAAGGATTTTTATTGTTTTGTAAACTTTTAATTTTTTCTGCGGTTCCAATAAAAAAAATAATTTAATTTAATTGTTTTTGGGTACTCCTTTTCGTTACCTTTCAAATGATACCTAACATTACCCTCATCATTGATTCCAAATAAGGTTTAAAGTTGTTTGAATTAGATTTTTCAAAAGGTGCGATTTTTGTGACGCCGAGTGTATTGTATTCAATTTCATATAAAATTAATTTAAATTTAATTTTTTATCTGTCAGAACAATACCAACAAAATTAGAATATGCAGTTTGACCCATGACAGTTAACAGTAAACTGTATGCATGGCGTTTAATTTACTGAATGATGAATTGTTCTGATTTAATGAACGTTTAACTAATTACTAATCATCTACAGGCCCTGTATTTGACATTCGACATATTGAAAATAGTAAATAAACATTTATATGTCAATATGACAGTTACAATAAAGGGAGTTATATGCAAGCTCTGTCTGTCTGTCTGTCAGTTGTTACAAAAAGGTTATGAAAATTGTAATTTTTAAAATTAGTACATTGAAAATTCTATTTTGGAAAAAAAATTAAAAAGTCTGTCATGCCTTTCTAGTTACAAAAAGCTGAAATTTGGAATGGTTATAAAAAATGGTGGACTTGAGTTATATAAATACAATTTTATATTTTTGGTATTTTTTGAAAGAGGGGAAGAATTATAAAAAAAACACATCACAGCGAATGGGGTATCAAATAAAAGCTGACAATTTAACGTTTTTCTTTTTCATTAAAATATTTATTTAACAAATCTTCACAAAAATTTTTAATATTCTGTCCCCCATATCTCCGGAAATAAAAGTGATAAAAATCTGAAAAAAATCGGGATTATATATGTATGATACCGAGATCAAAAGACAATTATCGAAATCCCTTCATTTGCATTTTTTTAATGTACTTTTTCTAATAAACAATAAAGTACAGTCGTCAGACAATTTCGTATAGGGGTATCGCTAGAAAAAAATTACGGAGTACACTTTTTTAAGAAATTGGTAGATTTTAATATATAGAACATGACGATAACCTCCCCTCCCTTTCGAGGGGGGTATATAACTTTCTAGAGGCTTACAAAACTGTCTAAAATCAGTTCTTTAGAAATAACACTGAGACTGTCAGTTTTAGGATAAAATAGGTCAGATAAATCTTAAAGCTGATAAAATTTCGAACAAAATGGTGTGTTTAAAAATGATGTACCTTAAATATTTATTAAAATAGAGCCCGCGAAAAAATCATTTAGAGACATCGAATTTGGTAACTACGCCTAAAATGTAGAGTTCTGTTCGACCACTGTGTTTAATATGTCTTTAATTAAATTTTAAAATAGAGAAAAGAGTGCCCTCAATTATGCTTTGTACCCAATGTTGAATTCTCGAAAAATGTTTGAGTTATGAACACCCAAAATTTTAGGCATTAGAAAATCTTAACGAATATTATTCATGTTTTTCGACGACCACAGAGAAGATCTTCTACACCGAATAAAATTAATTCCAGCTAGGAATCTATAGAAAATTGAATGCTCTAAACCAGTGGTTCCCAAAGTGGTCCCTACGGACCCCAAGGGGTCCCTGGCATCGTTCAGGGGGTCCGTGGAAAATTAAAATCGATTTGGGGGTCCCTGAACAACGTCAGGGGGTCCGCGCACATTTTTATTAATATGGAAGTTAAAATAAATAACAATGAATAAATTACACTGGCCGACAGCCATTTTGCTGCAGGGCATACAACAACTTTTTAAGGGTAATTTGGACACGCTGAATCCAAAAATGACCACCATTTTGCTCATTCAGCTCTTGTTTTTGCAATATTGCAAAAATATGTTTTTTTCGATATGCAAACATTCAAATTCGTATATATATTTTTTGAATTAATGACTTCAACCAAAGATCATTCAGAATGTAGTTATGGGTCCCTAATTGAACTAGAAAGCCTTAAATTATATACATTCATAAAGTTATTCCCTTCGAAAATCATTTTTTAAATGAAAAAAAAATCTATTTTTTAGCAAAAATTCGGTAATTTTCAAAATTCAAAGCGCATTAACACAGACAATTTTTGTCCAATTTAAATGTTATTCACTAAATTAGTAGCTTTGTCTATCTTCTTCATTGTGTTAAAATTTCAACATTATCGAATAAAAATTGGCGAAGTGGTACTCAAATCAACTGCGCGTGTTAAAATTTAGTATAGTTTTTCACCCAGGGTCCGTGGGAAAGTTTTGACTATGAAAGAGGGTCCGTGGGCAAGTTTTGACTATGAAAAGGGGTCCGTGGGCCAAAAGAGTTTGGGAACCACTGCTCTAAACTCTAAATAATAGGTTCTGTCCGACCATGACTATTTTAAAATTGTTCAAGTTATAGGTAAATATATAAACACTAATTTTTATAACAAGAACTTTTAATACACACCCAATTCTGTTTTTACACGGTCTTTTTTTACACGGTTTTGATTTAACACGGCCTAGAAAAAAATTAATTCCGCTTTTACACGATTTCCCTCGATTTAGCAGGATTAAAAAAGCTATTTGATTTAAATTTTAAAGAAAAATATTTTTATTAAACGTAATCTTCTAGGATTTTTTTCTATCTGTTATTTATAAAATATGTAGTTAGGGAATTCCCCTTTCTAATTTATTTTCATAGCAGCTTAATCTTGTACGAGTTTTCAGTTCCTAAACTTGCGTTAATTTGATATTTATGTTACTTTTACTTTAAGAATTGAATTATCTTTTATTTTTATGAAATAAACTGTGCATTAATGCACATAAAAATTTTATTCATATTTTTTTTGTATGAATCATTTCATTTTACCTATTTTATACAGGATTGAAGGATATGGAACTAATCCCCTTTTTTCTATGTACTTCATGTCTTATTTTACACGGTTTTTTCTGGAACGTATCTACCGTGTAAGAACAGAATTAAGTGTACATTGTTTTTGAATACAATTGTAATAAATATAACTTAAATTATATGCTTTATATATTTACCCATTATTAGAACAAATATATGTTTTATCTTTCTCTCTATAAAGAAATATGATATTTTAACAATGTTATCATAGTTTCACTTTTCATACCGGCATAATTAGTAAGAACGTAGTACACCTTTTTCCTCTAATAACATAAATACTGCTCCAAAAGGTATTGAGTTTAAAGCTTCACTTTTTACATCTAGTGCCTGTATATAAGGCCCCCACCTGACTACTACAAAGTACGCACTAACGAGCAATACCAACATTGTATCGAGTACTTTTCATCAGGAAAAAAATGTAGCAGGTTTAATTAAAGCAGTATATTAAGAAGAAAAAGAATTGAAGTGCAGTTTAAGGTTTCTGCTCGTTAGAAAACCGACTCGTATTACTGCTCGTAGCTATCTACTCTGTTATAGGTAATATGGAGCTCTTATACGATGTGCCGTATCGAAGTTCTTAACTTTTATAGCACTCAGTGGCGCTCTTTGTAGAGGAAATATAGAGTTTAAGAAATATCATTAATGTTAACGAGTTATAAACATTTAATATCAACACACAACTCAAGGCCCCTACATTATATTATGGGCCCCCAAACTGGAATTGTTGGTGAAAAAAGAAGCATGGTCAAAAAAAAATCTTGGACCGTCTAAGAAATTTTTTTTGACCATGTTTCTTTTTGTGCTTTTTTTCGGTAAGTTTGAATGATATTATGTGCCCCCAAACTGGAATTGTTGGTGAAAAAAGAAGCATGGTCAAAAAAAATCTTGGACCCTCTAAGAAATTTTTTTTGACCGTGTTTCTTTTTGTGCTTTTTTTCGGTAAGTTTGAATGACCTGTTTGGGTTTTTTATAATTTTTTTTTAATGTTAAATTATCTTTTTTAGGTCTTTCAATTAAACAAGCCTGGGCATAAAGTACTGTATTGGTTATTTTTACGTCGAATATGATCATAAGCGCAACGTCGAGAGGGGTAAAGAGGGTGATTGCCAACCTTGACGTGATTCCATGAGAACTTTTTGTTTGTTTAATAATGATTTTCCTTCGTATTTTTTTTATGTTAAAGTTGATTTTTCTATGACTAGTCCAGTGCCAAAGCCTTTTTGGGGAAAAAAAATTCTCTACAGGCTGGCGATAGTGGGAATCGTTGCTAATAATGATAACAAAGAGAAGAAAAAAAAATGCGTTTTTTACAAATCGCTATTTTTGTTTCTTCTAATTTTTCACAGAATTTTTAAATGTAAAGGTATTTTAATTTTTATTCTATCTTAAAGTACAACTCAAGACAAAAAAAATGAGCCCCCTAAAAGTTAAAAAATCGAAAATTTCTACGATCAATTTTTCGATTGAAAAAATTTCATTTTTTTCGAAAAACGTTAATATTTCAGGAAATATTTAACTTTGTAATTCCGGACAGCTCGGTAAAATTAAATGACTTCAAAATATGTATTTCATGAAAATTTCAAGTATTTTGACAATTTTTTCGACATAAAAAACTCGAAAATTCATAAAAACGGGTTTTCGCTATTATCTCGGAAAATTTGAGGTTATGTTGTAAATTGGTTTGAAACAAAATTGTAGATTTATTTATTATCTACAACTTTACTGTAGACCATTTTTCGATAAGAAGTCATACTTCGTCGGAAATCGCAAAAAACCGTTTTCAACCCTTAAAAACCACCCCCCTTCGAAACCGCTTCATGTGCAAGGGTGCATTTATTTTTCCTCTGTTTGTAATCATTTTTAGCAACGATTCCCACTATCGCCAGCCTGTAGAGAATTTTTCTGTTTTTTAGTCTTAATCTCGAGAACGTTGTGTGATACAGACCTGCGGTTTGGAAATTTAATTTTTTCACGTCATTTTCTATTAAATTAATATAATTTTACCGAAATCTAAAATTCAAAATTTTATAGTAAAATTTCATACATTAAATTTCAAATATCCAATCATGCATGCTCACAAATTCACATCATGTAAGGCCACATTCCGAAATATCCACAATCCGCGTCCAGTTTTACCCTGATTATAAATAAAGGGTAAAATATTTAGTACCTGTCCACTGAGATTTCTCTTAACCCCTGTACAAAACCCACCACTGCGAACCGTTACTCTCTAACGTAATGTAGTTTTATTTTTTATATTCCCCGGAATTACACACTGTGTATACCTTGACGGCCTAAGAAAGATCTCAGCAAAGATATAAATATGTCACGGGTTATACGCTAGTATGTTGTATGTGAGTATTTCTCTTCTTCTTATTCTCCTTCATTTTCTTATGACTCGTTTTTATTAAACATTTTACTGTTAAACAGAAAATAATAAAAGTTTTTTTTTGTTATTTTTTATTATTTCCATGTATCGATGTAAAATTTTTTAACAGTTTATAAAATTAAAATCAAAATTTTAAAATCTGTTTTATATTTAATAAAATTTGCCCTAAATCATAAAATACATACATACAAAAGAATTTGGTTTTATTTTTATTACAAATATAAATATTTTTATTCAGTATTACTATACCTACTCAAAATTTAAGCCCTTTCCCGTGAGTACTAAAAATAAAATTTCTCTTTACGCTAAATTTAAAGCTTCCTCTCTGATCGTTAAATAAATATGAACATTCGTATGTAAAATGCATCTAGTCTTTTGAAAATCCTTAAACATGTCACAATATGTGATGTAACATCTACAATGAAGTACTATGAGGTACAATTTATATTCACTAGCTTGGATTCATCATAATAATAAGTATCTGAGACGTACTGTATACAATAATGTACTCAGGGATTTTGGGAGTTATCCCTTGTATACCTCTAAAGCTTTTATGGGGTTTAAAATTTAATTAAATAACGTTTATGATCTTATTTTATAGCGTAACAAGAAACATTTACAATTAAATATTTTTATTAAATTTTTGTTTATGAATTACTCAAATAGAAAAAAATACATTTGGGTCTGTCCGCGGTAATCGATACCAGATAGTTATATTTTAAGAAAATGAATACTAAAATATAAAATTAACAAGCTATTTAACATCAATTTTCATAAACCTAAAGAAAATTAGAAAAATTTTAGTTAATTTTTAAAATATTTCAAAAAAGACCACAAATAAGGTGAAATCACAATAACTTACTTAAGAATAAGTGACGATCGTGGCAAACTATTAAAAGTCTTTGACAATTACATATCAAACGTGACGTTTGACTAAATTATAAAAAAAATACCCTCACTTACAATAATGACTAAGGATGACCGCATTTATTATAAATTTGTATTTGATAAATAATTGTTATAAGTATTAGTTAATAATATCAATAAGCAATTAAACACAGAAATAGTACTCTTATTGTATCTTTTATTCAACTTGTCACACCCGTCACAATGTTTGTTGAGTAATAATCAGTTAAATAGATTACGTATTTACCTGATGCTCGTGTGTTACTAAAAAATAATTTATTCGTAACATATTAAAGTATGATTATTATAAAGTAACTTCAATATTTTAGCTAATGTTTTGAGATTTTGAATAGAGGTTGCAAGACTTGCTATAGTTGGCGTCACACCCGTCACAGAGCTTTTAACAATGGTATTTTTTTTGTAAAACAACCGTAGACCTTTCATAAGAAATTATTAACTCCAATCCGAGTTGAAATGTCACACCCGTCACCGCGGACTGACCCATTTGCTAAGTAAATATACAGTACTTTTATGTGTAAAATTTACCAATGGTAGTTAATTATTGAACAATTTAAATAAAAACCGATAAAGTATTCAAATATCATTGCTTAACCGTTTAATTTTCATACAATTTTATTAAAAAATATTTCTTCGACATTTTTTTAATGTTATTTTCATATATTTTTAAATTAAAATTAATATGTCAAGTGGTTGTAAAAAACAAATAACATTTTTTTAAAGCAAATTAAGATAAATCTTTGTAAGGAAATAATTTTATAACAAACATAGGTCATTTATATTATAGGAAATTTAATGCTCTATACAAAAAAAATCTATAAAATTTTCACGTAACATGTGTCATTCTTGAGATATCTTCAAAAAATAAATATTTTAGGATATCATCGCTCCCCTTTACACACGATTTTAATAATTTTGAAATGGAACCGTCCTCAAGTCAGACACAACCAACCAACAAAGTTTCATTAATATCGGTTCAGTGGTTCATGCGTTATGCGTATGACACACAGACAGACAAACACGGAGCAACAAGTATTTTTCTTGGCTTGAAACGGAAAGATCAAGTTAAAATTTTGAAACCAGATTTTTTTTTATTTTAAAACGATCACAAAGCTTCTCGTATCTTTGATATTGCGAGAAAGTAATAATCATATGGTTACAGTACATTAACCCTCCAACGGTAGTGTTTTATTAATTTAAATTAATGATTGTATCAAATTTTTACAGTGTAATTTGGGTATTTAATTTTTTAGTAGGTATACATTTTAAAAATATTAAAATTAAATACCACCATACAAATAAAGAGTAACTGAGAAAAAAATCACATCACTCCCACAGGGTTAAATCGGTGTACGTAAAAGGGTTAAACAGATTCAATGCATACATAATACACACAGATATTATTGTGAAAACGAAATCGAGCAAGAATATAAGTTTGAAAACGATCATATTCTGAATACCAGCACCTCCACCATATTTCATATACACACTTATTGTAAGTATAGGTATCCAGTTATACTATTGTAAACTGTTACAAACCTAACTATAATCATGTTATTGTTTCGATTTTCTTCAGCAATATTGTTATTGTCTTATACGATTGTAGTACGTATATCCATTTTACTTTTTTACATCGTTACATATCAAAATTAAGATTTCTATTTAGTTAAGTATTTGCATTTTAGAGGGCCGGGATTCCAGGAGGCATTTCGGCCTCAGAAAACTGGTATAAAAGGTATCTTATATCATTGATTGATCATAGGCAAATTGTCGATCACGGGGTGAGACAATATATTGACTTTCCGGTAGGGAACAGCCTGTGTTAAAAATTTCAAATTTGAAAAAATATTATTTGAAATAGTACATAACCTTTTTTCATTATACAAAATTTCGATGTATTTTTCGACGCTGAATCCAAATCTGACGTCAAAAATACAGTAAACCCAAAAACAACCCCTATAATAGGGTAAAAACTACCTCTTTGCCTCGCGTGAATGATTTTTATTTATTTGGAAGTGCAAATATATGTTTTCGATGTATTTTAATCTTAACACAAAAATTGAAGATTTTCTGGTGCGCCAAAATATTAGTTTTCCGCTCCTTTAGAGGTGAATATATAATTATGAATATAAGTATGTTGTGACCAAAAAATAAGGTAGCCGCAAATTCAGCGTTGACAATTAATATTTGGGCTATGCTCAATGTATTTTAAGTTTAAATTGTATTTTAAATAGCAATTTTAACGTTTTTCCGAAAATACTACTTTTTCTCAAATTTTTTCCTTTTTCGCTACATAGTATCCGTTTTTTTGGTAGCTGGTTGATTTTAAAATAAGACTTTTATAAACTCCTCCTCCGCAGAAAATCAATTTTTTTATTAAATTTTACAAATTTTTATGTTTAATCAATTTTTTCCGAAGATGGAATTTATAAATTAATATAAAAAAACTTCTTTAAAACATTATCAGCTACAGAAAAAAGTAGTATTTTTTAAGAAAAACCTGAAAATTGCTATTTAAAGTATATTGATCATAACCTAAATATTAATTGTCAATGCTAATTTTGCGGCTACCTTATTTTTAGATCACAATATTTAATATAATTATTTAATAATTAATATATCAATATGAAATTAATGGATACCCTAATGTACATAGACAATACACATATACATTAATTAGCAAAAGAACATAATTAATACTTAATTAAAAGATTATTTAGTATAATTAATGCTTAAATATAAATATATTTCATACGTCAAGTACTCATAAATTAATGTTTCATTTCCAAAAGAAATAACTCTTGAATAAAAATAGTTAATTACCATTTCTCTCCATTGTTATGTTATTTCAGTTAATTATAAAGAAAGTGGAAGTTTTGAATTCATACAAAAGATAATTAAACCTTAATTATAAATAAAAATTAAATGAAACAAAATTATTAAATTATATTTTTCTCATGTAGGTAAATCTTTACTTAAATATTATAAAAAAATTTTATAAAATGTGAACTTTAATCGATGTATTTATAAACACTATTAATTTTATTCCACTCATTAAAAAATATTTCCTATTTGTAAAGTTGGTAATTAGTGATCTATTTTTATCGTTTTTAATATTAATTATATTTACACTTGAACTTAATTATCTTTGTTCTGCTTTCTAAAAGGTCTCTTTGTAACATCAAACGATATTTTGTATCGAATTTTATATAAAAAGGATCGTTATTGAAAACAGCTCTCTAGAATTAGCTTTGAATTGGAATTGGCTAATTTTAAACAAAATCGTTAGTTGTAACATTTTAGTGTCATTTAAGAATTTTAAATATTATTAAAGTACAGCTTTTTTACGCATGTTTATGACAATATGGTCGTATAGGAAAGTAAGAACATAATTTTTAATTACTAAGAATCCCTTCCCACATTTATTCTATTGTATATTTTAGCAAGTAATAACGCCAACTATTGAAATTAAAAACTAACTAATTTACATACACTGCCTTGCAAAATGCCCGACTCCGCCATTATAACGTAAGCAGCTATGCAAATAAACATATCAAAAACGCAGACCCTGTCTACCCTCACCATTAGGAATTGAATGTCGAAATTTTTATTTTAATAGATGACTATAATGCTGAAATAATTATTTCATTATTTATATTGTAAGAGTATGTTCCATAAGTTTCAATTAAATGCGAAAAAAAAATTTATATAAACTTTGACACCCTGTTTTAACCCCCCTTTCTTAGTGGGTGCTTACATCATAAAAGGAAGGTACCTACGAAATTTCTAGTTTCTAGGTCCAGGGGTTTGGTCTGTACGTTGATATATGAGTGAGTGAGTGAGTGGTTAAGGACAAACTCTTATAGATATAGATTATAAATATAAAACTGCAAAAATGGTTGATAAAAATCTTAAATGTTGATAAGAGTACTAAATTACAACTTTTGTAATAATCCTAGCATATCTAAAATACAACATTTACAATTTTCCATGTTAAGGGGGATGGCTACTGTGACGCGTTAAAAAATTGTCAATGTTTGGGAATTTTTTTCACAGATATAACTAATTATTTTTGAATCAGGTAAAGGACATTTTATTAAGTATATATTTAACTTATTTAATATCAATTTTTATTGAAAAATATTAAATATTTACAAAGTTATGAGCCTCGATGTGACGACCAAAAAAATATTTTTTCTCTCGAGAAAGGTTATATGAAAAAAAGAAATAACAAGTTTATCAATATCTATATGAATGTAGCTATCGTTGCACGTAGCCGTTTTTTTTTATTTTATTTTTTCACAAAATGGCGATCGTTTGAAATTTTTTTTCATTTTTAATACCTATTTTTTTTATTAGAGCGGTTTTAAAAATAGTAACTATCAAAATTTAAAAAAATCGGCTACGTGCAACAATAGCTACTACAATTACGAAAATTATAAAAAAAAATTTTAATTGGTTCATTAGTCTGAGGAATCGTGTCGACCAGGTCGAAAAATTTCATTCCGAGATAAACGTCTTTAATGTTTTTGTTATGTCATAACCGGCCGTGCTACATCGTTTCACTAAATTGACTGTAACTCCGTCAATTTTCAAAATATAAACTCAATTTTTTGTATACATATTTATGAATATATGTAAACTTTAAAAAAATCATATTTTATATTTTTTTTTCTGTCACAGTGGCCATCCCCCTTAAGGAAAATTTTTGAATTATATGCCTGAAAAGTCGGGTTTACACAAACTAAAAGTATTGAAGCATAGTATCTTTCAAACTAATGAGAAATTGTTTTTGTTTTTTTTTTTACTATTTTGACTGTGAGTAAACATATTCTTTTCGGTATTTTGGGGATTTTTATTGACTGAAATCTGTATATTTACATTCAAAATCACAGGTGTACAAAAACTTTTGCACGGCAGTGTGCATTGTGAAATTTTTATGGAAAATATTCGTCGAGTAGTATCAATTTCAAACATTAGAAAAAATGTTTAGGAAAGAGATACGATCGTTATACTAAATCCCTTTTTCTCTTATCTTTATAAACTCCTTTAAAAACTTCTGCAAGAGTTTTAGAAAAGCAAATATGCTTGTTATTTTAACAAATGCTCAAGTCAAAACTTGGTTAAACTATCTCAATTAAAAGTTTAAAATTGTTGTATTAAAATATGATAAATATGTTACAACATAAAACTAACTACAGCATTTTAATTTATTTATCATTATTTCATCTTTTTTAATTAACATTTTTAAATAACGCTATTTCCCCCCCCCCTCGTATGGATTTGTAAGTTTTTACGCCCCCCCCCCCTCATATTCTTTAAGGCCTTACGTAATAGTCACTCGCATAGGTAAAATCGAATTAGCTTATACCTTAGGTTTTTTTAATTAATCAATTTAAACTTCACTAAAAGAATAGTGATTTCGAATCAAAAGTGGTGTCATTACGGCATTTATTCTTACTTAGATTTGTCAACGTGAACGAATCAACTGTTTTGAGTGAGTTAACAAAAATCAGATGAGTTTATTTATACAAAACTTGAAAAATCTAATCACAATTAATTTTTAGTGTATTTGCAATAAATGTTTTTGATTCTTACATAAATAAATGTATAATAGTACATCTGTAGTCATACATAAGGTCAAAAGAAAGATTGTCAGATAGGGAAACACTTTAAAATCCGTGTAGAACACTGTTATATGGGCTATCAAAAATAACCTCCACTGGTGTTATAAAATTAACTTTATCTCAGCTCCTAGTCATCCGATTTCAATTTTCTTTTGTTTACTTTAAAGTTCTTATTGAGAAGATTATTTTTTGTCATTATTCATTTTTTTTCTAAATTATAAGGGTCCTCCGCAATTTTCGAAAATCTGAAAATTTCACTTTTCTTATGTTCTTAATTGTTATATAACTTTTTTATTGTGCCCAATATCATTTTTTTACTTCACATAAAAAGAAAGACTATTTTTCAGCACTCCATTGATATCAAGATAATACTATTTTAATTAAGAACTTTTTTGGAAAATGCGAGTTTAACTAAGAAAAATAGATTAATTTTGGATTATTCTATGTTAAGTTTACTTTCTATTATATGATTTTTTTTGGGGTCAAATTTCTCATATGGGATAGTTAAAAAATTAAAAAATCTTTCATGGATGTCAATGAACTTTCCTATACAATAAAAAATTGTGCATGGAGGCCATCTTTGATAGCCGATATAAAACATGGATTTAAAAGTAGCAGCCTATTTGAAAATCTTTCTATTTGACCATATGTATGACCACAGAAAGTGGCATACCCCAATCAAAAAGTGCAGCGTTTTTTTTATGTATCAGACGTACTATAATAATTGATATATTCATAAATGATATTAAAGTTATTTATTTAATTAATTAAATATTTTTTTAGCTTGCTTAAGATTTTACATCCTTAATATATATAAAGCTCAACGTCTCTCTGTCTGTCTGTCTGTCCGTTAGTGCGCTTATCACTCGAGAACCACTTATCCGATTTACGTGATTTTTTTTTAAATCATAGGTACATTCTCTGGCCAGGTTATAGGCTATATTTTGTTACGTTAGGTAACATAACAACTAAGCAGTGACGATAATAGTAAATCAAGTCGGAAAAAAAATTTACCGACGGCGCGCTGTTTTGCAATACGCTGCCTAAACCGTTGAATATAGAACAAAATAATGTATTAAAGAATTGTGTAGAATCAAAAATTCTACAATAAAGTCCGCGACACCATATGTCTAACTTTTATATTTAAGCCACAATGACTGCTTTTATGTTACAAAGAAAACATAAAATATTTGGGTTATATTTACATGGACTTACGACCTGCAAAACTTTAATCCTTATCAAAATAAATGATTTCATCGTCATAAGTACTTAATGTAGATATAATTTGCCTTTTACAGAATTCAATTTGGTCTTTTGGTTTAGGAAATAACGTGAAATAAGTATATACAATAACATTATTCGTAACAATTCGCGCGAACTACGACTATGTAGTCGCCGCGCTGAGTAGAGGGGACAGGCTGGTATTCTTTTGATTGTCAATTGTTTAAATTGTTTTCAATAATTAACTTTTAAATAATCAACTATATATTTTTTAAATCCTAAAAAATAATTCCGTAGTCCACGCGAGCGAAGCCGCGCGGGCCAAGCTAGTCAAAAATAAATAAAATAAAAACCTTACAATTCTGTCATAGCTTAAGTTTAAGAAGTGATTACTCACTAATTGAAGTAGTGAATAGTCACTAATTCATTGTGGTATACTTTAAACTATTTCAATTAGTGACTATTCACTCTCAACTCATGATTTCTCGTTAATTCAGTTTCAGAGATTACTATATATACAGTAGATAATGTTGTATCGCTTTAAATTTTAGCCAAATAAACAAAGATTTACATTACAAGACTGTTAACTCTGTTTTTTATATGTATTTTATGACAATATATAATTCTTCAAAAACTACGCAGAATAAATATTATTTTATGATAGCATGTAAAAAAAAATACCGATTTTGATTCGATCGTAAATAATGTTATAAAATTGTATATATCTTTCAAAGATGTTTAAATATAAAATGCTTTTGTTATTTTTTACAAAGTCGACGTTTTGTGACATCAAAAAATGACAAAAGAAAAAGGAATTAAAGACAATTCGGTTTTTTTATTGTAAATATATAAATATATTTATTTGAAAATAGGTATACAGTTGTTTGGAAACTTTTTGTTGATTTCTTTCTTTCTGGGAAATTCATGGTGAAGTAATTTAAAAAAAAACAATTATCTTAAATTTAATTTATTAACTAAATAATAATATTTATATACACTGCCGTGCAAAAGTCTTTGGACACTCAATTTTTTACGAATTATAAATACAAAACTGAAGTTTTCCCATTTAAAATGCATGTAAAAAAAATTTTTTTTTTTCAAATTTCTAATGCTTAGACTAGAGATGCCACGAATAGTGATTTGGCCGAATACCGAATACCGAATATTCGGCTAGGCTCTCGGCCGAAGCGCCGAATATTCGGCGGCCGAATATTCGGTGACACTTAGTGCATTTCGTGGGCATATTTGTTTCATTTGCGAGTAGGTCGTGTCACAACACGCATTATTTATTTGTTGATTGTTACAAGAAAAGTGTGTAGGTAAATATATTGATTGTTTGTTTAAGATATAATTAAGGTGACTAGAATTATAAAAATAAAAAAGAGGATAAAATAGGAGTACCCTCCCTACCATTCAGAAAACTCCTCAGAAAAAGGTTATATTATTTTTGGACCTTGAACATTTTATAAAAATTTAAAATTTAATTGATAGGACTTTTTTGCAAATTTGTACTCGTATATATTGTACAATATACAAAAACAGAATTATATATAATTTTTTTCAGTTTATAATTAAAATGAAATTATAAACTTTAACTCGGGTTTATTTTTTCAATTCCAGACAGTTAAAAATATTAATGTATAATTAATAATCATTATTGACGAAAATTTTGAGTCAATAATGATTAATTTCAATAATTATTATTATTTTTGAGAAAAATAAAATATTTATTTTTTTGTAATTTTATGGATAACAACTTTACCAAATAACAAAAAAAGAGGACAAAAGTTTAGAAAATAAAGAGGACAGATGGTCACCTTAATATAATACACTGTTTATCTTAAAAAATATTACTGTTTGTTCGTGAAAAGCTTTACGAAATGGCACCATTTAATAAAAATCACCTATTTGGGAATATAATGAAATTTATTATTTATTAGTGAAGACAATAAACTGGCAGTTTGTTTGTTGTGTAACAGCAAGATCTGTGTAACAACAAATGCTAAAAAAAAATTCATTCATCATAACTGACCACTGATAGATTTTAAGTATTAAATATGCTGAGTTTTTGTAAAAAAAATTTCACGATTTGGTATTCGGTATTCGGCCGAATATTGAGAACTATTCGGCCGAATACCGAATAGTAAAAAAAGTAGCCGAATAGGCCGAATACCGAATAGTAGCCGAATATTCGTGGCATCTCTAGCTTAGACACCTTTTCTCATATTGGGAATCGGTTTGATGGACCTTACGGGAAATTTCACGCTCTTTAAAATTGCCTTAGTGTTTTTTTCTGTAACTCACACTGGTTCGCCAGTAGGAGTCATCTAAATACTAACTAATAATGCAGCATTATTAGTTAGTATTTATCAATTTCTTGCGTTTTAAGGCCTAAAAATGGCTGTAAATTCATTAAATATTGGTAAAAAAAAAAACTATTTTTTACAAAAAAAAATTTATTCCAAAGACTGTATTTAGATGACTCCTACTGGCGAACCAGTGTGAGTTACAGAAAAAAACACTGAGGCAATTTTAAAGAGCGTGAAATTTCCCGTAAGGTCCATCAAACCGATTCCCAATATGATAAAATGTATCTAAGCATTAGAAATTTGAAAAAAAAAACCAATTTATTCCAAAAACTGTATTTAGATGACTCCTACTGGCGAACCAGTGTGAGTTACAGAAAAAAAACACTAAGGCAATTTTAAAGAGCGTGAAATTTCCCGTAAGGTCCATCAAACCGATTCCCAATATGATAAAAGGTGTCTAAGCATTAGAAATTTGAAAAAAAAAAATTTTACATGCATTTTAAATGGGAAAACTTCATATTTAAATTGCAAGTACTTAAAATAGGAATTAAGAGCTCAATCTTGGTGAGATTTTTTTTCTATATGTAGATTAAAATTTTGCTTGAGGACCTTGAAAAAAAATGTTTTGCGAAAATGAATCACCCTAATATAGACCCTTATAAAAAAAATGCTATAACTATAACTATAGCATTTTTTTATAAGGGTCAAAACGGATGGACTTGCAACTATATGTGTATCGTACATTTAAAAATAAGTTTATCATTCTTTTCTTCACATAAAATAGTTTCCAAACAAGCATATTTCGTAAGGTAATTCTGGCCGACACTTATAACAATATTACATCCAACTGGCGTCTATAAAACAATTGTAATGTTTCGCGAAGAGCTCGGGCAACACATCAACACCAACAAATAAACTATTGTTTCGCATGTGAAAATGCAATGAATATCAATAACATGATTACGGCTGTTTATGTATTACATAACAATTATTTCAACTCGGTTCTTTCGTGACTGGTCGCTCATAATTGTTACTTACGGGGTTTAAAATATAATCTAATGCAGTACTCATGTCGAAGAGACATGCACAATGGTTATTATATCTGAAGCAACGAGCTTATTTGTTTATACTCTTTCTGCCGTCATATGTATGTCTGTATGTACGTACGAGCGTGTATGGGGAACAAGTTATTGTTATTAAATGGAAGAATGGGTGGTTTGTTTGGAAGGGAAAATGAAGATGACTTGAAATCTTTTTGAAGCAGTTTAAGAATTTGTTGTTTTGAATTGTATTTTTTTGCTTTGGAAATTTTATTTTATGTTTTTATAGTTTTGTCTGGTATCATAAATGGGTTAACAAAATTTGCTAGCTAGTGAGCACTAACAAATAAGGTTTTAATTTTGGGATATTTGCTATGGAATTTAGAGCAGTGATACTTCAACATATTGTCACACAGTTGGTACAGACTCTGGCCGTACAAAATAATTTTCGTAATATCACCACTGTTTTAATACCGTTGGTGTTTACATACAACGCGTGCGTGAAACTTGTCAAAGTCTTCATGAAACTTCAAGAGAACTGTCATATAAGTTTGATACCTCATTTGAGAGTATTTGCTAGCTATATAGCTTTGCTAGTTCCTTTATGATACCGGACATATTACTGGTGGTTTTAATTTATTATTAAATAAGAAAGCTTGTACCATACCCCGAACAAAATATAGAAAAATAATATAATATAATATGTAAAAGAAAACCATAATTTTTCTTATAAATCTGATTTTACCTAAAAAATAAGACTTCTAAACATTTTTTAACCTACATGAAAAAACATTAACTAAAAAATGCTTAAAATATATTAATGAAAATATATATATATAGTTGTTTTCTACTTAAAAGACCAATAAAAAAACATCATGTAATCCCTGCCCCTCTCAAACTGAAAGTTTTTTTCTGAAATCAGGTCTTTAAAATTAAAAATTTAGTTTTACCAATTAAAAAAACAATAAAAAACATAGAATTCCTGACCCTCCCAAACTGATTTTATTTCTGAAATCAGATCTTTAAAATAAAAATATAGTTATTCCGTTTAAAAAACAACCCCACGTTTAACAGAAATTTTTTTTGGATGGACATAATTTAATTTTCAAAATAAAAATGTGTCAAATTTTATTTTGAACACTCATTATATTTTACAAATTCCGAAACTTACTACATACTTAATTAAATAAAATGTAGGTATAGGGGCTGATCGTATGTACAGTGCTTTTATTCAATGGCGTAGATAGGGGGGGGATGAAGGGGATCAATCCCCCCCCCTATGTCCAATTTTTTTACTTTCGACCATATAAAAAATGATTTAATACTGAATGAACGACTGAAAAAAAGGTCTTCAAAATTTACAACGACTAACAAAAAAAAAGTTCAAAAGGGTCTTCATCCCCCCCATCGCAAAAAGCTAACTACGCCACTGCTTTTAATTGACGCGACGTAATAATTATTGCCTCGGCAATATTTTTTTTAAATACATGTGCTTGCGGGTATTATGGACTATTTAAAAAATCATGTACCCCCCCCCCCCTTCAACAGAAAGTTTTTTTGGAAGCACATCGTTTAATTTTCAAAATAAAAATGTGTCAAGTTTTATTTCGAACACCCGTTATATTTTACAAATTGCAAAACTTACTAAACTTAATTAAATAAACATCTGCATTGACACAAATTTTCTTTACCGACGAAAACATTCAAAACTCTCCCAAAAAGGATTAAGACAAGGGACAACACCACCAAAAATATATTCAGTTTGATGTGGACACACGTAAGTACGTATCTTTGAGGTTGATCAGCTTGACTATGAACGCCTCACCATAGCCACCTCGATGTCTGTGAAAGCAGATTGGTATAGTATCGTGGTTGTAGTGGTGGTAGTGAGGCTCACAGCCGCCTACGTCGCTAATGGGCCAGATCTCTGATGCGGTCGCAGGACACGATCGAATCTGACATGGACACACAAACACACACAAAACTGTGTGTATACAAAAACATGTATATTGTATACATTAGGGATGCCAATGCTGCGATGTTAAATATATTTAATTTATGAATCTTGGAAAATATTTAGAGGGGTATGCAGCAACAAGGAGTTAACTCCAGTTTTTATAATTTGTGGGAAAATAGAAAAAACTGTTTAAAAAATGGAGAATGTATTTAAATCGTCGTTGTCTTCGTCCAATTATTATTTGTCACCGACCACATGTTTTGGCCAAATTCAATTGAGAAATTCGACAAATTCACAATTCTAGAGTCAATTTTATTCTGGAGTTAACTCCTTTTTAGCCCAAATAATTTTTTTCTTTTGCAAGTAAGGAAGCATTTAATAAGAACAATTTTCAAGAAAATTTGTTTATTTCAAGAAAGAACGCAGTAACGAGTGTACTAACTAAATTCTAAGCCCAAAAACAAAGAGTCAGCTCCTGGAGTTAACTCCATTTTTACCCAAGCGAATGAAGCAGCTAACTTATTCTAGTGGATACCTTGAGAACTATCAACGGTAGGTAACTCTTTGTTGAACCAAACGAAAGAAAGATTTTTTCCCCCCAAGAAACGGTTGTTAACTATGTTTGGCCTAAAAATGGAGTTAACTCGTCGTTGCTGCAAACCCCTCATTTGTTGATTATGACAGAGTTTCTCAACTTTTTTTGCGTCAAAGGTCACCAATCGAATTATATATCGGGTGTTTTTTTAAAACTTTCCAGTTGATTATTTCCAAAATAACGAATTTTCAGACAAAAGTTTCAAGGTTTCGAGGGCCCTATATATTGAAACTATGGGGTGACCTTAAAAAGGTCCCATTGAAAAGTTTTCAGGCTCAAAATTTCTTTTTCAAACCTAAACCTATATTTTTTGTTGCAGATTCGAAAATTATGGCATAAAATAAACATCTTTTGACTGAAACATTTTTTCTAAAAATGCCTAATTTTTATAATATGGAGCATACCAAACAGAATTTTCTGGATTTTCAAAAATTTGTTACTCGAAAATAATCCATTTTTAAAATTAATTCCAAAAAGCAAGATTTAAGTAAGAATTATAAGATCATTTTTTTATTTATGTTATTCATTTTTTTTTCAAAACTGTCCGGTTTTTGTATTACCAACTTAACAGTAATGCTTCTCGAATACACCAAATTGTCAGTGACATTTTTTTATGATTTTGTAATGTCGAATTTGTACTTCTGTGATTGTATGTATTATTAAAATGTCAAAAAATACGAAAACAATAATAAATTAAAGAATGTTTTTGCAATATAATTCTACATTTATAACATGTTAATACATCCGCCTGGTGACGTCAATTCCCGCGAAAACGCTGATTGGTCAACGACCGCATGGCACTACCTATATATGTTTATACACCTTGACGTAATTCTTTTTTGTAAATATCAGTTTTGAATTCAGCGTCCCAAAAAATGGGAACAATGATTTTTTTAACTATTTGTTAAAAGTATTATTATATTATAACTTTCTTTAAAATTAACTCGATATATTAATGATATAATGTCCATCCCTATGTATCCATGGGTACAGAAGAGGGTTTGTTATGAGGAGAATCACGCGGGATGGACAAAGAGAGAGAGGAAGAGAGAGGACAGTCAACGCCAAACGTGGTCAGGTCACGCAAAACATCACCGGTCGGTTACTTTTTGTTAGAGACTCCATGAGGTTCTGATGATATGAAAAAGATTTAATTACTTTCTTTTTTATCTCGCGACAAGACAGATGAAATTTCTAAGGGATGATGTCGTGTATGATGTGGATATATAATCATTTTTGATCTTGGTTATATATTCTATTCAAACTTCGTCGTATTTCTTTGTTATATCTACACAGCTATACAAATGGTACATTTGACTTTAATAAATAAATATAATATATAGTATTATATCATATAACTTTATCTGTATACAGGATGATTCAAGACTTGTGTGTCAAACTTTAACTGTACTTTGAGGAAGTTATATACACCTAATTCTGTTTTACACGGTAGTTGCGTTCCAGAAAAAAATGTGTAAAAAAGGCATGAAGTACATAGAAAAAAGGGATTCGTTCCATATCCTTCAACATTGTAAAAAATAGGTAAAATGAAATAATTCATACAAAAAAATATTTTAGATATGAATAAACATCCCAAGAGAAGTGTTAAATATGCAAAAATATTCGGGGCATTCCATTTAATAAAAATTAACTTAAGCGTGCCACACTTTTTTTGTAACACCCTGTATAAGTATTTGAAAATAATTTCTATTAATGCGCATTTACAAACAGTTTACATCTGCTTTAAAAATATATTTTTATCTGTTACGGCTATCGAACAACCGAGCACTATTGCCTCATTCTGTATAAATATGGCTTACCCATATTCTTATCGATTTAAACTTTTTTTATGTTACTTAGTCACTTACTCAATAGCTTGTATAAAACACATCCAATTTTATTGAAACTAAACAAAAGACTAAAATATATACTTGAGCTGCTATGAAAATAAATTAGAAACTACATATTTTATATATAACAGATAGAAAAAAATTCCTAGAAGATTACAGTTAGTAAAAATATTTTTCTTAAAATTTAAATAAAATAGCCTTTTTAATCGTGCTAAATCGAATGAAATCGTGTAAAAACGAAATCAATTTTTTTCTAGACCGTGTTGAATCAAAACCGTTTAAAAAAAGACCTTGTAAAAACAGAACACACAATTTTTTAGCGAGAGAGCTATATGGTAATAGCACAGAAATAAGAAATCTAAATAAATGCAGTTTGTCTCTGTATATTCCGGATAGTAAGCTACAACTATTACTATAAAATATTTTTTATATTTATTATAAAATATTTTATAATAAAATATTTTTTACTTTCTGAAACTATTATAATATAATTTTAGACTGTAATGTTTGCAGTTTATCCAATAATTTTTATTGAGTATCTGCAAACATTAATACAGTTTCAGACCGGGATGTATAAGAAAAAACTGTAATTCTACAGATTTCTTTCAACCCTCCATACGTGCAGGGGAAAATATTAGTTTTTCATTTATAACATAAGGGAATCAAATGATCAAAATTAATTATTAGTAACAAAATATTCAATATAATTTCAAATACAACCATCCTATTTTTTAAATTTTATTTATGCATGTTATAAAAAGCCATTAGTAATGGATATTTGAAAGCCACAATTCAGACAAACGATGCAGGTCTTTTTTGTTTATCTGGTGAGTTAATTTTGCACATTGATTTGTGTTTGTTGATTCTAGTTTTAAATCCTCTTGGCATTAAGGCTCGCAAAAAGTTTATGTTACAATGCGATTAACTGGGAGACAAGTAATTGTGTATAAATGCTTTTGAAGTTTTTATTGGGATTAAAAGTTTAGACGTATTGTAGTATTTATATGCTTATTCGTCTTCTCTTGCCACAGACACTGTACACTGAAAGCTTTATGGAAATATAATTATTACTTAGGAAACTTCTCAGTTGTTCAGATTAAAGGAACAAAATTTTGTGCGAGTCAATTATCTTAGGAAATTATATACATGTAGGGGAAGGTGGGTAAGACGGGGACCTTAAGGTATTTCATAAATAAAACCCTTTGTTTTTGATTGCACATTGTAGGAACTTTCATTAAGAAAATAATCAGCCTTTCTTCCTTAAATTCTAATCTCATAGAAATATCAACTTGAAAAAAAATAACTAATTTGCCCCATCTTGCCCCACCTATAGGGCAAGATGGGGTACTCCCTTGGGTAATACAAGCCGTGGCAGTACAGACATTCTGTACCTTCGTCCTCAGAACTCATCAACTTTCTTGGTTCTTTTAGATCTTTTATTTGTTTTTTTTCAGTTTCTTTTTATTTGTTACCTTTGGTTTTGGTTTCTTACTTTTTTTCTTTCCTCTAACTCTGTTTTATACGGAGACGCAGTAATAACAGCTGTTGTTCCTCTTCTTCGGACTTGTCTTGGCCTTTTTTCGGAAATTCGTTGATACGGCATTAACTGTTTCGAGCTAACCAGATCGAATGTTGTGTTATCCAAAGAATCATACCTACCCCATCTTTCCCGCAAGTAGGTACCCCATCTTTCCCAAACTGGATTCCCAAGTTGTATTTTTTTTTTGAGGTTATAAATCGAAGCAAACTGGAACGAGTTAATGTCATTATAATAGTAAAATAAACAAATATCAATAAAAAAAATATAACATACATCTTGTACACCATACATTTTGAACAGTCACGCACTTTATATACCTCAAAAATTAGATCTAACCACTAAAAATTTAAAAAAATACTTACAAAATCACAACGTGCACACCTTCGACCAAACTATTTGTGACATTAATAACTTCTGCTAAATACCGTCACATGACGATAGAAGAACATTTCTAGCTACATTGTATCATCAATTTTATTACGGTCCTCATCTTACCTCGCTACCCCGTCTTACCTCACCTTCCCCTAAATAATTTAGTACTTATAATATTGATAAAAACAAAAAATAAATACTTATGGAATCATCTGTCTTTCTGTCGGTCTGTAAATCTGTTACAACTTTCTAATTACAGCCCGAGAAAAAATTGTATATCTGCAGAGATCTACTCAGATCTCGACAGATCTCCATTTTGAGATAACATCATATGTTTCATTGGTTTTTGTGCTGTAGAGACTTGCAAAGATCTAAAACGGTCTACAAAGATCTACAAAGATTTACAACGATCTACAAAGATCTCTGAAGATCATTGTAATGTTGAAAATTAATGATTTTTCAATGATCTATAACGATCTTAAGAGATCTTTGTAGGTCATTGTAGATCTTTGCAAGTTTCCATAAATCAAAAATCAGTAAAAAAATTTGATGTTGTCTCAAAATGGAGATATGTTGAGATTTGAGTAGATCTCTGCAGATCTATAATTTTTTTTCCCGGAAGTAAAATCACGTTCGTACGTTTTTTAAGTTCCAGCATTTTTACATAAGACCCCATTGCTAAAATATTTCGTTAGTATGTGCCCCCTCCCAATCCTTTGAAAAGCGTATAAATGAAATTGCACTGTATAGAAAATAGTAGGTCAATAATAGACTAAAGTTATAAACAAAAAAATAACGTTTTTAGCGATACTTAAGGGGAAAAAATATTTGATATTCATCCTGACAATTCAATAAGTTTTTGTTATTAGTAAAATCTCCCCCCCCCCCCCGTCCATATATCTGAAAGTAATTCTAACAAGGGAATATTTATACATTTGGAGCTATTAGTAAATACAGCCGCTAAACAATTTCGTATAAGAGTGGCGGAAATTGGTAGATTTCGATGTATAGAACATGGTGATAACTCCCCCCCCCCCTTTCGAAGGGGGCTGCATAACTTTCAAGGGCTTACAAAGCTGTCTGAAATAATTTATTTGAGAATAACTCTGGGGTCATCAGTTTTAGGATAAAATAGGTCAGATAAATCTTAAAGCTGACAAAATTTCGAACGTGTTTTTTTTTAAATTATGTAGGTACCATACAAATTATGTCCCATAAATAGTTATTGAAATAGAGCCCGCGAAAAAATCATTTAGCGACGGCGAGTTTGGTATACGCCTAAAATGTAGAGTTACGTTCGACCGCTGTGTTTAATATGTCTTTTATTGAATTTCAAAATTCAATTTTATGTTATAGTAATAGAGGAAAGAGTGCCCTAAATAGTGATCTGTGCTCAATGTCGAAATCTCGAAAAATGTTTGAGTTATAGGCACTCAAAGTTCTAGGTATTACAAAAATTTTGGGAAAATTATTAATGTTTTTCGACGTCTACAGGGAAGACCTTCTACACCGAATAAAATAAATTCCAGCTAGGAATCTATAGAAAATTTAACACCCTAAATAGTGCTTTCTGTCTGACCACGATTACTTTTAAATTGTTCATGTTATAGCTAAATATATAAACACTAATTTTCATAACAAAAACACTTAATATACACTGTTTTTGAATACAATTGTGATAATTATAATTTAAATTATGACCTTGTATATTTACCTATAACATGAAGAATTTTAAAGTAATCGTATTTTAAAGAAATAAATGTACTCTGTCATATTAAAATTAATAAAAAAAAAAAAACTATTCGGTTCTGGAACACTGGGACGCAGATTCGACTCGTACTTGAAAATTTATTTTTACTTATCTCGAATTATTGATTCAATAAGTATCTCTATTTCTCTATAATAGTTATTTTGTATAAATTAAAAATATAAGAAGTAAATTTACATTTTACACATATTTAAACATAAAATAATCAATTTTATAAATTTTCTAAATAACAAAGAACACTAAATAATCCACATCTGGTCCAGCAAAATAATTTGTAAGTTCTTACTAATAAACGTTCCATTACAATTGTCTAGATATAAATGTAAAGGTATTCTAAATTACAAACATTATTTCAAAAATGTCACAGTCACTATATTTATACTTTCTATATTCAAACCCAACATTACTTCACTAATTTTCTTTCTGCTTTTCAACTCTTCATTCCATTCTTTTTATGAAAATATATATCATCATATGTGTTATATATTTTTATATGATATAATCATTACATAAATGAAATCATATGAATATAAATTATGTGAAATACTGTAATTTAGATCACACGATGCTGTATAATAGAGTAATAAATTTATATACAAATGATATTACGTCATAAAATAATATCATGTGCTTTGTGAATCATTGATTTTCAGAATTAAACTTCTGTTGAATGTATGTTTGTTCCAATCATTACATTTTCACAATACAGAAATATTTATGTACAGGATGTCCAAGATAAGCGTGAAATGCATAGGAATATCTTAAACGGTAAGAGATACAGATGTGGTTATATGAGATGAATTATTTGTAAGAAAGGGGTGAGTATTACTACATCAAAAAATACTAATAATTTTATGTGGTTTAGTCGGTATACCCAAAAAAACTGAAAATTCGGAATTTAAATGACCTTAACCTTTAATGTCAAAGTAGATAGGTAATTTTAGTTTGCGGTTTCGTAAAGCACTTTTTTGTTTAGAATTTATTGGTGTATTTGGAATTTTTATATCTCTTTTAGTTTACGAGTTACAAGCCCTAATTTTAGTTTTTCTTATGGGCCACTAAGTTGGCTATAGTATATTTGAACGTGTTTTTTTACGTGAAGAAACGTAAATATAACAAATAAATTTACTATCGTTAAATACATATGTTTAAATGTTCATATATACACTTGCTTAGGAAACGTACCCATACTACGTGACCAATTCAGGGGGGGGGAGTCGCGTTTAGCGCTTTTGAACTCACAGTTGGCAACACTGACGCACATATGCCGGGACGTCAGCTGATTGAAAACTGAAATTTTTTTTTTTTAACTTTCTGTTTGCAAAAAATGATTTAAAACCATATTTATGAATTAATTCGTGAAAACAAGAGGGGGGGGGGGGGAGTAAAAAATGTAAAAAGTGGGTCACGTAGTATGGGTACGTTCCCTTAAATTATATAAATGAAATAATTATTTTAACCCATCTGGGTTTCAAAAATGTGAGTTATCAATATGAGCTGCAAGGGAGCCGCGACGTCAAAAAGTTTTAGAAGCACTGATGTAAAGGAAACAAAACTTCTAACGTATGTACATCAGTACACACACACTTTTTGTATATTTTCTTAACAAACTATGTATGAAAATCAAAGTGGCTCTACTTAAAGGAAGAATAAAATGTGTATACTATTTTATTTATTAACAAAAAAAAATATTGAATTTTTTTAACATTTTGTGACTTAAGGGCCAGCCTGTATTTAAACCTCTTTATTAATTCTATCATATCAGAATTATTATCATATAATAATAATAAAATGCTTTAAACAATCTTACTACTTCGATAAAATACATATTTCTGCATTAATAACTGCCATTATTAAAATTGATCTACTGAGTATGCATTTTCACGATAGCATATGATAGCAAAAAAAATCATTAAAATCAGCTAATCCTCTTTTACACAACCACTTAACTGTTTAAAGTGTAGACAGACGTATGATCATTTCATTTGAATAGAAACTAAAGTAGGTATTATTAATAGCTCCATAGAAAAATATGCAAGAATTATAAATTCTGCTTTCACAGAATGAACCAATTCAAAAATAAGTACTGGGAAACATATTTTGTGAACACAAAAATGTTCGTATCATATTATTGTTTAATTTGGTATCTGTTTTTATCATGTTCCAATAATAATTTAAATATCGATCAATTAACCTGTCAGACCGACAGATTACATTTTTTATTTTTTTCAATAACGAATAATGCTGACAATGAGACAATGAGCCAACTGATAGCTTCATGATTTGTCGCGATCTTCAATTTAGTGCAGTGGGAGCATTCTTGCGAAAAGGACATGTACCAGTACACGACATCAATTGGTCTGTAAGACCGACGCGGATATAGGTGTTACATTTTTGAGTATGCTCCGAATGCTAAGGTGAGATATTGATTGAGAATAGTTTATAATACTTTATTCCTCATGTTGTTAAAATTATCTTAAAGTTTTTAGTTATTTTTAGTTTATGTTTCAAGAAAAAAAATTTTTTTTTCAAGTTTTTGTAGCTTTGATTTTATTTTGACGATATCTTCGTTCGCAAACGGTGAATTTCACAAAATTTCAGCATACTCATGAAATTTTTTTAGTTTTTCCGATAAATACTATAAAAAATCGAATCATCGATTGTTACAACAATCGGTATTAACGACCTAAAATGATCGGTCCCTTCGATGTCGTTATAACCGGTTTCTACTGTAATCTGAAAGGTTACATTTCAAAACATTGTTTAAAAGAAAGTTGGCCCACATTCGTTTTTATTTAGATACCAATTTCTTTGCAGAACTGAGAAAAATTGTTAATACTTGTTTAATAAGTCTTACTTCATCTACTATATTTAACTGATCTTAATTAATTTTGCTCCCTATACTGGTAGAAAGGATTTCTTAAACCAAGTAAACCTTGTTTTGTATATAACGAAAACAATATTTTCTTAAGATAAGCAATAATCTCTTAAACCAACTATAGTATTCTTGAACGAAGGAATAACGTTGTTGGATTAAGAGTATGTTTTTTATATAAGGAAAATATTGTTTTCATTATATGTATACAAAACAAGGTTTTCTTGGTACAATACAGTTTTTTTTCTGTGTATAGAAATATGTTTAAGGCAAGAATTGCAGAAGGTCATCGAATAAAAATAAATAAATGTATTTTCAATTACGCAGAAAAAAATAATTTGTCTATGTGTTAAAAAATGTCATCGATTTGACTTCGATAGAGGTTGTTTTTTAATATGATAATTTTTACCAATATGGAAATATCCACGTTTATCTTATTGATAAATGTAGGTATATATTATTATATACTAACAATATTCTTATCACAGTGAAAATTTTGCTTCGTATTGAAAACATATATTTTAAATACAAAAAAATACTGTATAAATGACATATCACTGAATTTACCATATCGAAAACTGCACTTTACTAGTTGTGTGGTGTAAAAAGTAAATAAATTATTTATTAATTTGACAAATTAAAAGATTTTTAGATAATCATGAAGATATATTTTTCAATTGAATAAAATATCCTCAATAAGATTTTTTTTATTATTATATTGAGAAAATATTGTTATATTAATAAGATAAATTTATTAAGCATTTTTCCATCACAAATTTTCAATAAGATCGAGTTTTTTTCTATGTACCTTCAAAATGTATACACTATGTAACTATCATAAAAAATATGAGTATTTTCACTCTTTAATTCAAAGTCGATTATATAGATGAATCAATTATTTTACAGGGTATCGATTTTGACAAGATAACTATGTTATTGTACATTCAATACTGCAGGAGATAGGGGAATAAATAATGACGTTAACAAGGTAAGTTGAGACAAAAGTGGTGCAATGTTTTTCAATGTTTAGCATCACAAATTGACAACAAGAGCAATTCAAATTAAACAATATATCAGGTTTCATTATTAATTAAACAAAAGTTTATTAATAGTACAGTAAAATTAGGTATAAAATTCCCTTAATAAGGAAAAAATTGAAAGATTAGAAATTTCTTTTGAAATGGCTTCAGAAATACCTAATCTTTAAGAAACCAAAGAGTCCCTAGTCGGGACTGGTGAGCTTTAGACGGTATTTTGATTTAAAGTGGGGCGCGCCAAATTCGCGTCGAAGCTAGTCTTGATTTTGATCATTTACCGGATTATCGTGTTCTATAAGCTAATTTTATGAAAATCGGATAATATATGTCTCACAGAATGTAACCATGCTATTTTTGTTAATTTTGAAGGAGGGGAACCCCTCCATAAACAGCTTTGAAAATTGCGTATTGCCAATGCTTTAAAAAATTATTAGCTTTTTCTAGCGTGTTATATTTATTTTTAATCATATGGGAATATGTTAAGGTGATACTGTTGCACTCATAAAAAAATATTTTGGTTATAACAATCAGAGGTTTCCTGAATTATTCATTTATAATGAGAGATTTTGAGCTTTATAAATTGTGTATCTCGGTATCTTTGTTAATATTATTCAAAAACTAGGGGTTTTCAGACAAAAATTTTTTTATGAAAATTGTAGCAGATAGTCTCTTTTAATAGTTTTATATATAAAAAGTGAAATAACTCAAAAGACAAAACGACTAACTCCATGACAAAAAGTCGCGAATATTTAAGTTTTTATAAATAATGATTAATGGGATTAATTTATAGGTTCCCATTATATTAGTGAGTATATTTTACAAAATAATGTTGTCATTATGAAAAATTATTAGATTTATAGAGATTTTTGAAAAGTTAGTCGTTTAGGTAAGTGAAATATTATAAAATTATTTATTTATATTTGTACACTAATAAAGACACAATAAAACATAACGAAGGATTTATATTGCAGAATTGTTGTAGATACTTTAATAATCGATCATGTAGTATATAAATTATTTAGATCAGGTCTGTATTAAGGAAAATTTTGAGTTGGAAAAATATATTTATAAAATTAATTTTAATTATAATGCAAATCCCAAATAACTAAAATATGTATATTTTATTAATACATTAGGCACGGGTTTCTGCGTTTTTTTTTTGATTATGTACTTCTAACCCCATTTCAGAAGGTTTTACTGATATTTATATCCCTATATGTCACTTTTAAGGCATTTAATAAAATATTAAAATTTTCTTTATCTAAAAAAAAATTAATTTTGAAATATTTTTCTGACTTAAAATTTTCCTTTATACAGACCTGATCTAAATAATTTATATACTAGATGATCGATTATTAAAGTATCTACAACAATTCTGCAATATAAATCCTTCGTTATGTTTTATTGTGTCTTTATTAGTGTACAAATATAAATAAATAATTTTATAATATTTCACATGCCTAAACGACTAACTTTTCAAAAATCTCTATAAATCTAATAATTTTTCATAATGACAACATTATTTTGTAAAATATACTCACTAACATAATGGGAACCTATAAATTAATCCCATTAATCATTATTTATAAAAACTTAAATATTCGCGACTTTTTGTCATGGAGTTAGTCGTTTTGTCTTTTGAGTTATTTCACTTTTTATATATAAAACTATTAAAAGAGACTATCTGCTACAATTTTCATAAAAAAAAATTTGTCTGAAAACCCCTAGTTTTTGAATAATATTAACAAAGATACTGAGATACACAATTTATAAAGCTCAAAATCTCTCATTATAAATGAATAATTCAGGAAACCTCTGATTGTAATAACCAAAATATTTTTTTATGAGTGCAACAGTATCACCTTAACATATTCCCATATGATTAAAAATAAATATAACCCGCTAGAAAGAGCTAATAATTTTTTAAAGCATTGGCAATACGCAGATTTTCAAAGCTGTTTATGGAGGGGTTCCCCTCCTTCAAAATTAACAAAAATAGCATGGTTACATTCTGTGAGATATATATTATCCGATTTTCATAAAATTAGCTTATAGAACACGATAATACGGTAAATGATCAAAATCAAGACTAGCTTCGACGCGAATTTTGCGCGCCCCACTTTAAATCAAAATACCGTCTAAAGCTCACCAGTCCCGACTAGGTACTCTTTGGTTTCTTAAAGATTAAGTATTTCTGAAGCCATTTCAAAAGAAATTTTTAATCTTTCCATTTTTTCTTTATTAAAACCTAATTTTACTGTACTATAACGTACACTATGTATTAGGGTGACCATTAATTTTATTATTTTCGAATTTTTTTAAGGTCACCCCCCCAAATTTCTTAAATGTAAAAAAAATAATGTATACAGAATTTTAAAGTGATTGGATATTATTAACACGTGCCTCCGAGTATATTAACACGTAAAATGCATTTGATTTTTTCAATTTTTCATTAAACAGCTGTATCTTTGAGAAAATTGAATAGATTTTGATGTTTAAGATGAAAACGCATCTTAAAGCTAGCACTTTCTAGTTCTTGAACCTTTGATTCAATTTTTTTATTGCTTCCCACTATTCCTTGAGAGATTTTAGAAAAGTGAAAGAAGCCTAAAATTTAATATTTCAAAATTGGCGTGCCAAACTTATACAATAGGTTGAACAAATTATTTTTAGAAAAAAAACTTTATTTAAAGTAAACATCTCCGAAATTTTTTCGTAAGAGAATTACAGCCCCCTAAAAAAATAATTTCGAACGAAATCTTCGGAGACTATAACTCTCTTACGAAAAATTTTCGAACACATGTTTAAATAAAGTTTTTTGCTCAAAATAATTCCTTCAACCTAGGTACTGTTGAAGTTTGGCACACCAATTTTGAATTATCCTGAATTATTAAATTTAGGCTTCTTTCACCTGAAATCTCTCAAGAAGTAGTGGGAAGCGATAAAAAAAATCGAATAAAAGGTACAAAAACTAGAAAGTGTCAGCTTTAAAATGCGTTTAAGAACATCAAAATCTATTCAACTATCACAAAGATACAGCTGTTTTAAAAAAAATTGAAAAAATCAAATGCATTTTACGTGTTAATATTCGATCGCTCGGGGGCACGTGTTAATAATATCCAGTCTCTTTAAAAATTTTCTTACCTTTAAAAAATTTGGGAGGTGATCTTAAAGAAATTCGAAAATAAGAAAATTAAACCTAAAGAATTACAATTTTTCCCTGTACATCCCGGATAGTAAGCGACAAACTATTATTATAAAATATTTTTTTACTTTCAGAAACTGTAGGTAATAATGTAATTTTAGGCTGTAATGTTTGCAGTTTATTACATTTTCAGACTGTAAAAAATATTTTATAATGATAGGTTGTATCTTACTATCCGGGATGTTTTATTATATCCGTCAAGTTTTTAGTAATTAATACTGCCGTGCTAAGCACAAAAGCGGTATCTCAGTAAAGGCGAGTTTCGAGAAAATCAACGTTTTGTTAAAATAGTTTTATTTTTCTTTTACAGATTGTTTTTTTGATTTATTAAATGGAATTTATTCATTATATTGGGAATTTTTGCGGTATCAAAATATACAGTTATTCGCCTACGTATTATTGAAATACCTCTAATTCTCTTAGTAATTTAAGGTAAACCTGAGATAGGAAAAACTTTTTCAAGGGTTTTTTCATATGTTTTAAATAATATATCGCTATTTGGCTTAGTTCATTGGATTCGTATTTTTTTAAGCTATTCGATGCCATAAAAATCAACTTTATGATTTTTTTTGAGATACCGCTTTTGTGCTTAGCACGGCAGATAGTGACTTTATCATTTGCCAACTCTGCTAATTTATGCTGATTTAACTGATTTCATACTACTAATTATAATTTAAGTGTACATTTTGTTCTTATTTTAAAGTTTAATTAAGGTTAAAATTGACTATATAGAATACATAGTGAAGTAAAGCCCACAGATGAAAAATAAGTTGAATAATTCCATAGATAACAAAGCTAACAATCTAACTCCAAACAATAACATACTATAATCGCATATTTTATGAATGGATGATTTGATAACGTAGCAGGTATATTCCAAATAGTTTTGCAGGCAATGCAAACAGGTTCCTGTTAAGTTATTGTTTCGCAGGCTGGCTGATCTTGTAAGTTTGTTGTTAATTGGGCAGTGGACTGTAAATGGCGCGACTACAGCGCCTCTAGCGGGAATCATCGCACAACACTGGACATGGCCGCAATTTGTCATGCTCTGATGAAAACGGTCTCCCTTGTTGGGATGAATTTTCGATACAATGTTATGGAAGTAGAGTAAATACGGGTAATAATTATTATTATAAAAAATATATGCATTTTTCTCAATATCTAACTTGTAAATTTGACTTAAATGTAAACAAGTCAAAAGTACAAAACATGGGCTTAAAAATTTTCGATACAATGTTATGGAAGTAGAGTAAATTCGGTAATAATTATTACTATTATAAAAAAATATGTATATTTTTCTCAATATCTAACTTGTAAATTCGACTTAAATGTAATCAACATAAGTCAAAACTACAAAACATGCGCTTAAAAATTTTCGATACAATGTTATGGAAGTAGAGTAAATTCGGGTAATAATTATTACTATTATAAAAAAATATGTATATTCTTTTCAATATCTAACTTGTAAATTTGACTTAAATGTAAACAACATAAGTCAAAACTACAAAACATGGTCTTAAAAATTTTCGATACAATGTTATGAAAGTAGAATAAATTCGGGTAATAATTATTACTATTATAAAAAAATATGTATATTTTTATCAATATCTAACTTGTAAATTTTACTTAAATGTAAACAACTTAAGTCAAAAGTACAAAACATGGGCTTAAAAATTTTCGATACAATGCAATGTCATGGAAGTAGAGTAACTTCGGGTAATAATTATTACTAGTAAAAAAACGTTAAATTTTTCCAAATATCTCACATGTAAATTTGACTTAAATGTAAACAACTTAAGTCAAAAGTAGAAAAACATGGGCTTAAAAATATTTTCAAAGGATGCTACAAATTTTTTAACTGAGGAACCTATAACCTTGTAAAATCTCGAAGATATATTTTTCTACATGTAAACTCGAAAACTACTGAACCGATTTTAATGCGGTTTTCACCAACAGTTAGATCATTTTTCATGTTCTTAACTTTTTTATATTTTATAAAAATTAACACCGAAAGACTTTAAAAATCTTTTATTAAGTCGTGTTTTGTTTCCATGACATCACAGAGTATACAAATGTCATTTATTTAAAAAACATAGTCAATGAATAAACAATAATTTAGGTGTATAATATGTGAATATTAACCCGGGTAACACCGGGTCTAATGTGCTGTGCTTGTACAACAATATATAATACAATATATAGAATTTAATCAGCTATAAAAAAGGAAAATACATATATTTTTCTGTTTGATAATATATCTATTACTGATAAATAAATCTAAATTGATATGTAATATAGAGTAGTTATCAATTAACCTAATTGCATGTGCACTGTGCATTTTTTTCAATCAATAATATATCAATTTCTCTATATCGTTTACCAAAACCACATTACAGATTTAATAGCTATTTATTAATATCATCTAAATTTCATTGAATTGGTATTACATAGTTCAAAATTTAATTAATTGTAGTAGGTACCTATTAGAGATCAGATCGGGCCGGGCCGGCCCGGCCCGGCCCGGATTTACCCCGGCCCGAATTTCGGACCGGGCTTAATTCTTGTTTGTTACGTTTGAACCGGGTCAATTCGGACTGATCCGGGATTGGTATACATCGGACCGGACTGGGTCGGATCTTACCTTAGTATAAATCGGACCGAGCTGGACGGACCTTACGAATAAATAAAAATATTATTTTCTCAAAACAAAATTTTTACTTTTAATAGTTTAATAGTTTAATGTTAAATTAATAAAAATTCACAGTTATTAACAAAATTATAATTTATACACGGGTAGAAAGAATTCTCAAACCAAGAAAACATATAAGAAAACATTACAGATCAATTCGGGCCGGGCCAGCACGATCCGGTCCGAATTTAGCCCGACCCGAATTTCGGATCGGACCGGACTGGGCTTGATTTTTGTTTGTAACGTTTGGACCGGGTCGGATCGGACCTTAGTATAAATCGAACCGGATTGGACTGGGTCGAAAAAAAAAGTTTCGGAACCAAATCGGGTCGGCAAATTAAAAAAAATATATCTTCGGACCGGGTCGGGCCGTTTTTTTAAGGCCCGATCTGATCTCTAGTACCTATAGACGTTTTATTGAATTGATTTTTGATAATATAATGCTAGATAACCAGACAAATACTCATAAATATGTATTTACTGATTCATTAAATATCTACTTACGCCATGGGCACTTTAAGAGCAAGACATACTGTTTTTTTGGGTGGGATTGATGTGCTTAGTTTTTGTAATTTTCATGAACTCATGTTATTAACAAAATAAGTAACTCTTTATTAAATTAATAGTTTGTTTTTTAAATGATAGCTTTTTATTTTGTTCATGTTTTTCTCCAGTAATGTACTACGACACAAAAGTTACAGATTAAGAGTAATAAAATTTAAAATAATGTAAAGCACTTACATAAAAAAATATATGTACTTTTCTTGATAGTGTGCCAAACTACGATAATTATTTATCCACTGTTTTTAAAACAAAATGATCAATTATATTATCATCAAATCAAATTGTAAGGCAGTTAAATGGTATAGTAATCAAATATCAACAAATTTTTCTAATTCAGTTCATTTAATTTAAAATTGCCCAATACTGGGGTAGTGCCCTACATTATTATATATAATAATATGAACAAAATATACTCCTTTAAAATTGTTATACAAAAATAAATCAGTAGTCGATTTTTCGATCAATGTGATGGCAATAATACGTTTGAAACTTAAATATTTTCTCTAGAAATCTATTATAGTAAAATAAAAGCAAGTAGTCAATAACTCTATTAAAGAACTATGTATTTTTTTGCTTAAAAACTATAACTGGAAAAATAAAAATTTTATTCTTAAAAATATATGAGAAACTTTAAATGGAAAAAGGTGTTATATTTTCTTCGAAACTTTTATGATGTTTTCAACAAATATCTATTTCCGTTCAGAAGTATTTTTAAATGGATTTGTGTGTAAAAGAAAGTTGTTATTTCAACAATCGTTGTGAAAGTATTTTAATACAGATGACTTTTATAGCTCTTATAATTTTTTGGCCCCTTTAATTTTCTTTGAATTATTAATTTAATATACCTACTTATTTTTCATCAATTTTTGTTATTTTCTTTAAATGAAATTATTACACGAAGAAAAATATTCCATAACTCAAAAATTTTTTTTAAGATTATTACTATTTTGTAGTAAACGATCATAAATATTGTAATTCTTGCTAGGCCACGCATTTGTTACTAAAGTTACAATATCAATTAGTAATTTTTGCGTGCAGGATCGAAATCTATATTATTGTTATGCCGCATGCCGGCAGTACACACTCGCCGAGACATTTGGTAAGGCAAATGTGTACGAGCGCGTGGATGTACACACTCGGCGAAACTACTCAGTTCCATTTAATTCAAGCGAGAGTGAGTGCGAGAGTATACTGAATGCGCTCGCTCTAACTACTCTGTTCCTTTAACTCGTGTTCAAAAAACCGACTTCATGTGAAGCGGTCACGAGGCCAAGCGAGGCATGGCGAATCACTACAGGGCGAGTCGAGCGTTGCCAGTACACACTCGCGTTCGGGTAGTCTCGCTTATGCTCGGCGAGTGTGTATAAAAAATATACTATTGATATAATTAATTTTACACAACAGTATTTGTTGTATTATTGTCCTTTAATTGAAATGAAATAATTTGTATAACACTTTATTATAAAATAATATAATTTAAGAATAATTAGTTGAATAAATCATATAAATGATATTTACGAATATAGTAAAAATTGTGTATTATAAAAAATTATAAATGGAGATTGTAGAAGTTACTCAATTGACAGCAGGTACATGTTAAAACTGATAGTATTATTTGATACAAAATTGAAATTTTTAATCGTTTTTAACTGTAATTTTGATTAAAAATTCACTTTAAGATAGTTTAACTAGTCATATTGATTCAAAGTCAAGAATATAATGGTTTTGAGACTTCCACGATGATCTGGATATGGATCATGGCTTCTACAGGGTGGCCAGTATTTCTCTGGAACAAATTTCCCTGACTATTCCCGGTTTTCCAGGAGAATTTTTACCGTTTTTCCCTGTTTTTTATTGTAAATTTTGATAAAAAATCTAAAAAAAGGTCACATGTTTTCTTTTAACTGTTAATAGATAACTGTTTAAATATTTTGCAAAAATTTTTATAAAAATTCCCTGACATCCAACCGAATTCCCTGACTTTTCCCTGACATTTCCCTGTATAGCAAAATTTCCTAACTTTTCCCGGTTTTCCAGAAACTAGCCACCCTGTTCTAGGTGTAAGCCTAGTCAAATTAGTCATGCTATTGGCCAATGTTTCACCACACATTGTAGTGAACACTTTTATGGATACTTTAGTGCACAACAAAAGAGTTATTTTATTAATAATAACAAATATATTCCCGAGAAAGAATTGTAGATATGTAGAGATCTACTCAGATCTCGACAGATCTCTATTTTGAGACAACATAATATTTTTCACTGGTTTTTGATCTGTGGAAACTTTCAAAGATCTACATCGGTCTACAAAAATCTAAAATGACCTAGAAAGTTCTACAACAATCTACAAAGATCATTGTAACATTGAAAATTAATGATTTTCAACGTTTTAATCTCTATCACGATCTACAACGATCTTTAGAGATCTTTTTAGGTCATTGTAGATCTTTGCCAGTCTCCACAAATCAAATACCAGTGAAAATATGTTGTGTCACAATGAAGATCTATCGAGATCTGAGTTTTTCTCGGGTTATTAATTAATACCAAGTTAATCGAATATCAAAATGTTAAGGTAGTTGGTCCATCATAATGTGATCACATTAGGCTATTAGTACATATTTTTAATTTAGAGAAATGATCATGGCAACGCTGTACATTATCTACTATTAACTACTTGTCAAATGATTATATTTTATCATCTAAACTACCACACAATATATTAATAATTAATGAAATCGATTATAATTCCCTTCAATCCACTTATCATATTTTGTAAAAAAATTATTTCATTATTTCGTGTATTTTTTACTATAATCAAATGAATGCGTTGTTGCCACATTGTCAACAATACTGTAATTTATGTGATGGTTTGGTAGTTAAATCTGGTTAAATCTTAATAACGGGATGGTCAATAATTCCAATTTTTTGTATACTGTTTTCTTTCATATAAATATACAACCTTTCAGTTTTTTTTATGAAAATCTGACGCTACGTTTAAATTTTATCTAATAAAACGTTACGTTAGTGTACGGTTAGTCCATATAAGTTGTGTTAAAAATACAAACTTTGAGATCGTTTTTCATGACTTAGAGATGGTCAATTTTAATATAAAAGCTTGTAAAAAATGGGCTATTTTTCAGATATTAATCTAGGGAATATTCCTGTGCAATTTAAACAAAATCTGACGAAAACATGTTTATGGACCAACTACCTTAAGAAACGATAAAGATTACATTTCTTAATATCTTAATTAAACAAAATACAAATTGCGTTGTTAATAAAAAAAGTAACATTTAAAAGAATGCTTTTAACTTTTTAACAAACACCCGACCACAATTTTCACTTTTTACACAACAATTATACACCGAGAACAGCGAAAAAACTTTTCGTGAAAATAATTAATACAAAAATTACCATTCCACATTTTCGCTAATCCTCTTATGAAGTAGACACTTAGCAATGTAAATTTAAGCATTCATCTTCATTATATTGTATTTTTAAAACTGCAATTACGGCGTAGTTGAAACACATAGCGAATTTACATGCAAACAACAGTCTTAGTTACCCAAGCACCCCACTAATTGACAATATAACATGTTTCCTTAGAGACACTGTCAGATTTCTGGCCGACAATGAGTCGGGGGACCTCGGGCGGGGCCCCAGGAGTCAGCCTCACCGCGGCAACGAGGTGGTATCTGACTCTATGTGTGTGTGTGTGTGTGTGTGTGTGTGTTCCAAAATCAAGGGGTGGACAAATGTTCATAAATACTTTTCAATTATATTTTCATTTGAACATTCTAACTTTTAATATTGTTTATTTTTACACGGTTTTAAATCAAAACCGTGTAAAAACAGAATTGGGTGTATAAAACCTTTGTAAAAATAAACAATATTAAAAGTTAGAATGTTCAAATGAAAATATTTATAGACAAACATGAAAGTATCCCGGATATTAGTTATTAAATTAAAAGCGGTGTACATTAGGGTGGAGTGATTTTTTTTTTTACTTAATGTACATCCAATTCTGTTTTTACACGGTCTAGAAAAAAAATTGATTCGGTTTTTACATGATTTAATTCGATTTAGCACGATTAAAAAAGCTATTTGATTTAAATTTTAAATAAAAATATTTGTATTAACCGTAATCTTCTAGGAATTGTTTGTTCTATCTGTTATTTATAAAATATGTAGGTAGGGAATTCCCATTTCTAATTTATTTTGATAGCAATTTAAGTATATATTTTAGTCTTGTACGAGTTTTCAGTTCCTAAACTTGCGATAATTTTATATTTATGTTATTTTTACTTTAAGAATTGAATTGCCTTTTATTTTTATGAAATAATATAAACTGTGCATGAATGCACATAAAAATTTATTTATAGTTTTTTTTTTTTGTATGAATCATTTCATTTTACCTATTTTTTATAGGGTTGAAGGATATGGAACTAATCCCCTTTTTTTCTATGTACTTTATGTCTTTTTTTACACTTTTTTTCTGGAACATATCTACCGTGTAGAAACAGAATTAGGTGTATTTAATTACACTATTATATTAAATAGTATTCACTTTATACATCGAACATAAATTTTAATACATTGCACTAACAATAAGGTCGGGTTAAAATATAGAAAATCACAATAAATACGTCAAAAAAATGTAATTTTTAAATCTGACAAGTCCAAATTTAGGTCAAGGGCAAAGTGCAAAATATTTATTTTTAGTGCATTTAAAGATACAAGCATTTTTACAACCATGGAAAAAAATGTACAAAGTAAATGGACTATGTTATACACTAATGTATCGAGTTATTAATGAATTGAATTCATAGAGTAATTATTTAATTCAACATGGTATTTTTCTCAGTCTATTTTTTGCATGTATGCGTTAATAAAATGAGCATTATTTCTTAAATTTCATTAGCAACCAATCTAAAAGTTTACGTTTTCTGAAAAAGCACATTACAGTCTTTATATTTATCCAGTTTAATAACGATTTTTTTTTATTTTCTGTTATATAAATATTAACAAAGTTTATTATGTTGATTTTTTTTTTGTAAATACAGTAGAAACTGGAAATAACGACTCCGGTTAATACGAGTACGTATCGGTTTTAAAAAGTCCAACTGAATCCTATATAATTGTATTTTAGCCGGTTATTACAACTATCGGCTTTTTCGACCCAATTTGACCGTTCCCTTCGAGGTCGTTATAACCGGTTTCTATTGTATAGTGTTTATCAAAGTTTAACCCCTTTTGAGAGGTAAGTGTTACTAGGAGTAAGTTGGGAGGGGGAATTTGAAAAATGCGTTACAAATCGTAATTTTAAAGCCTTTTTTCATGTAAAAAAAATAAATTCACTTTATGTAAAATTTGTTGTCCAAAACACAAAATTATTAAATAAAAAATTTAAGAAATATGTCAGGGAGGTACCATAGTTAGGTAAACACTGTGTTAGTACATTAAAAATAGAAAGGGTGTGCAATATCAGCCTAAATAATCTTCAAAGTAAAGTAAATTCAAATTCTCTTAAAACAAATACCCAATGATAAATACCCAAAACTTCAGAGACATATTTCCTTTCGGAGAGCAATATTTTACAGGTGCAAAAAGAAACAACATATTAATGCAAAACCATTTGTTCTTTTAAATTTATAAAGGTAAAATTCTGCATCCCTACAAATAGCATCGCGTTCTTCAAGGGTAACCGTTTGACGATCCGTATATAGTAACAAGTTATAGTCCAAGAGGCGAGCGCCGAAATTTGCAACTACTTTCTAAAAGCTGATTTTTTGATATTACGTCACAATTGTGGTGTAGATATACAGCCTGCCGTCAGTCAGCTAGTTTCGTTAGCGTTTGGCGTGGGGGTGGTTTTAACTTTGTAAAAAAAAACTATACACGTTGCAACTACTTTCTAAAATCGATTTATTTCTAAGTAAGAATCCCTTTTATCATAGTCAGTCATCAAAATCTTGCAACCGGGCGCGTCAGCAGCGCGTTTATAACTCGTAACAATTCTATACATCGTGAAAGTACTTTCTAAAATATGAAGTTCGGTATAAAAGTTAGGAATATTATTATTATTAAAAAAATAATCTGCCGTGTGCCACGGGACTTTCTTATACATAATAATGACAGTGAACAGTGTACGTGATTTTAATTTTATTGAAGGATATTTCTGACAAACTTATAAAAGATAGATTAAAATGAATGGAATATAAATTATAGAAATATTTTTATATTTTACGTTATGTATAGGATCTTAGAGCAAATACCTATTAGAGGCAGCTTTTTCATCCGCCGTGCGGAGAGAGAGAAAGCGCCACAACGCTGCGCTCTTTAATGGTACCTATGGCAAACACGTAAACTCTGTGATACGTATAAGAAAGTCCCATGACACTCATGGCAGATATTTCTTCTCCGTTATGAACCATTTGAAATGTACTTAAAAACGAATACTTGGTAAAAAAAAATTAAATTTGTTTTTTCGAAAAAATGAATAGAACATAAATTATAGATAATAATATTACCTACAATTTTCAACTTGGCCATTTTTCTCTAATTCGCACTGTTTCAATGTAATTCGAAAATTTCAAAAATCGATGTAGGTAAACATCCGTTTCCGGTTGTATGATCGTTTTCAAAAATAAGAGGTTTTCATCATCCCTGGAAAAAATTAATCTTAAGTATAAAATTCCACCTTTCTACGATTTGTCGTATTTGAGTTACAGCGCCTACAGACAGACACTCAGACATCAAGGCGAAAATAGTCAAAATGGATTCAGGGAAGGTCAAAATTGATAATTCCATTAAAATCCGGATTTCGAAAAAAATCGCGTTCACTATACTTACTTATACTATATGTATATTTCATATACATAGGTATAAGAAAGTAAAAATAGTCAGTCCGAATTTTACCCCTCTAACGCTAATGAAACTAGTTGACTGACGGCAGGCTGTATATCTACACCATAAATGTAACGTAATACAAAAAAATCATCTTTTAGAAAGTAGTTGCAAATTTTGGCGCTCACCTCTCCGACTATTAGATAAAGATGGTGAGACAGTAGAGAGAGAGAGAGTTTAGTCTGCGATACGGAATGGTATGAGTAGATCAAGGGGGGCTAGGTGAGGATACACCTCATTGTCTGAAGTCGCGCCCCACGGTCCGACTCAAACTTGGCGCGCGTAATTGGAAAAGTTCTCCGTCGGATGTGGCCTGTCTTAAGTCGTTCGGGAGGCCCTGATGTGACATGTTCGGTGAACTTTAATTTTAGCCCGACTTCAATAGAATTTTTTCCGTTTAAGAAGTGATAATGAAATTTTGGTTTAATGTAACAGTAATGTTGCTTGACGTTGTATTATTGCTGTGGTTCCCAGAGGCAGTGCTGCGCGCCTGTTTCTTTGTTATTGTTTTCTTTTTGTCGGTGTAGTGTGAATAATGTATACCATTAGCTTCCCTTTTTTTTAACTGTAAGATACCATAGGAAGTAAAAAGTAATTTTCTTAATGACGTTATATTCTTCTTTTATTTAGAAGATGCTCGTATTTTATTTAATTATTTTTCTTAGTTTTATTATTTTACTAGCTGTTATACTCGCAACTTCGTTCGCGTCATATAAATATAAAAGATGTATATCATATCAATGGCATTACTCAAAAATTCTGAGTTTTGGGAAATCACGTTTATAAACTTAGGTACATTTATAATTTAATGCTACTTTATTTTGATGATTTAGAAAAGCGCTAGTGAATCCAAATTTTACACATTTAATAGTACTAACGTTTGAACAAATTTTACCTATGTTTCACCATCCTACCACCCTTTAAAGTCCTTAAAGGCTTTGACTTGTGACAGTTTTTCATAAAAATTTTTGATCAAATTTTGCTCCCTGATGGCCACACATGGAATAAACAGTTATGAAACTCTTGCATATAAATCTATACCATCTTACTGTTCTTCTAATGAGTTTAGTACAAATTCGATATTTTTTGAGTTGAGCTCTTGCATGCTCCGAGGTGACGATATATATGCGTGGAATTTAGAGAAGAAGAAAAAGAAGACGGTTAGGTAGGTAAAGCAGATTTCTGTTATAGTCGATAAAACAGGTTACTCGTACAAATGACATTTATACCCATTGTTTTTATCTAATACATTTTTCAGGGTACAATTTTCAGAATATAAAGTAGTCTATGTCCTTCCTTAAGATGCAAGCTATCTTCCTGCCAAATTTAATCAAGATCGGTTCAGCAGTTTAGCCATATATAATAATAGATACATATATGTTTTTAATAAACTTATAAACTTATATTAATATACCTATTGTATTTTTATGATGGTAACAGGGCTATTAAGTATTAATTACCTACATAAATTTTGATGTTATTTTTATAAGCTTCTAATGTAAGCTAAGCTGACTAAAAATAGTACAGGTTATACTGTCATGCTTTTAGGTAATATACAGTAAATATTTTTTCAATTTTATTTTTTTTTGTACAGTTATGTCCGGTATTATAAAGGACCTAGCAAATTTACAAGCTAGCTAGCATTCTCAAATGAGATATCAAATTTATATGACAGTTCTCTTGGAGTTTTCTGATAACTTTGACAGATTTCGCGCACGTGTTGTATTTAAACACCAACGGTATTAAAACAGTAATATTATGAAAAATATTTAATACGGTCAAAGTCACCAACTGTGTTACAATACGTCGAAGTATCACTGCTTTAAATTTCATAGCTAATCCATAGATACTATCACAAAATTAATAACCTCATTTGTGAGTGCTAGCTAGCTTGCAAATTTGCTAGCCCCTTGTAATACCGGACATTAGATGATATAAATAATTTTTTACACGTTACTGAAGGAAAAAGTAATAAAATATTATTTACTAATGAAGTACAAGCCTTTTTAGTTTACTGCCTTCCATAATTTGGTTACTTATTCAAAGTCAGAAGGCAGTAAATACTATTTATAAATTAAAACAAGCAATTCAGGTTATAAATAAGACACTAGAATTAAATAAACCAGAAACTATCTGAAAGTATGCTGGAAACATTGATCCTATTTTTCTATAGGCCTTTATAAATCTTATTAAGGTTTATTCCAATACATAGAAGAAATATTAAGTAAGATGCACTTAACAAACATTTTTAATACTAAAACAATTATTGAAATCAATTAAACTAATATTTCTAGCTTCATTTTCAAGTAGATTTCAATTTAAGCTGGTAATTAAAGAAAATGTTTTACAATTCATCCTTAATAACAGAAAAAACCTCTTAAAATAATTACATTGCATGATATCTAGCTAGACTAAATGAATAAAAAACGATGTACTAATGTAATGTAAGGGGCAGAGAAAATAGGCTTATATATTCATTTCTTTAATGGTTTCTTGCACAATTAAAATACACTTTATACTTATTGTTAATTAACTATTAAAAAAAATATGATGATGCATGGGCTTATACCATTTTAATAAAAATAGTTTAGGGTTTGTCTTATGCCATTATAAAAATTAAAAAAATATAGAATTGAGGGGTATGCAGCAACAAGGAGTTAACTCCAGTTTTTATAATTTGTGGGAAAATAGAAAAAACTGTTTAAAAAATGGAGAATGTATTTAAAATTTTAAATCGCCTTTGTCTTCGTCCAATTATTATTTCTCACCGACCACATGTTTTGGCCAAATTCCATTTAGAAATACGTCAAATTCGCATTCTAGAGTCAATTTTATTCTAGAGTTAACTCCTTTTTGGCCCAAATAGTTGAAAATTATTTTCTTTTTAAAGTAAGGAAGCATTGAATAATTTTCAAGGAAATTAGTTTATTTCAAAAAAGAACACAGTAACGACGAACGAGTGTACTAACTAAATTCTAAGCCCAAAAACAAAGAGTCAGCTCCTGGAGTTAACTCCATTTTTACCCAAGCGAAAGAAACAGCTAACTCATTCTAGCGGATACCTTGAGAACTACAACGGTAGGTAGTAACTCTTTGTTGAATCAAACGAAAGAATGATTTTTGTCCCCCAAGAAACGGTTGTTAACTCTGTTTGGCCTAAAAATGGAGTTAACTCGTTGTTGCTGCAAACCCCTCATTTGTATAATCAAATCAAAAAAAGGGGAGGTAATATTGTGATTACTTTCATTCTTTACGAGAATAATTAATTCATTATAGACTAATCAACATTAATATTTTCAATATAAGATTTCCTTTTACCATAGAATAAAAATTATTTAAATGATCTTTATTTCCCTTAAATATATAAAATTTTAAACGATATTTTCATCTAAGCATTTGTATAATTAATAAATAAAAGGCATTAAAAAGTAATTAAAGCAAAAAGACACAATTTAGTAAAAATACATTTCAGAATAATTAAAAAAATAATAATGTATTCTGTGTTCTCTTTACATACAAATTTTTAACAAATTACTTTAAAACATGAGACTGTAAATTTAAACAAAATTTGTTTCTAAAAGCGATTCAAATTAACATTTTAAATTACTTTATATATACGTCAAATTAAAAACATTATGAATTTATGTATACAGGATATTCAAATATAGTGACAATCTCAAGAATATTAGATAATATACTAGCTGACCCGACAGACGTTGTCCTGTCTTAACTATGAATATTGAATTCGAATTGGTAATACTTTACTATAAAATTAAAATATAAAATTAAAAATTAATAGGGGTTGATCGTAGAAGGGTGAAAATTAAGAGTAATATGAATTTTTTTTTATTCTAAGGTCATGACAAAATAAAAATAAAAATCTTGCCAAAAAAAAATTAAAATTTTTAATTAATAAATAAAAAATAAGGGGTTGATCGTAGAGGGGTGAAAATTTAGGGTTGTATGTATTTTTGTATGATGTACCATAAAAAAATAAAAAAAAAATTTCAAAAAAAAATAAAAATAAAATTTAAGGGTGGACCACCCTTTAACATTTAGGGGGATGAAAAATAGATGTTGTCCGATTCTACACCCTAGCCGATATGCACGCTAAGATTCACGAAAATCGGTCGAGCCGTTTCGGAGTAGTTCAATTACGCACACCGTGACACGAGAATTTTATATATTAGATTTTATTTATTCTATAGGAAAATTGAAAGTAATTGAATAATATAGTCATATCAATAAAAATCTATTAAAATCCACACATGGCTATTGCCGCGCAACCCACTTGACACAACTCAAAAAATACCCTTGCTAATCGATTCGTGAATCGATCCCAAGTCCAACGAGGTACATGAAGTCATATATGAAATTGTTTTTATGAAAAATGGACATTATGCCTGTCAGTGGTGCGCGGAGGGTCATGACCGGAAAAATTCCTAAAATGGATTAAACTTGAACTACAGACCTACCATTTAGCGAAAACCCGAGGTCCCTAGGTGGTCAGGGGGCCGAGATCTCGCGGTGGAAGACAAACGGACGGACGGACAGAAAATCGAGCATATAAGCGCTACCACTTCGTGGGTTGCGCTAAAAATTAATATACTCAAAAATGAATCCTAACGATTTAAAATTAAAAAAAATTTCTCATAACTTAACCAAACCCTATTTACTCGAAAGTATACAAAATCTTAGGTACTAAGTATTTACTCTCGTGAAAACTAACTAAAATTGGTAAATGAGACGTCACCTACGTTATACAGGGTCTCCCATTTTAATCTATCACCTCCCAAATTTTTGTTATCTAACAATTAAATCAAAAAATGCTTCAAACAAAAGTTGTTTGGTTTTGAGGGGGACCCAAAATGGCGTTATTAATTTTTGATTTTTTAGACGTTTTCATGGTCAAATAGGGCCAACATTTTTTTTTCCAAATGGAAACCTATATTTTTTTATTACAATATCTTATTATTTGGAAAAAAACAAGCAGCTTTTGTTTAAAAAAAAAGTTTGTATGACTAATTTTTTTTTATATTTAACAAAATAATTTTAGATTAAGATATTTATTAATTTTTTACTCGAAACCCATTAACTTTTGAGGAAAAGTATAAAAAAAACAAAAAAAATGAAATTATTAGGAAAATTATATCAAGATTTTTTTTTGTAAGTTTTACTCATCTTCAATTATATTGAATCACATATAAGTTCAATACATTATTTGTGATATGCTTATCTATAACACGATTTTAGTAAACACTGCTCAGTCCCTTGGTTAGATAGCGTGTTAAATATAGCCTACAGAGAAAAAAAACTGTGTTGGACCAAGAAAACCTTGCTTTGTATATAACGAAAACAATATTTTCTAAATATAAGAAACATACTCTTAATCCAACTACGTTATTCCTTCGTTCAAGAATACTATAGTTGTTTTAGAAGATCATTGCTTATCTTAAGAAAATATTGTTTTCGTTATATACAAAACAAGGTTTACTTGGTTTGAGAAATCCTTTCTACCAGTGTATGTTACTACCGGAATCCCAAAGTTTTTGAAATCATAATATTTACTATTTTTTTTAATTTCAATGCTAACCAGAAAATATATTTAATTTTTGTTATACGATAGTGGAACATCCTGTACACAAAAACATACATTTATATTTATATAAGTTTTATGTTAATATAAACAACATTTTACCGTATTTCAGAAACTCGTTTTATGTTGAAAATATTAAGAATAAATTTATGAAAGTTTTAACGGCCCAGTATTAAAGTTGTTACACATCCCTCTCTCATCTTCCATTTGCTGTAATTGGGCAGATGGTGGGGAAAATACAAGCAACCGCATTTAAAATAAAGCTAGAATTATGTAAGGGTAGTCAAAGAATGTAATAAACTCGGATGAAATATGCCCAACCATTCTTTTGTGGGTTTTCGAGAAATAATCTTCATCTGCATTAAAAAAAATAATCAGGTATAATCTTTGCCCTTCGTTTTTAATGGAAAAATGGTTCATTATATGTTTTTTTTTCATATTCGTTGTTAAAAATGTTATTTTACTTTGATGTTGAAAATAGATTTTATGTTTTTTTGTTCATATTGATATTCACATATTATATGAAATGTGTTCTGCGAAATATGAAAAGTGATTAAATTTTTGTTTCATAATTTCAATCTTGCAAATTACAAGCGAGATAGCATATCTATTTCTCATAACCTATAGCAATGGTGCATTCTAGGGGGTAGAAAAAATTTGAATCATCTGAACTTTAAAAATATATCCCCCCCACCCCCGCCTCCAGCTGTTTTAAAAGTAAATTATAGTAGTCTTTGGAAGAGAAATTGTTAGTAGAAATACGCACGAAAAAAAATATTTCATAACAATCACTCAATTTTTAAATAAATATTACCATTTGACGTAGTAATCTTAAAACAGTCCAAAATATTGCAATTCTTGTTAGGCCACGTGCTTTACTAAAATTACAATATCAATTAGTGATTTTTGCGTGTAGAATGAAATCTATATTATTGGTAGATATAGTTTAATTTGTTATAACAATTATTAATATAATTAATTTAACACAATCGTATTCGTATTGTCTTTTAATTGAAATGAAATAATTTGTATAGCACTTTATTAACAAATAATTCAACTTAAGGTAGTTGGTCCGTAAACATTGTTTACGTCAGATTTTGTTTAAATTGCACAGTAATATATCCCAGATTAATATCTGAAAAATAGCCCATTTTTATTAAAATTGACCATCTCAAAGTCATGAAAAACAATCTCAAAGTTTATCTTTTAACACAGGTTATATGGACTAACCGTACACCAACGTAACGTTTTATTAGTTAAAATTTAAACGAAACGTCAGTTTTCCATAAAAAAAACTGACATGTTGTATATTTATATGAAAGAAAACAGTATACAAAAAATTAGAATTATGGACCATCTCGTTATTAAGATTTAACCAGATTTAACTACCAAACCATCACATAAATTACAGTATTATTGACAATGTGGCTACAGCGCATTAATTTGGTTATAATAAAAAATACGCGAAATAATCAAATATTTTTTTACGAATTATGTTAAGTGGGTAGAAGATAATTCAAATAAATTTCATTAATTATAAATATATTCTGTGGTAGCTTAGATGATAAAATATAATCATCTGACAATTAATTATTAATAGATAATATGCAACGTTGCCATGATCATTTTTCTAATTTATAAAAATGTACTCATGGCCTAATGTGATTAAATTATGATGGACCAACTACCTTAAGAATAATTAGTTGAATAAATCATGCATGTGAATAATATTTACGAATATAGTAAAAGCATATTATTAAATTACAATGGAGATTGTAGAAGTTACTCAATTGACAACAGGTATATGTTCAAACTAAATATGGAAATTTTAATCGGCAACTGTATTTTTTATTAAAAAAATTATCAAAACGCACACGTGGGTGTTGCGCGCAACACACTTAACACAACTCAAAAAATAACATTACCAATCGATTCGTAAATCAATCCCAAGTCCAACGAGGTACATGAAGTCATATATGAAAAAATTGAGGGGAGGAGTCATGACCGGAAAAATTCTTTAAATGGGCTAAACTAGAACCACAGACCTACTATTTAGCAAAAACTCGATGTCTCTAGGTGGTCAGAGGGTCGAGATCTCGCGGTGGAAGACAGACAGACGGACGGACGGAAAATCGAGCATTTAAGCGCTACCACTTCATAGGTTGCACTAAAAATTGAGTATTTTTTTCGTGTAATCATAAATAAATACAATAAATGAATCAAATACCTAGTAAAATAAAGTATATTGTTGTAATGTATTGTTAAAAACAACAAAACGATTGTGCTTCTTTTTTATCCCTATTAACTGGATGTGACTTGTGAAAAATTTATTGCAAACCGTCGCAATCAGACGTTGATTGTGATATTTGTCGTTTTTATCGTGACTTTCTAAACCAAACCATTAGGTAGAAAAAAATACAGTTTGTTTTTTTACATATTGCAAGTCAGTATAATATATTAACTGTGTATAACTTTAACTACAATATGTTACAGAATAAACACCCCAGAATCTTTATTCTAAACACCATTTTTGTATAAAAATATAAATATAAATAACAACTAACCGTTTTTAATACAAACTCAAATTAGGTTTCATATAGATCTACTATGAAAACATATTTGTATATAGTATGACTCCGGTTCAAGCGACCAACTGCTTATAGCGACCTATTTTGACAATAAATTGAATAAATTGTCCGGTTAGAACGACGCGCAGTGTAATGTTTCCAATATCTACGCACAAGCAATACCTCTTCCGGCTTTTTCCTCTCTACTATATATGTTGATTGTTGATTAGTAAAATTACAGACTTTCTACGTCAGTAAATACATATTTACATGCATAGAATATAGGTACACTGTATCTCTGATCAAACTGTAATACATTATGTATGTATGTTATGTGCAATGTTTAAGTAAATACCATTAATGTTACTTTTTGTTAATTTTAATATTTGTTTTATTTAAATAGAAATTAGTCTATGTAAAATTATTATTTCATAATAAGAATTACAGCAATATTAATTTGTACATAATAAAAAACAAGCTTAAATTATCCGGTAAATTGCTGAATATCTTTAAAAAAGACAAAATAACTTGGACGTTAAAAAAAAATTACCGATCGTTTAGTGCATCATCCGGTTAGTAAGAACTATGGTCGTCGGTCCCATGAGGGTCATTATATCCGGATTATATATATATTTATAATTCATTCATGGAATCTATACTATGTCCGTCTGTCTGTCTATCACAGTTTTCTAGATACTGAACTGTTAAATTTAAATAGCTGAGAGTTGGAAATTAAAGTAAACCAATTTATAAAAATAAAATAATAACCCTTTGACGTTTTTCAAAAAAGGGCATTTGGATTAACATTTTTTTATTCAATCATAATGAAAGGGGTATCAAATGAAAACTGACAATTTAAAAAAATGATTAAAAGTTGTCGGAATAGCAAAAAAAGGTCTAAATATTCGGAATTTTAACGCTTTAACGATTAACGAAGTTAACTTTTTTATTAACGAGTTAACGATTAACGAAGTTAACTTTTCGATTAACTGTGCCCACCTATGATAATAAACAGGGATTTTTTAAAGAAAAAAGTAGTGTAGTATTTATTTTGAAGCACACTATATATTTCTATGTATAACTATATATAAACTGATATATTGTTGTTTGTTTAATTGTATACAAACATACATTTAGTAAGAAATCTTAGAGTTGATTCACATGGGTGATTTTTGTCTGAATGAATACAAATGAGACTAGTTTACTTTCCTGTCAATAAAACCATTTATTATTTTTTGTACTTTTTTCCAATGCAAACACTTAACGCTTTGAAAATGCAACAAACATAAAAAAAATCTCACTCGGATATTTTTATACTACCAAAAAAAATATTTTCTATACTATCTACACAAATATCTAACGAGATGAAAAAAGATTAAATAGTTCCTCTATTATAGAAAACATACAACTTTAAACGTACTATAATTCATAGTTTTATTAATTTTGAAATATATTCCAAAAAAAGCAAGTGGTGACATTTTCTTTTCTATTAATTATTTATAAGTATGTTCCAAACTTTTTGAGATTTTTTCATTATTACCTTGTAGGCAGATAACAGGCCCGAATACGACTGACTGGTAACCGGGCAAATTCCCATTAGACCAACAAAAATATAAAATTTAATATTTTTTTAACTCAAAAAAATCTATAATTTTATGCACATAACTTAAGTCTATTACTTATCCATAATTTACTTAAATTATTTTTTGTACATAGAATCTATAGATTAAATAGTCCAGTAGCTAGAAGGTTATGACAGATAGACAGACAGACAGACAGGTAGACAGACACAGTGTTTCCATATGCTTCATTTTCCAATTTCTTTACGAAACACTTTTATTAAAAAAATATTTATTATTTAGAAAAATTCCCAATTAAAAAAAAAACATTTTTGACTGTAATGCTGGCACAAATCATATCAAGATAACAATTTGACTTTTTTCTTGAGTAGGTAGGGGAAAGCAGGTAGGATTCGTACACTTTTTACTCTGAGCCTTACAAAAAATAAACTATTATCTATTACTAAATTATTTTAATACCGCTATGTTACCCATATATCTGGCTTTAATACTATGAAGTGTAGTTTTCATATAAAACAGCATGGGGAAGCTACGGCAATTTTCCTAAAAAATGAAAAACGTACGAAGGTACCCCATGCATGGGGTAGCTTCGTACAGTCAAAGAAAATGCCATTTATTCAATGTATTAAATTCATTTATTGAGGTCAAAGTTAACACAGAATCAGCCTTCATGTAGTAATCTAACAATTATTGTATTTAAAGTACTTATAATTGCTTAAACATAAATATATAAGACTTTTAATTTAATTCTTGGTAAACAATCTTTTTGCAGCCACCTAAAACATAAAATAGAATTGTGTTTATCGTGAAATGTGAACAGAATTGCCTATAGTTACAAGTAGAGGTATTAGGTATCTAGTAGAGCAGGATTCGTACAATACGAATCTACCCCACTCATAACTGTACGAAGGTACCCCAACCCGAGAAATCAACAAATTAATTTGGAATAAAAATTACCGTTATAGTTACACTAAAATGACTATTTAAATATTAAACCAAGATTTTAAGGCATAAACTATAATACATCACTTTTATAATTCGAGCATTACTTATACCACCAAAGCGTGTTCAAAGATGAAAACAAAAAAAAACCTAAGCAGAGCGAAAATACATATCGGCTTGCTCCATCGAAGCCGGTGGCCGTACTATCGGCCCGCCCCGCAGGTACTCTTTGCGTATGAGGGGGAGTCACCCATACAAACGCGAACATGTAAATGTATTAGATAGCATAGATATCATCACTGTACGAATGCTCCTTGTGTACGAATCCTACCTGCTTTCCCCTACCGACAACTATACAAATACTTCATACAGGCATATGAATATATAAAAATAAAAACATATGTATTCATATATTATGCACATACTACAACATGAAAAATAAAAAATAAATGTCAAAACATGGCTTCATTTGTTTAACATTCCCCACTATAAGTGCTCGAGTTTTTTTTCCAACTAAATAGGTACTTACAGTATCATTTTAATTTCATTCCCTTTCAAATATCGTTTGTCCCATTCATCTCCCCTAGTTGATTTTTTTTACTAGAGAAGTAAACTTTTCATGCGCTTTGTGAGTTGAATGCATTCAACAATTATAATAAAGTTAATATTCTATCTATCTCTCTCACTCTCCACTTTAAAGACAAAACTAAAGCCATAATTAAATTTGCATAAATTTTCTTGCAATTAACTTTATTTGTCTCTTAAGCTTTACGACCACTTATTTATCGGTAATTTTTAAATACTTATTTTTATTTTTATAAGTATCATATCTTCTATTAAAATTATAACTATTAAAAAATCTTTTAGAAACCAAACAGATATGAGATTTAATAAGAATTCAAAATCAAAATGTATTAAAAATCTTAAGGTTATTCGATCATTAGAGCAATGTATAGATAAAAGTATAAGATTTTAATATGTTATTTATGGATAACTCATATATTTTACTAAGTTTTATTTTAAATATTGGACGTATGGTTTTTGAGTAATTGGATATTAAAAATAGAATTTTTAACACACCATAAATGAAAGAACTTGCCGAAAGTGCTCTATTTATTGAAATTCTACACAATAGGCTATACAGAGACATTTTAAAAACTTATTATTCGAAACTTTAACCCTTTTAACTACTATAAAAATTATAAGACAAATATATTCACGAGTAATTTATTCAAAATAATGAAAAACTAGCTTTGCCATTACAGCAAATTAGAACATGTTATTATTAATAGGTACCGTTCTTTTTCAATTCAAAATTAAATTAAACTTTTTTACTTTTAATAATTACTTAATAAAGTAAAATATTCCATTAAATGTAGGTACAGGTGTTCTGAATATAAATTAAAAAACAAAATTTTTCGAAACCAAATCTTTTTTTACAGTGTGTTAGACGTATAACCTTAAATAATGATAATATTCAAACTATTAAATAAATAAAATTTACTTATTATCACTTAAGATCGCAACGAAATATGGTCTAATGGGGTTATAAAAAATGTACAAATAAATTACAGTTAAAATATGACGACTGAACTCTCAAAAATCAACCTTCAAGGAATGAATCACCATTATAAGGGGTAATATCATATGTATTAAAAATATTACTAATGTCCGGTATTATAAACGACCTAGCAAATTTGCTAGGTAGCAAGCACTCTCTAATGAGATATCAAACTTATAGGCGAGGAGCCACCAATCCTGAAAGCTCCGTGACACGGATTCTAATATTTTTAATAATAAATAAAAGTTAACGTTTAGACGAACAAGATTTGCTTGGTCGGCGTGGATTTGATTGGCCGGAAATATTTTAATTAAATTATTTATTATTAAATTTCCATAATTTTTTTCCGTCATCACGGATTTTGATCAATCTTATATAGAATTTTGTGTGAAATATTATGTTCAACAAGAAAAAATCCGGCCGACCAATGATTTTTAGCCGGAAAGGTCACGCATACCTATTTGAATGGTGTGAAAAGGGGTAAAATTTATCCATTACCACAGAAACCTTTTTTTTTTTTTTAATTCACGCGTTTTAATGTCACATTTATAATTATCTTGGTATGCGTGCTTACAAACTGCCGAAAGTATCGCGCATACCAAATTTTAACTATTCGCTTTTCAACGGTTTCTATATTTCTGTAAAGAGTGAGTGAGGCAGATTTTTGGTTCAAGTTGAAACCTTGCATGAGTTCGTCTCTTCCTATTCCCTACGAATTTAACATTGACCTGCCTCAAAGATTTTCCACTTAAAAAAATGTTCGTCTCAACAAAAAATCCTCATAAAATCATTAGATACTGACGTGTTAATTATTTGTCTCGGAAACATACATAAATTCAAAGAGCAAGAAGTATGGATCACAACCAAAACCAATAACGAAATAAATTACGTAAATTATACACAACTCGCAGAAGTTTTACAGGTTGTGATTACACAGCAGCTTTTGTTCGTAAAGGAAAAATTAAAGCCTACAACCTCCTGTTAGAAAATGAAGAATATCAGAACATGTTCGAGCATTTGACAAATCCGGAAGACATAAATGATAAAGAAAAGACAGATTTAGTTCAAACATTTACAAATGAAATGTATAACGTAAAAAATAATGATGTTAATATAGCAAGATTTGAATTATTCTTAAAATTTTTTGCAAGTACAACCGACAAAGAAAAATTTTACAAAAGTATGATAAATTTCAATTCAAATAATATTCCACCATGCTGGAAAACTTTAACGCAAAAAATATTACGCACCATTTTTGTAAACGCAATGTGGCAAAATGCTACTAAACCTATTTGTACATTATATGATCCAACAGAATGTGGATGGCAAGTAAATGAATCCAGTAAACTCGAACCATTGTGGTACATTGGCCCATCGGCACCGTTAAAGGTAGAGGAAATATTAAGTTACCAACAGAATGAGGAAGAAAGCAAAGAATCAGAAAAAGAGAGAAATGATAATTTTGATGATAATGATGTAGATGATTATTGATTAATAAACTTGAATTGAACATATTTTTTGTATCAACCTTCATTTATTATATAATCAACCCAAATAAAAATTTTCCTGTATTTCCTCTTTTCCATATTGATTAGTATAATAAAAAGTTAAAAACTTAAGGAAGAGACCAGAGGTAGAAGAAAGACTCTAAAAGAAATGTCATCAAGTAAGTGAAATCTATAACAGTATAATCCTCACTCACACAATAAAATTTGGTATGCGCGATACTTTCGGCAGTTTGTAAGCACGCATACCAAGATAATTATAAATGTGACATTAAAACGCGTGAATTAAAAAAAAAAAAAAAGGTTTCTGTGATAATGGATAAATTTTACCCCTTATCACACCATTCAAATAGGTATGCGTGACCTTTCCGGCTAAAAATTATTGGTCGGCCGGATTTTTTCTTGTTGAACATAATATTTCACACAAAATTTTATATAAGATTGATCAAAATCCGTGATGACGGAAAAAAAATATGGAAATTTATTAATAAATAATTTAATTAAAATATTTCCGGCCAATCAAATCCACGCCGACCAAGCAAATCTTGTTCGTCTAAACGTTAACTTTTATTTATTATTAAAAATATTAGAATCCGTGATCACGGAGCTTTCAGGATTGGTGGCTCCTGGACTATTATATGACAGTTCTCAGTAAGTTGGTTTTTACCGTTTTTACGCAATGTTAGTAAATACACTTTAGTAAATATACTTTACATAACTTTTTTTTACTTCCTTTGTATGAAACTATCTATCTAAAACGGTAAAAACCAACTTACTGAGAACTGTCATATAAGTTTGATACCCCATTTGAGAGTGCTTGCTACCAAGCAAATTTGCTAGGTCGTTTATAATACCGGACATAAGTGTATTACTTATAAATAATAATTTATTTGTTATATACATACATACATATTTTTTATTATAACACAAAATGTGCCTTAACTTATTTTAGATGCGATGTATATCAAGTAAGTACGATAACTCTGTCAAATTCTGTTTATATTTCAAATCTCTTGTATGATCAATCTGTTATCGATGTTTCACAACCCGTATTCACAAAAATCTCCTAACACATGCTAAAAATAGTACCTACCTCTAGGTAGTAAATGATATTCCAAACAGAGATTGTGGTAATCTGGGCCAGAATACGGAAGATGCGCCCAAGTAGAGTGAAAATGTAGTTATTCAATATTACACCAGTGGCTGTTACAACGAGATAAAATAAGGTGCACTATATAAAACATTTTTTTATAAATTCAAGATTTATTTAATAAGTTAGATATATTTGAATCTGTATGGGGGGGGGGGGGGGGGAGAGTTAATTTTGTATTTAAAGCTAGGTATTGTTATTACAAATACACTTTTTTTTAATAAACTTATTTTATACATTGTTTTCATTTATTGTTAACTATTTATGCAGCGCATGCAAAGATACTTAATGAAATTTACATAAAATATCATACACTGAAATGATCTTCATGAAACACTCACTATCTATTAGTGAAAACCGGAATAAAATCCGATCAGTAGTTATTGAGAAAGTCGTGTACAGACAGAAGCAGCGGGAGATATTGTTTGTTTTTTTTTTTTTTAGATAATCTTACAAATTTTATACATACTATTTTTATACAATGAAACGGTTGATTAGGTATTGAAAAAAAATTATATGTATAAAAAGTTGTTATGGGTGCTACGGGACTTTCTTATTCGTAATACTACGAAAATTTCTAGCAAACTAATAAGAGACAAACAAATAAATGGGGCATAATATTATACATAATAATATTCTCTACAACTTTTCATTGTCAAAAATAATTCGAAAAATTCAAAAATTGATAAGAGTAAACATCCGTTTCCGGTTTCACCAACAAGATTTTTTGTTCTTAAATGAATATTAACCCTTATTTTTACAGTCATTTTTGGGTTACAGCGTCTACAGACAGACACATCATGGCGAAAATAGAATGGATGCAAAGAAGATCAAAATGGGTATTTTCGTGAAAATATCGAATTTACATAAACAATATTTAAATATAAAAATAAAATATACATATCGCACCCCCGCAAAAAAAGTGTCACAGCTCAAAAAATGTAGTTTTGAGGAAACAGAAATAAATAAAATTATAACAATTTAGGTAAATCAAAATTGTAAAAGTAGTATAGGAAAAGGACTGATACATATTATTTAATTTAAATATTTCAGTATTCTTGTGATGTTTGAAAAATAGTAATAGTATAACTATTAAAACGCTTAGTGATTAAGTATTTAAAATAAAAAATGTAACATTTTTTTAGAATATACTATAGTCTATTTCATTTAAGTTTGCAGTGGTGGGCGGGGATTAGACGGTACGATTCACACAGGAACTATTTTATAGCTAACAGAAAAGTTTTTTCACTAGAAATTTATTAAATCTTAAACCTTTCAGTGATTTTTTTTCAAACTTTCACTGTATTTAGATTCATTCTTCATACAAAGTATAGGCTAAAATTTATTTTCAACACATTTATAGTTTTTATGCTGTGATTTTTTTGTTTGGCAAAACGGGAAATAACTCGCAATTTAATTTATTACTGATTGTTGTAAATACTCAATAGTGTTTTTTTTCTTGACGTCAGACGTGTAATTTTTTTAAAACCACGTAATTTTTGGCATATCTAAACTGTCATATAACTTTTAATGGAATTTACAAGAAATTAAATTCACCTTTGTGTCATAAATATTACTTTTCTTATATCCTAATGTGAACTGTATAAATACATACATTTGTAGAATAACTAATCTGACAGTTTGAATTTAATTGCAATTATTTCCAAGGCAACATGATGTATTGCATTAGTGAAAATTGTGTTATTGTGAATTTATCTGGCGTTTTGACCAATCAGGAGCGCGTATTATACTTCCTATGCTAGCTACCGCTGCAATCTTAAATGAAATAGACTATAGTTATAATCTGTTTCATTTAAGTTTGCAGTGGTCGCTAGGTGATTTGACCGTACGAATCACGTTTCTACCGTCAAATCACCCAACAACCACTGCAAACTTAAATGAAATAGACTATAGGTAGGTACACGAAGTACATTAAAGGCAATTTTTAATAATTTGGAATCATTCTACATATTTATCTCAAATATGACATTTTTTGAGCTGTAACACTTTTTGCGGGGGTGCGATATATGAATAGTGTCCGACCGAAACTGGTTTTTACGACCGAAACCGAAACCGAAAACGAATTTCGGCAACAGTCTCAGTTTCGGCCGAAACCGAAACCGAAACTTCCTTACAAGGATCATGTTTTGAGGGAAAAATGAAGAAAACATTATTATAATCAGTCAGTCTTTATTTTTTTATCTTTAAATCACATAGCTATGCAGTCTTCGACATTTTTACTTATTGGTATGATAATAATCAACATAACAACCCCTCATTTAAGAAAAAAAATTAATTGCGCCTTAAAAATACTCAAAATAGGTAAGGTGTTTATTTGAGTAGTTAGATTCTTCTTTTGAATATTATTCATGTTTTTTTTTTAAATATTAAACATAAAATTACCTATTTTTGATGGAATTTAACGCGACGAACTTGACCGATCACAGCGCGAGAACTCCCGAATGCAGTTTCGGTTTCGGTCGTAGTTTTGGCAGGTTTGCCGCCGAAACCGAAACTAAACCGAAACTCGTTTTTTTGCCGAAACTCGACCGAAACCGAAACCGAAACCGAACATTCGGTCGGACACTAGAATATACATAAGTAAGTATTGTATAAAGCCGATTTTTTTCTAAATCTAGATTTTGATGGAATTATCCATTTTGACTATTTTCGCCATGATGTCTGTGTGTCTGTCTATAGACGCTATAAGTCAAATACGACAAATCGTAGAAGGATGAAATTTTATATTTAAGATTAATTTTTGTCTGGGAAGAAAACCTCCTATTTTTTAATAAAAGATTAACCCCTAGATTTCATCTAACCCATTTATATGTATATATGATAATCTGCAATAAAATATAACAGAATACGAACAAATGTAATAAATAAAACACAAAACACGCCTCCAAATTCTAATCACCCTGTTTTTAGTTCGAAAGACCGCCACTGCAGCGCTGTACAAACTTTACGCCCTCTACAACATAGAAGGCAAACGGGCCAACATGTTTAAACGTGTATTACATACATTATTTAAATTGAATGTTTCTTTTTAAAGACTTTGCACCACACAAGATGTCTCTGCTCTCTAAATTAACTTTTACACTGACGTGTTTGTTCACTTGATTGAATCAACTTTGCTCATTTGTTCATTGATTAACTTTTATTTATAAATACAGTTTTAGATGTTTTATAAAGCAAGGTACACCATTGCAATAATTGATTTCTCGCAATATTGTAGATACGAGAAGCTTTGTGATTGTTTTAAAATGAGAAAAAAAATTGATCTCCGATTTTTTAAATTTAACTTGATGTATCCGTTTCAGGTAAACACAATTTTAATACACGATAAGAAATATGGTTAAAGTACGTTATAATTATTAATAAATATTCATATCTACAAACTAAAAACAAATTATATATATTTGTACTTTATATATTTTATAAAATCACTGTGTTTTTACGGCAAATTTAAATTTTATGCATGAAACTTAAGAAAATTTTAGATTTCATATCTAGTATGTTTATTTAATAGAAAATAACGTGAAAAGTTGAAATTTTCAAACCGCAGGTCTGTATCTCAAATCGTTCTCGAGATATGGCCTCTCAAAATGTTCGATTTTTTTAAATTTTGGAAAAAAAATGGTCGTAGCTTTTGAACGTGTGGTCAGATTTTATTTTTGTTGGCAGATTTGGAATCAGCGTGTCAAAATCTATATAATGACAGGTATAACACTTCAAAACTCGACAAAAAAAAATTAGCGAAAAATCGAAAAAAAATCAAAGGACTGGAGTATACCTTAAAAAATGCAGATTTTTGACAAAAATTTTGTTGAATTTCCAAGTAATATATCTACGTGTCATTATATAGATTTTGACACACTGATTCCAAATTTGTCAACAAAAATCAATTCTGCCCACATGTTCAAAAGTTACAACCATTTTTCTCCAAAATTTTCCAAAATCGAAAATTTTGAGATGCCATATCTCGAGAACGATTTGAGATACAGACCTGGTGTTAGAAAATTTCAATTTTTCACACCGTTTTCTATTAAATAAACATACTTTTAAACCCATTTGTTCCCGCGATCTTTTTTATCAATATCAGATGAAATATTTCAAATAATTGCATAAATTATAATAATCTATTTTTCAAACATGAAATGCAAAATCTATTGTTGATTTTTAATTTATAGCAACACAATTTATTAAGATACAACAATCGATTTAAATCAAATATTTCAAATTATTTTACATAGATTTCATTAAAATTTTAAAATTGATATAGAATTTTCTGTACTCAAATGAGTACAGCGGGAACAAATGGGTTAAGAAAATCTAATGTTAAATTTCATGCATCAAATTTCAATTTGTCGTAGAAATAAGTATTTATTTTGTAATATGTTTAGATAAACATAGAATAGTCATTACTAGAAGACACATAATAAGTACAAATAACATGACTTACATTTTAAATAAAATCTGACCACACTGTAGTACTTATTTCAGAATGCAAATCCATGTATTTAACGACGAGGTAATTATTCTACATTAAAACACGGAACATGCTCTACATATTAATGCATACACACATATATGGTAGCGTACTAGCATCAATGCCCATTACGTTCGTATTAAATTTTAATTTATGTAATACTTGACAAGTGTCATTAAAGTAAATACATATTAACGTTGAAGAACATTTTGCATAAAGTAATTAATATTAAACATGAATATTAATTAAAAATAAAAATCAATTCCATATCAATGAATATTTAATATAAATTAAGTTATGGCTGACTGACTCATCAACACACAACCCAAACTAAATTTTAGAGGTGTATTTTTTTGTGACGTTAACAACACTCACTAAATTTAAAAAAAAAAAGAATGAGGGTCAAATTAAACAAGCTTGGTTACATATTTTGATGTGCCACATGCCTTAGTATAATTTTTTTTGCCGCGCCTTAGCTTCTTAGCACCCCCTTCCCCCTAAAAAATATTTGCACATATTTTAGTAGAGGGTGTCATTTTACATGTTGAGTAAAAATTTCAAGGTTCTAGCTTATATAGTTTACGAGATATTGCGCTTTTAGTGAAAAGGACGGACGGACGACAAAGTGAAATTAATAGGGTTTCTTCGGAACCCTAAAAAGATTCTTAAGGAGAGGTTGTCATTTTTTTTTATTTCACTGTATATATTTTTTTATATTTTCACAATGGGTAAGCCATATGTTTGTTTCTCCTCCTCCCCCCCCCTCACCCCTTAAGAAAATATAGAATTCGAACTTGACCGAGATCTTTTAAATACTGCCGAGACGTGGGCCACCATTTATGTATAGGTACTATTAGGTACATGGAGAAAAATGGAATCGATTTTTTATAAAAATTACATTTGCCGATTAAAAATGTCAATTTTGTATCAAAAAATACTATCACTTTTAACATGTACTCCCGGGAAAAAATTGTAGATCTACTACATTTTGAGACAACATTATATGTATTTTTCACTAGGTTTTGATCTGTGGAGACATGTAAAGAACTACAACGGTCTACAAAGATCTAAAATGATCTACAATGATCTAAAATGATCGACAAAGATCTAAAACGACCTACAAAGGCCATTGTAACGTTGAATATATCACGATCTACAATTGTAGATCGTTTAAGATATTTGCAAGTCTCCAAATATGATGTCCTAAAATGCAAATCTATGGAGATCTGAGTAGATCTCTGCAGATCTACATTTTTTTCCCGGGCTATGAATTGAGTAACTTCTACAATCTCCATTGTAATTTTTATAATACACAATTTTTACTATATTCGTAAATATCATTTACATGATTTAATCAACTAATTATTCAAAATATGAATTATTTGCTAATAAAGTACTAGACAAAGTATTTAATTTCAAACTAAAAAAATTATGAAATACCGCGCAACCCACTTGACACAACTCAAAAAAATCCTTGCCAATCGATTCGTGAATCAATCCCGAGTCCAACGAGGTACATGAAGCCATAAATGAAAAATTTTGAGGGAAGGGGGGTCGTGACCGGAAAAATTCCTAAAATAGGCTAAACTATAATCACGGATCTACCATTTAGCGAAAACACGAGGTCTCTAGGTGGTCAGGGGGGCGAGATCTCGCGGTGGAAGACAGACGGACGGACGGAAAATCGAGCATATAAGCACTACCACTTCGTGGGTTGCACTAAAAACAATACAATAAATACTTCGATTGTGTAAAATTAATATAATTATTAATAGTATATTTTTGATTATTGGTATACCAAATTAAACTATTGGCAGCATGTGAGATGACAGCGCCAACTAGCGGTTGCAATTAGGGTGGACTTTGACATATTAAAAAACAAATCATTTTAATAAAATATCGTAATATATACATTTTATACGATTATTTATGACTATATTATTTATACTTAATATATATACTTAATATATTGTTATGCATGAAGTGTACTAACGCAGTTAGCGGGCTATAGAGAAGAATTGAACTCTTTTTATTATTGTTTAATACCGTGAAATTTTTTAATAAACAAATATCATGTAATTTAGGTGTTTGCATATAATATAAATAGGATAGCATATAAGGTACGTGAAAATTATTTATTTTGGGTATTTTTCACTCTTTAATTATGACGTATAATAATAAAATAATTAATTCATTTATGTACATTGACAGCATAACCTCAAACTATAACGCCGATGATTTTACAATGGTGTTCACCACGAGCATTCGCATCGACATTATTTCTAACTCCATCATCTTGTTCATAGCCTATAGTTTAGTTAGGCGGCTATTACACTATCAAAGAAATGTGATAAAATGTCTTTGATCAAAGAAATATGATAGTGTAATATGTCAACTTTTATAATATTTACGTAATATTTACCTTCATAATATTTCTTTTATCATAGATAATGACAGTTTCTTATATTTAATCAAAGTTTCTTGACGGATAAATCAAAATGGCGACTGAAAAGTGTTCGTGGACAGTTTCGGCTACGAAATTACTTATAATTTAATATATGATCAAATCTTTGTCAAAGATCTTTGACATATTTATTTGATAGTGTAATAGCCGCCTTAACCATGTTGACCTTTCTATTTTCAGTTAAAAACGAGCGTATTAAAAATGATAGTTAGTCCACCCAAAAACATTTTTGGCCATGTTGTGCGCTGCGATCGCTTTCGTTTCCCCCACTACCTACTTTGCACCCAGCGAATACCGATAATATAGATTTCAATCCTGCACGCAAAAATTTCTAATTGATATTGTAAGTTTATTAACAAACACGTGGCCTATCAAGAATTACCTACAATATTTTAGACCGTTTCAAGATTACTACGTCAAATAGTAATATTTCTATTAAATTGAGTGATTATTATGAAATATTTTTTCTCCCTGTATGTATGTAAGTACTATGCTATTTGATCTTTGTAATTGAGCAGATTTAACTGCAGAACTTATTTATATTTAAAGTGCATAAAGTTAAAGAAAAATATTTATATTTCTTCGTTAACAAGAAAGAAAAAACGTATATAAGAGAAAGAAGCTGTACGTAGTTTTTAACTCTCATCTATGTTCGTGAACCAGAGATAAAGAATATATTGAAAAAGTCTTCTTATTGTAGAAGTAATAACAGTTTCTGAAATGTTTTCAAACATATACAAGTTTTGTTTGAAGTTCGTTTTATGACTGCCCATAGAGAATACTCTTTTAAAAGTTTTCAATTATTGAAGTATTCAAAAACTAACTTTTATAATAAATAAATAAATCAACGTTTCAAACTTTAATCGCATTTAGTCCCATATTAACTGTTCTACTTTTATAAAGATCATACCTTTTAATAAACTATTTACTTACTTTTTCTCAGGTTACTCCATTTCTGTAAAATAAAAATAAATATATTAATGATTTGTTTGATATAAATGTTATAATAAACAGAAATATTTACAAATATATGTACTGAAGACATTTTTTTATTAATAACAGTTTCAGAAACTTTAGTAATTCCGGTTATGATAAATTGTAAAAAAATGTAAACATAGATTTTACTGGATTGAGCTATAGAAGCTGGTGTAACTGTAGATTGTCAAAAGACATAATTTCGTTGAATTGCTTCCTCGCAATATCGAGATACGAGAAGCTTTGTGATCGTTGTAAAATGAGAAAAAAAATTGTTCTCCGGTTTTAAAAATTTAACTTGATTAATCCCTTTCAGGTCAAGACAAACACTTTTTGTTCCGTGTCTGTCTATCTGTGTGTCTGTGTGTGTGTGTATGTGTGTGTCTGTCCCCTAATCCTTGTCACACGCATAACTCATGAACACTGAACCGATATTAATGAAACTTGGTTGGTTGGTTGGGTCTGGCTTGAGGACGGTCCTATTTCAAAATTATTGAAATCGTGTTTAAGAGGGAGGGGTGACATCCCAACAGATTTTTAAAGATATCTTAGGAAAGACACATGTAACGTGAAAATTTTATAGAGTTTTTTTTTGTAGAGCATTCAATTTCTTATAATATAGGTGACCCACATTTGTTGTAAAATTCCCTTACAAAGATTTATCCCAATTTGCTTTAAAAAATCGTCTATTGTTTTTTAAAGTTGCTATTTACGTTTTAAATGATTTGTTTAGTAGAAAAATAATGATTTAGATTGAAATTGTCAAAAAATTCAAAATATACGACATAATAACCAGGTGTGTATAAAGAAAAATGTCGAATTTAATTTTTTTATTAAAATTGTATTAAAATTAAATGGTTAACTAATGACAGACAGTTCGTCTGAATACTTTATCGGTTTTTATTTAAATTGTTCAATAATTAACTACCTTTGATGAATTTAGCACGAGGAAGCACTGTGCATTTTCTTGGCAGATGTATTTTTATTATTATTACTTAACTTTTACCATACAAAGTAGGTACAATACAAAATTAAATTAGACTCAAAACAGATGTCTTCCTATAAACGTAAAAATATCTAAACGTCAATTTTATCATACAAGTAACATTTTAAACTGTAAATTCTTCATAAAAATAAAACAATAGTAACTAGTTGAAAATGTGTTACATTTTCAACAATGATGGATTTAAAATTTTCTTATTTGTTAACGTTCCTGTACACTTATATAACAAATGCCATTCCCAGAAGAAGATTCTTCACAAAATGCAATTCCTCACACTCACGGCCAGCATATTCTTGTTCTATGCATTCCATGTTCTCGTATCTGTCTAGCGAAGGCAACCGCAACCTGCTGCCTTGTCTGTTATGTGGTAAATTTATTATAAAACTAGATAGAAGACAAAGATGTAGTTTCTGTATATACTGCATAACATGCACTTTGTGTATGTGTGTGTGTGTGTGGCTGTGTGTGACTTGTAAGAAAACTAACTGTGAAATATTTAACATAATTATCTCTCACGTTTAATCTGTTTATAAATAAGAAGGTTGACACGTTTAGAAAAAGAACAGAGAGATATCGATGAAACTTTGAAAATAACAAGACATCTATATTTAAAAAATACCTGCAAAACTTCATAGTTTAAGAGATATTAAAAAAAAATAATTAATATGCATTCTTATGAGAACTACATATATTCGAGACATGAGAGGACTTTTCAGTGATGTGACAGAGATAATTTGATGAAAATCTAAGCATACATACTTTATTAATTTACAAATAGGGTTGTCAACCGTCCTCTTTTTAAGGGCATCCGGGTATGGACCAAGAGCCCATGGTAGTTTTTTACCCGTCATCGAACATCCTCAAAATAATTAGCGGATTTGCAAGTAAACATACTAGAGAACAACAATCCGTCGGTCGCCCTAATCAAATTCTGTGCATAATTAAGATAATTAACGCTAATTAGCGCAATTTTCGAAACGAATTCCCGTCATAGAACATCCGAATGAAATTTATATGGAAATATAGATAAATATGTATAGTTTTAGAATATACCGGTATCCCTCACCATATCCTGTGCAAACACAAAAACCCATTTTAGGGGGTAAAAAATATGACGGTAGTTTATCACCCGTCATAGAACATCCTCAAAATAAGTAGCTAATATGAAAGTAAACATACTAGAGAACAACAATACATCGGTCGCCTTTATCAAATCCTGTGCATAATTAAGATATTTTTGTTAAAACATTTAAGTCCGTTTTTGGAGTGGTTTGCACAGGATATGGTGAGGGCGACCAGTATATTCTAAAAATATACATATTTATCTATATTTCCATATAAATTTCATTCGGAAGTTCTATGACGGGAATTCGTTTCGAAAATTGCGCTAATTAGCGTTAATTATCTTAATTATGCACAGGATTTGATTAGGGCGACCGATGTATTGTTGTTCTCTAGTACCTATGTTTACTTTCATATTAGCTACTTTTGTTTAAGGATGTTCTATGACGGGAATTCGTTTCGAAAATTTCGCTAATTAGCGTTAATTATCTTAATTATGCACAGGATTTGATTAGGGCGACCGACGGATTGTTGTTCTCTAGTATGTTTACTTATTACTTGCAAATCCGCTAATTATTTTGAGGATGTTCGATGACGGGTAAAAAACTACCATGGGCTCTTGATATAGGACGTTCGGGAGGATTTTTCAAATGTGTCCGGGGTTTTAAGAAGTTTACCTAGGTAAAAAAAAGTTCGTCAAAATTACTTACAGTAAAAAAAAGGTATTTAATTTATTTTTATATTTTTAATGGCATTTGAAATAAAAATCTAATTCGAGGTACAACATACATTTTTTTATTTTTTCAATTTGTCCTCTTTTTGTCCTCTTTTTTAATGAACTAGTCCTGTTTTCAAACCTCGAGCTTCTCGCAACCCTATTTACTGTAAATTCTTATTTAAAGAATGATTAGGAACCGCATTTTTTAATTAACAAATGATAATCTTTGTGATTTCATATGCTTCAGAGGGAGACGCCTTCCTTCACTTTATGCTTATCCACAAGCGCTTACCCCCACCGTTCCTTGCATTGCCAACCCCGCACCCTAAAGTGTCAACTGCTATCAACCTCCTAAAACATCTATTTATAAAATTTGTTTTTTTGTACATAAATATATTTTTTTAATTACCACACAAAACGACCCCCTTTCGTGACTACAGATCAAGTTTCATTAAAATCGGTTCGATACGTGCGATTCAGGGGACAGACAGACACACAGACTGTTCCAAAAACGAAAAAATTAAATGGGAATATCGAGATAAATTATTTTTCTGTTTTAAGTATTGATCACAAGACTTCTTTTTTCTTCGGATATGGTGAGGGAACAAAATCAAATCAAAAATATTTAATTTCAGAAAATATACAAATAAATGAAATATAATTTGATGTACTTTTATTTATAAAGGGTAGGTATGTTTATATACAATTGCGATTCCTAAAAATATATTTTAAATGAAATTGTATGGAAGATAAATATAAAAAAACGATATCAAAGTTCTGAAAAAGGATTGAGTTTTGTGAGGATGTTTGAATTACATTTGATATCTCAATGTTTGTTAAATATTAGATTTTTTGGTATTTTATTTATTTTTTGATATTGAATAAATAAACACATAAATACGTAGTAACATATTTACTTTTTAAACAAATTTAGGGAGCGTTGTTTTATTACTTAAACCTTTAGGTTGAAGGGGGGGGGGATTTATTAAAGGGAGACCAACGAGTTATTTTTTTAAATTATACTTACAACTTACAACATATACGAGTACATATGTATGGTATGTATTAAAAATACATATGTTGTAAGTATTTATTTAAAAAGCTGATATGGGTGCCACGAGACTTTCTTATACGTAATAATGACAGTGAACAGTGTACATGATTTTAATTTTATTGAAGGATATTTCTGACAAACTAATAAAAGATAGAATAAAATGAATGGGATATAAACTATAGACATATTATTTTATACATTATGTATTGAACGAATTTTGTTTAACGTACCTATAAGAACAAAGACGGAAAATGATGTTTACTTATGTCATTTTTTAAATTTTCGATTTCGAGACAAAAATGTTTTAGATAAAAAATGTTGAGTATGTTATTATCTATAATTTACACTCCATACATTTTTTTCCAACACTTACGATTTAGCCAGAAAGAATTTTTAAAAACATTATTTAGAATAATCCACATGGTTTATTATCAGTATTACGTATAAGAAAGACCCATTGTACCTATGACAAACACGTACACTATTCAGTCTCTATAATACGTATAAGAAAATCCCATGACACTCATGGCAGATATTTTTTCTCTGTTATGAACCATTTTAAATGTACTTAAAAACGGATACTTATTTTAAAAAATTGTTTTTTCGAAAAAATGAATAGAACATAAATTATAGGAATTATACTCGTAATTGTATGTACAATTTTTAGTCTTATCATTTTTCTCTAATATGCACCGTTACCGTTTCAAAAAAAATTCGAAAAATCAAAAATTGATATCAGTATACATCCGTCTCCGGTTCAAAGATCGTTTTCAAAAATAGGAGGTTTTCTTTCCAGGTAAAAATTAATCTTAAGTATTAAATTTCACCCTTCTACAATTTGTCGTATTTGAGTTACAGCGTCTACAGACCGACAGACAGACACACAGACATCATGACGAAAATAGTCAGAATTGATTCAGGGAAGGTCAAAATGGATAATTCCATCAAAATCGGGATTTCGAAAAAAATCGGCTTTACTTATAAGTATTGTAACTGTAAGATAGTATAAATATTCATATACATATAGGTATAAGAAAGTAAAAAGGGAGAAATTTAAGTTTTATCTATGAAAATGGAAGAAAAAAGAGAGACAGAACGAGTAATATTTGTAAAAGAAATTCTTCCTCATTGATACTAAAAACATTATATTATTTTATCTTTTTGTGTATTCTTCTTGTGCGTTTTCAACTCCCTTTTCTACCCATTTTGATAAAAGGATTTTCAGAACACTTTTATATCAATGAGTAAATATAAAACCTGAAAACTTTTTAAAAAATATTTCATTGATTAAAATTTCAGTTACAACAGACGTAAATATTTTCAAACAAACTTTATTTACATTTCAGAAATATTAATCAATTGATTGATTTATTAAACAACGAATATTTTACTTTGTAAAAAAAAATTAATTCAATTTGAAAATTGAAATAGACAGAACGGTATATAATAGTAACATGCACTAATTTGCTGTAATGGCAGAGCTAGTTTTTCATTATTTTGAATAAATTACACGTGAATATATTTGTTTTATAATTTTTATATTATTTAAAAGGGGTTGAAGTTTCGAATAATTAGTTTTTAAAACGTCTCTATATAACCAATTGTGTAGAATTTCAATAAATAGAACAATTTCGACAAGTTCTCTCATTCATCGTGTGTTAAAAACTCTATTTTTAATATCCAGTTACTCAAAAACCATACGTCCAATATTCACAATATATCATTAAAATATATAAGTTATCCATAAATAACATATTAAAATTTTAGACTTTTATCTATACATTCCTCTAATGATCGAATAACCTTAAGACTAAATTTTGAGTTAAAAATACATGCAATTTTAAATTAGTATTTCAATAAACCTATATAGTTCAAAAAAATAAAAGAAAATAGTGCATATTAGAAGCACACTTATGAAGCTCTATATGGTTCTATGGAGTGAAAAATAAGTGGTGAACATAAGCTCCCTCTAAGCGCATTGTAGTAATGACAATTTAGTACACTCTAGTGCAGTTACGATTGCTTCATACATAGAAGAGGAAAAGATACACTAACAACTTCTATACAATTCATATTCTATGTTCAATGGACAAAAATACATTTAGAAGTCGAAATCGGTTTAAACGACTTCGGTTAATAAAGTCGACTCTCGATAATTTGAAACTCAAGGGACCAGAGAAAAAGTTCAAATTACCAAGAGTTAAAAATAAGGTACTTGTCTATTATAACCTCCACAGTTTGAAAAAACAAAAATCACTACGAACATAACATAATCAGCTCTACAGATAAGCAAGTATCATGTATTATTTGAGATAATCGGCGCCAATTTGAGTAAAGTTTGTACTAATTATTATTTTTGATAATAATAACTTCTACCTATCCTTGGTTAGGGCAATCTATTGAGGCAACATCGAGTTTTGTTTAGGGTTGGTTAGTTTTCGTTAGGTATATATTAACCCAACAAAGAAACTAACCTCCCAATTTTGCCCCAATAGATTTCTCTTACCAAAATTGCAATTCAAAACGATTAAATCTTCACCTTTTCATAATGTTATTAGCAACAGTATACCTATATGTATAATAATTACCTTATGAAATTAATATTACAAACTTTACTCACATTAGCGCTGATTTTATCATGACACTTGCCTATCTACAGACTGATTATTTCTTGTTGCTAGTGATTTTATTTTTTTCAAACTGCGGAGGTTATAATAGACAAGTACCAAAAATAATAAGAGTTCAAATAACTAAAAGAAAGTTAGGGAAAAAATCAAATAAACAAGAGAAAACTAAAATTATGTACGTAACAATGTACGTAAGCAAAGGACAAGCATGTGCATGATTAGGTTTGCCAGAAGCTTAAGGTGTGAAAAGAGGATTAGTTCATTAAAAAAGAGGACAAAATGAAAAAATAAAAAAGTATATGTCAAATGAAATTTTTAGACTTTGTAGATCTTTTTTAGATTTTTAGATAATTGAAGACTTTTTTTAGTAACTTTTTTTTAATAATGATAAAAAATACCCCATATTAGAGGTACTTTTGGAGAAAAATGACATTCTCATAAAACTTTTCAAAAAAAGAAGATATTTTTCGACTTTGATGAGCTATAACTCGGAACTAAAAACACGAATAACAATAACCGTAATACTGAAAAATATGTTCGTTTATTACCTATGAAACTGACTCATTTTGGTTGCTCTAGACACGTTACTTTGGAAGTTATGAGATAATCTTCGTTGTAAGAAATACTCTGAAGAAAAAAAAACATTCTGTAGCTCAGAGGGTGTTGAAGATAGACTCACAATGAGTCAGGGAATTAGCTCCTAAAATATCTGTATCCCAAGCCGGACCAACCTGTATATTAATATGTTTAATGTTCAGGACCAAAAATGAAACAGTTACACTCCTGTGTAAGTAAGGACAAGTATATTTACAAACTACTTTCTGTCTCTTTCTGTTGACACGGCTGTTTTCGAGTCAGATGCGCGGTCCATGTTTTTATGTCTATGGTTATAATCGATTTCGACTGTAGTTTTAAAATAAACTTAAATGATCTAAACATTAAGTTACTTTCTTCAAAACCTTTTCACTATACAGCAGACATACCATTCTTTCATTAAGTCAAATTATCACATGTAATTCGATTTCAGCAGTAAATTGTTGAGATTCGAACAAAACATCTAATCATGTATCAACCTATACACTTCCACCACCTCTTCCCATTGCTTCTCTTATATATCCCTTCGCACAGATGTATTGTCCGTTGCAGTCGCATCGCCAGAGGCAATGCAGTCGGCACACTCCCGCCCACACACACACACACACACGTACACACATCCATACATACACACACTGCCAGTGGCGGCTCGCTAGAAGAAACAAGGAAGGCAGTTACTTTCGATTTATAAAGGTATAACAAAACTAACGTATTTAATTTTTTTATTGAAGACAAGTGCATTGGACCCTGTGTGCCTCGGGTTAATATCTACAAATTATACACATATGTAAATTAATAAAATTCTTTATTCAATTGCTAATATTTTTTATATAAATGACATTTGTACGCTATGTGACATGGAAACAAAACACGATTGGATGCACTGAAAAACTATCTAACTATTGGTGAAAACCGTATTAAAATCGGTTTAGTAGGTAGTGTTACCTGTAATATGTAGAAAAATTCAACTTTAAAGATTTTGGTTACTGAATAAATAAATGTAAGTATCTTTAAAACAATAAAAAATGGCTGTAAAAAGTATCACGAGACTTTCTTATATCTAATTATGTGTGTACAGTGTACACTGTACGTGTATTTACTTATACTATATAAAAATTGAATTTTAATTAATAGATCATTCAAATTCAAATGTGACTTTAAATATGCCACTGTAACTATAAATCTAGAAAAAAATGTAGCCTTATGGGCTTTTTATTTACCAAAAATGAACTAAAGAAAATTGACTACATTCTTTAAGAGACAGGCGGTAAGAGAGGATCCCCTATATTGAAGTATACTATTCAGAAAAATATATTTTACATCTAAAAATTGTAAAAAATATAATTTAAGATTTTTTACGTGATAGTTCATATGTTAATGGCAGTATTTTTTATTTTTTTGAGATTTAAATACAATAATGTCTCCCCAATTTTTAGATTGTTTTATTAGCCAAAGGACCCCTCATTAATCTTATAGAAATTGGGTTTCAGCGAAATGGTCTGAATTTTTTATATGTTATAGCCCTGATCATCCCGGTCAAAAGTCCCAATGGGCACAACCCTCCATATTGCGTATTTTTTCCGCTAGAGGGCACGGTATCTCCATAGTTCTATCACGAGTTACGTAGAGTCAAATTGCAAAAAAACCGTTAAAAAAAGCTGACACAGGATACATATGTTTTTTGGTTCGGCGAATATTTATTTTAGGATTTAATAGCAATAGATATCAGTAAAAAAAATAGTGTTTTTTGACTGTTACAGTGGATGGATTTTTCAATTTTGAAACTAAAAACTTTTGTTTTATGAAAGATTTTTTTAATATTTTTTGCACTGTTAATTATATAAAAAGAACCCAAAAACACATTTATCCTAAGTGTCAGATTTTTCTAACGGCTTTTTTGCAATTTGACTCGTGAAAAAACTATAGAGGTACCGTGCCCTCTAGCAGCAAAAATACGCAATATGGAGAGTTGTGCCCATTGGGACTTTCGACCTGGATGATCAGGGCTATAACATATACAATATTCAGACCATTTCGCTGAAACCCAATTTCCATAAGATTAGTACGGGGTCCTTTAAAAGGAGGAATGGGAGTACTTTTGAAAACATTACCATAACTCTAAAACTTTGTAGAGTGAAATATAACTATACCAAATGTTCATTGTCAAAATTTAAGATTGATTGTCCACACCGTTTTTGAGAAAATAATAAATATTTCTCTTATACATGGTCGTAAATGAGAAATATTTTTGAATGATTGTAGAATCTATACAAACATTACCATCAACTCACAATTTACACCAAGAGAGTAAATATGATATCTATGAATCATTAACCAAAAAATATCTGACTTCTACCACACCGTTAAAATTATTTTCAATAATAAATACAAAAATTTGATATAACCCCAATGTGATTGAAAATAACTAAAATAAGTTAATTTTAAATTCTTTAAAAACAAGTCTTTTTGAAAAACAAATAATTTGATAACAATTCACATACTTCTGTATCCCTCAATTAATATACCCAAAAACCACCACTGTCATACACACATGCTGCTAGGTTGCACCAAATGCGAGTAAAGTCGACGACACACGAGTACCTCTCAAGTACGACGCGACCGTGATAGTGGTTTGTGGTGTAACAATAGACGTACGAAACAATAGACCCACCACATATGTCACTAAGCTGTGACTGTTGAATCTCGCGGACTCTATTGTTGAAATCAGGGTGGTACTTGCACATGTCGCAGATCTCAGAGCACGTCATGTCAAAATTTTCATTTTGTAAGGTCATTGAGCTAGATTTGTCGTCGTGTGAAATGTTGGTATAATTATATCAACATTTAACATGATCAAATAGTCCAAGAGGTGAGCGCCAAAATTTGCAACTACTTTCTAATGCTGATTCTTAGGGTTCCGTAGAAAACTAGGAACCCTTATAGTTTCTCCAAGTCTGTCCGTCCGTCTTGAAAAATTTTGACATAATAAGATGAAATTTGGTATACGGTCGTAGATTGATGACCCAAAAACAGAAATGATAAGATTTTTGAAAAAAAAAATTTTTTTTTCGACCCCCTTTTCTAAGAATGAAAAGTGTTTAAAAAAAATTCACCTACCCCATTGAGTGGGGTGTCGTAAGAAAGGTCTCCTAAAATGCAACAAGAAATATATTAGGACTTTTTCATTTTAACCCTTCAATCACGATGTATTTGCTCTCCAAAGTCATTATAAAAGCGTCCCCCCCCTCTATTTTCTTAACTATCAATTCAAAAAATCTGAGAAAAATACAGAATGTAACTTTGAATTATATTAGTACTTTCACTGAAAATTATAAAGAACATTGTCAAAAATATTTTGGACCCCTCTTTCATAGATTGAAAAGTGAACTCACATTTTTTCCCGCTTACCCCATTGAGTGGGATGTCATTTGATAGGTCTCTTAAAATGCAATAAAAAATGTCAAATAAATGATTTCAATTGATAATTGATTTCAACCCTTCAGTCACGATATATTTGCTTTTTAATGTCGTTGTCAGAGCGTCCCCCCCCCCCTCTATTTTCTAAACTATGGATTCAAAAAAGCGATAGTAACTAAAATTTAAAAAAAAGCTTTTATTAAAAATGCACTAAAAAGTAAAAAATAAATTTTCAGCTATCACAAAATTTTCAGGTTTTTTTAAACTAAAACCGATAAAAGCGCGGGGCGCTGTAAAGGCAAATGCATAAGAAATAATTAATTAATTAAAAGATATACATTTGCCTTTATAAGCGCCTCGCGCTTTTAGTGGTTTTAGTCATATAAAAACCTGAAAATTTATTTTTTACTTATTAGTGCATTTTTAATAAAAGCTTTTTTTTAAGGATTTTTTTATATAATTTTATTTTCTGTAGAAATTAGATTTCGGAAAAAATATATGTTGTGCTTAAATGTGCTCAAACTAGTTCTTAAAGTGATATCTACTATGTCCTATATTAAAAATTATTTCACTCTATATTTTTTACAACTTTGTTGATAAAATTCAAATGAAACCACCATTTATCTAGAAATTATTGAAAACAGTTTAACCGAACTTTTATCAAAACAATTCAAACATCGACAAAAATATATTTGCATAAATTTTCATACACCGAAAAAATATGTATCCGGAAAAAGACCCCATCACATTCCGGTTACTACCCTATGTGTTTCATACATACTGTACATTGTTACTATGAATAACTAGAAAAATTATTGATTCCATTAGAAACGCAAAATAATTAAAATTAGAACACATCGTTTTTCATTTTTTATTTTTTATACATACACATTACACATTAAATATATTGTATAATAATAAAAGCGTGTTGGGTACGCACATTATAGGGTTCAGTAGTCATTCTCACTACGATTTATAAAAAAAGAGTTATTTCAAAATTTTCGTGACTCAAGGGTCAAAATCAAAAAGTCATTTAATTTTTTTTATTGCATTTTAGGAGACCTATCAAATGACACCCCACTCAATGAGGTAAGTAGGAAAAAAAATGTGAGTTCACTTTTCAGTCTATAGAAGGGGGGTCCAAAATATTTTTGACAATGTTCGTTATAATTTTCAGTGAAAGTACTAATTAAAAGCTACATTCTGGAATTTTTTCCGATTTTTTTAATTGATAGTTTAGAAAATGTAGGAGGGGGGGGGGGCGCTTTTCAGTCTATGAAAGGGGGTTACAAAATATTTTTGGAAATGTTCGTTATAATTTTCAGTGAAAGTACTAATTAAAAGCTACATTTTGGAATTTTTTCCGATTTTTTAAATTGATAATTTAGAAAATAGAGGGGGAGGGGCGCTTTTATAATGACTTTGGAGGGCAAATACATCGTGATTAAAGGGTTAAAATCAAAAGGTTCTGATATATTTTTTGTTGCATTTCAGGAGACCTTTCTAACGATACCCCACTCAATGGGGTAGGTGAAATTGTTTTCATTTTATGGAAGGAGGGTCTAATTTTTTTTTTCAATAATATTATCATTTCTGTTTTTGGGTCATCAATCTACGACCGTATACCAAAATTCATCTTATTATGTCGAAATTTTTACAAGACGGACGGACGGACGGACATGGAGAAACTATAAGGGTTCCTAGTTTTCTACGTAACCCTAAAAATGCGACTAGAATATTTCAAATAATTGTCAAGTGCGAGTCAGACCTCGCGTGTTAGTGTGCCATACCGAAGATTTACACCTTTAGCAAATATCGAAAATATATTAATCATTCTAAAGTTCGCAATAAACATTTATACAAACATTACCAAATTTATTATTACGATTTGTTTAAAGGTCAGTTAAATGACAAACAGACTCCCCCATTACCCCCTCCCCCCACCCGGTTAAAAAGGGTTCAAGAGATTCTAGTTAAATGATAAGAATACGACAAAAAAGGTTCATAATCGCTGGTCTAGAAATTAATGACATTTATAAAGACGAAGTTATTAGTTATCTGAAATTTCATACTTTATCTATAAGTAAACTTGCTTAAATGTCAAACGGATATTATAGATTATTATCTCTCATTTCCTAAATTTAATGAATGTTCAAATGTCATGTGTATAAATTACTTTATACACAAATATTTATATAGTTCGTCGTTCATGACATAATCAATTAAGGCAATCATTTGATCGATATTATTATTATTATTAAAGTACTAAAAATACATTTTCATTTAACAAAAATAGTCCACGTGACACGTGCCTATGTATGTAGACTGCAATAATAATAATTAAAATTATTGTAATAGGGGACAGACACGATAGTACATAATTCAAAATTATTATGTTTTTTTTTATAAATACGTATGTATCTATATAGATTAGCTACCTTTATTACCTTCACAACATAGGTGGGCACAGTTAATCGAAAAGTTAACTTCGTTAAACGTTAAAATTCCAAAAATTTTACGAAAGTTAAAGTTAACCGAAAATTTAACGAAAGTTAAAGTTAACCGTTAAAAGTTAACCATCCAAAATGTTTGAAAACCTTTTTTTTTTGCTATTTCGACAACTTTCATTTGTAAATCCCCCCGTAAAGTTATTCAAACAAATAATGACTACTTGTCATCAAACAACCAATGTAACGGACTAAAGTTAACGGAAGTTAACAAGATCGTTAACATTTTTTTGAGTTAATTTAAAAGTTAATTAACGAGTTAATATTCACCTATGCATCACAAGTAAATTAGATAAATCGCTCATTTACTGCAACAAATTGTGATTTTTCAGGAGACACATTTAAAGTTTTTAATTGGTATAGCTTTATATTGATAGTTTGGGGGGAAAATTCGTGATATTCAAGTTTTTATTAATTATTATTAAATAGTTTTTATTTATTTATTAATCTTATAATACGTAAAAAAAAACATGAAACTTTTATTGTACCTTCCAAAATAATCAAATAATAAAACAGTGCGTGTTGGGTACGCACTTGATAAGGTTCCGTAGTCATTCTCACTACAGTTTATAAAAAATAGTTTATAAAAAATAGTTATTTTTTATAAAGCTTTTCATAAACTATTTTGCTGCAGTTTTTGTTATAATTTTTATTGAAAGTACCTACTAATTAAGAACTATACATTCTGGAATTTTTTAGATGACAGGAAAATTCCTAAAATGGGCTAAACTAGAACCAAAGACCTACCATTTAGAGAAAACCAGAGGTCTCTAGGTGGTCAAGAGGGCGAAATCTAGCAGTGGAAGACAGACGGACGGACGGTCAAACGGAAAATCGAGCATATAAGCGTTACTACTTCGTGGGTTCCGCTAAAAAATACCCTTGCTAATCGATTCGTGAATCAATCCCGAGTCCAACGAGGTACATGAAGCAATATATGAAAAAAAATAAAGGAGTGGGGGATCATGACAGGAAAGTTCCTAAAATGGGCTAAACTAGAAACAAAGGCCTACCATTTAGCGAAAACCCGAGGTCTCTAGGTGGTCAGGGGGGTGAAATTTTATTTTCACTAAAACTGTAATACCTTTGCGAATTTTCGTCACATTTTTTCCCCCGAATATTACCTGTAGTTTCAAGGTATTAAAATTCTCTACAAAAAGGTTATTTTAAAATTTCATTTTCTACATAAATGCACTCCACGTCAAGTATCAAAATATGCAGTTTTTTCATGATTTATATAATTACATAAAAAAGTTAAAAAATGAAAAGATGTTGAGGAACGAATTACACCATCTTAAAGTAGAGTAAATTTGCTCCATTGAAGAATAAAAAAGTTTTGAAAAAAGTTAATTTTTGACCAAGTTACAAGCATTTGAAAATAGGCTATTTTTTAGATGTCCCCTTAATTAATGTGTTGAGTATACCGGGTGTCCCATATAACTTTTCCAGCATGGGGATCTCAGTATCTATAAGAGATACAGATTTGGTTAAATCAGATGAATTATATGTATGAAAGGGGTGAGTATTATTACACAAAAAAATATTCATAATTATATGTGGTTTAGGCGGTATACCCAAAAAACTGAAAATTCGGAATTTCTTTAAATGGCTATAACTTTTTTGTTAAAGTAAATAGGTACTTTTTGTTTGCGGTTTCTTAAAGCACTTTTTTGCGGAGAATTGATTGATTTATTTAGATTTTTTATATCACTTTTAGTTTCCGAGTTACAAGCTCTAAATTTAGTTTTTCTTATGGGCCACTTAGTTGAATATATCATATTTGAACGTGTTTTTTACTCTACTTTACAACGATATGTCGCTTGCCATATTTATTATCGAAAAAAAGTCGAAATACTAAATATCAGTGATATTTATGAAGTATTTTATTACTAACTTTTAAGTGAACTATGAAAAACAAAAATAGTAAACAAAAATCACAATAACAACAATCAAAATAACAAATGAATATTTGAAACAATGAACTATTTGAAAAAATATATTATTTTTTTTTTTTTCGACAATAAATATGGCAAGTGACACATCGTTGTAAAGTAGAGTAAAAAACACGTTCAAATATGACATAGCCAACTTAGCGGCCTATAAGAGAAACTGAAGTTAGGGCTTGTATCTCGGAAACTAAAAGTGATATAAAAAATCTAAATACACCAATCAATTCTACACAAAAAAGTGCTTTAAGAAACCGCAAACAAAAAGTACCTATCTACTTTAACAAAAAAGTTATAGCCATTTAAAGAAATTCCGAATTTTCAGTTTTTTGGGTATACCGCCTAAACCACACAGAATTATGAATATTTTTTGGTGTAATAATACTCACCCCTTTCATACATATAATTGATCTGATTTAACCAAACCTGTATCTCTTATAGATACTGAGATCCCCATGCTGGAAAAGTTATCTGGGACACCCGGTATATGCTGGAAATGAATTTCCAGTCATATTATTCTCAAGAAACTTGTTCATAATTACGTTTCAATAGAAACTGAAATAAATTTTTCATCTATTAAACCACAATAGTTTTACAATCACTGCCGTTCACGTGCGGCAGTACGACTATAATCACTATTCTCACTCCATTCTTGTGCTCTGGATGGTGTAAATAAGTATCTTATTTGTATACAATCACTCGGTACACAGGAGTACTTGATTCGTTCCTATTGTTCCACTGTGACGTTGGGAGCATTCGACTGTAAGAGTGAGATAACAGCTATACGACTGCACTAGTGTAGAACAATGCTGTCGTCAAAGACGGCCGATAATTAGCTAAAACAATTGTACGACCCGTTTCGCGTTTAGTTGCCTACCCTCTGAAGCTTTTTGTTCGGCCGCCCGTCGCCGTACAGCGTGCGCGCCTATCTCATAGCCCGCTGCAGGTATGTTGGAGGTTGGGGTAAAGTAAAGTTTGTCATCTGAGGAACGTTGAGCGTTTGGTGGTCCTCTTTGAGATGGCGATTTGTCAATGTTTGGTTTTGGAGATGTGATTATGTTTGTAGTACTAGTTAGGAATTTTACACTGTAATGGGAGTAGCAAGAAAATCAATACTACACAATGTAATATTGCGTAATATAGCCGGGGATATCAATTTTATCTGTAATAAACCTAATAAATTTATTTTTCATTTTCACACATACCTATTTTTTGATCGACTTTATTAAATTTACACTTATTAAACCAGTGGCATAGTAAAAGGGGGGGTTAAGGGGATCAATCCCCCCCATGAGTACGAAAATTATAAGATGATTATAATATGTGAGCATTTTTTCAATACTGAATACATTTAAGTGAAGAATATAACCAATATTTATACTTTTCACATCATAAAAGATGATTTTCATAATAAAAAATATAACTTTATGAGATTAATACTGTCATATCCACCCCCATTGCAAAAAGCTATCTACGCCACTGAATTATACACCTAAACCTTCCTCGTGAAACATTCTACCCGTTCGTAAAAACCAGAACAAAATCCGTTCAATAGTTACTAAAAAAATCATGCACAGACAGACGGACAGAAAGAAACGACGATGGCTTTGTTTTATAGTATGTACAAATAAAATCAATTTTGATAATTTTTATCTGTCTGTTCCAGATTGGCACGAAACTACTCAACCGATTTGTATGAAACTTTCAATGTAGAATTCATTTAGATTAGAATTAAAGTCAACACATATTAAAATTACTATTGATATATTTTTTTAGATCAAGATTTTGGTGAAGTAAATTTTTTTATTAAAATACAAATTAAAAAAATCGGTGATAGTTATGATCAAACTAATAATTTCTGTTGAAGACTTAGATTACGTTAGGTTAGTGGTATGTACAAATAACCAATTGCATGCACATACAGTATGTACAAATAGCAAATAGCCAATTGCATAGAATAAAAACTCGAGATGAAAAAATGTTTAATAAATTTACCTTGTTAATATAACAATATTTCCTCAATATAATAATATAAAAATCTTATTGAGGATATTTTATTCATTTGAAAAATATAACTTCATGTTTATCTAAAAATCTTTTCATTTGTCAAATTAATAAATAATTTATTACACCAACTAACGAAACTCTCAAATAGATTAAACATAATGATTGTATTAAGAAATATTTATCAGTTTGAATATTTTCTACACCACCTAACTAGTGAAAGTGCAATTTTCGATATGGCTAATTCAGTGATGTCATTTATAAAGTATTTTTTGTATTTAAAATATGTTTTCAATACGAAACAAAATAAGAACTTTGTTAGTAATAATATACATTTATCAATAAGATAAACGTGGATATTTTCATATTGAAAAAAAAAATATCATATTAACAAACCACCTCTATCCGAGCCAAATCGATCACAGACTTTTTACATTGATCACATTTTTTAACACATAGACAAATTATTTTTTTCTTCTGTGTGGGTACACATACAGTATTTTTAACCCTCGGAGTACACACCTATTTTTTCAACCTACTAGTACACTCTGGGTCAATTTGACCCTGCTTACTTTTTGATCGCCTATAATTCCGCAACTACGAAACCTTTTGACTTACCAAAATTCAAAGGTATACTTTGACTCATGGTAAATGAATTTATAAGTGTTACACATACCTTTGAAGTATTCAACATACTTAAAAAAAATCGCGAAAAATTTAAAATACCTGAGCGCTATTCACGATCAAAGTCGGTGTATGGGTCAAATTGACCCACAAGAGGCTCTGAGGGTTAAATAGTCAATTGCATACACATTCGTTCAAATAACCCTATCCTTAAAATAACCCAATACATAAATAACTGTATATATTTCATGAACATACAAGTTACATAAGAACCTATAAGTACTATCGCACTATTATCAAACACTGGACATAATCTTCGCGCGGCTTTTCCTCCACACGCCGAGGTTTTGATTGATTAGCCGTAATTGGGCATCATGTCGGAAACGCCTCATTAAATATCAGTTCCTAAGTGTGCACGAAATCGTATCAAGGATAAATTATTGAAGACACATGATGGATTATAGTCGGTGTATTAAACATTAAGACTAAGTAGATGTCGATGTGATATTATATTAAAGATATAAGGTTTATGTTTAATACGACAAAAATTCAATCATCCCAAACAAATATTGTCGCATAACCGAAAAAAAATTTTTTTTTTCATTATTAGAAATCAGTCGCGACAACATGATTTTTAGAGGGGGGGGTTAACATAAATTTACATTTTACCTTTGATGGGTTGCGCTAAAAATTCCTAAATTGTATAGTAAAATTTAGTCTGTCTTTCTTTCTATTATAATTATAATAACATGAGAGCTTCCATATTATGTATCTACTTTTTTTCAAAATGAGTAAATAAATTACACAGATCGACAAAACAAATTTTTGTTTGCTGCAGGACATACAATAACTTTTAAAGGGTAATTTGGACACGCTGAATCCAAAAATGACCACCATTTTGCTCAATCAACTCTTGTTTTTGCGGTATTGCGAAAACAATGTTTTTTTTTCGATATATAAACATTTAAATTCATATATATCTTTTTTAAATCAATGACTTCAACCAAAGATCATTCAGATTGAAGCTATGGGTCCTAATTGAACTAAAAAATTTTAAATTATACACTTTCATAATGTATCATGTTTTAAACGAAAAAAAATCGATTTTTTAGCCTAAATTCGGCAATTTTCAAAATTCAAAGCGCTGTGACACAAACAATTTTTGTCCAATTATAATGTTATTAATTAAATCTGTAGCTTTATCTATATTTTTTTTGCACAGTAATATTCCCTAGATTAATATCTTAAAAATAGCCCATTTTTATTAAAATTGACCATCTCAAAGTCATGAAAAACGATCTCAAAGTTTATCTTTGATGAAAGAAAACATTACAAAAAATTAAAATTATTGACCATTCCGTTATTACGATTTAACCAGATTTAACTACCAACCCATCACATAAATTACAGTATTGTTGACAATGTGGCAACAGCACATGAATTTGGTTATAGTAAAAAAACGCGAAATAATCAAATATTTTTTTACAAAATATAATAAGTAGATGGAAGGAAAATCAAATTAATTTCATTCATTATTAATATATTCTGTGGTAGCTTAGATGATAAAATATAATCATCTGACAAGTAATTAATAGTAGATAATATGCAACGTTGCCATGATCATTTCTCTAAATTATAAAAATGTACTCATGGCCTAATGATATATAGTGCTTAAATATAGTGCTGCCATCTGGCTGATATTGTGGTTATAAAATCGGCAGTATATTTAGAATATTTTTTAAACAATTTGTAGAAGAAATAACCAATATATTGCTTTTTCAAAATTGTTATTATTTGAGAGTATGTAGCGGGATGTGCCCTTTCAATAGAACTTTCTAATTTGTCACAACCCTCCTTGAGGCCTACGCTACAAGCAACAGTATCCAAACCTCTGTAATATGTATGTATATTTGTTTGTTACAAAGTTACAAGCAATGTGCATGAGACAAAATTCGTTTACTTGAAAATTCAACTACCGTCTTTCATCAAGTGTGGGCGATAAATCTGAACAGTGACTGTAGAAGATTGCGCGCGGCGAGACAATCAACGGTGGTAGAGAAAGGGCGGGGGTGGGAGGGGGAGACGAAGCCGCGAGGCAACATTTAAGGGATGATGGCGGCAGATACCGAGGGTGCGAATGAAGCGCTGAATGGTTAAATTAGTCCCTTGTGGGCCTTCGTTTTGTCTCTGTCTTTGTTGTCATCACACTCTAACGACACTTCTATAATATATAGTATACATATATAAATACTATGGCTAGGCCATAAAATGCACACCCCTTAAACATAAAAAAATGTATTAATTTATAATATCAAATAAATACGATACAATATAATTGGTGAAACTTAAAAGGATGTTTGAAAAAAATATTGGAGGTAATTAATATTATATAAATATATAATATGAAGTTTATCACTCATTAAGATTTTTTAGAAAATCAACAATGAATCTTGATATCAATTGATTATTACCGTTTTTATTTAAATTAAGGATGTATAGTAATAAAACAACAATCATTTTAATTTACAATTTTTATATAAAATATTTTTTTTGTAAAATGTATAAAGTAAATTAATTAATTAATAATAATAATTAGAAAGATAAATACATCCACATATTGCAGCGATAACAGCTGTGTTCACCTGATGTCTAGCAGAGCATTTAAAATGAAACAACAATGTAACGTTTATAGGTTAGGTATATGTATATGTACATTATATATTTGTTTTAAAAATGCAAACTTACCAGACTTTATCTTGATTAAAAAGATTGATTGGCTTTGAATAAAATAATTAAAATACAGCACGTATCGATGTGCATGTATTTATATATTAATTAACACAATATAATAATTGTAATACTTGGAATTTGAAGTGACGTATGAAGAAATAGCGCCTTACGGTAATCTTATGAACTACCGAGTAACTACTCTATTTGTAAAAATAATTCTTGTCAAAATATGAATTTTTGTTTAAATAAACTGCAAATTTCGTTACTTCTAGTTATCCAATTTTGTTGAGTTTTAATAGGGTTCTATTCTGATAATAGATGAAGTGAATTCAAAAGGATTGGTGCAAATTTATTTCGAAATATAGCCTACAGTTCGGCGTTTTTATCAAAAAAGGGGGTTAAATCAACAAATTGAACTTTATTTATATTTTTATAACAGAAAATTAAAACCGATCGATATTAAACTAAGTATAAATGCAGACTGTAATGTTTTCTATCAGAAAATGTAAAAATGTAAGTGGAATACTGAAGAAATTTAAGATATAATGCTCATTTTATCAATTTATATACGAAAAAAAATTTTAGCACGATAATAGAACACACTTCCAAGCAGAGCCTGCTTGGGTGTGCAATATAAATATACATGTACTTAAAATCGCACTAAAGAAATGTATAAGTCCAATTGAGTCAATTGAAAATATTTTAAAGTTATAGACCATAGAAAAAATCTGCCAAGTAAATGCACAGTACTTCCTCGTGCTAAATTCATCAAAATAGTTAATTTTTGAACAATTAAAATAAAAACCAATAAAGTATTCATATGGATTGTAGCATAGGCCTCAAGGAGGGTTGTGAGAAATTAGAAAGTTCTATTGAAGGAGCACATCCCGCTATACAGGGTGATTCATTTAACCTGGAATTTTGTATATCTCGAAAACTAAGCAGAATAATGAAAAATGGTTCAGACAAAAATTATAAGGTATCGAGAGGGTCAAATATTGGTGACGTTGAACTTCACCTTGATATTTATTTTCATGGTCAAATGAAGGTAAACTTTGATTTTTTAAATGAGAATCTATATTTTTTATTGCATATTCGTATTATACAGAAAAAAATATATAACCTTTGTACGAAAAGTTTTTTTTTAATGTAAATTTTTTGTTTCCAACAAAATTTCCATGCTCTTGTAATTTACTAAATAATTTTTCTTTTTATACAGTCGATTAATAAACTACTTTTGGCGTAATTCTGGAATTAATCGACCTTATAAAAAGTAAAATTATTTAGTAATTTTCAATTTACGATGCAAATAGCAAGTGCATAGAAATTTCGTTCGAAACAAAAAATTACATTTAAAAAAAACTTTTTGTACAAAATAAAAGTTACATGTTTTTCCTGTATAATACGAATATGCAATAAAAAATATAGGTTCTTATTTAAAAAATCAAAGTTGACCTTCATTTGACCATGAAAATAAGTATCAAGGTGAAATTCAAGGTCACCAATATTTGACCCTTTCGATACCTTATAACTTTAGTCTGAACCATTTTTCATAATTTTACTTAGTTCTCGACATATACAAAATTCCAGGTTAAATGAATCACCCTGTATACTCCCAAATAATAACAATTGAAAAAGCAATATATTGCGTTTATTTCGTCAACAGATTGTTTAAAAAATATTCTAAATATACTGGATTTTAATGCCACAGTATCAGCCGGATGGCAGCACTACATTTAAGATCTGTGACAAGTTCATTTTAATAGAACTGGGTAACTTTGATTATGCCATATAATACTGGCCGACAGCCATTTTGCTACAGGGCATACAATAACTTTTTAAGGGTAATTTGGACACGTTGAATCCAAAAATGACCACCATTTTTCTCAATCAGCTCTTGTTTTTACGGTATTGCAAAAAAAATGTTGGAACTACTAAATTTTGACACGCGCAGTTGATTTTAGTAACATTTCGTCAATTTTCATATGATTACGTTAAAATGTTAACACAATAAAAGCAACAAATTTAGTGAATAACATTAAAATTGGACAAAAATTGTTTGTGTAACAACGCTTTGAATTTTGAAAATTGCCGAATTTTGGCTAAAATATCGATTTTTTTTCGTTTAAAAATGATTCCGGAAGGGAATAACTTTATGAATGATATAATTTAAGGCTTTTTAGTTCAATTAGGACCAAAAACTTTATTCCATTATCTTTGGTTGAAGTCATAGATTAAAAAAATATATATACGAAATTGAATGTTTGCATATCGAAAAAAACATTTTTTTGCAACACCGCAAAAACAAGAACTGATTGAGCAAAATGGTGGTCATTTTTGGATTCAGCGTGTCCAAATTACCCTTAAAAAGTTATTGTATGCCCTGCAGCAAACAAAAAAATATTTTTTATCGGCCTATGTTAGTAACCGCGTTTTTTAATTAAAAAATTATAAGTGTGTGAAAAAAGATAGAGATGCATATATGTGATTTTGAATGCCCCAGAGAGAGAGAAACACACCTTGCCTTCAGTCTATGCTTATCCACAGGCGTTTTCCCCGCATTATTTAATATATTTATATTATATTACAAAGGGTTCCAACAAGAAAAAAATATTATTTTCTATAATTTATGCCCCATTGATTTTTTTATATATTTTATTAGTAAGCAAAAAAATATTTGTTTTATATAAAATATAATTATAAAAACATACACTATTACGTATAAGAAAGTTATTATTTTTATAATCATACTGTATATATCATATGTATGTATTAACTGGAGGGTAAATAAATTTAATATGTAAACCAATTTATAAAATAAATAATGAAATTAAATTTGTTTTTTGTATTATAAATTTCATGTTTTATAAATAATGACGGGCTATGTAAATCATTTTGAAATCCTAGAGGCTATATATTTAATAAAATCCGAATCATATAAACATTCAGAAAATTAAAAAAAACTCCAAAAAAGATACTTCTTTAAATCTTTGAAATTGCGTAGAAAAAAATATATATACATATATAAATACAATATAAAGAACTCATACATTTTTCTTTGTTACAATCGCAGCTCTGTTCTTATTATACGTATTATCATCCGAAAAAGAATTTATATACAGAAAATCGCTTTTTCTTTGAAGACTTTCAAAAGCAAGATTATATTTTATTGTGTATATCTATTATATGGAATCATTCCATGTTGTTATTATTAAAGCTATATATTGGAAATATTTATCAACTCATTTTGTATTGTACAAAAGATTATATTTATAGAATAACGGTTCTGGAAAATATCAGAGCATCCAATTAACAAATAGAAATATTTTATAATAAGAGAAATCATCTTTGAAAATAAATATACAGTAGTAGTGGCGTAGTTATACACAGGTAGAAAGGTTTACTTGAGCCAAGTAAACCTTGTTTTGTATATAACGAAAACAATATTTTCTTAAGATGAGAAATATATTCTTAAACCAACTATAGTATTCTTGGACGAAGAAATAATGTAGTTAGATTAAGAGTACTTTTCTTATATTAAGAAAATATTGTATTCTTGGTCCAATACAGTTTTTTTGTGTATAGAAATGAGGACCCCAGACAAATTTTCAGAAGGAGGCCCTTGACAGGAATTTTTACATTACCCCCCCCCCCCACACACAATAATATTTATTGCTTAGAATTTTGAAGGGATGTATTTGAGGTATCGATACGATTTATGTTAAAAAAAAATTGATGGTATAATACTAAAATGAAAAACAGCCAAAAAAAACGCCAAATTTTCAAGTTTTTGAGATTTTGATATTTATTTTTAGAATTTTAAAATAAAAAACACTGCCGTGCAAAAGTCTTTGGACACTCATTTTGTTGCGTATTGTTAATATAAAACTGCAAAAATGGTTGATAAAAATCTTAAATATTGATAAGAGTACTTAATTACAACTTTTGTAATATATATACCTAGCATATCTAAAGTACAGCATTTTCAATTTTCCATGTTAAGGAAAATTTTTGAATTATATGTCGGAAAGGTCAGGTTTACTCAAGTTGGAAAGTATTGACGCACAGTGTCTATCAAACTAACGAGAAATTGTTTTTTTATTATTTTGACTGCGAGTAAACATATTTTTTTCGCTATTTTGGGTATTTTTATAGACTGAAATCTGTATATTTACATTCAAAATCACAGGTGTCCAAAGATTTTTGCACGGCAGTGAACTGAAAAAAAACATTTGTGGGGGCCCTCTGATGCTCGGGGTCCCGGACAATCTAATCGGCCAAACCGTCGGTAGTTACGCCACTATACAGTAGAAACCGGTTATAACGATATCGGTTAATATGACGTATCGGTTAAAACGACTCAAAATAAAAGTCCCGGCTAGATCCCATATAATTGCCGTTTATAATATACCGTTTATAACGATATTGCTTACAACAAAATACCGCATTGAACGACTTTCTGTTTACAATATTTTCGGAGAATTTTATCGGGTTAACGACGGACCGTCTTTTGTTTCCTTTTCTTAAAATATATAGTTTTGTATTATACAAAAAAAAAGGATTGTAAAGGTTAGGTTTAATTCTAATGAACAGAAAACAGATGTGGATTTCAAATATTCGTATACTGGTACATGATTGGTGGAGAGATTAATACTCAACCAATCAGAACCGTCACACCTCATAATGTCAAACTATGTTTCCAGTCAAGTTACGTTGAGTGTCGCTTCTGTATATCGTATATGTATGTAGTATGTACATACTAATTATTATTCTATGCTTAAAATTTTGATTTAATTTTAACGATATTTTCGCTCACATACGGTGAAATTCACAAAATTTCAACATACTCATGAAATTTTTAGTTTTTTCCGATAAATACCTTAAAAATCGAATAATCGGTTTTAACAACCTAAAATGACCGGTCCTTTCGATGTCGTTATAACCGGTTTCTACTGTATGTAGAAAAATAGAATTTATTTAAAGTAAAATATAAACAAAACATTTTTCTAAATTAAATTATGTAACATAAAAATACCTTGAATTCATATTAAAATAACGATGTCTTTAAGGAAGAACTTGTCATTTTTGTGTAATAATCTAAAAAAAATCGTTTTTATTCGGATATAAGATAAAAAAAAACTTTAATGTCAATTTACTCATATCATGTATGTAAATTTGCCTACGTGCATTCTATTCCAATTTAAAATACATATATACAAGCATTTTGATGTTTACCGGATTTTCGCGTGGCGTAATAAAAAAAATCTTGTAAATAACACGGGCAGCGTAAACATTTTATGAGAACAAATTGCCTCACAAAATCTTGCGGATTAACAAAATTGTACAACGTACGTTGTTTTACAACGATGCAGTGTTAGTCCTGGTTCAAAAAATCAACCAAATTAGATATAAATATCTACCTATCTACATGCTTCACATAAATTAATAAAGGGAAGATATAAAAAATTGCCTATTTTCAATTATTTGTACCTTGGTCAAAAATGAACTTTTTTAAATTACATAAAAAATATGTTGAGAAAAGAATTAAAGCATCATAAATTAAAATAATTTTTTTAAATAGTTAATTTCGGAACTACACTGTAAGAATTACAGTTTTCCCTGTCCATCCCGGATAGCAAGCGACAACTTATAATATTTTACTCACTGAAAATGTAATAATATAATTTTAGGCTGTGTTTGCAGTTTATCAGTTTCAGAGAGTAAAATATTATAGGTTTTCGCCAAGGTTAGTAAATACACAGGTTGCCTCATGAGCTTTTGACATATCAGCTTGGGCACCCCAAATGACGTCATCCGAGGCTACACGTGTTATGATTGGACACATCATTCCCTCTCTCCTCATTTTGGCACCCCAGATGATGTATTTCCCTCTCTAAGCCGAGCCATGAGGCTACCTTATACTTTACATACCTTGGGTTTTCGCCTAATATTCAGAGTAGACAGGGAAAAACTGCAATTTTTACAGTATATTTTTCCCGTGTATGATCTCGAGATTCAAAGTTCCTTTTTCAAAATTGAGAGAAATATGGGCAATTTAATTGAACATAATATTAAGGTACTGACACCAGTCTTGAACGCGTTAAGCCCAATTTTTTTTATTGTTAGGCTTAATTTTTGTAATTCTCATAAACCTTTTTTACTAATAAAACAGCTACCTCTATATTAAATCAATTTAATTACCAAAATCCGCAAATAAAGTTTATTTTTTAGCGCAACCCACCAAGTGTGATAGCGCTTATAAGCTCGATTTTCCGTCCATCCGTCTGTCTTCCACCGCGAGATCTCGGCCCCCTGACCACCTAGAGACCTCGGGTTTTTGCTAAATGGTAGGTCTGTGGTTCTAGTTCAGCCCATTTTAAGAATTTTTTCGGTCATACATACCCCCCCTCCTCAAAATTGTTCATATATGGTTTCATGTACCACGTTGGACTCGGGATTGATTCATGAATCGATTGGTAAAGGTAATTGTTGTGTCCAAATGGGTTGCAAGGCAACACCCACGTGTAAGTTTTGATATTTTTAAAGTGAAACTTTTATTACATCGTCTCAAACTTTTTCGTCTGTGTGTTGCATGAGGCGTGACGCTCGGCCGCGGAGTAGGGATAAATACGTCAGGGCCATAGACATAAAGAAATGGACAGTGCATCTGACTCGAAAAAAGAGCCGTGTTAAATGAAAGAGACAGAAATTGTTTGGTTGGAAATATCATATATGTAATACTGTATTACATATATGTTCCAAACAACTTGTATCTCTCTTTCACTTACAGAACAAATGTTACACCATTATGTTAAATACGAATGCGCTGTCCATTTCTCTATGTCTATGGTCCGAGGCCAATATGGCGGCATAAGCTGACCGTGTAGTGTATAGACTATTACTCATTTGTGCCAGTGCTCCACGCTATTTTGTTTGTTTTTGTCAGTGTTTAATGTAAATGTTGTTATTTATTTGCTTTTGGTAAACAACGACACAGCTAGTGAGTCCAAAAAACTGATCAACGAGGAAAAAGCAAAGAATAGTGCAAAAATGAATGACGATGAATTAATTTTACGCCGTAAAAAACAGAACGCCGACAGAGCACGTGCTTATAGAAAAAGGAAAAAGATCTTGGTGAGTAAACATATTTTTTATATAGAATTTATTAGAATTATTAGAACTTTTTGCTGGTGCATGTTGTTGTTTATGGATTTATTTCAATTTTGAGTGCTTGAATTTATTATTCCGAAATTTTTTAGTTAAATGTCTATAATGTGAAAAAAAGTTTCACGTTTACCGTGGTTTCATAAAACCACACAATCCTTTTTTTTAAATTATATCCTTTTGTATATGTTTTTTCTCCAATAATGGACAAAGTAAAACCAGTAATGAACACTTGCAAATGATTATAAAATGATAAGTACTACTACACAAACGTTATAAAATAAAGAGTAGTAAAATTTAAAACAATGTAAATTAAAGCATTTATATAAGAAAATACACTTTGAATGATAGTGTGCCAAACCGCGATAATTATTTGTCCACTGTATTTAAACAAAATCAAATCACGCTGTAAAACAGTTAAATGTATATAGATTAATATCCAGTATTGGCAGTAATCAAATATCAACGAATATTTCTATTTCAGTACATTTATTAATTTTAGGGAAAATATTGTTTTTTTTTTAGTTTTTTAGTTTTAAACATAAACAATACCTATATCGTTTGTATTATGATTTTGTTTCGGTATAACAATTACTGAGTTTTATACAAATATTTATCTCTATTTATTCAAACAAATATCGTCTGAAAGTATACCATCTATTATTCCATAGAAAACAATAGATACACACAACTAGTGGTATTGTTATGTTTTATCTATGGACTGTTGATTTAGGGATGAGCGATTATAATGTGTACGCAATACGACAATGTATAAATCGTCATACTGTAACTTTCCTCTCCGTTGTTTTTGTTTGACGTACGCGAAGGTACATACTGTACATATATATCACAATAAAAGGATTCCGATTAATGCTGGAATTTGCCCCATTCATACCGGATATTGTATCATTGTTATTTATTGGTTTTCGATGGGCCTTTGTTTAAGCTTTTGGATTTTATCAATTGACATATTACTGAGGTAAAGTGATATACTGTTGTAAATGATGTAAATTTAGAGTAGTGTAATGATTTTTTTTTTTTTACTTTTTGTTTTGGATTGGATGATGTATATTCTACTTTGATTTGACCCTTTTTAAATACAGTAGACCTGCGGTAATTCGACAATTGTTTTGCAAGGCGGCGTCGGATTATCAAATTTGTCGGACTATAGAGTACTGCACAGAAAAAAATCTAATAAAGTTATCTTGTTAATGTAACAATATTTCCTCAATTAAATAATAAATAAAATATCTTATTGAGGATATTTTATTAACCCACTTGTTACTGAAACTATTTCCTATCTCCGATTACTGTAATTTTTTGATAGGTGTATCCTTGCCAGGAAAAAAAATAAAAAAAATATATGTAATCTGGAAAATAAGGGGAGTTATAAGTTATAACGTCCAGTAGCAATGAATAAAGCACAGAAAAAAAAGTTACAGTTAAATTATGTTAATTTTTTTGGTCGTTATAACGCCCGGTAGTAACAAGTGAGTTAATTTAAAAAATATATCTTTATAGTACAGTAAAATTAGGTTTTAATAAAGAAAAAATGGAAAGATTAGAAATTTCTTCTGAAATGGCTTCAGAAATACTTAATCTTTAAGAAACCAAAGAGTCCCTAGTCGGATTTAAAGTGGGGCGCGCCAAATACGCATCGAAGCTAGTCTTGATTTTGATCATTTACAGGATTATCGTGTTTTATAAACTAATTTTATGAAAATCGGATAATATACATATGTCTCACAGAATGTAACCGTACTATTTCTTTTAATTTTGAAAATCCGCGTATTGCCAATGCTTTAAAAAATTGTTAGATCATATGGGGACATGTTCAGGAGATACTGCTGAACTCATAAAAAATATTTTTATTATAGCAATCAGAGGTTCCCCGAATTATTCATTACTAAAGAGAATTTTTGAGCTTTAAAATTGTGTATCTCAGTACATTTGTTAATATTATTCAAAAACTAGGAGTTTTCAGACTAACGAAATCTCAAATAAATTAAATATAATGGTTGTATTAATAAATATTTATCAGTGTGAATATTTTTTACACCAACAAACTAGTGAAAGTGCAATTTTCGATATGGTAAAAAATTATCTTAACGATTTCCGGGGTATTTTGGGCCAGGAAATCGAAATCTGTTATAAAAATAGCGGGTTCCTATTTAAAAAATACGAAAGGGGGAGCGTTCACCCCAGAGGGCAGATCCTCCACCACAACTGGCATCACCATGTGATATCCGGGAAAAAATGCTAACATTTTTGTCTGGATCATTTTTCCTGATAATTCCTCCCTGTCAACTTACGCAGATGTATCCATATTTTTTCAACAGCCTGTATTACTGTTAATTTCAATGAAGCATATTTACAAGTATATATGGAATCTACAATATATAATAGTATCTTAGCGATTGTATAACAAACAGATCCATTCCATGTTACCTTACTCCCTTTGCTTTCATATCTTAATGGAGTATGTACATAATATATATCTTAAACTCTGATTTCAATTCGAGAAACAGATATCACAGCAAATTACAAAATGAGGGAAATTGGCTGAACAAGTAACTATTTACAGTGGATGATTACTGTAACAAACGTGCGTTAGTGTAGGAATAAATTAACACTACGGATTATCAGTCAATGTATTATACAGAGTTCATTCATACACATATGTACATATTCATATACGTTACAGCAGTGATTTCCAAACTGGGAGGCGCGCCTCCTTGGGGAGGCGCGGACTAGTGCAAAGAGAGGCGCGAAAAGTTTAACAGAAATTTAATTTTCATAACATCACATTAAGGTGTACAAATAAGAAATATATAATTATAAATAAACTTTTATAACATAACATTATTTTTGTATACATATACATACATACATACTATCTGTTTCTGAAAGGGACGTTACAGTGTAGTAATTTTGACTGACAACTATTATTGAAAAAGCAAAACTGATAGAATTATCATAAAAAAAATCTGATTGAAATCATTCCCCTTAAAAGACCTAGATATAATGAAGTTTGTGCTAATAAACAAGCATATTCATCGCATTAAAAAAAAATTTTAACGTAAAAAAATACATTTTATACTTAAATTATGTCTGTATAATTTTATGAAATAAAGGGAGGGAGGCGCCAGAGATTAAATTTTTTTAAAGGGAGGTGTACTTACATAAAGTTTGGAAACCACTGCGTTACAGTATGAATGTTGATATACGAACCAATTGAATATGTGAGTAGTCCAGATGCAAAACCTGCTATGTGTGTTTGAACTTTAAATTACATAAACTGTTTTTGCAGCGTCTAGGTAAAATATCCTTATGCCTTTTTCATGACTCTGGATGCACCTGTCATGTTTTATTTCTTGTCTCAATTCGATACAAAATTTATTACTTTTATTAAAATAATTTTTATGTTAGTTCATAGTTCACCAAAAATATAGCAATTTCTGCAACCGACTTAATCTTTCAAATTTAATTTTAAGAGATTTTTGCCGGGTTTGCAGCCCAATTTATTATAGTATTTGTAGCCTGAGACGATTAGAATCCAAAAATACAAAAACCTTAAAATCTTAAAATATGTGGATAGCAGGTTTTGCATCTGGACGACTCATGTGCTAACTTCACCATCTTGTTTATTCATATATAAATACAGTAGAATCCGGATATAACTACTTCATTTATAACAACTAACCGTTTTTAACTATGAAAATGCAAACTCAAATTAAGTTTCATATAGACTTACTATGAGAACATATTATTTCCGTATAGTACGACTCTGGTTTAAGCGACCTATTTTGACAATAAATTGAATAAATTGTCCGGTTAGAACGTTGCGCAGTGTAATGTTTCCAATATGCATCTCGCTATCCCGCGTCTCGGCTTTCACCACTCTCCTACGTATGTTGATTGTTGATTAGTAAAATTACAGACTTTCTACGTTAGTAAATACATATTTACATGCATATAATGTACACTGTATCTCTGATCAAACTGTAATACATTATGTATGTATGTAATGTGCAATGTTTAACTAAATACCTTTTTGAATTTTAATATTTGTTTTATTTAAACAGAAATTAATCTAACTATGTATATTATTATTTCATAATAAGAATTCCAGTAATATTAATTTGTACATAATAAAAAAAAAACAAGCTTAAGTTATCCGGTAAATTGCTGAATGTCTTTAAAAAAAACACTAGGACGTTAAATAAAAAAAGTAAAAAAAATATCCGGTCGTTTAGTGCGTCGTCCGGTTAGTACAACCAAGTGTCGCCGGTCTCTTGAGGGTCGTTATATCCGTATTCTACTGTATATAATAATAGTTACTACCCGCGTGGAATTTAAATTTATTGTTTCTTGTTTGCACGCTAGATGTCTACTCTAAAAAAATACATTCGCGCTTACAAATGTATCACACCCATTTTTTTATCAAATAAATTTTCGAGACATACAAACTTACATATTTCCTTCCTTAGTATACAAGCTATCTCCCAGCCAAATTTCATAAAGATCGGTTAAGCGGTTTAGTCGTGAAAAGGTAACAAAGAGACAGATAGACACTTTCACGTTTATAATATTTGTATGGCTACTACAATGAAGAAAAAAATTTTAAATGTGTAAAAATAAAAAGTTAACTAAATGTCCAGAAAAATTTAAACCCAATATTTGCCATTGACCCTTTTTGAGGCACTCAATTTATAATTTAAGGGGGATGGCCACTGTGACGGAAAAATAATATAATTTTTTTCTTAGATTTTTTTAAAGTTTACATATTCATAAATATGTATACAAAAAATTGAGTTTAAATTTTGAAAATTAACGGAGTTACAGTCAATTTAGTGAGACGATGTAGGACGGCCGGTTATGACATAACAAAAACATTAAACACGTTTATCTCGGAATGACATTTTTCGACCTGGTCGACACGACTCCTCAAAGACTAATGAACCGATTTCAATTTTTTTTTATAATTTTCGTAATTGTAGTAGCTATCGTTGCACGTAGCTGATTTTTGAAATTTTGATAATTACTATTTTTAAAACCGCTCTAATTAAAAAAAATAGGTTGAAAAATGAAAAAAAAATCAATACGTGCAACGATAGCTACATTCATATAGATACTGATAAAACTTTTATTTATTTTTTTCATATAGCCCTTCTCGAAATTTCGAGTCGACCATAGAGAAAAAATATTTTTTTTGGTTTTCACATCGAGGCTTATAAATTTGTAAATATTTAATATTTTTCAATAAAAATTGATATTAAATAAGTTGAATATATACTTAATAAAATGTCCTTTACCTGATTCAAAAATAATTAGTAATATCTGTGAAAAAAAATTCCCAAACATTGACAATTTTTTGACCCGTCACAGTGGCCATCCCCCTTAAGCTATCTAACTTATTTGTTTTATTATACTAATCAACTCAAAAATACAAAAAAAAAATATTTTCAAAAAATATTAGCAAATAATGTGTTAAACGAAATTTTCACTCTCTTTGGAAACCGACAAAAGTTACATTTTCTGAATATTCCAAGGCATGTATGTTAAATATTTATTAATTATCCATTTTCCTTAAAGTTAACAAAACTTTCTATACACATTTTCGTTGCATAGTCATATTTCAAACACGCCAACTGGCTCCAAAACAATATTTCTACTGTAGATCTTAATTCTTATCACATTAGACATCTGTGCTACTTAAATTTGAAACTGCTTGTACTTAACGCGCGCCAAGGATTGCTGTATTAATATCAGTTTAAGTGGGTTTCCATTATACCAAAGGCTAATATGAATTTAAATACATAGAGAGAAGATACTGAAAATTATTTTGTGGTAAAATAAATGTAGAAAATGAAATATCGTTTATTTCAAATAGATAGATTTTGAAGTTCTAATTTTTACATTATATTTAAAACAAATAAAAATACAGTAGAAACCGGTTATAACGACATCGAAGGGACCAGTCTTTTTAGGTCGTTAATAGTTAAAACCGACTGTCGTAATAACCGATAATTCGATTTTTTGAGGTATTTATCGGAAAAACTAAAAATTTCATGAGTATGCTGAAATTTTGTGAAATTCACCATCTGTGAGCGAAGATATCGTCAAAATAAAATCAAAATTTTAAGCACAGAATAATAAATATGTAGAGTTAAGTCGGTATATATTAGGGTGTGTCAATTTTTTCACTCCATGGGCAACTCGAGATACTGGTACTATGGGCCATAACAAGTATTTTTGCCAATGGAACCATACCTCTAAAATCATTTTCGAGCTTGCCGAAATTTGTCTGAAGATATTTCAAAAATGCACGAAAACGCCCCCTGGCGGCATTCAAAAATAAAAATAAATGTGAAAAATGGATTTCCCGACCCAAAAAACCCCCGTATACACATTTTCAATATTTTTTTTTAGAATGCACTAAATAGATCGATTTTTGAGTATTTTGGAAAATATCTTCAGACAAATTTCGGCAAGCTCGAAAATGATTTTAGAGGTATGGTTCCATTAGCAAAAATACTTGTTATTTCCCATAGTACAAGAATCGCGAGTTGCCCATAGAGATTTTTTCGGGCCCATACAATTTGACCCACCCTAGTATATATGGAACCCCATTCATATTTCAGGTACGAAAACTATGATCATATTATTTAAAATTAGCCCTTATAATTTCATTAGACAGATAATTTAATCTTTTAACGAGATCAAGCATGTAAAAATATAATTCTTAAATTAAAACAAAATAAAAATAAAAAATCTAAAACAATCGAACATCAGCCTCTTAAAAAATGTGCGTGTAATATGGCCCACAGTGGTCCATATTACACTCTTGTTACCATAATACACAATTATTTATATTAATTGGGTAAAACATTTGTATTTTGTTGTTTTTATTTCAAACTTATATGTTGTCACCGACTTCAAAAATTATTTTTAATTATAAAGTATAAACTTTTAATTATTTTTTAATTTTTTATATCAAACATTATCTAAATATCCATTATTACAGCGTTTAGCACTTGCGACCTAATTTTCAATCACAATTCTCATCGCGCCCCCCTTCCCCCTACCCTTATACAAAAATTTTCACTGAAAAATAGATCTCAGCTGAATATAAAAAAATGCTTAGAGTGTCAATTTCTAATATTAAACCTTCTTTCGAAAAACTTTGCTCTGCAAGACAGGCCCAAGAGAGTCACTAATAATAATCTTGTGTTAAATTTAATATTAACAAGTTAATTATTAAATACATTGTGCAGTACTGATACATTCCTATTTATAAATGTGTAAATGTAAACGTGTATTTTATTTTTTATTTTTTTGCTTTCTTTAAGTAAATTAAATACATTTTTTAATAATGTTTCCTCATTTTTTTCTCGATATGCTCGCGCCCCCCATTCAGTTTTATAACGTCCCCCTAGGGGGGCACGCCCCACAGGTTGAGAATCGCTGCATTAATATAATAAACTTTTCATTTCGTCGGTAAAATATACATTTATCGAATTAATTAAAAAATCAATAAAAACATTTCTTTCTATAAATAAGTAACAAGCATACTTAATATCTGTTGTTTACAACAATGTATAAATTGTACCAACTGCAAATAAGTACACTAAAACAAAAGACATTTATAAGAAGCAAAAGTCATTTTCGTATCCATTTCATTTAAATCTATTGTTAAATTCCATTGGAGTTTTTGGTTTTAATGTTGACTTATTGCCATCGACGCCGATTTCTGCAATAAATGTATTGGAAAAGAAACAATTTATTTTATAGATTTGTGGAAAACTTGTTACATATTGACTTAACAATACCCCGACCACCCGTGTTCTATTATTATCAAGGTTTGTACCAACTTTAATAAATATATTTTCAAATTATTTCATGAGAACACCACATGTTCTTGACTTATATTATAAAACTTGTTTTAGTTTTAATCATACAGCAGTCCCAAAACAAAAAATACAGTACTTTCTTATACTCACGAGAGGTAGGAGGAGTGGGGGCAGATTGATACATGGTTTATTTTAGAGACTAAATAAAACGGGCAAGTGCGTGTTGGGCACGCACATAATAGGGTTCCGTAGTCACTCTCACTACGATTTTTAAAAAGTATTTTTCAAAATTTTCGTGACTGAAGGGTTAAAATCAAAAAGTCATTTGACTTTTATTATTGCATTTTAGGAGACCTATCAAATGACACCCCACTCAATGGGGTAAATGAAAAAAATGTGAGTTCACTTTTCAATCTATGAAAAGGGGGTCCAAAATATTTTTGACAATGTTCGTTATAATTTTCAGTGAAAGTACTAATTAAAAGCTACATTCTGAATTTTTTTCAGATTTTTTGAATCGATAGCTTAGAAAATAGAGGGGGGGACGCTCTGACAGCGACATTAAAAAGCAAATATATCGCGACTGAAGGGTTAAAATCAAAAAGTTATTTGACGTTTTTTATTGCATTTTACAAGACCTATTAAATGACACCCCACTCAATAGGGTAAGTGGGGAAAAAAATGAAAGTTCAATTTTCAGTCTATGAAAGGGGGGTCCAAAATATTTTTGACAATGTTCGGTATAATTTTCAGTGAAAGTACTAATTAAAATCTACGTTCTGAAATTTTTTCAGATTTTTAAAATTGATAGTTTAGAAAATAGAGGGGGGGGGCGCTCTGACAGCGACATTAAAAAGCAAATATATCGCGACTGAAGGGTTAAAATCAAAAAGTTATTTGACGTTTTTTATTGCATTTTACGAGGCCTATTGAATGACACCCCACTCAATAGGGTAAGTGGGGAAAAAAATGAAAGTTCAATTTTCAGTCTATGAAAGGGGGGTCCAAAATATTTTTGACAATGTTCGTTATAATTTTCAGTGAAAGTACTAATTAAAATCTATGTTCTGAAATTTTTTCAGATTTTTTAAATTGATAGTTTAGAAAATAGAGGGGGGGGGACGCTTTTTTAATGACTTTGGAGAGAAAATACATCGTGATCGAAGGGTTAAAATTAAAAATTTCTGTTACATTTTTTGTTGCATTTTAGGAGACCTTTCTAACGACACCCCACTCAATGGTGTAGGTGAAATTTTTTTTTTGAAAACACTTTTCATTTTATGAAAGGGGGGTCTAAAAAATTTTTATTTTCAAAAATCTTATCATTTCTGTTTTTGGGTCATCAATCTACGGCCGTGTACCAAATTTCATCTTATTATCTCAAAATTTTTCAGGACGGACGGACGGACATGGAGAAACTATAAGGGTTCCTAGTTTTCTACGGAACCCTAAAAAGTACAACTGTAGAGATGCCACGAATAGTGATTTTTCCGAATACCGAATATTCGGTTAGGCTCTCGGCCGAAGCGCCGAATATTCGGTTAGGCTCTCGGCCGAAGCGCCGAATATTCGGTGACACTTAGTGCATTTCGTGGGTATGTATTTGTTTCATTTGCGAGTAGGTCGTGTCACATTAATAATCATTATTGACGAAAATTTTAAGTCTATAATGATTAATTTCAATAATTATTATTATTTTTGAGAAAAATAAAATATTTATTTTTTTGTAATTTGATGGATAACATTTATTTTACCAAATAACAGAAAAAGAGGACAAAAGTTTCGAAAACGTAAAAAGAGGACAAAAAGAAGACACGTTTTCTATAGAGGACAATTGGCCAAAATAGAGAACTGTCCTCTTCAAAATAAGACAGATGGTCACCTTAATATAATACATTGTATATCTTAAAAAATATCACTGTTTGTTCGTGAAAAGTTTTACGAAATAGCACCATTTAATAAAAAATCACCTATTTGGGGAATATAATAAAATTTGTAGTGAAGACAATAAACTGGCAGTTTGTTTGTTGTGTAACAGCAAGGTCTGAGTAACAACAAATGCAAAAAAAAATTTCATTCATCATAACTTACCACTGATAGATTTTAAGTATTCAATATGCTGATTTTTTGTAAAAAAAATTTGTGAGTAATATTTATTAAATTATGTGCTTTTTTCACGATTTGGTATTCGGTATTCGGCCGAATATTGAGAACTATTCGGCCGAATACCGAATAGTAAAAAAAAAGTAGCCGAATAGGCCGAATATCGAATAGTAGCCGAATATTCGTGGCATCTCTATAAAAAAGGTCATAAAATCAAAATTAAAAGTAGTGATTTTTTGAAAGAAAAAAATACTTGACGTTTATTGGTAAAAAATAAAATTATTCAAAATTATTAACACGGGTTTACGTTTATAATGATTAAATTGCGCTCGTGTATAACAGGCCTATTACCACCCCATATTTCTCTTTATGGTTTAAAGTATTGATTCCCATTGTAAGTAATCAATTCATGAAAATCGGTGAACATTATTATATACACAATATATAAACATATATTCATATTTATTCAACAGCGTATCTACCGTTTGGTCTTTACTTACAAAGGACTATTTGTATATAAATGACTTTCAACGAAATATCAAATATCAAAAATTTATATAGCCATAAATAATGATTGAAGGAAAAACGTAAAAGTAATATAAATTCACTCGGATACTTGAAAATTCCACTCTTTTAATATCAACCCTGTTGCTTTACATTTATATATTATGCTTTATACAGTTTACGTATTGTTTTTCTCCTTTTTAATGGAATAATGTAAATTTGATGTATTTTGTTTCATATTAAATAAATATTTGTCTTCATATCATATTAATATATATAGAAGATACGAATAGATTATGAAGAACATAATGTTTTTATAAAATATTTAAACTCTTTCTATACTAATTATACCTACAAAAAGTATTTGTCTTTATTCTTTACACAATTATCATTTTTTAGGCATATTGATTTGTAATTTAGTTACACTGTAGAATGACAAGGTTATTTTTAATGTTTTTGTTTTATATCGACAAAGGAAGATATATAGGACTCATAATACGTTGATACCAGTGTGCTCCACAAAAATGAGCTCCGTAAAATTAGTGGCGTATCGTTTTGGTCTTAAAATAAATATCAATTGTTGGGAATTGTAAAATTAATTCAAAACAAAAGACAAAGAAATATATACAAAAAACAAAAAAATATATACCAGTGTGGTCCACAAAAATGAGCTCCGTAAAGACAGTGGGGTATCGTTTGGGTCTTAAAATAAACATCAATTGTTGGGAATTATAAAATTAATTAAAAGGAAATGTATAGGACTCATAATACTCTACTTAGCATTGTTGCCAATGTGCTCCTCCATAAAGTCAGAGGCGTATCATTTAGAACTTAAAATATTATAAAATTAATTAATAGCAAATTAGTTAAGGCAATAGACAAAAAAGTAGTCAAACTAAAAACAATTCCGACCAAGCTGGATTTCGGTGGAGACTTTTATTTTGATTCCCTAAGTATACCCTAAAAAGTACCCTTAATTTGGGCGACGGGTTTTTTTTTTTTTAGGGGGTAAAGGGTGGCAAATTCTAGTTTTTTGCAAATATCTCAAAAATTATGAATTTTTCGTGGAAAATTGTTTTGAAGAAAATCGTATAGCTTACAAAATTTTACACAAAAAAGGTACTATACTTATTTCGTATAATCAATACTTTTTAAGTAAACGGCTAACCCAGTCAAACGTGCAGTGAAAAGTACTTTTAGGGGCTTATAACTTTATGGTTGATTGTTATAGACTTTCGGGCGTAAAATTCGAAAAAAAAACCCGGATTAGCAAAAAGTAGTGCAACACTCTTAAAAGGGGGTTAAAGGGTGAAAACCTTATCAAGATTTTTTTTTTATTTTTCTCAAAATCTAAATCGATGACGGGGTGTTTTATGGTTATTATTTGTTAAGGACACTTAGACGAATCGATTGGGACCACAAATACTTAATTTGACAAAAAAAAACCTCTTTCTAGAGGGTTTAAAAAAACGTAAAAATGTTTGTTTCGGTGAAAATAATTTAAAAATTAATCATTTTTGTTAAAATCGAAATTGATCTCAAATTGTTCCTAAAGTTCTAAAGAATACTGATTTGGAAAATGACATTTCAGAAAAATAGTTGTGGTAACAGTGTTTGGACCGCATATGGCTTGCTGTGTGTCGATAAACTTTCATAATCTAGAACCCCAAAAATATTATTTATACAGTTATTCATAAGTCTGAATCATTTATAATACAATTATTATTTCGTTCATACGAATCAGTTTCAATAAAAATACAAAAAAAAAATATTTAAAATTTTTATAAAACAAAATTACTTTCACGTTATATTTTGTACATACGTACATACATACACACAGACTATAATGTTGGCAGTACTGCACAACTTTACATGCAATATTAACAGCGATGGTTTTTTATAATCATGGACACAAAAATGAAATTACAAACAAAAAATGTACGTAAAATCGCATATGTCTATAATATGTACATTTTGTACATATATGTAATATCTACACAGATTACAGATTTTTCCATTTGTTATATTAACTTTTTATATCTATATGTATTTTAATTATGTACATTTCATAGTACAGTATGTCTACGAATTCTTTTTTTATTCATTTTAGAAACGTAGCATAGGTACAAATTAAATATAACAGCGTAGTGAATATTCTGTTTGTACATTACGAACACATGTGTAGTTACATATGAAGATAAAATAAACTTATTAACTGTAATCTGACGTACATATCTATGAATAATCATATATGTGTAAATTTATAATTATATCAGAATATCCTTTAACAAACGTCGAATAAATACACTATATAATTGAATCGCCAACTTCTGAAAAACTGTCTACTCGAAAATATATATACATAGTCTATTTCATTTAAGTTTGCAATGGTTGCCAGAGGATTTGACGGTAAGCACTGTGTATCGTACGGTCAAATCACCCGGCAACCACTGCAAACATAAATGAAACAGACTATAGAACATTAATTATTTTCATGTTAATCAACATCTATCTATCTGTCTGTTTGTTACCTTTTCATGGTTAAACTGCTGAACCGATCTTGATGTTTGGCAAGAAGATAGCTTGCATCATGAGGAAGGGCATAAGCTACCTTATTATAGATACAAAAATATAGGTGTGTAATATTTGTACGCGCGAAGGTTATACTTTTTTTGGCGTAGACATCTAGCGTGCAAATGCAAAACTAATTTTTTTTTATCATAACATAAATTTGTATTATCTATGTGTGTTATTTACCTAATCTGTTTTCACTAACGTCATTTTCCCGCGAACGAAGTGACGGGTAAAAAATTATTATAAATGCGAAAGTATCTCTATCTGTCTGTTACCTTTTCGCAGATTAACTGCTGAACCGATCTTGACAAAATTTGGCAGAACGATAGCTTACATCCTGAGGAAGGACATAAGCTACTTTGTACCCCGATTAAATTTTTAAAAATACAAATTCCACGCAGGGGAATTCGCATATAAGAAAGTTATGCGCGTTCAAGCTGTTTCAAACATATTGATTTTCACTGCTTGAAAGTAAATAAGTCTCTATTTCACTGGGTTATGGGGTTTTAGGGTTATGGGGTATTGGGGTTTAGGGTTATTGAGTTATGGGGTTTTAATGTTATGGGATTGATGGGATATATGATTATGGGGTTTTGAATTTTATGACTTTTAGCCTATTTTTTGAGGTTAGGAAAAAAACCTGACGTGATGGGGTTATTTGAACTCCGGATTCGGTTTCAGCATGCTCGATTACATATAGTACAGTGGGTTAGGTCCCCGCAAACAAAAATTGAATTTTTTTATGGAGCTGTGTAATTAATCCAAAGAAACACATTTAAGAACAAAAAACTATTATGTAAACAGTATTGGTTGTTTATTAAATTTATTTATATTCCATTTGTTACAAATTCCTTATTAGAAAAAATATCTTGGTGATGACGTCACAGTATAGAATAAATAAACTGTCGAGCAAACCTTGTATTATTGGATCATGATCCACAACATTCCACAGTTACTACATTCAATTTTAGTAATACAATCAGCACTCTTAACGACGACCATCTTATTAACGTCCGCACCGAGAAACGATTGGCCAACCGCTACATGTAACGACCTTCCCCTATCCCTACCACAACACTACCGTGATTGCTATATTCATAGACTTATAGAATAGACTAAGCATTCCCTATCCATGTGTAAAGTAAATATTGGTGAAAAAGTGTGAGAGAGACAAAGCGATAAAGTAGCCTGTTGTTGTCTCTTTTTAGAATTGGTCACATCGCAGGTTTGCAGGAGCGTATACTGGACAGAACAACAGAAAAGAGACAGGTATTGGCTACTCATTCGCTTTGTCTCTTTCAAGAGAGTTATCAATTTTGTGAGGTTATTGCTCAATCCATTCTATAAGTCTATGGCTATATTTCTGCGCGAAATTTAAATTAACAAATTGACGTTAAGGTTGTTGTTCACTAAAATCGATCACTACAGAATTTGTTAAAATTTTAATATTGTTTTAAGTAAGCTAGTTCGCATTTGTAAAAAAAATTTCAGGTCAGTTTACCATTTCGATTATTAATTATAAACGTGCAAAGTTGGCCTCTTATACATTGCAAGCATAGGCATCAACTTGGAATTCGATATTCATTTAATTCGTGTATTAAAATTAAACGTCAGATTTTAACCAAAAACGGATATGTTATAGATTGGTAATTAAGGAATGTGTATATAAAATTTTAGAATGATTTACCATCTCCTTAAATAATTATTAATTTTTAACTTTGATAAATTCCCGAACACATGACGTAAATATACGATATGGCAACAGCGCATTCGGCGCGATCTTTGAAATATGAAAACGTGGTATTGAAAACTGACGCGCGTTGTAAATATCAAGTGATTATTGATTACATTTAATGTTTTTATTTATAATAATAATAGTTACTATTGTTATTATAGTTATTACTATTGTCAGCAACAGTAATAATTATAATATTGTTAAAAATGAATCTTCTATTCTTGTCTAATATTATAAATTGTTGCCAGATCTATTTGTTCTTTTTTACCGACATATCAAAACCCTGTAGTTCATTCTAAATTTCGCTAGATGCCACGACTTTAAGTGAACAACAACCTTAAAGTCTTCTATGCATATAGTGGTGAGTGTTTCTCTAGCCATCGTTGTTAGGAACAATTGAATTACCGATGCCGTCGTTGTTCAGAGTGATGAGTGTACATAGATTAAAAACAGTACCCAGACTAATTGATGATAGTGAGTAAACTTTAATAATTAAGAAACATATATACTAATACACTAAAAGTTTTAGAACCTCTGGTGTTCTTACAGCAGTCAAGCACAATTTAACGATTGTATATCCATCTTCTGTGACAGATGTGTTTTTGTCAACGGTAGATGAATATGAAGTACATATAATAGCAGAGTTATATCTTTCTCCGGTCCCCTAAACCCAGTATTACCCTCCTTGTGGAGATGGTAAGACACAGTACAGTTATTTGTATCACTAATGCAAACATCTAGACGAGGAGGCAAATATCAACTGAATCGGTATTTGCTACATTTTAGTGATATGATGTTGTATTTGATCTATTGTCATTTGTACAATTATTTACTTTGGTTTAATCAAGTCAAGTAAATTGTATTTGTTTAAAAGGGGCCATACCAGTGTGAAGTTTTTAAAAAAATAATTTTTCTTTTTTTGCCTTTTTGAAGAGTTTATAGTTTCAAGAATATTATAGAATAATAAAGGTATAGCTGATTAGTAGTTTTTATGGTAAATATACCTAATTTTATCTTGTAAAAATCGATAGTTAAATCTTTAAACGCGTTTTTCTCGAAATGATATTTTTCAAATTTGCTAACATTGTAACTCAAAGAGCAATTATCCGATTGACTTGAAATTTGAACTGAGTACTCTTGAATATATTTACTCTACGATGACGTAGGATATTTTTGATTGGAATAAAAAATTGGCGATTTGGCATTAAAAATACGACCATTTTATAGGTAATAAAACAGACTTTTTTTCATAACTACGCCACTTTGTTAGATTTTGATATTTTTCGAAAATCGTAGGTCATTGTACAGGAAATACCTTCCTGTTTAACGACATTTTTTCTTTTTCAATTTCAGCTACTCCATCATACGGAATTATGGCCGCAGTGGAGGAGATTTTTTTTTGATGCCTCCGAAAACAGCGCATAAGTCGCTTAGATATCGATATTTTTCATATGTATTCAATACACGTCTAATATAGACAAATATATTCTCAATTTTCCAAAATATTTCATTGAGTATTTTTCTTCCAAAAAATTTCCGAAAATCTATATTTTCAGCGTTCACACTGGTAAAGTCCCTTAACGACTTTGATTGATTTTGTGCTTATTTCAAAGAGTATACTTCAGAGATGGTCCCATATAAATTTTATTAGAATCTGACCATGGACTTCAATAATATGTCACTCAAAAAGGAAAAATAAAAAAAAAATTAAGAAAAAAAATAAAACCGACTTAAAAAAATACTGAAAAGTATACAAGATGTTCGCAGGAACCGAGTGATTATTGCTAACTTTGTTATTATTGGAGCTAAAAGATCGGTTAAATGGGCAAAGTATCAGTATTTTTTCCGGGATAAATAATTATTTCGCAATTTTTACCGATCTTCTAGCTCCAATAATAACAAAGTTAGGAATGATCACTCGGTTCCCGCGAACACCCTGTATAGTAATTAAATTCGAAGACAAGCCAATAAAAAACATTTTAAAAAATCGACCTCAAAAACTATTAAATTTAATTATGTTTTTTAAGTCTGTTTTATTTAATTTTCTTAAAATGTGTATTTTTATAAATAATCTATTAATTTACTATTTTAATTACATAAAACTTTAAAATTATCGCTTTGAGGGATATATATATACCATAATTTACGTGCCATAATAGTATTTTAGTACATGACAAATATGTCCCCATTATAATTTAATATAGGACATATTTGTCCCAGATGTATCATTAACAACGCAGTTACCTAATGGCCTGAAAGGGTTAAATAATGATTTTGTATAATATATTTCTTTTCAAATACAAATAAATTTAAAAATATTTAAAACAATATTGAAAATTTGTAAAAATTACTACATTTGGTACACTTAATTTAATTGTATTTTTTTTGTGAATAAAATATTATGTAATAGAGAACCATTTGCTGATCTTGAAATACACACAAGAAAAATCAAATTTTTGGAGTGAAACTTCTTCAGCGAGCTATAGGCTATACCTATATAGGGAATTGGAACAACTACGATACATTTTATAAGTAACTTTTGTCTGAAACATTTATTCTGAAAATGTCCATTCTTGATGATATGGAGCAAAACAAACAGTATTTCTGAATATTCAATAATTTTTTACTTGAAAACTATTATTTTTTTTAATTAATCGCAAGAGGTAAAAAGTGCTTAAATAACAAAAATTAACTATCGAAGAATTTGTATTTATTTGTAATTCGTTTTTTTTTTCTTTTTAAAAATATTATTTTTTTAATAAACTTAAAAAAAAAATTCTCTGCGAATTCTTGCCTCTCTCAAAGCACTTCTTTCCTCTTGTAATTTTCCTGATAAATTGGTAGTTTTTGAGCAAAAAATAATTGAATATCCAGAAATTTGGTAAATGTTGCCTAGTTTTCCTCGCAAAATTACGTACAAAAAATATAGGTTTAAATTTGAAAAAGAAAAGTTGAACCAGAAAACCCATCATGGTGAGCTGTTCAAGATCAACCCATGTAGTCAATATTTAGCCCCTTCAAAACCGTAAAACTTTTGTCTTGAACATTTTCTCTGAAAATTATTTTGGAAATATTCCGTTGGAAAGTCCTTAAAAAATACCCGGTATATTAATTAATATTGTGTTCTGATAAAACAAATAAAAAAAACTACACACATTTTTATACATAGATACTGAAAATATCATTGTTAATTTAATCTGCATTATCTATACAGTAGATATGTGCGGATAAGTACTTAACTATGGGAGGTATACCTATATCTCTTTTGTTATACATACACTATATACATTATCACTACTATAAACTATTTTATGTATACAATAATGGATTCAGTGTGCTGTATGAAGCATGCATTGCACATTACATTACAAAATCAAATTGTATGAACATTTTTGCAACAATGACACTAAATTTATATAGACGAGTATAGTACATGATATACAATTTGAATTAATTCCTAGATAACTAACAAGGGGAGTTCACACTCATGGGATGAGGAATTTTAGTCAGTTTTTGGGTGGTGAAACTATAGTAAAATTAAAAATACAGGAGATGTAGGTAAAATATGTATCAGAAAATAATAAAAGGTAAAAAACAATTGCAAATAAAAATAAAAAGTAAAATTCCCAAACCGAGTTTCGAACCAGCGTTCACCGTGTTAGGTACATTTTAGCATGCTAACCGCTTGGCCATATAATACAGTATATTTGAAACTAGCGGGTTCCCGCGGCTTCGCTCGCGTAAACTTTAAAACTAATTAGAACCCTCCATACGTGATAGGGGATGTCATAATTTTTATATTGATTTTTATCCATTACCTATAAAAAACGTAAATATCTCGGATTTAAGTTAAAAATTGTAAAAACTAACCCCCGCCATTAGGGGTTGATTGTCAAAATTTTTATTTTAATAGATAGCTATTTTGCTCGAATTTACCTTTATAAGTAAAGCAGGTATACAGACCAACATCTAAATCCATCCTCGTCCCCGTCCCATGCTATTAGATAATTGAATATTAATTTGTCGAATTTACTTTAATATCATCAAGAATTATGAAGATAAATATATCAAAATTTTACCCCCCTTCCTTCATTCCCATAGGGGTTGAATGTTCGTAACTGATATTTGTCTTGTATAGTACCTACTGTGGCATGTTTCATTCGGTGAATACAAAAAAAATATTTTACAAATTTTTCCACCCCCCTAACACCTTAGGGGTTAAATTTTGGGAAATGCTGAAATTGTTTCATTATTTATATTGTAGAGTATGTTTGATAAGTTTCAATTAAATGCGAAGAAAAAAAATATTATTTATATAAACTTTGACACCCTGTTTTAACCCCGTAGGGGTTGAATTTCGAAAAACCCTTTCTTAGTGGGTGCTTACATCATAAAAGGAAGATACCTACGAAATTTCACGTTTCTAGGTCCAGGGGTTTGGGCTGTACGTTGATATATGAGTGAGTGAGTGAGTGAGTGGTTAAGGACAAACTCTTTTATAGATATAGATATAACAATTTTTAAAATTAAATATCTTTATTAATAATGCCCATGAGATTGAATGCTCGGACACAAGTATTTTTATTTTTACTCTAGATTCACCTCCCAAAAACTGACTGAAATCCCTCATCTAGAGTGACCAGGTCTCAGGTTTTGACCCGAAGTCTCAGGGTTCCGGGCTCCGGGTTTTGTAACAATTTCTCCGGGCTGAATAAAAATGATGAGAACTAAAAAAAAGGTGCAACAGTAAAAATAAAAAATATTTACGGAAAAAGGTCTTCATTTTCATCTCGCAAAACCAAAAATTTGATTGGTATATTAAAAAATGAAAGTCTTCATGTACAAACGCGGGCAATTTTTTTTCTCAGGGTTTGTTAGGGTTGGTGTAATCTGGTCACCCTACCCTCATCCCATGAGTGCGAACTCTCCTTGTAAGTACTCATATATTTTAAAGTGGAATATTACGTTAGCACATTTGATTAGAATAATTTTCTTCTGAACTGAAGAATTAAAAATTGTAGAATTTTAACAATAGTTCGATTTATATCCGGTATCATAAAGGGGCTAGCAAAATTTGCTAGTTAGCAAGCACTCACAAATGAGGTATTAATTTTGTGATAGTATCTATGGATTTGTTAGGCATGGAATTTAGAGCAGTGATACTTCAACGTATTCTAATACAGTTAGCGACTCTGACCGTACAAAATAATTTTAATATCAACACTGTTTTAACTGTTTTACACACAACGCGTGCGCTAAATTTATCAATTACTTCATGAAACTCCAAGAGAACTGCCATATAAGTTTGACACCTCATTTGAGTGCTTGATAGCTAGCAAAGTTTCTAACTCCTTTAATATACCGGACGTTAGAAGGACAGTTAAGAAATCAGGTTTTCAAAGATGAGAAAAAAAATTTAAACTTGCTAACGATCCTATTAAACATTAACTAAAATATATGTGTCTAAGTTAGACCGTTTTGAAAAAAATACTTGCATTATCAAAACAAAATATAATTTGTTAAATTTTTACTGGTATTTTCTATAATATAATTATTTGGGAAAGTTCAATGTACTAATTTGGCACAATAATTAGTTGTACTGAGATTTCTGCCTTTAGTCTTATTGCAATTAAAACTTTACGTAATTAAATACAGGAAAATTACAAAGTTCAAAGAAATTTACAGTACTTTAAATTCAGTATTATAATGATTTCTGCTTAAAGGGAAGGTTTACACGTGTTCATAACGAGAGAGCAAAAACAGTAATACCTGATGAATTATTTAAACTTTATCTCGCCAATCTTTCAACTGAAGAAATCTACGAGACGTCGGTCAAAATGTCAAATACAATATGTTTAAAAAAAATAGACCTAAGAAAATTAATAGGTTATAAAAAAATCTATACTATTTATAAAGCTGTACATTTATGTATATTAATATACATTGCCTTCATATGCATACATACATTCTCAAATAATATTTTACTCCACAGAACATATTTCTAGACTTTGATTATCAAAGGTTCAGACATCTATACAATATACTATATAGAAACAAACTAGTTACATATAAGTGGACGGAAGCTCAAAATTCTAATGTTTTACAATACTACAATATAAAAGTATATATTCGTATAAATTTGACAAGTTTCGCGCACGCGTTGTATGTACCTAAACACAAACGGTATTAAAATAGTGGTGATATTGTAATACAGTAGAACCGGATACATAATGAATTTCGAAGTTTAAAAATGTGTATAATTTAAGGCTTTATAGTTTAATTAGAACCCATAACTACATTCCGAATGATCTTTGGTTGAAGCATTTAATTTAAAAAATATATGACCGAACTACTAAATTTTGACACGCGCCGTTGATTTTAATACCATTTCGCCAATTTTCATTCGATTATGTTGAAACTTTAACACAATAAAGAATATAGATAAAGCTACAAATTTGGTGAATAACATTAAAATTGGACAAAAATTGTTTGTGTTATAACGTTTTGAATTTTAAATATTGCTGTTTTTTCGTTTAAAACATGATTTTCGAAGGGAATAACGTTATAAATGGGAGCATTCAGAAAGTAACCGGTTACCGGTCACTAACCAGTGTTTTGATTGGTTGATTTGTGGAATTTCCGGTGGAATGTACCAAAAATTTAAAGAATGTCCATTTAGTAACACGGAGAGTGTGAAAGAAGTAACCAGAAAGAGATAGAATTTTACTGACCGGTCTCTTACACCGGTTAGACCATGAAGTTAGACTTTTAACCGGACATACAGGTACCAACCAACTGCTGCCTGTTGAAAAAACATAAAAACAAATTTTTCTTGAACGTCAAGCAATTTTGTGTTCTATATTTTCGTTATATTTGTATTTTTTTATTTATTATATTATAATCCTTTATATTTGAGTATTGCTGTGAGATTATTTTATTTGATGTATTTTATTATTAATAAATTTTGCTCTTGTGATTACTTTGTTTTTTTTTGTGTACCTACCTACTTTTTAATATAAGTAAATTATTAATTAAAATTATTTTATTAATTAAATAATAAGCTCTGGTACCTATGTATTCAGTTATTAATTCAGTCGAGTAATTTGAGTACAGTGTAATATAAATAATAGGACAGCGAACTATTATATGGCGGCTACATCTTATAACATATGAATTATGATAATGTACATGTTTATATTTGCTGGCCATATATCTATAAATGCAGAACAAGATGCAAAAGTTAACTGCTGTATTTTCTAACCAGGAGCAGAAACAAAGGTACTGACAAAAATTACTGATTGCAATTGAATCGGGCTGCGTTGGAGAAATAAACCTGACCTAAGAAATGTTAACACTTGCTTTAAAATGGATACATATATTTTTAATAATTACATTGACACATTAACAATTATTTACGAATAATTTATACTCATGATAGATAATTTTCTAAACATGAGATTACATTTATGTATGGTTATATACAGCTCAATTGACAAAGTATAATAAACTAATATTTAATTAAACTATTTAACTGTTACCACAGTGCCTTTTCTATGTTATTAGCACTAAAAGCTACTAAAAATACTTTTAATATTATAAAATTTTACATTATAGGCCCTGCGGTTGTGGATGACTTTGGCATCATGTAACATGATGCCAAAGTCAACTAAATAATTTGGTTTTTGGTTCTTGTGTTTACGTTGGCCAGGAAGCTTGATGATGTAGAAAAGTGCAAAAATAAATATAACAAGTTTAATAAAAAATACTCTTGATTTATTATATTCAAAATATACAAACGTCGGTCACTAATTACTTCCAAAATCACTGATTTGTCATTTTTTGCTGCACGATTATATAGTCGACAATTATCCTAAATAAGTATTTTTACGCGCGCTTGGGAAACAAATTGTCATCGTGGAAATGATATGATATGACAATTAACAGTCAATAACCCAAGCGCGTGCCTATCCAGCACGTGCGGTTCACAGCAATCATCGAATATGTATATCAATTCTATTAAGAACGATAATATCTTAAATTAATAACCACCAATAAATAATACTTTCAATGGATATCATTACCGTGCACACCTCTTCAATATAAGTATATAATATGTACATAATACAATCGAAACATCGTATCAATTAATAAGGCAAATAGCATAACCCCCAAAATTAAATTTAACTGCTTTGTAAGTTCCACTTTGTCTACAAATGCACACTTCTTGTTTATATATTTATTAGTTATTTTTTGAAGTTATTATCATTTAATTGGTCCAACCTCTTATGTGTGAGCTGCAATTCAAAGAAAATTAAAACAATTTCATGTTTAGAAATATCTGTAAGGCTAAATTCATGCATCTGTAGAAAGAAATTACCTGTATTTTGTATATCTTAATTAACTTTTACATATTAAATTATATTATCACATATTTTTGTGCAATATCTTATTTATTCATACTTTACAGAATTAATTGTTTCTAATCATATTATAAAATTATGTTTAAGACAAAAATAATAGAATTTTATTAAAAACTATTTCAATTTTCGTTAAATACATATGTACATACATACAAACGTCAACTTGACAGTTGTGCTGTCGCTGTCTTCACACTCTTATGACGTCATGGTCAGTAACCGATAACCGGTCACCGGTCACTCCTCTGAACGTAACCAATGTATATAATTTAAGGCTTTTTAGTTCAATTAGAACACATAGCTTCATTCTCAATGATCTTTGGTTGAAGTCATTGATTTAAAAAATATATAACCGAATTTGAATGTTTCCATATCGAAAAAAACATTGTTTTTGCAATATTGCAAAAACAAGAGCTGATTGAGCAGAATGGTGGTCATTTTTGGATTCCGCGTGTCCAAATTTCCCTTAAAAGTTGTATGCTCTGCAGCAAAAATGGCTGTCGGCCAGTGTTATTATCGCTAACTATGTTACAATACGTTGAAGTATCACTGCTCTTAATTCAATAGCAAATCGATAGATATTTCAAATGAGGTATCAAACTTATATGATAGTTATCCTTGAATTTCATGAAGACTTTGACAAGTTTCACGCACGCGTTGTATGTAAAAAGAATAAACACCAACGATATTAAAACATTGATGATATTATGAAAATTATTTTGTACAGTCAAAGTCGCCAACTGTGTTACAATATGTTAAAGTATCACTGCTCTAAATTCCATAGCAAATCCATAGATAATATCACAAAATTAATACCTCATTTGAAAGTGCCTGCTAGCTAGTAAATGATACCGGACATAAATCTCATTGTTTAAGAGTCAGTCCGCGGTGACGGGTGTGACATTTCAACTCAGATTGGAGTTCATTATTTCTAAATAATACTAGTTAATAATATGGTTTTACCATTTTCCTGTAGATCTTAATGTAATATATGTATATTGAAAGAATAAAAGGTCTACGGTTATTTTACAAAAAAAAATGTCAACGTTCAAAGCCCTGTGACAAGTGTGACATCAGGTAAATACGTAATCTATTTAACTGGTTATTACTCAACAAACATTGTGACGGGTGTGACACGTTAAATAAAAGGATACAATAAGAGTACTATTTGTGTGTTTAATTGCTTATTGATATAATAAATTAATACTTATAACAATTATTTATCAAATACATCAATAGACTCATTAAATTTATAATAAATGCGGTCACCCTTAGTCATTATTGTTGATGAGTGTAATTTTTTTTAATTTGGTCAAACGTCACGTTTGATATGTAATTGTCAAAGACTTTTAATAGTTTGCCACGATCGTTGTGATTTCACCTTATTTGTTGTCTTTTTGGAAATTTTCTGAAATATTTTGAAAATTAACAAACATTTTTCTAATTTTCTTTTGGTTTATGAAAATTGATGTTTAATAGCCTGTTAATTTTATATTTTAGTATTCATTTTCATAAAATATTTTTTTAACTATCTGGTATCGATTACCGCGGACTGACCCTTAAAGAATAAACAATGGTTAAATAATAATAATTTATTATTATTACTTTTTACTATAATTTGTTTTTTAAATCTTTCTTAAATAACCTAAAGCATCTGCATGATAAAAAATGCTATAGTTTGTGTAATGGGGCATGTAGAACGTCAAGAATTGAGAATCGCTACTCGAATAGACAAGTCAGTTGTAATCAAATACAAACACGAGTGGGGTGGCTGCTGCCGGCTTAGTCTGATCCCAGGAACAGTGCTGATCCGTTCGAGATTGTCTTGTCGGGATTGAGAGACGCGAAGGCTTATTCGCAACTTATCCGCACTGAACATTCGTCTCTTGCGTCGACGAACACATAAATTCAGATTTTTATTGTTTATCCTTTATTATTAACTTTACATATCGGATGTGTGCACATTTTTCCTAACAACGTGTTAGTTTAATATCGCTTGTTCGAATGCCAATACGAGTATTGGTTATAGAACAAATAAAGGGGAATTTGGTGTTATTAAGAATGGGATAGTATAGGAGAATTAAGTATTGTTTTCATTTTATATACAGCAGGGGTAACCAACCTTTTTCCTACATCGACCCTTTTCTTTATAGAGCTCCTTATATTTTTAGATTCTAGAAAACATAAATATACTACAATCTTGTTGAAAAAGTACATGTAGAAAGTAGAAAGCAAAAAAAGGTCATTGCAATTATATATAGATAAACTAGCTGACCCGACAGACGTTGTCCTGTCTTAACTATGAATATTGAATTCGAATTGGTAATACTTTACTATAAAATTAAAATATAAAATTAAAAATTAATAGGGGTTGATCGTAGAAGGGTGAAAATTAAGAGTAATATGAATTTTTTTTAATTCTAAGGTCATGACAAAATAAAAAAAAAAGTATTTAATTAATAAATAAAAATTAGGGGTTGATCGTAGAGGAGTGAAAATTTAGGGTTGTATGTATTTTTGTATGATGTATCATAAAAAAATAAAAACAAAAAATGTTATCCAAAAAAATAAAAATAAAATTTAAGGGTGGACCACCCTTAACATTTAGGGGGATGAAAAATAGATGTCCGATTCTCCACCCTAGCCGATATACACGCTAAGATTCACGAAAATCGGTCGAGCCGTTTCGGAGTAGTTCAATTACGCACACCGTGACACGAGAATTTGATATATTAGAAGATATAGCTGGAAAAAATTACTATCGACCCCCTGGAATACTATAAACCCATTTTAAACATTTGGACTCCATTATTATGAATCCCTGATATACAACAAATTGAAACAATTAACAGAAAATCGATGATGTTTATTTATTTTTGTATAGTTATTGTTCTTTATTCAAACATGTATCCAGAAATTCTTCGTGAGTGAGCTACACTCACCGCTCTATAAAACGACCTTTTACTAAATGACCGCTCCATTCAACGATTGGTCGACCTTTCTATGCAACGACCTTCTCCTACTCTACCATAATACTACCGTGACTACTATATTTCTGCGCGAAATTTAAATTCACCAATTAACGTTAAAACCAGCTCGGTGGTTGGGGCCCCTCTATAGACGTCGTTCAGGTGAACGGTTGAATTACCGAAGTCGTCGTTGTCTAGAGCGATGAGTGTACAACTTAAAATTATAAGGAGAACCCAGATAAAGTTATAAAATTTGATAATTGGTTTAATATTTATGAGTTATATCGATTTTTAATATATCAATAATTATTCAGCACAAAGGTGTTTGAAATAAAGATGAAACAAAAAATACAAGACACAAATTTAAGGGCACGATTACCTCATACACCCCTGCATTCAATAATTATTGATTGATGCTGTACGTATCAAAAACTTATCATTTTTGAAGGACTATAGCTCCAGATACATATTTGAAATCCGTAGCTTAAAATAACATCTTAGTCTCCTGCCCTGATTGCCCCAGGGCACTTCCCGATCCCGTCAGTCATACATGTCTGGTTATAGTACAGTAACGTAAATAACTGGCTGTATATGAAAATAAATACGACAAAAAAAATTTTTGATCAACTGTTAATTTTTTACATTCAAATATTAATTCGGGTCAGAATTACTTCCTACCTGGTCCGGCTTTTACCGGACACTGGTATTTGGGTCAGCTGTCTTCCCATTCACTAACCAATCTTAAGTAAAATAAAAAATATTTTCAAACCCATTTTATTGTTGATAAATAAAACGTTTTTTTTTGTTATTTATTACACTCATTATGTGCACAAGTGTCTATGATTCCCAAGATACGAAATTCGAACTTCAATAATTAGTTTTTATCTAATTTTGGAAACACTTCGTCCACGTATCTACAAATTCACGAAGGACGTGTTCTAGAGAAAAGATCAGACAACAAATAACTTCTTATTTCATGGTTCGATAAACTTTTTCAATATCTAGTTTTATTCAAGTTTTCTGCACACAAAGACAGCCCAATAAAATGTACCTACACTTGTACACCTTATCTAATAAATTATCCAAGTCACAAATTGAAATAACATTTCTACCCCCATTACTTATTATATTAAATATATTTTCATATCGATACATATTAATTCAGATTCTTAGAAAACATAATTCTGAATAAAATCATGAAACACAAAAAGTGAATAATAACGTTATATAAAACTTGAGTATATGATTCTGATAACATAATGAAATTTTTGAAAAATTTTAAAACTGTGGGCAAGAAGTTTTTATATCCTATCACTCTAAATAACTTAAAACAAGTTTTTTTTCATATCAACTTCGACTTCGGAGTTATTTAGCTATAATTTGGTGCACAAAATGAAGTTTGACACATAAAATATTACTAAAAAAATTTTTTACATTTAATTAAAAGTATGTTTATTATATAGAAAATGATGTGAAAAGTTGAAATTTTCAAACCGCAGGTCTGTATCTCAAACCGTTCTCGAGATATGGCCTCTCAAAGTTTTAATTTTTTCAAAATTTTAGAGAAAAAAAGCTATAACTTTTGAACATGTGGTCGAATTTGATTTTTGTTGACTTTAAAAACAGCGTATCAAAATCGATATAATATTTGAAAATTCGAAAAAAAAAATTTTGCGAAAAATCGAAAAATTCAAAGGGGTATACTTTAAAAAAATGTCGATTTTTGACCAAAATTTTTTGTCGATTTTTCAGATGTTATATATGTCATCATATAGATTTTGACACGCTGATTTCAAATCCGTCGAAAAAAAATCAAATCCGATTACGTTCAAAAGTTACTGCCATTTTTCTCCAAAATTTTGAAAAAAAACAAACTGTTAGAGGCCATTTCTAGAGAACGTTATGAGATACAGACCTGCGGTTTGAAAATTTCAACTTTTCATGTCATTTTCTATATAATAAACATAATTTTAACAATATCTAAAATCTTCAAGGAAAATTTCATCTCCAAAAACCAAATCCACAGAACATAATTATTATTTTACGAATTACTTTCGCATTAATACAGAAAAATATAATACTAATTATATATTGCTACATAAAATTAAATTTTTTTAATAAGAAGTAAAAAAAAATGCTAGAAACAAAAATGTTCTAAATCTGATCCTGTCTAACAGATACTCATAACACTAAATGCCAGAATTTGACCTAATAAGTGCGAGAAATCTACTTTCGCGAATACAGCTCTTTAGAACTTAATATCAACTCAGGATCTACATAAAATATATAATTCATAAATCAACAAGTTAAAAGTGAACAGCAAATTCAATTTGGAAGAATAGAACGATCAGTTTATATAACGCGCGCTATGATGTTCTCATCGCCTCATCCAAAAGGTAATGGGCTGTTATGATCCAAGTAATCGAGCATTGTTGAAACATTACAAATATCTATCTCGCTTGCACACTCTCTATCTATCTCTGTCGTACGTAATGTAAATATCAGATCGAACAGTGACGGCCCATGTAAGGATACAAATTAATACATTTTGAAAAATAATATCTAATAATTTAAAATTCATAATATCAAACCATGATCCAATAATACAAGGTCTGCTACGATTATTTTGACAGCCGCCATTATTGCATATAGCGTTGATGACGTAGTACATCGGCCAAAAATTTACAAATTAAAAATTGACATTTTACATATTAAGTTTGAATTATTAAATTTAGATTTGAAGAAAATAAAAGTGTGAAGTGAAATAGACACTGTTGATATTATATTGGTTATGAAAAAATGCGGTACTGTTTTGTAAAAAAATGTTTCAACTAGAAACAGACAGATAATACAAATATGAAATTTTTTTGTTTTCCAAAAAATCCCGAAATAAAAAAAAAATGGATTAAAGCTTGTGGTAAAGAAAATGTGAATGCGAAATACTACAGAAAGTGATAAATTAGGTATTCCACTTGATGTTTGATGAAGTTTGAATAAATTTATAAAAAATGAAAAAAATCAAAGAAAAAAATTTAAAAAAATTATTATGTAAACTGTATTTATCGTTTTTTTTATTTATATTTCGTTTTTCACAAATTCCTTATAATAAAAATTTAGTGTTGATGACGTCACAGTCTAAAGCAAGTGAGCTGTCAAGCAGACCTTGTTTTATTGGATCATGATATCAAACTACCTGCTTGCTCACATACATATGTATTACTAGCTTACCCGGCCACGCGTTGCTGTGGTTAACCTATACTTTAATTGTAGGTTATATGAAACGTTTGGAAGTTTGACATAGCGCCATCTATTGAATACTTACTCAATCCAGTCAACAGATGTCACAAAATCGGTTAAGTAGTTTAGGAGTCCATCGCGGAGGAACATGTGACACGTAATTTATATATATTAAGATGGGTCATTATACCGATATACATACACTCAGCACTCTATAAAACGACCCTCTACTGGACGACCGCCCCATCCCACGACTGGCCGACAGTTCTATCCACCGACCTTCCCCCAACCCCGTCTGCGTAACTCCCCAAAGATTTTTTCCAAAATTATTTTTAGGGGGTTGTAATTCTCTTACGAAAAAATTTCGGAGACATGTTTAAATAAAGTTTTTTGCTCAAATCAATTCCTTCAACCTACTGTTGAAATTTGGCACGCCAATTTTGAATTATTAAATTTTTGGTACTTTTTCACTTTTCTGAAATCTCTCAAGGAGTAGTGGGAAGCGATAAAAAATCGAATCACAGGTTTAAAAACTAGAAAGTCACTAGTCAGCTTTAAAATACGTTTTAGAACATCAAATCCATTCAATTTCCGCAAAGATACAGCTGTTTAAAGAAAATTTGAAGAAAAAAAAAACAAATGCATTTTACGTGTTAATATTCGATCGCTCGGTGGCACGTGTTAATAATATCCAATCACTTTAAAATTTTGTATACATTATTTTTTTCGTACCTTTAAGTTTGGGGAATGACCTTAAAGAAATTCGAAAATACTAAGTAAATTAAAGGCCACCCTACTGGCCATATAGGAGTATTATGGTACATAAATGTAAGGATATATTTGTATATATCCTCAGAATACAAGCTATCTCCCTGCCAAATTTCATCAAGATCAGTCCAGCGGTTCAGCCGTGAAAAGGTAACAAAAAGCTTTATTTGCTAAATGGTGATGCTGGCAAAACACTTACTGAAGCATCTCTACACAGAAAAAAAAAACTGTATTGGACCAAGAAAACCTTGTTTTGTATAGGTATAATGAAAACAATATTTTCTTAATATAAGAAACATACTCTTAATCCAACTACGTTATTCCTTCGTTCAAGAATACTATAGTTGGTTTAAGAGATTATTGCTTATCTTAAAAAAATATTGTTTTCGTTATATACAAAACAAGGTTTACTTAGTTTGAGAAATCCTTTCTACCAGTGTAGTTTAAATGACTTATCAGACAAATAACATTAACGATTGCATAGAAATCATCCCGAAAACCTAAACGTGAAAAATAATATAATAATAATTCCCTCAAACTAATTTTCCCCGAGCTCTCACTGTTGATAGTCCGTTCTTCCCGTTTTTGATTTAAAGCAACCAGGAACACACTGCGATATTCTTACAGGAATGATTTATTTGACGATGGGCCCGGTCATTAGAACTCCGAGCGACTGCTGGAGTGAATGTTCACGTTTTAATTCTATTAGCCACTTGATGTCAGAAGTGTTTCTCTTACATATTAAATAACACAAAAATAAATCGTTTCGAAAGTAGTGGATTGTTGGTAAAAGCTTAATTGATTTATTGTTAACGTTTTAACGATTAGGGTATTTGATACTATTAATAATAAAGACTTAAATGTTCTAAATAGTGTAGTATATATTACTATAATTTACAATAAAGTGTTTTTTTACATGAAATAAGTTAGTATTTTTATAATAAACTTAATTTTAAAATGTAATATTTAACCTATTTGTCACGTGATCGCAAACGCGTCTAGCAGAACTGTATCTGGTATGATGTAGTTACTTACTAAAAACGTCAGAATACTATTAATACTCAATCCCTATTGGTTGATTTCAGATTGTTTGAGTATACAATTACGTCACAGGGCATACCACGTGACTTTGAATGCGCGTTTTGGTGGGAATTTATCTATATTGAATATACATACACACAATTTACAATATATTTTAAAATGTAGTCTAATACCCTATTCGAGACAAAAAATATTATTGTTATTTACTATATATTTATACAAAAAGTAATATCACGTCTTATAAAAAATATTACAACAAAGATGTCAATTGGCACTCCTTTACTTACAAAGATAATATCGAAATTAGCTTACCAATAAATTAATGTTAAGTACAATATATTTTGAATTTCAATAGATATTTTTTTAGTGTAGATTTAAAATTTTCATACACGGAAAAAAAGAAACCTAAAGAATACAATTTTTCCTTGTACATCCCGAATAGTAAACAACAACCTATTATTATAAAATATTTTTTACTATTGCACACCCCAAGCAGGCTCTGCTTGGAAGTGTGTTCTACTCTCGTCCTAAAAAATTTTTTCGTATATAAATTGATAAAATGAGTATTATATCTTAAATTTCTTCAGTAACCCACTTAAATTTTTACATTTTCTGATAGAAAACATTACAGTCTTCATTTTTACTTAGTTTAATATCGATCGGTTTTAATTTTCTGTTATAAAAATATAAATAAAGTTCAATTTGTCGATTTAACCCGCTTTTTTGATAGAAACGCCGAACTACAGGCTACAATTCGAAATAAATTTGCACCAATCCTTTTGAATTCACTTCATCTATTATCAAAATAGAACCCTATTAAAACTCAAAAAAATTGGATAGCTAGAAGTAACGAAATTTGCAGTTTATTTAAACAAAAATTCATATTTTGACAAGAATTATTTTTACAAATAGAGTATTAGTCCGTAGAAGTTCCAAAAATTTCCGTAAGGCGCTATTTCTTCATACGTCATATACGTCACTGCAAATGACATCTATTACAACTATTATATTGTGTTAATTAATATATAAATACATGTACATCGATACGTGCTGTATTTTAATTATTTTATTCAAAGCCAATCAATCTTTTTAATCAAGATAAAATCTGGTAAGTTTGCATTTTTAAAACAAATATATAATATACATATAACCTATAAACGTTACATTGTTGTTTCATTTTAAATGCTAGACATCAGGTGAACACAGCTGTTATCGCTGCAATATGTGGATGTATTTATCTTTTTAATTATTATTATTAATTTATTTATTTACTTATTTATACATTTTACAAAAAAAAATATTTTATATAAAAATTGTAAATTAAAATGATTGTTGTTTTATTACAATACATCCTAAATTTAAATAAAAAAGGTAATAATCGATTGATAACAAGATTCATTGTTGATTTTCTAAAAAATCTTAATGAGTGATAAACTTCATATTTTATATTTATATAATATTAATTACCTCCAATATTTTTTTCAAACATCCTTTTAAGTTTCACCAATTATATTGTACCGCATTTATTTGATATTATAAATTAATACATTTTTTTATGTTTAAGGGGTGTGCATTTTATGGCCTAGCCATAGTATTTTAAATTGTAATTATATAATTTTAGGCACTAATGTTTGCAGTTGATTCATCAATTTATATTAAGTATCTGAAAATATTATTATAGTTTCAGACTGTAAAAAATATTTTAGAATAAATTTTTTCTTCAACTAAAATTTTTTACGATTTTCTTCCCTGATTTATTGAAGTTTTCAAGTAAAACCATTGATTCGACTTCATGAGCTTCGAAATTAAATTAAAAAATGTATTTTACTTAATATTTCTATGATTCTTTGAAATCTTACTAAAAAAATAAAACTTTGAGAGGGTATATCTCGAGAACAGTTTGAGATACAGATCTGCGGTTTAAAAATTTCATGCAGCTTCCTATAAAATAAACATACTTTAAATGAAATCAATAAAAAAAAGAGTTAAATTTTAAATTTCCAAAAAATTCATAGAAATATCATCTTTAAGAAGAAACAACATATTTTACTTTATAAACAATAATTTATTTAAAATACAAATTCAAATTTACGATCCAAAATTTTGAAAATCACATCGAGTCACAGCCATGACCCGAAAAATTCACGACTCCCACCCTGATTATGAAAAACTCTGCAATATTCAGTTAAAGAACCAGATTACAATAATACATCAATCTTTAAAATTTATCATACACACAAAACCATTTATATTATTTACGAGTATATAAGTAGGTACATACATAGCATACAAAATCCTCAATTTCAATAAATCTCAACACATTTGGCATACAATGATATTCTCGAATACAACAACAATAATGCCAAACTTTATAATGAAACGTTATTTCTTTACAAACGTTTTAAGTGAACATTTTGTAAACCGCTGTGATATATTTTTTCAATATTCGTGAGCAATAAATTTCATGAATAGAAGAGATTTGGAAATCGATGGCTGGTGTCGAGTAGTGTCTGCATTTAGAACACTAAATGATTGTTATATTTATGTCTAAAAAACGCACTGTGGTTGTTTGAAGTGAATGCTTGACTAAATGAAAGAATTCTAGCAAATATTTAAACTCAAATTTACTTATCTCTTGGAGAAGTTTTACACGAACACGTTTTATATGAAATGTTTATTGATATTTATTTTTTACTAATGCATTGAACCCGGTGTTATTAAGGGATTATTCTGGTCTAAAAATTTGAAAAAATCGATTTTTTCATATTTTGAAACCTTAACCTTTTAAGAATATGTCCTTAAGAGGATTTTTCAAAATTCAAATTATTTTCGGAGATATAGCTGTTTTAGTGACGTGGCATCCAAATCGGACAAAAGACGTTTTTCTCGAAACTATTTTTTTTTTTTAATTCTTGTCATGATTTCTCATGACTCGATTTAATTGAAATTTGGTGTGAGTCTTCTCTATACATTTCTCTGTCGATCTAACTATAGTTTAACACCAATTTTCAATGTTTACTATTTTTAAAAAAATCGGAAAAGTAAAAAAAAATGGTACAAACATTTATAATTTTTTCAGACAGCCGCAATTTAAGGAAAAATATATTTGTTTCAACTTATTTATAGTAAGTACGATAGCATCATTACTCTAGATTAATAATCTTTTTTATTTTTTCATTTCAGATTACTAGAAGGGTTACAATCGTGACAGACTTCGCCCGCCAATTTTTTTGGGACCCCTCACTTCAACAGCCTATATCTTTTTCAATTTTTAACTTTTTTTTAATGTATTCTTTAAATAATAATAAATATCTTGTAAAATAATGGATTCTAAAAATACTGTTTGTCTTTTTCTTATTGCACTTGAAAAAGTACCTAAAATGCATGCCTCTTGACCAGAATACCCCCCTTAATAGCCGCGAACATGATCTAACTATTGGTGAAAACCGCATTGAAATCGGTTCAGTAATTCTCGAGTCTATAAGCCTCATAGAAAGAGCATTTATTTTTATACATAGAGAATTAGAATATACAGTATAAATTAGTTATTACGACATCGGTTAATACGACGTATCGATTTTAATGACTAAAAATAAAAATCCAACTGAATCCCATATAATTGCAATTTTACCGGTTATTACGAGTATCCGCTTTTTACGACCAATATGATCGGTCCCTTCGATCTCGTTATAATCGTTTTCTACTGTAATTGGAAATAAAATTGTTAATACAAAAAAATCACAAACAAAAAATATATATAACATTTTTTTTTATTTTAACTTAAAAATATCAGTCCAGAACAAATTGGTAGGGAAAGGGTTAAGTGAAGAAGATTGGGAAGATACAGTATTGGTGGTTGAAGAAGGTAAACGTATAATGGGGAAACAGCTAAGAGAGAAAAAGAAGAAGAAATCATAGAAGCAAATAAAAAAATAAAAATTCTTCTTGGTTATAAAAAAGTTTAATTTTGAGATTTTTTACAATAATTTTTAAAATTTTAACTTATAGGTACGGTGAATTAATTTTTGGTTCTGATGTTGTAACTATGAGTGTTTTTATGATTTTTTTTATTATGTATGTATATCCATGAACTTATCTTAGAATAAGAAAATATTATGGAAGTGTTAAAGTATTTTATATTGTATATAAATTCTTGAATAATTTAAAAGATGCCCTGTATTATCAAGTTTAACTAAATGCTTCTGTAACTAACTGTCATATTATCAAAAGAACCAAGCATAATACATTTAATTAAATAGATTTTTAATTTTCTGCATGTTTTTACAACGCATAAGGCCTATTTCACACATATACGGTTTCATTCGGTTCGGTTCGTTTTCGGTCGCTGCCGATAAGTGTGAAACGGTGATTCAGTTTGTATTCGGTACCTAATAGAAACCGTACAGAACCGAATACTCCCTCCACACGAACAGTTTTCATCAGGTTTCTATTCGTGTGCAGGGAACAGAAATCAATCAATGCGTTCACACATACTCGGTTTAGTTTCGGTTTTAACCTGATAGCGAGTGTTATTTTTTTTAAGTTTTGTCGCGGATTTTCTAATAAAATGAGCGGTTTTCCAAATGTTGATGTGGATTGTCTTCATGCTCTTTAGCTTCGGGAAAATAGTGTAGGATGCTCCAAATTCCTGCTGTAAAGTGATGAGAGGGTGCTCGCAATGAATTCTAGTATTCCTCCTTCGTTTTTTTTAATTTTTTTATAGAGAAACAACATGACAACAACTTGCTTTCTCTCCATGATAACTACAGAAAAAAATAAAACCTAATATGAACCGTGTATGTGTGAAAGGGTTTAATTCGTTTTCGGCTGAAACCGAAAACGAACCGAACCGAATGGAACCGCGTATGTGTGAAACAAGGCTAAAACGTAAATTTTTCATTGAGAACCTAAATATTGATTTAAATCACATTTGTAATACAGCAAATTTACTTCAAAGGAGCATTTAGTGCTAAATGAGCTTTAAATTAGTTAATAATACTGGACAATAAGTAAATATATGTTTATCTCGTATCTCGGACTTTTTTTAAATTTCTGCTAATTCCGCAAATCTGAAATGATAGTTTAGAAACTGCATTCACAAGAATTAACATATAAATAACAGTGTACAAAACTAATTTAAACTTATTCATCTGTATTCTAGAAAAGTAACAATAAGATAGTTGATCTCTTATCCATGGGTGATGCATTCAGTGCCGTCTGAAACATCTCTTATGCCCGATATCATAAAAGGGGCTAACAAAATTTACTAGCTACATAGCAAGCACTCACAAATGAGGTATTAATTTTTGTGATAGTACCTATAAATTTGCTATGGAATTTAGAGTAGTGATACTTAACGTATTGTAACACAGTTGATGCAGACTCTGACCGTACAAAATAATTTTCATAATACCACCACTGTTTTAACCCATTAATTCCCAGTGTCCTATTTATAGGACAGCATATTTTCTTTTTTTTTTCTCTGACATAATAACGCTGTTAATTTGATATATGTATATTACTAATTAGGGTGTGTCATTTTTGAGCAACTTTTTTTTTCAACTAAAAAACAGGCTAAAAATTTTCTAGAAGGTGAAAAAAGAAGCCTCTAAAAATTTGAGCCCTTAATATTAACATCAAGTGGTACCTGTTCCTAACTTTCCATTTCCCATTTAAATAACATGAAAAAAAATTGTTATTTTTTTCTTATTTTTGTAGCTTGACATTTAAGCATCAATGATCTGAAAAGTTATTTTAGTAGGAAATTGAACGCTCTACAAAAAAGGTCCGATTTATTTTTTTTACAGAGTGAGCCGTTCTGAAGCTATTCAATTTATTTACTATCAATAAAAGTCCTAATTTCATACATTTGTAACTTTAAGTTTGAATATCTTCAGAACGGCTCACTCTGTAAAAAAAATAAATCGGAACTTTTTTGTAGAGTGTTCAATTTCCTACTAAAATAACTTTTCAGATCATTTTTACAATACTTAAATGTCAAGCTACAAAAATAAGAAAAAAAATTTGTTTTCATGTTATTTAAATGGGAAATGGAAAGTTAGGAACAGGCACCACTTGATGTTAATATTAAGAGCTCAAATTTTTAGAGGCTTCTTTTTTCACCTTCTAGAAAATTTTTAGCCTGTTTTTTAGTTGAAAAAAAAAGTTGCTCAAAAATGACACACCCTATTACTAATAAGTTTTTTAAGTTTAAGTCACTCTACTTATAATACTTTTTAAAACAAATATATAACACTTTAAAGTAACCGTGTAATTATTCCAGCTAGCCGAAATTTATAGTTACATTTTTTTCACTTAGTTTTTTAAATTGACGAAACTATATATAATATTACTTATGCGAGTGTAAATAAAGCATAACAACTAAATGAAAGAAAGCCAGCAACGTCAGAAACCAAAGGACCTTGCACTAATCTTATGGAAATTGGGTTTCAGCGAAATGGTCTGAATTTTGTATATGTTATAGCCCTGATCATCCCAGTCGAAAGTCATAGTGAGCACAACCCTCCATATTGCGTATTTTTGCCGCTAGAGGGCACGGTATTTCCATAGTTCTATCACGAGTAACGTAGAGTCGAATTGCAAAAAGCCTGAAACTCAGGATTGGGTTCTTTTTATATAATTAATAGTGTAAAAAAATATTTAAAAAGTTTTAAATTTCAACATTGAAAAATCCCTCCACTGTAACAGTCAAATTCTATTAATTTTTTTAAGAAATCATTATAAAAAATCGGTATTTTACTGTTCTCTATTGCTATTTAATCCTAAAATAAAGATTCGCCGAACCCAAAAACACATGTATCCTGAGTGTCAGATTTTTTTAACGGTTTTTTTACAATTTGACTTTAGTTTTTGAATATCTGAAGGTGGTACATTTGGTACCGTCTGAAACATCTCTTAGTGGATTTATGTAGAAAAAAATACGAAACCCCGATTAAATGAAAGAAGGCCAGCAATATTGGAAACCAAATTAACATGTCTTTAGTTTTTAAATATGTATGGGTGATGCATTTGGTACCGTCTGAAACATCTCTTAGTGATTGTTAGATTTATGTAGAAAAAAATGTGCTGCGGTCTCAACAGCGAAACCCCGACTAAATAAAAGAAGGCCAACAATATTGAAAACCAAAACATGAGTTTTTGAATATCTGTAGGTGATGCATTTGGTACAGTCTGAAACAACTCTTAGTGCAGTGGTTTTCAAACTTTATGTAACTACGCCTCCCTTTAAAAAAATAATCTTGCGCCTCCCCCACCCTCTATTTCATAAAATTATATAGACACATTTTAAAAAGGTATAAAATGTATTAATACAAAAAATTTAAAAAACGTAATTGATACAATGATTACTAGGTTTTACTATATAAATAAAATTAATTTATTTTTAATGCGATGAATGTGCTTGTTTATTGCACAAACTTCATTAAATTTAGGTTTCATTGAGGGGAGTACTTTCACTCTGAAGTATCGCATGATAATTCTATCAGTTTTGCCTTTTCAATAGTTGTCAGTCTAAAACTATACAGTAACGTGCCTTTCAGGAACAGATAATATATAATAATAATAATAATATAAATGGGTGTTACATGTTTTAGAGAGTGTACTACAACATAATTCTTACTGTACTTTAATACTCTGAATAAATAATGATTTTAAACTATAATAGCATTTATCTATCAAATATGTTTTAGGACTATTTTAATTTTATCTTAAGAATGGTTGGTTAAACATTTTGGTGTGGTATTGTATATTTTGATAGCACTGTTATCTACATTTTTGTAGACAATTGCTTTACGTGTCTGCACTAGTCATATTTTTTTTATATTTTATAAATAAAATACATTCCATATGTAGGATAGGTACAAAAATAATGTGATGTTATGAAAATTACATTTCTGTAAAATTTTTCGCGCCTCCCTTTGCACTAGTCCACGCCTCCCAGTTTGGAAATCGCTGTCTTAGTAGATGTATGTAGAAAAAAAATGTGCTGCGGTTTCAACAGCGAAACCCCGAGTAAATGAAAGAAGGCCAGCAATGTCGGAAACCAAATTTACGTGACTTTAGTTTTTGAATACAGTGACTGGAACAAGATATACGAGTAAGAAAATGAATGGTGCTATTTAAAATGTTTCGTTTCGTTAGAGTGCAACATTGTGTTTCGGTTGTTGATTAAGGTAATAAAAAACTTTGCCAAAAGAAGCGGATGTATATGAGAAGCCTCCTTCACTATGTATATATTATACAAGAATACTGCTTCTGTTTTTTTCTCTTTTTATATATCCTTCCGACGCACGCATTAAATTATTCAAGGATTTTTTACTTGAAATTGGCTTCCTGGAACTCTCATCCCTTGAATGTTTTGGCCATTTAGAGCGTGACGTTTTTTGTGATGTGCGGTTCCAGGAGTTATACTGTGGCATCCTTTATAGAGTGATAATTTATAGATACACTTGACTCTTACATTTTTTAAGTTAATTTGTTTTTGTTTTTTTAGTAGCAAGTGCACTAAAATCTCTACAAGTTTTTACTTTCTAATATATATCTTTATGTATGTATTAATAAAATGTCGTTATCATCAATAGATAATGAGAAAAGTTCAACATGAGCGAAGTTTGCCGTTTTAAAATCACAAACAGTTGAAAATATTTTATAAAGTAATTTTTTTATATTATAAGCAAACTTATTTTGTAGTATGGTATTTTAAGATTGATATAAAAATCTTTTTTTTAATTTTACATGTTATAAAATATGGATATTATGATCAATCAATCTTTACTGTCAAATATCGAAATATACATTTTATCGAAATTGATATAGTATACATATTCAACATCCAAATACGTATTTTTTATGCGAGTATAAATTTTATTAACGAAATAAAGTGATATTGATGTGTATTATAATACAAGTTCTGACCAAAATCATACAATTTTTAAAAAACACATTCATTAATTTTAAAATATTTCTATAATCATACTATTGTCCGTTTGTCTGTCTGTTTTACCTTTTCATGACTAAACCGATATTTATTAATTTGGCAGGGAGATAGGTAGACATATGTATGTCCAGTATTACCAATCAATTTAAAGCTCATTTAGCGCTAAATGCTTCTTTAAAGTAAATTTGCTGTATTACAAATGTGATTTAAATCAATATTTAGATTCTCAATGAAAAATTTACGTTTTATGCATTGTAAAAACATAGTGCAGAAAATTAAAAATCCATTTAATTAAATGTATTATGCTTGGTTCTTTTAATATTACGACAGTTAGTTATAGGAGTATTTAGTTAAGGTACTAGACCACCTTAGAAAGCTAAAAAATACATTTTCAATATTTTTTTTCAGGCCCAGCATAAGATATTACAATGTTTTTTTAAACTTTTATTTGAAGCTTATAGAATACAAAAATACTTGATTTTTTTTAATTTCATTATTTAACAACTATCCAGTAGGCGCCAAAGTCGAGGCCTCAAAAAATGGTCTCCCACGGCGGACAGTTAATCTCAGGATTGGTAATTTAAAAAAAACGGCATCTTCAAAAGGAAGGTCCCTTACATGACAATTTACCACAATTTGCAAAAAAAAAAAAACAAGACCAAAATCATTGAAATCGGCCGAGTAGTTTCGGAGATTAACTGTCCGCCATTTGAAAAAAAGTAGTTTCGAGAAACAGCTGCCTGCAACAGAGTCAGCAAGTATGGAGTAATGGAAGCGCGCAAAAACTTTCACTAATTTCACTATGTTAGAATTCGAATTTAAAAAAAAAATTTGGGTGATTTTTAAAAGAATAAGGATTGAGAAAATGCAAAAAAAATATTTTTTGAAATTTATAAGGTGGTCAAGTACCTTAAACTTGATAATACCGGGCAAAAGGTTAGTTTGTATCCCAAAGAATTGGTAGTATAAAAAAAATATTAAATGGGACTTGGATAAGTGGGAAACTTTTATAACTAGAATTCATACCGTCACACCTATTTGTGCATCTATAACTAGGTAAATGGGACACCTATTTAAGTGGGATAAAATAACTGTACCCTTAAGATTCCAGTTATCTAGGTTTCACTGAAATAAGAAAAAATTATAATACATTTATTCATGATAATATAATATTTTTTAACGCAACTTAATAACTTAAATTTAAATTACTCAAATAGAATATATTTTATTCATCATAAAAACCAATGAAACCGTTTCAAATACCTTGAATAAGTTTTAACGCAGGATGACTATTATGGCCGATGTGATTTCTTTTATATTATAGATATATAGCTGCATATTTCTCATAGGACACACTACTTTTACAGTTTTATAAGTTGTAACTGCAAACTAGTTATCCAAATGTCTGTCAGGTGTATTGAGCAATTTTCTTTTCCGAAAACTTTGTTTCTCAATGGCATATAAAAATATAACTAGATAGATATTGCATGCGTCTTTATGAGGCTGCGGGTATAAGAAATATACATTTAAATTTTATTGTAAAGAAGCTGTTACCCGCGACTTCGTCCGCGTGAATTTGTATTTTATTATTTTATAAATGCAAAAAAATTTAAATAAAAATAAAAATATATATCAATTTTGATAAAAATCTAATAAATTACTTTTGTAGGTCAGGTTTTTTTTTCTTTAAATAATTTTTTTTAACGGTATTTGGCCATTTTTGATCGAGTTATTTGCGATCAAGGCAAAATCCACACATTTATTAATTCAACGCGTATAACTAAGGAATAAATATTCGTAAAAGGGCAGATTTGGAAAACTGAAAATATTTTTAGTCAAAAATGACATAATTTTCACATAGACTTTTTGCATTTAGCTTAGGTTATTTTAAAAGTGAGCTCTGTACATAGGAATATCAATAGACTTAGGTTACTTAAACAAAAATTTTAAATAAAAAATAAATTTTCCAATGAAAAACCTGAAGTATTCCGAAACCCTACAACGTTAATATGGACTTTATAGGTACAGCTTAAAGAACGGTTTATGTATCAAGGTACTGATTTTGTTCAACTATATCGAGTATATAAAACTCCATACGTTAACCTTTAGAGGGCCGGGATTTCAGGGAGCATTTCACCCTCAGAAAACTGGTATAAAAGGTATGTTATATCATTGATTGATCATAGGCAAAGTGTCGATCACGAGGTGAGCCAATATAATAATAATAAGAATACTTAATAATCATATTTTTATTCTGTTGACTATATACATATACAGTGTAGAACATGTCATTACATTTATTTTCTAAAGAACAAATACTTTAGTTGTTTAATTTATTTAATAAAATAATTGTAAAAATTTCAGGATGAAACTGTGCCATAGAGTATCTCACGATATCATTGATTTAAATAGAAATGATTGTTATAATAGTTTTTGTCTAGCAAGTTGAGATTTAACTGTTTTATTTAAATTTAGTTATGGGGAGATTTTTAAGAGAGGATGGTAGTTTATTATAGATTTTTATGCATGTATTTAAAGATCCTTGTTGTTTTATGTATATTGGAGTTTATACCATTACGTAACTATTCCCTGACCTTGTATCATGCGTATATTGGCGTTCCGGCCCGGAAGGGAACAACCCATGTTAAAAATTTCAAATTCAAAAAAATATTATTTTAAATAGTACTTACTTACATAACCTTTTTTCATTATAAAAATATACCTATTCGATGTATTTTTCGATACTTAATCCAAATCTGACGTCAAAAAAACAGTAAACCAAAAAACAATACCAATAATAGGGTAAAAACTACCCCTTTTCCTCGCGTAAACGATTTTTATTTATTTGGAAATGCAAATATACGTTTTCGATGTATTTTAATCTAAAAACAAAAATTGAAGATTTTCTGATGCGCCAAAATATTGGTTTTCCGGGCCTCTATAGGTTAAACAAAAACTTACAATATTTTGAAATATAAAAATATAGAAGTAAATCCAATTTATACCTCACACAATATATTCGACCAAATTTGTTTGCTTACGCTTATTTCTTAATAATCGAAACAGTATAATCCATAACTCTACAAAAATAAATACAAAACTACACAGTACACTATCATTACCCTATCTTCATCAACTCCCCCCCCCCCCCCACCCCCAAACCCGCAGACAGACTCAAGATCGCGCGATCTCGTGGCGGCGCCGGGAGTTTCCGGCGCACCTTGTTTACGAGATCACCACTACATTGCCGCAGTACCATCGCGGGTGGGTGTGTGTGTGTGCAACACAACAACAACAAGCCACATTCTTTATGCACGCGCGGCTGCCCACAACAGCCCCTGCGCTCGTATGCAGGACCGCATTACATTTGAATCTTTTGAATTTTTAAATTTTATATTTTGCAGATTGGTGCCGCGATATTTAATATTTAATTTTGCACTTGAGTGCGAAGAGAGTATGTCGTAAATTAATTTATTTAGCGTGTGTAGATTTTATTTTAAACTAGCTACTTCGTTCACGTCATATTTTTATACAATGAAACTTGATTAACCCATTAACGCCCAAAAGAAAACAAAAACAAGCAAAAGATTAAATATACAACACAAACTTTAAAATAACAGTGTGTAAATTGGGCAGATATGATGTCTATTTTGTGCGGGACTGCTTTTCTGATATCATTTTTATTTAGATTTTCATTTAAAAGTCATATTATATGTATATTTAACTTATTTCATATGATTTGAACAAAATTCGAAATCACATGCTCTAGTTCAGTGGTTCTTAAACTGGGGTCCGCGGACCCCCAGGGGGCCGCCAAACTTTTACGGGGGGCCGTGAAACATTTTTGGCAAAAAATTTATTTACATAAAGTACTTTTATATTTCAATTTATCAATGATTAATTAGTATCTGACGACCTTTTTTGTTTTTCTATGAGGGATGGGGGTCCCTGAAAAATAATTGTTCAAAAAAGGGGTCCCCAGACCACATAAGTTTAAGAACCGCTGCTCTAGTTGGTTAAATATATTAGCATACCATTACCTCTTGTCATATAAAAATTATTCAGAACAATTAAAACACGTTTAAACACTTATGAAACTAATAACGTTAACAGATTTTATTTGTTGCCCTTCTACCAACTGATTTTTAAGGAAATATTGTGAATTAATATCCATAGACAGCAGCACTAATTATAAAATGAGGTGTGCACAAATGTGTACTGCAGGCGTTAATGGGTTAAGTGGGACTTGGATAAGTGAGAAACTTCTATAACTAGAATTCATACTGAAGTTCCGTCACTTCTAAATTTAACTGGGTAAATGGGACACCTCTAACTGGTCCTTCGAGATTTCAGTTATCCAGGTTTCACTGAGTATATCATATAAATGGTTTCCGTAGAATTTAGGTTAGGTAGGAACTATTACCCATAGAGAAGAAGAAAAAGAAGAAGATTACGGTAGGTAAAGCAGATTTCTACTATAGTCGATAAAACTAGTTACTCGAACATTACAAATGTCATTTATTCTCATTTTTCTATCTAACAATTTTTTGGGATAAAATTTTCAGGGTAAAAAGTAGCCAATGTCTTTCCTAAGGATTCAAGCTATCTCTCTGCCAAATTTCATCAAGATCGATTCAGCGGTTTAGCTGTGAAAAGGTAAAACAGTGACAGACAGTATGAATGGGTCCTGAAACGTATAGATCAAAATTAAGTAAGGTTGCATTTTTAACCAAGACTGTGAAGTCGGAGTCGGAGTTTTAGTAATTTTGGGTGGAGTCGGAGTCGAAGTTGGAGTCGGTAAAAAGGTACTGACTCCGACTCCTTTAATTAAATAATGTTTTTTTCTTCTTTACACACTTAATATTTTTTGGTCGTTTTGAATTTTGAAGTACAATGATTTGAAATTTTCAATTCTGACCGGAACCAGAATCACCAGAATTCACTAAAAAAATTTTGCCCGAAAACGGAATTTAAAAAAAAATTGTACAGTAAAGAGTCGGAGTCGGAGTTGGAGTCGGAGTCGAACATTAGAAAAATAAAGGAGTCGGAGTTGGAGTCGGAGTACATTTTTGAACCGACTCCACAGCCCTGTTTTTAACAAAAGATTTTTTTTAATAATAGATACAGATTGTATTTTACCAATAATGTATCAAATTTTAATCAAAATCATTTTACATAAATAAAAAATGATTAAAGAAAAAAAGTCACATATTTTATCACAAGCAATATATTTACAAATATAATTTCAGAAACAATGGTCCAATTCCAACAAACATAGAAAATCTTATTTCCCTACCAATAAAATTAAACTTCCGAACAAAAAAAACACACAGGCTACATCGATTATTAAAAAAATGAAATATTGTAGGCATTAGAGAGACCCAATACGCTTTGGAGACATATTCCATAATAACATCATTTGGCTCTTGTAGATTAAAATCTGAACATTTGGAATCAATAAGCCAGATAGTTTATTTTATAGTTTGAGATTAGTTCAGGAAATATGTGCAACAGAAAACAGGGCACGTACAATATTGTTTAGCGACTCCGCTTCGCATTGATTCTAACAAATTGTCTGCAATTTATAAGGTTTTATGTCTTAAATTCTGTTACTTCGTTTTAGATATGTAAGCCGACGACGACATTGTCGTTGTTTTATTGACATGTTTGTGTTTTAAACTTGGTAATAAAAATTACTATTTATGTAAATAAAACAGTAAACTATTTTGTTCAATCAATTTTTATTATTTTCTATATGTACTTTATATTTTTATGTTCTAAAGTACATACATACAAGTATACAGCACGTATGAAAATTGGCATTACTAACCAGAATTATAAGTGAGGTGAGTGCAATATATGTATATGTCGCATCCGAATTGTCAATTTAGCCGCTTTATAAAGCAGTTAGCCGTTTTGGAGAATATTTATGTTCTAATAATACATATACCTGTTAACTGTCTTTGGTCAGGGCAATCTTTTGGGGTAAAATAAGCAGGTTAGTATCTCTGTTACGTTAAAAACGGGAATTCAATCTCTGCCTTGGTTAGGACAGTCTAGTGGGGCGAGAGGGGATTAATACAGTATAAAAACGGGGATTCAATTCCCGCTGCAATTAACAAATTAATAATTCTGTCAAATAAAATAAACGTTAAAATTCCTACAGTTTGTTGCAGAGTAACATATTTCCTTTCTCTTCTAAATTTCATCAAGATCGGTTCAGCAGTTTAGCTATGAAAAGTTAACTAACTAACAGATACACTTTCGCATTTATAATTATTTACCTATTAATTATATTTATAATATAACTAGGTGGGCCCGCGCGGCTTCGCTCGCGTGGACTACGGAATTATTATAAGTTATTGTATATACTTATTTCACGTTATTTCCTAAACCAAAAGGCAAATTATATCTACATTAAGTACTTATAATATATAAGTACTTATGACGATGAAATCATTTATTTCGATAAATGATTAAAGTTTTGCAGGTCATAAGTCCATGTAAACAGAACCCAAATGTTTTATGTTTTCTTTGTAACATAAAAGCAGTCATTGTGGCTTAAATATAAAAGTTAGACATATGGTGTCCGGAATTTATTGTAGGACTTTTGAATCTACACAATTCTTTAATACATTATTTTGTTCTATATTCAACGGTTTACGCAGCGTATTGCAAAACAGCGCACCGACGGCAAACATTTTTCCGACTTGATTTACTATTATCGTCACTGCTTAGTTGTTATGTTACCTAACGTAACAAAATATAGCCTATAACCTGACCAGAGAATGTACCTATGAATTAAAAAAGAAACCACGTAAATCGGATAAGTGGTTTTCGAGTGATAAGCGCACAAACGGACAGACAGACAGACAGAGAGACGTTGAGCTTTATATATATTAAGGATTACTAACAATGTTCTTATCACAGTGAAAATTTTGTTTCGTATTGAAAACATATATTTTAAATACAAAAAATACTTTATAAATGACATCACTGAATTTACCATATCGAATATTGCGCTTTCACTAAATAATAAATAATTTTTATTATTTATTAATAAATAAAGCAATAAAATGAAAATAAAATTAACAAATAAACATAGAAAACGTGTTCCATATTAAAATAAAATACGAGAAGTAACAAAAAATGCAATGAAGCATTGAATATTTGAATCTGAGTGCATTATTATTCAAAATGCGGCTCTGAAGTACCATATTCTAACTTTTATGATAATAATACGGCATTAAATCGGCTAACAAATGAGGCTTTTCGTCCAGTGAGCTACCGAATGGTGATTTTACGCTTCCGTTGCTATTAAACGGAGAATATATTTCCTCCGTGAATATTATTAAGACTTTGCAAAACTCTTATACAAGAAACAAATCATAACATTATGTCATATTTATCATTTTTCGTATTACTTGTAAATGCTACCCAACCACAAAACAGATTTTAAAAATGTTTTTCCACTAATATATTCGCTACTATATCTTTTGACATGAGTGCCTAACTTTTTCCATATTTTTTGTATATTATGAAGGGATGTATTTCTTTTTAATCCCGTTTGCTTCAAGAAAAATTACTGTTTTGCTATTTATCTGTGCGGGTGGAATACATATATCATTTTTAATATTAACTATCTACTTTGCATTGATTTGAATATAGTTACGTTTACATTATTTACTCAACAAATTATTCACATTATAACATATATCATGTATATGGTTTGCGTGGAATTTAATTAGGTAGAAGAAGAAAAGAAGAAACTTGCACAGAAAAAAAACTCGATTTTATTGAAAATTTTAGATTAAAAAATGCTTAATAAATTTATCTTGTTAATAAAACAATATTTCCATAATATAATAATAATAAAAATCTTATTGAGGATATTTTATCCATTAGAAAAATATATCTTCATGTTTATCTAAAAATCTTTTCATTTGTCAAATTTATAAATAATTTATTACACCAACTAACGAAACTCTCAATTAGTTTAAACATAATGGTTGTATTAATAAATATTTATCAGTGTGAATATTTTTTACACTACCCAACTAGAGAAAGTGCAATTTTCGATATGGTAAATACAGTGATGTCATTTATAAAGTATTTTTTTGGTATTTAAAATATGTTTTCAATACGAAACAAAATTTTCACCGTGGTAAAAAAATTGTTAGTAATAATATACATTTATCAATAAGATAAACGTGGATATTTCCATATTGGTTAAAAATTATCATATTAAAAAACAACCTCTATCGGAGCCAAATCGATTACGGATTTTTTAAATTGATCACATTTTTTAACACATAGACACAAATTTTTGTAATACTCGATTTAACAGGTCACTCGTGTCAATGTCATTTACACCCTTTTTTAGGGTTCCGTACTTATCTAATACATATTTCGGAGTACAATTTTCAAGATATAAAGTAACCCTGCCAAATTTAATCAAGATCGATTCAGCGGTTTAGCCGTGAAAAAATAACAAACATATACACTTTATAATAATAGTATGGATTAAAGAAATATTTATGTTAAATTAAGATTACTTTTTATTGTATTGATTATTTAAGTTTATTTTATTCATTATAATAAAGCACCTCACAACTTAATTAATTAATTATTAAATATGCAGTATAAACAGATTATAATAACATCAGATGTAACGACGTATCGGTTTTAACGACTCAAAATAAAAGTCAAACTGAATCCCATATAATAGCATTTTTACCGGTTATTACCACTATCCGCTTTTACTTCCATGTTCGAAGAAATAGAAGTATTGTAATACCGTCAAAAAATCGTGTCCGAGATAAGAGCAGATTCTGATTGTACTAACTTCAAAACGTAAAGAAAAGTTAATTTCCGCATGGCGGCTGTGTGTGTGTCTGTGTGTAGAATTTTCTTCTGTTCACGATAACTACTGTAAATATGCATCGATTTGAATTATTTTTGGGGAAAATGTTTGTCTCAGTGAGTACTCCAGACCTATTGATTTTGGTGCTAATCGGATTAGGGGTTTCCGTTTGAAAAGTGATTAGTATCTCACCAATTTTGATAAGGCTTGGTACACTTGTAGTTCAATACAATCTACGGGGCACTTATTTCATAAGCGTGCCGGAATAACTACTAAAGAGGTGAAAAACACCCTCAAAATTTTAACTTTAAATATTAATAAATTCATGTTGCCATGGAGACAAGCGCAGTTAAATTCAAATGTCAGATAGTTTATTATTCTACAAAAATTATACATTTGACATTAGAATATTAGAAAACCAATATTTATAATACAAAGGTATGTTTTATATTAAAAATTATTGTAGATATTATAGAACATGGAAGTCATGTATGGTTCTCCATATCGATATTACGATCTATATGACCGATCCCTTCGATGTCGTTATAACCGGTTTCTACTATTTTATTTTATTTTAAATACCCCCCCCCCCAAACTATGTTTAAAAATATATTTTTTTATTCTGAATAACTTTTAAAGTGCAAAAAAAATCTGATCCAACATTTACCATAGCACGGCAGTACTGCAGTATTTTTTTATTATTTTACCAAGCAATGATTTAATTTCCATCGATATAATTAGAACACAAACAACAATAATTCGCTAGCTAACTATACAAACAATCAATCTAAAAAAAAGTACAAACATATCAAATTAAAGTCTCAAACAAAAATAAACAAAAACAGAGCACATAAAAGCCACCCAGAACTATAAATCTCGATGTATCCCAACAACATATTCATTAATATTGATTACAATAAACACAAACGTCGGCTATATTTTATTTTAGTTTTATTTGACATACATTTTATTGTATACCACCCCGTAATATATTGATGATCATTTATATTGCTTTTAGTAAAATTAAATGCTCATACAATCCTGGTTACAAAATAACCACAGTAGCGTAAATATCATTACAATTGCAGCAGCTCTATAATAGAGCATTCTGTGTGCTAGTTGTTTTTTTAACTGTTTCTTAGAAATGTGATTTCAAATTGATTAAATTTACAAATTCAAAAGACTTATAAATGCAGGCTCATTTATGTAATAATTTATAGGTGGATAGCATTACCTTATAATTTAAATAGTAACTAGACATATAATTGTAATTCTGCATCAGCTCTTTATTTCATTTTGAAACTACGACTAGAAAATACATTTTATAATATTTATCATACCTATGCCCGGTATTATCAACCAATTTAAAGCTCCTTTAGCGCTAAATGCTCCTTTAAAGTAAATTTGGTGTATTACAAACGTGATTTAAATCAATATTTAAGCACTCAATGAAAAATAGACATAATATACGTTGTAAAGAAATACTGCAGATAATTTAAAATCTATTTAATTAAATGTATTATGCTTGCATCTGTTGATAATATGACAGTTAGTTAAAGGAGCATTTAGTTAAAGTTGATAATACTGGACGCTAATTCCATATTACAATTTTTATAGTTTGTTTATTCTTTATATCAGTGGTACCAAAAATGTAATTCAATGGTAAAAGTCTGCGTTTCGCGAATCATTTTCATGTTTAATGAACATTTAAGGAGGTCTACAAAATTATATCTCTTAACCCATTACTTCCCAGTGTCCTATTTATAGGACATCACATTTTCTTTGACATAATAACATTGTTAATTTGACTTACATTACTAATATGTTTTTTTTAAGTCTCTCTACTTACAATAATTTTTAAAACGTAGTCTAGAGTTAGTTCAATGACAAATTATAACACTTTTAAAGTAAAAGTGTAATTATTTCAGCTAGCCGATATTTATAGTTACATTTTTTTCACTTAGTAAAGCGTTTTTAATTTATGAGGGTGTAAATATAGCATAAAAATATCAATAATTTCAAAAATAAATCCAGGTACAAACTATCGTCATTAAAAAAAATGTTGTCCTATAAATATGACATTGGGTTCTCATGATAATAATCTAGTCTGCGACTGATAATTATTATGTTTTGTATTGAATTTATCTTTTTAGTTATATTTTCAACAAGAATTGAGAATTTGAAAAAAAATTCGAAGAAATAAAAAGTCGGAAAGTAATGGTTTAATATAAGAGTTAATATAAGTGGTTGGGCTTGTAATGTTTCGTTACCACTGCTTCAAATTATATGTTAATTTAAATATAATGTACCTAATGTATATATAACGAAACACTTATTCTCCAAAAATGTGTACATTTCCCTATAGAAAAATCAAAGTGGTCTAATTTTTTTCCTTTTCATGATGTCAATTTTGCATCAAATTGTTTATGTATAAGGAAGTTGATATTCATATGTGTTTTAGTAAAAAAAATGATAGATAGATGATAGTTTGGACATTCTTATTTAACCCTTTCAGCTTTAAATTTTTATCAAGCAAAATAAAATATTGTTTCGCATTAATTATTAATAAGAGTACCTGCAGAAACATCCTTATCTATTTTGAACTAGTTTTTTATAGCTATAAAAACAAGAACATATTATATATTATTATATATTATATATTATATATTATATATTATTATCGTATATGGTATACATAATTTATATGGTAACCATCATAGACCTCTGACCTAGAGGAAGAGAGATATTCGCAAATAACCGTTTTTCAGGACATTAGACCTTCAATATCTTGCAACGCCGGCACGATATCGTTTAGGACTTTTGATACGTTATTCAAAACACCCTAACGAAGGTGTATACAAAAATCCAGCTAACTTGTATTTTTTCTCAGTTGAAATCTAAAGTTACTGGACTAGTGTAATTTATTCAAAATAATGAAAAACTAGCTCTGCCATTACAGCAAATTAGTACATGTTACTATTATATACCGTTCTGTCTATTTCAATTTTCAAATTAAATTAAACTCTTTTTACTTTTAATAACTAACAAAGTAAAATATTATATTAAATGTAGGTACATGTGTTCTGAATATAAATTAAAAACAAAATTTTTCGAACCCAAATCTTTTTTTCCAGTGTACTAGACATATAACCTTAATTTTACGATAATATTTAACAAACTATTGTTTGATATAATTAATATTTTTACAGATAACGTACGCCACTGGTGTACTGTACTGAAGAAGAAGCAGAGCAGACAGAATTGCTGCTCAATGTCGGGGACAAAGTTTCTTAGAGGAACCACAATTAGTGACAAAAGGTCGTGGATTTATCGTGTCTCCAGTGCCTCCAAATCACTGTGAAGCTGATGCGTAAAAACATAAATTCAGGATAAACTGCAGCAAGCGACTACGGTGCCTGTTGGTTACACGTGAAGAGAGCGACAAATATCTCTCACAACCTGTGTCTGTGGTACGTTTAGTTTCTAGGGGTTGGTAATTTTAACTTTTCGTTCGTTTACAACATCAAGTTAATAAACTTCTTATATGAGTCGTCCAGATGCAAAACCTGCTATCCACATAATTTTAAGATTTTGAGGTTTTTGTATCTTTGGATTCTACTCGTCTCAGGCTACAAGTATTATAATAAATTTGGCTGCAAACCCGACAAAAATCTCTTAAAATTAAATTTGAAAGATTAAGTCGGTTGCAGAAATTGCTATATTTTTGGTGAACTAACATAAAAATTATTTTAATAAAAGTAATAAATTTTGTATCGAATTAAGACAAGAAAAAAAACATGACTGATTTTTTATCCATACTCATGAAAACGGCAAAAGGATATTTTACCTAGAAGCTGCAAAAACAGTTTATGTAAATTTGCTAGAAATCTGTTCAAACACATATAGCAGGTTTTACATCTAGACTACTCATATGATTATACATCGCAACTCCGCAAAAAAAAGTGCCATGTCATATTTGAGATAAATATGTAGAATGATTCCAAATTACTATGTATTTCTACTAAAAATTGTCATTAATGTAGTTCGTGTACCTACCGTCAAAACTAGCATATTCTAAAAAATGTCACATTTTTTTATTTATTTTAAAATACTTAATCACTAAGCGTTTTAATAGTTACTATTTTTCAAATATCACAGGAATACTGAAATATTTAAATTAAATACTGTGTATCAGTCCTTTTCCTATACTACCTTTACAATTTTAATTTAACTAAATTGTTATAATTTCATTTATTCCTATTTCCTCAAAATTACATTTTTTGAGTTGTGACAATTTTATGCGGGGGTGCGATATGTACAAAGAAAAGGTAAAGATTGTAATCAATTTTAATATGTGTCAAATGCGGGTCGTGCTTCGCATATTAGTACCCCGTACCACATTTTTTTTAAATTTATTCTTTTATTTTATTTTGAGTTCAAATTTTTATATGCTATTTCTTTCACGAAAAAGAAATCTAATATATTTTCACTAAACAATACGGTATTTGACTATAAATTTTAAAATATATTTTGACATTTATGGAATTAATTAAAAGTTTTGGTTGTTGAGAATTTTTTTTTAAATTATTTAATAAGAAAATAAGCCTACTTTGTTTTGAATTTTAGTTGTAAATGTTTGTTTTTTTTTATCAGAAAATGCATTTATGGAATTCAAAATGTAAATAACTTGACTAAAACTTGATTTGAAAAAAAAACATAAAGCACCGTATTTAGAATGAAAAAACCTTTCAAATGACGTATCACTTGCCCTATAATGCTATTTAAAAAGATGCTTGCAAAAAATTTATAGCAAAAGATGTCCCCCTTGAAAACAAAATCGACGTGTTCGAGCTTTTTTCAAAATCTTATTTTTAATAACCAAAAACGCGGCCGTTTCGTTTTACTTGGGTCACCCGTTATAATAGATACTTCTTTAGTATTTTTCCAAAATAATTCCGAAAAAACAATATTTTTCTATTCAAAAGATAAAAAATTCCTGCTAAAACGCGCATTCAAAGTCACATGGTATGTGTGACGTAACTGTCCCCTTAAACAAACTGAAATCAACCAATAAGGATCGAGAATTCTGACGTTTTTAATGTGTTCTGACGTCATACCAGTGACAGTTCTGCTAGACGCGTATGTGATCACGTGAAAAATAGGTTAAATAATACTTTTTAAAATTAGGTTTATTATTAAAATACTGACTTATTTCACGTAAAAAAACACTTGATTGTAAATTATAGTAATATGTACTACACTTAACTACACTATTAACAACATTTGAATCTTTATTATTAATAGTATCAAATACCCTATTAGCACACACGCTTCTGTTTTTATAAATGTGTGGTGGAGGTAAACTTTTGCACGCCTGGTTCTATTCTGCAGATGTTCTTGTTTAATCTAAATTAAATTTGAGGGAAGGGGGAAGGAGTTTTAGTTACAAAATGTATAATACATCTTATAATATATTAAGAGCAACAGTGTATTACATTTTTTTTTTGTTATAACATAGATTAATTTTTATAAATAATATTTCATTAAAATTTAATAATTTGCATCCAACTATTATCGCGTAACATTGGAATGGGTTTAAACGACGGGACAGGCTTGTGCGTGATTTTGAAAGAGATTCAAGATCACGCACTGAGGAAACGGACAGACGGATATCAGCAGCGGCAGTGATAGCATATACAAAAAGTAGTGTGTTGTTTGTTTAAACACTTTTGAGAAATATTCAATCTTTTTGTGACCCGTTGTATGGGGATAATATTGCCGTAGTGCTTAAAGGAGGGAATATCAACGTGATAAACGAGTTCCCCTCCATCACGTGTGGGTTTTGGTCCCCAGCACCATTAAGGACCAAATGGCGCTCAACAATGTGTAAATAAGTTGTATAAATTGTATATAGTTGTGAATAAATAAATAAAAATTGTACATAAAGTGTGTGTAACGTCAATTAAAAATTGAACCACTCCCACCTCCGACGAGCTAGAGGCACCCTTAGGCGAAGGACAGCCGGGGGACGTGACAAATTTTGGCGCACAACGTGAGGCCCGATATTTTCAACGTGGGAACCGATATTTCGAGGGTGGGGCCCAATATTTTGAGTGAGAGGCCCATCAATTTGGAAAGGAGTCCGATATTTCGAGAAAGGCCCGACAATTGTAAAAGGGGCCCAATAATTACTTTTGGATTTGTGAAGAACCGATACTTGGAGAGGGACCCGATATTCCGAAGAGGACCGCTATCGCAAGAGGAGCCCAGCCCAAAAAGGAAAACAGCAAATACAAAAACTTGGAAACCGCAATCAACAAAACAAAGTTATGTTTTATTTTAATTTTTTATAATTGCATTTCAAATTTTCTATATGTATGGACATAATAATATTTAAAGGGTTTGTACATGTTAAAATCAATGATTTAAATAGTTAAAAATTAATTAATGTTAAAATCAAGGTTAAAATTATGTAAAATCAATTAAAATTTAATTTCAATAGTTTTCATGTTAATGTTTGTATGCAACTATACTGTGTTCGTTTTGATAAATTTCTGATTTATGTAGAAAAATTATTTCATAGTGTATACTCTGTTCACAATCAGACTATATCGAATATATTGTATAGTATTGGATTTATTTGACTACTGATAAGGTTTTTTTTTTGTAATACTAAATAATCAGATATTTCATTTGAGTTTAAGTTTTGTTTTGGAAATAAATTTATTTTTATTTTCGATTAAGTTAAAAAGTATTTACTATTGATTAATAGTAATAATTGTACTATTGTTTATTCTATTTATTTAAATTAAAACTTTTGTAGATTTCTTTGTAACGATGGAGGTGAACCGTTTATCACAAGACGAATTGAGCTATGAACTCAAAATCCGAGGGTTGCAGACGGGTTTAGTGGATGAAATGAGGAAAAGTCTAAGAGCAGTATTAAAAAGGGAACGAGAAGGAAATTCATTTAATTTATCTCCTACTGCATTGAATTTTGAGGAGGAAATCATTACTATCCCGACAAAAATTTTGGAACTACGAACACTGATAGACACTGCGGTAAGTGACGGGGATTACAAAAAGATTGAAACAAAATTTGTACATTTATTTTCACGTATAGATCGTTTAACTAAGATCAATCAGGAATCTTCGCGTCCTTCTGAATTAATTACAGAATTGTTAATTTTACAAGCCGATTTTGAGGCAAAATTTTCCGGTGGAACCGCAGATAATAATCCGGGGGAGCCTAGTATTGTAGAACCGAGGATGATGAATGTAGGTTCACCACAAAATATTGTAAATAATCAAACTTACTTAGGTAATGCCGTGGAAACGTCTGTTCGTCGACCCGATACAAAAAGTAGTCTGTTAAAATCCACACCAGTCGCAAAGTGGAATTTAAAATTTTCAGGGGAACCTTCAGAATCTCTAAGCGCATTTTTAGAACGGGTATCAGAATTACAGGTAGCTCGTAATATCGATGTTGAGGAACTTTGGTCCTCTGCCATAGACCTATTTGAAGGCAAAGCTCTTATTTGGTTTAGAGGGGTACGAAATAAAATGAATTCATGGAACGATCTTCATCACGAATTACGATTAGAATTTCAACCGCCAGACTATGACGATAGGTTATTAAACGAAATTAAAAATCGCACTCAAGGTCAACACGAATCTATTGGCATGTATATCGCAGTAATGAATAATTTATTTTCTCGCCTTTCTTATTTTGTAACCGAAGAGTCTAAATTAAGAATTATAAGACGTAATATCGCGCCGTATTTTCAATCGCATTTGAGTCTAGTACCGGTAAATTCAGTGGAACATCTGCTCAGGTTGTGTCGTACGTTAGAACATAGTAAAGTCGAGATGGATAATTTTGCACCACCTCCACCTTCTACGAGTTCTTTAGAGCCAGACTTGGCATATGTAGGTCCCAAAAAGACAACAAAACTTAACGTTCTGTCAGGTGGGAATAATAAGTGCTGGAACTGTGATGAAATTGGTCACTTCTTTAGGAATTGTAGATCGAGGCAAAGAAATAGGTTTTGTTTTAACTGTGGTAATCCGAATGTAACTTTTAGGGAATGTAGTTGCAGGAATCGTAACATTTCAAGACAGGGAAACGAAAACGCGGGTCGTTTGTAGGTCGGAAATCGCACCCGAATATCACACGTCGACCAAATAATATTAAGGAATTACAAAGTTATAAAATTGATAATAGGAATAAACCTTTGATTGATTATATTTTAGCTAGTACACCCGGTGATGACCGTCCGTATCTCGAAGTACAAATTTTAGGTCAACCATTTTTAGGGTTATTAGATTCAGGCGCTTCGCGTACATTTGTAGGTTCAAAGGGATACCAATGTTTAGTAAATTTAGGGTTAAAAATTAATTATAGTGATATGCCTGTTTGTGTTGTCGCGAACGGTCAACAATGTAAGCCGCTAGGTTCATTGTGTACTCCTATTTCGTTAAGGGGGAAAGTTATTGTTTTAAATATTTTGTATATACCGGAATTACCTCACAAGTTAATTTTAGGTTTAGATTTTTGGCGTAGAATGGAAATTGTTCCAGACGTCAGACATAATAAGTGGGTTTTCGCGTCGAGTATTGAGTCAGTTGAAGAACAACATTTACAGTCAAATCTATCTAATGTGCAAAAGGTACAATTAGACAGTCTTTTAGAAGAATATTTTTCGAAATTTGGTAAAAAACTAGGTTGTACTCATTTAGTTAAACATGATATTATCACGGACTCGCCACCGATAAAACAACGGTACTATCCCGTTTCACCGGCGGTACAAGATAATATAAATATCGAGTTAGAGAAAATGTTAGCGGAAGGGGTGGTAGAGCCTTCGAAATCGGCGTGGTCTTCACCAATTTTATTAGTACGTAAAAAAGATGGCACTTTTCGGTTTTGTGTAGATTTTAGGAAAGTGAACGCGGTAACCAAAAAGGATGCGTACCCAATTCCGTTTGTTTCTGCTATTCTAGATAAGTTGAAAAATGCTAAATATTTAAGCTCGTTGGACTTAAAGTCTGCCTATTGGCAAGTTCCTTTGAAAGAAACCGCCAAAGAAAAGACAGCGTTTACCATACCTGGTAGGGGGTTATTTCAGTTTTGTCGTATGCCTTTCGGCCTTCACAATAGTCCTGCCACTTGGCAACGATTAATTGATAATGTACTAGGTCCTGATTTAGAACCGTATGTTTTTGTATATTTAGACGATATAATAGTCATTACTCCTGATTTTGAACTGCACGTAGAGATACTGACAAAAATTTTTCAACGTCTGTTAAATGCTGGTTTAACTTTGAGTAGGGATAAGTGTAAGTTTTGTAGCCCGGAATTAAAATATTTAGGTTATGTCGTTAATTCTTCGGGTTTGCATGTAGATCCAGACAAAGTTTCCGCAATAATTAATATGTCAACTCCTAAATCTATTGCAGATATACGACGTTTGATAGGGATGGCCTCGTGGTATAGGCGTTTTATACCCAATTTCTCTACGATTACAGCTCCATTAACTAACTTATTAAAAAAATCGAATAAATGGGTTTGGACAATGGAATGTGAAACTGCTTTAACGGCAATAAAAGATAAATTGATATCGGCTCCGATACTTAGTTGCCCTGATTTTACTCTACCGTTTATAGTACAGTGTGATGCGTCAGGTTTTGGAATAGGCGCGGTCTTATCGCAAGAGCATGAAGATGGCGAAAAAGTTATCGCGTATGCCAGTCGTTCTTTAACGCGCTGCGAACGTAATTATTCGACTACTGAGCGCGAATGCCTTGCTGTAATCTGGGCTGTAGAGAAATTTAGACCTTATCTGGAGGGGTATCATTTTTCTGTAATTACCGACCACCACTCGCTTTTATGGCTCAATCAATTAAAAGAACCTACTGGACGTTTGGCAAGGTGGGCTGTACGCTTACAACAATTTGATTTTTCGATTATACATCGTAAAGGCAAAGATCATTTAGTGCCTGATACGTTGTCTCGTTCAGTTCCGTTAATAGCTGTAGTTAGTATTCCGTCCGAGATTAAAGATCAGTGGTATAGGAAAATGTTAACTAATGTAGTCGAGAACCCTTTAAAATACCCATTATGGCGTGTCGAAGGTAATACTTTGTATAGTAGGCGACGCGGTCATAATGTAGGTTGGGACGAAGATACGTGGGTCACCGTACTTCCGAAGGAATGTCGACGACAAGCCTTGGAAGAAGCTCACGATACTCCCACTTCAGGACATATGGGTGTATTTAAAACATTCGCGCGTATATCGCAATTTTATTACTGGCCTAAATTTAAAGCAGATGTAACCAGGTATGTTCGGTCGTGTCACTTATGTCTTCAACATAAAGTACCACAGAAGTTACCTGCTGGTTTAATGGGACAACGTCCCCTAGTTACACGCCCATGGCAGATGATCTCTACTGATCTTATCGGTCCTTTACCTAAATCGGTACAAGGACATATGTACATTCTAGTATGCGCTGATTATTTTAGTAAGTATCCACTTTTCTTTCCCCTTAGAAAGGCTACAGCAAAGGCTGTCTCGAAATTGATTGAGGATAATGTTTTTCTAATGTTTGGGGCTCCGGAATTCTTACTTTGTGATAATGGCGTACAATATATCAGTAAAGAATTTAAAGACCTTGCTAAGGCGTATGGCGTGAAAATAATTTATAATCCTGCGTACCACCCACAAGCGAATCCGGCCGAACGCGTAAATCGAGTGCTAAAAACTATGATAGCTACATTTATTAAGGAGAATCAACGCGTTTGGGATGTACACCTTCAAAAGTTTGCGTACGCGATACGTTCCGCGAAACACGAAGTTACTGGGATGTCTCCATTTTTGATTAATTTCGGTCGCGAAATGACTATCTTCGGGAAAGGTACTACCGAACATGATAATATCGTTCCGGAAGTAGGCAGTCGCCCTACCGCGAATAAAACGACAGAGGTCTTAAAGAAAATACATAACAATGTCACCGTTAGTTTAGCAAAGGCTTATGAACGATCTAAACAACAGTATAATTTAAGACGTCGTTTTGTAGAGCTTAATGTCGGACAGTCGGTCTATAAGCGAAATTATGTATTGTCAAACGCCGCGAATCACTTCGCAGCAAAACTAGCACCCAAATTCGTAGGACCTTATAAGATTAGAAAAAAAGTATCTCCAGTAACATATGAATTGGAGGACGATAATGGCCCGATTAGAGGACTATGGCATGTCAAAGATCTAAAACCGGTATAGGGAAAAATTAATCTTTTTTTATTAGGAAAGGGGGGATTTATTACATTTTTTTTTGTTATAACATAGATTAATTTTTATAAATAATATTTCATTAAAATTTAATAATTTGCATCCAACTATTATCGCGTAACATTGGAATGGGTTTAAACGACGGGACAGGCTTGTGCGTGATTTTGAAAGAGATTCAAGATCACGCACTGAGGAAACGGACAGACGGATATCAGCAGCGGCAGTGATAGCATATACAAAAAGTAGTGTGTTGTTTGTTTAAACACTTTTGAGAAATATTCAATCTTTTTGTGACCCGTTGTATGGGGATAATATTGCCGTAGTGCTTAAAGGAGGGAATATCAACGTGATAAACGAGTTCCCCTCCATCACGTGTGGGTTTTGGTCCCCAGCACCATTAAGGACCAAATGGCGCTCAACAATGTGTAAATAAGTTGTATAAATTGTATATAGTTGTGAATAAATAAATAAAAATTGTACATAAAGTGTGTGTAACGTCAATTAAAAATTGAACCACTCCCACCTCCGACGAGCTAGAGGCACCCTTAGGCGAAGGACAGCCGGGGGACGTGACAAGTGCAAAATTGATTCAGGCAAAACGATGCAAAAACATATAAGTAGATAATTATAACAAATTAAATAAATGGGAATCTTAAAATATATAATATGTAAGTAATTTTCAAGCAGGAATTTGTCAACGAATTTTAAAATGGAATTTGTGGATCGTTGTAATGTTATGAACATTAAAATAGATTTTAATAATCTTTGTAATATTCAGTATAAGAATTGTGCCTTAAGCTTTAGGGAAAATTCGTAACCCACACTGAAAAAAATAATTTATCTATGTGATCAATGTAAAAATCGATTTGGCTCCGATAGAAGTTGTTTGTTAATACAATAATTTTTTACTAATATGAAAATATTCACGTTTATCTTATTGATAAAAGTATATTATTACCTACTAACAATGTTCTTATCACGGTGAAAATTTTGTTTCGTATTGAAAACATACATTTGAAATACAAAAAATACTTTATAAATGACATCACTGAATTTAGCATATCGAAAATTGCACTAGTTGGGTGGTGTAAAAAATATTCACACTGATAAATATTTATTATCCACGACTTATATATAATACATACATTACATACGTAGTTTTTACTATATAATGCGATATATTAATCCCAGAGGGAACCATGACGAAAGAGAAATTTTCTGATTGGTGCATTGGAGGGCAATAATGGTCATTATTGCCCTCTAAATCATTATTGCCCTCTAATGCACCAATCAGAAAATTCCTCAAATTAAATAATACCATGGAAACAAAATACACAAACTTTAAGTCTAAAAAATTTATTTACGACTGTCAAATAAAACACCTAGTGTTTGTGTATTTGTATTGAGATGGATAAAAATTCTAGTAAAGTTGTTGATAGTACAAAACTTGTTCAGTTTATTAACTGTAATATTACTAATTTTAATATTTTTGGACACCACAGAGTTTGTGTATTTTGTTTCCATGGTATAGTTTAATTTATATTAATTTGAAATTATAACAAAAATGCTTGTGTTTGCATTTCTTGTATTTAGTTGTGTTTTATTAAAGTAATTGAAATAGTCGTAGATAAAGTACAGTATACTACTCGCAATAATGGCTATTATTACCTCGGAAATTTTTTCTCCCTCGCCGCTATGCGGCTCGGTTCGAAAATTATTCCTCGGTAATAATAGCTATCATTATTGACTCGTGGTATAATATACTATTAATATAACCATTATGTATAATCTATTTAAGAGTTTCGTTAGTTGGTGTAATAAATTATTTATTAATTTGACTAATGAAAAGATTTTTAGATAAAATGAAGATATATTTTTCTCATGGATAAAATATCCTCAATAAGTTTTTTTTTATTATTATAATGAGGAAATATTGTTAATTGTTATATTAACAAGATAAAATTAAACATTTTTCCATCACAAATTTTCAATAAGATCGAGTTTTTTTTCTGTGCACGTAACTTCTATTTATAGAATTAATTGTAGCAAAAAAAAAGGTCTTCAAACATTTTCGATGGTTTACTTTTAACGGTTAACGGTTAACTTTCGTTAAATTTTCAGTTTATCTTGTAAAAATTTCGACATAATAAGATGAAATTTGGTAAACGGTCGTAAATTGATGACCCAAAAACAGAATGAATTAAGAATAAGATTTTTGAAAAAAAACATTTTTTAGACCCCCTTTTCACAAAATGAAATGTTTTTAAAAAAAATTCACCTACCCCATCGAGTGGGGTGTCGTTAGAAAGGTCTCCTAAAATGCAACAAAAAATGTAACAGAACCTTTTGATTTTAACCCTTCAATCACGATGTATTTTCTCTCCAAAGTCATTATAAAAGCGTCTCCTCTATTTTCTAAACTATCAATTCAGAAAATCTGAAAAAATTCCAGAATGTAGATTTTAATTAGTGTTTTCACTGAAAATTATAACATTGTCAAAAATATTCATTTCATTGACTGAAAAGTGAACTCCCTTTTTCCATTTACCCCATTGAGTGGGGTGTCATTTGATAGGTCTCCTAAAATGCAATAATAAAAGTCAAATGCCTTTTTGATTTTAACCCTTCAGCCACGAAAATTTTGAAATAACTCTTTTTTTATAAATCGTAGTGAGAATGACTACGATATGAACCCTATCATATGTACATACTTGCCCGTTTTATTTAATAATGAATATTATAACGAACAATGTAAGAAAAATAGTTTATGAAAAATGTAATGTTTTTATTTTTTGTATAAATCCAGTGAGAATGGCTATTGAACCCTATCATGTACGTGCCCAACACACCCTTGACTATTTTATTTACTATATTAAATAAAATAATAAATGTACGTAAACATCAAAATTCCAGACATATTTTTTAGACGTAATCACGAAACTATCCTCGTCAAAACAAAAACACAAGAAATATTAATTTGCATGAACACAGTTGCAGCATGCTTGTTTTGATCCAAAGGCAGATGTTTTTGTGTCTGGAGACGGAAACATCTCACCGAAAGGCGGCCATGAAATCAATACAGTGACAGCTTTTTAGGTACCGCGTATTTTGTCATAAAGTAAAAAAAGCGCCTTATGGTGTAACATGGATGTACTTATTTTTTATCTTTATTAAAATCTCCTTATAAATATTATATTTCAGTGTGTTTTCTGAATATTCATTTTGGTGTTAAATTATTCATGACTTATCTTAAATAGCCCACTAAATTTTGTTAACTGCTTTTATGGATATTGATATGTGTTGAGATTTTTTCTTTATGGATATAAATGTGTAACATTAAATTTAACGTTTTTCTCACTATACATTCTGAAAGCGTTAAAATTGTTTTTAATATTTTATGTGACATTTAAAAAAGGTTTTAATTGAAATATGAGTTATACATTAGTAGATTTGACATTTATTGTTTCATTTTTATACTCTATTGAAATGAAAAAAAAGAATGTTTAATGTGTAATAAAAAAAAATAACATTTCAAATGCAGTTTATTTTATTTTTTTATCAGTGGCGTTACCAAGATTTTTTTAAGGGAAGGAAAATTATAAAAAATGCCAAATAACCTTTTGGGAAGTTATTTATTTTCATTATTACTAGAGATAAAACGGATATCCGGTAACTATCCGGTATCCAGCCTATCCGACATTATTTTGTTATCCGGCTTAGTACCGGATAGTAACGCATTATCCGGCCGGATACCGGATATTTAAAAATTACAAGTTATGATTTAAAAACTGCAAGAAAAAAATATTTGTGAGGCAAATAATAAGAAATTGACATAAAATAACGAATTTTATTAAAATAAGAAATTCAATCACAAATAATTTTCAATTCTTTTCCCTTGATAGAAGAAAAAGAAGTGGAATAATAAACTACTCATTATTTTTAATTATTAATTAATACTTCACAACACAATTTACTACTACCTATACTCTATTTCATTTAAGAATGCAGTGGTTCCCGGGGTTTTGACGGTACGAATCGTGAATTTTACCGTCGAAACAGGCCGGATATTCGACCGCCGGATATTCGACCGCCGAATATCCGGTCATCCGGCCTTACAGCTCACCGGATATTCGGTATTCGGTATCCGGCCAAAACACTATCCGTTTCATCTCTAATTATTACTCAAAAAAGGTCATGCAGCAATACAAAAAAGCAAAATTGAAGAAAAAAATTTATAGGATTTCGTCAAAAAAATAGCTCATGGAAGAGGCTTTCAAAATGATATAAAGACATAGCAAAAAAAGATTATAAGACAAAATCCAAACAAAATATGTATATTAATTGACATCATAAAAAAATCAATAGATTTTGATGAAACTTTCAAAATAACAAGACATTTATATTTAAAAAAAAGCCTTGCAAAATTTCAAGATTATAGTACAGTAAAATAGATTTTTTGAACACAAAAATTCCTTCATCAACGAAAATTGGTACATAAGTAGTTTTATACCTAAACATTAAGTAGTTTGGTAGGGGGTGAAAATGTGTTTTTTTCATAAATAACATCAAGATGGCTTATTTTATTGAAAAATATTTCAGATGTTTTTTGTAGCTCTGCGTAGACCTTTAATTTGTTTTTTAATTTATTCCAATACAATAAAAATTGACCGAGATACGGCCGTTACAATCTGACCTGTTTATGTGCGAAGCGTGTTAACTCAATTTTTGTTTCGGTTCCCGTTTAATTCGCGCTGCGATTGCACTGATTTATCAATTTTAAAGGATATTTATATTTTTCGTATCTAAATTAAATTCTCTTTACGTTGGAATCAGTAAAATTACAAAAACTTGAAAATTAAGAAAGATATAACGGTTTAAAGGTAAACAAAAAACACAATAATTATGAAAAACTCACATTAAGTTTTGACGACCTTTGAGTTTCTTATGATAACTGCATAATTTCAAGACATGACAGGACTTTTTTAAAATGATGTGACAGAGCATACATTCTTTATTCATTTACAAAGATATCTGTAAAATTTCAGAATGATTAGGAACCGCGTTTTTTACTTTTTTATACATACATGAAATAAACTCGAGATTTTAACGGAATTACACGTTTTGAGCGTCCCTGAATCATATACAACCATTAACTCAATGACGTATGTGTGTCTGTCTGTGTGCTGTGTGTGTGTGTGTGTGTGTGTGAGTGTGTGTGTCTGTGAACGCTCTACAGCCAAAACTGTAAGACTTACGAACATGAAATTTTAAACTTAAGGTTCTTGTATGCTCTAGATGTGCACCTCCTATTTTTGAAAACCATCACTAAACCGGAAACTGAAATATAATTATTTTTCGAATTATTTTTGAAACGGTGCACATTAGAAAAAAATGTTTTAGATTAAAGTTGTAGAGGATATTTATCTATAATTTATGTTCTATCCATTTCCCCCTCCCCCCCCAAAATTTGTTTTTAGGAAATAATCGATTTTTTTTTTAATTTAATTTTTTCGATTTATTTTTTAAACGGTAGGTATTAGAAAAAAATGTTTGAGATACAAGTTGTAGAGAATATTATTTTCTATAATTTATGTTCTATTCTTTTTTTTGTATCTTATGAATTAACCAAAAAAAAGAATAATTTTAGTTTTAATGGCTTTAATTTAAAAATGATTTGAATAATACAAAAAATCTAGTTATCTATGAAAATTTTGGCATTTATTATTAGAAGTGTCAAAATTGAAATCTAGCAAAATAAATACTTGTTAATACAATAATCACTAATCTTAATTGATTTCATTTAATATTTAATGTCAATATTAAATAGAATGTGTCAATTTCATTAACTGAAAATCATTTTGTAAGTAAAAATTTTTTAAATCAAATATTAAATTATAAAAGTAATCACATATTAATACTTCGGTGACATGATGTATAAAAAAGTCTCGTGCCTGCCAAGGCAGTTTATTTATTACAAAATGATAAGTGTCTGAAACAAAAGTAAGAGAGACGCATCTTGCATTCACTCTATGCTTATCCACAAGCGCTCACCCACACCGTTCCCCGCATCGTCAGCCCCGCACCCTAAAATGTCAACCTCCTTAACAAATATATGGGAATCAATATTTCATAACAATATATGTATGTCATAAATAATTTGTAAAAAAAACGTTTCTAATACAGAATATAAAATATTTAACAGAAAATTGTTTATAAATCTTTTAAGACATTTCTCGTTAATTGAATTAAAGTACAATGGAGGTTCAACCCCCATCCATAATATAATAATTAATAAACATTAAAATACATAACGTGAATATGCAATCAGAAAACATAAATTTGCTTTTAGAAATAAATCTAGATGGTTGGTTATCAGTATTTAACATGACTTTTACATAACTCTTGGCTACAGAACAACATAAATAAAGCAATTTTATTAACATAGTAACAGATAACCTATCATTTACATTATTCTCAATGATAAATCACCATCCTGTATATAATTCTAGTGTAATTACAAGTTATTTCCACGAAAAAGGAAAAGCCGGTACAAAATGCAATCAGCTACATTATTTATATCACGGTATGGCTATTTTAAAATACGCGATAACAAGGGTTTGCGAACTAACGCTGACATTTTTTAGCACAGATTTGATCCGCTAAAAATTATTCTTTTTTAATCTTTTTAAGAAAAAATTAAAACTAACTACTGAAAATGATAATTAAAATTGAAGTCGATTTTATCTTTATTTTTACATCCTTAAAAAGTTTTTAATTTTTTTCCTTTTGAGTGGCGTATATTCGAAGTCCATGGTCAGAATCTGATAAAGAGTATACTCAGTGCCGGCTTAAGGGGGGGGGGGGGACTAGGACGACCGTCCGGGGTACCAGACCTGAAGGGGCGGCGAAAGACCAGAACAGATAAAAACAATTTCTTCAAATAAGTTTGAAATCCAATAAATTTCTTCTTTAGTGAGTGTAAAAAAAGGTCATCAGACTTTTTGAGATACATATTGAATATAGGAGTCAACAACGAAAAAAAAAAGGTCTTCAGATTTTTTTTGCACTATGCTATTTGTGGTATTACGCTATTTTAATAAATGTTTTCTTTTTTTTTTAACTATCACAATTTTTTTGCCCAGCAGATTTATTTTCTCGTTCGCCATTTTTTTTGGGGGGGGGGTGCCAGAATCGCTAAGGCCGACTCTGAGTATACTCTTTCAAACAAAGAAAAAATCGTACAAATCGGTGCATATTTGTCGGAGTTATATTTGTCCACAGCCGAATTGAAAAACCTTGTATTTTTTTAAGTCTACTAAAAAATTTAATTTTTATTAATGAATATTTCAGAATAAATTTTTCTTCAAATTCCTTCATAAATGTGCATAAGAATGACAAAAAATAATTGAGATGCTTTTTCATATTAATTAATTAGGTATTTATTTTTAAACTTCAAAAATATTAAATAAAAAAAAAACAGATTTTCGCAGAAAAACCATACAATATTAATTAACAAATAAAGAGCATGGATATAAATAAATAAAATTAATATTTGCAGAAATTTCCAAGAATTTTTCAATAATATAATCTATATTAAACATATCGCACCCCAACAAAAAAGTGTCACAACTCAAAAAATGTAATTTTGAGAAAATAGGAATAAATGAAATTACCTATAACAATTTAGGTAAATCAAAATTGAAAATGTAGGTATAGGAAAAGACTGATACACAGTATTTAATTTAAATATTTCAGTATTCCTGTGATTTTTGAAAAATAGTAACTATTAAAACGCTTAGTGATTAAGTATTTAAAAAATAATAAAACATTCTACATATTATGTATCTATCTCAAAAATGACATTTTTTGAGTTGTGACACTTTTTGCAGGGGTGCGACATAATATAGGTAAATTACAATACATTATATTGTAGGTATTATCTTTTAAAAAAAATCATTGAAGACCCTGAATAGCTTCACTCATGACTACACTAGCGCGGCGATAGTTCTTTAACAGTAGATTTATCGGTTTGCAACACGATCAAAACCGCAGAAAAAAAAACACACTTTTTTAATGGTGATTATACAACTATATACGATACGATTACAATTCATGTATTTGCAATGGATCGTTGTGAAAATGTGATGGTGCAATATCTATCTATTTATACACGATAACGTGCGATAATTCTATTTAAAAATAATGGTTTTTGTAAAACCAGTTTGTGTATCTATAATAACAGAAAAATTATTTTTTATACCTATACTAGCGGAATCCCGCGGCTTCGCTTGCGTAAACTTCGAAACTATTAGAACCCTCCATACGTGATAGGCGATAGGGGATGACATATTACATTTTTTTATATTGATTTTTATTCATTACATATAAAAAAACGTAAATATGTCGGATCTTAGTTAAAAATTGTAAAAACTAACCCCCTGTCTACCCTTGCCATGATAGGGGATTGAATATCGAATTTTTATATTGCAAATTACTTTGCCCGACTCCACCTTTATAACGTAAGCAGCTATGCAGATAAACATATCAAAAACACAGACCCTGTCTACCCCCGCCATTAGGGGTTGAATATCAAAATTTTTATTTTAATAGATGACTATTTTGTCCGAATTTACATTTATAAGTAAAGCAGGTATGCAGATAAACATATATAAATCCTCAACCCCGTCCATGATATCGAATATATTGAATATCGAACTTTCATTTTTAATTGAATATTAATTTGTCCGAATTTACTTTAATATCACGAACAATTATGAATATAAATATATCAAAATTTTACCCTCCCCCCTCCCATTCCCATAGGGATTGAATTATCGTAACTGGTATTTGTCTTGTAGAGTACTTACTTGTGCCATGTTTCATTCGGTGAATAAAAAAAAATATTTTACAAATTTTTTCACCCCCCTAACACTTTAGGGGTTACATTTTGGGAAATGTGGAAATAATTGTTATCATTATTTATATTGTAGAGTATGTTCGATTAGTTTCAAGTAAATGCCAACAAAAAATATATTTTCTTATATAAACTTTCACACCCTGTTTTAACCCCATAGGGGTTGAATTACGAAAAATCATTTCTTAGTGGGTGCTTACATTATAAAAGGAAGGTACCTGCGAAATTTCACGTTTCTAGGTCCAGGGGTTTGGGCTGTACGTTGATATATGAGTGAGTGAGTGAGTGAGTGAGTGGTTAAGGACAAACTCTTTTATAGATATAGATTTTTTTTTCTAGCAATAGGCATAATGCCAGTAACAAAGTATCATTTAAATTATGATTTTAAATAATGAATAGGTTAAAAAGATTCTAAAAAAATGTATTAAAAGCGAGATTAATATAATTTTTGTTAAAATAAAAATGCAAAATACAGCATTCCGCCATGTTAAATGGAACACCAAGCAGAGCAAATGACGTCACGCATCAGTAAACGACTTTTATTTTAGACAAATATCAATTCATCTTACAACATATTAGGTACAGCCCTTATTTAAGAACTTATATACTTTTGAATTCATTTTCAACACAAAATAATTAAATTATTGTCTAACTCTGAATGTTTGATAATTGTTGACAAGGAGTGTGACGTCACAACTCTTAAATGTCACCTGAGAGCGTTTTGGCGTCAAATTCAAAATTAGTTTTAAAAGAGTCAATTTTTGTGATTAAACCTTTATTTTCTGCAGGAATAAGTATTTTTTTTGGAAATAGGAGACACGTAAGATCATCAAAGAATAGTTTCTTAAAATTAGTCATCATGCCTATTACCTACCCGCGATTTCATCTGCATGGAATTTAAATTTGTTTACCTAATCGAGATAAAAAGTAGCCTATGTTCTTTCTCAGGATGTAAGCTATCACCCTACTAAAATTCATCAAGATCGGTTCAGCAGTTTAACCGTGAAAAGGGAGCGAACAGAAAAATATTAGTATGGATTTTTTTAAATATATTACAATAAGTTTTATAAAGCCATATTTAACACTTAGGGACTCGCGCCTTGATTTGTAACAAAAAATACTCGCTACCGGGTGCGCTGGACCCAGTTTAATATCAAATGTTTATTCCAAACCTGCTGAATAGAAGTGCACATTTACTTTCTTATAAGGATAATTTGTCAATAAAGAAAGACAATATTCAATCATATACTAATATTTATTGTTTTTACTTAATTAAACAGTCATTCACAAAAATGAAAGGAATTTTTCTATACTTTTATGACAAGATTTAGACTAATTGTTGAAATTTCTGTAATTACTTATTTTAAACAAAATTTTCTATATTTTCTTACACTACTATAATGTACTTATATGAATTAACAATGAGAGATCAATCATTATAAAAATAAAAATAAACAACTTTGAAAATTAACAAAATTAAAATATCTTCTTTGGGATAAAATCACATCTCAAAATTGTTCAGTCGCTTTCTGTATCAAAATTTATGACAATTTGAACAAACTGACGACTATGACCGTCATCTGCCGTGCTATTCTATCGTTGAAAGGTACCAAAAGCGGCAACGTCGCATACTTCAAACTTTAAAAGATTTTAACCAAAATACGAAAGACTGGGTCCGTTAGACCCATTAGCGAGTCCCTAAGTGTTAATTTAATTCGTATTTCTTCCTTATCATGCATGCAACATGTGTCGTGTTAAATATGTAATATTACAGATGAAATCGATTGGTATATATTCGAAAAAAGTTGTTAATTATAATTGAAACTATATCTGAAAGGATTAATAAATCAAACGTATGTATCTACTACATTCATTATTAAAGAATGTAATATAAAAAGAATGGCAAGATTTTATTAGTTATGATATCTATATTAATCATTTCGACTAACTATACATAATACATTTCCACGAAATATACATAATTGAATTTTGTAGCTAATAGCCTTTATTTAATCTTTGTAAGCACAGCAGAACAAAGTTAATATTTTTAGCAGAAACAGTGGTAGTATAATTTTAAACGCAACGAAGTAAAGCTTCGAATATCTACCCGGTTTAAAATGAATGCAGATATCTAAGAATGTTGTTCTTTAGCATCTAAGCAAACAAATGTAAAACAAAGATGGATATCTGTATTTATTCAAGACGTCTATACATTTGTCTTTATTGTCTAGACGTTTCCAACTAAAAACATTCAGTCTTTATACTCGACGATATTAAATTAGAAAGGCTCAAATTGTTCTCTGTTGGTAAAATTGAACTCAGTTAAAAGTTTTCAATGAATGTGTAACTAAGCATTATTCTTCGCCATTAAATGTAATCATCATATCAATTTGTAAGTGGAATTTAAGAAAATTCTGTTCCCAAATAAAAGAAATCGCTTTAAGAAAAATAAAACATGAACTTTAATTTGCATCTTTTGTGGTGATTTACTTCAATTAATGTTTAAAATGTCATCATTATTTTATTATCGTTCTTTAAATCCTAATAGATTACTTATACTACACGAAAAAAAGAAACCTAAAGAATTACAGTACCTAAGTGACAACCTATTATTATAAAATTTATTTTACTCTCTGAAACTGTTCTAAATAATTTTTTTTCTTGTTTGCCACATTTATAAGGTCATATGACACAAAATATATAGAAATATACTTTGTTAATTTGTCATGAGATGAACCGTTTTAAGAAATAAGATTGGAGAATTTAACTTAATGATGATCGTTTTTTTAAGAGAAAAAAAATTCTACTAGGATTTAAGCTAAGTTTTTTCCATGTGGCCGTCCTCCGCCCCTTCTGAACTAGCACCCTGTGCGGTCTCTCAGTCTCCCTCCCAAAAACCGACATTGCTGTTATACGTACATTAACAAAATAAACAACGATTTTTAATAAATATAAAAAGTTCAAACATCAACCATTCTTTCCAAAGTTAACTTGACTTGATTTTAATATTGCACTCGAATGAATGTTCTAGTTTTAGCTTTTAGCTGACATTTCGAAGATACGAGAAGCTTTGCGATATAATTTTAAATGGAAACAAAAATCTTTCCGTTTCAGGTTAAGACAAACAAATTTTATAATCGTTTTAATAAAATGTCATGACTAGATGACAATGGGTTTTCAAAATTTTAAATAAAAACTAATTTTAGGCTACATATTTGGGGATCTGTAGCTCCCTCACGAAAAATTTCCGGATAAATGTTTATATAAACTTTTTTTCTGGAAATATTTTTCTCAATTAACTGTTCAAGTTTGTTCTACCTGATATGACTGATCCCGTATATAATTTAAAAAAAGGACGGATGGACGGACAGAGCGAAATTTAATTTTAATAATCGTATTAAACATCAATTTGAAAACATATATCAACGTCCAGCCCAAACCTCTGGACCTAGAAACGTGAAATTTTGTAGCTGTCTTCCTTGTGTGATGTAAGCACCCACTAAGAAAAGATTTTTCGAAATTCAACCGTACGGGGTTAAAACGAGATGTCAAAGTTTATATAAAAAAATATTTTTTTGTTCGCGTTTAATTGAAACTTATTACACATATTCTACAATACAAAAATGAAACAATTATTTCAGCATTTCCCAAAATTAACCCCTAAGATGTTAGGGGGGGGGGGGTGGAAAAATATGGAAAATATTTTTTTTGTATTCACCGAATGAAACATGGTACAAGAAGGTATATACTCTACAAGACACATAGCATTTACAAAAATTTAACCCCTGTGGGAATGGGGGGGGGGGTAAAATTTTGATATATTTATCTTCATAACAGTTCATGATAATAAGGTAAATACGGACAAATTAATACTCAATTAAAAATCAATATAAAAAAAATGTAATACCTATGTCATCGCCTATCACGTATGAAGGGTTGTAATTAGTTTTGAAGTTTACGCGAGCGAAGCCGCGGGAATCCGCTAGTTTTATATAAAAATATCAACCAAATTAATTGTATTCCACCATGTATGTATGTATATTGTATACATATACGTTATTCCCAATTACAAACTTGACAGAATAACGGAACACTTCCACCGCGATTTTGTAAATGACAGAAGCGCAAGTTCCCGTTATAACGTTGATGACGTTTACACATAAGTAGATATAATTAATTGTTACACAAAGTATGCGCCAGCGATCATAGCAGGTGAACGCTATAACATTTAAAATTACCCTATTATCTTCCCCCGGTATCTACGTACACGAAACAGCATAACTACTCAGAACAGGTTGGCGGGGTGTACTACAGCCACCTTTGATGTGAATGTTATGTTAGTCGTGTATCTCAGTCGGAGACAGCTAATTGCCAATTGTCCTCACCTATGATTTGAATTATTTGAAGCAATACTGTAAAACTTATAATAACATAATCTACTTGCATAAAAAAAGAAACTTAAGGTAGTTGGTCCGTAAACATGTTTTCGTCAGATTTTGTTTAAATTGCACAAGAATATTCCCTAGATTAATATCTGAAAACTAGCCCATTTTGATTAAAATTGACCATCTCAAAGTCATGAAACGATCTCAAAGTTTATATTTTTAACACAGCTTATATGGACTAACCCGTACACTAACGTAACGTTTTATTAGATAAAATTTAAACCTAGCGTCAGTTTTTCATAAAAAACTGACATGTTGTATATTTATATAAAAGAAAACAGTATACAAAAAATTGGAATTATTGACTATCCCGTTATTAAGATCTAACCAGATTTAACTACCAAACCATCACAAAAAATTACAGTATTGTTGACAATGTGGCAACAACGTATTCATTTGATTATAGTAAAAAATACACGAAATAATGAAATAATTTTTTACAAAATATGACAAGTGGATTGAAGGGAATTATAATCGATTTCATTAATTATTAATATATTCTGTGGTAGTTTAGATGATAAAATATAATCATTTGACAAGCAGTTAATAGTAGATAATGTACAGCGTTGCCATGATCATTTCTCTAAATTAAAAATATGTGGCCAAATGTGATCACATTATGGTGGACCAACTACCTTAAAGAATTACAGTTTTTTTCTGTACATCTCGGATAGTAAGCGATAACTTATTATTATAAAATATTTTTTACTCTCTGAAACTGTAATAATATACAGTAGAATTCGGATATAACGACCCTCAATGGACCGGCGACACTTGGTCGTACTAACCGGACGACGCACTAAACGAACAGATATTTTTTTTATTATTATTATGTCCAAGTTATTCTGTCTTTTTTTTTTTTAAACATTCAGCAATTTACGCTTGTTTTTTATTATGTACATATACATATGAATATTACTGTAATTCTTATTATGAAATAATAATATACATAGTTAGATTAATTTCTATTTAAATAAAACAAATATTAAAATTAACAAAATGTAACTTTAATGGTATTTACTTAAACATTGCACATTACATACATACATAATGTATTACAGTTTGATCAGAGAAACAATGTACCTACATTCTATGCATGTAAATATGTATTTACTGACGTAGAAAGTCTGTAATTTTACTAATCAACAATCAAGATAGGAAAGAGGGAAAAGTCGTGATGCGGGGCGGCGAGAGGTATTGCTTGTGCGTAGATATTGGAAACATTACACTGCGCGTCTTTCTAACCGGACAATTTATTGTCAAAATAGGTTGCTATAAGCAGTTGATCGCTTAAACCAGAGTCGTACTATACGGATATGTTTTCATAGTACGTTTATATGAAACATAATTTGAGTTTGCATTTTCGTCGCTAAAAACGGTTAGCCGTTATAAACGGAGTCGTTATATCCGAATTCTAATGTAATTTTAGGCTGTAATGTTTGCAGTTTATTCATCAATTTATATTGAGTATCTGCAAACATTATTACAGTTTCAGATTTTAACAATATTTTCACGGTGTTAAAATGACGACTTTAAATAAAATGTTTTTGCAGCTGCATTTTTTTTTTTCATTGGGGTGATTCTCGAAAGTGTTCCAAGTGTTTTTCTATAAAAATTCAAAGAGCAGTTTTGGAAGAAATAAAAAAAAATAATAAGTCTTGAGGCTTCCGCGGTGATCTTGCTATGGATCTTGGCTTCTGGGTTAAAGCTGCGTCGATTTGGACGTGTTAGCGGCCAACGTTTCGTCACACATTGCAGTCGGCACCTTCAGGGCTCTTCTAAAAGTGCAGATAAGTGCCCTGAAGATGCCCACTGCAATGTGTGACGATACGTTGACCGATAACACGTCCAAATCATCGTGGATTACACCCAGAAGCCAAGATCCACGTTTATTATTAGTAAGAAAATATATATATAATGAAATCAAATAGTATTTGCTTGTAATCTAACTTAATTTCTTAAAGCTATTCGATCATTAGAGCAATGTATAGATAAAAGTATAAAATTCCAATATGTTATTTATGAATAACTCATATATTTTACTAATTTTTATTTAAAATATTGGACGTATGGTTTTTGAGTAATTGGATATTAAAAATATATTTTTCAACACACGATAAATGAGAAAACTTGCCGAAAGTGCTCTATTTATTAAAATTCTACATAATTGGCTACATTAAGACGTTTTAAAAACTAATTATTCGAAACGTCAACCCTTTTAAATACTATAAAAATTATAAAACAATAAATATATTCACATGTAATTTATTCAAAATTTTGAAAAACTAGCTCAGCCATTACATTGTACAAATTAGTACATGTTACTATTATATACCGTTCTATCTATTTCAATTTTCAAATTAAATTAAACTTTTGTTACTTTCAATAACTAAGAAAGTAAAATATTCCATTAAATGTAGGTACATGTCTTCTGAATATAAATTAAAAACAGAATTTTTCGAACCCAAATCTTTTTTCACAGTATACTAGACGTATAACCTTAAATACATGTTTGATCTGAAAATAAAAATGCTAACAGTGGTAGAAATCAGTTAATTCGAATCCGTATTGATTTCCGTAATCTTAAGGAATTACAAGACCCTTACGAAATACACACATATTGTCTGCGGCAACACAAAATCGCGATCAAATCTTTAGCTGGTTCCACATTTATCTTGTAGAAAATTGTCTGCTAATTTAGAAAGTTCACAAACAGTGATTAAATCTTGTTCAAAACAAACTTCTATTATCATGAGTTTGACCTTAGGTGTAACTTATCTGATCCAATGTTAGGTCTTAATTTACTGTATTGCTGTTTTGTAAATTTTACATTTTTCAATCGTATTTAGTTACATTTAACAGACGAACGTCCAATATACAGATACTATACATGGTGTCCAAGTTAAGCGTGAAATGCATGGGGATATCCTAAACGGTAAGAGATACAGATGTGGTTAAATGAGATGAATTATTTGTAAGAAAGGGGTGAGTATTACAACATCAAAAAATATTAATATTTTTATGTGGTTTAGGCGGTATACCCAAAAAACTGAAAATTCGGAATTTCTTTAAATGGCTATAACTTTTTTGACAAAGTAGATAGGTACTTTTTGTTTGCGGTTTCTTAAAGCACTTTTTTAAGTAGAATTGATTGGTGTATTTAGAATTTTTATATCACTTTTAGTTTCCGAGTTACAAGCCCTAACTTTAGTTTTTCTTATGGGCACTAAGTTGGCTGTAACATATTTGAACGTGTATTTTACTCTACTTTACAATGATATGTCACATGTCATACTTATTATAAAAATAAAACGGGCAAGTACGTGTTGGGCACGCACATGATAGGGTTCCGTAGTCATTCTCACTATGATTAATAAAAAAAAGATTTATTTCAAAATTTTCGTGACTGAAGAGTTCAAATCAAAAAAGTTAATATTTGACTTTTATTATTGCATTTTAGGAGACCTATCAAATGACACCCCACTAAATGGAGTTAATGAAAAAAAATGTGAGTTCACTTTTCGGTCTATGAAAGGGGGTCCAAAATATTTTTGACAATCTTCGTTATAATTTTCAGTGAAAATACTAATCAAAAGCTACATTCTGGATTTTTTCAGATTTTTTGAATTGTTAGTTTAGAAAATAGAGAGGGGGACGCTTTTATAATGACTTTGGAGAGCAAATACAAGGGTTAAAATCAAAAAGTTCTGATACATTTTTTGTTGCATTTTAGAAGATCTTTCTAACGACATCCCACTCAATGGAGTAGGTGAATTTTTTTTTTTTTGAAAAACACTTCATTTTATGAAAGGGGAGTCTAAAAAAATATTAAATTAAGATTAGTTACTTACAATATACTCTTTCAAACAAACAAAAAATCATTCAAATCGGTGCATACCTATTTGTCAGACTAACGCTCGAACATAGAAAAAAAAATGCAAGGTTAAAAAAAAATAAAAAACTATATAAAATAATTGCAGAAAGGAACAAAAGTAAAATTTAGTTCTTATTTCTTTTAATTATTTCTATTTTACAAAATAATACTATGTATTTATTTATAACTAATAAATAATATAACATTTAATAAAATCAATACATTTCTTGGAAACATTTTACATGTTTTATCGAATGGCAGCGATTATAAAATAATTTATTACTAATTTGAAATTTATAGTTTGAAATGTATTACATTAGTTACGACATACGTGACTTCGTGTTTAATGGCTGCTATTTGTAATTTATTATATTATATCCTGCACATGATTGGAAATTAAAAATTAAATCAATGCAGGTTTAAATTGAAATTTAAATGTTTTATTTGTAAGATTCTACAAATTACAAAAGGATATTAAGAAGTAAAATTAACAAATTTTTTTCAGGGTTAGTTTGGGAGGTTGGGTACGTTTTTTTTTTTAAATATATAGACTCAATATACGAAAAAGCAATTACAACAATCGAATAATAACAAGAAATCCCGGGAAAAAATTGTAGATCTGCATAGATCTACTCAGATCTCGACAGATCTGCATTTTGAGATAACAACATATTTTTCATTGGTTTTTGAACTGTGGAAACTTGCAAAGATCTAGAATGACCTACAAAGATCTAAAAGGATCTATAAAGATCTCTAAAGATCGTTGTAGATCGTAATAAAGATTGAAACGTTGAAAATTCATTAATTTTAAAGAAAAATAAGTAATAATTTTTTATTAAATAGTTTTTAACGTAAATTCACCTTCAAAACAAACATTCTACGATCAAATATATTTATAAAAATTTAAATGATTGTAAAAACATAATAATTTAATTTTATTATTTATTTTTTGCAAATTACATATAGACCAGAACATAGTAGCTCAATCGTTTGGAAAATTATTCCGATATTTTTTTTGTTTTTATCTTATTAGAAAAGTGCATAAAAAAGTTCTTACACTCATAACTGTAACTATACACTCCTTTATTTGTTATAATTTTTTTAAAGTTCATGAAACCTAGAATTTAGGTATTTTCAATCATGAAAATGTATACCTACTTTAACCCTTAGCTGATCCACTTCTCCAGAATAACATACCTGCCACACTGGGGTCACATCGTACCCCAGACACTAAAATGCTAACTACTCGTAAGCTATTGAATATTTTAATTCAATAAAATATTTATTTAATTAATTAAAATTTTAATTCAATAAAATTCCTCTATCATCTTCGAACGATACGGAATACACTCCAATCGGTTATTTAAAAGAATATATAATATTTAATATATTTAAAAAATTGAAAACCTTGTATTTAAACAGCTTACGTTAAAGTTGAAAAAATGTAGGACGCCTGGTACCCCACAGTGGCAGCTAAAAGGGTTATTTATTTATATTTTCTATAATCTTTAAAGGAATGTTAACAATATGGTATACTTCAGTTTCAAGATAATTACCGGCAACTATCTTTATTTTTATTTGTATATAGATTTGAACGAAAAACTAAACGAAAGTTTGAATAGTGTAGACGCACAATTTGATTCAGTTTTATCGTTTTGATCATGCAAGACTGACGACAAGTTTGTGCGTGTGACCAGCCTTAAAAGCTAACAAAAAAAATGGGACCTTTCAATCATTTGCTGCCCCGGAACTTTAAAATCTCTAGCAGGATGGCCAGTATTTCTCTAGAACAAATTTCCTTGACTTTTCCCGTTTTTCCCTGCTTTTTATTTAAAATTTATATAAAAAACCTAAAAAAAGGTCACATGTTTTCTTTTAAATGTTAATAGATGTTTAAATATTTTGCGAGAAATTGTGTGGTTTTTGCATTTTTATAAAAATTCCCTGACATTTCCCTGTATAGCAAAATTCCCCAACTTTTCCCGGTTTTCCAGAAACAGACCACCCTGTCTAGTTACGGCCCTGATGTGAACAAAACAACCGGTATCGGTAATAACCGTAGCTCTAGTCTAGTGCATAGCGTAATGTATACAAGATTAAGCTAGGATTATTTATATTGTAGCATGTGTATCAAATCGCATGAAATATTAAATTTAATCCAAAAAGCATTGCATTAGGCTCTAGACTAGTGTGGATTGCTGCAATCCCTATACCACTCTTTCCCACTCACGTATATACCATATACAAACCCCTATATAACCCCATATATACATCGTCGCGTTGTATTACAGGGGTTGGTACGTTTCATCTTTCATCGCTGACAATGGGTCATTTGCTAGAAAATATGATTTTTTTTTATTTAGTAAGATTGATTAAAAAAACATAGTTAACCCCTAATTACTCGCGTGAAATACCGTAACACAGTTACTCGCGCGGTGTATTTAAAACACCACATAAATAACCTAATTTTTGGGAATTTTGAAGGTATTATATTAATTTTTTTGCCCAATTCATATTATGTACTATTTATTTTTGAGGAACTAAGAAACATTTTCTTAAAACTAACCCAACTAAAAATTAAGGATTAGAAAGAAAAACTAACCAAAATAAATCTAAAAAAAGTACACAAAACTGTTCAATATTCATTTTGCAATAAATCGGACAACAAAAATTTTATTTTTGTTGGTAATTTTTTTAATTTTGCTCTTTTGACAAGATGTCTTCCATTAGCAGCATCAGTAATGTCTTCAAAAACGCGGTTCTTCGCTTAGGATGCTGCTATTTGTGCGTTAAAACCACCTATATTTAGTAAAAAATTAATACAAACTGCTACAATCCTCAAATTTTGACTGCCGAATTCCTATCACACTCTATAAAATGACTAAACAAAGGTTATATGGAGGTGTACAGTCCCACAAAAATGTATGCATTTAGTAATCGCAGAAAATGCGTTACTGGTGTACAAAATACATCAGCGCGAGTAATTAAGTGTTAATTATTGAATAATTTTAATAAAAACCGATCAAATATTCAGATGAACTGCCTGTCATTAGTTAACCATTTAATTTCCATACAATTTTAATAAAAAATATTAATTCGACATAATATATGCACTTCGTTATTATATCGTATATTAATAATTTTTTGACAATTTCAATATAAATCTAAATTTTTCTGCTTTACAAATGTCAAAACGACATTTAATATGTCAAAGTAAATAGCAATTTAAAAAGAAATGACGATTTTTTAAAGCAGATTGAGATAAATCTTTGTAAGGGAATATTTTGTATAATCTATATCTATAAAAGAGTTTGTCCTTAACCACTCACTGACTCACTCACTCACTCACTCATATATCAACGTATAGACCAAACCCCTGGGCCTAGAAACGTGAAATTTCGTAGCTGCCTTCCTTTTATGATGTAAGCACCCACTAAGAAAGGATTTTTCGAAATTCAACCTCTACGGGGTTAAAACAGGGTGTCAAAGTTTATATACAAAAATATTTTTTTGTTCGCATTTAATTGAAACTTATCGAACATACTCTAAAATATAAATAGTGAAACAATTATTTCAGCATTTCCCAAAATTTAACCCCTAAGGTGCTAGGGGGGGGTGGAAAAATTTGTAAAATATTTTTTTTTGTATTCACCGAATGAAACATGGCATAAGTAGGTACTCTACAAGAGAAATATCAGTTACGAAAATTCAACCCCTATGGGAATAATAATAATAACTGTTCATGATATTAAAATAAATTCGGACAAATTAATATTCAATTAAAAATGAAAGTTCGACGGGGACTAGGATGGATTTAATCTGCAATAAAAGAATTTGATATTCAACCCCTAATCGCGAGAGTAGACGGGGGTTAGTTTTAAAAAAAAAATTAACTAAGACCCGGGATATTTACGTTTTTTTTTATAAGTAATGAATAAAAATCATTATAAAAAAATGTAATATGTCATCCCCTATTACTTATAGAGGGTTCTAATTAGTTTCGAAGTTTACACGAGCGAAGCCGCGGGATTCCGCTAGTATTTTATAAACGAATGCTCTACAAAAAAGGTTGTAAAACGTTTCACGTTACATACGAGTATGTGTCTATCTTGAGATATCTTAAAAAAATTAATCTTTTTGGATGTTACCCCTCCCCCTTACACACGATTTTAATAATTTTGAAATGGGGCCGTTTTCAAGCCTGAAACGGATAGATCAAATTAATGTTTTTTTTCTCATTTTAAAACGATCACAAAGCTTCTCGTATCGTCGATATTGCGAAGAAGCAATAATACATCGCGATTATCTAAAAACAAATAAAATATCAAGTGCGAGTCGAGCCTGGCGTACTAGTGTTCCATATCGATAGTTTTTCAAACCTTTAAAAGCATTAACAAAGTTTAGAACCACTACAAAAGATTTTTTTTATAAACTTTCACATGTTTTCCTATGTTTACTATTGATTTTAAAACTTTGCTGAATTATTTACTTATAGATTTTTATCGACTCCACACGATAGGATATCGAATTTTACTTGTTTATATTTTATAGGGTGAAAACGACAAATTTTCGAGTTTTGATTTTTTTATTATAAATATCATTTAAAAGGTAATAAAAAGTAAAGTAAAAAATTGATTTTTTCTGAATTTTATTTACCGTGCTGAATCTCCCCACCCCTTTCACATTTGCCATTGTTTTCAGAATGCACTAACAACAACTGCATTGTTTTTTGTATTTAAAGGTTGGTATTTGTGTAGGTATTTGAATGATCTGAAAAGTTTTATTATTGATGTTGGAATTAGTTTGTTTTATTTCATTTAAATTTTTTATGCGAAAATACGGAAACTGTGCAACGGGTTTAGTGTAAATGATATATTGTATGTCAAGTTACAGTAAAAAGTTGAGTGCATTATAACTGTTTTATTTTTATTATTGTTTAAATATGGATGAACAATGAGTACAGCACGGAAGCGAATGATTTATGACCAATTTAGATAAGTACTTAGTTCTATAATAAGAAAAGATTAAACAAAAAACTTACAAAATCATTACCTACATATAAATATTTAAAATTAGTCTTTGTTCAAATGTTAATTTATAGTTATTTGTGAATCTGATATTCTTCCATGATAGGGTTCCGTAACCATTCTCACTAAGATTCTCTACTTGATACTACGTATCAAGAGCTATTTCATATTGACGAAAGATGTAATCTCTATATACATAAAAGTGTACGCATTAGTGTGACGATTTATTAAAAAAGGGTTATTTCTAAAAAAATTTCATAAAGTATTTTTGCTACAGTGTTCGTTATAATTTTCATTGAATGTACTAATATTAAGAGCTAAATTCTGTGTAGGTAAGCATAAATCAAAATAAATACTGAAATACATATTTCAGTATTTGTATTGTAGAATATTTTATCGTTTTAAAATATAGAATATCACAAAAATCACATTAAAAATATTTAAGGAGACCTATCAAAGACACCCCACTCAATGAGGTAAATGAAAAAAAATGTGAGTTCACTTTTCAGTCTATGAAAAAATATTATCCAAAATATTTTTGACAATGTTCGTTTTTTTCAATTTTCAGTGAAAGTACTAATAATTAAGGATGTGGCTATTTGCACATACACTATGTGCAAGCAATTGGCTATTCGAACATACACTATGTGCAAGCAATTGGCTATTCGAACATACACTATGTGCAAGCAATTGGCTATTTGCACATACTGAATGATCTGAATGTGAACCGAAATCCCTAAATCTAGAAACGTGAAATTTCAGGGGTGTATTTATTTTATGTCGTAACTACCCACTAAGGAAATATTTTTCGAATTTCAGCCCCTACGGGGGTAAAAGAGGGTGTAAATTTTTGTATGGGAAAAATATTTTTTCGATGGATTTACTTGAAACTTAAAATACACACTCTACATTACCAATAGTGAAACATATATTTGAGCATATCCTAAAATTCAACCCCTGAGGGGTTGCAAGGGGGTGTTAATTTTATTAAATTTTGGAATATTAATCTACATAACTGTTTATGATATTGAGGTAAATACGGACAAAGAAAGTAATCTATACTAATATTATAAATGCGAAAGTGTGTCTGTCTGTTTGTTTGTTTGTTTGTTACCTTTTCACGGCTAAACCGCTGTACCGATCTTGATGAAATTTGGCAGGGAGATAGCTTACATCCTGAGAAAGGACATAGGCTATTTCGAATCTCAAAAATTCATCCCCTAAGAAATTGCAAGGGGGTGGAAATATTTGTATGGGAAATATTTCACCCCCTGTCACATATTAAGGGTTGCAATTATTTCATTCGATCCGGTGGGAAAAATACTACGGGAGTGGGGGGTTTTAGGGGGGAAAACAACCCCCTATCTCCCATAGGAACCGAGATATTTACGATTTTGTAAAACAAAGGAAAACTAAAATAAAAGAAAATATATATATTTCACCCCCTTTCACATATAAAGGGTGGTAATGAGTTTCATTTTATCTGGCGGGAAAATACCACGGGGTAGGGGTTATAAGGGAGATACAACAACTCTTCATATGTGGAAGGGGGTGAAATAATTATATTTTCTTTTATTTTAGTTTTCATTCATTTTACAAAATCGTAAATATCTCGGTACCTATGGGAGTTAGGGGATTGTTTTTCCCCCTAAAACCCCACACTCCCGTAGTATTTTTCCCGCCGGATCGAATGAAAATAATTACAACCCTTAATATGTGACAGGGGGTGAAATATTTCCCAAACAAATATTTCCACCCCTTTGCATTTTCTTAGGGGATGATGTCCTTTTCTCAGGATGTAAGCTATCTCCCTGCCAAATTTCATCAAGATCGGTTCAGCGGTTCAACTCTAAATAACTGTTTAATTTAATTTAGTTATATCCGTGAGTAGATCATACGCAGAACGGTTACGAGTGTTATTTGTGACGCGACTCATCGATGTTTAAATAGAAACGATTACCTTTTTTTGCTGTGATGCTCAAAACATTTCCCTATAGTGTGTCTGACAGTCTCATTGCTGTCACAACCGTAATGCTTGGTTTTTTACGATAAAAAACACTACATTGACTAGATGTTCCAAAACAATACTCATTGGTATTTCGTTTTCTCCGTGTACAAAAATCTGTATTATTTACCTAACTGAACTTAATGTATTTTCACTAACCTAAATTCCACAAAATCGCAAATATCTCGTTTCCCATGCGAGTTAGGGGGTTGTTTTTCCCCCTAAAACCCCCACTCCCGTAGTATTTTTCCCGCCGGATAGAATGAAAATAATTATAACTCTTCATATGTGACAGGGGATGAAATATTAATATTCAAATTTAATTTTTTTCCCATACAAACATTTTCACCCCCTGCCAATTCCTTAGGGGATGCATTTTTGGAATTTAAAGTAGCCTATGTCCTTAATCAGGATGCAAGGTTTCTTTCTACCAAATTTCATCAAGATCGGTACAGCATTTTAGCCGTGAAAAGGTAACAAACAAACAAACAAACAGACAGACAGACAGACAGACTTTCGCATTTATAATATTAAATTATTATAATATAAAATTTAATAAAATTAACACCCCCTTGCAACCCCCCAGGGGTTGAATTTTAGGATATGCTGAAATATATGTTTCACTATTGGTAATGTAGAGTGTGTATTTTAAGTTTCAAGTAAATCCATCGAAAAAATATTTTTCCCATACAAAAATTTACACCCTCTTTTACCCCCGTAGGGGCTGAAATTCGAAAAATATTTCCTTAGTGGGTAGTTACGACATAAAATAAATACACCCCTGAAATTTCACGTTTCTAGATTTAGGGGTTTCGGTTCACATTCAGATCATTCAGTGTGTGCAAATAGCCAATTGCTTGCACATAGTGTATGTTCGAATAGCCAATTGCTTGCACATAGTGTATGTTCGAATAGCCAATTGCTTGCACATAGTGTATGTGCAAATAGCCACATCCAATAATTAAAAGTTACATTCTGTTTTTTTTTAGATTTTTTGAATCGATAGTTTAGAAAATAGAGGGGTGGGCGCTCTGACAACGACATTAAAAAGCAAATATATCGTGACTGAAAGGTTGAAATCAAAAAGTTATTTGACATTTTTCATTGCATTTTAAGAGACCGGGTAAGTGAGAAAAAAATGTGAGTTCACTTTTCGGTCTATAGAAGGGGGGTCCAATATATTTTTAACAGTGTTCGTTATAATTTTCAGTGAAAGTTTCAATTAAAAGCTACATTCAGGAATTTTTTCAGATTTTTTGAATTGATAGTTTAGAAAATAGAGGAGGGACGCTTTTATAATGACTTTGTAGAGCAAATACATCGTGATTGAAGGGTTAAAATCAAAACATTTTTTGTTGTATTTTAGGAGACTTTTCTAACAACACCCTACTCAATGGGGTAGGTGAAATTTTTTTTAAAACACTTCATTTAATGGAAGGAGGTCTAAAAAAATTTTTTTTAATCTTATCATTTCTGTTTTTGGGGCATCAATCTATGGTGGACGGACATGGAAAAACTATAGGTAAGGGTTCCTAGTTTTCTACGGAACCCTAAAAATCACATTTCAAAATCTCTTCATGGCCCACAGTTTGGGAAACACTGATACAAAGTATACACCGTAGTTGTGTATAGATAGTGTTCATCTTTAGATGACTCCACTGAAACCGAACATATTAACATGTCCCGATCATTTATCTTTATATGTCGGTATGTCGTGCACCTGGAATATTGAGCTTGCGTCTCACCCCCACCCCCGACCACAAAGCCACCCCCCACCCAAGTTTAATATCGCGCGCTGTGAAGATGATCACGTTGCCGATATTGTGATTCAGGTCGCGCCGAGATAATGTTTTACGTCTCTCATCAATGCTTGAACGTATGTATGTGTACTATACGCAATAACATCACTTCTCTGCGCCTCCACCACCAGTGTGTTGCTTTCTTTGTCATGCATACAAATACTATGTGTGTGTATATTGTCGCGTACTTGTGAAATGATTTGATATGTGTTTGTTGCTTAGTAAGCTAGGAAACTATAATGTCATTTCAGTACCTTATTTTATTATCTATTTAATAACAAAGATAATAGTACGAGAGATTTTGTATTACAAACTTACTAACAAAAATAATGAAATTTTATATTACAGTGATGCCTCGCTTAACGAACATAATTCGTTCCAGGAGCAAGTTCGTTATGTGAAACGCGTTTTTCCATAACAATGCATGTTAAAAATTTTAATTCGTTTTGTAGCATAAAATACTATGGCTAGGCCATAAAATGCACACCCCTTAAACTTAAAAAAATGTATTAACTTATAATATCAAATAAATACGGTACAATAAATTTGGTGAAACTTAAAAGGATGTTTGAAAAAAATATTGGAGGTAATGAATATTATATGTATAAATATATAATATGAAGTTTATCACTCATAAAGATTTTTTAGAAAATCAACAATGAATCTTGATATCAATCGATTATTACCTTTTTTATTTAAATTTAGGATGTATTGTGATAAAACAACAATCATTTTAATTTACAATTTTTATATAAAATATTTTTTTTGTAAAATGTATAAAGTAAATAAATTAATTAATATCTAATAATAATTAAAAAGATAAATACATCCACATATTGCAGCGATAACAGCTGTGTTCACCTGATGTCTAGCATTTAAAATGAAACAACAATGTAACGTTTATAGGTTATATGACGTATATTATATATTTGTTTTAAAAATGCAAACTTACCAGATTTTATCTTGATTAAAAAGATTGATTGGCTTTGAATAAAATAATTAAAATACAGCACGTATCGATGTACATGTATTTATATACTAATTAACACAATATAATAATTATAATACATGTAATTTGCAATGGCATATGAAGAAATAGCGACACTAGCGCCTAACGTATGTTTCTTGAACTTCTCCTAGCTATACTCTATTTGTAAAAATAATTCTTGTCAAAATATGAATTTTTGTTTAAATAAACTGTAAATTTCGTTACTTTTAGTTATTCAATTTTGTTGAGTTTTAATAGGGTTCTATTCTGATAATAGATGAAGTGAATTCAAAAGGATTTGTGCAAATTTATTTCGAATTGTAACCTGCAGTTCGGCGTTTTTATCAAAAAAGGGGGTTAAATCAACAAATTGAACTTTATTTGTATTTTTATAACAGAAAATTAAAACCAATCGATATTAAACTAAGTATAAATGGGGACTGTAATGTTTTCTATCAGAAAATGTAAAAATGTAAGTGGGATACAGAAGAAATTTAAGATATAATGCTCATTTTATCAATTTATATACGAAAAAAAATTTTAGCACGATAATAGAACACACTTCCAAGCAGAGCCTGCTTGGGTGTGCAATATGGTACTGTAACATAAAAAAGATTGTACTCGTTTTTTATTTTTTAGTCAGACTCAAATTTAGGAGAGTCTACCGAGGTTTGCAGGGTCAAATCCCCACACACACAATTACATTTATTAAAACAAACACGTGTGTGAGTTAAGCGCAGAAAAGAACGACTGACACGCGTTGATGCGTGTTCGTACAAGTTTGAGCATCGACTGCGTGCGACCTTGGAAATTCGGGCGACTTCGTGATACGTAAGAGCGTTCGGGCGACAAAATGAAATACGATGCAGTTCATTGTGTGAAACGATGTTCGTTGTGTGAGTCGCATAATGAACGAACAGAAAGTTCGTTGTGCGCAGCGTTCGTTGTGCGCAGCGTTCGTTATGCGAGGCGTTCGTTGAGCGAGGCATCACTATATTTTATATTTAACATATATACCTATTATGATTTTTTTTGTTTTTATATTTAAGTTGATTTTTCTATGAAAATTGAAATATTGGTCTGAAATTTTGTGTTTTCAATTTATATAAATTAGTTGTTTAAATATTATTCTATTAACTGACTAACGACATTATAAATATATAGGGTGATTTAATACTGTCGTGCCAAACTTAAACAGTAGATTAAGATAAAATATTTTAAGCAAAAAAACTTATAATAAACATGTGTCCGGAAATTTTTCGTGAGGGAACTACAGCTCTCCAAAGATTTTGATCAAAATGAGTTTTTATTTAATATCTAGAGAACCATTTGTGATAAAACTATGAAATTTGGTATTCTGTTTAGTGTTTAGTAATAATAAGTGTTATCGATTTCTCATATTAACTAGTTATAACTTAGACTAGGGATGTATGGTGCCAGTGGGCCCATCGATTTTTATCTAGTTTTTTTTTGTTCTTTATTTTTCCTAAGTTGGGCATTTGAGGTTATATGACACAAAATACACAAAAATATACTTTGCTTATTTGTCATAGGATAAACCGATTTCGAGAAATATCGATAAAAAAGAAAGCATGCAGAATTTAACTTAATACGGATGCTTCAAATTACAAATAATAAAATATTCTTATTCTATGATAAAAAATAAGACAAAAAGTTAACATAAGTATACCTCAAAAAATGCATCCTTATCAACACATAGCCACATTTAATTACGTTAGTAAAGTACGTGTATCAGTAATAGAACTGGTTATTATAGATCTTAGAGGATTCATATTAAGAGGTTTCTTTATATGAACTTTTTTTTACGTTTAATCATAGAACAAGAATAAATTTACTATTTGTAATTTGAAGCATCCGTATTAAGTTAAATTCTGCATACTTTCTTTTCTCTCGATATTTCTCGAAAACGGTTTATCCTATGACAAATGACCAAAGTATGTTTTTGCGTATTTTGTGTCATATAACCTTAAATAAGTGCCCAACTTTATAAAAAAAATTAAAGAACAAAAAATACTAGATAAAATTCGATGGGCCCACAGGCCCCATACGTCCCTAGTCTAAATTATAATTGTTTAATACGAGAAATCGATAACATTTAATATTACTATACAAAATACCAAATTTCATAATTTTATCACAAAGGGTTCTCTAAATATTAAATAAAAACTCATTTTGTTCCCTCACGAAAAATTTCCGGACATATGTTTATTGGAAGTTTTTTGTTTAAAATATTTTTCTCAATCTACTGTTCATGTTTGATACGACAGTGCTGAATCAGCCTGTATAATGTTTAATATAGACAACCCTTAAACATTGTTATCAGGGCAATAGCCTATAACAAAATTCAGAGCAAATCCCTCCATTTAATTTGTAATTAAACACAAATGAACATTTGTGTATATCTCAGTACAGTACATTGTTGTACTTTGTACAACTGATGTGTTAGGGAATATTATCTCATATAATCAATCACATAGTCTAGGCATTATGCGTGATCTACGAAGACGTGTACTTAAACAGATTGTGTTAGGTCCTTTACGCTGGATTCTCCATACAAAATATAATACCCAACAAGCAAGATGACTCGAAATAATACAGGGGTGGATAACACATATTTAAAAATATTAAATTTATATACACCTAATTCTGTTTTTACACGGTAGATACGTTCCAGAAAAAACCGTGTAAAAAAGACATGAAGTACATAGGAAAAAGGAGATTAGTTCCATATCCTTCAACTCTGTAAAAAATAGGTAAAATGAAATGATGCATACGAAAAAAATTATGTGCATTCATGCACAGTTTATTTCATAAAAATAAAAGACAATTCAATTATTAAGGGGTTATATACAGTTAGAATTTCCAAAAAAATGATTTTTTAAATTTCATTTTCGTAATGTATATATATTTAAGTACACACACAGAAAATTTCAAGTCAATCTGGCTTTTAAAGTATAATGCCGGAGTTAAGGGGGTTATATACAGTTAGATTTTCAAAAAAATCGATTTTTTTATTTCATTTTCGTAATGTACATATATTTAAATACACACACAAAAAATTTCAAGTCCGGTGATTATTTTCGAAGTTACACGCATATTTGTAGACATCTCATAGCGTTTGAATGTAGAAGGTCTGAGCGGCATGCGGCAGCGCGTTTTTCTCAAATCTGTGTTTTTTAAGTCGGTGACCATGATTCCTCGGAAACAGCTGAACCGATCAGTCTTAAGTTTCTTAAGTATATTTTTTAGTAATTAATCGAAGGTTTATTCTCACCGATAAATATATTTTTTTATAAACATTTTAAGATTATACATTACTTTAACGAAATCCGTTTGGGTTTTTTATTTTAAATGATCCAGTCCAGAGATAACGTGGTCACCGCAAGGCGCCTTTTTTGAGAGGACCTCCTGAAGAACAGCTGTAGCAGCTTTCGAAATTATTATTTTTACAAATAAAAAATGTTAAAATACAATTAAAAGTTATCATAATATGTGTAAAAAATTTTACATTAATAAGTTTAAAAGTCTTCTCTTAAAAAAATTCTTGAAACCCCCCTTTTTGGCCTTCTGACTGTATATAACCCCTTAAAGTAAAAGTAACATAAATATAAAATTATCGTAAGTTTGGGAACTGAAAACTCGTACAAGACTAAAATATATAATTAAGCTGCTATAAAAATAAATTAGAGAGGGAACTTCCCTATCTACATATTTTATAAATAACAGTAAAAATATTTTTCTTTAAAATTTAAATCAAATAGTTTTTAATCGTGCTAAATCGAATGAAATCGTGTAAAAACAGAATTCATTTTTTTTCTAGACTGTATTAAATCAAAATCGTGTAAATACAGAAATGGGTGTATTGCGACTTTGTTATGAGTTTTCATTATTTATACATGTTAAATTATTTTTGGAAACCAACCCTGCAGACAAACACACACACATGCACACATACATACACACACATACACACACACACGGGCACGGACACACACGAGCCTAATAATATTTGTTCGGAGCTTTGTGTGCCTGTATGTTGGGATAATCATTGAGCGCAATACACTTATTTGTGTGATATACTCAAATGGTCTAGTGGTTACTATCTGCTATGGTTTTGATGTCAGATTGTGTGGGAGAAATCAAATACCGACGTCTATTGTTATTTTGGCTATTCCAGAAACAATCTGTTGTTATTTGATATTCGTTATTGTTTCTGATAAACATAGTTCTATCGATATAATAGCGGAGAGGGTTTGATTTCATTATTAACATTTTAAATTACTGGTGATTCATTTAAAAAATATTTACAATCAAAACAGTATTAGGTAAGAGTATTTTTAAACCCCGTTTTTGGGGGGGTTAAATTGACAAAATATAAGAGAACTTCAGAACTCTCTGGGTGTTCTCCAGAACTTAAAAAAATATATTTTTTTTAGCTTGCGGTGCTACGTGAAGCACCTCATTTTGAAAATATGGTTTTGGGGGGTTAAATTCACAGAATTATTTTCCAAAATATTAGATTGCTATCCAGAACTATTTTTTTATTCCATGTTCGAAGAAATGGAAGTATTGTAATACCGTCGAAAAATCGTGTCCGAGATAAGAGCAGATTCTGCTTGTACTAACTTCAAAACGCAAAAAAAAGTTTATTTCCGCATGGCGACTGTGCGTGTCTGTGTGTGTGTCTGGATGTAGAATTTTCTTTCGTTCACGATAACTACTATAAATATGCACCGATTTGAATTCTTTTTGGGGAAAATGTTTGTCTCAGTGAGTACTCCAGACCAATTGATTTTGGTGCTAATCGGATTAGGGGTTTCGTAAATATTCGAAATTTTATACCAATTATCGTCTGAAAAATGAGTAGTAGGGGAGAGTCGGGTAGCCCCGGACATTTAAAGTTCTAAGAAACCAGCCACGTTGCGTAAGTAAAATTTTATTTTTAATATGTGCCCTCAAGAGTAAAAACAAATACAACTCAGTTGTCACGTGGACGTCGATTGGTTTGCACACTAGTGGATGTTGTGTTTCCGGCAAACATTTTTTGTCGCTCCTGTCAAACTTCATTATAGGTTATTAAATAGAATAAGTAGGTGTGCGCACTTGTCTAATGTTTAAAGTTGTAGGACATTTGATATATTTAAAGTGTGTTAGGGTATTTGTAAAATTTCTTGTACAATTTAAGAGTTGTGTTTAAAAATGTTGCATGATAGCGATCGGGTACCCCCGGACACGATAATGTCGGGTACCCCCGGACAGTGTTTTTAGTTTTGAATTTCACAGTATTGTTTTAACGATCTATGATCCAATGTTACAAGGTCTGCTGGACAGTTAATTTGTTTTAGACTGTGACGTCATCGCCAAGAAAAGGCTTGGCATAGCACAAAACGGGTTCAAATGCACAAGAATTTATCCTAAAATCTTTACTGACATTGATTTTCAGTGATCAGACGTTGCACAAGAAGTTGCTACTAATGAAAATATTTTCAATCAATCTTTTGCAGCCCATTCTTTATCGATAGTGCCCTCCACTAGTCGAACATCGCCTGCAACTGAAACAGTGCCTTCAACCAGCACAACAAATTTATTATTTAACGTTGGTTCGAAAAACCCAAAAGAATGAAATTTCAACATCTTCACAATATAAAAAATATGTAGAGGACAAACAGACAATAAAAGGACGAAGCAAAAAACAAAAAGGTAAAGGCACTAAAAAGACGTTGTCGGCAAAAAAAAGATATTTAAAGTCTTTCTGAAGAAGATCGAGGAAAAAAGATAGAATTAATCATATGTGGAGAAACTTTTGAAGAAGACTGGATTCAGTGCTATAAATTCAAAGAATGGGCCCATGAAGATTGTGTTTATATATATTCTTCAGATATTTATTATTATTGTGATGTTTGTAAGGACAATAAACGATTGGGACACCATTTATTACTATGTCCGGGGCTACCCGCCAACTTTTGTGTTACCAAAAAATTAAGGTCAAAGTATTTGTAATATATTTCGGTAAAAAAATGTGTTGTGATTACTAATTTTTAATCAGTATGATTGATAAAGGTCCTAATTTGATTTTAAGATTAAAATAAAAACAGAAAATTTGTTTATTGTATTTTTTATTTGCAATTTATTTAAGTGTCCGGGGCTATCCGAACCTCCCCTATCCCACTAATTTTGATAAAACTTGGTACACTTGTAGTTCAATCCAATCTAAGGGGCACTTATTTCATAAACGTGCCGAAATAACTACTGAAGAGGTGAAAATCACCCTCAAAATTTTAAATACTAATAAATTCATGTTGGCATGGAAACAAGCGCAGTTAAGTTCTGTGGTTAAATTCAAATGTCAGATAATTATTATTCAAACAAAAATGTGCATTATACAACTGACATTAGAATATTAGAAAACTAATATTTATAATACAAAGGTGAGTTTTATATTAAAGGTCGAAACGCACTAGAGCGGCGCGACGCTTCACTACACTACACTACGCGTCGCAACAAAATATTCTATTTAATGTTTTAAATGAACCTAGTCGCACATGGGCGACACTACGCTGCACGGTGCGTTACGTGCGATTGGTTAAAAAAATGAAGTGTAGTGTAGTGAAGCGTCGCGCCGCTCTAGTGCGTTCCGACCTTAAAAATTATTGTAAAAGATATTATAGAACATGGAAGTCATGCCATTTTTTCGAAACTATATTGACAAATAAATAGACAGTCGTGTTAAAAACAAAACAATTGAATTATAATTAATAGTATGTGAGTGACATCAAACATTTCTTTTGACATTTCTTCAAAATTCTCAGTAAAACATGCGTGAAATAGTTAGTATTCAAGTTGGACAATGTGGAAATCAAATAGGTGCCAAAGTAATTTAATAGTTTTTAACACAATAATTGATAAAAAAATGCTTAAATAATTACATTAGTTTTAATAACTTAAATAAGGAATTAGAATAAAAGAGACATCACATGAAATTTATTTTATTCTTGCAATCGGTCCAATGAATTTTTTTTTAATGTAGAAGAAAAAGAGTAAAATAATCGAAATTTTTCTTTTCAAAAAGGTCCAAAAATTATTTCCAAAGGTCCCGAATATTGCAAGTTAATTTAAAGGAAAAAACATCTTCCTTTCAGTTCCTTATTCAAGAAAATATTCGTTAATATGACTCTAAATGTCTATTTTTTTAAGTGGTGTCAATTTAATGGATACTTGAAATAAAGCGTTATCTTTAATTAATACTAAAAGCAGATATTTATTTCTATTTACAGTTTTGGGAAGTAATATCAGACGAACACGGAATCACACCAACAGGTGACTACCGTGGTGAAAGTGACCTTCAATTAGAACGTATGAACGTTTACTACAACGAAGCACGAGCCGGGAGGTACGTACCACGTGCAATACTTACAGACCTTGACCAGGGGTCAATAGACACCGTACGTGGAAGTCCTTTCGGCCCTTTATTCCGCCCGGACAACTGCATCGCCGGACAAGGCGGTGCCAGTAACAACTTCGCCAAAGGTCACTACACCGAAGGAGCAGAGTTATGTGATACTATTTTAGATATAACTCGACGTGAAGCCGAAGGCTGCGACTGCTTACAAGGATTTCAAATAATACATTCGATCGGAGGAGGTACAGGTGCAGGGTTAGGAACGTTATTAATTTATAAATTACGCGAAGAGTACCCCGATAGAATGATCAATACATTTTCTATCATCCCAAGTCCAAAAGTATCCGAAACAGTTGTAGAACCTTATAATGCTACACTGGCATTACACCAGCTTATCGAAAACACCGATGAAACATACTGCATTGACAACGAAGCACTCCACGACATTTGCGAAAGGACTTTAAAACTAGCAGCAGCAACTTATGGTGATATGAACCATTTGGTATCGTGTGCAATGTCAGGAATCACGACTTGTTTTCGATTCCCTGGCCAACTCAATGCAGACCTGCGTAAATTAGCTGTAAATATGGTACCTTTCCCACGATTGCATTTCTTTATGCCAGGGTTTGCTCCACTTACATCAAGAGCTGGTGGTCCTTACAGAGCTATAACTGTTCCTGAATTAACTCACCAGTTATTTGATGCAAAGAACATGATGGCTGCATGCGATCCTCGCCATGGGAAATATCTTACAGTTGCTGTTATATTCAGAGGACGTCTTTCGACAAGAGAAGTTGACGAACAAATGTTAAATATCCAAGATAAGAACAGTACGTTTTTTGTTGAATGGATTCCGAATAATGTTAAGAGTGCTATTTGTGATATTCCTCCACGTGGTTTCAAATTGGCTGGGACTTTTATCGGTAATACAACCTCGATACAAGAATTATTCAAGAGAATACTATCGCAACATGCTGCTATGTTTAGAAGAAAGGCGTTCTTGCATTGGTACACTGGAGAAGGAATGGACGAAATGGAATTCACTGAGGCTGAATCAAATGTACGTGATCTTGTTTCTGAATACCAACAATATCAAGAAGCATTGAATGATGTCCAAGATGAAGATATTGTTGATGACTGGTGAATCCCATTGTCCAATGTTACATAATTCAAAGCAAATCGTATGTAATATACTCATATATTGATCTGTTAATATGTTCACAAAACACGCATGTTATTATCCCAAAAATATTTTTAATTAAAAATTGTAATAGAATTTACGTTTCATTATTATATTATATACATTATCATATGATATATAAATGGATGTACAGAGTGGCCAAAAAATTACGATATCATTTTAAAAATGGAATAACTTTTTCATTTCGTAATAATACACTTTTATTCTTTCATAAACAGAAAACACACTTCTTGGAAATAATTAGTTTTGAAAATTACATCCTTTAAATTTAACCACCATTTTGCGCTTCACACTGACATGCTATTTCTAAGGCGTGACTCATCACCTGTCGTAATGTTTCTTGGCTTATTTCTTCACGTATTGCTGAATGGTTCGAGGATTGTTACGGTATACTTTATCTTTCAAATGCCCCCACAGAAAGAAGTCTGGAGCAGTTAATTTTAAACCGCCGGAAAAAACGAAGTACCTATAGTTTATTTATGTGGTGGTTTTCTGACCCCAAAACTACGAGTGCAGGTTCTTTGCGTTAACACATTTGCTCAGTCGTAATAACGTTTTAATAATTTGAAATCAAATTTAAAAAATAATTAATTGTAGAAAGTTTTTAAATGGTCTTCTGACTTTTGGGCCAACCTGTATATATAATGTTACATTCTCTTTATAATCACTTTTATTATTTTCCAACAAGTAAAATTCAGCCTTAATATTATTAAATTAATCTCTGCGGTGGAATTTAAAACAACATTTCGAAGAAATGTCACCCGCTAAACAAGGACAGAACGATTCGCTCTATCTGGCATTTAATCTTCAATATATTCATTTATCTTTACAGTCTTTTTATAGTATGAATTACGTCTAAAAATTTAATTACATGAATTCGTGAGTTGGGTTGATGCACTAACTTATATTATAAATCTTCATTACATGAAAAAGTTATTTAAAAGAGGATGCTTTATCTAAAAATCTCAGCATCAGCAAGTTTTAAAAAGTTTAAAGAAAATCCTAAGAGGTATATCAAGTCATCTGCGATCTTATTGAGTATCTGAAAACATCCTGATTTATAAACCTTTTAATGATTTTTACGTTTTATTTTTGACTTACAGTCCAGGAAAAATAGACATAAAAATATAGAATATCGGAAAATATTTGTAAAGAACTAAATTTTTGCATACACCTTAGTATAAGGGTACTTAATAATGTGTGAAAGTTCCTTATCGATTTGACGTGTGCAAGTGTCAATTTTGTGGGGTCAAAGTAGACGAAAATAGTATTTTTCAAATATCATGAAAACGGTGACCTTTTCGAAAAAAAATGTATCTTACTAATTTGTAGCTGAAATAATTTACTACAAAAACGAGTGTATGGGTTTTTATGTAGGAGAAACCGTTCATAAATTATAAAGAGTTATTTATAACTCCACGCACTTTTCCATAGCATACGATATCGTTTTATGTAAAATGTAATATAGAGCTGCAGCTTAAACATAGTATATTCCACATAACCAGCAAGATCGGGATAACTTTTTCTGTTTCATAAGAATCGAAAGTACATCAGTTGACAATACTTTGGACAAAAATTAACCAAAATTACTACGTCAGCAGAGCAAAATGGGGTCTTCAAGGTATGTGACCCTCGCGCGATGTTTTAAACACATTTTCCACTTATCTATTTAAAAAAAAACGAAGTCTATTACAATATAATCATTTGGCAGACATTCGTCTATAAGAATATATATACTTATACATGAAAAAAACGACTCTTAAAGGATAATTTCTGAATATTTTTTATGATTCTTTAAAGAAAATTTTCGTTAATAATTAATATTGTGTGAAAAAGTACTTCAAGTAAAATTGGTAAAATACATACTTTTGACGAAAATGAGTGGTAGCACACAATCATAAGATAAAAACTATTGCACCTAGAGTAAAACAAAAAATAAAAATAAAAACTCCATAAATCATGCTTTGCAAAAAAGATTCTATAAAATCACGTGATATTAAATGTTTCATTAAAATCGGTTCAGTAGTTCATAATTAATACGCATGCCAATGATTAATTTTTGAATTCTTATAAATAAAATCTATAGCAAGCTTTGGGTAGAAAAAAATTACAAGCTGTCAAATAAATTACAGTTCAATAAATCAATAATGAGTTCTCAACAAAGCACAAATAACGATAAAGGTGAAAAAAACGTAAAGTTCATACCGGGGCATTTCTCAAAACGCATACCAAAGAAGAAAGGACCCGCAATCGAAGGTACAGACAGTGTAAAATTAATATCTCTCCGAGCTCAAGCAGAACAGATGTTACACAACGCTGTCACAATGACAGAAACGGCTATGGATTTCAAAGAGAAAACAACAGCTGCAGAAAAAAACGTCAAATACCTACGGAGTCTTATTGTGAAATCAAACAGAGCGATTATCTCGATGCAAAGTTCAGCAAAATCATTTCTATTTCTAGCACAGAAATTAACTACGAATGCTTTAAGCACAATTGAAGCTCTCCCAGTCACCGACAATAGTATAACTTCAATTAAACACGAATACGAAAAACTGTTGAATATTTTAGATAAAGAAATCTCAGACATCGAAGACGCTGAAAATGTAGAAACATGTAGCGCTAATAACGATTCTAGCATACTAGATTTATCTACACTAAGCGATAAGATAAAATGTATTGAATCGAAACAGAAGTTATCAGATAGTGTGTATTTACCCTCGACGAGCAGTACCAAAAGTATGAAATCTGATATCGATGAAAAATATCCGGAAAATGTATCCCGCGAATCGCTATTGGATTACAGTAACATGGTGAATTTACCAACAGTGCCTGAAGACATGTTTGTGGGGTACCCTAAGCCTGCGAAAACATCTAGCATGTCGTCGCTCAAGAATATGAGAAAAGTGAAATTGTATTTACAGAGAGCTGTCAATCATTCGGAAGATGAGGACGAGAGTGAAAACGAAGAACACGACTATCCAAAAGTTATTGTTTTTATTATTTTCTTTCAATACCTTGCAACGCTCAAAGCAATCAATGTGTTTTTATTTCCAATATTTATTTACATTCCTATATAACTGTATATTTATTTGGTTGGATTTATATTTATACGCCCGGTTTTACCAAATTTAACTAAATGCTCCTTGAAGGAGCTAGTAAAGTCAAACTTATATGAAAGTTTTCATTGAGTTTTTGATAGTTTCATGCATAGGAAGTGAAAACAAAGGTATGTATAGTATATTTACTAATTTTGAGAATAAAAACGGTAAAAACCAACTTACTGCAAACACAAATATCTGTTAAAAACTCAAAAAAAACTGTCATATAAGTTTGATACCTCATTGAGAGTGTTTGGTAGGCTAGTAAAGCCGTATTATCAACAAAATCAAGTGTAGGTACTAGTGATGTAACGAATATTCGCATTCGCATTCGCGAATATTCGCACATTTTTAAACATTCATATTCGCATTCACATTCGCAGGTAAAGTTGCGAATATTTTTGCAAATATTATTAATTAATACTTGTGTCGGAAAAAAAATATAATTTTTGTTTCTTAGATTTTTTTAAAGTTTACATATTCATAAATATGTATACTAAAAATTGAGTTTAAATTTTGAAAATTGACGGAGTTACAGTCAATTTAGTGAGACGATGTCGCACGACCGGTTATGACATAACAAAAACATTAAACACGTTTATCTCGGAATGACATTTTTCGACCTGGTCGACACGATTCCTCAAAGACTAATGCACCGATTTCAATTATTTTTTGTTTATAATTTTCGTAATTGTAGTAGCTATCGTTGCACGCAGCCGATTTTTGAAATTTTGATAATTACTATTTTTAAACCGCTCTAATAAAAAAAAAATAGGTCTTGAAAATGAAAAAATTTCAAACGATCGCCATTTTGTGAAAAAATAAAATTAAAAAAAAAACGGCTACGTGCAACGATAGCTACATTTATATAGATATTGATAAAAAAATTTATTTATTTTTTTCATATAACCCTTCTCGAAATTTCGAGTCGACCATAGAAAAAATATTTTTTTTGGTCGTCACATCGAGGCTCATAACTTTGTAAATATTTAATATTTTTTAATAAAAATTGATATTAAATAAGTTGAATATATACTTAATAAAATATCTTTTGCCTGATTCAAAAAATAATTAGTTATATCTGTGAAAAAAATTCCCAAACATTGACAATTTGTGACCCGTCACAGTGGCCATCCCCCTTAATAAATAAAAATATCGTTTTTTAATCTATTTTATTAAGAAAACCTTTTGTTTTAGTTTTTTTTAGTTTTTTTAACTTTTTTCCAAAAAGTCAATATTCGCATTCGCATTCGCGAATATCGACAGCTAATATTCGCATTCGCATGCTTAAAATCATACATTCGTTACATCACTTGTAGGTACCTAATACATTTAATTAAAAGAATTTTTTTTCTTCACTAAGTATGTTTTTTACAACGCATATTATTACGAACATACATGTTTCATTGAGAGCCTAAATATTGATTCAAATCACGTTAGTAAAACACCAAATATACTTTAAAGAAGCATTTAGCGCTAAAATTGAATTGGTTGATAATACCGGGCATTCATTTTATTTTATTTTTTGGTACTGTTACATACGTTTTCTAAAAAAAATGGGGGGGTTAAAATGGGTCTATATAAGCTACAGATATAAGCTTTCAAAGTGTAACATATTTTTTTCTTTGCATCCAAGTACCACCGAGAAAAACGTTGTTCTAGTTTAAAAAATTATGAATGAAATTAGTCTATATTCTATAACAATAATCCGCGTGATTAAAACAGACAGACGGGCGGACGGACGGACACTTACTTTTATATATTATTAGGGAATACATATCTACCTATATCTACATATGTTCAATAGTTAGATATCCTATTAATTAAAATTGAATACCTTTTTAATAACAAAACAGTGTGAAAATGCATCACTAATTTTAATAACGGATAAATATTTGCTGAAATAAATTATCGCCAGTGATTTTAGAAATATAATCATTTATTAAACAAGACTAATGACAACAAATTGATAGCGTTTGTAACAAAATAGCCACGGGTGAAATTTGCCAAGGGCTACAACAAAACTGATTGTAAATTATATAAAATTTATATTTTCTATTTAATGTAGATACATTATTGGTATATCTTTTTTAAATTTTAATATTTTTGTTGAATGCTATGCAATCCATGCTTATTAAAATTATTTTTAGAATGTTTTTTTTAATCCTTAGCTGCTCCACTTCTCCAGAATAACATACCTGCCATACTGGGGTCACCTCGTACCCCAGACACTAAAATGCTAACTACTCGTAAGCTATTAAGTATTTTAATTCAATAAAATTTCTCTATCATCTTTGAACGATACAGAATGCACTCCAATCGGTTATTTAAAAGAATATATATATTTAATACATTTAAAAAATTGAAAACCTTGTAAAATTTAAACAGCTTACATTGAAGTTGAAACAATGTAGGGCGCCTGATACCCCACAGTGGCAGCTAAGGGTTAATAATTATGAAAATAACTAAAATTAAAATAGACAATATTAAATTGAATTTATTAAAAAGTTTTCAAAGATTTAAATTTATGAACATGAAATTCTTAAGGATGAGGCTATTTGCTCATACAGTATGTGTATGCAATTGGCTATTTGCACATACCGTACATGTATGCAATTGGCTATTCTGCCGTGCTAAGCACAAAAGCGGTATCACAAAAAAAATAATAAAGTTGATTTTTATGGCATCGAATAGCTTAAAAAAATACGAATCCAATGAACTAAGCCAAATAGCGATATCTTATTTAAAACATATGAAAAAACTCTTGAAAAAGTATTTCCTATCTCAGGTTTACCTTAAATTACTAAGAGAATTAGAGGTATATCAATAATACGTAGGCAAATAACTGTATATTTTGATACCGCCAAAATTCCCAATATAATGAATAAATTCCATTTAATAAATCAAAAAAACAATCTGTAAAGTAAAAATAAAACTATTTTAACAAAACGTTGATTTTCTCGAAACTCGCCTTTACTAAGATACCGCTTTTGTGCTTAGCACGGCAGTATTTGCTATTTGAATATGCCGTATGTGCATAGGTGGGCACAGTTAATCGAAAAGTTAACTTCGTGAATCGTTAATTCGTTAATAAAAAAGTTAACTTCGTCAATTGTTAAAACGTTAAAATTCCGAAAATTTTACGGAAGTTAAAGTTAACCGAAAATTTAACGAAAGTTAAAGTTAACCGTTAAAAGATAACCATCCAAAATGTTTGAAGACCTTTTTTTCTATTTCGACAAGTTTCTTATGTACTTGTCATCAAACAACCATTGTAACGGACTAAAGTTAACAAAAGCGTTAACATTTTTTTGAGTTAACTTAAAAGTTAATCCGTTAAGCATTTTGTTAACTTCGTTAATTAACGATTAACGGATTAACGAGTTAATGCCCACCTATGCGTATGTGCTTGCAATTGGCTATTTGGACATACCACTAACCTAGCCTAACTTAACAACCTAACCTGATTTGGTACATATACAGTATATGCAAATAGCCAATTGCATGCACATACTGTAAGTGCAAACAGCCACTTTCAATTTTTAAATTAAAAATCATGTAGACAGTAAATAGTAAATGTGCACCTCCTATTTTTGAAGAACATCACTACATAGATTTATTATAGAATAGTTTGTTAATTAAGACAAAAATGAATGTAATTATTTGTATAACGGTTCCATCCATTTGTTCGATATATAACAAACCATCTTCAAGATATTAGTTTTAAAAACCTTGTGGTAATGACAGTAATTTAGGTTATAAAAAGACGAAGTAGATCCAATTTAAAATATTAGCACTCTTCGCTGCATTGGGATCGTACTTAATATAATTATTTTATTCATTCATTGATGTAAAACAATTTTCCAAAACATAATTAAAATAATAACATTAATATAATTTACAAAATATAACTCACCATTTTGTTTTTCAGGGAGAATCGAATCTCTATTTCAATGAACTCCGTAACGCTTTGAAAGCTGGAATACTTGGAAACATAACAGAAGAAACACCACAAGATTGATAAATGCATAGTTTTTTATTAGCAACTGTATCAAAACTAACACCTATTTATTAATATTTAACAATAAATAAGTTTTATAATATTCACTCACTTAGTTATATAATTTTAAAGCATTAATTAACTTTAATATTAAAAAAATATTAATTTTATCTTACTATCAGTTACAATTGTTTACAATTATTAATGCAAACAGTAAACAGTTTAAAAGCGATTGTTACAACAATTAAAGAATTATAAAAAACACTTACATGGAATTAATTAAACGAAAAAATGAAAAACGTTTGCCAATTTATTTGACTAATGTCCGACATTTTAAAATAACTCACTTTCAAAAATTTCAAATGAGGTATCAAAACTATATGACAATTTCTATGAAGTACAATGAAGTTTCACGCACGCGCATTTAGTTAATACCAACAGTATTAAAATAATATCATAAAAATTATTTTTTACTGTCAGAGTCACCAACTGTGTTTTATATTTATATAAGTATCACTGCTCTTAATTTCAAAACAAAAACAAAGAATTAATACCCAGTTGAAAGTGTTTACTAGTTAACAAATTTTTTAGCTCCTTTATTTTATAATACCGGACATAAAAGTTGGAAAAAGTTAAAAATATATACAATAACTTACATTTATAAGTGCAACCAAATGGTAGTTTTACAACAGACATACTTGCAATAAAAATAAATACATTGTTTTTTAAAACATAACCTATAAATTTTTAAAAACGATTGTTGGTGTTTTTTTCTGTTGCACGGAATTGTGACATGTGACTACTGCAAATGATTTACATTGATCATTTAATCGAAAGACTGGTGAAGTTTTACCTCAAGTTAAAAAAATAATGACATTCACACCATAGTGTAAGTACAAATTTGTATTTAGTATTAAGGCACCTCATAAGTAGACCTATAAAATAATTGTTGCATACGGAAAATAGGGGTACAAACTGTCACTACTGTCAAAAATCACGTACTTAAAAAAGCTAATTAACTCATCACACGGCTTCATGCTAGAGCTTTGCCCCCCCCCCCCCCCCCCCTCTTTAGTGGGAGACATAAACTATTTTTCCATAGAAATAAAATCGTTTGATGCATATTAGAAAGTTACGGAGGAACGTACAAATATACAAGTCAAACGCATATCCTCTCTACTTTAGTAAATGAAGTCATCATTTATTAAACAAAACTTTTCGTTACATATTAAATTAATTTACGAATTACTGACAATTAAATGTAATTCAAGTAGCGCTAGCCATTGAGAAAATTGTATACATTTCCGTATATTGAAGAGTTTTCTATGTAATGAAAAGGATGAAGAAAATAATCAAATTGGGTTACGAGCCACTGTTTTCATTTTCTGTAGCGTAACGTCCGCACTTGCTGTTGTGTTCAGTGTTCAATTATGGGCTGGGGGGGTACAGGGGAGGCAGACAGAATCAGACCCTAGCAATAATAGCACTGGATTTTATTAGAAACGAAAACAGAGTATATGGATGTTTAAAAAATATATTTGTTACGTCTATCAGTATATTCCGATATGGAATATTATTGAGGATATAAATACAATTAATTTAAATGGAATAATAATATTTGAGTGAATTGGGAGTAGATGTAATACCAGGGTGGACGTGTAAACGGTATTTTTTATGCAAAAAGTTAATTTGCCAAAGCTTTAAATACTTTATTTTATTTTATAGTTAACTAGCTGATTCCCGCAGCTTCGCTTGCGTGGATTTCGAAAATAATTACAACCCTCCTAACATACCAACACCTATTTTTTGACATTTGTGACAGCTTGTACTCCTATTCTCCGTATTTACCCTCAATTTTATTGAAACATACCTTACGCCTACACATTCAATTATATTGAATCTTGAACTATTCGCGTCAATATTTTCATGGGAGCAACATGTGTGATTATCAAGATTTTGCTGCAGCTATGCTGTTGATTTTGTTATCTAAACGTAAAAAAACGAATAGTTGGGTCAAAGAATAGTTGAAAATTAGACCACTGTACAATCACGAACATTTTTTAGGATCTAGTCTCAGCTCTCCAAACAGTAGACTAAAAAAATATTGTACAATAAACTCTACAGAGGACACAATGAAAAAATATGGCGCAATAAAATTTAAACTCGCTCAAACTTTTGTAAAATCATTGCGCAATCTTCAATATGATTTCTAAACGATCAATAATATTAGACAATCCGTAATATTGCACAATAAAATTGATCGTCTATGGGGCGCTGTTACAAAATGTTATGAAATACCAAGGAGGAGGGTAAAACATCACCAACTCTAATGAAATAACAAACATTTAAAATGACACATCCATTCTTTCAATCTCATCAATATCAGCTTGACTTGGTACAAATCTATCATTGACCGAGTTGTCGGTAACTAGCGCTTTAGTGAAAAGTATTGAAACCCATATTAAAACAACCGTAAAGAAAAACGCTATAAAACTATAACCGAAATATCTAGTTAACGATAAGCCCACGACAAGATAAAACACAAATTTATGACTTGCAAAGTAGCGTAAACTTATCCGTGGTTGTAATGCCCTTTCAACTAACATCGAGACTCCGGGAATTGGTTTTTCGTATTTTTTTATAATGATCGGACCCCTGATTAACTGTCTTGAGACGCGTCCGCAGAAATCATTTCTCTCGTAGAGGCTTGCAATTTCTTCTTTGTACTGTAAAGAATTTTAATATAATTTCTATTTTTTAGAACAATATATTTCACTTACGGTTTTATTAATTTTCAATGAAATTTGATGAAGAATTCTAACGAGAAATTCACTTTCCCAACTTTTAACTGGTTCTAAATCTGGATCACCCTGATAACGAATAGAATGTCCTCTTTTTTGAACAAGTTTTGGTGACATAGAATTATTTAAAAATGTGGGAATACTTGCGCCGTTTGTTAAATCTATATTTGATCCAATCGTTCCATCTAAAGTTTGTTCGTTATTATTACAAACTGCTACATCCAACTGAAACAAAAGACAAATTTCATTAACAAAGGAATCTTGTCAATGTCAAACTATGTACAAATACAGTAGAAACCGGTTATAACAATATCAGTTTATACGACGTATCAGTTATAATAACTCAAAATAAAAGGCCCGGCTGAATCCCATATAATTGCCTTTATTGCTTACAACAAAATACCTCATTGAACGACTTTCTGTTTACAATATTTTCGGAGAATTTTATTGGTAGATAAAAACATCTTTATCTAAGAAGCAATTGATCAAACACAATTTTTGGGGACACGTGTTAAGTGTGTTCATATGAACACGCACGGCGTTAATGAGTTAAGTAAAAGACACAATCTTTACAGTTGTTAAGGCACCCCATAGACCTACAATATAATCATGCAATGTTATTATTGCACAACTTGATTGAAACATACCCTACGTTTACACGTTCAATTACATTGAATCTTGAACTATTTGCGTCAATATTTTCGTGAGAGCAACATGTGTGATGATCAAGATTTGACTGTTGATTTTGCTAGCGAAATGTAAAAAAATGAATATGGGTCAAAGAATATTTAAAAAGTAGACTAGTGTACACTCGTGAAGAACTTTTAGGACCTAGGCTCAACTCTCCGAACAGTAGACTAAAAAAATATTGTACAATAAACCCGACACAATGACAAAATATGGTGCAATAAAATTTAAACTCGCTCAAACTTTTGTAAAATCATTGCGCAATCTTCAATATGATTCCTGAACGGTCAATAATATTGGGCAATCCGTAATATTGCACAATAAAATTGATCGTCTATGGGGCGCCTAAAAAGAATACGGAATCTCACGAACACGACGAACACATTTCGGTTGAAACATTTGAAAATGATTGTAGCAAAGTTTTATTGCGATTGTTAAATCATGTTTTCAAAAAAAAGAAAACATTTTAATATCGAATAGAAATGTTTTTTATTGTGTCTAGCATAATTTGTGCATTTAATTTTTTGTATAATAAAAAATATTGTTTGACATAATAATACATGGTGAATTGCAAAGGTTAGTTTTAATTCTAATAAACAGAAAACAGATGTGAATTTCAAATATTCGTATACTGGTACATGATTGGTGGAGAGATTAATACTCAACCAATCAAAACCGTCGCACCTTATAATGTCAAACTAAGTTTCCAGTAAAATAACATTGAGTGTCGCTTCTGTATATCGATATCTTGGCTCACAGACAGTGAATTTTACAAAATTTTAGCATACTCATGAAATTTTTAGTTTTTCTGATAAATACTTACCTTAAAAAATCTAATTATCGGTTTTAACAACCTAAAATGACCAGTCCCTTTAATGTCGTTATAACCAGTTTCTACTATATAAGTGACGTAAAAAAAAGATATTTCAACTACAGAAAAGATTCGATAGAACTCTTATCTACACAGATTATTATAAAAAAAATATATTACTCACATGAAATATTTCCACAAAGTTCTGCTGCGCCAAATCTAAATACACTGGTACTTTCTTACGTTCTTCTAACGTAAACTCATCTCCCTTTTCTTCCGCAACTGAGAAAAGCACTCTAAAGAAACCTGCTATACCTTGATTCTGAGACCGTAGTTCATGTTCCCGTTGATTCAACAGCTCCCTCGCAACCATATCCGCTTGTTGTATACATCTCATTAACTGTATAATCTCTTCAACCGGTCTCATTGTAAATAAAGGTTTATAATAAAATTCAGGACCTTCTAAATCGAATATATTTTGTCTAACGATTCCAGTCCATTTCCCATTTTTAGGAATACTCGGTGTGTCTTTTAAATTCTGATCCATACCAATCAAATCTCTTTTCATCGGAGAGTTATTTTGTGAAATGGTATGGTTTTCGTTTACGTTGCTTCTGTTTGTCGACCAGTTTGAAGTCGGTGATAGAGGGGGTAAATTAGATGTCCAAATTCCGGCGTAAGTATGAGACGGGGAATGGTTCATATTATCAATACATTGTTCAATTTCTGTTAACATCATAACTAAATTTGGTTGCGCAAAAACCTGTAATTATAAATAACATATCACTCTTGATGCGTGTGTACGTGCAATCATCAGGCCTAAACCACTGGACGTATGAAAGCCATATTCACACCATATGTTTGTTTGGTGCTCTGGTTGGTTTATCTCTTTTTTGGACCAGATGGGAAGTGCTGGGGTCGAGATATTTATGAAAATGTGAAACCATAAATTATAGAATTCGTTATTTAATGGCTACTATGTTTTTATATAAATAATAGTTTTATGCCGTAACATCATCAGGCTCGGATTTAGAAATTTGCCCCCCCCCCCTCCCCCCAAACTTCTTCAATGGTGGAATGTGTTTGGTACGAAAAGCTTTTTAATCAATAAAATTTTTGATATCTGTGACCTTTTTTTAGGTTGTTTGTGTAAAGTTTATTAAAAAAATTAAATTAAAATTTATTCAAAAAAGTGTGAAAACCTTTTATTTATTTTTTTCAATGTTTCCGCCAAAATTTGCCACTCTTTAATTTTTGCTGCTATAGGCACGTGCCTACTCTGCCTGCATGGTAAATCCGGGCGTGAGCATCATGGAAAGAAAACACGACTTGATAAAATATTTTTTAGTCTTTTGACGTTTAAAGGTTTTAAAAAAATATTAATAGCTACGCTACGTACTATTTTGGTGACAATCTCATTGAAATCAGTAAGTTTTGTTGTATTTCTTAAATTCAATACTACTTAATTTTATTATTTTATTTTATCTATTCGGTATGTGGGACACGTGTTTTTAACATAACCTATGATACAGTTTATTTTTATTCTTAAAATATAGTGAAATAATACAAGAATACTCAAAATAATCAAAATATACAAAATAACCCTACCAAATTTAATACCGTAAGAATGAGTACAAACACAAGAAAAAGCATGCAAATTATCTTTTGGCAAAACAACATTGTCCGGGGCAGCTAGTTAATTATAAATAATTTAAATATATTTTATATACCTACCTTAGAAACACGATAAAGCATAACAGCGTTTTTAGGACTGGCTAAATCTATTCGTAGAAATCTTGGTAGTAACTGTTGAAATATAACCGTATACGCCAATAGATTATTTGCCATGAAGTTCATATATTCTCTATCAACTGCTTTCGATGGAATTGCTGTTGGATCCTCTGATTCAATATGAGTTTGAGCTCTAAATCAAAAAAAATAATAATACCGATTTTTATTTTATTTAAGTTCACGTTTTACACACCGTTTTAAATGCTGATCTCCAGGATACCTCCAAGGTTGTATAAAACTTAACCACAGTTCTAAAACTAGTCTAAATGATCCGTCTAATGGCCAACGATGTATTAAATGTCGAAGAAATGCATATAGTTTTCCTTGAAACGTAGGCATGACTACTTTCTTTAATTCACCCATGGATGTTAGATCATTTTTGCTGCTCGAAGAGAAGGCGTGTAATTGTTTAACCATCACACGTATGATACGTATATATTCACCAGACGGAATTTCACTGACCTATAATAAAAAACAAAATAAAATGTTCCACGTTACAGAAAATTTCACAAACTAATCTTAACCCATTACTTCCCGACTTTTTATTTCTTTGAAGTTTTTGATCAAATTCTCAATTTCTGTTGAAAATATTACCAAAAAGATAAATTCAATACGAGACATAATAATTATTCGCAGACTAGATTATTATCATGAGAACCCAATGTCAAATTTATAGCACTTTTTAACGACGATAGTCTGTACCTGGATTTATTTTTGAAATTATTGATATTGTTGTTTTATTTACACTCTCATAAGTAATACATATTATGTATAGTTTCGTCAATTTAAAAACGCTTTACTAAGTGAAAAAAATGTAACTATAAATGCCGGCTAGCAGGAATAATTGCACAGTTACTTTAAAAGTGTTATAATTTGTCATTGAATGAACTATAGAGTTCGTTTTAAAAATTATTTTAAATAGAGAGACTTAAAAAACATATTAGTAATTTAAATCAAACTAACAATGTTATTATGTCAGAGAAAAAAATTAGAAAATATGATCATCAGGTCTAAACCACTGGACGTATTGTAACCATATTCACACCATACGTTTGGTGCTCCAGTAGGTTTATTTCTATTTTGGAACCGGTATTTTTTTCAAAGAAATTGATAGATTTCAATGTATAGAACATGGTGATAACTTTTCCCCCACTTTAAAGGGGGGTGCATAACTTTCTAGGGGCTTACAAAGCTGTCTAAAATCAGTTATTTGGGTATACTACTGGGGCTGTCAGTTTTAGGATAAAACAGGTTTAATAAATGTTAAAGCTGATAAGAATTGACAGTTGACAGCTGTCAACTGTCAATTCTTAAAATCTGACATCAGATTTGAATTCAGCGACCTCAAAAACATATAGTAAGAAGATAACAGTAAGATTTTTAAGATTTTACCAATTTTTGACAGCTGTCAACTGTCAATTTTTAAAATCTGACATCAGATTTGAATTCAGCGACCTCGAAAACATAAACCCAGACATTAAAAATAACAATAGAAACCATTTAAAGCTCTCTAAAGACTTTACGAATAAGTTAATCTGTGATTAACTTTAAAGCTCCGTAGCGGCCAAAGAATTGAATTCTGAGCTTTGTGCCCATTAGGACTTTTGCTTAGAACACCGATATCTAGAACATATCAAAAATCCAGACATTTTGACCGAAACCCAATTTCCATAAGATTATTGCGGGGATCTTTAACACCATAACAACGAGTACAAACACGAGAAAGAGGACAAAAATTATATTTTGGCAAAACAACATTTGCCGGGGCAGCTAGTTGAATATAAACATTGACTTACTTTTGACTGAGTAAAAGGCGTGTTAGTTGTTTGACTTAGTTGGTCATTATGAAGCCAAAGATCGATGAAAACTTGTACGATACTTTCACTTCTCCATATTTCACTTCTCGGATGTTGTTCTACCGTTTGATGTAACGATGTGATTTCTACTGTCGCTTGTTCGAGTACTTGAGGTCGAAACAGTTTTGAAGCTCTCGACGATCTTTATAAAATAAAATAATAACATTGCCATAAAATATTGATTGAATCGTAAGAAAATAACAAAATTACCTGTTAGATGTTTGTAATGGCGTAACAATAGGATTCTTTCCTGTGAAATGAGCTGGAACTTGCGGTAAAACAGGACAGTTTGGATCAGTCGGTAAGAAATGTAACAAATAATCACAGCTCAACATATAATATACTGTATTCCACGATACAAATGTATTCATTGTTGTAGGTTTCCCGTAACGTTGCTGCCACGGGTTTACTAAATGCCAAGCAAAGTGCATAATATAGTAATCGAATGGATCTAAGAAGTTTGTTAAGAAAAATACATTTTTAACGGTACTTAAGGGGGTATCCTGCTTTATGAGTCTCAAAAAATCCATTTTTTTATTGCTTAAATCTATTCCTAATATATCTAAGAATATGTCTGTAAAGTTTTATAGGCAAATTAGAAATATTTTCAAAGATATAGCACTAAACGCAGTTGGGTGTCGAGCAGATATACCGTAGACCGTAAACTTTGAAGCACGTTTTCTCGAGTTTTAATTTTTATCATTTTTCTAAACTGGCGGGCGTGATTGCAAGAAAACTAAACAACCAATCAAAATAAACCAAAGCTTGTTGTCTTCAGTTTTAAATTCTCTTCTATTTTAACTAAAAAGATTCATGAAAAAAAAATTCTAAACAACTTTTTTAGCAAGTTGAAATGATTTTTTCAAAAGCACATTTTTTTTTCAAACCTGATTTTTTTTTAAATTTGACAATTTTTTGGGTTTTTCTTAGTTCACCTAGAAGAAAAATATATAAAAATTAAAATTTACTTTGTTTTTTTTTGTCTCAGACAAAAATTAAGAGCTTCATCTTTCCCGCCGATTGGAGACTGCGATTGCAAGGCGTTGCACAAATCTACATATTAACTGACTGCGTTTGAATATTTTTGTCTTAATAAAAAAATTTTTTAAGGTTCAAATATGCAATAAAATAATCTGAAAAATTCGCTACTTTTTCTGTCATAAAAAAATTCCCCAAAAAACGCTTTGTTTTGGCCTCATAAAGCAGGATCCCCCCTTAAAAACTATAATGAATATTTTAAATATTTAATTAAAGGATACTTAGTTTTAAACTAAGAAGGTGTCTTGTTTGTGATTCGTAATTAAGTAAGTCTTCATAAAACGGAGGAATGCGTCCGTTTTCTAAATTTGAACGTATTTTCAACTGCAATAAAAACCAAAAGAATAAAATATCTAATTGTATCATATTAAATTATACTTACAGGTATTTGGTTCAAAGGATAATCATATCGCAAATGACTTTCACCTAAAAGTTTATATATTAATTTAAATAGAGGTCCTTGAGGACTAAAAAAATGATGTAAAATTTCAAATTCTTTTGGGTGAGAATCTGGAGTCATCGCTCGAAGACCCCATCCGATTGAACATGATGAACCAAATATATTTTCAATTAAAACTGGGTAAACATTCTGCAGATCCTTCGGGTTAGATCGATCAAAAAGTACGGTTAACTCTCCACATCGATATTGGATTGGAGTGTTTAATGCATGGTAGAATTTTGTCTGAAAATACATATTTATGTGGATACTATAATGTAATTACAAATATTTAAATAAATACTTACTATTACAGTATTATCACTTGGGGTACCTGCCATTTTTGTATTTTGACAGTTAGAAGTCTGTGTGACTTATTAAACAAATACACTCATCGCTTGATTTACCAACGTTGTTGGTAATTCAACCGCTTGAATTGCCGACGTCGAGAGGGGCCTCCACCACCGTGCCAACCTCAACGTTGATTGGTGAATTTAAATTTCGCGCAGAAATAGCAATCACGGTAGTATTATGGAGGGGATTGGAGAAGGTTGGCAAATCGCGCGTTTGGCCCGTTACGAAATCAAGCGGTTACGAAATCGAATTACGAAATACATTTAAATAAATACTATAAAATATTTTAAACGAATTAATCTTCTGTTGATAAATCTGCAGAATGAATATATTGTTAAATAATTGCACTTTAATAATCATAAAATCTCAAATATTTCCTTCTACACTCATGGCTTGATAAACCGACCTTTGATTAACCGGCAGCTTGAATGACCAACGGACCAAACGCGCGATATGCCGACTTTCTCCAATCCCCTCCATAATACTACCGTGATTGCTATCTCTGCGTGTAATTTAAATTCGCCAATCAACGTTGAGGTTGGAACGGTGGTGGGGGCCCCTCTCGACGTCGGCAATTCAAGCGGTTCAATTACCAACTTCGTCGGTTTATCAAGCGGTGAGTGTTCATTCTACAAACTTCAATTCAATTTCTTTTTGTAACTGATTTGTTCTTAGAGCATATACTACTAGAGCCAGCCTTGCCGCTCGGCCGTGCGAACAAGCGTGCGAGAAAGATAGCGTAAGAGTATGTACTAATGTACTTATGTACTACTTCCTTTGTCTCTCGCTCCGCGTGCTGATTTGTACCGGTAATAGCGGGAAGCACTTACCCCTCTGCCGATCAATAAGCACGCGGAGCGAGAGAGAAAGGAGGTAGTACTCTTACACTATCTCTCTCGCACGCTTGTTCGTACGGCCGAGCAGCAAGGCTGGCTCCAGTAGTATATGCTCTAAGGATTTGTTTAATAAAATCATTCTAGTGCAAATACACTTATAAGTTTGTAGACACAACAAACTGAATGAAAAATGGAGGTCGATAATGTGACATCTCGTCCAACAATTCGAATAGAGATTCAAAATGATTGTGCCCAAGAAATGGATGTTGATGAAAACGAAGAGAGTACAGCAGAAGCAGAACTGGAAGATGGTGAAGTAACAGAAGAAAATGATTCCAACAATGAAATAACACAAAAGAACAAAGATGTTGCTAAACCAAAGCCACCAATGGAACGGGTAAGCGGGTTTTTTAAAGTTATATTAAATATTAAAAACGATTTAAAAAACTCATTTTTATAGATCAAAAGTAAATGGATAAATAAAGACGGTGGTTTTTTAACTGGTCTCGATGTATTGTCTAAAGAAGAGCAAGAAAAACTGGAAGAACGAGCTAAACGCTTTGGTTTGGAAGCAGAAGAAAAGAAAGCGATAACTGATCAACAATTACAAGAACTAAAAGATAGTCTGGGAATAACTACAGAGAATGAAAAAAATGTACGGTTTGATGCACTTCATATACGAGGTGTCGAGGAAATGAGTACTCAAGATGTATTTGATTATTTTAAATCATATGGACCTGCATACATAGAATGGATAAATGATTTTTCATGTAAGTCAATAAGTTATACTTCTTTAGGGACGTTGAGGGTAAAATTTTAGTAATGTAACGGAAATGAAATTAGTAATGTAACGAAAATGAAAAGCTATGTATATGTAACGAAGCGTTACGCGGTAGACGGTACAAGGTAGAGATAGAAATTGTGTTTTTTACTTAAATAACACAACTGTAAAGAGTATTGCCTATGGGTCAGTCCGCGGTAAACGATACCAGATAGTTAAAAAAATATTTTACGAAAATGATTACTAAAATATAAAATTAACAGGCTATTTAACATCAATTTTCATAAACCAAAAGAAAATTAGAAAAATGTTTGTTAATTTTCAAAATATTTCAAAAAATTACCAAAAAATTTCAAAAAAGACAACAAATAAGGTGAAATCACAATAACTTACTTAAGAATAAGTGACGATCGTGGCAAACTGTTAAAAGTCTTTGACAATTACATATCAATTGTTTGATCGAATTAAAAAAAATTACCCTCCAACAATAATCACTAAGGGTGACCGCATTTATTATAAATTTAATGAGTCTATTGATGTATTTGATAAATACTTGTTATAAGTATTAGTTAATAATATCAATAAGTAATTAAACACATAAATAGTACTCTTATTGTACCCTTTTATTCAACGTGTCACACCCGTCACAATGTTTGTTGAGAAATAACCAGTTAAATAGATTACGTATTTAACTTATGCACTTGTGTCACTAAAAAATAATTTATTCGTAACAGATTAAAGTATGATTATTATAAAGTAACTTCAATATTTTTGCTAAACTTTTGAGATTTTGAATAGAGGTTGCAAGACTTGCAATAGTCGGCGTCGCACCCGTCACAGGGCTTTGAACGCTGACATTTTTTTGTAAAATAATCGTAGACCTTTTATTCTTTCAATATTCATAAATTGCATTAAGATCTACAGAAAAATGGTAAAACCATGTTATTAACTAGAATTATTTAGAAATTATGAACTCCAATCCGAGTTGAAATGTCACACCCGTCACCGCGGACTGACCCCTATATCAAAAAATATGATGGCGTCAGACATCCATTGGCTACAATATGCCAGGGGTCGGAGTTATAAAAATATCGATGCCATGGTGAGCTTCATTGTAACAACTGAACTACATTTTCCATATATGTCATTGTTATTTAATTAAAAGTGAAAATAATTATAATTTCCGAAAGTTTTTAAATTGCACACAAAAAATATTCAATAATACATGGAAATATCAAAAGTGAAAAAAATAGAGGAGTAATTTATACGCCAGAAGAAAAAATATTGTTATTTTTCATTGTTAAATTATAAACAGATTATTGTTGTACTTTTTAGATTAGTAACAAGAAATACTACTTACGTGTATAAATATTCTACTATATTTTCAAATATGCTAGCAAAGCTGCAAAGCTAAAACTGTTCAGTTACTGAAGTTTTTGTAAACGAAACTTTTCAAAAATGCTAATTTTGACATATAAAATTGGTCATATCTTTAATAAACTTGGCGTGGAATGCCATAAACTATATCGTTGTAAACGATGATTTTATAAAATATAAATTTATATGCATTACATTATTTTATTCATTTAATCATGTTAAAATTGAGATTATTCGTAGTCGTTTTTCAATCACGCCAAAGAAGTATAACTTCTAACGTGTGTAGGGGTGAGTGGGGCACGTTCGGACACTTTTTTTTCAGCGAATGTAGTGTTGCTGTTTAAAATTGAATGGCAACTTTCTTAATTCACATTGATAGACTCATTCATTAAGTATAGATTAATGAACAAAAAAATTCGATAAACATTTCGAAAATTCGTTATTTTTCAAAAAGTAGCATTTGTCCGGAAGTGCCCCGCTATGGGGCACTTCCGGACAACATCTGAGGCACATTCGGACAAAACCCAATAAAACACAAAAACTCTACAAAACTATTTTATGTATTCTCTGTTCTCAAAAAATATTAGTATATATTAATACAAATTATTATTGAATATTTAAATTATTAAAACTCACAGTAAAACTAATAAATCCACATGCCTAGCAGTGCCCTTGATAATATTTGGATGTAGTAGATGGGAGACGATATTTTGACAATTTACAAAATAAATATCGTCTATAACAAGAAAAACAAATCATCGGGCTCCTTTTTGCGCATGAATTTTTGCGTACTATTTACTACCACTACTGCGGGGTATGTCCAAATGTGCCCCAGTCTACTTGACCGAATGTACCCCACATGCACATTTTTCATCTAACTAGATAAAACTAATTCCGTGAGCAACAGGTGAGGTTGAACTAACATGAAATTATAGGTCAAGTAATGGCATTTGATGAACTGCAATTGCCAAATAGCTAAGTGGAAAAATAAAAACGTGAAAGCTTATGATACTTACCTCAAATATTATTACAACATCTCAAAAAACATGTTTTTGCTTATAAAAACTTTGTTACGCTGAAAGACCGGATATTTGTCACACAATGACGCTTTGTTCTGGTAACCTACCGTAAACCTCAGTTGTCAACTAGCACATCATTTAGGCGGAAATTTCATGATGTCCGAACGTGCCCAATGTCCAAACGTACCCCACTCTCCCCTACACAAGTACACACACTCATTTTTATATATAATCACTGGCTAAATATACTTAATTTTATAGGTAATGTAGTTTGGCAAGAAGATATATCAGCGATACGTGCTTTGCATGGTTTAACAAAACAAATTCGCGGAATGGAATTTTTAGATGAAGCGAATCCATTCTTAGATGATAACGACGACACTCCAGTAGAAGAAAATAAAAAAGTTAGAGTTCCAGGTCGCAGTATTCTATTAATAAACGAAACAGTTACGAAAGACGACGAAATGTCAGAACCCGTCAACAACGGAAAACATACCACAGATGAAAACAACTTTGTAAACGCTTCCGATATAACAATTCCAATTCCACCCGGCTATTGGCGGTATGGCGAACCTCATTCAAGAGCGAAATCATTACTGCTTAGATTTGCGCTGCTAACTGACCGTAAACCGAAAAAAGCCGAAAAACTTAGCGAATATTATAAAAAATACGGAAACCCTAACTTCGGTGGTTTACGAGGAATTATAACCGAAAGCCGTAAACGTAAAATCAGAGGGTACGTCGATCTCGATAAAAAATTAGAAGAAGAAGAAGAAAGTTATTTAGATTATGTCGGTCCGGTTGATAGCAAAAATCCATGGGGATCTATTGCGATAAATTGGAATAGAGATGATCCAAAACGTGAAATTAGAGTGATGGAACCTGTCACTCGACAAGTTGTATTCGAAACAAATGAGCCAATCCCAATAGTAACATCGAAAAGATCGGTAAAAGATCGAATTGGACCACAAGTTCCAATCGTAACAGCAACTACTCAAAAATCGGATAACGATTCTGAAACGAGTGAAAATTCGGATTCGGAGTGGCGTAGGAAAAGAAAAATACCGCGGATGAGAATGTACGCAGATGAAATTCAAGACCGAGATAAAAGACTGAAGGCTGTTAAGAGATTGGCCGGTTTAACAACCAGAAGTTTATCTGATTCTGAAAATCATGATAAACCAACTCACGTATCTCCGTTGAAAGTTAACGAAGCAAAAAGGGCAGATTTGAGACAGAAGTTAGGTAAAATATCGAAAAGTAACGAAAAGAAAAACTATATGGATACGCCTGAAGAACAAAAAACTTTACAGCAAAGATTAGGAAAGAAAAATAGATCGGAACGTGATCCAGACGAGGTTATAAATAACACCAAGACAATTAGACGGAGGAGTTATGAAAATATCGAGAACGATTACGAAGATGGTGAAATGAACGATATACGACGCAAAAGTACGGTTAAGATTGTCGTACGGAAACCGGCAGAACCTAAAATCGCTTCGACCGTTACTACGATGAAAATAAGGCATGATTCTCGAAAGCCTGAAAGACGCCACGAAGATTACAGCCGGAGAAATCCAGAAAAAGGTAGTTTCAGATCGAGAGAGTCTGATTTAAGGATATCGAAGCCGTATAAAGATAGAAGTAGTGGCTTTGTTTCGTCTCGTCCGCAAAGAAAGTTATCTGATAGAGAGTTCTTTAGATCGAGTGATTCAAATATGAACGAAAAGAAAAAACGTGTTAATATACGGACGACGATAAAGCAAGAAAGGGCATCGGATTCAAGCGAGACGGAAACGGAATCTGATTCAGATAGTTCGTCGGGATCGTCGTCGAGTTCTGGTAGTTCGAAGGAAAGTGTTAATAAGTCGAAGTTATTGTCGGAAAGGGATACGTTTAAAAAAGGGGGTGATGTGAAGAAGTCGCTGGAGTTAGCGTCAAAAGATACGCTGAGAATTGAAGTTGATAATGAGTTGTATAGAAAAACTAAGATCGAAAAGTAATTGGTGTTTTTTTTTGTTGTCGGACTTGCCGGGACCTGAAACTTTTATTTGATTTGAATGAATTGTATTTAGGTTTTGGTGTAACTCTGTAACGAATTGTATATATTCAAATTTATTTTTATTTATACAAAGTAAAATTTTTTCTCAATAAAACGTATCAAAAACATTTTTTATTTTCTACTCCAGGAAAAATGATAAGATTCAATTTGATCAAATCAGGGCTGTGGAGTCAGTACCAAAACTCTTTACTTTACAATTTTTTTTTTTATAAATTTTTTTAAAATCCGTTTTCGGGGAAAAAAATTTTTTAGTGAATTCCGGTGATTCTGATTTCTGCCAGAATTGAAAATTTCAAATCACTGTACTTCAAAATTCAAAACGAACAAAAACTATTAAGTATGTAAAGAAGTAAAAACCATTATTTAATTAAAGAAGTCGGAGTCGGTACCTTTTTACCAACTCCACCCAAAATTACAAAAACTCCTACTCTGACTCCACAGCCCTCGATCAAATACTGTAAATACGTCAAGTATTCTTTTCAAAATAGTTTGATTTTGTACTTCGTTTTAGCAAGTTAAATACTTCAAATGCATTTTGAAATAGCGCATGCAATTTTTCACCATTCTACACAATGACAGCATCAGTAATTCAATCGTTCTACCGAACGACGGCTAGAGGGGCACCCACCACCGTGGGGGACTTTAACGTTAATTGGTGAATTTAAATTTCGCACAAAAAAATAGCAGTCACGGGAGTATTATGGTGGGGATGGGGGAAGGTTGTTGGATAAAACTGTCGGCCAGATATTGCATGGAGCGGTCGTTCAGTAGAAAGTTGTTTTATAGAGTGCTGAGGGTACCTGCTTTAATAAAGTAATTTTCTATAAGAAAAGATTTTTTGTATAAAATAACTAGTCTGGTGTTACCCAGGTTAATATCCAAAAATAATACACCTAAACCTTCCTTGTGAAACACTATCCATTAGTGAAAACCGGAATTAAATCCGTTTAGTAGTTTCTGAGTCTGTGCATTAGACTCGGTGTTACCCGGGTTAATATAAAAAATAATACACCTAAACCATTTTCGTGAAACATTCTATCCATTAGTGAAAACCGGGATAAAATCCGTTCAGCAGTTCTGAGTCTGTGCATTGGACCCGGTGTTACTCGGGTTAATATCCATAATTTGTACACATAAACATTCCTTGTGAAACACTATCCATTAGACTCCATTAGTGAAAACCGGAATAAAATCCATTCAGTAGTTTCCATGTTTGCACATCAGACCCGATGTTACCCGGGTTAAAATACATTAATGATACAGCTAATCCTTCCTCGTGAAACACTCTACCCATTAGTGAAAACCGAAATAAAATCCGTTCAGTAGTTTCCATGTTTGCACATCAGACCCGGTGTTACCCGGGTTAATATACATTAATGATACAGCTAATCCTTCCTCGTGAAACTCTCTACCCATTAGTGAAAACCGAAATAAAATCCGTTCAGTAGTTTCCATGTTTGCACATCAGACCCGGTGTTACCCGGGTTAATATACATTAATGATACAGCTAATCTTTCCTCGTGAAACACTACCCATTAGTGAAAACCAAAATAAAATCCGTTCAGTAGTTTTTGAGTCTGCACGTTGGACCCGGCGTTACCCGGGTTAATTTTGGAAATTATTTAAAAGGTAAGTATTGTAAGTAACAGTCAATAGTTCATTAAAATAAACTTGTGTAGATAAACAGGTAACATAAAACTAATACATCTATGTAGATAAATAGATCAATTCAATGAGTTTTCGACAAAAAACTTTGCTCTAAGTCGGAATGGCTTCTGAAATTTTTTTTAAAATATTGAATGTATATTATGCGACATCTAGCAGCAAAAGCATGAACTAATAATATTAATCAGAAAATCGGTTCCTACAAAGTTTTTGATAGTTCATGCTTTTCTCGCTAGATGTCGCAACATGTACATTATAAATTTCTATTGTTTTTTCAGAAGCCATTCTGACCATAGACATAGAGATATAGACAGCGCATTCGTATTTAACATAATGGTGTAACATGGGTGTAACATATGTTCTGTAAGTGAGAGAGAGATGCATGTCGTTTGGAAAATAACATATATGATTTCCAAACATCTTCTATCTCTCTCATTTGACACGGCTCTTTTTACGAGTCAGATGCGCTGTCCATTTCTTTATGTCTATGATTCTGACTAAATTAAAAACGCTATCGAATGTAGTATGTATTATAGCATTAATGTAAAACCTAGTATCATTTATAATATCAGCCTGTCCTTTAACATACGATGACGTGTATAATACTTTCAAATTCAAATTCTATCGTATGTATTAGGGCACCCTGATACCCAATATGCCCATCAAAAATTGGGCTCGGATCGTTAACATGGTTTTTTATCAACTTTTATCTTTAAAAAATCATGAAAATTTGAACCAGTGAATGAATTTAAAATCTGATATCATTTATGATATCAGGGTGTCCTTTTACATACAATGGCGTCTTTATTATTTTTAAATTCGAAAAGGGGGTGTTTTTCATTAAACTAATTGACACACCATTTTCGAATTTGAAAGTAATAAATACGCCATTTTATGTAGAAGGACACCCTGATATCATAAATGATAACAGATTTTAAATTAATTCACTGGTTCAAATTTTCATGAAATTTTTTAAGACAAAAGTTGATAAAAAACCATGTTAACGATCCGAGCGCAACTTTTGATGGGCATATATGAAATCAGGGTGCCCTAATACATACGATAGCGTCTCTAACTCGACCAAAAAAAAAATTCTCAAAAAAGAAACAAGGTAAACCCCTTGCTTCTTTTTTGACCGAAAAAAACTTTTTTCGATTTTCGAATAATTAGACACGTTATCGCATGTAAAGAGATACGCTGATTCGACTTTTCGTGTCAGTTCCTAAATTCATCAAAGGGTTCCAAAGTTATAGCGATTTTTCTACGAAAAATTGATAAAAAACGGTTATAGCGGTCTGAGTGCAATTTTTTATTAGCATATTTGGAATCAGCATGCTGTAATACATACGATAGCATGCCTAACTCGACAGAAAAAAAAATTATGCGATGACGTCAGATGACGGCGCCTCCACCACATATAAAAATCTTTTTCAAGAAATATTGGAAATATGGTGGAGGTGTTTTTTGTCTAGTTAAACAAATTTACCGATAGATGTCGTCACATGTAACTAAAAAATTTTAATATTTTTTTCTGAAGCCATTCCGACTAAGTTAAAAAAATTTGTCGAGCTATAGACGGTATCGTATGTAATAGAACATCCCGAATCCAAAAATGTGCATAAAAAGATTCGTTCGGATCAATGAAACTGTTTTTTATCAACTTTGTAATTCTGGTGTAATTTTGATATCAGTATGTCATTCTATATAAGAAGGCCTGTATAATACTTTCTTATTCAAAAAGGGTCTATCAATAATCGTATTGAAAAAACTACATTTTTAAATTTGATTGTAATAGACACGCTATCGTATGTATGTAATATGACACACTGATATCAAATATTACACCAAATTTTTAATGAATTCACTGATTAAATATTTCAACTTGGGCTGTAATTATTGAAGCGAAATTATTTAAAATTTTAATATGAAAAACTAGACTTTATATCGATGTATAATATAACATAGGTATATTCTTCCAAAAATAAGACATAAGACGTATTTTATACTATAAACTAAACACTATATTAATGCAGTAGACAGCCTATATATCATATACACCTGTCTAACATTGCACCAAAGTTAAGCAGCACCATGATAAGACTTACGTTGGATAGGTGACCGGCCGGGCGGCTTTTTTATTATTCTATTTGGGAAAATGTACATGTATTAAAGTAAAGGGGTCTTACATTGTACTTTATGAAGTAATGAATGTGTACTGACACTGCGGCGTGGGCGTGGGAAAATTATTGTGAATATGTGGCGCTTATAAAAAATATACTAATTACAAGTAAAATACCTCAAATAATTCACGGTAGTGGGAAGGGGGGCTCATCAAGCGCGGGGACGCCGGAGAGATACATGCATATTTGTGGAATGCCCTGGCGTCTCGTGCCGTCATATCCCTCGGCGAGGGGGCAACATTTTCAAACTTAATTGAAACAACAAAGTCTCTATTATATTTAGTTGTAGTTATCATGAATAAAAATTAAAATCGTTTAGCAATTGGTTATTCAAATTTTCTAATTGTTGAAGGGTCATTACATTTTTTTATGAAATGAATAACAATTACGTTGATTCTGTTTACTTTTAACTTGCATAGGGAAGTGAGTTAAATCACTTGAATTTGATTTAAAAACCTAGTGATTTAAATAATTAATTTCAACCCTGATTGCGTACTATTGGAAGCAGGGCTGAACTACATTGACAATTTTTTAAAGGGCCTACGTCTAAACATTTATTTGTCTTATTCGGAATGGCTTCAGAAAAAAATATTAAAATTTTAAAATTACATATGGTGCCATCTATCGGTAAATTTGCTTACCTAGACAAAAAACACCTCCACCATATTTCCAATATTTCTTGAAAAAGATTTTTATACATGGCGAAGGCGCCGACATCTGACGTCATCAGATAATTTTTTTCTGTCGAGTAAGGCACGCTATCGTATGTATTACAGCATGCTGATTCCAAATATGTTAATAAAAAGTTGCACTCTGACCGCTATAACTGTTTTTTATCAATTATTCTTAGAAAAATCGCTATAACTTTTGAACCCTTCAAAGAATTTTGCAACTGACACGAAAAGTCGAATCAGCTTGTCCCTTTACGTACGATAACGTGTCTAATTAATCGAATATCAAAAAAAGTTTTTTTCGGTCGAAAAAGAAGCAAGGGGTTTACCTTGATTCTTTTTTGAAAAATTTTTTTTTGTCGAGTTAGAGACGCTATCGTATGTATTAGGTCACCTTGATACCCAATATGCCCATCAAAAGTTGTGCTCGGATCGTTAACATGGTTTTTTATCAACATTTGTTTTCAAAAAATTGCCGAAATTTTTAACCAGTGAATTAATTTAAAATCTATTATCATTTATGATATCAGGGTGTCCTTTTACATACAATGGCGTATTTAAAACTTTCAAACTCGAAAAGGGTGTGTCAATTATTGTAATGAAAAACACCCCCTTTTTGAATTTGAAAATAATAAAGACGCCGTTGTATGTAAAAGGACACCCTGATATCATAAATGATAACAGATTTTAAACTAATTCACTGGTTCAAATTTTCATGAAATTTTTTAATACAAAATTGATAAAAAAAAACATGTTAACGATCCGAGCGCAACTTTTGATGGGCAAAAAAAAAATTCTCAAAAAAGAAACAAGGTAAACCCCTTGCTTCTTTTTTGACCGAAAAAAACTTTTTTCGATTTTCGAATAATTAGACACGTTATCGTATGTAAAGGGATACGCTGATTCGACTTTTTGGGTCAGTTGCAAAATTCTTTGAAGGGTTCAAAAGTTATAGCGATTTTTCTACGAAAAATTGATAAAAAACGGTTATAGCGGTGTGAGCGCAACTTTTTATTAACATTTTTGGAATCAGCATGCTGTAATACATACGATAGCGCGCCTAACTCGACAGAAAAAAAAATTATTTGATGACGTCAGATGACGGCGCCTCCACCACATATAAAAATCTTTTTCAAGAAATATAGGAAATATGGTTGAGGTGTTTTTTGTTTAGTTTTTTTCTGAAGCCATTCCGACTAAGTCAATTTTTTTGTAATTCCAAAAACGTGCATAAAAGATTCAGTCGAACTATTTGGCCTCTCTGTATTATTGCATGTGTTTTGGGTAAATAAAGTGTCTCTTCTCTTTGGTTTAACAATAAGCTTTTACTTAAAAAAATATTTTTAATGATACATATATAAAATCACCATATATAAAAATGTAATGTAAATTTGAACCGGTGGATTTATTTAAAATCTGATAACATTTATGATAACAGCGTCTCCTCTTACATACATTGGTGTGTCTACTACTTTTAAATTTTAAAAGGGTGTGTCTTTTAGTACAAAAATTATTACACCCTTTTTGATTTCGTAAGTATTATACACGTCATCGTATGTAAAGGGATACGCTGATACCATAAATAATACCAGATTCTACATCCATTCTCTAATATTTGAATAAATACGATATCTGTCTACGATTTAGTCAGAAAGGCTTCCGAAAAAATATAGAAAATCTAAATCCACATGTGGCGACATCTAGCGGGAAAAGTTTAAACTATCAAAAAATTAGAGTAGAAATCTATTCTGAATAAAATTATTAGTTCGACCTTTCCCTACTAGATGTTACAACACGTAAGTTATGAATTTTAATAATTCTTTCAAAATCCATTCCGACCACAGAATAAAGATATTTTTTCCAACGACGTTTGTATTAGTTCAAGCCTTTCCTGATAGAGGGTGCCACTTGTAACTTAAAATAAATTCTTTTCATAAGCCATTTTATGCCAAATTTTTTTGTTATTGTATTTATTACATCTATTTATCTACATAGATATATTTTATTCGTTTGTTTTTCTCACTTGTTTATCTACACAAGTAAAAAGCATTGTAATATTTCATTATCACTTACCTTCTTTATATCAATTATTCATACTTACGGTACCTACTTATTTACCACGTTATAATTATTACTAGCTTAACTTACCTTACCCTATACAAACAATTAGATTGTTTATACAAACAATTTTGGATTCAGGATGTTCTATTACATACGAAAGTGTTTCTAACTAGACAATTTTTCTTTACTTAGTCGGAATGGCTTCAGAAAAAAAAAAAATTTTAAAGTTACATATGGTGCCATCTATCGGTAAATTTACTTAACTAGACGAAAAACACCTCCACCATATTTTCAATATTTCTTGAAAAAGATTTTTATACATGGCGAAGGCGCTGTCATCTGACGACATCACATAATTTTTTTTTCTGTCGAGTTAGCCACGCTATCGTATGTATTCCAGCATGCTGATTCCAAATATGTTAATAAAAAGTTGCGCTACGACCGCAATAACCGTTTTTTATCAATTTTTCGTAGAAAAATTGCTATAACTTTTGAACCCTTCAAAGAATTTCGCAACTGACACGAAAAGTCGAATCAGCGTATCCCTTTACATACGATAACGTGTCTAATTATTCGAAAATCGAAAAAAGTTTTTTTTGGTTGAAAAAATTTTTTTTTGTCGAGTTAGAGACGCTATCATATGTATTAGGTCACCTTGATACCCAATATGCCCATCAAAAGTTGTGCTCGCATCGTTAACATGGTTTTTTATCAACTTTTGTCTTAAAAAATTTCATGAAAATTTGAACCAGTGAATTAATTTAAAATCTGATATCATTTATGATATCAGGGTGTCCTTTTACATACAATGGCGTCTTTATTATTTTTAAATTCGAAAAGGGGGTATTTTTCATTAAACTAATTGACACACTTTTTTCGAATTTGAAAGTAATAAATACGCCATTGTATGTAAAAGGACACCCTGATATCATAAATGATAACAGATTTTAAATTAATTCACAGGTTCAAATTTTCATGAAATTTTTTAAGACAAAAGTTGATAAAAAACCATGTTAACGATCCGAGCGCAACTTTTGATGGGCATATTGGGTATCAGGGTGCCCTAATACATACGATAGCGTCTCTAACTCGACAAAAAAATTTGTTTTCAAAAAAGAAACAAGGTAAACCCCTTGCTTCTTTTTCGACCGAAAAAAACTTTTTTCGATTTTCGATTAATTAGACACGTTATCGTACGTAAAGGGACAAGCTGATTCGACTTTTCGTGTCAGTTGCAAAATTCTATGAAGGGTTCAAAAGTTATAGCGATTTTTCTAAGAAAAATTGATAAAAAACACTTATAGCGGTCAGAGTGCAACTTTTTATTAACATATTTGGAATCAGCATGCTGTAATACATACGATAGCGTGGCTAACTCGACAGAAAAAAAATTATACGATGACGTCAGATGACGGCGCCTCCACCACATATAAAAATCTTTTTCAAGAAATATTGGAAATATGGTGGAGGTGTTTTTCGTCTAGTTTTTTTCTGAAGTCATTCCGACTAAGTCAAATTTTTTGTTGATTCCAAAAACGTGCATAAAAGATTTATTCGAACTGTTTGCCCTCTCTGTATTATTGCATGTGTTTTAGATAAATAATGTGTCTCTTCTCTTTGGTTTAACAATAAGCTTTTACTTTAAAAAAATATTTTTAAATATACCGGTGAATTAATTTAAAATCTGATATGATAACAGCGTCTCCTCTTACATACAATAAATAAAATTTAATAAATATAAAATTTGAACCACTAAATTAATTTTAAATCTGGTATCATTTATGATATCAGGGTGACATATTACATACGATAGGGTGCCTGTTACTTTCAAATTTAAAAAGGGTGTGTTTTTCAGTACGATTATTTACCATATATACCTTTTTTGAATAGAATTATACACGCCATCGTGTGTATAAGGACATGCTGATATCATAAATATTACATTAGATTAAAATTACTTTATATGTTAAATATTTCAAGTAAATGTTCTATACAAAAGTTGTTATAAAATATTATAGTTTTATATATGGTCGAGGCGCCCTATTACATTATGCACATAAGCATAGAACATGGATCGCACGTCTATTTTAATATCTATTTATTTTTCTAAGAAGTATGAAATAGACACTCCTGTTTATCTATGCATATGTCTATGGTTTTGCACATTGTTATGACAGAGGTGCGGCCAAAATAATGCATGCCAATAATACAGATTCCTGCAGTCGATAATGATGCATTTAGTCGTTTAATTACTAGGTGGCGCCACTTATATTTTATGATAGATAAATATAATCATTTTATTATCAATATTTTGAATAAAATTTTTATCTATTTTATCTATATAGATATTCTTTGTAATTTACAATATAAAATATTTTGACTATAGATAGTCATTATATTTAAGTTTCGTTACCTGTTTATCTACACAGGTGTAACGATATTCAAATATTACTTACCTTTATATATTTTATTATTGTTTACACACATAAATAACATAAATCTATTTATTTATTACAAATGTTCTTTTAATCCCGGGAGTACTATAGGATATATAAAAAACTGAAAACCCAACTGACGTGTAGCTCTGAATATCATAGTCCCACTAGCACCTTAGGGATTGGTAGTAATTGAAAATACCTATCTGTAAATGTAAAATAACATACGATGAATAAATGTCTTTCTACATGTTAAAAAACAAAATTTTATTATGGTAAATGAAATAAAAATACTAAATGTAAATTCAGAACCATTTAATTAAAATATTTTTATCACTGGTTACCATTTTATGTAACTAACATCTATAATAGAATACGATAATGTTCAACAAGATCAATGAAATAGTACATAATTTATACAATTATTGATACAGTAGAATAATAATAATACACAGATTGATTTTAGGCCTTAGTCTCTCTCATGCAATTGAAAGAACGTAGAATTTACATTGTATTTGTAATGACAAAGCAAAAACAATGAACGGGGAAAGAGTGCACCAATCACAAGGGGATCAACGAGCCAACAGAGTTCTAATCTGGTGGTGTGACGAATCATTTAATAGTCAGGAATTCTGGTGGGGGGGGGGGATTTAATTCCAGTAGCAAGCACGTAATAGAGCAAGAGCCAGCAACCGTCGGACATACGTTAAAGTACACTCAGCCGTAGAGAAAATATTACATAGATAAATAAATAATAAGAGACAGAAAAATCTGAACCTACTTGTGTCTCTCAACAAACTGATTTGTTTGACAAAGACAGATAGCGGTTCACATTTTTTTTTTTCTCTTTCTGTATCATTTAGTATCAAGTTAGTATTTTCTGCTGGCTTACTGTCTCTATGTATATTATCTCTATGACAATCAGCACTCTATAAAACAACCTTCTACTGAACGACTGCTCTATGCAACGACTGGCCGACAGTTCTACCCATTGACCTTCCCCTATCCCCACCATAATAATACCGTGACTGTTATATTTCTGCACGAAATTTAAATTCACGTTAATGTCGGCGGCACAGTGGTGGGTGCCCCTTTAGCCGTCGTTCGATAGAACAATTGCATTACCGGTGCCGTCGTATTATAAAGTGCTGAGTGCATATATAACATGATACAATTAACGTTCCTATACCCTCGCATTGGTCTGTCAGACCGACAGATTACATTTTTCTTTTAACTTTTTTTCAGAGGCTGTAATAAAAGACTGTCATTAATTAAATCAAAATATTGTCTATAACTTTGATTTATTTATTTCAACACATCCTTTACTACAAATAAAAATTAATTTTACTAGGCTGTCGTAAAAAAAAGATAAAAAACAGGCTCTAGAACTTTTGGTCCCAGACATCATGCACGGGTATATGTGTTATTTTATTTGACGGGGGTATAGGAAGGTTAATACAGATATGACGTGCCGCAATCAATTAACTTCGTAACTTCGTTCTGTTTGTCGTAGCTGTCAGATGACGTCACAAGATAGAAACCCAAACGTGACGTCATGCGCAAAATATAATAAAATGAAACTCCGGAATGCCATATCTATAACGTTTTTGACCAACATTTAATCATCTGTTCCCTGCTACCGTCCCCCCCTTTCCCAAGGTTCAAAGCCCCTTACGTCAGTGTATACACACATGAAATAATTCAAACTTGATGATACTATGACGTATGTCTTGCAGTTGCTGGCTCTTGCTCTATTTTTGTGGATTTAGATGCTTTGTCATTACAAATATAAATAAAACATAAATGACATTTCTGTTGATCTGAAAAACACAAGAATTAAAAACCATTATTGTGAAACTGTACAAGTTACATTGATTTTCTTAAGGTGGTATACAATACTTATTTTTAATTATACAATAAGGTTTTAGTGATGCATGAATCACAGACAATAATATTTGATTTTTTTTATTGTTTTTGGTTTTTTATAAATGTTTCCTTCTCACAAGGATTTTATATTTACCGCTATGCTACAATAAAATGTTTCAAAATGAATAATGTAGTTACACGTATGTCAACAGCAACAATGAATTAAGAACAAATTAAATTATTTATTGACACATTAATCTTAATTCATTATAAATGTCACAGTTATATTGACTTTTAGAACTGAATATTCATCTTAAAATAGTCTGCGTTAATGCATGCTTGTAACCTAACCAAACTAAACCGAATCTAACCTTAAAATTTACTATAACCTCATTTCTTTAATAAAAATATTTTCTAAAAGTCAATACTGAATATAAAATATGAACTTGAAGGAAGATATCAATAATTTTAATGACAGTACATAATTTAAAAATGATTTTTATTAAAATTATTCCACTTGTATGTCTACAGTATATATTGATCAGTGCATCATACATTTTATATCAAAACATTTACAACCATCATAATAAATTATACAATATTTCACAAAATTAATTTTTTAATGAGGTTAGGTTGAATTAACATTCAGTTGCAATCATAGACATCTAGATCTGGACAATACGATCCGCATTTTAAGATGGTTGTCAACGGTACCGTTATGAGCTTAGAAGGAGATAGAAGCTAATTTAACCAAGCTCTGTCTCTGTGGACATGTTCTTGCACTTGTAAGATACGATGGCACAGTCTATGTAATACTATATGTAATATAGAAAAATGGAAAAATCAATTTAAAAAACAGACCCTTTCATGTACAAGTGAGAAAAATATACGTGTGAGTGAAAAAGCGCTGTTACTGATTTCTGTCAAAATTTAAATGTATCGTACTAGTCTCTTGTTCAAGTGTGCACACAGGTGTATATATAGGGATATTCCTTAGACAAGAAAATATATAGTACTAATAACACATTACCTAGCGTTGTTATCATATAGCTCCACGAATCATTGGCGTAGCAATCGGATTTTAAAATAAATATCAATTGTTTTGAATTATAAAATTAACTAATAATAAATGTTTTGTATTGTCTGTAAAAGTATTTAAGTGATAATTCCTTAACAGAGAAACGTCTATTTGGAACTATCATCGCTCATAACTAGTGTCCGACCGAAGGTCAGTTTTTGGCCGAAGCTGAAGCCGAAGCCGAACTTCGGCTTTTCTTGTAACCTTCGGCCGAAGCCGAAGCCGAAGTTTTTTTTTCGTCTTTAATTATTTTTTTTTTCACAAATTGTTTTTAAATGAATAATGAATGATCTTTTTTTACTTTTCAGTTCTTAAAAATATAAATATCTATATAAGAATACGAATATACAGTCGAGTTTCTTTTTAATCTTTTTATGCGGTACGATATTTTACCCAAATTCAAGTAGGGTATCAAATAAAAGATGTCAGTTAAAGGAATTCAAATATGTAAACGTTTTGTCATTAAAAATTTAAAAAATCGTAAAAATATTTTGTCCTTGTCAATTTCTTTGATATTAATTAAATTAAAGAAAAAAGTCTGATTTACAACAGTCCTCTATTTGATATGACTAAAAAAATTTTGCATGTCCTGTAGAGCCTCTCAAAATTATTATAATTAAAAAAAAAATTTTAAAAAAGATGGTTACCATGAAGGATAATAAAATTTTCAATAAATGATTCAAAAACTAGAATTTTCAAGTTTTAAAATAGTTTTTTTTAACTCTTCTACGACCATTTTTCGCGGAGATCCAGCTATTTAAAAACACCTAAAAATATTTGAAAATTTTATTGATCCGTTAATTTAGCATTTTAGTATACTTATTTATGTATTTATCTCTAACTTTATAATGTGCGCTATGTCTTTTTTGTGTAATTTTTTATATACAGTTTTCTGTGAAACGTATCTACCGCATATAAAAAGACTTTATACTTACAATATTATACTATATAGTTCAACCTTCGGCTTCGGCCAAACCTTCGGCCCAAATTTGGCCGAAGCCGATTATTCAGCCGAAGGTGGAATTTTGGCCGAAGGTGGCCGAAGCCGAAGCCGAAGCCGAATGTTCGGTCGGACACTACTCATAACATACCAAATTTAATTGTAATTTAAAGCATATTTGTATATTATAAATTTTCAACTGACGCCTCTGAGATATATCTATGGAAATGACAAATCTGACATTCAAATTAAGATGGCCGCCGCAAAATTTTAATTGGTTGTTATATATCCATAGTGTGTCCTAATCTAAGGGTTATTTCTTCACCATTCTACTACCTAACCTCTTTAAATACAATCAATCTTTAAATATAATATTAATTCTAATAAAATTAAAATATAGAATGTCAAAAAGTAGTATAAAATACAAAAACTAAAATATGGCATACAAATGTTATATAAAATATTTGTTACACTCACAACAAATATCATCCATACATCTTCTTTATACATCAGTTCTCACTTTTCACGTCACTGCATTGATGTAAAAAATTTGTAACTGTCGTATAAAGAAATCGTCATTTAGTTTTTCCACTACAATGAATGTGCGTTCATTTAAATTGTTTACATTTAGATAAATATTTCACATTTATTAATTGGATGTTTTTTTTTCCTCAAATAACAATGATAGACAACATTGATTTGAACCATCATTTATTAATAACAAATTTAAGGTAAATATATTTTATTATGACTAGTCAAACACAAATTTAAATTAACATAGTATCAATATGGCATCTGGCCTATAGAAGTTAACTTCAGTTCTATAGGATAGATGCCAATAAAATTAACAATGTTTTTTCTTCTTTTAGAGTTTAGAGTGGAACTAATGCATCTATGAAAAAAATGTAAAGAACCTTTTTTGTTTAGAATTTAATGATCTTCAATTTATTAAAGAAGTTTTTTTTGTAAAATCAATAACTTGCAAAATTAATATAAATTATGTTTAACTATTCATAATATAGGCTGACATACATAAAAGTAGATTTTCAACTTGGGTACATCAATATTTTTATTATTATATCTGATAGATAATTAAATTAAAAAATAATACAATGAATTTTTTTTTACTATTCATAAAAAGAAAATACAGTCTGATTAATTCTGAAGAATGAACTATGCCATAAATTTTTACTTATTAAGTATCTGTACGATAAATAAGGCATTTTGATTTTGGTCTTATTTTAATACCTTTGAAAAAATTCACTGCTAAAATATTTTTCTTTTAAACACTTATAAATAAATCTGATACGTTTTGGCTTTTTTTAGCAGACATATTTTGTTTTTACTTTTTTTTATTTCGTGCATTCGTAGGTATTAAGAAAAAAGTTCTTAATAAATTCTGACATAGCCATTTCTTTAGATTAAATAGAAAATCCTACTAAAGTCTGGACTTGAAATGAAAGATTATTTAAAATATAGCCCAGGAGACACGCTGGAAAAATTTACTCATTTTTATTAGAGTGGATCGGTGTCAGTTTTTACTGATTTTTAAACTTTCTCTTAACTTTAACACAAAAATAGTTATATATTAAATTAAATATTATTAAATGCTCTACAAGAAAGGTTCTATACATATTTTTCATCAGATTAATATTTCACTGAAAAATGACCGTCTGAATTTTATTGAAAATCGATGCAAATATAATTCTAATAAATTCAAACGGGCTTTACTCTATGAAAAATCAATCTGATAAAAAATATTTATAAGACATTTTTGTAGAGAATTTAATTACCTTTGATTTTTTATACAGCTATTTTTACCGTAAAGTTGAAATAAAGACAGTTTTTGTCTCTTATGTTGAGCGCCTGGCCTATATCATTTAAATAAAAAATATTTTAAGTAGGTAATGAATAAAATATATTATTAAAAAAGTCTATTAAGTAGAATTATTTATTTTGTCCAAGCTTTTGTGGGATATTAAATATATATTTATTTTTTCAGGCACTTTTTGAGTAGAAATATGTATATTGATACAATAGTCAAGAATTAAAAGTACCTAATGAAAATAATTATTTTATAATACAAAGAAATATATTTACAATACAATTGGAAAATTTGGAAGTACTGAATAAATGGATATATTATAACTTCCATTAAAAAAATGCCCGAAAAAATTAAATTTACTTATTTAATTATACATATACATCAGTTTTTGTTTGACACTAGATATATACGTACATAAAATAATAAATGTATGTAAGTATATAATATAATATAAAGAATACTAAACAATATACAATAAATTATACCAAAAAACGTACGTTCTTCATTAATAAAAATAATAATAAAAAAAATGAAAAACACTATCAAGAATTTAGTCACAACCCCGCGTAATATTAAACATAAGGGGCATTAAAATTGCCGCCGCCAGAGTATCTGCTCGGACAGAGGGTCGCTGCGTTTGCTCTTCTTGCATTCCATACCGGAGTAGGGTAGAGGTTCGGGCAAGGGGGCTGCACGGCGGCGCGTCAGGGGTGAAGGAGCGCTCACGACGCTGCCAACTGAGAATAACTACATGCTAGCACCGTGTTCTTGACTGATTTTGTGTTTAAACAATAGAGTCTCCTCGAATATGTATTTCTTTAGCGTTTCCTTTGGAAGATCGTCGAGTTCCATGGCAAATCGGAATGGTTCTTCAGCTACGGGCTGTATAAAAAAAAAATCAAATAATGCAAATCTGAAATTGAAAATTAAGGCCGATAGCCACTGTGACGGGTCAAAAAATTGTCAATGTTTGGGAATTTTTTGCACAGATATAACTAATTATTTTTGAATAAGGTAAAGGACGTTTTATTAAGTATTTATTCAACTTATTTAATATAAATTTTTATTGAAAAATATTAAATATTTACAAAGTTATGAGCCTTGATGTGACGACCAAAAAAAAAATATTTTTCTCTGTAGTTCACTCGAAATTTCGAGAAGGGTTATATGAAAAGAATAAATAAATTTTTTTATCAATATCTATATGAATGTAGCTATCGTTGCATGCAGTCGTTTTTTTTTTTAATTGAAGCAGTTTTAAAAATAGTATTTATAGAAATTTCAAAAATCACCTACGTGCAACGATAGCTACTACAATTACGAAAATTATAAAAAAAAATATATGAAATCGGTTCATTAGTCTGAGGAATCATGTCATTTTGAGATAAATGTGTTAAATGTTTTTGTTATGTCATAACCAGCTGTGCTACCTCGTCTCACTAAATTGACTGTAACTCCGTCAATTTTTAGAATTTAAACACAATTTTTTGTATACATATTTATGAATATGTATACTTAAAAAAATGTAAGAAAAATTTTTTTTTCCGTCACAGTGGCTTTCCCCCTTAACAAAGGAAAATAGAAAACTTACCTCATCAGCAGGATCGTAGTACTGCTCTAAATATGGATGTGCTAAGGCATCTTCCACTACAATTCTTTTATTTGGATTAAATGTAAGCATTTTATCCAATAAATCTAATGCTTTTGGATCTGCATTCGGGAATAGTTTACTCCATGGCACCTTAGGTTTGAATGGCAGTGACTGAAGATAACTTCGAGCCTAAAAAATATATGTAACTTGTAAATTTAACAGTAACATTTAAATAAAAGGGGAACACGAAGATGATTGCTTGAAAAATAACAGTAAAATTAAATTTACCCCCCCCCCCCCCTCCTAGAAAAATAATTATATATACTATCATAAATAGATTTTGTCTCAGTAGTATCATTGAATTTCTTATCACCATTCAGAATCAATAAATTCCTTTACAACGTTCTAGGACAGGAGGTCCCAACCTTTTTCCTACAAAGATCCCTGTTAAAAGAATAGTTTTCCTTATAAACCCCTTACATTTTTGGATTCCAGAATATTATATATATTTATATTAATATAAAAAAGGTCACTGCAAGTAGAACAAAGTAAAATAAATTATAAAATTTATCATTGATAATAGATCCCCAATAGACTCTTTTTAAACTTCCATAAGACCCCTTCAGCTGGACCCCGTTGAGAATCTTTGCTCTAGGAGCACAAGGAAAAATTTTTTAATTGTTTCCTAAAAATTCAAATTAATTTGATAATTAAAACGTGAAAAATCGATGCTATAAGTTCAAACGAATTCATAGTTTCAGATATCTGGGCCCCTATTCTCGAGCTCACTCAAGAATATGTCATTCAAGTTTTTCGTTCGTGATTTGAAATCTCGCATACCCAGGTGCAGTCGAAATTTTCCATTCGACATTTCTAGTAAAAAAAGTCGCATCGAGATTCGAGAATACGGTATAATTTTCACAATCGAGATTTTAGTAAATAACTTAGTGACTTTTAGTTTTAGTTTAGTAATCTCGAATAAGAAAAAGTCGAACGAACTCGATAATAGGGGCCCTGACAATGAAGGTAGATCCTCATGGCACCTGCACTAAAATAGTTATAAAAATCATAAAATGCAAAAGAAAATCAATTTCTTCAAACTTCCATTAAATCGCAGACCATACTAATCGAAATTTATAAAACCATATTTGCTACTTAGGCGGCTATTACACTATCAAATAAATATCATATTTCTTTGATCAAAGAAATTTTATCTCATTTCTTTGATAGTGTAATATCCGCCTATGTTAAATGTGATAAAATTTCTTTGATCAAAGAAATATGACAGTGTAATAAGTCATCTTTTATAATATCCATAATATTTCTCTGGTCATAGATAATGACAGTCTCAATATTTGATCAAATATTTGACATATTTATTTGATTGTAATTATTTAGTGTAATATCAGGAAGAAGAAAAAATAAATGGTTTTAGAAATGATATTTACCTTTTCATTGATAATGCATTCAAGATCTTCTTGAGAAGGTGATCCAAGTACCCCCAATATATGATTTAACTGATCAAGATAATGTTTGCCTGGAAATATTGGCCTGTTTGATAACATCTCTGCAAGTATGCAACCCACTGACCAGATATCAATTGACTTTGTGTAGCCCTGTATCAATTAAAATAAAATAAAAATTATTTTCTCCAAAAAAAGTTTAAGTAACTCGATTTACGTACTTTTGAATTGAGCATTATTTCAGGAGCTCGATACCATCTCGTTGCCACATACTCAGTTAAAAATCCTGTATGATCATGATCTGGATCTGCCACTCTCGCCAAACCAAAGTCACAAATCTAAAATCAATTTTTTGAATTTATTGATGATAATTTTTTAAATTTTTTAAACAACTTCGAAACTATATTAGATATATTTATAAAACTTGGTGGGTGTAAACAAGGTAAATAAACACATATTTTGTGAATTATCAGTTTCAACCAGTGGCGTCCCAATTAGTGTCACATTGATAATCCTGTAAATCAAAAATAAAGGGACAGCGAGCCTATGTTTATACAGGGTGGCCAGTATTTCTCTGAAACAAATTTCTCTGACTTTTCCCGGTTTTCCAGGTAAAATTTTACGCATTTTTTATGACGTTATATTAAAAAATACGGAACTTTAAAAACGAACTTTAATACCATTGCGAATTTTGTCGCAATTTTATTTCCAAAATATTGATTTCAAGCATATTTCAAGCTATCAAAATTCTCTACAAAATGGTTATTTCAAAATTCAATTTTCTACATAAATACACTCATCATAAAGTAGAGTAAATTTCCATCATTCCAGAAAAAAAGATTTCATATTGGTTAATTTTTGATCAATTTACAAGTATTTGAAAACAGGCTATTTTTAACCAATAATTGAACTGAAGTGTTGTACATTTCTGATTGGTTAAAGTACATACTAAAAATAAATCACGTGATAAAACAGAATTATTTGTTGACAATATAACTTTTTTATAATTTTGCATCTTTTCTTTTAAATTTTAATAGATAATTGTTTAAATATTTGCAGAAAATTTCTTGACGTGGTGTGGTTTTTGCAATTTTACCGAAAATTCCCTGACTTCCAACCAAATTCCCTGACTTTTCTCTGACATTTCCCGGTCTAGCAGAATTCCCTGACTTTTCCCGGTTTTCCAGAAACTGGCCACCCTGTTATATGAACGTTTTGTTTTAAAATCATTCACATTCAATATTGACATTGCATTATGAAACGCCCTGTATACTGGAAGAAAATCAAAGCAAGACATTTATTTCATCTAAAAATATTTAAGAACTTACCTTAAGGTCGCAGGTTGTGTTTAAAAGCAAATTCGAAGGTTTGAGGTCACGATGTAGGACATTTGCTGAATGTATATACTTGAGGCCTCGTAAAATCTGATATAAGAAGTAACAAATGTGGTCATTACTCAGCCTCTGTAATAAAAGAAAATAAAATGAAATTAATTTTTAAAATTTAATAATGTACTAAAACAAACAAAAATGTATTCACTTAGAGAGGAATATATCATTAGGGAATACAAGGGTCGAGTACAAAAAATGAGATACTTAAATTAAGTAGCAGTCATTCGGTTCTAGACGCATGCCGTAACTCGATAATATACGCTAGTCGAAGCACAGAAGCAATACACAGAAAAAATAATTTGTCTATGTGTTAAAAAATGTGATCATTGTTAAAAAATCCGTGATCGATTTGGCTCCGATAGAGGTTGTTTTGTTAATACGATAATTTTTTACCAATATGGAAATATCCACGTTTATCTTATTGATAAATGTATATTATTAACAACAATGTTCTTATCACGGTGAAAATTTTGTTTCGTATTGAAAACATATATTTTAAATACGAAAAAATACTTAATAAATGACATCACTGAATTTACCATATATCGAAAATTGCACTTTCATTAGTGGTGTAAAAAATATTCACACTGATAAATATTTATTAATACAATCATTATGTTTAATCTATTTGAGTGTTTCGTTAGTTGGTGTAATAAATTATTTATTAATTTGACATATGAAAAGATTTTTAGATAAACATGAAGATATATTTTTCATTATTCTCAGTAAGATTTTTTTATTATTTTATTGTGGAAATATTGTTATATTAACAAGATAAATTTATTAAGCACATTTTCATCTTAAATTTTCAATAAGATCGATTTTTTTTTTCTCTGCGAAGTACATCAATGAGACGTAACTCAGAATCAAGCTCAACAACTAACAAAAATTAACGCAAATAATACTTTTTTTTAAACAATTATCATATTTTCATTTCTAAAAATAATAATATTTTCACCGTCGTATTTTTTATTTTCAATAGGCATGATGACTAATTTAAAAAAAAAAAACTATTCTATGATGATCTTACGTGTCTCCTTTTTCCAAAAAAATACTTATTTCTGCAGAAAATAAAGGTTTAATCGCAAAAATTTACTCTTTTAAAACTAATTTTGAATTTGACGCCAAAACGCTCGCAGGTGACATTTCAGAGTTGTGACGTCACACTCCTTGTCAAAAATAATCAAACATTCAGAGTTAAACAATAGTTTAATTATTTTGTGTGTTAAAAATCAATTCCAAAGTATGTAAGTTCTTAAATAAAATATGTACCTAATAATCTTGTAAGAGGAATTTATATTTGTCTAAAATAAAAGTCAATCACTTTTGACTGATTTTTACTGATGCGTGACGTCATTCGCTCTGATTGTTGTTCCATTTAACATAGCGGATTGCTGTATTTTGCATTTTTATTTTAACAAAAATTACATTAATCTCGCTTTTAATATAAAATTAAATACATTTTTTAGAATCTTTTTAACCTATTTCATTATTTAAAATCATAATTTCATTGATACTTTGTTACTGGCAGCATGCCTATTATGACCTATTTGAAGCATTCCATCCATATTTAAGAATTAAATAACCGAACAAAAACTAAATCAAGCAGAATTAAATGACATCCCGATACGATTTGTGTTGACTTGTGAACTTTCAACTTCTAAAGAAGCTTTTCCTCATGACTAAATAAAAAATACATCTATATTTGACATAATATCGTAACATCACATTTTAAATCTACAAAACAGACAACCATGAAGTTAACAACACTACATGTCTGTACGTAATAAAAGCAGCAACGTGAATATAGATTAATGTAGATTTAGATCTAAGTACACATATGCATAGTTATGGAATAGTTCCAGCAGTTTATAATATCACTAACTTTGCATAAACATTAAAGTAGAAAACTTTGTATAAATTCATCTGTACTTTAATGTACAGGCAATAGTTTATATACCTGAGGTTACTTTACATAATTAAATACATGGCGATTTAACAACAGTGGTTTCACCAGGATTTTTTACGGAGGGGGGGGGGGGGGGGTAATTGAGATATAACATTTATACAGGTGTCCCAATTTTGTGTCAATATTTCATTTATTATAAGAATTGGAAGAAAACTTTAAATGCAAAAGTTGTTAGGTTAGAGGAGCGGCATAATTTGATTTTAAAATAAAATAAATAACTCTTTAACGGCTGGATTTAGGTATAGAACATGGTTTATAAAATCTGTTGAGAATTGAACAGGCAATTCGAAAATGTAAAAATATATAGGGTGTTCTATTTGAAATATTGAAAAAAATAGGTGCAGAGTTTTGATACAGCATGTACAAATAATAAAATTTTGTAAATGTTTAACGTAATATCGCAATAATAGAGAATATATCAAAACTATTTTCAGCAGAGAACACATTTTTTTGTAATTAGAAAATTACAAGATGTTGAAAATATTCCTTTTTTCTTACAAAATTGGTCATAATTTCTAAACCGCTCTGTATAATCCCATTCATGCTATATCAAAATACTTAGAAAAATGAATGCTTTAAGATTATCAAATAAAAAAAATATAATTTGTATTTAAAAAATATAACTTTGATTTGTAACGAAGTTATGGGACACTCTGTATAGATGTAACTGTTTTCAAATTATGCCGCTCCTCTAACCTGACAACTTTTGCATTTAAAGTTTTCTTCAAATTCTTATAATAAATGAAATATTGAGCTTTAACACAGTCCTGGGACACCCTGTATATACAAATATTTTATATGGTATACCAATCTGACCTCTTGTCGGTTTAAAGCGAGGGGGGGGGGGGGGAATCGAATCTGTTCCCGAAATTGCTCAATTAAATTAAGTTAACGCTATCTGCCAGGTATCAAATCATTATGATTTTGCTCAGGATTTTTGAACAGTGGTAATAAATGTAAAATAATGTAAATTATATGAAATGTTATGAGGTACAATTATCACCACTGCTTTTAGATCGCTGATTTTACTTAACACTAATTTATTATAGTAATTTATAAACCATACCAATCATGCTTGTCTTTTACTATTCAATACACCACAGATAGAGTTATATTCGATATCACAAAGGGGCTAACAAAATTTGCTACCTAGTAATAGTGATAGTAACTACGGATTTGCTATGGAATTTATTGTATGTACAGTTGACTCTGACCGTATAAAATAATTTTCATCACTGTTAATACCGTTGGTGTTTACATACAACGCGTGCGCGAAACTTGTCAAATGAATATACAGTAGAAACCGGTTATAACGACATCGGTTAATACGACGTATCGATTTTAACGACTCAAAATAAAAGTCCAACTGAATCCCATATAATTGCATTTTTACCGGTTATTACGACTATCTGCTTATTACGACCAACATGACCGACCGGTCCCTCCGATGTCGTTATAACCGGTTTCTGCTGTATATAATATGTACAGTAGAAACTCAGTATATACAGTAGCATCTCCTTCTATATATTGTCAAGTAGGCAATTTTTTTTACAGTAGCAGATATAGTACAACTTTAAAATGAATTATTACTAAACGATTTTCTTCACTAACATATTCTAGTTTGAAAATATAATAAATTAACAAATAAAAGTACATGTTAGACACAATATTACTTTAATATAACAGATGCGACATTATTTTTAGTTAGTTTATTATTATAATATTGACGTAAAAAATCACAATGCATTTTTGTCGGTTTGAAAACCTAGTAAAATAGTGGTCCCGAAAAAATATCTTAGTGTTCTAGTAGAATTTAAACTAATAAATATATTGACCATGATACATAAATTTTTACAATACCAGTGCAAGTGCGTGATTATTTCTTTGATGTATTAGTATATAGACAGATACATATGTTGTATGACTGTATGTACATTTGTACATACATTTAAGAAAGTTGTTTTATATTGAACTAGAAATTCCCCGCGGGGAATTTATCGAAATTAAATAAATTTTAATTTATTTTATTTTTACTAATACGGACCTGACCTAATTATTTATATGATACGGAATACATATGTATAAATAATGTACAATGAAACCTAGATATAACTGGAATCTCTCAAGGGACCAGTTATTTTATCCCACTTAAAGAGGTGTCCTATTTACCCAGTTATAGATGTGCACATGTAGAAGTGATGGAACCTCAGTATGAATTCTAGTTATAGAATTTTTCCACTTATCCAAGTCCCATTTAACCAAGTTTTACTGTATATATGTATTACACCTTAGATAGCAATTCCTATATACTTTTATTACAAGAAAACTTTTAAAGAGCAGTGTGTATTGTATACATGTGTATTATGTAAATTAGTTTTGTGAATTATTTTATAGGTGTTCTGTCGAATGAATGTCTTTTTGCAAGTAAGTTCATTGTGAAAAATAAAAATATAGGTATTTGTTAACATAAAATTCAATATATGAGAACATTTCGAAAACGTATATGTAATTTTTTTACCAGTACTATAATGACCCTAACTCACTTATTGAGTGTTGATAAAACTGCCAATTGCAAATCGATCCTCAAACACTAGTGTTATGTACTGTATATGTTACTGTAAAAGCCCGAACTGAGGTAAAACCTAGGTTTTACCGCAGAGACACGGTAATATATGTTACAAAAATATACAATCAAGTGATTTTGCTTCCTCGCAATATCGAAGATACGAGAAGCTTCGTTATCGGTTTAAAACGAGAAAAAAAATTTGTTCTCCGATTTTTTTACCTGTAATAAACATAAAACCTAAATTAATCCCCTTTCGCCCCAATAGATTGCCCTAACCAAGGTGGAGATTGAATCCCCGTATTTTATACTAGATTAATCCCCTTTCGCCCCAACAGATTGCCCTAACCAAGGCGGAGAGAACCCCGTATTTTATACTAGATTAATCCCCTTTCGCCCCAATAGATTGCCCTAACAAAGGCGGAGATTGAATCCCCGTATTTTATACTAGATTAATCCCCTTTCGGCCCAATAGATTGCCCTAACAAAGGCGGATATTGAATCCCCGTATCGATTCAATAATATAAATACATATTGACATTTCTATAACAAATACCTACTCTATTTTTCAACATTTACCGTGTCTCTGCGGTAAAACCTAGGTTTTACCGAGTGTATGACGGTAAAACCTAGGTTTTACCGAGTGTATAATGGTAAAACCTAGGTTTTACCGGTAAATTCTAGTTTTACCTCAGTTCGGACTTTTATAGCAACATATATTTATCAATTTATTCGATTATGTTAATTGAACAAAGTTAAGAATTACTAATTAAATTAAATGCACTTTAAAATGCTTTTTTTAAATCGCCAAAAACGTACAAAATATTATTTTCAGAACTCATGTGGGTACATATTACATATATTATTGTTTCACTATTTATTATGTTTATATACAAATTACAGGAAGACAGACAGTGATCTCGATACGGAAATAAAAAAAACCGTGAATCGAGAAAATATCTGGATTGTCTAAGAAAGGGTAGAACCTTTTACATTCAAACAATGTTCTTTTTCTATTATTTTTTAAATCGATGTTCAAAAAGCATTTTCCGATTTTCGTTTGTAAAGTACTTATTTTCGTATAGATTTTATTTGCGCTTTTTTACGTAACTGTTTCGTTCTTTAATAAAAAAACACAACAAAATGTAATCGCGTTTTATATCTAAACGAACACACAATTGTTGTGAAGATATACAATGAAAAAATTACGACACATTTTTATTCAAGTTAGAAAGAATATGTATAAATGCTCATATTGAAATATTAATGGGCCTCCCCGTTAATCTGTTCTATGGGACTAAAAAATATGATAGCCACAAACTCAGCGTTGACAATTAATATTTAGGCTATGCTTTTTTTTTTCATTGTTTCAACTTCAATGTAAGCTGTTTAAATTTTACAAAGTTTTCAATTTTTTAAATATTATATATTTTTTTAAATAACCGATTGGAGTGCAGATGATAGATGAATTTTATTGAATTAAAATATTCAATAGCTTACGAGTAGTTAGCATTTTAGTGTCTGGGGTACGAGGTAACTCCAGTGTGGCAGGTATGTTATTCTGGAGAAGTGGGGCACAGTTAAGGGTTAAATAGTAATTTTCACGTTTTTATAATGCACTTTTTTTCAGTTTTCTCGTTTTTTGCTGTATATACTGACTTTTTTGGTAGCTTAAAAATTTGATTTGCCTTCATGAGGGTTTTTTTGAGAACGAATCTGGTAGAAAGTTAACTTAAGGGGTTAGGTGTAGTCAGAATTTTCAAGAAATCGACTTTTGTTTTTTGCATTTTTGGAAGCTGCTACAACGGCTGAAGAACTATTTTATGGCCCAGGAATAGTTGACTCGGTGTAAGTAATTAAATAATACGTATATTACTTTACGTAAATTGAGTGTAAAACTTTAAATGCGTTTTTCTTAAAACTATGTTTTTTGAACTGGTGACCACTGTAGCTCGAAAACCGCTCGGTAGATTTTAATGAAATTTATACAGCTTTTTGAAAACATAAAAAACTAGTGCCTGATCGAATAATTTTTTTTTAATTTCGATTTGTTATAAACAATTAACTGTTGGTTTTTTCCCGAAAATCTTGAAAAAAATTTCCTGAGGCTGCCATTTTGTTAATTTAAGATGAAAAAAAAGCTACGATCAGGCACTAGATTATCTATTAATAAAACTAATTTTTTTTGTCCGATTGAATTTGGATGAATCTCCAAGGATAAGTGATGGTCTCCGCAAGGAGCTTCGGTTGGAACTGGATCAACACAAACAGCCATTACTTTTAAAATTATTAATTTTTACTTTTTTATACATACATGAAATGTAATGTATAAATAAAGTATAGTGATCACGAAAAAAATCGAACTCGAGATTTTAACGGAATTACACGTTTTGAGGGTCCCTGAATCATATACAACCATTAACTCAATGACGTCTGTGTGTGTGTGTGTCTGTCTGTCTGTCTGTGTGTCTGTGAACGCTCTACAGCCTAAACTGTAATACTTACGAACATGAAATTTTAAACTTAAGGTTCTTGTATGCTCTAGATGTGCACCTCCTATTTTTGAAAAACATCACTAAACCGGAAACGGATGTTTACTGGTGTAAATTTTTGAACTTTTCGAATTATTTTTGAAACGGTGCGCAGTAGAAAAAAATATTTTAGATTAAAGTTGTAGAAGAGACTTTTATCTATAATTTATGTTCTATTCATTTTCCCCCCAAAAAATTGTTTTTAGGAAATAATCGATTTTCTAAAAAAAAATATTTTTTCGATTTATTTTTTAAACGGTAGGTATTAGAAAAAAATGTTTGAGATACAAGTTGTAGAAAATATTATTTTCTATAATTTATGTTCTATTCTTTTTTTTGTATCTTATGAATTAACCAAAAAAAATAATTATTTTAGTTTTAATGGTTTTAATTTAAAAATGATTTGAATAATACAAAAAATCTAGTTATCTATGAAAATTTTAGCATTTATTATTAGAAGTGTCAAAAGTGAAGTTTAGCAAAATAAATACTTGTTAATACAATAATCACTAATCTTAATTGATTTCGTTTAATATTTAATGTCAATATTAAATAGAATGTATCAATTTCATTCACTGAAAATCATTTTGTAAGTAAAAAATTTTAAAATCAAATATTAAATTATAAAAGTAATCACATATTAATACTTCGGTGTCATGATGTATAAAAAAGTCTCGTGCCTGCCAAGGCAGTTTATTTTTTTTAAATTTCTGTCAAGTCAAGTCGAAACCTTATTTAATGGTGCTATGTTTTTACTTTTATAAAATAAAATAATTTACTGGCAAAAAAAATTATTTAAAATTGTCATTTTTTCATGTCTCTGACTACACCTAACCCCTTAAATCTGAACGGGACGAGATCGAGATATTACCGTTTGAATTTTAACGAAACAAAACTGTTAGTTATAAAATTTAAAATCAACACGAGACTTCCCTAAATCTCTTCTCTTGTACATTCATATCCTGTACAAAGGAAGATAGAAATAACTATTGTTGCATCTGTTTACATTTGTGTAGGTAAATATAATAAATTTAATATTCCGCAACTTTGTATAGATTCACATATGATTTGTTTAGAACAAATAGCATCAAATAATGCAAACAAAGTATATTTTACCTATAGAAAAAAAGTAATTTTTTGATATTGTTTTTAATTTGTAATTTATGATCGACATAAACAAAAATGAATTAACAAGCTGAATAGACTTTCAAATCCATAATGAAACTATAACAAAGCATACCAACACACTGACATAAAAAGGGTTTTGTGGAAATGAACAAACATTCGAAACAAATGAACACTAATTACTAATTTTAGCATTATTAAATTTACTATTACATAGATAAATATGTATGTATAATAGCACTAATAGAACATTGTTATTCAAAATCATACATCGCAATACTACAACTATCAATATTTATTTGTATTGAAATAATTAATTTATCAGTTGTTAAAACATTAATATAAAAAAAACTTAAACTTGATTTGCTCAACTATTTTAACCTACATACATAAAAGTTATAAACAAGTTGTTTTCAAAAGAAAATGTTCCGTAGAAATCGTGCTTTCCTAAAACTTTTTTTTGTACCTCTTTGTGATATATTCGATAATTTTCGTGACTTTTTTTGGATAGTCTAGTCAGTGGTCCATCATTTTTTTTATGAAACTCCTGATAAATCTGAATAAGGACTTTTCGATTTGATTAAAATATGTTTATTACATAGAAAATTAAATGAAAAGTTAAAATTTTCTAACTGTAGGTCTGTATCTCAAACTGTTCTTAAGATACGACCTTTTAAAGTTTTTTTTTTTTTGAAATTTTAGAGAACCTCCCCCCTCCTCTATGTGGTAGTTTCCAAGGCTGTAGAGTCGGTACAAAAACCTACGATTCCGACTCTGACTCCTTTATTTTTCTAATGTTCGACTCCGATTCCAACTCCGACTCCGACTCTTTACTGTACAATTTTTTTTTTAAAGTCCGTTTTAGGACAAATTTTTTTAGTGAATTCCGAAGATTCTGGTTCCGACCAGAATTGAAAACTTTAAATCATTGTACTTCAAAACGAATAAAAAATATAAGGTGTGTAAAGAAGTAAAAACCATTATTTAATTAAAGGAGTCGGAGTCGGTACCTTTTTACCAACTCCGACTCCACCCAAAATTACTAAAACTCCGACTTCTCGACTCCGACTCCACAGACCTGGTAATTTTCCCTGACAATTGCTCTTTTTACTCATATAGGATCAGGCCCGGATTTAGAAATTTGCCGCCCCTAGGCAGTTGCGAAATTTGCCGCCCCCTTTTTCATAATAAATATTTTATATAATATAATATTTTATTTCAAAATAAAAAACTATAATGGAAAAAAACGTGCAAGACTTTTTTTTCAAAGTTTCCGCCAAAATTTGCCGCCCATTAAATTTTGCCGCTCTAGGCACGTGCCTACACTACCTGCATGGTAAATCCGGGTCTGTATAGGAAAACGCACCAATTGTCTAATGTCCGGTATGATAAAAGGGCTAGCAAATTTGTTACTTAGCAAGCACTCTCAAATAAGGTATCAAACTTATATGACAGTTCTGTTTGAGTATCATGAAGACTTTGACAAGTTTCGTGCACGTGTTGTATGTAAACACAAACAACGGTATTAAGGTTGTTGTTCACTGAAAGTCGTGGCATCTAACGGAATTTAGCATGAACTACAGGGTTTTGCTATGTCGGTAATAAAGAACAAATAGATCTGGCAACAATTTACAATAATAGACAAGAACAGAAGATTTATTTTTTACAATATTATAATTATTACTATTGCTGACAATAGTAATAATTATAATAACAATAGTAACTATTATTATTATAAATAAAAACATTAAATAAAACTTGCTATTTACAACGCGCGTCAGTTGTCAACACAACGTTTTTATATTTCAAAAAGCACGCCGAATGCGCTGTTGCCATATCGTATATTTACGTCATGTGTTCGGGAATTTATCAAAGTTAAAAATTAATAATTATTTAAGGAGATGGTAAATCATTCTAAAATTTTATATACACATTCCTTAATTACCAATCTATAACATATCCGTTTTTGGTTAAAATCTGACGTTTAGTTTTTATACACGAATTAAACGAAAATCGAATTCCAAGTGGATCCCTATACTTGCAATGTATAAGAGGCCAACTTTGCACGTTTATAATTAATAAACGAAATGGTAAACTGACCTGAAATTTTTTTTACAAATGCGAACTAGCTTACTTAACACAATATTAAAATTTTAACAAATTCTGTAGTGATCGATTTTAGTGAACAACAACCTTAAAACAGTGGTGATATTATGAAAATTATTTTATACGGTCAGAGTCGCTTACATTACGTTGAAGTATCACTGCTCTAAATTCCATTACAAATCTATAGATACTATCACAAAATTAATACCTCATTTGTGAGTGCTTGCTAGCTAGTAAATTTTTGCTAGCCCCTTTATGATACCCGACATTAGTCTAACATTGTAAAGGTTACAATAATAAAAAAAATCCTCTTACTTTCGTTCGAAAAGAACTCATAAAAAAATTTCAATGCTTTTAAGAAAAGACAGCAGTAAAAAAAACCCTTCATTTATATTTTACAAGCAACAATATTCATATGATTGCTGAAAACAGATCAAACAAAATATTTTAAGAACGAGTTTTCCATAAAATAAAAATAAAAAAACCTGACACTTTTCGAACATACATTCATTCAATAAAACATTTACATACTTATATGAGAATCGAACAATTCGCGTGCCGAATGAAACCGTAGGGTTTTTGGGGGGTGTTTGGGTGGGGGTACAAACAGTGGAGACACAATGCCTCTAGGGGTACGGAGAGGGGTTTTGTTCCCATTGCCTGTAATCCAATATTTCGAATCGAATTCACGAAACAAGTACGTTGTACAAATTATTCAGACTCATTTTCACACAACGATTTGTATTTATATCATGCAGATTGGCTATACGTTTATACAGGATGTCTCAGAATTAAAAAACCATCCAAAAATTAAAAAAATATTATAATTTTTATTATAAACTAACTGATTCCCGCGGCTTCGCTTGCGCGTGGATTTCGAAAATCATTATAACCCTTCATAAGTGACAGGGAGTGAAATATTAAATTTGTCTATTGTTTGGCTTTTTATTCATTATACACTGATAGAAAGGATTTCTCAAACCAAGTAAACCTTCTTTTGTATATAACGAAAACAATATTTTCTTAAGATAAGCAATAATCTCTTAAGCCAACTATAGTATTCTTGAACGAAGCAATAACGTAGTTGGATTAAGAGTACTTTTCTTATATTAAGAAAATATTGTTTTCGTTATATACAAAACAAGTTTTTCTTGGTCCAATACAGTTTTTGTAAATATCTCAGCTCCTATGCGAGATAGGGGGTTGTTTTTCACCCTCCCCCAGTGGTATTTTTTATGTCGGATCAAATGAAAACTAATTAAAGCCTTCCATACGTGACACAGGTCGCTCCTTACAAATTTTTTTTATTGATTTTTATTCATTACCTATACTTTTACCAAGTTTCATTCGAGTGAATACAACCGAAAATATTTTTCTCATAAAAACTTTCCCATCCCCTTGCAACCCCTTAGCAGTTGAAAAATGTTTAAATACGTGATTCGTTATTTATATTGTAAGTATCTATATTAAGTTTCAAGTAAATCGGCAAAAAAAATATTTTTTCCATACAAACTTTTATACCCTCGTTTACCCCCTTAGGGGTTGAATTTCCGGAAATTCCTTCTTAACGGGTGCTTACATCATAAAAGAAAGAGACCTAGAAAATTTTAGGTTTTTAGGTCCAGTGGTTTGGGCTGTACGTTGATGAATGAGTGAGTGAGTGAGTGGTTAAGGACAAACTCTTTTATATAAATATATAGATTATAAATTAAAAATGCTTCGCCATGATGTCTGTGTGTCTGTCTGTAAAGACTGTAACTCAAGTACGACAAATCGTAGAAGAGTGAAATTTTATAATTAAGATTAATTTTTAATGATTCTAGACTTTTGAATCAATTTATCCCGAGAAAAGCTTGATTGCCTATATAAATAAAAAAATTAAAGCAAATTGAGATAAATCTTTGTAAGGGAATATTTTACAACAAACGTAGTTGATCTGCATTATTAAAGGTTCCATAAAATATTCACGTAACGTGTGTCTTTCTTGAGATATCTTCAAAAAATAAGTATTTTGGGATGTCACCCCTCTCCCTTACACACGATTTTAATAATTTTGAAATGGGACCGTCCTCAAGCCAGACCCAACCAACCAACCAAGTTTCATCAATATCGGTTCAGTGGTTCATGAGTTATGCGTGTGACAAGGATTGGAGGACAGACGCACAGACAGATAGACACGGAACAAAAAGTGTTTGTCTCGACCTGAAACGGATAAATCAAGTAAAAATTTTAAAATCAGAGAACACATTTTTTTCTCATTTTAAAACGATCACAAAGCTTCTCGTATCTTCGATATTGTGACATTGTGAGGAAGCAATATATACACATTTTTTGGACATCCTGTAGATATAACATACAATCTAATTTAAATATATTGATCATTCGCATGGCAATAAATTACTTTCTCATCAATATCGCATACGTTTTTTTTCCATCCTCGTTAAAATGGCTATATTTCAGATTTATAAAACGCAACAATCAATAGTTAATAAGATTTTTTTTAAACCCAATATAAAGTATGTAAGTGTTAACAAAATAATTATAATAATTTAAAAGAAAACTTTATGAGTTTTACGATAACTTTTTTTAATAGTTCATTAAAACATACAAAAAAGTGTTTTGTATTTGTATTCAAAAGAATATAGGAAAAGTTTTTTTAAGAATCAAGACAGATGTTAATTTAAATAACAATCGTTCAGTTCATCTAATTTATGCAAAAAGAGTTTTTATTCTTGTTATATAAAAGTTCATCAAAATGAAAACACATTTTATTTAGAAAACTTTAAAGAATTTGATAAAAAAAAACAACACTAAAGCATAGACTATAAGTATATGCAGTAGCTTATACTTATAGTATGGGGGGGGGGGGATTTCAGGGTAAAAAAACACACTTTTTCATTTGTCAAATAATTTTTGTATGATGGCAATTTTTCCAATACACATTTTGAAATTTTTCTACATGCCAGAATAAATTTAAATTAGTTTTTTTATTAAGGAGATTGTCACTATATGGTGTGGGGTTGGTGATGCGGGACACAGTACGGGGGTAAGGTGTGTCTCTCTCTGAAATATGCGAAAATCTCATAGATGCGTCTCTCTCTCTTTTTTTTCACACATTTATCATTTTTTTATTAAAAAACGCGGTTCCTACATAGAAAAAAAACTGTATTGGACCAAGAAAATCTTGTTTTGTATATAACGAAAACAATATTTTCTTAATATAAGAAAAGTACTCTTATGTCCGGTATTATAAACGTCCTAGCAAATTTGCAAGCTAGCAAGCACTCTCAAATGGGGTATCAAACTTATATGACAGTTATCAGTAAGTTGGTTTTTACCGTTTTAGATAGATAGTTTCATACATAATATGTATTTACTAACCTTGCGTAAAAAACGGTAAAAACCAACTTACTGAGAACTGTCATATAAGTTTGATATCTCATTTGAGAGTGCTTGCTACCTAGCAAATTTGCTAGGTCGTTTATAATACCGGACATTAATCTAACTACATTATTTCTTCGTCCAAAAATACTATAGTTGGTTTAAGAATATATTTCTTATCTTAAGAAAATATTGTTTTCGTTATATACAAAACAAGGTTTACTTGGCTCAAGTAAACCTTTCTACCTGTGTAGTCATTCTGAAAATTTACAAATATCTTTGTAAATGAATAAAGAATGTATACGCTCAAATTTTCATCAAATTCTCTCTGCCAGATCACTTTGAAAAGTCCTGTAATGTCTCGAAATTATGCAGTTCTGATAAGAATTCATGTTAATTTCTTTATTTAATATCTCTTAAACTATTCTCCTAATGATCTTAAAATTTGGCAAGGATTTTTTAAATATAAATGTCTTGATATTTTCAAAGTTTCAACGAAATCCTTCTGTTATTTTTTCTATGGCGTCATCTTCTTTAAACTTTGTTCATATATGGACATATTTTTTTAATCACTGAATTTTAAATTGAATTTTTAAAACATTTTTTCATTAATACAAATATACAATAATACAAATTTGAATTGAATGAAATACTTGTACAGTGTACATTTAATTTCATGAATGTTTTATTGTAGAGTGAGAGAAAGAATATTTAATATTGTATAGTTCATCAATAACGATCACGAAAAAATCAACAGAAATATATAATTTATTAAAAAAGTTGATTAACTAAAATCTGTTTGTTTAATAAAAAATGTTCAATCAAATTAACTACAGAATTAAGCAGAAGGCTGCTTCCACACTCTCATATAAGGTTTGAGTTGACCCCCCCCCCCCCCCCCCGTTTTTTTCCATATATATAATAAAAATAGAAGTAGCTAATAAATAATAATATGTTTATGTTTCTAATATAATATAATTTTTAAAGTGAAACTTTTATTACATCGTCTCAAACTTTTTCGTCTGTGTGTTGCAAATACGTCAGAGCCATAGACATAAAGAAATGGACAGTGCATCTGACTCGAAAAAAGAGCCGTGTCAAATGAAAGAGACAGAAATTGTTTGGTTGTTATATAGAATTTATTAGAATTATTAGAACTTTTTGCTGGTGCATGTTGTTGTTTATGGATTTATTTCAATTTTGAGTGCTTGAATTTATTATTCCGAAAATTTTTAGTTAAATGTCTATAATGTGAAAAAAAGTTTCACTTTTACCGTGGTTTCATAAAACCACACAATCCTTTTTTTTTCAGTTAACATATTTGAAAATAATAAATAAGAAATATGAAGCCAACGTAAGTTTGTAACCCTTCAGGTTCCCAGCATACTAATTTTTAGTGAATTTAACGTTCAACGTTAACAATAAATAATAAATAAAATAAGAAAGATTGGGTTGCATAAAACAAAATGAATCAGTTGTTTTCAATCCAAAATTAATGTTATTTCTAAACTTAATCTCGATTTGAAAATGAACAATTCACTAAATATTATAATTGTTTACCTTATAAAATGTATCATAACCGTGATTGTTTTTTAGAATTGACGTAATAATGTTTTTAAAACAACTGATTAATTTTGCTCTATGCAACGTCATCTATATTCAGATTACGTTACATTACACTATTCAACAAAAAAAATCACAGAAATTTGAATAGGTGATTTAGAAGGTATTTGTCATGCCGAAACCGAATTCGTTGCCCAAATGATTCCGTCACGTCAGGTTTTTTTTTAGATATACGAACCTAAAAGTTGGGGAATTTATTACTAAGTAGGTAATTTTTTTCTGAAATTTTCTTTCATGATTTCTACTATTCATGATAGTACTATCTTTTCTCTTTAAAATGATTTTTTTACATTTTACTATGCGATTTTTCTTTACCGAAATATACTACTTTGAAGATATATGTAGTAAAGTTCATTGTATCTACTTTACTACACTCTATTAACAAAAATATCATATCTTCAAACTAGTACATCTCGGCTAAAAAAATCGTACAGTAAAAAGTTAAAACTCATATTAGAAAGATAATACTATTTGTTACCGTGACCGAAAACTTTAGAAAAAAATTACCTACTTGATAATAAATTTTTTAACATTGCCAATATAGTCGTTTTTGGGACTTTTAGGTTAGAATATCTCAAAACCCTGACGTGATGAAACCAATTGAGCAACAAATTCAGTTTCGGCAGCCAAAAGCCTCCTAAATTTTTTATTCAGATCTCTGTTATATTACAAAAGTATTTTTTTGTTGAATAGTGTAATCCAGCGATTCTCAACCTGTGGGGCGCGCCCCCCTAGAGGGGCGTGATAAAACTGAATGGGGGGTGCGAGCATATCGAGAAAAAATTAGAAAAATATTATTAAAAAATTTATTTAAATTTACTGAAAGAAAAGCTATAAAATACATTCTGACATAATAAAAAATAAAATACACGTTTACATTTACACTCATATAATGCACTTATTAATAGTATTGTATCTAGTGAATACAATACCGGTATCTCGAAATACCGAAAACCGGGATACCGGTCAATTTTCTCCGGTATTACGATACCGGTATTGGGTCGAATTATACCGGTATTTCGGTACATTTTCGGTATTTAAAAAAAATTAAAACATACAAATTAAGAATTTTAAAACGAGTACATCTGATAACTGCCAACAATCTGTTAAATATAACCAAACTTTTTTTTGATAATATATTTATATTATTAATACACTCACGGAAACAATTAAAGGACCACTTGATTTTATCGAAAAAATTGCTCATTTTCAGAGTAGTGCCAATAGGTCAAATATGATTATTTTTTTACATATAGGGTGTGGAAATGGGAGGAAATTTTATATTCTATTCGAATTCAGGAGTATTTTTGTGTTATTAAACGTTTTTTATGACCAAACCGCGGTTGAATAAAAAATAAAAAATTTGATTTTTTTTTACAATTTTGAAAGTTGCACACGGGGATGTTTAAATTTTGTTTTCAACTTTTATGATAGACACTTTTTAGAAAATTTTCTCAGTTTTAAAACGCTGTTTTCAAAAAAAATTTAACATTTTTTGGTGTTGCGATATCTGAGTTTGAATGAAAAAAGTACCAAAATGTTTTAAATGACCATAAAAAGCCTAATTTGGGTCATACAAAAAGAAAAAAAAAAGAAAATTCAATCTTAAGCAATTACCTATTGTCTAGTAGCATTTAAAAAATGATTCATTTTAACTTAACCCTTCAAATACGGAAAACAAAACCATGTTCGAATTTAAATAATCCTGTAAAAATTACCCTTTTTCAATCTTAGTTATAATGTTAAGAACATATTCAGAAATTAAGTTCTATCAAAGAACATGAAAATTAGACATGTTACCTTTAATGTAAATAAAGGTTCCAATAAAAATCTTTTAATTTGGCTGAGATATTGCTTTTTGAATTTTTTGCATACGTTTAGGACTTGACCGTACTTTTTACAACAAATTTTTCTTTGAGATTTTTTTTTTTCGTAAAATAATTAACTTTTGAGAAAATTTGTAACAGGAAAAAAGTTTTTGTGTTTTCTAAAAGAATATTCATAATTTTTTTCAAATGTTTTGTATCAATATTATGGGATCATGTTTATTTTTAATAGGGTATTTTATTCATTCAAACTCGAATACCTCAGTATCAAGAAATGTGACAAACATTTTTTTAAAAGCATTTTAAAGCTGAGAAAATTTACTAAATTATGGCTATCTTGGAATTATGAAAAAAAAATCAAACCTACCCGTGTGAAACTTCCATAATTAGAAAACATTCAATTTTTCAATTTTAATTCAAGTGCGTGTAATCATGAAAAATAATTCAATAACACTTAATTAAATACTCTCGATTTGTAAAATTCAATGAATTTTCATTTAATTCAACCAATAATTAACTTAATGTAACTGTAAGTTTTTTTGTGGCCACACGTAGTTGTCTAAAAAAATTGATTAATTTTTACAATCATGAAAGTTTCACACGGGTAGGTTTGATTTTTTTTCATAATTCCAAGATAGCCATAATTTAGTAAATTTTCTCAGCTTTAAAATGCTTTTAAAAAAATGTTTGTCACATATTTTGATACAGAGGTATTCGAGTTTGAATGAACAAAATACCCTATTAAAAATAAACATGATCCCATAATATTGATACAAAACATCTGAAAAAAATTATGAATATTCCTTTACAAAACACAAAAACTTTTTCCCTCTTACAAAGTTTCTCAAAAGTTGATTATTTTACGGAAAAAAAATCTCAAAGAAAAATTTGTTGTAAAAAGTACGGTCAAGTCCTAAACGTATGCAAAAAATTCAAAAAGCAATATCTCAGCCAAATTAAAAGATTTTTATTGGAACCTTTATTTACATTAAAGGTAACATGTCTAATTTTCATGTTCTTTGATAGAACTTAATTTCTGAATATGTTCTTAACATTATAACTAAGATTGAAAAAGGGTAATTTTTACAGGATTATTTAAATTCGAACATGGTTTTGTTTTCCGTATTTGAAGGGTTAAGTTAAAATGAATCATTTTTTAAATGCTACTAGACAATAGGTAATTGCTTAAGATTGAATTTTCTTTTTTTTTTCTTTTTGTATGACCCAAATTAGTCTTTTTATGGTCATTTAAAACATTTTGGTACTTTTTTCATTCAAACTCAGATATCGCAACACCAAAAAATGTTAAAATTTTTTTGAAAACAGCGTTTTAAAACTGAGAAAATTTCCTAAAAAGTGTCTATCATAAAAGTTGAAAAAAAAATTTAAACATCCCCGTGTGCAACTTTCAAAATTGCAAAAAAAAATCAAATTTTTTATTTTTTATTCAACCTCGGTTTGGTCATAAAAAAACGTTCAATAACACAAAAATACTCCTGAATTCGAATAGAATGTAAAATTTCCTCACATTTCCACACCCTATATGTAAAAAATAATCATATTTGACCTATTGGCACTACTCTGAAAATGAGCAATTTTTTCGATAAAATCAAGTGGTCCTTTAATTGTTTCCGTGAGTGTATTATACATGCACCTAGATCATATTTCGGAAAAATATGTTATACATCATTGCAGTAACGGTCTCGCTCAGAATTAAATGAAAAAATTTTTAGATTTTAGAGCTAATTATTTTATATGCCTTCTAAAATTAGTTTGCAACAAACAATTGCGCGCCTATTTTAAAAATTATAGTTCATTTTAATTAATTTTAAATTATTTAAATCTTTGATAACTATTTATCCAGGTACATAAGTATGTTTGGGGTTAAAGCACTGATTTGGTATTATTGTATGGTTTTATTTGTATATTTAACGAAAAAAATTGATAAATTTGAATTTTGAACGTCCGTTGACGCATGCGCACAACCTGTTTCGGTTGTTAGGAAATATTCAATTTTAGCCATCATGTTTGACTTATAATCAGTCCAGTCATGTCAATGGATTTAAAGCTATAATATACATAATTCATAATAAATATATGAAATATTTATTATTTTTAATTTTTGCCTTAAATAATTCACGATACGTGTTTAAGGGGCTTTAGCTCTCCACTCAAAAATTATGGTTCCCCCCAGTTCTACGTACGATTCCTGGATTGATCCATGAATAGGTGTAATAACAAAACAAAATTGAATGTTCTATGTATACTATAATAATATATCTATGTATGTATAACAAAACTTTATCGAAAAAAATAATATTCTTCAGTATTTTAAAAATATACCAATGGCAACTTACAACAATATCGAAATTATTTTTTTAATGAAGGTATAAGAAAAATACTCTGCCTTGTAAATGCACGGTGCTTCCTCGTGCTAAATTCATCAAAGGTAGTTAATTATTGAACAATTTAAATAAAAACCGATAAAGTATTCAGATGAACTGCCTGTCATTGGTTAACCATTTAATTTTCATACTATTTTAATAAAAAAATTTAATTTAACATTTTTCTTAATACGCGCCTGGTTATTATGTCGTATATTTTGAATTTTTTGACAATTTCAATCAAAATCATTATTTTTCTGCTATACGAATGTCAAAATGACATTTAAAATATGTCAAAGTAAATAGCAATTTAAAAAAACAAATGACGATTTTTATAAAGCAAATTGAGATAAATCTTTGTAAGGGAATATTTTACAACAAACATAGGTGACCTAGAAAATTGAATGCTCTACAAAAAAGGTTCTATAAAATTTTCACGCAACATGTATCTTTCTTGAGATATCTTCAAAATATAAATCTTTTGGGATGTCACCCCTCCCCCTTACACACAAATTTAATTATTTTGAAATGGGACTGTCCTCAAACCAGACTAAACCAACCAACCAAGTTTCATCAATATCGGTTCAGTGGTTCATGAGTTAAGCGTGTGACAAGGATTGACACACACACACACACACACACACACACACACACACACACACACACACACACACACACACACACACACACACACAGACACGGAACAAATTTTCTGCTAAACAAATGTCAAAATGACATTTAATATGTCAAAGTAAATAGCAGTTTTAAAAAACAAATGACGATTTTCTTAAATCAAATTCAGATAGATCTTTGTAAGGGAATATTTTACAACAAAAGTAGGTGACCTATATTATAGAGAATTGAATGCTCTATAAAAAAGGTTCTATAAAATTTTCACGTAACGTGTCTTTCTTGAGATATCTTCAAAAAATAAATCTTTTTGGATGTCACCCCTCCCCCTTACACACAATTTTAATTATTTTGAAATGGGACCGTCCTCAAGCCAGACCAAACCAACCAACCAAGTTTCATCAATATCGGTTCAGTGGTTCATGAGTTAAGCGTGTGACAAGTATTGGGGGACAGACACACAGACAGACAGACAGACACACACACACACACACACACACACACACACACACACACACACACACACACAGACAGACACGGAACAAAAAGTGTTTGTCTTGACCTGAAACGGATAAATAAAGTAAAATTTTTGAAATCGGAGAACAAATTTTTTTTCTCGTTTAAAAACGATAACGAAGCTTCTCGTATCTTCGATACCTATTGCGAGGAAGCAATATTAAAATTCAATATTAATTAAATTAATTATTTTTTTATCAAAGTCGTTGTGAACTGTTTAAATTCAATATTGTATAGGTACATAAAGATTTTATAATATCATACATATGAAGGTACTTAAAAAAATCAATTTCTACAAAGTTGTCTGATATTTATGAAATTTTCTACACATGTATAATTTCTTCTTAATGACTTTCACTTTAAAATAAACTACAATATTTTTTTATTTATAAAATTTTATAATATTTACATTTATTTTCAACAGAATTAAACTTTATTATTATAGGTACTTATTTAATTGTTTTTATTTTTTTATTAATAAAAAATGCAAATGTACTTTATATATTTATTTTTTACATTTATTATAATTGTATATATGTAGATATATTATCTTTAATTTTTTTTTAAATTACCGGTATTAATACCGGTATCCCGGTTTTGACATAAAAAAATACCGTAATACCGGTATTACGATTTTGGTCCGGTATTGTATTCACTAATTGTATCAGTACTGCACAATGTATTTAATAATTAACTGAATTAATAATAATAATTATTAGTGGCTCCCTTGGGCCTGTCTTGCAGAGCAAAGTTTTTCGAAAGAAGGTGTAAAGGGTTAGGTGTAGTCAGAATTTTCAAGAAATCGATTTTTGTTTTTTGCATTTTGGAAGCTGCTACAACGGTTGAAGAACTATTTTATGGCCCAGGAATAGTTGACTCGGTGTAAGTAATTAAATAATACGTATATTACTTTACGTAAATTGAGTGTAAAACTTTAAATGCGTTTTTCTCAAAACTATGTTTTTTGAACTGGTGACCACTATAGCTCGAAAACCGCTCGGTAGATTATAATGAAATTTATACAGTTTTTTGAAAACATGAAAAACTAGTGCCTGATCGAAGGATTTTTTTTTTAAATTTCGATTTGTTATAAACAATTAACTGTTGGTTTTTTGCCCGAAAATCTTGAAAAAATTTCCTGAGGCTGCCATTTTGTTAATTTAAGAAAGAAAAAAAAAGCTTCGATCAGGCACTAGATTATCTATTAATAAAACTAATTTTTTTTGTCCGATTGAATTTGGATGAATCTCCAAGGATAAGTGATGGTCACCGCAAGGAGCTTCGGTTGGAACTGGATCAACACAAACAGCCATTACTTTTAAAATTATTAATTTTTTTTTCTAAAATTTCTGTCAAGTCAAGTCGAAACCTTATTTAATGATGCTATGTTTTTACTTTTATAAAATAAAATAATTTACTGACAAAAAAAAATTATTTAAAATTGTCATTTTTTCATGTCTCTGACTACATCTAACCCCTTAATATTAGAAATTGACACTAAAGCATTTTTTATATTTATCTATTTTTCGGTGAAAATTATTGTATGAGGGTGAGGGGAGGGGGGGGGGGGGCGTTAAGAATTGTGATTAAAAATTGGGTCGTAATTACTAAAAGGTTGAGAAACGCTGGTTTAAACAATAAGATGTGACGTATACCTAGTAACGCAATTTAATTAATTAAAGATCTGTGTTAATTTATAAACATACAATGTGCAATTCGTGCAATAACATAATATGTAAATGATAACAGTATAACACACTTCTACAAATTGAAGGTTACGCTCTAGTTGTGGAGTAAAAAAATAAATAAAACACAAACATGACTGTAAAATATTACCTAGGTCTTTATGCTGCCTCATGGAAAATATATTGGTTTTTATAGCTGGTACTTCGGATATTATGACACAATGAAAAATTATTAATACATTTTCATCTCAACTTTACTACCAATATAATTTATAACGATATTAGAATTTTTTAAAGACATATATATTGTTATTTTTATAATTGATTAATATTGCTGAAATAGATATATCTATTTTTATTTAAAGTGTAAATTAGTTCATACTAGGGTAATTTCGTTAAATTGCTAACTTTACTACCCAATATACTTTATATAACGATATTAGAATTTTTAAAGACATATTGTTATTTTTATAATTGATTAATATTGCTGAAATTCATATCTATTATTATTGAAAGTGTATATTATTCCATACTAGGGTAATTTCGTTAAATTGCTAATAATTTACTTATAATTAAATATAATATGATAAATGTAAGTACATTTTGGTGTTGTTTTAATTGAATTTAATGTAGATACCATCTTTATTAATGTTTATTTTTTAATTACATTTTTTATGGTATTAAAATAGAACAAAACTGGGAAAGTTTTACAATTAATCTTCGAACTATTTTCCCAGAAATTCGGTAATTTTTTCGTATTTGAAAAAAAAATATTTTCTATTTTTTGTGTGTTCTCTAATACCTTACAAATAAAATAATTGGGATTTTTTGAAAGATTGGCTTATTAAATTCGATCGAGACGATTCTAAATTTATTTATTTTTTAAGTCTTGGACTTAAGGCGTTAATAACAATAAGTACCTATTTAATTTTTTTTTTATTTTAGTTAATTTTTATTAGATTTTTTTTTGTTTTCTACATGTACTTTTTCAACAAGATTGTAGTCGATGTAAGAGAGTCTATAAAAAAACATTCTTTTAAAAGGGGTCGATGTAGGAAAAAGGTTGGGGACCTCTGATGTAACACAATAAAAAATGTACTGTTTGATTTAAATCTTAAAAATCAATAAGACTGGTCAACAAAAAATACTTTTGTAATGTAACAGAGATCTGAATAGAAAATTTAGGAGGCATTTGGCATGCCGAAACCGAATTTGTTGCCCAATTGGTTTCATCACGTCAGGGTTTTGAGATATTTTAACCTAAAAATCTCAAAAATGACTATATTGGCAATGTTAAAGAATTTATTATCAAGTAGGTAATTTTTTTCTAAAGTTTTCGGTCACGGTAACAAATAGTATTATCTTTCCTCTTTAAAATGAGTTTTAACTTTTTACTGTACGATTTTTATTAGTCGAGAAGTACCTACTAGTTTGAAGATATGATATTTTTGTTAGTAGAGTGTAGTATAGTAGATACAATGAACATTACTACATATATCTTCAAAGTAGTATATTTCGGTAAAGAAAAATCGCATAGTAAAATGTAAAAAAATCATTTTAAAGAGAAAAGATAGTACTATTCGAAATCATGAAAGAAAACTTCAGAAAAAAATTACCTACTTAGTAAAAAATTCCCCAACATTGCCAAAATCGTCATTTTTGGATTTTTAGGTTCGGATATCTAAAAAACCTGACGTGATGGAATCATTTGGGTAACGAATTCGGCATGATAAATACCTTCTAAATCACCTATTCAAATTTCTGTGAAATTTTTTGTTGCATTGTGTTATTAGTCAAAATATTATTTAAATGAAATAAAACTATTCTTATGAAATAATTGATTAAAACGATATGTTATAAATGAAACCACTGGGAATAAAGGGTTAAATCTCACCTCATATCATGTGTAGTCCTACAAAATACCCTCATTTAAATTCTATCTATATACATATCTTAATATGCTAAACACAAGTTCTTTTTCCAAAACCTGGCAAATATAATTTGTTATGAATATAATACCGACGCAGTCTTTGCACTGACATAAATTTTAAACATTTTTCAGTAAAATACAATATTTACAAATCACGCTAGACACGTAATCCATCACGTTATGTGACAAAATCCCCCCACCCCTTCTATCTTCTTAACCCATGATCGCTCACCCCTCAAGGGACTGAACCAGCGGTTTTTTTCTTCTACAGTTTGCTGACTAAAATATATTTTTTCGTTTATATTTTGCAATTTTTGTATCAAATGATGTGAATACTAAAGTTCAATTTTTTATTGGAATTTGGAGTATATGATACATTTCATATGTAGATATGAAGACATCAATACAATATGTCAAAGTATTTTGTACGTTATAGCTGGCACCCTAGTGTTGGATTCTTGTTTAATAAAATGTACGAAATTATAAATATTAGTTGATATTTATAAAATGATAAAATTTTAATTAATTAATTCTATATAGTATACAGTGGAACCTCGTCAGTACGTTCTTTTTTAGGTGCCAGTATTCTGCCGTAAGACCCCATGTTAAATATTTCGTTAATATGTTTTTCTGTCCCTTCAAAAAAGTTAAATATTATCCTATTAACTGACTAACTACATTATATGGCTAAATATGAAAGCAAAGACCATAAAAAACTACATTATAAATATACATTGTTTTAGGTTAGTTCTGATTCTATTTCTTATTGTATTATATTTGAATTGATTTTGCAGTGAGAAAATCAAAGTTGATACATGAAAAATTAAGTATAAAATTTTGAATTTTAGATTCCGTTAAAATTATGGTTGTTCTATAGAAAAAAATGTGAAAAGTTGAAATTTTCAAACCGCAGGTCTGTATCTCAAACCGTTCTCGAGATATGACCTTTCAAAGTTTTATTTTTTTGAAAATTTTTGAGAAAAAGGGTAGTAAATTTTGAACGTGTGGTCGGATTTGATTTTTGTTGACAGATTTGAGCATGTCAAAATCTACATGATGACATGTAAAATACTATAAAACTCGAAAAATGTTTTTTTACTGAAAATTGAAAAATATTTTGATTTTTCGAAATTTTTTTTTATCTAATTTTGTATTAAGTATTTTACATGTCAATCAATTCCGACCGTAAGTTCAAAATTTACGGCCATTTTTCTCAAAAAAATTGAAAAAAAAAAAAAAAAAACTTTGAGAAGCCATATCTCGAGAATGGTTTGAGATACAGATCTGCAGTTTGAAAATTTCAACTTTTCACATCATTTTCTATACAATTAACCATATATGTAATACTCCTATATTGCCAATCGCTATAAGTGGGCCGGTTGATTGGCAATATAGAAGTATTACATATATGCAATTAATATACTTTTAACGAAATCTAAAATTGAACATTTTTTAGTAAATTTTCATGTAAAATTTTAATTCGTAGAAACATCAACTTAAAAATAAAATAAAATGAGATGTAAAATGACAACTTACAATAGATATAATAATTTTCATTGTTTTTCATTAAGAAAAAACTATAAGATTGTGGTACTGTCTTGGATCACACCCCAGTATTGGACCCTTATTTAATTAAATGTACTAAATTATAAATATTTATTGATATTTGATAGCTGCCATTACTGAATCATAAGCTATAGACACTTAACTGTTAAACTAATTATTTGTGTAAATTATTTATTAATTATATTATGATAGCATCTGCTTTACATAGTTTCAAATTTTACGACATTTATCGTTAATTTTATAACTTTTGTGTAGTAAGTACTTATCATTTTGTAATCATTAGCAAGTGTCCCTCACTGAGTACCCATTACTAATTTTACTTACTATACTATTCATTTCGATTGTCAGTGGGTTTGCAGATAGTATTAGTTTATCTTTTGCTAAGTTATTTAAAAACATTTCAGGTAGGTACTTTAACTCTCATTTTAAATAAAGAACATGTTTACAGACACTGTAATATACAGGATGGCCCATTTATCTTGAGACAAAATAATATCTCGGTTGGACTCGATTATTTCGAAAAAAGTTTCAGACAAAAATTGTAGGGCCATTGAATGGTCTATATTACGACTTCCGGTCTATACCGGAAGTGGTGTTTTTTTTGACCAGAATTCATATTTTTTAAATGGAAACATCCATTTTTTACCACGGACTTCGATTGAAAAACAAACAAAAAATACTTTTTGTTCTTATCATTTTTTCGATTTAACCCATATTTTACGATTTTTATGATTTGCTGAAGACTGAAGAATGTAGGAGCAATTCTGACCCCGGATTCATGTTCAAGAGGCCAAAACACTTTGGGTAGCATATGTCACATGTAAATTACAGACCACTTTTTTGTGGGGTGATGATTTTTAATCTAAATAATTAGAATCCTACGTTAAATGCGATGCTGTTTATGACCAAAAAGTATTTATTTTTCATTTTTCAATCTAAATCCGTGTTAAAAAAATGGGCATTTCCATTTAAAAAAAACTGGTAAAAAAACACCACTTCCGGTCTAGACCGGAAGTCATAATATAGACCATTCAATGGCCCCTTCGGTGCTCTACAATTTTTGTCTGAAACTTTTTTCGAAATAATCGAATCCAACCGAGATATTATTTTTTCTCAAGATAAATGGGCCAACCTGTATATTTATAAGTCGCTAAACAAAATCTGTTTTGCTGTGTAATACGGGTCATACCCACGAAACCCCGCATGTGCTGTGGGGTTTCCTTTCCAGGGTGACAATCTATCACAGCCGGATTGCCGGTCCGCTGATCGCAAATGAGTCCTTCTCAAACATCTATCAAGTAACTCTATGCCACTATAAATAACGGCACACGTACACGCAGGCTCCCATGGACCGTGAACCGAGTTAGGAGTCGTTAGGTTTTGTCTATTCAACTCTTCATGTTATTATGTTCTAGATCAATGGTTTACAAACCATAGACAATACACTGCGGTCAGTGGCGGCTTTAGGGGAAGGGGACCCTGGGCGACCGCCCGGGGCGCCAAGGTAGCAGGGGCAGCAAGAAGCGAAAAAGAATGAAAAACATAAAAAATAATAATAAAAGAAAGATGCAACAACGAAAAAAAAAAGCTCATCAGATTTTTTTGCGATAGAAATTAGCTATATATTCGAGTCAACCAAAAAAAAAAATATTTCGCCCGGGGCGCCGAGCTTGCAAAGGCCGGCTCTGGCTGCGGTAATATGAGCTCCCCATCGAATTTTTGTGTGGATATTCTGACTTTTAGGGTTCCGTGGAAAACTAGGAACCCTTATAGTTTGTCCGTCCGTCTTGTAAAAATTTTGACATAATACAATGAAATTTGGTATACGGTCGTAGATTGATGACCCAAAAACATAAATATTTTTTAGACCCTCTTCCATAAAATGAAGTGTTTAAAAAAATCACCTACCCCATTGAGTGGGGTGTCGGTAGAAAGGTCTCCTAAAATGCAACAAAAAGTGTATCAGAACCTTTTGATTTTAACCCTTCAATCACGATGTATTTGCTTTCCAAAGTCACTATAAAAGCGTCCCCCCTTTATTTTCTAAACTATCAATTCAAATAATATGAAAAAATTCCAGAATATAGATTTTAATTAGTACTTTCATTGAAAATTATAACGAACACTGTCAAAAATATTTTCGAACCCCCTTATATAGACTGAAAAGTGAACTCACATTTTTTCCCACTTACCCCATTGAGTGGGATGTCATTTAATAGGTCTCCTAAAATTAAATAAAAATGTTAAATAACTTTTCGAATTCAACCCTTCAGTCACGATATATTTGCTTTTTAATGTCGTTGTCAGAGCGTCCCCCTCTATTTTCTAAAGTATCAAAAATCTAAAAAAATTCAATATGTAGCTTTTAATTAGTTAATTGAAAATTATAATGAACATTGTCAAAAATATTTTGGACCCCTCATTCATAGACTGAAAATTTAACTCGCATTTTTTTCATTTAGCCCATTGAGTGGGGTGTCATTTGATAGGTCTCCTAAAATGCAACTATAATTAATTATAATAATATTATTATATGATTTTAACCCTTCAGTCACGATATATTTGCTTTTCATAATTTATGAAAAATTTTGAAATATCTTTTTTTATAAATCGTAGTGAGAATGACTACGGAACCCTATCATGTGTTTTCCCAATACGCACTTACCTATTTTTAATCTTGGTTAAGCAGCAATTGATACTGAACGAAATAAGTTTATTCGCGAATTATGGGGGTTAACTGCAGTCTTTGTAAGGTGAATATTGCAATAAAAAGGGGTATCAACTGTTCAGAACAAATTTTTGTATTAAAAAAATGGTGTGTGCCTCACCCACAAAAAAGTGAAATAGCTAATATATTGAAAAATGCGAAACTGTTTTCCTCGACAATAATACAAAGATCACGTACAACTATACATAATATTCAACCATTCTCCAGAATTTGGCATCCCTAAAATCCACATAATACTCGAGGAAAAGCAACATAAGGTAGTGTCTATATATTATAATTGTTAATATGAGTTCCCCTAAGTCAAACATTCAGTGTCAACAATGAGATGTAGAACAAACATTATGTCTGAGATGACTTAATATCGACAGAATAAATATATACGTGCAAAATTTTGTGTACGTTACCTTACTTACATCTCATATATAATAAGTACATATGTTTGCACTCTTTTTAAACGTTGCTCTATTTACAGTGAGATCCTTTCTTATATGAATATCGTAAAATGTAGTGTGCTCAATCTGGAGTACTAGCATTTATTCATTTATATAATTTTAATGTATGCTTTTTTTAAGACAAATGTGAAAATGTGAGTTACCAACTGTGCAATATACTAGAACGAAACGGTCGCGCTTTTGGTCAGTAAAAAAAAGATTTTGGAAAAACGCTTGAAGACGTCGATTTTGCTTTCAAGGGAGACATATTTTGCTATAAAAATTTTGCAAGAATCTTTTCAACCTTCAGTGCTATGAGCACAACTCTCAAAATTTTAAATAGCATGATAAGGCTCATTTGAAAGGGTTTTTCATTCTAAACTAAGTGCTATTTGTTTTTTTTTTCAAATCTCTTTAGTTTTAGTCAAGTTATTTACATTTTTAATACCATGAATGCATCGATTTTCTGATCAACAAAACAAACATTTACAACTAAAATTCAAAATAAAGTAGGCTTATTTTCTTATCAAATAATTTAAAAAAATGAACATTTATTGAATTAGGCGGCTATTCACTATCAAAGAAATGTGATAAAATTTCTTTGATCAAAGAAATATGACAGTGTAATATGTCAACTTTTATAATATTTACGTAATATTTACATTCATAATATTTCTTTTATCATAGATAATTCATATATTTTTTTTCAAATATTCGACGTATGGTTTTTGAATTATTGGATATTAAAAAAATAGTTTTTAACACATGATTCGAAAATATTAGAAATATTCGAAACTTCGACCCAAATACTATAAAAATTATAAAACAAATATATTCACGTGTAATTTATTCAAAATAATGAAAAACTAGCTCTGCCATTACAGAAAATTAGTACATGTTACTATTATAATATACCATTCTGTCTATTTCAATTTTCAAATAAAATTAAACTTTTTTTACTTTTAACAATTATCAAAGTAAAACATTCCATTAAATGTAGGTACAAGTGTTCTGAATAAAAAGTAAAAACAAATTTTTTCGAAACCAAATCTTTTTTTACAGTGTGCTAGACGTATGTATAACTTTAAAATAAAAACATAAAACAAAATTATAAAGGGTTATCTACTTATTAAAAATCTAACGTATACATACACGACTCCAGCCACAATAAAGTATCAAGTTACATGATGTGTATATAGGTAGGTGTAACGTAAAACTAAGATGTGTTCTAATTGCACTAAATTACTAGCGTCTTCGTCGTTTACAACTATAATTAACATTGTCCAAAGCCAGACGAAAATCTGCTGAATTTTAGTTACGTATTAACTAAACAATTATGAAGCTCAACAAGTGTGAGACTTTAAAACATCTACTTTAAATTATAATGAATAAGATTCAGATTTAAAAAAGGTATATACATACTGGCACCTGTTTTTGATAATACCCTTGTTTAATTAAGTGTACTAAATAAATCAGAAATATATGTTGATATTTGATTACTACCATTACTGAATCAAATTATATAGAGACTTAACTGTAAAATAGCTTAATTTGATGACAATCGACCAATGGGTGTCAAAATGGTAGACATTTAAACTAATTATTAATGTAATATATTTATTAATTATTATATTATCATAGCATCTGCTTTAAGGGACCATACCAGGGTGAAATTTTCAAAAAATCATTTTTGTTGCCTTTTTGGAGAGTTTATAGTTTCAAGAATATTCTGTGAAAATTTCAAGGTCGCGTCTCTTATACTCTCCAAACAGCAGCCTTCTCAAAATGAGATTTTTCAAATTTGCTGACATTGTAACTCAAAGAGCAATTATCCGATTTACTTGAAATTTGAACTGATTGTGCGTACACTTGAATATATTTACTCTACGATGAACTAGGATATTTTTGATTGGATGAAAATTGACGATTTGGCATTAAAAATACGACCATTTTATAGGTAATAAAACATACATTTTTTCATAACTACGCCGTTTTGTTAGATTTTGATATTTTTCGAAAATCGTAGGTCATCGTACAGGAAATACCTTCCAGTTTAACGACATTTTTTCTTTTTTCAATTTCAACTACTTCATCGTCTGGAATCATGGCCGCAGTGGAGGAGATTTTTTTTGGCGCCTCCGAATTCAACGCATATGTCGCTTAGATATCGATATTTTTACGTGAAAAAATTATGGAATACACCTCTAATATAGTTAAATATTTTCTCAATTTTCCAAAATATTTCATTGAGTATTTTTCTTCCAAAAAATTTCCGAAAATCACCCAAATTTCAACGTTCACACTGGTATAGCCCCTTAAATTGTTTACAATTTTACGATTTTTTATTTTATAACTTTTGTGTAATCATTAGTATCCTATTACTGGATTTACTTTATCCATTACTAGAGAATAAACAAAACAAAAAAAACACAATATATACTAAAGAGGTACTACATGTATAAGTAACTTGACTTCATGAGAATTACAAACAAGAAGCCATAAATCCCCAAAGAAAAACAGTATATCTTGAAAGCAGCCAAAACTGATACCAAGGCCCATATTCTCGAGCTCACTCGAGAATATGTCGATTCGAGTTTTTCGTTCGAGATTTTAAATCCCGCAAGCCCAGGAGTAGTCGAAATTTTTCATTCGACATTTCTATAGAAAAAAAGTCGCATCGAGATTCGAAAATACGGTATAATTTATACAATCGAGATTCTAGTAAATAACTAAGTGACTTTTAGTTTTAGTTTAGTAATCTCGAATGAGAAAAAGTCGAACGAACTCAAAAATAGGGGCCCAGTATCATTTACGACTTATGTCTAGTTTTAAAACAAAATTTTGGATTTCATTTGTAGGATGATAGACGTTACTTATTATTATATGTGTGTTAGTTTAAGCCCCCCCCCCTCGTAAAAAGTTAAATCTGCGCCATTGTTCAAAAAGAGTTAAATACATAAAATTGAAATACGTTCTTAATGTATTCCCATTTTAATAGCAAGTTCGAATACATATTTACTTACACAAAATATTTAATTTGTTATTTTAGTTTTAACATTAGAATCTATTTAATTATAAAGAAAACAATTATTTATTTAAGGTTATACGTCTAGCAAACTGTAAAAAGAGATTTGGTTTCGAAAAATGTTGTTTTTAATTTATATTCAGAACACATGTATACCTACATTTAATGGAATATTTTCCTTTGTTAATTATTAAAAGTAAAGAAGTTTAATTTAATTTGAAAATTGAAATAGACAGAACGGTATATAAATCTATATCTATAAAAGAGTTTGTCCTTAACCACTCACTCATTCACTCACTCACTCACTCACTCACTCATATATCAACGTACAGCCCAAACCCCTGGACCTAGAAACGTGAAATTTCGTAGGTGCCTTCCTTTTATGATGTAAACACCCACTAAGAAAGGATTTTTTGAAATTCAACCCCCACGGAGTTAAAACAGGGTGTCAAATTTTATATATAAAAAATATTTTTTTGTTCGCATTTAATTGAAGCTTATCTAACATACTCCACAATATAAATAATGAAACAATAATTTCAGCATTTCTCAAAATTTAATCCGAAGGTGTTAGGGGGGTGGAAAAATTTGTAAAATATATATTTTTGTATTCACCGGCGGTAGACAGGGTCTGTGTTTTTGATATGTTTATCTGCATAGCTGCTTATGTTATAATGATGGAGTCGGGAAAAATAATCTGCAATAAAAAAATTCGAAATTCAACCCCTAATGGCCAGGGTAGACAACGAGTTAGTTTTTACAATTTTTAATTAAGATCAGAGATATTTACGTTTTTTTATAGGTAATGAATAAAAATCAATAAAAAAATGTAATATGTCATCCCCTATCACGTATGGAGGGTTCTAATTAGTTTTGAAGTTTACGCGAGCGAAGCCGCGGGATTCCGCTAGTATTAAATATAATAGTAACATGTACTAATTTGTACAATATAAGTGCAGAGCTAGTTTGTCATTATTTTTATAATAAATTACACGTGAATATATATTTATTTATAATTTTTATAGTATTTAAAAGGGTTGAAGTTTCGAATAATTAGTTTTTAAAACGTCTCTAAATAGCCAATTGTTTAGAATTTCAATAAATAGAGCACTTTCGGCAAGTTCTCTCATTTATCATGTGTTAAAAACTCTATTTTTATTATCCAATTGGTCAAAAACCATACGTCTAATATTTTAAATAAAAATTAATAAAATATATGAGTTATCCGTAAATAACATATTGAAATTTTAGACTTTTATTGCTCTAATGATCGAATAACCTTAAGAACATTTATTTCTATGAATTTAATTATTCTCCTAAGAAACCATAAAGTGGTAAATGCGTCTATTATTTATAATAAAACCTGTAGAATTAATGAAGATAATAAATATAATGTTACTAAATGGCAAGAAAACAAAATGTAATATGCTCCGAAAATAATGTTTCAAAAATAAATAAAGGTAGAAAATTTATTAAGTTTTTGTTTAGTTTTAATTAAATTAGAAAATAATAACTGCTCGTTAATTTTTTTTTCGTAGACAGAAATAAAAAAAAGTTTTCGATACACCGTTAGTAAATAATATATGTGGGTATTATTTTTCAATTAGTAATTTTTTTACTTACAAAAATTAAAAAAGTTTTTTTTAAATTTATAATATGTACCCCACCTACCCGACGACTTTTTTACATTATTTAATTTTGAAAAGAAATTAATATTTATTTACTAGATCAAAAAAGTACGTTAAGTAGGAACTGGTTCAAACCTATTGAAAAAAAGTAATTCGATCACGAGTACTTGAAAAAAAATCATCCAACTTGAGGTGGTTGACACTATAGGGTGCGGGGTTGGCGTTGCGGGGAAAACACCTGAATGAATGCAAAATGTGTCTCTTTCTGGAGCATGCGAAGTCACATACACAGATAGAAAGGTTTACTTGAGTCAAGTAAACCTTGTTTTGTATATAACGTAAACAATATTTTTTTAAGATAAGAAATATATTCTTAAATCAACTATAGTATTCTTGGACGAAGAAATAATGTAGTTGGATTAAGAGTACTTTTCTTATATTAAGAAAATATTGTTTCCGATATATTTCGTATATAAGATTTTCTTGGTCCAATACAGTTTTTTTTTGTGTGTAGATGCATCTCACTTTTTTTCATACACATCATTTTTTAATTAAAAAACGCGGTTCCTATTCATTCTGAAAATTTACAGACATCTTTGTAAATGAATAAAGAATGTATGCTCAAATTTTCATCAAATTCTGTCACATCACTTTGAAAAGTCCTATCATGTCTCGAAATGATGCAGTTCTCATAATAATGCATGTAAATGTATTTATTTAAGGTAGTTGGTCCATCATAATGTGATCACATTAGGCCATGAGTACATATTTTTAATTTAGAGAAATGATCATGGCAACGCTGTACATTATCTACTATTAACTACTTGTCAAATGATTATATTTTATCATCTAAACTACCACAGAATATATTAATAATAAATGAAATCGATTATAATTCCCTTCAATCCACTTATCATATTTTGTAAAAAATTATTTCATTATTTCGTGTATTTTTTACTATAATCAAATGAATACGTTGTTGCCACATTGTCAACAATACTGTAATTTATGTGATGGTTTGGTAGTTAAATCTGGTTAAATCTTAATAACGGAATGGTCAATAATTACAATTTTTTGTATACTGTTTTCTTTCATATAAATATACAAAAAAACTGACGCTACGTTTAAATTTTATCTAATAAAACGTTACGTTAGTGTACGGTTAGTCCATATAAGCTGTGTTAAAAATATAAACTTTGAGATCGTTTTTCATGACTTTGAGATGGTCAATTTTAATAAAAATGGGTTATTTTTCAGATATTAATCTAGGGAATATTCCTGTGCAATTTAAACAAAATCTGACGAAAACATGTTTACGGACCAACTACCTTAATATCTCTTAAACTATTCTCCTAATGACACTGACATTTTGCAAGGATTTTTTTAAATATAAATGTTTTATTATTTTCAAAGTTTCATCGAAATCTATCTGTTATTTTTTATGGTGTCAACCTCCATAATGAACAATTATAATTCGTTTTAAATAATAAGAAGAAAATTAACAAAAAGGTGCAAAATAAAACATAAAATCAACCCTTATATTTTCACCGACACAATTATCCATTTTCATCAATCTATGTTACCATTAAGTTTGTGTTAATAGCTTGAGATACCTATCTGTTAAATAGCAACTGCTTGATTCTGATTGGCCCAATTGAAAGTTGTTAAAAATAACATACTTTGGTAAAAGTAGCGGAATATATCTCAAGTTGTGTCGTTTAACGATATTATATAAATATATAAAAAACATACGTTTGAAAAAGGTCTACATATATTACCGCTTTAATCGTAAAACGAGGTAGTTAAAGAACCTTTTATATATTTTTTCATATAGGCATACATTAACTTTGAGATTTAAATGTTATCTTTATAGCAATTTGAGTTTCGTTGAATTTATACATATTATATCAAAAAGGAAAATACAGGTATTCCTTTTAATAATCAAGCTCTCTTTCTTATAAATCGTATACATGTTGATTCCCAGAAATATATATTAAAAAAAATAATTTAAATCTTGTAACAGAAACGAATAAAAAACATCCACTTTTTTGGTTACTAAGTACACCAATTTAAATAATCCTAATTACTTCCATGTTTGAAGAAATGGAAGTATTATAATACCATCGAAAAATCGTCCGAGATAAGAGAAGATTCTGATTGTACTACCTTCAAAACGTAAAGAAAAGTTGATTTCCGCATGGCGGCTGTATTTGTGTGTGTATGGATGTAGAATTTTCTTTCGTTCACGATAACTACTGTAAATATGCACTGATTTGAATTATTTTGGGGGAAAATGTTTCTCTAATTGAGTACTCCAGACTTATTGATTTAATCGAATTAGAGGTTTTGGAAATATTCGAAATTTTGTACCTATTATCGTCTAAAAAGTGAGTATTATCTCACCAATTTTGAAAAGACTTGATGAACTTGTAGTTCAATCCAAATTAAGAGGAACTTATTTTATAAACTTATCAAAATAGCCACTGAATAGGTGAAAACCACCTTCAAAATTTTAAATATTAATAAATGCATGTTGCATACTATGGTAGTAACAAAACTTCTCTGATCAAACTGTTTACAATAGTCATAAGTATGCAATTGAAATTCGTAAAACTGTGACATCTAGCGAGCAAATATAAAACTAATCACTTAAACCGACTATCATAACAGATACCTGTATTATCTACACGAGTAAATATATGCACACCTAACCTAACCTAACTTAACCCTGTTCTCTTCGTTGAATGGTGCGTTACATTACTAAAACTTCACCCAGAATACGCCTAAAAAAATACAACTTCAATAACACTGAAACCGAATTCGTCAGGTTTTTGAGATATCCGAACCTAAAAGTAGCAAAATTGACGATTTTGGGGAATTTATTACTAAGCAGGTAATTTTATTCTGAAGTTTTCTCTCATGATTCCATACAGTACTGTCTTTTCTCTTTAAAATGTTTTTTTACATTTCACTGTGCGACATTTCTTCACCGAAATATACTACTTTGAAGATATATGAAGTAAAGTTAAATGTATCTACTATACTACACTCTATTACAAAAATATCATATCATCAAACTAGTACATCTTGGCTAAAAAAATCGTACAGTAAAAAGTTAAAACTCATTTTAAAAAGGAAAGATAATACTATTTGTTACCATAACTGAAAACTTTAGAAAAAAATTACCTACTTGGTAATAAATTCTTTAACATTGCCAATATAGTAATTTTTTTGGACTTTTAGGTTAGAATATTTCAAAACCCCGACGTGATGAAATCAATAATTGGACAATGAATTCGGTTTCAGCATGCCATAAACCTCCTAAATCACCTATTCAGATCTCTAGGACATTACAAAAAAAAATTATATTACCAGTGTAATATGATAAAATTTCAACAAGGGTTAAAGTTAATGTCATCTATAATACAAGCTCGGTAACTTGAAATCTTTCGGTAAACATAATAACCACATTTGCCGAGAAGCCCCAAAAGACCCTCCTCTATACGAACACCATTTGCCACAAGATTGTTTTCACTCTAAACCATCCGATAGCTTTATATGTATAATTAAGTAAACAGGACCCTGGTGTAAATCGATCCTCTTGTATTTTACGCACCAAGTGATTGATGTTTACCTAAATGTATGTATGTATAGTGCATATATATGTTAGTACATTTATTAAAGACAACATCGCTAATGGTTTGGTTGTTGCAAATTTACTGTCTTTTTAAAATGAATTTCTAAGAATGCAGAATTATTCTTTACCTTTGATATTCAATACAGAATTGTAATTTGATTTCCATTTAACAAAATTAGTGAATATAACTTTAACTAATGATATACAGGGTGGAGCATTATTAAGGAACTACAGTCTAAATTAGGTCATAGAAATCGATAGTCGTAAAAAAACAAGTAAAAAAACAATTATATGAGATTCAGTCGTGACTCTTATTTTGAGTCGTTAAAAGCAATATATGTTGTATTAAACGATGTCGTTGTAACCGATTTCGACTGTAATTTGATAATATTATTTATATTAGATAGAGATTTTTTTTTGTTGATCTATCAGTTCTTTAATGGTTTGTTTTTTTCATATAAAAATGAATATGAAAATATAAAATAACTTTTTTAAATTATATACAGTGATATAAATAGTTGATTAAGGTAGTTCTCGTGCAAACGCCATTTCGATAAAATTTTAAAAAAATCACGAATGATACCTATCCGTGAAATTTTAAAGAGATCGACCTTTTTAAACTAGAGATATAGACCAATCAAATTCGATATTTAAATGGAATAAATATTCACCAGAATAATTTTAGTGCCGATCGATGGATAATGATGTTCTTAATAAAATATTAAATTTGCAAGCTTGTAGACAAAAAGGAAATACACAAAAAAAAGACTTGACCTCCGCTTATGTTTAAATCATCGATGTAGGGAAAACGATGTGAGCTAGACCAAAAGTGAACAGGACCCGTTTGATAGAGAATAAAATTTCCTATAAAAAACAACAAAGTTCATATTTCTAAAGTTAATAGTTTTTGCGTGATGGTCGTCGAAAATCACATGACTAAAATGTATTTTTTGAAATATGTCGCTATATGCCCCGATCAGCTGTAAGAGGGAATATTGGTATTTAACGATTAATAAAAAAATTCAAAAAATTCACTGTTAAACTAGATACTATAAGGAGGTTATTTATGGATTCAAAAATAGTTTTTACTTTGAATTGTATTCATATAAGGGCAACATCAAAAAAATTGTTTTTGTAATTTTTGCCTTTTTTGGTATTACGTATTTTAAATACTATCCAACGTAGAATAATACAATGTAATGCGTTTTATATATATGATTTTATTCTATACTTTAATCTCTTGATATGAAGTTGTAAGTATAACCGTTTTCCCACAATCTTTAAATAAACACAAAATTATGCATTTTACAAGTCTAAAGTAATATGAAAAGAAAGATTGGCATGGATTTTTATAAAAAAAACTACCAAACAGCAAAGGGTTACTATTCTGATATGTGACAAAAAATTTAATTTGATTGACCTTTTTGTTTTTGAAATACAATAATCGGGATTTTTGACGGTACGATTCACGATTCCGACCGTCAAATTCCCTGCAACCATTACAAATTTAAATGAAACAGACTATTGTGACTATTTTATCAAATTTTGTGGCGGCATTTCAAAATTCACCAATGACATAAATCATTAAATTTGACCAAAGTTTACTACAAGACTTCTAATTCGCCCTATGTTAATTTTCCTATCACGTAATCAACTTGGAATACACTGTATAATTGTATAAACAGTAGCATATATATATAGGTACATTACATACACTTCATACAATTAAACAAATTGTATGTAAAATATTCATTTTATATATACATAGTATGCGCATACAATGTAAAACATATCACTTGATGAATGTTTACATGCATTATATACAATGCACATTGTACATAAATGTGAATAAATTGAAAATGAATATGTTATTAAAGTGTCTACATACACAGGTAATAAATAATGTACACCACAAAGTTGTACATACATATACCTGTATGGTATATCACATATACCGAGTATCCCAGATAACTTTTCCAGCATGGGGATCTCAGTATCTATAAGAGATACATGTTTGGTTAAATGAGATGAATTATTTGTAAGAAAGGGGTGAGTATAACTACACAAAAAAATATTCATAATTCTATGCGGTTTAGGCAGTGTACCAAAAAAATTGAAAATTCAGAATTTCTTTAAATGGCTATAACTTTTTTGTCAAAGTATGTACTTTTTGTAGGCGGTTTCTTAAAGCACTTTTTTGTGTAGAATCGATTGGTGTATTTAGATTTTTTATATCACTTTTAGTTTCCGAGTTATGAGCCCTAACTTTAGTTTTTCTTATGGGCCGCTATGTTGGCTATGGCATATTTGAACGTGTTTTTTACTCTACTTTACAACGATATGTCACTTGTCACATTTATTTTCGAAAATAAGTCGATGTAATATCATATACTAAATGCCAGTAATATTTATTAAGTATTTTATTACAAACATTTAAGTGAGCCATGAAAAACAAAAATCACAATAACAACAATCAAAATAACAAATGACTATTTGAAAACAATTAACTATATAAAAAAATACATTATAATTTTTTTTTTCAACAATAAGTATGGCAAGTGACATATCGTTGTAAAGTAGAGAGTAAAAAACACGTTCAAATATGCTATAGTCAACTTAGTGGCCCATTAGAAAAACTAAAGTTATGACTCATAACTCGGAAACTGAAAGTGATATAAAAAATCTAAATACACCAATCGATTCTACACAAAAAAGTGCTCAAGAAACCGCCTACAAAAAGTACCTATCTACTTTGACAAAAAAGTTATAGCCATTTAAAGAAATTCTGAATTTTCACCGCCTAAACCACATAGAATTATGAATATTTTTTTGTGTAGTAATACTCACCCCTTTCTTACAAATAATTCATCTCATTTAACCAAACCATTATCTCTTTTAGATACTGAGATCCCCATGCTGGAAAAGTTATCTGGGACATCCATATACATAATATACCGTCTACTGAATCCCAGTAAAGTATTTAGGTACAAAAAAAATATTTAAGGCAGTATTGTGGGTTGACGACTAAAATATTTTTAATACATATTTTAAAAGTAAAATATATTGAGAGTATACTGTGAAAATTATAACCCGAAATCCAAAGTATTAACGAAGTATAGCATAAAAACTAACCAAACTATACTATACTCAACACATTAATCAGTTGATTTTCGTACCATTACGCCAATTTTCATTCGATTACGTTGAAATTTTAACACAATAAAGAAGATATGTAAAGCTACAAATTTAGTGAATAACATCAAAATTGGACAAACATTGTTTGTGTAACAGCGTTTTGAATTTTGAAAATTGCTGAATTTTTGCTAAAAAAACGATTTTTTTTTCGTTTAAAACATGATTTTCGAAAGGAATAACTATAAATGTGTATAATTTAAGACTTTTTTAGATACGAATTTGAATGTTTGCATATAGCAAAAAACATGTTTTTTGCTATATGCAAAAACAAGAGCTCATTGAGCAAAACGGTGGTCATTTTTGGATTCAGCGTGTCCAAATTACCCTTAAAAAGTTGTTGTGTGTCTTGCAGCAAACAATTATTTTTTTTGTCGGCCTGTGTAATTTCTCCATTATAAGAAATGATTTAAAAAATAATCACCTACCCAATTGAGTGGAGTGTCGTTAAAATGTCTCCTAAAATGCAACACAAAATGTATCAGGACCTTTTGATTTCAACCCTTCAACTCATTTGCTCTTCAAAGTCATTTTGAAAGCGTCCCCCCCCTCTATTTTCTAAACTATCAATTCAAAAAATCTAAAAAAATCCAGAATGTAGCTTTTAATTAATATTTTCACTGAAAATTATAACGAACATTGTTAAAAATATTTTGGACCACCTTTCCATAGACTGAAAAGTGAACTCAATTTTTTTTCCCACTTACCCCATTGAGTTGGGTGTCATTTGATAGGTCTCCTAAAATGCAATAAAAAATGCCAAATAACTTTTTAATTTAACCCTACAATCACATTTTTTTTATAAATCGTAGTGAGAATGACTACGGAACCCTATCATGTGCGTGGCCAACACTTGCCCGTTTTATTTTTTTTAGATATCAATAGATATAGAGATACTATCTCCGTTAGTACCTACCTCTGAGAAATCTCGCTTTATACATAATTATCAAAATAACACATGTTTATAACAGTAGGTAGATATATTACATAATATATCTATAATTAAATATTCTGTTTATTAATTTACAACACACCCAATTCTAAAGCTACTAACAGAATAAATAATTAAACTTAATAAACGATTTTCCACAGCCTAAAAGGTACCTAATGAAGAATTTCCAGACAGCTGTTAATATTAATTCGCATTTTTTTACGAAACACAAAATTGGAATAAAACTTTTCAATGACAGCAGAATGCAGAAAGTTTTAGTTGAATACCTTGTAAGAGAAGAGAGCTAAAGTTTGACAATAATATCTGATTTACGGATGCCATTGTTTGTCAAACTTTACACTTGAGCCTGCCAACTTACAATTAGACCCAGACAGAATGATGGGGAGGGAATAACTCATTATATATTGCCTCTAAAATTAAATACAAATTGGAACTTGTCTGTCGAAAATTGTACACGATAAATATATTTGTAATTTTTGTATGAAAAACTGTAAACTTACAAATTAATAAATGGCTTGTATTTAAAATTTAAATGCACTTTTTTTAAATAATAAACACTTCTTGTTTAATCGTTTTCACTAATAACAAATATAGGATGTCCCAAAAAATGTATACCTACACACTTTTATATATTTTTTCTTTTATCTGTTTTTATCTGTATTAAAATAATGTTTCATTTGAGACTAAATTTATTCTAATGTGTTAGAGAACGTAGTGGAAGTGTAAAAACGGTTTAGAAGAGAGTTTCAGAGGCAAAATATGAATACATTTTTTGGGACACCCTATATACTGTACGAAAAATTAATTTTCCAACATTAAAAAATATATTGAACTTAAAAAAAACGAATTACAACAGTTTAAATATATAGTTTCCATTAAAAATAAATATTTTGCACTAAAAAAAGAATACTTTGCACTTGATTAAAATTTGGACTTTAAAAATTACATATTTTTGATGTATTTATTGTAATTTTTGTGATTTTCTATATTTTTACCTAACCTACCTACTAACTCCCTTCATTTGGATCAAATAGATTTGATATTTTAATGTGATTTTTGTGAATTTCTATATTTTAAAATGATTCAATATTTGCCTAAGGCCTAAGGCATTAAAAAATAAAAATAAAAAAGTATTAACATTTAATTCACGTGTATAAAGTGGATACTATAAAATTTTAAGTGCAAAGTATTGAAATTAATGTTCGATATACAAACCAGGGACTTTATTTATGGTTCGGGTTCAATAATAATTTTCGGTTCGGGTTAAGGTTCAGTATGGTGCAAAGTTTTTGGGTTCAAAAACCGTTTTTTTTTAGGTTCAGATTCGGGTTCAAATTAAAAAATAAAATAAATTACTAAGTATTTGAAAAAAGCTATGTGGGCTCACAAAACAATATGTATGCGATATAAAATAAAAATCCATTAAAAACGGTATATTTTTAGATTTCTAATTGTGCAGCTGTATTTAAAAAAATAAGCTATTCAAATATCCATTTCTTGAGATAAAATTTATTTTCGTCCATCATATTATACCAAATGTATATTATTATATTTATAATAATAATTATAATAATATACATTTGTCAAAAAAATAAAGGGACGAAGATACTGTTAGAAAAAATTAGCAGAAATAAAAAAAAACATTTTAAAGATTGAAATCTCTACTTTTCAGATTTTTTTTGCAAATTGAAAAGAAATTCATTTTTACAAAGTTATAGAATTATAAAGCAAGCAAAAAAATGTAAATTTTAGTAGTGGGCTTGAGAAGTCACATCATACAGCGAAATTCAAACAAATTTCCAACTTGTACATTTTACAATCACTTGAGAAAAATTGATAAAATATTATAAATAATTTCTTGAACCTTTTGAAAAAATATGGTTACCGGATATCCATAAAAAGGTTCGGGTTTAGATTCAGGTTCGCTGACTTTTCGATTCGGGTTCAGGTTCATGAAAAATACGATTTTTTTTGGGTTTATGGTTCGTGTTCTGGTACAAAGTGAATACATTTTAAATATTTAATAAACATATTCTTACCTGTGTCTTGAGCAGCTTGTACAAGTCTGTTTCCATCAGACATTGCACTATGTACACATCTTTCATTTGGTCTATGGTCACCGCCCTTAAAATGTCTCTGATGTCAATTATCTGTAATGCAAACAAATACCGCTTTTAAAGATCGATTCGACCCTCTTGTTAATTATTTATTTTTGTGTAACTTTGTAGCTCACAACATGAAACTTAAATTAAAATTTTCGAATGCAAATAATTTAGAAATTAGATTGAATTATCAAATGATTAAAAATTATTTTAAACGATAAATTATTATTACAAAATAATAAAAAAGTAACAGTCGTATAAAGCCAAGATATACGCGATGTTTTTAGTAATAAATCATTTAATTTACAAAGGGCTGAAACTTATAAAAACGTTTTTTTTCTAACCAAACAAGGAATTAAATGTGTTGGTTAGGGGGCGTCTATTAATTAAGTGAGGTGTTTTTTTTTAATTTGGACCCCTCTCTCCCTCTTGAGATTTAGTAAGATGTGGTGGGACCCCCCCTCTCTGAGATTTACCCTATTTTTTCTATTATCTGTAATAATAATGTATATTCTTTAAGTTAAAGATTAATCTTTAACTCATACATGGGGCCAATGAAAATTTTCATTGACCCCTCGCTCACTTTAAATGAAATTTAATGAGATTTTGCTGGACCCCACCCCCCAAATTTGACCTAATGTAATTAATGGATGCCTTAGCAGTAGAGCGTGATACAGTGGGGCCAAAATTACGTTTTTCAAACTAATCTATAATTAGTAATTTTATAGCAAATAGTGTTTTTTTTCTTCAAAATTATCCTAATGAAATTCCCTATAAATCTGTCAGTTTCGATTTTAATTTTTAAGGGTTCTGTAGAAAATTAGGAACCCTTATAGTTTCGCTCTTACTGTCTGTCTTTAAAAAGTCTGTCGTGTTTTTTTAAAAGAACCCGGGAAAAAATGATAAGATATTAGCATATATTACAAGATCCAATTGGTCAGATATGATAAGATATGCTTGGATCCTGATTTTGGCACGATCCAAGAACGCATTATAATATATTGTAATATATTGCAAGATATAGTTATATATTATAATATATACTAATGCCTTCTTGGATCGTGCCAAATTCAGGCTCCAAGCATATCTTGACATATATTACAATATATTAGCATACATTAGTATATATGTTAATATACAAGTATATCTCGACATATATAACAATATATTAGCATATCTGTTAATATATTTGTATATCTTGGCATATCTAAAAATATATTATAATATCTTATAATATATGCATAGGGGGGGGGTATCCATCTATTATCTATCCCAATACTACAGAATCGTCCAACCAGGGAAAACTCGTACTGAATCTATAATCAAATGTCACATATATTATATAATTAAATAAACATATAGCAGCTTCATTTACTTACGTCCGTATTAACTTACTTGAATGCACCTATGTAAACATTAGAGTTCGTTGGTTGCTTATATACTGATTCAAAGTGAAATCACACTGCTAGTGAGAGGCAAGTTACACCAACTTTTACGAACATAGTATGTATAGCTATTACATATATACAACATACTCGAATATTATTTAATCAATTAAAAAAAATAATCCATATGCGTATTAAGTAATATTTGAGGCCCGTATTAATAAAATAAAAAAATATATACAAAAACTGTATAGAAATATTGTGACTATTAAAGAAATCCGAAATATATGTATGTATAGTAAATAAATGAAGAAAACCATGTGACATTTGCTTATTAAATATTCTTTTAAAGTAATTTTCAGTTCTTCAACAGACGGATCTATTATAGATTTAGGAATTTTATTGAAAATTTTAATTGTATTGTTAACTACATTTCTATTGACAATTTGTTTACGTGTTTGAATAGATTTCATATTGTGTTTGTTTCTATGTTGTAATTATGGTCATTTATATTACATAAATCAGTTTTATTTTGTGAATAACTCATTTTCTAATAAATTAATACCTATCGATTATATTTAAAAATTTGTATTATATAAGCAGTGGACGGCAGTGTTCCCTGGGTCATATCTGGCCATAATACGAAGCAATTTATTTTGTATTTTGAGTATGTTATAGGTATGAGAAGAGAAGCACAAAAAAATTCCATATCTAATAATTAAATGTATATAAGCTAATACACATGTAACAAAACATTTTGCACAACCTTGTTGCTTAACACTCTAAGTGCGTGCACGAATTTTGAGATTTTGGCTGTAACGGAGTTTATATTTCTCTTACAAGTTAAATTTCGGTCTATTAATATCACTAAAAATTGTATTTTTTGAGAAATTATCACACCTGACTGGTGTGATCATAGAATTCAGTGATTATAATTTCAAAAATATATTCATCAATGTTTGTATAAAAATTGTCAACACAAGTTGTAGAATTTTTAGATAAATGCGTGGGAACATCATTTTAAAAAAAAGTTTCACCAAAAATATCCACTACCTATTTTAAAATATGATGAATGTACTTTTTTGAAAACAAAATATCTCAAAAACTATTAAAAATAGAGTAAAACTAAAAGATATTAATTTTGTAGAGAAATGCATAAAATTTATTTTAAAAAATATTTCACTGTCCAAAATTTTGTTTAAATATTTTTGTTCTTAATTTATAAAATTATATTGAAAATTTGGGTGATATGTCAACTGTGAATTTTTAAAACAAAAATATATGTTACTTATAACTTTATCATTCCTGATTATATGGGCAATTCTAAATAAAATTTACTTATTTCGTGAACTCAGAATATATATACAAAACTACATATACAAATAACGCGAGTGCAATATTAAATTCAAGTCAAGTGAACATTAGAAAAAAGAATGGTTGATATTTGAATTTTTTATATTTATTATTATTAATTTAATATTATTAAAATTCGTTGCTTATTTTGTTAATGTATAATAGCAATGCCAACATCAGGGAGGGAGACTGGGCTACCGCCCGGGATGCCAGTTCAGAAGGAGCAATGGACAGTTACATGGAGAAAAATTTGGCTTATATTCTAGTCAAAATTTTTTCTCTTTAATCTGATTTTACCGTTTCAGGGTATTTAAAAAAAGTTTATTCTATTTCTTCAGAATTCATTGCGATATAAATATAAAATTTGATAATCGTTTTAGTATAAATACGTGCTATCGATTTACAGTATCAAGTAATGATTATTTAGACTAAAGAAGTGTAGGGCCAGCGGCCTTTTGATTTTTATTCAGTATTTATTTGTTCTTAACCCTTAATTACTCGTGTGAAATACCGTAACACAGTTACTCACGTGGTGTATTTTATACACCACAAAAAGCTAGTTTTTGGGAATTTTGATGATTTTATATTAATTTTTTTGCCCAATTCATATTATGTAGGTAGGTATTATTTTTGAGGAACTAAGATTTTTTTTAAATAATCCAACTAAAAATTAAGAAATAAATTAGAAAGAAAAACTAACTAAAATAAATCTAAAAAAGTGCAAAAATTTTTTTTTGCTATCCGATTTATTGCAAGATGAATATGAACATTTTATTTTTATTGGTAATTTTTTTAATTTTGCTCTTTTGACAAGATGTCTTCCATCAGTAGCATCACTAATGTTCTCAAAAACACGCGGTTCTTCGCTTAGGATGCTGTTATTTGTGCGTCAATACCATCTACATTTAATAAGTAAAAAATTAATACAAACTGCTACAATCCTCAAATTTTTACTGCCGGATTCCTATCACCATTGATATTGGTCAAATGTAATATTTTGTTATAACAAATGTTAATCATTTAATAAATTTATTAATTTAAAAAAGTAACAGCCACTTTATTTACAAATACTTTACCACCGGGCGTTTACCTAATACATAAAAAAATATTTTTTTTAAGATATGATAATATATTAGCAGATATAACAATATATAAATATATATAACAATATATTTTCGCATCTGAGGGCTGATATATATTAAGATATGATTATATATTATCAGATATGTCCATATATTAATATATATTACAATATATTCTTGGCTATGATAACTCAAAAAATAAAATTTATTAAGATATAATAATACATTAGCAGATATATCTATATATAATAATATATTACAATATATTCTAAGCTAAGTGAACTCTTTTCAAAATAATATTTTTAAGATATCATAATATATTAGCAGATATATAAATATATAAATATATATAACAATATATTCTCGGATCTGAGGGCTAATACATATAAAGATGTTACTATATATCAAAATATATAACAATATATTTTCGGATCTTAGGGCCAATATATATTAAGATATTACTATATATTATCAGATATATCTATATAAATTAATATATTTTAGGCTCAAAAATTAAGATATTACCATATATAACGAGATGCGAACATATCTTATAATATCTTGTTATATCTTATCATTTTTTCCCGGGAAGTATGAAGTACTTTTTGTAGTTTTCGCACATTATTTTGATATGTCCTAGTTTGACTGAAATAATCCTAAATAAAGACTATTAGCATTTACGACCTCGGTCGTTTCGATGTCGTTCTAAACATCTGACTCGAAAACAGAGCCGTGTCAAATGAAAGAGACAGAAAGTAGTTTGGAAATATACGTGTCCTTACTTATACAAGAGTGCAACTGTTTATTTAACATTAAAAATATTACTTGAAAAACGGAGAAACTGTGGTTTCTTAGTCACTTAAACTAAAAATACACCTTAACCACAAAATTTATGTCACTCGACACGTGTTTCGACTTCACAAGAAGTCCTCATCAGGAGCCTAACAATTCCTTTCAAAGTTTTCGATTTTTGAAAATTTTGATGAAAAATCGCCGTAGTTTGAACGTGTGATCGGATTTGATTTTTGTTGACGGATTTGAAAACAGCTATCAAAATCTATCTGATGACATGTATAATACTATAAAATTCGAAAAAAAAAATATGTTGGTCAAAAATCGTATTTTTTTTAAGGTATACCTACCTCTTTGAATTTTTTCAATTTTCAGCAAAAATTTTTTTTTCGAGTTTTAAAGATTTATGCATGCCATTATTTTGACATTATTTTTGACATGCTGATATCAAATTCGCCAACAAAAATCAAATCCGACCACACGTTCAAAAGTTACAGCAATTTTTCTCCAAAATTTTCAAAAATCGAAAACTTTGAAAGACCATATCTCGAGAACTTTTTGATATACAGAACTGCAGTTTTAAAATTTTAACGTTATTTTCTTTAAACTAAACATAATTTAAACGAAATCTAAAATTCAAAATTTTATAGTAATTTTCATGCACCAAATTTCAATTTGTCATAGAAATATTGACTTAAAGATAAGAAAAAGAAAATCATAAATTACTATATAAATCAGGGGTTCCCAACCTAGACCCCTTTTAAGAGAATGATTTTCTGTATAAACCCCCTTAAAAAAGTTGGGAACCCCTGGTATAGAACAAATGAACTGCCAAGCAGACTTTGTATTATTGAATCATACTCTACCCTAACATTATTATCATTTTTCTTCACAAAAATCACCCCATCAAAGTATTAGCGTATCATTCGGTTTTAAAATAAATATGAATTAATAATAACTGTTTTATATTGCCTTAGGCGGCTATTACACTATCAAAGAAATGCGATAAAATTTCTTTGATCAAAGAAATATGACAGTGTAATATATGAACTTTTATAATATTTACGTAATATTTACCTTCAGATTATTTCTTTTATCATAGATAATGACAGTTTCTTATATTTGATCAAAGTTTTTTGACGGATAAATCAAAATGGCGACTGAAAAGTGTTCGTGGACGGTGGACGGTCTCTGCTACGAAATTACTTATAATTTAATATATGATCAAATCTTTGTCAAAGATCTTTGACATATTTATTTGATAGTGTAATAGCCGCCTTAGAAAGTATTTTAGTAATAATTCATAATGTGCATCTACTAATTTTAAATTCTTGCAAATTTTAGTAAACATCCATTGTCTACGCACTGAATTTATTAAACATTTATATAAAATCAATATTAAACGTGCATTGTCGTCATCAATAACACTGGCATTTAAATTTTCATTAAAAAAAGTACAAAAGAATTTACACCACTTGATATTCAGGACTGGTTAGATTTTTCTTTCAGACACTGAATTGGTAAGTGAAGGAAGACATACTCACGTTTTCATGTTTGAACCTGGTGAGTATCTTGATTTCACGAAGCGTTCGCTGGCAATAGGTCTGGTGCTCGAAAGGAGAGATCTTCTTTATGGCTACTTTTGTCTTTGTCACGTTGTCGTATGCAGATCTGCAATCAGACAATAGAAACGGTAATGAGTTTATTCACAACATAGTATTATTACAGCAAAAAAGGTACATCATTAAATAAAAAACCTTTTACATAATAGGGTGTTTGACTTAATTTTTAAAATTAAATTGTCTGTATGTATATTAGGGTCGCCATTAATTTTCTTTAAGGTCACCCTCCAAATATCTTAAAGGTAAGAAAGAATAATGTATACAAAATTTTTAAGTGATTGGAAATTATCAACACGTGCCACCGAGCGATCGAATATTAACACGTAAAATTCATTCATTTGATTTTTTCAATTTTTCTTTAAACAGCTGTATCTTTGTGAAAATTAAATGGATTTTGATATTCTAAAACGCATCTTAAAGCTGACACTTTCTAGTTTTTTCGATTTTTTAATCGCTTCCCACTACTTCTTGAGAGATTTCAGAAAAAGTTAAAGAAGCCTAAAATTTAATAATTCAGGATAATTCAAAATTGGGGGGTGACCTTAAAGAAGTTCGAAAAAAAGAAAATTAATGGCCACCCTAATGTATATAATAGATACTTCCTTAGTATCTTTTTCCAAGATAATGCCGAAAAAACCCTGAAAATAATATTTTTCTATTCAAATGAAAAAATTCCCACCAAAACGCGCAGTCAAAATTCAAACAAACTGAAATCAACCAATAGGGATCGAGTATTCTGACGTTTTTAGTAAGTAACTACGTCATACCAGTTGCAGTTCTGCTAGACGCGTTTGCGATCACGTGATAAATAGGTTAAATATTACATTTTCAAATTTAGTTTATTATTAAAATACTGACTTATTTTATGTACAAAAACACTTGATTGTAAATTATAGTAATATATAATACACTATTAAGAACATTTTAGTATTTTAGTCTTTATTATTATTAGTGTCAAATATCATATTGAAAAAAATGTTGATGTAAAAAGATATCTACATATGTATATTGTTTTTAAAAATACTGTAGTGAGTATAAAATTATTTGTTTAACTTTATAATAAATTACATCGTTTTATAGTTGTCGCATTACACACATTCACTTTTAAACCTTGGCAAATAAAACAGCGCTGTAACGGTACGAATTTAAATCTTAAGAATTCTAACCTAACCATTTGAGACACGTTTCACATTGACTTAAATGCCAGTTTCACTCATTCATGTATACATACACGGTTTAAATTCTCAAGATTGACGCTGTTGACGTTACAGTGTTGTCTTATTTGCCAAGAATACGTTATTTCGAATTATTAATTACAAAAATAATATGCCTCATAACAATTAAAATAGTTAAAAACACAACATTGTTTTGTTTAATTTACTTAAGAAACCTTTATGGGAAAGCTTTTTTTATTGTTCAAAAATTATTAGAATTAGAAACAAATGTTTTTCATTTTGTTCTCTACCTTCGAATGTTATGCGGTGTTTACACCGAAAAAACAAAACAGAAACATCGTGTCTTTAAAATAGTTCGTATTTAAAAATGTATAGGGTTTATTGCTTTTCGGTCATAAAAACACCGTGTTTCTGTTTTGTTTTCTCGGTGTAAACGCCGCATTATACATAACGTTTTGAATCAGCTTGTATATTTCATATCAGTTTATCTGTATTTTTTTATAAAACAAATTACTGAAATGGTTTCAATTTAAAAAAAATGTGTCATAACCATAAGTGTTATCTTTATTTAGTCTGTTAATAAAATTTTTCACAAACATACAAATATTCTTATTATGATATCAAATAATTGTTCAAATACACAACATATTATGTAAAAAAAAACTTGTGAATTAATACGTATACATTATACAAAATTTCCGTAATTGTATAATCACTGAAATAAATATTTGCACAAAATTTAACATCGTTAGGAACGTATTTATATTCGATATTTTGACATCTACAATACATTTATTGTTAGTTATTTATACAAAAGGTAGAAAATAAATAAACAAATGACTAAACAGAATTCGAGGTACTGCAAGATTCCCGTAGCTATTTTGAAAGGGTCCCTAATGAACGTCGATTTAGCATTTCTGTTATCTTTGACGTGGAAAATATATTCCTTTTAATCTTATTCCTTAATCGGCTAAATTGTCCTTAACTCTACATTAACGAGTCGAGGACGAATTACAGAATAAAGATTTTACTACTGGATAATATTGGCATTGAAACATTCCAATTTCGGATGTTTTTAGGATTTGTATTATAACAAAATCGAAAAAAATATAAGGAGCACTTATGTCTTTCACAACCTATTATTCTAAAATTAATATATTAAGTTATTTTCTAAACTATAAAATCAAACTGGATACTGTAAAGAGCAAATTTTATCATTTATTTCAATAATGATTAATATTTTGCAGGTTAGAAGTCCATATAAACAGACCTATAAATTTTTAATTTTCTTTGTAACATAAAAGCAGTATTGTTGCTTAAATACTAAAGTTAGATACATGATGCTGTGGAGTTAATTTCAGATCTTTTTATTCTACACAATTCTTTATCTATATAAATTTTATAATATAAAAGAGTTTGTCCTTAACCACTCATTCACTCATTTTTAAGGTACAGCCTAAACCCCTGGACCTAGAAACGTGATATTTCATGGGTGATTTCCTTTTATGATGTTGGCACCCACTATGAAATGATTTTTCGAAATTCAACCCCTGCGGGGTTAAAACGGGGTGTCAAAATTTGTACAAAAAATATTTTTTTTGTTCGCATTTAATTGAAACTTATCATACACACTCTACAATACAAATAATGAAACAATTATTTCAGCATTTCCAAAATTTTAATCCTTAAGGTGTTAGAGGGGTGGAAAAATTAGTACGATATTTTTTTTGTATTTACCGAATGAAACATGGCACAAGTAGGTACTCTTATATAGCATTTACGAAAATTCAACTCCTATGGGAATGGGTAAATTTGGACAAATTAATATTCAATTAAAAATGAAAGTTCGACATTCAAGCCTTAATAGCATGGGGCAGAGACGAGGATGATTTAGATATGTTTATCTGCATGCCTGCTTTAGAAAGGTAAATTCGGGCAAAATAGTATTCTATCAATTATAAAAAAAATCGATATTCAACCCATAATGGCGGGGGTAGACAGGGGGTGGGTTTTTGCCATTTTTAACTAAGATCCGAGATATTAACGATTTTTATATGTAATGAATAAAAATCAATATAAAAAATGTAATATGTCATCCCCTATCACGTATGGAGGGTTGTAATTGAATCGGTGAGTGAAAGAACAATACAAGTGCCAAAATGGTAATTTTAACTGAGATAGGCAAAATGTTTAAACATCGACCAACATCGTACGTGCGACGGGGGGTAGTTCAATTTTTTTTACAATTACTTTTACCTTACTTTTCTGACGAAATCCTCGAATTTTACTACCATATTATTTCTTGGAAAGTCAAAAATGAAGATTCTGAGTAAAAATTACAAATAATTTTTTTTGTAAAGTAATAAAAAATAAAATAATAAAGCCAAAAATAAAGCAATAAAAAAAAATTAGTATTTTTTTTTAAATTGAGTGAAAGAACAGTATAACTGCACGTAATTTTTTTTCAAATATCTTTTTTTGCAATTTTTTTTTAATTTATTTATGTACGTATTATTATCGGTTAACATAAGTTCTATAATGTCACAATACATAATTAGACCAAATAACCCATAGTTCTCATTTAAAACAGTTTTTTTCGTTTTTCTCAAAATGGTCATTTTGGAGATATATCGTTCTTTCACTCACCGATTCAATTATTTTCGAAATCCCCGCAAGCGAAGCCGCGGGAATCAGCTAGCAATATATAAAATGACATAAAATTTGTAAATGTGTACCTATACAAGTCGGTGTCTTAATTTAATTAAAACTTATGAAACAATAAATAGTAACAGCTTAATTATTATTAACTCACAAAATTTAGTAACCTTCACATAATTTAATTATCTCTATCTCTTTCGCAAATATGTTTGAATTAAAATAATATTCTCCATCCTGACAACTACTCCCTGTTTAAATTAAATCTTATTAAAATTCTTATCAATTCCGCGTACAACATACCCTTTATTTGCATATATACATATCCTGTATTTATCCTATGTAATAAACTTTACCAAGGATTGTTTTTGTTACAGATTCCAAGTTTACAAAATAAATATTTTGCTATAAAATAATTTAAATACAACTTGTGTTTATCTTTACATAATTATAGGTAAGTATTAGGGGTGGCCATTAATTTTATTATTTTCGAACTATTTAATGTCACCCCCCAGAAGGTAAGAAAAAAAATGTATACAATTTTTTAAAGTGATATTATTAACACGTGCCCCCGAGCGATCGAATATTAACACGTAAAATGCATTTGATTTTTTCAATTTTTTTTAAACAGTTGTATCTTTGTGAAAATTGGATGGATTCTGATGTTTTAAAACGTATTTTACAGTTGACACTTTCTAGTTTTTAACCTTTTATTTTTTATTCGATTTTTTTTTCGCTTCCAACTACTCCTTGAAAGATTTCAGAAAAATGAAAGAAGCATACATTTAATAATTCAAGATAATTCAAAATTGGTTTGCCAAACTTCAAAGTTGGAATTATTTTGAGCACAAAACTATTTAAACATGTGTCCGAAAATTACAGCCCCCTGAAGATTTTGTAAAAAAAAAATTATTTAGGGGGCTGTAACTCTCTTACGAAAAATGTTTTAAATAAAGTTTTTATTTGAAAGAATTATTTTGAAAAAAATATTTTGAAAAAAATAATTCTTTCAGTCTACTGTATAAGTTAGGCACGCTAATTTTGAATTATAAAGTTTTAGGCTTCTTTCACTTTTCTGAAATCTCTCAAGGAGTAGTGGAAAGCGATAAAAAAATCGAATAAAAGGTACAAAAACTAGAAAGAGTCAGCTTTAAAATGCGTATAAGAACATCAAAATCCATTCAATTTTCACAAAGATACAGCTGCTTGAAGAAAAATTGAAAAAATCAAATGCATTTTACGTGTTAATAATCTATCACTCGGAGGGACGTGTTAATAATATCCAATTACTTAAAAAAAATTTATACATTATTTTTTTCTTACCTTTAAGAGATTTGGAGAGGGGGTGACCTTAAAGAAATTCGAAAATAAGAAAATTAATGACCACCCTAGAAGTATATTTCTGTGAGACTTATAAATAGGTGTATGAAATTAAAAGCAGTATTAAAAATGTGTTCCCTGACCTAAATCCAAAGCCTCCTACGTGAAGCTTATTACTAGCAATCTCACATCCTTTTTGTGTCCTTGAGTTTCTCACAAACAAACGACAATATATACACGAAGGAGTTGTCTACAAAGGACTCGATCCAGTGGGCAAAAATGGATGATAAAGAAGAAGAAATGCGGGCTTATACAAAGGTAAAGTAATAATACTGAGATTATTTTGTTCAAAAACATCTTTTATAATATGTACACTACAACTTATTGGTTTCAATAAATACACAGCTATTTGAAACCCCTACTAAAGGCTTCTATACACCATCCGATTTGCAGAGAGGTACAGTGGGGGTAAATTGGGTAGTGTTATTATTATTATAAGTAGAATTTTTTTATATATAATCGCTCAAACATGCCTATACATAACCCAATTTGCAAGGATCCTGCATATTGAGTGGTGTATGAAGGCCGTAACTCCTAATTGGAGTAAAAATTATTAAAGATATATTGTATCAAAAAGGGGGTTAGCAAAATTCATAAATGAGGTATTCATTTTGTGTTATTATCTATGGATTTGTTATAGAATTTAGATCAGTGATACTTCAATGTATTGTAATTGTAACACAGTTGGTGCAGACTAGGGCTTGCAAAAAACCGACTAAATTTCAAAAACCAGTTTTCGGTTTTTTCGTAAAATGAAAACCGGTTAACCGGTTTTTTCCGGTTTTTTTTTTTTTTTTAATTTATTAAAATAAATTAATAAATTGATATTTAAAAATAAAAACGATTTTTGTTGGTCTATATTTTTCAAGTTCAAATTGAGACTAATCTATTGCAAATTGGGAATAATCAATTTCAAATTGGGAATTATCCTTTTTTAAATTGGATAAGTTTAAAAGTGATTTAGGCATTGAAGTACCACATATTCAGTGATGAAGACAAAAATGCCTGGAACTGAGTTTCGATTACAGTAGCTAAAAAAATTCGCGAAAATATTATTGTTGCTAATATGTCACTCATGTTTAAAGAATCAAAACTGATGCATTGATTATGCTTTGTTATTTAAGTAATAGTAAATCATTGGGAGCTTGATTTTAAATAAAATGAAAAATAGTTAATATATCTGATCTTTACAAATTAATATTTGTAATAATAAGTTAAATAATAATTGAAACAGCGGACCCTACATGAATGGGAAGGAGGGGGGCTAACAAGACTCTAACCTGGGGTCGAGGATTAGGGAAGACTCGGCGCGGCGAACAAAAATAAAAATCGGATAATGGTATATTTACGTATTTGAATTTTTAATTGAATGGTCGAAAAAAAGATCATACACATTTGGAATTTCTGTTATTGAAAGACCAAAAAATAACCTGGTCAAGAAAAAAGTTTGTATTATATTTTGTATTATAATACATTATATAGTATTATAATAAAATAAATTATTTATTTATTTCCATCTCAAATGTGGAATTTACAGTTCTCAATTTGAAATTGATTAGTCTCTATTTGAACTATAAATAGTAGATAAAGATTCAATTTGGATCTCCTTTTTTATTATTATTATAGACTTCACGAATGAAACTTAAATTCCATTTACTCCACTATAATATTTTTATTTGTACATTGCGCGTTCTTTCATAGATATCACCCTTTCCCTTTTTATTTGAATTTAAATAATTTTACAACATAAACACTTCATGAATGACAGTAGAAACATAAAATTATTATTCAGTTGAAGAAAAAAAGAAGATATAATTGACTTTCGGTTTTTTCATGAAAAAACCGGTTTTTCGGTTTTGGTAAATTTGAACAAAAAACCGGTATACCGGTTTCGTGTTTATATACCTACAACTTGTCGAAGTCTTCATGAAACTCCAACATAACTATCATATAAGTTTGATACCTCATTTGAGAGTGCTTGCAATCTAGCAAATTTACTAGTTCCTTTATGATACTGGATATATGTCGCTTCAATCATACAGTCTAATCAAAATAGAAATTTTCTAGGATGTTTAAATATCAAAAATTCAAGGCTGTAGGCCTCCGAGAAAGACACATTAAATAAAAAATTCAATATCGTTTATGCTTAAATCGTTGATGCAGCGAAAACGATGTAAGATAGAGCAAAAAAGTACAGGAACAATTTGACAGATAAGAAAATTTCTTATAAGATAGGCACTTGTGGTGAAAAAATTCTTGCAAATGTTAAAAAGATATTAAATAAATAAATTAATATACATTCTTATAAGAACTGCATAATTTCGAGACATGACAGGACTTTTTAAGCATATATTCTTTATTCATTTATAAAGATATCTGTAAATTTTCAGAATGATTAGAAACCGCGTTTTTTAATTAAAAAAATAATAAGCTTGTTACAAAAAAGAGAGATAAACGCATCTATCTGATTTCGCATGCTCCAGAGAGAGACACACCTTGCCTTCACTCTATGCTTATCCACAGGCACACCCTATAGTATCAACTTCCTTAAACTGAAACATACTTTTGAATTCGTAAAAGTAGCTCTTCATGCAAAAGTGACTTTTTTGAAATTGTTAAATACCGATTTATTGATTGGGTAAATATATCTAATAATAAATCAAAATATATTAAAATACTGGGGTAAACAGTGAATTATCAACAAATTTACTTTAGTTAAACATTTATCCTAATATTCTATGATACACTGCTTGCAATATACTTATAACAACGTTTTAATTCACCTCCTTACGTGCCTTATGTTATAAACTGCTACCATATATTTCGCGAGCACTTTAAATATTTCTTATTATTATATATCTAATAAAAGCAGGTACATGTTCTCATGAACACCTGAGAAGAATACAATCAGTACCTAGTACATGAGTTCATTATAATAAAATTATATTGTTATATTTTGCTTTAATAACGATCGTTTTTTAAATAATTTAAACTTTTTTTTAATGATTGTTTAGAAAACATGGTTTAAAATATGCAGTTGTAAATTACCTTCCATTTATTATTTGTTAGAAACTGTCCAAAACCAGACAGTGTGTTTCGTCACTGTCAAAAACTTTATTGAGTAAAAAACTATACAGTGAAAATACTACAAATAAGTTAAATAATGTTTTCAAAGCTCTTAACTATATTAAGCTTCATAAAGGATCATTTTAATTTAATCTGCACTTTTTTACTGCTTACATCATAGTAGAAATAGATCGTATAATATAATTAAAGCACAGAGAAAATTGATTAAATTATGTAAGTATATATAAGTATACCTATACAGGGTGGCACAAGTAAAACGAAACGGTTGCGCTTTTGATCATTTAAAATAAGATTTTGAAAAAAAAAAACGCTCGAACACGCCGATTTTGCTTTCAAGGGGGGACATCTTTTGCTATAAAATTTTTGCAAGAATCTTTTCAACCCTCACCGCTATGAGCACAACCCTTAAAATTTTAAATGATAGGCCAAATGATACCTCATTTGAAAGGTTTTTCATTCTAAACAAGGTACTTTTTTTCAAATCTGTTTAGTTTTAGTCAAGTTATTTACATTTTTAGTTCCATGAATGCATTGATTTTTCGATCAACAAAACAAACACTTACAGCTAAAATTCAAAACAAAGTAGGCTTATATTCTTATCAAATAATTAAAAAAAATTACCAACATCCAAAACTTTATTTAAGAATTATTTGATAAGAAAATAAACCTACTTTGTTTTGAATTTTAGTTGTAAATATTTGTTTTGTTGATCAGAAAATCAATGCAATAATTATGGAATTCAAAATTCAAAAAACTTAAACAGATTTGAAAAAAAGCTTCTTGTTAAGAATGAAAAAACCTTTCAATTAAGGTATCACTTGCCCTATCATGCTATTAAAAATTTTAAGGGTTGTACTCATAGCACTGAGGGTTGAAAAGATTCTTGCAAAAATTTTATAGCTCCCCCTTGAAAGGAATATCAACGTGTTCGAGCGATTTTTTTTTCAAAATCTTATTTTAAATGACCAAAAGCGCGGTCGTTTCGTTTTAGTTGGACCACCCTGTATATAAAGATCAATAAATACATAGTACATACATCCATCTTCAACAGACGCCATATGTTGTAAACAAGCATTGTTTGTGGTTAACAAAGCGTACGATATAATGGTAATGTAGTTTTTCATTGAAAAAAGAAACAAATATATATTTTACACCATTTTTTATGTCCTGCTTAATGTAATGTTATCATAACAAAATACTTCGTTAATTTAATGTCCTAAGCCAGTGGTCCCCAACCCTATGCCCGCGGGCACCATTGTGCCCGCCGACTGTTTTACGTGTGCCCGCCGCCGTTGACTGTGAACGATAAAAAAAATTAAGTTTTCAATTACATGTAATTTATTTATTTTATTTTTAGTAACTAATTACAGAAATATAAGCTTATTTATTTGAAAAAAAAAATTTGTTTACAAATATTATACAGGGTGTCCCATTTTAATCTATCACCCCCCTATTTTTTTTATGTATCAATTAAATCAAAAAATGTTTCGAATAAAAGTTGTTTGGTTTTGAGGGGGACCCAATATGGCGTTACTAATTTTTGTTTTTTTGGACGTCTTCATGGTCAAATAGAGCCAACATTTTTTTTCAAATGGATACCTATATTTTTCATAACGGTATCTTATTGTTTGGAAAAAAACAAACAGCTTTTGTTTCAAATAATTTTTTGTATGACTTCATTTTTTTTTAATATTTAACAAAATAATTTTAGATTTCAGATTTTCACTAATTTTTTACTCGAACCCCATTAACTTTAGAGGAAAAGTGTAAAATACAAAAAATGTTTATTCTAATCTGATATAACTAGAAAAATGATTTCAGATTTTTTTCAATTTAATTTTTTTTTTGCTTTAATATTTTGAAGAGCAAAAGTTGAAAACAAATTCTGATATAATTTTCTTAGTTATATCAAAATAAAATAAACATTTTTTTTATTTTACACTTTTCCTCTAAAGTTAATGGGGTTCGAGTAAAAAATTAGTGAAAATCTGAAATCTAACATTATTTTGTTAAATATTAAAAAAAAAATGAAGTCATACAAAAAATTATTTGAAACAAAAGCTGTTTGTTTTTTTCCAAACAATAAGATACCGTTATGAAAAATATAGGTATCCATTTGAAAAAAAAATGTTGGCTTTATTTGACCATGAAGACGTCCAAAAAAACAAAAATTAATAACGCCATATTGGGTCCCCCTCAAAACCAAACAACTTTTATTCGAAACATTTTTTGATTTAATTGATAGATAAAAAAAATTAGGGGGGTGATAGATTAAAATGGGACACCCTGTATATTATATCATTTTACATTTATTTTCTCAAATTTAATGTGTACCGTAAAGTACAGCCAGAAAAATATGTAACCATTTAATCTTTTCTGGCTGTACGCAATTACAAAAATCACTTACATTAATTTTAAAGATAAATTAGAAATATTTTGTTGATGTAGATTTATTAATAAAAAACTTTTGTGCATATATCAAACATTTCACAAATTCGTCGAACAATATTAGAAACAATGATCAAAGTTTTATGAATAGCATTTTTTACCAGTCACGGCTTACGTAGGAACTAGAAATATATGAAAAAATGCCTCTGAACCTTTTTGTAGATTACAAAATTTTCAATAAAAAAGTCAGCAAGAGCATATATCTGACTTTTTTAGTTTAGGCGTGAGGAACGCCTGAGTGACTGAATAAAAATTGCTATATTAATGTAGGCATCTTGAAAAAATAAATGGTGCCCGCCGCCCAACCGGTATTCTAGAATGTGCTCTTAGGTACAAAAAGGTTGGGGACCACTGTCCTAAGCTATTATAATTTTATATGATGCATACAAAAAATATTTCACTATTCAAGTAAATCTTAAAATAATAATTAAAGAAGGAAAAGAAGGACATTAAATTTTTTGCTGCAGCCCATTATTTGAATATCACTAATTTTCAGTATTTCTTGTCCCGAAGAAATTATTTCGACGCTTTTGTATTTTTGACGTTCTCGTTCAAATATTAAAACGGAAATAGCAGACTGTAAGTTTTAATTGTGAGCCAAATAATGTAATCGAAATTCTTATACAACTTTATACCAGTGCCGTATTTAGGGTCGATCCAGATTAACGAGCCGATCTAGTTCCAATCAAATATAAATAAACAATAAAAAATGAAATCATTCACACTATTGCCTTGTTTACAGGAAACGAGTACTCGGCCGAGCCAGTAAGCTCGGCCGAGTGTTCATCTCATGTAAACACAAAGTACAGTACTCGGCCGAGTGAAATGAACGAGCGAATTAATAGAAAGTGGTGCTCGGTCGAGCAGCATAACGAGTACCTCGGTCGAGTACTCATCTAATGTAAACAAGATATTAAGGTGCTACAAACTTGAAACATGAATTTTTTACAAGACTATGAAGCTGTAGATCTTAATCCATTACTTCCCGACTTTTTATTTCTTCGAAATTTTTGATCAAGTTCTCAATTCTTGTTGAAAATAAGACCAAAAAGATAAATTCAATACAATCAGTCGCAGACTAGATTATTATCATGAGAACCCAATGTCATATTTATAGGACAGCACTTTTTTTAACGACGATAGTCTGTACCTGGATTTATTTTTGAAATTATTGTCTTTGTTGGGCTTTATTTACACTCTCATAAGTAGTATTATACAATATTATACATGTCTAGTTAATTTAAAAACGATTTACTAAATGAAAAAAATGTAGCCATAAATGTGAGCTAGCTGGAACAATCACAAGATGAAATTTGGTATACGGTCGTAGATTGATGCCCCAAAATATAGAAATGATAAGATTTTGAAAAAAAAATCACCTACACCATTGTATGAGGTGACGTTAGAAAGGTACCCTAAAATACAATAAAAAATGTATCACGATTCACGACCTTTTGATTTTAACCCTTCAATCACGATTTATTTGCTCTTCAAAGTTATTATGAAAGCGTCCATCCATCCCCTCTTTTTCTAAACTATTCAAAAAATCTGAAAAAATTCCAGAATGTAGGTTTTAATTAGTACTTTCACTGAAAATTATAACGAACACTGTTAAAAATATTTTGGATCCTCCTTCTATTGAAACGTGAACTAACATTTTTTCCCACTTACCCCATTGAGTGGGGTATCATTTGATAAGTCTTCTAAAATGCAATAATAAAAGTCAAATGGCTTTTTGATTTTAACCCTTCAGTCACGAAAATTTTGAAATAACTCTTTTTTTATAAATCGTAGTGAGAATGACTACGTAACCCTATCATGTGCGTGCCCAACACGCACATGCTTGTTTATTAAAATGTTATAATTTGTCATTGTCTAGAGTTCGTTTTAAAAATTATTGTAAGTAGAGAGATTTAAAAAACACTTTAGTTATGTAAATCAAATTAACAACGTTATTATATCAGAGTTTTTTTTTTTTTTAGAAAATATGATAAATAGGACACTGGGAAGTAATGGGTTAATATTTGATATTATTTTCAACTTAATACCTCTAATCATTCCTGAGAAAAATGACTTTAACATAGAATTCTAAAATTACGGATTTTCTATCAACTAAAATTTCAAACGGGTCATACTGGTGTGATTAAAAAAGTACAGGAACGTTGGATCCGGTACTGTTTTTGTTCCCCACGTGATCTTTACATACAATGAACGGAGCACGGGACCATTCATAAATGCGACAGTTTATTTTTGAATCGCATACCGCGACTGAAAGAGGGTAGATGTACAGATATTTGGTCCGTTGCCAAATATTTCAGACTTGTTACATTTAAATGAAATACAATTCCCATCTTATATTTGCGTCATACGGATTGTTATCCGTTTTACTTTTATTTATACCTAATAATAATAATAGGTAAAATTATATACCTAGTGTTTTTTTATCGTAAAAAAACAAGCATTACGGTTGTGACAGCAATGAGACTGTCAGACACACTATAGGGAAATGTTTTGAACATCACAGCAAAAAAAGGTCATCGTTTCTGATTAAACATCGATGAGTCGCGTCACAAATAATACTCGTAACTTTTCTGCGTATGATCTACTTTCGGATATAACTAAATTAAATTAAACAGTTATTTATAGTTGAACCGGTGAACCGATCTTGATGAAATTTTGAAACTTCGAATCTCAAAAATTTCAAACGATGACCTTTTTTTGCTGTGATATTCAAAACATTTCCCTATAGTGTGTCTGACAGTCTCATTGCTGTCACAACCGTAATAGTTGGTTTTTTACGACAAAAAAACACTACATTGACTAGATTAATGTTCCAAAACAATACTCATTGGTGTTTCGTTTTCTCAGTGTACATTCATTAAAAATGAGAATTTGTTAATTTTCATCTAATATTTATAAATAAAGGAGCTGACAAGCATGAGGTATCAAGCCTATATGACAGTTTCCTTGAAGTTGTATGAATTATTTGATAAGTTTCTCGCACGTACGGTAAATAAACACCATTGGTATTAAAACAGTGATGATATTATGAAAATCGTTCCGTACGGTAAGCCCGGGCGCACATTGAGACGTAGGCGACGCAGCGCAGCGCAGGGCAGCGCAGCACAGTTTTTTACTGCGTGACTTGGGTGTCCGCACATTGAGACGTAGGCGACGCAGCGCAGCACAGTTTTTGCTGCGTTGTGACAGTTGTAGAAAACAATATGGCCGAACTAAACAAACTAGACCTAAGTTCTGAGTCTGATTCAGACAAAGAAATGGACGAACTTTGACTTTTATATTCATTATCAAAACGAAATAAGTCTATTTGGAAAAAAAGCGTATATGAAAAAAAGAAAAAGTCACGGTGAATTCATTCTAACATCGGAATTTTCCGATAAACGATTATATATTATATCTTATCTTATAAAATATAGAATGAAATATGAATAACTAGCGGGTACCCGCGACTTCGTTCGCGTGGAATTTAGGTTAGTGAAAATTCGTTAATTTCAGTTGGGTAAATAATACAGATAGATAATACAAATTTTTGTATGATAATCAATAAAACAGGTAAAATGTTACACACCCATTATTTTATCTAAAACATTTTTCGGGATATAAGGTAGCATATGTCCTTTCTCAAGATGCAAGCTATCTCCTTGCCAAATTTCATCAAAATCGGTTCAGCGATATAGCCGTGAAAAAATAGCAAACAAACAGAGAGACAGATCCACTTTCGCATTTATAATATGTATTAAAATCTTAAATATCTCGGCTCCTAAGTAAGATAGGTTGCTGTTTTTTCCTTATAACCCCCCACCCCCATGGTATTTTTCCCGCCAGATCGAATGAAACTTATTAAAACTCTTCATATATGAAAGAGGTTGAAATATATATATTTTCATTTGTTTTGATTTATATTCATTATACAAAATCGTTAATATCTCGGTTCCTATGGGAAATAGGGGGTTGTTTTCCCCCCTAAAAGCTCCCACTCCCGTAGTATTTTTCCCGCCGGATCGAATGAAAATAATTACAGCCCTTCATATGTGACAGGGGGTGAAATATTAAAAAAAATGCCCATACAAACATTTCCACCCCCTTGAAATTTCTTAGGGGATGAATTTTTGGGATTCGAAATAGCCTATGTCCTTTCTCAGGATGTAAGCTATCTCCCTACCAAATTCCATCAAGATCGGTTCAAACACAGTTTCGCATTTATAATATTAGTATGGATAAAAATGAATAGTAATAAAAACTGCGTGACACGTTTGCAGAAAACTGTGTCATAAACACTGCGCGACGCAGGTTCACGTAGGCACTGAACTGCGCTGCCCTGCCCTGCGTCTCAATTAGCGCGCGTAAATACAAACATGGGTTACACAAAAACTGTGCTGTGCTGCCCTGCGCTGCGCTGCGTCGCCTACGTCTCAATGTGCGCTCGGGCTAAGAGTCGCCAACTAATATTACATAATTAGTTAGTTAACAAGTTATAATACCGGACGTCAGTTTTTTTTTTAAGAAAAAATATTACATACACTACCATGCAAAAGTCTTTAGACACCTGTGATTTTGAATGGAAATATACAGATTTCAGGCAATAAAAATCCCCAAAATAGCGAAATGTTTACTCGCAATCAAAATAGCAAAAAAAAAAAAAATTCTCGTTAGCGTGGAAGACACTGTGCGTCAATACTTTCAACTTGAATAAACTATGTTAAGGAAAAAATTTCTCTTAACCCATTAATCCCCAACGTTGCGTAGACGAACATTTAAAAAAAATTTTTTTTTAATATCTAATTGATGCAATGACTTTTTTTGCTGCTGACAACGTTACACAAACTGTTTTAAACTATTCCACACTAAGTAATAACTTCCGTTTTTCCAACGTTTCGTAAACGCAACATTTTGTTGAAAAAATACAAAAAAACATGATTTTTTGTTTTCTTCAAAAACCGTTATTTGAGCATTTATTTAGTAATAAAAAATAGTTAAAACATCAAAATATATTTTTTTCTACCCTTGGGAATTATGGGTTAACATAGAAAATTGTAAATGCTATATTTTAGATATGCTATGATTATTACAAAAGTTATAATTAAGTACTCTTATCAACATTTACAATTTTTTATCAACCAATTTTGCAATTTTATATTTACAATACGCAAAAAAAAACAAGTGTCCGAAGATTTTTGCACGGCAGTGTATGTGTTAAGGGATTTATTTTGTGCCTCTATATATTTTAATTATCCTCATATATGTAAAATATTAACCCTTAGCCAGCAGACTTACGGGGAATCGCATAGCTGGCACTGTGAGGTCCAAATGACCTCAAATACGAAAATGTTTGCTGCGAGACAGTTTATAATTTTTTTTTGATTTGAAAAAAAAATACGATACTCTTATAACGCCGTTTTGATAGATCTAAAAGGGAATTTAGAGAATATCCAATATTAAGATACGAAAAACAAATTACAAGATGCTAAAAAAGCGGAAAAGTTACTGTTTTGATTAAAGGTTGGGGCAGATCTGACCCCAAGTGCTAGTTAAAGGATAAATATGTAGTAAATATTAGTTTTAAATATAATATCTAGAGCAGTGTTTCCCAACCTTTTTTGTGCTATGCCCCATCTAAGTCTTTCAAAAATTCTTATACCCCCCCCCCCAACATATACATAAATTTAATATTCAAAAATTGAAATGTTCACTAAAGAAACATGAATGATAGGTTTTAAGAAGAAATCACTAGGAAATTATTGAGCATATACAGTAAGTAAATTTTCATAACATAAATTGGAGAGCTGAAATTCAAGTATCTACAAAATAATTTTGATGAAAGATTTTTCTATATTATTTTAATTAAAATAACTAACCATAAAGTTAACTTAAAGTCTGGATGAGTCCATTTTCGAATTTCCCCCCTTAACAATCGAATTGCCCCCCTGTTATGTGGGGCGTGGGCCCACGTTGGGAAACACTGATCTAGAGCAAAAGCGACATTATCCAATTTTAGTTCGTATTTACCAAAACGAAATAACATTGTAAAAAAAAATAATTTCTGATTTATAAAACTGAAATCTATTTTAGTACGGATATCTACATTTATGAATATTTTCATATTCGTTTTAAAAACATCGATATTTACTTTTTGTTCGGTTGTTGTTACAATATTGTTTGTTTTTATCAACAATACAGAAAACATTTTTATGTTATATTTCCTTCAGTGCCTGAAGGCTTCAACGGAAACTGCGCGCGCTTATAAAATTGTTAGAATTAAACAAAAGATATGGAATATACATAAAATAATTTATAAAGAATATAAATACAGTAGAAACCAGTTATAACGACATCGGTTAATACGACGTATCGGTCTTAACGACTCAAAATAAAAGTCCTATATATTTGCAATTTTTCCGGTTACACTGGTAGAAAGGATTTCTCAAACCAAGTAAACCTTCTTTTGTATATAACGAAAACAATATTTTTTTAAGATAAGCAATAATCTTTTAAACCAACTATAGTATTCTTGAACTAAGGAATAACGTAGTTGGATTAAGAGTATGTTTCTTATATTAAGAAAATATTGTTTTCGTTATATACAAAACAAGATTTTCTTGATCCAATACAGTTTTTTCTGTGTATTTCGACAATTCGCTGTTTACGACCAATATTACCGGTTCCTTTTGTAGTTCAAATAATCATTCAGCCGAATTAATAACTTCTAAAAATGTGTTTGATAAATTTTAAACATAAAAAAATACATTAGATAAATGTAGGGAACAGCGGTTAAAACAACACGGCGAATAAAATGGTGCACCAAAAAAAAAAGCGCTAAAAATGTTCATATGTTTAAAAACTATTGAATTGCCTTTGTTTAGGTATAAAATGCGATTTATTGAAGAATAAAGATTTAGGACATGTTCATCTATGATTTACGAATCAAAATTTAATGAAAAAAAATTTGTAAAATATGAATTTAATTGGGCATAAGTAACTTATATTTAATACAGAAAATCAGAGACCTAATCAGTCAAGTAATATGGATCTAGGCTTCTGGGTGTAAGCCGTGTCGATTTGATCGTATTATAGACTAATGTTTCATCACACATTGCAGTGTACATCTTCAGGGTTCTTCTAAAAGATATTATCTAAAGTTTTGTATATTTATAATTATAATATTTGGACAAAATTCTCTTGGGTTTTATTTTCCTTCGTACGTCGCATCGTTTTGATAAATATCCTACGGTCTTTTTCATTGACATTATATCGTTAATATTATTCAGGATCACTTATATTCTTGTTACAAAAAATAATATTTTGTATAGTTTATATGAAAAGACAAAGTAAAAAAGTTGATAAATAATTCAATAGAAGGACGTGTAAATGTCTCAAAATTAAATTCCCGTGTGCGAACGGTGTTTTCTACCAAGAAAGTTATTTTTATAAATCACATTGATTTAGAAAAAAAAAACTTTATTTCCTAAAACTGTTCACCCTCGAGAGACAAAAAGTTGGAATCAACAATATATATTATATGTCAATCACATTAAATTAAACAAAAGGTTGTTGAATAAAATATTATATTGTATACAAGTTAAAGTAAACTTAACTTGATGAAAAATATTAATTAATTATTTTTTAATCAATGTAATTTTATTTTTATATTTTTGAACGCATAAAAATGGACATCTTCAGTATTTTTTAACCCCCCAACCCCAATACGATATCAATTTCATTGAGTTTTTCAACAATAAAAAGTTACTATTTTCTAACCGATTTTAAAAAGGGGGATGTTCTCAATTCAGCAAAACTTCGATTCGGACGATTTTTTTTTTGGAAGAGTATACTCATGAAGTGATCTCATATAAATTTTATCAGAATCTAATCATGGACTTCGAAGATGCACCAAGGAAAAAAAATTAAAACCAAGCCATTAAAAAAACTTTTATTAAGAAAGAAAAAAATAAAATCTAGGTAGGTACATCAAAAAATGTTTAATTAATTTAATTAAGTGTTTTTAGGATGTTTCTTGAAATCTATTAATTTTTTTCTTAAAAAGTTTTTTTTGGTATTAATTTCAAACAAAATAAACGAAAAAAAAAAATTAAACAGAATTATATTTGAAGAGTTTGATTTTACAAGTCCTAAGACGAAAGAAAGTAGCCGTTTCTTGTTTAAGAAATAAATATATAAGCACAGTTTTGGAATATAACAGGATGGACAGTATTTCTCTGGAACAAATTTCCCTGACTTTTCTCGGTTTTACAGGAGAATTTTTACCGTTTTTATTGTTTTTTATTTAAAATTTAGATAAAAAAACCTAAAAAAGGTCGGATGTTTTCAATTTTAATAGATACCTAACTGTTTAAATATTTGTGTGGTTTTTGCATATTTATAAAAAATTTCCTGACTTCCAACCAAATTCCCTGACTTTCCCCTAACATTTCCCTGTATAGCAAAATTCCCTGACTTTTCCCGGTTTTACAAAAACTGGCCACCCTGTATAGTCGTAATACGGAAACTGAATTGATATATAGTATGCATATAATATAATATATGAAAACCGTTTTTATCACAATTCACATTTCTAAGAAATTTAATAAAATAAAGTGAAATCGAAACGGGGAGCATACATCATGATTCTGACACAATTTGATTTGTTTTTTATATGAAATAAATAACACATTCATATCCAAACCAACTGTTTTTTTATTTTATTTTTATCTAACCAATTTTCGGCATATAAAGTAACTAATATCCTTCCTCAGAATGCAAGCCATCTCCTTATCAAATTTCAACAAAATCGGTTCAGCAGTTTAGCTATGAAAATACCCGTGACTTCGTCCGCATGGAATTTGTATTTGTTTTTATCTAATCAATTTTGGAATACAAATTAGCCTATATCCTTCCTCAGAATGAAAGCTATCTCCTTACCAAATTTCAACAAAATCAGTTCAGCAGTTTAGTCGTGAAAAGGTAACAAACAAACAGACAGAAAGACAGAGTTACTTTCGTATTTATAAATTACTAGCTGACCCGGCCACGCGTTGCTGTGGTTAACCTATACTTTAATTGTAGGTTATATGAAACGTTTGGAAGTTTGACATAGCGCCATCTATTGAATACTTACTCAATCCAGTCAACAGATGTCACCATCTGTTAGAATCGTTTGGAGCTAACAGATAAAGACAAATAATTTGCAATAAAATAATATTGCGATCATAAATTGAGATGTAAGCTATCCTATCTTTTAAGTTGGATCAAACTGCACACGGTGTACAAATTTGATTAAAATCGGTTAAGTAGTTTAGGAGTCTATCGCGTAAAACATGTGACACGTAATTTATATATATTAAGATAATATTAGTATAAATTATCTTTAAAGATTGTAATAACAACCAAGATAAAAATGTGTAACTTTTAATTCAATAATATTTACATTTATTTTATTTAGGTACCAAGATCTTAAAGGCTGGACAGAAAACTTTTCTTAATGTATTGATGTTCTTATTTCATTTTAAAGAAGCCAAAGCGAGTAACTTAACAAAACAAAAGTTAAGCTAAACATAAGAAATAAATACAACAAAGTTATACAATTTAGTAGAAAAGTTTGTATACTTAAAAGCACTTTACTTATAAAACCAATATCAAGAAGAAAGTGCGGGTTTAATCACATTATGTTCAAAACGACTCAATTATCAGTCCACTATATAGAGAAAAAAAACTGTATTGGACCAAGAAAACCTTGTTTTGTATATAACGAAAACAATATTTTCTTAATATAAGAAACATACTCTTAATCCAACTACGTTATTCCTTCGTTCAAGAATACTATATTGCTTATCTTAAGAAAATATTGTTTTCGTTATATACAAAACAAGGTTTTCTTGGTTTGAGTAATCCTTTCTACCAGTGTACCTCAAACAATTCTTTAGCACCTGTCACATTTTTTACATACACCTATCCCCCGATTTACACGGCACTTGTTTTACACGATTTCGCTTTTACACGATTTTTAAATTCACAATTTAAAAAAAAACTATGTTTTTTCCGCTCCATATACGCCTATACAAAGATTTGATGGCATTTTTGAGTTTTTTTCCTTCGGTAACCTGATGAAAATAACAGGGGATTCACGGGCTTGTAAAATATACATTTAGGGGAATCCCGGTAATCTGTGTGTATGCATTTCACAATAGAATAAATGTAAAATAAATTAAATATTTACTTATATTACTTTCATATGTTTGTTGTTTTATGAACTAAGAACAATTTTGAGTTTTCCAAGATGCCTGAATCATGCACATTTTTGTTTTGTTTTACACGATTTTACTTAGCAAAATCCAAGATTTCAGTTTACACGGTTTTATGCAGAACGTATCTACCGTGTAAATCGGGGGATAAGTGTATAACAAAACCATACAAGTTGAGATACAGTACATACATATTTAACTAAATATGTAACTGACAGATTTAATAAAAACTTTGTTCTTACTTTGATATATGGAAATTATATTCTTTGTTTCTGAAGAATGGCATATCTAATATTAGAAAGTGGAAACTTTTCTCTACTTTATTTAAAAAATAAAGTTAACAACTTCATTCTATTTTTAAATGATAATTATTTTGTAATTTTACATAGAATTTTGCATAAGTAAAAAAAATTCGGAGACATGTTTAAATAAAGTTTCTTGCTCAAAATATTTTTTTCAACCTACTGTATAAGTTTGGCACGCCAATATTGAAGTATTAAATTTTAGGCTTCTTTCATTTTTCTGAAATCTCTCAAGAAGTAGTGAGAAGCGATAAAAAAAATCGAACAAAAGGTACAAAAACTAATGTCAGCTTTAAAATGCGTTTTAGAACATTACATTTTCACAAATATACAGCTGTTTAAATAAAAATAGAAAAAATCAAATGCATTTTACGTGTTAATATTCGATCGCTCGGTAGCACGTGTTTTTTTGTATACATTACTTTTTTCATACCTTTAAGAAATGTGTGTGGGGGGGGGGGGGGGGTGATCTTAAAGAAATTCGAAAACAAGAAAATTAATGGCCACTTTAAATGTACAATTACATTAATTTGAAAAAAATATTTAAGGAGATTGGCTATCCAAACCGAAATAATTGAGTCTCAAAATTATACATAATTCTCTTAAATCTTCGATTTTTGTAATATATTGAAGTAAATATATAGAAGGTTGTCCTTATCTATTATCAAATGTAAAATTAAACTAATTACACAGCAAGATTTCTTTGATCCAAAATATTTGATCATATTTCATAGAAATTTCCAATGAAGTTACACTTATTTATGTATTTCTCCACTAATTGGGCAACTTGGTGTCTTACACTAATTTTATTATTTTATTTTCATTTCGTTGAAATTATTATGAAAGATGAAAATTAGTAATGAATTCTACTTGTGGGTATTAAAAGTTTTTATATAAATACTGTCACTTATTTAATATTGTTTAGAGATCGTCCCCCACAGCCCCCTGGTCGGTCACCAACTCAGAATAACTGTCAGTACTTAATTTCAGAAACACGTAATTAGAAATATTAAATTCACTATCATATTTTCAGAGATTAATAATTATCATATACAAATAATACTTTTCTTTTGTGAATTTGATGTTTATTAGTGTAAAAATGAGTTTTTTTTGTCGTGAAATTTTTAGCACAGTCTTTTTTTTAATCTGTAATAAATCATATCTATATCCATGATCCAATAATACAAGGTCTGTCACGATTATTTCGACAGCCGCCATTTTGCATATCGTTTTGATGACGTAGTACATGTGCCAAAAATTAACAAATTAAAAATTGACATTTTACATATTAATTAAATTTAGAATTAAAGAATATAGAAGTGTGAAGTGAAATAGACACTGAAAAAATGCGGTACTGTGTTGTAAAAAATTGTTTCAACTGGAAACAGACAGATAATATAAATATTAAATTTTTTCGTTTTCCAAAAAATCTTGAAATAAAAAAAAGTGATTTAAAGCTTGTGGTAAAGAAAATGTGAATGCGAAATACTACAGGAATTAAATCACAATGTGATTATTTAAAATTCCACGTTAATGCAAGTGATAAAGTAGATATTCCACTTGATGTAAAAACATTATTTTTTAGATGTAGGATGTTTTTCAGCATTAGAAGTTTGAATAAATTTATAAAAAATGAAAAATCAAAGAATAAAATTAAAAAAAATTATTATGTAAACTGTATTTATCGTTTTTTTATTTATATTTCGTTTTTCACAAATACCTTATTAGACAAATTTAGTGTTGGTGACGTCACAGTATAAAACAAGTGAGAGAAGTGAGCTGTCAAACAGACCTTGTATTATTGGATCATGATCTATATCTATAAAAGAGTTTGTCCTTAACCACTCACTCACTCACTCACTCATATATCAACGTACAGCCCAAACCCCTCGTAGGTGCCTTCCTTTTATGGTGTAAGCACCCATTAAGAAAGGATTTTTCGAAATTCAACCCCTACGGGGTTAAAACAGGGTCAAAGCTTATATAAAAAAATATTTTTTTTTGTTCGCAATTAATCCGAAATATTTACGTTTTTTTATATAGGTAATGAATAAAAATCAATATAAAAAATATAATATATCATCCCCTATCAAGTATGGAGGGTTCTAATTAGTTTACGCGAGCGAAGCCGCGGGATTCCGCTAGTAATACTACAAATTGCTTTGAGTCCCATGATGGACTGTATTTGTCTATTTTTTATCTTCAATCTAAAGCACTAAATTGCAACAATCAAGCAAAAATATCATTGGAACACCCGTGTTAGTAGACAAATGCCCATTTATATATTATGTTCTACATGAAAATATTTGAATTTACAAATCAAAGAAAAGTTTTGATTTAATTATTTCTACCCTCTATAAAAGGAAATTATATTTTTCTACATGTAAACTCGAAAACTACTGAACTGATTTTAATGCGGTTTTCACCAATAGTTAGATCCTTTTTCCATGATATCACATCATACAAATGTCATTTATGTACACTGCCGTGATTTTGAATGTCAATATAGAGATTTCAGTCAATAAAAATCCCCAAAATAGCGAAAAGAATATGTTTACTCGCAATCAAAATAGTAAAAAACAATTTCTCGTTAGCTTGAAAGACACTGTGCGCCAATACTTTCAACTTGAATAAACCTGACCTTTCAGGCATATAATTCAAAAAAATTCCTTAACATGGAAAATTGTAAATGCTGTATTTTAGATATGCTGGGATTATTACAAAAGTTGTAATAAAATTTTTTATCAACCATTTTTGCAGTTTTATATATCTATAATATGCAAAAAAAAATGTGTGTCCAAAGACTTTTTAAACATTTTATTAATTTAGATGTATATTTTGTGGATATTAATCCAGGTAACACCGGGTCAAATACGCTATTAATTAATTCAAACTCAACATTATTAAATAAAGATCAGTGATAATTTGAATTGTTTTGAAACATATCATATAACAAAAACTGAAGTTATTCAGTTTTCCTTTACTAAAATATTTATCATCTCTAAATACTTGACGAATCCTTTGAAGGACGTTTAACAGGGAGAAGATGAAGGAAGAATAAAGTGCCAAACAAAAGGAATCCGCTTCATTATTTTGGAAGATTGGGGGAAACTTGATGAGAAAAGCATCACAAATAAACGTTCGGTCTGGAAAAATCACTCCAAACGCTATAAACCTTCGTCTGCAACGTTTTAAGGATAATTTGCCAATTTACCAGTTTAAAGTTCAAGTGGTTTTTCTCATAAACTAATAACATATATAAATATTTTTTGCTGATTATTGACTACATAAATAAATAAATGGATTTTACTTCCATGTTCGAAGAAATGGAAGTATTGTAATACCGTCAAAAAATCATGTCCGAAAAAAAAGCAGATTCTGATTGTACTAACTTCAAAACGTAAAGAAAAGTTAATTTCCGCATGGCGGCTGTGCGTGTGTGTGTCTGTGTGTCTGGATGTAGAATTTTCTTCCGTGTACGATAACTACTGTAAATATGCACCGATTTGAATTATTTTTGGGGAAAATGTTTGCCTCAGTGAGTACTCCAGACCTATTGATTTTGGTGCTAATCGGATTAGGGGTTTCCGAAATATTCGAAATTTTGTACCAATTATCGTCTAAAAAGTGAGTATTATCACACCAATTTAGATAAGACTTGGTATACTTGTAGTTCAATCCAATCTAAGGGGCACTTATTTCATAAACGTGCCCAAAAAGCCACTGAAGGGGTGAAAACCACCATCAAAATTTTAATTTTAAATACTATTAAATTCATGTTGCCATGGAAACAAACGCAGTAAAATTCAAATGTCACATTATTATTATTCTACAAAAATGTGTATTATACAACTGACATTAGAATATTAGAAAACTAATATTTATAATACAAAGGTGAGTTTTATATTAAAAATTATTGTAAAATATATTACAGAACATGGAAGTCATGTATGGTTCCCCATACCGATATTTATAATATTTGATATGATTTTTTAACACTTAATATTTTCCATTACTAACATTTTAACTCATTACTTCTCAGTATTCTATTTATAGGACATCATATTTTCTATTAACATAATAGCGTTGTTAATTTCATTTACATTACTAAAAAAAATTTTAAGTCTTTCTACTTATAATAATTTTTAAAATGAACTCTAAAATTCATTCAATGACAAATTATAATACTTTTAAAGCACTTTTAAAGTAACTGTGTAATTATTCCAGCTAGCTGACATTTATAGTTATATTTTTTTCACTTACAATTAGTAAAGCTTTTTAAATTGACGAAACTATATTTAACATTACTTATGAGAATGTAAATAAAGCATAACAATAATAATAATTTCAAAAATAAATCTAGGTACAGACTATCGTCGTTAAAAAAAGTACTGTCCTATAAATATGACATTGGGTTCTCATGATAATAATCTAGTCAGCGACTGGTAATTATTATGTCTTGTATTGAATTTATCTTTTTGGACATATTTTCAACAAGAATTAAGAACTTGATCAAAAAATTCGAACAAATAAAAAGTCGGGAAGTAATGGGTTAATAATGAATTCTAATTTAAATAATATAATATTAAAAACAAAACCGAACAATTATTGCTATATCTTTGTTATTAATGGGGCTAGAAGGTCGATTAAATGGGTAAAGGTTCGGTACTTTTCCAGAAGAAATGATTACGTAATCAGAAAAACAACTGAACGGCGATTTTTAGAGATATTTTGAAAAATGTGTTCTGATAAATAAATATATGGTCTTAAAATATATCCAGGTGAGCAAAAATGATCGGACCCCTAAATTAGAGAAAAATATTAACTGTAAAAGTTTAAAAAAAAAGTTCACGATTGATTCGATCAAAATAAACATTTTTTTCTCTCAGTTTGATGGTTTTTGAGTTATTGAAAAATTGATGCAAATAATTATGGCAGCCAAAAGTTATTTTTTTTTGTCGTATAATACCGCAATATTAAAATATGTCTCGTAAAAAAAGTAATTTCAAAGTTTTAATAATTTTCTTAAACCTTACAAATATTACAATTAATATTTTTCTCTGAAACTCAATCTTATTTCATGGACCCAACGTTTCTCCCTCACACTGAATTTTTTTTTTCAGAACATATTTTTTCTGAATAAAAAGTTGTTTTTTTCTCTGAAACATATATATAAATGTTAGAAACAGAAGTGATCCCTAAGGGACGTATATACTTTTTTTAATAAATATTTTCTTTACAAACTTTTAAGAAATTAAAAAAAAACAAATTGGTAAAGAAAATAAAAAAGTTATAAATTTTCATATTAACGACTTATTACTTAATCACAAGATTTATTACCTTCAATTTTATTTGAACAGTTTTGAATTGATTAATCAACACTTATTGATTATTTTACTATCCAATCAATTAATTTTAATTAATAGAATAGTTAAATTAAACAAAAATGGATATAAATAAAAAAATATGTATAAAAACAAGTTAAAACAATTCGTTATTTAACTTTATTCTTAAAATAAAAATATGTCAATAATGTTATTTTTAATAGTTATAATTGATTAAAGTACCACTTATAAAAATTAAACTTTTGTTTCTACATAATTTATTGATTTTTTTATATAAGCTACTTCATAAATAATTCCATTTTTATAATGCATGTTTCCTTGTACTTTCTTTTCAATTACCAATCGTTTCGAAAAAAATGTAAGATATTTAATTAAATAAGATTGAAGATAGTATTATTCAGAACAATACATTATGTTGTAATTCAAAAATAATTATAAAAATTTGAAAATTGATTTAAGGGGGAAAGCCACTTTGACGGAAAATATACATTTTTTTCTTACATTTTTTTAAGTACATACATATTCATAAATATGTATACATAAAAATGAGTTAAAATTTAGAAAATTGACGGAGTTACAGTCAATTTAGTGAGATGAGGTAGCGCGGCCGGTTATGACACAACAAAAACAATAAACACGTTTATCTCGAAATGACATTTTTCGACCTGGTTGATACGATTCCTCAAAGACTAATGAAGCGATTTCATTTTTTTTTTTTATAATTTTCGTAATTGTAGTAACTATGCTATCATTGCACGTAGCCGATTTTAAAAATTTTGATAATTACTATTTTTAAAACCGCTCTAATAAAAAAATAGGTCTTAAAAATTAAAAAAAGAAAAATTTCAAACGATTGTTTTTTTGTGAAAAAAATAAAATTTAAAAAAAATCGGTTACGTGCAACGATAGCTACATTCATATAGATATTGATTTTTTCATATAACCCTTCTCGAAATTTCGAGTCAACCGTAGAGAAAAATATTTTTTTGGTCATCACAACGACGCTCATAACTTTGTAAATATTTCATATTTTTCAATAAAAACTGATATTAAATAAGTTGAATATATACCTAATAAAACGTTCTTTACCTGATTAAAAAATAATTAGCTATATCTGTGAAAAAAATTCCCAAACATTGACAATTTTTTGACTCGTCACAGTGGCTATCCCACTTAACCAATATCGTTATAACCGGTTTCGACTGTAGTATTTATTTTGCGCTCTAATAAACTAACTAAATATAAATCACTTTTAGAAACGGAAGGTTTTTATAAAAGAAAATGTATAGAAAAATTACCTAAAGTAAGTTTCATCAATTCCTAACTTGCTATAAATTGTCAGACGAAATAAAACATAAAAAACAAAATGAGTTTTCCCCAAAGAGAACTATTAGAGTTTGAGCAGATTTTTCTACATTACCAACAGTTGCTACGTATTATAAAACAATTTAATGTTCGAAGAAAATTTCATTCAATTTCATTTTCAGTATACTTTATTTGTGTAATTCGAATAAATGGTATTACAAGATTCTAGTTAGAAAAGTTTATTATTCATTCAACTATGTATTTGACTTCTAAACAAATTGGAAATTGTCGTTTAAAAATTGAAAAGGAGATTATTTTCTCTTTGTATTATTTTTCCTGGTAAAATAATTATTTACAATTATATGTTTATAACTTGATATGTTTTTTTATTGATCTTATTTCTAACCAACTTTTAAAAAAGGAGGGGGTTTCAATTTGATATAAACACGAAAAATATGCACCGATTTTTTTTGTAAGAGTTTACTCCAGATTTGGTTCCATATATATTTTCTAGAATCTGGCGATGGACGACTTAAAATAAAACTAAACCCACTGAAAAATATATAAAAATTAAATTAAAGTCGGTACCAAGTCCATAAAAACTTAATAAGAAAGAAAAAAATATCAAAACCCACACGTGGGTGTTGCCGAGTAACCCACTTGACACAACTCAAAAAATACCCTTGCCAATCGATTCGTGAATCAATCCCGAATACAACGAGGTACATGAAATCATATATGAAAAATTTTGAAGGGGGGGGGTATGACCGGAAAAATTCCTAAAATGGGCTAAACTAGAACTACAGAGCTACAATTTAGCGAAAACCCTAGGTTTCTAGGTGGTCAGGGGGCCGGGATCTCGCGGTGGAAGCCAGACGGACAAACGGACGGAAAATCGAATTTTTACACATAATAGGTACTTTTCAGTATTTATTTGAAATCAATTTTATTTCTTTCTTAAAAAGTTTTTACTAGAAATATTATCTGTAATATTTGATACGATCCAAACACTTTATTTGTTATTATATTTTACTTTACCTCACCCACCTATAATATAATAACATGCAGAAGTGTTGGAGACCCTTGTTAACCCTTAAATAGGTCACTTGTGAGCAGCTATTCCTTTATGTTCAACCCGAGAATATTTTGTACCTTCCATATACAATTTAAACACTGTTTAAAGGTAAACATAAAATAGGTATCTACATATATGAAAATACCCATACAAGCAGTATTATATTAATGAAGTACTAGCGCACTGGGCTCGGTGTAACCCAGGGATATAAATTTAATCTGAAATAAACCTACTAAACATTTGTTTTTCGACTTTTGATCTACACAAAATATACCTACACAAATGATATAGGTACCTAAATCTTCCTCGTGAAACACCCTATCCATTAGTGAAAACCGGATTAAATCCGCGAAAGAATCGTGCAGACAGACAGACAGACGTGGCGAAAGCCTTTGTTTTATAAGTAGGTACTATGTACAGATTTTGAAGCAAACATTATGCACTCAAATCTCTAAACGACGACCATCCTATTAACGTGCCTTCCGAGAAACGAATGGCCAACTGCTCTATGTAACGACCTTCCCCTATCCCCACTACAATACTACCGTGACTGCTATATTTCTGCGCAAAATTTAAATTCACCAATTAACGTTAAAGTCGGCACGGTGGTGGATACCCCTCTAACTGACGTTATTAGGAGATTTTGAATTACCGATGCCTACGTTGTTAGGAACGACAAGTGTAATTTTCAAAATGGACGGTAATATAACTAATGAAAAAATAAATATTTTATACATGAATGAAGTTAGTACAATCTACGTACAATCAGAATCTGCTCTTATCTCGGACACGATTTTTCGATGGTATTTAAAATGAAAATTTTGAGGATGGTTTTCACCCCTTCAGTGGCACATTTATGAAATAAGTACCCCTTAGATTGGATTAAATTACAAGTGTACCAAGTCTTATCAAAATTGGTAAAATAATACTAACTTTTCAAACGATAATAGGTACCAAATTTCAAATATTTCTGAAACCCCTAATCCGATTAGCACCAAAATCAATAGGTCTGGAGTACTTACTGAGACAAACATTTTCTCCAAAAATAATTCAAATCGGTGCATATTTATAGTAGTTATCGTGAACGTAAGAAAATTCTACATCCAAACACACAGGCATACACACGCACAGCCGCCATGCTGAAATCAACTTTTCTTTCGTTTTGAAGTTAGTACAATCAGAATCTGCTTCTCTTATCTCGAACACGATTTTTCGACGTTATTATGTCTTCGAACATGGAAGTAAAAATAGAAACATTGTAATGTATTTACATGACGACAATGACTAAAACATAAAATTCCTTAAATCTTATTTCAATTGTCAACTATATTCCTTATTTACTATACAATAAATCAAGACGAGGGTTTTAACATTTTAACTTATTCTGTATCATAAAAATATTCGAACCTTACTTAAAAACACATGTGTGAACTTTTTGGGTGGCCGATTTTCAAAACTTTATTACTAGAGGCGTGACAATTTACAAATGGACAATCCCTATACCCTATGACAAGACATAACAATTCACATATATATGGGTAACTTAGAAATTAACGAACATTCAGTCGATATTCAGGACTCAGTAACCATTCAGTCGATATTCAGTAACACATTCAGTCGATATTCAGGACTCAGTAACCATTCAGTCGACATTCAGGACTCAGTAACCATTCAGTCGATATTCAGTAACACATTCAGTCGATATTCAGTAACACATTCAGTCGATATTCAGGACTCAGTAACCATTCAGTCGACATTCAGGACTCAGTAACCATTCAGTCGATATTAAGTAACACATTCAGTCGATATTCAGGACTCAGTAACCATTCAGTCGACATTCAGTAACACATTCAGTCGATATTCAGGACTCAGTAACCATTCAGTCGACATTCAGGACTCAGTAACCATTCAGTCGATATTCAGTAACACATTCAGTCGATATTCAGGACTCAGTAACCATTCAGTCGACATTCAGGACTCAGTAACCATTCAGTCGATATTCAGTAACACATTCAGTAACACATTCAGTCGATATTCAGGACTCAGTAACCATTCAGTCGACATTCAGGACTCAGTAACCATTCAGTCGATATTCAGTAACACATTCAGTCGATATTCAGGACTCATTCAGAATTCAGTAACAAACATTCAAACGACATAAATAAATACAAAGATTTGAATTGAACCTCGTGCAAGCAACATATACTTGTACATAATAACAAACAATTAAAATAAATATAATTACAAACTCAATGTTGTTTTATTTTCTTGAGGATTAATACAACGACACATTACATAAAATTAGTGTAACCGAATTGGGATACATTACAATAAATTGGCGTCTCAAGTGGAATATACATTGCAACATGTTCTAAGATTGATCCCCCTCCCCAAACCCTATAGTACAAATGGTATTAGATTATATAAATTATATAAATGTTGATAAAAACGAATACAATGTCGGCGAAACCGCGCTCAGGTTTTTAGTATTTTTAATGATTAGAATATTAATTAATTTATTTGATAATTTTAATGTATGTAAAAATAAATTGGGTACTATATTTTTTAGTTCAAATATCAACGTGAAGATCAGAATTTCCATTTTTCTAAATAATATTAACAAAAAGGTATTTATAAAACGTAACAAAAAAAACCCGGATGAAACCAGTAACCGATATAATATTATTAGTTATAAATATTAATGGAAAAAACATAATGTTTTTTTAGCGTTTCCGTTCGTATAAAAGTCTCGGTTAATTTAATTTAATTTTTCACTCCCGTTCCATCTGCCCCGAAGGATAAAGTTTTTTTTTATCTAAGGTACAAACAATATAATATTTTCTATAGAGTCCGCCAATCTCGCTGACTTCGGGCTCTTTCCAATATATCTCTCTATCTCTCTCTATGTAAACTTCACTTGTATTTGTTTATTCACATTTATTTGTTTGGGTGTTTTTGATCATAGCAGGTTAAATACGAAACATAGCAAACAATATCGTACGATTTTACGATCGAGTCAAAACATATAGGATCTTCTTTGTGTGTATTATTAACAAGTCTATTGCCGTGTACTCTTTTTCATGTCAATTGTATTTCTGGGCGGAGAAAAATATTTCATAACAATCACTCAATTTTTAAAGATATGTATTTTAAACACATTTGAATTCACTTTTTTTAAATGGGAATGCCCATTTGTTACCACAGATTTCGATTGAAAAATTAAAAATAAATACTTTTTGTTCTTAACATTTTTTCGATTTAACCCAAATTTTGGTCATAAACAGCATCTCATTTAACGTAGGATTCTAATTATTTCCCCTTTAAATTAAATAATTAGGTATTTTGTTTTTTGTACTAAAACAATTCGAATTGAAATTATATTTTTTACAAATTACAAACATACCCTTTACTTTACAACTATTTCTGTATTTTATCAGGATTCAAAAAATTCAAATAGGTTTAGTTTAAAAATCATCACCCCACAAAAAAAGTGGTCTGTACTTTACATGTGACATATGCTACCCAAAGTGTTTTGGCCTCTTGAACATTAATCCGGGGTCAGAATCGCTTCTACATCCTTCAGTCTTCAGCAAATCATAAAAATCTTCAGAAATTTGAAGGAAAAAATGCTAAGAACAAAAGGTATTTTTTATTATTTTTTTCAATCGAAATCCGTGGTAAAAAATGGATGTTTCCATTTAAAGAAAGTTAATTCTGGTCAAAAAAACACCACTTCTGGTCTAGACCGGAAGTCGTAATATAGACTATTCAATGGCCCCTTCGGTGCCCTATAATTATTGTCTGAAACTTTTTTCGAAATAATCGAGTCCAATCGAGATATTATTTTGTCTCAAGATTAATGGGCCATCCTGTATATGTATGTATGTACAATTTTATTAATCTGTGTTTAAAATTTTGATTTTATTTTGACGATATCTTCGCTTACAGACGGTAAATTTCTCAAAATTTCAGCATACTTATGAAGTTTTTAGTTTTTCCGATAAAAAATCGAATTATTACGAATTATATCAGTTTTAACGATCTAAAATGAATGATGTCGTTATAACCGGTTTCAACTGTACATATTAAATGTAAATAACAATTTTCAACATCAATACTGCATTGCCCTAAATTGTTTGTGACATTAATATAACAACAATATTAATAATAACAATAGTATTTCAATTATGTAATAATTCAAAATGTGATTCTACGAATTCAAATGTTGATAAATTACCAATGAACAAAATATTTGTTTTGATGATCAAACACGCTTGACGTATAAATTTTCCGTATTCTTTTTGTGTATCAAAAGAGAATGACATCAAAATAAAATTAAAACACGTTTCATAAAACGTGAAATTTTCATAAAAAAAAAAACAAACCCAAAGAAAGGATTAAATGAAATAAAAAAAAATTCACCTGAAACTTTTTTTTTCGCATATATGTTTATATAAAATGAAATATCATTAATTAAAGTGAGACATTAAACAAATGAACGCCGCTTTGTGAGCATTAGATGGGTTCTAGACGCGTATTAGAGTTACCCTCTACCCGGAACGGCAATCAACCGGATTTCCCCGGAGGCCCGGACTCGATGCTGACACTCTCAATGAGAATATATTATTACAACTGCAGCAAATATATTACTGTTTGTTTGTTTACATGAAAAGTTCTAGGTTCGATCTTGCAAGGTATTGTTTTCAGAACTTATCTGTCTAACTTACCTACGAACGTACGATTCAAACTGTAATTGGAATGGATTATACCGACTTATTAGTTGGTTCTAGATCAGTGGTTCCCAACCCCGAAAAGATTTCAATCTTTGAATGGACTTAGAACTATCGATTACCTTTTTTTAGGTTTTTTTATTTCAAATCTATTAAAAATTTATAAATGATTATAAATTTTTAACCTTGTGGTCCCTGCTAATAATGAAATCAAAGTGGTTCCTGGTCAAAAAAAGATTAGGAACCACTAAATAAATAAAATTTGACACATGAAAATTTACTGAAAACTTTTGAATTTCAGATTTCGTTAAAAGTATGTTTATTAAATAGAAAATGATGTGAAAAGTTGAAAATTTCGAAGCGCAGGTATGTATCTCAAACCATTATCAAGATATGGCATCTCAAAATTTTAATTTGTTCAAAGTTTTGGAAAAAATTGCCGTATTTTTGAATGTTTGGTCGGATTTGATTTTTTGAAGTCAGCATGTCAAAATCTATATAATAACATGTATAATATTTTAAACTCGAAAAAATTTTTTTTTGCTGAAAATTGAAAAAAATCAAAGGGGTATACTTTAAAAAAATGTCGTTTTTTGACGAAAATTTTTTTATCGAATTTTCTAATATTATACATGTCATTATATAGATTTTGACACGCTGATTTCAAATCTGTCAATAAAAATCAAATCCGACCACACGTTCAAAAGTTACGGTTATTTTTCTCCAAAATTTTCAAAAATCGAAAACTTTGAAATGCCATATCTCGAGAACGGTTTGAGATACAGACCTGCGGTTGAAAATTTCAACTTTTCACAACATTTTCTATCTAATAAACATAACGAAATCTAAAATTCCCAAAATTGTAGTAAATTTTCATGCATCAATTTTGATATTGTCATAGCAAAATCAACTCAAATAAAATAAAATAAGAAAAGGAATCAAAACTAACCTAAAACAATGTATATTTATAATGTATTGTTATTAAATACTACAATAGAGCCTCGATTTTGAAGAGACTGATAAGAAAACACAAAAAAAACGTACTAACGAAATATTTTAACATGGGGTCTTACGACAGAATGCTGGCAACTAAAAAAAGACGAGGTTCCACTGTATACTATATAGAATTAATTACATAATCGTTGAAGGAAATGAATAAAAGAACAAAAATTTTGAAGAGATTAGTTAAAAAAGAACAAAAATACACTTTCTAGTTTAACCATTTTCTAATAAAATAAAAATAAACATAGTGATAAAATACGAATATAAAAAAATGTACTGAACCTTTTTTAAAACCCCCTTATGTGATGCATTTTGTGTCTTGACATTTTGCTTGGAGTGAATGAAAGTAAACATAAAAACCCTCTTACAATATCCAGCTGAGAGAATGTTTTCTTTTTATTGAAATATCGAAAATACGTATTACTTTACTTTTTATGAAACATGTAAATACAATAACCATAACAAAAAACTTTTTTCTAACTTTATTACTCCATACATGATAATATCATTAAAAGTTTAGTACAATATAAAGACATTTTATTGTGAGTAAAAACGAATTTTGAAATAATTGATTAAGTACTTTTGCTGAATATTGACAACAATATTAAAAGAAATTAAAATATGAGATAAAAAGTGCACTTTATTATCTTTTGAAAAAAAGAAATCGTTTATAGATATTTAAATTCTTTGGAATATCAGCTTTTTGATACCCCATTATTGAATAAAAACCATTTTTGGCTACCCATATTCCCCCGTCAAAAAACGGGAAAAACCTAAAATGGTATTTTTATAACGAAGATCTATTATTGGTCCATAATTACACTAAACATCAGCTTTCTAGACCAAATTGTTCAGTTGCTAGAAGGCTATGACAGACAGTGTTGAGTCAATAAAAAAATCTGATTTCAGAACTCAAAATAACGGTATGGAGAACCATACATGACTTCCATGTTCGATAATATCTTTTACAATATTTTTTAAAGTTTTATGATACATATTTTTGTAGAATAATAATTATTTGACATTTGAATTTTAACTCATGGACATAGGATATATATTCCTATGTCCATGTTTTAACTACGCTTGTTTCCATGGCAACATGAATTTATTAATATTTAAAATTAAAATTTGGAGGGTAGTTTTCACCCCTTCGGTGACTATTTCGGCATGTTTATGAAATAATTAACCCTTAGATTGGATTGAAATACAAGTGTACCAAGTCTTATCAAAATTGGTGAGATACTACTCACTTTTTAAACGATAATTGGTACAAATTTTCGAATATTTCCAAAACCCCTAATCTGTTTGGCACCAAAATTAATAGGTCTGGAGTACTCACTGAGCCAAACATTTTCCCCAAAAATAATTCAAATCTGTGCATATTTACAGTAGTTATCGTGGACGGAAGAAAATTCTACATCCAGATACACACACACGCACAGCCGCCATGCGGAAATCAACTTTTCTTTACGTTTTGAAGTTAGTACAAACAGAATCTGCTTTTATCTCGGACACGATTTTTTGACGGTATTACAATGCTTCAATTTCTTCGAACATGGAAGTAAAAACTGATATTAAAAAAGAAAATCGATAGGAATAAATCTAAAAATGACAACTATTCATCAACATTGTCTTTTCTATCATATTTGTACAAACATTAGTAAGGCTATTCAGGGTGACCAGTATTTCTCTGACTTTTCCCGGCTTTCCAGGAGAATTTTTACCGTTTTTTCATGTTTTTTATTTAAAAAAATTAGATAAAAAACCTAAAGAAAAAAAACGTCATTCATTAAATATTTGCGAGACTTTGTGTGATTTTGCATTTTTATAAAAATTCCCTGACTTCCAACCAAATTCCCTGACTTTCCCCCGTTTTTCCAGACACTGGTCACCCTGCTATAATTACTACATACATATATTTGACGCAATTCGATACAACATAGCTGAAATATTTCAAAATAACATTATTAATATAACATCCCTGAGTATTTAAGCCAGTATTGACGTCACATTCCTTCGTCAGATGTAGATTACTGGTTACTGTAGGGGAAGAGGGGAGGGGGATAAATTCTCTAAGGCGATCAGAGCTTGTGACAAACCACAATACCAAGGAATTATTGGTAAATCTACACCGAAGGATATTCTCTGTCATAATAATATTTTTAGTATAATACTACGCGTTTTTGGAAAATCCATTATAAATAGAAAATACAGAAAAATACTTGTTATTTAAATACACAACTCGAATATCCGGTATAATGCCATGATCCAATAATATACAGTTCATTTGTTCTATATTGTGACGTCATCACAATGAAATTTTTCTAAAAAGGCATTAATAACAAATGGAATATAAAAAAATAAACGACCAATACTTTTTAAGTAATAGGTTTTTTTTTAATTTAATTATCCATCAACTATTCGAAGCACAACATGCATAAATTTCTTGTAGATGTAATACGTCATCGACACGATATAAAATGGAGGCTGTCAAAATATTCAAAACATACCTTGTTTTATTAGAGCATGGATATAAACACCAAATTCCTTGCGACCTAACCAAGCTAAAATGGTATTACCAAAACGAATGGCAGCTGTGTTACGTTTATATTATTAAATAAGATCAAATAGACAAATATTTAATACACCTTATCAGACAGTTCTCATGCGGTGTTAACACCGAAAAAACAAAACAGAAATACCGTGTCTTTAAAATACTTCGTATTTAAAAATGTATAGGTAGGGTTTATTGCTTTTTGGTCATAAAAACAACGTGTTTCTGTTTTTTTTTTCTCAGTGTAAATGCCGCATTAGAATTCTTAATTAAAATAACGTTAATTTGATAAAACCTAATATTCATATAAGTACGTATTAAAATTAAAGGCAGTCAATAAGATCGATTTTTTTATAACGATGGAGAAAACATATAGTGAAATAAGTAAGATTTATAAAATGCATATTACTTATTTCTAATAACGACTGTATATGTTTAGATAAAATATATCCGCGGCTTCGAAATATACTACAAATTGTGGTCATCCTATCAGATAATAGCATAAAAGAACATATTTCACTTTATTTTAAAATAAATTATGTATATTTTTTGCAAATTACACGAAAAAAAAAATATAATAATTTTTGAAATTTTATCTATGACGGGAACGCTATGTGATTGGTTGCAGCTCTAGTGACGTCACACGCATGTTGAGTTCGCGTTTTATGCTTTCTGTGTATTATATCAAAGTATTATATTCGATTTTTCAGCTATTTTTGAAGCAGTTTTTAGATAAATTTTATTACTAGTGGCATAAATATTCGTTTCGAATTTCAAAATGGAATTAAATTTTGTGCGAGCTGATTATAGCAACGCACTAAAAAAGGTAGACGCTTTTATGGTTGCACTTTTTTTAAGAATAACGCTGATTACTGTGCTGCGGAACTTAAAAATGTGAAAACAGCAGTGTAAGTACCACATAAAACATTTGAAATCCTATATGCTGCAATATTAAGCCATATTAAGAGGTTAGGTACCTATTAAAGATGTTGGTTAATACGGAGTGTACGGGTGGCCGCTGTCAGAATTGTCAAAAATCACGTGTATAGTTATTTAGAAAAGATGTTATTTCGTTTTATAAGAACCGATATTTTTAGCTACTATCTAGTTAAATATTACTTATATCAAAGTGATCTTCACACATAAAAACATTTGTATTCAATAAAATACTCGTTGGATCTTTTCAATTATTGTAACCACATTTTTTGTCTTTTGGGATTTTTTGGAACAGAAACAAACAGTTTGTGTGGACTTTTTATAGACGTATTTATACATTGTGGCACTAGACACCATTTATACACCATTCTATCCACTAAATTTGAAGATGAAGTTTCTTCAGATGCACTGTTTTATTAAGGCAATGACTTATTTACGTGCGTGTGACGTCACACGCACCATATGACCAGCGCCATGATAGAAACAGCGTTTCTGACGCAGTTTTGAAAATTTAAACTTTAACATTGATTTTTAATGATAATACAGTAGATCTCCCCGAAATATCAATGTAGTGTGCTTATTATGTAATAAAGAATAATTTAAAAATATTTTCTAAAATTAGTCAAATAGCCTATTGTGTTTCCTTAATACAAACTTGCCTTAAATGAATTATCATATACCCTAAAAAATTATAGGGTTTTATGTTTTTGAATGTGAATATCACATAAAAATCGGTTAGATAGTTTTTGTATCAAGAATTTAGATTTGTTATGTATGCATGTATAGACGAATAGATTTTTTATATAAGTACATACATATATTTTTATTAGTAGTTCAGAAGCTAATATGCTTATTAAAATTTATTGCTAACAGGAAACCAAATGCTATGGTATAAAAAGGTATAAAAATTAACGAATTAACAAAAATGGACTCATATTAGTGAATTTGTTAAATGAATATTATACAAATATAATTTACAATATCAAACATATTCAAAATTGAAAATAAGATTGAAATAAATAAATAAAACAAATAAAAATTCTTCAATAAGGTGTAAAATACTTTATTTTCAAGCGATATTAGGGGTGAAGGGGGGAGGTTAATTACAACAATAAATCAAGAGGTTTTTATACAAAAACTTCCACTTGTGTTATTAGTTTAGTGCATTGGGATTGCAGTGAGAGGCGTTGATTATAAAAGGAAACTTGAAGAAAACTTGGAAAATTTATCGATCTCCTTGTGACGCAAATTTACACGCATCTATTGATGTTATTTTTAGATTTTTTCCTCAAGATTCTAAAGAATATAATAGAAGTACAAATGATTTATAGACATGAATATATATATTTATAGAAAATGATATAAGGCAGCAAAAAAAATAAGAAGATAAAACTGTTTTTGTACGATGAAATAAAATTCAAACGAATAGAAGTTTAGAATTTTTTTTTCTACAAAAAAAGTATATACCTGCTACTATAAATATTAATTAATTTAAACAGTTAATTTGTTATTTCTTTTTTTTAGTTTACAATTTTCCCTAATACGATCCTGCTCTAATTAAACTTAAACATAGTCTATAGTCCTAACTTATCGAAGAGTGAAATTTCCATAAAATTCGGTTCAGTAATATTTTTCTCCTACCTCTGTCCAGATTTATTAAAAGGATAATTTTGCCTAAAAAACGAAATATACACGGATAAAATAAACTTGAAGAATTAGTTTTTTTCTGTACAGGGAAAAACTGCAATTCTTAAGGTTTTTTTTATATGGACTCAAAAATTTCAAATGATTTAAATTTATTATTAATATTGATTGCCCGAGAAAAATTGTAGATTTGCAAATATCTAGACAGATCTGCATTTTGAGACATCATATTTTTCACTGGTTTTTGATCTGTGGAGACTTGCAAAGATCTACAATGACCTACAAAGATCTAAAATGATCTAAAAAGATCTCTAAAGATCGACGTAGATCGCGATAGAGATTAATCGTTGTAGATCTTTGCAAGTCTCCACAGATCAAAAACCAATGAAACATATGTTATCTCAAAATCGAGATCCGGGTAGATCTCTGCAAATCTACAACTTTTTACCGGGTGGATAAATTAAAATTTATTTTAAAAAGTAATATTTTTTATATTCTTACACCTAAAAAGCATCAAAAATAAAAATAAATTATTATACATGTAGAGGAATATAATTGAAAACAAAAAAACGTACACTTCCATGCAAAAACATAGCAGGTACACGCGCTATAAAAGTAAGATTAAGTGGAAACCTGCCAAGTATAACAACAACAAAAGTAGAAATAACAAACTCAATGCAGACATAATCCTACAGCATCGCAAAGCTTTCACTCACACATAAGTTTACAGCGTGGTACTGCCAGTACTACGTGGTTGAATCAGTACCAAAGCTGTAAGTACTCGTTTTAATACACATACTATACAATGCATTCTGTAAGCTTTTATATATTTAACTTATAAGTTGTTTATATGTTGACATTATAAAATATAATACCTATTTATTTAACTTAAAAAATTATATAATTTTCACTATACACTGAAAAACTATACTGTTAATTTTTAACATAAAAAACATGTTAACGGGAGGACGAAATTTCATTTTGTGAAAAATTAATCGGTAACGTAGTAATATTTCATACCAACAGTATCAAAAATTACTATACCGTATGCTAAAATAATTATAAAACTTAAATAATTATTTTAATTATTAATAGTCAGATGAAAAAATTTCATTAACATTTTTATTTATTTACGATGCGTAGGAATGGGGAAAAAATAAAAAATTGCATAGATTGATGAAAAAAATGTTGATCCTAGAAATTTTTAACACACGACATGGTAAAAATTAAAAGAACGTCTACTACAATTCAATATAGGTACTGTAGGTATAGCAGATTCTATGACGACGATAGGTCAGATATGAAAAGTAATATAGAAACGTAGTAAAATTATAGAGAATGTACGTGAAATTTTCATATGCAAAAAATTAAATTAAAGAATAGCGTATATTTCTTTTTCAGAGTAAATAAATTTTAATAGGTACTATGTTAAAATTTACCAGTAGGTATGTAATTGTAATTTTTCATTTACCTTATTTTAAATTCTACCGACTTTTCTGTTAATTTTTTCTCTCCTCAGGTTCACAGCATTTTCTGTTAATTTTTAAAAGAATATTCTCTCCGTGTAGGGTGAAGACAAGGTGTATTTCTCTCTAAAGCATGCAAAGAATCACATAGATGCGTATCTCTTTCTTTTTTTCACAAAAACGCGGTTCCTAATCATTCTGAAAATTTGCAGTTATCTTTGTAAAGGGTCGATTACGGGCCCTAGTGGCCTAAGTGCCGGAGCCTCGGCTTCACCCCTCTTACGAAGTTCAAAGGGTCGATTACATTAAGCGAGCTTACTAGCTACAAGCCAGTGAGTTTAGAAGCGGACGAGTCAGCTAGTGCGATAGTGATGATTTCCACTCGCTCAGTAGCAACTAGCAAGCGAGTAATAGTACAGTAAAAATAATAAAAAATATACATTTTGAACACAAAAATTCTTTCATCAACGAAAATTGGTACATATATACCTAGTTTTATACCTAAATTTTAAGAAACCGTTGAGCGTAGGCGACTAAAGGGTGCAGGGGTAGTTTTGTGGGGGTGAAAGGGGTGAAAATGTGTTTTTTTCATAAATAACATCAAGATGGCTTATTTTATTGAAAAATATTTCAGATGTTTTTTGTAGCTCTGCGTTATGCAGTGTTTACACCGAAAAAAACAAAACAGAAACATCGTGTCTTTAAAATACTTCGTATTTAAAAATGTATAGGGTTTATTGCTTTTTTGTCAAAAAAAACACCATGTTTCTGTTTTGTTTTCTCGGTGTAAACACCGCATTAGACCTTTAATTTATTTTTCATTTTATTCCAATAAATTAAAAATTGACCGAGATACGGCCGTTACAATCTGAACTGTTTATGTACGAAGCGTGGTAACTCAATTTTTGTCACGGTTCCCGTTTATAATTCGCACATTGCACTGTTCTATCAATTTTAAAGGATATTTATATTTTTCGTATCTAAATTAAATTCTCTTTACGTTGGTATCAGTAAAATTACAAAAACTTGAAAATTAAGAAAGATAACGGTTTAAAGGTAAACAAAAAAAAACAATAATTATGAAAAACTCACATTAAGTTTTCACAACCTTCGAGTTGAGATAAAACTAAATTTTATTGATGAATCCATAAGATATGGTATGTGCTTTATAAAATTCATTGGACATTTTTTTAATTCAATTGCTATTCAAATTATAAGTAATCTGTTTTTTATGGTGTCAACCCTCTTTTTTATTATCACGAAATATCATATCCCAATATGAAATGAAAAATTATAATCTGCGAAAAAAGTAATATCCTGACAACAACTATAAAATTTTAATATAATCCAAAATAATACCTAAACTATTCATGACTTGAATATAAAGTAAATTACTTTCAATAAGCGACAGCGAAACTACGAACAGAGAAAGTCAATGTTTGTAGAAGTTCTTTCTAAAAGAATAGACCGCAGCATCTAAATTAAATCGATATAAGAACGTGATACGACATAAACACATAATGTAATGTGTAAACACCGTCGCGATTTCACAGAAAACTGTATTTTGTAAGCCAAACGATAAGGGTGGAAGAGCATGAAAAGAAAATATGATGTCATTTATTAATTTAAGACAAATTGATATATTAAAGTGTTTTATTTTAAACATTAATTAAGCATAAAATCATTAAAAAATATCTGCCACGGGACTTTCTTATACGTAATACTGACAGTTATAATAAAAGATACAATAAAATGAATAAACTATAGAAATATTATTTTATACATTACTTATAAAATTTTATATATCAAAAGAATTTTGTTTAATGTAAATACTAAACCGGAAACGGATGTTTACTGTTGTCATTTTTTTAATTTTTTGAAATAAGACAAAAATGTGTTAGATAAAAAATGTCAAGTATGTTATAATCTATAATTTATTCCTCATGCATTTTTTTCCAATATTTATGATGTAGCCAGAAATAACTTTTTTATAAATAATTAGTTAAAATAACCCACACAGTTTACTCTCAGTATTACGTATAAGAAATACCCATGGTACCAATGGCAAACGCGTACACTGTTTATTCTCTGTAATACGTATAAGAAAGTCCCATGACAATCATGGCAGATAATTTTCTTCTCTGGTATGAATCATTTGAAATGTAATTAAAAAAGGATACATTTAATTTGTTTTATCGAAAAAATGAATAGAACATAAACTATAGATAATAATATTACCTATAATTTTTAACTTGATAATTTTTCTCTAACTTGCACCGTTTCAAAAATCAAAAATTGACATCAGTAAACATTTAACGTTTCCGGTTAAAAGATTGTTTTCAAAAATAGGAGGTTTTCTTCCCAGACAAAAATTAATCTTAAGTATAAAATTAAAAATTTGTCGTATTTGAGTTACAGCGCTTACAGACACAGACCGAAAATGGATAATTTCGAAAAAAATGAACTTTATAATACTTACTTATACTACATGTATATTTCATATAAAGGTTGTCCCAATAAGAGTGTCTGATTTAATTTAAATAAAAAACGTATATTTTATTGAGCGAGTGGTGATTTTTTTATTGCATTGTAAAATAGACATGTTCCGATTAATTATGGAATAAAAAATCCGGCAAATGGCCCCCGTGAATCGGAATACAGACCCTTGCTCTTTTCATGTTTGCAATGACATTTTCACAGAGATCCGGCTCTATCTCACCGATGACGCGTTGGATCTCGGGCATGAGCTCGTGAATAGTCAGTGGCGCATTGGCATAGACCTAAGATTTCACAAAACCCCAAACGCGACAATTTTGTTTGTAAACGAACCCGTTCAAATGAAAATAAGCATCATCGCTGAAAATGATTTTTTTTTTAGAAAAATCGGCTTCCACTTCATTTTGCTCCACCAACCGTTCAATGAATCGTCGGCGCTGTTCATGGTTTGCTGGTTTGAGCTCCTGAGTGAGCTGAACCTTATAGGGATGCAGATAGAGATCTTTCTTAAGAATTCGCTGCGTGGTGCTTCTCAAAATTTGAAGTTGTTGTGAAATTGATGTTCCCGGGTTTTCGACAACATTCTCGTTTACAGCAGCGATGTTTTCGAGAGACCGAACGGTACGCCGACGCACAGAAGACTTACTGTCTATAATCAACCCATTTTCCTCAAATTTATTGATTACTCTTGACACATTTAGTACATTTTCACGACCGAAAATTCCGCGAAGTTTTCGAGCGGTTTCAATGTAACTTTCCTCATTTTTGTAATGGGTTTTCACTATGATAACGCGTTGTTCGTTTGTGTAGCGCTCCATAATCAATAATCGGAACATTCGTTAATGACGATTTTCAAATTTCAGAGCTGCCTCTTGCACAGAAAAAAATGGCGCAACATTTAAATCAGGCATTCTTATTGGGACACCCGTTACATGTGTATAAGACAAATTACAAATGATAAAATTCTATGGCACAGATAAAAATTTAATTTGTTATGAGAAAAAACATTGTACATGTGTGGTTAAAATATATCCGGATGTGGTCAAATATAATCGTTGGGGAACATAAGTTCACGACATTTATGTATTACCAGCAATTTAACCAAAAAATATTTGTGATACGTATCTAGATATATATTAACTCAAATATATGCTACATACATATTGTAAAAGATTAATAATCTGGATTAACATGAATAATAGATTAAATAAATGTGGTATTTAGAAACTTTCTGATATATTAAAAGATTAAAATATAATAATTAATTTTGATTAATTTAATTTAAGTATAAAGAATTAAATATCGCCGAGAAAATATATTGAATATTCTAAAAAAAACTTTGTAACACATGTTATATACCTTCTTACGAGGAGGGGGGGGGGCGTCGCATTCCCCATTCTGTTATCAAATAAATTGATGCAATATTTTAACCATAATTTACTTGTAAAAAAATTAAACAATAATACTTAATTAAATATTTTTCTACAAGTTTCCCCCTTTTGAAAAATTTATTGCAGACGCTCCTGCCTACGTATCATATAATATGATAAAAATATATTTTGTTGATATTATTTTGCGATGTTCAAAAATAGTAAAACATTGAACAATATCGAATTTCAAAATGAAAATATACATATATTATTTATATAGGTACAATTGGTACATCATTATAACACGATTATCGAAAACTCAAATAAAAACAGGGAACGGTAAAAAAATATATATATACATAACTGAATGGATCCTTTTTATTTTATCTTATTATTATTCACAATTTAAAAAGGTCATAATATAATAAGTATATTACAATATATTTTTAATGTTACGTTCTTTAAAAAATCATGATATTGGCTTAACGATGTTTGGGACGTACAATCAGAGACAAAAATAATATAAATCTAAATTAATTGAAAGATCAAAATTAAACTATGAATTATTAACTTTAAATGCTTGTAGGAAATTGCTACATAAGCAATATTAGTACTTATTATTAAAACCTTATTTCCATAGGTGGGCATTAACTCGTTAATCCGTTAATCGTTAATTAACGAAGTTAACAAAATGGTTAACGGATTAACTTTTAAGTTAACTTAAAAAAATGTTAACGCTTTTGTTAACTTCCGTTAAATTTAACTTCCGTTAACTTTTTCCGTTAACATTGGTTGTTTGATGAAAAATACATAAGAAAGTTGTCGAAATAGCTAAAAAAAAAGTCTTCAAACATTTTGGATGGTTAACTGTTACCTAACTCTTAACGGTTAACTTCCGTTAAAATTTCAAATTTTTGGTTAACTTTAACTTCCGTTACATTTTCGAAATTTTAACGGTTTAACGGTTAACGAAGTTAACTTTTCTATTAACGGATTAACGATTAACGAAGTTAACTTTTCGATTAACTGTGCCCACCTATGCTTATTTCGTATTTTAACTGTTATTGTAGCCAAAAAAATGAATATATTTGTTAATAATATGAAAAATTTTGATTGTGAATGTCATTTAAATTCATCTGTCAGAAATAAAAAACCTCAAATATTTTATTATTAGTATTCAGTGCACTGTTGTCAATTTATCACTTTTACTTTATATAATGTTTCCTTACACAATAATTTTTTTCTCTGAAATGAGTTAGTAAAAACTAATAAGTTTTATACAGAAGTAAAACAGATAGTTTTTACTATAAATAGAAAAAAAAATCTTTTTACTACGTTTTTTCAATGTTTAAATAAGGTTTGAATTAGATTTTTTTTCAATTTTTCATAACAAGACGTGTTAAAATGTGCAAACTTTAAACTGCTATAACTTTTAAACTTGTAGTAAAGGTTAAATTTACATTCTGTCAAATTTTTAATATCTTGTGTATGTTTTTGTTTACCGCCAAAACATCCTTAAGAAATAGTTAAAAAGATAACAAAAACTTTTTAATTAATTGCAAAATATAGAAAAAAAGAATAGGACATACATTATCCTTCACTTAAACATATACATGATGTCCCGTTAACATACAGGACATACTGTACATACAAGAAATTGTTAACCGACAAACAAAAATCTGCACAAATTCCCATAAACCCCCTGACCGTACCTAAACCACCAAACCTTAATTTAACCACAAAGCTAGAACCTGTTGATCACAATTCTCGAAACTACAGATTTCTCCACCTACCACAAAACACCGCCCTCTCTCCCCACCTACAAAAACACTTGCTCAAACCTTTAGTCAATTTAATCAATTCAAAATACATAGCATCTTTAGACGTTATTGTGTTAAAGTGTTATTCGAATCATTCATCAATAAGCAATCTAATCATTCACGCTCTATGAAGAAGCAAAACAAAACTTAATATTTCTTCGAACTATTGTCGTATTTGATTGACGTTTCAATGAAAAAATTAGGAATATACAAAATATTCCTAATTTAATCTCCATAGTAAATTGTAAAGTATGTGATGAATTTTACATCGGGCAGATTAAAAAAATATCTATTCAATTTTTATCGAGATATAAAGTAGCCTATGTTCTTCTTCATGACGCAAACTATATCCCTGCCAAATTTCATCAAGATCAGTCCAGCGGTTTAGCGGTTAAAAGTTAATTTAATAAACAGACAGACTTCTTATCAATAACATTCGATGAAGAAATAAAGCAAAACTTAATATTTCTTCGAACAATTGTTTATACATATTTGATTGACGTTTTTTCAAAGAATGATTCAATGAACAAATTAGGAATCTACAAAATAAATTGTAAAGATTGTGATGCATTTTACATCGGACAGGTTAAAAAAATTGTTTTTTTTTTAATAATTCAATTTTTATCTAGATACAAAGTAGCCTATGCCCTTCCTCATGATGTAAGCTATCTCTCTGTCAAATTTTATCAAGATCAGTTCAGCGGTTAAACCGTGAAAAGTTAATTTAATAAACAGACTGACTTTTAATCATTAATGCTCGATGAAGAAACAAAGCAAAACTTAATATTTCTTCGAACAATTGTTTATTTATACATATTTGATTGACGTTTTTTCAAATAATGATTCAATGAACAAATTAGGAATCTACAAAATAAATTGTAAAGATTGTGATGCATTTTACATCGGACATGTATTTTTTTTTTTTTTTTTAATAATTCAATTTTTATCAAGATACAAAGTAGCATGTGCTCTTCTTCATGATGCAAGCTATCTCCCTGTCAAATTTCATCAAGATGAGTCCAGCGGTTAAGCCGTGAAAAGTTAATTTAATACACAGACAGCCGGTTATTTTCGCATTTATAAGATTAGTATGGATGAAAACATACAAGATTAATACGATATTATATTTTTTGCTATCCAGGAGGTTTAGCAGTAACAAATTTTAATTTACAAACGTAAATTTTAATAACCGACGCTTTCAGGATTTATTCGTACATATATTGATTTTTTAATTACCATAAATTTCAACTATTCTCGCATTTAGCTCTGTTATGTCAAGTATTTTTAAACGATTCTCTTTTTTAATTTAATATTTGTTTTCACATTACGTAAAAATGTTTTCACATCATTAATCACTATTAAAAATTATAGGGTCGTAATAATATTATGAATAATTTTGTTAAAAAAATAAACAGTGTTTTTTAACTCGATACGATGTTATACTAGTTCTTTTTTATATCATGTTTTTAAGTAATTAAAGATGAAAGTTGGATAATTTAAGATAAGCTCTTTTGAATTTAAAAGTCTTTCATTTTTAACATTGAGTTATCACTCCTGTAATTTTTTCATCTCTAAGGTTGAAGTAATTACTCAATGTACTTTAAAACATTAACTTATATTCCGTACAATCTTCAAATAAAAATACGGTATTTCACATTTAAAAAAAAATATCCAAATATAAACTGAAAAAATGTGCGATACGGAACACTAATAGCGCAAATTCTAACTCGCACGTTAGTATTTAAAAAACACTAAAATCAACTTCACAATGTCTTGTACAGCTACATACATACAATAAAGACTATGTTTTATACAAGATGTGACACCAAAAGATAAAAAAAAGAAGGTAGGAAAGGATTCTGTAGTAAAGTTTTCTTGTCAGTCTTTTTTCATTAAAGATACATACACAAAAGTGCATGACGCAGAAAATGGCGGTCTTAGTATCAACCAGTAGTACAACTTCAAACCTATACAAACATTGATGGATTTTCTTATGGGTCTAAAGAAAAACAAAGTTCACATATCACGAAAAGATAACACAAATGTTTAAATCAAGTCCAGTGGTTCCCCAAGAAATAATAAACCATAATTTGTGTAGAATAGATTCTAGAAATAAAGAGGATCCAAGATTGGAAACCACTGCGTTTGAGAAATGTTTGAAATTAATACAAATGCAAACATGTTTTATTTTATTTATAAAATATCATTTCAAAAAAATGACTAGGGAGATGGAATGGGCCATATTTAGTTATGTTTTCCCATATATTTTTCTCATAGTAACTTATTGAAGTTATGATGAAAAGTAGATACAGTGATGCCTCATACAACGAACGCCTCGCTTAACGAACGCTGCGAACTTTATGTTCGTTCATTAGGCGACTCACACAACGAATCTCGCTTCACTCAACGGACTTCATCGTATTTCATCTTGCTACAAGTTGCCCGAACTTGACGCGTTTCACATAACGAACTTTTCGCATAAGGAACTTACTCCTGGAACGAATTACGTACGTTGTGTGAGGCATCACTATTTTTGTTATCAATATTTGAAATTTTGTATTACTTGTAATTGAATATGAAATTTATCCTGTCAAACCATTATTATATAATTTAAAAAAATGTAGCAACACAATCTCAGTAAAGTGTTATCCTAATGAGCAAAACAAAAAGCAATTGCCTAGGGCCCCCAAAACCAATCTTCTATAAATTCAATTATTACGAATTTTTCTTGTGAATTTCACAAGTATAATTATTGATAAATGATTTCTGGAATGTCTTAACTCAATACTGTACATAGGGCCCCCAAATTTAGGGGCTTAATAAAGTTACAACACACCACGGAACTGCTGATAATCTAAATCTTTAATAATAAAAATAACAAAGCAGTGTAACTTATTTCTATAAGAAATGAATTGTAAAACCGTTAATAAAACAAATAAATTCATTTTATTATTATGACACAATTAATAAGATATAATAGTAGATATTAATAATGGTTTCAACATTGAAGGTGTACATTTACATAGAGAATCTTTACAAATTCAAAAGAGGATTTATATTTAGTCTGTTTCAAAAGCCTTTTCAATCCAAGGTGTACGTGGATTATTTAAACATTTTAAAGAATACATTATTTATTACGTTGTATTCTATGTTATCTGGTATTTATTTTTGATCCAACAAAATAATCTCTTTTTAATCAATTTATGTTTATTTATAATTAATTTGGTTAAATTGAAATATAAAAATTCACTGTGTATCAAAATATAATAGCTATTTTATATAGGTAGTATTTTATAAAAAAATACTTCGATATAAAGTCGATTAAAGTTATTTAACTATTTTCTTATTATTTCTAATTATTTTTATTTCTAATTATTATTATTTCTAATTATAAACTATTTTCTTTCTATGAGTATTACTGTATATCAGCAGCGCATTTGATCCGGCTTAACCCCCCCCCCCCCCCCTCTATTTTCTGAACTATCGATACAAAAAATCTGAAAAAAAAAAATCCAGAATGTAGCTTTTAATTAGTACTTTCAATGAAAATTATAGCGAACATTGTCAAAAATATTTTGGACCCCCCTTTCATAGACTGAAAAGTGAACTCACATTTTTTTCATTTACCCCATTGAGTGGGGTGTCATTTGATAGATCTCCTAAAATGCAACAATAAAAGTCAAATGACTTTTTGATTTTAACCCTTCAGTCACGAAAATTTGGAAATAAATGTTTTTTTTAATAAATCGTAGTGAGAATGACTACGGAACCCTATCACGTGCGTGCTCAATTTTATTTATTTACTTGCCCATTTTATTATATAAATAGATTAGAAATATTAATTAAAGCAACCCTGGAAAATTAACTTCAAATAAAAATTTTAATTGACCTAACTTTAAACACGCGAATTCTTATTTAAAAAGAGATAATTCTAGACATAGAAATTAACTATAGAATAATAATTATTTAGGATGAAAATTTTAAATACACCAATTCCCCGATTTACACGGTAGATACGTTCTCCACAAAACCGTGTAAACTGAAATCTTTTGCTAAGTAAAATCGTGTAAAACGAAAAAAAAATGTGCATGATTCAGTAATTTATTTAAGTAAAACAAAAGTCAGACATCTTGGAAAACTCAAAATTGTTTTTAGTTCATAAAACAACAAAATATATGAAAGAAGTATACGTAGATATTCAATTGATTTTACATTAGGAACAAAAAATTAAAAAAAGACTTAAAAATTAATTATCTCCTAAATGTATGTACATTTTATAAACCCGGGAATCCCCTGTTCTTTTTATCAGGTTACCGAAGGAAAAAAATTCAAAAATGCCATTTTTATATGCGTACATGGAGCGAAAAAAACATTTTTACTAGTTTTGTTTAAAATTGACAATATAAAATCGTGTAAAACAAGTGCCGTGTAAATCGGGGGATAGGTGTACTAACATTGGAGAAGGACTTCTTATGAAGTCGAAACACGTATCAAGTGACATGTGATTATCTTTTAACTGACTAATAAACCATATTATCTAGAAGGTAATAAAGTTATAACAAAAAGTCAAATACAAAAATGATTTAAAACAAGTAATCATGAACGAAAGTTTAAACGAGAGTAGAAAGACAAAAGATTTATTACCGCTGTTGTACGAAGTGCGATAGCTGGAAGCTGTTAGGGTCGAGATTCTCGCATACCTAAACTTTAAGCTTTGTGAGCATGAAAGTTTCTATAGAGTCGTGAGAGAGGTAATTGTATCCGAAACAACGCAACAAATGAACAAAGCCCTGGCTAAACTAAACACCGCGTTGTATTTTCATACAACTTTGTTAGGCCTTTGTAAATTTAACTCGCTGTCACATGATGCAGTATATACGAGATACCAATTTTATAAAAGATCATGTCAAACGTGCTCCCATTTTTCATTTATGTTTTTCATTTTAAAAATGTGCGTACATTGTAAAAAGAATTAATTAGTTTAATGTATAATTAGGAGACAAAAATGCGACAGGTTTTCAAGATGATAGTATACATGTGCATATTATACAGGTCACATTAACGGGTAATGTTTCAATGATATTTTTACTTAATTGATGCAATTTACTGCTTTAGATTGAAGATAAAAATTAGACAAATACAGTCCATCATGAAACTCAAAGCAATTTGCAGTACTATACGATACATATACAAATTAAAATAAAATGGGCAAGTGCTTGTTGGGCACGCACATGATAGGGTTCCGTAGTCATTCTCACTACGATTTATAAACTAGCTGTCGGATCCAATTTTACCCGGGGATATAAAATTAAACTATATAACGTATAATGCTGTGGGGTGCGATCCTTTAGGTCCACACAATCAACTTCCCAACATGGTATGACTTACAATACTTGAATACTGATTACTTATTGTTTCCATAATTAATATTACTATGTTATAGTTTGTAAATATTTTTTTTAATATGTATATGAAAAATTTTATTGTAATTTATCAGAAATAAAACTCACCCCTTGTATTATGAATATTAGTTTTCTAATATCCTAATAATGTTAATAATATAATGCACATTTTTAGAAAAAATAATCTGACAGTTTGAATTTTGAATTGTGTTGTTTCCAAGGCAACATGAATTATTAAATGTATTTATTAGTATGAAATTCAAATTTTGATGGTGGTTTTCATCCCTTTAATGGCTGTTTGGACCCATATAAAAAATAAATACTGAAATACACGTTTCATTATTTGTATTGTATAGTATTTATTCTAAGTTCCGACTAAATTCGACCAAGAAAAAAAATAAAAATGAAAAAAACACCCTTTTTACCCCCGTAGGGGTTGAATTTCAAAAAATCCTTTCTTTCAGATCATATTCACGTCAAGACGCGTCGATTAGCACCCCAACGAAGTCAATAGCATTTTTTGTTCGCGAGATTTCGTCCCGGAAAAAAATGACACGTACGTACGTACGTACGTACATACACACACACACACATACACACATACACACACACACACACACACACACACACACACACACACACACACACACACACACACACACACACACACACACACACACACACAGAGACATTTTTCTGAAAATAGTGTCAATATACTCTAATGCCCTTGAAACATGAAAATATGTTAAAATTTTTGATTTCGATTTTCGGACCAATTACAATAACTCCCTATTGGGAAGTTAAAAAAGAGTTTTTTCAAAATTTTCGTGACCGAAGGGTTAAAATCAAAAAGTAATTTGACTTTTATTATTGCATTTTAAGAGACCTATCAAATGACACCCCACTCAATGGGGTAAATGAAAAAATGTGAGTTAACTTTTCAATCTATGATAATATTTTTGACAATGTTCGTTATAATTTTCAGTGAAAGTACTAATTAAAAGCTACATTCTGGAATTTTTTCAGATTTTTTAAATTGATAGTTTAGAAAATAGAGGGGGGGGGGGCGCTTTTTTAACGACTTTGGAGAGCAAATACATCGTGATTAAAGGGTTAAAATCAAAAAGTTCTAATACATTTTTTGTTGCATTTTAGGAGACCTCTCTAATGACACCCCACTCAATGGGGTAGGTAAATTTTTTTTTTTGAAAACACTTCATTTTATGGAAAGGGGGCCTAAAATTTTTTTTTTACAAAAATCTTATCATTTCTGTTTTTGAGTCATTAATCTACGACCGTATACCAAATTTCATCTTATTATCTCAAAATTTTTGAAGACGGACGGACGGACATGGAGAAACTATAAGGGTTCCTAGTTTTCTACGGAACCCTAAAAAGGGACTGTATCACGACAAAAGTGTAACTCATTTTTATGTCGTGTTTACACCGAAAAAACAAAACAGTAACATCGTGTCTTTTTCACAATAGTGCAATAAACTCCATACAATTTTAAATACGAAGTGTTTTAAAACGCTGTTTTGTCTTTTTCGGTGTAAACACCGCATTTCATTTATAAACACCAATTACACAAAAGAAAAGTATGGTATTTGCATATGATAATTATTTGTCTCTAAAAATAGTGAATTCAATGTTTCTAATTACATGTTTCTGAAATTAAGTACTTTGACAGTTATTCTGGGCTGGTGACCGACAATGGGACTGTGTTTTACGATTTCAAAATAATATTAAATAAGTGATAGTATTTTTATTGTAACTTTTTATAATACCCACAAGTAGAATTCATTATTAATTTTCATCTTTCATAATAATTACAGTGAAATAAAAAATAAATTAATTAAAAAAAAATTGTGTGACACCAACTTGCCCAATTAGTGGAGAAATACCCATGCATAAGAAAAAGATGAATAATAACGCATGCGTACAAGTCAATTTAAATCGGTTATGCGTGAGAGAGAGAGCGCTGATTAGATGTATAAGAGAAAGATGGAAACTATGTATTTTGTAAATCGTTTATGAGTCAAAATAATAATTCAAGATACCTATCACCAAGGTAAATAAATATATAGGTAGTCGTTGACCAAGTGGTACGTTGGAGTGGGAATTGACGTCACCAGGCGGATATATTCAAATGTTATAAATTTATAATTGTAAAAACATTCATTAATTTATTATTGTTTTCGTATTTTTTGATATTTTAACAATACATCACAGAAGTACAAATTCAATATTACAAAATCATAAAAAGCTGTTAACACGATATTGCCCGGTTTCTGAACTTAAGAACAGTAAAAGTAATGCTTTTCGAATACACCAATTTGTCTGTGACAACGTTTTATGATTTTGTAATGTCGAATTTGTACTTATTTATATACCTTGACCTATCAACTATTTTTTTTCAATATAAACCCTGTAATCCATATTGTTATTATTATTAAAACTACCTGCATAACCACTTTAATTTACCATATTATAGAATATCTGATATGGTATATGGTATACAGTATACATATTACCATGGTGAAATTGAAAACCGATTGAAGCTAACAGTAATTGCCACTACATATAGAGAACTGGTGTGAACGCCTGAACGGTAGAGAATGAACGATTAGAGCCCATTTATGTCGATAGGTTTCCATGTGAATATTTCATAAATCGGAAAATACTATCCAAAGTGAAACAGCTTTGAAATATATCGGAGGTGTATCTATAAATGGAACTTCGAAATGTACATACGTAAAAAATATTCTTCGACTTTTGAAAAAAGGGCATTTTTTATTAAATGTATTAAAATATAGAATATTTAATTTTTGTTCACAACTTTGTGTTTGTAATTTACTTTATTTTATCTTGTTGATAGTTTAAAAGTATTTCATTTATATTTGTCACATAAAAAAAACATACGGAGAGAAATGGATTCGATTTTTTAATAAAAATTTCAGTTGCAGATTTAAAATTTTGATTTTATATAAAAAAAATACAGTTTTGATTTCATTGAAATTAAGTAACTTCTGCAATCTCTATTATAATTTTTATAATACGCATTTTTAATATATTCGTAAATATCATTACAAGACATTACAATAAAGACTACAATTATGTCAAATTAATTATTAACTTCCCAATAGGAAGTTATTGTAATTGGTCCGAAAATCGAAATCAAAAATTTTAACATATTTTCATGTTTCAAGGGTATTAGAGTATATTTACACTATTTTCAGAAAAATGTCTGTGTGTATGTGTGTGTGTGTGTATGTACGTACGTACGTACGTGTCATTTTTTTCCGGGACGAAATATCGCGAACAAAAAATGCTATTGACTTCGTTGGGGTGCTAATCGAAGCATCTTGACGTGAATATGATCTGAAAGAAAGGATTTTTTGAAATTCAACCCCTACGGGGGTAAAAAGGGTGTTTTTTTCATTTTTATTTTTTTTCTTGATCGGATTTAGTCGAAACTTAGAATAAATATTATACAATACAAATAATGAAACGTGTATTTCAGTATTTATTTTTTATATGGGTCCAAACAGCCATTAAAGGGATGAAAACCACCATCAAAATTTGAATTTCATGCTAATAAAGATGTCTAATAATTCATGTTGCCATGGAAACAAACGCAATTCAAAATTCAAATATTATTCAAATTGTCAGATTAGTTTTTCTAAAAATGTGCATTGTATTATTGGCATTATTAGGATATTAGAAAACTAATATTCATAATACAAAGGTGAGTTTTATTTCTGACAAATTCCATTAAAATTTTTCACATACCTACATATTAAAAAAAGGATTGTGTGGTTTTATGAAACCACGGTAAAAGTGAAACTTTTTTTCACATTATAGACACTTAACTAAAAATTTTCGGAATAATAAATTCAAGCACTCAAAATTGAAATAAATCCATAAACAACAACATGCACCAGCAAAAAGTTCTAATAATTCTAATTAATTCTATATAACAACCAAACAATTTCTGTCTCTTTCATTTGACACGGCTCTTTTTTCGAGTCAGATGCACTGTCCATTTCTTTATGTCTATGGCTCTGACGTATTTACCCCTACTCCGCGGCCGAGCGACATGCAACACACAGACGAAAAATTTTGAGACGGTGTAATAAAAGTTTCACTTTAAAAATATTTACAAACTATAACATAGTAATATTAATTATGGAAACAATAAATAATCAGTATTCAAGTATTGTTAGTCATACCATGTTGGGAAGTTGATTGTGTGGACCTAAAGGATCGCACCCCACGGCATTATACGTTATATAGTTTAATTTTATATCCCCGGGTAAAATTGGATTCGACAGCTAGTTTTAATAGTATATTTGTTCATTAACTATATACACGGAGAAAATTAAACACCAATGAGTACTGTTTAGAACATTAATCAAGTCAATGTAGTGTTTTTTATCGTAAAACACTACATTTACTTGATTAATGTTGTAAACAGTACTCACTGGTGTTTCACTTTCTCCGTATACCAATATAAGTCCGGTGCAGTTTTTTACCTCGGAACCCGTCTATAGTGAATGGATTTTCATGGGACTTTTTTCATTGAGTTTCTAATCGTACGAACTTTAATCTTTTAAATTAAAAAAATATTGTTAATAATTATTTAATTATTTATGGGTCATTCCATATCAGTGGTCCAGCACTGGTTACTTGACCATTCTTAAAAAAATTGAAATTTTGTGTGTAATTACCCTAACATGTTGGTAGTTCAAAATGACCATAATTTTAATTTTATTGTTGTTTTTCGCATAACGGCCATATTTGTTCTACAGTGCAGAGCATTTTTTGCACTTTCAAGAGTTAACGGAAACTGTAATATCTCAGCATCTATTTATCCTATCGACATGAAACTAAAGAATTTAAAAGATTAAATTCCTTACGAATAGAAACTCAATAAAAAAAGTCCTATGAAAATCCATTCGCTATAGAAGTATAGACGGGTTCCGAGGTTTTACATTTTTTACGGTTAACTGCACCGGACTACACACAAAAAAAATTGTACTGGACCAAGAAAATCTTGTTTTGTATACAACGAAAACAATATTTTCTTAATATAAGAAAAGTACTCTTAATCCAACTACATTATTTCTTCGCCCAAGAACACTATAGTTGATTTAAGAATATATTTCTTATCTTAAGAAAATATTGTTTTCGTTATATACAAAACAAGGTTTACTTGGTTCAAGTAAACCTTTCTATCTTTGTAATAATATAGATATCCATCCTGCACGCAAAAATTACTAATTAATATTTTAACTTTAGTAACAAACACGTGGCCTAGCAAGAATTACAATATTTTGTACCGTTTCAAATTTACTACGTTAAATAGTAATATTTCATTAAATATTGAGTGATTGTTATGAAATGTTGTCCGCTGTTGAAAGTATTAGTTGTGGCAATTGGCAGTTTAAAATTTACAATGCACAGTACTTATTTATTTTATAAACATAAAACTACAGAACTTATTTGTTACTTGAAACTAAAATCTGTTTATATAGCAAATACACAAAAGGCGTTAAACGGAAATAATTCTAACGCAGAAAACTTTACTTCAATACAAACAACAGAACTTACGCGAAACATGAAGACGAAAAACTGGAGAACAATAAGGACTCTGTTCAGTAATTTATTATTCTTTTTAAACGTTTTTCAGACGACCTCCTGCTACTGTATTGAAACTACAATTCGTTTAGAGAACTACATTACATAAAGAATGTTTTCAGATCTGTGAAGTAGAAAATTATTTATTAAATTCGTGTTGCTTTCTGTTCGTATAAACGATTGTTATAGATATATGAAAATATCTATGCAGATATGTTAAACAATATTACATAGATTGCACTACAGCAGTATGAAATATCTCGATATTACAAATACAGGGTGGCCAGTATTTCTCTGGAACAAATTTCCCTGACATTTACCGGTTTTCCTGTTTTTTAATTAAAATTTAGACAAAAACCTAAAAAAAAGGTCACAAGTTTTCTTTTAAATTTTAATACATAACTGTTTAAATATTTGCGTGAATTTGTGTGGTTTTTTGCATTTTAATAAAACTTCCCTGACTGTTCCCTGACATTTCCCTGTATAGCAAAATTCCCTGACTTTTCCCGGTTTTCCAAAATCTGGCCACCCTGAAATACAATAAAATACAGTGTCTTGTCAAAGTTCGGAGCACCTAAATAACTTTTGAATGGTTTGAAATCTTAATATATATAAATTACGAGTCACATGTTCCTCCGCTATGGACTCCTAAACTACTTAACCGATTTTAATCAAATTTGTACACCGTGTGCAGTTTGATCCAACTTGAAACATAGGAAGCCTCCTATGGGAAATGGGGGGGGGAAAGCCTGTTTGTCTTATTTTGTGGTGTTTAATTTATATTACAAATAATTTCTGTTTTGGTTGTGAGTAAATTTTCTGTCTATTTCCTCTTTGACAGTTTTTGTATTCCGTAATAAAAAAAAAGTTTCACTTCTAACGCTTATAGTTTTCAACTGACGCTTTCATTTTTTTTGTAGTAAACGAATTCAATATTCATAGTTAAGACAGGACAACGTCTGTCGGGTCAGCTAGTATAAATATGTAATCAGTTTCGTCGAGGTCTCTACGATTTTTTTTTCGAAAAGATGATCATTAGAACATTTTTATTGAGATTGGGTTAAATATATTATTAAAAATGTTATAAAATGAAAAAACAAATCCAGTTGAAAAACTAATGTTTATCAGCAAATCTTGTCATCAAAAATTCAACTCTTCTGTTTTTTTCTTCATTTTTTCCTTTTCAAAAAAAAAAAAAACAAAAAACAATGACTTGCTGATAAACGTCAGTTTTTCAACTGGATCTGTTTTTTTTTTTTCACTTTATAACACTTCTGAAAATGCATTTAACCTAATGTCAATATATATGTTCAAAAGATCGTAACTCTTCGAAAAAAAATCATACAGACCTCGGTAATCCCGCGTTGTTTTTGACTCGGTAAGCCCTTTCGAACAAACCCCCACTCAACCCCATGTGCTATTACTCTTTACTCCCCCCCCGCCTCCCGGGGATGTGATCCCATTGTATTTCTATAAATTTCAATCTTATATTTCAAACCATTTAAAAGTTATTTTGGTGGCCCCGAACTTTTGAAAGGCACTGTAGATTAATAAAACATACACAAAAATTGTAATTTTGTAATTTAAACCCCATGTGGACCGTTCTCAAACCATGATTAATGTTAATCCTATTTGTAAATAACGGACGATTAACTAACAGTGATTAAGGTTAATGTATATAAATCAAGAGATAAGGGTCGTACAAGCCATTAAACAGAAATAAAGTTTCAAACACAAAAATCGATATGATTATAAAGTACTCGTATTTGTAATAAAAAGAACGACATTTTTTTTAGTAATAGTGTTAATAAATAAACCGATTTATTGCCTAAGGCAATCAAAAATAAAAATGCCACTTCAATATAACATGGACAGTTTACAAATATATTTATAAGGGCTATATAATAAAATGTATTTCTATTTTGAGAAATCAATACCATGTTTCGATAGTTAAATAATAGAAACAAACAAATAAATTATAATAATGAATAAATAGTACGCACACAAATATTAAATTATATTTCATTTTTCCACGTTTAATAGGTAAATTGCTACAAAATTAAAATAAATATTGATTTTTCAATTTTAAACACTCGAGGCAATTTCCATATTTCACATGATACAGTTGAACATAAATTATACTAAACGATACAAATACATTTAAAAAAAAAATGTTATTTATGATTTCATACCAATACATTACATATTATCAATAACTGTATATTTTATAATTTTAAAATTTATTTAGTTATTTAAATAAAGTAGTTTTCAAATTTTAACTGTAGGTAACATACAATATTTCTGTCTGCCTGTTTGTCATCTTTCCACGGCTAAACCGCTGAACCGATCTCGATTAAACTTGGCAGGGAGATAGTTTGCACCCTAAGGAAGAGCCTATGCTACTTTGTATCCAGAAAAATGTATTAGATTAAAAAAAATGGGTGTGTGAAATTTGTACGTGCGATACAAGGTTATTAAACTGTACAGGTTGTCTCATAGAGTATAGTTTCACGCTATTGTTTGACGGCTAGTGACGTAGTCAGCCGTCAAAAATCCATGGAAACTACAAGTTTGGTCAAAAATCCATGGAAACTACAAATTTGCAAGTGGATCTTGACTTCTGGGTGTAAGCCGCGTCGATTTGGTCGTTTTATAGGCCAACGTTTCGTCACACATTGCAGTGGACATCATCAGGGCTCTTCTAACAGTGTCTGTTGTATCAGTGTTATAAAAACAACAAAAGTATATATGAAATTGAAAACGCAAGTACAAACAACTTACAATAAATTAATAATCATATAACAAAAAAATGTGAAATTTGTGATTTTTCAGCTTGGGTCCTAATAACATGGCAAAGTACTGTACTTAAGAAGGAGTTACATACAGTCAGAAGGCCAAAAAAGGTTTTTATCAAGAATTTTTTTAAGAGAATACTTTAAATTTATTGATGTAAAAATTTGTACACATATTATGGTAAATTTTAATTGTATTTTAACATTTTTTATTTGTAAAAATAATAATTTCGAAAGCTGCTACAGCTGTTCTCCAGGAGGTTCTCTCAAAAAAGGCGCCTTGCGGTGACCACGATATCTCAGGACTGGATCATTTAAAATAAAAAACCCAAACGGATTTCGTTAAAGTAATGTATAATCTTGTACTTAATCGAAAGAATAAGCAAAATATTTTTTTGACAAAATGGTGGCTTCTCATAAAAAAATAGATTTTTGACAAAAATTTGAGAAAAAATCTTCGATTAATTACTAAAAAATATACTTAAGAAACTTGTGTTAAAATTTGAGACTGATCGGTTCAGTCGTTTCCGAGGAATCGTGGTCACCGACATTAAAAACACAGATTTGAGAAAAATGCGCTGCCGCTCCGACCTACATACATTCAAACGCTCTGAGACGTCTTTACAAATATTCGTGTAACTTCGAAAATAATCGCCGGATTGACATGAAATTTTTTGTGTGTGTATTTAAATATATGTACATTACGAAAATGAAATAAAAAAATCGATTTTTTGAAAATTCTAACTGTATATAACCCCTTAAGTATGTTTGTATCTATTTGTATATAAAAACTATTAAGAAATTATTAATATGTATCCCTTGATGTTATTACAAAAAGCTATGAATCATATTTGAAAATATATATGAAAACATATCTTAATTATGCATTGTACATGTTTTCTTAATGCATATTAAAATTCTTGAGACTCACTTTTACATCTAAAAGATCCATATATCCAGTTTATTAAAGTCGAGCTCGTTTACCCATGGGACAGGTAGAACAAGTAACAGGATGTTGTGTCAACATCACCCCCCCTCCCCCCACAAACCTTCATTCCATAACGTTACAGGATCTTTATGAGCCGCATTCTGCCTTTGCCATCCCTTCGTTCCGTTTTCAAGGCAACACGATTTTTATTAAGTCGCCAAATGATGACACTAATATTACATCTGCAGTACTTTTGTGGGGGTAAACTTGGGTAATTTAACGACCCAGTATCACATTTATTTAGATATACTATACGGGTGTGTTTTTAGGTACAAAATAATAAATTAAGTTTTAAATATCTCAGTTTTTTTTTTCTTGGTTTAATGTACAAATAAAATTTTAAATGCATCTTAAGCTCTAGAGGGTCAAAAAACCAATATTTTGGCGCACCAGAAAATCTTCAATTTTTGTTTTTAGATTGAAATACATCGAAAACGTATATTTGCACTTCCAAATAAATAAAAATCGTTCACGCGAGGCAAAAGGGTAGTTTTTACTCTATTTTTTACGCCAGATTTGGATTCAGCGTCGAAAAATACATCGAAAATGTTATTATAAAGGTTATGTACTATTTAAAATAATATTTTTTCGAATTTGAAATTTTTAACACAGGCTGTTGCCTTCCGGACCGAAAAGCCAATATATTGGCTCACTCCGTGATTGACACTTTGCCTATGATCAATCAATGATATAAGATACTGTTTATACCAGTTTTCTAAGGGCGAAATTCCCCCTGAAATCCCAGCCCTCTAAAGGTTTAAAGCTAATCTGTGAGGTGTCAAATAGTTATAAATTTACTCGGTATTTTATGCAATCTATGATGTACACTTATCACTCCTGCTTTTAGATCGCTGATTTCTACTTTAGATCATTCATAAATATATACCATATACCATTGATTACAACTGTCAGTGGATTGTCATATATATTTAACACTCTACAGATAGTATTAACGTAGCTTTTACTCTTGAATCATTTTTTTATGATACAAGACATTAATAATTTATTTTACATTGACTCAAAGTCTCGTGAAAATTGATAAGGTTAAAAAAACATGACAGTAAAAAAAGCATGTGCCAAGTAGAGCTTTCTCGTACTAAATTTTACAAATATATGTATATCTATGTAAGGGAATACTCTACTATAAAATATGTAATGATCTTTTTTATAGAAAAAGTTCTACAAGAAAGTTTCTATACGACTTTTATGCAATATGCATAATGCATATTTCTTGAGATATTTTGAAAATAATAATAATTTGACATGAAGTTATAACATGTACATAAATATATAATATTAATATTTCTTTTTTATAATTATTTTTTAAATACGTCCAATTCAAATACATCGGCATTTTTGCAGCTCGCCATATAGGAACTAATTGTCAGGATTATCCAAAATATATATTTGGGGTAAAATGGTTTGTAATCCATTTTAATTTTACCGCAATTCGCTTATTTATCATAGGTACATACATAACATAAACCTTCATTTGTAAGAAAAGCATAAAATCACATAGTGTTAAGCAATAAGCAAAATATTACCTACATTGAAAATAGTTTTTTTTAAATACCTGCATGTTAATAAAAAAATTACTAACGCACCTGTTAACACAGGACATATTTATATAAAAACTGTTTTAATTAAAAAAATTATAAAAAATGAACAGATTTAAAAAAAACGAACTAAAAAGCGAAGAATAAACAAAAGAAAGAGAGCGATAAATGTAATAATTATCTTTAAATATCTTAATATCTATTAAATCTTAATTTCAAAATTTATGGTATACAATTATACATGTATTACCATTATGTAGTACTATCATGAGAAGTTTCAGATTTTTATTTGGACCCCCACCAGAGATATTTAGCTTTGAAAAGTGTCTTTTTTCAAATTTTCAAATTTGGTAAATTTAAAAGGGGGGGGGGGGGGCAGTCTCAGAGTTGAACCTTGGTATGTGAATATAACTAGTTAATAAATCACGTCACCGCTGGTTTGGTTGAAAATGTGCGACGCTGTCATAACTCTATGTCAACTAATAATCTTGAAGACGTCTAGCTAAAAAATATACAACATTTGAAGTCGGTTAATTTAATCTACCTGCTACTCGTATATTTCAAAAGTTTCTAAAATTTCTTTGAGGTTTTATACAAAAACAAATGCTTGACAAGTTTGTACCTACTTATATATTTCCATATTAAATAAGAAATATTATATTTACTAAGATCAAGAGAAGGCAAGCAACATATAAATATACAAAAATAACTATTTAAAGGTAAAATATCTCTCATGCAAAGGATTTCCATGAAATTTTGATTTATTATACAAGTTTTAATAAAAAGAGAATCAATGGACAAAACTTCCTACGCCCTAGATTACTCAGAAGGTATGTACCTAAAATAAGGTAAAACGTATGTAATATAAATACAATCGAAATCGGTTATAACGACATCGAGGGGACCATCACTCATATTAGGTCGTAAAAGCCGATAGTCGTTATAAAAACCGGTAAAAAGGCAATATGGGATTCAGTCGGATTCTTATTTTAAGTCGGTAAAACCGTTTACTAGGACAAATACCCGATAAAATTTCAAAACCGGTTTTCGGTTTTTTGATGAAGTGAAAACCGGTTAACCGGTTTTTAGTCGGATTTTTTAATTCAGCATATTTTTTTTATTTACTTAAATAAACAATAAATTGATATTAAAAAATAAAAACGATTTATTGAACTATATCTTTTCAATTTCAAATTGGGAATTATCATTTTTAAATTGGTTAAGTTTAAAAGCTAGTATTAAAAGCGATTTAGGCATTGAAGTACCACATATCCAGTGGACGATAGAAAAATGACTGAAACTGAGTTTTGATTACAGCAGCTAAAAAATATCGTACGAAAAAATATAACAAAAATTATTGTTGCTGATATGTCACTCATGTTCAAAAATTCAAATCTGAATTACATTAATTATGCTTTGTTAATTTGGGCAATAGTAAATAATTGGGAGCCCGATTTTAAATAAAATAAAAAATCTTTAATATATCTTATCTTAATTAACTAAGATTCGTCATTCGTAATAATAATAAGTTAACTAATAATTGTAACAGCTACTCCTACATGAGAGGGAGGAGGAGATGAGACTGACAAGGCTCTAACATTAGAATTAGAACCTTAAAATCCTTATTTATTTATTTCCATCTCAAATGTGGAATTTACAATTCCCAATTTGAAATTGATTAGTCTCAATTTGAACTCTAAATGGTATAAATTCAATATGGATCTCCATCATTATTATTATACACGAATGAAACTCAAATTCTACTGCATACTCAAATTCCATTTACTCCGCTATATTTTTATTTATACATTGTGCGATCGTTCATATAGATGTCACCTTTTTTAGGGTTCCGTAGAAAACTAGGAACCCTTATAGTTTCTCCATGTCCGTCCGTCCGTCTTCAAAAATTTTGAGATAATAACATGAAATTTGGTATACGGTCGTAGATTGATGACCCAAAAACAGAAATGATAAGATTTTTGAAAATAAAATTTTTTTAGACCCCCCATAAAATGAAAAGTGTTTTCAAAAAAAAATTTTCACCTACACCATTGAGTGTGGTGTCGTTAGAAAGGTCTCCTAAAATGCAATAAAAAATGTATTAGAACTTTTTGATTTTAACCCTGAAAAAAAATCAGAATGTAGCTTTTAATTAGTACTTTCACTGAAAATTATAACGAACATTGTCAAAAATATTTTGAACCCCCTTTTCATAGATTGAAAAGTGAACTCACATTTTTTTCATTAACCCCATTGAGTGGGGTGTCATTTCATAGGTCTCCTAAAATGCAATAATAAAAGTCAAATGACTTTTTGATTTTAACCCTTCGGTCACGAAAATTTTGAAGAAACTTTTTTTTTAATCGTAGTGGGAATGACTACGGAACCCTATCATGTGCGTGCCCAACAAGCACCTGCCCGTTTTATTATTTTTATTTGAAGTTAAAAAAATTCATAACATAAATACTTTACGAATAACAGTAAAAAAAATTATTTATCACTTGAAGAAAAAACAAAAACAAAAAATACAATTGACTTTCGGTTTTCAGAAAAACCCCGGTTTTACGATTTTGATAATTTTAACAAAAAATTAATCTGTTTCGGTTTAAACCGGTTTACAAGCCCTAATATTTACGGGAACTGTCAGATAGGTTTGATATCCCATTTAAAACTAATCAGTTCTACGGAGTCAATATTTATAATCTTGTTTTAAAACTGCAATTATTTAAACACAATCATTGCCGACATGTTATACCTATATGAAAATACCCCAGATTTCGATTCGATATATTAAACTTAACGGCGTTACGGTATAACCTTATTTCCAGTATAGAATTTGTACAGCAAATAATGCCGTGTGCTTCATTTTTATATCCCATTGTATTTGTATGATTCTAACGGATCGTAAAGTTTTCAAACAACGACTGCAGCCGGATTATTGGAAAACTGTATACACGGTGTTACAATATTGTGGATAACATTATTTATATGTCGTTTATGATACAATGTATACAAATTTTCATACGATAAAAAGTTGCTAACCGTACTCAATTTGAACTTTTTGACTGAATGTAATTAGGTTTTAATTAAAGGAGTGATTTGTAATCAAAAAGTTTTTGGGAAGTTGATTAATTTATATATAATACAAAATAATGAGTTTTTCTAACATAAATAGTATATTTGGGCATTTCTTACTTTCATGGGTAGTGTTACAATGATATTTTTGCTTGATTGATGCAATTTATTGCTTTAGATTGAAGATAAAAATTAGACAAATACAGTCCATCATGGGACTCAATTATTATTATACGATATAATACAGATTAAAAAACATTTGCTAAGTAAATGCACAGTGCTTCCTCGTGCTAAATTCATCAAATGTAGTTAAGGATGTTCTGGCGCTAATCAAAAACAGTTAGATGATATTAAAAATTTGACAGAATGTAATTTTAAGTATGATAAGACGAATTACGAAATTCAAATGCGATTTTCTACCCCGTTTAAAAGTTATAGCAGTTTAAAGTTTGCACATTTTAACACGTCTTCTTATGGAGAATTGAAAAAATTCTAATTCAAACCTTATTTAAACACCGAAAAAACAATGACAAAAATATAATTTTTAGTAAAAACCACGTAAAAACTATCTGTTTTACTTCTGTACAAAACTTATTAGTTTTTACTAACTCATTTCAGAGAAAAAAAACATTATTATGTAAGAAAATGGTAAGAAAACATTACAAAATGTAAAAGTAATGAACTGGCAACAGTGTACTGAATAGTAAATGTATGCACTAACACACTGACAGTTCGAATTGGACCAATCAGATTGCAATTAGGTTGCCACGTCTTGTACTTTTAAATGTCATATTTTTTTTCATATATTTATGCGTGTAAACGACTTATATTATCATTTTCGTAACATTTATGTTCTAAAGAATGTTATTTAATAATATTTCTTGTGTTATTCAATAGTATTTTCACTTGTGAAGTTATTTATAATAATAAAATATTTGGGGTTTTTTATTTCTGACAGATGAATTTAAATGACATTCACAAACAAAATTTTTCATATCATTAACAAACATTTTCATTTTTTTGGCTACAATAACAGTTAAAATACGAAATAAGGTTTTAAATACAAGTATTAATATTGTTTATGTAGTTTAAAAACGAATTTGATTTTCCTATAAGCATTTAAAGTGAATAATTCATAATTTAATTTTGATCTTTCATCTCATTTAGATTTATATTATTTTTGCCTCATATTGTACGACCAGAACATCGTTAATTATTGAACAATTTATATAAAAATAAAAATTCAGATGAACTGCCTATCATTGGTTAACCATTTAACGCGTTTAAACGCACCTCGTTATTATGTTGTATATTTTGAATTTTTTGATAATTTCAATCAAAATCATTATTTTTCTGCTATACAAATGTCAAAATGACATTTAAAACGTCAAAATGACATTTAATATGTCAAAGTAAATAGCAATTTTAAAAAACAAATGACGATTTTCTTAAAGCAAATTGAGATAGATCTTTGTAAGAGAATATTTTACAACAAACCTAGGTAACCTATATTATTGAGAATTGAATGTTCTACAAAAAAAGGTTCTATACAATTTTCACGTAACATGTGTCTTTCTTGAGATATCTTCAAATCAAAAAATAAATATTTTGGGATGTCACCCCTCCTCCTTAAGGTGTATTTACACGGGTCGATTTCCGCCGTGCGACTAGTCACCTACCAAATCGCTTGACTAGGCCGCACAGCAACACCATTTTCACAGTCGATAAAAATCGCATGCGATTAGTTAATTTGTTTGAAAATGTTGACCAGAACAGATGGACGAAAACACCTTCATGCGGCGAGCGATCGCATGCGACTGATCATTTTCACGGTCGATTTAAGTCACCCGCCGCATGCGGCCCGTCGCCGCACGGCAAAAGTCGAAAGATGGTCTACTTTGGCGCTTTCGATTTTAGTCACTTGCGGCCTTGTCGAATTGCTATTTACACGGTCGATTTTCGCCGTGCGGCCTAGTCGTTCGGCGAAAATCGACCCGTGTAAACCCGGCATTACATACGATTTTAATACTTTTGAAATAGGACCGTCCTCAAAAAACTACACAGGGGTGATCATTTTTTACACTAATAAACATCAATTTCACAAATAAAAGTATGGTACACCTAATTCTGTTTTTACATGGTAGATACGTTCCAGAAAAAACCGTGTAAAAAAAGACATGAAGTACATAGAAAAAAAGACCGAAGATTAGGGTTAATAAAAATATTTTTCATTAAAATTTAAATTTTTCTAGACCGTGTTAAATCAAAACATAAAAACAGAATTGGGTGTATTTGCAAATGATAATTATTAATCTCTGAAAATATTATAGTAAATTTTATATTTCTAATTACGTGTTTCTGAAATTAAGTACTTTGACAGTTATTCTGGGTTGGTGACCGACCAGGGGACTGTATTTTACGATTTCAAAATAATATTAAATAAGTGACAGTATTTTTATTGTAACTTTTGTGTAAGTATTACATCATTATTAATTTTCATCTACAGCGAAATGAAAATAAATAATAAAATTAGTGTGACACTAAATTGTCTAATTAATGGAGAAATACCCATCTACTATACATAAATAGATTTTAATGAAATTTTTTATAGTTAGAGATACTCAGTAAGAGTTAAGACAACGACGCCATTTTAAGTCAAATCAGTGGTGATGCGAATTATTCAAAAATTATTGTTAGAAAGTATAAGTAAAAAAATGAACTTAATAATGTAGGTACCGTGAAAAATTCTTGGGACACTCATTTTTTGCGTATTGTAAACATAAAACTGCAAAAATGGTCGATAAAAAATCTTAAATGTTGATAAGAGTACTAAATTACAACTTTTGTAATAATCCTAGCATATCTAAAATACAGCATTTACAATTTTCCATGTTAAGGAAAAATTTTGAATTATATGCCTGAAAGGTCAGGTTTACTCAAGTTGAAAGTATTGACGAACAGTGTCTTTCAAGTTAACGAGAAATAGTTTTTTTGCTATTTTAACTGCGAGTAAACATATTCTTTTCGCTATTTTGGGGAATTTTATTGACTGAAATCTGTATATTTACATTCAAAATAACAAGTGTCCAAATACTTTTGCACGGCAGTGTATCTTTATGAATTCTATCACACCACATTTCCTTTGGAAAAACCATTTGTAATCTAAGAGGGGACATTAAATATACTCTAAAACAAATACACACAAAAATATTAAAAACCTTTATGAATTTTAAACATTTATAAAAAAACATGACAAAATATAAATAATTTAAATCGGTATACACTTTGACGTAGCCAATTTTTCAAAGTAAAACTTTTAAAAATTCTGTTTTTATCGTTCTGTTGAGTTCTTTTTTAATACATACTAAGTATGTATTATAATATATGTATATACCTACAGCTATGTATGTAATAAGAAATATAGCTCAGAGACATTTTTATTATTCCTAAAATATGTTTTGGATTTCACATTGAAATGTATTGTGCGAAATTTTAATTAAAATTATTAATATTATTAAAAAAAATTATTATACAGAAAAAAACATGTTCTAAAAATAATTACGTATGTTTTTATGTAAATGTAACTATAGTAGAACCTCGTTATATCGTTAAGTACCTACAAAAACGTACTAACGAGGTTCCACTGTAATTCCTATTGTATACAGCTTGTATCAAAAAAATTTTTTTTATTTCACCCTAAAGTGCAAAACCATAGCCAAACACTTTCTGTATTATATCAAATTTAACCCTTAATTGCTCCACTTCTCCAGAATAACATACCTGCCACACTGGGGTCACCTCGTACCCCAGACACTAAAATGCTAACTAGTCGTAAGCTATTGAATATTTTAATTCAATAAAATTCACTACAATCGATAATTTAAAAAAAAATAATATATTTAAAAAAATTGAAAAAATTCTAAAATTTAAACAGCTTCAATTGAAGTTGAAACAATATGGGCGCCTGGTACAGTGGCAGCTAAGGGTTAAAAGACAGTCTTACGGTATTTATTAATAATTAATCCTTTCGACCCTGGCGGTGAAATTTACCACCAATTATTTGCAGAGCTCTTATCTTAAATAAGTTAGTCTGTAATTTCTTTTTTATAAAATATATCGTTTCATATAACGAAAAAAAAATTCCTGTTTTTTACACCATTTTGCAGGTACTTATTTTATTTTGCTTAATAAAAATTCAGTGCTGAAAGGGTTAAGTAGAAAACACAGTGGTGATTGGTGTACATCATAGACAAATTTATAACCACTAAAATTCAAACATAATGATTTCAATAATCAGATCAGAAATCTCTTCTAATATAATATGTCCTTTGAACAATATCAATCGAAATAGAATTAATTAGTTTAATATAGGTCTACTAATTAACTAAACAAATAAAATATGTAAACATTCAATTTGTGATTAATTAACACAATAAACACGTATAAAAACAAATTAAGCAAATATTAACCAATTCTTATTGTGTTGTTATGTATTATCTCTCTCTATTTGATATAACCATCTCCATCTCTCTCATACAAACATGTTTATTAATATCCTCGTATTCGATATAGAATTCGTCATTAAGTATTAATATTTTCATTATAGTTCATAAAATCTTTATTAATATTAAATGAAGTCAATGATGTCAAAACATTAATGATACAAACAGATATGTACATATGTATATGTATCATATGATGTAATAGTCATTACTAATATGAAATATGTATGTAATATATAAATCCGTATACTCTGCAGTGGTGTAGTTTGGGGAGGATCAATACCCCCCAATGAAAATTATAAGATGATTATTATATACGAACATTTTTTCAATAATGAATACATCTAACAAGGGAACCTTTTCAAGTCGAAAATTCGTATCGAGTTTAAACTTTGTATATAGTTAGAGGAGGTCAAGATAAGTAAGAAAAAAAATTATCTTAGCTGCGGTAAAACGGTTTAAGGGGGTGAAACACCCCTATAAAAATGTGCTAAATAATCATATTTTTAAAATCTCCGAAACTAATGAAAATTTAAAAAAATCTACAATACAAAATTTTCATGATTTTTTATGCTCTTTTGAATGGCGATAGTCAAAATTCGAAAAAAAATAAACCGTTAACCCCCGCCTCCCAACCACATTCCATAGGTTTAATTTTTTCGAATTTTGACTATCGCCATTCGAAAGAGCATACAAAATCATGAAAATATTGTATTGTAGATTCTTTTTAATTTTCATTAGTTTCAGAGTTATTTGAAAAAAATATGATTTTTTTGCACATTTTCATATAGGGGTGTTTCACCCCCTAAACTGTTTTACCGCAGCTAAGATAATTTTTTTCTTACTTATCTTGACCTCCTCCAACTATATACAAAGTTTAAACTCGATACGAATTTTCGACTGGAAAAGGTTCCCTTGTAAGTGAGGAATATAACCAATTTTTGTAATTTGAAAAATATAACTTTATGAGATTTAATACTAATAAGCCATACTCTCCCCTCATAATCGTAAAAGGCCATCTACTGATACATGTAATATAGTGCAAATATAATATTATTTACTAGCTGTTATACACGTATAGGTTATGTTATACAGATTTCTGTTACGATCATCGATAAAACAAATATTTAGTTATATATTTTTGCACGATAGATGTCTACGCTAAAAGATATAACCTACAATACGTACAAATGTCACACACCCATTTTTTCATAATAAAAAGTGGCGTATGTCCTTTTTCAAGATGTAAGCTATCTCCCTGTCAAATTTCATCAAGATCGATTCAGCGGTTTAGTTTTGAAAAAGTAACAGACAGACAGACAGACAGACACACTTTTGTATTCATAATATTAGTATGAATAATCTATTAGTTGTTTTATAGGCAATATAATCCGCTTTGATAGTTTTTAATTGTTATTTTTTTGTCTGTGTGTTTGTTCCGTCGTAAAAAGAAAACTACTGAACCGATTTTAATAGGATTTTCACTGTTTGAAAGTCTAGGATTCAAGAATTAATTTGGAATATTTAGTTGATGTTAAATATTAAAATAGATTCGTATAAAGATAAATTAATAATTGAAATGAAAAAAATAATTGATAACAATTTTTATGTATGAAGCCAGGCACAAATAATAACATAAACGCGACTGAAGTCGCGGGGAATTTTCAGTAAAAATGTATATGTGTATTATATAATTAAATACATTAATTAGATATTTCGTATAAAAAATTATCTAATTAATTTCTTTTAAAATTCTTAATACACAATTTTTTAATTTAAAAAGTCTTTTTTCCTTTTATAAATACTCTCTTTTTTTATTTAATAGCTTCAAATAGATCAATTGAACAAAAAATAAATTAAATTTAAAAAAAACTCAATATACTGTACAATATTTGAATGTGTACATTAATAAAAATGTCAATAAAAGCAGTAAATATTATTTTTAATTTGATACGAAAAATAAAAACATGTACAAATAAAAGCCCAAAACGTCACTGGGCCGTTTTGGCCAATCAACATCCATTAGTGTTTTGTGTACGTGCTAGAACTGAAGTACTCAAACAGCGCGTCGAACAAAAAAAAAAAGAAAAGTAGAAATAATATAAATGGCCCGCTTTAAGAGCAAGTTTTCTTTGAAATTGATTGGCTTGTTTTTTTGTAATTTTAGTAATAAAACCTCTTTATTAAATTAATTTAATTACCAAAGTCCGCAAATATAGTATATATTTTTTTAATTGTAGCCTTTTATTTTATTAACTTCCCAATAGGGAGTTATTGTAATTGGTCCGAAAATCGAAATCAAAAATTTTAACATATTTTCATGTTTCAAGGGCATTAGAGTATATTGACACTATTTTCAGAAAAATGTCTGTGTGTGTGTGTGTGTGTGTGTGTGTGTGTATGTACGTACGTACGTGTCATTTTTTTCCGGGACGAAATCTCGCGAACAAAAAATGCTATTGACTTCGTTGGGGTGCTAATCGAAGCGTCTTGACGTGAATATGATCTGAAAGAAAGGATTTTTCGAAATTCAACCCCTACGGGGGTAAAAAGGGTGTTTTTTTCATTTTTATTTTTTTTCTTGGTCGAATTTAGTCGGAACTTAGAATAAATACTATACAATACAAATAATGAAACGTGTATTTCAGTATTTATTTTTTATATGGGTCCAAACAGCCATTAAAAGGATGAAAACCACCATCAAAATTTGAATTTCTTACTAATAAATACATCTAATAATTCACGTTGCCTTGGAAACAACACAATTCAAAATTCAAACTGTCAGATTAGTTTTTCTAAAAATGTGCATTATATTATTAACATTATTAGGATATTAGAAAACTAATATTCATAATACAAAGGGTGAGTTTTATTTCTGATAAATTCCATTAAAATTTTTCATATACATATTAAAAAAAATATTTACAAACTATAACATAGTAATATTAATTATGGAAACAATAAGTAATCAGTATTCAAGTATTGTAAGTCATACCATGTTGGGAAGTTGATTGTGTGGACCTAAAGGATCGCACCCCACAGCATTATACGTTATATAGTTTAATTTTATATCCCCGGGTAAAATTGGATCCGACAGCTAGTTTATGTTTTTTTCTCCAGTAACGGACAATCAATGTAAATAATGAATACAAAATAATAAGTACTACGACACAAAAGACATAAAATAAAGCATCGTATTTGAAACAATATAAAGCATATGCTATGATAATAGGTATAATAATTAATAAATAGATAAAACTAATAATTAGATTAAATGTCCACTATTTTAACACCCACTGACCGATTGTCATCAAATAAGGCCGTTTTACAGTTAAGTATGTATAGATCATGATTCAGTAATAACAGTTATCAAATATTAATAAATATGTCTAATTTAGTACATTTAATTAAATAAGGGTCCAACACTGAGGTATGATCCAAGACTGACCTTATACAATGTTATAGTTTTTATCCAAAGTTGAATTAAGTATTCCTAGGTATTCTATAGATTGCCTAAAATCACCAGGCAATGTATGAAATAAATTTAATTATATACATTTTGTGAACCAACAAATTTTGCTGCATGTAGAGATGTTGGCTTATTAAATGTAAAAAAATATTAAAATACTTCAGATGCAAATATATAATTTAAAAAATATTTGATCATTCTCGATAGCTGAAGGTTTGCAGATCACCACCAATACTGAATTATTTATCTTACTTAATACACGTCTGGGCTAATATGTTTTTAAATGACTAAATAATATTTAATATTTCTATGTTTTTTATTTTAACGATTTTAAATCATGTACCTACTTAATATTCGTCTAAACCTAAATAATATTTTATTTTATTTATTATAATAAATATCAAATGTTCCAATATTGTTTATACAATTTTGTTATTTAACAATTAAGGCTGTTCATGCCAATTTTTCCGAAACTAAATTCTACGAGATGTCGCCACCGTAGAAAACCAAAATTATTTGCACTAAGGGGAAATGACAGATACAAGTAATTCAGTGGCAATTGACGATGGAATGAAAAATGGGATATTCTCGAAATTAAACAGAGATGAAGCTACAAAGGATAGAACTAGTTCTTATGTTTTTAGGCTTACATTCAATATTTTCAAATGAAAATTGCAGAATTATTATAAAATTAGAAAGCTTAAACAAATATGTATGTCGCGGTATATTTTTTTCTCCGTATTTTTCAAGAATTTTTGTTATATATTGAGTTGTATCATATCAAGAAAAATACACACATTTTAAGATTTTTTTTATTTATATAAAAAAAATTGAATTGAAAAATTAAGTATGTCATAACATAGAAAAATTAATCTAGTTTATCACTGTATTTTTTCCTAAATGATTTATTAATACTGGTCAGAGCTGAACTTGAATACAAAACCGTAATTTCTCTATAGTAATTCTTATGGCAATTCAAATAGCATATTCAGCCTTAAGGCCCTGAACTAATATTTATCTGCTTTAATAACATCATTTTGTATTTTATTTAATACATTTCCTAATATTATCTTGGCATTCAATAAAATTCACAATTCCTAGGTATTCTATAAAATGCCTAAGCAAAGTATGTAATAAATTTATATTAAAAAATTATTTCATACTTATTCTGAAACCGTTTTGCATTGTATAGAATTCCTAGGACATCTATACAATGCCTGAATTACATACTTTGCTGGAAACATACATATTAAGAAAATATATAAAACAATGATTTATTGACCTAACCAGTGTAGATGAGTTGAGTCCACATAAATAACAAAGAAAAGGTAAATCAAAATCAATATAACAATACTCATATAATGATGAATATATACAAGGTTATTAAACTATATAGTTTAAAAACCTTGGAACATATTATATAACTGAATTAAAACAATTGATACAGCAAGACCACATCAACAAAATACTGCAATTAAATTAACTGAATATAGTTAAACAAATACATATTCAAAAATACAAAGTGGATACTCATAATCAATAAACGAGTTTCTAATTATACTTTCAAAATAAACCTGTTACTGAATATTCACTGGAAAATTAATAAACTCTTTACTCCTCATTAAAATCCGCAAACGTTGAAAACTTCAATAAGGCGGTAGCAGTTATAAAAAGAAAATTACGTACCACTGTAATAGAAACAGCGTCTATATGCGAATAACATGTATGTGGAAGGAGAGCGGGGCAGGGGAAGTAACGGGGGTATATGGACGTTAAATATCCCCCCTCCACTATTTCACCGTTACGAACGCCGCTATGATGACGTCAACGCGGCGGTCTGCTGCAGTAACGACGACGTGCCGTTATACGCCGTTGTGTGGATCAATGACCCGCCTCAATCGTCTGCGCGCCAACGGAAAAAAACACCTGTTAGTACATACGCGGCGAGCAGATCGAATTCTTAACACGTGTTTAATATATAAGTTTTTATATTATCACTATTGTTTTTAACACACTTTTATAATATGGTAACTAGATATAATAATTTATTTATGAAGTAAACTGGATGATAGAAAATGGAATGTTCAGAACCTAGGCAAAAAATTATGCGGATAAAACCTTTTTTCTCTCTAAAAGTTGACTCTTTAGGGCAAGGCTTCCCAACGGGGTCCATCTGGACCCCTTGGAGGTCTATAGAAGTTTAAAAAGGGTCTATATCAGTGTTTCCAACGTGGGGCCCACGCCCCATAGGGGGGCAATTCGAAAATGGAGACTTGAGACTGAAGTTAACTAAATTGGAACATGACATAAAATCTCTTTGCAGCAAGCATCAAGCGCAAAGATCTCACTAAATTCAAATAATAAATAATTGCTAATTATTAAAATAATATAGAAAAATCTTTCATTCAAATTATTTTGTACTTGAATTTCAGTTCTCCATTATACAGGGTGATCCAGACCACCCGTCCACTATGTTTTAGGCCCAAACTATTGAAGATAGAGTTTTATAAAAAAAAATTTACTATGTATATCGACCCTAAAGAATTTCAAGAAAATATTTTCAACCCCCTAAAACTGCGCCTTAGGGGGTAGTTTGGGGGGTACATGCCCGTTTCTCAGTAAAATCAAATGGAACGGTATATTCAAAAGTACATAATTGTAAAGACCATAAAAAAGTAAGAAACTTTGGTAAAACAAAAATTATCATACTTTCAATTGTTTAGAAAATATGGCGCCTTGATCTCAAATTTTAGGGTTTTACTAAAAGTGATCTAATTTCGTTAAATATTAATGAATTTTATTCTTTTTTTAAATTTAGAAAATAGAAATAATGACTTTTGTAATGATCTATGAATATTTAAGATTTTGATAGTTTAAAGTGACATACGCGACATATCAAAAATGCAAAAGTTCAATTAACGATAATTCAAAAAATTTAAATACAATGGTATATCAATTAATACTTTATCTTAAAAAAGATACGTAAATAAACAACTTTTGATAGTAAAATTTTAAATTAAAAATTATAATTTTCCATTTTAAAATTTTGATTTTTAATTTTTAATTTTCTTAACAAAAGTTGTTTATTTACATGTCTTTTTTCAGATAAAGTACTAATTGATGTACTAATTGATGTACCATTGTATTTAAATTTTTTGAATTATCGCTAATTAAACTTTTGCATTTTTGATATGTCGCGTATGTCACTTTAAACTATCAAAATCTTAAATATCCATAAATCATTACAAAAGTCATTATTTCTATTTTCTAAATTTAAAAAAAGAATAAAATTTCATTAATATTTATCGAAATTAGAGCACTTTTAGTAAAACCCTAAAATTTGAGATCAAGTCGCCATATTTTCTAAACAATTGAAAGTATGATAATTTTTGTTTTACCAAAGTTTCTTACTTTTTTATAGTCTTTACAATTATGTACTTTTTAATATACCGTTCCATTTGATTTTACTGAGAAACGGGCATGTACCCCCCAAACTACCCCCTAAGGCGCAGTTTTAGGGGGTTGAAAATATTTTCTTGAAATTCTTTAGGGTCGATATACATAGTAATTTTTTTTTTATAAAACTCTATCTTCAATAGTTTGGGCGTAAAACATAGTGGACGGGTGGTCTGGATCACCCTGTATATTTTGAAAATTAACTTATATAGGTACTGTGTATGCTCAGTCATTTCCTTCCTAGTGATTTCTTCCTAAAATCTATCATTCAAGTTTCTTTAGTGAATATTTCAATTTTTGAATATTATTTTTATTTATATGTTGGGGGGGGGGGGATATAGGAATTTTAGAAAGGCTTAGGTGGGGCATAGCACAAAAAAGGTTGGGAAACACTGATCTATATTATGCAAGAGGTCTATTGGGAGCCTATGGTAATTTTTTTTTGTTTTAAAATTTTGAACTGCAATGTTCTTTTGTTTTTGTTTTTATTTTTCACTAAAGAAAATCATTCTTTTAAAATGGGTCTATGTAGGAAAAAGATTGGGAACTCCTACTTTAGAAGATAAAAATTATAAATTAAATTAAAATAAATACAAAATTCTAAAAAAATCTAATAAATATATATTTTTTTATTATTCCCAATCAACTATATGATAACATAAACAAATTAGACAATACAAAATGTTTAGTATTTCAACCCAAATCCCCTCCCCTCCCCATAATGAATCATAAAAACGCCCATCGACATTCAAAAGCTCTTTTCAGAAGCTACAATTTATGCCCAAAAGTAATCATTTTCATTCACACAATTTTTTGCCTTGACTGATCCATCTTACATATGTTTCTTTTTTTAAATAATATATTATAATAAGATAAAAAATGATATATAAAGAACATCGCGGGAAGCCTTTAACTTTGCAGTTATGCAAAGGATGTGTATTTTTTACATCAAATAAGTTGTTAATTTTATTAAAATCTCATATCAGGTTGTTTCATGTTTCAACAGAATTTTAAAGAAAATTGTTTCAACACAGAATTCATCAGAAAAGAGTAACTAGACATCAAAAGATGTGAAATTCCATGAAAATTAAAATATAATAAGACGTTAATATGTATGTAAACGACGTTAAAGCCATTATTCAATACTAATTATTTATAAAAAAAAAAAAAAAAATTTCAAATAACAAAAGTATGTTATTTCCGGAAACTAATTAATGATTTTCTACGAAAATATTTTCAAACTTTAGCCACGCTTTTCGTACGTGATAATTTCGCTTTTATTAGTTTTCAATTTACTTTTTAATTATGAAAGTTTTGATAATGAAGATTGATGCGGTTATTAGATATAGTTAAACTATTTAAAAATCATAAAACAAGTATAAGCTATACTGGCAGAATTGGTATCCTGTAATGCCATCTTAAATTATTGAAAATTTAAAAAAACATATTTTTTTTAATGCTTCAGTACACGGAGAGAATATTATTTTAAAAATAAACAGAAAATTCTGTGAACCTGAGGACAGAATCAAAGAAAAAAATTAACAGAAAAGTCGGTAGAATTTAAAATAAAGTAAATGAAAAATTACAATGGCATACTGGTAAATTTTAACATAGTACCTATTAAAATTTATTTACTCTGAAAAAGTAATATACGCTATTCTTTAATTTAATTTCTTGCATATGAAAATTTCACGTACATTCTCTATAATTTTACTATGATTCTATATTACTTTTCATATCTGGCCTATCGCCGTCATAGAAACTGCTATACAGTATATTGAATTGTTGTAGACATTCTTTTAAATTTACCATATCGGGTGTTAAAAATTTCTAGGATCAATTTCGTCCTCCCGTTAACATGTTTTTTATGTTAAAAATTAACATTACATTTTTTCAGTGCAGTTATAAAGAAATAAACAGTTAAATTGTTAATAACATTTGATCAGACTAGAATTTTTCAATCCTGATAATTTTGGCTCTATCTACACCCAATTTTTAATGTTATTTTTTTAGCGATCCTTTAGTTCAGCGGTTCTTAAACTTATGTGATTTAGGGACCCCTTTTTTAACAATTATTTTTCAGGGACCTCCCTTCCTGATAGAAAAACAAAGAAGGTCGTTAGATACTAATTAATCACTAGTAAATAGAAATATAAAAGTACTTTATGTAAAATACTTTATGCCAAAAATGTTTTACGGACCCCCGTAAAAGCTGTTTTAGATGATAAGTGTGGTGCAAAATTAAAAATAAATACACCATACTCGTATATATTATTAATTTCGTGTTTCAATGAGCTTTCATTTAATACCCTTGAATTTTTTTTCATTTCCCAATTTATCCCTGAAATTAACCCCCAGAATCAAAATTCAACTTTTTATAAATCACGTCTATGATTGAATCAGTGAGTGAAAGAACGATATATCTCCAAAATGACCATTTTGAGAAAAACGAAAAAAACTGTTTTAAAGGAGAACTATGGGTTATTTGGTCTAATTATGTATTGTGACATTATATAACTTATGTTAACCGATAATAATACGTACATAAATAAATTAAAAAAAAATTGCAAAAAAAGATATTTGAAAAAAAAAAATGACCGGCAGTTATACTGTTCTTTCACTCAATTAAAAAAAAATTGCAATTTTTTTTTATTGCTTTATTTTCGGCTTTATTATTTTATTTTTTATTATTTTACAAAAATAAATATTTGTAATTTTTACTCAGAATCTTCATTTTTGACTTTCCAAGAAATAATATGGTAGTACAATTCGAGGATTTCGTCAGAAAAGTAAGGTAAAAGTAATTGTAAAAAAATTTAACTACCCCCCGTCGCACGTACGATGTTGGTCGATGTATTATTATTTTGCTATGTGATAGAGCTATGAATTTTAAACATTTTGCCTATCTCAGTTAAAATTGCCATTTTTGGCACTTGTATTGTTCTTTCACTCACCGATTCAATTGGGCCATCATACTCTATCCCAGTACTAAATTTCAAAATTTTACGTCGAATAGTTTCAATGAAAATCACCTTTAACGGACGGACGGATGGACAAAGAAAGAATTTTAAAATTAATATTTGAACGCATTATGAACCAGTATTCAACGTTTTATTCAATAATAACAGCTTAACTATTAAAATCTTTTCGAAAATATTGAATATGAAAATATCGAACATTTATCTTTTCCAGGTTATGATTTCACAATTCACTTAAAGATTTTCGTGTTTTCCAGGTCAGTGGAAAATGTTCAACACCAGAATGTAAACACATAAATCATTATATGTACATCCAATTAACCAAATATTCAAAACGAAAATGTTTTAATTAATTTAATAAAAAATTACACAAGTAATTAAACTTTTTATTTAAATATACAAAACAAATTGTTATCTTCTTTCTCTACCATAATTTATTAATGTACATACATATTTAATATGTTAATAAATAAATAATACAATTATTTCTCTGTAAAAATTAAATTTTATAAAAGTTATAATATCACAAAGTAAAAAAAATCCTGGAAATGAAAATGTTTGTTAGAAAGAAACGAAAAAGACTTTCAAATCAAGATAATCGATATAAACTTTTGTAAGCATTGGACAAGAACTCTTATTGTTGACACAAATATACAATTAGAAAATATATTTTTAATGTACCTAAAGAAGCTTCAAGAAAAAATCAACATTGTTTTTATCTGTAACAACTTTTGGAGGGGGGGGGTACCAAATTTATTTTTATTGATGCCTGGTATTATAAAGAAAATTCTTGAGTGGCTAAAGGCTTGGCATTTTAGGACGACGCGCCGCCCTCGACGCCCTCGCCGCCCGTGCCGCCCTCGCCGCGCGCCAGACACGCAATTCAGTTTGTGTTTTTTTAACCTTGAAAATAATATCGTTTGAATTTATAAAGAACGTGCCGACTGATGTGTGTGTGTGTGTGTGTCTGTGGTCTCTCTCTCTCCGTGCGCTCTTTTCTGGCGCGCGTATGTTTGTGTGTGTGTGTGTGTGTATAATAGTTAATAATGTACAAATTTGGATTTTATGCAATTTCTTGCACTCGTCAAGCTGTCGTAATTATTTAATACACAATTTCAATTATGTATACATCATTTTAGATTAGCAATACCTGTATGACAATACAATTATTCATAGGTATATCAATTTTATTAGAAAAGGGCAATTGTACACAACAAATACATTTCTTAGCTTATTATCTATACTATTTAATAGAAATTGTTCATTTAATTATATCGATCAACATTACTAATTACTTTGATTGTTATATACACAAGTTTTATGTAAAATAATATTTAACATTACAAATTATCATTAATAGAATAATTGTTAAGAAATGAAACAGATTTATTCGAAATAAAACTACATATATGTAAAAATGTTCTTTAAAATCCAAACTAATAAATGAAAATTGCAGTTTTATTAATAAAATATGTATATTTATACATATATTGAAATTGTGTATTAAATAATTACGACAGGTTGACGAGTGCAAGAAATTGCATAAAATCCAAATTTGTACATTATTAACTATTACACACACACACAAACATACGCGCGCCAGAAAAGAGCGCACGGAGAGAGAGAGACCACAGACACACACACACACACATCAGTCGGCACGTTCTTTATAAATTCAAACGATATTATTTTCAAGGTTAAAAAAACACAAACTGAATTGCGTGTCTGGCGCGCGGCGAGGGCGGCGAGGGCGGCACGGGCGGCGAGGGCGTCGAGGGCGGCGCGTCGTCCTAAAATGCCAAGCCTTAAAGCAAATTAGTTTCCAGCTAACGCTATCTCCTAGGTATTCAATATAAATGACAACCTTTCACAGATGTAGCGAATAAAATCGTACATATGATAACCTTGACGCATGCACGTTAAGTAGAAATCAGTGACTTAAAATAAGTGCAGCCAAGTAAGTGTACCTCATAAAATACCACTGCTTTAAAATATTGAGCAATTTTATAACAATTTGACACCTAGCAAATAGCGTTAGCTGGAAACTAATTCATTTTTACACACAAGCAAATTCTTTGTAATACCGGGCATGAATCTGATATCAATAAAAACCTGATAATTCAAGGAATTTAAATATGTAAACGTTTTGTTATTACAAAAAATATTAAACATATTTTCTCCTATTCCTGTTAAAAGTGAGAAAAATCTGAAAATGTATAATGATGCCGAAATAAAAAAAATTTGTCAGCAGTCACCGCAGTTTTTTTTCTCGAAATGAGATTTTTCAAATTTGCTAACATTGTAACTAAAAGAGCAATTATCCGTTTTACTTGAAATTTAAATTGAGTACCTACTCTTGAATATATTTACTCTACGATGAACTAGGATATTTTTGATTGGATGAAAATTGACGATTTGGCATTAAAAATACGACCATTTTATAGGCAATAAAACAGACTTTTTTTCATAACTACGCCATTTTGTTAGATTTTGATATTTTTCGAAAATCATAGGTCATCGTACAGGAAATACCTTCCAGTTTAACGACATTTTTTCTATTTTCAATTTCAACTACACTTACACCATCGTCCGGAATCATGGTCGCAGTGGAGAAGACAGCGCATAAGTCGCTTAGATATCGATATTTTTACGTGAAAAAATTATGAAATACACCTCTAATATAGCTAAATATATTCTCAATTTTCCAAAATATTTCATTGAGTATTTTTCTTCCAAAAAATTTCCGAAAATCACTCAAATTTCCAGCATTCACACTGGTATAGCCCCTTAAAAGGTTAGACAAAAAACAACTTTATTAATTTCAAATTTAGAAAATCTAAAAACATTGGGTTTAATTAATCGCATATTATATTAATAATAATAATTAATCAATAACAATGCTATTATATTATTTTGAATCGATACCCGCCCTAAATTAACCACCTAAAAAAACATTTGCAATAAATCACATTATTCATTTATTTATCTGCATAGAATCAAGCCACCTGGCTTCTTATTTTTTTCAAGGCACACTGATCTAGTTAATATAAATAGCATTAATTTACTTTCGGTTCAGCGACTCCAATTTCCCGCATGAATTGTGGCTACGGCTGTTAATTTCTGCGAGTAAGGGCCTGACGGACCCCCAGACATAGAGAGAGAAGGGGGGGGGGGGGTGTTGTTGACCCCGTCACGCCGGAGTATCGAGTCAGATTTACATGTTCCTGCGCACAGTCTGACCCCCTGTTTCGGGAGTGTCTTTCCGTAATATTATTTACTAGAAGATGTAGAACATGATCAGAAGTTACGGTCTATGTAAAGCTATTTTCAGCTATTTATAGACAAATATGAGAGTATCCCGGATATTAGTTATTAAATTAAAAGCGGTGTGCTTTAGGGTGGAGTGATTTTTTTAAACTTAATGTACACCCAATTGTTTTTACACGGTTTTGATTTAACACGGCCTAGAAAAAAAATTGATTCCGTTTTTAAAACGATTTCATTCGATTTAGCACGATTAAAAAAGCTATTTGATTTAAATTTTAAAGAAAAATATTTTTATTAACCGTAATCTTCTAGGAATTTTTTTTTCTATCTATTTATTTATAAAATATGTAGTTAGGGAATTCCCCTTTCTAATTTATTTTCACAGCAGCTTAAGTATATATTATAGTCTTGTACGAGTTTTCAGTTCCTAAACTTGCGATAATTTTATATTTATATTACTTTTACTTTAAGAATTGAATTGCCTTTTATTTTTATGAAATAAACTGTACATGAATGCACATAAAAATTTAATTTATAGTTTTTTTTAATGAATCATTTCATTTTACCTATTTTTTACAGGGTTGAAGGATATAGAACTAATCCCATTTTTTCTATGTACTTCATGTCTTTTTTTACACGTTTTTTTCTGGAACGTATCTACCGTGTAAAAACAGAATTAGGTGTATTTTATGTTTCGTTAATTTCAATAAGAAAATTATAATCATTATAATGTTCAAGCATAAGCCCTAAAATAAAAATTATATATTTTTTATTTAATTTAAGGCATTATGGGCCTTAACTTGTAAACAATAAAATTTAAAAACTGTTTTCTTCTTGCATTTTTTTAGATAAAGTTGATAGCAGCGTTGTAAAGAATGCATTATTTTCGTAATGGCAAAAGTAATGCATTATCTCGCAATGCGCATTATGGATTGCGAGATAATGCATAATGCGCATTCTTTTCGTAATGGCATTACCAAAAGTAATGCCATTACGAATAATGCATTATTTACAACGCTGGTTGATAGTTATTAAAATTTTAAGGTTTATACAAACCATTTTATCCTAAAACTGTCAGTTCAGGTGTTTTGCTAGTCCCGAGAAAGGGGTATATGCATCAAAATTCAAAATCTACCAATATTTCGAAAAAAAATATGAATTATGGTATTTTTTTAACGTCACCCCTGGAAGAAATTTTCTAACGATTACACAGGTAGAAAGGTTTACTTGGCTCAAGTAAACATTTCTATATAATAAAATATAACGAAAACAATGTTTTCTTAAGATAAGAAATATATGTATTCTTAAACCAACTATAGTATTCTTGAACGAAGAAATAATGTAGTTGGATTAAGAGTACTTATATAAAGAAAATATTGTTTTCTTTATATACAAAACAAGATTTTCGTGGTCCAATACAGTTTTTTTTCTGTGTATATAGACCAGGAATTCCCAACGTGGTCCAGGTGGACCCCCATGGAGGTTTATGGAAGTTTAAAAGGGGTCAATAGTATGCCATGGGTTTATTGTGAGAGTCTATAGAAAATTGTATTTATTTTAAAATTCGATATCACATATTTGATGTATTTACTTTATACAAGACGAGCGGCATCCCGCGGCTTCGCTCGCGTAAATTTCGAGGGGATGACATTAAATTTTTTATATTGTTTTTTATTCATTACCTATAAAAAATCGTAAACATCTCGGATCTTAGTTAAAAATAGCAAAAACCCAACTCCTGCCTACTCCCGGCCATTAGAGGTTGAATATCGAATTTGTTTTAATGCAAATTATTTTTCCTGACTCCACCATGATAACTTAAGCAGTTATGCAGATAAACATATCAAAAACACACACCCTGTCTACTCCCGCCATTATGAGTGGAATGTCGAAATTTTTATTTTAATATATGACAATTTTGCCCGAATTTACTTTAATAACTTAATCAGGTATGCAGATAAACATATCTAAAACCATCCCCGTCCCCATCCAATGCTGTTAGGGGTTGAATGTCGAACTTTCGTTTTTAATTGAATATTAATTTGTCCAAATTTACCTTAAAATCATAAACAGTTATGATATATAAATATACCAAAATTTTACCACCCCCCCCCAATTCCCATAGGGGTTGAATTTTCGTAAATGCTATCTGTCTTGTAGAGTACCTACATACTTATGCCGTGTTTCATTCGGTGAATACAAAAAAAATATCTTGCAAATTTTTCCACCCCTCTAACACCTTAGGGGTTAAATTTTTGGAATTGCTGAAATAACTGTTTCATAATATATATTGTAGAGTATTTATGATAAGTTTCAATTAAATACAAACAAAAAAATATATTTTTTTATACAAACTTTGACACCCCGTTTTAACCCCGTAGGGGTTGAATTCCGAAAAATCCTTTCTTAGTGGGTGCTAACATCATAAAAGGAAGGCACTTACGAAATTTCACGTTTCTAGATTGATATATGAGTGAGTGAGTGAGTGAATGGTTAAGGACAAACTCTTTTATAGATATAGATGTCAAGGGGGTCTATGAAGAAAATCATTCTATGTGGAGAAAAGGTTAGGAACCTCTGATATAGACTATTTTTGAAAATATACGATTTTAAAAACATATTCATTTATGAATCGACGGAAACTTCAATTTATATACATTATATTTTTAAATTCCATGTCTTGAGGACATTCTTGTAGGTATATGAAAATATCTATTCAAAGAAAAATTCTACCCAGGAAAACATGCTCTATCTTTCATGTAGATATGCATATATCAACTATACCTATACATAACTTATCAAATCAAATAAAAACATAGAATAAAAGAAAATACAACCGGTAATATTTTTTTATGTCGATTTTTACCTTGAATATTTATTTCGAATCGCGAATGTCGGGTAGAGATCGATGTATTTATAAGAATGAATATATCTATTTTTGAATAAATGATTACTTTATATTATTATACAGGATGATTATTATAATGGAAACCATTTGATATTTTCTATAATCGAAAAACGCTAAAATAGGTGCATTTTTTTAACTCGATTAACCAATTCAATTTTTATCATTTTTTAAATATCAACCCTTAATTTTATTGAAGATTCCTGTTTTTCAAAATTATGTCAAAATCAAAATGTTTCATTTTAGATAAGGGTAAATGGTGAACAAATAATTTTTCATATACTTATATTCATTAAAAAAATCCTGACCTACCATAACTGACACTATTCGTCTATACAAATCAAAGGTTTAAAAAATAGGCACTTATATCTATAGGAAGTAGATATTAAATGGTTTCTAAACATAATTAACAACCTATACATACATAAAATAAAACAGTTGAATCAAATTTAAATATATTCAAAGAAAAAAAAAGATTTAATATAATTTACCTTACAAAATACAAGAATATTATATGAAGACACGTAGACATAAATTTAAAAATATTGTATAAATAAACATTCTTGATATATATTTATTTTAACCCCTTCAGTCCTGATTTGTTTTCCAAAAGCAAACAATTTTTTGTGTTTAGGTGATTTGGGACATTATTGTTCAAAATACAAAGAATCATTTTATTTCAGGTTTTCTTGAGTTTTTTCAGCATATACACAGAAAAAAACTGTATTGGACCAAGAAAATTCTTGTTTTGTATACAACGAAAACAATATTTTCTTAATATAAGATAACTACGTTATTCCTTCATTCCAGAATACTATAGTTGGTTTAAGGCCGTTGTTCACTAAAATCGATCACTACAGAATTTGTTAAAATTTTAATATTGTGTTAAGTAAGCTAGTTCGCATTTGTAAAAAAAATTTCAGGTCAGTTTACCATTTCGTTTATTAATTATAAACGTGCAAAGTTGGCCTCTTATACATTGCAAGTATAGGGATCCACTTGGAATTCGATTTTCGTTTAATTCGTGTATAAAAACTAAACGTCAGATTTTAACCAAAAACGGATATGTTATAGATTGGTAATTAAGGAATGTATATATAAAATTCTAGAATGATTTACCATCTCCTTAAATAATTATTAATTTTTAACTTTAATAAATTCACGAACACATGACGTAAATATACGATATGGCAACAGCGCATTCGGCGCACTCTTCGAAATATAAAAACGTGGTATTGATGACTGACGCGCGATGTAAATAACAATTTATTATTGATTAACATTTAATGTTTTTATTTATAATAATAAAAGTTACTATTGTTATTGTAATCATTACTATTGCTGACAATAGTTTATTGTTAAAAATAAATCTTATTCTCTTGTCTTATATTATAAATTGTTGCCAGATCTATTTGTTCTTTTTTACCGACATAACAAAACCCTGTAGTTCATGCTTAATTCCGCTAGATGCCACAACTTTCAGTGAACAACAACCTTAAGAGATTATTGCATTTGATACATCACTCATGTATTTAGAGTAAAATTAAACAGATAGATCTTTTTTTTACTACTTTTTATTAAAAAAATATATGCCTAAAACTAAGGCTTAGTCACAACTTTAATATTCTATCAATAAGTTAAATATTGAAGTTCTAAACCAGTGTACATTACAATGTACATCAGGTCTGAAAAGGTTAAAATAATAATATGCTTAAAAACTACAACAAAAAAAAACTTCATATATGGAAAATGTATATAACTAGAGGTTAAAAAATTAAAATAATATAAAATGTACCTACTAGAAAATACAACACAAAATAAACGAAATATAAAATAAACATAATATGAAGTACGTATTTCTGCAAATGATAACATTGAACAAAAAAACAGTTATGTACTGTATATAATGTAATTTAACTTTTTTAAACGAAACTTGAATCCAATATCATTCTTCAGACAGATAGATTTATGGGAAGTATACGAACATATGAAAATGTGCATATACAAAAGTTACATTCACTATTTGAACATCGTCTGTTATTCTTTAAAATCGATTTTAATATTACAAAAACATTCGAAAAGAAAATACATTTTCTCAAAGATATTTATTAACCTAACAATAGAATACGAATTTTAAAATAATATATAAACAATACGGAATATATTTTCTTGTTATTTTCCTTGACATAATTTTTTTATAATAGGTATTCATTATTTTTGGTAGATAACGAATATTTTATAAATAAACGACAGCAACGTGACAAGTATGGGGCAAGTGAGGCATTTGCTCCGGACGCAAAACAAAGCATTTGATTTATTTAAAATTTATGGCAAGCTTTTACAATAGTCATGATTACTAATTAAAAAAAAACTATTCTATGATGATCTGACGTGTCTCCTATTTCCAAAAAAATACTTATTTCTGCAGAAAATAAAGGTTTAATCACAAAAATTTACTCTTTTAAAACTGATTTTGAATTTGACGACAAAACACTCGCAGGTGACAATTCAGAGTTGTGACGTCACACTCCTTGTCAACAATAATCAAACATTCAGAGTTAGACAATAATTTAATTATTTTGTGTGTTAAAAATGAATTCCAAAGTATATAAGTTCTTAAATACGGTATGTACCTAATAATCTTGTAAGAGGAATTGATTTTTGTCTAAAATAAAAGTCAATCACTTTTGACGTTTATTAATGCGTGACGTCATTCGCTCTGATTGGTGTTCCATTTAATATGACGGATTGCTGTATTTTGTATTTTTATTTTAGCAAAAATTACATTAATCTCGCTTTAAATATAAAAATAAATACATTTATTGGAATCTTTTTAACCTATTTCATTATTTAAAATTATAATTTCAATGATACTTTGATACTGGCATCATGCCTATTGTAATGGATATTTTTTGGATTAAAAAATGTATCAATGAAAATATAAATTAAATTAGAGGGAGGGGGGCATATAGTCAATTTACCGCAAACCTAGAAATATCTATAGTAACGATGATAATATGAAATCTTATATGAAAGTGAAACGATTTTAATTTTTTTTTTACAAAAATTGTTCCTATTATAACAATTAAAATATTATTGATTATAATGTTGAAAATAAAGATCAGTGGTAAAAATTGATATACCCCCACTCCCCACATTATTGTTGGATTTAATGTACATAACAACTGTTAATTTAAAATTCATAACAGATAGTAAAAAAAATTACATTTCAATTTGGTGAAAATTTTTCGTATGATTTTAAAAATTCTCTGAAATATTAATCTGCCATTTATTAAATGTTTTTTTTTTAATATTCCGGTAGCAATAAATATAGAATAAGTAAAATTACCTTTTAAAATAAAATTATATAAATTATACAAAATACTTAAAAAAAATTATATTTCAATTTGGTGAAAATTTTTCGTATGATTTTAAAAGTTCTCTGAAATATTAATCTGCCATTTATTTAATGTTTTTTTTAATATCCCGGTAGCATTAAATATAGAATAAGTAAAATTACCTTTTAAATAAATTATATAAATTATACAATAAAAATGTTTTTTAATATGTTGAAATGAAAAATAATTTTCAGGGAATTTTATTTTAAAAAACCTATGAAAATTATTCTTGGAATATATTATAATAGAATTTGAATTGCAAGCATTTCTTCTTTAAAATTATCTCTATTTTTAATCAGAATAAAATTGAACCTTAATATTACAAAAAAATAATGGCTCCACCGGCGCCGTTTATAATTTTTTTTACCATGTATGAAACTAGGTGTTTTTCAGTAATTTTCAATTTGATTGGAGTAGCTATTCTAAAAAGAAAATGTTAATAATTAGAATTAGATAAAACTGATCGAACGTTAAAATTTATTATTAACCCTTATCCCGGTTTGAAATAACCCTTATTCCGAACCATATACCTTTAGAATAAACTGAACATTCCCTCCCTATCCAACTGTGAAATAAATACTGGCGAAAAAGTGTGACAGAGACAAAGCGATAAAGTAGTCAATACCTGTCTCTTTCTAGAATACTAATTGGTCACGTCACATGTTTGCAGTCATTATAGTTCTACAGAAAAGAGACAGGTATTAGCTACATATTCGCTTTGTCTCTTTAAAGAGAGTTTCTATAAGTCTATGTTGCGAATCCAATAAAAACTTTATAAAAAAATAATTTGTTTCTACTTATCATGACTACCTACTTAAATTATAAAAATAATTCTCACTCTAAAATTTGTATAAAAAGTTGTATTCCAGCTATATTAGGTAGAATTTTATAAACATTGTACATACATTTTATCATGCAATATACGAATTTTTACACTACACAAAAAGTGTATATGTACGATGTTCTTTTTTTTCCTTTTCAGATCGTTTGGAATATAATAAAATTTCTGTTACCATCTCGAGGGAAATTGAAAATACTTCTTTTTATTTTCACTCGAATAACATAAATACCGAATTAAATACAAATAAAGAAATGTTATTGTTCAACACGAGGAATGATATTAGATTAAATTGAAGCGAATCAAATTATATTTTAAATATTATATTATATTAAACCACAAATAAGAACTTTTATTACATTAATTTGTAAATTATGTACTGCTTGCATCAGTCATAAACTAGCAATTGTAATTCTCATGAACTCATATTACTAATAAAACAACTCTTTATTAAATCTATTCGCAAATATAAATATTTTTAATTATAGCCAATTTGGTCAAAAAACGAAGGTTTTTTAAGGTATACCCCTTTGAATTTTTTTCAATTTTCAGCAAAAAAAATGTTTTCTATAGTTTTAAAGTATTATATATGTCATCATATAGATTTTGACACGCTGATTCCAAATTTGTCAACAAAAATCAAATCCGACCACACGTTCAAAAGTTACGGCCATTTTTCTCAAAAATTTTGAAAAAATAAAAATTTGAGAGGCCATATCTTGAGAACGGGTTGAGATACAGACCTGCGGTTTGAAAATTTCAACTTTTCTCATCATTTTCTAGCTAATAAATTATAATTTTAACGAAATCTAAAATTCAAAATTGTTTGGTTTTGGTAAAAATGTGTCCATTTTTAATTTGTCATAGAAATATCAACTTAAATACAAAAAAAAATAAGAAGTAAAATGACAACTTTCATTCAAAAATAATAATTATCATTAATTTTCAGTTAAATCGCTTTTCAGGTTGTAAAACACTACGTTTACGTAACAGTTGAAAAAAAATTATTTATTCGATTTTCATTTACATAAATAATAATAAATTTGTAGACTAGCTCCAGTACCATAACATAATTGAGTTTAGTGTAAGTGTAACGATCATGAAATGGGGTACAAAACAACTAAATATCACATTTTGAACTTTGGTATAATCAAAACATTACAAAGTAATATAAAAATAAAATTATAACCCAAGCAAGGATTTTCTATTTGAACTAAAAATAGCAAATAATATATAATATTACTAGCTGACCCGGCCACGCGTTGCTGTGGTTAACCTATACTTTAATTGTAGGTTATATGAAACGTTTGGAAGTTTGACATAACGCCATCTATTGAATACTTACTCAATCCAGTCAACAGATGTCACCATCTGTTAGAATCGTTTGGAGCTAACAGATAAAGACAAATAATTTGCAATAAAATAATATTGCGATCATAAATGGAGATGTAAGCTATCCTATATTTCAAGTTGGATCAAACTGCACACGGTGTACAAATTTGATTAAAATCGGTTAAGTAGTTTAGGAGTCCATCGCGGAGGAACATGTGACACGTAATTTATATATATATTAAGATAAGAAGATTAAGATTATAAAAGATCTGCCTGTAGCTAAAAAAATCAAAATAAAACATATTTAGGAATATTCACTTTTAGAATTAAACTGTAGGTTTTATAAAATAAAGAATATACTTTAGTGTTGTATATAAACAGTAGAGCTATTGAAAATAAACAAAAATGTACCTAAATGGCAACAAATATGAGGTAAATTTTTCACAAAATGATCTCAGTTGATATGACAATCATCGACCCTAAAATCGCAGTAGCGTCGATGTAACTATCATTAGTTAAAGATAATATAATACAAAATATTTATGTATCTATACAAAATCCCCAAAAACTCATATTATAACAAAAACAAAAGGATTATTAATAAAATTACATTTTCTTCTGCTAAAAATAAATTATAATCTTTTATAATACCATTGAAATATTTACCGTACACATACGCCACTGTACAAAATGTAAATTCGTCCATAGGTTTTACCCAAACAGTCAATGTTATTTCACGGACGCTGTATCAACAGTTGCCTACCTAGCTAGCTCTGACCCTCTCCAGCAGCTGTTAATTTAAACAGGGACATGTGTTGAGCTACACAGATCGTATCATAATGTCCTCTCAACTGAAGAATATATGCTTTTTAATTACTTTTAACCCTGTACCACACAGTAAATAAAATTTTAATATGTGATTTTTTTTCCTAATATCAGCATTTAAATATTTCTGTGTGTAAGTGTGTGTGTGTGTGTGTGTGTGTGTCTAACCAAAGTTACTTTAGCTTAAGGGGGATAGCCACTGTAACGGGTCAAAAATTAATGTTTGGGAATTTTTTTCACAACTAATTATTTTTGAATCAGGTAAAGGACGTTTTATTAGTATATATTCAACATATTTTATATCAATTTTTATTCAAAAATATTAAATATTTACAAAGTTATGAGCCTCGATGAGAAGACCAAAAAAAATTTTGTTCTCTATGGTTCACTCGAAATTTTGAAAAGGGTTATATGAATAAAATAAATGAAAATTTTATCAATATCTATATGAATGTAGCTATCGTTGCACGTAGCCGTTTTCTTTTTTATTAGAGCGGTTTTAAAAATAGTAACTATCAAAATTTCAAAAATCGGGTACGTGCAACGATAGCAACTACAATTACGAAAATTATATAAAAAAAATATGAAATCGGTTCATTAGTCTTTGAGGAATCGTGTCAACCAGGTCGAAAAATGTCATTTCGAGATAAACGTGTTTAATGTTTTTGTTATAATACTTTTTCATAACCGGCCACGCTACCTCGTCTCACTAAATTGACCGTCAATTTTCGGTATTTAAACTCAATTTTGTGTATACATATTTACTTTAAAAAAATATGAAAAAATTCCGTCACAGTGGCTTTCCCCCTTAAAATTAAAAATGACTTCAATAAGACGTTTAAAAAATATTGTATGGGTGATAATGTAAAGAAGGGTTTAGAATGTTTAGATGATAAACTAAATTTAATGTTTTTGTTTTTTGTCATTCCTTCAAAAGAGGTCTACGTGCAAAAAAAGTTGGGAGCCCCTGGTGTAAAGTTAAAATAAGAATAACCAAGGTTAGTAAATCTTCCGTTTATAAACCGTGCTTTACTTGACCATTACATTGTTTCGAAATAGGTATAATATTTTTTATTTTATTCAACCTACCGTAAATTAAAGACCATCACTAATTAATATTAACAAAATAATAATACCCATTCTTTATAAAAATAATGGATATTTTTTTAATTAGTTTTTTATTATTTATTTATATATTGGCATTTGATATTTTGTAGCCCAGACAAAAAGTAATAGACCCATCCATAAGTTTCATCTTAAATAATCGTTATGCCCATCGGGGTGAGGGGGGGGGGGGGTTTACCTAGTTTGGTGATGTTTATTATTTATTTCTTTTATTATTTCCTTATCTTTAAGTTTGATCCATGAAATTCTATGTTTACAATTTTGTTGAAAGTATATGCACTACTAAAATCAATTCAGATCATCGATTGAAAAGAACATTTTCTCCAAAATTTTGAAAAAAATGAAAACTGCAAAACTTCAGAACGGTTTGAGATACAACTTTGAGAATTCAATTTATCACGTCATAACTAATTAAGGGGTAGCAGAGACCCTTTTTTCACCCCAGTTGATAGAAAATTTGAGTTAATTAATATCTCACAATAAATTCAGTAAATCGTGGCTTAATTCTTAAATACCACATTTGGAAAATTAAATACGGTAATTTGTAAAATTACATTCGTTTATCAAAAACTAATTAATTTACACAAACATATAAAATTGAATTAACATTTAAAAGCGCTAAAATAAGAGAGACCTTTTAACTAATTAACTAAGACTCTTATTTGCAAACACATTATGTACATTTGAAAAAGCGTGTTCGAAATCTTTTATTCTAATTTGAGTTCGTCTCTATTGTCTCATTGGAACAAAAAACTTCTACTGAAAATTTTAAGTAATAACACAATATAAGTTTTTTGCGTGTCTAGTAGGTACCTATAGGCATATTTTATATTACATACAATTCATTTCGTATCTTAACACGAAAATTACTGAACCGATTTAGATGATATTTTTACTTTTTTTTAGCCTAAGACTCTAGAATTAGTTTAGACTATAGTATGTTAATTGATTTATAACATGTCCGTTTTCAGGAAATATACAATTTAATAATTATATATATACAGAAGGTTTGTCTTAAAAAAAATTAATCTATTTCTAATTTTTTAGTAAATAAAATTATCATTAAAACTCTCATAAATAACCTCAGAGATAAAATTGAATTTAAAAAAAAATCGGGTGTTTATAAAATAAATTGTTTAAATTGTGACATAACTTATACAGGGTGTCCCAGGACTGTGTCAAAGCTCAATATTTCATATTATTATAAGAATTAGAAGAAAACTTTAAATGCAAAAGTTGTCAGGCTAGAGCATCGGCATAGTTTGAAATTAGTTACATTTATACAGGGTGACCCATAACTGCGTTACAAATCAAAGTTATGTTTTTTTAAATACAAACTATATATTTTTATTTGATAATCTAATAGCATTCATTTTTTTGAGTATTTTGATATATCATTATTGGATTATACAGTGGGGCTTAGAAATTATGACCAATTTTGTAAGAAAATGAGAACATTTTCAACACCTTGTAATTTTCTAATTACAACAAAAAAAAATTGTTTTCTGTTTGAAGTAGTTTTGGCATATTCTCTATTATTGCGATATTATGTCAAACATTTACAAAATTGTATTATTTGTACAGGCTGTATCAAAACACTAAACCTAGTTTTTTTCAAAATTTTCAAATGGAACACCCTATATATTTTTACATTTTCGAATTGCCTGTTCAATTCTCAACACATTTTACAAACCATGTTCTATACCTAAATCCAGCCGTTAAAGAGTTATTTATTTTATTTTAAAATCTTAAGATGTTTTATAAAAACAATACAACTTTATTATAATCAATAAAACAGTTCGCTTAAAAATAACTAAACAAACTAATAGAACTTACAAACTTCAACAACAAAAAAATTTAATTATTTTGTGGAATATAATAAAGTTGTATTGTTTTTAAAAAAATCTTAAGATTTTAATATAAAATTAATGACTTATTAACGGTTGGATTTAGGTATAGAACATGGTTTGTAAAATGTGTTGAGAATTGAACAGGCAATTCGAAAATGTAAAAATATATAGGGTGTTCCATTTGAAAATTTTGAAAAAAACTAGGTTTAGTGTTTTGATACAGCCTGTACAAATAATACAATTTTGTAAATGTTTGACATAATATCGCAATAATAGAGAATATGCCAAAACTACTTCAAACAGAAAACAATTTTTTTTTGTTGTAATTAGAAAATTACAAGGTGTTGAAAATGTTCTCATTTTCTTACAAAATTGGTCATAATTTCTAAGCCCCTCTGTATAATCCAATAATGATATATCAAAATACTCAGAAAAGTGAATGCTATTACATTATCGAATAAAAATATATAGTTTGTATTTAAAAAAACATAAGTTTGATTTGTAACGCAGTTATGAGTCATCCTGTATAAATGTAACTAATTTCAAACTATGCCGATGCTCTAGCCTGACAACTTTTGCATTTAAAGTTTTCTTCTAATTCTTATAATAATATGAAATATTGAGCTTTGACACAGTCCTGGGACACCCTGTATAGGACAAACTAGGAGATTTATATTCATTATATTTAAGGAGTCAGTCGCATGGGTATTCACTGATATTGATATATACGCGGACGAAACCGCGGGGAAATTGTAGTATTGAACCTCATTCGTCTATAACAGGAGTTCTCAACTTTTTTTCCTACATCAACCCCTTTCAAAAGAATGATTTTCATTATAGATTCCCTTACATACTTACAAAAATATGAAAAGCTAAAAAAAGGTAATTGTAAAATGGGAATCCCTGGTCAATAAGTTATTGGTAGTTTGTTTAAAAATGTATTAGGCCGTAGTGCCATAGTTTCGGAACCACTGAGTTAGATGAAAATTAAAATTCTGTTTCAGCTATTTTTATAAACTACTATTGATTTTGCGCGTTTGAAATTTTAACCAATGTAATTTACATTACAAAGCTTTTATAGGCTTTTTTATATTCATATATGAAACCTTTGTTTTTAATTGTATTCATTTTAAAATATACCTTATTTAAATAATTCAAGGGTATTTTAAAAAATGTGTGCATTTTTATTAAAAACTTATTTTTTAGAACTGCTTTAATTAATGTTGATAAATATGTATTTAAAAGATCATTTTTGTTAAAAAATATGTGCATACAATTATTAGATTTTTGAAATACTAACATAAAAAATTCGACGGCAATATAATCGATATTTAAATTTCGTCGCAAATTTTGATTACTTTTCTAACTTAATAAAAAATCCATTTTTCAGTACCAACTTCACTTCCAGAAACGGTACAGATTAGGAAAATCAAAATTATGTTTTTTTCAAATTTAATCTCAAACTTTCCAGGACCTATATCACCCCCACCCCCTTCTGGGATATAACCAACCCTATTTTCTAACAAATAGTACTAAAAAAAGTTCTCCATTTTTTGCCCTCTTTTTTTCTGCGGACATCCTAACTACGCAAAGTTTTTTGATCTCTACAAAAATCATCCAATAACATGAAACGAATTTAACATTTTAGACATTCACACAAATCAAAGTGAATAATTACACACATTCAAATTATTAGGTAATTAAAACATTTATAACATGAACAAACAATGTTCCATTAAATTTGTGAACCGTGGTTTAAACAATTAGATTGGCTGAAATAGATTATGTACCAATGTATATGAAAATCACTTTATTAGATATATCGCATATATACATTAGTGTAGCTACTGTAATGATTAATGTTAGTACATCGTTTTTATTTACCACAAATAGGTCAGTCTATTATTACAAACATCCCTTACTTTTCCTAGGAACTCGAGATAAGCAGGGCCCCTATTCTCGAGTTCGTTCGACTTTTTCTCAGTCAAGATTACTAAACTAAAACTAAAATTCACTAACAAGGGAACCTTTTCAAGTCGAAAATTCGTATCGAGTTTAAACATTGTATAGTTAGAGGAGGTCAAAGTAAGTAAGAAAAAAATTATCACAGCTGCGGTAAAACGGTTTAAGGGGTTAGGTGTAGTCAGAATTTTCAAGAAATCGATTTTTGTTTTTTGCATTTTTGGAAGCTGCTACAACGGCTGAAGAACTATTTTATGGCCCAGGAATAGTTGACTCGGTGTAAGTAATTAAACTTTAAATACGTTTTTCTCAAAACTATGTTTTTTGAACTGGTGACCACTGTAGCTCGAAAACCGCTCGGTAGATTTTAATGAAATTTATACAGCTTTTTGAAAACATGAAAAACTAGTGCCTGATCGAAGGATTTTTTTTTAAATTTCGATTTGTTATAAACAATTAACTGTTGGTTTTTTCCCCGAAAACTTTGAAAAAAATTTCCTGAGGCTGCCATTTTGTTAATTTAAGAAAGATGGTCACCGCAAGGAGCTTCGGTTGGAACTGGATCAACACAAACAGCCATTACTTTTAAAATTATGAATTTTTTTTCTAAAATTTCTGTCAAGTCAAGTCGAAACCTTATTTTTTAATGATGCTATGTTTTTACTTTTATAAAATAAAATAATTTACTGGCAAAAAAAAATTATTTAAAATTGTCATTTTTTCATGTCTCTGACTACACCTAACCCCTTAAGAGGGTGAAACACCCCTATGAAAATGTGCAAAATAATCATTTTTTTTTCGAATTTTGACTACCGCCATTCGAAAGAGCATACAAAATCATGAACTTTTGTATTGTAGATTTTTTTAAATTTTCATAGATACTATTACAAAATTAAGACCTTATTTGAGACTGCTTGACCCATTATGATACCGTATATTAATCTCCTACAAATCTTATTTAATAAATGACAGTTATAAATATAATTTTCAATAATAGAGATATTATAAATAAATAAACTAGAGATTGTAATCTCGGGATCCCAACCAATAATTAGGTCACAATATATTATTTAGTAGTATTTTACGACACACATATGATTACCATGATCTATATATGTATATAGTAATAAAGGTCAAAGTTTAACCTGGCAGTATATGTACATCTCTTTATGTGAAATATTCAATTAATCCTCACAAATTCCATGCGCAGTTGAACCCATGTATAGCTTGTATTAATATATATTATTCAGTATTCAAATTGGAACGCCAAATGTAGAAACAAAACTGCGATGGCTTATTATGTATATGTCAAATAAAACAACATATCTTCGTCAAATTTACGCGCAGAAATGAAAACTTATTGAAAATGTATCTAAAATAAACCTGTCAAGCCCTAACCTTTTCAAATGTGTCAATTGAAGAGAAATTATTCACGTAATAATGTTCTGCACCCTAGATTAAAAACCTTTAGCAAAGTTATAAACCAATTTAGTATTAAAATATTTGAAGATCATTTTCTTGTAATTTTTTTTCTCACATTCGGAGATATAGACAGAGGCAGGGCCTCTATTATCGAGCTCACTCGAGAATATGTCGATTCGAGTTTTTCGTTCGAGATTATAAATCTCGCATGCCCAGAAGCATTCGAGATTTTTCATTCGACATTTCTAGAAAAAAAAGTCGCATCGAGATTCGAGAATACGGTATAATTTATACACAATCGAGATTCTAGTAAATATAACTCAGTGACTTTTAGTTTCAGTTTAGTAATCTCGAATGAAAAAAAAAGCCGAACGAACTCGAGAATAGGGGGTTAGGGTCCAAATAGTTTTAAATTTTTTATTTACAAATTTTTAAGCAAGCATTAAAAAAAGTTTAAATAATTTAATTCTTTGAATTGTCTGCATTATTTTGATACCCCACTCGCATGAACTAAAGAAAAAAAATAGAAACCCATGTACCTCATTCATTAAAAACTTATATATCCTTCAAAATTTACTAGGTCAAACAGTAGCCATAAGATTGTGACAAACAGACAGACAGATTGCTTTTTCTGATTTCGGTTTGAGTGTAATAGGAATATTAATTAGTACAAATATCGAATTTCGACCAATATTTTACCTGCCTTAACAGCAACATACACATATATTTTTTGTGCATATCTATGGTACACTAAAATAATTTTGGACAAAATCTTCGGGAGGCTATAATTCTCTTACGAAAAATTATCGGACTCATGTTTAAATAAAGTTTTTTGCTCAAAATAATTCCTTCAACCTACTGTTGAAGTTTGGCACGCCAATTTTGAATTATCCTAAATTATTAAATTTTAGGCTTCTTTCACTTTTTTTGAAATCTCTCAAGAAGTAGTGGGAAGATAAAAAAATCGAATAAAAAGTACAAAAACTATAAAGTATTTAAAATACGTTTTAGAACATCAAAATCGATTCAATTTTCACAAAGATACAGCTCTGTTTAAAAAAAAATTGAAAAAATCAAATGCATTTTACGTGTTAATATTCGATCTTTCGGGGACACGTGTTAATAATATCCAATCACTTTAAAATTTTGCATACATTATTTTTTTCTTACCTTAAAGAAATATGGGGGGTGACTTAAAAGAAATTCGAAAATAAGAAAATAAATGGCCACTCTAATGGCACAGTACCTTTCGAATGATATAAATTTCATTCCTCTCAATGTAAAGTCTTGGCATCTTAGGTCGCCGCGCCGACCGCGCTGGCCGCTCCGGCCGCCAGACACGCAATACAGTTTGTGTTTTTTTAACCTTGAAAATAATATACACACATCAGTATTGCGTGTCTGGCGGACGGTGCGGCCGGTGCGGACGGCGCGGCGTCCTAAGATGCCAAGACTTAAATGTACGATAATTGTCTTATTATTAATATATGCATTAAACTATTGATAACTACCGATTTGTGTTCAATTATGTATTTTCAATAATGCAACGTATTTTAGCCATCAACAGATGAAACAATACATTAATAGTTAATTCTACATACCACATTGTTATGTTAAAACAATAATTGATGGATAGATACCAAACGAGAATTGAGCTATAGTTAATAGCTCACTGACGCCAAAGCTCCGGTCTCATCATTAAGCTCAACAAGTGCATTGCAACAGGTAGATAGGATAGTGTATATCTGCGTTCATTTAAAAAGTGATACAAAACAAACAAAAAATTATAAAATTATAATGGCTGTTTTTATATTCTTCTAGATTCTTTTCCACGTTGGGAATTTTTCTATTTTAAATTTTTTCTTTTTTTAACTTTATTTATATATGTATTTGTATATACAGGGTGTTCCAGACCTCCCGTCCACTATGTTTTACGTCCAAAGTAGATAGAAGTTTTATGAAAAATAGAATTTTTGAGAGAGAAAATTTTTAATTTTCCATTTTAAGGTTTTAATTTTGTTAACAAAAGTTGTTTATTTACATGTTTATTTTAACCCTAAACTGCTACTGTGGGGTACCAGGCGACCCACATTGTTTCAACTTCAATGTAAGCTGTTTAAATTTTACAAAGCATTTTAGTGTCTGGGGTACGAGGTGACTCCAGTGTGGCAGGTACGTTATTCTGGAGAGGTGGAGCAGCTAAGGGTTAAAGATAATGTACTAATTGATATAAGTATCATTGTATTTAAAAATTTTTAAATTATCCCTAATTGAACTATTGCGTTTTTGATATGTCACGTATGACACTTTAAACCATAGGTGTCCAACCTTTTGAGCTTCGTGGGCCGCAGAGCGCAAAAAAATAGCGAAAAAATTTGTTAAGGGCCGCAGTTTCGTTGTTGACTTAATACTATATAATCAATATTATTATTTATATTATTATCTCTGTATCTATCATTTATATTTTATAAATTTATTAGAAATATTATTCTACTTTGACTGAACTAAAAATCTGATTTTCATTTTTCACTTTTTTTTTTAAATCTTATGCGGGCCGCACGAAGAGTGCTCGGGGGCCGCATGCAGCCCGCGGGCCGCGGGTTGGACAAGCCTGCTTTAAACTATCAAAATCAAAAAATAATCATACATGATGTTTACAAAGGTTATTATTTCTACTTTCTAAATTAAAAAAAATAATAAAAGTCCATTAATATTAACGAAATTAGAGCACTCTTAGTAAAACTCTAAAATTTGATAACATGTCGCCATATTTTCTAAACAATTGAAATTATATGAAAATTTTTGTTTTATAAAAGTTTCATACTTTCTTATGATGTTTATAATTATATACAATGGTAGAAAGGATTTCTCAAACCAAGTAAACCTTGTTTTGTATATATAACGAAAACAATATTTTCTTAAGATAAGCAATAATCTCTTAAACCAACTATAGTATTCTTGAACGAAGGAATAACGTTGTTGGATTAAGAGTGTTTCTTATATTAAGAAAATATTGTTTTCGTTATATACAAAACAAGGTTTTCTTGGTTCAATACAGTTTTTTTTTCTGTGTACTTTTGAATATACCGTTCCATTAGATTTTGCTGAGAAACAGGCATGTACCCCTCAAACTACTCCCTAAAAAGTGGTTTTCGAGGGTTGAAAATATTTTCCTGAAATTCTTTAGGGTCGATATTTTTTCATAAAACTCTATATTCAATAGTTTGGGCGTAAAACATAGTGGACGGGTGGCCTGTAACAACCTATATAATTGCAATGACCGCTTTTCTTTTGCTTTTAAAGAAAATCATTCATTCAAAAGAGGTGTATGTAAAAAAAAGTTGGAAACCCCTATTCTAGAGTCTAGACAACTAATATATATATTTTTAATTTTCTGTGAAAAATATCTTCATAGTAACAATATTTTTAATTAATTATAAAAGCTATTAAACATAAATTTTAAATTTAATTCTGCTTTTTCGACTTGCTGTTATCTTATTCATATTTAATTACATATTTTAATCTACGTAGATTAAACATTTATCCCATGATTAAATAATCATAAGAAAACAACAAAAAATAAACATTATGGGATAAAAAAATTGTCGTCATTTTTATTTATTAATATACACGTAAAAAGTTAATCAAATTATCTTACCTTCATTTTAAAATTAAAATCTTTTTCATGCGAGGTTTTTTCGTAAAATTTGATATATATGAAATTTTCTACTTTATATGAACATATTCTAAGAATTAGTATTTAATATATCGTATATTAAAAAGGTATTGAAATATACATGTTTCAATTAAATTTCACAAAAAGCCATTTATTATTCAAAAAGGTTTTTTTTAATTATGTTCATTTTATGGAAAACCCAATAAAGGGTAACTTTTTTTAACGTATAATAATAAAAAAAAATAGTTTTTTGAAATATTCGATAATTAAAAAAGGATTATCTGAACAAAAGGGCAAATGCGATCAAAATAAAATCGAATATTTGTGTCTGAGAACTTAATTAGTGAAGTGCTTTTCACATTGCATAAAACAAACCGATTAAATCACAAATTAATTAATTTACCAATAATAATGGTAATTTCCCCTAAGCCTGTAGGGTGAACGCACCAAATCTAGTACTCAAAGAGATATTTTTAGATACTGTACATAAAAAGTTTGTCAGGAAATTTTAAACAGAAGTAATAAATGATTTTTCAGATATTTGAAAGTATTTTTTTATACAAAAAAAAACCGTATCTTATGAGACTTTCTTATACGCTCGCGCTGTACACTGTATGTGTATGTATTATAATTATATTAAAAAAATGTATGGCTAATTCATTAATGAAATATAAATCATAGATATTAATAACGTATAAAAAAAAAATTTCTAGTTTTCCACCTTTTCAAAATTATTCAAAAATTGACAAGAGTAAACATCTGTTTCCGGTTATAACATCGTTTTAAAAGTTTTCTTTCAAGGCAAAAATTAATTTTAAATATAAATTTCACCTCCTCGTTTTTTAGTTAGTTACAATGTCTAAAGACTGACAGACACACATACATCATGGCGAAAATATTCAGTCTTTAAAATATTTTTTCAAGTCTTATTAGATCAAAACAAACATTTTATGTATCTAGTACTTTTTCTCTAAAGTTGATAGTTTCTGAGTAAAAAAAATTCAAAATCTCGAATTATTTTGTTAGATATCTAGGAAAGGTTAAGTTGTTCAAAAAAAGTTTTCAATCGTGTTTTTCACGTAAAATAAAATTATTGAATAAAAATTATAGGTTCCTATTTTAAAAAATAATGATGTAGACCTTCATATGACCTTGAAAATACCACCTAAAAAATTTCATTCGAGTAGGTTTATGTCCCCCTCCAAACCGTACAACTTTTATCTGAAAAGTTTTTTGATAACATTTCACCATAAAAAGTTATCAGATGTGTGCACTTAAAATGGGTCACCCTGTATAATACTAATAATACTATATAAAGCAAAAATAAAGATAAAGTTACATTAAATAATCACATTTTTACATAAAACCCTGTAGAAAGGTTTTCACAAAACTTAATAATGAGCCATATTACTCTTGGTTAGTATACATCTACATTATCGTAAGGTTCTCTAACGTGTTTGGCTGTTTTTCTGTACACAACAGCCGTCATCACACCTAATTAACTTAATATTACGTAACACAATAACAATTTCCACGACAACATTACCGCTGGTTAAATAAAAAAATAAAAATCATAAGTATACAAAAAATAAAAAGAGTTGATGGAAAAATTAAATAACAAAGAAAATACGTATTTCCACAAATAACATATGATTTTAATTGTAAAATAAACTTAGCATCGAAAAAAATGTTTATTTATTTTTCTTATACCTCACATACGAAAATTTCTATAAGTATTATGAGATATATAAAATTTATGATTTTCTATTTTAAATCAAACTTAAACAAACAAATATGTAATATAAATATTACATTTAATACGCATCTTTTCAATGTACGAGATACAGTGGAGCTTCGACACGACGAGACTATGCACGAGATTGAGAAAGTGCCATAAATTAGAACGAGAGAAGTCCGAAATAATAGCATATTATTCGAGAACCACTTATCCGATTTACGTGTTATTTTTTTAATTCGTAGATATGTTCTTTGCCATGTTTTTAGTATATATTTAATTATGTTAGGTAACAAAAGAAATAAACAATGACGATAATAGTAAATCAAGTCGGAGAAAACTTTGCCGCTAGCGCGCTCATTAAAAGCGAGATTAACATAATTTTGGTAAAATAAAAAAGCAAAATACAGCAATCCGCCATGTTAAATGGAACACCAATAAGAATGACGCCACGCATCAGTAAACGTTTTTTTGTTTTAAACAAATATCAATTCCTCTTACAAGATTATCAGATACATACCTTATTTAAGAACTTGTATACTTTGGAATTCATTTTTAACGCACAAAATAATTAAATTATTGTCTAACAATATAATTATTAAATATTAAATTAATAATAATAATAATAATAATTCAATTATTGTCTTGACAAGGAGTGTGACGTCACAACTATGAAATGTCACCTGCGAGCGTTTTGGCGTCAAATTCAAAATTAGTTTTAAAAGAGTCAATTTTTGCGAATAAACCTTTATTTTCTGCAGAAATAAGTATTATTTTGAAAATAGGAGTAAGATCATCATAGAATAGTTTTTTTTTAATTAGTCATCATACCTATTCAGGGAGCGTTAAAGTATTACGTAACGCAATTTTTGGAGATTTTTGACCCCCCTCCCCCAATGTAACGCGCCGTAACGTTTTTCTGTACCCCCCTCCCCCTAGTTTTTACCTAAAAACTGTTACGTAACGCGTAGTTCACCCCCCCTCCCGCCCCTGTAACGCATCGTAACGTTTTACAAGATCCCCCCTCCCCCCCAAATTCGTTACGTAATACTTGAACGCTCCCTCAACTATATAATAATCAACGCGAGCGAAGCCGCGGGTACAGTTAGTATATAATATAATTAAAATAAAACAACATTACGTTAGCTTTGATTGATTAGAAGATACCTAAATGGCGAGATAGTTTAATACAATTAAGTAATTATAAACTATATAGTGGAAGACATCAATACACTTACCCAAATCTATATTGACATGGAACCATGTTTAGTAATTAGCTAATAAATTTAATATTACACATATTCAAACATTTACAAACACTTCGTTATTTTTAATAAACTTATTTTTATTTGTGTTAGCAACTCGAATTGCTTTTTATAATTAAGTTACTCAATAAAAAACACCCTTGCGAAAGATCAAGCCAATTATTCTTTATAACTTAATTATGATCATTACTAGAAATTAAAAAATATATATTGTTTTTAAAATACGCACTTCTTTGTAAAATATTATTAAATTTAAAATTTAAAAAATTTTGACGAAGCAGATATCGTTGATGTCCGAGATAAGTAATTTAAAAATTATTAAAAACTATGCTAAAATATGCCTTCTCTTAAAACAGTCAATAAATAATGTCACTAAAAATAGACCAGCATCTATATACCGGTATTTTTTTAAAGACTTTCTAGCGAATTATTTCCAAAATAACGATTTTCAGACAAAAGTTTCATGGCTTTGACAATAAGGGTTTACCTTGAAAAGGTCGCCATGATAGGTTTTCAGGTTCAGCTTTTCTTTTTCAAATTTAAACCCATATTTTTTATTGCAGATTCGTAATTAACGGGGAATAATCAGTAACTTTTGTCTAAAACATTTTTTTATGATATGGAAACAAACAGTAATTTCTGGATTTTCAATAATTTTTTACTCGAAAACTATTAGTTTTTTTAAATAATTGCAAAAGGCAAAAAGTACTTAGATTTTAACAAGAATTATTGGAGAATTTTTATTTAATTGTATTTTTTTTTAATTTATTTAAACCAATTTCTTTTTTTTATTATAATTTTTTTTTTCAAATCTCTGAGAATCCTTGGCTAGATCTAACACTTGTAATTTTTCATATAAATTGGTAGTTTCTGAGAAAAAATAGTTGAATATCCAGAAAAATTTTGTTGTTTCTGAAAAAAAATCAAAGTTACCTTACTTTTCCTTGTAAATTACGAATCTACAACAAAAAATATGGGTTTAGATTTGAAAAAAAAGTTGAACCTGAAAACCCATCATGGTGACCTTATCAAAGTCAACCCATGCTGTCAATATTTAACCCTCTCAAATCCATTAACCTTTTGTCTGGGACATTTTCTCTAAAAATTCGTTATTCGGAAATAATCCGTTTTAAAATAACTTTTTTAACACCATTCCGCACACATGATAATGTTTTTTTATCATCAGAAATGATTGTTTAGAAAATAATAAAACCAAACAAGAGGTGTGGGCTATTGTCATAAATTTATAAACATGTTTTTTTTGTTCCATAAATTTCAGTTTTTTTACAAAAATAAAAATTTTCTTCATAACCATTAATTAATCTTTAAATTAAATTTTTCAAATCACATTTATGAATTTTACCTTTTCGTTTTTATTTGTCAAAAAAAATTACCATATATATTTTCCAATGTATTTTCTAGATGAAAGTATTAAACTTACACAAACAATAAAATTGTTTCAAGATCAAAGAAAATCCTGTTGTCAGTTTGACTGCTTTTAATTTAGTTCTGTCTTTCTGTTTATTTTGAAAAACGTATAGAGAAATATATCTACATTACACACTCGCATATGTGTGTGTGTTACACCAGAGGTCCTATAACAATATCCGGTATCACAAAGAAGCTAACAAAGGACCCCGCAACTCTTCTTATGGAAAACCGGTCTCGATCAAATGTTACGAAACTCTGCTAAATGATAGTCCTCAATGTGTAGATCAAAAAAGTCAATGGGACCTAGGTCTGAAAAACCACTGTTCTGAAGCTACAGTCTTCTGAAGTTATCGAATCCACGTGCTCGATTAACAAAAAATCCACTGATTCACGGACATGGAAAAAATATTTCATTATCAAGTGACCAAGCCACTTTTTTATGTATTTTCCTGCACTGGATGCGAATACGTGCATGGTCAAAATAGATGCATCATCCTTCAGTCTTCAGAAAATCGCTGAACCACCTTCAGAAATCTGAAGAATGACGATATCGGTCGTCGCTTGAGCGACATTAAACATCTCACATTTTAAAGCATGCCGAACATTTATCTAGTCTTCAGAAAATCGCTGAAAACGCGTCAAAACGTGATATATCGTAGTGGCTTGGACACTTTATAATTAAATATTTTTTTCCATGCCCGTGAATCAGTGGACTTTTTGTTCATCGAGCACGTAGATTTGATAACTTCAGAAGGCTGTAGCTTCAGAACAGTAGTTTTTCAGACCTAGGTCCCTTTGACTTTTTTTATCTACATATTGAGGACTATCATTCAACAGAGTTTCGTTTTGAACGAATTTGACCGAGACCGGTTTTCCTTAAGGAGAGTTGCGGGGTCTTTTGCTACCTAACAAGCACTCTCAAATAAGGTATCAAACTTATATGACAGTTATATGTAAACACCACCAACGCACAGTGGGTTAAAATCATACATTTTTTTTCAACCAATTTTAATGTAACTACTCTCATTTGAAAGGTAAGTAGTTGTAGTTTCTGAAAATTACCCCAAGAATAGTCATTTCACCCTCTTAATTACCTTTTCATCCCCTTAAATTTGAAAAATCGATTAAACAAAAAAGATGAGATATCGAAGATATACACACTATCAACTCACCCTGTACTGATACATCTTTTTTTAGGGCCACATTATATATTGTTATATACGTTGAAAAGTGTATTATTACTTATAATATCATTCAAAATTTTAAATTTTCTCTAAATATTAACAGAGGAGATATCAAAAAAATATAAATTTATGACTCATCCTGTACATATATAGATATATTCACACATATTAACACATACTATATAATAGTACTAAAATTTTATTTTTTATATTTGTACAAAGCATATTTTCTTACTTGATTTATAAAATGGATTTATCGTTTAATCGATTTTTCAGATTTAAGGGGATGAAAAAGTAATTAAGAGGGTGATTTGACTATTCTTGGGGTAATTTTCAGAAACTACAACTACTTACCTTTCAAATGAGAGTAGTTACGTTAAAATTGGTTGAAAATTGGTTGAAAATTGGTTTGAAACGAAATTTCGCGCAAAAATGTATGATTTTAACCCACTGTGCAACGGTATTAAAACAGTGGCGATATTATGCAAATTATTTTGTACGGTCAGAGTCGCCAACTGTATTACAATACGTTGAAGTGTCACTGCTCTAAATTTCATAACATTTTTAGAACCTCTGTGCTTCCGATTGAAGTTTGGCTTGGTAGTAATATGATTTCCAGAGAAACTTCTTTTAGAATTTCAGTAAATTTGGGACAAATGAAATTGCTGCTCCGTACGTCTTTTTGTTTCGCTTTCTCTCTTTCTTTCTCCCCATCATTTACCCCCGTTTCCAACAAATTCATTCGACTCGTTAAGTCGCAAGCTTTCTGAAACGTCAAAAAACTAACCGTTCATAAAGAATATATGAGGTTTTTCTTTTTATCCTGTTCATTTTTATATAAATATGTATGTTTACAAGTGTCTTTCAACCAAAATCATTTATGAAAATGTATTATTCATTTCGTTTATATCGTTTAAAGTTTAAACTGATTTTGAACCATTTTAATTTTTTATTATTACATATGTTTTTATAAATGTATAAAAACAACTAGACTGTCTAAACGTTAAAAAATTTAATGAGCATAAAATATAGAGCGAGCTTTCGATTCACAGAATCATCTTCAGGTTATTAAAAAGGAGTAATGTGAGAACGATATCGTTATCTCAACAATATTTAGACAATATAGTTGTTTTTATCTATAAATATAAAAGAGTTTGTCCTTAACCACTCACTCACTCATATATCAACGTGCAGCCCAAACCCCTGGACCTAGAAATGTGAAATTTCGTAGGTGTCTTCCTTTTATGATGTAAGCACCCACTAAGAAAATATTTTTTTTAAATTCAACCCCTACGGGGTTAAAACGGGGTGTCAAAGTTTATACAATTTTTTCTCATTTAATTGAAACTTATCATACATACTGTACAATACAAATAATGAAACAATTATTTCAGCATTTCCCAAAATTAAACTCCTAAGGTGTTGCAAGGGGGTTGAAAAATGTGTAAGATACTTTTTTTTGTATTCACCGAATGAAACATGGTACAAGTAGGTACTCTACAAGACAAATTTCAACTACTATGGGAATGGGGAGGGCGGTTAAATTTTGATATATTAATCTTCATAACTGTTCATGATATTAAGATAAATTCGGGGACGAGGATGGATTTAAATTTTAAAATATATTTATCTGCGTGCCTGCTTTACTTATAAAGGTAAATTCATATTGAGTGTTGTAATTACTTTCGAAATTTACGCGAGCGAAGCCGCGGGATTCTGCTAGTTTATTATATTAAACGTCACTACTATTGGTAACTGGGAATTGCGGTCCCGCCAACTGGTGGCTATATCTTGAACTAGCGAAAACGGGTCGGCTGATTAATGACATATGTAAATTGTATGTAAACGAATCCGTTTTTAAAGTCTTATTAACTTAATGAAAGAACGTTGAGTTAAGTTAAAAATAAAATTTAAGTTCAAAATAAATTTAAAAAAAATGTTCTTATCAATGTGTGAAGTGTTAGATCATTTGGACTCTACAACGAAAAGCCGAAACTTTATTGAAGGCGAGCAAGTCGTTAATTCTAATCATTTAATCTACACGGGAATTTTGAATGAAAATAATGAGCAATACGAATTATTATCTTATTGTATTCAATCATCTAATACCCGAGGAGATCCTCACGAAATAACTACAGTTATCAGTAAAACTGGTAAGGTTATTTCCTCAGTATGCAGCTGTACAGCTGGGTTAAGTGAAAGATGTAAACATAGTGCTGGTGTTTTGATATTTTGTTCACGGTAGGTTTTAATTTTTGAAAATGTTTCTTTATGTTTAATTTTTACTGCTAAGCTCAATAAATTATATTTTCTTTATTTTAGTAACGATTTGACTGGCTTCAAAATCGTTTCATCAACAGATAGAAAATGTCTTTGGAGTGCACCTCGCAACGCTTGTTTGGAACAATATCATCCGAAGCCTTTGAGTGAACACAGCTGTTTTGATATAAAAAAAAATCATGAGGAACTAAGTGATGATGTCAAGAAGTCGATCAGAGAAAAACTTTTTTCGAAGAATTTGAAATCAGCTTTATCAGTGCATGCGTACGAGCGTGAATGATTTATTTATGATCGATTCTTTTTTTTTAATGAAAATGTATTTTTCATAGAACTGGAAGACATGCTCCACAACAACCTCCTGTTGAAACTGTCTCTCCTGAGAACTTACGACTTATCCAAAGTTTGATTTCACACTCATCCTCGTCATCAATCCTACATAATCTTTCTGAACAACCCTTTCGACCATTAAGAGAATGTTGCGAGAAACTTTTTGAGCAATTAATCGGGAATCCTTGCAATATTTGTTTAGAAACTCAAAAATTTTACAGTAACTGGCAAGAAGAACGTAAATTTCGAATAACTGGCTCTCGGTGTTACGAGCTATACACTTATCGTAAAAATTCAAAACCCAATTGGGAAAATAAGTCTATAAAATATTTCCATCCAACGAACTTTACTACTACAGCAGTAAAACATGGTCTAAAATTTGAACCAGTTGCTCGAAAAACCTATCAAGAATTAAATCCATCGACGGATGTAATTCAATGCGGACTAATAGTCTCCAAAGACAATCCTTGGTTAGGTTATTCTCCTGACGGTATTATTTTTGATAATGATACACCAACTAAATTGATAGAGATTAAATGTCCATATGATGGTAGATCTTTGCCTATAAATGAAGTTATTCCTAAACTCAATTACATCCAAACAAGTCCTCAAAATAAAAATAATTTAGTTTTAAAAAAAAATCATAAATATTATGGCCAAATTCAGTTCGGAATGGGTGTTATAAATGTTAAAAAGACTGACTTCATCATATTTTCTTCGTATGACGAAAGCATAAAAGTTATAACTGTTGATTTTGATGAACAATTTGTTAATGATTTATTTAGATCTTTGAAATTAATATATTTTAATGAAATGTTACATTATGCATGCACAGATGAACATGAACAGAATTAAAAATTAATTATTTGTGAATAACTATTCTTTGAAAATATGCTTACATTTAAATAAATATCTACAACATATTAAATTGTTTTTTGATTTATTTATTAACACTCTAAATTACGTAGTTTTAATTAAATATTACATGTTATCATTTAAATTTTTGATGAAAATATTAATTTTCTGATAAAAATTTATCATCCTTTAAAATTGGAGAGCTTAAATTAACAACTGCGCCAATAATTGTTAAAATTTCTTTACCCTTTTTTACTAAGCCAATTGGCATTCGCGAGCCCAAAACTTTAAAGACTTTGAGTCGTTGATTAGAACGTTCCACGTGCACACGAGCTCTCGCTATTTTGGCATTTAATCGTGATTCTTCTCTAGAAAATTGGAGCTGCTCTTTTTTGAATGGAGGCCTTATGAGCTGGATATCTTTTTCCTTACATAATTTATCAATTCGAAAGCCTTTATCAACCATCACTGCTTCACCTTTTTCTAAATGATCTAAAATTTTGGATTGCTCAAATATTGCATCATCTGAAACTCTTCCCCCATACATTGGACTAATAAATGATAGTATTCCTCCAGGACTTACTCCAGTCATAAATTTTATAGTGTAGGTGCTTTTGTATCGAGAATAAGTTGATTGCTGACAGCATAACGATTTTGGTCTTTGAATAAATATTTCAGTACAGTCTAGAACAACTCTCACATTTCTAAAATCATCAAAGCATGCCGGAAGGTTTCTAGAAATTTCGTCTTTATCTGGAAAAGGAATGCCTTCTCTTAAACAGACATAGAGCATATCGATTATTTTGAGAATTACTTTTCGACAATGTGATACTGAAGAACATTTAAACAAAACAGTTAAAATTGCATATGATAGATTATGCTTCAACTTTATAAATGTCATAATAATTTTACTTCGGAGCTGCATCATTTCAAATCTGTATTTTGGAAAACCATCCTTAACAACATCGGTAATAACATTTAAAACATCAAAATTAATAATCCCAGTTAGTGTATTAAGCTCCATTTCAGTCTTTATAATATCACAAAAATTTGTAGTTATATCACCGCTTTTGACCTGAACACCAATATGAACTAAACGTTTTGTAGCCGAAATTTCGTTACTTTCTTTTAACAGGGATGTAGCCTCAACTGAATTTATAAAGCTGTTTGTATCTTGATCATCTGGTTCATGTGTCATATTATTAGTATGTAAGTCCTCTGATACATCTAGGTTTTGATGATTAGATAGATCTGTTGGAAATAATTCATTCCTACGTTTATCTCTCCGTAATTTTCTTGCCTCTCTGTCATTGTTTTTATTGTTGATTAATCGTCGTGTTTTGTCTGTGCAGGGTAAATTACACGAAGGGACTGCATTTTTCTTTAACCGTCTTTTACCTTTGGAACCTAGATCTAAATAACAAAGTTATAATTTTAGTTTATTTTTCTAATATAAAATAATTAAGAACGTTTTAAAAAACAACTATATTAATTACCTGGTAAAAAATAATTTGATTTTTTAAAATGTAAAGAACAAACTTGCATGTGATCTGTAACAGTTTTTCCAATTTTCAAAACGATTTGCCACATTTTTCTGCATTCAACTTTTTCTTCTTCACCAAAAGCATTAGTAATTTTCATAAAATTATTTTTTTTTGGAAAAAAATGAAATCGAACATCTGGATCCCTACAAGCTTTACTCTTACACCCATAAACACAACAAAAAGCTTTTCTTTTATTTTCTCTCGGGGAAAAACGTACACCCGAATTATCAACAGTATCTTCCATTTTAATTTTACTTTGATTTTCAACCAACAATTTGAAAAAATTAAAAAAATTGCTAATTAGAGTTCACTATACCATCAAAATTAACAATACACTTATCACAGCTGACCCGCTTTCACTAGTTTAAATTATGAACACCAAGCGGCAGCACCTGTACTTACCATTTACCAATAGTATATTATTTTATAAATGAATACTTTGAAATCATAGCGGACCCCAAACTGTTGATCGCGAGCTACCGAGAGTTCCCTAGAACAGTGTTTCTTAAAGTTTTTAGCTCATTTTAATAACCTACGGCCCCCCTTTTTTGAAATCCTGATGGCTTAAAAATATGTTTTGTTTTATTTATATAATTTAAGCAAGTACATATTTGAACATTCAAAAAATAAATTTATTTGTTATATTCGTAGTTTTTCACGACCCCCTTGTGGGAAGGCCTTGGCCCCCTAGGGAGCCGCGACCCACCCTGTCCTAGAAATCATCATCAACATACATATACACTAGTCAGAAAAAAAATCAAATCTTTTTAATTGAACCAAAAACTAATTACACACATCTGAAAACATATCCAATATAAAACATGTCATTCTTGGAGTAGCAGACAAATATTTTTTCTATTTGGAAACTTCATCGTATTAAATGTCAAGCTCGTTCGTTACAAAAATCAGATTCCGTTAAAAGAAAAAGAACATAATACCATTCAATATTGACATCAATATCACTATAACAAAGCTTTATATTTCAGTTTTAGTTTCAAATAGAAAAAAAAACAATTAAAGTTTATTTTAAAAAGAAAACTTGAGAATTTAAATTAGAATATTAATTATTCATACGAAAAATACAAAATCACGATTTTACACAGGTAAAAGGAGAGGCTCATCACCAAATTATCCAAAATCAAAGCCTTATTGATACGTATCATAAATGGGCTAGCAAAATTTGATAGCTGGCAAGCACTCTCAAATAAGGTATTCATTTTGGATTTGCTATGGAATTTACACAGTTAGCGACTAGGACCGTACAAAGTAATTTTCATAATATCACCAATGTTTTAATACCATTGGTGTTTATATATAACGCGTGCGCGAAACTTGTCAAAAGCTTCATGAAACTCCAAGAGAACTGTAATATAATAAGTTTGATACCTCAGTTGAAAATTCTTGCTAGCTAGCAAATTTGCTAGCTCCTTTATGATACCATACCGGACATAAGTAATTTTTACTTTATTAAGGCGGTAAACCACCCTAGAATTTTTTGAAAATCGGTTATTTTTTTTTGCTTAAAGAGTTATTTAATATTTCAAAAATATCCTGGAAAAGTTTCAACCGTGGGTCCAGTCTCTAAGTGCTCGAATTTTGAATGTAGCGCGTGCCTCATAATCCATGCGCGTGCTGCTCAGACGCCCCACCGCGTGCTACTGGTAATAAGAACGCTTTTTTCTCGAATTCACATTTTCAAGTCAAGTCGGGCGGTAAGTTTACTCACACAATTTTCATCCGATCGACTTCAAATTTTAATTGTATATTCGTGCTGCTTTCTCTACAGAAGTACCGGGGGTTTTTGTAATATATTAATTTTTTCAAAAGTTATTAACAATTTTTTAGTGAATTTTTAGTAGTTTTTTCATATTTTCTGTTCAAAATGACGCCATTTTGTAAAAAATCGATTTAAAAACAAAAGCTCAGGTCCTTCTCTAGCCATTCATATATATTTTCGAAATTTTTGTGTCTCATGTTCATATCTTTAAAATTGCAGGTAAAACGCTACCGCCCCCGAAGCACTAAAAAAAAGACGTCTCAGGGAAAATGCTGCCAATCCGCCATTTTGTTTTTTACAGCCAATATAAATATTGAAAAACATTGTTCAAATGTTGTATAAACAAGAACTTTTTACCAAATTTTAATATCTAGTATAGTTTTTTTTAATAACCTATCCCGAAATTTGATCAATTTTTCGGTCTCTAGGGTGGTTTACCGCCTTAATATAAAATTTGACGATTTATTTATAAATTTCATATCATCTTGAAAACCTATATACAAGGGTGCTGCAAAATATTATATCAGGATACCGTCACCTAAAAACCTTTAAGGACCTCTGTATTAAAGTATTTTTCATGAAGTTATTAGAATTCAATATTGGTTAGTATATGTCGATGACATTTTGGTCATTATTCCGATTTCGTTTTGTTTGTTCATTCTACTTGGTCTATTTATTGATAAAGAATTGATAAAATAAACGTGAAAGATGCTCATTAATTTTCAAAAAGAAATCGTATTTTTGCACTTATCATTTTATGATCTAAAAAACAATCAATGTTTTTTTTTATTTACCTATATCATAGATTTAAACTTACCGCTCTATTATTAACAATTTTGCAAATTTCAATCGACACACTTACTTTCAAGAACACCAACATAACAATTTTTAAAATATCTCAAATTATAAAAAAATTTAATATTAAAAAAAGATGTATATATCTATACATAAAAACCCTAACATATAAAAATGTAATAACTGCATACAAAAGAAAATTAGGAGCGCCAATTATGTATTCAATACAGGTAATAAGTCATGTTGTATATATGTATATTCATGACGTCACTTACAGATATGCAAAAAAAACTTTCAGTATTTTATATCGAAAATCAATGTATTGTATTATACTCCGAAAAATAACGTTTTCTCAGAAAACACGACATAAGGAATATACCATTTCAACAATTTTAATGAGACTTCGTACACTTGTAGTCCAATCAAACATATATATCATTCGTTTTATACAACGGGTAAAAACCGCCCCATAAAATTTTGTATTTCAAAATGAAAAAAAAGACTTTTCTCAAGAACAGTGAAAGATATCTAGTTGCAATTAATAACAAATACTAATGTAAGGTTTACAGCCTTATAGCCCTGTAAAAAAATCAAGTTTCTAACTGAATGCAATAAAAAGATACGGCCTTTCAAAGCCGTTGACCTAGAACTTCAAAATTGGCACAAAGGAAGGTCCCATAGCACAATCACAGTACCTTGCCATATTATTAAACCCAAGCAGAAAAATCACAATTTTCACTTTTTTTTATTATGATTATTAATTTTTTGCAAGTTGTTTGTACTTGTGTTTTCAATTTCATATATACTTTTGAACTGATTTTGAAAAAAAAAACGCTGCATTTTTGTTCATTTAAAATAAGATTTTGAAAACACATCGATTTTGCTTTTAAGGGGGACATCTTTTACTTTAAAAATTTTGCAAGAATCTTTTCAACTCTCAGTGCTATGAGCACAACCTTTAAAATTTTAAATAGTATGATAGGACAAGTGATACCTTATTTGAAGGGTTTTTTCATTCTAAACAAGGTGCTTTTTATTTTTTCAAATCTGTTTAATTTTAGTCAAGTAATTTACATTTTTAATTCCATGAATGTATTGAATTTCTGATCAACAAAACAAACTTTTGCAGCAAAAATTCAAAACAAACTAGGCTTATTTTCATATCAAAAAATTTAAAAAAATACTAACATCCAATTTCAACATTATTGAATTAATTAAAGTTTTGGATGCTGGTAATTTTTTTGAATTATTTGATATGAAAATAAGCCTACTTTGTTTTCAATATTAATTGAAAAACTTCATTTTATTGATTACAAAATCAGTGCATTCATAGAATTAAAAATGTAAATAACTTGACTAAAACTAAACAAATTTGAAAAAAAAACACCTTTCAAATAAGGTATCACTTGCCCTATCATGCTATTTAAAATTTTAAGGGTTGTGTTCATAGCGCTGAGGGTTGAAAAGATATCCCCCTTGAAAAGCAAAATCGACGTGTTCGAGCGTTTTTTTTCTAAATCTTATTTTAAATGAACAAAAGTGCAGCCGTTTAGTTTTAGTTAGGTCACCCTGTATAACAGCGATTTCCAAACTGGGAGGCGCGAAAAATTGAACAAAAATGTAATTTTCATAACATAACATAAAGATATATAAATTAAAATTTCATATAAATAAACGTAATATTTTTTAAAATATATTATCTGTTGCTGAAAGGCACGTTACTGTTTTATTTGAGACTGACAATAATTATTAAAAACGAAAAACTGATAGAAATAGTATGCGATACTTCGAACAAAAAGTTCAGAGTGAACCCCTAGTTTAATTTTGGTTGAATCGAAGTTTTTTATTTTTTGTATATAAACATTTTACACCTTTTAAATATATGTCAATTATTTTAAGAAATAAAGGGAGGAGGGCGGGGCAAGATTACATTTTTTTAAGGAAGGCGAAGTTACACAGGGTGGCCAGTATTTCTCTGGAACAAATTTCCCTGACTTTTCTCGGTTTTCCAGGAGAATTTTTACCGTTTTTTCCTAATTTTTATAGTAAAAATTTTGATAAAAAAGCTAAAAAAAAATGCCACATAATATTTTTGCAGAATTTGCATTTTTCCCTGACTTCCAACCAAATTCCCTGACTTTTCCCGGTTTTCCAGAAACTGGCCACCCTGTTACATTATGTGTTACACTGCTTTATAACAACTGAAATCTAGACATAAATACATCACAACAATATACAATTTCATATGAAGTACGCACCGACATCTGCGTATATATTACAATTATTATTAACATGCAGATAGAACTAAACTATACGAAATTCAAACTTGTATCATATTTATCATAATATATGGAATGCTAACATACAAAATATTACAAGTACAATATTACACTTCAGATTTACCCATACTACAAGGGGGTAGACGGGTAGGTATATGCGTACATAAAGTTTGTATTATTGAAATAATGATAAACTGTGCAGTAAAGCATATAATTAAATGCTAAATGTTATGGATTTGATTCATGTTTCACACATGGTTTATCAAAACATATTTAATTATAAAATATATAAGTACACACACATATTGTATTTATTTATACAATATACAATGCCGGGAATATACAGTGCCTTCCAAAAGTTCGGGACCACCTAAATAAATTTTGAATGGCTTGAAATATAAGATTGAAATTTATGGAGATACAATGGGTTACCTTATCTATTATTTAACCACAAAAGCATCCACCTGCATATCACCGGGAGGGGGGGGGGGGGGTAAATAAATTTTAAAATGGAACATGGGGTTGTGTGAGGGCTCATTCGAAAGGGCTAACCAAGACGAAAATAACGCGTGATCACCGAGACCTCTACGATTTTTTTTCGAAAAGTTATGATCATTTGAACATTTCTATTGAGATTAGGTTAAATACATTTTCAAAAATGTTACAAAGTGAAAAAAACAGATTCAGTTGAAAAACTGATGTTTATCAGCAATAAGACGTGTCATCATTGTGTCAAAAAATTCAACTTTTCTGTTTTTTTTCATTTTCAAAAATGTACTAAAATTTAAAAAAGTGTAATTTTTTACACAATGATAACACGACTTACTGCAGGGTTTTCCAGGAGAATTTTTACCGTTTTTCCCTGTTTTTTATTTAAAATTTAGATAAAACACCTAAAAAAGTCTCTCTTTAAATATTTGCGAGAATTTGTGTGGTTTTTGCATTTTTATAAAAAATTCCCTGACTTCCAACCAAATTCCCTGACTTTTCCCTGTATAACAAAATTCCCGGACTTTTTCCGGTTTTCCAGAAACTGGCCACCCTGTTCTGATAAACGTCAGTTTTTCAACTGAATCTTTTTTCACTTTATAACATTTTTTAAAATGCATTTAACCTAATCTCAATAGAAATTTTCAAATGATCATAACTCTTCGAAAAAAATCGTAGAAACCTCGGCGGTCCCGCGTTGTTTTCGTCTCGGTAAGCCCTTTCGAACGAGCCCTCACTCAACCCCATGTACCATTTAAGATTTCTTTGCTCCCCCCTCCCACCGCCTCCCGGTGAAATGCAGGTGGATGTTTTTGTGGTTAAATAATAGATTTGGTGATCCCATTGTATCTTAACAAATTTCAATCTTATATTTCAAACCATTCAAAAGTTATTTAGGTGGCACCGAACTTTTGAAACGCACTGTATAGATAAGAGGTTCCCAACCAGTGGTTCACAAGAGTTAAAATATGGTCCCCGTAAAAGATTTCAAACTTTGAATGAACTTAGAATTATCGGTGATCTTTTTTAGGTTTTTTTATTTCAAACATATAAAAAACATAAAAACGAAATATGAAGACCAACTTTCGGACTTTATTTTCAGATTGATACAGTTTATTTTTTAACCTTATAGTACCTGCTAATAATAATGAAATCAAAGTGGTCCCTGGTCACAAAAAGGTTGGGAACCACTGGTATAGATAGAGGTACAATTAATTGAAATAGAGATAGGACTACTTTGTTAATATCTGTGCTAAATGGGTACAGATATTGATTTTATTAGTGAAAGTTATTTCGTTTATGTAATACTATATTATGTTTATGACAAATTATTACAAAATTAATATTCTTGTCGTATGCGGTCTACATTTATTATAATATTAAATATGCAAATATATACGAGGGATCAGATAGAAAAAGGTTAAATACTGTTGAATTCTAATATTGATATTGATAGGTAAATTATTTTATACGTTTTTGATGTGAATAGTAAAAAAATATATTATTTTTTTTAAATAAGTATTATTTAAATGATACCCTAAGTTGATGGGACATGACAAATATTTTTTGGTAAAGTTTAATTTAATTTATTTGTAGGTAAATATAAACCAAGTATTGACGTAATGTTTTTTTTTGAGAGGGATAAAATGTACTATCAGTTATATTTATTAAATAAATAAAATTATCGCAGAGGTAGATAGTTGAAAAATGTATCATGTATAAATAAATATTATTTATGTATATCACTGGTACACAAATTTTGTATTTAGTTAGATATATGTAAATTCTTCAATTTGATTACAGGTACATTTTCACAAAACAAATTTTGTGTACCCTTGATTATAAGGTCATCATGATTTTGCTTTTAACAAAATTATAACTTTATTTTAACTAATTATGAAAATAACATTTATTTGGCAAATAATACTATTGCAAATGTTATATTATAAAATTTATTAATTAGAATTTTTGGTATGAAAATTAATAACCTTGCTTTTTATATGATAGTGACTTTTAGTGAGATTTTATATTGAAAATATTTCAAATTTAATTATTTTAAATTGCATTCATTCGATTGTATTAATCTATAAAACTAAGGAATTAACGATACCAGACGGATTTAGAAGATTATGTATATTAATTTGTATGCAAAAAAACATAAGTAAAAAAAATTAACCCCCAAAAATTTTAAGCAAATAAATTCTACAAATTTCTGATTGATATAACGAAATAGTATTTGTTGTAAACACATTTGAATAATACAATAAACTGCACATGGCATGAATATTTTGCAGGGGCGGTATCACATGTACACACCTACACTAATACATACAAGAGCAATGATCAAATTGTCAAGCGAGCGGTGTTTTTATCTGGTAAACATGCAAAGAGACTGCAAAATTACTTACGCAACCATGCCGTAAGCGCCTTCGCCTATGTAAGCCAGATTTGTGTATCGAGGACCAACTTCAAATTGTTGGCCACGAACCACTTCACTATTTGGGTTGTTCGCGCTAGCACTTGCACTTGACGCTTCCGCCATTTTACTATACAATGTGACAGACCCACCGCAACGATGATAACACCGCACTAACACACAGTTGATAACACAGCCGCTGTAGTCTCACGTCAACTGACAGCGAGATACAACAAAGTAACCAAACTCAGGGGTTGTTCTTACTTGCTTACATGTTTGGTATCGGAACTATGGGTGTGAGCGTCACGAGATAATAGTATTTGTATCTAACAGTCAATGTGCACACATTAAACACCGCTTTATACGAAAAATGATAAATTCATTTGGATCAAAATTGCTTGCACATGAGTTCTTGTCAGCTTATTAGACATCTAGCGTTGAGTGCATTAACTAAAAATCAATACGATAAAACAGATTTTGTTTGGTTCATATCTCGAGTGCAGTCTCACGTCAACTGACAGCGATCGAGACATAACAAAGTAACCAACACGGGTGTTCAACTCAACGTTAAAAAATTTTGATCGCTATATGTGCTGCCGCCTGGCGACTGTTGAACTAACTATACCATTCCGTAGCGCGAAATTCAAATCCCTTTTCATTCCAATATATATTTTGTATTATACTCAACAGTTTAGATGCAAAATATTGCAACTACAATAAAATATATCACCAAATATGATATAATTTATTGTAATTACAATATTTTGCATTTAAACTGTAAATCTGTAATGAAAATAATTGAAATAAAACAAAATATTTTTACAAATATTTATTATCATTTTTTTCTAGAAAGCATGCAAACATAAATATATTATATAAATTGGAAAAACAAAAAAAAATGTTAAATTAATTAAAAGATTAACTATAATTAATACAATATCTATCATATTTAATTAAGGTATTTCTCTGGAAGCAACAAGGTTTGATAAATGATAGAAAAAGATAAATATTGCATGATTTGTAAAATTTCTCAGAAAATTGAAAAAAATCAACAGTGAGCTCAGATTTTATAAATAAATAACAGAGTAAAAGAAGTTCCATTAAAAATTCTGAAAACATTGCGAGTACAATTTCTATAGTTGCATTGTTAAATACATTCATTTTATTTTGATATCTTTTGCTCGTAGGTATTATATCATTTGAGGATTTTATTTGGAGCTTCTTTTACTCTTATGTTATTTATTTACAAAATTTGGACTTACTCTTCAATTTAAAGCTCCTTTAGCACTAAATGCTCCTTTAAAGTAAATTTGGTGTATTACAAACGTGATTTAAATCAATATTTAAGCTCTCAATGAAAAATAGACATAATATACGTTGTAAAGAAATACTGCAGATAATTTAAAATCTATTTAATTAAATGTGTTATGCTTCAATCTGTTGATAATATGACAGTTAGTTAAAGGAGCATTTAGTTAAAGCTGATAATACTGGGTGTAAGGCCACAAAAAGATTTAATGGAAATCAGATTTAATCAAAACTGGATATTGTTCAGATTTTAATCAACATTGAAAGCGAAATATGAGATAATAAAATATGCTTAATCTTGGTAACAAGCATTGTGTACAAAATGTACACATACAATGTCTGTCATTACTAATAACACTGGTCCAGATATTATAGTTTTCTCAGAATTATTGTTGTCCGGTACATCATTCTGATGATGGGTCCTGATTAAAGCGTTTTCATTATCCTGACACCTGATGATTTAATCTCTTGCCAAACGTTCTTCACAGCTTGAATCGTTGCCCCACCATCCTTTGAGTGAAAGTGATCGATAGGAACTGTCATTCCAGTTAAAACTCCAATTTAGAAGATTCTGTTCTATCTGTGTCCAGAATCTGTTCATATAAAATAAAATTTTAAATTAGTGAACCATAAATATTGTTGTTTTAAAATGTTTTTATAAGAAATATCTATTATTTCGATATATTATTTTATGTTAACATACCTTCAATGTTCGGATTCTTCTGTAACAAAACAAGATAGAACATTCTGCCACTTTGGAGTCTTTTCTCTGCAGTTTATACTGTCGAACAGATCATTCATCATCTTCACAAATTCAGCGGGTGGTACTGTAATCATACAATGAATAGGTATATATGATTATATATTTATATTATAAATAAAACACATCATTAACATTTAAGTATAATGTGTAAATACAAAAAATATATTTCAAAATGAAATTGTATTTCATAATTTTTATTAGTACTTATACTTTTTTTTATGATTATATGTAGGTATATTCAAAATAATGGTAAAAATCATATTAATTTTAATTTGTGGAATTTATTTGCACCATAAACTATCTTATTTGTTTTATTTCCTTTACTTTTTTGTTTCGTGTCCCTAAATCTTTATGCTTCATACATAAGAAACAATCATATTAAATTAAATATAAAACTATTTCAATGAAATTCAGTTATTTTCAACTTATGTATTTTTTTTATTTCAATATACATAATCAATTAAAATTCAAAATAAAGTTTTACTTACTGATATCCAAATTACGACGTAATGTATGACATTTTACTCCAATTTGTTCTTGATTAATTATACACACTTATTGTTAGCATAAATGTTTATTTTTATTAGCACTAAACTGATCAGACATACTTATTCAATTTAAAGTCGAAACCACAGAAAATACTGTCGAAACACAGTTAAAATAGTTTTTAGCACAAAAATTCATTTGCAAATGGCGACAATAATTCTGAAATGTTCCTCTTACCGCTCGCCCTCCTCATCATAATGCTATGACTTTTTAATACTAGTGCTGCCATCTAGCACCTGTTGAACCTTACTAAAAACGACGTTTACATAAAGAAAAATTTCCTCATTCTCAGTCGGTAATAGTTGGACCTCCGTGGTAACCAATATCAGGGGTTGTTCTTACTTGCTTACATGTTTGGTATCGGTACTATGGGTGTGAGCGTCGCGAGATAATAGTATTTGTATCTAACAGCCAATGTGCACACATTAAACACCGCTATATACGAAAACGATCAAAATTGCTTGCACATGATATCTTGTCAACTTATTAGACATCTAGCGTTAAGTATACTGACTTAATATCAATACGATAAAACAGATTTTGTTTGGTTCATATGTCGAGAAATTTCCTATCGATTGAGTCTTGAGCTGTTTTTAATTTTGCGAATATAAACGTCTTTTGACAGTAAGCTAAATATTTATATTTTTACGTAAAGTATTTGAAATATTGTTAAAAAATGAATGCGCCACCGACATTTGAATCGTTTCTGTTATACGAAGGTGAAAAAAAGTAAGTAAAATAAGTGATATTTAATATAAAATTCATTTCATGTGTAACCTAACCTAAATTTTACTTCTAGAATCATTAAAGAAGTTGATACAAAAGTACCTAATGCAGCAATTTTTACTGTAAATAAAGAAGATCACACTCTTGGAAACATGATTAGAGAGTAAGTTTACTTTGTTATTGTTATACTTATATCTTATTAAGGAGGTCTCAAAATTTTGAAACGCGTTTTCTCGAGTATTAATTTTTATTATTTTTCTAAATTGGCGGCAGGGTTGCCAGAATTGTTCACAACGAAAACGCGGCGTTCTTACGGGAAAACCGCAAACTAATGAAAAAAACCGCCCAATATTTGAAATTTAAATAAATGTAGATTTTTTTTTATTAATTTTGACAACAATCAGTTTTGATTTTTGAGGTATTATTAAATTTCTCTTACCAGGTTTAACGACGAAGACATAACAGTTATTGCCATTCTTTAAGATATTACCACATTCATCATACAAAGGTTCTACGAATCTTTAAATCTCTGTACTATTTTCTGGATCACTCGCCAATAAATATTATAAATTTCGATTGAAGAAATTTAAATAATCAGACCTCAGACGTGTTATTAAAAATGAGACCGCACAATAGATTTTTGAGAGAACATTTGAACGTCTGCTTATCAGTGACGTAGTTATGCTCTTATACATAAAAGGTACAAATGGCGTAACAGTATAGTATAGTAAACTTTGAAACTTAAAAAGCGTGGGAATAAACTAAGAATTAAAAAAAACAATTGAAATTTTTTTCTTAAATTGAAAACTTTCGATAATCATATGAACAACTTCTAAAATAGCCCAAATTGTGGAAAATCGCCCAAAGGAAATTTAAGCGCAAGCCATGCTTAAAATTCGCCCAAATTGTGGAAATACGCCCAATCTGGCAACCCTGATTGGCGGGCGTGATTGCAAGAAAACTAAATGACCAATCAAAATGAACCAAAGCTTATTGTCTTCAGTTTTAAATTTTCTTCTATTTGAACTAAAAAAATTCTAAACAACTTTTTTAGCAAGTTGAAATGATTTTTTTTCTTTTTTTTTCAAACCTGATTTTTTTTTTTATTTTACAATTTTTTGGGTTTTTCTTAGTTCACCTAGAAGAAAAATATATAAACATTAAAATTAACTTTGGTTTTTTTGTCTCAGACAAAAATTACGAGCTTCATCTTTCCCGCGATTGCAAGGCGTTGCACAAATCTGCATATAAATTCACTGCGTTTGAAAATTTTTGTCTTAAAAAAAAATTTTTTCAACGTTCAAATATGCAATAAAATAATCTGAAAAGTTCGCTACACTTACTTATTTTTTTCTGTCATAAAAAAATTCCCCAAAAAACGCTTTGTTTTGGCCTCATAAAGCAGGATCCCCCTTTAATGATATTTTATTTTTGCAGCCAACTTTTAAAAGACCCTAATGTACTCTTTGCCGGATATAAAGTTCCACATCCTTTAGAACATAAATTCGTTTTGAGAATTCAAACTACATCAGACTATACACCACAAGAGGCGTTCATGCAAGCAATTACAGATCTCATTGCGGAACTATGTTTATTCGAAGAGCGATTTAAAGAAGCTGTAAAAGAGAAAAAGGAAGGTTTAGATTAAAAATATGTATTGTAATAAATATTATTTTATTGAAATAAGTATGTATTAATATAATAAAATAAATAATTTTATAATAATAACTACCTAAATTAATTATTAATAGGAAACGATTTATATAAATAACGGTAGAAGTCATTAATTTTTTTGAGTCAATATAGAAACAAATAACTTAAAAATTATTATAGATCACAATAAATTAACAAAGTAATCATACTAACATACATAGGTGGGCACAATTAATCAAAAAGTTAACTTCGTTAATCATTAATTCGTTAATAAAAAAGTTAACTTCATTAACCCTGAATGGGTAGACGTCAAATTTAAGCCGAAAAGAGTAGACGTTCGTAAAATTGACTACTACTATATAATTTTTGGTTTTCTAATAAATTTATGGCAAAAAAAAGTTTTGCTTTTAAAATCTTTTGATTTATGTATTTACAAAAATACCGAAATACGAAAGATTAAAATATAAGCTTAGTAATATAAGTTTACAGCGAATCGACAAACGAAAGAAAGTATCATTGGATCAAGCATTGAGACGAATGAGATGTTTTTCACATTCACAGCATATCCTTTTACGTACATATTTCGACTAAAATTTACGTAAAAGAGTAGACCTTCGTGAAAGATACGATGTGACTTGTCGATCTATGGCTCTCTCTAGAAAAATAGCATACACTGACACCTGTCCTTGGCAGAGGTTGAAGACAAACTATTAAACAAGGCATATCTTCCCACTGGGCTCCCCACCCCGTCTTGATTTCCCTGTAGAGGGCGTTGTGTAAATGTAGTCGTAATTATTACGAACGTCTACCCATCCAGGGTTAAAAGTTAATCTGTTAAGCATTTTGTTAACTTCGTTAATTAACGGATTAACGAGTTAATGCCCACCTATGCTAACATATTACTGCCAACAATTGTTTGTATACATAAATATACATAACATCAAAACATTAAGGCACTTATGTCAATGACTTATTTACAGATACAAATATTATGTATTTACATCAAACAGCAATTATTAATTATTATAACATAACCTCATTTATCTCGTGTTAGTCTTATTGTTGTTATATTCATTTTGCTGTTACAGTTAGCATGAATATACTTTGTGCCAATTAAAAATCAAACAATTGATTAGATGGATTCTTCAAAATGTTTCATTTTCATCACAATTTTCTGTAGAGTGGCCGAACGCTATAAAAATCAAATTAAATGTTAAAAAACAAATAAGTTATCTACATATAGGTATATACAGAGTCATTTATTACTGTCGTGCCAAACTTAATCAGTAGATTAAGAAAAATATTTTAAGCAAAAGACTTCTGATAAACATGTGTCCGGAAATTTTTCGTAAGGGAACTACAGGTCTCCAAAGAAGGCCCGGCAGAACAGATAAATTTCTAGTGTCTAGTATAAAAGTGGAGGGAGGGGGAAGTTGGAGAGTTTTTTTTTAAATATGGTTTTTGAAACATTAAAAATTATCAATAGTTTTACAAATAAAAATTCAAATTAGCTTTTTATTCATAATATCTGACTCAATTATTTAAGACCAAATTGGATGCTGTAAAGGGTTTTTATCTAAGTACATGTGAGGACGAAATCATTTATTTCGATAAGGATTAATGATTTGCAGGTCATAAATAAGTCCACGTAAACAGAACCTAAAAAAATTGAAATGCTTTTCCAATCTCTGGTGGGTAATTCGACATATGCTAATTTTTCGAGTGTCTAGTACGACATACTGAAGCCTAGACTGATGCCGGCCCTGCTCTAAAGATTTTAGTAAAAATGAGTTTTTATTTAATATCTAGAGAATCCTTTGTGATAAAATTATAAAAGGTTGTCTGTTTAATAATAATAAGTGTTATCGATTTCTCGTATTAACTAATTATAATTTAGACCAGGGATGTATGGAGTTAGTGGGTCCATCGATTTTTGTCTAGTATTTTTTATTCTTTAATATTTTTATAAAGTTGGGCATTCATTTAAGGATCTTAGTATTTTTATAGTACCAACATATCCTGAAAATTTCGATCCAATATCTTTTGGGGGCAATTTTCATATGATTATCCCCCTATGCCCTTTATTATTTGTAATTTGAAGCATCCGTATTAAGTTAAATTCTGCATGCTTTCTTTTCCATCGATATTTCTTGAAAACTGTTTATCTTATGACAAATAAGCAAAGTATGTTTTTGCATATTAAATAAGTGCCCAACTTTGTAAAAAAATTAAAGAACAAAAAATACTAGATAAAAATCGATGGGCCCACTGGCCACATATATCCCTGGTCCAAATTATAATTGTTTAATACGTGAAATCGATAACACTTATTATAACTAAACCGAATATCAAATTTCATAATTTTATCACAAAGGGTTCTCTAGATATTAAATAAAAACTCATTTTTAGCAAAATCTTTGGAGAGCTGTAGTTCCCTCACGAAAAATTTCCGGACACATGTTTATTAGAAAATATTTTTCTCACTCGACTGTTCAAGTTTGGCACGACAGTAATGAATCAACCTGTATATGTAGAAAAATAAATAGTGTATCATTTACTCAATCAATCTATGAAATTCAATATACATTCTTTTTAAATATTAGTTACGAAGTGTTCGTGTGTGTGTGTATTAACTAAATGTGGGCAAATGCTAGCGTGTCAAGAGAATTGTGATTTTCATACATCCATAACATTATTAAATGTATAAAAATTATTTCAATTATTGTGACAAATAGAGTGTATCATTGAATGTAAAGTGCATGAAAAATAAATAATTCCATTGTATTGCCTAAATAAATCAATACGGTTTCTTGTACAAATAATTGACTGTCCATTTTATGTTTGTTTTTTTTTTATCAATTACTAACATACATACCTTCACAAATATCACAATAAGGTCTAGAGAAATTTTCTACTTGCTTAGGTCGATGATGGTGGACATGTTGTGGGGGAGGGGGTGAATCATTGCGTTGAAACGGACAGTCTTCTGTCTCGTGATCATCAAACTTGTCGCAGATGTCACAGAATTTTCTTGGTGCTTGAACGCGTGGTTTAAATACTTCAAAACTATAATAAATATATTGATTGTCTGAACAAGGAGAGTTAAGCAAAGATATTAGTTTATATAATCCTTACAATCAAAAGTAAACAGTTAAGTTATGAAGTATTTTAATATAATGCAGACAAAAGCTCAGTGTTACCACCTTTTCAACATTCGTGACCCGGGCATTAAAAAAAAATTAATAACATAAATACAACATAAATACTTATAAATACAATAATAATCAACATTTTGTTTACAAATTTCTACGAAAATCGGACAAATGTATTGATAATGGGTCTAAAAACTGGCTTGTTCGGTGGTAACACTGCGAAAGCTTCTAAAATATATTTACTTTACTTGATTAATATGTGCATCTCCGACTTGATACGCAGTGTTATAAAATAGTATAAAAGCTGTTCTATATTTTACATTAAAACTAAATTTAGTGTAATATTACCTGTCTGGCAATCCAAGGGATTTGAAGAACTCAGCGCTGTCGTAATCTGATTTATGCTGAAAAAGATGTACATTAAGAAATAACCTCATTTATGGTATTAGCAAAAAATACATTACGGTAATGGTCTATTATATTCCCCGTTGTTTGAAAAATGAAAAAATAAAGTACGATTTATTTTACTCTATTATTTTGCTTAAAAACATATTTTTCATTACTTTTAGCAACTTTTAACAAATAATTATCACTGCTAAACAGCTGCACTGTTTAAAATTTTAAAAATTCTTACAACCAACCTTTTTTATATTATATGTGAAATGAATCCCAGAGAAATCAAATCGTGCGAAATAAAGTATTTTCGCATACTTTATTGTTCTCATAAAGTATAGACATAGAGTACAATTACCCTAAATAAAGTACAATACTTTATAATAAAGTACGGGTGGCAACCTTAGCGCCAATGTGAGTATTTCAGAATCAGAACTGATATTAATATTTCACTTCCTATAGTTCCAGAGCTGATAACATATTTTTCTGCCCCATCTGAGCACTAGGCAGACTTACGGAAAACATTAATTCATGAGTTGTACAATATGGGAAAAAAAGTCCCAACCTCGAGACCCGGGGATAAAGGGGTTAAATTCCTTAGTGAACATGTAAAGAAAAAGTGTATGTTTGCCCCATGTGAGCACAAATAAAATGACTTCAGGGAGTTAGTTTATGAAAAGTTAGATAGTGAAAGTGCAATGGGCAGACGCGTAGTGTGGGGATAAGGGATGGGCAGACACATTGAAAGTGCAAAATTAGATCTGGACTATTTTTGAACTGAATTGTTTCGTAATTATTTTTTTTTTTTGCTGAAAGTTGTCCACAATGACTCTCTGAATAACACATTAATTCTAAAAAAAAATTTTTTGACCCCCAACCAACGCGGTAAAGACAACATTCTTTAATATAAAAATGTAAAAAAAAATTATTAAACGTGTAAAAAAGTAGGCGCTGAATTAAAAAAAAAATGTTTTTTTGATTATGTAGTTCTCATTCTTTGTAATAAACAAAAAACAAAAAATAAAAAAATGAAACAGAATTCTTCGGGATTTGAACTCAGGACCCTGGCATTTTGAGTTTTGTAAATTTATAAATTACAGCAAAACGGTACTTTAAATCAAAAAATTACAAGGGACATATTATTTTCTTCTTACTTAGAGGATTCTAAAACATATTTGCTATCATCGGTGCAATATTTAGTACCGGAAATATACATTTTTTAAATTTGTTACAATCCTTTGCCACTGTAAATTGCGTCTGCCGACCTCTTATCCCCAGACTACGCGTCTGCCTGTGTTTTTTCAGTCATCTACAGATCAAAATCTATCATCCATAAAAAATTCAGCAATGCACAGATGGGACAATTTTCATAAAAAAAATTGCATGTTTGAGTGCGTCTGCCTACCCCTTATCCCCACCCTACGCGTCTGCCTTTGTTTTACGGTCATCTACAGATCAAAAACTGTCATCCCTAAAAAAATCAGCAATGCTCAAATGGGGCAATTTTCAAAAAAAATATTGCATGTTTGAGTGCGTCTGCCTACCCCTTATCCCCACCCTACGCGTCTGCCCATTGCACTTTCACTATCTAACTTTTCATAAACTAACTCCCTGAAGTCATTTTATTTGTGCTCACATGGGGCAAACATACACTTTTTCTTTACATGTTCACTAAGGAATTTAACCCCTTTATCCCCGGGTCTCGAGGTTGGGACTTTTATTCCCATATTGTACAACACATGAATTAATGTTTTCCGTAAGTCTGCCTAGTGCTCAGATGGGGCAGAAAAATATGTTATCAGCTCTTGAACTACTACCTCAATTATTATTAAAAATTTTAATTGTTGTATTTAGAACTGATAGTAATATTTCACCTCCCACCCTAATTATAATTTAGAATCTAATTGTCATATTTTAAAACCATTAATAAACATACATAGTTTTGGGATTTAATCCAAAACAACCCAAAACAAAACTTGGTTTCGCCCCAATAGATTACCCTAACCAAGGACAGAATTTATCATTAAAAAATAATTAAAAATGTAATACCCACAAATACACATTGTTGCTGATTTTATCATAAATACATTTGCCTTTTTCAAACAACGGGGGATATAATAGACCAGTACCAAAAATACTTACAACTCCATATGCAGTTTTTGATTTACAAATCATAAGTTCACGACTTTGTTCTTCCATTTCACACCGTAAACTTTCTAATTGTTGCAACAGAAGTTCTTTTTCCTTTTGAAGAAGTTGTACCTTTAAAACGTTTTAATAATTAAAGTTAATTCTTAAATATAATATAGCCCAAGCAAAATACTTAAAAAAGTAAACTAACTAAGAAAAAATACCGATCAAGCTGAATTTTGGTGGAGGCATATTTTGATTTCCTTAGCATACCCTAAAAAGTACCCTTAATTTGATTGACAGGTTTTTGTTTTTTAGGAGGTAAAGGGGGCAAATTCTAGTTTTTTGCAAATATCTAAAAAATTATAAATTTTTCGAGTAAAATGGTTATAAAGAATTTTATAAGCTACAATTTTTTCATAACAATTTTCGTCGAAAAATTGATAATTTTTGAGATATTTACAAAACACTAGAATTTGGCCCCTTTATCTCCTTAAAAACAAAAACCCGTTACCCAAATTATGGGTACTTTTTGGGGTATGCTTAGTAAATCAAAATAAAAGTCTCCACCAAAATCCAGCTTGGTCGGAATTTTTTCTTAGTAAAAACCTTTATTTTCTGGGCTAATATTTCATATTTTACCTCTCCTATTCCGTCATCTGAATCATGAAGATGTGAAACCGCTCCAGGTTGAATTTTAGATTTTTCTGTTAAACATTCTTCCAATTTTTTAAACATATCAGGTATAGAACTGATTTCTGATTTATTGATTCCATATTTGCTTAAGAACTTGTTGATTTCATTATCACAGCTCCTATTTTTCCAGTCATCAAGCTCAATACTAAGTTTCTTAATGACATCATTTATCTCTAATACTTTTATTTCACATTCCTTTTTAAGTTGTAAAATTTCTGCTTCAAGATCACTTATTTTGTTGAGTAATAATTTTTGTTTCTGTTCGAGTTCACATTGCTTATTTTCACTTTCAGTGAATTCATCACGCATTTTCCTAATGGTCTGTTCGAGTAATGCTACTTTCGATTCAGCTTCAGAAAGTCTCTTCAAAGCCAGTTCAAGCTTATGTTTCAATTCATTATTAATTTGGTCTCCTACACGTAATTTATTTATTGCTTCTTTAAGTTGTGTTTCATTTTCTTCCAATTTTCTTTCACAAGAACCCAAATTTCTTTTCTCAGTATCTAGAGCCACTTTAAGTTTAGATATTTCTCCTTTCAGACGACTAACAATACTTTCTAGACTATCAACTCGTTCAGTAGCTGCTGTGTGTTTACTTTTCATTACTTCTAAATCATTCTTTAAGCTATTACAATATTTTTCTTCATCGGCACATTTAGACATTTCACTTTCCATGTGCTTAATTTTTGCTTCATATTCATTAATAGTCGATTCTAATTTAGCTATTGCCTTTTTCAAAGCTGCATTTTCTCTTTCACTTCCACTGATAGCTTTTTGAAGACTTGCTATTTGAGAAATAGCTGATTGTAGTTTACTGCTAATTTCATTATTATCATTTTTACATTTCTGTATTTCGTCTTCTTGATCAGCTAACTTTTTCTGTGCATTATTATAATCTTGCTTTAATTTATTTAAATCAGTCTCCAATTTTGTAATCGTTTGTGTTTGTATATTTAGCGTATGCTGGCAAGATAGATTGTCTTGTTTCAGTTTATTATTTTCCTCACGTTGTTCAGCAAATTGTTTTTCACATTGTGAACGTTTACTTGCTTCTTCATTAAGCTGCTCAGACATAGACTGCATTTTACTAGAACATTCTTTCTTCAAAAGTTCGAATTTCTGCGATTCTTTTTCTAACTGATCATGGCAATTCTTGCGGCAATTTTGCACCTCCCCATCTTTCTGTTTCAACATATCTTGTGCGTGCTTATATTGCTCAGTGATAGATTTAACTTGACGATGACATTGCTCTGCTAAAGTAGACAATCTTCCTTCAAGATCATTAATTTGTACTTTGAGTGTAACTTCGGTATTTTTGCATTCAGTTAAAGCTTCTTGAGCCTGTTTTAAATCTTCACCTTCTTTACTCCTTGCATCTGTTTCATCTCTCAATGCTTGCACAGTCATTCGTTGTTCGTTATTGCATTTATGAGCATCTTGTTGAGCTTGTTGTAGTTGATCTCCAATAGAAGCAAGTTCCTTTTGTAAATTATTATTCATTTCTTGTAATTTTTTCTTATCGATTTCAACCTGCATCATAAGTGTTTCGTGTTTCTTTAGAATCTCTGCTTTTTCTTTAGAATACTCCGTTTTACAGTTGTGGATATCACCGTCCATTCTAGACAACTGTCCTACTAGATCTTTTATTTTTCCTTCACTATTTTGACCTTCTTGTTCCAATGATTGAAGACGAAGAGTAACACGATTAATTTCTTGTACATGTGTAGTGATTGTCGTCTGACAAACATCATTATTGTGTTTTAAATCAACAATTTCACCTTCTAGTTTATGTATTTTACTGGTCAAATCACACTGGAGATCTTCCTGTTCTTTTAATTTGTTTATTAAAGCTTCAGTTTCTGTCTTGAATGTTTCAATTTGCGATTTCTGATGATTGACCAAATGTTGCAATTTACTATTAGCGTCATGACATTCGGAGAGTTCATGACACTTGGCTTCAAATTTAGTTGCAAATTCTGATATTTTATTATTCTTTTCTTGAACAGTAGTCTTCCATGCACTGCATTCAACAGCCAAAGGACTTGTTATAGTTTTCGTAATTGATTGGAAATGAGCTTCACGTACTTCACGAGCAGCGCTTGACAAGTCATGTTCCTTCTCTGTCAGTTTTTCTTCAAGTTCTGATTTTTCATTGAAATGAGTATCACGTGCAACTCGAAGTGCTTCTACAGCTTGCTGTATCTCTGCTGCATGCTGTTCGTCCGCTTCACGCTTGGAACGTTTGTGTCTTTCAATATCTTCATCCTTATTCTGAAGTTCACGTTGGGTATCTTCAAGTTTGGTTGTTATTTCGTTTATCACTGCATCTTTTTGTTTGAGATTATCTTGACTAATCTTCAAAGCATCTTTAATAGAGTTCAATTCTTTTTGAAGCTCTATTTCCTGTTTCTTTGCATTATTACAAACATCTTCAGTTTTACGTTCCAATTCCAAATAAGCTTTATCTAAACTAACACGCATATTGCTCAAATCATTATCTCTCTCTTCAATTTGGTGTTTTAATTTCGCTAACTCTTCTTTATGTGTGTCTTTGATTTCATGAAGCTTGCGTTTATAATCGACAAGATGAGTCTAAAAATTTATGTAAAATTATATATTTATTTTTAATGAAATTAGTTGTTGTTTTTTACTTACTTCGACATCACCTTTATTTATTGCCGCTTCTTCAAATTTAAACGAAAGATCTTCGACTTTTCTCTTTTCTTCTTCAACTTGTGTGACAAGAGCATCTTTTTCATTTTTCACTTGACATAGAGCGCCTTCTTTTTCACTTAAATGGAACTCGCATTCCTTCCGGTACTATTAAAAAAACGCAGAAAGTTTATACGGTATTATTCACATAATAAAGGACCCCGCAGAATCCTTATGAGAAAGGGAGTTCGGTCAAACTCTTTGAAACTTTGGATTATAATAGTCCTTGATGAGTAGATCAAAAGTGTCAATGGGCACTATGTCCTAAAAACTCCAACTTTTAAGATATAGCCCTCTGAAGTTGGGGATCATGATTGTTTTTAATTTGCAATAATTTTCGCACAACTATTTGCATGTGTTCCCAAAAACTTATATAATCGATTATCACCATAAAAAAGTAAACTTTTTAATTCTTTAGCCAATGGCAGTACTTAAATCTTATTATTAGGTTTTTTTTTATAAACCAATTTTTTATTATAAAACAATTATATTTGTTTATAATTAAAGAAACGTAACAATAAGATTTAAGTGTTGTCATTTCTCAATGAATTGAAAAGTTGACTTTTTTATGGTGCCAATCGATTATAGATGTCTTTGGGAACACATACAAAAAGTTGTGCGAAATTTAAGGTTCTACAAATTTTTTTATAGCAAATTAAAGACAATCATGATCCCCAACTTCAGAGGGCTATATCTTAAAAGTTTGAGTTTTTAGGACTTAGTGCCCATTGACACTTTTGATCTACTCATCAAGGACTATCAGAATCCAAAGTTTCAAAGAGTTTGACCGAAATCCCTGTCCCATAAGGATTCTGCGGGGTCCTTTATACTTAACAATACAACAATTATTTTCAAGCTTAATTTAAAGTACAGGATGGTCCAAAAGTCACAACGCCATTTTAAAATGGAATATTTTTTTCATTTCATAATAATTCACTTTTATTATTTCATAAACATAAAACACACTTCTTGGAAATACGTGTTATTTAGTTTTGAAAATTACATCTTTTAAATAACCACCATTTTGCGCTTAACACTGACGTGCTCTTTCTAAGACATGAATCATCACCTGTCGTAATGTTTCTTGGCTTATTTCTTAAATTTCTTCACGGATGTTGGTCTTCAATTGCTGAATGGTTCGAGGATTGTTACGGTATACTTTATCTTTCAAATACCCCCACAGAAAGAAGTCTGGAGCAGTTAATTTCAAACCGCCGGAATAAACGAAGTATAGTTTGTTTATGTGGTAGTTTTCTGACCCCAAAATCACGAATGTAGGTTCTTTGCGTTAGCACAATTGCTCAGTCGTAAATTTCCCCGTAATTATTTTCCAAGGATAACGCTTTAATAATTTGAAATCAAATTTAAAAAAAATAATTAATTGAATTTTAAATGGTGTTGTGACTTTTGAGCCATCCTGTATAAACACATATGTCTATGTAATCTTATGTTGCAATATTTCTATTAAAAATTTGAACGCTGTTAAATCATAGTTTATTGACGGCATGGGGATAATATTTAAGAGAAATGAGCTATGTAATATGATTTAACACTAACTTCATGTTCTTAAATAATTATTATCTATATTTTACGTAAATATATTTTTAGAAGTTCCAAGTAATTTATTAAGAACAATATTGTAACAAATATGTTTATGTTAGGTGAAACAAAATTGAGAAAATCATAAATCATTTAAAAATTTCATACATATTCATAATTTATTATAAACATGTTGATTGTTATTTTTTTAGTGACAACATTAAATTTATGATGACAATTTTAAATATTGTAAATCCTAATTAATACTGTAACAAATAAAAATGTATTGTATACATAGGTGCTGGAAAATATTATTTCTATTGCTAAATTTTTTTCTTAATCAATAATTAATATTTCTGTCTGGGTTTTTGTAGGCACCCTCTGTATAAATTTATAAATATTTTTTTTAGACAAAAGAATCAATTTTGATAACTTTAAGATATCTTAATTTCGACCCCTATTATTTTTTTCTAGATTTTTTTTTGTTTTAATGATGTAGAAATTTAATGATAAATTATAAATAAATAAAAATATACACTGCTCAACTTAATTAAAGGATCAGATAAAAAATGTAGAAAAATTAAAAAAAGGATTTTGAAGCGGAAAGTACCAGCTTTAAAAGTCTTTACTCGAAATTTATCTAAAAAAAATTATGGAGCCCATAGACATGATGCAATTTCAGAAAAAAATTAAAGGGTCATTTTTGTTTTCTTTTTTCAATTCTCCCGGCTCGCTAAAGGATGCTAAAAATTTTGAGTAATTGATCCAAAAACTAGAAAGTACAAGCTTTAAAAATAGCTAAAAAAAATAAAATCCGATCATTTTTCGCGAAAATGAAGCAATTTGAAAATCACAAAAAGTGTATATAACGAAACGACGTAGATTTTTTCAGGGGGGAGGGGGTAATTTGCGGTGTTCCTTTATGAATATAGTTCATTGTTTACAATAAAAAATCTTGTCATTATTGTTTTAGTCTATTTAATAATATACATATGAAAAGTTGGTAAAAAATGATTTCTATATGTAAAAAATAACATAATACCTACATAATTTTTATTTGTTTAATTTTCATGCTCAATAATCATAAATATTACTTATGTATTATTATTATTTATCACTACGGCGTTTTATTGGTTTGGAAAATGAAAGTTAATAAGAACATAAATAATCATACAAACAGTCTAAAAAATTAAAAATTATAAATAATGAATATATTTGTGGCCATATATTTTAAAGATAAAATTATTTCTATGTATGCATTTTCATTACCGCTTTACTATTTTTAATTCCCGAATAAAAAACTGGATTATGTATTTCACATATGTATATTTGTTTGTGATTAATCTTAAACAAAAGCAACTACGTCTGTTTAATAATTAGTTCATAATAAAATAAATAAATACAAACATTAAAATCAGATTGCTAATATTTTTAATATCTCTGTCAATCTGTTAACATTGTTCAAAAAAGTTAAATTTTAACTTCAAACTTTTTTTTAGATTTAAGTTCCGATTTTTTCCTAAGCAAAAATCATAATCTCAAATTAATCTATATGCAAAGAAAAATCAGAGATGGTATAAAAAAAATTAAGTTGAATCTATACAAGCTTTCAAATTATTTTTCGTTTAAACGTGTATACAATGTTTGCAAAAAGCTCTGAAAATTAGAATGTATATTTTTATTTATTTATGTAAGAATAATTACAAAGCTTTCGTTAATGTCCTCTTTTTTTTAGCACTGCTTTGATCCTTTAATTATTTTAATGAATGGAATGACAAAATTACAGGACCAATGTAAAAAAATTTAACGCAGCTAATACATTTTTATGAATCATGTTAACAAAATTTAAATCACTGTGAACTTATTAAACATAATGTTGATTTTAATGTCACGAACTTGAAAATATTATTTTATTTATAGAAAACTTATTTCATAACAAAGCAGTTTTTTCCAATCAAAAAATGAAACCATTTTTTTCTTTAATTAAACGGTTTGAACAATTAAAACGATAACGTGTAGGCATCAATTAAAATAATATGTTGCTATTTTATAGAAAATTCATATAAAGGTACCATTTGAAATAAATATTGTGAATACAGATTAAATAAATGTTACTACGATAGAATTAACATTGTTAATAATTTTTAGTTAATTATTTAAATTAATGCATATATGGGATATGAATTTTCAAATGAAAAAATTATTTGGTAATTTAAATATAACAGTGGGACAAAATGTTAAAAAATGGGACATATTCTGTAAGTATGGGAAATGAGGTCACCCAAAATAAAGAATAATTGGGTAAATTATTCATACACAAACAGAAGATACGCTTTGAATTATTGCAAGTAAATGCCTAATTTTTTTGTAATAAATAATCATAAATGAAATATATGTGAATGAACTTATTTTTTTATTATTATTTATTGGAAGAGGGGGGGGGGGGTACTAAATGTACGTAAAAAGATTCTTAGTGGCGAAATAAAAAGTAAAGAAATTACAATTTTTTTTGTAATTTTGTCTATTAAATTATATGTGCAAATATATTTAAAAATTTGCAGTTCACTCGTTTTTAGGGTTCCGTAGAAAACTAAAAACCCTTATAGTTTCCCTCTGTCCGTTCGTCATCATGAATTTTAAATTAAGATGAAATTAAAATCAATATGACATTACATTAAATTTTAATATTTTATCATTGCTGACTTTGTTATTATTGGAGCTAGAAGATCGGTTAAATGGGCAAAGTATCAGTATTTTTTCCGAGATGAATAATGGCGCTGTCAAAAAAACAATTGAATGTCAAATTTAATAGATACAGTGAAAAACAACTTTTTTTTTAATGGAATACCCTGTATATTATTATTGAATTTTATAGCTGAGAATGTTTTGACATTCAATTGTGTTTTGACACCGTCATTATTCATTCTGGAAAAAATACTGATACTTTGCCCATTTAACCAATAATAACAAAGTTTAACAAAGTAAAATGATCACTCGGTTTCCGCGAACACCCTTTATTTTTGTTTTATCAAAATCGTTCATTTGTATGATTAATAAAAATATAATATAATTTATTATTGTATTCTACAATTAGTATAAAAATAAGTATATATTGTATTATTGACTTGTATATTTTCTGCTAGTGATTTATTGTGTTCAACTGATTTTTAATTACACATCGATTGATTTTTTTATTCATTATTGATTTTGATAATTAAATAAATATAATATGAATATTTATTTGTAATTGTGTAATAAAATAAACACTAATATCTTACACAGAATAAAAACTGTATTGGACCAAGAAAACCTTGTTTTGTATATAACGAAAACAATATTTTCTTAAAATAAGAAACATACCCTTAATCCAACTACGTTATTCCTTCGTTCAAGAATACTATAGTTGATTTAAGAGATTATTGCTTATCTTAAGAAAATATTGTTTTCGTTATATACAAAACAGGATTTACTTGGGTCAAGTAAACTTTTCTACCAGTGTATAACGATTTTTTTTCTATTTCTATGATTTGACTGTTAAACAACTGGTTAAAGAATTGTTTAAACAATAAAACCTGTATCATAGAAAAAAAACTCGATCTTATTGAAAATTTGAGATGGAAAAAATGCTTAATTTTATTTTGTTAATATAACAATACAAATAATAAAAAAAAATCTTTTTGAGGATATTTTATTCATTTGAAAAATATAATCTTCATGTTTATCTAAAAATCTTTTCATTTGTCAAATTAATAAATAATTTACTACACCAACTAACGAAACTTTCAAATAGATTAAACATAATGGTTGTATTAATAAATATTTATCAGTGTGAATATTTTTTACACTACCCAACTAGTGAAAGTGCAATTTGCGATAGGTATAGTAAATTCAGTGTTTCTTTGTATTTAAAATATGTTTTCAATACGAAACAAAATTTTCACTGTGATAAGAACATTGTTAGTAATTTAGTAACATTTATCAATAAGATAAACATGGATATTTCCATATTGGTAAAAAAATTATCATATTAACAAAAAACCTCTATCGGAGCCAAATCATTTTTAATAGATAGGCAAATAATTTTTTTTCTGCGTGCTTACAAAAAATTCGAAAATATTGAGACAAACATCATCGTTTTTTTCCTACGGCGGAGCTAATATAATTATATCATTTTAAATCAAATAAAAACACAAATTACGTCCATTTCAAGAATTAATTTTATTTCAAGTTTAACATATTTAACTCATTAATCCCCAAGGGTAGAAAAAAAATATTTTGATGTTTTAACTGCATTTTATTACTAAATATATGCTCAAATAACGGTTTTTGAAAAAGAAAAAAATCATGTTTTTTTGTATTTTGTGAATAAAATGTTGCGTTTACGAAACGTTGGAAAAACGAAAGTTATTACTTAGTGTGGAATAGTTTAAAACAGTTTGTGTAACGTTGTTAGCAACAAAAAAAAGTCATTTCATCAATGAGATATTAAAAAAAAATTTTTTTTTAATGTTTCGTTTATGCAACGTTGGTTAAATACTAAAATTCGGAATATTATTGCCCCAATATTTACTGATACAATTTTCAATATATTACATAAAAATGTAATCGCACAAATATATATGAGTACTATAAACGAAGAGTACTTCTTTATCTAGCAAAATGAGTACAAGGAGAAATGATGTAAATATTATAATTTTTTTTAATAGTAAAATTAACACTAAACTTAAAAAAATATCACTCAACTGACCTTATCAAAGTCCTTTGTCATAATAGCCAATAACTGCTCTGCATGATCAGCCTGTTCCGCAGCTTTAGTAACTTCCATACGATCCAGCTGTCTGTCCCTCAAAAGTTGGGCAACTTGGGCATCCCGGGCTCGTAATGCATCCTGTCCAACCAACACCAAACACATACGACATATTAATTCTGCAGCTACCTTCATTGTTAAATCCTTAAACCGTTTGGTGTCGAATTCCAACACCAATGGTTAATTTAAATTTAACAAAAAAAACACAACTATCTACAATCACTAGTAAATTTAAAAAAAAAAAATGTCCTCTATGTCGAATCAACACTTATTTTAGTAGGTATCCAAAAATTATTTTTGAGTCAAAAATTTTGTGGTGAATATTTTTAAACTAAAGTCCGGCATCGAAGTAATTTTTATTGCCACTATTGTTTTCAGTTTCGATCTCCGGAGAGGACTGATGGTCGGTACCAAATTTTGATTATTTTATACTTCGATTGTGTAGTTCTTATCGTATATATACTTTTTTACTATGTCTTACGCATATGCTATTTTTGATAAGGCATCTTTGTTTAACAAAGTTTAGCCATACGAAAAATTTGAACTTCATTTCTTAGGGTACATTATGAACGAGTTATTACGATACTTTTTTTATTGCAATAACATCTATCTAATAAAAAATTCTTGATATAGGGAAATTATTTCTTCAAGTTATTTTTTTATATTAATAATACTCATTCTCATTTTATTAAACGATTGCCTGACTCATCAACACCTGACCATCGAAATGTATTATAATAATGTCATTTCTATGCTTTTAACGGACTGCTTTTAATTTCTACTTAACGCGTATGCGTCAAGGTTATTCATATACAGTATGTTGAAAAATGATGGATACACCTGCGTAAATCAGGAATACTGATCCAGACAAAAATGTTAGTATTTTTCCCAGCTATCACATGGCGATGCCAGTTGTGGGGAAGGATCTGCCCTCCAGTGGGAATGCTCCCCCCTTCGTATTTTTCAAATGTGAACCCCCTATTTTTATCACATATTTCGATTCCCTGGTCCAAAATACCCCGGAAATCTTTAAGATAAACCTTTCCCCCCACGCCTACTTTTTGTAAATACACCATATAATTTCCTCGCAAATATCGATTTTTTTCTCCTAAAAACTTCCGAGAATCATCATTGATGTTTTTTTCCCATCTCGACATAGTGGGAAGTTGCCCCACCCCGATAGGTAATGACAGAGCAACAAATTCTAATGTCTGAAAAATTCTTCTCCTCACACAGACCGTGGGGGCAACTTCTCACTACGTTGAGATGGGACAAAAAACATCGTTGGTGATTCTCGGTTTTTAAGAGGAAAAATCGATATTTGCAAGAAAATTACATAGTGTATTTACAAAAAGTGGGAGTGTGGAAAGGTGACAAAAAAAGTTTATTTTAACGGTTTCCGGGGTATTTTGGACCAGGGAATCAGAATATGTGATAAAAATAGGGGGTTCTCATTTGAAAAATACGAAGGAGAGAGCGTTCCCCCCGGAGGGCAGATTCTCCCTCACAATTGGCATCACCATGTGATAGCTGGGAAAAATGACATTTTTGTCTGGATCATTTTCCTGATTATTCCTTCCTATCGATGTACGCAGGTGTATCCATCTTTTTCCAACACTCTGTATATAACCAGGGCCGTCTTTATCCTATTAGAGGCCTTGGGCACATTGGGATAATAGGACCCCTATGACCTTGATAGAGCACTATTTTGTTAGGATAGACAAAGAAAGTAGATAAGCAAGGTTCTAGATTTATTTTTATTTCTTTACAGTCACATTAAATGAATAGATAATATAATCCACAAAAGTAACTCTTTTAGCATTCACAGGTTAGTTCTAGATTTGAGATGGGCAAAATTGTTAATCACTTCTTCAAAATCTATCTATTTTTCAAATCACCAACGGGGTTAAAGAAGTTTTCACTTCAGAAATTAAGTATATAAAAAACTAGTTCACTGATGATTTTTCTATAAAACAGTGTAGGTAATAGTATACCATTAAATTGTATTTTTATATATTTAAATGTATCTAAATATGCTGAAATCGGAAAGCCTGAATTTCGGGCGAGAGTAAAGTAATTTCACGCATGTAAAAGCTAATAAGCAAGTAGGTATTGTAGTCAGTCATCATGTCATTATCGTTTGATTTTTTTCGAAATAAATATGTTTTTCGGTAATAAATATCGGTTAACGTTTGGTGATATGGAGGCCCCTATCGATTGCGGGGCCCTGGGCATGTACCCAGAGTGCCCAGTGGGAAAGAGGGGCCTGTATATAACATACAATTGATAACAACTGTTAGTGGGTTTTCATTTATATTGGTACCCTGCAGATAGTGTTAGCTTAGCTTATTCTTTATAATACCGGACATATAACTCATCTAGATTTTTTCATATGTTAATAAAATGATTTATAACATCTGGTTTTGGGTTTGACATTTTAAACTATCTGTATTTGTATAAAATAATATAAATTAGGTAAATTAACTTCAAATCGATCCATAAAAAATACTGATCATTAAGAATTTAAATTACTTAATACTATTTAAAGACGTATCGAATTGAATTAAAAAATGAAATATGTTATCAGAAATTATTTCGGTATTATGACAAAAAGATGCTTAATAAAATATAAGTATCAATTATTACACCATTATAAATAAATTAATTATTAAAAGGCGTAAAAATTTGTTATCTATCTTATTGTTATTTTATTATGGTATGATTAATTAATTATAAAATAATGAACACATATCTTAACTTAAGAAAAAATTATGAAATATTAATTTGATAATAACGTTTCGGAACTATGAAGAAAAATTAATTTACTAACGAAGGAAAATTCAGATATTGCAGCAAGTATTTTTAGATTTCATCTGTTACTTTTTGACAGATTTGACCTATAGATAACATCTAACGGTCTAGATTATTGTTATTTATCACGATGACTATGATTCGATATGTATACCGGGTGTCCCAGATAACTTTTCCGGCATGGGGATCTCAGTATCTATAAGAGATACAGGTTTGGTTAAATCAGATGAATTATTTGTAAAAAAGGAGTGAGTATTATTACACCAAAAAATTTTCATAATTCTATGTGGGTTAGGCGGTATACCCAAAAACCTTAAAATTCGGAATTTCTTTAAATGACTATATCTTTTTTGTTAAAGTAGATAGGTACTTTTTTGCGGTTTCTTAACTATAAATAGATTTTTTATATCACTTTTAGTTTTCGAGTTACAAGCCCTAACTTTAGTTTTTCTTATAGGCCACTAAGTTGACTATATCATATTTGAACGTGTTTTTTACTCTACTTATTTACAACGATATGTCACTTGTTACATTTATTTTCGAAAATAAGTCGATGTACTGAATGCTAGTGATATTTATTAAGTATTTTATTACAAACATTTAAGTGAGCCATGAAAAACAAAGTTTGTAAACAAAAATCACAATTACAACAGTCAAAATAACAAATGAAAATTTGAAAACAATCAACTATTTAAAAAATACATTATAATTTTTTTTTAATAATAAGTATGGCAAGTGACATATCGTTGTAAAGTAGAAAAAAAAACACGTTTAAATATGCTATAGTCAACTTAGTGGCCCATAAGAAATACTAAAGTAAGGGCTCGTAACTCGGAAACTAAAAGTGATATAAAAAATCTAAATACACCAATAAATTCTACCCAAAAAAGTGCTTCAAGAAACCGCCTAAAAAAAGTACCTATCTGCTTTGACAAAAATGTTATAGCCATTTAAAGAAATTCCGAAATTTCAGTTTTCTGGGTATACCGCCTAAACCGCATAGAATTATAAATATTTTTTGGTGTAGTAATACTCACCCCTTTCTTACAAATAATTCATCTCATTTAACCAAACCTGTATCTCTTATAGATACTGAGATCCCCATGCTGGAAAAGTTATCTGAGAAACCAGGTATATGGAAGACATTTGTAAATTATTGCAAACAATTTAAAATGGAGTATCAAATTTATATGATAGTTCTCATGGAGTTTCATGAAGACTTTGACAAGTTTCGTAAACTCATTGTATGTAAACACCAACGGTATTAAAACAGTGGTGATATTATGATAATTATTTTATACGAGTCGCCAACTGTGTAACAATGAGTTGAAGTATCACTACTATCACTGCTTTGAATTCCATAGCAAATCCATAGATACTATCACAAATTAATACCTCATTTGTGAGTGCTTACTAGCTGGTAAATTTTGTTAGCCCCTTTGTGATAACGGACATCAGAATTATATATTACTTCTTTTTTTATGAAATTTATCGATAATTTTGAATACTTGATCCTTTATTTTATTGACTTGAATAATACGAATACAAGTTTCATTAGAACTTTTATTAAGATTGTTTATAAAAATTAATTAATTTAAAATAAACAAACTATTTTATATATTTCACATTAACATATATTGCGCAATATATTAAACGCAATAAATCAATTATTAAATTGAATAAACCACCAAGGATATCGAATAACATATACACAATTGCGATTCAGGAAGAAATTTTAATTAATTGTACATAGGTAGGTACCTACTTTATTATATTATTTCTTACATAAGAATAATATAAAAGTTTATAGAGTAAAATATATAAAAATCAAATCAAAATAAATCAGTTTTTTTCATGAATATTAGCTTCCTTAATAAAAATTTTTGTTGCTGTTTCTAATGGATCGAAATCGATAGATATAAATGCGAAAACAACTTTTGTTTGTTACCTTTTCACGACTAAACCGCTTAACAATCTTGATGAAATTTGGCAGGAAGATAGCTTACATCATTATAATTGATTAGATTTAAAAAAAAATACAAATTCCATGCGAGTAACACTTACAATTAGTAATAATATTTATTATTAAAAAAAATTGCAGTGATATTTTTAAATAAAATGTTTTTTTTAGATCAACATTATTTTTGCTACTGATATTTGAATAGACGACCCTGAAGATTTTAATGCTGTTTTCCTACTTTTACCCCACTCTATGAGTTTGCTTGTTTTTTTTTCGGTCATCTACAGGTCAAAAACTGGCATCCCTAAAAAATACAACAATACTCAAATGGAGCAATTTAAAATGAGTACATCTACCCACTTCTTATCCCCACGCTATCTAATTTTTCATAAACTTACTCCCCCTAATTTTTTGCTTTATATATTCACTAATGGATTAGACCCCTTTATCTCTGGGTTTGGGGTTATTATTCCATATTTTTTATGAGTCTAATAGGAGAGAATATATCATCACCTTTTTTGTGTGCAAAACTTAGAACATATACGAGTACCTACTAGAGACAACCTTTCTGTCCGTCGTGCGAACAAGCGTGCGAGAGAGAAAGCGCCATAACGCTAAATTATTTCTCTCTCGCTCCGCGTGTTGATTAGTCGGTGGGGAGAGGCAAGTGCTTCACGCTATTAGCGGTACCAATCAGCACGCGAAGCGAGAGAGAAAGGATGTAGCGTAATTGCGCTTTCTCTCTCGCACACTTGTTTTGTACGGTCGAGCGGCAAGGCTACCTCTAGTAGGTATATGCTCTAAGGTGCAAAATGATATTTTTTCTTTGACAACCTGTTTATTCTTTACAGATTTTTTTAAGTAGGTATTATAAAGGCACCTACACACATACATAGATTTATTATCAGTAGAAATGATGTTTCAAAACCCCACGAACTAATAAAACTTCCTGTACAATACTTCGTTATTACTTACGTATGTAATAAATGTATTGGACATCAATTTTATAATGTACTTAATATAAATTTTATAGTGCGATTATTAAATTAATATAGTGTGCCTTAACGTAAGAAAATTATTTATTTAGTGTATAGGTTTATTAGCCATACAGTATGACAAGAAATTAATGAATTATTTACTTTAACTCCTACCTATTTACGTAACAAATGTTCGTATATACCAGGGGTCGACAGTCCTTTAAGTTAGAAGAGCCAAGTTGTTAAGGATACAGGATTGCAAAGGTATCAGAGAGCCATAGATATAAATGCTGTCTCCAATTGTAATGACCTTTTTTTAGATATTCATTGTAATAACTGTACTAATTACAGTGGTAGTATATGGGTTTTATATGGTGATAACTCCAAGATTTATATTTAAAATTTAATTAGAACGGTGCCCTTGCAAATAAATAAAATTTTTGAATTGAATTATAGTTTAAATCACTGAAGAGCCGCAAACGCCTGTGCAAAGAACCGCATGCGGTTCGCGAGCCGCGGTCTATCGACCGCTGGTATAATACCGTCTTATCTATTAAAAATATAAAAATTAATTCAGCGAATATTTAAATTGACTTCATAAATCATTTTAATGTAATTGTTTTTTTATATTTATTTGATTGTTTATTGATTAAATATAAACATACCATATCTATAAATAAATAAAATAGTTGAAAACATTGAACGCATTCAATGGGGCTTGAATAGAATTGGGCCTATCGATATTTTTATGAAAAATATACCTTAACTTATGTAATACATGTCTTACGTAATCTTGGATTTATTGTTAGTTGGGTTGGTTTAAATTGATAAACTTATACAGGATATTCATTATTAATTATTTTAATGAAAATCTATAGAATTTTTCAAAATTTTCGCGTTTTTTTTAGTAAAAAAAGTTGTAATAAATAAATATATAGAACTATTTGTTATTATTTTTTATTTATTTGCCCCTCCTCTCGTTATAGGGGTGCCCATTCTGCCCCTTGTTTACTAAAACTCGCCTATGGGTTATATTCAATAGCAATGTTTCTTTAGCTTAAGATCTCGATTCATAAGTCGATTGTGATAAAGATTAATAGGTCACCGATAACCAACAAATTCTATTGTTTTTATTATGTATTATTCTTCAGCAGAACTAAATACGTATATATGTTAAAAATTGTAGGTTAACTAGGTCAAATTCCAACTACATATGTGCATATATTGTTCTAAATCTGATACATTATTTTTAATTTTTTATCAAACAACAGATCTAAGAGTGCGTGGTTTTAACACAGTTTTTTTCCCAAAAATTAAGGAGGTTGACACCATAGAAAAATAAAAGATAATTCGACATAAACGAATTGTAAACATAGCGTTTGGGGTATTGTACTTAATGGACACACCTCAAAAAATATCCTTGTCAATCGATTCGTGAATCAATCCCGAGTCCAACGAGGTACATGATGCCATATATGAAAAATTTTGTATGAAAAATGGACATTATGCCTGTCCGTGGCCGGATGGAGGATCATGACCGGCAAAATTCCTAAAATGGGCTAAACTAGAGCCACAGACCTACCATTTATTGAAAACCCGAGATCTCTAAGTGGTCAGAGGGCCGAGATCTCGCGGTGAAAGACAGATGGACGGAAAATCGAGCATATAAATGTTACCACATTTGGTGGGTTGCGCTAAAAAATGACATAAAAATATGTACGAACTTATGGACCGACCTGATAGTATGTATGTGGATAAATGTATCTCCAAAAAGATAAAATTAATTTTAATTGATCATTTTTAATACTATGTCACATTATAATAAGCATTTAGTCTATCCATATTAAGTGGTACAGCACATGTTCCTTGTCTATTAAAAAAAAATTGTACAATCTTCTTGACATATCGGTATTTAATTCCTCTCAAATTGGGGCTAAAAGAAAACTGACAGAAAGGGAATGAGATGGGAATTTTCATGATTTAAGAAATTGAGAAAATATGGTATTAATAATAATGATCTAAAAATGTTTTCTTTCTATACCTTCTCTTTTTTTTAATTTATACCATTTTAATAGCGGTTTATTTAAGATAGAAATATAAGTACATTAGCATGAGGCATTAAGTTTACATTCATTTTTAAATATTTATCTTAATGTATTGCTATTAATTACATATTGTTTTTACAATAAAAAATATTCGTTTCTAATTAGGTTAGCGTTTATGATCCAATAATAGATTTATTGGATCATGGTTAGCGTTATAAAATATAACAATAAAAAATATATCTATTTTTTATCGCGACAATATGATAATTAATAGTAGTTCAAATAAAAAGGAGCTAAAGTTCAAATTATGATTTTTAATATATGCTATTATAATAATGTGCTATTTTTATTATATCAAATGTAAATATTTAAGAGATATTTCCCCTATAGGCATAACAATTACAGGCTCGTATCCCAGCTTTGATATAAATTTTAAATTAGTCCCCTGATCGGTCACAAATCCAGAATAACTGTCTTCAAAGCCTACTTAATTTCAGAAACACGTAATTAGAAAAATTAAATTCACTACCATATTTTCAGAGATTAATTATACTACACTTTTCTTTGTGTAAAAATGAGTTACACTTTTGTCGTGAAATTTTTAGCACAGTATCTTGTGTAAATTTTCTTTTTTTAATCTGTACAATACAGCAAATTGCTTCGAGTCCTATGATGGACTATATTTGTCTAATTTTTATTGCCAATCTAAAGACCTAAATTGCATCAATCAAAAATATCACGGGGGGTACTACCCGTGAATGTGGCCCTGTTATAATTGATTAAAAACTGCATCATATCTTGTTTAAAATAGATTATCAAGACAGTTATTACATATATTACAATAAAGTACTAAAGGCGTATCATATGTCATTCTGACGTTACTAATAATACTGTAGCTTTTAGTATTAAGATAAATTGCTGACTAAATGCAATAATAACCAAAAGTAATCATTTCATAAGCTAGAGAACATCTCAAGAAAATGGTCCATATATGTAGGTCCATATTTAATAATAGTGTATTTGACACTATTAATAATTAAGACTAAAATGTTCTAAATAGTGTAGTACTCGTATACCTATATTAATATAATTTACAATCAAGTGTTTTTTACGTGAAATAAGTAAGTATTTTAATAATAAACCTAATTTTCAAATGTAATAACCTTGTCGCGTGATCGCAAACGCGTCTAGCAAAACTGTATCTAGTATGACGTAGTTATTTACTAAAAATGTCAGAATACTTGATCTCTATTGGTTGATTTAAGTTTGTTTTAAGTTTCAGTAAACAGTTACGTCACGCATACCACGTGACTTTGAATGCGCGTTTTGGCGGGAATTTTTCCATTTGAATAGAAAAATATTATTTTTAGCATTTTTTCGGCATTATTTTTTGAAAAAAAAAAATACTAAAGAAATATCTATTATACCGGGTGTCCCAGATAACTTTTCCAGCATGGGGATCTCAGTATCTATAAGAGATACAGGTTTGGTTAAATGAGATGAATTATTTGTATGAAAGGGGTGAGTATTATTACACAAAAAAATATTCATAATTCTATGTGGTTTAGGCGGTATACCCAAAAAAACTGAAAATTCGGAATTTCTTTAAATGGCTATAACTTTTTTGTTAAAATAGATAGGTACTTTTTGTTTGCGGTTTCTTAAAGCACTTTTTTGTGTAGAATTGATTGGTGTATTTAGAATTTTTATATCACTTTTAGTTTCCGAGCTACAAGCCCTAACTTCAGTTTTTCTTATGGGCCGCTGAGTTAGCTATAGCATATTTGAACGTGTTTTTTACTCTACTTTACGATATGTCACTTGCCATATTTATTATCGAAAAAAAGTCGAAATACTAAATATCAGTGATATGTATGAAGTATTTTATTACAAACTTTTAAGTGAGCTATGAAAAACAAAAATTGTAAACAAAAATCACAATAACAACAATCAAAATAACAAATGAATATTTGAAACAATGAACTATTTGAAAAAATATATTATAATTTTTTTTCGATAATAATAATGGCAAGTGACACATCGTTGTAAAGTAGAATAAAAAACAAGTTCAAATATGCCATAGCCAACTTAGCGGCCCATAAGAAAAACTGAAGTTAGGGCTTGTAGCTCGGAAACTAAAAGTGATATAAAAATTCTAAATACACCAATCAATTCTACACAAAAAAGTGCTTTAAGAAACCGCAAACAAAAAGTACCTATCTATTTTAACAAAAAAGTTATAGCCATTTAAAGAAATTCCGAATTTTCAGTTTTTTTGGGTATACCGCCTAAACCACATAGAATTATGAATATTTTTTTGTGTAATAATACTCACCCCTTTCATACAAATAATTCATCTCATTTAACCAAACCTGTATCTCTTATAGATACTGAGATCCCCATGCTGGAAAAGTTATCTGGGACACCCGGTATACATGCGCACAATTTACAGTATTGTTTTTTTAAATTTAGTCAAGTACCCTATTGAATAAGAAATGTTATCTTATTCTTCTAGAGCTGATTTTTTTTTATTACATTATCAAAATATGAAATCCCAAAATCAATTTGGCCTGCATTTACATATATATCATAGTTACATTTAATCAATTTTTAATATTAAAATCATAGGAAATTATAAGACTAACCGTGTCAGTAAAAAATATCTTATTATAACAATTATTGAAGTATGAAAATTTAAATATATTTTAAAATATTTTTCAAAAATGTATTGTTTTAAATTAGGTTGATTTGATACCAAATATTAATTATTGTATGTAAATTACGGCAAGGTCGATGAAATCTGATAACATTATTTTTTTTTTCATGAAAACATAAATATACTTTAACATAATAAACTTTAAATAAATAAGATTACTTTGTATTTAATTATACCAATAGTATAGTTTTTTGTAGTACGATACCCAATTTTCTTCATTTTTTTTCAAATAACCACAATTTTCGAGAAAGTAGTATTAAAAATGTATGTAACATTTTATGTCCGATATTATAAACGAGCTAACAAAATTTGTTAGCTAATACATACTTTCAACAGGGTATTAATTATATGTTATTATCTATGGATTTGTTGTTCTTTGTATATGTACACTACTGATCAAAAAAAAGTGGACAGCGGAAAAATTAAAGTAAAATGGAAATAAATGGGAATTTATAAATAAATTATATAAATGTGTGTACTTATTATAAAATATATAGTGTTACTTAATTATTAAATATATAATTACAAACAATTTTCATAATTTGTAGCCCCCCAACTGTTTTTCCTGACCGCTTCTAATATTCATGGCATTAGCGAAATAAGTTTATTTATTGTTTCGACGCTGGTTTCACTCCAAATTTTATTTATATTTGTCCATAATTGTTCCAAATTTTTATCATCACATTAATGTAACTCCCTGTCAGTACGGTACCATAAATTTTTAATTCGATTTCAATCTGGGCCCTGTGGAGGTCAATCATCCATAAACGTTATTTTGTGATCATTAATTCAATCAATAACAATTTTTTTCGTATGACAAAGGTATTATCTTGCACAAAAATTAAAATTCTACATTTATTAAATGCGCTAATACTTGGAAAAACCCCTTCTTGTAATTTTTTTTTGTATTTTGTAGCGTTAATTTTTACATCTTTTTCCATTCAGTACAATTTTTCCTCACTTTGTGCACTAAATAACCTTATATCATTATCCCATCAGATTTTTTAACTGTTTTGGTTGTGTACTATGGTAAAAACAGTTCTCCAGATCTTCGTAGATATCTTTCAGAACGATCTGATACCAAACAAAGTTGCGATTCATCGGGCCATATTATTTTATTCCAATCTGTATTTTTTATATTTCTGCACCCAAGTCTTCCTCTTCTTTATATTTTATGTAAAAAGCATAGAAACTCTTCCACACCTATAACTTTTCATTCCTTTGGTTTTTAAACGTCTTCTGACCGTATACCGACTTAATTTAAGACCACTGGAAGTCTCAAAATCATCCGCGATCTGTTTATATGACGACTTTCTATGCTTGAGTGCCAATTTCTTAAGCGCGTTACAGTCTTCACTGTTGTTTTCCGTGATTGACCGGAACCTGGAGCGCGTCAAACAGTTCCCCGTGTTTTATAAATATAAATTATTTTATGCACAGCACTTTAAGTATCATAAACTCCCTATTTTTACATTTCAACAACAATGTTTCTAATAGAGTTCCTGGATTTTCTAAAAACAATAATTTTTCTACACTCTTCTTCTGATAGAAACGTCGTTCTATTTTAAAATAAAAGTAAATAAGTACATAAAATATGAACTTTTATGTTAATTTAATTTCAAAATAGTTGATTTAACTTTGTAAAATTTGCTTAAAGTCACTCTACAATCTGTTATATCGGAATAATATGATTTTTTTGTTTTTTATTTAATTATTGATAAAAACATTTTGAGAACTGGTTGAATTATATAAAAAAGGTAATGAAATTAATGTTTGTCCCTTACCTGATACCATTGATTCATAAAAACTTCAAAAAGAACTAAAAATTGCGATTTAACACTACTTAACAATATGCGAATTTTTGTAACAGTAAACACAAATCAAGCAATTTTGCAAGAATAATATTAAAAATACATTTAATAGTCCTCAATTATACAACATATTGATGCTAGAGATATACTAATTCAATATATTGATTAAACTACCCTTCATATTAACGGGACATTATGATAGAAAACAATTAATTTAATCGTTGTGCTTAAATTCATGCTGTCCACTTTTTTTTGATCAGTAGTGTACATGACTTAAAAAAGGATTCTAGGTTAGGATAAGATTATTTTGGGGGCATTTTTTTAGTACAATTGAGATGGTCATCTGTTAAGGCAAATCGACGAAAAAAAATATTTTTTTATTCATATTTTGTTAGGTTTGAGTTGATTATTTTACGAAAAAATAAAATTTATTTCATGAAATTTAGTTAAAATTTTTTGAATTTTAGATTTAGTTAAAAGTATGTTTATTATATAGAAAATGACGTGAAAAAAAATTTGAAATTTTCAAACCGCAAGTCTGTATCTCATACCGTTCTCGAGATATAGCCACTCAGAGTTTTAGTTTTTTGAAAATTTTGGAGAAAAATGGCTGTAACTTTTGAACGTGTGGTCGGATTTGATTTGTGTCGACGAATTTGAAATCAGCTTGTCAAAATCTATATAATGACATGTATAATACTTTAAAATTCAACAAACAATTTTTTGACGAAAACCGACATTTTTTTAAGGTTTATAGGTTTTTTCAATTTTTCGCGAATTTTTTTTTGTAGAATTTTAAAGTATTATACATGTCATTACATAGATTTTGACACGCTGATTCTAAATCTGGCAACAAACTAAACTAAAACCTTGAGAGGCTATATCTTGAGAACGGTATGAGATACAGACCTGCGGTTTGAAAATTTCAACTTTTCACGTCATTTTCTTTAAAATAAACATACTTTCAAACAAATTTAAAATTCAATTATTTTTTTAACTCATAATTCACTTATAAGTGATAAATTATTTATCAAAGAAATATAATCTCAAATACAAGAAAATTAACACATAAAATTATATATTACTAGTGTAATTAGTCAGTCGAGCATCTAAATTGTTGAATCATCAAAAATTCTGAATATTATAATAAAATTTCGTGCATTAAATTTCAATTTGTCAAAAAATAATCAACTCAAATACAATAAAATAAGAATATCAGTCATAACTTACTAAATACAGTAGTAACCAGTTATAACGACTCCAGTTAATACGACGTATCGGTTATAACGACTCAAAATAAAAGTCCAACGGAATCCCATATACGGTTTTTACGACCTAATTTCACCGCTGTCAACAACTGTATACAATAATGGCAATAAAATGTATAGTATATTTAATTAAACAAGTGTCCAACACTGGGGTATGATCCAAGATTGGTGCTAGTACCTTAAATTTACCTAAATATATGTAGACCTAAAAAAATCTCACCTGAAGTGCAGCTTTAGTCGAAAATGCATTCGGCGTCGTTTTCACTGCACTTGGATTCTGCGTCGACATTCGCTGAATATAATAAAATTTATTTATTTGAAATAAAAATCACAATTAACAATAAACAATAAAGCACTAATAAATATTATTCTACAAAACAACTAACAAAAATAATAAAAAAAACTAAGGTTTTAACTCTTAAAAAATTAATAAAGGCGAATTTATTAATACTGACAAATTAACAATAAAAATAATAATTAATACATCTAATATATAAAATATAATATATTAATATTTATTATATAATTAATTAACAATTTTTTTAAAGCTGTAAATTGCATAGTCTAGTTACAAAATAAACCTTAAAAAATACAAGCACATGCAATACGAAAAAAAAGATACTTTAATAAAAAACATAAATAGCAAAAAAATTACAGAATCAGTTTTTATATACCAACATTACCAACTAACTAAAAATTGTACAGAACGTACGTTATGTGCTACAGGCTGTCCAAAAAACTATATCACATGTTTTTTTTCGACCCACTTCATTATTATTTTTAAATTTCTACCAATTTTCCCATACTTATACCCTTATTTACATTTTTTTAAGTTGGTATTGGTTATGTGATGTCACATATTATCTAAAGATCCCCCCCCTTTGTTGACATACAAAAAAACTACCCCCCCCTTTCTTTCCCAGACTTGCGTATATATAGTTAAAGGACAGCCCTCGAACTTTGTATTTTACAAAAATTTTAATTCTGGAAAAAAGTAATATGATAATAATCTATAAAAGGATATGCAGAAAGTGTTTTTTTTTAAATTTATTTATTGATAATATATTTCATTATATATAGGATAAATAAATTAAAATGTTAGGAATCAGGGAACCACCATTTTTATAATAAAATAAAAATAAAAAATAAAACAAACAATTTTGTCAAGAAATCTGAAATAAAAAATTACTAAAAGAGCTAAATTTAGTAGTAATCATTTCAAATTTTGGAAAATAAGGAGGGGGGGGGGGCATTATATTTTTTTTATTGTCATGTCGAGTGTCAAAATGTAAATTTCAATCAGTAGAATTTGAATCTACTCGAAAAAAATGCTAAACTTTTGCAAAAGTCAAATAATTTTTTTTTAATAATCAACTGATTATTTTCAAAACTGGTTAAATAAATTAATGTCATTGTACACTTTCTAAAAATCCCAAATACAAATAAATAAAAATACCAAAGCTTGCTTGATTCATTTTGAATTCCTATTTACAAACTGTTTTTCAAATAAAACAATTATTTCCGAGATCTTTCACCTAATCAAGGCAAGCGTGGTAAATACTTATAACAAAAACAAAATACAATAAACAAAACAAAAATTAACACAGCAGCCACACATTAAAAAACAAATAAAATCCAAAAAGTGCCTAATATTTTTTGTTACAGTTAATATATGTACTTACAAAAATAAAAATTTTAAAAATATCAATTTTAGTTAAAACGTTTTAGATAAAACTGTGCATTTTTTAACCATATTTGTATACCTTTCATTTCATCTTTTGTTTATTTTTTTTATTAATTATAAACCTTGTATAAATATATTACAATATACAATTTTTAAAACTATAAAATCATAATAGAATTGTAACCAAATAAACCATATTAGCTACTTCATTTTGTACTGCCATTAGAGAATTTATATTACGGGGTATGAACTGTGAAAAATTTTCAAAAAAGTCAATTTTTTATTTGTTTATAAATTATTAGTTTACACCCCAAAGAATATGTATCTCAAGTTTCAAGTGAAAATTCGAACGTTAAGTATTCGAAAAGAGTGCTATTTTTTACTTTTTTTATCTCTTCCAAAACTTTAAACGCCGATTACTCAAAAAAACTTTTTTTTTGACCTGATTATAGAAGCATAACTAACAATAAGACAGTTTTCGTTCGATCGATTTGATTCAAAATGGATTTTGTAGAGGAAATGTGCCTCTTCAGCCGGACGTAGCCGTTTTTTGATTTTTTTTTCAAATGGTCGCCATTTTTTTTCTACTTAAACTAAAAATACACCTTAACCACAAAATTTATGTCACTCGACACGTGTTTCGACTTCACAAGAAGTCCTCATCAGGAGCCTAACGATTCCAGACTGTCTGGAATCGTTAGGCTCCTGATGAGGACTTCTTGTGAAGTCGAAACACGTGTCGAGTGACATAAATTTTGTGGTTAAGGTGTATTTTTAGTTTAAGTGACTAAGAAACCACAGTTTCTCCGTTTTTTCAAGTAAAAAAAAAAAATTTTCTAAACAATATTTTTCGTGTTTTGTCCTCAGATGATCCATTTGAACGAATTGCTGTCAACGCCACTGAGGTTAGATTCAATAGGTGCTGTTTTCAAAGGACCATTATGCAAAAATATACCATTAAAAAAATTAAGTACTTTCTAATGTACTCAAGATGTGTACAAAGTTTAATATGAATCCATCAAACCGATTTCTTTTTATAAAATAAACAAAAAAACACCTGAAATTCTGACGTTTATACTCTGTTCATACCCCTTAAAGTTAATATGATATCTACCTAAGTTTAGGTTAAAAAAGAAATAACAAATTACAAAAGCATTAGTCATTACGTAAAAAAAATACTATAAAAAAAATCAAAATTGTTTTATTTTTAATACATTTTGATAAAAATAAAATTAAGAAAAAAACAAGATTTTCTTTATATTTACGTATCCAGTTAAAGTTAAAAAGTTTGTTAGACGAAAATCGATGTTAAGAGTTTTCAAGTTACTGCTATTGTATTCTGAAAGGTATAAAATACACCAGTGGGTCTCAACTATAGGGGTAAGCATACCTTTGGGAGTACTTGAATCTAAAATGGGGAATTTAAATGATAGGGTAATAGTGGGATAAATTCCTCACATTTGTAACTACCAAAATATAGCTAACACAATTGCTTTCAAAGAAGGTTGAAACTTTAAAACTATGTATAAATTAAAACGGTCGTTTTTCAAAACAAAGATTTTAAGTACACCTCGAATTTATACTAATTTCCCTTTTTAACCTTTAGAGGGCCGAGATTCCAGGGGGGCATTTCACCCTCAGAAAACTGGTATAAAAGGTATCTTATATCATTGATTGATCATAGGCAAAGTGTCAATCACGGGGTGAGCCAATATATTGGCTTTTCGGCCCGTTTTAAAAATTTCAAATTTAAAAAAATATTATTTTAAATAGTGCATAACCTTTTTTCACTATACAAAAACAAATATACGATTTCGATGTATTTTTCGATGCTGATTCCAAATCTGACATCTAAAATACAGTAAACCCAAAAACAACCCCTATAATAAAGTTAAAAATTACCCCTTTGCCTTGCGTGAACAATTTTTATTCATTTGGAATTGCAAATATACGTTTTCGATGTATTTCAATCTAAAAACAAAAATTGAAGATTTTCTGGTGCGTCAAAATATTTATTTTTCGACCCTCTAGAGCAGTGGTTCCCAACCTTTTTGTGACCAGGGACCACTTTCATATAATTATTATCACCAGGGACCACATAGGTTAAAAAACTTTCATTTTTTTTTTATTTTAGGTATATAAATTTGAAATGAAAAAACCTAAAAAACCTAGAAAAAAGGTTGCTTTTTATGTTTTTTTTTATAGATTAAAAAACTTATAAAACCTAAAAAAAAGTCCACCGATAATTCTAACAAGGAAACCTTTTCAGGTCGAAAATTCATATCGAGTTTAAACTTTGTATATAGTTAGAGGAGGTCAAAAAAAGTAAGAAAAAAATTATCACAGCTGCGGTAAAACGGTTTAAGGGGGTGAAAATGTGCAAAATAATCATATTTTTTCAAATAACTCTGAAACTAATGAAAATTTAAAAAAATCCATAATACAAAATTTTCATGATTTTTTATGCTCTTTCGAATGGCGGTAGTCAAAATTCGAAAAAATGAAGTGGGTGGGAGGTGGGGGTTAACGGTTTATTTTTTTCGAATTTTGACTGTCGCCATTTGAAATCATGAAAATTTTGTATTATAGATTTTTAAAATTTTCATTAGTTTCAGAGTTATTTGAAAAAATATGATTATTTTGTACATTTTCATAGGGGTGTTTCACCCCCTTAAACCGTTTTACCGCAGCTGTGATAATTTTTTTCTTACTTACTTTGACCTCCTCTAACTATATACAAAGTTTAAACTCGATACGAATTTTCGACCTGAAAAGGTTTCCTTGTAAGTTCATTCTTTAGTTTTAAATCTTTTCCGCGGACCACCGGTTGGGAACCACTGCTCTAGAGGTAAAGGAAAAATATATGTTTTTTTCTGTACAAGGACGCTCCTTTATACTAGTTGAAAACCACTAAAATACACAGTTTCATTAAAACATTCAACACTACATATTATGTGTACCAGCTGGTCCAACCCCGCCACAGTATGAGCCTGATTGAGGCCTTTAGCCTACCTTGGCTGTATGGGTAGCCAGCGAATTAACACCAAGCCTTACCCTTGACGAGGCGTTCGACACCATCGAAGCGGTCGTGGAGTTCAGAGACTCCCTGGAGCCAGTTCTACGAATGCCTGTGCTGTGAACAACACAGGGTAAACCCGAAGGTCGACGTTTCGACGGAGATTTACTGACTTTAGATAAAGGCGCGAACAGGCCGTAGAATTGTTTACAATCAAAGTATCTGAAAGAAATCATTGCATATGGAATATGGAATCATATCTGCTCAACTTAATTAAGGGATTAGATAATAAAAAGTGTCGAAATTTTTGTGATTTTCAAATTGCTGTTTTTTCACGAAAAATAATTGAATTAATAAAAATGCTTTTTCTATAAACTTGCTAGTTTTGGATCAATTATCATCCCTTAGCGAGCCGGGAGAATAGGCATGATGACTAATTTTAAAAAAACTATTCTATGATCTTACGTATCTCTTATTTCCAAAAAATACTTATTTCTGCAGAAAATAAAGGTTTAATCGCAAAAATAACTCTTTTAAAACTAATTTTGAATTTGACGCCAAAACGCTCGCAGACGACATTTCAGAGTTGTGACGTTACACTCCTTTGACTCCTTGTCAACAATAATCAAACATTCAGAGTTAGACAATAATTTAATTATTTTGTGTGTTAAAAATGAATTCCAAAGTATATAAGTTCTTAAATAAGGTCTGTACCAAATAATCTTGTAAGAGAAATTGATAGTTGTCTAAAATAAAAGTCAATCTCTTTTGACGTTTACTGATACGTGACGTCATTCGCTCAAAATAATTTTTTTAGAGAAATTTCAAGTAAAGAATTTTAAAGCTGGAACTTTCCGTTGCAAAATTGTTTTTTTGAAAGTTTTCTACGATTTTTTTAACCAAGTCATCAACTGTCAAAATAAAAAAGTCATATTTACTTCAAATGCTCATAACTCCTGAAGAAATAATCTTACAACAATTTTGTAAAGTTTATTAGAAAGCTGAGAATATTCTCTTTAAAATGTTCTTATTCAATTTTCTTCAGAATATTTATTATTTGTTACATAATTATCGTTTTAAAATGTCATTAAAAAATGAATTTTTATCATTTTAACCACCATTTTGTTTAAAATGGTGGAATAATTAATGTTTCTATCTTTTTTTACTCATAAGATTATCACTAAAAACTGTACCAAAAAAAGCAATTTACTGCAATAATTTTTTTTTGTATTCTCGATTGTTGAAAATTTGGTAAAATTAAAAAATCAATTTTTTATACAAGTTTTTTCTTTAATTTTGAATATTCGTATTTTTACGAAAAATTATGAGACTAAACAATAACATATAAACAATGTTTTTGTTCTATTTTTTCAATTCTCCCGGCTCGCCAAAAGATGATAGAAAAAATTTGAGTGATTGATCCAAAAACTAGAAAGTACAAGCTTTAAAAAATCATTTTTTAAATCATTTAAATCATTTTCCGCGAAATTACAGCAATTTGAAAATCACAAAAACTTCGACATTTTTTATCTGATTCCATAATAAGTTGAGCAGTAAATATATCACAGTGGGTCTAAAGTGTTAAAGCTGAGGATATGGTAGATTTATTTATAAAAAAAATGGGAAAATAATATTTTTTAACCAATAAAATCTATTTACCTCATTCCATCAACAGATCCATCATTCTTTCCAATCGGATCATCAAGTTCGACTCCAGCCCATTGCCCCGTGGCAAACTGTGTCTCACCGACAAACCTAAGAGTACCGGCTTTAGATCCAGTCGTCGCGGAAGATCTAACAATAACGCGGTCACCGATACGCAAAGCCGATCCGGTAGCGGCTGTCGAAGCCGTGCTGTACGAGCTGTAAGTGCTCCCTGTCGGAGATAGAGATCTCCTTGTTGATTTGGACATGACGGAAGGCGTGCTGGTAGCTGGAGGTGTGGGTGTAGTGTTACCCTGTGGCAGAGGATAGCGGGTCAAGCGAGTCAGACGTGAGAATACACCTCGACGTGGTTCACATTGGAAGTAACGAGTGCCGGCAACGGAACCGTCGTTTTTACCTGTAAATAAAATATAATAAAATCAATAAAATGTGGTGGGTACGCACATGATAGGGTTTCGTAGTTTCTTGACTGAAGGGTTCAAAACATTTGACTTTTGTTATTGTATTTTAGGAGACCTATCAAATAACACCCCACTCAACGGGGTAAATGAGAAAAAAATTTCAGTCTCTGAAAGGGGGGTCCAAAATATGATTGACAATGTTCAGTGAATGTACTAATTAAAAGCTACATTCTGAATTTTTTTCAGATTTTTTAAATCGATAGTTTAGATAATAGAAGGAGGGACTGTTAAAATCAAAAAGTTATTGGACATTTTTTATTGCATTCTAGGAGACCTATCTAATGACACCCCACTCAATGGGGTAAGTGGGAAAATATGTGAGTTCACTTTTCAGTCTATGAAAGGGGGTCCAAAATATTTTTGACAATGTCAGTTATAATTTTCAGTGAAAGTATTAATTAAAACCTACATTCTCAATTTTTTCAGATTTTTTGAATTGATAGTTTAGAAAATAGAGGGGGGGGGGCGCTCTGACAACGACATTAAAAAGCAAATATATCGTGACTGAAAGATTGAAATCAAAGACTTATTTGACATTTTTATTGTATTTTAGGAGAACTTTCTAACGACACCCCACTCAACGGGGTAAGTGGGAAAAAATGTGAGTTCACTTTTCAGTCTATAGAATGGGGGTCCAAAATATTTTTAGCAATGTTCGTTATAATGTTCAGTGAAAGTACTAATTAAAAGCTACGTTCTGATTTTTTTCAGATTTTTTAAATCGAGAAAATAGAGGTGGGGCGCTCTCATAATGACTATGAACAGCAAATAAATCATGATTGAACGGTTAAAATCAAAAATTTTAATAGACCTTTCTAACGATACCCCACTTAATCGGGTAGGTGATTTTTTTTCAAATACTTTTCATTTTATGGAAGAGGCGTCTAAAAAATATTTTTTTTTTCAAAAATCTTATAATTGCTGTTTTTGGGGTATCAATCTACGACCATGTACCAAATTTCATCTTATTATGTCAAAATTTTTACAAAACGGACGGACGGACGTACATGGAGAAACTATAAAGGTTCCTAGTTTTCTACGGAACCCTAAAAAGAGGGTCGATAAATCATCAATTACAGTTTTAGAGTGTTGGTAATACAGAATCCTTGACTTACCGATAGGTTCATCGAGCACGACTCCCGCCCACTCGCCCGGTGCAAATTGTGTCTCACCAATATACGCGATTTGTCCGGGTTTAGATCCGCCGACCCAGACCCTCTGGCCAATCATGAAACTGTCAGTGTCCTCGGTAAGAACAATGCTGGCATCTATAAAAAACAGTAAAAGTCAGTAGCAGCTCGTGATATTTTTTTAAATTAAAATGTTATCGAGGTTTATTTATGCAAATTATTTATTTTATTGATGTAAGTAATTGTAATAGCAAGATTGTTGATAAAGCGAAGAAAATAGCAAGTTAAATCATATAATAATTGGGTTAGGTATATTATTTTATACATATCGTCGCTTATCTAACAACACCGCTCAAATCCAAAATTAGCGGTTTTTACATTTTAATGTCATTGGATAGAGCTACTCATTGCGCATCGATCTACCAATCACATTCTAGACGTTTCGGACAATAAGAGACCAAAATTAAAAAAAATAGTGACAGCGTGCAAGTCGGTAGCCTATATACAAAACATGTACGGTTGTTTCGCTCTCTTGTAAAGTTGGTAAAAACGACTTGAGCGGTGTTGTAAGTTAAGGGACGATATGTATAATTTCATCTTCGTGGAATTTGTATTTTTTTTAGTAACCTGTATGTCCTTCCTTAGGATTTAAGGTACCTCCATGTATAATTTTTTAACTTTGTAAGTATGCATGGAATTGAATAATAAAATTATATAAAAAATACTTTTTAAAAACAAGCTTTTATTAAAAATGCACTAAAAAAATTTTTTTTTCAGATATCACAAAAATTTCCGGTTTTTATGACTAAAACCAAAAAAAGCGCGGGGTTCTCACAAAGCCAAATGTATGGCTCTTAATTAATTAATTATTTCATTATTGTATTTTTAAAAGTAGTTTATCAAAAATTCTATATATTTATTTGATTTAATGTGCAGATTTTGTACTCTTATCTTATATCAATTTATACTTCATTTATTATTTTACATAAGAATTTTTATTCATATATACATTTGTCTTTAAAGCGCCTCGCGCTTTTATTGGTTTTAGTCATAAAAACCTGAAATTTTTGTGATATCTGAAAATTTATTTTTTAATTTTTAGTGCATTTTTAATAAAAGCTTGTTTTTAAAAAGTATTTTTTTTATATATAATTTTATTTTCAAATTTTTAGTTACTGATTGACTAACTAATTAACATACTAACAGGTAAAGCTCGACAAACTCTTTCATTTGATACCCATATCAAGATGGTTATAAAGAAAATGTAATAATTTGAATTTTTCTATAAAAAATAAGAGACTTTCAGGACACCTGTATATATTTGTGAAAACAATTATCAGACTATAACTCATTATCTTAACTATACCTATTATTTACAATTTACATTATTTTAAACGCCAAAAAACTTAAATTAGGTATTTGAAATACATACATTGATATGAAAATTTTTAATTTCTTATTTTTTAATTGTTTAACTGCGGGCGTTCTAAACAAAAACAAAAAAAAACGTCTTAGGTAAATCGTATGCGCAATTTCTATTAACCATTTTGTGACAAAATATGTATATAATTGCATGCATATGAACATTGGCGTATCAAAGTGTCACAATTGAGAAATATGTATATATCAAGAAATAACAAACAACAGACCAAAACTATGGTTATGGCTTATCAAATACAAATCCCCTAACCATAAAAATTGAAGGAGTTTAGACTTAGATCAGTGATAAAAAAGTTGGCTGAATAAAACAGCAATTTACAAAGTTTATTAAAATGAATGACATTGTCGGTTTTTAACAATATTTACGACTCTATGACATTTTTTATTTTTGTTAACATTAAAATTTATGAAAGGTTGAGCAATTTTAGGAATTCTTTTACTATAAAAACAATTGTTTTATACAAACGAACTATGGTTTCATTTTATTTTGTTTAGTATTTTTATCACCAATACAGAAGCGAACTACTAATCAAAACAATTGAGTACATTACACTATTTTAATAAAAATATTTTATAAGCATGTTATAAAAGCATAAATAATCTGCCGTGTGCCACAGGACTTTCTTATACGTAATAATGACAGTGAACAGTGTACGTGATTTTTATTTTTGTGAAGGATATTTCTGACAAACTAATAAAAGATAGAGTAAAATGAATGAGACATAAACTATAGATATATTATTTTATACATTATGTATCGAACGAATTTTGTTTAACATAATTACTAACAATAAGATGGAAACAGATGTTTACTCATGTAATTTTTTTAATTTTTTGAAATAAGACAAAAATGTTATAGATAAAAAATGCCGAGTATGTTACTATCTATAATTTATTCCCCATACATTTTTTTCCAACACTTATGATTTAGCCAGAAATATTTTTTTAAAATCATTATTTAGAATAATCTATACTGGTTGCTGGGTGCTTTGACCGTACGGATCACGACTAATACCGTCAAGTCGCACGGCGACCACTGCAAACTAAATGAAATAGAGTATACAGTGTTTATTCTCAGTATTACGTATAAGAAAGGCCCATGGTACCTATGGCAAACACGTACAGTCTCTGTAATACGTATAAGAAAGTCCAATGACACTCATGGCAGATATTTCTTCTCTGTTATGAACCATTTGAAATGTACTTAAAAACGAATACTTGGTAAAAAAAAAAAAAAAATTGTTTTTTCGAAAAATGAATAGAACATAAATTATAGATAATAATATTACCTACAATTTTCAACTTGGCCATTTTTCTCTAATTCGCACTGTTTCAGTGTAATTCGAAAAATTCAAAAATCGATGTAGGTAAACATCCGTTTCCGGTTGAATGATCGTTTTCAAAAATAGGAGGTTTTCTTCCCAGGCAAAAATCAATCTTAAGTATAAAATTCCACCTTTCTACGATTTGTCGTATTTGAGTTACAGCGTCTACAGACAGACCGACAGACCGACAGACAGACACACAGACATCATGGCGAAAATAGTCAGAATGGATTCAGGGAAGGTCAAAATTAATAATTCCATCAAAATCCGGATTTCGAAAAAAATCGCGTTTACTATACTTACTTATACTATATGTATATTTCATATACATTGGTATAAGAAAGTAAAAATACCATAACTCCTAAACGACTGATGATGGAAGGGTGTAATCTTATATTTATAATAAACTTTCATTTGGGAAGACAACCACTTAATTTTTACAACGATCACTAAACCGGAAACGGATGTTTACTCTTGTCATTGTTTTAATTTTTTTAAGTAAGACAAAAATGTTTTAGATAAGAAATGTCGAGTATGTTATTATCTATAATTTATTCCCCATACATTTTTTTCCAACAGTTATGATTTAGTCAGAAAGATTTTTTTTAAATAATTATTTAGAATAATCTATACTGGTTGTCGGGTGATTTGACCGTGCGGATCACGACTCATACCGTCAAGACACCAGGTGACCACTGCAAACTAAATGAAATAGAGTGTACAGTGTTTATTCTCAATATTACGTATAAGAAAGACCCATGGTACCTATGACAAACACGTACAGTCTCTGTAATACGTATAAGAAAGTCCCATGACACTCATGGCAGATATTTCTTCTCTGTTATGAACCATTTGAAATGTACTTAAAAACGAATACTTGGTAAAAAAAAAAAAAATTAAATTTGTTTTTTCGAAAAAATGAATAGAACATAAATTATAGATAATAATATTACCTACAATTTTCAACTTGGCCATTTTTCTCTAATTCGCACTGTTTCAGTGTAATTCGAAAAATTCAAAAATCGATGTAGGTAAACATCCGTTTCCGGTTGAATGATCGTTTTCAAAAATAGGAGGTTTTCTTCCCAGGCAAAAATCAATCTTAAGTATAAAATTCCACCTTTCTACGATTTGTCGTATTTGAGTTACAGCGTCTACAGACAGACCGACAGACAGACACACAGACATCATGGCGAAAATAGTCAGAATGGATTCAGGGAAGGTCAAAATTAATAATTCAAAAATCCGGATTTCGAAAAAAATCGCGTTTACTATACTTACTTATACTATATGTATATTTCATATACATTGGTATAAGAAAGTAAAAATACAGTTTATTTTAAAATATTAATATTAGAAATTTAAAATAGTAGCCCTCTCTGACTTTTAATTTCAATAGCAGAAAAATAATAAAATAATTAATAAGAATTTTCTTTTAATAACTGAAAAAAGTGCAATGTTTATTTTTATTCAATTATTAATAAAAACATGAATATATTATAGTCGGAGAGCTGATCGCCACCTCGACTAAGGTGCTCGTGACAAAGCTAATTTTTTTTATATCGTTTATTTAATGATAGTAAAGTATGAAAACCTACGTCTGCCGGGGCTAGCGCGGTTGCATAAAACCAGATGTTTACTAGAGAAGTTTTGGAATTTTTCGAATTATTTTTGAAACGGTGCACAGTAGAAAAAAATCTTTTAGATCAAAGTTGTAGAAGGTACTTTTATCTATAATTTATTTTTTATCCATTTTCCCCCTCAAAATTTATTTTTAGGAAATAATTGATTTTCTAAAAAAAAATTTTTTTTCGATTTATTTTTTAAACGGTAGGTATTAGAAAAAAATGTTTGAGATACAAGTTGTAGAGAATATTATTATCTATAATTTTTGTTCTAATAATTTTAAAAAAATGATTATTTTTTTCTAATACCTACCGTTTAAAAAATAAATCGAAAAAATTAATTTTTTTAGAAAATCGATTATTTCATAAAAAAAAATTTTGGGGGGGGGAAAGGGTAGAACATAAATTATAGATAAAAGTACCTTCTACAACTTTGATCTAAAAGATTTTTTTCTACTGTGCACCGTTTCAAAAATAATTCGAAAAATTCCAAAATTTCTCTAGTAAACATCCGGTTTTATGCAACCGCGCTAGCCCCGGCAGACGTAGGTTTTCATACTTTACTATCATTAAATAAACGATATAAAAAATATTAGTTTTGTAACGAGCACCTTAGTCGAGGTGGCGATCAGCTCTTGGACTATTATTGTATAACTTGTATAAGCATTACCATTGAAATAATATTTTTTTTAGAAAGAATAATTTAAATTTAAATAAAAATTTATTGTAACATAAACTAAAGTAACCTAAAACTGTCTAAATTAAATATGTTCTTATCTTAAGAACAATCTGCTTTTTATACATACATATATTATTTGATATCATAGAAATATGAAAACAATAGTCTAGAGGTCAAAAATAAAATAATAAAATAAAATGTTGTACTCATTTAAAATGACCTTATCGTTCACTTCTTCAGGGTAAATTTAAAAAAAATAAATAAACGTTAGTAATATAAATTACAAAAGATATATTTTGCCTGAGAAACGTTAAGTTTTTTAAATATGTTAACCTAAAAATAAATGACGAATTTCGCCATATCCATAGAAATAAAGCATGGACCGCGCATAAATATATACACTACTGATCAAAAAAAAGTGGACAGTGGAAAAATTAACGTAAAATGGAAATAAAAGGGAATTTATAAATAAACTAAATAAATCTGTGTAGTTATTATAAAATATATATTGTTACTTAATTATTAAATATATAATTACAAACAATTTTAATAATTTGTAGTCCCCCCACTGATTTTTCTGACCGCTTCTAATATTCGTGGCATTAGCGATATAAGTTTATTTATTGTTTCGATGCTGATTTCACTCCAAATTTTATTTATATTTGTCCATAATTGTTCCAAATTTTTATTATCACATTAATGTAACTCCCTGTCAATAGGGTATCATAAATTTTCAATTTAATTTCAATCTGGGCCCTGTGGAGGTCAATCATCCTTAAAATTTATGTTGTGGTCATTAATCCAATCAAAAACACTTTTTGTCGTATGGCAGAGGGTATTATCTTGCATAAAAATTAAAATTCTACATTTATTAAATACTCTAATACTTGGAAGAAACCCTTTTTGTAATTTTTTTTTGTATTTGGTAGTGTTAATTTTTACATCTCTTTCCATTCAGTACAATTTTCCCTCATTCTGTGCACTAAAACGACCTTATATCATTATCCCATCTGATTTTTTAACTGTTTTAGTTGTGTACTCTGGTAAAAACTGTTCTCCAGATCTGTAAAGACGTCTTTCAGGACAATCTGATACCAAACAAAATCGCGATTCATCGGGCCATATTATTTTATTCCAATCTGCATTTTTTATATTTCTGCACCCATGCGTTCCTCTTCTTTATATGTTATGTAAAAAGCAGAGAAACTCTTCTACACCTATAACTTTTTATTCCTTTGTTTTTTAAACGTCTTCTGACCGTATTCTGACTTAATTTAAGACCACTGGAAGTCTCAAAATCATCCGCGATCTGTTTATATGAAGACTTTCTATGTTTGAGTGCCAATTTCTTAAGCGCGTGATTGTCTCTCATTGTTGTTTTCCGTGATTGACCGGAACCTGGAGCACGTCAAACAGTTCTCAGTGTTTTATAAATATAAATTATTTAATGCACAGCACTTTTAGTATCATTAACTCCCTGTTTTTACTTATCAACAACAATCTTTCTACTTGCTTTCCCCGATTTTCTAAAAACAATAATTATTCCACACTCTTCTTCTGATAGCTACGTCGTTCTATTTTAAAATAAAAGTAAATAAGTACATAAAATATGAACTTTGATGTTAATTTAAGTTCAAAATAGTTGATTTAACTTTATAAAATTTGCTTAAAATCACTCTACAATCTTTTTTATCGGAATAATATGATTTTTTTGTTTTTTATTAAATTCATGATAAAAACATTTTGAGAACTGGTTGAATTATATAAAAAATGTAATAAAATTAATGCTTGTCGCTTAACTGGTGATATTGATTCATAAAAACTTCAAAAAGTATTAAAAATTGCGATTTAACACTACTTAACAATATGCGAATTTTTGTAACCGTAAACACAAATCAAACAATATTGCAAGAATAATATTAAAAATACATTGATTATTCCTCAATTATACAACATATTGATGCCAATGCTATACTAATTCAATCTATTGATTAAACTACCCTTCATATTAACGGAATATTATGATAGAAGACAATAAATTTAATCATTGTGCTTAAATTCATGCTGTCCACTTTTTTTTGATCAGTAGTGTATATGGTATAACATTTCAAAAAGTGAGATAGAGAGAGATGCAGTGGATTTTGGGATGTATCTATCTCTTTTTCTAAGAAGAATGTAATAGACACTCCCATTTAAATAAGGACAAGTATATCCCAAATAATTTTTTATATACATCCAATTCTGTTTTTACACGGTTTTGATTTAACACGGTCTAGAAAAAAAAGAATTCCGTTTTTACACGATTTCATTCGATTTAGCACGATTAAAAAGGCTATTTGATTAAAATTTTAAAGAAAAATATTTTTATTAACCTTTAATCTTCTAGGAATTGTTTTTCTATCTGTTATTTATAAAATATGTAGTTAGGGAATTCCCCTTTCTAATTTATTTTCATAGCAACATAAGTATATAGGTATTTTAGTCTTGTACGAGTTTTCAGTTCCTAAACTTGCGATAATTTTATATTTATGTTATTTTTACTTTAAGAATTGAATTGCCTTTTATTTTTATGAAATAAACTGTGCATGAATGCACATAAAAAATATTTTTTTTGTATGAATCATTTCATTTTACCTATTTTTTTACAGGGTTGAAGGATATGAAACTAATCCCCTTTTTTCTATGTACTTCATGTTTTTTTTTACACGGTTTTTTCTGGAATGTATTTACCGTGTAAAAACAGAATTAGGTGTATTTCTTTTGACACGGCTCTATTTTCGAGTCAGATGCACTATCCATGCCACATCTATTAAAATTTTCTAAAATTTCATTTACAGTATTTTTCCATTTTAGGATTTTTTTCTTAAATATTTTTAATGTAGGGCAGATTTTAAGGACTAGAGATGCTCATATTAAGAGTTCCGACATCCCAAATTGATTGTAATAGTCAAGTCTCACACACAGCTGTATTTTCTGATTTTATCAATCAATCTCATTAAATAATAATTACATTATGTTCAATTAAATTAAATTTTTTATACTTGATAAAAATAATACATAAATGAATTTTATGGATTTTTCTTATATTTCATAACATAATCTTGTCGCGTGCGATCAATTTTTGACCTTCAAATACACCTTGCTGTCATGATGTCATCTTCAAGTGAATGAAAAAAACATTACATGCAAAAAATGTCTTAATTTTTTGTGCAAACAAGGTTACAAATACACATGACCGTATTATGAGAATTGAGAATTTATTGTTATTATTTTTTATACATTTTTTATACATAAAATGCTACAAAGCCAATTATCTTTAAAAAAAAATCATATTATAAATTGGTCTAGTTAGTTGTGATATATAAACATTCTTTTTTTTACGAACAATAAAAATATACCAATAGTTTATTTGACATTTGAATACGTTGTAAAAATTTATGTTGTGCAAAATAATAAATAATTAATGTAGTGTCTTGTTCAAATTTACAACACAATTTTAATGATTTTTTTTATAAGAAAAAATGTTCGGTTTTCAGTGCCATATAATTAATATTAATAATATTAAATTATATCCGACGACAAAAGCCGAAAAGGTAAAATATTTCGGCTTTAAAAAATGGCAAAATTTATTAATAGTGAGTTGAATTGCAAAAAATGTTATTTTTATAAAAGTTACATATTATGTACCTAGTGTTAAAATTGATATTACTAAACCATATAGTTACAACATGTTTTATTATGATAGAAAATACCAAAAAATAGTGGGCTATGAAAATTAAATTAAATTGAAACAAAAGTTAAATATCTGTAAAACAATCAATTTGAGTATGTATGCCATTTCTTCACAGATTTCATCAATAAAACTGAAAAATGATGAAAAAATGAATGTACTAAATAATTTTTTTACATTTTTTTTTTGTATTTAGATACTTTAAAATTATCAATATTAACACATTTTTCTCACTTTTAATTGAAAATAATATTCTTAGAAATTGGAAATACACATCACTTTTTATACAGAATGTTCCGTTTTCAAATCTGACAATCAATTAAAAAATTAAAGTTAGCAAGGCATATGGTCGAAGTCAAGGGTAAAGAATTTTCACTTTTTCCACTTAATGAATACAAAAATATGACAGCAGTTCCAAAATCAATTATTTACATATGAATCGGTTATCCTAATTATTCATCAACATTACTTTAGTTACTCATGTAAATTTAACTGTTCTTATTTCATACATATTAAAAGAGAACATGTTTCTGTATTATGGTTTATAAATATATTTTGTAGGTATGCATTCGTCAATTTATTTATTCATTAAAAAGAATTTTCGTGGTACCGCTATTTAAATGTGATAATGACCGTACAATTATTAAAAAAATATATTTTATTTTTGGTTCTTGAAAATGTTCACATATTTTTTCTTACATATATCGCACCTCCGCAAAAAGTGTCAAAACTAAATAAATGTCATATTTGAGATAAATATGTAGAATGATTCCAAATTACTATATATTTCTACTAAAAATTGTCGTTAATGTTCATCGTGTATCTACCGTCAAAACTAGCATATTCTAAAAAAAATGTCACACTTTTATTTTTAATACTAAATCACTAAGCGTTTTAATAGTTACTATTTTTCAAACATCACAAGAATACTGAAATATTTAAATTATATACTGTGTATCAGTCCTTTTACTATACTACCTTTCAATTTTAATTTACCTGAATTGTTATAATTTCATTTATTCCTATTTCCTCAAAACTACATTTTTTGCGGATGCACGATATTATATTTACTTTAAGGGCAGACTAACGTAGGTATTTGAATAATTTTTTTTCCATTTTTTTTATTCGATTTTCTGAATGAAAAACTTTTCAAGAATATTGTGTGAAAATTTTACACGGATCGGAGCAAAACTAACGAAGTTACAGCAGTTTAAAGTGGACCGAGCGCTCATGAATGGGCGCGATCAACTGACTCCATGCGTATAAGTAGAGCGAAAAAAAAAACTAAAGAAGGCAGAATTCATTGGAGACAGGAGCAAAAAGATGCATTAGACATTATGGACGATAGCAACATCCTTTATGGACCTGGCATCGATGATTCAGTGTGAGGTAAGCCGATAAAACTCGCTTATGAACTATTCTAAATTTTTTAGTGTTTAAAACTTTAAAGCGTTTTTCCCACAACTCACGTTTTCAAAGTCGGTGCCCCTCATAATTTCAAAACTACTGCACCGATTCTTTTGAAATTTCTGTACATAATTTACGAGGTAACGCTGGAGAGATTTTTTCAAATTTATCAATATTTTTTATTTTATAATAATTATTAATTATTATTTTATAATAAAAAATTACCCGATTTTAGCTAACGAACAAATTTTTTATTTTTTATTTCAGATGATCCAGGACCGAGTTAGGAGAGGCACCGCAATTCAACTTTTTTTCGAGACGCCTCCAAATAATTGCCGCCATTGCCGTATTTTTCAATTTTTTTTATGAAAATTTTACAAAATATTCTTCGAATGTTATACTTTGATGTACCATTAGTTTAAATAAATAAATTTTAACTGTATTGTCGGAAAAAATTCACAAAATGTGCCTTTTTTGTACGAATTAACGTTAGTCTGCCCTTAACTTTGTAATATCCGTATTACTAATTACAATGGTCTAATAATACCAAACATTTATATTAATTTATATTTGTTATATATGGAACTAATTTTTAATTATAATAATTAATTAGTAACACAAACACCTCTGTTTTAAATTGTTATTAATTAATATTGAATCATGGTAAATGTAGTTATAAAAATAATTAATATAGGTTATAGTTATAATATTGCTATTCTCTTTATAATTATTCATTAGCGACGTAATATATTAATTTAATTAATTTTAATATAATTAATTAAAATTAAATTTGTATTTGATGTAAACCATTCATACAAAAATAATATCAAATTAGCATATTCAAAAATTTTAATACTTACATTCAATATATAATTTGCTTAACATTGATAGTTCATAATAGATAATTAATAAAAACAAAACACAAATAATTAATTAACTTTACAGAGAGTATACATATGTATATGAATAATTAAACTAACAAAATATACGGAATACAATTTTTGTCAGAGGAAATACGATAAGATTTTTGTAAAATTAAAAGATAAAATTTCGATACTCGTTTATACCATGCATGAACATTTTGATTGCAAAAATATTATATTATAAATAGCTTACTTGTATTATTAGTGTCAAATATAATTATAATTATTTTAGTGAATAATAAACCCTATATTTGTACCTACCTCATGGAAAATTCAACCAAAATAATAATAATTGAATCTATTTACCTTTGATCCCTACATGCAGCAAGCAGTGATTTTTTTATGAATCATAATGCCAAAAATGTAAGTAAGTATATTTGAGCCATCTAGATGCAAAATTATGTACTTAATACTATTGTAGATTTACTGAATCCATAAAGACGAATTTATACAGTGTATTCCAAGTTGATTAAGCCATAGGAAAAACATGAGGAGAATTAGAAGTGTTGTAGTAGCTTTTGGTCAAATTTAAATGTCATTGGTGTATTTTGAAATGCCGCCACAAAATTTAATAAAATAGTCATTCGTATTTTGTTCCATTTTATGTCAAAACATATTAATTTGTTACAAGGAAAAATAGGCATAAAAATATAGAAGATCGGAAAAAAATTGTAACGGGGTTAACTTTTGCATATACCTTAAGTATAAGGGTAATTAATAATGTGTGTTAATTTCCTCATCGATTTGACGTGTGCAAGTGTCAGTTATATGGGGTCAAAGTTCACGAAAACAGTATTTTTCAAATATCACGAACACGGTGATCTTTTCGAAAAAAATGTATCTTACTAATTTGTAGCTGAGATAATTTACTACAAAAACAAACTTACATATTTTTATGTTTATTTATTTATAACTCTTTATAATTTATTTATAACTCTTTATAATTCATGAACGGTTTCTCCTATACATAAAAATCCGTAAGTTCGTTTTTGTAGTAGATTATCTCACCAGGAAACCTTTTCAAGTCGAAAATTCGTATCAAGTTTACACTTTATACATAATTAGAGGAGGTCAGAGTAAGTAAGAAGAAAATTATCACAGCTGCGGTAAAACGGTTTAAGGGAATGAAACACCCCTATGAAAATGTGCAAAGTAATCATATTTTTTCAAATAACTCTGAAACTAATGAAGATTTAAAAAATCTATATTACAAAATTTTCATGATTTTTATGCTCTTTCGAATGGCGATAGTCAAATTTCGAAAAAATTAAACCTATGGAATGTGGGTGGGAGGTGAGGGTTGACGGTTTCATTTATTCGAATTTTGACTATCGACATTCGAAAGAGCATACAAAATCATGAAAATTTGTATTGTAGATTTTTTTAAAATTTTCATTAGTTTCAGAGTTATTTGAAAAAATATGATTATTTTGCATATTTTCATAGGGGTGTTTCATCCCCTTAAACCGTTTTACCGCAGCTAATTGTAAGATAATTTTTTTTCTTACTTATCTTGACCTCCTCTAACTATATACAAAGATTAAACTCGATACGAATTTTCGACTTGAAAAGGTTCCCTTGTCAGCTACAAATTAGTAAGATACATTTTTTTTCGAAAAGGTCACTGTTTTCGTGATTTTTGACCTCACAAAATTGACACTTGCACATGTGAAATCGATGAAGATCACGTTATTTAGAACCCTTTACTTAGGTGTATCCAAAAATATAGCCCGTTACAATTTTTTCCTTGTTGAACGTCTATTTTTCCTGGACTATAATTTGTAATTCACATGAAAACAAAATACTATAGTCTGTTTCATTTAAGCTTGCAATGGTTGCCAGAGGATTTAACCGTACGATTCACAACTCGTACCGTCAAAAAACCACTGCTAACTTAAATGAAACAGACTATATTGACTATTTCATCAAATTTTGTGGCGGCATTTCAAAATGCATCAATGCTATTAAATTTGACCAAAAGTTACTGCAAGACTTTTAATTCGCACTATGTTAATTTTCCAATGGCTTTATCAACTTGGAATACACTATACAATCTCTTTCATTTTATTCAACAAAAAAAATTAGGACCATTTCTTTATAGTACAGGCAATGAATGGAAAAATTGCCCTGTTCTTGGAACAAATTAGGAGTGCGATGAAATTTGGTACCAATGTAGTATACATTATTGTATGTCTGTACACAAAAGTCCCCATCTATAGGCCTTGTGGAAAATTTGTTAGAGCCGTTTGAAGTTTTATTTTGTTATTCTCGAATAACTTCAAGACAAATAAAGATACAGAGGCGTGCCTTATATCAAAATTTTCAAAAATGTTTACTTTTCAGCAATATTTCAAATTTTATTCCAATGTGTGCACCTAAATTGCTGAAAAGTTGCGATGAACTCGAAAATTAAGCGCGTTTAATAAAAAAATTATGTTTAAATGGATTTTTAAGCTCTTAAAACTGATAATAGAAAGAAATGTCCTGTACAAAAGTTGTGGAGAATAAAATTTTACATATTTTTATGTAAACTGCAATATTCAGTGTGAATATTTATTAGATATTTCTTTTTTTAGGTAGTCGAAAAAACAAAATTAATTTAAAAAATCATATAAATAGTATGCTATGAAAATTAGTATTACATTGAAAATAACACGATATTATAGAAAATTAATGAAAATAAAGGTAAATTATAATTCCAATACTTCCATAAGACTTTAAGTAACATATTATTACTACAATGTACCGAGGTTATACATTGTAGCCCCTCGATTGAATATTATTGTATGATTTAATAGTTTTAAATATGAATCTTCAAGATTTTTGATTTTATCTTTAAAATACGGATATTAGAGTAGAACAAAATCAGAGTGCCGTAAAAATGTGCATATTTGTAGTACTTATATTACTTTACATGTGTGAAAAAGTCCTCACGAATTGGGTATGTGGAAAAAAAATTATAACGATTTTAATGACGATTTATTAAATTACAATATATCATGATGTAACTTATTAATAGTTGTTTTTTATCTGAATATTTACATACTATTTATCTCTGTATAACATACACGTTATGAACACTTAAATTATGATTATTTAGATATAGATTTTTCTTTTTTAAATCAAACGATTTTTAAGACATAAATTTATTTGTTTAATTCGATTATATAAAAATATATCATATCATGTATTTTGTACTTGTTTGTAGATATGCTTATAACTTTTCTTTCGGAGTATCAATTAATGGGGACTTTCATACAGGCGTGGGAGATACATTAGTGAGCGCATCTGAAAAAGTCCTCAAACATTGGAGCCATAGGAAAAAAGTTACAGCTGTTTTATAACTACGGTGTGGTAAATTGTGATCTATATAACTTATTAACAGTAAATTTATTTATAGGTGGTTCTACCAAAAAACAGGAACTAAATTTTATTTTTATAAATGTATAATGTATCGTTCATATTGAAAGAATTTTTTTTTAAATTCCCATCAGGACTCTCCATAAAACATTCTTTAGTTTTTAAAAATAAATAATTTTACAATTTGTTCAGAATTTTGAGTCTTTTATACAGAAGAGGTATAATATATATTCCTTTTTTAAACATTCGAAAGTATCACAAACATAATTAATAATGAATAGCATATTTTATGGATTCTCGATGAGAATTTTTTTGTAATTGGTCACTTCTTTCTTTATGAAATATATTTATTTATTTATATATTTTTTAACTAAAGAATATTTTATGGAGAGTCACGATATGAAATAAAAAATTGATTACTGCTTTCAATATGAACGATACATTATACATTTATAAAAATAAAATTTAGTTCCTGTTTTTTGGTAGAACCACCTATAAATAAATTTACTGTTAATAAGTTATATAGATCACAATTTACCACACCGTAGTTATAAAACAGCTGTAACTTTTTTCCTATGGCTCCAATGTTTGAGGACTTTTTCAGATGCGCTCACTAATGTATCTCCCACGCCTGTATGAAAGTCCCCATTAATTGATACTCCGAAAGAAAAGTTATAAGCATATCTACAAACAAGTACAAAATACATGATATGATATATTTTTATATAATCGAATTAAACAAATAAATTTATGTCTTAAAAATCGTTTGATTTAAAAAAGAAAAATCTATATGTAAATAATCATAATTTAAGTGTTCATAAGGTGTATGTTATACAGAGATAAATTGTATGTAAATATTCAGATAAAAAACAGCTAGTAATAAGTTACATCATGATATATTGTAATTTAATAAATCGTCATTAAAATCGTTATAATTTTTTTTCCACATACCCAATTCGTGAGGATTTTTTCACACATGTAAAGTAATATAAGTACTACATATATGCACATTTTTACGGCACTCTGATTTTGTTCTACTCTAATATCCGTATTTTAAAGATAAAATCAAAAATCTTGAAGATTCATATTTAAAACTATTAAATCATACAATAATATTCAATCGAGGGGCTACAATGTATAACCTCAGTACATTGTAGTAATAATATGTTACTTAAAGTCTTATGGAAGTATTGGAATTATAATTTACCTTTATTTTCATTAATTTTCTATAATATCGTGTTATTTTCAATGTAATACTAATTTTCATAGCATACTATTTATATGATTTTTTAAATTAATTTTGTTTTTTCGACTACCTAAAAAAAGAAATATCTAATAAATATTCACACTTTGAATATTGCAGTTTACATAAAAATATGTAAAATTTTATTCTCCACAACTTTTGTACAGGACATTTCTTTCTATTATCAGTTTTAAGAGCTTAAAAATCCATTTAAACATAATTTTTTTATTAAACGCGCTTAATTTTCGAGTTCATCGCAACTTTTCAGCAATTTAGGTGCACACATTGGAATAAAATTTGAAATATTGCTGAAAAATAAACATTTTTGAAAATTTTGATATAAGGCACGCCTCTGTATCTTTATTTGTCTTGAAGTTATTCGAGAATAACAAAATAAAACTTCAAACGGCTCTAACAAATTTTCCACAAGGCCTATAGATGGGGACTTTTGTGTACAGACATACAATAATGTATACTACATTGGTACCAAATTTCATCGCACTCCTAATTTGTTCTTTTTCATTCCATTCATTGCCTGGACTATTAGCATCTAAATGGCAAAGCTGTTGTTAGTAAAACTAAAAAAAAAATCCGTACCTGACGTCCGTCTTAACCCAGCCTCGCTAAGTCTGCGAGGGTGAAGTTCCCATAACGTATCCAATGATGTATTGCTAGCGACTACATGCAAACGGGTACATAACAACAGCAACACAAAGATAGTCGTGCAAAATAGGAAACAACAACAGTGCAATGGGGTGATCCATAAGACAACAAACATGCATCGAGACACAAACACAGGTGCAATGAAAAATAAATAAAACAGTGAATATAAGAATAAATAAACATATAACATATATAAACAAAAAAAAACATAAAAAAGCAATGTACACATGACTTATCTGATTTTGAACATTTAATTTGGATTTTTACATGCATCTGAATTATCATTGATTTTCCTATATTCCCTAGTTATATTGTACAATCTGATGAATATTTGATAGGGGAGTGTTCATTAATTACCCCTTCTCCCCCGGGAAATCGTTTAGAAATCGCTACCCCCCCACGTTTTTCACCAATAGGATCGTTCAGAAAAAAATATTCAGAATTAGCTCGAAATTGTTATAAACAATTTAATGGTATATTTCCTTATAACTGCAGAATTATTGGTTTTAGAGAAAAAGTTTTTTATGCAAAAAATATGTCTCACAATGTAAGGAACAATGTACGTTTTTTTTTTCAAAATTTTAAATAATTTAAGTAGGGGGCTGCTTACGCAAAACACTAATAGTGCAAGTGTAGCTTGTATTTGTCTTCACCCATTACTTCCCAGTGTCCTATTTATAGGACATTGTATTTTCTAATTTTTAGAATTCTAGTATTCTAGTCTCTCTACTTACAATATTTTTTTAAGATAGTTGGTCCGTAAACATGTTTTCGTCAGATTTTGTTTAAATTGCACAGGAATATTCCCTAGATTAATATCTGAAAAATAGCCCATTTTTATTAAAATTGACCATCTCAAAGTCATGAAAAACGATCTCAAAGTTTATATTTTTAACACAGCTTATATGGACTAACCGTACACTAACGTAACGTTTTATTAGATAAAATTTAAACGTAGCGTCAGATTTTCATAAAAAAACTGACATGTTGTATATTTATATGAAAGAAAACAGTATACAAAAAATTGGAATTATTGACCATCCCGTTATTAAGATTTAACCAGATTTAACTACCAAACCATCACATAAATTACAGTATTGTTGACAATGTGGCAACAAGGTATTCATTTGATTATAGTAAAAAATACACGAAATAATGAAATAATTTTTTACAAAATATGATAAGTGGATTGAAGGGAATTATAATCGATTTCATTAATTATTAATATATTCTGTGGTCGTTTAGATGATAAAATATAATAATTTGACAAGTAGTTAATAGTAGATAATGTACAGCGTTGCCATGATCATTTCTCTAAATTAAAAATATGTACTCATGGCCTAATGTGATCACATTATGATGGACCAACTACCTTCAATGACAAATTATAACACTTTAAAAGTAACCGTGTAATTATTCCAGCTAGCTGATATTTTTAGTTACAATTTTTTCGTTTAGTAAAGCGTTTTGAAATTAACGAAACTATATATAATATTGCTTGAGAGTGTAAATAAAGCATAACAATTTCAATAATTTCAAAAATCAGGTAGAGACTATCGTCGTTTAAAAAAAGTACTGCCCTATAAATATGACATTGGGTTCTCATGATAATAATCTAGTTTGCGACTCATAATTATTATGTCTTCTATTGAATTTAATTTTTTGGTTATATTTTCAATAAGAATTGAGAACTTGATCAAAAAATTCGAAGAAATAAAAAGTCGGGAAGTAATGAGTTAAGTTCAATTTTGTACAAAAATAAAATTAGAATGTGCATTCTTATAGGCATTCCTAAAGAACCCTCAAAAAATCAATTGTAATATTCAAAAGTTTGCCAATAAAAATCAATATAACTTTCAAAATAATATTTAACCTTATATTATAGCGATCTTATATATGTATAATTTTAACTAGCCAAAACAAATAATAAGTTATTTAGCGCTTAAAGCATACAATTCTCTTTTTTTATTATATAATATCAGATAAATCATGTAGATGTTTTGCACTCACTCGAAGCACTTGAAGATCGCCTATCTCGGGAATAACTACCACGTCTCGGGGACCATTCAAGAAATCGAGTCCCAACGGGGTAAATCTCGATATCTTCAGCACCTTCATCACCCTCGGCTACATCTATCCAACCCCAAACAAACAAAAACAAAAAAATACACCCATGCATTATAAAAAACATACAACAACTTATTGTCGATACTCTTTAATTCAAATATACATATGTCAAATTAATATTATTAAAGTATATGTAGAGCCTTATACTTGTAAATAATATTTATACACCCGGAAAAAAATTGTAGATCTGCAGATCTCGACAGATCTGCATTTTGAGACAACATTATATTTTTCACTGGTTTTTAATCTGTGGAGACTTGTAAAGATCTACAACGGTTTACAAAGATCTTAAATGATCTACAAAGATCTCTGAAGATCATTGTAACGTTGAAAATTCATGAATTTTCAAAGTTTTATCTCTATCACGATCTACAACGATCTTTAGAGACCTTTGTAAATCGTTTTAGATCTTTTAAGTCATTGTAGATCTTTGCAAGTTTCCACAGATCAAAAACTAGTGATAAATACGATGTCCCAAAATACAGATCTGGCAAGATCTGAGCAGATCTCTGCAGATCTACATTTTTTCCTAGCAGGCTTAATCAGAAGGTGAAGTAATTAATTCATAATATTTTTTTGTTTGACACAGTTCGAATTAATGAGGCTCGACTGTACACAGTACATGCACAAAACATCATGCATATGTAAATGTGTTTGAAAAAAATAAATCTTTATATATAAAAGAGTTTATCCTTAACCACTCACTCACTCATTCATCAACGTAAAGTCGAAATAATAATATATGTGACAGTTCACAAAAATAATTTATGTCAAATTGTGAAGTCAAGGCGTTATTCTATTTTATTTTTCAGGTTATTAAATTTTCTGATATACCCAATTGTTTTTTTCATAAATTTAAAAAGGCAATTAAAAACTAAAATATTCGATGAAAAATTCATATTACCGCGATATCTATGTATTAATAATGGTTAATATTTCTAGCACCTATAGTACCTAATATTAATTATTTCAATCAAATTCATTAATTATAAAAATCATTTAAATACGCCATGTTTTATTGGATTCGGATAAAAGCTAATAAAATTAAAATTGTAGCAACACTTATCACTTGTTTCTAAAAGCTATTATCACCTAAACTGAGAATATGTTGAATCGAATCGTGTAAAATTATCAATACAGTTGAACATAGTTTTTATTTTATTATTATGAAAAAATATAATAACGCTAAAACTATGTTTGAGAAAATCATTTTAATTTTAAATTTATAAATTAGAACAACTTGATTGTCTAAACTAAAGGTCAAAAATTTAATGAGAAAAATAATATTGCAAGCTTTCGATTCACAGAATCATCTTCAGGTAAAAAAATATAATAAATAATAATTAAATTCTTATTATTAACGAGCAAAGCAAAAATACTGAATCTCTTCACGACGTACTATCTGATTTTTTTTTTCGATTTTCAAATGTCCACTTAACACTTTATAATTGGGTCTGACTAAAAAAGTTATCCTAAAAAAATAATCTTTATTGTATTTTTATGGCAACGACTTCAAGAACTGTTAAAGTTAATTATATATTTGGGTTTTATTTTTCTCATAAAAGGTTTTTTATTTTTCCTTTTTTAGTGGCGTATTTTTAAAATCTATGATAAATCTGATAAAATTTATATGAGACCATCTGAGAAGTATACTCAAATAAACAAAAAACCATCCAAATCGAGTTATGCCCGAACTTACATAAAAAAATATATACAGCCGAATTGAAAACCCCCTTCTATTTTTATGATTCTGATAAAATTTACAAGGGAGCACCTCGGAGGTATACCTTTTCAAATTATTCAAATAACAAAAAAATTGGGGCATATTTGTCGGAGTTAAGCTCAAACATAGGCGGCTATTACACTTTCTCAAAGAAATGTGAAAAAATTTCTTTGATCAAAGAAATATGACAGTGTAATATGTCAACTTTTATAATATTTACGTAATATTTACTTTCATAATATTTCTTTTATCATAGATAATGACAGTTTCTTATATTTAATCAAAGTTTTTTGACGGATAAATCAAAATGGCGACTGAAAAGTGTTCGTGAATGGTTTCGGCTACGAAATTACTTATAATTTAATATATGATCAAATCTTTGACTTATTTATTTGATAGTGTAATAGCCGCCATACATAAAAAAAATATACAGTCAAATTGAAAACCCCTTTTTATTTTCAAGTCCATGGTCAGATTCGGATAAAATTTATACGGGACCACCTTAAGAGTATACTCTTTCAAACAAACATAAAATCGTCCAAATCGGTGCATTTTTGTCGAAGTTATATCCAAACATACATAAAAAATATATTAAGTCGAATAAGTGAGGATCTCTTTAATTGGTTCAAAATAGCGTACTTCTACTGTATCTTAATAAACCCATTATCAAGATCAAGACATTGAATCTATTATAAGTAACTGAAAACGTTATAAAATGAGTTTATTAACAATGTAATTCTAGAAACGATAAAATTCTCATATTTTCCTCAAACATATTTTCTTGTTATAACATTGTTTTAATTAAGATTTAGGAATCAGATAAAATTGAATTGTTGATAGTTAAAATACACAAACGTTTTCAGAAAAAAAAATACATTAAACAGTATCATATCGCATATAATCCGATTCATTTAATTTTATTTCTATAGATTTGAAATGGAGCCATGATATACTTTCACGCGTTTTTGGTATAAAATAATTGAAACAATTTAACACACAATGACTTTTTACTTCTTTTTTTTAAATAATGTACAAGATTTTAACATTTATGTGTTTTTCGATATTGTTAAAAAAATGTAATAAATTAAAGATATTTAGTAGACATTTATAGCTAATAATTTGTATGAAAATGGTTCTAGAAATTATTGTTTGCGCTGCGCAAAAATTTGAGCTTGGCTGACCTCAAAATGAAATTTTGTCTGTTTAAAAATTTGTTCTTTAATCTAATTTAATTTATTTTCTATTGGTTAAATAAATACTAATGGTTTTTTAGGTTAAGTGTATATAAATAAATGTAGAGACTTTTTTACTTTATTTAGTTTTGCAAGTGAATTCATAAAGAACAAAATGGAATTTTTTATTTTTGCAATCCGACTTATACAGGAGTTCCCAACATTTTTTGCACGTAGACCTCTTTTGAAAGAATGAGAAAATTCATAAACCCCTCCTGTAATTATGTGTGAAAATTAATTTTTTTTGTTCGTGTAATTGTAAATGTAATTTTTTTTGTAATGCATAAAAACATCGAATTTCAAAACATATAAATTTTCCCATAGACTCCCTGTAGACCTCTAGTGTACTATATACCCCTTTTAAACTTCCATATACCCCCAGGGGTTCCACATATAGACCACGTTGGGTAACCCTGGACTAATACAACCAGATATACATTTTTATTTTTTTCTGGAGCTTGTCCAATGTAAAGATTTCTACAACGTACACCCTGAACAAGATAATCCTTCTTCCCAATTACTTATTTAAGAAAATATTCGCTAATTTGCCTCCACTAAAACTGTATATTACAGTGGTCTTCAAACAGTGTTCCGCAAAATCCCAAGATCCATCGAAAAAATCTTATTATAAAGGTACCGTGAGTCGGTAAAGTTTGAAGACCCCTGGTATATTCTATTAAGTTTTACACATAAATAAATCCATATAATTAATGTTATTTATCTGCTAATTAATCATGCAATTTTTTTTTGTGTTCATTTAATTTGTTCAACTGTGACGGGTCAAAAAATTGTCAATGTTTGGGAATTTTTTCACAGGTACAACTAATTATTTTAGGATCATGTAAAGGACATTTTATTAAGTATATATTCAACTTATTCAAACCCAATTTTTATTTAAAAATAATAAAAATTTATAAAGTTATGAGCCTCAATGTGACGACCAAAAAAATAATTATAATGTAAAATCAGATGTTGACAAAAAAAATATCACTGATAACATGTTTATTACTGTCGTATTTGGCACATAATAAAAAACTACGTTAAATTTTGTAAAACACGTGTACAAAATACTGCAAAATGTATCTTTTATAATCGTATATAGGAATAGAAACTACTTTATTATTGTAATAAAAAATAGGGTTCAATGAATTTAATTTAAAATCATGTTATCGCTTTAAAATGTATTCGATAAATGGTAGATTGATTATGAAATATTACCACGCTGGTTAATTAAGACATTAATGTCATTTTATTTTTATCCATTTTAACTATTCTCCAATAATGAAAACATAAAAATATGTACGCAAAACTTATTTTATGCTTATTGCCATTAGAACGTTATCAAATTTTGCAATAAATTGTAATAGTAAATAGCAGCTTTAATTTTAATTATTCGTAGTTTCGAATGAAGAATAGAAACAGGAGATTAAACTCGAGTGGAAAGGGTAAGTCGAAAAGCGAAACCTGGAGTGGACGGTCCGCATTTTTCTCTACTATGTTCATTCGTACATTGGACCTCTCCACAGTCAACTACTGCGCAGAGGTCCGAGCACGAGAGACCACCCACTTCGGGGGTCATATTTTCATTCAAAAAAATTGTATTACAGAGATACATAGTTCACTCTCCTAGTCAGTGGCGTAACAATAGGGTGGCAGAGCGGGCAAAATGCCACGGGCCCCCGGCCTGAAGGGGCCCCTGGCCCGAGAGGCCGTGAGCAAAGGAGGAACCTAACATTTATTACGAAATTTTGTAAAATTTATTAATTATGAATTTAATAAATTTAACTTAGGTACCTACACTGTCAGAAAAGTATTCTTGAATTTAATATATTTACCTACGGGATTTTTGTGATATGCTTTAAATCAACTCTAATTTTATTCTTGAAACAAGTAAAACATTATCTTGAAATAAGCATATACTTGATTTATGAAAAAATACTACATTCAAGAATAATATAAAATTTATTAACAAAATTAATAAAAACTTATTTAAGAAATTCTATGGGACAAGAAAGACTAAGCAACTTGGCTATTTTATCCATCGAAAAATCTATAGCTCGTATTAGTTGTAATTGACACATTTGCTGAACAGAAAGCTCGAAAAAAGATTTTTAATAATAAACATTTTATTAATTTTTTTTATATAATACTTCCTACGTTCCTCAAATTTAAATATACTACATGGATAAATTTTACTTTATTTCGCCCAAAAATGCACACAATTGTTAATAGTTAATAGTTAGTAAGTTTACATATAGTACGTCTGGTACGTGGCAAATAAAGCCAAAACGCTGCACTTTTTGATTGGGGTATGCCACATTCTGTGGACATGCACCAGGTCAAGAAGAAGATTTTCAGATAGGGAGCCACTATAAAATCCATGTAGAACACTGTTATATGGGCTATCAAAGATAGCCCCCATCGGTGTTATAAAATTAGCTTTATCTCAGCTCCTAGTCATCCGATTTCAATTTTCTTTTGTTTATTTTATAGTTCTTATTAAGAAGATTATTTTTGTCATTATTATATTTTCTCTAAATCTCAGGGGTTCTCCACAATTTTCGAAAATCTGAAAATTCCACTTTTCTTACGAACTTAATTGTTATATAACTTTTTTGTCGTGCCCAATATCATTTTTTACTTCGTATAAAAAAGAAATATATTTTTTTCAGCATTTCAATAATATCAAGATAATACTATTTTAATGAATAACTGTTTTGGAAATCGTGAGTTAAACTAAGAAAAATGGACTTATTTTGAATTATTTTATATTAGTATACCCTTTATTATATGAATTTTTTTGTTGGGATCAAATTTTTCATATGGGACAGTTAAAAAATTGTAAAATCTGTCATGAATGTCACTGAACTTTCTTATACAATAATTTTTTTTACGTATATCTCCTTATATAAAACAAATTATTCTGGCTTATTGATAAAAAATATAAAAAAAAATATAGAACATAAACTATAGATAATAACGATCTCTACAACTTTTGTTATAAAAATTTCATTCTACTATGAACTTTAAAAAAAAAAAATTAAACTTAAAATTCAAAATATATATTTTTTATTTGGTAAGAGATACAAAAAATGAATGGAATATAAACTGTAGAAAATAACGTTCTATTATGAACTTAAAAAAAAAAAATTATTTTATTTATTTTTTTAGTTTAACTGTTAATTTCCAAAGAATTTGTTTATTTAAACAGTATTATCATGATATTAATGAAATACTGAAAAAATTATCTTTTATAACGAAAGTTATATGACAATTAAGTTCGAACGAAAAGTGAAATTTTCAGATTTTCGAAAATTGTGGAGAACCCTTAAGATTTAGAGAAAAACAAATTTTGACAAAAAATAATTTTCGCAATAAGAATTTTAAAATAAACTCAAGAAAATTGAAATCGGGTGACAAGGAGCTGAGATAAAGCTAATTTTAAAACACCGTTGAGTGCCATCTTTGATAGCTCATATAACAGTGTTCTACACGGATTTTAAAGTGGCTCCCTATCTAAAAATCTTTCTTTTGAACATATGTATGACCACAGAAAGTCGCATACCCCAATCAAAAAGTGCAGCATTTTTTCATGTACCAGACGTACGTACTAATATCTACTTTGCTTAGTGATATATAAAAAATTATATAAAAACCTGAATTTTTTGTGATAGCTGAAAATTTATTTTTCATTTTTTAGTGCATTTTTAATAAAAGCTTGTTTTTAAAAAGTATTTTTTTATATAATTTTATTTTCAAATTTTTAGTTACTGATTGACTAACTAACTAACATACTAACAGGTAAAGCTCGAGAAACTCTTTCATTTGATACACATATCAAGATAGTTATACAGAAAAAGGTAATCCACCATCTTGGGGCGTCCGCCATATTGTATTAAGAATGACGTCACATAGCTAATCGTATTCTACTCATCAAACCCTTTTAATTGATACCCATATCAAGATAGTTAGGAGAGAAATGTAATACGCCATCTTGGGGCACCCGCCATATTGGATTTAGAATGACGTCACATAGCTAATCGTATTCTACTCGTCAAACCCTTTCATTTGATACCCATATCAAAATGATTATGTAGAAAAAGGTAAATCGCCATCTTGGAACGTCCGCCATATCGGATTTAGAATGACGTCAAATAGCTATTTGTATTATATTCATCAAACCCTTTCATTTGATACCCATATGAAGATGATCATAAAGAAAAAAGGTAATCCGCCATCTTGGACGTCCGCCATATTGGATTTAGAACGATATTAGATATACTATATTGCATTGTCACCGGACTCATATATGTATACAAAATTTCAAAGCTCTATCTTAATTAGAACTAGTCGAAATTTTGATTGCAAAATTTGATCTTAACTAACTAACAAACTAATAAACAAACAAGTGAAGTTAAATAAAAGCTTTTAAAAATGAAACTAGAACTGCAAGCTTTTTTACATTAGCGGGGCGGGGGGCCCCATCCGATGGATTTGCCACGGGCCTCAGATGGTATAGTTACGCCGCTGCTCCTAGTTCTATTATTCATGGTTGTATATATAAAATAGAAGGCAGGACTTATATGTATAAGGTACTGTTTTAAAAGCAAGATATTCTGTTGTTTATTGGGGAGTTTACATTTGCTGTTTTGCTCGGCCGAATACGATACTCGGACGAGTACTCGTAAGTGTCAACACCCGTCATCTCGTAATAGTGCCAGCCCGATCGCACGCGTTCCGACTCAGCTTCAGGTCTACTTTTTCGTGTGATTGGCTTACTGGTGCGAGCAAAAAGCATGTGTAAACAGATACATCATGCTGTCAACAATGTTATTTAATTCAAATCTCGCAAGACGACAATATTATTATATTTATTATAACAATTAAAAACATTAGTAGGTGCAATGAAAATAAAACTAATGAATTTTTTCAAGAGGTACGGCCTTTAAAAAATCATTGGAGATTTGTGATAGTGGATTTATCATTTACGATGTTAAAAATAAAATAATTACTTATTACAGCTTATTACATTAACTAATGTGTTTATTACCGCATCTGTAACAATTTGGTTTTTAATTTTAATGACTAAAAAAAAAAAAGGTCGTCAAAATTTTTATTATAAAAATTTTTTCATTTTTTTTTATAAAAAAAAAATTATCAAAAAAACTTGTATGGGGGGGGGGAGTCCCGCATCAAGGTTTTAGAATTCTGGTCACTTTACAGTAGTTACATTTTGAACTGAAGTTAAAAGCAATTGAGAAACATCAAACCAGAAAGCATGTTTATCATATTTTAATGTAGACAGAAAAGTACTAGCGCTAGTATCACCGTGGTGCTGCTAATCGTCCGAGTGTAACAGCAAATGTAAACTCGGCATATCTGTGATTGATGGGCTTATTTTTTAATAATTGAGGGGTTTGCAGCTACAACGAGTTAACTCCATTTTAGGCCAAACAGAGTTAACAATCATTTCTTGGAGGAAAAAATCATTCTTTCGTTTGGTTCAACAAAGATTTACCTACCGTTGATAGTTCTCAAGGTATCCGCTAGAATGAGTTAGCTGCTTCATTCACTTGGGTAAAAATGGAGTTAACTCCAGGAGCTGACTCTTTGATTTTTGGCTTAGAATTTAGTTAATACACTTGTTACTGTGTTCTTTCTTGAAATAAACTAAGTTTCTTGAAAATTTGTTCTTATTCAATGCTTCCTTACTTTAAAAAGAAAATAATTTTCAACTATTTGAACCAAAAAGGAGTTAACTCCACAGTAAAATTGACTCTAGAATTGCGAATTTGACGAATTTCTCAATGGAATTTGGCCAAAACATGTGGTCGGTGACAAATAATAATTGAACGAAGACAAAGGCGACTTAAATACATTCTCCAATTTAAAAAAAAAAAAAATCCCAGAAATTATAAAAACTGGAGTTAACTCCTTGTTGCTGCATACCCCTCAATTCTCATGAACTCATTTTACTAATAAAATAAGCATAATATACCTTTTTATTAAATCAATTTCATTACCAAAGTTCGCAAATATAGTTTTTTTGTTTTTGTTTTAATTATAGCCTTTTATTTTGTTTATGTTATTTCTCCAGTAATTGATAAAGAAAAACCAGTAATGGATACCCAAAATTATAATTACTTACTACAACATAAACGTTATAAAATAAAGAAAATTTGAAACAATGTGATAAAGCAGATGCTATAATAATATACATAATAATTAATTAGATTGAATGTCTACTATTTGGACACCCGTTGGCCGATTGTCATCAAATTAAGCTGTTTTACAGTTAAGCATTTATAGATTATGATTCAGTAATGACAGTAATCAAATATCAACAAAAATTTCTAATTTTTTTAACAGCAAAATATGTAGTATTCATATGTCAATTTGAATTTTTAATGAAATACAAGAATTTCAGCTCTTTATATTGTTTTTTTTTTTTTTTTGTTATTTTGGACCTATTGTATCTATATTTGTATAGCTAAACAATAAATTTTATTATTACCTATTTGTTAAATGTATTATTTTAATTGTTTCCGTAATTATACAAACAAAAAATCTTAGAATAAAACAATGCCTTGACTTCAATAAAAAAATATAGGTATTTGTTTCTAAAATATAAATTTTTAAATTTCATCAAACACATTTACATAGTTTTTACCACACATGAAAATATTTTATATTATTAAATTAAAGTTTTTTTTATAAATAATTACTCACCAGTAAGTTTTTGTCTGTTGAGTTCTTCGCTCATTCGGCGAACAGTTTCGTAAACAAAATCATCTGGAAAACAGAAAAACGAAAAGTGCAAAAACAGTGCAAAAGCAGTGCAACAAATAAAAAGTAAATAAAAAAACATAAATCACATAAATACAAATAATTTGTGCGGTAACATGCAACATGCAGTATTTTTGTTCTATTTAACTTAAAATATAATTCCTCATATTTCAGAATTGCTTAATAATAACTATAGCCCAGGAAATAAAGGTTTTTACTAAGAAAAAATTCCGACCAAGCTGGATTTTGGTGGAGACTTTTATTTTGATGTCCTAAACATACCCTAAAAAGTCCCCATAATTTGGATGGCGGGTTTTTATTTTTTAGGGGGTAAAGGGGGGCTGATTCTAGTTTTTTGCAAATATCTCAAAAACGATCAATTTTTCGAGGAAAATTGTTATGAAGAAAATTGTAGTATATAAAATTCTACACAAAAAAGGTTTTTATACTTTTCTCGTATAATTAATACTTTTTAAGTAAACGGTTAACTTAGTTAAGGGTGCATTGAAAAGTGCCAAAAACTGAACTTTTAGGGGCAAGCAATTTTATGGTTCATTATTATAGATTTTGGGGCGAAGAATTCGAAAAAAATAGCCCGGACTGGCGAAAAGTAGTGCAACACTCTTAAAAAAGGGGTTGAAGGGTGAAAACCCCGTTTTCAAGATTTTTTCCAATTTTTCTCAAAATCTAAATCGATGACGGGGTATTTTTATTGTTGATATTTATTAGGGACACTTAGACGAATCGATCGAGACCACAAATATTGAATTTGACGGAAAAATACTCTTTCTAGAGGGTTTAAAAAAACGTAAAAATGTTTATTTCGAGGAAAAAATTTTAAAATTAATAATTTTTGTTCAAATCAAAATTGGTCTCAAATTGTTCCTGAAGTTCTAAAGAATACTGATCAACCATAATTTTTAAAAATATTAATATTTTAATCAATGAAAATTGATAAAAAAAAATAACGTTGCCTACCCTTAAACATTAGCGATTTTCATTGGTTAAAATATTAATATTTTTTTAAATTATGGTTGATCAGTATTCTTTAGAACTTAAGGAACAATTTGAGATCAATTTTGATTTGAACAAAAATTATTAATTATTAAATTTTTTCCTCGAAATAAACATTTTTACGTTTTTTTAAACCCTCTAGAAAGAGTATTTTTCTGTCAAATTCAATATTTGTGGTCCCGATCGATTCGTCTAAGTGTCCCCAATAAATATCAACCATAAAAATACTCCGTCATCAATTTAGATTTTGAGAAAAATTGAAAAAAATCTTGAAAACGGGGTTTTCACCCTTCAACCCCTTTTTTAAGGGTGTTGCACTACTTTTTGCCAGTCCGGGCTATTTTTTTCGAATTCTACGCCCCAAAATCTATAATAATCAACCATAAAATTGCTTGCCCCTAAAAGTTCAGTTTTTGGCACTTTTCAATGCACCCTTAACTAAGTTAACCGTTTACTTAAAAAGTATTGATTATACGAGAAAAGTATAAAAACCTTTTTTGTGTAGAATTTTATAAGCTACAATTTTATTCAAAACAATTTTTCTTGAAAATTTGATCATTTTTGAGATATTTGCAAAAGGCTAGAATCAGCCCCTCCTTACCCCCTAAAAAATAAAAACCCGCCATCCAAATTATGGGGACTTTTTAGGGTATGTTTAGGACATCAAAATAAAAGTCTCCACCAAAATCCAGCTTGGTCGGAATTTTTTCTTAGTTTGACCGTTTTTTTGAGTCTATTGCCTGGGCTACTATTGATTTTATAAAAAATACTAAAGTTATAATAAAAATTTAGTTTTTTTTTTTCATTTTCAAGGCTTATTTTTAAATTTACAATAAGTTAAATTGCATTCGCAAAAAATATCAATTGCGTTTTGAAGGTCATTCGATCATAAGAGCAATGTATAGATAAAAGTCTAAAATTTTAATATATTATTTATGGTTAACTCATATATTTTTCTTATTTTTATTTAAACTATTGGACGTATCGTTTTTGAGTAATTGGATATTAAAAATAGAGTTTTTAACACACGATAAATGAGAGAACTTGCCGAAATTGCTCTATTTATTTAAATTCTACATAATTGGCTATATAGAGACGTTTTAAAAACTAATTATTCGAAATTTCAACCCTTCATAATACTATAAAAATTATAAAACAAATATATTCACGTGTAATTTATTCAAAAAAATGAAAAACCAGCTCTGCCATTACAGCAAATTAGTACATGTTACTATTATATATCGTTCTGTCTATTTCAATTTTCAAATTAAATTAAACTTTTTTTACTTTTAATAATTAACAAAGTTAAATATTCCATTAAATGTAGGTACATGTGTTCTGAATATAAATTAAAAACAAAATTTTTCGAAACCAATTTTTTTTAACCTTATAACCTTAATATAACCTTAAACAACATTATAAAAGTTAAACTACTGAACTTAAATCTCCCCCCCCCCCCATTCGAAAAGAAAACATAATTTCCCATAGATATAGATTATGGATCACACTGGATCCGACTCGAAAACAGAATCGTGTCAAAGAAATAAGAAGAAAAATAGAAACAGGATTGTCTACTTCATTCTTCTTAGAAAAAGAGATAGATATATACTAAACACCATCAGTTCTCTGATTTTGATTGAGTTATAAGCACCCAAACTTCTAGATATTACAAAAATTTAAGGAAAATTATTCATGTTTTTCGACGACCCTAGAGAAGACCTTCTACCTCGAATAAAATAAATTCCAGCTAGGAATCAATAGAAAATTTAATGCCCTAATTAATGGTTTCTGTCCGACCATGATTACTTTAAAATTGTTCAAATTATGGGAAAATATATAAAACACATAACTTATGTTGTAATAATCGCAATTGTATTCAAAAACAGCGTATATTAAAAGTTTATGTTATAAAAATTTGTCTTTAGATATTTACCTATAACTTGAATAATTTTAAAATAATCATGGTCAGACAGAAACCATTAATTAGGGCATTAAATTTTCTATTCATTCCTAGCTGGACAATAATTTATTCGGTGTAGAAGGTCTTCTCTAGGGTCGTCGAAAAACATGAATAATTTTCCTTAAATTTTTGTAATATCTAGAACTTTGAGTGCTTATAACTCAAACATTTATCGAGATTCCGACATTGGGTGCCGAACATTATTAAGGGCATTCTTTTCTCTATTATAATTTAAAATTTAATTTTTGTTATATTTAAAGGTTAATCAAACAATTAAACGTATTTTATAAATAAACTTTATTATTCAATTCTTATGCACATCTTTGCATGTCTGCAGTTCTATGCAGTCTGGTCTTAACAATCTAATACAAAACTCTGAACATAAATTATTTCTTATCTTAATTACTTATTTCATAATATGTTAATTTATTTTAATTAATTATAGTACATCTCCCTTTTTTAATTTTTATTAATAAGTTAGTTTAATTACTGGTTTCACAACTCTACCAGATTTTGTTACAGTTTGTTGAACCTCTGGTTTTATTGATGGATCATCAATTGAGGCATTGGGCTGTTTATAATAGTCCATGCTGTAATAATTATCCCAATAACCATTAGTTTTAATTTTATTGAAATTGTAATATGGAGATTTATTTATATCTACCATATTTCTTCTTTTCAATCTATTATTTTGTAAATCTTTGAGTACTACTGATCTTGGAGTATTAAAATTTTTAACTACTACAGCAGGCTTCCATTCTTTTTTATTTCTATACATGATTTTATCATTTTCTTTTACAGTATTATATTTTTTAAGTCTTGCAGTTTTGTCATGCCATGTTTTAGTTTTATCTCTTTTTCCTATTAAAAATTGTTTATGATTTTTTACTACTTGCGGTCTTAAATTTGTACTCGTGATTGGTAACTTTGTTTTAGTTCGCCTACTAAATAAAATTTGTGAAGGTGAATAATTACAACCTGTTAAAGGTGTATTTCTATACTCTAACAATGCTATATCTACCTCTGTATTTGTTTCCATTGACTTTTTTAACAAATTTTTACAAATCCCTACCGCTTTTTCACATAAACCGTTGCTTTTGGGGTAATAAGGACTGGATGTTACAATTTGAAAATTCCAACTTTTTGAAAAAATTTTAAATTCTAATGAACCGAATGGAACATTATCTGCGATTAATTTATTGGGTATGCCATGACAAGCAAATATTTCTTTTAAATTTTTTATTACTTCTTCCGCGCTTTTATTTTTAATTAATTTTAATTCTATCCAATTAGAATAATAATCAACTAAAACTAAATATGATTTATTAGCATATTCTAATATATCACAACCAACTATTTCAAAAGGTAAGTTAGGAATTGTATGATCAAGCATAGGCTGCTTGGCATTTTTTGTTATTAAATTTAAATCTAAACTTGTTGAAAGACCCAAAATTGGTATTGAATTATTTTTTGTTACTATAAATCTTTCTAAATAAAATTTATTTTTATATTCAATACATAATTCTACTGTGCCAAGGTTTCTGATCACCGAACCACCGTATGCCTGTAATCTTAATTTGCTATTTTTTAAAACAATTTCTTTATTTGTAGACAATCTAATATTATTGAAAATCTGTAATGGAATAACATTAACATCCGACCCAGTATCTATTTTAAAATTGATAATATTATTTTCTACTTTTAAATTTTTTTTCCATGATAACGCATGAACTCTACTGGTATTTATTATATTGCAATAATAATCTTCACTTCCAGTTTCAACAATATTAGTTTGTCTAGTTTTACATACTTTTGAGAAATGATTATATCTAGCACATTTCTTGCATTGTTGTCCTCTTGCTGGACACTTATTATAGACATGCCAATATCCACAAAATTTACATTTAATTTTCTTTTCTCCGTTCACTGCCGTATTTGTTTTGTCATATTTCTGCTTATTTTCAATTACGTTTATTTCTTCTTCGTTTTCTTGATGTATCTGTTTCGTATGTTTTCTTGTAACTTCTGCAACTCTGAATCTGTCTATCGCTTCATGTAGTGTTATATTCCCCATTTTTATAATCATATCCATTGTTTCTATATCAGTCGCATTTAACACTATTTTATCACATAACATTTGTTCAGATGCCTCGAATTCACAGTCTTGCACTAAAGTTTTCACATCAGTAAGAAAAGAATCAAAAGATTCTCCCTCTTTTTGCTTCCTATTATAAAATAGAAATCTTGAATGTAAAATATTTTTCTTCGGATTACAATATACTTCAAACGATTCAAGCACTTTTTTAATTTTCTTCTCGTCACCTTCATTGTATTTGAATGTATCTTGCAGATCCACCGCTTCTTTACCAATAACATTTAATAAAATTGCAACTTGTCTTTCTTCTGATTTCTTATCATAATCTGATGCAACCATATATATATTAAATTGTTTCTTAAACTTCCTCCAATTTTCACTTAAATTTCCACTCAGTAATAATGGTGTTGGTAATATGAAGTTCGACATTTTTATCTTGATGTAACCTTTATTATATTTTTTAATGTTATATTTTTACTTTTACAAATTTTCACTTTTCCGGCTTATCATATTTCCACTATATATCACTTTTCCGACTGCGCCATGTTATATTTAAAGGTTAATCAAACAATTAAACGTATTTTATAAATAAACTTTATTATTCAATTCTTATGCACATCTTTGCATGTCTGCAGTTCTATGCAGTCTGGTCTTAACAATCTAATACAAAACTCTGAACATAAATTATTTCTTATCTTAATTACTTATTTCATAATATGTTAATTTATTTTAATTAATTATAGTACAATTTTGAAATTCAATCAAAGACATATTCAAAAAAGCAGTTGAACGTTACTTTACATTTCAGGCGTAATCTCCAAACTCGACGTCGCTAAGTAATTTTTTCGGAGGCTCTATTTCAATAACTATTTACGGTACATAATTTTTAAAAACACTATTTTGTTCGTATTTTTATTAGCTTTAAGATTTATTAAACCTGTTTTCTCCTAAAACTGACAGCCCCAGTGTTATTCTTAAATAACTGATTTTAGACAGTTTTGTAAGCCCCTAGAATGTTATGCACTCCCCTTTGAAGGGAGGGATGAGTTATTGGCATGTTCTATACATTAAAATCTACCAATTTCTTGAAAAAATGTACTCCGTCATTTTTTTCTAGCTCAAATCTTATAATGAATGGACTAATTTTAGTTAAATACCTTTTTTATAATGCCATCGTTCTCATAATATCATCAATATTTAATTAAATACATAATTATCTATTAAACGATATAACAATATTTATAAAAAAAATATTTTTGATATAGTTAAATAATAGATTCAGTAATAAAAAAAATATTAAGTTGGAATAAACGCAGAGTCGACTTACACTTTTTTTAAGATTTTGGTCATACTGACAAAAGGGACAAGCTATGAGCTGGACGACCGAAAGATTTAAAATATACATTGTTCTAGCTTTAATTTGGTATATAATTTAGCCCGAAACTCGATGACGTAAAAGTACTCCTTAAATGAGCACCTTACACCCGCGCTAGCACATAACTGGACAAGATATGCCACGGACGACAAGCATTTATTTTACCTACTGTTGATAAACTAGACCTACATAATAAAATTAGCCCGAAACTCGATGACGTATGTTTTAGGGATTGACGGCTCACGGACTATATTTAAGTCATGAGGTAGACTTTAATTAAATGTTACTTACATATTACATACAATTAATTTAATCAAAGTGTAGGCATTTTTTACCAATTTTTATATTTTTGATCCTATTATGTATTGTCTTTAAATAGAATCGTTGTTTTTTTTTATAAAACAATATCATTTTATTACACATGTAACATTTTATTATATGTACAAATTGTAAAACATTTTATTGTTTTGAATTTATATTAATTCAGATTGTTATATTTACAATATGAATTTATTATGTTATATCTCACTAATAAAAGCTATATAATATTTATCCATTGATCGATTTAGAGAAGCTTCACTGTATTTTAAATTAATAAAACATACGATGCATACTGATAATAATTAAAAATCATTTATTTGTTGCAAACTCAATCCAACTATTATTTTATTTTATAGAAAACAAAAGATAGTTTTAAAATATTTTTAAAGAAAATATATAAAAAAAATTATTAATTAAAATTAAAATAAAAATAACAAATAAATGCAATAGAAAAGTATAATAGATTTTTGTAACAATGATCAATTATTTTGCAATATAAAAATTCTTCTCGAATGATAATAATGTTCGTTATAAAAATAGAAATTAAATGGACTATTAAAAACTAAGAACATATCTCTTACAGTAAAAAATAACAATAAAAAATAATGACTGATGCATTGGAAAAATAAATAAATTTAAAATTCCAATACATCACAAAAACTTATTTACCTAGTATTTCAAACAATATAACAAGAAAAGATTAACTCTTTTGGAAATCAGGGGCGTCTACATAAAATTTTTCAAGCAATTCGAAGATGAACCAAATACAGGTTGGCCCAAAAGTCACATCATTTTAATAATCATTTCATAATAATTCACTTTTATTAGTTAATAAATAGAAAACTCACTTCATGGAAATAAATTTTATTTAGTTTTGAAAATTACATCCTTTAAATAACCACCATTTTGCGCTTCACACTGACGCGCTCTTTCGAAGGCGTGAATCATCACTTGTCGTAATGTTTCTTGACTTATTCTTTCAAATTATTCAGGATTGTTACAGTATATTTTATCTTTCAAATACCCCCACAGAAAGAAGTCTGGAGCAGTTACATTTAAACCGCCGGAATAAACGAAGTATAGTTTGTTTATGTAGTGGTTTTCTGACCCCAAAATTACGAGTGTAGATTATTTGCGTTAGAACACTTTAATAATTTGAAATCAAATTAAAAAAAGAATTAATTGTAGAAAGTTATTTGAATTTTAAATGGTTTTGTCACTTTTGGGCCAGCCTGTATAAAACTATCGTAAAATTATTTTAATTAGAACACCAAATTCTATTATGTACACCCACATTTTTTGCATCACTCGCCTAGCTACTGATTCATATAAATCATCTTTAATTGTTAGTTGACTCTATGGGAAGGTTGATATTATTTTCAATGCAATTTATGACAATTATAAATAAACAACTAATAATTATTCATAGATTGCGTTAGTTTTCTTAGGTAACGCCTTCCCATTTTCTGGCGCCAAAATAACATAGAATTAAATTACCTTGAACTAGCCTGTCTTTACCCTATTTATACACTATTTATTTATCTAGCAACTTTGCTCTTGTAATGTATATTCCGCTTCAGATACCAATTTATTGTGATGTATCTCAATTCGGTTACACTAATTTTATGTAATGTGTCGTTGTATTAATCCTCAAGAAAATAAAACAACATTGAGTTTGTAATTATATTTATTTTAATTGTTTGTTATTTTGTACATGTTTCTTGCACGAGGTTCAATTCAAATCTTTGTATTTATTTATGTCGTCTGAATGTTTGTTACTGAATGTCGACTGAATGGTTACTACATATTGACTGAATATTTGATACTGAATGTTTTGTTACTGAATGTTCGTTAATTTCTAAGTTACCCTTATATATGAGAAATGTTATATTGTCCGTCGTAGGGTATAGGGTTTGTCCACTTGTAATTTGTCACGCCTTTAGTAGTATTTGAAAATGGGTAAATTGCCACCCGAATAGCAGCGCACATGTGTTTTTAAGTATGGTTCAAATATTTGTAAGTTTTAAATGTAAAACCCTTGTCTTGATTTATTGTATTGTAAAATAAAGAATCTAGTTGACAATTGAAATAAGATTTAAGGAATTTTATGTTTTAGTCATTGTCGTCATGTAAATACATTACACTCTAAACATTTCACAAAAATTATAGTTAGGTCTGAAGCCAAAGACATGTGTTTCAATAGTATTGTTTGTATCTGTCTCTCTGTCTGTCTGTTTGTTACCATTTCATGGCTAAACCGATCTTAGTTTATAGCTTACATCCTGGGAAAGGACATAGGCTTCTATGTATCCCAAAAAGTTAATTAAATTAAAAAAATGTATAATTGACATTTGTACGTGCGTGCTAATGCGAAATTAAACACCTGTTTAATCGACTATCATAACAAAAATATTTATTACCTTCTTCTTTTTCTGCTTCATCGGTTTTATGTCAAGTAGATTCTGACAGCTCCTACCTAACCTAAATTCCACGCGAACGAAGTTGCGGGTAATAGCTAGTTTTATATAAAGGATATTAAATACTAGCAATGCCCCTTAACTGCCCAAATTGGGTAAATTTCACTTCCCAATGTACAGTGCCTTCCAAAAGTTCGAGACCACTTAAATAACTTTTGAATGGTTTGGAATATAGGATTGAAATTTATAGAGATACAATGGGATCAGTCTATAATTTAACCACAAAAATACCCACCTTCATATCCCCAGAAGGCAAGGGGAGGGAGGAGCAAAGAAATCTTAAATGGCACATGGGGTTGAATGGGGGTTCGTTCGAAAGGGCTAATCGAGACGTAAACAACGCGGGATCGCCGAGGTCTCTACGATTTTTTTTAAATTATGATCATTTCTGTTGAGATTAGGTAAATGTATTTTCAAAAATGTTATGAAGTGAAAAAAACAGATCCGGTTGATAAACGTCATCTAGAAATTCCACTCTTCTATTTTTTTTTTATTTTAGTACATTTTTGACCTAATGATGACACTACTTGCTGATAAACGTCAGTTTTTCAACTAGATTTGGTTTTTTCACTTTTTAACACTTTTGAAAATACATTTAACCTAATCTCAACAGAAATGTTCAAATGATCATAATTTTAAAAAAATCGTAGAGACCCCGATGATCCCGTGTTGTTTTTGTCTCGGTAAGCCCTTTCGAACGAGCCCCCACTCAACCCCATGTGCTATTTAAGATTTCTTTGCTTCCCCGCCCCCTCTCCCGCCTCCCAGGGATATGCAGGGGTAGAGCTCAGTGGTTCTTAAACTGGGGTCCGCAATGCTTTTTCTGGGGGTCCGCGAAACATATTTGGCATAAATTAAAGTATTATCACATTACTTTTTTTCAGTATTTCATTAGCATGTAACGACCTTTTTTGTTTTTCTGTCAGGGAGGAGGTCCTTGAAAAATAATTGTTCGAAAAGGGGTCCCTAGACTACATAAGTTTAAGAAACGCTGGACTAGGCGATCCCATTGTATCTTTATAAATTTCAATCCTATATTCTAAACTAAACCATTCATAAGTTATTTAGGTGGCCCCAAACTTTTGGAAGGCACTGTTATATTCTATATTGTCTTAATTCAGCGAAGATCAAGTTAATAAAAAAATATTAACGCAATACAATAATATTAAAATTTACGACAACAATTTCAAGTTCGGTCTATTTGTATCACAGTTTTACAAAGATCGTGGGCGTTTTGGGGTAATGTTGGCGTTTCCATTACGGATGATGAGCCCACACGACAAGAGCAGGCTCTGACCTTGACCGAAGGTAATGATACACCATCGTCATAATCCATGACATAGATACAGGTGTGTCAAAAGCAAAATTAAACGCAAGTGTGTTTTTTTTAATGAGCTGATAATTCGTATTATTTTCGTTCTTCCTTATTGCCAGTTACTACCATGTAGAGAATGATTATTTATTTATGCTAGATTGGATTATGGAACGCCGATTCTTAATGAACCTTTAAATATTTAAACATATGTAAACAATGCTAAATTAGAACATGCAAAAATTATGCAAGTCGTTGGATTATTAATTTTTAATTGATTATTATCATTATTAATGTACCTATTTAAGGTTATTCGATCAGTAGGTAATGTATAGATAAAAGTCTAAAATTTTAATATGTTATTTATGGATAACTCATATATTTTACTAATTTTTATTTAAAATATTGGACGTATGGTTTTTGAGTAATTGGATATTAAAAAATAGAGTTTTTAATACACAGAAAATGAGAAAACTTGCTGAAAGTGCTCTATTTATTGAAATTCTACACAATTGGCTATATAGAGACGTTTTACTTCAACTTCAACCCTTTTAAATAGGTACTATAAAAATTATAAAATAAACAGATCAAAAACCAGTGAAAAATATGATGTTGTCCCAAAATAGAGTAGATCTCTGTAGATCTACAATTTTTTCCCGGGTATTCTGTCTTATTTTTCGACGTCAATTTCAATTTCAGCAAAACTGTCATTTCTGATAAACCGTTGATCATAGATCAATATATTATTCATTAATCTTACAGCAATAAACATATTAGTACTTATCATAATATAATTCACATTAGATTGATATGATAAACGATAACATGTGTATGTACATATGTACTTGCAAAATGTGATTTTGATCGATATCGGTTAGGTCTGCCTAACAGATAATTTATATTCAGATTATCTTCGCTCTTATCAAATGATTATAATATACGAGTGCGCAGAGATTAAAATTATACATTTATCATAGTCAATTTATTATATGACAAATTTATAACTTTATTTATTACTATTAAGAGATTGGATATGAATGCGCGTACAAACAAATATAACTACATCAAATATATTAGAAACTATCTGTATAATATCTGTGAAATAACTAACATTAAAATGTTTATAACTACACGAGCAGAAACGTTCACTTGAGTCAAGAAATATAATTTAGGAATATACTTTTAACCCTTAGCTGCCACTGTGGGGTACCAGGCACCCCACATTGTTTAAACTTTATTGTAAGCTGTTTTTATACAAAGTTTTCATTTTTTTAAATATATTAAATCTTAATATATAAAACTCTTGGTGCAAATGTATGTACCTATGATCATCAGGCCTAAACCACTGGACGTATCGAAGCCAAATTCACACCATATATTTGTTTAGGCTTCGGGAAGGTTTATAGATTTTTTTAAACCCGGTAGGTGACTGGGGGGTCGAGATATTTACGAAAATGAGAAAACCCTTTCAAAGGCTACTATGTTTTTATATAAATAACAGTGACATCATGAAAACAAAACACGCCTTTAAAATAAAATATTTTTTAGTATTTTGACGTTTAAGGAGAACCATACATGACTTCCATGTTCTGTAATGTATTTTACAATAATTTTTAATACAAAACTCACCTTTGTATTATAAATATTATTTTTCTAATATTCTAATACACATTTTTGTAGAATAATAATTATGTGACATTTGAATTTAACTGCGTTTGTTTCCATGGCAACATGAATTAAATTAAAATTTTGAGGGTGGTTTTCACCCCTTCAGTGGCTTTTTCGGCACGTTTATGAAATAATTGCCCCTTAGATTGGATTAAACTACAAGTGTACCAAATCTTATCAAATTTGGTGAGATAGTAGGTAAAAATTTTTGAATATTTCCGAAACCCCTAATCCGATTAGCACCAACATCAATAGGTCTGGAGTACTTACTATGGCAAACATTTTCCCCAAAAATAATTCAAACCGGTGCATATTTACAGTAGTTATCGTGAACGGAAGAAAATTCTACATATAGACACACAGACAACACACGCACAGCCGCCATGCAGATATTCACTTTTCTTTACGTTTTGAAGTTAGTACAATCAGAATCTGCTCTTATCTCGGACACGATTTTTTGACGGTATTACAATACTTCCATTTCTTCAAACATGGAAGTAAAATTATATATCTATTGGTGATAACCGAATTGAAATCGGTATATTTTATTGTATTTCTTAAATTCAATTGTGTTTAATTTAAACAGGTATACTACGTAATTTTATTATTTTATTTTATTTTATCTATTCGGTACGTGGGACACGTGTTTTTAACATAACCTACGATACAGTTTATTTATATTCTTAAAATATAGTGAAATTATACAAAAATGCATACACGACGACGTTTAAACATCGGTCGAAATACTCAAAATACACAAAATAACCCTAACAAATTTAACACCATAACAATGAGAAAGAAAGAGCATGCAAATTATCTTTTGGCGAAACAACGTTTGCCGGGGCAGCTAGTATTATATATTTTTAAATTACCGATTGGAGTGCATTCCTTATCGTTCGAAGATGATAGAGGAATTTTATTGAATTAAAATATTCAATAGCTTACGAGTGTTAGCATTTTAATGTCGGGGGTACGAGGTGACCCCAGTGTGGCAGGTATATTATTCTGGAAAAGTGGAGCAGATAAGGGTTAATCCAACTATAGTATTGTTTTTATCTGACAAAATTGATTTAATTTAAAGAAAAACAATATTTGAATTAATGTCTGGTATCATGAAAGAGCTAGCAAAGTTAGTTAGCAAGTACTCTCAAATGAAGTATCAAACCGTTCTCTTGGAGTTTCATGAAGTCTTTGACAAGTTTCACACACGCGTTGTATGTAAACACAAACAACGGTATTAAAACAGTGGTAATATTATGATAGTTATTTTGTACAGTCAGAGTCACCATTTGTGTTACAATACGTTACATTATCACTGCTCTAAATTCCATAGCAAATACATAGATACTACCACAAAATAAATACCTCATTTGAAACCGAACAAAAGAGTATATTATTTTATTAAAACATATATTTTTTCGTTATGTAGAAAATAATAATTTTTGGCCCAATTCAATTCAGTTATTTACCTGAGTATCCTAGAAATACAGGAACATAGGATGGGCATAGAAGTTTTCTAATGGCCAATCATGGAAGGTTTAAACAAGCAAAAAGGCCGGAATCAATTTAAAAAATTATAAATTATAAAAAATATGAATACTCAATAAATAAACAATAGAATAATTAAATTAATAAATTAACACTCAAGACAATTAATTTATGAAGAAACTACGTGGCTGTATTGCTTAGAAAAGAACATCAATAGAAGCAGAAGAAGAAAAATAATGGTTGGAATTTTTTTATAAAATCATTAACTTTTGTTTTTTAGGTTAGGTGTTCGATTTTCACATATTACATTTTTCTTTTTCGCAGGCTTGCAATGTAAAAGTAATATTTAAAACACAAAGCAGTTTTATTTTATTTCTATTTAACAATAATCATAAAAAATTTCATAGCAAAAATTATTGGTTTTCTATTTTACTATTTTATTATTTTATTTTAGTAACAGTAAATTTAAAAATAATTTAAATAAAATTATTTCTTAAGATACTTTGATATAAATCATTATTTCTACACGCAGTAAAATAACATCTAACAGTTACTATAGAAAAATTAATTAAAAATCTTCAATAAGTACCTAATAAAAATATTTTTAACATTTCATGTTTAAATAATATTTCACAAACATTGTTTTCAAAAAACATCAAATTGTTATAAAGTATTACAAAAAATTATCGTTGATTTTTTTGTATTCTCAAAAGTAAATTCTATATTTAAAACAATGATTTAAAACCAATAAATCAATAATTCGATTCGAATTATAACCAAAAACATTTTGATTGAAACATATCTACCTTTTAACTAATAAAAATGTATTTTTTGCAATACTTCCATCGAAAATATTTTATCTATAAATAAAAAATGAACTCATTCTTTTTTCGACATTTTAGATTAACCCTTTGTAGCCTCATGTGACATTTCTGTAACAAACTTCAACAATCCCGCTAATATACGTACTAAATATAATTAGTTCATTAAAATATGTGTAACACTACTATAACATACCACTCAATAACTTAGTATCAAGTAAAATTCATAGCTTGCATAACATATTGACTTACGTATTATTACGTAACTATTGGTAGTAAGGCAAGACCAGATCGGCTACTGACCGATTTGGGTAGAAAAAATAATACGTTGGTAAGTTTCCCCAGTGTACTGGCGTTTCACAAACAATTTGCGAAAAATGTGGCGTAGCATAATGCTACAACAAACAAAATAATTGTTTCAAATCCTGCCATACCACAAAAGTGTTTTTTACGATTAACTATATGTCACTCCCAAAAAAGTCAAATAAATAGTTAATAATAAATATTTTTAAATTTCTGAAAAATACGTGTTTTTTATATGCCTAAACTTGTCTCACTATCAAAATAATTTAAATTTTTAAGATCTTGGGCTACAAAGGGTTAAGTCACATCGAAAAAAAATCTATTTATACCACAATTGCATAGCTTCTAAATGCTAGATTGACATATTGAATGCCGTGATACCATCAATGATGTCACTTATGGGTTCAGTTGCATATACTGTCTGATGTCATCGCAAAATAGAAACTTTTGTTATTTATTAGTCCTCTACTATATTTCAATAACAGATTAAATTTTTATCTCATAATAATATTATTAATATCACTTAAGTTATTATCTTTTATAGCCCAGGCAATAGACTTAAGAAAGTACCTAGTCAAACGAAGAAAAAATTCCGACCAAGCAGGATTTTGGTGGAGACTTTTATTTTGATTTCCTAAACATACCTTAAAAAGTACCCTTAATTTGAGCGGAGGGTTATTGTTGTTTAGGGGGTAAAGGGGGGCAAATTCTAGTTTTTTGCAAATATTTCAAAAATGATCAATTAAAAAATCTAAATCGATGACGGGGTGTTTTTATGGTTGATCTTTGTTGGGGCACTTAGACGATTCGATTGGGACCACAAATACTGAATTTGACCAAAAAAAATCTTTTTACAGAGTTGTAAAATGTTTATTTCGGGGAAAATAATTTAAAAATTAATAATTTTTGTTAAAATCAAAATTCGTCGCAAATTGTTCCTAAAGTTCTGAAGAATACCATAATTTTTAAAAATATTAATATTTTAACCAATGAAAATCGCTAATATTTAAGGTAATATTATATTATTTAAGCGATAAGTATTTCTTTTCAAATAAACAAAAAATCATCCAAATCGGTGCATATTTGTCGAAGTTATGCCCGAATATACATAAAAAGATATATACAGTCAAATTGAGAATAGGGTTGAATAATTCGAATTTTGCCAAAAGTTCCAATTGAACCTAATTCAAAATTTTGATTTTTTTTTCATCTGAGAAATACGTAAAAATTCCCTTAAAAATCATTCAAACAACATTAATTTCCTATTACCTAATTTTAAACTTAACATTCAAAAAATATAGTTCATTTTGATATTTTAATACGAGATTACTAACGTCAAAAATACAATACAAAATGCTTTCAATTTAAAAATATGTTTAAAAATTCCATTTACTAATGAAATGGCCATTCATGTGTAGAACCAATTATCAAGCCGATAATATAAATAACAAACAAATGCAGCGATACATTCAATGCATTATTCTATAATTATAAATTTCTGAAAAAAATATTACAAATAGCAATGTCACGTAGAAACCTACTGTGTAGGATCTACCTTGGCCTTGCGTTGTTTGCTCCATAAGACGACTTTTGTAAATACATATGACAGAGATGGAATGACGTCAACTAAACATTTGCACAACTTGATTAAGTATTAACACAAATAATATGCAATATTGAATTAAAATATCGAACATTTATTGATTTTCATGACAAAAAAATATTTCAAAATATGTTTACACGATAAAAACTAAAATGATTTATTGGGTTACGAATTACGATAAATATTGCTACATTTATTTTTCAAAGAAAATTTTAATTCCTTAATAAGTAACTAGAGCAAGAGATGTTAAAAATTATTTTTCATTCATTTTTGTATTTTTTTACAGGATGGCCAGTATTTCTCTGGAACAAATGTCCCTGACTTTTCCCAGTTTTCCAGGAGAACTTTTACAGTTTTTCCCTGTTTTTTATTTAAAATTTTGATAAAAATACCTAAAAAAAGGTCACAGGTTTTCTTTTAAATTGTAAATAGATAACTGTTTAAATATTAGCGAGAATTAGTATGGTTTTGCATTTTTATAAAAAATTCCCTGACATTTTCCGGTTTTCTAAAAACTGGCCATCCTGTTATATCTAATATAAAGTAACCTTAGTCTTTTCTCAGGATGTAAGCTATCTCCCTGCAAAATTTCATCAGAATCGGTTCAGCGGTTTAGCTGTGAAAAAGTAAGACTTATTTTCGCATTTTTAGCGCAACCCACGAAGTCTGTCTTCCACTGCGAGATCTCAGTCCCCTGATCACCTAGGACCTAGAGACTTCGGGTTTTCGTTAAATGGTAGGTCTGTGGTTTTAGTTTAGTCAATTTTATAAATTTTTCCGGTCATGACCCCTCCCCCCACAATTTTTTTCATATATAGCTTCATGTACCTCGTTGAACTCGGGATTAATTCCCAAATCGATTGGCAAGGATATTTTTTAGTTGTTTCAAGTAGGTTGCGCGGCAACACCCACGTGTAGGTTTTGATAAATTTTTAATATTAGTTTAATTTTTTTTACTAAAATCGGTTTCTGGGTTCGTCACATGTACAAGACGAGACTTACCTAAGCCTTGTCTCGTTTTATCTCGTGTACATCATTATGTATATATATAGATTATAGATATATCTTTTATTAAATACCCACGGTGTAATGTAAAAAAAAGGATTGTGTGGTTTTATGAAACCACGGTAAAAGTGAAACTTTTTTTCACATTATAGACATTTAACTAAAAATTTTCGGAATAATAAATTCAAGCACTCAAAATTGAAATAAATCCATAAACAACAACATGCACCAGCAAAAAGTTCTAATAATTCTAATAAATTCTATATAACAACCAAACAATTTCTGTCTCTTTCATTTGACACGGCTCTTTTTTCGAGTCAGATGCACTGTCCATTTCTTTATGTCTATGGCTCTGACGTATTTACCCCTACTCCGCGACCGAGCGACATGCAACACACAGACGAAAAATTTTGAGACGATGTAATAAAAGTTTCACTTTAAAAAATAACAAAAACAATTCGGTCATTCTAAAAGTATCTTATGACTCAAAAGAGGAAAATATTTGAAATATGCAATAATTTACAAATAAACCAGTTCCATAATATAGAGCGTATTGAAAACCATGACACACTTAGATACTTCTCTCCCTATATAATAAGCAGCGCCTACTTATAAGAACTGTATCAGAAATGTACTAGCACGATTTTCTCTATTTGTCTATTTTTGTATAGGTAGGTATATAATTATTTTCAAAATAAGAAAATATGATATTTAATAAATCATATATTTTCTTTTCCTATAACTGACAATAAATTTAAGTCAGGAAGTACAATATTAACAAGAAAGAAACTTATAATTTATACATATTTGTATAATAAGACTATTGTTTAATATATTTATACATAGTAATTACTGATTTTTGCAAACTTTTATGAATAATAAATAAAATGTAATGTAAATAGCTTGTGGGTTTGTAAACACTCCTCCTTCATTTGCATTTTTAGATTGTTGTTCATATCATGTCGTAAAAATTAATTGAAAAATATATATACTCATATATTGGCTTTAAAACTTATTGTTAGACAAAACTAAAAACTAAAATACCAGAAGCATAGATTATTTTCTAGTTATTACTCAATTGTTTATTGTTATGATACTTCATGTACCCCCCCCCCCCCTTTTTCGTAAATATTTTATAGATGACCCTCCTGAGCTTCAAATTCAGTTACTTCTTAACCTTTAGAGGGCCGGGATTTCAGGGGACATTTCGCCCTTAGAAAACTGGTATAAAAGGTATCTTATATCATTGATTGATCATAGGTAAAGTGTCGATCACGGTGTGAGTCAATATATTGGATTTCCAGCCCGAAAGGGAACAGACCGTATTAAAAATTTCAAATTCGAAAAAATATTATTTTAAATAGTATGTATACATAACCTTTTTCATTATACAAATATGCGTTTTCGATGTATTTTACGACGCTGAATCCTAATCTGACGTCAAAAATACAATAAACCCAAAAACAACCCTTATAATAGGGTAAAAACTACCCATTTGCCTCGCGTGAACGATTTTTTTTATTTGGAAGTGCAAATATACGTTTTTCGATGTACTTTAATCTAAAAATAAAAATGGTGCGCCAAAATATTGGTTTTCCGGCCCTCTAGATGTTAAGGGGGGCCACTGTGACGGAAAAAAAAGAAAAAAAATTTTGTACATTTTTTTGAAGTATACATATTCATAAATATGTATACAAAAAATTGATACCGAAAATTGACGGAATTATAGTCAATTTAGTAAGACGAGGTAGCGCGGCCGGTTATGACATAATAAAAACAGGGGGATGACAACTGTGACGGAAAAAAATATAATTGTTTTTTCTTAGATTTTTTTTAAGTTTACATATTCATAAATATGTATACAAAAAATTGAGTTTAAATTTTGAAAATTGACGGAGTTACAGTTAATTTAGTGAGACGAGGTAGCACAGCCGGTTATGACAACAAAAACATTCAACACGTTTATCTCGGAATGACATTTTTCGACCTGGTCGACACGATTCCTCAAAGACTAATAAACCGATTTCATTTTTTTTTTTAATAATTTTCGTAATTGTAGTAGCTATCGTTGCACGTAGCCGATTTTTGAAATTTTGATAATTACTATTTTTAAAACCGCTCGAATTAAAAAAAATAGGTCTTAAAAATGAAAAAAAATTTCAAACGATCGCCATTTTGTGAAAAAATAAAATAAAATAAAACGGCTACGTGCATATAATTGATAAAATTTTTATGAATTTTTTCATACAACCTTTCTCGAAATTTCGAGTCGACCATAGACAAAAATTTTTTTTTTGGTCGTCGCATCGAGGCTCATAACTTTGTAAATATTTAATATTTTTCAATAAAAATTTATATTAAGTAAATAAGTTGAATATATACTTAATAAAATGTCCTTTACCCGATTCAAAAATAATTAGTTATATCTGTGAAAAAAATTCCCAAACATTGACAAGTTTTTTACCCGTCACAGTGGCCATCCCCCTTAATATAATAATACTCAATTGTTTATTGATATGATATTTCATTTAACCCCCCCCCCTTTTTTTTTCATAAGTATTTTATAGATGACCCTCCTGTGCTATCAAATTCAGTTACTTCTTAAATAATATCGAACATTACACTTCAGAATAATGAAACATATGTCAACTTACTGTTTAAACACGCTCTATTAGTTTGTTTACATTACTGTTCTTACATCTTACGTAAGTATAATCAACAGGTGGTCACACACCAACTTAAGACTGACTCATCTTTTTGCAAATATATTTCCGTCAACAATACTAAATACGAAATGCAAATTAGTTGTGGGTTTTGACGAGTTTAGCGGCTGTCGGAGCCTGAAGGTGTCGACTTTGGTGTCAACTGCTTAATTAATAAAAGTCAGCGGTTTAATGATGACGAGAGATTTGCGTTTTAAGATAATATGTTATTAGATTTGGGATTAAGAAATAAAATAAGTAAGTTTCTAAAAGTAAAACTTTAATCTCCAATTTAAGTTTTAAATTACACAATGAAATTATTCTTAATTTGCTTTTAAAATCTCTATTATCTTCAGTAGAGCTGTAATGTTCATTAAGATTATTCGATCATTAGAGCAATGTATAGATAAAAGTCTAAAATTTTAATATGTTATTAATAAACACACGATAAATGAGAGAACTTGCCGAAAGTGCTATATTTATTGAAATTCTACACAATTGGATATACAGAGACGTTTTAACCCTTCTGTCAACCATTAGGTCTGGCCAGACTTGATCTTTCTATATGTTTTTTGGATAGAACTATTTTATGTATCTATATCAAATTCCTTGAATTCCTTAATCTACCTCTTTTCTATGATTCAGTGCAAAAAAAGGGTGTGTGGGAGTGCGAAAAAAAAAAGATATTTCTATTTGTATACCTCTTGTCTACCTTATAGGTCTGGCCAGACCTTTATACCTTTAAAATGGGGCCCCGTTACAACATAACATTCCACAAACGACCACCAGCCAAACAGCAGCAAACCAGAAGAAATCTTGTAAGATTTTCCGAATAAATGATAAATTTCAAAGAAAAACAAGATTCACGTGCATTGCTTACGCAGACCCGGTATGTTTGCAACATAGCCGGCAATATTCAAAATATCACGAATGTGTAAATCTAGAAGATAAATAATAATACAAAAAAAAAATTTAAGAAAATTCAAAATGTATTTTAATAAGAGAAAATATTCAAATTAATCTATAAAAGAAGCTTTATTAAATTTTTCCCTTTATTTTACTCCATTCTCATACAAAATATATGAAGGTCCAGCCAGACCTATATGGTAGACAGAAAGGTTTTAGAACTATGGTTGACAGAAGAGTTAAATACTATAAAAATTATAAATAAATATATTCACGTTTAATTTATTCAAAATAATGAAAAACTAGCCCTGTCATTACAGCAAATTAGTATGTGTTACTATGCATTATATACCGTTCTGTATTTCAATTTTTAAATATTATTTTTTTACTTTTAATAATTAACAAAGTAAAATATTCCATTAAATATAAGAACATGTGTTCTGAATATGACATAAAAACAAACAAAATTAAACGCCGGCCCCCTCTCCCCTTGAATTTATCGATATACTGGTGCGCCATTAAACAATACAACAATCTTTAAATAAATTAACCGAAATATCGCACCCCTACAACAAAAGTGTCACAACTCAAAAATATATAATATTTGAAATAAATATGTAGAATGATTCCAAATTACTACATATTTCTACTAAAAATTGTCATTAATGTACTTCGTGTACCTACCGTCAAAACTAGCATATTCTAAAAAAATGTTACATTTTTTATTTTTATTTTTTTAAATACTTAAACAATAAGCGTTGTTACTATTTTTTAAACATCACATGAATACTGAAGTATTTAAATTAAATACTGTGTATCAGTCCTTTTCCTATTACCTTTACATAAAAAATGTTACATTTTTTATTTTTATTTTTTTAAATACTTAAACAATAAGCGTTGTTACTATTTTTTAAACATCACATGAATACTGAAGTATTTAAATTAAATACTGTGTATCAGTCCTTTTCCTATTACCTTTACATAAAAAATGTTACATTTTTTTTTTTTTTTTTTTTAAATACTTAAACAATAAGCGTTGTTACTATTTTTTAAACATCATATGAATACTGAAGTATTTAAATTAAATACTGTGTATCAGTCCTTTTCCTATTACCTTTACATAAAAAATGTTACATTTTTTATTTTTATTTTTTTAAATACTTAAACAATAAGCGTTGTTACTATTTTTTAAACATCATATGAATACTGAAGTATTTAAATTAAATACTGTGTATCAGTCCTTTTCCTATTACCTTTACATAAAAAATGTTACATTTTTTATTTTTATTTTTTTAAATACTTAAACAATAAGCGTTGTTACTATTTTTTAAACATCACATGAATACTGAAGTATTTAAATTAAATACTGTGTATCAGTCCTTTTCCTATTACCTTTACATTTTTGATTTACCTAAATTGTTATAATTTCATTTATTCCAATTACCTCAAAACTACATTTTTTTAGTTTTGATACATTTTTTGCGGAGGTGCGATATACTTTACTAAACCTGATAAAAATAGGGCAAAATTATACACAGAAATACCTACAAATATTGTTTATTTGAACACCATAGCGATAAGGTAGTAAAAAAAATACCTTGAAAGAGAGAAATTAAATCAATCTTAGCATGAAATAGTTATACGAATAAAAAAATTGATTACCTACAGATAAATACATAATATATGATCAGGCAAGAATAATCCATGACTATATAAATAACAACAATTAAATGTATTTTATTAACATATAATTATCAATTTTTATTACCCATGTAGATATTTTACAGCTCAACATTACGGGGTTTTATATGTTACGCTAAAACTGGAAAAAAATTGAAGGTTATGTTATTGTTTCTATATGTTGTAATAATTCTTAAGATGCTTAAAACAATAGATATTGACAGTGAAAATTAATTAAGGATGTTAAAGAGTTCTAAATTCGATACCGAAACTATAGGATATCCGAAACGATTTTTTATCGTATCCAAAACCGATGTATCATATCCCTAACAACCCTAATTGGAATCACAATAGTTTTTAGTGCAACCCACGAAGTGGTAGCGCTTATATGTTCGATTTTCCGTCCGTCCGTCTGTCTTCCACTGCGAGATCTCGACCCCCTGACCACCTAGAGACCTCGGCATTTGGCTAATTAGAAACAAGCGATCTTAAAGCGGTGGTGATGGGTGTACACTATTAAATACCATATTATTATATTCATAAATCTATTACAATTTTACTGCCTGTAAAAAACGTATAATTAAGTTTCGGTCTAGACCCAATAAAATATAATAAAAGGAAATTATAAATTATATTTTTTAGCCATATATTTATTTTAGCGCCTTTAATGTCGTGTTTATATTTATTATAAATGCATGGTCACAATCTGCCCACAGTGTTAACAATGCCTCGTATACGAAATGAAATATATTACACAATTTTAATCGATTGCCCATAGCAAATAAAATTCAATAACATGAAATTGTAAACGTAAATATAAAACTTAAAGTGACAGCGATTGCAATACAATTTTTATTAAAAATAACATCAATGCATTCTCAACAGTCTGTTGTATTGTTTTCCTTATACATATATAATGTTGCATGTAGTGAATACAATACCGGACCAAAATCGTAATACCGGTATTACGGTATTTTTTTATGTCAAAACCGGGATACCGGTATTAATACCGGTATTTAAAAAAAATAAAGATAATATATCTACATGTATACAATTATAATAAATGTAAAAAATAAATATATAATGTTACATTTGCATTTTTTATTAATAAAAAAATAAAAACAATTAAATAAGTATAATAATAAAGTTTAATTCTGTTGAAAATAAATGTAAATATTTTATAAATAAAAAAATATTGTAGTTTATTTTAAAGTGAAAGTCATTAAGACTAAGAAATTATACATGTGTAGAAAATTTCATAAATATCAGACAACTTTGTAGAAATTGATTTTTTTAAGTACCTTCATATGTATGATATTATAAAATCTTTATGTACCTATACAATATTGAATTTAAACAGTTCACAACGACTTTGATCAAAAAATAATTAATTTAATTAATATTGAATTTTAATATTTTTCTTATACCTTCATTAAAAAAATAATTTCGATATTGTTGTATGTTGCCATTGGTATATTTTTAAAATACTGAAGAATATTATTTTTTTCGATAAATTTTTGTTATACAAGTATAGAACATTCAATTTTGTTTTGTTATTACACCTATTCATGCATCAATCCAGGAATCGTAAGTAGATCTGGGGGAACCATAATTTTTGAGTGGAGAGCTAAAGCCCCTTAAATCCGTTACTACCTACACGTATCGTGAATTATTTAAGGCAAAAATTAAAAATAATAAATATTTCATATATTTATTATGAATTATGTATATTATAGCTTTAATCCATTGACATGACTGGACTGATTATAAGTCAAACATGATGGCTAAAATTAAATATTTCCTAACAACCGAAACTGGTTGTGCGCATGCGTCGACGGACGTTCAAAATTCAAATTTATCAATTTTTTTCGTTAAATATACAAATAAAACCATACAATAATACCAAATCAGTGCTTTAACCCCAAACATATTTATGTACTTGGATAAATAGTTATCAAAGATTTAAATAATTTAAAAGTAATTAAAATGAACTATAATTTTTAAAATACGCGCGCAATTGTTTGTTGCAAACTAATTTTAGAAGACATATAAAATAATTAGCTTTAAAATTTAAAAAGTTTTACATTTAATTCTGAGCGAGACCGTTACTGCAATGATGTATAACATATTTTTCCGAACTATGATCTAGGTGCATGTATAATATTAATAATATAAATATATTATCAAAAAAAAGTTTGGTTATGTTTCAGAGATTGTTGGCAGTTATCAGACGTACTCGTTATAAAATTCTTAATTTGTATGTTTATATATTTGTATTAACATTAAAATTAAATATTTACTTTCCAAAATCACACATATGTTCTTAAATATATTATTAATTTAATATTTATATGTATATCATATAACAATAGAACACTTTTGAAAGAACAATAATATATTATACAAATCACAATAAGTTAGCAACAATTTTTCAGAGTAAAATTTAACTTCCTAGTAATTTATTAAGTATTTAATTTTTTTTTAAATACCGAAAAAATACCGAAATACCGGTATAATTCGACCCAATACCGGTATCGTAATACCGGAGAAAATTGACCGGTATCCCGGTTTTCGGTATTTCGGGATACCGGTATTGTATTCACTAGTTGCATGCAATCTTACGGAACTACTTTTTTGCTTGAACATTCTTGGATCTTTTAATAGATCGAAGATTATTAAAGTTAAATGTGATTTTTGAGTTTTGCCTTGTATAAAAGTATGAACCGTTTGTCGTAAACTGTTTAGCAATTCACTTGGATTCCGAAAATAACTTTTTTAGGGTTTCGTAGAAAACCAGGAACCCTTAAAGATTCTTCATGTCCATCTGTCTTGTAAAAATTTTGACATAATAAGATGAAATTTGGTACACGATCGTAGATTGATGACCCAAAAACAGAAATGATAAAATTTTTGGAAAAAAAATTTCACCTACCCCATTGAGTGGGATGTCGTTAGAAAGGTCTCCTAAAATTCAACAAAAAATGTATCAGGACCTTTAGATTTTAACTCTTTAATCACGATTTATTTGCTCTTCAAAGTCATTATGAAAGCGCCCCCCCCCCTCTATATTTTCTAAACTATCAATTCAAAAAATCTGAAAAAAATCCAGAATGTAGCTTTTAATTAGTACTTTCAACGAAAATTTTAACGAACAATGTCAAAAATATTTCAGACCCCCTTTTCATAGATTGAAAAGTGAACTCACATTTTTTTTCATTTACCTCATTGAGTGGGGTGTCATTTGAGAGGTCTCCTAAAATACAATAATAAAAGTCAAATTACTTTTTGATTTTAACCCTTCAGTCGCGAAAATTTTGAAATAACTCTTTTTTATAAATCGTTGTGAGAATTAATACGGAACCCTATCATGTGCCCAACACGCACTTGCCCGTTTTTTATTTTTTAATAATAATGTGTAACATGAATATTATTCAATTTTACTAACTAAAACTATATAGGTGACGTTCATTTTAAAATAAATGGGTCATTAGTAATTTAATCTAATTAGTGCTTTTGCAGAATTGTAATTTTAAAATATATTAAAATACAGTAGAAACCGGTTATAACGATATCGAAGGGACCGCTCATATAGGTCGTAAAAAGCAGATAGTCGTAATAACTGGTAAAAATACAATTATATGGGATTCAGTTGGACTTAGTCGTTAAAACCAATACGTCTTATTAACCGATGTCGTTATAACCGGTTTCTACTGTAGGTATATGTAATTTATATGTACATTATAAAAATAACAATAAATAAATATTAACCTAACCACCGTGTTGTTGTTCTTAATATGCGTGGTTTCGACCAATGAAGTATGAAGGCAACACCGCATTTCTGATGTTGATTTTTGTCTTTTGTAATCTGGTTATGTCATGCAGACATAAACAAACATGTATGCATGTATGGCCTACCTTGATGTGAGTTTTTTTTGCGCAGTAAGAATTCTCCTGAGATGAGGTTTTTGTAAAATGTAAAATAATAGGAACATTTTTTTTTAATCTTATCATTTCTTTTTTTGAGTCATCAATCTACGACCGTAAACCAAATTTCATCTTTTTATGTCAAAATTTTTATAAGACGGACGGACGGACATGGAGAAACTATAAGGGTTCCTAGTTTTCTACGGATCCCTAAAAACTTGTTTTTAGAAATAGTAGACGAGATAAAACTAGGTTTAGGTTAGTCGGTCTCGTACGAATTATCATATACACTCATCAAAAAAATTAAAGGAAATTTTTTTACGAGCAAATATTTTACAAACAGTTATATTTCTGCGAAAAATGATTTGATTTGCATGATCTAAAGCTCATTCGAAAGCTTGTACTTTCTAGTTTTTGAATCAAGAGCTCAATTATTTTTATCATTCCTTGCCGCTCTGGGCCAAGGGTTCAAACAGTTCAAAAAATCATCCCTTAATTTTTTATAAACTTTGAAAGCGTAAAATTTTTGCAAATTTTTTTTTACAAGAAAATCAACTAAAGCTTTCGAAAGCTTGTTCTTTTCTCTTAAAAATGTGTTTTTTATCATCCTCGTACGATATTTTTTGACCGCATTATTCACTGTCAAAGTAAAAATGACACTTTTGACTTTAAACTCCTGTATATCCCTCCTGAAATAATGACCGCATAATGATCTGCTTGATATCATTAGTAAGCTGAAATTATTCTCTTTAAAATCGTTACATACGATTTTGTAAAGAAATTTTTTTCCTCCCATGATTTTCGTTTTAAAAACATGTAAAAAAAACGTTTTTTTTTTCATTTTTTACTTATCTGGCCGCCATTTCGTCAAAAATTATGAAACCTAATGTTAAAAAACACATTTTTAAGAGAAAAGAACAAACATTCGAAAGCTTTCATTGATTTTCTTGAAAAAAATTTTTGCAAACATTTTACGCTTTCAAAGTTTATAAAAAATTATATGAACTGTTTGAACCCTTGGCCCAGAGCGGCTAGGGATGATAAAAATAATTGGGCTTTGATTCAAAAACTAGGAAGTATAAACTTTTGAATGAGCTTTAGATCATACAAATCCAATCATTTTTCGCGGAAATATAACTATTTCAAAATTGGTAAAAAAATTTATCGTTAAAAATTATACTTTAATTTTTTTGATGAGTGTATTTTAAAGTGGGGAAGAAATCAACAGAAAGCACACCCTGTATTCGCCAAATATTACGATACTGTTATTCATGTTATATTCAAGTAATGTCCACGTTATTTATACTTATTTATAACACATGACATTAGTTGCATACAAATTAAAAAATAATCAATTTAAATATAATATGTTAATGAAGGATTGTATAAAACTCATTAATGTTTGATTTAAAATCTAAATGTATGTAAATTTATTTATATTATTTAAAACAGTTTAATGTAAATTGAACTGATAACAGCTAAAATATTTTATTAATCATTTTTTTTTAATTTAAAAGTGTTTACTGATACAGAGAAATAACTTAAAAATAGTCACAAATATTAGAAAAATATTACGTCAGATTTCTTGTAACTTGTCAATTATATATGTTCTTATTTAAATTTTATGACTGTAATAGGAATTTACAGTACATTGATATTACTATAATCGGGGAATATTTTAGGTGTTAATTTTTTTCTAAAATAAGCATATCTAATATTTGATTTATGATACTTATCCACCTACATAATAACTGATATTTATTTAATAAAAATAAAAACATTGATAAAAATAATAAAAACATGAAAAATACAAAACTATTTTTATATGACTAAAATTTTAATGCAATTTTGAGTTTTGGATTTTAATTTAACCTTGCATTGATACCCACAAGATATTTCTTATTGCAATTTTTTTTATATAATTTTGTCACCAGCTGTACAAATATTTTACTTTTTTGTGAAGATGAACCCAGTACATTAAAGGTATAATTTAAACTCACGATCGTTGTCTACATTAATAGGATATCTAATCAATATTATCTACACTAGTAAGATAAGAATGTAATAAATGTTGGTAACTCTGAAAAGGTCAGCATGATGGGATTTCAGGTTCAACCTTTTCTTTTTCAAATCTAAAGCTATATTTTTCGTTACAGATTCGTAATTAACGGGGATAAATAAGTAACTATTGTCTGAAATATTTTTTTTGAAAATGTCTCTTTTTATGATATGGGACAAAACAAACAGTAATATCTGGATTTTCAATAATTTTTTACTCTAAAACTATTAATTTTTAAAAATAATCGTAACAGACAAAAAGTTCTTAGATTTAAGCAAGAATTATCAGTGATTTTTTTAGTAATTCATTTTTTTCTTAAAAATAAAAAAAATTCTTTATAAAAAGTTGCATAGTTTTTTTTTAATAATTTTGAAATAAACATTTTTCTGAGAATTCTTGTCTAAATCTAAGCACATTTTTCCTCTTGTGATTTTTCTTATAAATTGAAAGTTTTTGAGTTAAAAATTATTGAATATTCAGAAACTTCTTTTGTTTTGCTCCATATAATAAAAAATGGATATTTTCTGAAAAAATGATTCAAGCAAAAATTGCTTATTATTCCTCGTAAATTACGAATTTGCAACAAAAAAATATGAATTTACATTTGAAAAAAAAATTTTACTTGAAAACTCGTTATAGTGGCCTTTTCAAGGTCAACCCATTTTGTCAATATTAAACCCCCTCAAAATCATGAAATTTTTGTCAGGAAAATAATCTCTGGAAAGTCCTTTAAAAAACACCTAAAGTACTTTTGAGATTTCAAGAAACACATTGGTGCAAGTTTCAATAAAATCGGTCTAGTTAGTAGTTTTTGAGATTACTTCGATCAAAAACTAATAAACATTTTACGAACGGTAGCATTATGACGTATCTTCGAAGCGAATTAAAAATCCAACCCTGCTCAAAATATCATATAAAAGATTTTGTGAAATATAAATCCAATGAAAAATAGAATGTTCGCTCCTTTTTCAATCAATTCAAAAAACGTCAGAAATCTATATTCAACAAAACAAACTAATAAAAGCTTTTAGAAAAAACAACAACAAATTTCTACAATAATATATTTAACCAGTTTGTGTCTAAGAAAATTAAAAAATTCCACATTTTTCCAATTATTCGCTTAAGTTGAATTGACTCATTTGTCGCAAAGATTATCAGAAGTTATGTTATGAATAATGACGAAAGCCTGAGAAAAGTGTTACATTTCTATACTTGGTCAACGGAATTTAAACATTAAGCCAATTTATTTGAATTTCTCATAAAAATAAATATTTAAAAAAAACGAGTTTTTTTTAAAAAGGCACATAAGACAAATACTTTCTTATTTTATACAATATAAAGTGCTGCTATATACATTATAATTTAATGTAATTAGTTATGGCTAGTGACGCACCTAGTGAAAATCATAGGAGGGGGGATAAAATTTTTTTTGTAATTACTTGTACCTATATAATTTTCATTTTTTGTTATATGAAATAATGTGTAATGAGATATTTAAAAGGGTTTGACTCCTTACCCCACTATTGGTACGCCACTGTTTATAGCACATATGTATTTATTTAATTAAAATAATTCAAAATCTCAGTATCAAGTACAGTCGATTAAAATCTTGAAGCAATTTTTATTTTATGTTAACTTAAATGTTACCAAATATAGAATATTTACTTTATTAATACACCTATACTAGATGTCAGATTTTCTATTTTTAATTGTACATTTTTCTGTTCTTGACAATTAACAATCGAATCTGAATACCTGGTTTTATAAACGAAATTAACTATTGTTAGCTAACATAAGCAATTGAAGGGTTTGCAGCAACAAGAAGTTAACTCCAGTTTTTATAATTTGTGGGAAAATAGAAAACACTGTAAAAAAAAATGGAGAATGTATTTAAATCGCCTTTGTCTTCGTCCAATTATTATTTGTCACCTACCACTTCATGTTTTGGCCAAAATCCATTGAGAAATTCGTCAAATTCGCAATTTCAGAGTCAATTTTATTGTGGACTTAACTCCTTTTTGGCCCAAATAGTTGAAAATTATTTTCTTTTTACAGTAAGGAAGCATTGAATAAGAACAATTTTCAAGAAAATTGGTTTATTTCAAGAAAGAACACAGTAACTAACTTTAGTACTAACTAACTTTAATCCCAAAAACACTCTTTTTAGTACATGAAAAAGAAACTCCAAAGAAAAAATAAGAATACAAAACTACCAAAACTACTCATCTATCAACGGTAGGTAACTCTTTGTTGAACCAAACGAAAGAATGATTTTTTTCCCCAAGAAACGCTTGTAAACTCTGTTTGGTCTAAAAATGGAGTTAACTCGTTGTTGCTGCAAACTCCCCAATTTCAAATTAGGTATCAAACCGTATCTACTTGAAGTATCATGTATTTAACACATTTCTCGCACGCGTGGTAAACAGAAAAAAAAACGTGATCTTATTGAAAATTTGAGATGGAAAAATGCTTAATAAATTTATCTTGTTAATATAACAATATTTCCTCAATATAATAATAAAAATTTTATTGAGGATATTTTATTAATTTGAAAAATATATCTTCATGTTTTTCATTTGTCAAATTAATAAATAATTTATTACACCAACTAACGAAACTCTCAAATAGATTAAACATAACGGTTGTATTAATAAATATTTATCAGTGTGAATATTTTTTACATCACCCAACTAGTGAAAGTGCAATTTTCGATATGGTAAATTCAGTGATGTATTTTTATATATTTTAAATATGATGTATTTAAAATAAGCGTCATTTTAAAATATATGTTTTCAATACGAAACAAAATTTTCACCGTGATAAGAACATTGTTAGTAATAATATACATTTATCAATAAGATAAACATGGATATTTCCATAATGGTAAAAAATTATCATTTTACAAACAACCTCTATCGGAGCCAAATCGACCACGGATTTTTTACATTGATTACATTTTTTAACACATAGACAAATTATTTTTTACAGTGTAAGTAAACACGAACGGTATTAAAACAGTGGCGGTATTATAAAAATTATCTCGTACAGTCAGAATCACCAACTGTATTATAAATAAATTCGAAAACAAAAACAAAAAAATCACAAAATTACAATACCAGACATTAAAAGCTAGAAAAACTAAGCTATAATTTGTTAATAAAAATTAAAATGTTTTGTTTTTCCTTAAATATTTAAACCAGAAAACAAAAACGTAATAAAATACTTTTTTTTTAATTAATAAAATTCTGTAATCTACAAACCTTAGGTATGTTTATTTATAAAAAAAAAACATACAATTAATTAAAAACATTTTACTTATGTTACAATTTTGTGTTAAACATTATTATTCAAGGATAAAGATTATTTTTTGTATAATTTTATATTTTGTTATTCAAAACAAATATTTTGATATGAACTTTTACATATATAATTTATCATTTTAATTATAATTGTTCTAAACCAAAACATTGAAATGGTTTATAAATTTCAACTGATACGAATAATATAGTTTTATGTAAAAATCAAAATAAAAATAAATGCAAGCAATTGAAGGAAAACGAAAATATATCAAAACTAATTATTTGAAAAAAAAAATTTATAGAAACAATAGCTTGTTATTAAAAGCGTATAATAAATATTAAATATTTTGGTGGTAGATTTTATAATATAATAAAATTTAATTAAGTAATGTACACCTTTAATAATCTTCACAAAACATTTTATTAATTAATATTTATCATTTAAAACAATTGAAATTTATTTTTTGATCGAAATGATACGCCACTTACTTTACGGAGTACATTTTACGGAGCACATTGGTAACACCGAAAAAAAAAACAGAAACATCGTGTCTTTAAAATACTTTGTATTTAAAAATGTATAGGGTTTATTGCTTTTTGGTCATAAAAACACCGTGTTTCTGTTTTGTTTTCTCGGTGTAAACGCCGCATTATATCTCTCTTTGTTTTAACTTATGTCCAACTTATACATGGGTTGTTTTTTCACACATCAAAATTAGTACTCTTACGGGGATGAAAGTCTCTTTTTTTTCAAAAAAGAGAAAAATAGGAAATTTTTCTCGAAAAAAGAGACCAAAAGAGAAATTTTCTAGCTCTTGAATAGGTTATCTATGGATATATTTTTTAACGTTTAATCTAGAAATTTTTTTTTTACTTTTTTGCGCTATTATTTCTTACTATTAAGAACAAAAACATTCCAGAAAATATTAAGGACCTAAAAGACAACATATTCTGGGTATTTTATAAGAAAAAATATATATAATTTAATAAAACTACAAACTATATTTTACCATAAGAAATACATAACTTTATCAAAATTTAACTCGTTTTTTTACTTTTCTGTTTTCGCTTCTCTTAAACTGAACAATTTTATTTTTTAAATAGAATTATAAGCTAAAATTGAATAAAATATGTTCAATAAAATAAAATCATAAGCTAACAAATAACAAACAACATGAAATCTGTCAAAAAAGAGGATGTTTTTGAAAAAAGAGTACTTTAGGGCCGGCTTCCAAAAAATAGAGGAAAAAGGAAAAAAAAGGAGCGCTAGTATCCCTGCACTTACTAAAAAAATCAGTACGTTATACAGGCGTTAGTTATGCCTGTACCCAAAAATGTAAAATATAGTCAAAATATTGCTTCAAAAACATGAATAATGATATCTTAATATACATGAATATTGTTTTATTACCTTAAAAATAAAGAAGCGATAAAATACAAATACATTTACATAAATAATTATTTATAATTTATTTCTGAATGCAAATTCAAAATACCTTTATAAATCATATGCTAATAAGAAATAAATTTCAAATATGTCAATTAAAGAGAACACACTGTATCTTTATAGATGTTGTTAATGACACGAATCAACTGTTTTTATTGTTGCAGTTAATGATATTCGCCTCATTGATAACCACAACAGTGAATGTACATTCAACTGAACCCTGAATACATAATCATTTCAATTGAAAATGTTTCATTCGTGATAAGGTAATGAGAATTAAATGAGGGTCGTTCAGATCAAGAAAAAAACAAAACAATATATTTATTTATGTATTTACTAATTAATTGAAGACTATACAGTAGAAATCGGTTATAACCACATCGGTTAATACGACGTATTGGCTTTAACGATTCAAAATAAAAGTCCAACTGACTGAAAAAATTTAATGTTAATTTTTAACATAAACATAAAACAGGACGAAATTTCATTCTGTGAAAAATTAATCAGTAACGTAGTACTTAATATTTCATACCAACAGTATCAAAAAATACTTTACTAATATAGTTTCGATCATTTTTTTGGATTGAAACCTGAAAAATCGTAATTTAAATTGAAATTCACTTTTATTTTCTTTTTAAATTCTTTTACTGAAAAATTGGACTTCAGAAGCTACAAAACAAACTGTCAAAAATAATATGTTTATATGTTTGTTTTAAAGTGTGATAAATCTATTTAAACAAGATAAATGTAAACATACTAAATAATATTTACTTAATTTAGCATAACTTGTAATTTTATCACTTTTGTTTTTTTACTTAAAATATTATTTTTCACACATAATTGTGCAACAGACAGACAGCTAAGGTATTCTATTTTTCGAATTTATTTATTTAAATATCCGTTCATAAACCGGTTGATGGCATATGTTGATGATATTTTCAAATAATTAATTAATTAAATAAATATGTTATCTAATACGTTTCAGTAAATTGCAATATTAAGTATTCAAAACACTTCCGTCATTTCTTATCTGCCATTTTTGAAAGGTATATATTATATATGTAGAAATATATAGAAAAAAACAGTCTCGAATCAACACATGAATTGTTCTACTAAAATTGAGTGGAGTTTGTTCCTAAAGGGTTAATAAAAAAAAATTAAAAATTTGATTTTTTAATCAAGCAGGCCTAGATAATTAATATCAAGTGTCTTTTGATAATTATCAAAGCCTATTTGATTTAGACAAATCAAAATATAAAATATTTTTCTATTTTTTTGGGACACACTGTATAAAATAATTAATTAAAATAATATGAGAGTTCATTTTAATTACTAATTAAAAAAAAATCTTTTCAAATCATCTCGTTAATATTTTTCATTCCATTCAAAAATCGTCTATTAATTTTATCCTAAAAATAAAATTAATTAAGTTTAGATATTTTTATTTTTATGACAAAAAACCACAAAGTTAATTAGATATTTCAGTTTCACTCAATTTAATTAACGTCAAAAAATTGATAAAACGATAAAAATAAATTTTTGAAAAAAAATTTTTTTTTTGTAATTACCAAGCATTTTATTCAATTAATTCTTAATTAGATCCAACTATAGTAAAATATATAAACATTACCGTCTCGCTAATCTATTATTAGTATTAATTAATTATACATAATAAATTTAAACGGAAAATAAATCTAACAGGTAATAATATTTTTTCAATATAAGCATTAAATAAATATTAATGAAACATAATATTTTCATATATAAATAACATATATTATTTATTACTCTTTTTTAAACAAACAATAATAAAATATATTCAAATATCATTAATAATAATTGCATTAAAATATTTATTATTATTCCTTAACAATTTACTGACGACAACTTTTTCTTTTTTTTAAAATCATAAAATCTTGATATAAAAATTCATCAATAGATAAAAAATATTATCAAGCACGTGCAATATCTTAAAAATTAACACAAGTACAAAAAAAAATACTCTGCCTTGTAAATGCACGGTGCTTCCTCGTGTTAATTCATCAAAGGTAGTTAATTATTGAACAATTTAAATAAAAACCGATAAAGTATTCAGATGAACTGCCTGTCATTGGTTAACAATTTAATTTTCATACGATTTTAATAAAAAAATTTAATTTGACATTTTTCTTAATACGCGCCTGGTTATTATGTCGTATATTTTGAATTTTTTGGCAATTTCAATCAAAATCATTATTTTTCTGCTATACGAATGTCAAAATGACATTTTAAACGTCAAAGTGACATTTAATATGTCAAAGTAAATAGCAGTTTTAAAAAAACAAATGACGATTTTCTTAAGTCAAATTGAGATAGATCTTTGTAAGGGAATATTTTACAACAAACGTAGGTGACCTATATTATAGAGAATTGAATGCTCTACAAAAAAGGTTCTATAAAATTTTCACGTAACATGTGTCTTTCTTGAGATATCTTCAAAAAATAAATCTTTTGTGATGTCACCCCTCCCCCTTACACACAAATTTAATTATTTTGAAATGGGACCGTCCTCAAGCCAGACCCAACCAACCAACCAAGTTTCATCAATATCGGTTCAGTGGTTCATGAGTTAAGCGTGTGACAAGGATTGGGGGACAGACACACAGACAGACAGACACACACACACACACACACACACACACACACAGACAGACAGACACGGAACAAAAAGTGTTTGTCTTGACCTGAAACGGATAGATCCGGTAAAATTTTTAAAATCGGAGAACAAATTTTTTTTCTCGTTTTAAAACGATAACGAAGCTTCTCGTATCTTCGATATTGCGAGGAAGCAATAATAATAAAACGGTCGTCAAATTATATTTATTACAAAATATTTTTTTTATGCGTGTCCCGCAACAAGGTTACATTTCTGGTCACTTTAAACTAGTGTCAATTTTTTTCTTGTATAAAATTAACATAAAAATTCATCAAAATATAAAATATTATCAAGTACGCAATATCTTAAAATTTTAACACAAATGAGCCGGCCAGATGCAAAACCTGCTATCCACATATTTTAAGATTTTGAGATTTTTGTATCTTTGGATTCTACTCGTCTCAGAGTACAAGTATTATAGTAAATTGGGCTGAAAACCCGACAAAAATCTCTTAAATTTAAATTTGAAAGATTAAGTCGGTTGCAGAAATAGCTATATTTTTGGTGAACTAACATAAAAATTATTTGAATAAAAGTAATAAATTTTGTATCGAATTGAGACAAGAAAAAAACATGACAGGTTTTGGATCCAGACACATAAAAAAGACATAAGGATATTTTACCTAGAAGCTGCAAAAACAGTTTATGCAATTTTTCTAGAAATCTGTTCAAACACACATAGCAGGTTTTGCATCTGGACTACTCAAATGCAAAAATAAAAAATATAAAAAACCTTCCCTTGTAAGGGTTCATAACACCCCTCCCCCAACCTTATCAAAAAATACAACAGCTGAAACTAGTGTCAATTTACATATTTTAAAATAATTAATTAGCAAAAAAAACTTACGTAAATATCGCATTCAACACCCCCAGCTCCCCCCTGTAAGGGTGCATAGACCCCATTTTTCCCCAAATTAATGGACGCTCCTTAAAATATATTTTTTAAATGTACAAATTTTATTCTAACAATAAAATAAAATAAAACTGAAATACCTTTAGATCCATTCATTTTACCAAAATCCGTTGGTGTATTGGCAAACGTAACTACAGTTGCCGGCATTTGTGATTAAAAAAACAGCAATTAAAGATCGATAATAAAACAATTGATTCACTTAAACTCACTTAAATCAAGCACACTACACTGTTATCTTAATAATACAACCTAACATACAAAAACGCCGTGCGCTTACAGACAGATACAATTCGCTACAGTGATTAGTAAAGTAACTTGCAAGTTGTCTGAATAGCATTTACCGTGCCTTCATAAAGTGGGGACACTGGAATATACTGCGTTCATCATGATGACGGTAATGACATCATCACCTGGATGATCTTTGCTGCATAGGCGTACTTTCTTTATATAAAATAAGTCATCTTATTGGATTAAGTGGTATGAACAGTCAGAGGCGTAGCTAGGTAACCAAAGGCCCTAACTGAATTGTTTAGGTTTGATCAAGTCAAAATATAAATACTTTAAAGCAGTGTTTCTCAACCATTTAGTATTTACGACCCATTTTTTTTCACAATTCTCATCGCGCCAAAAAAAAGTACATAAACAGAACACACGATTTCCTTCCGAAGGTGGGAGAAATTTTCGCTAGTTAAATTTGGGTTTGCTAGTCAAGGACTGAGCTTGGGGGCCCCGGTGCACGGCACCGTCTTGCCCTATGGTAGCTACGTCAGAATTTGAGGTGTTTATTTTACAAAAAGAAATCGGTTTGATGGATTCATATCAAATTTTGTATACATGTTTAGTTCATTAATAAATACTTATTTTTTATTTTGTTTTTAATTGTATAATTTTGCATAATGGTCCATTGAAAATGGCACCTCTTAAATCTGACCTCAGTGGCGTTGACAGCAATTTGTTCAAATGAAACATCCGAGGACAAAAAAAATGAAAAAGATTTTTAAAATATATGTTATTAGCTATAGCTGGACGTCCTGGACTTAGGGGATTTTTAAAATATCGTTTAGAAATATAATAACGGTCATTTGAAAAAAAAATCAAAATTTTCATGTATTTTTATGTAGAAAATTGTTTATAAAAATAACAATAAATAATCTGCCGTGTGCCACAGGACTTTCTTATACGTAATAATGACAGTGAACAGTGTACGTGATTTTTATTTTAGTGAAGGATATTTCTGACAAACTAATAAAAGATAGAGTAAAATGAATGAGACATAAACTATAGAAATATTATTTTATACATTATGTATCGAACGAATTTTGTTTAACATAATTACTAACAATAAAATGGAAACGGATGTTTACTCATGTAATTTTTTGAATTTTTTGAAATAAGACAAAAATGTTTTAGATAAAAAATGTCGAGTATGTTATTATCTATAATTTATTCCCCATACATTTTTTTCCAACACTTATGATTTAGCCAGAAATATTTTTTTTAAAATCATTATTTAGAATAATCTATACTGGTTGCTGGGTGCTTTGACCGTACGGATCACGACTAATACCGTCAAGTCGCACGACGACTACTGCAAACTAAATGAATTAGAGTATACAGTGTTTATTCTCAGTATTACGTATAAGAAAGGCCCATGGTACCTATGGCAAACACGTACAGTCTCTGTAATACGTATAAGAAAGTCCCATGACACTCATGGCAGATATTTCTTCTCTGTTATGAACCATTTGAAATGTACTTAAAATCGAATACTTAGTAAAAAAAAAAAAAAATTAAATTTGTTTTTTTCAAAAAAATGAATAGAACATAAATTATAGATAATAATATTACCTACAATTTTGAACTTGGCCATTTTTCTCTAATTCGCACTGTTTCAGTGTATTTCGAAAAATTCAAAAATCGATGTAGGTAAACATCCGTTTCCGGTTGAATGATCGTTTTCAAAAATAGGAGGTTTTCTTCCCAGGCAAAAATCAATCTTAAGTATAAAATTCCACCTTTCTACGATTTGTCGTATTTGAGTTACAGCGTCTACAGACAGACCGACAGACCGACAGACCGACAGACCGACAGACAGACAGACAGACACACAGACATCATGGCGAAAATAGTCAGAATGGATTCAGGGAAGGTCAAAATTAATAATTCCATCAAAATCCGGATTTCGAAAAAAATCGCGTTTACTATACTTACTTATACTATATGTATATTTCATATACATTGGTATAAGAAAGTAAAAAGGATAAAAACGACTACGTCCGGTTGAAGAGGTACATTTCCTCTACAAAATCCATTTTGAACCAAATCGATCGGACAAAAACTGTCTTAGTTATGCTGTCAACCAGGTCAAAAAAAGTGATTTTGAGTAAACGGCGTTTAAAGTTTTGGAAGAGATAAATCGAATATATAGCATGACAGCATTTGGCTCTCTTTTCGAATACTTAACGTTCGAATTTTCATCTGAAACTTGAGATACATATTCATTGGAGTGTAAACTAATAATTTATAAACAAATTAAAAAAACATTTTTTTGAAAACTTTACACTGTTCATACTTCATACCCCTTAAGTTTTTGAAGGATATTGTAAATAGATTTTTTTTATTTTTGGGTTTTATCCCACGTTGCACTGTAACTAACATCACTCGACGTTTCGATCAACACCTCGTAGTCTTCTACAGGGCCGCGCCGACCCTCGGCAGCGCCTGTGTGCGAAACCTATGAAGCGCCTTTTTGTTAGAGTTCCGAAAAAAACTATAGGAACTCATTTAGTTTTGCTCTATCTATCTTTAAAAAAAGATTAAATTCCCATATAAATCGTAGTGAGAATGACTACGGAACCCTAGCATGTGCGAAGATAAATTACGTTTCACTTCCAGAAAAATAAAACGCGAATTAAATTATTTAATTTTTTAAAAGTAATAATAAATATAGTATGAGACGCTCAGCGACTAACCAAAAAAATCCCAAACAGAAAAATAGGTTTTAATAAATGAGGTTTTATTAACTTGTGTAATTTTTGCCGTATAGCTTTATTGCATTTGATAGGACTTTTTTGTTCACTTTTGGTGAGATGCAATAGCTGAACACTATAAACCACGCAACGTTTTAGTTTCTAAAACTAATTCTGGCCTACCTGCTGCTTAGATCATTTTGGCATAAAAGTTTTTGTGAATATCTTCTAAATAAGAATTGTTTTTGGCTTTCATTACGTAATGGTAGCTTGAAACGCTTAGGCCATTTTAGTTTCTTAAAAATTGGAAATTCTGGATCATAGTTGAGTGCAGGTAATTTTGTATCAGTTTTAATTTAGAAAACGACCTTTCTGCATTTGCTATTGCAACTTTTCACCACATTATTGTTTAATTTAAAAAAAAGTTCGATGCGATTTAATTTTTTCTTCTATTTCTTTCGATTAATTATTAATTTTAATGATTGGCGCTGGTATTTTATTAAACCCAAAAGGCGCCTCGCGGCGCCCCTGATGCCCTGGCGCCTGTGTGCGCCGCACACTTCGCACATATGGGCGGCGCGGCCCTGGTCTTCTACAGAAGTAAAATGTCGTGTCCAACCCCGAAAGTGTTTTCACTTCCTATACATGAAAATATCTGCCAAAAAGTCCAAAAGAACTGTATAAGTTTGACACCCCATTTGAAAGTGCTTACTAGCTAACAAATTTGTTAGGTCCTTTGTAATACCGGACATAAGTATTCCGTTTGACACAAAAATGGTAATTAATACGAAATTTTGAATACGTAATACTTTCTCAAAACGGCATTTATTCATACGGATTTAATCTTCATACAAATAAATACACATTAATAATAAATAAGCAAATGTCAAGGTCTTATGCACAAAAATAAAAAAGCATTATTATTCTGAGTAGAATCAATAACCTTAACAGGTATGAAATAAAACTTATTTATAAATTGCGCTTAAAATAAATACATACAAACCATAGATCACAATCAGACGTTCAATGTCATTGCCAAGTAACGCAGCGGCGTATAAACTAGAGAACAATCGCTGGAAGCTATCATATGTTCGCGGATCTTGGCTGCTGATTATATCTATAGTATATACTACGTCAATATGCTATTTCTTGCATTGATAAAAAAGTGAGGTGCAAGTCTAACGAAAGAAAAATATATTTCCAGTTTTCCAGGGTGGCCAGTATTTCTCTGGAACAAATTCCCCTGACTTTTCCCTGTTTTCCAGGAGAATTTTTACCGTTTTTCCCTGTTTTTTATATTTAAAATTTAGATAAAAAAAACCTAAAAAATTGTCACAAAAGGTCACATAGATAAAATTTAAATATTTGTGAGAATTTGTATTTTTATAAAAAATTCCCTGACTTTTCCCTGTATAGCAAAATTCCTTGACTTTTCCCGGATTTCCAGAAACTGACCACCCTGATTTCCTAATTAAATAAACTCATATGATCAATAGCGGAATAAGTTGGGGTTGTCACCCACGACTCCCAATTCTCTTCAAATAATTTCAGTGAAGAAAGAAATTAAAATTGCTTGAGGAACAAAAAAAAATGTATTTTCAAAAATAAACAATTTTTATATTCAGTCAGAATCCATAGATAAAATAATATATAATAAATATAATTAAATATAATAATAATAATCAAGGTTAGTAAATACACAGGTTGCCTCATTACTTTCTAACCTATCAGCTTGGGCACCCCTGATGACGTGTTTCGAGGCTACATTTGTAATTTCCCTTCTCCTCATTTTGGCACCCCAGATGACGTATTTCCCTCTCTCACGCCAAATAATGAGACTACCTTATATTTTACATAATATCTTGACAGCACATAAAAAATACACGCATTAGCACATTCATAGATTAAGTTCCAACTATTTAATCTTACATGCAGCATGCAGTGTTGAACGTCGTGCACATCCCACGTTTTCTTAATAAATAATCGATAATAACTGGTTTCATTTAATATATATCATATCACCTTATGCTTCTTAATAAAATGTGGACTACATATATACAGGCTGGCCCTAAAGTCACAACACCATTTAAAATTCCAATAACTTTATACAGTTAATTTTTTTTTATTTGATTTCAAATTATTAAAGCGTTATCCTTCGAAATTAATTATGGAGAAATTCACGACAGAGCAATTGTGCTAACGCAAAGAACTTACATTCGTAATTTTGGGGTCAGAAAATCACCACATAAACAAACTATACTTCGTTTATTCCAACGGTTTTAAAATTAACTGCTCCAGACTTCTTTCTGTGGAAGTATTTGAAAGACAAAATATACCGTAACAATCCTCGAACCATTCAGCAATTGAAGGCAAACATACGTGAAGAAATTTAAGGAATAAGCCAAGAAACATTACGACAGGTGATGATTCACGCTTTAGAAAGAGCGCGTCAGTGTTAAGCGCAAATTGGTGGTTATTTAAAGGATGTAATTTTCAAAACTAAATACCATTTATTTCCAAGAAGTGTGTTTTCTGTTTATGAAAGAATAAAAGTGAATTATTACGAAATGAAAAAGTTATTATGTGACTTTTAGGCCAGCCTGTACTTATATACATATGTATGTATTATGTATGTATTTGTATAATGTACAATACAATGTACATTAGTTTCAAGTGTTGAAATACATACATCTATTGAAAAGCATTAGATCATTAGATGGGATGTTGCATATGGACCAATCATGTTAATAACCGGTTTAATTTACCGTTAATATTAATTGTACCTACTACATCTTCTTGGAAACTGTACGTAATATACGATATCCAACATTTGTTTGTGACAATTTATTTCAAAGCAATTTTTAATTCATATGCTCATATTATAAATGTATAAAAATAACTATGTCTATTTGTTTCCTTTTCACAGCTGAACTGATCTTGATGAAATTTGGCAGGGAGATAGCTTGCATCCTGAGGAAGGATATAAGCTACTTTGTATACCAAAAATTTATTTAAAAAAAATACAAATTCCACTCGCAACAGCTTGATAATTATAATTCAAATAAATTCTAAACTAACTTTAGTGATGCACATATATTAAGCTATACTCAGTACTCTGCTATACGACCACCCACTACACGACCGCTCCGTTACCTATACAATGTGCCGACAATTCTAACCAACGTCCTTATACCACCGTGACTGCTATATTTCTGCGATTTTAAATTCACCAATCAACGTTAAAGTCGGCGCGAGTGTACTGTCATATCAAAACACAAGAAAATATCTCAAAATTTAAGCCCAAAAATAATTTTTTAAATAATATCTAAAAATTGTTAAAAAAATGTTTTTGATCACATTAAAAGATTTTTTCATCGGCCCCTGATATTGTTCTCATTTTTTTATTCCTCAATTCTATCCTCTGCAATCTGTTAATTTGAATAAACAAATAATAAATTAACAGTTTAAAGTAGAAATAGAGACTGACAGGTATTTCGTGGGAAGTTGTTTTTTGAACCGAATATAGCAAGTTTTAATAAACTGGATTATAGAGTCTCTTAAAATTTGACCACTTGTTGCACCAATGGAAATTGTAATAAATTATATAAAAAAATCTAACTGCAACCTGCGTACACTTTTAAAACTTTACTTACAATTAGTAAACTTATGTCCGGTATCATAAAGGGGCTAGAAAATTTGCTAGCTATAGCAAGCACTCTCAAATAAGGTATCAAACTTATATGACAGTTCTTTTGTAGTTTTTTTAAGACTTTAACAAGTTTCTCGCACGCATTATATATAAACACCAACGGTATTAAAACAGTGGTGATATTATCATAGGTGGGCACAGTTAATCGAAAATTTAACTTCGTTAATCGTTAATCCGTTAATAAAAAAGTTAACTTCGTTAACCGTTAAAGCGTTAAAATTCCAAAAAAGTAACGGATGTTACAGTTAACCGAAAATTCGAAAATTTAACGAAAGTTAAAGTTAATCGTTAAAAAGTTAACCATCCAAAATGTTTGAAGACATTTTTTTGCTTTTTCGACAACTTTCTTGTGTTTTTCTGTGTTTTTCATATCAAACAACCATTGAAACAGACTAAGTTAACGGAAGTTGAATTAAACAGAAGTTAACAAAAGCGTTAACATTTTTTTGAGTTAACTTAAAACTTAATCCGTTGACCATTTTGTTAACTTCGTTAATTAACGATTAACGGATTAACGAGTTAATGCCCACCTATGGATATTATGAAAATGATCACGTATGGTCAGAGTCACGAACTGTGTTACAATACGTTGAAGTATCACTGTTATAAATTCCATAACAAATCCATAGATACTATCACAAAATTAAAACCTCATTTGAGAGTGTTAAACTATAGTCTCATTATTAATTGTACCAAAGTTATCAAAATGTAAGTATAAGGTTACTCGATCATTAGAGCAATGTATCGATAAAAGTCTAAAATTTTAATATGTTATTTATGGAGAACTCATATATTTTATTCATTTTTATTTAAAATATTGGACGTATGGTTTTTAGTAATTGGATATTAAAAATAGAGTTTTTAACACACGATAAATGAGAGAACTTGCTGAATGTGCTCTATTTATTGAAATTCTACACAATTGGCTATATATGTAGAGACGTTTTAAAACTAATTATTCGAAACTTCAACCCTTTTAAATACTATAAAAATTATAAAACAAATATATTCGCGTGTAATTTATTCAAAATAATGAAAAACTAGCTCTGCCATTACAGCAAATTAGTACATGTTACTATTATATACCGTTCTGTCTATTTCAATTTTCAAATTAAATTAAACTTTTTTTACTTTTAATAACTAACAAAGTTAAATATTCCATTAAATGTAGGTACATGTGTTCTGAATATAAATTAAAAACAAAATTTTTCGAAACCATTTTTTTTACAGTGTGCTAGACGTATAACCTTAAGTATTTCTTATAAGAATTCTTACATTTATATATTTTAAATTTTAATTACTCTACGAGCCGGTACTGTTTATATTTTTTATTAATTTTAAACGATTAACAACGATTGTAAATTGGTAACAAAAAAATAACTAATGTTTAAAATTACCTTGACTTCTTATTGTTAGTACAATGTAGATACTTATATCTTTATTAATCGATTAAATATTATAATGCACGTTTTGTATTATACAATTGTTTTCCTAATAGCATTTTTTATGCAAACTATTGATACATTTTTTTTTACATATTATTGTATTAAATTGATCATATATTAGTTATGTGGGATGAAAGGTCGCTAAGATCGTTGCCACTATTAAATTTTGTGGGCTTAACTGATAACCAATAAACTGTACTTTAATTAATTTTTTAAATCTGTTATTTGTGTCGATGAAGATTTTTTTTATACCAAGTGTTTATTAAGGACTTTATATTTCCAAAATAACGAATTTTCAGAGAAAATGTTCCAGATAAAAGTGTCATGGATTTGAAGGGGCTAAATATTGACAACATGAGTTGACCTTGAAAAGGTCACCATGGGTTTTCAGGTTCAACTTTTCTTTTTCAAATCTAAATCCATATTTTTTGGTGTAGATTCGTAATTTACGAGGAAAACTAGGCAACGTTTACCTGGAGATTATTTTTTTAGAAAATGTCCATTTTTATGATATGGAAAAAAACAAAAACAAATTTCTGGAAAGAAGTGCTTAGATTTAGGCAAAATTTCTCAAAGAATTAAAAAAAATATATTATAAATAAAAAAAAAAATGTTTTTTAAGAAATTGTTTTAAATTAAAAAAATACGAATTACAAATAAATAAAAATTATCCGATAATTCTTGTTAAACTCGAAGCACTTTTTGCCTCTTGCGATTATTTAAAAAAAATAATAGTTTTCTACTAAAAAATTATTGAAAATCCAGAAATGATTGTTTGTTTTGCTCCATATCATAAAAAATGGACATTTTCAGAAAAAATGTTTCAGACAAAAGTTATTTATTTTTCACCATTAATAACGAATCTGTAACAAAAAATATGGGTTTAGATTTGAAAGAGAAAAGTTGAACCTAAAAACCTATCATGGCGACCTTTTCAAGGTAAACTCTTAATGTCAATATTTTCAATATTCCAGTCTGGAATCGTTCGGCTTCCGATGAGGACTTCTTGTGAAGTCGAAACACGTGTCGAGTGACATAAATTTTGTGGTTAAGGTGTATTTTTAGTTTAAGTGATTTAGCCTCTTCAAATCCATGAAACTATTGTCTGGAATATTTTCTCTGAAAATTCGTTATTTTGGAAATAACCCGCTGGAAAGTCTTTTAAAAAACACCCGGTAAATACAAATAATGTTCTTTTGTACGTAACCCCCATAAAAATGGCCCCTATAAAAGAGTGTTAAAACAATTTCTTAGTAAGAAGGGGCCGGCAGAAAACTTCTAACCTGGTGGTCCGCTAATATTAGCAATGTTTAGATTGAATCCGAAAAAATTGGTAAAAAAAATTTACGCGAACCGATTTTGTATAAATTATTGTATAAATTATTTTTTTTACTTCCTAACGCAATTATATTTTTTAATTCATTTTTATTTTTAGATAAATATTGAGAAATACTCGTAATTTAAAAAAACACATGATGTAGTGTCAAAGTTAATAAATAAATTAGATTACTATATTTGATAACCACAAATAATATTTGTTTATTTATATTTTCCAATCAACAACTGTCAATTTATTTTTATTATTATTTTAACACGTTATTTGTTTATTACACGTACTGTACATTCATTGTAAAAAATCAACTGTACAAAATATTAAATATTTTGTTACTGTCATTAAAATAATATCCATTGGAGAAAAAATAATGGAAAATATATTTTTTATTATTAGTTAATAAAATCATAAAAATATGTTCTAAAAAAATTAACACCTATATATTTATTGGTCATATACCAATGCAAAAAATTATTCTTCATAAAAGGTTATCTTCAATTAGATATATATACAGGGTGAGTCATATCAGGTGGAACAAACTTAAACCGTTGATTGGGAAAAATATTTCAAGCAAAAAAGTTCATATAAACATGTGTCCGGAAACTCTTCGTGAGGGAGCTACAGACTCCCAAAGATTTTGACTAAAATTGGTTTTTCTTTAATATCTGGAGAACCCATTGTGATACAGCAATGAAAATTAATACCTGGATTAGTAATAATACGTGTTATCGATTTCCAGTATCAAACAATGGTTATTTAGACCAGGGATGTATGGGGCCTGTGGGCCCTCTGATTTTTATCTAGTATTTTTTTGTTCTTCACTTTTTTCTTATGTTTGGTATTTTTATAAGGTCATATGATACAAAATACACATACATATACATTGTTAAGTTGTCATAAGATCAACCGATTACGAGAAATACGATGGGGAAGATAGTTTTGCAGAATTTAACTTAATACGGATACTAAAAATTACACAAAATAAATTTATATTCTTGTTCCAGTACTAAAAATAAGAAACATAGTTGGTGTAAATATTCCTCTTAATATGACTCCTCATAAAATTATAGCAAGTTTTATTACTTTAATTCGTGCTTTATTAATTGACTAAAAAACGAAACTAAAAATGTTATCTATTGTTAAGGATGCATTTTTTTAGGTATATTTACATACACATTTATTCTTGTTTTTAATTATAGAACAAGAACATAAATTTATTTTGTGTAATTTTTAGTATCCGTATTAAGTTAAATTCTGCAAAACTATTTTCCCCATCGTATTTCTCGTAAACGGTTGATCTTATGACAACTTAACAATGTATATGTATGTGTATTTTGTATCATATGACCTTATAAAAATACCAAACATAAGAAAAAAGTGAAGAACAAAAAAATACTAGATAAAAATCAGAGTGCCCACAGGCCCCATACATCCCTGATCTAAATAACCATTGTTTGATACTGGAAATCGATAACACGTATTATTACTAATCCAGGTATTAATTTTCATTGCTGTATCACAATGGGTTCTCCAGATATTAAAGAAAAACCAATTTTAGTCAAAATCTTTGGGAGTCTGTAGCTCCCTCACGAAGAGTTTCCGGACACATGTTTATATGACCTTTTTTGCTTGAAATATTTTTCTCAATCAACGGTTTAAGTTTGTTCCACCTGATATGACTCACCCTGTATATATGCATGTAGAACGAATGTTATTATTTTATTATAATTAACATACGATAAACAAATAAAATTTTTGGTACTGGCCCATTATATCCCACGATGTTTGAAAAAGGCAAGTGCCATTTATAATAAAATTAGCGCCAATGTGAGTAAAGTGAGTACTATTAGTTTAATAGGTAATTAAGGTAGGTAATTACACTATGCAACAAAAACAAAAATCACAGATTGAATAGGTGATTTAAAAGGTATTTGTCATGCCGAAACCGAATTCGTTGCCCAAATGATTCCATCACGTCAGGATTTTTAGATATCCGAACCTATGACGATTTTGGCAATGTTAGGGAATTTATTACTAACAATAAGTAGGTCATTTTTTCTGAAGTTTTCTTTCATGATTTCCAATAGTACTATATTTTCTCTTTAACATTTTACTATGCGATTTTTCTTTACCGAAATATACTACTTTGAAGATATATGTAGTAAAGTTCATTCCTCTACCAAAAAAAAAACATATTTTTATTTACCCTAAACTACCCTATTAAGTATTATATTAAAATAATAGGCATGTAAAAATAAATATATAGGTAGTTAATATTTTTCAAATTTTTGTATTTTTCTAATAAATTTTTATGACTAATCCTTGGTATAGAAGGAAGTAATAAAAAATATTATTATCGAATAATTGATTTTCTTCAATTCATTGTCTATTTATAATAGTATTTTATCATTAATGTAAATTGTACCTATACAACTTTATTTAAGTACCTATATAAACTTTAAAGTAATGTAAACATAGCTAATTTATATCAACAACTTTCGCAAATAAATTACAATTTTATGTAAAATTTTCAAAAATTTCTATATAATTTAAATAAGAATTTGTCAAAGAATATAAAATCTAAAAGTATGAGTCAAAACAACTATTTTTGCTATTTTTCTTTATTTGGATTGTAAACCCACGCTCCTCATCTATAGGTCATTTTGATATATTTACTTATATATAATTTTTACAGAAATAGGTGCATACAGTTAAATAAACAAATCAATTAAGGCTGATCAAAATTATTTATCTATTTTCAAAATTGTATAATTTCTTACCCTCCTTTTTATTAATGAATATTTACGAATTCGAGGGGGGGAGGAAGTCTGATTCATACTCCGTATTTTCAAATGCAATCTATACCCCACATTTTTTTTTAATTTTGAAATGCTAACTTCGCAAATATCATTAATGTCCGGTATCAGCAAAATTTGCTGGCTAGCAAGCACTCTAAAATTAGATATAAGATTTGCTATGGAATTTAGAGCAGTTATTCGCAGCGTGCGCGATGACAGCGCCAACTAACGGGTGGACTTTAGTATCAACTTGGGTGGACTTTGGCGTACTAACAAACAAATAATTTCAATAAAATATCGTAATATATACATTTTAGACGATTATTTATGACTATTGGCTATGTGCACGAAGTCTATTAGCGCCGCTAGCGGGTAATAGAGAAGGATTGAATGGATTCAAATTATCTTTTTATCATTGTTTAATATGTTTAATACCGTGAAATTTTTTATTAAACAAATAGCATTTAATTTAGCTGTTTGCATATAATATAAATAGTATAGCATAAAAGGTACGTGAAAATTATTTATTTTGGGTATATATGTATCTTTTTCTCTTTAATTATGACGTATAATAGAGAAATAATTAATTCGTTTACATTGACAGCCTAACCTCAAATTTTGGCGCCGATAATTTTACAATACACCAATACCTCGCTTTGCGTCGTTTCGGTTTGCGTTTTTTTCGAAGTTGCGTCGCTGCTGAATTAGTACTAATTTTCACTGTGCGTCGTTAAATTTTCAAAGTTGCGTTGTTTTGGATTCGAATCTTTAATTTTTTTTAATTAAAACGAGAGTAACTTAAATAATTCACTTTGCGTCGTTTCAATTTGCGTCGTGTTTTTTTGGAACGTAACCACGACGCAAAGTGAGGTATGGGTGTATTGCTCACCACGAACACTCACATCGACATTATTTATAACTCCACCCCCTTGCACATAGTCTATAGTGGGATTAACCATGTTGACCTTTCTATTTTCAGTTAAAAACGAGCCTATTAAAAATGACAGTTAGTCCACCCAAAGTGTTATTTTTTGCCACGTTGTGCGCTGTGATCGATTTCGTTTCCCCCACTACCTACTTTGCACGCAGCGAATACTTCAACGTATTGTAACACAGTTTGCGACTCTGACCGTACAAAATAATTTTCATAATACCACCACTGTTTTAATACCGTTGTTAATGTTTACATACAACGCGAAACTTACGTGAAACTTGTCAAAATCTTCATGAAACTCCAAAGGAACTGTCATTTAAGTTTGATACCTCGTTTGAGAGTGCTTGCTAGCTAGCAAATTTTGCTAGCTCCATTATGATACCGGACATAATAGGTGTAATTAATATTAAAAAAAAAAATCGTCATAGCTAAAAATATACAATTTTATTAAAAAACAAACTATACTTACTGAAAATAACCGTACAAATTTATCATTATAAAGATTTATAATTACATGTTTCGTGACAGTAATTACTAACTGCGTTTTTCATTTTATAGAAATTTTTAAACGTTTTTGATAAGTAATATTGTTGGAATTTATGAATAACATAAGAAGTATTTCAGTAAGTATTACATGTATTCACAATTTTATAGAAACTGAATAATTCAAATTTCAGTATTTGTAAAATTGTGTGCAATTATTTATTATAAATAAATACATAATTTTTGCATTCTTTACTTTGAATTTTATTTTAAAACAATGTGATTAATATAATATCATGACTCAGCGTGTCAAAATCTATGTAATATCTTGTATAGTACTTCAAAACTCGATAAAAATAAATTTCACGAAAAATCGAAAAAATTCAAAGTGTCGATTTTTAGCAAAATTTTAAAGTATTATACATATCATTATATAGATTTTGACACGCTGATTTCAAAACCATCAACGAAAATCAAATCCGACTACACGTTCAAAAGTTATGGCCATTTTTTTTTCAAAAAATTTGAAAAAACTGAATCTTTCAGAAGCCATATCTCAAGAACGGTTTGAGATACGGACTTGCGGTTTGAAAAATACAATTGTTCACATCATTTTCAATATAATTAACATACTTTTAACGAAATCTAAAACAAAAAATTTTACTCAAATTTCATAATTCTGATTTTACTTTCATAATTTTGTTTATCACTTCTCATGTTATTTAAATGGAAAACAGGACCCCTTCCTTGTAGCATCTGTTAAAATTATACTACAGGGTAAACCTTGTGGGGGGGGGGATTTATTTAGGGTTATAAACTACCTTATTTCGTAACGAGAGCGAAGAAAAAAATACCATTTTTTATACATCCTAAAAAAAATACACATTTTGTCCAATATTACATAAAACCATTGTCCATCATAAAAAATTGCTGGAAGTAAAAAGTTCATTAATAAAATCAATCTTTCATATTCTGTAATAAAATATGTGGGGTTCCATTTAAAATTTCAAAGTTGAGAGGCGTGTGGGCGATGCTAGTATGGATGGGGGTTGTATGATTTTTTATTATTCTTTCAAATGCTAATTTAAGGGTAGTTACGATTTGAAATATTGTTCTAACTCTTATAGTTTCGAAAATAAAGTCGATATCCACTCCTTATGTGCAATCCTGTATATAGGTACATAGATACATTGATGTAAAATACATTTTACGGTAAGACGTACATAATATTGCCAATTCTCTACATGCACTGCGATTGTATCGAGTAACATGGAACGATTACAATTACCGGAGGGTCTAACAGAAGTGTTTCATACACCTACATATAAAGTACGTGGGCTTGACAGGCACGGACTATACACAGCCTACTTCCTGTTGCAGAAGCACAACAACCAGTTGAATAAATACTGAACGAGAGAAAGAAACACAGGGCTGGCAATATAAGAATTCAAAAAGTCTATTGAAAATTTGCATTGAAAAAAAAAACAAAAAACTCCAAGTTACTCTATAGCAGGGTGGACAGTATTTCTCTGGAACAAATTTCCCTGGCTTTTCCCGGTTTTCTTCGTGAATTTTTACAGTTTTCCCTGTTTTTTATTTAAAATTTAGATAAAAAACCTAAAAAAATGTCACATGTTTTATTTTAAATTTTAATAGATAACTGTTTAAATATTTCTGAGAATTTGCGTGGTTTTTGCATTTAAAAAAAAAATTCCCTGACTTCCAACCAAATTCCCTGACTTTTTCCGGTTTTCCAGAAATTGGCCACCCTGTATAGTGTATAGGTATTCCTGTTTTTCTAGAACTCATGCACAGCAACCAGTTGAATAAATACTGAACGAGAGACGTAAGACGTAAGACGTGGGCTGGCAATATAATAATTCAAAAATTCAATTTGATTTGAAAAACAAACAAAAAAAATTCAAGTTACTCTATAGGTATTTCTGTTTTTCTAGAACCCAAGCACAACAACCAGTTGCATAAATACTGGGCCCCTATTCTCGAATTCGTTTAACTTTTTCTCATTCGAGATTACTAAACTAAAACTAAAAGTCACTAAGTTATTTACTAGAATCTCGATTGTGTAAATTATACCGTATTCTCGAATCTCGATGCGACTTTTTTTCTAGAAATGTCGAATGAAAAATCTCGACTGCTCCTGAGCATACGAGATTTAAAATCTCGAACGAAAATCTCGAATCGACATATTCTCGAGTGAGCTCGACAATAGGGACCCTGAATTAGACAGGGCTGGCAATATAAGAATTCAAAAATTCAATAGAAAATTTGCATTGAAAAAAAATAAACACTTTTCAGTAATGTTCTTCTCCAAGTTACTCTATATATATAAGTATTCCATTTTTTCTAGAACCCATTTGGGTTTCCATTGGAAAACTTTTTTTAGTAATGATATTCAATCACCATAATATTTTTTGTTTATTATGCGGCGTTTACACCGAGAAAACAAAACAGAAACACTGTGTTTTTATGACCAAAAAGCAATAAACTCTATACATTTTTAAATACGAAGTATTTTAAAGACACGATGTTTCTGTTTTGTTTTTTCGGTGTAAACACCGCATTACATACGAAATAGCTCTAAAAATGTATGACGAAACGTTGGCCTAAACAGACTGACACGGCTCAGATCATCGCGGAAACTTGGTGACAAAAAAATCAAATACGCAAAAACATTATTTTGTGATATCATTTTATTGTAAGAATATATTTAAGTTTTAATACAATTATGTTAATAAGTCATCAATCACAAGGTCAATAGCATTAAATAGAACACAAAATCCAAAACCGTCACGAAATACAAATACATTGTTTTAAAATACCATTTCAATAATATTTAAACCTTATTTATTATTTTATTCGGTTTAATATATCAATATAATTGATTCAATAATATAATCTGATAACAAAATCGAAAACAATAAACACTATTTTAGTTTCAAGTCAAAGAATCCGTGAAGTTCAATACAATAGACGCAATTTTAATTTTTTTATTGATAGAATATAATATACAATATACACTTAATCATTGATAGTTCATATTTTAAAACAATTAACCCTTCCAGCCTAGATTTTTGTTAAAGGACCCCGCAGAATCCTTATGGGAAAGGGGTTTCGGTCAAACTCTTTGAAACTTTGGATTATGATAGTCCTTGATGAGTAGATCAAAAAAGTCAATGGGCACTAAGTCCTAAAAACTCAAAATTTTAAGATATAGCCCTCTGAAGTTGGGGATCATAATTGTCTTTAATTTGCAATAAAAAAATTTGTAGAACCGTAATTTTCGCACAACTTTTTGTATGTGTTCCCAATGATATCTATAATCGATTGCCACCATAAAAAAGTCAACTTTTCAATTCATTGAGAAATGACAACACTTAAATCTTATTGTTTTTTTTAATTATAAACAAATCCAATTGTTTTATAATAAAAAATTGGTTTATAATAAAAAAAACGTAATAATAAGATTTAAGTACTGCCATTAGCTAAAGAATTTAAAAGTTTACTTTTTTACGGTGACAATCGATTATATAAGTCTTTGGGAACACATACAAATAGTTGTGCGAAAATTAAGGTTCTACATTTTTTTTTATTGTAAATTAAAGGCGAGCATGATCCCTAACTTTAGAGGGCTATATCTTAAAAGTTTGAGTTTTTAGGACTTAGTGCCCATTGACACTTTTAATGTACTCATCAAGGACTATCAGAATCTAAAGTTTCAAAGAGTTTGACCGAAACCCCTTTCCCATAAGGATTCTGCGGGGTCCTTTAAACAAAATAAAATATTTTTTGTATTAACAATTTATTAGAGTACCTGCAGAAACAGGTCAATTTTGAACAAAAACCAAAAATAGTTCATTATGTGGATAAGTTTGATCAAGTTAGGGGTAAAGGGAGTAAAAGAAAAACATACTATTTTAACTGCATTTTTACTATAATTCAAAAAGTTTATTTATCAGGTTCAACAAAGCTATACGATGATATTTAAAACATCCAAACTTCAAAAAAAGGTTTAAAACTCCAGGGATATAAGGGGGCATTAATACTACTGTCTAGACAGTTTCTAAAAATAAACAAATATACAAAAGAATAAGTTTTATGCAAAATATACCTTCACACTCAAAAACAAAAACAAAAGAAGATAAACATGAGGTAGAAAAAAAGGTCTACAATTTAATGATTCATGCGAGAAATACATATGTATATTCATGTTTTCATAGATGGGCACAGTTAAACGAAAAGTTAACTTCGTTAATCGTTAAAGCGTTAAAATTCCGAAAATTTAACGAAAGTTAAAGTTAACCGAAAATTTAACGAATGTTAAAATTAACCGTTAAAAGTTAACCATCCAAAATGTTTGAAGACTTTTTTTTGTTATTTCGACTTTCTTATGTACACAGAAAAAAAAACTGTATTGGACCAATAAAACCTTGTTTTGTATATAACGAAAACAATATTTTCTTAATATAAGAAACATACTCTTAATCCAACTAGGTATGTTATTCCTTCGTTCAAGAATACTATAGTTGGTTTAAGAGATAATTATTTAGAAAATATTGTTTTCGTTATATACAAAACAAGGTTTACTTGGTTTGAGAAACCCTTTCTACCTGTGTAGGTTATCATTTTCAAATCCCTCCGTAAATTGCGTTATTCAAACAAATAATGACAACTTGCCATCAAACAACCAATGTACGAACTAAAGTTAACGAAAGTTAACAAGAGCGTTAACATTTTTTTGATTTAACTTAAAAGTTAATCCGTTAAGCATTTTGTTAACTTTGTTAATTAACGATTAACGGATTAACGAGTTAATGCCCACCTATGCATGTTTTGTTTTTCAGTGTTATTTTAAAAAATAATTTAAAATGAAAACAGCCTAGTACACAGAAAAAAAAACTGTATCGGACCAACAAAACATTGTTTTGTATATAACGAAAACAATATTTTCTTAATATAAGAAACATACTCTTAATCCAACTACGTTATTCCTTCGTTCAAGAATACTATAGTTGGTTTAAGAGATTATTGCTTATCTTAAGAAAATATTGTTTTCGTTATATATACAAAACAAGGTTTACTTGGTTCAAGTAAACCTTTCTACCTGTGTATAACTCATACAAATACACTTATTTTAAATCGTGGATATGAATATTAATTAATTAATTAATTAAATTAAAAACAGTATTACAGCCAGCCCTGGAAATACACTAAAACATACGATTATCAAGTTGATCAAGTGACCCTCGGTCACAGATGACTTGACCTACGTAGGAGTGGAATTAATTCTTACAGTTAACTCTACACAGAGAGCCTGGTCACTTCGTAATCTCGCGATAAAACAATTTGCTCTCGTTATGTGTGCAACAATCAAGAAAGAATTTTCTTTATATCTTATCTCAGATTTATGTTAATTTATATAAGTATCTATTTATTTAATAGCCAAGAGGTACATGACCGACGATACGAGAGCTTTTCTCAAGACTTGCACATTTTTACTTTCTTATACATACCTACATGTTGAGAATTGAACAGGCGATTTGAAAATGTAAAAATATATAGGGTGTATCATTTGAAAATTTTGAAAAAAACTAGGTTTAGTGTTTTGATACACCCTGTACAAATAATACAATTTTGTAAATGTTTGACATAATATCGCAATAATAGAGAATATGCCAAAACTACTTCAATCAGAAAACAATTTTTTTTTGTTGTAATTGGAAAATTACAAGGTGTTGAAAATGTTCCCATTTTCTTACAAAATTGGTCGTAATTTCTTAACCCCTCTGTATAATCCAATAATGATATATCAAAATACTCAGAAAAATGAATGCTATTAGATTATCAAATAAAAATATATAGTTTGTATTTAAAAAAACATAACTTTGATTTGTAACGCAGTTATGGGTCAGCCTGTATAAATGTAACTAATTTCAAACTATGCCGATGCTCTAGCCTGACAACTTTTGCATTTAATGTTTTCTTCTAATTCTTATAATAATATGAAATATTGAGCTTTGACACAGTCTTGGGACACCTTGTATGTACTAGGGTGGTCATTAATTTTCTTATTTTCGAGTTTCTTTAAGGTCACCCCCCCCCCAAATTTGTTAAAGGTAAGAAGAAATAATGTATACAAAATTTTAAAGTGATTGAATATTATTAATACGTGCTCCCGAACGATCGAATATTAACACGTAAAATGCATTTGATTTTTTCAATTTTTCTTTAAACAGCTGTATCTTTATGAAAATTGAATGGATTTTGATGTTCTAAAACTCATCTTAAAGCTAACACTTTCTAGTTTTTGAACCTTTGATTCGATTTTTTTATCGCTTCCCACTAAGCCTAAAATTTAATAATTCAAAATTGGCGTGCCAAACTTACACAGTAGGTTGAAAAAATTATTTTGAGAAAAAACTTTAATTAAACATGTCTCCGAAAATTTTTCGTAAGAGAATTACAACCCCCTTAAAAATAATTTTGGACAAAATCTTCGGGGGGCTATAACTCTCTTACGAAAAATTTTCGGACACATGTTTAAATAAAGTTTTTTGCTCAAAATAATTCGTTCAACCTGCTGTTGAAGTTTGGCTCGCCAATTTTTAATTATCCTGAATTATTAAATTTTAGGCCTCTTTCACTTTTCTGAAATCTCCCAAGAAGTAGATAAAAAAAATCGATAAAAGGTACAAAAACTAGAAAGTATCAGCTTTAAAATGCGTTTTAGAAAATCAAAATCCATTCAATTTTCACAAAGATACAGCTGTTTAAAGAAAATTTTTAAAAATCAAATGCATTTTACGTGTTAATATTCGAGCACTCGGTGGCACGTGTTAATAATATCCAATCACTTTAAAATTTTGTATACATTATTTTTTTCTTACCTTAAAGAAATTTGGGGGGGGGTGACCTTAAAGAAATACGAAAAAAAGAAAATTAATCCAGATTTTGATGAAATTACCCATTTTGAACTTCCTTGAATCCTTTTTACCTATTCTCGCTATAATGTCAAATCGTAGAAGGCAGGGATGAAAGTATCTATTTTTTTTTTCAAAAAAGAGGAAAAGAATTTTTTCTTGAAAAAAAGAGACCAAAAAGAGGAATTTTCTAGCTCTTGAATAGGTTATCTATATAGATATATTTTTTAACGTTTAATCTAGAAATATATTTTTTTACGTTTTTACGCTATTATTTCTTACTATTAAGGACAAAAAAGATTCCAGAAAATATTAAGGACTTAAAAGACAACAAGTTCTGGGTATTTTATAAGAAAAAAAATATATCATTTAATAAAACTATATACAAACTACATATATACGACGTTACAAATCTATTATATGTATGTGATTCAATACAAGTGGCATTTTACCTTCGTCGAACGCCATGGCGTTTTACATATAATAAATTAACGCTAACGTAGCGCGCTATGCTTAAGATGCCAAGGCTTAAGAAATATACATAATATTATCAAAATTTAACTCATTTTTTACTTTCCTGATGTCTTCGCCTCTCTTAAATCGATCAATTTTAAATAAAATTATAAGCTAACAAATAACAAACTCAACTTGAAATCAGTCAAAAAAGAGGAATTTAAAAAAAGGGTACTTTAGGGCCGACATTCCAAAAGAGGAAAAAAAAGGAGCGCTAGCATCCCTGTTAAGAAGGGTAAAATTTTACATTTAAGATTAATTTTCGTCTCGAGACAAAAACTCATATTTCAACCGGAAATGGATGTTTAACAAGTCACACTATTACCACAACATCAATAAAACAAAAACAGCTATAAAAAAAACGTAAAAATATTACTTACTTTGCGATTGGGGCAAAGGTGGTGGACCAGCTTTTGGGGGCGCTGTACAGCACGACTTATGTATTTTGGACGGAGGTTTAATACCAGATTTTTTAACAACGCTTACGTCACTATTCACGACACATTCTGTCTCAACTCGCGGATTTATATCGATCGCACTATCCGACGACACTTCCGGTGTATTCGGATCAACCGACGTTACTTCGGACGCGTTCGAATCAACCGATGTCATTTCGGGGACACCCGGAACACCCGATGACATTTCTAACGCGTTCGGATCAACCGTGGATATTTCTGGTGTGTTCGGATCAACCGGCGATATTTCGGACGCGTTCGGATCAACCGTAGACATTTCGGACACTTTAACCGATTATATTTCGTACACTTAATTGATATCAATATCAACACATTAGTGTTTTTCACTCACTTTTTTTTTAAATATTGATTGATTAAATATTATTATTATATTAGATACCAAATATATCACAATAACCCGTATATTTTTTTAATTATTATCAATGAATTGCAAGTAGAAATATATATATATATTAACTAACCCGTATTAAATTAATCGAAAAAATCATTTTATTATTATAAATATTGCTAAAAATTATTTCTCATAAATAACTTAGAAGGAATCGAACCTCCTTTTTTTAAAAATCTATCTAAAAATATTAACTTATTTTATATTTAACATATTAAAAGAGCACAACACTAATATTTTACACACATCTGAAAGAAAACAGAATATTTATTAAATATACTATAGATTTTCTATTACATGTCTAAATAAATATTAACATAAAAATTCGTTTAAACTAAAAATACACCTTAACCACAAAATTTATGTCACTCGACACGTGTTTCGACTTCACAAGAAGTCCTCATCAGGAGCCTAACGATTCCAGACTGTTCACTTGACCGGTTATCCATACTTCTTACTTGAAAAACGGAGAAACTGTGGTTTCTTAGTCACTTAAACTAAAAATACACCTTAACCACAAAATTTATGTCACTCGACGCGTGTTTCGTCTTCACAAGAAGTCCTCATCAGGAGCCTAACGATTCCAGACTGGAATCGTTAGGTTCCTGATTAGGCTCCTGATGAGGACTTCTTGTGAAGTCGAAATACGTGTCGAGTGACATAAATTTTGTGGTTAAGGTGTATTTTTAGTTTAAGTGACTAAGAAACCACAGTTTCTCCGTTTTTCAAGTAATAAAAATTCATAATAATTATAGATTTAAAAATAAAATAAAAATATTAAAATTAAGGGGGCAGACCCAGTTGCGACTTCCAAAAAAAGCTCTTTTTTAGGATTTTTTTGGCCACACATTAAAATAATTAATAAAAAATGTTTTTTCATATGAAAGATATGTATTTACCTACAGAAAATGTTATAATTTTTTATGGCAAAATATTAAAAAATAAGTGGGATACAGCAAATTTGGGAGGTCAAAAAAAATGTTTTGCCGTGATCACTGCTGCTCGTCACTGGATCATCAGAAAACAAAAAAACAAAATGGATCATTTGTTAATGACATAATGCTCCGGATGGACGAAGGGATTTGAAAATTTTTGAATTTTCACAAAATGGCGGATGTTGAAAGTCAAAGTTATTTATTTGACTAAAATTTCACTCGCATTTTCGGCTATAAAAAAACTGTCCAAAAAAATCCCTCGTCCATCCGAAGGACAATTATGTATTGAATAAGTGAGAAAAATTTCAAACCGATCGGCAAAGCCGTTCTCAAGTTACAGTGATCACCGACTTCAAAAACATGGTTTCGAGAAAAAGCGCACAGTTGCCGCTACCTGCCTACTTGAATACATTAGAGACGGCTCCGTTCAAAGTTATATATCTCCATAAATAATGGTCCGATTTGTCCGAAATTTTTAGAGAATACTTTTGAAATATTCTACTTTGAGAAAATGCAAAAAAATAGATTTTTCAAAATTTTAACTGGGTCTTCCCCCTTAATTATTGATGCCAAACAATAGTTTATTATTTAAAGATTAAAATCTAGCATTATCATGTACGACTATGAAGCAAATAAGACACATGATTAGGACCTAGAGTCTGAAAGACAATAAAAACCAAATTTGGGCCTACGTATTATATTATTTATAAAAAAGAAAACAGTATGAGTTTAAAAATATTCAAGCATAATTTATACTTTTGTCTTTCATCTCTTTAGATTTTAGGATAAAATATGGTCATTAAGGGTCCAAATATTTAAATTTATTATTTTCCTTAATGGACAGTTTTAGTTCTATTCATAGAACAATGTAAAATTGAGGTAATAAATTATCTAAATTTTACTAAATCAAATCCTGTATATTACAGCCACATGTTATTTATACCAGACGTACTCAACAGGTTGTTTGTGAGTATCTATTTATAAATTGTTAAAACCACTTGTTAAATAGGCCAGTATACATTTTCAGCTCAAAATAACTTTATATTTCATGCTCTGTATACTGCATACACAATACATTATATGGTAGGTATTTATTAGGTATTTTTTTACGTATTTAATAAAATAATACTTATTTTATTAAATACATATGCAATTAAAATTATTAATTGTAAAATAAAATTCATATAAAAATCTGCAACAAACAATAATATCAATAATTCATTGTTTGATGAATAAAAAAATTTGTAACATAACCTCAAATTTTGATTAGAAAAAAATATATCTCATTTTCCTCTTCTATATGTATTTAAATAGATTAATAAGATGTATTTTTGTATATGACGACGTATTGTTAATAGCAGTGATTCATATAATTGCATGCAATGTACCTATATAAATAAGTAGGAATTAACCCATTTAATTCGTTTAGCTTGTATATTTTTATTACGCAGATAAAAAATGGTACGTGACTGGAAATCAAATTTTCATGCATATCAACACCAACATTTTTTTTTTTATCACTTACCGAATTAGGTAATAAGAGAGAATAGCTGCATAATGATTTAAAACAATATACATATTTATCTATACGTACGCGTATTATTCGAACGAACTGTCATTTTGCCAGCTGTACCTGTAATTGTAAAGTAAAAATATTTGGTATGTCAGTGCCATCTAGTGGCGACTAGTAGATACTTTCATTTGAATATTTAAGTAGAAATTGTTTTTAGAGTTGTTTTTCAAAAAATTGGCATGAAAGTGCCATCTAGTGGCGACTAGTAGATACTTTCATTTTAATATATAAGTAGAAATTGTTTTTAGAGTTGTTTTTCAAAAAATTGACATGAAAGTGCCATCTAGTGGCGACTAGTAGATACTTTCATTTTAATATTTAAGTAGGAATTGTTTTTAGAGAACGAACTGTCATTTTGCCAGCTGTACCTGTAATTGTAAAGTAAAAATATTTGGTATGTCAGTGCCATCTAGTGGCTACTAGTAGATACTTTCATTTTAATATTTATAAATATATTAAAATGAAAGTATCTACTAGTCGCCACTAGATGGCACTTTCATGCCAATTTTTTGAAAAACAACTCTAAAAACAATTTCTACTTTATTAATAGAAATTGTTTTTAGAATTGTTTTTAAAAAAATTGGCATGAAAAAGAAGAAAATGTTTTTTTTTTAAATACGTGTATTTTCTATAAGATTTTTTACAATTACAAAATTCATTATAACATATATAAAAAATCATGCTCTTGCTCCATAAACTTCAATTAAAAGTCGAATCTGGTCATTACTTCTAATAATGCCTGTTATTTCAGTAATCCCATTGTTGGTTGTCGAAGCAGCAATTGATCTAACAAAAGCTCTTTCCTGACCAACATTAATGGCTCTTACTGTGGTAATAACATTCCCGGGGTTTTCATTTCTATAAGTAAATTCAGTATCTCTGCTAAAGTAATCTTCATTTATGAGTAATTCTCTCCATATTAGATTATCCCAGGACTGTCTTCGACTGTGTATTAAATCTCCATAATTTCCAGAACCATCCTTTAAAATAACAAAATTAAATAAATAATGATTTTTTATACTAAAGTTATGAATTAACTCACTTGTCGTAGTGATTTCTCTTTATTTGTGTATTCAAAGTCAGTCTTGAATAAAATTTCCTTAGGATCTGTTATGTTATGATATGATACGGTTCCTTCATTAGCTTCAGTAATATTTACAACTATAACAATTAAAAAACAGATAATCGCTAAGTAAGCCATTATTGTAACTAATAGAAATTAATTTAATTACCTATTGTACGTACCTTTATATAAATGTAATTGGTATCTCGATATCATTAATTATTAAAACCATGTACTACATTTTATCATTATCAGAGCAGAGGATACATTTAATTAGTTAGAATTACAAATTATTAGAGATTATACCCGATTATCTTTAAAAAAAAATTATACAGAAATTTAAATTAGACATGTTCTTGCATTCATGTAAATAAGTGTTCAATGTTCGGAAATATAACCTATTTTATGTATTATTTAATGCTGTGTTTGTCTATTTAAATATGCTAACTGAAAATAATTCTACTGTTTGTAGAACTTGTTTAACATCTGTAGGTGATTTTTTTGATATTTTTTCAAAAGGAGCACAACACACAACAATTGCAGCAACAATAATGGAATGCGCTCCCGTAAAAGTAAAAGAACAATTAATTTTTAAATTACATTTAAATATGTTTATTTTATGATTTCCATACATATTTTTTACAATTCAACAAATTATATTGTCATGATTCTAATTTTTAGATATCTGTTAATGACGCACTGCCTAATTCAATATGTTCGATGTGTGTTGATAAATTACAAACAGTTTCACAATTTCGATCCATGTGCATGCAGTCAGATGCTACTTTGCGATGCCAAATACAGTCTAGTATTACATCAACACCAAACACGACAAATACCTTAAACTCTATCAATTATAATCAAGTTCCTGTCAAAGTAGAAATCGACCCTGAAAATCAAGCAAATGAATGGGCGAGCGAAACATTACAAAATAATCAAGAAGAAAATAAACCAAATGAATCAACGATAACAGAATTTTGTGATAGGTTCCTCGAAAGCAGTGCTGCAATCAATAACCCCGAGGAAGATTTAACTGAAAGTAGTTTACCGGAAGATCCTATTGAAAATGCAGTTTTAGAATACTATAAAAAGAGAAAAGAAGTTAGCATTAAAAAGGGGTTAGATAAAACTCACAAACAAAAAGAAAAAAAGATATACGAAAGTAAAGATAAAGTGTACAAATGTGAATTATGTGATAAACAGTTAAAAAGTTGGAACAGTTTTCAAGTTCACAAAAGAGGTCATACCGGAGAAAAGCCATATGAATGTGATATATGTTTTAAAAAATTTACGCAGAAAGCGAATGTCGAAAGACATAAACTTGTTCTTCATTCAAATTTTCCTAAACCCGTCGATACGCGTCCTGTAGAAAAAAAATATGAATGTTTAGTTTGTAGTAGAAAATTTAGGTAAGTAGTAAGTCTCATTAAAAAGAATAGTACTTGTTTACTATAACCTCCGCAGTTTGAAAAATCTAAAATCACTAGAAACAAAAAATAATCAGTCTGTAGATAGGCAAGTGTCATGATGAAATCAGCGCCAATGTGAGTAAAGTTTGTACTATTAATTTCATAAGGTAATTATTATATATATAGGTATTCTGTTGCTAATTACAGTTTTGGTATGAGCAATCTCTTGGGGCGAAATAGGGAGGTGAACTATATAGGCATGGTATATAGAAATTGTGTCTTTTACTTAAATAACACAACTGTAAAGAGTATTGCCTATATAAAAAATAACTTTTTTAAACTCGATTTAATACTGGTGCTGCCATCTTGAACCAACTAAAAGCGACATTTGCATTAATATTTGATTGGTCAAACAGTATCTGTCCTTTGATCTGATTGGTTGATTATTACATTATAATATTCGAATTTCATGATTTATAAATATGGACTTTGAAATAATATACAATTAAAATTTAATTTGATTAAATAGAATACTGAAATAATGTTACAAATTATTAAATAAAATATTTGTGTTTTTTATAAAATGTGCATTACATTATTTTATTCATTTAATCAAGTTAAAATTGAGATTATTCCTATTCGTTTTTCAATCATGCCAAAGAAGTATAACTTCTAACGCATGTACATAAGTGCACACACTCAATGTTTTTTTAATTGCTGTTGATTTTTTTTTAGAATCAAAACAATCAAAAAAAGCTAATTTTTCATTTATTCATATTCGTTTATCTCTCTTCATAATTTTACATTTTTATTTTATTTTAAAATACTAAAATTTAATATTAAATTCTCGAAAACTTGAAAATTTGACATGTTATTGATTGTATTTCATTTTAATATTGTACCACTAAAATAATTTTTTTTTAACATAAATCACTTTTTTTTCGAGCGTCTCAAATACATGCCTTCAAAATTCTAAGCAATAAATATTAATGTAGGGGGAAGGGGAATAATGTGAAAAAAATCCCTGGCAAGGGAAATTGTCTGGGGCCCTCATTTCTATAGTTGATTATGTTTTCAAACTGCGGAGGTTATAATAGACAAGTACCAAAAGAATTTTAAAGGTTTATATACCAATATTTTTACAGGTATAATTATGTGTTAAAAACCCACATGAGAATTCATACTGGCGACAAACAATCAATGTGTGATACATGCGGGAAAAAGTTCCATCATCCAGACAACCTTAAAAAACACATGATGATTCACACAGGTGAAAGAAACTACAAATGCGACATATGCAAGAAGGACTTCATATGGTTAGGAAACTTAAAGAAACATTACCGATCTGTACACCAAGATTACAGACCTTATCAGTGCAACGTTTGTATGAAGACATTTCAACAACGGTGGTACTTACGAAGTCACATGTTAGTACATACTGGCGAGAAAAATTATAAATGTGATGTCTGTGACAAAAAGTTTGCAAAAAGTTATACATTGACGGAACATAAACGGATACATACAGGGGAAAAACCGTACAAGTGTGAAGCATGTGGAAAGAGTTTCACTCAACGGGGACCTCTGAGGGCACATTTGAAATCGCATGTTATACCTAATGATGAATTATTGTTGTCGGTGATAGGTGAATAATTAGTGACTTCTATTTCTTTTTATATTAACCCTTTGAGTCCTGATTTTTTAAAATAGACGCTAGGAAATAATTTATAAATAGGTGGTTCCAGTGCGAAGCTACTAGGACTCTAAGGGTTAAGGTACTTGACCACCTTATAAATTTTAAAAAAATCGTTGTTTTTTTTGCATTTTCTCAATCCTTATACTTTTATAAATCACCCCCGAAAATTATTTTTTTAAATTCGAATTCTAACATAGTGAAAGTAGTGAAAGTGTTCGTGCGCTTCCATTACTCCATATTTGCTGACTCAGTTTCAGGCAGCTGTTTCTCGAAACTACTTTTTTCAAATGGCGGACAGTTTATCTCCGAAACTACTCGGCCGATTTCATTGATTTTGGTCTTGTTTTGATCATTGAGATTTTGCCAAAAATATTAATTATAACATTTTTTTTTAGCAGAGAATAGTGAAAAACAGGTGTTTTTTCAACTTTTTTTTCAAACATCCGCCATTTTTTATTTTTTGTTATTTTTGGATAATTGTGGTAAATTGTCACGTAAGGGACCTTTCTTTTGAAGATGCCGTTTTTATTTATTTTTTCAAATTTACCAATCCTGATATTAACTGCCCGCCGTGGGACACCATTTTTTTGAGGCCTCGACTTTGGTGCCTCCTGGATAGTTGTTAAAAAATTAAATTTAAAAAAAATCAAGTATTTTTGTATTCTATAAGCTTCAAATAAAAGTTAAAAAAAAATCATTGTAATATCTTATACAGGGCCTAAAAAAAATTATTGAAAATGTTGTATTTTTTAGCTTTCCAAGGGGGTCAAGTATCTTAACTTTATTTAAACCTTTCTTTTCTTCATTACTTATTTTTATACAAAACCCTTTTCTTTCCCTTTCTTACCATTGATTATATACAGTAGAAAACGACATCGAAGGGACCGGTCATTTTATGTCGATTGTCGTAATAACCGATAATTAGATTTTTTTAAAATATTTATCGGAAAAACTTAAAAAAAAATTTTACCCGTTTCTACTGTAATTCCTAGATGAGTGGCTACACACAGTGATGCCATCTTAACACCTGCAACAACTAACCAGCCAACATAACAGTTTTAATGTTGATTGTATGTAAACCAGGCGCGGATTCAGCCCTCAATAAAGGTTGTGGTCACGGCCAATTTTGTTTGATGGGTGTTATATTTTGGGTCATTGTTAAAAATAACTAGCACAATTTAGCACAACAGTGAAAAAATTGTAATTCAACGAAAGGAAGGCTGCTGAAAAAAAAATGTTTTTTGGTTTATTCTAGTGTTGTTTTTAATTTAGGAGGGCAATATTTTGAAACAATATAACACAAATATAGCACCATTTGGCAGATCTTTCAACAATTTTAATTTCAACAAAAGGGGGGCTTACATCACACATAGGGGGGTCATTTAAAATAACTTTTTTCTAATTTTTAATAAACCTGTTCTAATAAAACGAGAGAGACTTATACAATCCAGTACATCTATCGCTTCTTATGCTTATTTCTATTACGTTGTGTTGCTAAAAGGAACGGTGTCCTCAATTAGGTTGTGGGCATGCCCACCTTGCCCATATTTTAAAAATAATACTCAAAATGTTTGAATAAACAGACAAAAATATTTTCTACTTAGATTAACTACTTTTAAAATAATTTTGTTGTAATACAAGGTTAGTAAATACACAGGTTGCCTCATTAGCTTTTGACCAATCAGCTTGGGTACCCCAGATGACGTTTTTCCCTCTCTCTAGCCGAGTAATGAGACTACCTTTTACTTTACATACCTTGATTTTAATGTGTATACATATTATATATTTTATTATTGTTTTTGTGATTTGTGAATTTATTTTATCTATTGTAATTTTTGTATTTTGTGATGAAATATATTTTTTTTATATTGTTGTACTATTAAATTTTAAAGTTGTTTTTGTTTTATTTATTATTTTATTATATACTGTTCTTTGAAATCCTGGAGGTCTTATGAACATTTTTTCCTGATTAAATTGGATCTATTCATAATCAGATCATATCGTCACCTCGGAGTAAGAGTGGCACAACTCAAAAATTCTGAATTTTGGGAAATTACGTTTTTAAGCTTATACATATAATTGAATGCTACTTTATTTTGATGATTTAGAAAAGCGCTAGTGAATTCAACTTTTACACGCTTAATAGTAGTAACGTTTGAGCAAATTTTACCTATTTTCACCATCCTACCACCCTTTAAAGTTGTTCGAGATTTTTTATTCGACATTTCTAGTAAAAAAAGTCGCTTCGAGATTCAAGAACACGGAATAATTTAAACAATCGAGATTTTAGTAAATAACTTCTAGTTTTAGTTTAGTAATCTCGAATGAGAAAAAGTCGAACGAACTCGATAGGGGCCCGGATCATATATTAAACAACTTTTCCATTTGAATTTATTAATTTTTTCCCGGGTTTTTATTGATCCCTTCCTTACCGATCATAGTTACCAACTTTACACAAAATTCTCTACAATTCTTTCAAAGTTGACGTCCACGTGCGTGGATAGCATTCAACTTTATTTAACTTTAATATGTTAACTAGTTATTAAAACACAGTGAAAAATGTCTCTTTACAATTTTAAGAAGATAGCGGTCGTTCCGCCGGCCAAGGTATGTAATATCAACAATCCTAAATAAATATAATCATACTTAACCTAACATTTCCATATTTTATTACAGGACTTCATTGATATAATTTTATCAAAAACACAAAGAAAAACTCCTACGGTTATTCATAAAAATTATAAGATTTCTCGCATCCGTGCGTTTTATATGCGTAAAGTAAAATTCACTCAGCAAAATTTTCATGATCGTCTAACTCAGATTTTACAAGAATTTCCAAAACTAGATGATGTTCATCCTTTTTATGCTGATCTCATGAATGTATTATACGACAAGGATCATTACAAATTGGCGCTTGGTCAATTGAATACTGCACGACATTTAGTAGACAAGTAAGTAAATTTTTGCTTCCTCGCAATATCGAAGATACGAGAAGCTTTGTGATCGTTTTAAAACGAGAAAAAAAAATTGTTCTCCGATTTAAAAAATTTTACCGGATCTATCCGTTTCAGGTCAAGACAAACACTTTTTGTTCCGTGTCTGTCTGTCTTCTGTCTGACAATCCTTGTCACACGCATAACTCATGAACCACTGAACCGATATTAATGAAACTTGGTTAGTTGGTTGGGTCTGGTTTGAGGACGGTCCCATTTCAAAAGTATTAAAATCGTGTGTAAGGGGGAGGGGTGACATCCCAAAATATTTATTTTTTGATTTGAAGATATCTCAAGAAAGACACATGTTACGTGAAAATTTTATAGGACCTTTTTTGTAGAGCATTCAATTCTCTATAATATAAGTCACCTACGTTTGTTGTAAAATATTTTCTTACAAAGATTTATCTCAATTTGCTTTAAGAAAATCGTCATTTGTTTTTTCAAATTGTTATTTACTTTGACATATTTAATGTCATTTTGACGTTTTAAATGTCATTTTGATTGAAATTATTAGAAAATTCAAAATATACAACATAATAACGAGGTGCGTATAAACGTGAATTAATATTTTTTATTAAAATTGTATGAAAATTAAATGGTTAACCAATGACAGGCAGTTCATCTGAATACTTTATCGGTTTTTATTTAAATTGTTCAATAAGTAACTACCTTTGATGAATTTAGCACGAGGAAGCACTGTGCATTTACTTGGCAGATGTTTTTTATATTAGTTTCTTTTCTTCATTTAACAACGTTATTATTTTCAGCGTTTCGAAAGATTATGTCCGCTTACTCAAATACGGCGATTCACTGTATCGTTGCAAACAACTTAAACGAGCTGCTCTTGGTAGAATGGCTACAATCATGAAACGCCAGGCTGCAAATTTAACTTACTTAGAACAAGTTAGACAGCATTTGGCCCGTTTACCGTCAATAGATCCATATACTAGAACAATTGTTATTTGCGGATTTCCTAATGTTGGAAAGAGTTCATTTATAAATAAAGTAAGTAATTATTTTATTGTATTTATGTTTAACGATCTGAGGCAACAATAATATAAATCTAAATGAAATGAAAGATCAAAATTAAATTATGAATTATTCACTTTAAATGCTTGTAGGAAAGTCAAATTCGTTTTTTAAACTACATAAACAATATTAGTACTTATGTTTAAAACCTTATTTCGTATTTTTAACTGTTATTGTAGCCAAAAAAATGGATATATTTGTTAATAATATGAAAAATTTTGTTTGTGAATGTCATTTAAATTCATCTGTCAGAAATAAAAAAATTATTATTAGGTATAAATGACTTGATAAGTGAAATTACTATTAAATAACACAAGAAATATTGGTTATTTATCGTTTTAACATCCCAAATTATTTTATAGTATTTTTTACATTTGCTTTCGATTTTATCTATGGTTTCTAATATTCTAAATTCAAATAAATGTCAAAAAATGTTTAAATACATGTGACCGCAAAGTATCTGTACAAAAAAATAAATTGTTAAAATTATTTATTTAAAATATTTTATTGGTGTATTTTCAAAAATTAAAACATAAGCTATATCGAACTAAACATTATTTAACCCTATAACGCCTAGCGTGACGTTTTCGTAACGTTTAATTAACACGTATTTCGTATTGAATACACAAATAAATTCAGGTGTTATCGGGTTAATAGAAAATATTGAAAAACTATCAAATATAAATAATATAATTTGATTGTTTTATTTTAAATAACGACTTTTCGATCATATGTACTATAATAAATATCGACATCTGGAACATTGACTGTAGCAACGAGACTTAAAAAAAACATAGATTCACCATAAAATAATTTGGGACGCTAAAACGATAAATAACCGAAATATTATTAAATAACACTCTTTAGAACATAAATGTAATGAAAATGATAATATAAGTCATTTACACGCATAAATATATGAAAAAAATATGACAATTAAAAGTACAAGACGTGGCAACCTAATTGCAATCTGATTGGTCCAATTCGAACTGTCATTATTTTTGTGCATACATTTAGTATTAAGTGCATTGTTGCCAATTCATCACTTTTACTTTTTATAATGTTTTCTTACACAATAATTTTGTTTTCTCTGAAATGAGTTAGTAAAAACTAATAAGTTTTGTACAGAAGTAAAACAGATAGTTTTTACGATAAATAGAAAAAAGCTTTTCGGTGTTTAAATAAGGTTTGAATTAGAATTTTTTCAATTCTCCATAAGAAGACGTTAATATGTGCAAACTTTAAACTGCTATAACTTTTAAATGGTGTAGTAAATCGCGTTATTCGTTCTATCATACTTAAAATTACATTCTATAAAATTTTTATTATCCTGTGTATGTTTTTAATTACCGCTATACAAATTCATATGAACTATTTGATTTTTTCAGATAACGAGAGCTGATGTAGAAGTTCAACCTTATGCATTTACGACTAAAAGTTTATACGTCGGTCACACAGATTATAAATATTTACGTTGGCAAGTGATCGACACTCCTGGTATTTTAGATCATCCATTGGAAGAAAGAAACGTCATTGAAATGCAAGCTGTCACAGCCCTCGCTCATCTCAGAGCTGCAGTGTTGTATTTGTTTGATTTATCTGAACAGTGCGGACACACTATAGAAGAACAAATTAATCTATTTGAAAGTATACGGCCCTTATTCGCAAACAAACCGTTAATTTGTGTCGTCAATAAAATCGATGTTTTGAGTTTAGAGGAACTTGATCCAGAGAAACGTAAACTCTTAGAACCTTTAGAGAAAGATGATTCGATAAAATTATTAGAAATGTCGACTTTTACTGATTTCGGTGTTATGGAAGTCAAAACTACCGCGTGTGAAATGCTTTTGAGTTATCGAGTAGATCAAAAAATGAGGACTAAAAAAGTTGATGGGGTTTTGAATAGATTGCACGTGGCTGTTCCGAAACCTAGGGATGAGAAATTTCGTCCTCCATGTATTCCGGAGAACGTATTGCTTAAACGTCAACAGAAACAGATGCGAAGTCAAAGAAAACTGGAACGGGATATTGAAGTTGAACAAGGAGATGATTATGTTCTTGATCTTAAAAAGGGTTATGTGGATATACCTGAAGAAGAGCGGTACGACATTATTCCTGAGTTCTGGGAAGGTCACAACATTGCTGATTATATCGATCCGGATATATTTGAGGTTAGTTTATTAGGTGTTAATTAGGAATTAATTCGTAGCGTTTTTTATTAAAATAACAATTTATTTTAAATGAAAATAAAAAAATTAACAGAACATAAATTATTGATAAAAGTACCTTCTACAACTTTGATTTAAGACATTTTTTTCTACTGCGCACCGTTTCAGAAATAACTCGAAAAATTCACAAATAAGAGTAAACATCCGTTTCCAGTTTAGTGATGGTTTTTAAAAATAGGAGGTGCACATCTAGAGTATACAAGAACCTTAAGTTTAAAATTTCATGTTTGTAAGTCTTACCGTTTTGGCTGTAGAGCGTTCACAGACACACACACACACAGACAGATACGGAACAAAAACTGTTTGTCTTGACCTGAAACGGATAGATCAAGTAAAATTTTTTAAACGAAGAACAAATTTTTTTTTTCATTTTAAAATGATCACAAAGCTTCTCGTATCTTCGATATTGCGAGGAAGCAAAAACTTTTTATTTTGTGCCGTCCCCGCAAAAACACTTTATTTGGTACAAATATCGACATATTTAAATAATTGCAACTTCTGTTATTAACAATTGAAAAATAAGATGTTTCGTAAAAATGACACCTGATTTACAATTTTGTTTCTGAAGGTAAAACAGGGTGGCCAGTTTCTGGAAAACCGGGAAAAATCAGGGAATTTTGCTATACAGGGAAAAGTCAGGGAATTTGGTTGGAAGTCAGGGAATTTTTCATAAAAATACAAAAACCATACAAATTCTCACAAATATTTAAACATGTGACCTTTTTTTAGGTTTTTTATCTAAATTTTAAATAAAAAAACACAGGGGAAAATTCGTCAAAATTCTCCTGGGAAACCGGGAAAAGTCAGGGAAATTTTTTCCAGACAAATACTGGCCACCCTGTAAAAACAGAATAATGTAATACCCACGCCATTTCTCGTAAAACGCTACGAATTAATTCCAACACCTATTTTATTTTGGTGTTCAAATGTCAACTATTTATTTTACATTACAGAAACTCGAAGAGCTAGAAAAAGAAGAGGACGCCCGTGAAGCCGCAGGAATGTACGTAACACCTAAAATAGAACTGACAGATACAATGCGTGAAATTCAAGAATTAGCTAAACAGATCCGGAATAAAAAAGCAATTCTACGTGACGAATCGAGAATCAATAAACAGAGTACGGGACCTGTGATGCCTCGTACGAGTGCTGCACGCGGCCGAGACCGTACTCTCAAGAGACTGTGCTCTGAAATGTCCGGACTTGGTGTTGAACTGGATACGGAAAGGGATACGCACTTTAAACGTGCTGCGTCTAAGTCTAGAACTCGATCGGTATCACAACCAGCGGTTAAGAGGATGAGAATGTCTTCCAGGAGCAGGCCTAGGGACGAACAAGGAGTTAAAGATGTTGTGGTATGTTTTTTTTTTTTTTTTTTCACATCAAAGATCGTATAGACATTTTATTTTCTTTTCTTTTTTAGATGAAAACTAAACTGAAGAGAATAGCCCATAGGGCAATCAGTAAGAAGGTCGGCAAGCAAGGTCTCAAAGGAGAAGCTGATAGGTTTATCGGAAACAAAATGCCTAAGCATCTGTTTTCGGGTAAACGTGGTGTTGGAAAAACAGACAGACGTTAAATTATTAATAATTTATATACGTTATATATTTTGTTAATGTATATAATTACATTAAATAAATACATTTATAATACTTTTGTTTTTATTTCTGTGTACTAAAAAATTTAAAACATGGCGTGTTTTCAGTTATAATTTAACTAACATAGATTTTATTATTTATATTTAAATATTACAATTTATAGGTTATATTTTTTTGCAGACATAAATTTTGCAATCTTCTAATAATTTTTCAGTTACCATTTCTGATATTTAAATTAGTCACTATATTTAATTATTTGGTACTTGTCTATTATAATCCCTGTTGTTTGAAAAAACTAAAATCACTAGGAAAGAAAAAATATACGTCACCACGAAGTTCTTTTCTACCTACTTGATTTTTTTATTTATCTATGATTTTAACTGCCATAATATTAACACAGCGTTGGCGACCATTTGAAATCTAGAGTGTTAAAAAGAACTTCGTGGTGACGTCATTTCGTCCACGCTGATTGGTCAAGGCAAGTCAGCATACCTAGTCATTTACTTACCTTGGGTAAATGTCAAGGTAAGTAAATGACTAGGTATGCTGACTTGCCTTGACCAATCAGCGCGGACGAAATGACGTCACCACGAAGTTCTTTTTAACACTCTAGATTTCAAATGGTCGCCAACGCTGTGTTTAATATTATGGCAGTTAAAATCATATATAAATAAAAAAATCAAGTAGGTAGAAAAGAACTTCGTGGTGACGTCACAACTCCCAAGTCAGCAAACCTGTACATTTACTAACCTTGGGTAAATGTCATGTATTTCATATACTTGTATGATGAAATCAGCGCCAATATGAGTATAGTTTGTATTGTATTAATTTCAATATTTTTAAATAGGTAATTAAGGTAATTATTGAAGTTATACTTCTTTAGGGACGTTAAGGGTAAAAATTGAGTAATGTAACAGAAATGAAATTAGTAATGTAACGAAAATGTAACGAAATTTTATGCGGTGAAATATGTAGCATGGCACTGACAATACAGAATAAATAACACAACTGTAAAGAGTATTGCCTATATCAAAAAAATGATGGTGTAATGACATCCATAGACAATAAAGATGTTTACTTAAATAACACAACGGTAAAGAGTATTGCCTATATCAAAAATATAATGGCGTAATGATTATTCTGTGGCGTAATGACATCCATAGATAATAAAGATTTTTACTTAAATAACACAACTGTAAAGAGTATTGCCTATATTAATTAAATATTATAATTAAATTAAATTTTTAATTATATTTAAAGCAAACGGCAGATTATTGTTATTAAGATTATTCGTAGTTGTTTTTCAATCATCCCAAAGAAGTATAACTTCTAACGCGTGTACATAAGTACACACTCATTGTTTTTATCATACATATTATATATGTTGCAGCCGGATTGTAAAAGCTGTTTTATAAACCGGCTGGCCGTTTTGTAAAATAGTTTAGTTTAAAAGCGGGGATTCAATCTCCGCCTTGGTTAGGGAATCTAGTGGGGCAAAAGGGGATTAATATAGTATAAAAACGAGGATTCAATTTCCGTTGCAACGAACTGTAGGAATTTGAACATGTATTTTATTTTGCAAAGTTATTACAAAACAGTTCATTGCAGCAGGGATTCAATCCCCGTTTTTATACTATATTAATCCCCTTTCGCCCCAGTAGATTGCTTTTACCAAAATTGTAACTCAAAATGATTAAGTCTTTACCTTTTCAAATATATTAAAAATATTGAAATTAATAGTGCAAACTTTACTCGCATTAGCGCTAATTTCATCATGACATTTGCCTATCTACGACCTTATTATGTTATGTTCCTAGTGACTTTAGTTTTTTCAAACAACGGGGACTATAATAGACAAGTACCAATTATTTTTTAATATAAATATTTATAAAACAATAATTCTAAGCTGAAATGATAGAACAACAATGACCAATTTTACAAATGAGCTATCAAAATTAATTAATTCTGTGATATTATCTATGGATTCGTTTTGGAATACAGTGAGCAGTGATATTTTAACTTATACGGTTGGCGACACTGACCGTATTTAATACGCGTGCGCGAAACGTCAAATGCTTTTTGAAAGTTCAAAAGAACTGTGTTATTGTTTTGATACCCCCTGTGAAAGTGTTTGTTAGTTCATTTGTAATATTGGACACAAGAATAAAGAAAGGTAAGGTACATACGTTTATTTAAAATATGTTAGCGCCATTTTTGTATTATAAAGAAGTCAATAAATTACACTTATACTAATGCTTATAGTTTATATTTAAAGCACTGTTTAAGGCTTTGGAAACAAATCAAAGCTGTTCTAGAAGCTTTTTTTTTATATATTTTAGTGGAAATATCAGCATATGTCTGTCGATATTAATTTATGAATTAATATCACTACATTGAATAATTGATACATTTTCTCTATTCTAGTATTGTACCTTTATATTATATTAGAATGTTAAATTTGTCTGTTTTAATAAAATCCTTCAAAACAAATAATACTGATGGTTAATAAATTGTATGGTTGAATTTTTTTTTTAACATATTAATATTTTTTTTAAACAAATATATAAAAAAATGAATGAATGAATAAATTTTACATGAAATGAATAAAAAATATATTATAAACTAATAACTATAATATAATATTTTCAATTTATAGGAACATAATGATTTGGTTAACAATCATATTTTCGAACATTCAACATTTTCGACTCAATCGATAACAATGAGAATAATACAATTACGTAATTGTACCATTACATTATAACAATCGGAATAACTATCTGGCTGTATTCTGAAAGTTATAACGTGACAATTGACTAACGACGCACCGACATCCATCCCGTTTCCACCTCGTCAAATACATCTGACAATAACAATAGCCTATTTGTGCATTTCTGCATTTCAATTTAAATTCTCAGCAATACATCTGCATTGCTTAATTCTCTGTATCCTCTTTTTCCTGAGTTGAGGAACCATCGAAGGACATCTTAAGGTAATTGTTATCCAAGTAAATTTCTTTGGTTTACAAAATGCACAAGATTTAAAAGCAGCGCCGTTCAGATCATCATCTTCTGTCTCTTCGCTAGTCACCCTCATATCTCTGTTCCGCCTACGTTTTGGACTTTTTGGAATGTAGAACGAATTGCATTGACCATAACAAAATCTGTTGATGATTGTTCGTGTGAGACATCCTTCTTCTCGAATCTTCTGTACTAGTGGCTCTGTCTTACACCAGTCTTTCTTCAAGTATTCCCTCTTGGTGACCATGAGTGCGTTCCTGCTCGACTTGAGTAGAGTGTTTCCTGGGAACCCGGTGAGGTCTGAAAGAAGCTCGGTACCTTGTAAAAATCCTGCTGAGTTGTTTTGTCGGAGTAACATGTTTATACCTATTCGAGTTCTTTTCGGTTGCGGAGGTGGTGGCTCGACAGCTAGTTGTTGGTTGTAGACGTCATCGTCGAATGGAGGAGGCGTGTAGGATTCATCCAGATCGTTCATCTCGAGAAATCGCTTTTCATCTTTTGTAGCGTTGTTTCTGCGTTCGGCTAACAGCTGTTCCACCCGTTTTGTGTTTATTATGTCAAGGATAGATGCTGAAGATCCGTCGTCTAAACCGTTCCTCAAGTTGAAAACACTGGGTAACATGTATGTTGTCACGAACAACACTAGGGTGATGTGTTGGAGTATTGTAGCCATTATCTGAAAACAAAAAAAATCATTAGAATTAAAATATCTATGATATTATTTTACTATATCGCAATCCTGCAAAAAAGTGTCACAATTCAAAAAATGTAGTTTTGAGGAAATAGGAAAAAATGAAATTATAACAATTTAAATCAAAAAAGAAAAGGACTGATACACAGTATTTAATTTAAATATTTCAATTTTCATGTTAAAAAATAGTAATTATTAAAGCGCTTAGTGATTAATTATTAAAAAAAAATGTGACATTTTTTTAGAATTTGCTTGTTTTGAGGGTAGGTACACGTAGTACATTAATGACAATTTTTAGTAGAAATATAAATAAATAATATTTATCTCTGATTAAGTATTTAAAAAATAAAATAAAAAATGTGACATATTTTTAGAATATGCTAGTTTTGACGGTAGGTACACGAAGTACATTAATGACAATTTTTAGTAGAAATATATAGTAATTTGAAATCATTCTACACATACATATTTATTTTAAATATGACATTTTTTGAGTTGTCGCACTTTTTAGCGGGGGTGCAATATGCAAAAAGTAATGGATCGGTCTGTTTAAATTTTAGTCCGAATTACTTATTATGCTCTGGTAGAGGGAGGGGGATCACACACCTCGATATGATTTAACGGGGATGTTAATTTATTTAGTATAAGTTTTAATTTTCCTTCTTATTGTCTTTAATTGAAAACGCGCAATTTCGGAACTATATTTCATGCATCAAACCTTCAATTTTTCATAGAAATATCACTTTAAAATAAGAAAAAATATTATAACATACTATTCATAAAATAATATTTAATAATAAAAAAATAATAAAATTAATATTTTTCATTGAAATCACATTTTGGAATTAAGCGGGATCAAATGAGATACTAAAAAAAATTTTTATTCAACACCGGCGAGTTATGTATCAAATTAAACCTTACATGGAACTTGGTCTGGGCCGATAACACGGCCAAATCGACGCGGTTTACACCCAGAAACCAAGATCCATATATAAAGATTATCGCGGAATCCTCAAAACTTGTAAACATTTTGTTAATATTAAAATCTTCGTTTAACAAATTTTCAAAAATGTATCCGAAAGTTATATTGATAAAAATGAAGAATATGTAAAATGATGTCATTATCATAAAAATCATAACTCACTTTTCTTTCAAAAATAACTCAAAATGATTAGTTTTTGTTTATGTGGAGCCCTTTTTTTCTAATAGACGAACTATTAAATATAATAAATAAAATAAAACTCTTTATAAAAAAATTTTTCTTACAAAAATTAATTTATCTACCTATATGAATATTATATTGTAATCTTTGCAGTGACGTAGTTAGGGAGGGATTACGGTGATCAAACCCCCACGAGTCTAGAAAAATTATAAGATGATTATATACTCTGTACATTAATTATGGAGACACCTAAAAAATAACCTGTTTTCAAATGCTTAACTTGGTAAAAATTAACTTTTTTATTCTTAAATGGAGCAAATTTACTCTACTTTATGATGGTCTAAAAATATCATTTTCTACATAAATGCACTCCGCGTCAAGTTTCAAAATATGCAGGTTTTTTTCAAAATTTATTAAATTACATAAAAAAGTTAAAAAGTGAAAATATGTTGAGGAACGAATTAGATCATCATAAAGTAGAGTAAAATACATATAACTTTATGAGATTTTATACTATACTATACATATACTCCCCTCCTCATCGCAAAAAGTTATCTACGCCACTGAATATTCGCGCACTTTTTCGTAAATTCAATATAACTTCAGTAAAAACAACATAATTTTACTGTAATACAGTTATAATATTCAGTGGCGTAACTATAGAATTGAGGGCCCCAAACAAATTTTGACAGGGATTTTTTTTTACATTACCCTCCACCACAATAATATTTATTTTTTAGAATTTTGAAGAGATGTATTAGAGGTATCGATACGGTGACGTTAGAAAAAAATTGATTTAGCAAAAATTTTGATGGTAGGTACAATACTAAAATGAAAAACAGTCAATAACACGCCAAATTTTCAAGTTTTTGAGATTTTGATATTTAATTTTAGAATTTTAAAATAAAATAACTGAATAATCAGCTTTTTAACAAAAAACTTTTTTTTATCGTTTCGATTCTAAAAAAAAATCAACACAGCAATTAAAAAAAAAAATCTTTTACTCTTTTTGGGGGCTCCCTGATGCTCGACACCTCGGGCAATCTAACCGGCCAGACCGGGGCACAGTGGGTTAAAATCATACATTTTTGCGCGAAATTTCGCTTCAAGCCAATTTTTAACCAATTTTAATGTTATTACTCGCATTTGAAAGGTAAGTTGTTATAGATTCTGAAAATTACCCCAATAATAGTCAATTAATCCTTTTAGTTACCCTTGCATCACCCTAAATCTGATTAAACAAAAAAGGAGGAGATATCGAAGAGATACGCACTATCAACTCACCCTGTAATGATACACATTTTTCGGGGCCACATTATACATTTTAATATAGGTTTAGTTGTGTATTATAATAATATCATTCATTATTTGAATTTTTCTCTAAATATTAACAGAGGAGATTTCGAAAAAATATTAATTTTTGAATTTATCGGTTCATCCATTTTTTCAGACTTAAAGGGATGAAAGGGTAATTAAGAGGATGAATCGACTATTCTTGGGGTAATTTTCAAAAACTACAACTACTTACCCAAATGCGAGTGATTACATTAATTTTTTTTGAAAATTGGCTTAAAGCGAAATTTCGCGCAAAAATGTGCGGCGGTAATTACGCCACTGATAATATTACTGTATTATTTAATTACACAAATAAAATTTATGTACTTACATTATTAAAAAAATGTTGAACTATTTGCGACACCAAGGCGCGCGAAACTATGTTTAAACCCTCTAATATTCTTACAACTAGTTATTCTCTTGGTTGATTGTGAACTAGAAACTGTATATACTTTTATACACCACGTTACAGATAGTTATTGCTTGGCATTTCAGTCAAAACTAACACCGTAAAATTAATGCAGAGTATTTTAAATGCAGTAACAAAATCCCTTCCATGTGTTTAACCGAAATAAAACATTTTGTTAATTCCTAGGCAATTTACTTAAATATCTATATCACTTTACAGAAGTATTGTTAACATCACGTTTTCAATCGTCTTGCTTGAAGATCAAAGATGTTATTCTTTCCATCATATATACCTACATAAGAATTAATAAGCAAAATGGCTTATGACCATAATAACATTTGGCATTCATTCACGTTTTAAAAGGATTAGAAGTAGGTATTCTTGAAGAATTAAGATTCCCTGCCTCTGCAGGTGCTTACATTGTGTATGTCACGTTTTTTCTCACAACTGCTTGAAGGAAAAATTTCCTTGCGCATATATCATATGTTGACATATTTACTTTGACACAGGTTATTTGTCTAAGAGAGAAAACCCGTCATTGCGGATTATGGAAATCAAAGATGCGTTTGAAATGTACTGCCCACGGTACTGTTAGGTTACGTCATTGTTTCTCAAACTGTTTCAGTCACGTATTTGAGATCAGGTATCTTAAGGGAAATTTTGACTTTGGGGAATTTTTCTGTGAAGATGTTGTAAAGCTATATTATGCTAATCTTGCTTTTAACAGATGTAAAACATGGAGTTAACGTGGTTATTACAGGAATTTTCTGTGAGCGGCTGTCCTTTTAGTTATAATATTACATATATTGATTAAAACTTTATATCTTTATGTATTTAGATTTATTTTTATACAATTTTTTATAGGATGCTTTTTCGCCCTTCTGTACCTTGTGTACTCGACGAGGGTTGTTTACGCCAATTCTACACAGAAAAAATAATTTGTCTGTCTTAAAAAAAATGATCAATGTAAAAAATCCGCGATCGATTTGGCTCCGATAAAGGTTGCTTGTTAATATGATTTTTTACCAATATGAAAATTTCCACGTTTATCTTAACAATGTTCTTATCACGGTGAAAATTTTGTTTCGAATTGAAAACATATATGTATTTTAAATACATAAAAATACTTAATAAACGACATCACTGAATTTACCATATCGATAATTGCACTTTCACTAGTTGGGTTGGTGTAAAAAATATTCACACTGATAAATATTTTATTAAAACAACCATTATGTTTAATCTATTTGAGAGTTTCGTTAGTTGGTGTAATAAATTATTTATTAATTTGACAAATTAAAAGATTTTCAGATAAACATGAAAATATATTTTTCAAATTAATAAAATATCCTTAATAAGTTTTTTTTTTATTATATTGAGGAAATATTGTTATATTAAGATCGAGTTTTTTTCTGTGTGGGTTGTTTACATATAAAATGCTATAAACCTAATTTTTGAAAGAACTATTCTTTGGGACATTTAAAGTCAATTAAAAAGGCTTTTATTGGGGTGGATGTGGGGGGGGGAGGACAAGTTTTAATATAAGATACTATTAAAAAGAAACTCGATATTAAACATATTTTTTTGAAATAAAATTCCTTATCCAGGATTGATCGTATTAACCCTTTTTTAATCACAGTGGAAAATAATTGAGTGTTTAATATTTAATCCAAATACTTTAACATGATATATTATGTATCTATAGATATAAGGTACTAGCACTGGTCTTTGGCATATATTACCCCAGTGTTGGGCGATTTTTAATTAATTATACTGAATTAGAAATATTTGTTAATATTTGATTACTGCTATTACTGAATATTAATCTATATAATTTAACTGTCTTCCAGCGTGATTTGATGATACACTCATCGCTTGAATTACCGACGTTGTTGGTAATTCAACCGCTTGAATTGCCGACGTCGAGAGGGGTCTCCACCACCTTGCTAACCTTAACGTTAATTGGTGAATTTAAATTTCGCGCAGAGATAGCAATCACGGTAGTATTATGGAGAGGATATAGGAGAAAGTCGGCAAATCGCGCGTTTGGCCCGTCGATTAATCAAGTTGCCGGTAAATCAAAGGTCGGTTAATCAAGCGATGAGTGTAATTGATCATTTTGTTTAAAAACAGTAGAAAAAAAAATTATCGCGGTTCGGCACACTATCAAGAAAAGAGTAGGTATTTTTTTTATGTAATAAAAATAATGCTTTACATTATTTTAAATTTTATGACTCTTTATTTTATAACTTTTTGTGTCGTACTTATCATTTTGTAATCATTAGCAAGTGTACTCGTTACGTTTTACGTTGCCCATTACTGGAAAAAAACATAAACAAAATAACAAGTTATAATTAGAAAAACAAACTATATTTTTACTGACTTTGGTAATTAAATTGATTTTAAAAATTGTTACTTATTTTATTAGTAATATGAGTTTATGAAAATTACAAAAATGAAGCCCCCCCCAAAATAGTATACCTTGCTCTTAAAGTACCTATGACTGCTGCCAGTACTCAATACCTTATGTAGATATGTATATTTATAACAAACTAGCGGAATCCCGCGGCTTCGCTCACGTAAACTTCAAAACTAATTAGAACCCTCCATACATGATAGGGGATGACATATTACATTTTTTTATATTGATTTTTATTCATTACCTATAAAAAAACGTAAATATCTCGGATCTTAGTTATAAATTGTAAAAACTAACCCTCTATCTATCCTCGCCATTAGGGGTTGAATATCCAATTTTTATCCAACCTTAGGGGTTAAATTTTGGGAAATGCTGTAATAATTGTTTCATTATTTATATTGTAGAGTATGTTCGATAAGTTTCAATTAAATGCGAACGAAAAAATAATTTATATAAACTTTGACACCCTGTTTTAACCCCGTAGGGGTTGAATTTCGAAAAATCCTTTCTTAGTGGGTGCTTACATCATAAAAGGAAGGCACCTACGAAATTTTACGTTTCTAGGTCCAGGGGTTTGGGCTGTACGTTGATATATGAGTGAGTGAGTGAGTGGTTAAGGACAAACTCTTTTATAGATATAGATATTTATAACAAATGGTTGTAAAATTTATACAAAACATCTTTTCAATTTATCACTTTTTTGTGATTGGTATTGATTTTATATTGAACCTTTGAATAGAGTAACTGCATGTCTCCGTTGACATTTATAAGAAAGTTCAAAGAGATGTTAAATTGATATATGTATGCTGTCAGACTGCTGACATTTATAAAGTCTTCTATTAGTTTTTATTCAAACTAAGTGATTTTCACTGTGGTCATTAACTATAGATAAATAAAAATTTTAATTCAAAAGATATACGTATTCTATATAAAATATATGTAGGTATTAATAAGTGGGTGGGGGGGGGGGGCAAAGGGTCTCGTCTCGTCTCAGTTTTTGTATATAATTTATGTCTCATCTCGTAAAAAATTAGGGCGACATCATTTTTTCTGTCTCGTATTTATACATTTTTTCTTAAATGTTTAAATATAATGCATGATTATATATTAATCCTCAGTTCATGCTTGCTGCGGGTGCGTACTATACCCATATTTGTTTTCTATGAATAAATACCTGGTGTAAGCATATAAATGCGTACGTGCCGCGTTCGGGCGCGGTGTATACTATAGTTTTGTAAATCAGTATTTTTTTAATCCGCGGGAAGACATCAATTTGAGAATGGAGTTTATTTTATTTATTGTATGGATAAGGAATAAAAAATAATAATAAGGTATTGGCACCAATCATTGGCACTTTAAGAGTAAGGTATACGGTTTTTTTTTTGGGGGGGGGGGGGTTGATGGGCTTCATTTTTGTAGTTTTTATGAACTCATGTTACTAATAAAACAAGCAACTTTTTATTAAATTAATTGAATTACAAAAGTTTGCAAATATAGTTTTTTTTTTAATTATAGCTTTTTATTTTGTTTATGTTTTTTCTCCAGTAATGGGTAACGTAAAACTAATAATAGGTACCTACCCAATGATGGACATTTGCTTATTATTACAAAATTATAAGTACTCCGACAGAAAGGGTCATACAATTTAAAACAATGTATTGTATTTACATAAAAAAATACACTTTTCTTGATAGTGAGCCGAACCGCGATAATTATCATTCCACTGTTTTTAAACAAAATGATCAATTATCACCAAATCACGCTGTAAAACAGTTAAATGTATACAGGGTGATCCAGACCACCCGTCCACTATGTTTTACGCCCAAACTATTGAAGATAGAGTTTTATGAAAAAAAATTTACTATGTATATCGACCCTAAAGAATTTCAGGAAAATATTTTCCACCCCCTAAAACCGCTCCTTGGGAGGTAGTTTGGGGGGTACATGTCCGTTTCTCAGTAAAATCAAATAGAACGGTATATTCAAAATTGCATAATTGTAAAGACTATAAAAAAGTAAGAAACTTTTGTAAAACAAAAATTTTCATACTTTCAATTGTTTAGAAAATATGGCGACTTGATCTCAAATTTTGGGGTTTCACTAAAATTACTCTAATTTCATTAAATATTAATGGAATTTTATTATTTTTTCATATTTAGAATGTAGAAATAACGACCTTTGTAATGATCTATGAATATTTAAAATTTGGATAGTTTAAAGTGTCATACGCGACATATGAAAAATACAAAAGTTTAATTAGGGATAGTTCAAAAATTTTAAATACAATGATATATCAATTAGTACTTTATCTTAAAAAAGACATGTAAATAAACAACTTTTGTCAAGAAAATTAAAAATTAAAAATCAAAATTTTAAAATGGAAAATTGGAAATTATAATTTTTAATTTAAAATTTCCTTTACAAAAGTTGTTTATTTAAGTATCTTTTTTAAGATAAAGTATTAATTGATATACCATTGTATTTAAAAATTTTGAATTATCCCTAATTGAACTTTTGTATTTTTTATATGTCGCGTATGACACTTTAAACTATCCAAATCTTAAATATTCATAGATCATTACAAAGGTCGTTATTTCTACTTTCTAAATTTTAAAAAATGATAAAATTCCATAAATATTTAACGAAATTAGAGCACTTTTAGTAAAACCCCAAAATTTGAGATCAAGTCGCCATATTTTCTAAACAATTGAAAGTATGAAAATTTTTGTTTTATAAAAGTTTCTTACTTTTTTATAGTCTTTACAATTATGCAATTTTGAATATACCGTTCCATTTGATTTTACTGAGAAACGGACATGTACCCCCCAAACTACCTCCCAAGGAGCGGTTTTAGGGGGTTGAAAATATTTTCCTGAAATTCTTTAGAGTCGATATACATAGTAAAAAAATTTTCATAAAACTCTATCTTCAATAGTTTGGGCGTAAAACATAGTGGACGGGTGGTCTGGATCATTCTGTATACTACAGTAAAATTAGCTATAAAATTTCTTTAATAAGGAAAAAAATGAAAAGATTAGAAATTTATTCTGAAAAGGCTTCAGAAATACTTAATCGTTAAGAAACCAAAGAGTCCCTAGTCGGGACTGGGGAGCTTTTGCCGGTATTTTGATTTAAAGTGGGGCGCGCCAAATACGCGTCGAAGCTAGTCTTGATTTTGATCATTTACCGGATTATCGTGTTCTATGAGCTAATTTTATGAAAATCGGATAATATATTAATATTCAGTAATGGCAGTAATAAATAAATATTTCTAATTCAGTACATTTAATTAAAAATTGGGGTAATACCCAAGACTGGTAACAGATAACTTAGTATCAGATGAAAATAATAAATTTCCACATTACGTACATACCATGTGCGGGCGCGGTGTATACTTGCTACGTAAATCAGTACCTTTTTAATCTGTGGGAAAACATCAGTTTGGATCAAAATAAAGATTAAAATTTTATTTATTAAAAAATTAAAAAACTAAATAGTATCAAAATTATAAATTCGCATGTTACGTACGTACCATGTGCGGGCGCGGTGTATACTTGCTACGTAAATCGTTACCTTTTTAATCCGCGGATCAGAATGGAGATTAATATTTTATTTATTTTATGAATATAAAATAAAAAATGTAATAGTATAAAAATAATAAATTCCCACGTTTGTAAATTGAAAATAGCAAATATCTCGGGTTATTTATCATTGTTGTTTTAAAATGTTTCAAATCATTATAATTCTGTGTTTTCAGACAGTTCTAAAATACACGTGGATATGTTTTGATAATAAACTTCAACATTCCGTAAGCAACGGAAAGAAAGTTTATTTTATTTTCATAGTTTTTCATAACTACGATCGTATTTCGATGGCGCCACTTGCTATTTAGTTTTTTATTTTATACAATGATGAAATTATATAGCAATCAGTGGAATTTTGTAAATATCTTATTTAAAATTGCAATTCAAATAAATACTACCAAGATATTTATTTTATTATCTCATATAATAAATTCATTGTAAAAATAAATATCAGTTTTATTGTATAAGTAAAATTGAGATGAATCTTATATCAATTTAATTGAATTTAAATTACTTTTAACTTTTATATTATGCCAGTGGTGTATTTGAAGGATAATGTAATAAATTACCTTAGAACTAAACTACCTTATATTTTACACCATTTTTAATTATACCCAATTACATTCGGAGTTAAATAATACTACGTACAAAAAAAATGAATTAATATTTTTTGTCCTATAGCCCCAACTGTCATAAAATATTAAATACATTTTTTATAACATTGCAAATTATAGCCTTACAAACTAATGTCCGATATATAATGTATATCGCTAGTACTCTCAAATGATATATCAAACTTATATGACAGTTCTCTTGGAGTTTTCTGATGACTTTGACAACTTACAAAATTAACATTTTCTAAAAAAATGTCACATTTTTAATTTTTTTTTACTAAGCGTTTTAATAGTTACTATTTTTCAAACATCACAGGAATACTGAAATATTTAAATTAAATACTGTGTATCAGTTCTTTTCCTATATAGGTACTACATGTATAATTTTGATTTACCTAAATTGTTATAGTTTCATTTATTCCTATTTCCTCAAAATACAATTTTTTGAATTGTGACACTTTTTTACGGGTGTACAAGATTGAGTGCATAAATAAATAAAAAAAGTACAAAACTCAAAATGAGCTTAAAAAGGGCCTCGCGCACTTTAATCCGTCACTGACCGCGATACCATATTTTATATAAACAGTTATTATAAGTAGTAAATCAAATATCACAAAGATGATTAGATTCAAATTATTGTAAACAATACAATTAGATTTAGATGAAACAAATAATTCATTCTAAGAAGGCCCTGAATAAAAGATCACGCATTTGTCTGAGGTACGTTCATTGACTGCTAATAATTACGATGTATTAAGTCCCACTATAGTTCCCTTTTCATTGCCATTCATTCAAATTGAGCGCAGTATTCTTAACGCCTTCTACGTGTGGCGCCCACGAAACAACTTACAAACACGCATGCACACATACACACACACACACACACACACACACACACACACACACACACACACACACACACACACACACACACACACACACACACACACACAGACACACACAGAGCGCGCACATGTGGACAGGTAAACATAGTGTGCGTGTGTGTGTATGTTTCTTTTTTTAATCTTAAATCGTTTGTTTGTTCGTTGGTAGTGTTCATGATGGACAATACTGAACTAAAGAAGTAGGTATCTAACAAGGGGAACCTTCTTAAATAAGATATGTACCTAATTTGTTTAAAATAAAAGTCAATCACTTTTGACTTTTAAAAAATCATACATGTGACTAGGATTCCGGGGACAAACAGACAGGCAGACACGGAACGAAAAATGTTTGTCTTGATTAAGTTAAAATTTTGAAATCGGAGAACAATTTTTATTCTCATTTTAAAACGATCACAAAGCTTCGATATTACGAATAAGTATATAATAAACATAGGTGGGCACAGTTAATCGATAAGTTAACTTAGTTAATCGTTAATCCGTTAATAAAAAAGTTAACTTCGTTAACCGTTAAAGCGTTAAAGTCCGAAAATGTAACGGAAGTTAAAGTTAACCGAAAATTCGAAAATTTAACGAAAGTTAAAGTTAATCCGTTAAAAAGTTAACCATCCAAAATTTTTGTAGACCTTTTTTTAGCTATTTCGACAACTTTGTTATGTACTTTTCATCAAACAACCAATGTAACGGACTAAAGTTAACAGAAGTTGAATTTAACGGAAGTTAACAAGAGCGTTAATCCGTTAAAAAGATAACCATCCAAAATTTTTGTAGACCTTTTTTAGCTATTTCGACAACTTTGTTATGTACTTTTCATCAAACAACCAATGTAACGGACTAAAGTTAACAGAAGTTGAATTTAACGGAAGTTAACAAGAGCGTTAATCCGTTAAAAAGATAACCATCCAAAATTTTTGTAGACCTTTTTTTAGCTATTTCGACAACTTTGTTATGTACTTTTCATCAAACAACCAATGTAACGGACTAAAGTTAACAGAAGTTGAATTTAACGGAAGTTAACAAGAGCGTTACCATTTTTTTGAGTTAACTTAAAAGTTAATCCGTTAACCATTTTGTTTACTTCGTTAATTAACGATTAACGGATTAACGAGTTAATGCCCACCTATGGTAATAAACATATAATATAAAAATAAACGAACAAACTAAAGCATGACTAATCACACTTTAAAAAAGTAATAATATATATGTCAATAGTAAAGATTCGCATGATGATATTTGGCATTTTGTGTGATAATAACCCAGCGGATCAATGTCCCGATATGTTATTGCTTAAGTACTTCTGTCAATTAGACATTGATTTCCTGTATCTCCTAACATAGATCTATACGACAAATTATTGTGTGTCCGCACCGATACTGATCTAATATTTGATCAATTTATTGTGAAGGAAATATGAAAGAATTTTTACGTATAAACATTGTGAAATTTTATTTAGCTGAATCATGATATAACTGTAGATTGATTAAAATATATATATAAAATATGTTCAGTGTACACCCACCACACATATATAAAAAAAGTTATGTTTTTGTATTGGGTTAAATAGGACATATGGGGAAAAATAAAATATGTTAAAAAAATACACAATTTTTTTACCATATTTTATTTTTTCCCCATATGTCCTATTTAACCCATTTATTTTTTCATTAAAGTCGAAAAATATCATCTTTTTTTAAATTTTTCTGAAAATGTCATTTTTATCCAAAAGTACCTCTTTTATATGGGGTATTTTATTTAATTTTTAGGTACGTCATAATGTTACCTACAAAATCACTACACAAAATTTAGACCATCTTACAGTTTTCCGGTAAATAATTTAAAAAATTAAATTACGTAGTTATAAACAAATAAATTATGATTGTTTCATTTAATACATAGCGTGTGTAGCAAAATAGTTACTTTGGGGATTAATTTATAACTGGAAAACTGTAAGACCCAGGTCCAAACTTTGTGTGGTGAATTTGAAGGTAACATTATGACGTACCTAAAAATTAAATTAAATACCCTATATAAAAGAGGTACTTTTGGAGAAAAATGACATTGTCATAAAAATTAAAAAAAAAAATATTTTTCGACTTTGATGAGCTATAACTCGGAACTAAAAACACGGATAGCAATAACCGAAATACTGAAAATATGTTAGTTAATTACCTATAAAACTGACTCATTTGGGTTGCTCTAGATACGTTACTTTTGAAGTTATGAGATAATCTTTGTTGTAAGAACTATTCTGAAGGAAATTTTTTAAACATCCTGTAGCTCAGAGGGTGTTGAAGATAGACCCCCCCTCCCCCTCAATTTCTTACTCACAATGAGTCAGGGAATCAGCTCCTAAAATATCTGTATTCTAAACCGTATATAGCAACCCTAAAGAATTTCAGGAAAATATTTTCAACCCCTTGGGGGGTAGTTTGAGGAGTACATGCCCATTTCTCAGCAAAATTAAATTGAATGGTATATCAAAAAGGACAAAAAATTAGAAACTTTCGTAAAACAAAAAATTTCATACTTTCAATTGTTTAAAAAATATGGCGACTTGTTCTCAAATTTTAGGGTCTTACTAAAAGTGTTCTAATTTCGTTAAATATTAATACAATTTTTTTATTTTTTAAAATTTAGAAAGTAGAAATAATCAACTTTGTAAAGATCTATGATTATTTGAGATTTTAATAGTTTTAAGTGTCATACGCGACATCAAAAATTCAAAAGTTCAATTAGGGATAATTCAAATTTTTTAAATACAATGGTATATCAATTAGTACATTTTCTTAAAAAGGATATGTAAATAAACAACTTTTGTTAAAAAAATTTAAAATTATAATTTCAAAATTGAAAAACTGAAAATAATAATTTTAAATTTAAAATTTTCTTGACAAAATTTGTTTATTTCCATAAAATATATTGTATGTCTGTATATACGACTATCAGCTTTTACAACCTAATTTGACTGGTCCCCTCAATGTCGTTATAACTGACTTCGACTGTATCCAAGTTTAAGTTTAAATTACATTTTTAGTGTAGTTAAAAATGTTAATGCTATAACAAAGAACTGAATATTTTAAATATAACAGAGAAATAACTTATCTTATTTGTAAAAAAAACGTCTTTTCATGATCTACGTTTCTAAGAAGAAATACATTAGTTAGATTTTTTTTCTTTTTATTGTACACTAATTTATATATGGTATTTTTGCGCCTATATTGAATAAAATGACAGGTACAAATTATAAAGGTATCTGGGCTCATAAATTATGAGTAGTATATATTAATTTTATATATGAGTTAACCACATAAAATATAATGTAGCTTACAGAAATTTATAAAATTTGACATGTTTTATATTAATGAGGAATTTTTTACGGTTCACATAAAAAACTTTTGGCGGTTTTTTAATTTATATACTTATCAGATTTTGTGAGAATTATCAAAATAAAAATAAAGGAAACAGTGAAAACTTGATTTATTTATCCAGAAAATAACCAATTATTATTTTTTATATACAGGTGATTTTTTCGTGAAAGAGTAACAGCCCCGATAAAATTATTTAATATCTAGAGAACTCGTTATGATAAAAGTATGAAAATTGATAATTGGTTTAACCAGGGCCCCTATTCTCTAGCTCACTCGAGAATTTGTCGATTCGAGATTTCGTTCGAGATTTTAAATCTCGCATGCTCAGGAGCGGTCGCGATTTTTCATTCGATATTTCTATAGGAAAAAAGTCGCATCGAGATTCAAGAATACGGTATAATTTACACAATCGAGATTCTAGTAAATAACTTAGTGACTTATTATTTATTTAACTTAGTGATTTTCAAGTTAGACATTTGTTCGTAAGGAAGCTACAACCCCGATAAAATTATTTAATATCTAGAGAACCCATTTTGATAAAAGTATGAAAATTGATTGGTATTATTGATAAATAATTAATTATTTATATTAAATAATTATTGAAATTACTGAAAATTGATAGTATTATCGATTTTCAGTAATTATTTAACCAGGGTCCCTATTCTCGAGCTCACTCCAGAATATGTCGATTCGAGATTTCGTTCAAGATTTTAAATCTCGCATGCCCAGGAGCAGTCGAGATTTTTCATTCGACATTTCTGGAAAAAGTCGCATATGGATTCGAGAATACGGTATAATTGACACAATCGAGATTCTAGTAAATAACTTATGTTAGTGACTTTTAGTTTTAGTTTAGTAATCTCGAATGAGAAAAAGTCGAACGAACTCGAGAATAGGGGCTCAGAGTTGTATGGGGTAAAAATAGAACAAAAAATACTAGATAAAAATTGAAGATTCCTGAAAATCGATAACACTTATTAATACTAATTTTTCAAATTTCATAGCTGCGTATCACAACGGGTTCTCCAGATATTAAATAAAAACAATTTTTGAGGGGCTGTTAGCTCTTTCAAGAAAAATTTCTAGACACGTTCATATGAAGTTTTTTTGTTTTGTTTTAACCTATAACTTCCCAGTGTCCTATTTATAGGACATCAATTTTTCTATTTTTTTCACTGACATAATAACGTTGTTAATTTGATTTACATTACTAATATATTTTTTAAGTCTCTCTACTTACAATAATTTTTAAAACGAACTTTAGAGTTCATTTAATAAGAAATTGTAACACTTTTAAAGTAACCGTGTAATTATTCCAGCTAGCCGTCATTTAAATTTACATTTTTTTCAATTAGTAAAGCATTTTTAAACTAACGAAACTATATATAATATTACTTATGAGAGTGTAAATAAAACATAACAATAACAATAATTTCAAAAATAAATCCAGGTACAGACTATTGTCGTTAAAAAAAGTGCTGTCCTATAAATATGACATTGGGTTCTCATGATAATAATCTAGTCTGCGACTGATAATTATTATGTCTTGTATTGAATTTATCTTTTTAGTAATATTTTCAACAAGAATTGAGAACTTGATAAAAAAATTCGAAGAAATAAAAAGTCGGGAAGTAATACATAGATAAATTTCGATAAAACTGAAAATAACATTACATTTATATTTAAAAAAAATCTTTACAAAATGTATAATCATTAGAATAGTTTAAGAAATATTAAATAAATAAATGAACATATATTCTTATGAGAACTGCATAATTTCGAAACATGCCAGGATTTTTCAAAAAACTGTGAGAATTTGATGAAAATTTGAGCATACCTACATTCTTTATTCATTTACAAAGATATCTATTTTTCAGAATGATTAGGAACCACGTTTTTTAATTAAAAAATGTGTGAAAAAAAGACAGAGAGACGAATCTATGTGCCTTCACTCTATGCTTATTCACAGACGCACACTCCACACCGTGCCCCGCATCACTAACCCACCAACCTTTAGTATCAAATTCCTTAAATAGCATCTTCGATCTACTGTTGAAGTTTATTGAAATATTAATTGTATATTTTTTGTTTGTTTGAAATTTCACATTCACTTTTTTGTAACAATTTTCTTTATACATATTACACAAAAATCAAACCTACGAGCATCACCACCTGGCCAACAGGATCTGTATATTATGTAATTAAAGATAATTATACAGAGATACTTAATGGCTTGTTGGAGTAGGTGTCTTTACATGACGAGCAATGACAAAACTTTATAGAAAGGCGTTCCAGCTATACACCTGTTGGATAAATGTTTAAATAGAAACCTTCGATTGATTGTCCGGCCTCTCTTCAGAGGATGGACATTTAGTGCATCGAATGTTAAATGCAGAGGTGGGAATGTGGAGTCAAATGTAGGTAATTATATGGTTATTGCTTCGATCGTAAATATGAGTTGTGAGACAGGTATAAATCGTAATGGTTTCAGATTTTAAATAAATTTAATGTTCGTGATTTATTTTATTATTATAAATTTTATCAGAGTTGTTTGAAATGTACTTAAGTAGGTATAAGTAAAATTACTTTTGCTAAAAATGTACCTAAAGGGGAAAGTCACTGTGTGGGGTAAATTTTTTTTACAGGTATAACTGAGTTGTGTGACAGGTATAAATCGTAATGGTTTCAGATTTTAAATAAATTTAATGTTCGTGATTTATTTTATTATTATAAAGGACCCCACAGAATCCTTATGAGAAAAGGGTTTCGGTCAAACTCTTTGAAACTTTAGATTATGATAGTCCTTGATGAGTAGATCAAAAGTGTCAATGGGCACTAAGTCCTAAAAACTCAAACTTTTATGATATAGCCCTCCGAAGTTGGGGATCATTATTGTCTTTAATTTGCAATTAAAAAAATTGTAGAACCTTAATTTTCGCACAACTTTTTGTATGTGTTCTCAAAGACATCTATAATCGATTACCACCATAAAAAAGTCAACTTTTCAATTCATTGAGAAATGACAACACTTAAATCTTATTGTTACGTTTTTTTTAATTATAAACAAATCCAATTGTTTTATAATAAAAAAATGATTTAAAATAAAAAAAAACGTAATAATCAGATTTAAGTGGCTAAAAATTTTAAAAGTTTACTTTTTTATGGTGCATGACAATCGATTATATAAGTCTTTGGGAATACATAAAAATAGTTGTGCGAAAATTAAGGTTCTACACATTTTTTTATTGCAAATTAAAGGCGAGCATGATCTCCGTCTTTAGAGGACTATATTTTAAAAGTTTGAGTTTTTAGGACTGACAATTAGTACCCATTGACACTTTTAATCTACTCATCAATGACTATCAGAATCCAAAGTTTCAAAGAGTTTGACCGAAACCCCTTTCCCATAAGGATTCTGCGGAGTCCTTTGATCAAAGCTGTTTGAAATGTACTTTAGTATAAGTAAAATTACTTTTGCTAAAAATGTACTTTAAGGGGAAAGTCACTGTGTGGGGTAAAACATTTTTTTCACAAGTATAACTAATTATTTTTTAGGATCGGGTAGAAGGCATTTTATTAAGTATATATTTAACTTATTCAATACTAATTTTTATTGAGAAATATTAAAATTTTATAAAGTTATAAGTCTCGATGTGACGACAAAAAAAATATTTTTTCTCCATGGTTCCATCGGAATTTCGGGATAACATTTTATCAATCGTTGTGCGTAGCCGTTTTGTTTTTATTTAATTTTTTAACAAAATGGTGACGGTTTGAAATTTTCAAAAAGTGTTAAAAATTCATTTTTAATACTTTATTTTAAATCTAAGCTGTCTTAAAATATTACAATTTAAAAAATCAGTTACATATAGATGTAGCCACTGCGATAACGAAAATTAACAAAAAATAATTAATTGGATCATTAATCTTTGAGAAAGCAGGTCGAATAAAAGTCGTTCCAAGAAAAACGTATTTAAAGTTTTCTGAGGATCATAATCGACCGTGCTATCTAGCCTCACTAAATTGACTGTAACTCATTGTCAGTCAGGCAATTTTTTTTACTTATAAATAAATACTTTTTTTTCGTCACAGTGGCTTTTCCCTTTAAGCTCAAATATATTATGTAGGTAGTAGGTATATATTCTGTACAAATTGTAAATTAATGTAATTAAGTACAATTATACTCAAAAAATTACTTAAGTAGGTACTTATACTTAAAGCTCTGATTTTGATTTTAGTTCGTATATGAAAATACATAAGTTTAAATCGCATAAAGATAATCAGCTGTTTTCAAATCATGATTAACGTTAATCTTAAAATTAACTATGGATAGTATAAAAGGATGATTAATTAATCGTGATTTATTTTGTTTTATGCGTCGATTAAAAATTAACACAACTGATAGCGATATACAGAATACAAGAAAGTGACTGACCCATCAACGCCTAGTCCAAACACTTGCACCTATAGTCTGTTTTTTTTTAATGACGTAAGAACATTCTAAATATAAATTTTTTGTATTTCAACCTCCAAGAGGGGTAAAATGGGGAAATTATTTTCTAATAAAAAATAAATAAACGTACACTGCCGTCTTTGGACAGCTGTGATTTAGGATGTAAGTATACAGATTTCAGTCAATAAAAATCCCCAAAATAGCGAAAAGAATATGTTTAGGTCGCAGTCAAAATAGTAAAAAAACAATTTCTCGTTAGCCTAACCTGACCTTTCTGGCATATAATTCAAAATTTTTCCTTAACATGGAAAATTGTAAATGCTGTATTTTAGATATGCTAGGATTATTACAAATGTTGTAATTAAGTAGGTACTCTTATCAACATTTAAGATTTTTTTATCAACCATTTTTGTAGTTTTATATTTACAATACGCAAAAAAATGAGTGTCCAAAGACTTTTGCACGGCAGTGTTTATTGCTATACATAACCCACAGAACATATAATAGGTAAAAAAATGTTCCAAAATAATAAATGGTATTAGAATATAACGCCGGTGAAGTCGCGAACAAGTTGCTAATCAAAAATAAATTCAAATTCTGATTTTTTTAAATATTAATGTTAATAATACGATACCTACAGTAGGTATGACGTCTTTCGACAACCCATAAAAAAATATACAGCATCATGAATATTTAATAACTCTTACATGTACTTTATTAAATGTTATGAAAACATTTGATTTATTAAAATCATTATACATTTAGATTTTATTAACGAGCACCACAGAAGCTTCAATATATAATAAAATATGGTGCCCCGCGGCACCAATTTAGCAAATTCGACTTTCATTGATAAATAATCTTTACAATCATTTCTGTAAAACCAGATTTCACAAGTTGACAATTACGGTACTGATTTGATTTAAGTGTTAAACAAACCTGTTTGAGTGAGATAGATATATTACACACTATAAACATTGAATGGGACGTTTTCACTTCAACCAACGCATAATGTTTATTTCCCGTACTAGCCACCTACGATTTCATTCATAAACAGAATTGTGAACTGTTTAAAAAAATCTTTATTTGTTTTTTGTTGCTCAACCATATATTATATACAGGGTCCTCCAATAGTGCGTCCGGCATTGTTTTACGACCAAACTATTGAAGATAGAGAGTTAGAATAAAAATTTATTATATATATCGACCCTAAAGAATTTCAGGAAAATATTTTCAACCCCCTAAAACCGCTCCTTGGGGGGTAGTTTGAGGGGTACATGCCCGTTTCTCAGTAAAATCAAATGGAATGGTATATCAAAAAGTACATATTTGTAAAGATAATGAAAAAATAAGAAACTTTTGTAAAAAAAAAATTTTCATACTTTCAATTGTTTAAAAAATATGGCGACTTATTATCAAATTTTAGACTTTTACTCAAAGTGCTCTAATTTCGTTAAATATTTATGGAATTGTATTATTATTTTAAATTTAGAAAGTAAAAATAATGAACTTTGTAAAGATGTATGATTATTTGAGATTTTAATAGTTTAAAGTGTCATACTCGACATACCAAAAATTGAAAAGTTCAATTAGGGATAATTCAAAATTTTTAAATACAATGGTATATCAATTAGTACTTTTTCTTAAAGAAGATATGTAAATAAACAGTTTTTGATAAAAAAAAATTAAAATTAAAAATTTTAATTTTCAGTTTTCAATTTTAAAATTATAATTTTAAATTTTAAATTTTCTTAACAAAAGTTGTTTATTTACATATCCTTTTTAAGAAAAAGTACTAATTGATATACCGTTGTATTTGAAAATTTCGAATTATCCCTAGTTGAACTTTTGAATTTTTGATATATCGCGTATGACACTTTAAACTATCAAAATCACAAATAGTCATACATCTTTACAAAGTTCATTATTTCTACTTTCTAAATTTGAAAAAATAATAAAATTCCATTAATATTTAACGAAATTAGAGCACTTTTAGTGAAACCCTAAAATTTGAGAACAAGTTGCCATATTTTTTAAACAATTGAAAGTATGAAAATTTTTGTTTTACAAAAGTTTCTTATTTTTTTATGATCTTTACAAATATGTACTTTTTGATATACCATTCCATTTGATTTAAGTGAGAAACTGGTATGTACCCCTCAAACTACCCCCCAAGGAGCGGTTTTAGGGGGTTGAAAATATTTTCCTGAAATTCTTTAGGGTCAATATATATAATAAATTTTTTATCCTAAAACTCTATCTTCAATAGTTTGGGCGTAAAACAATGCCGGACACACTATTGGAGGAGCCTGTATATGTACACAACTTATATGACCAACTATAATAATGATGAAAATTTGTGATTTATGTTTGTTGACAAATTACTACGATTACTGGCCTTTAGAACATAAATTTTACTTTTTTTTTGAGTGTGGAAATATAGCCCAGTGCCAAAGCCTTTGAGGAGAAAAAAAATTCTCTACAGGATAGCGATGGGGGGAATCGTTGCTAAAGATGATTACAAAAAGAGGGGAAAAAATGCACCTCTGCACATGTAGCGGTTTCGAAGGGGGGTGGTTTTTAAGGGTTGAAAATGGTTTTTTGCGATTTCCGACGAAGTGCGACTTTCTATCGAAAAATGGTCTACAGTAAAGTTGTAGATAAAAAATAAATCTACAATTTTGTTTCAAACCAATTTACAACATAACCTCAAATTTTCCGAGATAATGGCGAAATACCGTTTTTTTTAATTTTCGAGTTTTTCATATCAAAAAAAACTTCAAAATACTTGAAATTTTCATGAAATGTATGTTTTGAAGTCCTTTAATTTTACCGATCTGTTCGGAATTTTAAAGTTAAATATTACCTGAAATATTAACGTTTTCCGAAAAAAATGAAATTTTTTCAATCGAAAAATTGATCGTAGAAATTTTAGATTTTTTAACATTTAGGGTGCTCAATTTTTTCGTATTGAGTCGAACTTTAAGATAGATAAAAAATTAAAATACCTTTACATTTAAAAAATTTGTGAAAAATTAAAAAACCCAAATGTAGCGATTTGTAAAAAACGCAATTATATTTTTAAATCACTATAAAAATTTTGTACTAATCATTCAATTTTTGTGCTAAAATACAAGAATAAAATATATTTAATTTTATAAATGGATAATTTACGAAAAAAAATTTAATACAGTGTAAATTGATAGGAAAAGAATGCTATAATTAATTAATTAAAAAAATTTAACATAATAATAAAATAACTTTATTAAAAATAAAATAATAGTATCTAAATTTTCTGTAAAATTAATATAAGTACTATGTAATGGAACTTTCTTTTATTTTTTAGAACAAAGTAATTTTAAATATATGTAAAAAAATGTCAATTTATAATGCTATTACGATTTATTACCGAAAAATTACTTATTTACAGCATCCTATTCCTATCAATTTACACTGTATTATATTTTTTTTCGTAAATTATCCATTTATAAAATTAAATATATTTTATTCTTGTATTTTAGCACAAAAATTGAATGATTAGTACAAAATTTTTATAGTGATTTAAAAATATAATTGCGTTTTTAACAAATCGCTACATTTGGTTTTTTTAATTTTTCACAAATTTTTTAAATGTAAAGGTATTTAAATTTTTTATCTATTCTAAAGTTCGACTCAATACGAAAAAATTTAGCCCACTAAAAGTTAAAAAATCGAAAATTTCTATGATCAATTTTTCGATTGAAAAAATTTCATTTTTTTTCGGAAAACGTTAATATTTCAGGTAATATTTAACTTTAAAATTCCGAACAGATCGGTAAAATTAAAGGACTTCAAAACATACATTTCATGAAAATTTCAAGTATTTTGAAGTTTTTTTTGATATGAAAAACTCGAAAATTAAAAAAAACGGTATTTCGCCATTATCTCGGAAAATTTGAGGTTATGTTGTAAATTGGTTTGAAACAAAATTGTAGATTTATTTTTTATCTACAACTTTACTGTAGACCATTTTTCGATAGAAAGTCGCACTTCGTCGGAAATCGCAAAAAACCATTTTCAACCCTTAAAAACCATCCCCCTTCGAAACCGCTACATGTGCAGAGGTGCATTTTTTCCCCTCTTTTTGTAATCATCTTAAGCAACGATTCCCACTATCGCTATCCTGTAGAGAATTTTCCTGTTTTTTGGCCTCAAAAAGTCGGATTGGCACTGGACTAATAAAGAAAGAATGTCTTAAAATATAAACCAAATAAATCATAATTTATTATTTATTATTTTTTTGATTAAAAAAGTTCAATCATGCTAATTTAACACTCAAAAATATCCCCCTCATTTCCTTGTAATAATTCCTTGTAAAAGTATGAGGGAGGTGACTCTCTCTACCTTTACGCAAGGTTTTTTAAATCGAAATTGGAAAAAAAATGATAAAATTTTCTATTAACAATTTTTAATTTAACAGCTAAACCTGGTTTCAATTAACGTTTTTTTTTATAATAATAAATTAGACATTTTTTTGGGTGTCACCCCTAACTCTTACATACGATTTTTAAATGGGACCGTCCTCAAGCCATATTCAACCAACTAACCAAGTTTCATTAATATTAGTTCAGTGGTTCATGAGTTATGCGTGTGACAAGGATTCAGATGACAGACAGACAGACAGACAGACAAAAACGGAACAAAAAGTTTTTGTCCTGCCTGAAACGAAAAATTTTGAAATCACAAATTGAAAAACATTTTTTTGCGAGAAAGCAAAAGTTACAAAATTAATGCTTTGTACCCCCTTCACGTAAAGTTTTTCTCCCTTTCTTAAAATCTTTTCATCGTTTCTCTCGTCTTGATTTTCTACTAGTAACCCCAATAAATATAAAAATATTTTTGATAAAATTTTAACCCATTCATAAAATATTTTTTTCATAAAATTTTTTTTTTTAATATTATAAGTGTATATATATATTTATTTAATATAATTATAAATTATTTTCATTGATACATAATAAAGAATGTCCTTATGAAACAACTTTAAAAAAATGTAAGAAGGTCATAAGCAAGCATAATATAAACTAGTTTTCATAAAAATAAGATAAATTTCTAAAAATAGGTACGCCATAATGAAAATTATTACTTTACTGAAGGTAAAGTAATTCAAAAATTCTTTTACATTAATAAAACCAGTGGTGTAGTTTATTTCAATTGCTCAATATAAAAAAAAGTAATCTGAAATTTGAATAGGTACATAGAATTAATTGTTTTCACTTCCGGTTTCCTGTCATATTCGATTATACAAGAAACCATATATGTAAACTGTACATACAGGCGCGGATCTAGATTTATAAATTGAGGGGGGGGGTATGGTATGTAAAATGGATAAAAAAGTTTGAGGAAGGGGGTTATACCCTCCATCTGCACTGATTATTTTATTTTTGGATATATTTTATTAATATCATTTTATTATATATTTTATTAATTTCATTTGAGATGGAAGCTTAATTACAAATTATGATACATATAAAAATTCAATCTTTAACCCTTTATTGCATGAATTATTATGTTTTTTAGTTATAATTAAAATGATGTGCTTTATACATAAGGCGGCTATTACACTATCAAAGTAATGTGATAAAATTTCTTTGATCAAAGAAATATGACAGTGTAATACGTCAACTTTTATAATATTTTCGTAATATTTACTTTCTTAATATTTCTTTTATCATAGATAATGACAGTTTCTTATATTTAATCAAAGTTTTTTGACGGATAAATCAAAATGGCGACTGAAAAGTGTTCGTGGACGGTTTCGGCTACAAAATTACTTATAATTTAATATATGATCAAATCTTTGTCAAATATCTTTGACATATTTATTTGATAGTGTAATAGGCACCTTAAAATATAACTTCAACAATTTTAAAGTTATTACAGTCGGATAGAAAGCATTATTTAGGGTATTAAATTTTCTATAGATTACTAGATGGAATTTATTTTATTTGGTGTAGAAGGTCTTCTCTGTGGTGGTCGAAAAAACATAAATAATTTTCCATAAATTTTTGTAATACCTAAAACTTTGAGTACTTATAACTCAAACATTTTTCGAGATTTCGACATTGGGTGCCGATCATATTTAGGGCATTCGTTTCTCTATTATAATATAAAATTTCATTTTGAAATTCAATTAAAGACATATTAAACACAGCGGTCGAACATATGTAACTCCACATTTTAGGAGTGATCTCCAAACTCGACGTCGCTAAATGATTTTTTTCGCGGGCTCTATTTCAACAACTATTAACGGTACATCATTTTTAAAAAACACCAGTTTGTTCGTAATTTTATCAGCTTTAACATTTATTCAACCTGTTTTATCCTAAAACTGACAACCCCAGTGGTATACCCAAATAATTGATTTTAGACAGCTTTGTAAGCCCCTAGAAAGTTATGCACCCCCCTTTGAAGGGGGGGGGGAAGTTATCACCATGTTTTATACATCGAAATCTACCAATTTCTTTCTATAGTGCCACCCCTATACGAAATTGTCTGGCGACTGGACTATTACTTCCCAGTGTCCTATTTATTATTATTTTCTATTTTTTTTCTCTGACATAATAACGTTAATTTAATTTTCATTACTAATATATTTTTTAAGTATCTTTACTTACAATAATTTTTAAAACGAAGTCTAAAATTCATTCAATATCAAATTATATCACTTTTAAAGTAACAGTGTAATTATTCCAGCTTACCGACATTTATAGTTACATTTTTTTTTACCTTATTGTTACTAAAGCATTTTTAAATTAACGAAACTATATTTAATATTACTTATGAGAGTGTAAATAAATTTTACACTAATAATTTCAAAAATAAATCCAGGTACAGACTATCGTCATTAAAAAAAGTGCTGTCCTATAAATATGACATTGGGTTCTCATGCTAATAATCTAGACTGCGAATGATTAATATTTTTAACAAGAATTGAGAACTTGATCAAAAAAGTCGGTATGTAATGGGTTATTAATATTTAAAAATAATAATAATCTTGTCTATTTTTGTTTCAAATACATATATAAACTAATTGCATTTTTATTTACTATTACGTATTTCAATTTAATATTTATGCAATGCAATTAATAACATTTAGTCCAATCAAATTGTATTTTTGGTCTGCATTGTTCTACAGAGTCATTTTTTTTGTTTAAAAATGTTAAGGGGTGTGTTCTGAGTACTACATTAAGTTGGCGTGGTCTATGACCTTGAGCGTTGTCCGTCATAAGCACGAGAACTTTAAACGTAATTATCTCGTAAACCGTTCGTCCTACGATATTTGTCATAACCTTTTTGATTAATCAGGGTTGAGAGAAAAAAAAATTACGAAAAAAATGTTCTTTTTTCTTTAAACAAAAACAATGCAGAATTATATTATCTACACTTTTGTCATTACACATTTTGTAGGTTCCATTATGGTTTTTGAAATATAATAAAAAAATGTGTTTTTGCAATTCGCGGGTTATAACACGCAAACTATAGGTTTTACAAAATAACAAAAATATTGCAAATTGAGAGTTCTAAAAGATTGTCATTTAAATTTTTTCAATATAATCGCTACTTGACGAAATATATGCAAAAAATCAACTTTTTTACAATATATCTCATCACCAACTGACGATAGAGAGTTGAACCTGTAAATAAAATTAAAGATTCGACCCTGATGAATCAAAAAGGTTATGACAAATTTTATCGTAGAATGAGCGGTTTACGAGATAATTACGTTTAAAGTTCTCGCGCTAATGGCGGACAACGCTCAAGGTCATAGACCGCGCCAACTTAATGTAGTACTCAGAACATACCCCTTAATAATTTAAATTTAAAAAAATGACTCTGTAGAACAATGTCTTACGAAATACATTTTTTTGATAATTTGATTGGACTAATTATTATAAATACATACTGAGATAATATATCATATTCAGTAAGTGAGTGATAGTTAAGTGAGAACGTCTGTCCCACTACAATGGTAAGTAGAGATTGCATAACATTAATTAGCTAACTACATATCAAGTAATACAGTATTGTAGACATCATAAAATATCTATGTATCTTTGCAAGTACTATTGCAGTTTACCTTTAACATGTTTAATGTCTAAGGTTTGCAATCCCGCAGACTTTTTTTTCCCGCGGGAATTTTGCGGGAAATCAGCCATTCCCGCGGGATCCCGCAATATTTCCAAAAAAACTATTTTTTATGCAAATGTAAAAGTAAATTAAAATGGCATAATCTATATAATATATATTTTTAATAATAATAATTAATAAATAATAATATATTTATTTAATCAATTCAAACATAAGTTTTCTTATTATGTAACGAATAAATAAAAATCCAAACACAAAATCATATTATTTTATATATTAAATTAACTATAAACTTATTGCAATTTGTTACAATTACTTTAGTTACAACAACAATGACAATACATACTAATTAACATACTTCTTGCAATATCATAATTAAGAAAATAAATATCTAAACAATATCTTTAAAAAAATTAATTTTCAAAATTTTAAAAAATACTTGTCTATTAAGTATTTTTTCCAAACTACGCTATTTACCAAAAACAATAACGGGCACAATTAAATTCAAACTGTTGATAAAAACTATTTTAGGTAATATCCACAGCTTATCACCTTTAGCAATTAATAAAAATGAACAAAAAAAAATTAAATTGTTCATTAGGCAATGCGTTACAAAAAGGTGTTTTAAACTAATGGTCGATGGCCCTCCCTTTCCCAAAAAAAAGAAATTACAACATAACTGTTACTATATTACAATAAAATAAGTTTTTTTTTTAAATAAGATCATAAAAAAACATATTGTATGGTTTTATCCCCCAACCTACGTCTTATAGAACTACAAATTATACATTAATACCCACATAATTAAAAATATGTAACACAATTATCAATTTATTATTTTACAAACAAATAATCACTTTTACAACAAATAAGTTGTTTTCAAAAACAATGCAGCCAGTGTTGCTTGAGTGACTGCCAAGGGGAAGAAAAGGGGTGTGAAAAACACATAAGTTAGCTAAAAACATTCAAATTACGTCCATAAATGGGTTTATAAATACAAATTTGAAAAAATTCCGCGCGGATCCCGCACTTTCATTGCGGGATCCGCAGGTCTCTAAAACGTGCGGGATCCCGCGGGAATGCGGAATTCCGCATTCCCGCGGGATTGCGAACCCTATTAATGTCGTATTGGTAAATATTGTGAATATTTCTGTGTTAATATAAAATTAAGTTAACATTAATAGGTACTAATTAATTATACAAAAAAAAATGAAGAATTTGATTTAATTTATAGGGCAAATCCATAAACTACAGGAGGGGGGTACATTGTCTAATGAGGGATGGGGAGTCTTATTCAAATGTTACATAACATTTTTTTAAACAAATAGAAACAAACGAATAGTTATTATGCGGTGTTTACACTGAAAAAACAAAACAGAAACATCGTGTCTTTAAAATACTTTATATTTAAAAATGTATAGGGTTTATTGCTTTTTGTCATAAAAACACCGTGTTTCTGTTTTGTTTTAGAATGTTTACTTCATGCTGAAATAATTAAAAAAAACATATTGTAATATACAGGATGATTCATTACTGGCATACCAAACTTGAATAGTAGATTGAGAAAAATATTTTAAGTAAAAAACTTTCAATGAACATGTGTCCGGAAATTTTTTGTTAGGAAACTACAGCCCTCCAAAGTTTTTTCACAAAATGAGTTTTTATTTATTATCTAGAGAACCCTTTTTGATAAAATTATGAAATTTGGTATTCTGTTTAGTAAATATAAGTATTATCGATTTATTTTATTAACTATTTATAATTCAGATCAGGGCTGTATGGGGCTAGTGGGTCCATCGATTTTTGTTTAGTATTTTTTGTTTTTTAATTTTTTTATAGAGTTGGGCACTTATTTAAGGTTATATGACACAAAATACGAAAAACATAGTTTCTTATTTTTTATAGGATAACCCGTTTTCGAGGAAAATCCATGGAAAAGAAAGCATACAAAATTAAATTTCTTATTTGTAATTTGAAGCATCCGTATTAAGTTAAATTCTGCATGTTTTCTTTTCCATCGATATTTCTCGAAAACGTTTTTGCGTATTTTGTGTCATATAACCTTAAATAAATGCTCAACTTTATAAAAAAATTAAAGAACAAAAAATACTAAATATAAATCGATGGGCCCACTAACCCCATACATCCCTGGTCTAAATAATAATTAGTTAATACGTAAAATCGATAACACTTATTATTACTAAACAGAATACCAAATTTCATAATTTTATCACGAAGGGTTCTCTATAGATATTAAATAAAAACTATTGAAAAATATCCCTATTGAAAAATTTCCGGACACATGTTCATTAAAAGTTTTTTCCTTAAAATAATTACCTTAATTTACTGTTTAAGTTTGTCATGGCAGTAATGAGTCATCCTGTATATGGTACTGAATTATATAACATTAGGCAAGTGCGGGGAAAGACTAGTGTTTGGGAGAAAGGGATTCAAAAATAAATATGTCAAAAATGAATTTAAAAGAAAATATATTTTTTTGTCAACAAGTTGTGATTACAGTAATTTACTAAAACGTTTTTGTAGTAAATAATCAAATAGATATATGCATGTATTTGCTATATCATTTCCTAGAGATTCTATTAAAACAAAGTGTCTATTTTAAAGTTAAATCGTTTGTATTATTTGTTGATGTCTGTAGACAAAAATATAAATATTGTTGTCTGAGAATTCTGTCTGCAAATTGAAATAATTTACGTCTAATCGTTACTTATATAAATATCAAACAGAAAGCCAAAGTTGACTTATGTATTTATGTTTTTGTTTCTAATTTCGTATCCATGTATAATGTATACTTCGTTATTATATATTTTAAATTATCTTTATTTTCTGATAGCCCAGGAAATAAACGTTTTTACTAAGGGGGATGGCCACTGTGACGGGTCAAAAAATTGTTAATCTTTGGGAATTTTTTTTCACAGATATAACTTATTATTTTTGAATCAGGTAAAGGACATTTTATTAAGTATATATTCAACTTATTTAATATCAATTTTTATTGAAAAATATTAAATATTTACAAAGTTATGAGCCTCGATGTGACGACCAAAAAATTTTTTTTTCTCTATGGTCGACTCGAAATTTCGAGAAGGGTTATATGAAAAAATAAATAAAAATTTTATCAATATCTATATGAATGTAGCTATCGTTGCACGTAGCCGTTTTTTTTTATTATTTTTTCACAAAATGGCGATCGTTTGAAATATTTTTTTTCATTTTTAAGACCTATTTTTTGTCATTAGAGCGGTTTTAAAAATAGTAATCATCAAAATTTCAAAAAACGGCTACGTGCAACGATAGCTACTACAATTACGAAAATTATAAAAAAAAATAATTGAAATCGGTTAATTAGTCTTTGAGGATTCGTGTCGACCAGGTCGAAAAATGTCATTCCGAGATAAACGTGTTTAGTTTTTTGTTATGTCATAACCGACCGTGCTACATCGTCTCACTAAATTGACTGTAACTCCGTCAATTTTCAAAATTTTAACTCAATTTTTTGTATACATATTTATGAGTATGTAATCTTTAAAAAAATCTAAGAAAAAAAAATTATATTTTTTTTTCGGTCACAGTGGCCATCCCCCCTAAGGAAAAATTCCGACCAAGCTGGATTTTGGTGGAGACGTTTATTTTGATTTCCTAAGCATACCCTAAAAAGTACCCTTAATTTGGGTGACGGGTTTTTGTTGTTTAGGGGGTAAAGGGGGGCAAATTCTAGTTTTTTGCAAATATCTCAAAAATGATCAATTTTTCGAGGAAAATTGTTATGAAAAAAATATTATAAAATTCTACATAAAAAATATTGATACTTTTTTCGTATAATCAATACTTTTTAAGTAAACTGTTAACCCAGTCAAGGGTGCAGTGAAGAGTGCCAAAAATCGAACTTTTAAGGGCAAGAAATTTTATGGTTATTATAGATTTTGGGGTGTAGAATTCGAAAAAAATAAACCGGACTAGCGAAAAGTAATGCAACACCCTTAAAAAAGCGGTTGGACGGTGAAAGCCCCATTTTCAAGATTTTTTTAAAAAATTCTCAAAATCTAAATCAATGACGGGGTGTTTTTATGGTTGATATTTGTTGGGGACACTTAGACGAATCGTTTGGGACCACATATATTGAATTTGACCGAAAAATACTCTTACTAGGGGGTTAAAAAAATGTAATAATGTTTATTTCGAAGAAAATAATTTAAAAATTAATAATTTTTGTTCAAACCAAAATTGGTCTCAAATTGATCCTGAAGTGCTAAAGAATACTGATCAACAATAATTTTTAAATATATTAATACTTCGCTAATGTTTAAGGGTAGGTAACGTAATTTTTTTTATCGATTATTGATGAAAACAATTATACTAAACTATTTCTAAAAAATACTTCCCTAATAATGTTATGTTTAATTTTAGTTTTATTCAAGAGTAAATTCTTTATAATATTTTTTAAAAATGTCAAATGCGAGTCAACCATTATGTATTAGTGTTCCGTACCACATAGTTTTTTTTTGTTAGTTTAATTTTAGTAAAGTTAGGAATCACTAGTTATAAGCAATAGTTCATATATTAGCAAATTCCACTGAATATTTTTTTGGGAAAATACGTAAGTGCTGATATTTTTTTTTTAATTTGGCATTGTTATACTTTTGAAGATATGAGTAAAGGGACAATTTAAAAAAAATCTTAAAAAGCGCAAACAAAAAAAACTGTATTGGACCAAGAAAATCTTGTTTTCTACATAGGTAACGAAAACAATATTTTCTTAATATAAGAAAAGTGCCCTTTATCCAACTACATTATTTCTTCGTCCAAGAATAATATACCTAGTTGGTTTAAGAATATATTTCTTATCTTAAGAAAATATTGTTTTCGTTATATACAAAACAAGGTTTACTTGGATCAAGTAAACCTTTCTACCTGTGTACTGCAAATTTCATTTTTATAACATTTTTATCATGGCTCCATAATTTAACTATAATTATGTCAAATCTTAGCTTTCTAGGTCAAACCGTTCAGTAGCTAGAAGGCCATGACTATGACAGACAGACAGACAGACACGGTGTTGTGAACACTAAAAAGAATAAAAATACGGAAATACTTCTATCACTGTCTTTTGTATAAATTTAATATTTTTAGGTTGAAAAACAAACAATAAAATCTAATTACATTTGACATTTTATAAAATAGAATGTTTTCTAAAATAATAAAGGTCTTCTTATATTGTTATTTTTAATTTATTTAATTATGTATAATAACAGTTAACTCGATAAAGGTCTTTGCCAATTTCCATTGAATTTAGTTAATCGTGATTGAGTCTATTATAGTATCATAAAATACATGCATAGTAAAATTTATAAATAAATAGGGTCGTTTAAGAAGGACAACCTGCATATAAATAAATTTTAAAATCTTTGTGTACGAATTGTGCGAAAACTAATGGACCGAATTTGATGAGACTTTCACTGTTCGAAAATCTAAGAACCTAGGTTACATATACTCATATACATACATATCTATAAACAAACATAATTACCTGAGGGTCTATTATAGTATTCAATGGGTCTATGATTTTTTCTGTTTTTAAATTTTGAATTGCAATGTCCTTTTTTTGCTTTTGATTTATATTTATCGATATATAATTGCTTGTATTTGCTATGAAGGGGGAACCTCTGATTTAAGTAGTAATTTTTGATTTTATTTTTGATTTTTTTATCTTAATATCGATATTTCTATGATAAATTGAAATTTGGTGCATGAAAATTACTATAAAATTTTAAATTTTAGATTTCATTTAAATTATTTTTATTTTATTGAAAATGACGTGAAAAGTTCAAATTTTCAAACCGCAGGTCTGTATCTCAAACCGTTTTTGAAATATGGCCTTTCAACGTTTTCGATTTTTGAAAATTTTGGAGAAAATTGGCCATAACTTTTGAACATGTGGTCAGATTTGATTTTTGTCGACGGATTTGAAATCAGCGTATTAAAATCTAGCTGATAACATGTCTAATACTTCAAAAGTCGACAAAAAATTTTTGGTCAAAAATCGACATTTTTTGAATTTTTTCAATTTTCAGCAAAAATTTTTTTTTCGAGTTTTAAAGTATTATGACACGCTGATTTCAAATCTGTCAACAAAAATCAAATCCGATCACACGTTAAAAAGTTACGGTCATTTTTATCCAAAATTTTCAAAAATTGAAAACTTTGAAAGGCCATATCTCGAGAACGTTTTGAGATACAGAACTGCGGTTTGAAAATTTCAACTCTTCTTGCCATTTTCTATAAAATAAACATAATTTAAACGAAATCTAAATTTGAAAATTTTATAATAATTTTCATGCCTCAAAAATAAAAGGAAAATCATAAATTATCTAAAAATGTCTATGAAGATAATCATTCTTTCAAAAGAGGTCTATGTAGGAAAGAGATTGGGAACCCCTGATCTAACCCAACCACCCAAATATCGCATATATTCGGTATATTTTAAAATCGATCGTGTGAAATATCACAAAGTATGAATCATTTTCGTTAAAGTTTAAGAAGAAATAAAAGATAATTTAACAGAAATCGTTGAACGGTGTTCATAATTTTAATTACAAATCGTATAGTTTGATATTTTGCAGAACACATATGTATCTAATAAGTACATTAAAATAAAAATATTTTTTTATGAATACTTATTTCCTATAATTAAAAACATAAAATAAAATTAATATCTTTTTAATCAGATTCATATGAAATTTAATTTGTATTTAATGTTTAATATACACATATAATTATGATATTTATTTAATTATAGGTAGCACTTAATTTTTTTAGAAAGTTATTTAAAAATATATTTTTTAATAATATAATTTTTACTTTTTTTTTTATTTGCTTATGTTCTACGATTTAAACCTTATTATCTGACAAATGTTTTTATCAATAATTTATGTTTTATTAATTTTTGAAGAAATTATTTATATATATTTCAAATGGTTCATAACGACAGAGAAGAAATTCTATGACTTTTTTTACGCAACATTGACAATGAACACTATACGTTTTTTTTATTATATAAAAAAATGCTGTAATGGTTGCTTCGCGACTTTCTTATACACTATAATATTTATATATTAGACACAATGATTTTTACAACATATATCTTCAAAGTAGTATAATTCGGTGACGAGAAGTCACACAGTGAAATGTAAAAAAATATTTTACAGAGAAAAGATAGTAGGTACTATTTGTAATCATGAAAGAAAACTTCATAAAAAATAACCTACTTAGTAATAAATTCCCCAACATCACCAAAATCGTCATTTTTGGGACTTTTAAGTTCGGATATCTCAAAAACCTGACGTGATGGAATCATTTAGGTATCGGATTCGGTTTCGGCATGACAAATACCTTCTAAATCACTTATTCAGATCTCTAGGCATTTTTTTTGTTGACCAGTGTTATTATTGATTTAAAGATTTTAGAAAATTTATTGGTTTATCTCAAATATATATTTTCCAGTCTCCAGTCACTATTTTTAAATCCAATTTTTATTGCACTATTTCTCTAACATAGCAACAATATACATGAAAAGCAATTTTAGTCATGTTGATACTTTGGAGTCTTATTTCTGTGATATAAAATTTACGTTTATAGGTTTTACAGCTAAAAATTCATATCAACGGAAAATATAGAAAATGTTATATACCTTTGTATACTTTATGACAGGAATTCATAAATAATAACTCTCGATAAAAATTTACGAGCTATTCAAAAGCCAATGAAATTAAATCCTTATATTCTAAAGTACACGTGTAGTGGGTATCATCGGCGCACTCTAAAAAATTCAAGGGGGGGGGGGGGTGATTTTTTTTTAGTTTTATACCTTGAAACTTGGATAAGTGGGAAACTTATATAACTAGAATTCATACTGAGGTCCCGTCGCATCTGAAAATATATCTAGGAAACTGGGTGAATGGGACACCTTTAAGTGGGATAAAATAACTGGTCTCTTGAGATTCCAAGTTTGAGGAGTACATGCCCATTTCTCAGCAAAATCAAATTGAATGGTATATCAAAAAGGACATATTTGTAAAGATCATAAAAAAATGAGAAACTTTCGTAAAACAAAAAATTTCATACTTTCAATTGTTTAAAAAATATGGCGACTTGTTCTCAAATTTTAGGGTTTTACTAAAACTGCTCTAATTTTGTTAAATATTAATAGAATTTTATAATTTTTTTAAATTTAGAAAGTAGAAATAATCAACTTTGTAAAGATCTATGATTATTTGAGATTTTATTAGTTTAAAGTGTCATTCAAGTTCAATTAGGGATAATTCAAATTTTTTAAATACAATGGTATATCAATTAGTACTTTTTCTTAAAAAGGATATGTTAATAAACAACTTTTGTAAAGAAAATTTAATATATAAAATTATCTATATCTATAAAAGAGTTTGTCCTTAACCACTCACTCACTCACTCACTCATATATCAACGTACAGCCCAAACCCCTGGACCTAGAAACGTGAAATTTCGTAGGTGCCTTCCTTTTATGATGTAAGCACCCACTAAGAAAGGATTTTTCGAAATTCAACCCCTACGGGGTTAAAACAGGGTGTCAAAGTTTATATAAAAAAAACATTTTTTTTGTTCGCATTTAATTGAAACTTATCGAACATACTCTAAAATATAAATAGTGAAACGATTATTTCAGCACTTCTCAAAAATTTGTAAAATATTTTTTTTTGTATTCACCGAATGAAACAGGGCATAAGTAGGTACTCTACGAAAATTCAACCCCTATGGGAATAATAATAATAATTCATGATATTAAAGTAAATTCAGACAAATAAATTCAATTAAAAATGAAAGTTCGACGGGGACTAGCATGGATTTAATCTGCAATACAAGAATTTGATATTCAACCCCTAATGGCGAGAGTAGACGGAGGTTAGTTTTTAAATTTTTTTAACTAAGATCCGGGATATTAACGTTTTTTTATAAGTAATGCATAAAAATCAATATAAAAAAATATAATATGTCATCCATTATTACTTATAGAGGGTTCTAATTAGTTTCGAAGTTTACGCGAGCGAAGCCGCGGGATTCCGCTAGTAATTTTATATTTTAAATTTAAATATAGGTCTCTATGTGGTCAGAGGGCCGAGAACTCGCAGTGGAAGACAGACGGACGGACGGACGGACGGAAAATCGAGCATATAAGCGCTACCACTTCGTGGGTTGCGCTAAAAATTTACTTAAGTTAATAAAATGATTGTCTATAAGGCGGACTGCGCTTATGGTGTATAATACCTGACTATTACATATATTTGTTTTTCCCAATGTTACATATACATATGTACATATTTCGTGTGTGTGTACACTTTATGTACTTTACGTTATATTACAGAAGGTATTTATAGATGACTTATTAGAATTTTAAATTTAGCTGACGAACTGTATGATGTCGAACTATCATATTTATATTTAGAATGATCGAAATTTTAAAGATAATGGATTGAAGCTGAACCTCCGTTCAGACGCCAGTCAGCTATTATGTGCTAGCTAAATTTTGTTTATTTGTTTTGACGTAGTCATTTTGGCGCCAGTTATATATATTTACGATTACAGAAATATTTGTTCTAGAGTAAATAATATGTTTATACTAAACGGAATTAGATTTCGAACATGCGTTTAATAAATACAATAAAAATGCTATTTTCACGTGTTGTTAAACATGTTCTTTGCTTCTGTAATTGTTTATTTCACACGTAACTTTACTGATATTATAAATGCGAAAGTGTCTCTGTCTAGCCCAGTGGTTTCCAAACTTTATCTAACTGCGCCTCCCAGGCCAAAAAGTAATCCCCCCCCCCCCGCTTTATTTCATAAAATAATACACACAGTTTTTAAAAGGTATAAAATGTTGTACAGTCCCTGGCCAAATTATTAGACGCACTATAAGATTTTATGTAAAATGTTAATTATCAGGTGATACTACACAGCTTTATTGTTTTTACTAGATACAATGTATATTTTTTTATTATTCACTTAATTATTTATTTTTAACACAAAAAAACATCATTATTATAGAAAAATATGTATTTATTAACTCTTGAAAAAAATTTAAATTAATGTAATCAAATGATAATATTTTGTTGAGCCACCTTTAGCCGCTATAAGAGCTTCAATTCTGCGCGGCATGATATCAATGCAAGAATCCGTTTTCAATCGGATTCATATCGGGGCTATTACCCGGCCAATCCAACAGAGGGATATTTTGCTCTTCCAAAAAAGCTTTAACAGATCGTGCTGTGTGGCAGGGAGCTCCATCTTGCATAAAAATGAATGGTTCCCCATTTGGAAACCATTCTCTGAGCTGCGGAATCAACCGATTTTGTAAGACTTAAAAAACTACAGTGCATCTAATAATTTGGCCAGGGACTGTAATACAAAAAATAAAAAAAGTAATATATTCTTCACTTCGATTCAACTAAAACTGAACTTGGGGTTTACTCTGAACTTTTTGTTCGAAGTATCATATACTATTTCTATGAGTTTTTTGTTTTTAATACTGCTATAAAATTTTTGGAAGAATCTTTTCAACCCTCAGCGCTATGAGCACAACAAATTTCAAATAGCATGATAGGGCAAGTGATACCTCATTTGAAAGGTTTTTTCATTCTAAATACGGTGCTATTTGATTTTTTCAAATCTGAATAATTTTAATCAAGTTATTTACATTTTGATCAGAAAATCATTGCATTTATGGAATTTAAAATGTAAATAACTTGATTAAAACTAAACAGATTTGAAAAAATCAAATAGCACCGAATTTAGAATGAAAAAAACCTTTCAAATGAAATATCACTTGCCCTATCATGCTATTTAAAATTTTAAGGGTTGTGCTCATAGCGCTGAGGGTTGAAAAGATTCTTCCAAAAATTTTATAGCAAAATATGTCTCTCTTGAAAGCAAAATCGACGTGTTAGAGCTTTTTTTTTAAATCTTATTTTAAATGACCAAAAGCGCGCCCGTTTCGTTTTTCTTGGGCCACCCTATATTTTACTAATTTTTATTTAAAATATTGGACGTATGGTTTTTGAGTAATTGGATATTAAAAATAGTTTTTAACACACGTTAATTGAGAGAACTTGTCAAAAAAACTTATACCCTTTTAAATACTATAAAAATTATAAAACAAATACATATATATTCTCGTGTCATTTATTCAAAATGTTACTATTATATACCGTTCTGTCTATTTCAATTTTCAAATTAAATTAAACTTTTTTACTCTTAATAATAAACAAAGTATAATTTTCCATTAAATGTAGGTACATGTGTTCTGAATATAAATTAAAAACAAAAATTTTCAAAACCAAATCTTTTTTTACAGTGTGCTAGACGTATATACCTAACCTTTAACCGATTGATTTACCTAAAGTATAGATAATTACACTAATTAATATTTACGAGTATTTTATATTCTCATTACTGTCTAAAAGAATAAGAATAAGAATCTACAATTGAAATATGAAATATCGTTTCTTAAAAGTTTAATTACTTTGATACTTTCCAAACTAGTTCAAATTTATTAAAAACGTCATTTTCTGAAGACCTCTTATAAGCCAAGGAAGTCGTGCCAATTTCGAAAAACGATAATACATAAAGTCAATAATTTATAGATACCAATCCTATTCTAATATATATATGTATATATGTGTACCCAATAACTTTTCACAAAAACTTTTTACTTTGCATATATATTGAAAACAGAATTTTATTGTACAATTCACTCAATAGGTGGTGGGCAGACAATTTTATTATTGACTATTTTAGGCGGGGACTAAATATTATATATTTATTACAGTGTAACCTCGATATAACAAAACTGAAGGGAAGTAGAAAATATTCGTTATACCAAGTAATTTGTTACAGTGAGGTTTGTTATATAAAGGTTACGTTGGTCTACAATTCGTTATAACAAGGTAAAAAAAACTTGTTTATTAACCTCAACATTACGTAGGTACTCATCTACTTACCCTGTTATAGCGAACAATTTCCACTAATAAATAAAACACATTTTAAAGAAAAAACAGTATTTTTAAAGGTAAATAATACTTTATATTTATATTCTACAATAATTAAAAATTCGTTATAAAGAGGTTGTTGACAAATGTATTCGTAATATAAAGGTATATTTTGCATTAGCTCTTACGGGCAGTTCTAGGGGATTTCGAAAAATTTGTTAAATCGAGGAAATCGTTATATTGAGGCTCGTTATATTAAGGTTACACTGTATTAAACTTACTTAATCTTTGGCTTCTGAGTACAAGCCACGTCGATTTAGTCATATTATCGACCAACGTTTCGTCACACATTGCAATGAACATCCCTGGGAAAAAAATTGTAGATCTGTAGAGATCTACTCAGATCTCGACATATCTCTATTTTGAGACATCATATTTTTCACTGGATTTTAATCTATGGTGACTTGTAAAGATCTATAATGACTTACAAAGATCTATAATGACTTACAAAGATCTATAATGACTTACAAAGATCTAAAATGATCTACAAAGATTTCTAAAGATCGTTGTAAATCGTGATAGATGGGGAGGCAACGACCAAATGTGGTCATCATAGCAGCCCGCCAAATTTGTTATGAAATTTATTAACTGGGATATAGGGAACTCAGCTAGATAGGTCCTAAGATCAAAGGACGCTGCCTTTAGATAGGACTGCCCGTCAGATATGTAAAAAAATAGGCAAAAAATTCATAGCAACCCGTCAGATATTTATAAAATTTGTTAATTTTGATTTTTTATGAACTGCCATATAAACATCTGACGCCTTAATAGTTGCTTTATTTTTTTATAACAATTGAAACATGTAAAAAAAATAACCGACATATTTATAGCCGCCCGTTCAAAATCTGTTTTATTCAATAGATTTAAGTTCTCTGAGCAAGAAAATAACTGTATCTGACACCTCAGTTGTTGCTTTATTTTTTTATAACAATTTAAATATGTAAAAAAATAACCAATTAATGAATGTATTTATTTTTATTATTATTATTATTATTATTATTATGTATTTCCAAAAAAAGGTCAAACAAATCAAGCCTAACCACTAAAAAAATTGTTTTTACAACAGTAAAAAAAAATTATGTTGCCTGAGCTACGAAATTATCTGACGGGCTCTCCAAATCAAATGCAGCACTTCACGCGTCAGATGTATATATTTTTTGCATAAGGGGACATTATTCTACAAAATAGTATGCACATCTGACGGGCTGTTAAAAAAAAGTTTCCTCATTTTTTTAACATCTTTGTCCCGCTATAAAATAAAAACGCAGCGGTGAATACGTCAGATATACATATTTCTGTTTTTGTAATAATCAAATCACCCTAAATCTTAAATATCTGACGGGCTGCTAAAAACATTTTTTTTGGGTCATTTTTTTTTGTTTAATTCACTCTACTTTTTTTAAGCAGTGGCGTAGGCGTCAGAAAACTATATATTCTTGATCTGGAGAACATGATATATATCAAAATGTATTTATCTGCCAGATTGCTATATGTCACCCTAGGTCAAAAACTTGACGACTTTGACAACCTATCAGGGGTAAAAGCAGCGTATTTTATGACTGACAATTTACTTTTAATATACAGCTATACTAAATTAACAATTATCATAACAAATTTTGCGGGCTGCTATGATGACCAAATTTTGGTTGCTGCCTCCCGGTCTATGATAGAGATTAAAACTTTGACAATTCATGAATTTTCAAAGTTGAAAAATCATTAATTTTCAACGTTACCATGATCTTCATAGATCTTTGTAGATCGTTGTAGTTCTTTGTAGATCGTTATAGATTTTTGCAAGTCGCCAAAAAATAAAAACCAGTGAAAAATATGATGTTGTCTCAAAATGGAGATCTGTCCAGTTCTGAGTAGATCTCTGCAAATTTGCAATTTTTTCCCGGGTCTTTAATGCTTTTCTAAAACGTTGGCTTATAATATGATACGACCAAATCGACGTGACTTGCACCCAGAAGACAAGATCTACAGGATGTCCCAGGACTGTATCAAAGCTCAATATTTCATTTATTATAAGAATTGGAAGAAAACTTTAAGTGCAAAAGTTGTCAGGCTAGAGCATAATTTGAAAATAGTTACATCTATACAGGGTGTCCCATAACTGCGTTACAAATCAAAGTTATATTTTTTTTAAATACAAACTATAATTTTTTATTTAATAATCTAAAAGCATTCATTTTTCTGAGTATTTTGATATAGCATGAATTAGATTATACAGAGCGGTTTAGAAATTATGACAAATCTGGAAAGAAAAAAAGAATATATTCAACACCTTGTAATTTTCTAATTACAACACTAAAAATTTGTTCTCTGCTTGAAGTAGTTTTGGCATATTATCTATTATTGCGATATTACGTCTAACATTTACAAAATTATATTATTTGTACAGGATGTATCAAAACTCTAAACCTATTTTGTTCAATATTTTTAAATGTAACACCCTATATATTTTTACATTTTCGAATTGCCTGTTCATTTTTCAACACATTTTACAAACAATGTTCTATACCTAAATCCAGCCGTTAAAGAGTTATTTATTTTATTTTAAAATCTTAAGATGTTTTATAAAAACAATACAACTTTATTATAATCAATAAAACAGTTCGCTTAAAAATAACTTAACAAACTAATAGAACTTACAAAATTTAGCAACATAAAAATTTAATTATTTTCAAACTATGCCGTTCCTCTAACTTTTGCATTTAAAGTTTTCTTCCAATTCTTATAATAAATAAAATATTGAGCTTTGACACAATCCTGGGACACCCTGTATATCAAGATGACCGCGGAAACCTCAAGACTTAATAAACGTACTTTTAAAATAATTAAGTTTCATACACCTACATTTTGATTTTGAATACAATAATATATTTAAAAAAAAACATAGTGCATCATGTAATTCATTATCGAAGGTGTATTTGAAATGTACTCACAATATGCATTAAGTTAAGGCTAAATTTTAATGCATTAAGTAGGTACTTACATATTCTTTAGTGGGTGGGAAAAACATTATAAATCAAAAATGAGCATTGAGAGAAAACACGATTAAATGTTTTTGATTTTATTGCATACCCCACACTTATTACGATATTTATTTTTGTTTACTTCAACTGTTTAAATGATTAATTTATACTAAAAATAATTGAAAACATTAACCGTTATCCGTGTGAAGAGGTACCCGGGTACCTTTTACGTTTTTAAATGAATTTTTTTTTATGTTGTAGGCATGCTACATGGCTGTAACTCCATGAGAGCTCCTAACTTATTGTTAACGTTATATTTTTACAAGTTTTATTTCAGTTGCCCTATTGGGGAGCGTAGGGGAGCTCCAAATTCTTTTGACACCTTTATCGGTGTGACGAGGTACCCTGGTACCTTCATATACTTTGTGTGGAATTATTTAGAAACGATAAATATTTTTTTCTGAAAATGGAAACTATATTGCTACTACAACTTGTTTTTATTGTTTTTCAATGAAAAAAAAATAATAGGAACAATTTTGATATGTTTAGATTGATTCTTTGAAGCTTTGGAAGCAGGTGTTACATATGTTGGTTGACTGACTGAATGTTCATCATAAACCGATTTTTTCACAAATACTATAATTTGTAATACATGTTGTTTATAACCCATGGCGTGGTAAGGATTTTTTTAGGTGGGGCCAATATTTTTTATGGAGGGCCATTGGTATATAACATTAATATTTTACATATTATATAGTATAACCATTTGGCCCTTCATTGGTCACAACATTGTGAGGATGCCTCGCTCCTTTTGCTACCCGCTGGTTTCACCACTAATTATAACCAGTGACACATTTTCGTTAAAAATATCAGTAGTCCTGGGAGGAGGGGGGGGGGTGAATTGAAAAAGGGGGCGGATGGGAGCGTAACGTGGGTACAAGCTGCTCGTCCTAAAAAACACCCAAAATTACAACAATATTTAGGTAGCATGCTTATTCTATTATCATGTTCTTACAAGTCGAATGGGCAAAAGGGGGGCGGAATATCTTCTTTGCCCAGGGTTGCAGAGTTTACAAATGCGTCACTAACAGCATACTTTTTTTTTAATTCTCGATGACTGTATATATCCGTACTGGTTACAACCTAGTTCGACTGTAAGTGTGTTTCATAAATAAAAAAAATCTATTATATATAATCCATATACCGGATGATTAATCGATCCGTACTTATAATAGCTAGATTTTTTATCGATTACTTATTTACTTTTATGAAAAAAAAAATATATAAGGAGTCATTTGTTTATAAAAATACCAAATCAAAATTTCTACAGGGTAATATAACGCAAACAAAATTATTTCCAAAGTGTCATATGAGAGTTAGTGCCCAAATGTTAATAACAAAAAAGTAATTTGACCAACAATTTAACCAATTAGACTCCATAAACATACCATTAGTTCATTCCACGATGAATAATATTAGTAACAAAAAATAATATGTACTAAATTTTATCATTAAAACTCCATGTAAACGTTTTAATGTTAAAAATCTTAAAATACTCGTTTATTTAATCGACGCTGTTTATACCCAGAAACCAATAATTATATCAAAAGTACCATGGAAGCCTTAAGGCTCGTTTATTATTACCTTTAGGAACCCTGGGATTGTAATCCCCAACCTGATTTTTCTATTTTCATATAGAAATTATATGGAGGTACCCGGGTACCTAGTCACACCGAATAAGGTGTTTTTTTTGTCACACGGATAACGGTTAACTTAATTTCCCTTTTTTGAAACGTACTGAATTTTTCGGTATAGTCAAAATTGTTTGTGCCATTTTCTTATACTGCTATGTGTGGATAATGTCGAATTCGAGGAATGCAATTTTTGAAAATCTGGTCACTATAACGCACCCCCGCAAAATAGTGTCACAACTCAAAAAATGTCATATTTAAGATAAATATGTAGAATGATTCCAAATTACTATACAGTGCGTTCATGATGAAAGGAACAAATTCGTTTAAAATTCAGGTAATTATTTTGTGGAAAAACGCTCGGACCCGTCGATTAGTATTTTTAGTTGCGGATTTTTTGACATAAAAAAATTGTATACAGGGTGTCTCAAGAAGAAGATATGCAGACATCATTGATTTTTTTAAATGGGACACCCTATATATTATGCCATTTTTGACTTGTACGATAATTTCTGAGCACTTTTTGTACACATTCTATAGCTCTAGAATCAGCGGTTTTTGGAATAATGACGTTTGAAATGTGTCTCAAGATGAATATATGCAGTCATCATTGATTTTTTTTAATGGAACAGCCTATATTTTATGTCATTTTTGTATTGTACGGTAAATTCTGAACACTTTTTGTACAACTACCGTAGCTCTAAAATCAGTGGTTTTTGGAATAATTTTATTTCTTTTGAATATTTTATTATTAAAGTTCATTAATTTTTTATTTATTTATCACATTACAAACGTCATTATTCCAAAAACTGCTGATTTTAGTGCTATGGTATGTTGTATAAAAAGTGTTCAGAATTTACCGTACAATTCAAAAATGGCATAAAATACAGGCTGTGCCATTATAAAAATCAATGATAACTGCATTATATATTCATCTTAAGATATATTTCATACGTCATTATTTCAAAAACCGTTGATTTTAGAGCTATGGTATGTTGTACAAAAAGTGTTCAGAAATTATAGTACAATTCAAAAATGGCTTAATATAAAAAATTGTCATTAATGTACTTCGTGTACCTACCGTCAAAACTAGCATATTAAAAAAAATATCACATTTTTTATTTAATTTTTTTTAAATACTTAATCACTAAGCGTTTTAATAGTTACTATTTTTCAAACATCACTAGAATACTGAAATATTTAAATTAAATACTGTGCATCAGTCCTTTTCCTATACTACCTTTACAATTTTGATTTACCTAAATTGTTATAATTTCGTTTATTCCTATTTCCTCAAAACTACATTTTTTAAGTTGTGACACTTTTTTTACGGGGGTGCAATATATACTTAAATCATTTTTCCCATCCACTATAAAAATATTATACCTAGTAAAAAAAAATACAACAATAACAAAATATTATAATAAATTAATAATACTTTCTTATAGCAAAAAATAAACTAAATATTTGCTTTCCTACATTACTTTTTTATTATTCATTCCATTCTTCAAGAAATTAGACAATAAGATACTGGCACCAGTATTGAAGGAGTTAAGCGCAAAAGTATGTTGTTTTTTTTAGGTTGATGGACTACTTTTTTGTAATTCTCATGAACCTATGTTACTACAATAAAAGAACTACCTCTTTATTACATCAATTTATTTACGAAAATTTGTATGTAGATATAGTTTATTTTTTAAATTATAGCCTTTTATTTTGTATATGTTTTTTCTCTAGTTGCTAATTATTATAAACTGATAAGTACTACAATACTAACGTTATAAAATAATTTCATAAAATTTAAAAGAATGTAAAGCATTTACATAAAAAAATACAGTTTTCTTGCTAATGTCCCGAACCACGATAATTATTTGTCCACTGTTTTTAAACAAAATGATCAATTATCATCAAATCACACTGTAAGATAGTTAAATGTACAGAGTGGGCCAAAAAAAGTATTTATTTTTCTTTGCAAATTATAAAGAATTTTATAAAATTTTATAATGTCTTCATACTCATTGCAGGGATGCTAGCGCTCTTCTTTTTTCCTCTTTTTTTGGGAAGTCGGCCCTAAAGTACCCTTTTTTTTAAAAAACTCCTCTTTTTCCTCTTTTTTGACTGATTTCAAGTTGAACTTGTTATTTGTTAGCTTATAATTAGCTTATAATTTTATTTAAAAAATAAAATTGTTCGATTTAAGAGAGGCAAAGAAAGAAACGTAAAAAACGAGTTCAATTTTGATAATATTATGTATTTCTTATGGTAAAATATAGTTTGTAGTTTTATTAAATGATTTTTTTTTCTTATAAAATGCCCAGAACTTGTTGTCTTTTAGATCCTTAATATTTTCTGGAATGTTTTTTGTCCTTAATTAGTCGCGTCAATGAAGCTCGAAAATGGTCAAAACTTTGAAATCCTCAGAAACAGTACCGATTTTGACGGATTTTTTTTTAAATGTTCGTTATACCATACTATTTGAAATCAGAAACATTCCAGTCGTCGGATTTAACCCCTCCCCCCAAATTTTGAAAATTTGTATAATTTACTGGTTTCATATATATTAAGTCCGATTTTTGACGAAATTTTTTTACCTGTAGGAGTTTTGAGGGTCGCTGAATAAGAATACGTTGTCAAAATAAGGATTTTCCGGGAATTTTCTCGAAATTTTCCAAAAGTTTTTATTTATGTACATTTTTTTTGAGCAAAAAAAAATAATTTTTTGAGTCCGACGGCTGGAATGTTTCTGATTTCAAATAGTATGGTATAACGAACATTTAAAAAAAAATCATCAAAATCGGTGCTGTTTCTGAGGGTTCCGAAGTAAAAACCTTCATTGACTCGACTAAATAGTAAGAAATAATAGCGCAAAAGCGTAAAAAAATATATTTCAAGATTAAACGCTAAAAAATATATCTATAGATAACCTATTCAAGAGCTAAAAATTCCTCTTTTTGGTCTCTTTTTCAAGAAAAAAATTCCTCTTTTTATCTTTTTTGAAAAAGAAAGAGACTTTCATCCCTGTCATTGTGAAAACTTTGTCAAAATTGTTGAATTTTATTTTGTTTTCGGACGATCTATTATTACAACATAAAGAATTTATCTTAAGTATTTTAATACTGCAACAGCTCAAAGTGTAAACATGATAATAAACTTAATAACCCGGTTCGAGGAGCGGGGTGCAGTATGTGATGTGCCACGAACAAACGTTAATCGACCTGTTCGAAATGAACAAACTGTGGAGGCTGTACGCGAAAGTGTTAACGATGATCCATTTGTCGACGTGCTACTCAATTGGGTATCTCCAGAACATCGCTACGATGCATTTTGAAACTCGATCTGAAGTTCAGAATAATCCTGGCATATGGCTTCAGCAAGATAGAGCTACAGCTCATATTGCGAGAGCGATAATGGCAATCCTTCGAGAATTTTTCGATAACCGAATAATTTAAAAAAAATGCGATTTTTGCTTGGCCGCTTTGTTCCTCAGATTTGACGGCCCCTGACTTTTTTTTGTGGAGTTTCTTGAAGGAACGAGTTTACGAGAACAAACCATAAAACATTCGGGAACTAAAGCAGAATATTCTAACAGAAATTGCAAATTTTGAGCCAGAAACGTTGCACACCGTAATGCAAAATGCTTAAAAAGAGTCATTAACTGCCAACAAGAAAATGGAAGTCATTTAAGGGATATTATTTTTCACAATTAGATTTGAAAAAACTTAATAAATTACACTTTCATTTAAAAAAAAAAAAAAAATAAAATACGAAAGTTATATGCATTTCAAATCAGTCAGTCCAAGTTGGCCCACCCTGTATATAGATTAATATCCAGTAATTGCAGTAATTAAATATCAACAAATATTTCTAATTCAGTACATTTAAGTAAAAAATATTCAACACTGGGATATTGTCCAAGACTGGTACCTTATAATTTTTAATATTTCGTTTAATTAAAATCAAATTTATATTAAAATAAATAAACCAAGAAATGTAGCGTTAAATAAATTACATAATTCATCCCCTGTCAAGTCGTGTGCGAAATGTCTATGGAACTCCTTCCGTTTGCAATAAAAATTATCTGGTGCCAAAAAAACATTTCCTCTGTCACATAACACAGTTAATTTATATATCATAATTGAAATCTGTATATGGGCGAAGTTTTTTCATTGTTTTTTAGTGTAATTCTTATAAACTGTTATATATTTTTATAAATATCCAATAATAGTCTAATTATAAATTTATTATATCTATAGAATTATGATTAACAGAGCGCGAATACTCTAGGGCGCCAACAAGACGCAAAAAAGGCAGTGAAATTTTTATTTTAAATTAAATAAATTTGAAATCTTATATAGGATTAATTAATGTCTGTTCTCTTTTGAATCTTTTTTTTTAATACAGTAGAAACCGGTTATAACGACGTATCGGTTTTAACGACTCAAAATAAAAGTCCAATTGCATCCCATATAATTGCATTTTTACCGGTTATTACGACTATCCGATCTTACGACCAATATTTCGTTATAACCGGTTTCTACTGCATAAATAATAATAAAAATATTTATAATATTTTGTTGATAGTTTATTTTTCACATGTTTTAAATAACATTTAAATTTATATAAAAAAAAATACTTACATTTTTTTATTTTTTTATTTCATAAACTTCTTCTCGAACCCCCAAAAAGAGATGGTTAACAGTTGTCAAAATCTCTCGTAAAGTTTATAACCATGAGAAACATTTTGATATAATGAAGAAGCTTCCACTGCACGTGTACAATAGCGACAACATTAAAAAACACAAAAAATATGTCACATTTATAGTTTAAAAAAATGTTAATATTGATAATAAAAATATATTTATTTTTCTGTTTTAAAAAATGTCTATCAACGATAACAATTATAAAATTTCCCGCACATTTAAATTCAAAACAAAAATCAGTTTCAACAACAATAGAAAACGTAAACTTGACAACAATTGAACTGATACATAAGCGGCGATGTTCAGTTGATTTAGCGATGATGTTCACATCTCACGGCTCAGACACGAGTGATTGGTGTGTGGCAATAATGAGGGCGACCTCGACTTGGCTGGACGACCTGGTGGGGCGCACACACTCTGGCGACGCCGCCGGTCGCGGGGTGACTTTCACGTGACGAAGGGGTTGTGTATTCTTGGGCTATCTTCAGACCGTACCAGACGAGTATGTTCTAGTTGGATTGGTAGCTCGGATTATGTAATGTTTAGTGAACAAAAAAAATCTACTTGGCTGTTAGGTGGGCGCCAGTCATGTATTTATTATTGCATTCGATTTGTTTTATTAACCCTTAGCTGCTCCACTTCTCCAGAGTAACATACCTGCCACACTGGGGTCACCTCGTACCACAGACACTAAAATGCTAACTACTCGTAAGCTATTAAGTATTTTAATTCAATAAAATTCCTCTATCATCTTCGAACGATACGGAATGCACTCCAATCCGTTATTTAAAATAATATACAGGGTGATTCAGCACTGTCGTGCCAAACTTGAACAGTACATTGAGAAAAATATTTTAAGGAAAAAATTTCCAATAAACATGTGTCCGGAAATTTATCCTTAGGGAACTACAGGCTTCCAAAGATTTTACTAAAAATTAGTTTTAATTTAATATCTAGAGAACCCTTTGTGATAGAATTATGAAATTTAGTATTTGGTTTAGTAATAATATGTGTTATCGATTTCTAATATTAACCAATTATATTTTAGGCCAGGGCTGTATGGGGCCAGTGGGCCCATCGATTTTGATCTTGTAATTGTTTGTTCCTTAATTTTTTTTCTGAGTTGGTACTTTTATAAGATTATATGACACAAAATACACAAAAACATACTTTGCTTGTTTATCATAGGATAAACCGTTTTCGAGAAATATCGATGGAAAAGAAAGCATGCAGAATTAACCTTAATACGGATGCTTGAAATTATAAAAAATAAATGTATATTCTTATTTCATGATAACAAATAAGACAAAAAGTTAATATAAATATACCTCCGAAAATGCATCCATATCAACAAATAGCCATTTTAAGTTTATTTTTTTAGTCATGTTAATAAAGTTCATGTAACAGTAAAAGAACTGGCTATAGATCTTGCAGGATTCATTTTAAGAGTTTTATTTAAATGAATTTTATTCTTACCTTTAATCACAAAAAAAGAATATAAATTTATTTTTTGTAATTTCAAACATCCGTATTAAGTTAAATTCTGCATGCTTTCTTTTCCATCGATATTTCTCGAAAACGGTTTATCCTATGATAAACAAGCAAAGTATGTTTTTGTGTATTTTGTGTCATATAGTCGATGGGCCCACTGGTCCCATACAGCCCTGGCCTAAAATATAATTGGTTAATATTAGAAATCGATAACACATATTATTACTAAACCAAATACTAAATTTCATAATTCTATCACAAAGGGTTCTCTAGATATTAAATTAAAACTAATTTTTAGTAGAATCTTTGGAAGCCTGTAGTTCCCTAAGGATAAATTTTCGGACACATGTTTATTAGATGTTTTTTGCTTAAAATATTTTTCTCAATGTACTGTTCAAGTTTGGCACGACAGTGCTGAATCACCCTGTTTAATATTTAATATATTTAAAAAATTGAAAAGCTTGGTAAATTTAAACAGCTTACATTGAAGTTGAAATAATGTGGGGCGGCTGGTACCCCACAGTGGCAGCTAAGGGTTAAAATACTAGCTGATTCCCGCGGCTTCGCTCGCGTGGATTTTGAAAAATAATTATTACCCTTCAGGGGGTGAAATATTAAATTTGTATATTATTTTGCTTTTTATTCTTTATACAAAATCGTAAATATCTCGACTCCTATGCGAGATAGGGGTCGTTTTTCACTCTAAAACCCCCACTCACGTGGTATTTTTCATGTCGGATTAAATGAAAACTAATTAAAATCCGCCATACGTGAATACAACCGAAAATATTTTTTCTCATAAAAACTTTTCCATCCCCTTGCAACCCCTTAGCGGTTGAAAAATGCTTAAATACGTAATTTATTATTTATATTGTAGAGTATCTATACTAATTGTAAGTTTAAAATAAATCTAGCCAAAAATCATTTTTTTCCGATACAAACTTTTACACCCCCGTTTATCCCCTTAGGGGTTGAATTTCGGGAAATCTCTTCTTAGTGGGTGTGGGTGCTTACATCATAAAAGGAAGACAACTACGAAATTTCACGTTTCTCGGTCCAGGGGTTTGGGCTGTACGTTTATATATGAGTGAGTGAGTGGTTAAGGACAAAGTCTTTTATATATAGATGATTAAAATTATTTGAAAATAATGAGATTAGGGGTAGCTATACTAGATCAGTGCTTCTCAAACTTTTAAGCACCACGATCTACATTTAAGAATACATTTAACTTTTTTTAAAAACCCTCGGGATAATATTTTTTAATGAACTTTTTGGTTATTATATTTTTGTTCTTGGTGTCTATCTAACAGTCAAGTACCTACTTAAAATTTAATTTTAGGTTCAAAATCATGCACGTATGAAAGTTGTGCCAAAAAATTACAAAAACCGTTTTTAGAAAAACTATTTTTTGCTAGAATTTTTTGAAAAACATTTCACAGTACCTTATTTCGGAAATTTTAATTACCACCCTGATTTGATGTAAAAACGACAAAGATTATTTAAGATTACTAGCTAAAATACCATAAATTACTCAACAAGATCATTTTTATAAATTATTGGCTTAAAAATAATGATAACATTATCTAAAATATAAATTAGATTTTTTATACATATGTATCATATTTCATAGTTAAAAAAATAGTTCAGACCTGTAAGATTATTTTGTTTCCTAGTAAATACATGATCCCCACATGAAAGGGGGGGCGGGGGGCTCTAGGTAAGAGCTTGGCGCGGTGAGTCAGCGACCTTTTTTTAGTCATCGTGAAAAAAATAGTGTTATAAAATATTTATTTGCTATTATAATTAAGAAAACATTAGGTACATTTTTTCTCACGTTTTAAAAATCGCTCACGTCGGGTCACGATTGTGACCCGAAAGATTCACAACCCACACCCAACTAACCTGACCTTCATTTAAATTTAATAATACCAATGTTTTCTAAAAAAAAAACGGCATACATTCCGAATAAAATATTTCGATTTTAAGTTTTTTACTCAAAAACACTACTCTATTAAATTTGTTTACTATCTTTTATCATATAAATACAATCTAAACTCAGCCCAAAAGCTTTCGTACTATCTACACTACTACAATTTGTGTGCGTGTGTGTGTGTGTGTGTCTGTGTGTGTGGGTAAGTGTTTGCGCGTGTTTACCAGCTAGACATGACACTGACCCGATTTTTACGGTCAACATTTTTAACGTAGTATTTTGCTCATCTATGATCGGATATCCGTATTTTTTTTTCGTAACTTTTCATCGACGATATAAACTTATGTTTATGGGTAAATCTTTTGTACTGGGATATTGGTAAACAGTAGAGCGTCGATTATCTGGAACCATTTTATGTCGTATAGTTATTTTTTACTGCAGTAAAAGTAGAAACTTTTCTGAAAAAATATTTTTTATTGAAATACCTTTTTTATTGTTTCCGTTCGCGTCAAAAAAACAAAAATAAAATATTATTTTATTTATTATATTTTTCTTGCAAAATATAGCAGGTGTAAAAACTAACAAAATATATATTTTTTTAATTATTTTTGTACACATATTATGTCATTTTCATATGAGTCATAATTTGACCTACCTGTTTTCTTTTTTATCAGATAAATTGTGAACATCTTAAAGTTTTAGCACGTAGCTAACTTATGTTTTTTTTTATAAAATCTAAACTTTTATTTTGTTTTTAACATTATTGTAGTTGTATCGAATCTGAAAAATTTTCTAAAATATATCGCACTCCCACAAAATAGGAATAAATGAAATTATAACAATTTAGGTAAATCAAAATTGTAAAGGTACTATAGGAAAAGGACTGATACACAGTATTTAATTTAAATATTTCAGTATTCCTGTGATGTTTGAAAAATAGTAACTATTAAAACGCTTAGTGAATAAGTATTTAAAAAAAATGTGACATTTTTTTAGAATATGCTAGTTTTGACGGTAGGTACACGAAGTACATTAATGACAATTTTTAGTAGAAATATATAGTAATTTGGAATCATTCTACATACATATTTATCTCAAATAAGACATTTTTTAGTTGTACTTTTTTGCGAGTGTGCGCGATATAATCTAAATTTGGTAAAATTATATTAAATGGTGAACCTGTAATAAACGTGTTATAAAAAATAAATTATAAATTTTTTGGTGTTTTCCAAGAGGGAAACTATTTTTCCCTATTGTTAGGGAGCGTAAGTATTACGTAACGCAATTTTTGGAGATTTTTGACCCCCCCCCCTCCCCCCATGTAACGCGCCGTAACGTTTTTCTGTACCCCCCCTCCCCCTAGTTTTTACCTAAAAACTGTTACGTAACACGTAGTTCAACCCCCCCCCCCGCGCCTCTGTAACGCACCGTAACGTTTTACAAGACCCCCCCCTCCCCCCAAATTCGTTACGTAATACTTGAACGCTCCCTTACCAATAAGAGCAGGGATTCCCAACATGGTCTAAGTGGGGGGTCTGTGGAAGTTTAAAAAGGGTCTATAGTATTCCAGACTATAGCTTACTTTACCTACTTGTACTTGTACTTTTCCGACAAGATTGTAGTATATTTATGTTTTTTTAAATCTAAATTTAAGGGGTCTATATAGAAAATCATTCTTTTAAAAGGGGTTTATGTAGGAAAAAGGTTGGGTTAATTAGGGTATCTAATGAATGCTTAAAAAATTAAGGTAATATTTCCGAAAAAAAAAAAGAATTCATTCTTTTATAAACATTAAAAATAATCTCGATGTGTAAAAATATAAAAAATATTTAACTGAAACATCCAACGTTTTGTTGGAAATTAGAATAAACGGTTGCATCTATATACAGGCTGTTCTAGACCACCCGCTCACTATGCTTTACGCCCAAACTATTGAAGATAGAGTTTTACGATAAAAAATTTATTATGTATATCGACCCTAAAGAATTTCAGGAAAATATTTTCAACCCCCTAAAACCGCTCCTTGGGGGATAATTTGAGGGGTACATGCTATCGAAAAGTACATATTTGTAAAGATCATAAAAAAATAAACTTTTATAAAACAAAAATTTTCATACTTTCAATTGTTTGAAAAATATGGCGACTATTTGCAAATTTTAGGGTTTTACTAAAAGTGTTCTAATTTCGCTAAATAATAATGGAATTTTTTTTTTTTTTTAAATTCAGAAAGTAGAAATAATGAACTTACAATTAGTAAAGATGTATGATTATTTGAGATTTTAATAGTTTAAAGTGTCATACACGACATACCAAAAATTGATAAGTTCAATTAGGGATAATCCAAAAATTTTAAATACAATGTTACCATATATCAATTAGTACTTTTTTTTTAAATAGATATGTAAATAAACGACTTTTGTTAAGAAAATTTAAAATTAAATTTTTAAAATTGAAAACTGAAAGGTCAAAACAAACACTGTCTGTGTGTCTATTATAAAAGGAGGGGAATGAAACTTATATCATTCAAAAGGTACTGTGAAATAGATGTACACATAAAAAAATCATATATGTACGTTGCCGTTACGGCAGGTAAAATATCGGTTGAATTTTGAGATATGTACAGAAAATCGCGAAATTCTTAAACCTTGCTTTAGCAATGAAATTCCTAAACTATATATATTTGCACATTATGTATATTTACTTTAGTTAATTAGCTAGACAATATATATATTGTGTTGCAAAATACCGTAAGGTAAATATAACAGAAATATGTATGCTTATAATAAATAAATTGTATGGAATCTGGATTAACCATAATCGCTCTCTCACCTTGCAGCTCTGTATTGTGGGTGTAATAGCTAGTTGTCAGGTAATTAATATAAATAACTATCTCTTGTGTCTTATACTATACGAGTATAAAGTAGATTCTATTTATTTACATTGTTATTGGACATTTTCCAGTAAACAGTAGCGCAGTTAGTGGAAGAAGTAATAATACTAATTGAATTGTTATGTATGACTTTAAAAGGGGGAGGTTCTGTAATAATACAAGAGTTTAACTCCGACAAATGTGCACCGTTTGTTTGTTTCAAAGAGATGGTTCCATAAAATATTTTCTTATATAATCTTTGACACTCCGTTTAAACCCCGTAGGGGTTGAATTTCAGGAAATTCCTTCTTAGTGGGTGCTTACATCATGAAAGGAAGACACCTACGAAATTTCACGTTTTTAGTTCCAGGGGTTTGGGCTGTACGTTAATATATGAGTAAGTGGTTAAGGACAAACTCTTTTATAGATATATGTAGATTGTAGATGTATAGATTATATACTTTTTTAATGTTTTTAATTAAAGTTTTTTAAGTAATGTGTACTTTTTAATCCTTGGATAATATTTTATTTAGTATTTGGGTCAGTCCGTGGTAATCGATACCAGATAGTTAAAAAAATATTTTACGAAAATGAATACTAAAATATAAATAAAATAAAATTAACAGGCTATTTAACATCAATTTTCATAAACTAAAAGAAAATTAAAAAAAATTTAATTAATTTTCAAAATATTACAAAAAATTTAAATTTTTTTTCGAAAAAGACAACAAATAAGGTGAAATCACAATAACATACTTAAGAATAAGTGACACTCGTGGCAAACTATTAAAAGTCTTTGACAATTACATATCAAACGTGTCGTTTGACCGAATTAAAAAAAAAATTATCCTCACCAACAATAATGACTAAGGGTGACCGCATTTATTATAAATTTAATGAGTCTATTGATGTATTTCGATAAATAATTGTTATAAGTATTAGTTCATAATATCAATAAGCAATTTAACACACAAATAGTACTCTTATTGTATCCTTTTATTCAACGTGTCACGACCGTCACAATGTTTATTGGGTAATAACCAGTTAAATAGATTACGTATTTACCTGATGCTCTTGTGTAACTAAAAAATAATTTATTCGTAACATATTAAAGTATGATTATTATAAAGTAACTTCAATATTTTTGCTAAACTTTCGGGTTTTTCGATAGAGGTTGCAAAACTTGCAATAGTTGGCGTCACAACCGTCACAGAACTTTGAACGCTGACAATTTTTTGTAAAATAACTGTAGACTTTTTATTCTTTCAATATACATGTATTGCATTAAGATCTACAGAAAAAGGTAAAACCATGTTATTTACTAGTATTATTTAGAAATTATGAACTATAATCCGAGTTGAAATGTCACGACCGTCACCGCGGACTGACCCATTTACGTTTTTGGGTTTTCATAAAATAAACGATTTAAGTATAATAATTAATAACAAGATTTAAGTGCAAATATAATTAATATTTATAGTAAATTAAGACCTTTTCTTCGATTTTGAAACGAGATATTTGTAAGAATAATTTTCTAACTAATAATACATTTCAAAAATATCAGAATAAAACTGTGACTAGAAAACTTGATAAATATTGTTATGTATGTAAACAGTCACTATCGGAAGCCAAGAGACACAAAATTTCTTTATTACTATTTACCAGACGACTGACTCCTTGCTAGTGTCCTTTTGAACCAAATTATATGCACTTTACTATGCAAACTGTACCAATTGTGTTTGGGTTATGGACACAATTTCCTACTTTTTTTAAAAATAATTCTTCAAAGATAGTAGATACCTAAGCAAGAATATTAGCGGTGATTCGAATATATCTTTTAAAATTATAATACTGCATTCTTTTAATAAAATTATTTTCTGTTTCTTTATTCCAGTAAATTTGTCTCGCGGAAGTAAACATTATCGTAATAATTGCGAAAATTAGCTGAAAAGATTTTGACGTAGATTTAAGTCGTAATTAGTGTATGAATAACTGTAATATGTGCCTTAAATGAATAAAAATTATGATTGTGATACGTGGGGCATTTTGTAACACGAGTAAGGCATATTACCAAATGATTACATTATACAAAACGCCCCACCGAAGGGTTTAAAAAAATATTTTTCACCAATTTGTTATGTTCTTAATTAGGTAACCCAGTCCCATTTTTTTTAAACCAAAGTTTAAATTTTAATGAAGAATTTGCAAATACATTTCATGATTTTTTTTATTATGGGTTAAAAAATAGTGGGGCGTATTACCGAGTTTTACCCTATATATTTATTTCCATTATAGTTTTATAAAATTTGACATAAATTCAAATTTCATTATTCTAGATTGCCTGGACTATTAATCCATACTAATATTATCAATACAATAGTAACTCTATTTTGTTACCTTTTTACGGTTAAACCGCTGAACCGATCTTGATGAAATTTGGCAGGGAGAAAGCTTGCATCCTAAGGAAGAACATAGGCTACTATTTTATATCCTGATAAAAAAATACAACTTTCACGCGGTTATCCAAATATAAAAATGATTACAAAAGGGTCAATCCATATCAAGTGGTCCAGAATTTTTTTTGTGTGCAGTTACCCTAACATGTTGGTAGTTCAAAATCAAGATTAGTAAATACACTTTTTGTATGTGAAGACAACTAGTGCCCATTTTTTGTAATTTGTTTTACTTGTTTGCAAAAACATCCCCTTGAAAATGGGATTTTTTTTTTTAAAGAGAGCTAAGAAATAATGACGATATTTCACCATTTAAAATTGAACTTAGGTTAAAAAGTGTAGAAAATATCTTGTAGCCTGTTTTTTTATCAATAAAGTGCTTCTAGTCGCATGTTGATAGGACAAATAGATCCTGAGATATTCTAGTTTCCGCAAATCTTTTAAAGTGCAAAAAACGTTACATTTTGTAAAACAAAAATGATCGCCACGCGAAATCAAAAAAACAATAAAATTAAAACTATGGTTATTTTGAACTACTAACATGGTAGGGTAACTGCACACAAAAAATCAAAACCCTATAATAAAAAAGTGACTTACGTTAAGCAATATGCAGTTAAATTTACTTAAAAACTAAAAACGCAAGTATTACCGCGCGCAAAAATTTTCTCATAATTTTAACCCCCATTTATATGGCAACAGTGAACATTAATCGTAAAGTTTATAATATCAACTTTTGTTTATAATTTAATAAACATTATTTTTGATTTCTTCATTTTTTTTGTCCGAATAACCATTTACGAGATAAATAAGAAAAACTAAACCCGAGAAGACATTTTAGCCCCTAAAATGGGAACCACACTCGTGCACAAATTATTTGAAATATCGCTCTTAACGTCCGGACCAGGCCTCTCTTTCCCACTGGGCACTCTGGGCACGTGCGATTGATAGGGGCCCCATATCACCAAACAATAACCGATATTTATTACCGAAAAACATACGATATTTATTTCGAAAAAAAAAACGATAATGACATTAACCCTTGGAGTACACACCTATTTTTTCAACCTACTAGTACACTCTGGGTCAATTTGACCCTGCTCATTTTTGATCGCTTATAATTCCGCAACTACGAAACGTTTTGACTTACCAAAATTCAAAGGTATACTTTGATTCATGGTAAATGAATTTATAAGTGTTACACATACCTACTTTTGAAGTATTTAACATACTTAAAAAAAATCGCGAAAAATTTAAAATACCTGAGCGCTATTCACGATCAAAGTCGGTGTATGGGTCAAATTGACCCATAAGAGGCTCCGAGGGTTAATGATTAACTACAATACCTACTTGCTTATTAGCTTTTGTATGCGCGAAGCCCCTCTATTCTCGCCCGAAATTTTTTAATAAAAAATGGAAAAACGTAAAAATTCACCTGGAAAAGTCAGGGAAATTTGTTCCAGAGAAATACTTGCCACCCTGAATTTAATGGTGTACTAATTACCTACACTGTTTTAAAAAAAATCATCAGTGAACTGGTTTTTCATATTCTTAATTTTGAAGTGAAAACTTCTTTAGCTCTGTCAAGGTCATAGAGGCCCCATTGTCCTAATGTGCCCAGGGCTTCCAATAGGTTAAATACGGTCCTGGTCCGGACTATTGATATGGATTGACCCAAAACAAAAAATTAATAGAGATATTTAAGGAAAATATAAATAATAACAATAAATATTAATCAACGAAATACATTTATTCAATAATTTACCTAAAGATTAAACAATACCGACATTTAATTTTGTTTTTTATAATTTATAGTATAATTACCTCCTCCGGGGGCAATTAAAATTAATTTTTCAATAAACTACTTGTAATTCAAGTTAGAAAAACGTTGATGACTAAGATGGTTCGATCAATTATACACAATATCTATAAACATGTGTGCTGGCTAGTAAATAAGAGTATTTGTAATAAACAATAAATTGTAAAAAGCCATTCAACAACTTCGTCTGATTGTAAACATACACAAATGCGTCATCTTTATTTTACTCTCTCATATATACAGGTGGCCATAATATAATTACGCTACTAAAAATAATTAAAATAATTTATTTTATAATTAAAAAAATAGGTTAATATGTCCAGGTGCATGATAGACCTTCATTTTTAATTCAAATGTAATGAGAAACCCTAGGGTTTTATTGGACTATAAATGGAAAAAAATAAACCTAAATAATTATAGTTATTCTCTGCATGCACATTGAAAATTTGAGATGGAAAAATGCTTAATAAATTTATCTTGTTAATAAAACAATATTTCCTCAATATAATAATAAAAAAATTCTTATTGATGATATTTTATTCATTTGAAAAATATATCTTCATTTTTATCTTAAAATCTTTTAATTTGTCAAATTAATAAATAATTTATTACACCAACTAACGAAACTCTCAAATAGATTAAACATTATGGTTGTATTAATAAATATTTACCAGTGTGAATATTTTTTACACCACCCAACTAGTGAAAGTGCAATTTTCGATATAATAAATTCAGTGATATCATTTATTAAGTATTTTTTTGTATTTAAAATACATAAATATATATGTTTTCAATACGAAACAAAATTTTCACCATGATAAGAACTTTGTTAGTAATAAAAGTAATAATATACATTTATCAATAAGATAAATGTGTATTAGGGTGTTCCAAAAAAAGTCGATAATTTTTTTTTTCGATTGCATGTGAAATTCTTGTTATATATGCTATAAAAAAAATTCTGTAAAAATTTGAGCCCATAATATCAACTTGAAGAACTCCATCACCGAATTTGAAGATTTACCATTGATTTAACATGGAAAAATGATTTTTTAACGTTCATTTCTCCTGCAAACTATGTAGAACATTATTTTTCGGAAAAACCATGACTGATCCTTCTTCAGTATTAAATTCTGTAAAAAAAAGCTCTTAGGGTCCAGTCTCTAACGTCAACCCTCTCGTTTTTAAATTTCAAAAAATCTGTATTTTTTAACGCAAATAAAAACGAGAGGGTTGACGTTAGAGACTGGACCCTAAGAGCTTTTTTTTACAGAATTTAATACTGAAGAAGGATCAGTCATGGTTTTTCCGAAAAATAATGTTCTACATAGTTTGCAGGAGAAATGAACGTTAAAAAATCATTTTTCCATGTTAAATCAATGGTAAATCTTCAAATTCGGTGATGGAGTTCTTCAAGTTGATATTAAGGGCTCAAATTTTTACAGAATTTTTTTTATAGCATATATAACAAGAATTTTACATGCAATCGAAAAAAAAAATTATCGACTTTTTTTGGAACACCCTAATGTGTATACTTCCATATTGGTAAAAAATTATCATATTAACAAACAACTCTATTGGAGCCAAATCGATCACGGATTTTTTACATTAATCGCATTTTTTAACACATAGACAATAAATTTTTTTCTGTATGTATGTACATCCCGAATAGTAAGCGAAAACTTATTATTATTAAATATTTTTTAACACTCAAAATGTAATAATATAATTTTAGGCTGTAATGTTTGCAGTTTATCCACCAGAGTATCTGCAAACATTACGAGTATTACAGTTTCAGACTGTAACAAATATTTTATAATGATAGGGTGTCGCTTACTATTCGGGATGTACAGGAAAAACTGAAATTCTTTTTTTCCATGTATTATTATTATTAATGTAATTTTTTTTCTTGTTAATACGGACCTGAATTAATTCGGGTATCATATTGCCTTAATTAGTTCTAGGGTACGAAACTTTTTAGCAATGAAAGTCCCGTCATAATCGGTTTAGTAGTTTTCAGACAGCCAACAAAAGTCTAAAAAATATACTATATGTACATAGACGAAATAATGTTATAGATTTGTATATTATATAAGTATTTGAATAAATTGAAGGGTTAAATCCTCGAATAAATAAATAAATTAAATCATTTTGTTTAAAAACTTTATTTACTACATTAGTACTTTTTCATTCTCCAATATTTAAAAAAAATCGATTATCATCAAAAATTCTATTAAAAAAACTCATATTATAATATTATAATGAGTAAGTAATAAAAACTAATGGTATTATTATAACTTTTTGGTGTAAAACCTTTAGATTGATTGGCGTGAATTTTTCTTGGCTTGCGTGCCAAAATATGTGAAGCTATTTTTTTTGGAGTTAATATGTACCTTACCTTGAAAAATTATTTTTGTTATATTTTTTAAAATGCACTTAATGGGACAATTTTCAAAATTGTATTTTAAATTAAAATTTTTTCCATTACATATCAAAATTTTCAATTCAATTATTTTGATATTTCTTCTTCTTTTTTTTTGTTTTGATATTTAATACTACGTATTTTTTAAAATATATTTGATAGTTCAAAAAGTCTCTTAAATAACCGTTAACCCTAGAAAAATACATTTTTTAATATTTTTTCGAAACTTGCTAAGAGGGAATTTTTATTTACGTAAGATTTTGGGAAGAGAAAGTAGGGTTGGTTCCCTACAACCCCACAAATCCTTACGTTAATAGGGTATTTGACACTATTAATAATAAATTCTAAAATGGTCTAAATAGTGTAGTATATTAACAATTAAGTGTTTTTTACGTGAAATAGTTAAGTCGGTATTTTAATAATAATAATAAACTTAATTTTAAAATGTAATATTAAATTTAACCTTTTGGTCACGTGATCGCAAACGCGTCTAGCAGAACTGCAACAGGTATGACGTAGTTATTTACTAAAAACGTCAGAATGCTCGATCCCTATTGGTTGATTTCAGTTTGTTTATTATACAGTTACGTCACGCATACCACGTGACTTCGAATGCGCGTTGTGGCGGTAATTTTTTCATTTAAATAGAAAAATATTATTTTCAGCGTTGTTTCGGCATTATTTTGTGAAAAAGTATCTATTATATACATACGTACAATTTACAATATATTTTAAAATTTAGTCAAATACTCTATTTAAATCAGTTTTGACTCTTACATATTATATTTATTCAATTAAAAATATAAAATTAGAAAACCTAACTAATAATTATACATTTATTGGTCTATTATAATAAGATCAGCCTATAGATACTTTTACATGTGAGGTGATTATAGAAAAAAATAATAATACGATAAAATTCAATGTGTTGAAGCAAGTTTTAGAGGGAATTATCCAAATCTAGACAGCGGTGACTCATATTTAGTTATTAATTAATACAGTAGATGTGTATACACGTTTTAAAAACCATATATGCTAATTAGATAATTATCTCATTAGATTTTTTAGTTTTTAATTATGGTACACACAGCCTGATGGTCTAGGAAGGTGATCATGCTATAAGGATGTACAAATAGGTGAAACTTCGATCCTCAGACTATCTTGTTACAAAATATTAAATAGTTGTATTAAGTTGAAATCCCATTTTGATTCAATAACAATCAATTTTTTTTAAATACATACATCTTAATATATAAAAAAAATTTGATACGTATGTATGTGAAACCATATTCACACCATATGTTCGTTTGGTGCTCCGATAAGTTTATAAATTTTTTGGAGCCGATAGGTGGCACTGGGGTCGAGATATTTCGAAAAAAAATTTTTCATATAAAAAATATATTGACATTTTGGTTTTTTATGTGATCTCACCAGGCCTAAACCACTAGACGTATCGAAACCATATTCACACCATATGTTTGTTTGGTTCTCCGATAAGTTTATATTTTTTTTGGAGTTGATAGGTGGCACTGGAATTGAGATATTTCGAAAAATTGTATTTTTTCCATATAAAAAATATATCAAAATTTTGTTAAAGATATACAAAAAAATTTGGTGCGTATTTTTGTGCTCTCATCAGGCCTAAACCACTTGACGTATCAAAACTATATTCACACCTTATGTTCGTTTGGTTCTCCGATAAGTTTATACATTTTTTGGAGCCGGTAGGTGGCACTAGGGTCGAGATATTTTGAAAAATTGTATTTTTTTCATATAAAAAATATATCAAAATATGTGATTTCATCAGGCCTAAACCACTGGACGTATCAAAACCATATTCACACCATATGTTCGTTTGGTGTTCTTATAAATTTAACTATTTTTTGGAGCCAATAGGTGGCGCTGGAGTTGAGATATTTACGAAAATGTGTATTTATTGTATGATTTTTAAACTAATTATTTTTGGGTAGAAGAAAATTTGACAGGTCAGCTAGTTTTTATATAAAAGTAAATATTTTGATGAGTGGTTGGGGTATAATTTTTGATTATAACAATCTCTACAATTTTTATTTCAAATATTATTTTCTAGTATGCATCGTTTCAAAAATAATTTGATTTGAATGAATATCAATTTTATTATATTTATTACTATTATTTAATAATTTTCATCTTTTTTTTTTCAATAATAATTTTGGTTGGGACACCTGTAAATGGATTTTAAAACTTTAAATAAGATTAAAAAAAGATACTGCTTTATCTCTATAAGCTATTATCTCTAAGGTATATACGCCGAAACGTTGGCAGAATATTAAACAAAAACGTGACTGAATATCATAGAATGGGGATTATACTTAAGGCAGTTTCTCCCACTGATAACTTGACCAATTAGGCCACTGGACAGTCCCACGAGCTAACAGTAATTAAAGTCAGATTTGTGTTTGTAGAATTTATTAAGAAACAACGTTTACCGCCCCCTCGTACTATTTGTGTTAGAATTTAAATTTATTATAATATTTATCGATATTGCTAACCAGTTTAATATATTAATTTGATGTTTTTAAAGGAATATATCGATTCTGTGTACATTATTACATTGTTAAAGAGTTATAACAAAGAAAAGTGTAGGAAAACATGTCAGATTTATTGACTTACAGATTTCTACATACGTGTAGAGTATGGAAGTTATTACATTTATTTGTTTCAGGGCCGTATTAAGCTATTTCAATTTAACAGACTTTTATAAAACTTTTTAAGAACAGAACACTAAAAATACTGAAAAAAGTTTATATGTATAAAATTTAAATTCAACAGCTTTTTATTTCTGTGTTACTTAGGTTATATGTCTAGCACACTATTAAAAAAGATTTGGTTTCGAAAAATTTTGTTTTTAATTTATATTCAGAACACATGTACATACATTTAATGGAATATGTTACTTTGTTAATTATTAAAACTAAAAAAAAGTTTAATTTTATTTGAAAATTGAAATAAGTAACATGTACTAATTTGCTGTAATGGCAGAGTTAGTTTTTCTTTTTTTTTTTTAATAAATTACACGTGAATATATTTGTTTTATCATTTTTATAGTATTTAAAAGGGTTGAAGTTTCAAATAAGTAGTTTTTAAAACGTTTCTATATATAGCCAATTGTGTAGAATTTCAATAAATAGAGCACTTTTGGCAAGTTCTCTCATTTATCGTGTGTTAAAACTCTATTTTTAATATCCAATTACTCAAAAACCATACGTCCAATATTTTAAATAAAAATTAGTAAAATATATGAGTTATCCATAGATAACATATTAAAATTAAAGACTTCTATCTATAGGTACATTGCTTTAACGATAGAATAACATTAAACAGTTTTTTATTGGCTTCATACCGATTTTAAGTCTTTAGGGTTTTTTTATTTTGAGTCGTGTATTTTTGAAGTTCATGGTCAGATTTTGATGAAATTTATATGGGACCAGCTCAGGAGTATACTCGTTCTAACAAACAAATATCGTCCAAATCGGTGCATATTTGTGGGAGTTATACATAAAAAATAAATACGGTCGATCTTTGAAAATTCAATTTATTGTTTTCACCCCATGTAATTTTTTTATGTTCATATTGTAAACCGAGTAATGTTTCTTATGATGATTTCAGGACGAATTTGTATGTTTAAAATTTATATGTTAATAAACAAATTTACTATCCGGTCGAGTAGGTTTTTTTTTTGCTTTATTGAGTAAGCAATATCAGTAATAAATAATATTAACAGTATGATGTCATCAAATATGTTGTAACTTATATTATGCAGATTATTTATATACTAATGATATTTTAACACTTTAACGTACCTACTAACTAATTGTGACTGACATTGTTAAAAAATATTTCATCTGTAATATAAAGACTACTCTAATATAACTAAAATATCGGTATGGATACATGACTTCCATGTTTTGTTATATATTTTACAATATTTTTAATATAAAACTCACCTTTGTATTATAAATATTAGTTTTCTAATATTCTAATATCAGTTGTATAATACCATAGAGATACTGTCTCTATGTATAATACACATTTTTGTAGAATAATAATTATATGACATTTAAATTTAACTGCGCTAGTTTCCATGGCAACATGAATTTATTAATATTTAAAATTAAAATTTTGAGGGTGTTTTTCACCTCTTCAGTAGCTATTTCGGCACGTTTATGAAATAAGTGCCCCTTAGATTGGTTTGAACTACAAGTGTACCAAGTCTTATCAAAATTGGTGAGATAATACTCACTTTTTAGACGATAATAGGTACAAAATTTCGAATATTTCGGAAACCCCTAATTCGATTAGCACCAAAATCAATAGGTCTGGAGTACTCACTGAGGCAAATATTTTCCCCAAAAATAATTCAAATCGGTGCATATCTACAGACACACGCACAGCCGCCATGCGGAAATTAACTTTTCTTTACATTTTGAAGTTAGTACAATCAGGACATGATTTTTTGACGGTATTACAATACTCCCATTTCTTCGAACATGGAAGTAAAAACGGTATGGAGAACCATACTAAACTTCCATGTTCTATAATATATTTTACAATAATTTTTAATATTAAACTTACCTTTGTATTATACAACTAATGTCAGTTGTATAATACACATTTTTGTAGAATAATAAAAGTCTTATCAAAATTGGAGAGATTTTTAGACGATAATGGGTACAAAATTTCAAATATTTCCGAAACCCTTAATCCGATTAGCACCAAAATCAATAGGTTTGGAGTACTCACTGAGACAAACATTTTCTCCAAAAATAAAGTCGGTGCATATTTAAAGTAGTTATCGTGAACGAAACAAAATTCTACATCCAGACACACACACGCACAGCCGCCATGTGGAAATTAAACTTTTCTTTACGTTTTGAAGGTAGTACAATCAGAATCTGCTCTTATCTCGGGCATGATTTTTCTACGGTTTTACATTACTTCGAACATGAAAGTAAAAAACCTTATTAGTGTGAAGTAAGCTCTTTTTGTTGAATTTCAAAATTTTGAAAGTGCTGAAATGTGCTAGTTCTTTCTAACATTGTCTCAAACATAGAATAATTTTCGGTCCCCGAGCTATATTAGTAAAATGTAAAGTAATGTGTCAAGTAATAAAATATTTTTCAATAAAGATCTTTTAAATAAGATAAAAGTAATCTTTATAATAAATTTAATAAAAATATAATCGTAAAAATATGTTATTTATATCTCATACTCTTCCTGAATTTCGTATTTGTAAACAAATCTCTTGAAAATAGTGTAGTTCCTGAAGTTTTTATACATTTAATTCTATTGTAGTTTCTTAGAAAATAAAAATCAGTAGACAGTAGAAAACAAAACGAGATGTTTGTGAAAAGATTTCATTTTCCAAGAAGAAGGCAGTTATTTAATTCTATTACCTTTATATTCTACTTTATTTTCTCTTATAATAAATAAACTAGAAGTTGTCCATTTTTCTTTTAATGCCAACTAGGCAAATATTTATTCTGCCATTTCTTAAAAGAAGTAACACAAACAAAATATAGATATATTTTTTGTTATTTTTTGTTCAGTAAGTAACACTGTTTTAAATATTGGGAAAGAAAAACTTTTAAGAATATATAATTTATTTATTTTTTCGGAATTTGAAAGTACAAAAATATTTAAAAAATTTACATTAACTCATTAACGACCGCCGTATACATTTGTGTGCACCTCATTTTATAATTAGTGCTGCTGTCTATGGATATTGATTCACAATATTTCCTTAAAAATCAGTTGGTAGAAGTGCAACAAACAAAATATGTTAACGTTATTTGTTTCATAAGTGTTTAAACGTGTTTTAATTGTTCTCAATAATTTTTATATGAAAAGAGGTACGTGGTATGCTAATATATTTTATCCAACTAGAGCTATTTTGTTCAAATCATATGAAATAACTTAAATGTACTTATAAATGAAATTTATCTAAATAAAAATGATATCAGAAAAGCAGTCTCACACAAAGTATACTTAATATCTGCGCAATTTAAAAAAAAGTTTGTGTTGTATATTTAGTTAAATAAATTTAATTTGTACTTAATTTCATTTAAAAAAATCTTTTGCATGTTTTTGTTTTTTTTTTGGGCGTAATGGGTTAATACGTTTTTGAAGAAACTGTGGGGAAAACACGTACGAAATGTTTTTACATGGGGGTCTCATGGAAAATTGCTAGTACCTAAAAATACGTACCTACTATGGCGAAAAATGAACTAATTTCTCCACTTATTGGGCAACTTGGTGTCACACACTAATTTTATTATTTTATTTTCATTTCGCTGTAATTATTATAAAAGATGAAAATTAATAATAAATTTTACTTATGCATAATATAAAAAGTTACAATACAAATACTGTCACTTATTTAATATTATTTTGAAATCGTAAAACACAGTCCCTTGGTCGGTCACCAACCCAGAATAACTGTCAAAATACTTATTTCAAAAACATATAATTAAAAATATTAAATTCACTAACGTATTATCAGAAATTAATAATTAGCATATGCAAATATGTACCATACTTTTTTGTGAAATTGATGTTTGTTAGTATAAAAAGTAAAAATTAGTTACACTTTTGTCGTGAAATTTTGATCACAGTCCCTTTTTTTAATCTGTATTCTATCGTATAATACTGCAAATTACTTTGATTCCGTATAATGGACTGTATTTATCTTATTTTTATCTTCAATCTAAAACATTAAATTGCATCAATCAAGCAAAAATATCATTGGAATACTAATGCCCATTTATGTACTTATTTAATTGTTCAAACTGCATTAAAAAATCAATAATAAAATCTAATTATATAAAAAAGTGTCATTATTTACTGACTGACTCATCAACACACAGCTCAAACTACATAAAATATTACGATAGTTTTTCTCTTATTAAGTGAACATCCATCCAAAAGGGAATTTGAGAAAAAAAGGTGGTCAACTTTTTTATTTGGATAGATATGTTAAATCACATGAAGATTGAATAATAGCAGTATATTGTGTATAGCAAGGGTTGAAACAAGACGATTTCTGACTAGGGCGAGAGTTGACTGCTCGAGCGAAGCAAGGGCTGTCATCGCACTGGTCAGAAATCGTCTTTGTTTCATCCCATGCCACACACGCTATTTTTCATATCACATGCATTGAAACAACGAGTTTTGATTTCTGTAGCCAGTCGAAGTAAGACTATTTCAGACAAATAGCGCAGTAATATCTTATACTATTTTAATAATAAAATAATTCAGAAATAAGATCCGCTTTTGTTTATTACAAATTCGATTCTGACAGATTTAAAATGAATGAATTTGCTAGTCAGGAATAACGTTGTTTCTGTCCTAATGACGGTACAATCGCATTGGTCTGAAATTGTCCTGTTTCTACTGTCAAAACTGGGTTCAAAACTAGTTGTTTCTATGCATGTGATATGAAAAATCATTTTTACTTCAACTTATTTTTAAAAATCCTTCATTATACCATTAATTAATTTAAAAAAAATACACTGCCTGTATGTATTACAAATATTATGACAAACAGCCAATAACATACATATCTATCTTTTCATTGAATACTTATATCAATATGAATTTATATCAATCCACATATAGATCAGTTCACAGCGACTGTACAGGTATTTGCGTTATTTCGAACCCACGCCTATACAAGTGCGTACCTGTGTGTGTGTGTGTGTGTGTGTGTGTGTGTGTGTGTGTGTGTGTGTGTGTGTGTGTGTGTGTGTGTGTGTGTGTGTGTGTGTGTGTGTGTGTGTGTGTGTGTGTGTGTGTGTGTGCAAACCTTGGTCTGGCGCCGACCGATGCGGTTCCATTCATTCATAAGATTATTGTTTATTCACTCGTTAGTCGCACCTTGCCAGTTACATGCATATAGAGACACACTAAAGTAAATACTTAAAACTGTTTGTTTTGTGTAAATAATGTTTGTGTTTTGCATTTGTTAACATCTACCTTCCCCAATTCATTAATTTTGTAATATGTATATTTTAACTACTAACTAGATCTGCGATGACAGATTGACTCCCAGAGTCAGCAAATATAGATGGGAGTGAATATCGAAATATATTTCAAACAAGATGAAGTAATTTCTATTAACCGTACTGTTAATTTTCAACGTCGTTCAATTACCAGGGTACCCGGGTACCCAAATAGGTAAAATCTGTCCTTACCATTTACTCGTGTACCTTTTGTTAGTTTGTGCTATTGTATTATATTTGACAGTTATTAGTGAATATTATTTTAGTGAAATAAATTATAATTTATTTCACTAAAATAATATTTTCGCACTAATAATTAGTGCGAAAACCAGTACTATGTATAATCGAAGAATTATCAGCTACAGAATTTGCAAGGTACACATATAGATTTTTCTTTTAATATCAATACTTATTACTGTTGTCATTATTATATATTATAAATATAATTATAGTAATAATATTTATATTTATTAGAATTGGAGTATATGACCATTTTGATAATATATTTATAAATTATATTTCTACAGCTTCAATATCACAATAAGCTCTTGATTCAATATATTTCACGAAAAATAGTCGTAGGCTCGTATCATATTTGTTACAAAAGGGAGTTGAAAAAACGAAGAAAGACGCGAAAATCATGCACAGATTATAAAAAAAACCTGTTGGTGATGAGCATGCTAAAACACTTACCAAATGTAATGAATGTCAAAATTGAAATAAATTATGATAAATAAATAAATATTTTCAAACTATACATTTCTATATTTATTCATAAAACAATTATTATTTATTAAACTAAATTAATTCCAGCATTATGTAATTATTATAATACAATTAACATAGTAAAATAAATGGGTACCCGGGTACCCCGGTTATTGAACGGGCGCCTAGCCAGTTTTGATACAACCTTAATAATACATATATTGCTAAAATTAATTTGAAAAAAGCATCAGTAGACTTTAAAAAGGTTGTAAAGCGAGGATATTGCCGGAAAAAAATAATTAAAAAGTAAAACAAAAAATATCATGATTTATAATCTCAAAAGGGTACCCGGTTATTGACAGTAGGGTTAACTTTGTTTCTGAATAATGTCTGGTATCACTCTCAAATTAGGTATCAAACTTATATGACAGTTCTCTTGCTGTTTCATGAAGACTTTAACAAGTTTCAAACTGATTTTTTATTTATTTATATACGGCCAGTTTTATCATAATTAAAGAACATAATAAATATACATATAATAGAAATACTAGTGCAGTAGACATGAAATTACTTGGATTAATATCAACAAATTATACATCTAAATTAACAAAATAAAGATATCCGGCATCATAAAGGAGCTAGAAAATTTGCAAGCACTCTCAAATGAGGTCAAACTTATATGACAGTTCTCTTGGAGTTTAATGAAGACTTTGAAAAGTTTCACGCTCGCGTTGTATGTAAACACTAACGGTATGAAAACAGTGGTAATATTATGAAATTTTTTTGTACTGTCAGAGTCGCTAACTGTGTTACAATACGTTGAAGTATCACTGCTTCAAATTTCATAACAAATCTAAAGATACTTTCACATTATTAGACAGTTCTCTTGGAGTTTCATGAAGACTTTGACAAGTTTCACGCACGCGTTGTATGTCAACACAAACAACGGTATTAATAAATACGGTCAGAGTCGCCAACTGTGTTACAATACTTTGAAGTATCATTACTCTAAATTTTAGATACTATCAGAAAAAAATACCTCATTTGAGAGTGCTTGCTAGCTAGCAAATTTTGCTCGTTTAATTTTTGACGTGAAACAACGTGTTTTCTAACGGTATTAGGAGATAATCTCGGGAGCACGAATGTCACACTTTGAAAAGGAACAAATAATCTTAAACATTAAAAATTAAAACGCCAATAGAAAGCTTATACTTCTATTGTCCTATTATACACTGTAAAAAAAGATTTGGTTTCACAAAATTTTGTTTTTAATGTATATTCAGAACACACGTAACTATACATTTAATAGAATATTTGACTTTGTTAGTTATTAAAAATAAAAATAAAGTTTAATTTAATTTGAAAATTGAAATAGACATAACGGTATATAATAGTAACATGTACTAATTTGCTGTAATGGCAGAGTTAGTTTTTCATTATTTTGAATAAATTATACGTGAATATATTTGTTTTATAATTTTTATAGTATTTAAAAGGGTTAAAGTTTCGAAAAATTAGTTTTTAAAACGTCTCTAAATAGCCAATTGTGTAGAATTTCAATAAATAGAGCACTTTCGGCAAGTTCTCTCATTTACCGTGAGTTAAAAACTCTATTTTTTATATCCAATTACTCAAAAACCATATATAAAATATTTTAAATAAAAATTAGTAAAATATATGAGTTATCCATAAATAACATATTAAAATTTTAGACTTTTATGTATATGTAATGATCGAATAACCTTATGCTAATTTTCATATAAGTTTATATAAATATACGTATAACCAATTATTTATATTTCATCCCCTGTCCCTATCGCAGATAAAGGTTTCTCGTTTGATCTAGCGGGAAAATCTTACAGATTTTAGGGGCAAATAGACTCTTTATTTTGCATAGAAGTCGATAGTACAGCGGTTATTACTTAAAGTTGAAACATTTTGACTTAAAAATGAATTTCAAAAATCTGAAAAAATAAGAATGAGGAAGTTAAATAAAATATTTTATAAACCCATGTTGTATCTAATAAGTATAAAAAATTTAAATTGTTTTATATCAAATATGCATTTGTAATTTTTAATCCCATGTTGTAGGCTGTAGCGTAATCATAATCTCAGCCAACGTCTCTTCCAAATAAGGTATGCCGATTGTTTTGTGAGCCCGAAAGAATAAATGAAATTCTTATGACATATTAAAAATATATACTCTATGATATTTAAATTTTCTAACATATTTAAATAACAGTTCATTGTAACAATTAATTTTAGAATTATTTTGAAACTATTTAAGACACTTTAATATAATATATAGGTATAGATTCTTCTTTGAATAATAATGAATTGAATAATAATAGTACGTGATACTTTTTGTACTAAATGTAAATACTATTTGTTGATATTCTATTCCAAATTCCTTTTGAATTATTATTTAGAAGCCAGTGTGCTCCGCAAAAATGTGCACCGTAAAATCAGTGCAGTATTATTTGGTTTATATTGAGGGAAAGTCACTCTGACGGGTCAAAAAAATTGTCAAAGTTTGGGAGTTTTTTTCACAGGTATAACAAATTATTTTAGGATCGGGTAAAGGACATTTTATTAAGTATATATTCAACTTATTAGGTAGCAATTTTTATTGAAAAATATTAAAATTTTACAAAGTTATGAGCCTTGATTACAACCAAAAAAAATATTTTTCTCGATGGATTTTTAGTTATCGGGGAAAAAATAATTATTTTATCAATTTTTTACATTTATTATTTAATTTTTTTTTAATTCAAGCGGTCTAATATCTAAAGACATTTTTTTTATAACAAAAGCTTTTATATACACTGTTTTTGAATACAATCGTGATTATTACAACTTAAATTATGTGCTCTATATATTTTCCCATAATTTGAACAATTTTAAAGTAATTATGGTCGGACAAAAACCATTTATTAGGGCATTAAATTTTCTATGGATTCCTAGTTGGAATTTATTTTATTCGGTATGGAAGGTCTTCTCTGGGGTCGTCTAAAAAATTTTGTAATACCTAGAACTTTGAGTGCTTATAACTCAAACAATTTTCGAGATTCCGACATTGGGTGCCAAGCATTACTTAGAGCACTCTTTTCTCTATTATAATTTAAAATTCATTTTGAAATTCAATTAAATACATATTAAACACAGCGGTCAAACGTAACTCTACATTTTAGGCGTGATCTCCAAACTCGACGTCGCTAAGTGATTTTTTCGCGGGCTCTATTTCAATAACTATTTATGATACATAATTTTTATAAACACTATTTTATTCGTATTTTTATCAGCTTTAAGATTTATTAAACTTGTTTTCTTCTAAAACTGACAGCCCCAGTGGTATACCCAAATAACTGATTTTAGATAGCTTAAAGCCCCTATAAAGTTATGCACCCCCCCCTTTGAAGGGGGGGGGGGTGAAAGTTATCACCATATTATATACATTGAAATCTACCAATTTCTTGAAAAAAACGTACTCCGTCATTTTTTTCTAGCTCAAATATTATAATAAATGGACTGTTTAAAAATATGCATAATAAAAATGACTTTCCCCCTCTTATGTTTCAAATATGTTTTGTTTTTCCTGGTGGTAAAATGAAAGTTTTTCAATGAAAAATTATTAGCACATTCCATAGAAATGAGTAATTATTTGTGCGGAATAGAAAACATATATCTGTAGGTAAAAATATTACATACACGTTGTACTTGTATGTATGTGTATACTATTATAAATTCAAGTGATTTATTTTTAACATGATGGACGTCTGACGTACTAAAGAAGCGCTAAAAACTACAGGCATACTTTATTCGTTACTATATGATTTATATTTTTTTACATAAACTACAATAAAAATATATGTTCAAGCGCGTATGTAATAAGAAGTGTATATGACGGAGAATAATCCAAAGTCAGTGACCTCTTTCTCTGTTCTGTATTTCTGGTACCTATCTATATTTATGTTTAATATATTTTTTATCAAGAAATGTATTGAAAAAAATTGACAAAATTGAAAACTCTAAATAAAAAATAAATTAAACTTAACTTTCTAATTTTTATTTATTTATTTTTTCGCCAAATTATGTCAAATTTTGTTAAGGCATACTGGGTTAAAAAAATTTAAATAAAATATATTTAGATTGAATTTTATAATATTGTTCAAAAGTGTATAGTTTTAATATCAAATTATTTTTATTCTTATTTTCTCCCAAATCTATTTATGTTTGTACACAGAAAAAAATAATTTGTGTATGTGTTAAAAAATGTAATCAATGTAAAAAAATCAGTGATCGATTTGGCTCCGATAGAGGTTGTTTGTTAATATGATAATTTTTTACCAATATGGAAATATCCTCGTTTATCTTATTGATAAATGTATATTATTGCTAACAATGTTTTTATCGCGGAGATAATTTTGTTTCGTATATAAAAAATATATTTTAAATATAAAAAAATACTTTATAAATGACATCACTGAATTTACCATGTCGATAATTACACTTACACTAGTTAGGTGGTGTGAAAAATATTCACACTGATAAGTATTTATTTTATAATCATTATGTTTAATCTATTTGAGAGTTTCGTTAATTGGTGTAATAAATAATTTAATAATTTGACAAATGAAAAGTTTTTTAGATAAACATGAAGATATATTTTTCAAATGAATAAAATATCCTCAATACGTTTTTATTTTATTATTATATTGAGGAAATATTGTTATATTAACAAGATAAATTTATTAAGCATTTTTTAACCTCAAATTTTCAATAAAATCAAGTTTTTTTTCTGTGTTTATCACCCTTTTTATATCAAAATATGTGAGTGCATATTTTACCTTTTAAGATTACCTTTTTCTTTATAACCATCTTGATATGGGTATCGAATGAAAGGGTTTGACAAGTAGAATACGATTAGCTATAGACGTCATTCCAAATCTAATATGGCAGATTAATATGGCTGATCAAGATGGCAGATTACCTTTTTCTTTATAACCATCTTGATATGGGTATCAAATGAAAGAGTTTGTCGTATGTTAGTTAGACAATCAGTAACTAAAAATTTTAAAATAAAATTAAAAAAAATACTTTTTAAAAACAAGTTTTTATTAAAAATGCACTAAAAAGTAAAAAATAAATTTTCAGTTATCACAAAAATTTCAGGTTTTTATGACTAAAACCAATAAAAGCGCGGGGCGCTATAAAGACAAATGTATGTATAAAAAAAATTATGCAAAATAAGAAATTAAGTATAAATTGATATAAGATAAGAGTAGAAAAGTTGCACTTTAAATCAAATAAATATATAGAATTTTTGATAAACTACCTAACAATTTTATAAATACAATAATGAAATAATTAGTTAATTAAAAGCTATACATTTGCCTTTGAAAGCCCCCCGCGCTTTTATTGGTTTTAGCCATAAAAACCTGAAATTTTTGTGATAACTGAAAATTTATTTTTTACTTTTTAGTGCATTTTTAATAAAAAGCTTGATTTTAAAAAGTATTTTTTTATATAATTTTATTTTTAATAAAAATGTACGATAGACCTATGTATATAGTTAGTTACTAATCAATATGTATCCGTATTCATATGAATTTGTAGAAGAGAAAAACATTATTTCCTTAGTAACAATATAGACGGACCTATTATAGAAAATACATAAATTTTCCTATCCACAAAATTTTATATTATTGTATATAAAAATTTATCGTTAGTGACATTTTGCGAAAACTAACTCCTAAGTCATAAAATATTGATTCAAAAATATTAGAATAATTTTGAATTTCAAACAGTGAAGTTTGCTCATGTAGAGAGAAAAGGTTGATTTATATTAACATGATAGGTGTTTTGGCAAACTTGGTCAAAGAAAATGATTATTCGAAAAACGACTGAGTAAACTTTTACAAGAAAAACAATAGAAATTCAAAGTAAATAGTAATATTTTCAATTCTTCTTACGTACACATATATATTTGTAAAGTTATGTATAAAGGGCTGTTCATAATTCTGTATGCTTTTTATTGTAATACCGTCGAAAAATCATGTCCGAAATAAGAGCAGATTCTGATTGTACTAACTTCAAAACGTAAAGAAAAGTTAGTTTCCGCGTGTGTCTGTCTGGATGTAGAATTTTCTTCCGTTCACGATAACTACCGTAAATATGCACCGATTTGAATTATTTTTGGGGAGAATGTTTGTATCAGAGAGTACTCCAGACCTATTGATTTTGGTGCTAATCGGATTAAGGGTTTATGAAATATTCGAAATTTTGTACCTATTATCGTCTAAAAAGTGAGTACTATCTGACCAATTTTTATAAAACTTGGTACACTTGTAGTTCAATCCGATCTAAGGAGCACTTATTTCATAAACGTGCCAAAATAGCCACTGGGCAAAAATCACCCTCAAAATTTTAATTTTAAATACAAATATACAGTTATTATTTAATAAAACACGAGACAAATATTTTCGTTCTGATAGATTGTCAGTAATATTTAATATAATTTAAAGTAATACATAAAATTGATTAATTCATTGATTTTTATAACTAAAGTTAGCAAAAAAAAACGTTATCAAAATAAAACTAAACTTTTCTGCTTTAAAATGTATTTTATATTATTTATTAATTTACTCATACCTACCCTAAAAAATTTCAGAGATAATTTAAAATTCTGTTTTTTTTTTAATCATTGGGCCAGCGTTTCTCAATCTTTTAGTATTTGCAACCCAATTTTCAATCACAATTTTCATCGCGCCCCACCCCATCCTCGTACAATAATTTTCACTGAAAAAAAGATCTCAGCTAAATATAAAAAAATGCATAGAGTGTCAATTTCTAATATTTAACCTTCTTTTGAAAAACTTTGCTCTGCATTATTATTTATTATTAGAGTAAAGTCGGTATATATGGACCAGGCGGGTAATATGGACAGTGTCCATATTACCAACAAATATTACCAACAAAAGGAGGTGTCCATTGGACATTTTATTGCTCCATTTGACATTTTATAAACATAAAATTAATATGTATCAAAGCTAACACTTCTAAATAACTGCGTTAGTTGACATGACAGTGTTTGGAGTACCGGTATGTCATTGAGGGCAACTTAATGAAATTTGTCATTTTTGATTATTTTAAATTTTTATTGTATTAAATTGTTTAAATTAATTATATTGCTGTGGTTGCGGGTATTATGGACTAGGGGGTATTATACGACTACGAAGTGTAATAATTAACCAGAATCGTGGTGAGGCAAATAGTATGAAAATTATATTAATCATCCAGTACTTCACAATTATTCACTTCCGCAAAATCCTTTTTTTTTAGTACAAATCTTCATGATGGTGCCCACTAAATGGTGTGATTATTACGGAGGTTCTACCCGTGTACACTTTACTACGCCACTGTTTTTTTTGCAGTGACAACATATAAGTTTTAAATAAAAACAACAAAAAAAAAATTATTTTTTTATAATATTTCTTCTCATTTTTTCTCGATATGCTTGCGCCCCCCATTCAATTTTATCATGCCCCTCTAGAGGGTGCGCATTATACCCATTTAATTCAAAAAATTCGCTTGGGTTGTTTTTTGTTTTATTAAAACTTCTGGCAACAGGGTTAGAACCCTAGAACCCTAAAAATGTTTTAAATCATTTTCAAGATATATTTTTTTTATAATGTCTAAAAAAGGACCATACGATGGCTTCAGAATTCAATATATTTATTTTTATTTAAATAAAACTAATACATGATTGTTATAACTTTGTGATCACCCCTTAGACATATTTGTAATGTTATGTATGTACATAAGAATCAGAGATGTTTTTAACAAACACAAAGATGTTCTAAAAGGAAGTTGAATTTGATAAAGAGTAAATATTTGTTCTGCTTTGTAAGTTTTTAAGAAAAATATTAACGTATTGATTATTTAGTTTGTTAAAGTTGCAGAAGCACCCGTATAGAAATTTATATGCAATTACAATTTTAATTCAGTCAATTAATTTTTAAGTTGTAATATTAAATTTTCAAAATAAATAATATATTACACACCTATTCTCGAGTTCGTTCGACTTTTTCTCTTTCGAGATTACTAAATTAAAACTAAAAGTCACAATGGAACCTTTTCAAGTCGAAAATTTGTATCGTGTTTAAACTTTGTATATAGTTAGAAGAGGTCAAGATAAGTAAGAAAAAAATTATCTTAGCTGCGGTAAAATGGTTTAGGGGGGTTTAAACACCCCTATGAAAATGTGCAAAATAATCATATTTTTTCAAATAACTAATGAAAATTTAAAAAAATCTACAATACAAAATTTTCATGATTTTTTATGCTCTTTATAGTCAAAATTATTGGCGATAGTCAAAATTCGAAAAAATTAAACCTATGAAATGTGGGTGAGAGGTGGCGGTTAACGATTTAATTTTTTCGAATTTTAACTCGCCATTCGAAAGAGCATAAAAAATCATGAAAATTTTGTATTGTAGATTTTTTAAAATTTTCATTAGTTTCTGAGTTATTTGAAAAAATATGATTATTTTGCACATTTTCATAGGGGTGTTGCACCCCTTTAAACCGTTTTACCGTAGCTAAAATAGTTTTTTTGTTACTTATCTTGACCTCCTCTAACTATATATAAAGTTTAAACTCGATACGAATTTTCGACTTGAAAAGGTTCCCTTGTAAGTTATTTACTAGAATCTAGAATGTGTAAATTATGTATTCTCGAATCTCGATGCAACTTTTTTTCTATAGAAATGTCGAATGAAAAATCTCGGCTGCTCCTGGGCATGCGAGACTTAAAATCTCAAACGAAAAACTCGAATCGACATATTCTCGAGTGAGTTCGAGAATAGGGGTCCAGAGCTGCTACAAGTACTCAGTGAAATTAGGTTCTTGGAGTATCAAGTCGTTTTGCTATTTTCAAACTTACTTCAAGTAATTTAATTGTTAACTTCAAGTTTGAAGTACTGACTTTTAGCAATGTTTAAATGTGAAGCATTTGTACTTCAAGTACATTACTTGTGTGAATAATTTCAAAAAGTATCTAGTAATTTGTGTTTCAAAATACCACAAAAAATGATAAGTTTTAGATTTGGTATAGAAAATGATGTGAAAAGTTGAATTTTTCAAACCGCAGGTCTGTATCTCATACCGTTCTCGAGATATGGCCTCTCAAAGTTTTCGATTTTTGAAAATTTTGGAGAAAAATGACCGTAACTTTTGAACGTGAAGTTGGAATTGATTTTCGTTGACGGATTTGGAATCAGCGTGTCAGAATCTATATAATGACATGTATAATACTTAAAAATTCGGAAAAAAATTTCGCGAAAAATCGAAAAAATTCAAAAAATTTCGATTTTTGACGACATTTTTTTTGTCGAATTTTTACGTGTTATACATGTTATTATATAGATTTTGACACGCTGATTTAAAATCTGTCAACAAAAATCAAGACCGACTTCACGCTCATAAGTTACGACCATGTTTCTCCAAAATTTTCAAAAATCGAAAACTTTGAGACTCCATATCTCAAGCACGTTTTGAGATACAGACCTGCGATTTAAAAAAATCAACTTTTCACGTCATTTTCTATATAATGAACATATTTTCAACCAAATCTGAAACACAAAATTTTTTAGTAATTTTTCATTATTAAATTATTAATAGAAAAAAAAATTAAGACGAAAATTATAAATTACTAATTTTTACTTGTCATTTTTCATACACACTTATTTAAATTTAACACATTTAAATGCAATAATTCATAAATTTTAATTTAATAAATAAGTCAGGAGCGTATTAAAAATGTTTTAAAGTAATAAACTGTTGAAGAATTAAAAATTTCAAAAATATACAAAAATAATAAATAGGTTAGATAATATAAATAAAAAGAAGAATTTATATATTTTTATCATCATAAAATAATTTTGAATAAAATCAAAATATTTTTTTTTAAATACACTGAATGCAAAAATGTATAATTTAATGTTCACAATGATATGCCCTTTTTGTAAAACATATCGCACAATTCGTAGTTAAGACACATACATATTATAAAACAATAGTAAAGTAATATTGCATTTGTAATTTGCAAATGTTTACAACCATTTATATGGTGTGATATACAACAGTCTGACATGAAAACAATAATTTACAGCTGTAATAAAATGTTAAGATGTATCACGATAGATTTCCATAAATGTATTTTATGTATATTGACAGTAGGAAGTTATTACTTGTAAAAAAAACTGTGTCTTAATAAAAAATACAAGTGTTAGTTTGATTCGTTGAGTTGACAAACCAGTGGCTCTCAATTAATGGTTGTGGTAAGAATATTAACTATATAATATGTAAATTTTACCATATATTAAACTAGTAGCTGAATACAGGATGATTCAGCACTGTCGCATGTCGTGCCAAACTTAAATAGTAGATTGAAAAAAATATTTTAAGCAATAAACATGTGTCCGGAAATTTAACAGAATAACAGCCCTCCAAAGATTTTCCTCGAAATGAGTTTTTATTTAATATCTAGAGAATTATTAAATTTGGTATTCTGTTTAGTAATAATAAGTGTTATCGATTTCTCGTATTAAATAATCATAATTTAGACCAAGGCTGTGTGGGGCTCGATTTTTATCTAGTATTTTTTGTTCTTTAATTTGTTTATATAGTTGGGCACTTATTTAAGGTTGTATGACACAAAATACACAAAAACATAGTTTGCTTATTTGTCATAGGATAAACCGTTTTCGAGTAATATCGATAGAAAAGAAAGCATGCAGAATTTAACTTAATACGGATGCTCTAAATTACAAAAAAAAAATATATTCTTATTCTATGATTACAGGTATGAAAAAAGTTCATATAAAGAAACCTCCTAATATGAATTCTCTAAGATCTATAGCCAGTTGTATTACTATAATATGTACCTACTCTAATAATTTGACTAAAAATGACTATTTGTTGATAAGGATGCATTTTTGAAGTATACTTATGTTAACTTTTTGTTTTAATTTTTATCATAGAACAGGAATATGAATTTATTATTTGTAATTTGAAGCATCGGTATTAAGTTAAAATCTGCAAGTTTATCCTATGACAAATAAGCAAAGTATGTTTTTGTGTATTTTGTGTCATACAACCATAAATAAGTGCCCAACTTTATAAAAAAATTAAAGAACAAAAAATACTAGATAAATTAATTTACCCATACAGATGAAATTTTCATAATCAGTATTGGATTCTGGGTAGAGCTGGATGCAGGTTGTGAATTTTGTGGGTCACGAGTAACGACTGTGACCCGACGTGAATGTATTTGATTTTCAAATCTTGGTTCGTGAGCGATCTGTTAGATAAATATGATTTAAATTGAAAATTATACAGTATGATATGATTTTCCTTATTATTTACTTTTCTTTTTATATAATGTAAAAAAAATCATAATTTTTTTAGTAAAATTTCAATTATAATCCCCCCTCCCCACATTAAAAAAAAACACGTGACTAGAAGGATTAGACGTGCCTTGGAACAATCAGGGCAGGAGATAATCACAACACTATTTTTTAATTAGTACTAAAAACACAATACTTATTTGAAAATAATTTTTAGAATTACACTGCCGTGCAAAAGTCTTAGGACACCTGTGATTTTGAATGTAAATATACAGATTTCAGTCAATAAAAATCCCCAAAATAGCGAAAAGAATATATTTACTCGCAGTCAAAATAGTAAAAAAAAAACAATTTCTCGTTAGCTTGAAAGACACTGTGCGTCAATACTTTCAACTTGAGGAAACCTGACCTTTCAGGCATATAATTAAAAATTTTTCCTTAACATAAAAAATTGTAAATACTGTATTTTAGATATGCTAGGATTATTATAAAAGTTGTAATTAAGTACTCTTATCAACATTTAAGATTTTTTATCAACCAATTTTACAGTTTTATATTTACAATACGCAAAAAAATGCACGGCAGTGTATATGATAAATCATTACATGATAACAAATCAATCAAGTCAATATTTTGATCTTATAAAAATATTCCACACAATTTTTCTAATACAAAGGCAAACATAAAATCCATCAAAAAGATTAATGTTCTTACTGTTTCATCACATCACGAAAAAGAATGAAAAATAAAAACATTAAGTAAAAAAATTCAATTAACTTCATCCGCCGTCGAGGTCATAGGTAGCGTGACACCTACCACTCGTGTGTTTATATGTGTTGGTACGACGGGGTGGGGTTGATAGAACTATGCTGGAGATGCTCTACGAGATAAATCATTGCCGCCAGCCGCCCGACAAACAGATCTCGCGGAGATCGGCGACGCGTCTGTTCTTGGCCACAGATTCGCTGAGCTATCATCAAAACTACATTGGCTTCTTCTCTATTGCGTCTTTATACGAAAACATCGCAACTGTGAGTCACGGGGAATGCTCTTCTAACAAGGAAACCTTTTCAAGTCGAAAATTCGTATCGAGCGTAAACTTTGTATATAGTTAGAGGAGGTCAAGATAAGTAAGAAAAAAATTATCTTAGCTGCGGTAAAACGGTTTAAGGGGGTGAAACACCCCTATGAAAATATTCAAAATTTTCATGATTTTTTTATGCTCTTTCGAATGGCGATAGTTAAAATTCGACATAATTAAACCGTTAACCCCCACCTCCCACCTACATTTCATAGGTTTAATTTTTTAGAATTTTGACTATCGCCATTCGAAAGAGCATAAAAAATCATGAAAATTTTGAGTTATAGATTTTTCTAAATTTTTATTAGTTTTAGAGTTATTTGAAAAAATATGATTATGTTGCACATTTTCATAGGGGTGTTTCACCCCCTTAAACAGTTTTACCGCAGCTGAGATAATTTTTTTCTTACTTATCTTGACCTCCTCTAACTATATGCAAAGTTTAAACTCGATACGAATTTTCGACTTGGAAAGGTTCCCATTAAGTTTATTTTACTCCCATACTATATTGAAGATAAGCTTTGCGGTCGTTTTTTAAAGAGAAAAAAAATGTTTTAAATTTTTTAGACAAACACTTTTTTCATGTCTGTCTGTCTGTCTGTCCTTTGAATCCTTGTCACATGCATAACTCACGAACCACTGAACCGAGTCACTTTTCAATGTTTTAAGTATAACTCGAAAACTAAGCAGAATTAGACAATTTTACAAGAATGATTTTTTATAGAAAATTAAATTTCCCATCAAAATAGATGATTTAAAAAAATTAAAAAAAATTTTATGTAAGAAATATTTAAAAAACAAATCGAAATAATATCAAAAAATCACAATTTTTTCAAATTTTTACTAAATTGCTCATAAATTTTTTCTAAGTAAAGATAGGTATAGGACATAGGACATGCTTTGGAGAAAAAAAGTAGAGGTCACGCCCGTCAAAATGTTGAGTCGAAAAAAATTTTTTTATGAAAATTGGCTGAGCTATAGTAATTCAAAGTTTACAAAAAAAAAAAAATACAAAAAATGGTAAAATTTAAGATTTAGATTGAAACTGTTAAAAATTTAAAATATTGATGTCCAGTATCCTAAAGAAACTCGCAAATTTGTTAGCTAGCAAGCACTCTCAAATTAGGTATCAAAATTTTATGACAGTTCTCTTGGAGTTTCATGAAGACTTTGACAAGTTTCGCGCACGAGTTGTATGTGAATACTAACAACGGTATTAAAACAGTGGTTATATTATGATAATTACCACGTACAGTCAGAGTCACCAACTGTGTTCCAATACGTTGAAATATCACTGCTTCAAAATCCATAGATACCAAAATAAATACCTCATTTGAGAGTGCTTGCTAGCTAGCAAATTTTGTTAGTCCATTTATGATACCGGACTTAAAAATATCAAAATTTAAAACACTTTTTATTTATTGTAAAATTTTCATCGTAAAATCGATATTTTGGTAAATTTTAATTTTCCTAAGAATTGAGAATTATTGTCAGAAGAATCAACATTTCTCATTCGACTTTTGTTTTATGTTTCGTTTACAAATATTGGACATAGAACGGTGTTATTTATGCCATATTCAGCAAACAACATTTTATATAATCCTTGAATTTTCATAAAAACAAGTAGAGAATACTGTATGGAAAGACTGTAATATAAGTGGTTCAATGTATATCAATTTTATTATTGCGAAATACGAAATAATAAATTACTTTACACTTCTCTTCCTGGACTTATAAAAACAAAGACAATAAATTCTTATTCTACTTCACGTATGCTAATTTTGTTCCAGATATTTTGTCTTTATTAATTTTGACTATTTCTACTTAATAAGTACCTACATGTTATGATATATGACATTTATATACAGTTATACAGTAGAACTTCGTCAGAAGAGAATGGAGGAAAAATTACTAACGAGAAAAACATATTAACGAAATATTTTAACATAGGGTCTTATAGAAGAATCCTGAGACCTAAAAGTAAAATTTTCATTTAAAATAAAATAATTCTCTGGAAAAATTGTATTAAGGCTGTTCATGCCGATTTTTCCGAAACTAAATTCTACGAGATATCGCCACCGTAGAAAACGAAAATTATTTGCACAAGTCTAGCCCTAAGGGGAAATGACAGATATAAGTAATTCAGTGACAATTGACGATCGAATGAAAAATGGGATATTCTCGAAATTAAACAGAGATGAAGCTACAAAGGATAAAACTAGTTCTTAAGTTTTTAGGCTTACATTCGATATTTTCAAATGAAAATTGCAGAATTATTATAAAATTAGAAAGCTTAAACAAATATCTATATCGTGGTATATTTTTTTCTCCGTATTTTTTAAGAATTCTGTTAGATATTGAGTTTTATCATATCAAGAAAAATACACACATTTTCAGATTTTTTTTATTAATATATAAAAAAATTAAATTGAAAAATTAAGTATGTCATGACATAGAAAAATTAATCTAGTTTATCACTGTATTTTTTCCTAAATGATTTATTATTACTGGTCAGAGCTGAACTTAAAATTCAAAACCGTAATTTCACTATAGTAATTCTTATGGCAATTCAAATAGCATGTTCAGCCTTAAATATTTTTTTCCATTTTGGTAACGATTTAACTGTGACAAAATAAAGTATGGGAACATAACGAAAAAAATAAATTGTAAAAATTTAATGAATAATACATTTTTTAACTTGCTAAATGAAATAATTGCCCAAATTTAAGTTCAAATATTATTTTGTAGTTATTATAGCATATACTTTTTAAATAACATTAAAGTCTTGGCAAATAAGACAACGCTGTAACACCGCTGCATTTGCTTTGAGAAAGTTTATAAATAAAAGAAAATATAACTTGTAAAAAAATATTATTATCACAATAATTTTACAAATAAATATTTATATGTATAAAACTTATAAACATTATAAACTAAAGTATATACCCTTACAAAAACTATATAACAATACAGGTGATCACAAAGAAATATACCGGGTGTTTTTTAAAGGATTTTCCAGCGGATTATATCCAAAATAACGAATTTTCAGAGAAAATTTTTCAGACAAAAGTTTCATGACTTTGAAGGGGCTAAATATTGACAACATGGGTTCACCTTGAATAGGGCACCATTATGGGTTTTCAGGTTCAACTTTTCTTTTTCAAATCTAAACCCATATTTTTTGTTGTAGATTCGTAATTTACGAGGAAAAGTAAAAACTTTTACCTGGATTATTTTTTCAGAAAATGTCCTTTTTGGAGCAAAACAAAAACAAATTTCTGGATATTCAATTATTTTTTGCTCAGAAGCTACCAATTTATAAGAAAAATCCCAACAGGAATGAAGTGCTTAGATTTTCAGATAATTAAAAAAATATATTACTAATTTCAAATAATTTTTTTTTTAAGTTTGAAATAAAAAAATTAAAAAAACGAATTCAATAATTATAGTTAAAATCTAAGCACTTTTCCCCTCTTGCGATTATTTAAAAAAAATAATGGTTTTCCAGTAAAAAGTTATTGAAAATCCAGAAATCATAAAAAATGTTTCAGACGATAGTTACTTATTGTTCCCCGTTAATTACGAATCTGCAACAAAAAATATGGGTTTAGATTTGAAAAATAAAAATTGAACCTAAAAACCTTTTCAGGGTAAACCCTTAATGTCAATATTCAACCCCTTCAAAGCAATGAAACTTTTATCTAAAAAAATTTTCTCTGAAAATTCGTTATTTCGAAAATAATCCTCTGGAAAATCTTAAAAAAACACCCGGTATAAACAATTTAAAACATAATGAAAAAAAACAATGATTACAATGGTAGCTTGATTAAATCTTTCTGAATAAAAAATATATCTTCTGTAACATCGGGGCAATGTTTCGGTTTTTGTTTTAAAGACTTCATAACCTCAAAAATAGTATATTGTTTATAATCCGAAATCCGGACGACAGCAAATCGAATTTTTTCCGGTCTTTTCGTTACCGAATTATCTTCAGCCTCTTCCATCACATGTTCTTTAATCGTATCAACATTTTCTTCTTTAATTAAAGTTTTTGGATCATTCTTCTCTAAAAACTCTACTATCGATCTTGACTGAAGAGTGCAAGGGCTTCCCGAATAACGAAATTCACGTTTAGTATTTGAGATATTGCAATTCCTGGTAGTATTATCTGTAGAGATTTTGTTTTCTTGCGGACTAGTACATTTCTTAACTTCATTTGTTTCTATTGTGCGCTGTAAATTTGTCGTCGATTGTAGTTTCATTTGTTTTGGTGATTTTTTTTCTAAAAAAGAAAACACACACAAGGGAATTATTTTCGTAAATCAATACTGCAGAGCAGAGGTTCCCAAACGCTATGCCGCAGAACACCAGGTGAAAAGTAGATATGATTTCCACCCTCTAATATATAGTAGAAACCGATTATAACGACATCAGTTAATACAACATATCGGTTTTAACGATTAAAAATAATTATTAAAATTATGATTTTAAATAATGAAATAGGTTAAAAAGATTCTAAAAAATGTATTTATTTTTATATTAAAAGCGAGATTAATATAATTTTTGTTAAAATAAAAATGAAAAATACAGCAATCCGCCATGTTAAATGGAACACCAATCAAAACGAATGACGTCACGCATCAGTAAACGTCTAAATATCTATTTCTCTTACAAGTTTATTAGGTACATACATTTTTTAAGAACTTATATATACTATAAAATTCATTTTTAACAGATAAAATAATTAAATTATTGTCTAACTCTCAATGTTTGATTATTGTTGACAAGGAGTGTGACGTCACAACTCTGAAATGTCACCTGCGAGCGTTCTGGCGTCAAATTAAAAATTAGTTTTAAAAGAGTCAATTTTTGCGATTAAACCTTTATTTTCTGCAGAAATAAGTATTTTTTTATCATCATGCCTATTGCTTTTTACCGGTTTTAACGACTATCAGCTCTTACGACTTAATATGACTGGTCCCTTCGATGTCGTTATAACCGATTTCGACTATAAACCATTCGTATAATCAGTAGTCCCAAAACTATGGAACAGATCTGACCTTTGAATGTTATTTTTTAATCGAATTCGCGATAATCTAACTAAGAATCTTTTTAATTTTTCTAAATAACCTTTTTATAAAAATTCTAAACAGTTTTTTTTTGTAAATTATGCTCATTTTGTATTGTTATTTAAAAGATTAACATCTATATGCATGCATTGAATTTTACATTATTATAAAGTGTTTTCTTTCCGGCCCGATGTATCTATTCGCTGGGTGCAAAGTAGGTAGTGGGGGAAACGAAATCGATCACAGCGCACAACGTGGCAAAAAATAACACTTTGGGTGGACTAACTGTCATTTTTAATAGACTTGTTTTTAACTGAAAATAGAAAAGTCAACATGGTTAGTCCCATTATAGACTATGTGCAAGGGGGTGGAGTTAGAAATAATGTTGATGCGAGTGTTCGTGGTGAGCAATATTGTAAAATTATCGGCGCCAAAATTTTAGGTTATGCTGTCAATGTAAACAAATTAATTATTTCTCTATTATACGTCATAATTAAAGAGAAAAAAATACCCAAAATAAATAATTTTCTCGTACCTTTTATGCTATACTATTTATATTATATGCAAACAGCTAAATTAAATGATATTTGTTAATAAAAAATTTCACGGTATTAAACATATTAAACAATGATAAAAAGAGAGTTGAATCCATTCAATTCTTCACTATTACCCGCTAGCGGCGCTAATACACTTCGTGCACATAGCCAATAGTCATAAATAATCGTCTAAAATGTATATATTACGATATTTTATTGAAATTATTTGTTTGTTAGTACGTCAAAGTCCACCCAAGTTGCTACTAAAGTCCACCCGTTAGTTGGCGCTGTCATCGCGCATGCTGCGAATAGTCTGTTTCATTTAAGTTTGCAGTGGTTGCCGGGGAATTTGACAGTACGATTCACGATTCATACCATCAAATCAACTGGCAACCACTGCAAGCCTAAATGAAACAGACTATAAGATATACATTTTAATTTTTTCTCAAAAAAGTACATAAAGATTCTTCAGTATTTAGTGTTCCGTGACACAAAACATTTTATAAAGCTCTGGTTGTAGAATACAACACATAAAAGTTTTATCTTGTCAATAATAAAACCAGGTAATTTAAAATATTTGTTCTGTTTGAAATAACACAGCGTTTTTTTTATTTGAATAATTAGTAATTTTACCAAGCATTATACCACTCTCAGGTGGAATAGTTTTCTTTTTATTCTCACAGCACAAATATGTCGTTGTTGAAACTCTATTTTTGTTATTTTCATTTTTATGAATATCAGTATGTTTCAACATTTCCAAAATATTATCTTTCTTATCTTCACTTATTTTATAACAGTCGTTTGAATTCTTCTTAATATTTGATGGCCCCTAAAATTAACATAACATTATTTATTCAGTATCAAATATTTCTATTTAAAATTGTTATTCGAAAAAAAAAGTTTTTATTTTTTCAAATTGGACCATATTACGTGAAGATATTCAACTTTGAAGTCTCAACATCATAAAACCCATTTAAATTACAAATTGGAATTTATTGAAATTTTTCTCGAAATAAAGCAGCTCATGGAAAAATTTAAGAAGTCAAAAAATGATTTATTTTACTTAAATAATAACCCAAAATGGTCCATATGGTTTTAAAATTGTACATAAATATGTGTACATACTGTATACGTGCATTTGTGCATGTAAAAATAAATATACCTATAGTAAAAATAAGAATTTTTTGACTTCTTAAACATTCCATGAGCTGTGCTTTATTCCACGAAAAAAATTAAAAATTTGCAATTTGACATTTTGGGGTTTTCTGATGTTGAGTCTTCAAAGTTGAATATCTTCACCTAATATGGTCCAATTTGAAAAAATAAAAATGCATTTTAAAGAGTATGTCTTGTCAATATGAACTTTAGCTCGGGCCACCTGAAATGTAATTTTTATGGTAGTTCTGTTTGGTATAGTTTTACTGTTTATTTACATGGCTTCTTTACTCTGTTTAAAATTACAATATTTTTATAAAATTCATCAATAGTTTTTCATATTACAATACAAATCTGAAAAATGTTAAGTTAAGCTTCATTTTAGTTTTTTGTTATTTTCTGTACCACCAAAATTACTTCGGTTTTGTTCATTTCAATTATTTTTTCCTGATTTTCACTAAAATTGTGATACCTTTGCGAATTTTTGTTACAAAAAAATTTCCATGATACTAATTTCAAGGTATTGAAATTTTCTACAATAAAGTTATTTTTAAATTTCATTTTCTACACAGATTCACTCCGCGTAAAGTTTCAAAATATACAGTTTTTTTTTTTTTAATTTATTAAATTATATAAAAAAGTTGAAAAATGAAAAGATGTTGAGGAACGAATTAGACCACCATAAAGCAGAATAAATTTTCTCCATTTAAGAGTAAAAAAGATTTGAAAAAACATTTTTTTTGACCAAGTTACAAGCATTTGAAAACAGGCTATTTTTTTAGGTGTCCCCTTAATTAATGTGCAGAGTGTATAGTGTATATACACTGAACTGTCTTATAGCTTAATTTGATAACAATGGGTGCTAAAATGGTTGACATTTGAACTAATTTTTGGTGTAATCTATTTATTAATTATTATATTATTATAACATCTGCTTTACATTGTTTACATTTTTACGATTCTTTATTTTAAAATTTTGTGTCGTAGTACTTATCATTTTATAATCATTTGTGTCCATTACTGGAGAAAACACACAAACAAAACAAAACAAGAACAGTATATTTTGGTCTTAAAGTGACCAAGACTTTTACCACTACCTTATTCAGGACTTTGTATTGTCTAACATAGTTCAACGAACCAAAATATGAATTTGAATACTAACATCTGATTTATCAATATCAAAGAATAAATCTTCTCCATCCAACAACTGCTTTTGTTCAAGAAGATCCGAAATACAAGTCAATATATATTTTCTTGCGTTTAATACATCGGCACTAAGAGGCCCATCTAATTTCGGACAATATTTCGATTGCCTTATATCATCTTTCAACATCGAATATTCCTGATTGAGCCATTCTTGTATTCTATAGTTTTCTGGCATAGATGTCATCAAAGGTTTACAAAGCCTTTCTTTTTTACACTTATCCTGCACCTCACACCAGCCCCAGCAATTAAAAACATTGTTTAGAACATCTGCATCTAAAGTAGAATTGAATATCCTTTTATAAATATAAAAACTTTTACATGGAAGATTTTTAATATTGTCTATAGTTCCAAAACAACAAGGGTATAGATTTAAAAGTTCTAAAATTGCATCGTTTAAATTCCCTTGGGGATTTTTTATTTGTTCTGTAATGTTTGTAGACGATGGGGCATTATTTTTAGTGTACATTGATTTCTTTTTGCGAGATTTTCGATAATCGAAACAATGTTTTTCATCTGTGCTGTATATTTCAGTTGAACTGTATTTTTCATTGTAATATGAACTGGATGATTCGAAACAGTTTGTGTTTTTCTTTTTCTTCCATTTGACTGGATTGTGATCTATGCTAGAACCTATTGTACTTGCTGTTTTTGGAGTAAATTTGGAATTGAGGTAGATGATCATATGGTCAGTGTTTTTATTTTTTACTTGAATTTTTAATCTATCTTTTTCTAGGTCCGTTTTCGTATTTGTATTATCGGGACCTAAAACACAGAAATATCTATGCATTAATAATATTTTAAAGTAATTGAATTTGAAATTTGTTTTTTAAATCAATTAAAGGTAATTTTAACATAAAAAACTCAAAATATTAAACCTAATACTTAGAGGTAAAACTTGGAAAGATTTTTTTAAATAAAATCAGATAATTAATATGATAATTAAAAAAAATTACATAAGAAAATACAACCAAAATTCTTCTTACGTACATGTAAAGTATGTAAAAAATATTAGAAATTTAAATCTATATAAAAATTTATATAAAAGAGTTTGTCCTTAACCAATCACTCACTCATTTATCAACGTACAGCCCAAACCTCTGAACCTAGAAACGTGAAATTTCGTATATGTCTTCATTTTATGATGCAAGTACCTACTAAGAAGGAATTTTTAGAAATTTAACCCCTAAGGTGGTAAACGGAGGAGTAAAAGTTTGTATGGAAAAAATATTTTTTTGGCCGGATTTACTTGAAACTTAGTATTGATACTGTAGAATATAAATGATAAATCACGTATTTAAGTATTTTTTATTATTAATTAAGGGGTTGCAAGGGGATGGAAATGTTTTTATGGTAAAAAATATTTTCGGTTGTATTCACTCGAATGAAACTTGGTAAAAGTATAGGTAATTAATAAAAATCAATATAAAAAATTGTAGGGGTGAAACTCTTGTCACTTATGGAGGGTTTTAATTTTAGTACAGGGGTGAGTGTTTTAGGGTGAAAAACAACCTCTTATCTCGCATAGGAACCGAGATATTTACGATTTTGTATAATTAATAAAAAGAAAAATAATATATAAATTTAATATTTCACCCCCTGTATAGGGGTAGTTATTATTTCTTAAATCCATGCGAACGAAGCCGCGGGAATCAGCTAGTATTCATTATAATTCACCTGAATGGTTCACTTTTTCATTGTATTCAATCGTCACATGACTTGGTCTTTTTGACAGATTTTTAAAATGATCTTTTGATTTTTTATATATCAAATTATTTGCAAATAGTTTAGGTTTTCCGTTGATTAAGACAACCATATCAGTTTTATAATTGATAATTTTTTAAACGTGCAATTTTTGACACACAATTTTGACCGATGTTCAATAAACGTCAAAAGTACATCGTTATTAATTGTATTATTTAAATGAAAACAATTGAGAATTAAAGTTTGATTATAATTTAATTTATAAAATCCATAGTAATATTACTTTGAAAATAACAAGACATAAGTGATGTTAGAGTAGGCGCACACTACAGACCAAACTACCGGCCGATAGTTTGGTCGGATTGGACTGTACCCCCGAACACTGCTACAACTAAACTGTCGGGTTCATAACGTTAATAAAGTTTGAAGGGAATCGTACAGCCTTTCAAACTTTTTGATCGGCCGATTTCGAATCGTTATAGTATGCGCACTCGCATATATCTCAATGGTAATTAAGAGACCGATCAAACTATCGGCCGACTAAAAGTCTGTAGTGTGCGCCTACTCTAAATAAAGTTTTTGAAACTTCTGTGATTTAATCTACCATTTTGTATTCGCCATTCTCGTAAAACTAATGGCAAAATCGTCATAAGCGATCTCAAAAATACACAGACAATGAAATTATGATAGAAAAATTGTAAGAAAATGACACTCATAATTAGCATTGTGCTAAATGGGTTAAAAAAATGTGTTTTCTACCCTTAAGACGCCTTAACGCCAAAAAAGGTGTTTAATGTTTTTCGATGTACTACGTGCGTGCAAAGTTTCAAGAAAATCAGCATGTGGCACTTGAGTAGTTTTACTTGTTAGTCAGCTAAATTTTATTTTTAAATTAATCGAGTTTGAAAATTTTATTCAAAATTAATTTAGTTCATAAAAAGATATGAGACATTATAAAGAAAAAGTAGGTACTCTGTATTTCTCGCAAAGTAATATTTTACTGAGGTGAAAAATAGAAACTATATCTAAAATTTCATAAAAGTTATTATTTGACATGAATAATTTGCGAACAGTGAAAAATAGATTTATCATTTCGGGTAAAAGTTTGTCACACACAAAAAACAAGATTCTTTATGTTATTGACATCCATATTGAAGTTTTAAGAATTTATGGGTTTTCTTATAACTATCACAGATCCGTATTTAACACAAATATTAAGTAAATTGAATATATCAAATAAATTTTCTATTTTTACTGTAAAAATTCAAAATCTAAATTTTATTTTTGTTTGAATTTTAAAAGAAAGTTATAAAGACGGTTACAAATGTAAGCTACATGGCCCTCACATGGGGGGCTGACACGACTCTTGTCATTTTTACTGTAATTTTTTTTTCAAAATCTAAACTTTATTTTTTATTTGAATTTTAAAAGAAAGTTATAAAGACGGTTACATAATATGTAAGCTACAAAGCCTCCACATGGGCGGGGGCTTACACGACTCTAGTTCTAACAGACTATAATGTGAGCCCATGATAGAATGTGGGGGCCTATGGTAAGTTATAAAAAATTATTAATAAGGGCTTAAATACATTTTGCTTAACCTTTGGCTAAACCAACCCTAATGCGGGGTAATATGTCTCAAAAAACTTAAATGGTTCAGTTTATTTCCATTTCATATTTAAATCTGGGACAACTTGGGCCCCTATTCTTGAGCTCACTCGAGAATATGTCGATTCGAGTTTTTCGTTCGAGATTTTAAATCTCGCATGCCCAAGAGAAGTCGAGATTTTTCATTCGATATTTCTAGAAAAAAATCGCATCGAGATTTGAGAATACGGTAAAATTTACACAATTAGATTTTAGTAAATAACGTAGTGACTTTTAGATTAAATTTAGTGACCTCGTATGAGAAAAAATCGAACGAATTCGAGAATAGGGGCATAGAGAATGGTCTAGCATAGATAGAAATGTATCAGCTTTTACCTTTAAATATTAAAAAAATACAATATAATTATTATGTAGGTATAAAAAATATAATCCTGAAATTAATCGTGGCTTCTATTTTTTAATTTAATATTATTTTGTTAGCTACTCTTGAGTTGATCTTGGCTTCTGGGTTTAAGCCACGTCATTTTGATCGTTATCTCATTATCAGTGTAATTTTTATCTCGCATCGCAGTGGAAATAGATAATTAAATATATTTTTTTAAGATTCATCGAATATATATTTTTTATAATTGTTTCATTTTTTGGGTTTGTCACGAAACAATTATAAAATCAAATAACCGCGAAAGTTTAAGAACAAAAATATATTTTTTAGTTTAAGGGTGTTATGGAAGTATTTAAAAATGCTACGGATTCAAAAATTTTGGATTTAAATTATTGATACATTCGTTCTGAAGCTCCAAAAAAAATTTGGAGTCGGTTCACTAAACAAATAAAAAGTTACAACGATTTTAATTTATAAAGAATTAACATGCACTCTTATGGCACAAACATAAGAAATAAACATTTATGTGGATTTATTTCGTCCATTACTAGCGTTTTTTTAAGTTTTAAACAATGCTATAATGGAAATTTTCATCAAATTAGAGTTTGAATTACTTTTTAAAATAGTGTACATCCATAATACCCTTAATATTATTTTAATATCCTTGCTACTCTTATACTGATCCTGGCTTCTGAGTGTAAACCGCGTCATTTTGATCGTTATCTCATTGTCAGTGTAATATTTATCTAACATTGCAGTGAAAATTGGTAATTAAATGTAATTTTTTAAGATTCATCGAATATATATTTTTTGGTTTAATATTATTTTTATTAACTTGCTACCCTTAAGCTGATCCTGTTTTGAGGATAAATGACGACTATATACCATCACATTTCGTTTAACCTTTTACTGAAATGAATTCTCTGAAATGACACTCGAATTTCGCAAAATGTCTGTTTTTTAAATAAGCAAATGTTTACTGATTTTAGTTTTATTTACTTTCATAATATAATTCGATTGATTTTGGTTGTAAATCGTTATCTAGACAGACGGCATGTTTTTTTATTGTTTTGATTGATTATACTTTTTATATTTAATTGAAATATGACATTTATTGTAAGTTGACATAACAGGTACCTAACTACGTAAAATTTATTTTATTATATTTTGAATAAAAATTATGTTATTGATAATAAAAATAAAATACACCTATAAAAAAAGATCTGTCAGTTAGTTCACATCGTCAGCCAATCAGAGCTCGTTAGACAAAGAAGTTGCGGTACCTTGCTCAAGTTATTTCACGTGACAGGTTTTTAACATAAAGTTATCACTCTAATAATATTCTATTTCATAAACAGGTTGAACATAAAATTACGTAAAATTTTCACAATGTTAGTAGTCTCCTCCCATTTTTTAATTATAATATTTAAATCATTTCTCCATAATAATCTCTAAAAAACTGTAGTCTACTAAAAATTGTATCGGTAAATATTGTAGCAAAAATATTCCGAATTTTAGTATAAAATATGTTAAATTTGATATTAATATAATTATAATTAATGAAATGGGCGTAATTTGTCTATATGATAAAAAATGTGATCAATGTAAAAAAACCGTGATCGATTTTGCTCCGATAGAGGTTGTTTGTTAATATGATAATTTTTTACCAGTATGGAAATATCCACGTTTATCTTATTGATAAATGTATATTATTATAAACAATGTTCTTATTACGGTGTAAATTTTGTTTCGTATTGAAAACATATATTTTAAATACAAAAAAATACTTTATAAATGAAATCACTGAATTTACCATATCAAAAATTGCACTTTTAACTAGTTAGGTGGTGTAAAAAATATTCACACTAATAAATATTTATTTATACAACCATTATGTTTAATCTATTTGAGAGTTTCGTTGGTGTTATAAATTATTTATTAATTTGACAAATGAAAGAATTTTTAGATTAACATGATGATATATTTTTTAAATGAATAAAATATCCTCAATAAGAATTTTTTAATTATTATATAGAGGAAATATTTTTATATTACTAACGATAAAATTATTACGCATTTTCCATCTTAAATTTTCAATAAGATCGAGTTTTTCTTCAGTGCAATTCTCACCTTTACGGTGTCAGATTACTTCTGATGCCAATGGTACCTGGTGCAATATATTAAATACTTATTTTTTATCATTCCTGAATCCCGACTTACTAGACATCCTGTATATATTCAAATAAAATAATTATCAAATGAGATAAATTAAATATCGGGCCAAAAATTAAAAATGTTTTAAGTTTTGTATTTAGATGTAGGAATTATATTTATCAAATAACTAGAGCTCGCAAAAATCAATAGAGTAAAGCTTTCAACCTGAACTTTGCAGGAAGATAGTCTACAATTTCACAACTCCCCAATAGATGGAGCTCTAGAAAAACATTTTGTATGTAAATATGTAATGATTTTAAATTAAAAAACTATTGAAAAAAATCATCCTATATCTGTATTAATATTATTTTATTTTAATTTTTTTTATGTATAATGAAAAATACCTCATTTTGATTTAATATTTATTTAAGGGGTTAGCAATCTTTTTTAAGTAAATAGTCACTTTGAAAATAAATGAAATAAAGAATTTTAAAAAAACAAATCGAATAGCGCAATGTCGAAAAATACATTTTTAATATTTTTGTTTAAAACACCCCACATTCCCGACCTATAGATGATACGATTGCAATTTTATAGTTTTGAAACATGTATCTTATTTATTAGATTAAATGCATATCTTCACGATATATGGTATTGAAAATTATAAAAAAAATGTTAATAAAAATATCACAGCTGGAATTTAGATTTTAAAGATAAAGTACTCATAAAAATGTGTAATAAAATATTGCAGTCTGGCTTTAATGTGTGTTCAGAATATTTTTAATAATCAGTTGCAAAAAATATATGATTTTATCATTCGTCCAAACCAAATGAAAAAAAGTCTACGATGTATAATCGGGCTTAAATCAGTGGAGTACAATAAATTCTACCCGTCCTTAAAAAACTTTTACATCACAAAAATTTAGTTTAAAAAAATGCAGACAAATAAATATCAACATTTTATTATTGTTATTTAAAATGATTGAATCCATTTTGACTATTTTCACGTACGCAAAAATCTGCTCTATAAAGTCAGTATCGTTTTATTCAGACTTTAAGAAAATATCAATATAATTATAAAATTAATTAATAATAAATGTTTTAATGTGCCTTTAAGGTTATACGTCTAGCACACTGTAAAAAAAGATTTGGTTTCGAAAAATTTTGTTTTTTATTTATATTCTGAATACATGTACATTTGTACCTACATTAAATGGAATATTTCACTTTGTTAATTATTATAAGTAAAAAAAGTTTAATTTAATTTGAAAATTGAAATAGACACAACGGTATATAATAGTAACATGTAGGTAATAATTTGCTATAATGGCAGAGCTAGTTTTTCATTATTTTGAATAAATTGCACGTGAATATATTTGTTTTATAATTTTTATAGATACCTAGTATTTAAAAGGGTTGAAGTTACGAATAATTAGTTTTTAAAACGTCTCTATATAGCTAATTTTGTAGAATTTCAATAAATAGAGCACTTTCGGCAAGTTCTCTCATTTATCTTGTGTTAAAAACTATATTTTTAATATCAAATTACTCAAAAACCATACGCCCAATATTTTAAATAAAAATTAGTAAAATATATAACTGAGTTATCCATTATTAACATATTAAAATTTTAGACTTTCATTGCTTGAATGATCGAATAACTTTAACTTCTATTTTCTACTGTATTTAAGGGTTGAGGAATAGAAGGAGGGTGAGTAAAATTAATTATTTAATTTAATTTGAAAATTGAAGTAGACAGAACGGTATATAATAGTAACATGAGCTAATTTACTGTAATGGCAGAGCTAGTTTTTCATTATTTTAAATTACACATGAATATATTTGTTTTATAATTTTTATAGTTTTTCATATATAAACTATAAAAATTAATAATTAATTTTTAAAACGTCTCAATACAACCAAATGTGTATTTTAATAAATAGAGCACTTTCAGCAAGTTCTCTCATTTATCGTGTGTTAAAAACTCTTATTTTAATATCTAATTACTCAAAAACCATACGTCCAATATTTTAAATAAAAATCAGTAAAATATATATGAGTTATCCATAAAGAACATATTAAAATTTTAGACTTTTATCTATACATTGCTCTAATGATCGAATAACCTAAAATTAAGCTGTGATGTTATTTTAAAATAAAATGGACTGTGTTTTGCACTAATGTATCAATACATAGATATCAACAAATTAAAAAAATTATGCTTTTATCTATGCATTACTCTAATCTATATCTATAAAAGAGTTTGTCCTTAACCACTCACTCACTCATTCACTCACTCACTCACTCACTCATATATCAACGTACAGCCCAAACCCCTGGACCTAGAAACGTTAAATTTCGTAGGTGCCTTCCTTTTATGATGTAAGCACCCACTAAGAAATGATTTTTCGAAATTCAACCCCTACGGGATTAAAACAGGGTGTCAAAGATTATATAAAAAAATATTTTTTCGCATTTAATTGGAACTTATCGAACATACTCTACAATATAAATAATGATTACAATTATTTCAACATTTCCCAAAATTTAACCCCTAAAGGGTTAGATGGGTGGAAAAATTTTAAAATATATTTTTTTAATTCACCGAATGAAACATTACATAAGTAGGTACTATACAAGACAAATATCAGTTACGAAAATTCAACCCCGATGGGAATTGGGGGGGGGGGGGGAGATTTGATATATTTATTTTCATAATTGTTGATGATATTAAAGTATATTCAGACAAATTAATATTCAATTAAAAATGAAAGTTCGATATTCAAGCCCTAATAGCATGGGACGGGGACGAGGATGGATTTAGATATGTTTGTCTGTATACCTGATTTACTTATAAAGGTAAATTCGGGCAAAATAGTCATCTATTAAAATAAAAATTTCGACATTCATCGGGCAAATATAATCTGCAATAAAAAAAATCGATATTCAACAAATGGCGAGGGTAAACAGGGGGTTATTTTTTACAATTTTTAACTAAAATTTGAGATATTTACGTTTTTTTTATAGGTAATGGATAAAAATCAATATAAAAAATATGTCATCTGCTATCACGAATGGAGGGTAAATTCGGGCAAAATAGTCATCTATTAAAATAAAAATTTCGACATTCATCGGGCAAATATAATCTGCAATAAAAAAAATCGATATTCAACAAATGGCGAGGGTAAACAGGGGGTTATTTTTTACAATTTTTAACTAAAATTTGAGATATTTACGTTTTTTTTATAGGTAATGGATAAAAATCAATATAAAAAATATGTCATCTGCTATCACGAATGGAGGGTTCTAATTAGTTTCGAATTTTACGCGAGCGAAGCCGCGGGATTCCGCTAGTGATCGAATAATTTGAAAAGTACTTAAATGATAATTCATTAACAGGGAAACCTATACAACTCCCTGCAACCCCTTTTAAATTTCCCCCCGACCCCCATATATTACGTACCACTGGTTTAGATATTTGTTTTACAACTGTAACTATATAGAGGTATTACTAGTTGTTGTCTGTGTGAGTGTGTATGTGTTTCAATATTGACACAGCACTGCCACAGAGATTATGTTTACTCACAGCTTTGACTCATCGCCCACTCGCTTTCCACCCCCGCACAACTACCAGGACTCTAGAGTGTCTTTAGCGCCATCTAGTGACAATTCTCTATAGCTCTTCACGGTTGCTTTACACTTATATACAAAGTGTAATTCATACTTTCAACGGTCATTGTTAACTAAATATTGATATTTATAGTCTATGGAAAATCTTTAATATCTTTTTCTACTCTTTTAATGTTTGTTTTAATGTTATTCGATCATTAGAGCAATGTATAGGTAAAGTTTAAAATTTTAATATGTTATTTATGGATAACTCATATATTTTACTAATTTTTATTTAAAATATTAGACGTATGGTTTTTGAGTAATTGGATAGTAAAAATATAATTTTTAACGCACAATAAAACTTACCGAAAGTGCTCTATTTATTGAAATTCTACAGAATTGGTTATGTAGAGACGTTTTAAAAACGAATTATTCGAAACTTTTAATTACTATAAAAATTATAAAACAAATATATTCACGTGTAATTTATTCAAAATAATGAAAAACTAGCTCTGTCATTACAGCAAATTAGTACTATACAGGGTCGTCAAATCGTATGTCTGGCATTGTTTTACGCCCAAACTATTGAAGATAGAGTTTTAGGATAAAAAATTTATTATGTATATCGACCCTTAAGAATTTCAGGAAAATATTTTCAGCCCCCTAAAACCGCTCCTTGGGGAGTAGTTTGAGGGGAACATGCCCGTTTCTCAGCAAAATCAAATGGAATGGTATATCAAAAAGTACATATTTGTAAAGATCATAAAAAAATAAGAAACTTTTATAAAACAAAATTATTTTTATTTTCAATTGTTTAAAAAATATGGCGACTTGTTCTCAAATTTTAGGGTTTTACTAAAAGTGCTCTAATTTCGTTAAATATGAATGGAATTTTATATTTTTTTCAAATTTAGAAAGTAGAAATTATGAACTTTGTAAAGATGTATGATTATTTGAGATTTTAATAATTTAAAGTGTCATACTCGACATACCAAAAATTGAAAAGTTCAATTAGGGATAATTCAAAATTTTTAAATACAATGGTATATCAATTAGTACTTTTTCTTAAAATAGATATATAAAAAAACAATGCCGGACACACTATTGGACGACCCTGTATATGTATTATATCGTTCTGTCTATTTCAATTTTAAAATTAAATAAAACTTTTTTTTACTTTTAATAATTAATAAAGTAAAATATTCCATTAAATGTAGGTATATTTGTTTTGAATATAAATTAAATACAAAATTTTTCGAAACCAAATCTTTTTTTACAGTGTGCTAGACGTATAACCTTAAAATTTTTAATATAATTTTCATCAAGAAATATATTTATTTGTTTCATAATTATGATGTCTGATACCTAAAAATATTTATGCATAGAAAGATTAACATACTTAAACAATTGACTTTTAAGGCACTCTTATGACTTAAGAGGTATACTCTTATACTATATGAAAATTGGGTAAGGCCATGGCCACCCTCGATCAAAGAGTTCCTTTTTAATTGTTTTTACTTCCATGTTCGAAGAAATGGAAGTATTGTAATACCGTTGAGAAATCGTGTCCGAGATAAGAGCAGATTTTGATTGTACTAACTTCAAAACGTAAAGAAAAGTTGATTTCCGCATAACAGTTGTGTGTCTGTGTGTGTGTCTGGATGTAGAATTTTCTTTCGTTCACGATAACTAATATGCACCGATTTGAATTATTTTTGGGGAAAATGTTTGTCTCAGTGAGTACTCCAGACCTATTGATTTTGATGCTAAGTGAGTAGTATCTGACCAATTTTAAGAAGACTTGATACACTTGTAATTCAATCCAATCTAAGGGGCACTTATTTCATAAACGTGCCGAAATAGCTAATAACTAATAAATTCATGTTGCCATAGTTTTATACTAAAAATTATTGTAAAAGATATTATATAATAATTATATTATGGTTCTTCATACCGTTTTTTTAATTGTTTTTTAGTAAAAAAACAGGCTATGCTTAAATGTTTTGCTGGTTTTTGCTATCAAAACTGGCCATACTATGAATTTTTATCAAAATTTTCATATAGGGATATAGAATTTTATCCATGTAATGTTTATTATTAATTATGATAATTTTCCTGATGCTTGTCGATGTAATGAAAACATATAATTATTCAAACACATGATCTTGCATTGCAATTTGTTTACATTTGTACATATTTGTATTGTACAACTTCCGTTGAGTGCGAGGTGAAGCAGTGCTTCCCAATATGTCGTAGATAGACATTGTCAATGCTCTTCCCACTTAAGAATACTTAATTCCTCTTGAATAACATTCATTCTTATTTTATTTTTAAGATTTATGTTATTTTTTTATATTCATCGGCCATTCTTTTTATTGTTATTAATATTAATTATCAGGCCCGGATTTAGAAATTTGCCGCCCCTAGGCAGTTGCGTAAATTAATATAATAATATAATTAATAAAAATAATCTTTTATATAATATAATATTTTATTTGAAAATAAAAAACTATAATGGGAAAAAACGTGCAAGACTTTTTTTACAAAGTTTCCGCCAAAGTTTGCCGCCCATTACATTTTGCCGCTCTAGGCACGTGCCTATACTGCCTGCATGGTAAATCCGGGCCAGTTAATTATATTATTTTATTAGTTTTTTACACCTTTATAAATTTTCTGATTTTTTTAAATCGTGTATTCTGACATTACTTTTTAAGATATTTGAAAATAAAGTGATATGCACTTTAAAAAGTATTGGTTAGCTCTTTGAATTAAAGTCTAATGCGGTGTTTATACCGAAAAAAAACAGAAACATCGTGTCTTTAAAATACTTCGTATTTAAAAATGTATTGCTATTTTATCAAAAAAAAAAACGTGTTTTTGTTTTGTTTTCTCGCATAAGATCTTAGGTTTTCTAACAGTGAATGTCCCATCAAAATAGTAAAATAGTTTAGTCGAAAAAAGATGACAACCAAATCTGTAAAAAGACATACATTGGTGAAAATAGAGACACTTCCCCTCTTCCTTGATTAATAAAAATCGGGTTCCTCCTCATTTTTTAATAATCAAAATCCTGTTTTTTTTATTTTAATTTGTTTTTAAATATACAGGATGATTTACAACTAGTGTAAAAAAAATTACGGTAAATCGAGGATGTTATTTTAAGCAAAAAACTTTATGTGAACATGTATCCGGAAATTCTACAGCCTTCCAAAGATTTTGTTCAAAATAGGTGTTTATTTAATAACTAGAGAACCCATTGTGGTATAGTTATGAAATTTGATATCCATAAAGAACAAAAAATACTTGATAAAAATCGGTGGACCTACTGGCCCTACAAACCCCAGGACTAAATTATTATTGTTTGATACTGGAAATTGATAACACTTATTAATACTAAACTGGATATCAAATTTCATAACACTGTACCACAATAGGCTCTCTAGTTATTAAATGAACACTAATTTTGAGCAAAATCTTTGGAAGGCTGTAGCTCTTTCACAAAGAATTTTCGGACACATGTTCACATAATGTTTTTTGCTTAAATTAACACCCTCGATCTACTGTTAATTTTTTTTACACTAGTTGTAAACTACCCTGTATATTATATAAAATATGAAGCGTCACATGTTTCTTAAGTCTTTATAATATGACTTATCATATTGATAACTTTTTATAAATGTCTTAAAAATATATTTAACAAATAAGTGGATTACCATTTATCTATTTTTTACTTAAAACTTATTAAAAAGGGATCATCTGATAAGAAAATAGTTATAAATAGTGAGTTTTTTAAATAAATTATTTTAAAATAAATCGTGGCAAATTTAAAAAAAAAAAACTATCATTTACATAAGTACATATTGAAATTTTACAAAGTTTTGATTATATATTATTATTTTTTTATAAAGGAGAGTGCAAAGTAATATTCAAATAACTATATTCATTTAATAAAATTTTTAACTGTGCATTTTTCTTTAAACATTATTTTAATATCAAAGATTACATTTTTACTAATTTATTGTCAAAATATTCTCAATCTTATCTCGTCCAAATTTAAGCCAATCTCGTCCCGGCCTAGTTCTCGCAAACGCAACCAAAATCAAGAAACTATAGTCTTGGCATGCAGCCCCAAAAATGATAATCAATAATTTTATATAATTTTAATTTTCGCTACTTTAAAACTTTCTTTATTTATTTTTATTACTACTTCCAGAATGCTTTATAAAAGTATTTATGTACTCTTCATTACATCCGTACTCTTCGACTCAATATTATATTGCAATGGCGAATGTCAAATTGAAAATAATAATTATTTACTTTGTGACAAAGTTACTTTAGAAGTGTTCATGAATGCAATAGAAAATGCTCCGGAATAACTTTTTTCTGTATCAATTATTAGAAGCGACATTATAGAATTAAATCCAACAATTTTTGCATCAGAAAAAATTAGAAATACCAGGGAATTTATTTCAAATTTCAACAATATAAAAAATATAACGAACTTTACATTTAAAAATCTAAATAAGTTAGAATATGTTACTGTTAAAGATAACAGGGTCAATATATACATTAGTAGAGAGGCGTTAAGATTAACGTCAAATATAAAATCATACAGTTTTCAAAATTCAAAAATCACTGAAATTTATTATTTCTACCCTTTTTCTGATAATCCTCATTTGAGATATTTAAATTTAGAGGATATTTTAATCGAACAGATACCAATAACGCATTTTAGAATGATAAATAACTTAAATTAAGTTTTAAATTTAAGAAATAATAGAATTGGTATGTTTCAATTTGATTCATTTGATCCACAAAATACTTTAGAAGAATTAGATTTGTCTTATAATCAATTGATTATAAAAATAAAATACATTTTCTTTATTGACTAAATTGAAAATATTGAACATAAGTTATAATAATTTGACTCAATTCAATTTTAATAATTTTAGAGCTATGGAAAATTTGGAAGTATTGAATATTGCTGGAAATAAAATTCCTTATTTTGGATACTACACAATTTAAAACTGTATTTCATCGTTTAAAGAAACTTGTTTTAATTTCTGAACTCAATAATAAATAGTTTAATTTATTTTTATTTATATCAATGGATTTCACTGAACAGTTATAAAATATGGTAAAAAATTTGCAAATAGATCATTATTTATGTATTTTTTTTTACATTTAAGTTTATATGTTTCATTTCTTGCTTTGTTAGGTACCTGATCTTATTGTAATCTTATACAAATGATTATAAATAATTAAACAAAGTAATCAGTGAAAACTATAGTCATTCTTTAAGAAATTACAAATAAAATATCTGCACTTCAATCTACATATTTATTCAATATGTGTTGGTAATATTTTTATCTATGGGGGCACAATAGAATATTTTAAAATCATCGAGAGCACATACTTTACTGATAATTTTAATCAATACGTATTATATAAATATACATTTAAAGAAAGATTAAAATGTAAAATATAATGTAAATGACAATGTACTTTATAATCTCCCAACTTTTGTTCAGTGAGGGCGCATTAAAAATCCAACTTTTTATATTATAATATTTTATATTTTTTTACATTACAATACATATTCGAAAAAAAATGGAAATGTAAATTATATGAAATATTTTTATTCTTTTAACTTTTATTTTATTTATATTGTATTTAATTTTATAAATAAATATATACCTATACAAACTATATACATATCTATTATAGTATATGTACATACAAACAACATTTATAGATTAATATTCAAATTGTTATCGAATAAAGCAAATGAGGAATTTAAATTTGTAAATATATTTATAAAATCGACAAAAAAATTTTAAATATGATTTAGTATTGATTTGTTTTGTAGGCAAGTAAATAAATATACACCATACTAGCTGTGCCCGCGACTTCGCTCGCGTGGATTACGGAATTATTGTTTAGGATTTTTGAAAAATTACATAGGGTCAACTGGGGTAAAAGTGAAACAAAATACAAATCTTTCATTCTTTTTGGCAGTTAACGATACAAATTCATATTTTAATTTTTTCTACTAGATGTGCTTATGAATAACCCTTTCAAATACCTACGTCATTTGAACTGTACCATACAACACAGATTTAAAAAATGAAAAATGTGTGTTTCATTTTTAACCTCTAGTTTGGGAAAAAGTGAAACAGGTAAGGGTAAAAATGAAACAGGCTTCTAACTTTCATATAAAGCGTTATATTTATATTTGCTGGGTAAAAATGAAATAAGTGGGAAAAACTGCATAGGAAACATGTGTCGCACATTGCTAGGTTATAAATGTCTAACCAGCAGGTAATGAAATATATTTAAAGGTTATGGAAATTACAATAAAACTTAGAATATGCTTGCGAATAATGTATTTTTTTAAAAAGAATATTCGTTCTTGCTAATATATCACATACAATGTGTACTCTTAATTTCATCCTAAATACATCTGCAAAGTTTGAAAAATATCAGATAAATATTTAAACCGAAAATGATTTTTTTTTAAATAATGGGGTAAAAGTGAAACATTTTTTTGTGCTCTTTTAACTGTTTTTAAACTCTTGCATTGCATAAAAAACATCGATTTTCAAAACATACAAATTGTTCCATAGACCCCTGATGTACTATTGACCCCTTTCAAACTTTCATAGGACCGGAATTCCGGTACAGCCTTATTTGGGACCTTTTTAATGTAATTTCGTGGCATTTTGAAGACTGCAACCAAAATGATGCGTCCACTCTGAAATCTGCACCCAAACTGACTTTAACTGTAACATGTGTGACTTGTCCAGACTTGCAAAAACTGGTTCAGATTATCCCCGGCTGTGTTTCATATTTTCCCATATTTTCTGTTTCACTTTTTCCCGAATTTTTAAATCTTAATTAGATGGAAAATACTTATCGAAAAATTAAAAGAAAAACTACAAAGGCAACTTTGATTTATTTTCTTTGTGGCATATCAATGTGAAATTTGTAACTTTAATTTATACCTGAGTTATGCAGAAAGTTATGTGCAAAGAATTAAAATTTAATTCACACGTTTTGCCATCGTCTAACAGAAAAGTCTGTAGGGGGGACATATCACTTACTAGACGATTTATATTTTCAGATCGCTTTAACAAATCTTTAAAGATCATATTAGTTTTTATAATTCTTCTGTAAAGTAATTAGTTTTTTAGTTAGAAGCTTGTTTCACTTTTACCCCTTTTTTTCGTGTTTCATATTTACCCCAGTTGACCCTATAGAATTTTTTATTCTTCACAATTCTTTACTATATTTTATTGTTAATTGTTTAACGGTTTAGGCAGCGTATTGGTGCAAATTTTTCCAACTTGATTTACTATTATCGTCCTGCTTATTCCTTATGTTACCTAACGTAACCAAATATATACTAATTGTAAGGTAAATAACATATCGATGAATTAAAAAAAACACGTAAATCGTATAAGTGGTTCTTGTGTGATAAGCGCACTAACGGACAGACAGAAAGACAGAGAGACATTGTGTTTTATTAAATGTAAGGATAAAATATAGAACGTGACATATTTTTCTATTATTTAATAATAATAATCATTATAATATGGTATTATAATATTTATTATTAACGCTTTGTTAATGGTTTATATAGATACTGATTAAACAGATAAGTAGATTATATACTTTCTACGAAAAACTAATTAAATCTGATAAGAAAACAATTATATATATAAATGTCAAGCGTGATTTAAAAAAAATTATATTTTTAAATTAATCGTGCGTTCTTTAAAGAAATAGCTAATGTAAGTACATATTGAAATTTTTATAATTTTTTATAATATATTATTATTATTATTATTTTCAAAAGGGGGTTGCAATGTATTATTTAATATTAAATTATTTATTATAGAAATATTGTGTCTAAAAATGGTGCATTAACTAAATTATTTTTGTATATTCTTCTTGAAATATTATTTTAATTTAGTTCTTCATTTAAAGATTAATATCAATGAGTATATAATTTTTATATTTTTAAGTGAAGTAGATAATAGATATAATTTCAATTTTGTTTCGTCCTAATTTAAGCTAGTCTTTATTTATGTCGGCATGCAGCCCTAGAAATAATAAATAATTTTATTTTGCATTTTAAATTTTAAACTATTTAATTATTTTTATTATTTCCAGAATGCTTTATAAAAGTATTTGTATACTCTTCGTCACATTCGTATTCTTCGATACAATATTATATTGCAGTGGCGAATGCAAGATTGAAAATCATAATTATTTAATATGTGATAAAGTTACATTGAATGAGTTCTTGTATGAGATAGAAAATGCTCCGGAACCATTTTTTTCTGTATCAATTAGTAGAAGCGACATCACAGAATTAAATCCAAAAATTTTTGCACCAGAAAATATCAAGAACATCAGGGAATTTATTTCAAATTTCAATAACATAAAAAATATTACGAACTATACATTTAAAGGTCTAAATAAGTTAGAATATGTTACTATAAAAAATAACAGGGTTAATATGTACGTGGACGAATATGCGTTAACTTCGACACCAAATATAAAATCGTACAGTTTACAAAATTCGAAAATAATTGAAATTCATTATGACTTTCCTTTTTATCTAAATCCTTATTTGAGATATATAAATTTAGAAGACAATTTAATTGAACAGATACCAAATTATCAATTTCTAAAAATTAACAGCTTAAAAGTTTTAAATTTAAGAAATAATAAAATAAGTAAATTTGAATATGATTCATTTGATGAAAAAAATACTTTAGAAGAATTAGATTTGTCTTATAATAAATTGGTTATTGAAGAAAGTACATTTTCTTTATTGACTAAATTGAAAATATTAAACTTAAGTTATAATAACTTAACTCAATTAAATTTAAATGATTTCAAAACTATGGAAAATTTAGAAGTATTGAATATTGCTGGAAATAAAATTCCTTATTTAGATACTGAACAATTTAAAACTGTATTTCCTCGTTTAAAGAAACTAGTTTTAATTTCAGAATTCGAGGAAAATTAATTTCTATTTGGATTATTTTTTATTATGTATATCAATAGGCTATAAAATATCGTAAAAAACATGTAAACTGTTTTTAAAAAAATGGTATAATTTATTCACTTTATCGATTTTTTTTTCAAAATGTGTGATTAAAATATGCTATACTTTACTTAACTTTTAGCTTATTTTATGTTCTTTATCAAAGAACAGTATATTGCTTCAAACTGTATTGTAATCTTATACAAATGATTAATATGTAGGTACCTATCAAAAAGTAATCCGATAAAATTATAGACGTACTTATTGTTAATTAGTATATGTAATTACTATAAATATTTATTATATGTATTTGCAACAGGATATTTGAAATATTTTATATGTAATTTATACAAGTTATTGTATTGTTTGAATGTTAATTTCTTTATACTTGTATATTGTATTTTATATTATAAATAAACATATGTTATCTATTATAACAAATTAAGTTCCTTATTCTTACTTTACAGTTTTATTAAATTACAGTAGAAACCGGTTATAACGACATCGAAGGGACCGGTCATATTAATATGGGATTTAAAATTTAAAATTATAATTTTAAATTTTTTTAACAAAATTTGTTTATTTACATGTCTTTATTAAGATAAAGTACTAATTGATATACCACTGTATTTAAAATTTTTGAATAATCCCTAATTGAACTTTTGCATTTTTAATATGTCGCGAATGGCACTTTAAACTATTAAAATCTTAAATAATCACACATCTTTACAAAGTTTATTATTTCTACTTTCTAAATTTAAAAAAATGATAAAATTCCATTAATACTTAACAAAATTAGAGCACTTTTAGTAAAACCTTAAAATTTGAGAACAAGTCGCCTTATTTCTTAAACAATTGAATGTATGAAAATTTTTGTTTTACGAAAGTTTCTTATTTTTGTATGATCTTTACATATGTACTTTTTGATATACCATTCTATTTGATTTTGCTGAGAAACGGGCATATACCTTTCAAACTACCCCCCCAAGGAGCGGTTTTAGGGAGTTGAAAATATTTTCCTGAAATTCTTTAGGGTCGATATACAATAAATTTTTTATCCTAAAACTCTACCTACAATAGTTTGGGCGTAAAACATAGTGGGCGAGTGGTCTGGAACTTCTTGTATAAAATATTTAAAAAAATCGTAAAAATATTTTATTGTGATTGTGACGATATATTGGAAAAAAATTCTAAATATCTATATTGATCATAACTTTTTTCGAAAATAATGTAATGCATTTTTTTAAGGATGTATGGCAGGTATCTCATTTCACCGAAAAATGGTTTAAATTTGGAGGAGTTATTCCTTAATAAAACTTAAGTACCCACACAAAATTTCAGAAGGTTCTACTACATAGTTTGAGAGTAATTATTTTTTTAAATTAACAAAATTAACATGGGCTCTTATGGCAGAATGGCGTATTGACGGTTAAATTGTAATAATACACATGGTTCCAACTTTCCAACACCGAAAAATATCTGAAATTTTCACAACACGTCACTTACATATTTAGTAACACGTTTCATAAAAAAAATTATACTCTTACAGAACCTAAATTACGAGAAAAAAATAATTACTGCGGAAAAATATAAAAAAAAAATGGCGATCTTAAATGTAATGATTTGTTTTATTACATAGTTTTTCATATATAAAAGCTTATACTCTACTAATATTATTGTTTTCATATTGCATTTGTATATTCTACATATGTTCTACACAATGTTATTTAATAATATTTGAATTTCTGTCATTTATAATAATAAAATGATTCTTATGTTTTTAAATCTGTCAGATAAATTCAGAATAAAATTTTTTCATGTAATCAACACAAATATAAAGTTTTTGACTAAAATTGTAAACAGTTAAAAATGGGAAATACGGTTTTAAACATAAATACTAATACTGCTTAAGTAATTTATAAACGAATTTGACTTTCCTACAAGCATTTCAAGTGATTAATTCATAATTTGATTTTGATCGTCCATTGCATCTAGATTTACATTATTGTTGACTCAGACTGTACGTGCCATACATCCTTAAACTATACTTTATTAAATTTTTTAATATTCTGTACGCGACATTAATACGCAATGCTCAACTCGCACTTGACCTTAATTAATAATTTAATTTTAAATTATTAAAAATATATAAAAGTTACCTATAAAAATTCATCTGAATTTAAACAAAAAAACCTTCCCCCTTCTCCTATAATACATAAACTTGGGTGCGTCTATTATAGTATCTTTACCCGACGTCAGTCTGTCTGCACTGCACAACACTTGCCGGACTGTGCACGGAATCCCCGGAGCCTGATTTAATCCCGGAGTAATCCCTACAGCGAGACCTGTAATCGACCCTTCAGCTGATGATGAATTTACTAAATCCTTTAATATGCTTGTTTATATCGGCGGAAGAGTCCCTAAATACCCAGGATCCAATTGTGAACGTATAAGTTAACTGGGTAGCTGGAAATATATACAGGGTGTAAATTATAAAGGTATTTCAACCTTATTTAACAAATATATACCGGATATTTTTAGTGCCGGATTTACCCTATGTGATGCCCTAAGCACTAATCATGTAAAGGCCCCCTTTTGTAAATTTGACGACCTTTTTTTTAGTCATCGTCAAAATTTTCATTAACATTTCTCCCAATTAAATGCTATTTTACGCTGATGCCCTTTTATGGTGCCCCCTAAGGTCGGGTACCCTAAGCAGTTGCTTCTTTTGTTTATTGGTAAATCCGGCACTAGATATTTTGCTTTCTCGCGAAATACCGAAGATACGAAAAGCTTTGTGATCGTTTTTTAAAAGATTTTCCTGTAGATTATTTCCAAAATAAGAAATTTTAAGAGACAATTTTCCTGATAAAAATTTCGTGGTTTTGAGGGGGCTTAATATTGACGAAATGGGTTGACAATTAAAAGGTCACCATAATGGGTTTTCAGATTCAATTTTTCTTTTTCAAATCTAAATTCATAATTTTTGTCGCAGATTCGTAATTTACGAGGAATAATAAGCAACTTTTACTTGAATCGTTTTTTCAGAAAATATCCATTTTTTATGATATGGAGCAAAACAAAATAAATTTCTGAATTTTCGATAATTTTTTACTCAAAAACTATTAATTTATATGAAAAAACAAAAACGGAAAAAGTACTTAGATTTAGGCAAGGATTCGCAGAAAAAATTATTAAAAAAAGACTATGCAACTTTTTTTAAATATTTTTTTTTTAACTTTTTAAGAAAAAAATGAATAACTAATAAAAAAATCTAAGCATTTTTTGCCTCTGGCGATTTTTTTTTAAATTATTAGTTTTGGAGTAAAAAATTATTGAAAATGGAAATATTACTGTTTGTTTGGCCCCATATTATAAAAAAGGGACATTTTCAGAAAAAAATGTTTCAGATAAATTTTACTTATTTCCCCCCGTTAATTACGAATCTGCTACAAAAAATATAGATTTTAATTTAATAAACAAAAATGTTATACCTGAAAACTCATCGTGGTGATCTTTTCAAGATAAACCCTCAATGTCCATATTTAGCCCCCTTAAAATCATGGAAAATTTATCTGAAAATTCGTTATTTTGGAAATATTCCACTGGAAAGTCTTTAAAAAAACTTCCGGTATAAAGATATTTGCAACAAAATCGAAAATACGTTTTTTTTCTTGCAAATTTGAAACGTTTAATTTTTTTTTTTTTACTTTTGTCATAAATTATAGCCATACAAAAAAAAAGAAGTTACAGACCATCATACCCCTATGTTTTTTATTCGCTTTAACTGAATTGCGCCATTAGGTCAGGATTTTTTTTTACTCGAAAAATAGTTTCTTTTTAGGTTAGACCTGATGAGGTAATTCTGACATCAGATTAGGTTTCAGTGTGTCAAATATATAGGGGTATAGTGGTATGTACTCTTTTTTATATAACTATGACTTTAATGAATTGCAAAAAATTTCATGATTGTTTTACACTATTAATTAAGTTACCAAAATGTTGGTTTCGAATAGTTATTTAAATGTCATAATAAATTTATGTACACACACCTCCCGAATTAACGACCTCTTGAAATAACGACGGGCCAAACGCTTGGATTAGCTACCTTCCCCTATCCCCACCATAATACTACTGACTGCTACATTTCGGTGCAAAATTTAATGTCACCAATTAACGTTGAGGTCGGCACGGTGGTGGGGGTCCCTCTCGCAGTCGTTAATTCAAGAGGTTGAATTACCAACATCGTCCTTAATTCAAGCGTCTAGTGTATTAATAACTTATAAGAGTATCTTCTAGTGTTTATAACAAACAATTTTAAAGTGAAACTTTTATTACATCGTCTCAAAATTTTTCGTCTGTGTGTTGCATGTCGCTCGGCCGCGGAGTAGGGGTAAATACGTCAGAGCCATAGACATAAAGAAATGGACAGTGCATCTGACTCGAAAAAAGAGCCGTGTCAAATGAAAGAGACAGAAATTGTTTGGTTGTTATATAGAATTTATTAGAATTATTAGAACTTTTTGCTGGTGCATGTTGTTGTTTATGGATTTATTTCAATTTTGAGTGCTTGAATTTATTATTCCGAAAATTTTTAGTTAAATGTCTATAATGTGAAAAAAAGTTTCACTTTTACCGTGGTTTCATAAAACCACACAATCCTTTTTTTTAAATATTGGTTTTGGATCAATGTTATAATTTAAAACCTGCTTAATTATTGTACATTATTGCTCGATTTTCCGTCGCCCCCCCCTGACCACCTATAGACCTCAGGTTTTCGCTAAATGGTAGGTCTGTTGTTCTACTTTAGCCAATAGGAATTTTTCTGGTCATGACCCCCCCCCCCCCTCAATTTTTTTCATATATGGCTTCATGTGCCTTGTTGGACTCGGGATTGATATACGAATCGATTGGCAAGGGTATTTTTTGAGTTGTGTCAAGTGGGTTGCGCGGCAATATCCACGTGTGGATTTTGATAAATTTTTTCAATAAAAATACAATTATGTGCATGCGTCTAAAATATCATTGAATTTCGTATGTACGGTAATTCTATAGCCTATACTAGTTAAATTCGTATTGAAGTGAAATTATATAGATTTATAGTATATATGGTATATAGAATATAATATAAAAGTTATGAGTAATATTTTTTTTGTTTTAATATTAAAATTAACGATGAGAAGTGGGTTTAGCCATATCATCATTAAAATTTCCTAAAAGTAAAATTTTATTATGTTAACTTGAAACTTACCTTTTTTATTTTATTTACTATTTATTATAGATTAATAAATTTGTAATTTATCGTCAATAAATAAGGTATAAACAAATTCATTTAAAATTCAGGTAATTATTTTGTGGAAAAACGCTCGGACACTTCGATTAATATTTTAGTTACGGATTTTTTGACATAAGAAAATGTATATAGAGGTTGTCTCAAGAAGAACATATGCAGTGATCATTGATTTTTTAAATGGAACACCCTGTATATTATGCCATTTTTTAATTGTACGGTAAATTCTGAACACTTTTTGTACAGCATACCATATCTCTGAAATCAGTTTTCATTTTTTTTTTATTTATCACTTTCAAACGTCATTATTCCAAAAACCGCTGATTTTAGAGCTATGGTATGTTTTACAGAAAGTTTTTAGAATGTATCGTAAAATTCAAAAAAGGCATAATATACATGCTGTTCTATTAAAAAAATCAATGATGACGCATATATTCTTTTTGAGATTCTTCTTGTATACAATTATCTTATGTCAAAAAATCCACAACCAAAAATACTAATCGACGTTTCCGAGGGTTTTTCCACAAAATAATTACCTGAATTTTAAACGAATTTGTTCCTTTCATCATGAACGCACGAACGAATAATTTTTTTTTAATGTTTCAACAAAAATTTTCTTTTTTCACATAGAATATGATATGATCTCCATATTATGAACCCTATTCTTATAAAATTATAAATAATATACTATATGAAAAATAATTCACACAATTATTATTAATAATGCATATATAAAATATATGAGTTATATTTAATTGCACTATATATTAAATAGTATTCAATTTGCAGTGGCGTACGCAGGAGGGTGTTAGGGGGGTCAGAACCCTCCCATGACATTTTTTTAAATCAATATTAATATTATTCTCAAAAAAACTATAAATAAAATATTTATTTTAGAGACCTTTTTTTAGTCATTATATTCTTATGACCTTTTTTTACTCATTATCAATCAATTTTTTTTCTCTTTGAACTGCCCCCCCCCCTCCATTGACATCATCCTGCGTACGCCACTGTCAATTTGTATACGTGAACATAAATTTTAATACTTTGCAATTAGGTTAGGTTAAAATATAAAAAATCACAAATATCACATTAAAAATATCAAATCTATTTGGGCCAAAGGAAGGTAGTTAGTAGGTAGGTGAGATAAAAATATAGAAAATTACAATAAATACATCAAAAATATGAAATTTTAAAATCTGACAGGTCCAAATTTTAGGTCAAGTGCAAAGTATTATTTTTTAGTGCAAAGTATTTATTTTTAGTGGAGTCATGTTTATATGTAAACTCAAATCTCTCAACGACGGTGATCCTATTAACGTCCGCTCCAAGAAACGATTGACCAACCGCTCCATGTAACGACCTTCCCCTATCCCAACCACAATACTACTGTATATATTTTTGCGTGAAATATAAATTCACCAATTAACGTTAAAGTCGGCACTGTAGTGTGTGTCCCTCTAGCCGTCGTTGTTAGGATCTTTTGAATTACCGATGCCGTCGCTATTCGGAGGGCTTAGTGTAGGTATGTACATATATATAATAAACTATAAGTATAACTAACAATCTATGTAACACAAAAAACATAGAGAGTGATAAATAGATATATATTTTATATCTTTGGCACACCTCAACATTTAATTGACAATAAAGTTGCAGTATTTAAAATAAGATATGTAGACACATAAACTACTAAATTGTACAGAAAAATAATTACTTGTATGTACACATGTGTTGTCGTATTTAATAATAATTTACTAACTACGACATCTTTTTAATTTATATACCGTTTGTCATTATCGGCTAGTGAAGAGATTTTTATTTTCAGGAGTATGTAAATTATACATAAGTTATGACTTAAGTAATAGTCTGTAATAGGGATGTTAAATTATATAGAAAAACAATTTAAAACATTGTTTATTTCAATTTTAACTTAATATTTTCGTTTCAGATCAAAACAAACACTTTTCGTGTCTGTCTGTCTGTCGGTCTGTTTGTATGTGTTTACTCACTTGATTTATGGAATATAAAATTATCGTTTTACTTCCTTGCCATATCGAAGATACGAGAAGCTTTGTGATCGTTTTAAAATGAGAAAAAAATGTTCTCCGATTTCAAAACATTTTTCGTTCCGTCTGTCTGGCTGTTTGTGTTCAGTTGATTTATATAATGAAATATTATTATTTTGCTTCCTCGTAATATCGAAGATACGGGAAGCATTGTGATCGTATTAAAATGAGAAAAAAAATGTTCTCCGATTTAAAAAATTTAACTCGATCTTTTCGTTTCAAACACTTTTTGTTCTATGTCTGTCTGTATGTGTGTCTGTCTGTCTGTCTGTCTGTACCTTGAATCCTTGTTACACGCATAACTCATGAACCACTGAACGAATATTACTGAAACTTGGTTGGTTGGTTAGATCTGGTTTGAGGATGACCCCATTAAAAAATATACACGTTTAAGATATGAGAAATTATACTATAATTCAATTCTTCCATCTGCTGTAAACTTGGTTATACTTGGTTAATAAGTTTATAATTTAACTACAATTCATTCACTCGTTAAATCGAGTTATAATGCGCATGTTGGTCTGTTATAGCAAGTGGGCACCCACTCTGAATTGTTTTCAAACCGATTCTTTTAAATAGACTACTTCACCTTATAAATTACGATAAGATATATAATGTATCGTGTTTCTGGTCTATAGAATTAAAGTTTTAGATAGTAGATTATCTAAGAACCGTTCTCTTAAAGTTTGATATTAAGTGTCGACTCCGTGGTTTTGGTGGTTTTAAATCATTGTCTATTTTTAGAATATTTTTCTGGAGTCTTAGTAAAATCCATATACATATGCAGTTTCTAGCTCAATGTAATGTTAATAAAAAGATACGGCCTTTCAAAACATATTTTGATATGACCAAAATCTATACGGTACTTTCCCGTTGCCCTATAAACTTGAAATTTGGCACGAAGGAAGGGCTCATAGTACAAGTAAAAAAACATCTGCTAAGTAAATGCACAGTGCTTCCTCGTTTATTATTGAACAATTTAAATAAAAACCGATAAAGTATTCAGATCAACTGTCTGTCATTGGTTAACCATTTAATTTTCATACAATTTTAATAAAAAATATTAATTCAATATTTTTCTAAATAAGTACCTGGTTATTTTGTCCTATATTTTTAACATTTTGACAATTTCAATCTAAATCTAAATTTTTCTGTTATGCAAACGTCCAAATGACATTTAAAATGTGAAAATTACATTTAATGTAACGATTTTTTAAAGCAAATTAGGATAAATCTTTCTAAAGGAATATTTTACAACATACATAAGTAATCTATATTATAGGAAATTGAATGCTCTAAAAAAAAGATTCAATAACATTTTCACGTAACATGTGTCGTTCTTGAGATATCTTGAAAAAATATATATTTTAGGGTGTCACCCCTCCCCTTACACACGATTTTGATGCTTTTGAAATGGGATCATTTTCAAGCCAGACCCAACCAACCAACCAAGTTTCATCAATATCGGTTCAGTGGTTCATGAGTTATGCGTGTGACAAGGATAAGGGGACAGACACTTTCACACACAGACAGACAGACAGACACGGAATAAAAAGTGTTTATCTTGACCTGAAACGGATAAATCAAGTTAAACTTTTCAAATTGTAGAACAAATTTTTTTCTCATTTTAAAACAATCACAAAGCTTCTTGTATCTTCGATATTGCGAGGAAGCAAAATCCGAAAATCATTAATTTTTAATTCTATGTAGATTTATTACGTGACAAACTTACAGCCTTCTTTGGAATCGAGTCCATAGCCTACATAACTAACTTTTGTCAATAATTGAGTTTAATATAGCTGTACGGAACTCTAAAGGCGCAAGTTCTGCTAGCACTTTTCAAATAACCATAATTTTTACACAACAATCTAATATTTTATAATTAAGGTAGTTGGTCCGTAAACATTGTTTAAGTCAGATTTTGTTTAAATTGCATAGTAATATTCCCTAGATTAATATCTGAAAAATAGCCCATTTTTATTAAAATTGACTATCTCAGTCATGAAAAACGATCTCAAAGTTTATATTTTTAACACAGCTTATATGGACCGTACATCAACGTAACGTTTTATTAGTTAAAATTTAAACGAAAAGTCAGTTTTTCATAAAAAAATTGACATGTTGTATATTTATATGAAAGAAAACATTATACAAAAAATAGAATTATTTATTGACCATTCCGTTATTAAGATTTAACCAGATTTAACTACCAAACCATCACATAAATTACAGTATTGTTGACAATGTGGCAACAGCGCATGCATTTGATTATAGTAAAAAATACGTGAAATAATCAAATATTTTTTTACAAAATATAATAAGTGGATAGAAGGAAATTCAAATTAATTTCATTAATTATTAATATATTCTGTGGTAGCTTAGATTATAAAATATAATCATCTGGCAAGTAATTAATAGTAGATAATATGCAAGGTTGCCATGATCATTTCTCTAAATTATAAAAATGTACTCATGTGATCACATTATGAGGGACCAACTACCTTAAACTTCCAATTTGTTGTAAAGCATTAAAGTAAACATAACTTTCCTTATCTTTCAATACATTTAACATCTGTAATTAAATATCCATTATCGATAAAAACAATAAAACCGTTTTGATATCTATAGATAGCATCAATGTTTCTATACACATTTAGTTGTACGTTTAACGGCAAAAGGGTTAACGTCGAGGCCCACAGAATGTTGCAAATGTACCGGAAACGGGTAGGTGGAGCCACCTGCAGCAAAGTCACGCCTACACGCGACTGTGATGCCACACAGCGGATCATACACGAACTGAAACACACACACACACACAAATGTTGCGACGTACATACCTGCATTGTGATACAGGTGGTCATAATGTCGATGAATGATACCAATATATTACAGTAATTGTGTTTAAATTCAAGTGCAATTTGGTGACGTTATAAATAATCAGATGTGTTGGTGAAGTGAGTGCGATATATACACAATAACCTGAGAAATGTGAAATAGATAACTACCTTAACTTCTTATTGTTTATCTTTGTTTTTAGAGATCGGATTTTGTCTTAATGACTTGTCGACAAACTTGTTCTATGACAAATCGAAGATTGATGCATGAAATACGACCAGAAAATTTTGAATTTTAGATTTGATTGAAATAAATTTATTATATAGAAAATAACGTGAAAAGTTTAAATTTTCAAACCGCAGGTCTGTATCTCAATCCGTTCTCGAGATATGGCCACTCAAAGTTTTAGTTTTTTCAAAATTTTGGATAAAAATGACTGTAACTTTTGAACGTGTGGTCGAATTTGATTTTTGTTGACGGATTTGGAATCAGCGTGTCAAAATCTATATAATAACATATATAATACTTTAAAATTAGAAAAAAAAATTTGCTGAAAATTGATTTTTTCCAAGGGGTGTATTTAAAAAATGCCGATTTTTGGTAAATTTATTTTTTTGTCGATTTATTAAGTTTTATATATGAAACTATATAGATTTTGGCATGCTGATTCCAAAACCGTCGACAAAAATCAAATCCGTGAGCACGTTCAAAAGTTATAGCCATTTTTCTCCAAAATTTTGAAAAAACTAATACTTTGAAAGGCCATATCTCAAAAACGGATTGAGATACAGACCTCGGTTTGAAAATTTCAACTTTTCACGTCATTTTCTATAGAATAAACTTACTTTTGATCAAAAATAAATACAAAATTTTTGGTCATATTTCATGTATCAATCTTCGATTTGCAATAGACATATTAACACAAATACAAAAAATTAAAAAGAAAAAATACCTAAGTCGAGAAATTGACTTGATATTTAAAAAAACTGCATAGAAATCGGTTCATACTTCCATTTTCTTCGAACCATTCTTGGAAAAAAATAGATAATGAGAACTTTATGATCGACAAAAATATTCAATTCTACAGAGTTTCGAGTTTCTAAAAATAAGACCTTAAAAGAGCTGTTTAAGTTGGTTTATATACTATGGTAAAATTCTCTCTGATATTACGTACGCTTTTTTAGTATTTCAAAAATCAATTAATTTTATTATTATAATAAGAACTTTATGATCAGCATGTAGATGGAAAAATTTCCACACATACATAGAAACAGGACGGGGCTCTATGTGTGTATATATACACGACTTATATATAAATTGATCAATATTTCAATTTGCAATCTGAAATTGTATTTTCCAGAGAGGCGGGGGTATTAAATTGTGACATTCGGAAAAAATATTACTGCCGTTAGAAAGATTAATATTCCAATAAAAATCAACCATCATATTTTCTTTTAATATACACGTGTTCTTTTTACTAAAATTCTTGTAAAATCATTATCATGATTTTTTTTAAATTAAGTTCCAAGGTATTGTTTTTTATTGTAACACATTTTTTTTATATTCGACTTTAATAATTATTATTTGTCTAGGGTAAGGTGGGGCTAAAAGTCAGTTTTTTCACATAAATAGTGATTACTCACTAGAATGAAAATTTATCTTAATGGTTAATGTTATAATATATTCTATATTTATTCAGTTTCAAACCTCCAATACATTTTGCACCCGTATTACTATACCATACCGAGATATGAAGCAAAATATACCAAAAGAAATAGTGTACTTTTTACCCCGTACATGGGGCAAAAAGTACCTAAACATCCGAAAGTTTGTAAGTTGTTTATTTTTATGATTAAATGAAAAATCTTTTTATATATATAAAATTTTATATAGATATACTGAATTTACTATTAATTTTTTTATTCAATCTAAAATAAGTATATTTCTTCTTTTTTTTAACATTTCTTTAAATAACTATTAAATTATTGATTGTTAGTGTAAGATATTAGTCTTATCCATTGAGAGAATTGATACATTTAAATTCAAATCAATTTAAAAATCATAATCGCTGTCACAATTAATACATACAAAAAATGTACTTTTTGCCCCACTACTGCTTTGAATACTTTATCAGCTTATAGTAAAAAAATGTGTTAATGTTCAATAACAATTTCAACATAAATTAACTACCAAAGGAGTACTCTGACTACATTGACACTGATTTTTAAATCAATCTGACCTGCAAAATAACTAGACGAAAAAGAAAATTATAAAATATTTTTACTTTTCACGCATGAAATAAATATAGTTTACCTGTGACTTTCGCAAGCGTTCGTCGACGACTGTTCAGTTTGGCTTTGTTACCTCATGCCCCTCCTCACATAATGTATATGACACAATATCTATAATTTGTTGCTATGCTGAGATTTTGAATTCGGGACTTTTTACCCGACGGACTTTTAGCACCACTCTACCCTACTTCTACTATATAATGCATTATAGCAATTTTTTTTTAATACACGAGAAACCTAAAGAATTATAGTTTTTCCCTGTACATCCCGGATATAGTAAGCGACAACCAGTGCCGGATTAAAGGGGGGGCCAAGGGGGCTACAGCCCCGGGCCCCACTTACTCCAGGGGCCCGCACGCCTTTGGAATAACCCAAGTAACTCAAGTAACTTCAAGCGACCCAGCTAGAGCAATTTTTTACAACTTTTAATCTACAAACCCAAGTAACCGAATGAATACAGAATGAACTATACAGAATATGTATAGATCTACAATGACTGATTATATAGATTGTCGTCATTAGCCAGACTTAGTATTGAAAGCGAAATTCTCCGATCACTCTATTTTGATGATGTTATAAGTGAATTCGCTGAATCGAAATCAAGAAAGAAGTATTTTTAATTGTTAATTTGTTTTAGTAAAAATTATTTGTTCTATTCATGCAACGTAAAAATTGTTTTATGTTTTTTACTTTCGTTCCTCTATTCTACTGATTTACTTAGGATGTTTATCTGCTTTGAAGCTCTCTTTCCTACTGGACAACTTGGGTTATGATAGGTTACGTGGGTTACTTAATGTTCTTGGGATGCTTTTGCGTAATCATAGGGCTCCATTTTACTTTTAGCCCCAGGCCCCACGAAGGCTTAATCCGGCACTGGTGACAACCTTTAATTATAAAATATTTATTACAGTCTGAAATTGTAATAATGTTTGCAGATACATATTCGATCATTAGAACAATGTATTAATAAAAGTCTAAAATTTTAATACCTATATGTTATTTATGGACAACTCATATATTTTATTAATTTTTATTGAAAAAAATTGAACGTATGGTTACTGAGTAATTGGCATAGGTGGGCATTAACTTGTCAATCCGTTAATCGTTTATTAACGAAGCTAGAAAAATGGTTAACGGATTAACTTTTAAGTAAACTCAAAAAAATGTTAACGCTTTTGTTAACTTGCGTTAAATTTAACTTGCATTAACTTTAGTCCGTTACATTGGTTGTTTGATGAAAAGTACATAGAAAGTTGTCTTCAAACATTTTGGATGGTTAGCTTTTTAACGATTAACTTGAGCTTTCGTTAAATTTTCAAATTTTCGGTTAAATTTAACTTCCGTTACATTTTCGGAATTTTAACGGTTTAACGGTTAACGAAGTTAACTTTTTTATTAGCGGATTAACGATTAACGAAGTTATTTTTTCGATTAACTGTGCCCACTTATAATAATTGGATATTAAAAATAGAATTTTTGACACACGATAAATTAGAGAACTTGCCGAAAGTGTTCTATTTATTGAAATTCTACACAATTGGCTATATAGAGACGTTTTAAAAACTAATTATTCAACTTCAACACTTTTAAATACTACAAAAATTATAAAACGGATATATTCATGTCTAACTTATTCAAAATAATTAAATACAATAGCAGAGCTAGTATTTTTTTTGTACATTGTACAAATTAGTACATATTACTATTATATACCGTTCTGTCTATTTAAATTTTTAAATTAAAATAAACTTTTTTTACTTTCAATAATTAACAAAGTAAAATATTCCATTAAATGTAGGTACATGTATTCTGAATATAAATTAAAAACATAATTTTTCGAACCCAAATCTTTTTTTACAGGGTGCTAGACGTATAACCTTAGTACATTTTCAGAGAGTAAAAAATATTTTATAATAATACTTAGGTTGTCGCTTACTATCCAAGATGTACAGGAAAAAATTGTAATTCACCAAAAATATTTTAATATCGAAAAAGATTATAAATAGGTATCAATTTTTAATTCGAATATATTTTATATGGCCTTTGCTTTCACATTTAGCCAGAATCTGAGTTGTATCAATTACACATATATACAATAATATACATATATTTTAAAACATATCACAGTGGACACTTCGAATATTTAATAATTGCAATAATACAAGTACATAAAACAGACATATAAATTGTGAATATATAGTTTTGAGTGAATAGTTCCCAATGTTCCCCTATATACAGAGTTACGTTCGCTCAATAAAACCTTAACTTTTGGTCGATCAACTTCCAAGTGACTTCATTTCGGGTGTTGCTTAGTAACTGCTCAGGTGTAGCACTTGATGAAAGAGCTGAAGCTTCACCATGACATTCTAAATTACCTTCCCTGTCTGATTATTCAATAACTCGCTCCAACAGAAAACTGTTCAATTTAAGTTAAATATATATTTCTTTGTATACTTAATGTTTTCATTATTTAATATATTTTTTTTTCAAATGCCAATGTCAATAATTGATAATTGCAGTCCTTTTGAATTAAAAAAAAGTTACTTTAGCCTTTACCACGTGGACAATCAAGACAAATTTATTTGTTAAAATAGGTCAAATACTGGAAGGTCTGAAAAAAAATTATTAACTTACATACATACATACATACAAATAAATAGATATACTGCCATAAGCATAACCAGGGACCTGAACCTGAACCCGAACCCGAACCCGAAACCCGAAAAAACCCGTATTTTTAATGAACCCGAACCCGAACCGAACCGTTATATTTCAATGTCAATGAACCTGAATCTGAACCCGAACCTTTAAATGAATATCCGGTAACCATATATTTTTTAAAGGTTCAAGAAATTTTCTTTAGTATTTTACTAATTTTTCTTCATTGATTTTAAAATGTCTAAACTGGTAATCCGTTTGAATTTCGCGGTATAATGTGATGTGACTTATGCACCAAGGTCACTATCATCACTACAATGATAATAAAAGTTACTACTAACAGGCACAGTTTAACCACCGTAGCTCACGGATACTCCCTTTGCCCCTTTCAATCTTGCAAATGTTAATCGTGACAAATTAGGTACTCAGAAAATTGTCGAATTAATATTTTTTATTAAAATTGTATGAAAATTCAATGGTTAACCACAATATCGAAGATACAAGAATGAAACAGATTCAAAAAATTGTTCTCCGATTTAAAAATTTTAACTTGATCTTTCCGTTTCAGGTCCGTTTTTATTTCGTGTTTGTCTCCTTAATCCTTGTCACACATAACTCATGAACCACTGAACCGATATTAATGAAACTTGGTTGGGTCTGGCTTGAAAACGATCCCATTTCAAAATTATTAAAATCTAGTGCAAGAGGGAGGGGGGGACAACAGTATTGGTAGTTTATTTACATATATTCCATTTGTTACAAATTCCTCACTATAAAAATTTCATGGTGATGACGTCACAGTATAGAATAAATGAACTGCAAACTGTCAACCAGACCTTGTATTATTGGATCATGTCTGATCATGATAATTAAATACTTTTGATGAATTTTGCACGAGGAAGCACTGTGCATTTATTTAGCAAATATTTTTTTTATTTGAACCCGAACCCGAACCTGAACCTAAAAAAATAACGGTTTTTGAACCCAAAAAATTTGCAACGTGCTGAACCTGAAACTGAACCCGAACCGAAATTTATTGTTGAACCCGAACCCGAACCCGAACCATAAATAAATTCCGGTTCAAGTCCCTGAGCATAACCCTCCGCTTTGGTTTCGAAAAATTTTGTTTTTAATTTATATTCAGAACGCATGTATCTACATTTAATGAAATATTTTACTTTGTTAATTATTAAAAGAAAAAAAAATGTTTATTTTTATTTGAAAATTGAAATAGACTAGAATAGTAACATGTACTAATTTGCTGTAATGACTAGTTTTTCATTATTTTGAATAAATTACACGTGAATTTATTTGTTTTATAGTATTTAAAAGGGCTGAAGTTTCGAATAATTAATTTTTAAAACGTCTCTATACAGGGTCCTCCAATAGTGTGTCCGGCATTGTTTTACGCCCAAACTATTGAAGATAGAGATTTAGGATAAAAAATTTATTATATATATTGACCCTAAAGAATTTCAGGAAAATATTTTCAACCCCTTAAAACCGCTCCTTGGGGGGTAGTTTGAGGGGTACATACCCGTTTCTCAGTTAAATCAAATGGAATGGTATATCAAAAAGTACATATTTGTAAAGATCATAAAAAAATAAGAAACTTTTGTAAAACAAAAATTTTCATACTTTCAATTGTTTAAAAAATATGGCGACTTGTTCTCAAATTTTAGGGTTTTACTAAAAGTGCTCTAATTTCGTTAAATATTAATGGAATTTTATTATTTTTCCAAATTTAGAAAGTAGATATAATGAACTTTGTAAAGATGTATGACTATTTGTGATTTTGATAGTTTAAAGTGTCATACGCGATATATCAAATATTCAAAAGTTCAACTAGGGATAATTCGAAATTTTCAAATACAACCGTATATCAATTAGTACTTTTTCTTAAAAAGGATATGTAAATAAACAACTTTTGTTAAGAAAATTTAAAATTTAAAATTATAATTTTAAAATTGAAAACTGAAAATTAAAATTTTTAATTTTAATTTTTTTTTATCAAAAACTGTTTATTCACATATCTTCTTTAAGAAAAAGTACTAATTGATATACCATTGTATTTAAAAATTTTGAATTATCCCTAATTGAACTTTTCAATTTTTGGTATGTCGAGTATGACACTTTAAACTATTAAAATCTCAAATAATCATACATCTTTACAAAGTTCATTATTTCTACTTTCTAAATTAAAAATAATAATAAAATTCCATAAATATTTAACGAAATTAGAGCACTTTGAGTAAAACTCTAAAATTTGATAACAAGTCGCCATATTTTTTAAACAATTGAAAGTATGAAAATTTTTGTTTTACGAAAGTTTCTTATTTTTTCATTATCTTTACAATTATGTAATTTTTGATATACTATTCCATTTGATTTTACTGAGAAACGGGCATGTACCCCTCAAACTACCCCCCAAGGAGCGGTTTTAGGGGGTTGAAAATATTTTCCTGAAATTCTTTGGGGTCGATTTATATAGTAAAATTTTTATCTTAACTCTCTATCTTCAATAGTTTGGGCGTAAAACAATGCCGGACACACTATTGGAGGACCCTGTATAGCTAATTGTGTATAATTTCAATAAATAGAGCACTTTCGGCAAGTTCTCTCATTTATCGTGTGTTAAAAACTCTATTTTTATTATCCAATTACTCAAAAACCATAAGTCCAATATTTTAAATAAAAATTAGTAAAATATGAGTTATCCATAAATAACATATTAAAATTTTAGACTTTTATTTATTCATTGCTCTAATGATTGAATAACCTTAAGTAAGTGTATCTAATTGTAAGAACAAAAAATAATTGAAAAAGTCTTTACTGAGCATTTAATTTTTACTGGAGTAATTCAAATAAAAAAAGAAAAATTTATGACACAGTGGTAACGAAAAAAAAGTCACATTGCATTACACTGTAATAATATTAAGGGTGTTATAAAATATAAATCATTACTACTCCATAAAACGTGAAATATTACCTCTCCAATTTTTATTTCGTCTAGTACAGTAGCGTCACGGAAGTTTTTTTCTTCTTTGAAGAAAATTTATACGTTACCAATTCACATATTTACTTTAAGAGTATAATAATAAATAATTCATATTATTTATAAATACAATAATTAAAGTTAAATACATTTAATATATACTTTAAAATGTATTGATTTTTATAGATATAGTAAAATTAAAATTAAAATTAAGTTTAATTTCCTCTCCCCCTTCCTCTAGGGGTTGAATTATGGAAATATATATTATAAATATGTGCTTACACCATAAACGGAAGAAACTTCTGAAATTTCACGTCTCTAAGTCTAAGGATTTTGGACTTATCTCTATTTTTTCAAATATCTCAAAAATTATCAATTTTTCGAGGACAATAGTTATGAAAAAAATTGTAGCTTATACATTTCTACATAAAAAACTTGAAAAGTATTGATTATTCGAAAAGGATATATACCTTTTTCGTGTAGAAGTTTATAAGCTACAAGCTTCTTCATAATTATTGTCCTCGAAAAATTGATAATTTTTTAGATATTTGCAAAAAATAAAATTTGCCCCTATTTACCGCCTAAAAAACAAAAATCCATCGACCAAACTATGAGTATGCTTAGATAATCAAAATAAAAGTCTCCACCAAAATTCAGCTTGGTAGGAATTTTTTCTTAGTTTAACCTCTTTGAATTCAAGGGACTCAAAAATTTCCAATCAAAAATGCGGCGAACTAAAGCTATTTTGCCGGCTATATTGTCGGTTGGGAGTTCTGATAGCAACTGGAAATGGGAAATGATGTCACTTCTGGCTGTATTTTTTACATGCATGCTAGATTGTACCGATAGAACATGTGCTATTTTTCGAGTTGAATTCTTTGTTTGATTTGAGTGAGGACCAATCAGAAAGCAGTATATTATCACGTGAGCATAAACGTCATAAATAAACATGGCGTCATAGCGTATACTTTATTCATAAGAAATAATTATGTCCATTTTCTTAATATTCAAATGTGAGTTTTATTAAACATACCTCATAAGAATAAGATCGATTCTGCATATAAAAAATTCATGTGAGAAAATTAAATTGTAGTGAAATTTTAAACTTAGCTCATTTAGTTTAACTTTATATATAAATAAACATTATATATGGTTCACGCAAAGGATTTTTTTAATTTCCATAGACCTTATCCACTACAGTATTATGTTGATATTCGAACTGTCACTTCGCACGCATCAAAACCAACTACAAATTCTAGTATCGTGTGAAGCCAACACATATCGAAACCATGACAACAATCCAGCGCTCGGAAACTTGCATTGAAATCTAGCAAACAAACAGCAGCAAATATAGCGTCGTGTGCGGCGGGCTTAAAGTTAAATGTAGAGGTATAGGTCCACGGGCGTTTTTTCTTAGAATTTAGAGTACGTTCACATAGGGGAGTAGCCGACTTCGGTTAAAAAATTGGCCCACCCTAATATACACCCTTTTATATAGATTTTCTTGATAATTTGGCCAAAATTACTTTCATACATATCCAATATCCATATATTATATTTTATTTATTCTAATGAATAACTTAATGCTAAATAATAGAGACATTAAATTTATTCAATTACTTTTTGATTTTAAAAAAATTAAATATCACTTTATAAAAACCAATATGTATATAATGTTTTTTAATAATTCGTAAATGTACATACATATGTATACATAACGGTACCAGTGCGTTGATATGTTAAATGTTTTTGAGGGGAGTATACAAAGGGGAGGGGGTAAGGGAGTGAGCTATCGATCCCTGAGGATTTTAGTGGCCGCGCAATGTAGCTTTGTGTCTCATCAGCGAAGCGTTACATAGTTTGCAGTTTAATTTGCATATTATACTTATAGATATTCGAATATATTATAATATTTATTATTAGTTTTATTATATAAAAATAATTTCACCAAGGCTTCAAATATATATTTATTAAGGGTTCGAAAATAAATTTTAATATTTTGTTTATGTACAAGGCGAGTATTTAATCGTTTTAGAAAAACAGAAAATCACATTACAAATATTAACTATTTGGGCCATTGGAAGGTGGTTAGGTAAAAATATAGAAAATCATAATAAATACATCAAAAATACATATGTAATTTTTAAATCTGACAGGTAAAAATTTAGGTCAAGTGCAAAGTATTATTTTTTTAGTGCAAAATATTTATTTTTAGTGGAAACTATTTATTTAAAGTGATATAATTTGTTTTATGTTCAATATATTTGTTTGATACTGTAGCACAGTCGTTCGGAAAATTATTTCGATTGAATTTTGTCTTTTTGACTTATAGGGGAGGTTGGCCTGACTATAAAAGTACAAGGTGCCAGTAGTCAGATTTTGTTGAAACCGCGAAAAGGACCTACAAAAGGAAAATAATGTTTTTTTCTAAACAATCAACAACTTTAGGCATTTTCGCATAATATAGTTCTGTAGCTATACTCTTTTATTTGTTATAAATTATTTAATGTTCATGAAATTTTGGATTTAGACATTTTCAATCATGAAACTGTTAACATACTTTATATATATTTTTTTTAATTTTCAAATAAATGTTAACAATAATATTGTTCGTGTTAGGCCTATTTCACACGTATACGGTTCCATTCGGTTCGGTTCGTTTTCGGTCGCTGGCGACAAGTGTGAAACGATGATTCAGTTTGTATTCGGTACCTAATAGAAACCGTACAGAACCAAATACTCCGTCCACACGAACAGATTTCATAAGGTTTCTATTCGTGTGCAGGGAACAGAAAGCAATCAACGCGTTCATACACACTCGGTTTAGTTTCGATTTTAACTTGATAGCCAGTTCTTTTTTTTAAAGTGTCGCGTTTTTTCTAATAAAATGAACGGTTTACTAGATGTTGATGTGGATCGGCTGATTTCTGCAGTGCAATCTAGACCAGTGCTGTGGGACAAAAACCAGTGAAAAATACAAAGATAAATTTAAGACGCAGGAATCATGGAATGGCGTTTTTGTTGAAATTTTTAAGGACTATGATGAATTTGACGTCACTAAAAAAATAGTGTAGAATGTTCCAAATTCATGCCGTAAAATGATAAGAGGGTGCTCCCAATGAATTCTAGTATTCCTCCTTCGTTTTTTAATTTTTTTATAGAGAAACAGCATGGCAACAATTTGCTTTCTCTCCATGAGAACTACTGAGTGTACGGAAAAAATAAAACCTAATATGAACCGTATGAGAACCGTGTATGTGTGAAAGGGTTTGATTAATTTTCGGCTGAAACCAAAAACGAACCGAACCGAATGGAACCGCGTATGTGTGAAACAAGGCTAAGGCGGCTATTACACTATCAAATAAATATCATATTTTTTGATCAATGAAATTTTATCACATATCTTTATTAGTGTAATATCCGCCTATGTGTTAAATGTGAAGTCATGTTTTATAATATTCATAATATTTCTCAGATCATAGATTATGACAGCCTCTTATATTTCATCAAATCTTTGTCAAAAATCTTTGACATATTTATTTGATAGTCTAATAGCCGCCTAAAAAATATTTTTATTTTACTTAAAAATATTTTTATATTTTGCAGTTTTCTAATTCAAATTCAAATATTTCGTGATAACTTTTTACAAGTAAAAAAATAAAGACACCTTTTACAGCACAAGTATATTTTCATAAAAACAAATCTCTATCACCGAAGATCTCAATTCTCTCAGCTGGAAATCAGTGTAAAACTGATGAGTTCGCTAAAAGTTCCCCTCGCTTCGTTCTGGACGCTTTAGTCTTTAGAATTCAGATTAACTCTTGAAAAATATACCACCCCTACTCTTCACTGTACCCCGATGTCACACAATCTCTGCATTACCCCCCCCCCCTGCCCCCTCATTTCCAGTACGAACCAGATAAAACGGCAATCTTGAACTCTTTAAATGTTTTGTCAATTAAACTTGAATATAAAACGATGTTTTTATTTAAAACTCTCTTCTTTTTATTCTTTATTCATTAGGTTTTTTTTGTATAATGCATATTTTAATGTTCATTGTTTTGAATTCAAGTACCTAAAAGTTCTAATGGGTATTTCTTTAATTAACATTTTTAGCGGTGAAGATTGAAAAATTAAAAAGTGCAGTTCTTAACAACTTTCTCTATGATTTTTTTTACTTGTTGTTATGACTTATATACAGGGTGTTCATTATTGTTGTTATTATTGGAGATAGAAGATCGGTTAAATAGGCAAAGTATCAGTATTTTTTCCAGGATGAATAATGGCGGTATCAAAAAAACAATTGAATGTCGAATTTAATAGATATATTGAAATACAACTTTTTTTAAAATGAAATAATATGTATATTATTATTGAATTTTATAGCTGAGAATGTTTTCTTTATAAAAGTGTAGTGTATGCATGATGGTAAAATTGATAGAAAACAAGTTATAATAAGTATAAAATTAATAGAAAATATCAAATCATATTCATAAAAAATATAATTACTAATTAAAATAAATAATTTTTTCCTTTATTCAGTTAACTTCAAAAACATTAAAAATTTGCGAACAAATGACAAAAATACTTGAAACTATTGTTTTAAATGTTTAAATCATTTGTTTTTATTTTATTAAATCTCCATAGCACATTATTTTACGATATTTTATATTAATTTTATACTTTGTTATAACTTGTTTTCTATCAATTTTACCATAATGCATGCATCATATTTTTATAAAGAGAACGTTCTCAGCTATAAAATCAAATAATAATATACAGAATATTCCATTAAAAAATGTTGTATTTCAATATATCTCTGAAATTCGTCATTTAATTTTTTTTACAGCGTCATTATTCATCCCGGAAAAACTACTGATACTTTGCCCATTTAACCGATCTTCTAGCTCCAATAATAACAAAGTTAGTAATGATCACTCTTTGTTCCCGCAAACAGCCTGTAGTATTTCGAATTAAGTCCATTATCTACAGTACCTTCCAAAAGTTCGGGGACACCTAAATAACTTTTGAATGGTTTGAAATATACGATTAAAATTTATAGAGATTAGAGATGCCACGAATATTCGGCTACTATTCGGTATTCGGCCTATTCAGCTACATTTTTTACTATTCGGTATTCGGCCGAATAGTTCTCAATATTCGGCCGAATACTGAATACCAAATCGTGAAAAAAGCACATAATAAATATTACTCACAAATTTTTTTTTACAAAAAACAGCATATTTAATACTTAAAATCTATCAGTGGTAAGTTATGATGAATGAAATTTTTTTTGCATTTGTTGTTACACAGATCTTGCTGTTACACAACAAACAAACTGCCAGTTTATTGTCTTCACTACAAATTTTATTATATTCCCGAAATAGGTGATTTTTTATTAAATGGTGCCATTTCGTAAAGCTTTTCACGAACAAACAGTGATATTTTTAAAGATATACAGTGTATTATATTAAGGTGACCATCTGTCCTATTTTGAAGAGGACAGTCCTCTATTTTGGCCAACTGTCCTTTATAGAAAACGTGTCTTCTTTTTGTCCTCTTTTTTAAGTTTTCGAAACTTTTGTTCTCTTTTTTTGTTATTTGGTAAAATAAATGTTATCCATAAAATTACAAAAAAATAAATATTTTATTTTTCTCAAAAATAATAATAATTATTGAAATTAATCATTATTGACTTAAAATTTTCGTCAATAATGATTATTAATGTGACACGACCTACTCGCAAATGAAACAAATACGCCCACGAAATGTACTAAGTGTCGTCGAATATTCGGCGCTTCGGTATTCGGCCAAATCACTATTCGTGGCATCTCTAATAGAGATACAATGGGATCACCAAATCTATTAGTTAACACAAAAACATCCACCTGCATATCCACGGGAGGGGGGGAGGTGGGTGTAAAGAAATCTTAAATGGCATTTAAGATTTCAAACAATTCAAAAGTTATTAGGTGGCCCCGAACATTTGGAAGGCTCGTATATTCATACTAATACTATAAATGCGAAAATAACTGTCTGTCAGTCTGTCTGTTTATAACCTATTCACGGCTAAACCATAGAAAAGATCTTGATGAAATTTGGCAGGGATATAGCTTGCATCTTGGGGAAGAGAATATATGATTTTGTATCCCGAAAAATTAATTAGATAAAAAATGGTTTGTCTAGTTATCTATACATCCAAATCAGTTGACTAAACTTGTATTTTATATTATATTATAATCAGTTATATATTTATTAATTCCAATACGATATCGTCACGATTTATTTTTGTAGCCCAAATATTCATTGTTATTCTTAAGTCTATTGAATATAATTCAAACATGTTATTATAATCAATTTCAACACTAACTTTATCCCACAATCTTCCTTCGTAAACATACTGTATTAAAATATGCATTAAACACTGTTTATAAAAGTAACCAGGATATCCTGTTGTGGTTCTAAAACATCGAATACACATTACTTAAAACATTACATACCTACCTATTGGAATTCATATTATACAAATATGACTTCTAAATATAAAAATATAAAGAAAACTCACTGAAAAAAATATTACTAGAAGTTGTTGACGTTTTTATTTAGTAATATATTTTATAGAATCAGCATTTTTTTATCTTTTTTTATTCATTATTTTTAAGAAAATACTTGGATGTATATAAATTATATTAATTATACAAAGTGAATTAAGCGAATCTAACGCCCTGAGTGAGCCCCCTCCTCCTTCCAGTTATTTAATTTATTTCATTTAAAATATATATACAATCGAAACCGGTTATAACGGCATTGAGTCATATTTAGGTCGTAAAATTCGATAATCGGAAAAAAGGCAATTATATGGGATTCAGTCGGATTTTTATTTTTAGTCGATAAAACCGATATGTTGTATTAATCGATGTCGTTATAACCGGTTTCGACTCAAATGGTATTAACTTTTTAAACAATTATCAAATAAAGTTTCAAACTATATGAATGGCTAAATATTTATTATATTTTAATCTGTACTTAGCAATTTAAATTACTCTAAAGTAAAGTGACCAGACGTCCCGGATTGTACGTACAGTCCCGGATTTAAGTAGTCTGTCCCGCATCACAAATTGTCCCGGAAATCGTCCCGGATTAGACAGCTAAAAAAAAAGGTCTTCAGAATTTGAATAACTAAAAAAAAGGTCTTCAGAATTTTTGAACGACTAAAAAAAAAAAAAGTTCTTCAGAATTTTTGAACGACTAAAAAAAAAGGTCTTCAAAAAAACGTGTATGGGGGGGGGGGGGGTATCCCGTAACAAGGTTTTAGAATTCTGGTCACTTTACTCTAAAGGCAACAAAATTTTGGTTATTTTCATATGAAAAAAAAAATTGATTCTTGGTTCGAAACGACAATACTTGTATCTACCTTTCTCTTAAAAATTAATAATAATATTAATAATAATAATTTAGCAATAATCTCTAGAAGTTTTTTCCGTGATCGTTTTACTTCCCCCCCCCCCCCTGCCTTAAAGCCGGCACTGCATAAATGAGAAAAAAATTTTTTAACTATTTTTATATTTGCCTTCTTCACAAAAGAATCTACTGTATAATATATTATAATTTAAATTAATAATTTTATCTACGATCAGAGATTCTATTTGCTCCCCTCTCCCCGTTAACCCCTTAAGGCCGACTGCATAAATGATAAAAAAATCTTTAACTTTTTTATTTTTGTCTTGTTCAAAAAAATCTACAATTAAACGCATACCCATCAAAAATATGGTTATATTCAACATGTGTACAAAAAAATAACATCTTAAGATTAAAGACGACTGCATAAATGATAAAAAAAATATTTAACTTTTTTATATTCGTCTTGTTCACAAAAAAACTACAATTTAACGCATACCCATAAAAAATATATTCAACATGTATACAAAAAAAAATAACATCTTAAGATAAAAATCACGATGATCCAATACAATACACAACCCTATTTGTGGTGTTACTCAACCCTGACGTGTTCACGGTAGAGTGGTCTTAGGCCGGTCGGTATATAGAGTCATAATATGACTTATCGCGCGTGATTCTTCACGCTCGGTTTCACGCCGCCGAGCGTTGGATATTAGCTTCACCCTCGTGCTGTTTGTGGCTATACATTGCATGGTTACTGTCACTCACTTGCAATTCCAGTCTACATTAACTTACTATGTATATCTGTGTATAACAATGTGTGTCTGCTTTAAATTCAAACCGAACTTGCTTAAAAATAATATTATTCTGCGGATGATTTTTAACATGTAAATAGTTAAAACGTACTATATCATTTTCATTGGTGTAATCAGGATTTTTTTGGGATTATTGACATCCATACTAATATTATAAATGTGTGTCTGTCTGTCTGTTGCCGGCAAGAATATTGAAATTGAAGTATATATTTATAACATTAATTTAAAAATAATAAAAAAATATAAAGTATCATATCATAACATTACTTTTAAAGTATACATTTTTTATGATTGAAAATACCTAAATTCAATGTTTCATGAACTTTTGCAACAAATAAAGGAGTAGAGTTACAATTATGAGTGTAGGTAAATGATACAAAAAAAATTTGAGTTCAAAAACATTTTTTTCACTTTTCGCAATCTAAACAATATCCAACCAAGGTTCCGACCGGCACCTTCCACTTTTATAATTAGGGTTACTTCCCCAATAATTTGAAAACAAAAAATTCAATCGGAATAATTTTTCGAACGACTGCGCTAATATGTTCTAGTCTGATATATGAATTAAAAAAAACGGAGAATTGATTCACGAGTGATAAATGATAGTTAATTTAATATTAAATTTTAACTGGCTAAATCAGTAATGAAAGGCCACAAAAAAATTAAATTTTAGACTTCTTTCACTTTTCTGAAATCTCTCAAGAAGTAGTGGAAAGTGATAAAAAATCAAATCAAAGGTTCAAAAACTAGAAAGTGTCAGTTTTAAAATGTGTTTTAGAACATCAAAATCCATTCAATTTTCACAAAGATACAGCTATTTAAAGAAAAATATAAAAAATCAAATGCATTCTACGTGTTAATATTCGATCGCTCGGTGCCACGTGTTAATAATATCCAATCACTATAAAAATTATTATACATTATTTTTTTTACCTTTAATAAATTTAGGGGATGACCTTAAAGAAATTCGAAAATGAAAAAATTAATGACCACACTACTAACCAGTGACCACCAATATGCATATACATATATATACAATATACACCTAATTCTGTTTTTGCACGGTAGATACGTTCCAGAAAAAAACGTATCTACCGTAAATAAAACCGTGTAAAAAAGACATGAAGTACATAGAAAAAAGGGGATTAGTTCCATATCCTTCAACCTTGTAAAAAATGGGTAAAATGAAATTATTCATACAAAAAAAAAAACTATAAATAAAAATTTTATGTGCATTCATGCACAGTTTATTTCATAAAAATTAAAAATAAAAGGCAATTCAATACTTAAAGTAAAAGTAATATAAATATAAAATTATCGCAAGTTTAGGAACTGAAAACTCGTACAAGACAATATACTTAAGCTGATATGAAAATAAATTAGAAAGGGGAATTCTCTAACTACATATTTTATAAATAACGGAAAAAAATCCTAAAAGATTACGGTTAATAAAAATATTTTTCTTTAAAATTTAAATAAAATAGCTTTTTTAATCGTGCTAAATCGAATGAAATCGTGTAAAAACGGAATCAATTTTTTTCTAGACCGTGTAAAAACAGAATTGTACGTACATATCTACTAGTGATGTAACGAATGTATGACTTTAAACATCGCGAATGCGAAAGCGGATCCGAATATTAGCTGTCGATATTTACGAATACGAATGCGAATGCGAATATTAGCTGGTCGATATTCGCGTGTGCTAATGCGAATGCGAATATTGACTTTATAGAATAAAAAGCTACAAAAAAAGGTCTTCTGATTAAAAAACAAAAAAACTATATTTTTATTTGTTAATAAATCATAATATATTCGCAACTTTACCTGCGAATGCGAATATTTAAAAATGTGCAAATGCGAATACGAATACGAATGTTTAAAAATGTGCGAATATTCGCGAATGCGAATGCGAATATTCGTTACATCACTAATATCTACATACATATATACTTTTAGATTGATATTCCACCCATCATGTACATTATGTACTACGTCTCATACAGTATCTAGGACACCTGTCACATCATATACAGACACGAGTCGTATTGCAGCTCGTGCAGAGCTGTAAACAGTTGTTGAATTTGTAGGCGGAATAATTTAATTTCATAGATTGGTTTAATTCGTGCTGAGATCATAGATGTTTTAAAGAAGGACCGTCTAGTATAGGCATTAACATAAATTTAAATTTATTTCAATATTAAAATTATGATATTACATTTAAGGATATTCTCTGCCCATTACATATTTCATCTCATTGGCTTAAGTTGGATACACACTAGCGAAATTCAAGTTTATAAAATTATATTATTCTTATGCGTGGATTTTTTTATTTATTTAATTAATTTTTCGAGATATAAAGTAGTTTCTGTTCTTCCTCATGATGCAAGCTATCTAACTTCAAAATTTCATCAAGATCGGTACAGCAGTTTATCTGTGAAAAGGTAATAAATAGACAAAGTTAATTTTGCATTTTTAAAATTGGTCAAGTTTATAAAATTATAATATTCTTCTGTGTGGATTATTTATTTAAGTAATTAATTTTTGGGGATTTAAAGTAGTTTATTTCTTTCCTCATGAAGCAAGCTACCTCTCTGCCAAATTTCATCAAAATCGGTTTAGCAGTTTATCTGTGAAAAGGTAACAAATAGACAAAGTTAATTTTGTATTTATAAAATTGATAAAGTTTATAAAATTATAATATTCATCTGCATCGATTATTTATTTATTTATTTAATTTTTCGAAATATAAAGTAGCTTATGTTCTTCCTCATGATGCAAGCTATCAAACTGCCTAATTTCATTAAGATCGGTTCAGCAATTTAGCTGTGAAAAGGTAACAAATAGACAAAGTTAATTTTGCATTTATAAAATTGATCAAGTTTATAAAATTATAATATTCTTCTGCGTGGATTTTTTTAATTAATTTAATTTATTTTTGGAGATATAAAGTAGCTTATATTCTTCCTCATGATGTAAGCTATCTCCCTGCCAAATCTCATTAAGATCGGTTTAGCAGTTTAGCTGTGAAAAGGTAACAAATAGACACAGTTAATTTTGCATTTATAAAATTGGCTATATTTTTATTTACACTCAAATCTCTAAACAACGTCAATTCTATTAACGTACGCTCCGAGAAACGACTGGCCAACCGCTCCATGTAACGACTTTCCCCTATCTCTACCACAATACTACCGTGACTGCTATATTTCTGCGTGAAATTTAAATATACCAATTAACGTTAAAGAGTGCCCCTCTAGCCTACGTTGTTAGGAGATTCTGAATTACCAATGCCTACGTTGTTCGGAGCGAAGAATGTAACTCGTTTAGTTACCATTGTGACTAATTTTGTACTTGATTAATGAAGTTAATAATTTCCAAAAATATCAAGAAAAATAGTCGAAATTGGTTATAACGAAATCGAAAGTACCTACCTTACATATTAGGTCGTAAAAGCCGATATAGTAGTAAAAACCGATAAAAATACGTAATTATATGGGATTCAGTCGGACTTTTATTTTGAGTCGTTTAATCCGATATGTTGCATTAACCGATGTCGTTTTAATCGGTTTCGACTGTATTTTAACATAACCCACGAAGTGATAGTGCTTATATATTCGATTTTCCATCCGTCTGTCTGCCTTCCAACACGATATCTCAACCCCCTGACCACCTAGAGACCTCGGGTTTTCGCTAAATGGTAGATCTGTGATTCTAGTTTAGCTCATTTTATGAATTTTTCCAGCCATGACCCCCCACCCTCGATTTTTTTCATATATGGCTTCATGTACCTCGTTGGACTCGGGATTGATTCACGAATCGATTTGTAAGGTTAATTTTTTGAGTTATGTCATGTAGGTTGCGCGGCAACACCCACGTGTAGGTTTTGATAAATTTTTTACTGTGTGTAAGTGAAATTAATTATTTTGTATACTACTTTTCTTATTACAATCATCAAGCACGTTTAAGAACGTATGAAACATTAGGCGAAGATATACAGGATGATTTATAATTAATGTAACGAAATCAAATTATATGTTTTCTATTTAATTACCTCTAATTTCGTTTATTAAACAAAGCTTTTTGGATTGTTCGTATACAGTTATTTTAATTGAATGAATGAGAAATTTGTTAATTAGATACAATATAATTCTCAGAAGTTATTATATCAATTATTTGATAAATCAAAATATCTTTTGTTTAAATATGTAATTTTAGAACAGCCCTCTAAGGAATTATATCAAATATAATGAACAATTGAAGGTACGATTCTCTTTATTAATATCGAATACTAATTAATTTTACAATGATTCTAATTCGGTTGTTTTTTAATGTTATTCGATCATTAGAGCAATGTATAGATAAAAGTCTAAAATTTGAATATGTTATTTATGGATAACTCATATACATATTTTACTAATTTTTATTTAAAATATTGGACGTATGGTTTTTGAGTAATTGGATATTAAAAATAGAGTTTTTAAACACACGATAAATGAGAGAACTTGCCGAAAGTGCTCTATTTATCGAAATTGTACATAATTGGCTATATAGAGACGTTTTAAAAACTAATTATTCGAAATTTCAAATACTATAAAAATTATAAAACAAATATATATTCACGTGTAATTTATTCAAATTAGTACATGTTACTATTATATACCGTTCTGTCTATTTCAATTTTCAATTTAAATTAATTTTTTTTTACTTTTAATAATTAACAAAGTAAAATATTCCATTAAATGTAAGTACATGTGTTGTGAATATAAATTAAATTTTTTTTAAACCAAATATTTTTTTACAGTGTGTTAGACGTATAACTTTATGCTAGTTTGATCCGGTCTTTTGTATATAAAATATTTAAAGTTTTCTTCATTCATAAATATAATACTGATGATATTTTCTTTAAGTATATTGTTATATGGATATATTTAATTAATGTTTGACATATTTAATTTCCAATTTGTGGTTCTAAATGTCAGACAAAATGTAAAGATATAAAAACATCCCAAAGTTATTAAATGAATAATTCACGAAATGTCTGCGATATTATGATACAGGTGATCATGAAATCTAATGATCACTTTTTTATAAAAATTGTCGTATTGTAAAACTTTATGCAACTATCGCTTCTAAAAGTGGCCACATTGAAAAAGATTTTAAAAAAAAATTGAAAAAATAAATCAATTAGTTTTTATTCGTAATAATTAATTAATTAAAAAAGTAATAGATACTTTTTTATTTTGCTTGTAAATACACACCATTTCGAAGGAAAAAAATAAATTTTAAATAAAACTGCTATCCCCAAAAGTTTCCAATATTTTTCGAATTAAAATAGTGGTACTCTTCCTTCAACAATTTGTGAACTAGGTACTGATCTATACAAAATGATCAATTTTAACTATTATGTGTTTTGAGGTGCTGAATTCGAATTTGAGGTCAAAATAAAAACTTATTGAATTAATTTTGTAAATAAACTTGAAAAACATAATTTTCTAAAATTAAAATTACTTTTTTCGAGGTAATTTTCAAAATTAATTAGATAAGGTACTATTTTGAACTTGACCTCAAATTCGGTGCCTCAAAATACAACGGTCTCGTTAAAAAAAGTTGTTTAGCATTTTTTTTATGTGGCAGTGTAATTAAAGAGTAATTTTTTTCCTAATTTTTTTTGACTTCAAAATGATTTATTTTTAATTAACATAAACGACCACACTTTTAAAAATCTAAAGCTATCTGGTTAGTTTTTTTTTTATAAACTATATAAATTCTGGTATAATTCATAGGCTATGCAAATATGCTGCTTCCAAGAATTATGAATTTCCATATCTGTATTTCCAATGAATTCTGTTTTAAGCTATCTTTGTTTCGTAATACTGCTTTTGTTTTTTTATTGTCAATATTAAAATGTAAATTATATGTAACAATAAATCATAATTCATTTTTGGAAATGATCAATTCATTACTTCATTTAAACTTTTTTATTTTATTTATTATTTTAAATTCCTACTGAGTATATCTGAAAAAAATGTATTTTTTATTAAAAAGAATCTTTATATTTACTTTGTACTGATATAATTTAAAAAGTTATTTTTTTAACTTTTTTCATCTAATACCCTCAAAAAAAGTCTCACAAACTTATGTATTTTGTTTATGAATACAAGTTAACAAAACTTAAAAAAATAATAGGTTGGTAGGTAGATAAAGAAGTTTTTTATTAACGTAGGTTTAAAACCATAGGCGGTTATTATATAAAATTAAGAGGTTTGGAACTAAAAATATATTTTTATAGATTGCATCAAATTTCTCTGCAATAAGATGCAATTTTTTAGAAGAGACAAAGTTTTTCCTATAGTTTCTATTTGATATTAATCTTTAAATCAATAATTAATAAAATTTTATATACGATTCGTTATAGTTTTTTTTATTTATTAAATTACGTAAGAATAAATAAAAAAAAATAAGAGATCATTGATTTTTGCGAAACGAGACTTCTTTAGCTTTGTTCTCGTTCGCAATCTTAAGAAAAACAAATGCCATGTTCTGAATTTCCTGATTTTAACTACACAGAAATAACAACTCGATCTTATTGAAAATTTGAGATGGAAAAATACTTAATAAATTTATCTTGTTAATTTAACAATATTTCCTCAATATAATAATAATAAAAAATCTTATTGAGGATATTTTATTAATTTGAAAAATATATCTATGTTTATCTAAAAATCTTTTCATTTGTTAAATTAATAAATAATTTATTACACCAACTAATGAAACTCTCAAATAGATTAAATATAATGGTTGTATTAATACATATTTATCAGTGTGAACATTTTTTACACCACCCAACTAGTGAATGTGCAATTTTCGATATGGTAAATTCAGTGATCTCATTTATAAAGTATATTTTTGTATTTAAAATATAAGTTTTCAATACGAAACAAAATTTTCACCATATTAAGAACATTGTTAGATAGTAATAATATACATTTATCAATAAGATAAACGTGGATATTTCCATATCGATACAAAAATATCAAATTTACAAACAACTTCTATCGGATCGAGCCAAATCAATCACAGATTTTTTACATTGATCACATTTTTTAACACAGACATTTTTTTTCTGTGTACGATCAAATTCAACTAGATAATTTTTTAAATCAATTTTGCAAAAACTCTGAGACATAATTATATGTTAATATTAACCCTTAGCTGCTCCGCACTTCTCCAGAATAACATACCTGCCACACTGGGGTCACCTCGTACCCCATTAAATGTTAACTACTCGTGAGCTATTGAATATTTTAATTCAATAAAATTCAAACGATACGGAATGCACTCCAATCGATTATTTAAAAAGATATATAATATTTAATATATTTAAAAAATTAAAAACCTTGTAAAATTTAAACAGCTTACATTGAAGTTGAAACAATGTGGGGCGCCTGGTACCCCACAGTGGCAGCTAAGGGTTAAAACTACAGTATACTGTGGTGTTGAAAATTAAACAAAAATAAAAAAAATATTATTTTTTAGATTAATTTGTAAAAATGACCCTTTTAAAGAGAAGCCACTGTTAAAACTGCAAAATGATACCCCGAGACAAAATCAATGAACGAGTAGACAGTTTTAACATAGAATTATGTTCAATCATTTAATAAGATCTTGCAAACAATGCTGTACGGTTCCAAAATGGCCGACATTTGCGTCACAAATTGTAAAATTGTTCGAGCTAGAGTTTTGAAACAATGTTTATAAGTATTACCGCCCACTTGATCTGATTGGTTATACGATTGTTGTGTTACAGTTGCCACGACCAATGGGAAGCGCGCGTCTCGACGCTAGGCAAGGGGCGAGTGACGCCGGGGGGAGGGAAGAGCTAAAGAAGAGACGTCGAGGACGCCAAACGACCCCGGAGTTAGCTACCCAACGTTTCAGTCTGGTAAGTATTGTAGTTATTATATTTTTATTTGTTTAAATTGTATTTGTAGAAACTTATTTTGAAAATGTGGAATTTTTGAACTAGAATTGTGTTGTTTTTGTGTTAAAAATGTAAGTGAAAAATTAATACTTTCTGGTTTTATATAAAAATAAGGCCTACCAATTTAAAATAGATAAAATATACGTACTTTTTTTTGTATTTTCCACCAATTTTTTATCGTATTTTATAGTAGAGATATGTAATTTTATTAAAATATTTTATTGTAGTTTTATGTTTATGTCCAGGTAAAGGGGACCAGAAAATGAGAATACGTACTTAATATAGATTTTTGTGTATTTTCCACTGATTTTTTATCGTATATTATAGTAAAGATATGTAATTTTATTATATGTAGTTTTTTGTTTTATGTTTATGTCCAGGCAAAGGGGGCCAGAAAATGAAAATGCGCGGTAACAGTAGGAACTTGTGATCACATTAAAACACTTCCAGTACCGGCTTTAGGATGCCGGGATTCGGGGGCTTTTCCGCACTCAAGGACAAATTAGGCGGGTAAGTTCAAATTTTCATTTAATTATTATTGTAATATTTGTATTTAATTTGTATAAACTGCGATTTTTTTATCTTAGTATTGATTCTGTATGATCTTTTTAAATTATTTATTTAAAATAATTAAAAATTTCAAGTACCTAGATTATAAAAAAAATTAATTAAAATTTTAGAAAAAGTACAATAAATTCGGGTATTTAAAATATAAAGATATTAATTAATTCCGGGAAAATCTTTCGACAATATAGAATTCTTCTTTGATAGAATTTGACATCTTTTGTTTGAAAATTAATTTAAATTTCGTAATGAACAGAATTTATCTGTATAGAATTATTTAATAGAAAAAGCTCAGTAAAAAAACAACTTACTTTGATTATTACAAATTAAGCCAAAATAATCGAATTAAAGTATATTTAATTTCTAATGGCTGTCCATTAGGACTGAAAAATCTAAAAATAAATTAATATCAATTTACATAATATTACCTACCTACTAAATATATTTTTGCGAATAATTCAAATTTATTTTTGAAAATTTTTTGTGTTTCTATAAAATTATACAAGTATTGATATTAAAAAAGTCCCAAATAATTCATCGCGAAACAATTTTTAAAAGACTCGAAATTACAAAAAATGCTAGATATTAATATTGTCTATTGACATATATTTTTTATATTTTATAGAAACTAAAAATTAATGAAATATGAGACTTTTTTTAAATAAAAGTAAAATAATGTTTTACAAAAAAAAATATTTTTATAAAACATATTTTATCTTTTAATCCAAATATAGCTATGATTTTTAACAAATTTTTTTCAAACAAATTTTTTAACTACAGTAAAAACCGGTTATAACGACATCGGTTAATACGAAGTATCGGTTTTACCTACTCAAAATTAAAATCCAACTGAATACCATATAATTGCATTTGTACCGGTTATTACGACTATCCGCTTTTTACGACCAATATGACCGGTCTCTTCAATGTCGTTATAACCGCTTTCTATTGTATTTTATGTTTAAAAAACAATTAGATTAAAAAAAAGTTAATACCTACTTTTTATTAGTATAATAAAGAAAGAGTTAAATCGACCATTAGTAATAGATTTAAAAAATATACTAATTGCCACCAATACCAATGTTCTATCTAGTTTTTTTATATTTATATGTATATATCACAATAAGCTGAAGTTTTTTTATAAAAATAAATATTCATTTTTATTTCACCAATTCGCGCACAACAAAATACCCAACACACATACAAACATACAAATATACGTACGTAATCCCCAGTTGATAATACAACAATTTGCCGCTGCAAATATAAAGTGTTTGAAGACATAAAGTACACTATTAGAGCTTGGATATTTATCCTCTTTACTGTTCGCTGCACTCGCCCGATAACAACTGGGATATAATCCGGGATTTATGTCGTCTCCCGGTGCCCCACTGGATATACGCGTATGTTCTACATCTATCAATATCATATCGTTGGGGAATGGGGACATATATACTCCTAGTACCTAATGATTTTTTACTGACTTTTATATTTACTATAACCAGTGATGAGTTCGATTAGTTAGTTAATATTTATTTTACTTCCATGTTCGAAGAAATGGAAGTATTTTAATACCGTCGAAAAATCGTGTCAAAAACAAGAATAGATTTTGACTGTTATTTTTTGTTTGACATTTCATGAATTTAATTGAATCAGTGTAAAGAAACAGTATAAACCCCATATTCTCGAGCTCACTCGAGAATATGTCGATTCGAATTTTTTGTTCGAGATTTTAAATCTCGCATGCCCAGGAGTAGTCGAAAATTTTCATTCGACATTTCTAGAAAAAAAGTCGCATCGAGATTCGAAATTATACGCTATAATTTACACAATTGAAATTCTAGTAAATAACTCAGTGATTCGAAGAAATGGAAGTATTGTAATAACGTCGTTATTAATTGTGTCCGAGATAAGAGCAATTCTCATTGTACTAACTTCAAAACGTAAAGAAAAGTTTATTTCCGTATGGCGGTTGTGCGTGTGTGTCTGAATTTAGAATTTTATTCCGTTCACGATAACTGCTGTAAATATGCACCGATTTGAATTATTTTTGGGGTAAATGTTTGTCTCAGTGAGTACTCCAGATCTATTGATTTTGGTGTTATTCGGATTAGAGGTTACTGAAATAATCGAAATTTTGTACCTGATGTTTAAAAAGTGAGTGTTATCTCACCAATTTTGATAAGACTTGGTACACTTGTAGTTCAATCCAATCTAAGGGACACTTATTTCATAAATGTACCGAAATAACTTCTGAAGGGGTGAAAACCACCCTCAAAATTTATTGATACAAAGGTGAATTTTATATTGAAAATTATTTTAAAAGTTATTATAGAACATGGAAGTCATGTATGGTTCTCCATACCGTTTTTTTTTTGTTTTAAAAAAGAAATTTACTCTCGAGCTAAGCTTGCAATATCTATGGGGTATTATATATAAAAAAATGACAGCCCACTGACAGTTCTAATCAATAGTATGGTGACAAATGTACCACATACATTTCTTACCACTGTTTTAAAATCCTAAGTAAATTCATAACGTTTTGACACCTCGCAGTGATAGCGTTAAAGCTTAACTTTTGTTCTAAATCAAATTATTTACGATATAAATAAAATTAAAATCTAGGCAATTTTTTATTTACGAATATTTCTCATATGTAGGTACAAATATTATTAAATTTTAAATAAAAATGTTTTCGTTTTCAAAGTGATCCGTCGCTATATGTATACAAAATTAAATAAAACAAGTGAAACTAAAGCCTTATTATAACATAGCGTTGAAGCATTACAAGTGAATGAGCCTGGCACAGTTCTGCATTTTGACACTGGTTAATTACCTAAGATTTAACATATATCCATAAACCTATATAAATTTTAATATAACTTTAAAATATCAAATTTCAGAAAATGATTAAAATAATAATTTAATATAAAACAAAAAAAATTAAAATCAATTTAAACTGAGAAAATGATAAAAATAAAAGATGCAAAACGGCAAACAACAGTGGCGATAGCTTTCACCGCGTTTTTGCGGCAAAACAGATTCTGATTTAATTCGTTTCCCAGCGGGACGATTTGTAACAGTGCCGAGGGAGTAACTCGACTCGCATCGTTTCGTCTCGCTTGTGATTACCACTCTGCATTCCCTTGCACAACCCCCTCCACTCTCTCGTGCTCGTCGAGATCTCAATCGGCAAATATTTACCCGATATAATAAAAATAAAAAAATCAATATCACTTTATGATATAGTGTTTTGATTTTATTCCAGTAAGATATTTGTCGGAGTTGTGGAAATATAAATATAAATTAAATTATGATGTGAAAGTTTTATATAAAGATAATAAATAATATAAAAAAATGTTTGTACATAGATATAATTTTTTTTGATACAATAATTAAGCAATATATTTTTTTATTTTTGTACTATTCAGAACTTTTAATACCAGATGTTCTTATAATATTTTGAACACTTTGAAAATGCCACACTTAAAAATTAAAAATTAATAAAGACAATATTTAAAAATTACTATTAAAAATTCAAATAAATATCAAATATTAACATTTTGAAAACTTTTAAACAATTTCTCGTTAGCTTGAAAGACACTGTGCGTCAATACTTTTAACGTGAGTAAACCTGACCTTTCAGGCATATAATTCAAAATTTTTCCTTAACATGAAAAATTGTAAATGCTGTATTTTATGCCAGGATTTTACAAAAATTGTAATTAAGTACTCTTATCAACATTTAAGATTTTTTATCCACCATTTTTACAGTTTTATATTTAGGTACAATATGCAAAAAATGAGTGTCCATAGACTTTTGCACTGCAGTGTATATCTAAAAAAATCCTACTGAACTATTCAGGGATTATATACAGTCAGAAGGCCAAAAAAGTGTTTTTTCAAGAATTTTTTGAAGAGAATACTTTTAAATTTATTAATGTAAAAATTTGTACACATATTATGGTAACTTTTAATTGTATTTTAACATTTTTTATTTGTAAAATTAATAATTTCGAAAGCTGCTATAGCTGTTCTCCAGGAGGTCCTCTCAAAAAAGGCGCCTTGCGGTGACCACGATATCTCTGGACTGGATCATTTAAAATAAAAAAACCCAAACGGATTTCGTTAAAGTAATGTATAATCGTATACTTAATTGTGCATTCAAACGCTCTGAGACGTCTTTACAAATATGCGTGTAACTTTGAAAATAATCGCAGGATTGACTTGAAATTTTCTGTGTGGGTATTTAAATATATGTACATTACGAAAATGAAATAAAAAAATCGATTTAAAAAAAATTCTAACTGTATATAACCCCTTAACTCCGGCCTCCTACTTTCAAACGCTCTGAGACGTCTTTACAAATATGCGTGTAACTTCAAAAATAATCGCCGGATTGACTTGAAATTTTCTGTATGTGTACTTAAAATATGTACATTACGAAAATGAAATAAAAAAAAACGATTTTTTGAAAATTCTAACTGTATATATAACCCCTTAACAGCGTTCAATACATCCCTAAATAATTTCACCTCCTACTAATTACAACAGAAACACGTAAAGTCTGCATTTATCGCTTCACCTTTTCGCAAGCACCTTCACAATTTCATTCCTCGGTACAAATCCGTTAGAATAAATTAACAATCGGACACATCCCGGGGGCTGCTGAAACAATGATCGCAAAGGGGAATGGGGGGAGGGGGGATAGGGATATTAAACAAGCGGCGAGGCATTTAGTTAATTGAAATGTACTGGTTTCCAACTGTTGGAGCAATCACGCAGAGTGTTAACACAAGATAATGTATTCGTCGTTCGGTACGACCTCGAGAGTGTTCGGGGAATACCCGGGTTGGATCTGCATATGTAGGGTAAATCATGGTGGTTTTTGTGCGCCTATATGAATAGTTGTGTAGATTGTAGAAGGCGTTGTGTAATTGTAATTCATAAAATATATATCATTTATGTATAAAGCTCAACGTCTCTCTGTCTGTCTGTCCGTTTGTGCGCTTATCACTCGAGAACCACTTATCCGATTTACGTGGTTCTTTTTTAATTCATAGGTACATTCTCTGGCCAGGTTATAGGCTATATTTTGTTACGTTAGGTAACATAACAATTAAGCAGTGACGATAATAGTAAATCAAGTCGGAAAAAATTTTGCCATCGGTGCGCTATTTTGCAATTCGGTGCCTAAACCGTTGAATATAGAACAAAATAATGCATTAAAGAATTGTGTAGAATCAAAAGTCCTACAATAAAGTCCGTGATACCATATGTCTAACTTTTATATTTAAGCCACAATGACTGCTTTTATATTACAAAGAAAACATAAAACATAAAATATTTGGATTCTGTTTACATGGACTTATGACCTGCAAGCCGCGCGGGCCCAGTTAGTTTAAAATAAAATAAATGTGCTTTTGTAAAAAAAGATATACCTCGGGTAGCACAAAGCAAAATAATCCACAATTAGTAAATCAGTTGTTTTCAATCGATGATTAATGTTTATTCTCAATTTGTAAATGAACAATTCACTAATTATGACAATTTTTTACCTTATAATATGTATCATAACCGTGATTGTTTTATTAGCATTGATAATGCTTTGCGAGATTTATTTTGCTTTGTGTAACCCGAGGATACAGTAGAAACCGGTTATAACGATATCGGTTAATACGACGTATCGGTTATAACGACTCAAAATAAAAGTACCGACTGAATTCCATATATAATATACCGTTTATAACGATATTGCTTACAACGAAATACCGCATTGAACGACTTTCTGTTTAAAATATTTCTGGAGAATTTTATCGGTTTAACGACGAACTGACTTTTGTTTCTATTATTTTTAAATATAGTTTTGTACAATCAAAAATATTGTTTGTCATCATGAATTGTCAATGTTAGGTTTAATTTTAATAAACAGAAAACAGATGTGGATTTCAAATATTCGTATAATGGTACATTATTTGTTGAAGAGTTATTAATACTCAACTAATCTGAACCGTCGCATCTCATAATATCAAACTAAGTTTCCAGCAAAATAACGTACATATATCGTATATCTATCGTATATATGTATGTGCATATTTATTATTCTCTAAATTTTTTATTTTATTTTGACGATATCTTAGCTAACAGACGATGAATTTCACAAAATTTCAGCACACTCGTGAAATTTTTCGTTTTTCTAATAAATACCTTAAAAAGGTTTAATTATTGGTTATTACGATAGTCGGATTTAACGACCTAAAGTGACCGGTCCCTTCGATGTCATTATAACCGGTTTCAACTGTATCTTTCTAATGAAGTACTTTACTCCAAAATTTGCAATAACTTTTTCGATAAAAAATTAAATTCTCTACAAAAATGATCCTTTACTATTTTCACGTAAAATGTGTAATTCTCGAGATATTTTGAAAAACAAATTGGGATACTTATCATTTACCATAGTTAGATCCAACTAACAAACAAAGTTTCAATAAAATCCGTCGAGTGGTTCATGAGTTAAACGTGTAACGAAGAATTAAAGGAATTGATAGAAATGGAAAGATAAAAAATCGGAGACAATTTTTTTTCTTTTAAATTAAATCCGAGGGCATACCATTTGCTAAAACTGTTATCTTAGGATAAAACGATCTAATCTAATGCATATCTTTCATTACCCACCATAAACATTTTGAGAACCACCGAACTATAACATATAACATTTACATTAACATTTCTTCTTAAGAAGCCCGCTCGACGATACCCAAACATTGCATTTTGTTGTAATGCACTGCGTGCGTGTTAACTTGTGTGTGTGTGTGTGTGTGTGTGTGTGTGTCACGAGAACATGCAGCGGGATGAAGTGGTGCTGCCACACAGTCCACGTGACCAAATTACGCAACGAGAACATGTATTAGTGGCATATAATGGTACGACGTGAGAGGCATCTCAGAGCGCGTCAGTGGCTACGGAATCGCCTGCTCGAAATTAGCAAATATATCGGTTTTGAATTGAAACAAATATATCGATATGGTTGTACGAAGTTTAATGTTAATTTTTAACATAAAAAACATGTTAACGTGAGGACGAAATTTCATTCTGTGAAAAGTTAATCGGTAACGTAGTAATATTTCATACCAATAGTTTACTGTTAAAATTACTATACCGTATGTTAAAATAATTATAAAACTTAAATAATTATTTTATTAGGTTAGATGAAAAAATTTCATTAATATTTTTATTTATTTACGATGCGTAGGAATGGGGAAAAAATAAAAAAATGCATAGATTGGTTAAAAAAAACTTTGATCCTAGAAATTTTTAACAGCCGACATGGTAAAATTTAAAAGAACGTCTACTATACAATTCAGTATACTGTATAGCAAATTCTATGACGGTGATAGGCCAGATATGAAAAGCAATATAGAAACAATGTAAAATTATAGAGAATGTACGTGAAATTTTCATATGCAAGAAATTAAATGAAAGAATAGCGTATATTACTTTTTCAGAGTAAATAAATTTTAATAGGTAGTATGTTAAAATTTACCGGTATGTCATTGTAATTTTTCATTAACTTTATTTTAAATTCTACCGACTTTTCTGTTAATTTTTGATTCTAAATATTTGATTCTGTCCTCAGAATAATATTTTAAAATATTATTCTCTCCGTGTATAGTACCTACTTTTGAGCACGATTAAAAATGTATTTCGATTTTTTATTTATTTATAATTTTTCTGTCCGTATAGGTACAGTTTTTTGCTATAACTTTAATTTTTTACAAGATTTAAAAAAAGTACCATGTATTTCGCCATCGCTGTAATTTTGTCACCCTTTTTTGCAAAAAAAATTTTGCTTCTCAAAATTTATACATTCACTTTAAATCAGTGTTTCCCAACAGGGGGCAATTCGATTGTTAAGATGGGCAATTCTAAAATGGACTCATCTAGATTTTAAGTTAACCTATGGCGACTCTCAGGAACATGACATGAAATGGCTTTGCAGCAAGCATCAAGCGCTAGAATCTCACTAAATTCAAATAATAAATAATTACTAATATTTAAAATAATATAGAAAAATCTTTCATCAAAATTACTTTGTACTTGAATTTCAGTTCTCCATTATATGTTTTGAAAATTTACTTACTGTGTATGCTCAATAATTTCCTAGTGATTTCTTCCTAAAATCTATCATTCAAGTTGCTTTAGTGAACATTTCAATTATTGAATATTAAAATTTATGTTTATGTTAGGGGGGGGGGGGTATAAGAATTTTAGAAAGGCTTATATGGGGCATAGAACAAAAAAGGTTGGGAAACACTGCTTTAAATCCTTCGAATTTGACATTCTAGTTATGATAATGTAGTAAAATTAAAATACAAATCCCAACTTAATTTTTATTATATGTTAAATTTATTATAATGTGCGCCACTGAGATAACGTCTGGGGTCCATGAGCTCCCTTAAAGATGTTAAAGGGACGTGAAGGGTGAAAATGGAAAGGGGAAACCCACAACACTCAATAACTTGCTCTTATTGGAAACTGCTTCCTCTGTCTTGTCAGGTAACAAGAGGTTTTGATCTTATTTCATTTTGTTTTCTTTGTTTTCTTTGATTTTCCATCAATATATGGTCAAATTTATATAAATAAAAACCCCAGGGGTACTTATAGTAAAAAAAAAAATAAAAATAAAATAAATCATTCTATAAAATCCCTAATTAAGGTTTTAAGTCTAGTACAGTGTAAAAAAAAATTACTTTATGTATTAATTTGTACAATGTAATGGTAGAGCTATTTTTTCATTATTTTGAATAAATTACACGTGAATATATTTATTTTAAAATTTTTATAGTATTTAAAAAGGTTGAAGTTTCGAATAATTAGTTTTTAAAAGGTCTCTATATAGCCAATTGTGTAGAATTTCAATAAATAGAACACTTTCGGCAAGATCTCTCATTTATCGTGTGTTAAAAACTCTATTTTCAATATCCAATTACTCAAAAACCATACGTCCAATATTTCAAATAAAAATTAGTAAAATATATGAGTTATCCATTAAAATTTTAGACTTTTATCTATACATTGCTCTAATGATTGAATAACCGTAAGAAAACATTAAAAATTAAACTTTATAATTTTTTACGTCAAACAAATCAAGTGTAACGATATTATAATTAATAAAGGATGGGCATATCTGTGACTGCATATCTAAACGCTCCAGTGAAGGGTGCTGTTTACACAAGGGGTTGAAGACAAGTCCATTAGCTTTGTTTTGTAGCAATCCCTTAATCAGACCATTAGCGCTCATACTAAAGCCCATAATGGTATTTATACCTATTAACGATAGACTTATCAAAGTTTTCATTATAAGTACGTATCTTATTGCATATTCTATTTAACCCTTAAGTTTTAATATGGAGTCTAACAAATATGTTCTTAATTCATATAGGTATACACAGCAAAAAAACTCAATCTTATTGAAAATTCCAGATGGAAAAATGGCTCAATAAATTTATCTTGTTAATATAACAATAATTCCTCATTATAATAATAAAAAAAAATCTTATTGAGGATATTTTGTTCATTTGAAAAATATATCTTCATATTTATTTAAAAATCTTTTTATGTGTCAAATTATAAAATAATTTATTACACCAACTAACGAAACTCTCAAATAGATTAAACATAATGACTGTATTAATAAATATTTATCCTTATGTTACCTAAAGTAACAAAATATATACTAAAGGGTTTTTTTTAATTACACTATATATTAGATAGTATTCACTTTGTACATTAAACATAAATTTCAATTCTTTGCACTTTATTTTATAGTAGGTATCGAAATTATACACGTGACATAAATTTTAATACTTTATTTTTTTAATGCATAAGGCATCGTTTTAAAATATAGAAAATCACATTAAAAATATCAAATCTATTGGGGCGCAAGAAAGTTATTTAGTTTTTACATTTGGTTAAAATATAGATAATCACAAAAGTCACATTAAAAATATTAAATCTAATTGGGCCAAATGAAGAAGGTTAATAGGTATGTTAGGTAAAGATATAGAAAATCACAAAAATTACAATAAATACGTATAAAATATGTAATTTTTAAATCTGACAGGTCCAAATTTAGGTCAAGTGCAATGTATTTTTTTAATACAAAGTATTTATTTTTAGTGGAAACAATTTATTTAAAGTATATAATTTGTTTTATGTTCAATATGTATGTTTAATGTTGAATAATTAATTATTCATACAGCATATTTGTTATAAGTGAAAAATATTAAATAAAAAGTGTTTATTATTAAAAATAAAACGGGCAAGTGCGTGTTGGGCACGCACATGATAGGGTTTCGTAGTCATTCTCACTACGATTTATAAAAAAGTGTCATTTCAAAATTTTCGTGACTGAATGGTTAAAATCAGAAAGTCATTTGACTTTTACTGCATTTTAGGAGACCTATTAAATGACACCCCACTCAATGGGGTAAATGAATAAAATGTGAGTTCCCTTTTTAATCTATGACAGGGGGGTCCAAAATATTTTTGACAATATTCGTTATACTTTTTCAATGAAAGTACTAATTAAAAGCTATATTCTGAATTTTTTTCAGATTTTTTGAATTGATTGTTTAGAAAATAGAGGGGGGGGGGGGGGCTTTTATAATGACTTTGGAGAGCAAATACATCGTGATTGAAGGGTTAAAATCAAAAGGTTCTGATACATTTTAGGAGACCCTCTTAACGATACCCCACTCAATGGGATAAGTGAATTTAAAAAAAAACTTCTCATTTTATGGAAGGGGGTCTAAAAAATATATTTTATTTTTTCAAAAATTTTATCACTTCTGTTTTTGGGGCATCAATCTGCAACCGTATATCAAATTTCATCTTCTTATGTCAAAATTTTTCAGGACGAACGTACATGGAGAAACTATAAGGGTTCCTAGTTTTCTACGGAACCCTAAAATTCAATTTCAATACAACCCTTTACTAAATCCTGGGCAAAGATATATCTATTAAAAAACATTTAAATCGGATAAAACGTTTCGTTTTATAATATGTTAGTATACATAATTATTTGACAAGATCTCCTTTAACAAGTCACCACGGAAGCCTCAATATCTAAATTTAAATATTCTCACCACAGTTCCATTAGAAACAAAAAATATACATAACATATATTCTTATTAAATAACTTGAAAACATTCATAGCACGTCTTTGGTATTTTTTTCAGTTTTATTCAAAACAGTGTGAACTTTTTAAGTTAGTTAAGTTATAAAGAGATTTGACTAAAAAAGATGGTCTTCTTTAGAAGTTGACAGCGAGTAAAAACCCCAACCCTAATTCTCGACTACGTCTTGGCATACAAAGTGCTCATTTCTCTACCCGGTGCATTGTAGGCTAAACATTTTTTTTATACAGAGACAAATTATATTAGTTATTTTGTTAGGGGATCATTCTATTGTGTCCATTAGTGTTTTGAGTACAAGCGAGAATTCAAAATTTGAATAATATGACATTATTAACTTACTGTTTATGTAATTTGTGTATATTTTTTTAACAAACGATATGTGAGGGACCTTATTTTGAAACTAGTTGAAATTAAATTAACATGTGATGTTTTTTTTAAATAAAATGGAATGTGTTATTGACATATAATATGTATATAAAGAAAATTATTTTTGTGATTTTGTTACATTTATTTTAATTAGAAAACAAGTAATTTGGCGTTATGAATTTTTCGGTTACGTAAACGATTTTCTTTTTTTTATTTGCGAATTTTAATGTTTAAATAAATATGATTTTAATGAAAATTTTAGATTTCGTTAAAAGTATATTTTTGTATAGAAAATGATGTGAAAAGTTGAAATTTTCAAATCGCAGGTCTGTATCTCAAATCGTTCTCGAGATATGATCTCTCAAAGTTTAAATTTTTTGATAATTTTAGAGAAAAATAGCTGTAACTTTTCGACGTGTGGTCGGAATTGATTCCTGTTGACAGATTTGAAATCAGCGTGTAAAAATCTATATAATGACATGTATAATACTTAAAAATCAGAGAAATTTTGAATGGCCATATCTCAAAAACGGTTTGAGATACAAACCTGCGGTTTAAAAATTTCAACTTCTCACGTTATTTTCTATATAATAAACATACTTTAAAGGAGATTTAAAATTCAAACATTTTTAGTCAATTTTCATGGTTTTTAATTCTTTTCATAGAAATTTCATAAAAAAATTAAACATTTCATAGAAATATCAACTCAATTATATTTTGAAAGTTAATGTATAACACAATTTATTAAATTTTGTCACATACGTGAGTAGAAAATACAATTCGCGAGCAAAAATTACTCGCCCAACATAATCCTGGGTGACTGGGTGGTACCGAAATTCGTTTAATTTGTATATACATTATACATATGTATACTCATGAAATTAAAACGTTGGTTTATTTGTATATAATATAAAATTGATGATGATAATTAATTCTGTATGAAAGAGAGAGGTCAATATTTCACGATGATAATTACAATGTAAAGTTATATTTCGTATATTATAGTACCTATATTTAATATAGCATTTAATTATTGATCGTAATTGCCAACTGTCACAGATCTTATCGTATATAAAAAAACTTTATATAGTTAAACGATTTAATGGTAACTAAACAGACAAATCGAACGACAGACACACATACATTATTGCGAAAATAGTTATAATGGATTTAGATAGGAAATATCAAAATAAATAATTCTGCTTGACAATAGTTATACGATATTCATGTACAAGTACATATATTTTATATACTTGCTCGGGAAAAAATTGTAGATCTGCAGATATCTATTCAATTCAGATCTCGATAAATCTGCATTTTGAGACAATATTATATTTTCACAAGATCTGCAATGGTCTACAAAGATCTACAACGATCTACAAAGATCTCTAAAGATCACTGTAACGTTGAGCATTAATGAAAAGTTTTAATCTCTATCTCGATCTACAACGATCTTTGTAGATTGCTTTTGATCTCTGCAGATCTACATTTTTTCCCGAGTGGGTATAAGAAAGAAAAAAAAATGAAATTATGGGTTGATAAAATATATTTTTTAGTTCCTCGTACAAAATGTATGTAAGTGTGTCCGTCCGTACACAGAAATAGATTACAAACGCCACATCAATACAACATTTAATCAATCTATTCCTAGCACTCTGTCAATCTAGTATTAAGAACCTTTTTCATCAGTGATTTGCTTAAGAAAAATTCTAGTTGACAACTGATCTGTTAATGTATGTACAAATGTACAATGTACATACAATGTATTTTTTTGAAATATATAGATATTTTTACTCTACATAATTATTTATTACATTACCGCCCAGTATTATCAACTTTAACTAATTGTAAATGCTACTTTAACTAACTGGGCATTTAGCGCTAAAGGAGCTTTAAATTAGTTGATAATACCGGGCATATATTGTTTAATATTTAACTGTTTAGGCAGCGTATTGAAAAAGAGCGCATTGACGGCAACTTTTTTTGACTTGATTTACACAGAAAAAAACTCGATCTTATCGAAAATGTGAGATTGAAAAATCCTTAATAAATTTATCTTGTTAATATAACAATATTTCCTCAATATAATAATGGAAAAAAATCTTATTGAGGATATTTTATTCATTTGAAAAATATAATCTTCATGTTTATCTAAAAATCTTTTTATTTGTCAAATTAATAAATAATTTATTACACCAACTAACGAAACTTTCAAATAGATTAAACATAATGGTTGTATTAATACATATTTATCAATGTGAATATTTTTGCACCACCCAACTAGTGAATGTGTAATTTTCGATATAGTAAATTCAGTGATGTCATTTATAAAATATTTTTTTGTATTTAAAATATATGTTTTCAATACGAAACAAAATTTTCACCGTGATAAGAACATTGTTAGTAATAGTATACATGTATCAATAAGATAAACGTGGATATTTCCATACTGGTATAAAATTATCATATTAACAAACAACCTCTATCAGAGCCAAATCGATCACGGATTTTTTACATTGATCACATTTTTTAACATATCGACAAATTATTTTTTTCTGTGTGTTATTACGTCACTGCTTATTCCTTCCTTATGTTACCGAACGTAACAAACAATATACTAGAAACTGAGCAAATAACAGATCTAATAATTAAAAAAAAACACGTAAATCGGATAAGTGGTTCTCGGGTGATAAGCACACTAACGGACAGACAGATAGATAGACGTTTGGTTTTATAATATATTAAAGATTATAATATACCACAAAAATATTGAAAGGCCTGACATTAAACGATGCTATTTTTGTGGTTGAACATATCTACACGTTTCGCATATAAAACACTTTGAAAAGGTATCAAGTTATATACTCCATCGATACAAAGCCGTATATATTAAAGTTCTAAGTATCCTTGAATACTGAACGCCCTCTTTACAGTGTATAATGACCGGCCTAGTGGAGAGAAGACGCTCAATATCTCCCTTTACGTGAATGCTTTTTGAAATATGATACAATTTTCTGAATCGCGAATTTAGATTTAATTAAAAACGAAATATTACGGACTGACTTTCTGAGAAAATTTACCTGCTATACTAAATCGTGGATAAAATGTTTTAAATATTCTATAATAATGGTTTTTACTAGCAATGTAAAATATATTTTAAATAAAACTAAGTGAAATGATCCGGTGTTATATTACCCGGAAATTTCAAATAGAAATATTCACTGCTCAGTTGTTTTGAATGATAGCGTGCGAATATGTACCCTATACAGGGTGATTCAGCACTGTCGTGCCAAACTTAAACCATAGATTGAGAAAAATATTTTAAGCAAAAAACTTCCAATAAACATGTGTCCGGAAATTTTTGGTTAGGGAACTACAGCCCACCAAAGATTTTCATCAAAATGAGTTTTTATTTAATATCTAGATAACCCTTTGTGATAAAATTATGAAATTTGGTATTCTGTTTAGTAATAATAAGTGTTATTGATTTCTCATATTAAACAATTATAATTTAGACCGGGGATGTATGGGGCCTGTGGGCCCATCAATTTTTATCTAGTATTTTTTGTTCTTTCATTTTTTTATAAAGTTGGGTACTTATTTAAGGTTATATGACACAAAATACGTAAAAATATACTTTGCTTATTTGTCATAGGATAAACCGTTTTCGAGTAATATCGATAGAAAAGAAAGCATGCAGAATTTAACTTAATGCGGATGCTCCAAATTACAAAAAATAAATTTATATTCTTGTTCTATGATTAAAAGTAGGAAAAAAAGTTCATATAAAGAAACCTCCTAATATGAATCCTCTAAGATCTATAGCCAGTTGTATTACTGTATTATGTACTTACTTTAATAATTTGACTAAAAAACGAAACTAAAAATGACTATTTGTTGATAAGGATGCATTTTTTGAGGTATACTTATGTTACTTTTTGTCTTAATTTTTATCATAGAACAAGAATATAAATGTATTATTTGTAATTTGAAGCATCTCTATTAAGTTAAATTCTGCATGCTTTCTTTTCCATCGATATTCCTCGAAAACGGTTTATCCTATGACAAATAAGTAAAGTATGTTTTTGTGTATTTTGTATCATATAACCTTAAATAAGTGCCCAACTTTATAAAAATATTAAAGAACAAAAAATACTAGATTAAAATCGATGTGCCCACTAACCCCATACATCTCTAGTCTAAATTATAACTAGTTAATATGAGTAATCGATAACACTTATTAATACTAAACAGAATACCAAATTTCATAATTTTATCACAAAGGGTTCTCTAGATATTAAATAAAAACTCATTTTTAGTAAAATCTTTGGAGGCCTGTAGTTCCCTCACGAAAAATTTCCGGACACATGTTCATTAGAAGTTTTTTGCTTATAATATTTTTCTTAATCTACGGTTTAAGTTTGGCACGACAGTGCTGAATCACCCTGTATACAGAAAAAAAACGAACTTCATTTGAAAAATATATCTTCATGTTTATCTAAAAATCTTTTCATTTGTCAAATTAATAAATAATATATTACATCAACTATAACGAAACTCTCAAATAGATTAAACATAATGGTTGTATTAATAAATATTTATCAGTGTGAATATTTTTTACACCACCCAACTAGTGGAAAAGGCAATTTTCGATATGGTAAATTCAGTGATGTCATTAATTAAGTATTTTTTTGTATTTAAAATATATGTTTTCAATACGAAACAAAATTTTCACTGTGATAAAAATATTGTTAGCAATAATATACATTTATCTGTAAGATAAACGTGGATATATCCATATTGGTAAAAAAATTATTTATACAACCTCTATCGAAGCCAAATCGATCACGAATTTTGTACATTGATTACATTTTTCAACACATAGACAAATTATTTTTTTCTATGTAGTACTTCTGAGATTTTAAGGAACACGTTGGTGCAAGTTTTATTAAAATCAGTCCAGTAGTTTTTGAGATTACTTCGGTCTAACATACAAATTAAAAATTATACGTTTTTTTAATAGCAGTAATTATTAGCTGAGGTATCAAATTTCAAAATTAATTAAGTACTTATTTTGTAAAATTTTCATAAATTGTTAACAGTTTTTTTAATGTTTTTGACCAATCTTGGGGACGAATTTTAAAACTACAGTGAAACCTGGATAACTGGAATCTCAAAGGACCAGTTATTTTATCCCACTTAAAGGGATGTCCCATTTACCCAGTTATATAGAGGTGCAAATATAGAAGTGACGAGACCTCAATATGAATTCTAGTTATAGAAGTTTCCCACTTATCCAAGTCCCAGTCCCACTTAATGAAGTATCACTGTATTTGTTAATTTTGTTTGAACTGGATATAATTAAATTCTACACCAGGAAGTGACATATATATTAATTAATATTTTTTTGTTATTTATGTATAGAATTATAAACTGCTATTTACTTTATGGGTACAAATAAATGTAATTAACAAATACCTTTGTATTTTAGTAATTAATAATACTAGTGTAAGGTTTCTTTAGTTATTGAAACCGTTTTGAAGTCACCGCGTTCGTTATTCATTCTGTGATATATTTACTGCGTATATAGGTATCGAGTTTCTATGCAGTATCGATTTCATTATTTTTGAAGTTGTGTAAATTTATAATTGATTCGAATCTGGTGGAGGCGAGTTTGTAAATATATTTGTTGAATTTTATCACAGTAATTTAGATTTATATGTATATATCTTTATTAAAACTCGTTTTAAAGGTAAAAAATTTACTTGAGACAATAAATCCTTATTTTGTATACAACGAAAATAATATAATCTTAAAATAAGAATTATTTCTTAATACATCTACATCAGTGGCGTAGTTACAGGGGGGATTAAGGGGATCAATCCCCCCATGAATCTACGAAAATAATAAAATGATAATGATATAAGAGTATTTTTTCAATAATTAATACATCTATATGAAGAATATAACCAATTTTTGTACTTTGCACCACATAAAAGATGATTTTCATATACAATAATGAAAAATGTAACTATGAGATTTAATACTAATGTACATAAGTCATATCCCCCCATCGCAAGAAGCTATATACGGCTTTGATGTATATTATTATTTTTTCTTATAAAAGTATTTTCTTATAATAAGAAAATATATGAGTCAACGTTTCTACCTGTTTAGGCACCTTAACCCTTCAGCCCTGGATTTTTATGAAACAAAATAAATTTGTTTTGCATTTATTACTCTACCTGCAGAAATATTGATTTTGAACTAGTTTATTTTATTGGGGTGTAAAAACTAGAAAATTATGGAAAATGCTATCACCAGGTCTTTACGATAAAAATTCAATAAAAACAAGTATATTTTTCATTTATATAAACACCTGTATCTGCCAAAATGAATGGATTTTGATGTTCCAAAACGCATCTTAAAGTTGACACTAATTTTTGAATATTTCGATTTTTGTATCGCTTCCCACTACTCCTTGAGAGATTTCAGAAAAGTGAAAGAAGCCAAAAATTTAATAATTCATAATTGGCGTGCCAAAATTTTACAGTAGGTTGAAAGAATTATTAATAAGAGAGTTACAGTCCCCTAAAAAAATAATTTTGGAAAATATCTATAACTCTCTTACGAAAAATTTTCGGACACATGTTCAAATAATGTTTTTTTGCTCAAAATAGTTCCTTCAACCTACTGTTGAAGTTTGGCACACCAATTTTGAATTATCCTGAATTAATAAATTTTAAGCTTCTTTCACTTTTCTGAAATCTCTCAAGAAGTATTGGGAAGCGATAAAAAAAATCGAATAAAAGGTACAAAAACTAGAAAGTGTCAGCTTTAAAATATGTTTTAAAACATCAAAATCCATTCAATTTTTACAAAGATACAGCTGTTTAAAGAAAAATTGAAAAATCAAAAGCATTTTACGTGTTAATATTCGATCGCTCGGTGGCACGGGTTAATAATATCCAATCACTTTAAAATGTTGTATACATTATTTTTTTCTTACCTTTAAGAAATTTGAGGGGTGACCTTAAAGAAATCCGAAAATAAGAAAATTAATAACCACCCTAGTAAATAATTTGCGATAAATAAGAATAATGTATAATAATAACTTTATTTCGTGAATCGTTCCCATACACGATATGAAATACGTCAGACAAGAAAAGGTAAATATACAATGTGACAAATAAAAGAAAAATATTAAATTAACATAATTGCAATGTGAAGAATATGTATCTATAATCATTGTTCATCCTTACTGTAAAGATTTTTAGTTAATAATTTGTTTGTAAGAGGTTTATTATAAATATAATTTATATCCCCAGGTAATACAGGATCTAATGCGCTAGTTAGGAAGATATATAAAGGTTATAAAAAAGTAATAATTGTTATAGGCACTTAAATTCTGCAAAAATAAAAATATGTATAACTATGTGTATATGTATATATGAAAAACAAAAACCACATTGCTATCTAAGCAACCCCTCATCTATCGACCGAATCTTCTACCCTAGAAACGGGTTCTTGAGATACAGAGGGAGAGATATCGACTGGATGCTGCGAGTCTCGTCATAACAAACAAAAACTATTCACGACTTCCGGTATACACACTATCAGTCGGCGCCACCGAAATCGTCGTGGCGCCTCGACGTCTCGCCTGCCCGGAGCCGGCAGACAACCCCGGAGTCGACAGAGACACCCGGAGTCGCAGATACCCGGAGCCGAACTTTTTATATCGTTCAGTTTTATGTATCTGTATCTGATCAGAAGTGCTTGAAACTGCTGTAAAAAATAGTTTTATTAGTTCAAATTAATCTGTGGATGAAATTTATTACTTATAATATTTTTGACGGTTTTATCTAATAAACATATTATACATTTTTACTTTGGGCTTCAAATAAATAAGTATGTAATTTCGTTGGTATTTCTAATTCGATTTTTTTCTGGCACCAGTCTTGGATCATACCTTAGCGTTGGACACCTATTTAATAAAATGTTCTAAATTAAAATTATTTGTTGATATTTGATTACTCTGCCATTACTGAATCATAACATAATATATAGACACTTAACTGTAAAATAGCTTAATTTGATGACAATCGGTCAATGGGTGTCTAAATTGTGGACATTTATGTCCGGTATTATAAAGGACCTATACCAAATATGCTAGCTTGCTAGCATTCATAAATGAGGTTATTAATTTTGTTATAGTATCTATGGATTAGTTATGGTATTTAGAGCAGTGATACTTCAACACAGTTGGCGACTCTGACCGTATAAAATAATTTTCATAATAGCACCACTGTTTTAATACCGTTGGTGTTTACATACAACGCTTGCGCGAAATCTGTCAACGTCATCACAAAACTTCAAGAGAACTGTCATATAAGTTTGATATCTCATTTGAGAGTGCAAGCAAGCTTGCAAATTTGCTAGCCCCTTATAATAACGGACATATAATAATTATATTATCATAGCATTTGCTTTACATTGTTTCAAATTTTACGATTTTTAGGGTTCCGTAGAAAACTAGGAACCCTTATAGTTTCTCTATGTCCGTCCGTCCGTCCGTCTTCAAAAATTTTGAGATAATAAGATGAAATTTGGTATACGGTCGTAGATTGATGACCCAAAAACATAAATAATAAGATTTTTGAAATTAAAAATTTTTTTCATAAAATGAAAAGTGTTTTAAAAAAAAAATTTTCACCTACACCATTGAGTGGGGTGTCGTTAGAAAGGTCTCCAAAAATGGAACAAAAAATGTATCAGAACTTTTTGATTTTAACCTTTTAATCACGATGTATTTGCTCTCCAAAGTCGTTAAAAAAGCGTCCCCCCCTCTATTTTCTAAATTATCAATTTAAAAAATCTGAAAAAATTCCAGAATGTAGCTTTTAATTAGTACTTTCATTGAAAATTATAACGAACATTGTCAAAAATATTTTGGACCCCCCTTTCATAGACTGAAAATTGAACTTACATTTTTTTCCCACTTACCCTATTGAGTGGGGTGTCATTTAATAGGTCTCCTAAAATGCAATAAAAAATGTCAAATAACTTTTTGATTTTAACCCTTCAGTCGCGATATATTTGCTTTTTAATGTCGCTATCAGAGCGTCCCCCCCCCCTCTATTTTCTAAACTATCGATTTAAAAAATCTGAAAAAAATTCAGAATGTAGCTTTTAATTAGTACTTTCACTGAAAATTATAACGAACATTGTCAAAAATATTTTGGACCCCCCTATCATAGATTGAAAAGTGAAGACAATTTTTTTCATTTACCCCGTTGAGTGGGGTGTCGTTTGATAGGTCTCTTGAAATCCAATAATAAAAGCCAAATGACTTTTTGATTTTAACCCTTCGGCCACGAAAATTTTGAAAAAACTTTTTTTTATAAATCGTTGTATTGTAGTACTTAGGTATCATTTTGTAATAATTAGCAAGTGTCTATCACCGAGTACCCATTACTGGTTTTACTTTACGTTATCTATTACCGGAGAAAAACTTAAACGGCTATTATTTAAAAATTAAACTATATTTGTGGACTTTGATAATTAAATTGATTTAATAGAGGTACAGTCAACTTTATATGTGATCAGCCAGTTTGTGTTTGAATTCGTTTAACACAGACTTTATAGGCTCCTCCTATTTGAATATTATAATACATATTTAAATCATTTCTCCATGTATCAAACAAAGACAAATATTTTGAAATTAATTTGCTAGATAAAGAAGTATTTTTTGTTTATAGTGCTGTTATATTTTTATGCTTTTACATTATCGTGTAATCTATTAAAAATCGTATAACAAAATTTTTTTAGCAATAAATATTTGATATTCTAAATATTAGTATTTAACCCTTCCACTACGCAATACGCTTTGAGATTTCGTGATCGCTGTGCACGTATTTCGATGAGATTATGTGTGTACAAAAATATTTACGTATTTTTGAGAAGAGGGGGGGGGGGTAATAGAATAGATAGAAACCAAGATTTTAAATCTTAAATTTTATAGTTTATAAATCAAGTATTTGAGAGTAGAAAAATCTGTTCTATTGTTTACGGTTTTAGGATTCTGTACGGTTGCTACACGGCAGGATTTATCCTTAAGGATTTGCTTCTAAATCGTCCTGGTAATAAAGGAGATTTAGTTGTCGAGGGTTGCAGCTGTTCACGTCGTCCGCGTTCTATATCTTTCTCTTTCTCACTCTTAGTTTGTATCGATGTTTAACAGTTGATTACTCCGCGTTACTCCTATACATATTGTTCGTGAAATCTTCTTAAAAAGCACATATGAATATAATATATAATCTTCTTGATTTTGAGCCGTTTCATACGAATGGTTTTCTCCCTTGTTTGTTAATTCTTTGAGTTCTTTAAACGAATTATTATGGCTTTAGAATATAAATACGTATACAACAAACGAAAGCCCCCCCCCTACCCCCCCTCCAAGTAAATTGATGCAAGATTTGTGAAAAAAATATCGATAATTTTTTTATCTACAAGTTTTTCCCCCTTCCTTATAAAATTACTTACGGACGCTCCTGCTTGTAATTGTGAATTAAATATAGTTTTTTTTTTTTTAATTTTGTATCACTTATAGGCCCGGTTTCTCAATATGAGTTTAAACTACAGCTTTTCTCAATGTAAGTTTAACGTAATCTAACATTTAATTTTCTTCTGTAGGCTTTCGTGGCCGTTGTCCATAGTAGCTAACTTTTTGGGCTGTTGTCCACGTTGTCTTGTTTTTAAACTTGACGTTTCGACTCTCATGTCGGAGTCTTCTTCAGAAGTGATTCTGATTTCACTTCTGAAGAAGACTCCGACATGAGAGTCGAAACGTCAAGTTTAAAAACAAGACAACGTGGACAACAACCCGAAAAGTTAGCTACTATCTAAAGTTTAACTCTTGCACATGCACAGTAAAGCTGAACGTCCTTCTTAGCTTTAACATGATGCGCTTTTTATTATGTCAAAATAATTCAAGAATAGTTAATCAGTTGTTTTCAAAGCATTACTACGTCAATTCTAAAAAACAATCACAGCTATGATACATATTATGAGGTAAAAAATTGTCATATTTAGTGAATTGTTCATTTACAAATTGAGAATAAGTTTATAATAAACAGTAATCATTGATTGATAACAACTGATTAACTAATCATTAATTATTTTGCTTTGTGAAACCCGAGGTAAATGTGATAAAAATGAGTTAATTTTAGTAAAAGAGAACAGGGTACATTACTAGAACTTATAAAAGAATATAGTGCTAACTAGAGAATGTAAAAGAAATCGGATGTCAGTACCTATTTGGGCTAGAAAAATAAATTTTGGTTAAACATAAATGCTATTTTGAAATTTTGAAAACATCGAAGCATGAAATTAGCTATAAAAAATTAAATATGGTATGACAGATAGCCGATAATGTCAATAGTTAAAATACACACTATTATGTTAGACGAGTACCTATACATACTTCTATGCCACTCATTAAATTTATTACAGATAATATTACGAAACAGCGTCAAATACATACATTATTTATTTTTGATTGTTTACAATTTTTGTCAACAAATTTTATGTTGTGCAGAACGTATCTACCGTGTAAATCGGGGGATAGGTGTAATTATAATTTTTAACTGGACATTGATAAACAAATGTATAGTTAAACTTCAGTTTAACTGGAACATGTGTTTTAAATTTTTGCTTATTTATAACATTTTTCTCTATAGCGTAGACAGCATTTTCTATAAGCTTTTACTGCAAATGTATGACATGTAATATTGAGTTTAATACATTTTGAAGCATCGTTAGCGAGTAGAACAAAAGTCTAACAATGGTAGGATCAATGGGAAACTAAACGACATAGCGTAATCTGACAGCGGCCCGTCAGGCTGTCGGCAAGTGCACACACATACATACACACACTCGCACATGAAGGGGCCCAATGCTTGTTTGTGTTCATGTCTCAGAGCTTCTTTGATGACGGATGTAACATGTTTTAAAATAAAAGAAAAAAACGGTTTTATGAACAATGACAGAACATAGATTTTTGTAATATCTATGTACATATGTACCGATTGCATTTTTATACAAGCTTTTAGACTTCCGCGGTGATTCGATATGATTTTTGGCTTCTTGGTATCGATGTGGCTTATACCCAAAAATCAAAAACAATATTTTGTACAGTACATTGTTATTTGAGGTATTTTTAACCGACATTTATTTTTTATATATATGTTCAAGCATATTTCAAATATGCACCGATTTGGACGATTTTTTGTTTGTTTAAAAAAGTATTCCAAGGTGATCCCATATAAATTTTATCAGAATCTGACCATGGATTATAAAGGAAAAATTAAATAAAAAGTTATTAACAAAAAAATAAATATAAAAACAGTCGGTGTCAAACTTTTTTAAGAAAGAAAAAAGTTAATTCAGTGTTTTTGAAGGTTGTTTTAAGGGTTTCGTAGAAAACTATGAATCCTTATTCTTTCCATGTCCATCCGTCCGTCTGTCTTGTTAAAATTTTGACATAATAAGATGAAATTTGGTATACGATCGTAAATTGATGCCCCCAAAACAGAAATTATAAGATTTTTGAAAAAAAAAATCTTTTAAGCCCCTCTTCCATAAAATGAAGTGTTTAAAAAAAATCATCTACCCCATTGAGTGAGGTATCGTTAGAAATGTCTCCTAAAATGCAACAAAAAACGTATCAGGACCTTTTGATTTTAACCCTTCAATCACGATATATTTGCTCTTCAAAAAATCTGAAAAAATTCCAGAATGTAGCTTTTAATCAGTACTTTCACTGAAAATTATAACGAACATTGTCAAAAATATTTTGGACCCCCCTTTCATAAACTGAAAAGTGAACTCACATTTTTTTTCATTTACCCCATTGAGCGGGGTGTCATTTGATAGGTCTCCTAAAATGCAAATAGTAAAAGTCAAATGATTTTTTGATTTTAACCCTTCAGTCACGAAAATTTTGAAATAATTCTTTTTTATAAATCGTAGTGAGAATGACTACAGAACCCTATCATACCCAACACGCACTTGCCCGTTTTGTTTTTTGCAGATTTTTCTATATACAATTTTTTTAATATCAATGAATACATAAATTACGAAACAAAAAATTAATTAACACTATAACATCAGATATGAATTCTTCGAATAAAATTACACCATTAACATAAACTTTTTCTCTAGTTCATGCTTCAAAACGCTTCTAGCTTATTGAAATAAAAACTGTATGCACAGTAGATAGTGAGTAATAATATTTAAAAAACCGATCTTCGATCTTTGTTGATGAACAGCGCCCGAGGAATCGCTGACTATGAGATAAATATTTAACTGCTGTCAACAGAGGGCGCGCAGTAGCAAACTTGTACGGTGGCTCCATCTCTTGTGTCAATACTCATCTCATAGCCAACTTTTGGTTTTATTGCGAATGTCAGATATAATTAAACTCTCTCTCGCCTGTTCTGTGGATATACCCCCACTCCTTTATCTCATCCCCCCTCTCATTCACTCCGTAATACTTTGTTAATGTGTAATTATGATTGATTACATATTAATTGTTTTAGAAGTTTGAAAAGTGTTGAATTAGTTAATGTAAATGAAAAAGTTTACATGTAATTTTTTGTTCAGAATTTGTTATGTTTTAATATAATATACAGGGTGATTTACAACTAGTGTAAAAAATTTAACAGAAGATCGAGGATGTTATTTTAAGTAAAAAACCTTGTGAGAACATTGTCCGAAAATTCTTCGTTAGGGAGCTACAGCCTTTCAAAGATTTTGCTTAAAATTAGTGTTTATTTAATAACTAGAGAACCCTCAATGATACAGTTATGAATATTGATAACCGGTTTAGTATTAATACGTGTTATCGATTTCCATTATCAAACAATAAGAATTTAGACCAGGGGTGTATGAGGCCAGTAGGCCCACTCATTTTTATCAAGTATTTTTTTGTTCTTTATTAACTTCCCAATAGGGAGTTATTGTAATTGGTCCGAAAATCGAAATCAAAAATTTTAACATATTTTCATGTTTCAAGGGCATTAGAGTATATTGACACTATTTTTAGAAAAATGTCTGTGTGTGTGTGTGTGTGTGTGTGTGTGTATGTACGTACGTACGTACGTGTCATTTTTTTCCGGGACGAAATCTCGCGAACAAAAAATGCTATTGACTTCGTTGGGGTGCTAATCGAAGCGTCTTGACGTAAATATGATCTGAAAGAAAGGATTTTTCGAAATTTAACCCCTACGGGGGTAAAAAGGGTGTTTTTTTTTCATTTTTATTTTTTTTCTTGGTCGAATTTAGTCGGAACTTAGAATAAATACTATACAATACAAATAATGAAACGTGTATTTCAGTATTTATTTTTTATATGGGTCCAAACAGCCATTAAAGGGATGAAAACCACCATCAAAATTTGAATTTCATACTAATAAATACATCTAATAATTCATGTTGCCTTGGAAACAACACAATTCAAAATTCAAACTGTCAGATTAGTTTTTCTAAAAATGTGCATTATATTATTGACATTATTAGGATATTAGAAAACTAATATTCATAATACAAAGGGTGAGTTTTATTTCTGATAAATTCCATTAAAATTTATCATATACATATTAAAAAAACAAATATTTACAAACTATAACATAGTAATATTAATTATGGAAACAATAAGTAATCAGTATTCAAGTATTGTAAGTCATACCATGTTGGGAAGTTGATTGTGTTGACCTAAAGGATCGCACCCCACAGCATTATACGTTATATAGTTTAATTTTATATCCCCGGGTAAAATTGGATCCGACAGCTAGTTTTTTCCCTAGGTTTGGGTACTTGTGAAAGATATGACATAAAAGACACAAAAATATACACCCGTTTTCGAGAAATATTGATAAAAATAAAGTACTGCCGAATTGTACTAAATACGGATGCTTCAAAATACCCCAAATAAATTTATATTCTTGTTCTATGATTAAAAATAAGAAACAAGATAATAAAAAATAAAACTCCAAATTCTTGTCATCATAGAATTATAGCAGGTTATAACTGTTAAAAAATCATGTTAAAAATGAAACTATAAATGACTATTTGTTGATAAAAATGCAGTTTTAGAGGTATATTTATATTACCTTTTTATCTTATTTTTAATCATAGAACAAGAATATAAGCTTACTTTGTATAATTTGAAGCATCCGTATTAAGTAAAATTCTGCAATACTTTCTTTTTCTCAATATTTCTCAAAAACAGTAGGTCTATAATAAATTAATAAAGTATATTTTTGTGTGTTTTGTGTCATATAATCTTCGGACGCATGTTCATACAAACTTTTTTGCTTAAAATAATGTCCTCGATCTACTGTTAATTTTTTTTACACTAGTTGTAAATCACCCTGTATAATATACAAGTTATTTTTTGTTTGACATTTCATGAATTTAATTGAATCAGTGAAATGAAAAACAGTACAAAGCCCCTATACTCGAGCTCACTTGATTCGAGTTTTTCGTTCGAGATTTTAAATATCGCATGCCCATGAGTAGCCGATAATATGCAACAACAAAAATTCACAGAAATTTGAATAGGTGATTTAGAAGGTATTTATCATGCCGAAACCGAATTCGTTGTCCAAATGATTCCATCACGTCAAGTTTTTAGATATCCGAACCTAAAATTCACAAAAATTACGATTTTGGCAATGTTGGGGAATTTATTACTAAGTAGGTCATTTTTTTCTGAAGTTTTCTTTGAAGATTTCGAATAGTACTATCTTTTCTCTTTAAAATTTAAAACGTTTTACTATGCGATTTTTCTTTACCGAAATATATCTTTGAAGATATATGTAGTAAAGTTCATTGTATCTACTATACTACACTCTATTAACAAAAATATCATACTTATCTTCAAAGTAGTACATCTCGGCTAAAAAAAATCGTACAGTAAAAAGTTAAAACTCATTTTAAAGAGGAAAGATAATACTATTTGTTAGGTACCCTATAATATACAGGGTGATTCAGCACTGTCGTGCCAAACTTAAACTATAGATTGAGAAAAATATTTTAAGCAAAAAACTTCCAATAAACATGTGTCCGGAAATTTTTGGTTAGGGAACTAGAGCCCACCAAAGATTTTCATCAAAATGAGTTTTTATTTAATATCTGGATAACCCTTTGTGATAAAAATATGAAATTTGGTATTCTGTTTAGTAATAATAAGTGTTATCGATTTCTCTTATAAAACAATTATAATTTAGACCGGGGATGTATGGGGCCTGTGGGCCCATCAATTTTTATGTAGTATTTTTTGTTCTTTAATTTTTTTATAAAGTTGGGTACTTATTTAAAGTTATATGACACAAAATACGTAAAAATATACTTTGCTTATTTGTCATAGGATAAACCGTTTTCGAGTAATATTGATAGAAAAGAAAGCATGCAGAATTTAACTTAATACGGATGCTCCAAATTACAAAAAATAAATTTATATTCTTGTTCTATGATTAAAGGTAGGAAAAAAAGTTCATATAAAGAAACCTCCTAATATGAATCCTCTAAGATCTATAGCCAGTTGTAATACTGTATTATGTACTTTAATAAATTTGACTAAAAAACGAAACTAAAAATGGCCATTTGTTGATAAGGATGCATTTTTTGAGGTATACTTATGTTAACTTTTTGTCTTAATTTTTATCATAGAACAAGAATATAAATTTATTATTTGTAATTTGAAGCATCCGTATTAAGTTAAATTCTGCATGATTTCTTTTCCATCGATATTCCTCGAAAACGGTTTATCCTATGACAAATAAGTAAAGTGTGTTTTTGTGTATTTTGTATCATATAACCTTAAATAAGTGACCAATTTTATAAAAATATTAAAGAACAAAAAATACTAGATTAAAATCGATGGGCCCACTGACCCCATACATCCCTAGTCTAAATTATAACTAGTTAATATGTGTAATAGATAACACTTATTAATACTAAACAGAATACCAAATTTCATAATTTTATCACAAAGGGTTCTCTAGATATTAAATAAAAACTCATTTTTAGTAAAATCTTTGGAGGCCTGTAGTTCCCTCACGAAAAATTTCCGGACACATGTTCATTAGAAGTTTTTTGCTTAAAATATTTTTCTTAATCTACGGTTTAAGTTTGGCACGACAGTGCTGAATCACCCTGTATATGAAGAAAATATTTTCAGTTACCAAATCTACTCTTGAAATTTTTTATATAAAAATAATTAATTACATGTTGTATTAAGACATATTACAGCCATAATTTTCATTAAAAAATATATCGAACTAACCCACCCCCTCTTCCCTACTTATTTATATTACATAGAACATATTTATTTACATTGTATTTTGTCTTGCATTGTAGAACATCCGTACATAACAATAAATGTAAAAAAACGTTTTGTTAAAATCCCCGCAAGTGAAGCGCGAGCACGCCCGGGCGATGTTGACGGCTCTAAGCGCTCCTGAACAGGTCCACGTAATCCCACAGGACACAGATCCTGCTTGTTGTAAACACGTACAAAGAAACATAGGTACATGGTTGGTACATATTGTATATACAGGGTGTCATTGTTTAAACAGTACACTACATTTTAGATTACTTATAAGTAAATATATCATTGCTTAAGGTTATTCGATCATTAGAGCAATGTATAAAGATAAAAGTCTAAAATTTTAATATGTTATTTATGGATAGCTGATATATTTTACTAATTTTTATTTAAAATATTTGACGTATGGTTTTTGAGTAATTGGATACTAAAAACATAGTTTTTAACACACGATAAATGAGAGAACTTGTCGAAAGTGCTCTATTTATTGAAAGTCTACACAATTGGCTATGTAGGGACGTTTTAAAAACTAATTATTCGAAACTTCAACCCTTTTTAAATACTATAAAAATTATAAAACAAATATATTCACGTGTAATTTATTCAAAATAATGAAAAACTAGCTTTGCCATTACATTGTACAAATTAGTACATGTTACTATTATATATGTACCGTTCTGTCTATTTCAATTTTCAAATTAATTTAAACTTTTTTACTTTTAATAACTAACAAAGTAAAATATTCCATTAAATGTAGGTACATGTGTTCTGAATATAAATTAAAAACAAAATTTTTCGAAACCAAATCTATTTTTACGGTGTGCTAAGGCGTATAACATTAAAATGTATATAATTATAAGTTAATATTATATTTTTTATTTAATACAGGATGGTTCACAATGAATGAAGAAAACTTAAACGGTAGATCGAATACGTTATTTTAAGTTAAAAACTTTAAATTTTAGTTTCTCGTGATAGAACTACAGCCCTCAAAAATGATTGGTTTGTAATTAATTTCTAAAGGGTATTTTTTGTTCTTTATCTACCCCATACACTCCTGGCCTGAAAGTATTAATACTAAACCTGTTATCAAATTTGATATAACTTTATCTTCTCCAGATATTAAATAGAAAACTTAGAGGGTTGTGGTTCCTTTACGAAAAACTTTCGGACATGTATTTAAAAAGGTTTTTTGCTTAAAGTAATTAATTTAATCGTTTTTTTAACATTCGTAATAGATCGTAGTGTATATAATTTATAAATTCATTTTTAGTTGTTAGTCTGGAACATATTTACCCTTTTTAGAGTTAAAAATCTCGATGCTTGTTTATTTTTTATTCTAAATATTCACCAAGATAACTGACAAAAAGATACGACTCATACCAAGAAGTTTATTATAATTAAAATACATTTATTTTATATAATTTAAAATTTTTTTCAAAACCCACACGTAGGTGTTAACGCGCAACCCACTTGACACAACTCAAAAAATACCCTTGCCAATCGATTCGTGAATCAATCCCGAGTCCAACGAAGTACATGAAGCCATATATGAAAATTTTTGAAGGGGGGGGAGGGGTAATAGCCGGAAAAATTCCTGAAATGGGCTAAACTAGAACCACAGACCTACCATTATAGGGGCCGAGATCTCACGGATGGAAAATCGAGTATATAAGCGCTACCACTTCGTGGGTTGCGTTAAAAAACTATATGAAAATTTATTTATTCAAAACAAAGTCCATAAAATACTTATTTTAAAAATTAAGACATCAAAACCAATAATATATTCTCTACAAAATAATGCGTATACTTGGTGAAATATCACGAAGTCTGTAATGAAGACAAATGACTATTGTTAAGGATTTGGCACGTTCCATCACCACAAAATCATCATTAATTATAATCATTGCAATTACATCACACTTTCCTACCCCCTCCCCCCAACCCTATCTACTTTAACGCTTGTCGTTACCATCAATTTCGTCAAGTTTTTAACTTTTAGCGATTTCTCATGATGGACTTATAATTTTAAATTAAATTGAGAAAATTATTATTGAAATGAAAAGAAGTTAAGTTTTTAATTTTTTAATGTTGGTATTAGCAGATATTTAAAGTATTTTAATAAAAATTATTTTTAATTTACTTGGCAAAACTTTTTTATGTACTTTTTTGTATTTCAACTAGCAATGAATTTATTAAAAATATATGTTATTCAAAATTCACATATTTTTGACCCCTTTCTACCCCTTTATCACGTTTCATCACATTTTTTTCAACCTCCTATCAAATAATACGTCACAAAACTTGCCTCCTCCCCCTAAAAATGAATGAATTAACTGTACTAGCTCGATAGATAAATCAAGTTAATTTTTTTTAAATCTGAGAACAATTTTCTTATTTTAAAACGATCACAAAGCTTCTCGTATCTTCGATATTGCGAGGAAGCAAAAGTATATCTAAAAATAAATATATCTTATTAAAAATGTCAAAACCTAGGTGCTTTTTATTACATTGGACTGATTATTTCTGTATAATTCACGCATTTTTGATCCTACCAAATAATATGTCACAAAACCTGCCCCCCCCCCTCAAATGAATGATTATTTCTTATAAACGAAAAAATAATCAAAATTGATCAATAAAAACAATGTCCTTTTATCATGACTGAAAAAAAAAACTTTCTTTCCCCTCCTCGTCACATATCATCACGTTAGCCCCCCCCCCCCTATTTTTGCGTATGTATTTTATGTACGACCCCTTATTTTTCAATATAACAAATAAATCAATGAAAAATCTAATCAAAAATATGTATATTAAAATAAAATAAAAAACTCCAAAACCATAATTCTAACAAGAATAAAAAAGCAGTCGGTATACATTAAAATGTGATATCAATATACCGTAATGACTATGTGGTATAGTCAATCAGAGCTCTCAACGGCTCGAGTGATTTCCCCAAGGAGCTTGGGGGTCCTGATTTCAATGCACACACGGATCTATAAGGATTATCACCGTGTAATATATGCGAATACAATGTTCTATTTATTTGTACCCATCATATTCTGATTCTATACAGTTATTATTTTCGTATTATTTCTTTTGAATATGTAGATAGATAAAAAGGTATAGTAACATACATTGTGTATGAAAATTATTAAAAAAATAATAATAAATGTAAGCAACTCACTTACAGCGTTTCGCAGTAACGACGCTCTTAAATCTCAGTCTTCTTCGTTTTCATGCGTGTACATCTTATGTATCTATATCTATAAAAGAGTTTGTCCTTAACCACTCATTCACTCACTCACTCACTCATATATCAACGTACAGCCCAAACCCCTGAACCTAGAAACGTGAAATTTCGTAGGTGCCTTCCTTTTATAATGTAAGCACCCACTAAGAAAGGATTTTTCGAAATTCAACCCCTACGGGGTTAAAACAGGGTGTCAAAGTTTATATAAAAAAATATTTTTTTTGTTCGCATTTAATTGAAACTTATCGAACATACTCTACAATATAAATAATGAAACACTTATTTCAGCATTTCCCAAAATTTAACCCCTAAGGTGTTAGGGGGTGGAAAAATTTGCGAAAGATTTTTTTTTGTATTCACCGAATGAAACATGGCGTATGTAGGTACTCTACAAGACAAATAGTATTTACGAAAACTCAACTCCTATGGGAATGGAGGGGGGGGGTAAATTTTGATATATTTATCTTCATAATTGTTCATGATATTAAAAATGATAATTAAAAATAAAAGTTCGATATTCAAGCTCTAATAGTATGGGACGGGGACGAGGATGGATTTGGATATGTTTATCTGCATACCTGCTTTACTTATAAAGGTAAATTCGGGAAATAAGTCATCTATTAAATTACAAATTTCGACATTCAACTCCTAATGGCGGGGGTAGACAGGGTCTGTGTTTTTGATATGTTTATCTGCAAAGCTGCTTACGTTAGTTTTTACAATTTTTAACTAAATCCGAGTTATTTACGTTTTTATAGGTAATGAATAAAAATCAATATAAAAAAATTTAATATGTCATCCCCTATCACGTATGGAGGGTTATAATTAGTTTCGAAGTTTACGCGAGCGAAGCCGCGGGATTCCTCTAGTTTAAATATATTTGGTTTCTATTTTAATTAATTCTTTAAGATAATTAAGTTGTTATGAAATTCTCTATTCTAATCTTTCTTTAAAATATTTGATAAATATAACGTTTTAAATAATTAATCCAATTTAAAAACAAAAAACGGTAGGTATGAAGAACCATACATGACTTCCATGTTCTATAATATCTTTTACAATAATTTTTAATATAAAACTCACCTTTGTATTATAAATATAAATTTTCTGATATTCTAATGTTACTGTTAAGTACACATTTTTGTAGAATAATAAAAGTCTTTATAATACTCACTTTTTAGACGATAATAGGTATAAAATTTTGAATATTTCCATAACCCCTAATCTGATTAGCACTAAAATCAATAGGTCTGGTGTACTCACTGAGGCAAACATTTTCCACAAAAATAATTCAAATCGGTTCATATATTCAGTAATTATCATGAATGAAAGAAAATTCTACATCCAGAAACACACACGCACAGCCGCCATACGGAAATCAACTTTTCTTTTTTTTTAAGTTAGTACAATCAGAATTTGCTCTTATCTCGAACACGATTTTTCGACGGTATTACAATACTTCCATTTCTTCAAACATGAAAGTAAAATTACCCGCAACTTTGTAGTTGTAAGATTAAGTAATATTCTATATCGCGCATTGAAATTTCTCTGTAATAAAAGGTAAATAACAGTCTATAAACACGATTTTAAATAAACCGATATGCATAGATTACTCTATTGATTACTTAAATAGATTTAAATCTATTTCACACGAACATAAAAAAAATGATTTTTTAGATTTAAAATTTAAAATGAAAAATATACAACCAATTTTAAAATTTGAATCTTACTAAACAATCCATACTATATTTATAAAAATAACTCTGTTACCTTTTCGCGTTTAAAACCACTCAACCGATTTTGATGAAATTATCCTTACGTCTTAAGGAAGAACATAGGCTATTTTGTATTTCAAAAAATCCATTAGATAAAAAAATAGTTATTTATACAAATAAAATATTTTTTTATTACAATTTAACTGTTTTAGAAAATTGAATATTCATGTAGATTTGATGAGGTCAATAAGTTGACAGTGTGAAACAACTCTATAACATCTAACAAATCTGTTACGAGTGTGCAATAACACTGATTGAATTCACGGTTCACTGGCGTTTTATTTTCAAAAGGCTTTCAAGGAAATCTAATCTCGGTTACTAAGGACTATGTATACATTTTAACGTAAAAATGTAAATCATCACTTGTTACAATAGCGATGAGCTTGTTTGCTTACAACAGGGGGTTAGCTTGGCTGTTTCACACTACCCTATATATAGTGAAACAAATTCAATATATGTGATTCATATTATGATATACATACAGAACAGTTAACATGTTGATTTTGAAATAATAAAAATACTCCAGCCTAATATTTATATTTTAAACTTTTTTCAATGGTTAGTTGATTTTTTTATTTGCAAATTATTATTAACTGTTCTTTGGACTATTCTTGTGATTTTGAATGTAAATATACAGATTTCAGTCAATAAAAATCTCCAAAATAGCGAAAAAATATGTTTACTCGCAGTCAAAATAGTATTTCTCGTTAGCTTGAAAGAATATACTTTCAACTTTTCAGGCATATAATTAAAAAATTTTCCTTAACATGGAAAATTGTAAATGCTGTATTTTAGATATGCTAGTATTATCACAAAAGTTGTAATTAAGTACTGTTATCAACATTTAAGTTTTTTTATCAACCATTTTCGCAGTTTTATATTTACAATACGCAATGTCCAAAGACTTTTGCATGGCAGTCAGGCCCCTCTTTCCCACTGGGCACTCTGGGCACGTGCCCAGGGCCCCGCGATTGATAGGGGCCCCATATCACCAAACAGTAACCGATATTTATTACCGAAAAACATACGATATTTATTACCGAAAAACATACGATATTTATTTTGAAAAAAATCAAACGATAATGACATTAATGACTGACTACAATACCTACTTGCTTATTAGTTTTTGCATGCGCGAAGCCCCTCTACGCTCGCCCGAAAATCAGGCTTTCCGATTTCAGCATGTTTAGGATAAATTTTAATATATAAAAAAAATACATTGAGTGGCCAGTTTCTGGAAAACCGGGAAGTCAGGAAATTTTGCTAGACAGGGAATTTTCTGTAAAAATGCAAAACCCACACCACGTCAAGAAATTTTCCGCAAAAATTTTTAAACAATTATCTATTTAAATTTAAAAAAAAAACATGCAGAATTTTCCAAAAAATTCTATTGTCAACAAATAATTCTGTTTTATCACGTGATCTATTTTTAGTACTTTAATCAATCAGAAGTGTATAGGTACCACACTTCATGCAATTTGTTCAATCGTTGAATATATTAATGGATTTTAACAGTGGTGATATTAATTTATTATGTGATTTGTTATTGCGAGGATATTATTTTTATTAAAAATAATTTCTTGAAATTTGATTTATTTTACGTATACACGTACCCTCTGCACATTAATTAAGGGGATACCTAAAATAATCATTTTGTAGGGAATTTTGATACCTTAAAATCAGTATTTTGAAAAAAAAAATGCAACAAAATTCGCAATGGTATTAAAGTTATTTTTTAAAGTTCCGTAAACTTTAATTATATCGTGTAAAATATGCTTAAAAATTTATTTTTTAATAAAAAAAGGAATTACGTAAAAATTCACCTGGAAAACCGGGAAAAGTCAGGAAAATTTGTTGTAAAGAAATACTGGCCACCCGTTTAATGGTGTACTAATTACCTATACACTGTTTTAAAAAAATCATCAGTAAACTAGTTTTTCATATTCTTAATTTTTGAAGTGAAAACTTCTTTAGCTCTGTCAAGGTCATAGGGGCCCCATTGTCCTAATGTGCCCAGGGCCCCCAATAGGTTAAAGACGGCCCTGATGGCAGTGTATACAAATAAATACAGTCGAAACCAGTTATAACGACAAAATAAAATTCCAACTGAATCCCATAAAATTGCCTTTTTACCGGTTTTTACTTATCGACCTAATTTAACTGGTTCTCTCGATGTCGTTTTAACCGGTTTTGGCTGTATATCTTGTTAAACATTTCAGAACCTAGATACTTTTTAATGCATTGGACTGGTTATTTTTTTATTTATTCAACCATCCAATTTTCTACGAGTTCTTTTTTTTCTTCTTCATCTTCTTATTTTTCTTCTTCTTCAGCTTTTTGTACAGCATAAAAATTTGGACATAATTATATAATTAAAAAAGCGTAACATTACGAGTATAATACTATTTGCAAGATGATTTTCCAAACTTAGTTTTTCTTTTCTTATTTGTATAATATTCCCGTCTGACTTGATTACACTTTTGGGGAAGGAGGGAGGGGGGGGGGGTAGTTAATTTTTGTGAGTTTAAATCAATTTATTTTGATAAATCAATAAAGTTGGGTTAGATTACGTATGATTAAACATCAACAAAAAAAATTACAAATGTGACAAAATAGATACCTATAAAATATATAATTTCAACAGTAATTAACTTCGATAAAAATTCTACATGATTACGCGTTAGTTTAGTAAGCCTGACATAAAATATAAACACAAGCAAATAACCCCAGAGAACATTCCATATACCAGCCGTTTCTGTCTGAGTAGTAAATGCATGTTAAAACTTTGGTGGTAAATTGAGTTACATTCAACAACGTCGGCAGTCGCGGCGACAGTGCACAGCGCCCCTACCGCCATCAACAATGACTGTGCGGGATGCAGTGGCGTTCCTTTTAATAATTTTACTTCTTATTTTTTTCTATGTCTTTTAATTTGATGCATGAAATATAATCCAAAAATTTTGAATTTTAGGTTTCGTTGAAAGTATGTTTATTGTATAGGAAATGACGTGAAATATTGATATTTTCAAACCACAGGTCTGTATCTCAAACCGTTCTTGAGATATACCCTCTCAAAGTTTTAGTTTTTGCAAAATTTTGGAGAAAAATGGTCATAACTTTTGAACGTGTAGTCGGAATTGATTTTTGTTGACATATTTGAAAACAGCATATCAAAATCTATATAATGACATGTATTATACTTTAAAATGTGACAAAAAATTTATTATCAAAAATCGACATTTTTTTAAGGTATACCCCTTTGAATTCTTTCAATTTTTACAAATTGAATTTTAAGGTTTTATACATATTATTAGATAGATTTTGACACGCTGATTTTAAGACAAATATCAAATCCAACCTCACGTTCAAAAGTTGCGGCCATTTTTCTTCAAAATTTTCAAAAATCGAAAACTTTGAGAGGCCATATCTCAAGAACGTTATGAGATACAGACCTGCGGTTTGAAAATTTCAACTTTCACGTCATTTTCTATATAATAAACATACTTTTAACGAATTCTAAAATTCAAAATTTTTCGGTTATATTTAATGTTATTTTCTTGTATCTATGTAGTTCGAAACTGACACGATAGTCTGAATCGACCCTTACAGTGTAGGTACTAAAATACTAGTTATTATACAAATTCTTTTAATATTTTGATGTTAATAAACCACATTATCATAATGTACATATATTTTACACGAATGTTTTAATAAAAAATAATATCTTCTTATAATATATCTCTTTTAGCGCCACTGATAGGAGGAGTACATGTGGCAGCGAGGGACTGTATAATAATATCACCCCCTCCCCCCTATTTCGATCTGTTCGTGGACTAAAATGAAATTGATCTTCTGTATCCCTGGTACAGTTTGTCGCTATGAATAATATATATTCATTAAGTCGAGTGTTTATTATGCTTAATTGTTTCTAAATTAAGAGAACCGCAATGTTTGGAACCCGTTACATTAAGTGCTTTTAGATGCATGGGGTAAACAGTACATTCTAATGTAACAAATGTTATTCAAACGTCCAGTGCTTTTATTATAAAGGAATTGAAAAAAAATTGCTAACTTGTAATATTCTTGTAATATATGGATTTATTATACATGGAGAAAAATATGTCATAACAATCACTCAGTTTTAAAAGAAATACAATAGAATCCGGGTATAACGACTAGAGCTGGGCGCGTGAGTAATTTTTGCTCACGATCACGAACGCTCACAAGCAATTTTTTTTAGTCACGCCCGCTCACTCACGGTCTCAGAAATAAAAATCACGATCACGCACGCTCACGAATTGTATTTTTCTACTCACGTCCGATCACGCGGTCGTGACACGATTTAATAATATGAAATAAATAAAATTTTTAGTTAATTTTTTAATACATTTTTTTTCATGCAATATAATATGTGTATACTTTATATTTGTATTATTTCTTTTAACTACATTTTTAATGCAAATAATAACAAAAAATGGAAATAAAACATAGTGATGTAATAGTAACAATCAATACATTTTAAAATCTGGTGGATTATTATTAACGTGTCGACAAAGAGATTTAAAATTTATTTCAAGTTGGCAACGCTGACTTTGTATTTTACAGTGCTTCTTCTTCGAATTTCTTATTGTAGTCAATTGTAGCATTTCGTATTAACATTAAATATGTGAAACGAATTCAAACGTATAATTATCAAAATATAGTCACGGACTCACGCACGACAAAAATGTACTCACGCACGGTCACGCACGATTGTTTTATTGTTACACACGATCACGCACGCTCACGATCCAATATTTTAAAATCGCTCACGTCGGGTCACGGCCGTGAACCGGCGTGACTCGAAGAATTCACGACCCGCGCCCAGCTCTAATAACGACTCTGTTTATTATGGCTAACCGTTTTTAGCGACAAAAATTCAAACTCAAATTAGGTTTCATATAGACGTACTATGAAAACATATCCGTATAGTACGACTCCAGTTTAAGCGACTAACTGCTTATAGCGAGCAATTTTGACAATAAATTGTCGGGTTAAAATGACGCGCAGTGTAATGTTTCCAATATCTACGCACAAGCAATACCTCTCCCGGCTTTCTCCTCTCTCCTACGTATGTTGATTGTTGATTAGTAAAATTACAGACTTTCTACGTCAGTAAATACATATTTACATGCATAGAATGTAGGTACATTGTATCTCTGATCAAACTGTAATACATTATGTGTGTATATAATGTGCAATGTTTAAGTAAATATACAATTAAAGTTACTTTTTGTTAATTTTTATATTTGTTTTATTTAAATAGAAATTAGTTTAACTATGTATATTATTATTTAATAATAAGAAATACAGTAATATTAATATGTATATATGTACATAATAAAAAACAAGCTTAAATTATCCGGTAAACTTCTGAATGTCTTTTAAAAAAGACAGAACAACTTGGACGTTAAATAAAAAAATTCAAGTTTCATAAAAGCACATTTTTGTTGAATTTTTACCTCTTCCCCCCATGTTAGGTTAGATTAGTTAAGGTTATCAATATAACTTTGAAGGTACATATAAAAGTTAATTAAAAATTCATATAAATACCCTTCCGATTCATTATTGTTTTAAATAAGCTAATTACGTTGAAAATAAATACCTGATGTATTGTATTGTAAAGATATAATATTTAGCATGATGCGTATTATACCCATAATGCTTAGTGTGCCTTGGAGCGACAGTTGTGACGTCATATTTAATCAGACATCAAAGTAACCGCGTGAATAGAGCTCGGACATATTTCAAAGGGCTACTGAATATCATACTAGAAATTTAATATCAGATTTGCCTGTGGTAAATTATATACAAAGTTTTATTTATTTATGTTTTGTATATTTTTTGTTTTATTTACTTTGACAGATGTTCAGAATTTAAATCATATCTCGTTAAAATTTTATACTTTCGAATTTAAATTATGTTTATATTAAAAGAATTATACGATTTTAAAAATTTCGCATGTGAATGTCTGATTTTTTTAAACGTTTTTTTTTTAATATCAAAGATCGCAGCACCAAAAAGTGTTGCGATTTTTTTAAACATGTTTGAAAATTGAGGACATTTCCTAAAAAAATTCCTAAACCACCGCAATATGGCTATAAAAAAACATATTAATACTCCTAAAGCTTCCCACAGACCGACGCGAATTATTCGCAGCGGCAGCGAATAAAGGCTCCGACAGACTGACGCGAAACATTCGCAGCGATTGCGGCGGAATAAAAACGCGGCGAAATTTTTATATATTTTTTTATTTTTTATTTTTATATATTATATATTTAAATATTTAAATATCTACCGAACCGATTTTGCTGTAAATTTCGCCATTTTATAGATTCTTTCTTTCTGGAGTTAACACAATAGTTCCATTTCTTAATCATGAATAGTTTTCTAGTTGTTAATTTCTTACCCGAAAAGAAACGTGAAAAATTTCCGAAAAAACGCGAAATTTATTTCACCATCGTCTTTTTTTTCGATTTAAAATATATATATGTCGGTCTGTCGGAACCTTTATTCGCTGCCGCTGCGAATAATTCGCGTCGGTCTGTGGGAAGCATAATTCGGAATTGAGATAAATTTTCCTTCAATTTTCATCTTTTCATTTTTCCTTCAAGTTCAAAAACCTAGTTTTTTAGAAAAAATTTACTGTTACAAATTTTTTAATTAAAAAAGTTAATATATTTATATGCCTATGTCATGTAGTAACCTAAAAAATTGCGTTGTTATATAAGAAACAAAAAGCACTAACCTATTTTATTTTAAATAAAACTTATCTTAGAAATTAAATTTGTATCATTTTTTTTATAATATAGATTTTGCTGTCTCTCAATTATCATTACATAATTCTAAAACACAATGTCTCTCTGTCTGTTTGTCTGTCCGTTAGTGCACTCGAGAACCACTTATCCGATTTACGAGTTTTTTTTTTATTCAATAAGATATTTTTCCCCAGGATTTAGTATATATTTTATTACATTAGGAAACATAGGTAATAAGCAATGACGATAATAGTAAATCAAGTCGGAAAAAAGTTGTCACTAGCGCAGTCTTTTGCAATAAATGTAATAAAGAATAGGGTATTTGGCACTATTAATAATAAAGACTAAAATGTTCTAAATAGTGTAGTATATATTACTATAATTAACAATCAAGTGTTTTTTTACGTGAAATAAGTCAGAATTTTAATAATAAACCTAATTTTAAATTGTAATATTTAATATAATTGTCACGTGATCGCAAACACGTCTAAATGAATTGCCACTGGTATGATGTCAATTTATGCTATTAACGTCAGAATACTCGATCCCTATTGGTTGATTTCAGTTTATTTATCATAATGTTACATCACGCAACCACGTGACTTTGAATGCGCGTTTTGGCAGGAATTTTTTCATTTAAATAGAAAAATATTATTTTCAGCGTTTTTTCGGCATTATTTTGGAAAAAGATACTATGGAAGTATCTATTGTATACATACGCACAATTTACAATATATTTTAAAATTTAGTCAAATACCCTATTGTGAAGAATAAAAAGATACTTACATATTACATAATTTCGTAGTTTACGCGAGCGAAGCCGCGGTACAGCTACTTTTAATACTATAATCTGCCTAAAGTTTCTCTGTCTGTGTGTCTGTCCTACAGTGCCCTTATCACTCGACCGATTGACGTGTTTTTTTTTAATTCAAAGATACGTTTTTCCCCAGGTTTTAAGTATATATTTTATTACGTTAGGTGACATAAGTAATAAGCAATGACGGAAAATAGTTTGCCACCAGCGCGATATTCTGTAATAATCTACCTAAACCGTCAAATATTGAACAATATAATGTAGTAAAGAACTGTGTAGATTAAAAACATTTTTTTTAATCCTAAATAATAATTCAGTAGTCTACGCGAGTAAAGCCGCGGTGCAGTTAGTGTATAATATAAAATATAATTTGCTTAAAGTTGATTTTGTATTTTCACATCTTCATAAAATAAGGTTAAACGAAGATATCTTCTTTCAAAATTGACAACCGAGTACGTTCTTGCAGACATTCCGATTGGCACCTTAACTCGACAACATTCAGAACCGTGATTGATGATCTACTTTACCCCCTCCCCCCTTCTCTTTACAAACAAACCACAGTCGGGAAGCCAAAAGTAGTGTACATTTATTTTCCTTTTCATTCCCTTACTATACAAAATCAGGCGAGCAAAAAAAAAGAGAAAGAGAAAAAAACACGTGGTTCTTTGTCGTGGTCAGTGAAGCGTTTCTATACTTGTCGACAGATAAAGATGGTTTGATTTTTGTTTAAATGGGCCTTAAGTGATGGAGAATGTATACGTGTGTGTGTGTCTGTGTGTGTGTATGTGATTCTAAGGGAAAGAACATAAAAAGTGCATTTCCACATTCATTTTTCTTAACCTATCTTGATACGGAGCCCTTAAATGCAAGGGAGATATTAAAATAAATCTTTGGGCGTTTGATTTTAAATCCATACAATAAATATTGATCAAGGGGTATGAACAGTGTAAAATTTTCAATAAATCAATTTTTTAATTTGTTTATAAATTATTAGTTTACACCCCAAAGAATATGTATCTCAAATTTCAAGTGATAATTCAAACGTTAAGTATTCGAAAAGAGCGCCAAATGTTGTCATGCTATATATTCGATTTATCTCTTCCAAAACTTTAAATGCGGTATACTCGAAACCACTTTTTTTGACCTGGTTGACAGCATAACTAAGACAGTTTTCGTTCGATCGTTTTGATTCAAAATAGATTTTGTAGAGGAAATGGACCTCTTCAGCCGGACGTAGTCGTTTTTTATATTTTTTTTATAAACAATTTTCTACAGAAAAATTCGCGAACATTTTTTTCAAATTGTCACCATTTTTTTCTGAGCGATATTTTCAAATATACAGGCTGATCCAGACCACCCGTCCACTATGTTTTACGCCCAAACTATTGAAGATAGAGTTTTATAAAAAAAAATTTACTATGTATATCGACCCTAAAGAATTTCAAGAATATATTTTCAACCCCCTAAAACTGCGCCTTAGGGGGTAGTTTGGGGGGTACATGCCCGTTTCTCAGTAAAATCAAATGGAACGGCATATTCAAAAGTACATAATTGTAAAGACCATAAAAAAGTAAGAAACTTTTGTAAAACAAAAATTTTCATACTTTCAATTGTTTAGAAAATATGGCGACTTGATCTCAAATTTTAGGGTTTTACTAAAAGTGCTCTAATTTCGTTAAATGTTAATGAAATTTCATTCTTTTTTTAAATTTAGAAAGTAGAAATAATGACTTTTGTAATGATCTATGAATATTTAAGATTTTGATAGTTTAAAGTGACAAAAGCGACATATAAAAAATGCAAAAGTTCAATTAGCGATAATTCAAAAAAATTAAATACAATGGTACATCAATTAGTACTTTATCTGAAAAAAGAAATGTAAATAAACAACTTTTGTTACGAAAATTAAAAATTAAAAATCAAAATTTTAAAATGGAAAATTGAAAATTATAATTTTTAATTAAAAATTTTATTATCAAAAGTTGTTTATTTACATATCTTTTTTAAGATAAAGTAATAATTGATATACCATTGTATTTAAATTTTTTGAATTATCGCTAATTCAACTTTTGCATTTTTGATATGTCGCGTATGTCACTTTAAACTATCAAAATCTTAAATATTCATAGATCATTACAAAAGTCATTATTTCTATTTTCTAAATTTAAAAAAAGAATAAAACTTCATTAATATTTAACGAAATTAGAGCACTTTTAGTAAAACCCTAAAATTTGAGATCAAGTCGCCATATTTTCTAAACAATTGAAAGAATGAAAATTTTTGTTTTACAAAAGTTTCTTACTTTTTTATGGTCTTTACAATTATGTACTTTTGAATATACCATTCCATTTGATTTTACTGAGAAACGGGCATGTACCCCCCAAACTACCCCCTAAGGCGCAGTTTTAGGGGGTTGAAAATATTTTCTTGAAATTCTTTAGGGTCGATATAAATAGTAAATTTTTTTTTATAAAACTCTATCTTCAATAGTTTGGGCGTAAAACATAGTGGACGGGTGGTCTGGATCATCCTGTATATATATTTTTTTAATAAACAAAAAACACGTAAAATTTTGACGATTACACTGTTCATACCCCTTACGGTAACATTAACATATAATTAAAAAATACAAATCGATAAATTTGTGATTATTAATTATGTTACATTATATATTTTATGTATTTTAAATCAACAAAAAATAAGATGGAAACAAACATACTATCTAACAAAATAAATATTAAAAATAAATTTGTGGGAAATATAGTTTTTGAGTAAAAAAATCGCTAGTTAATGGGTCTTAAAAAAATTGCATACAAAATTTCATGCCAAAAATCATAAAATTGCAGGATTTATGAGCCTACACAGGTAGAAAGGTTTACTTGAGCCAAGTAAACCTTGTTTAGTATATAACGCAAACAATATTTTCTTAATATATTCTTAAACTAACTGTAGTATTCTTGGACGAAGAAATAATGTAGTTGGATTAAGAGTACTTTTCTTATATTAAGAAAATATTGTTTTCGTTATATACAAAACAAGATTTTCTTGGTCCAATACAGTTCTTTTGTATGTAGACCGGAATATAATACATATTTAGGACGCTGAACTTCAAACACTGGTTTCTCAAAATAGCTTTTTTGGGTAGGTTTCATTTTTAGACTGAATATTGAAAAAATATCCCTTAAAAAATATTTGATAAAATTAATTTTTCATATCACATGCATTGAAACAACTAGTTTTGAACCCTGTTTTGCCAGTCGAAACAAGACAATTTCAGACCAATGCGATTGTGCCGGGCAAAAACAAAGAAACAACGTTGTTTCTGCCCTAGGGGAGAAACAACGTTGTTTCTGCCCGGCACATTCATTTATTTATTATTTATTTCAAGTCTGTCAGAATCGCATTTGTAATAAACAAAAGCCAATCTTATTTCTGAATTATTCTATTATTAAAATAGTATAAGATATTACTGCGCTATTTGTCTGAAATAGTCTTACTTCGACTGGCTACAGAAATCAAAACTCGTTGTTTCATTACATGTGATATGAAAAATAGCGTGTGTGGCACGGGATGAAACAAAGACGATTTCAGACCAGGCCTTTTGTATAATACAATTATTATAATAATTGTTACCCCCCCCACTCTTTCTCTAGAAGCAAACGAAAACTGCTCCTATATATAAATAGACCATTTGATTCCATTAAAGGGCACCGTAATCAAATCATTCTCCAAATGCCTAAACCATGTTATGGTATACAATCTAATTTTAAGAATGTACAGACTGTAAGTGTTTGACCCTACGGAGGGCGTTTTTTTTTATTACAATCCCTTCAAATACATCAAATCTAATTTACTTTCTTTAAAAAGTTTTTTTCATAAAGACAAATTTAGTTAGAGATATGAATTTTGACATGATATTTCATGAAGGAAAATATTTTTTGACTCTTCCATTATAATGTCGTGATCTATTAGTGTAAAATGTTTTGATGTTTTATTTAATCAATATCATAAATGACACTTTGACTTTATTATTATTATTTATAATTAACCATAGAGATGTACCTAATATAACCAGGCCTGGATTTACCATGCAGGCAGTGTAGGCACGTACCTAGAGCGGCAAAAATTAAGGAGCGGTAAATTTGGAAATGAAAAAGGTCTTCACACTTTCTTTTTAATAATAATTGATAATTTTTTTACATGAAAACCTAAAAAAAGGTCATCGATATCAAAAACCTAAACTTTTTTTATTTTTATTCAATCAAAATTTTTTGAAAAACTTCTAGTATCACGCGGAGAGGGCGGCAATTTTGGCTACTGCTTAGGGGCGGCAAATTTCTCCATTTTCCAAGGTTATTAAACTATACAGGTTGTCAAAGTTTATAAAGGTTATTACATACGATAGTTTATCGCTATTGGTTGACGGCTAGTGACGTTTAAAAAAATCATTAACACGGTGAGCATTTTGCCGCCTATACTTAAATGCATTTTTTTTTTCAAATATCACAAAATATATCGATAAAAGTTTATGAAAGGATCATAATAAAACATATACTATTGGAAAAAATAATGTTTATTAATTAAATGTAATACGTTTTAATTCACTTTGGGTTTGAATCATCTTTGGTCAAATTACCGTTTTTTAGGAACATATTTGGCTTAACCTACATAAAATCAACAATAACGGAAAATAGATATTTGTGTATCTAGGGCGAAAAGTGGCTGTTTTTCGCACGAGTGGGAATGTTTGTTAATCGAGGCGTTAGCCGAGATTAACAATCACACGAGTGCGAAAAACGCACTTTACACCCGAGGTGCACACAATATTTTTTCTAAAACCTTATTATAATATTAATAATAATGTAATATGATTTTTTAATTAAATAATAATAACTTGTCATATTAATTATTAATATTGAAATTTAAATCAAGTACTTAAATTTTGAAAAAACAAATGAATATTGTTATTGTTTGACATTTATATTCAGATTATTTGTGGGTTATTTTCACTCACGTATTTTATTCTGTGATTTTATTATTGTAATTTTATAATAATATGGATAATATGGAAAGTGATAATGAAAATTGCATGCCGCCAGAAATATCGGAAGCTGCAAAATCGGTAATTTCAAATCTACTACCGACAAAATCCAAATTAATATATGAAAATGTATGTGTTACTGTTACTATAGAAACACTTTTACGCTCGCCGTGCGTAAAAGTAACTTTGTCGCACAGCGAGCGCAAAAGTACTACTTTACGCACTGAAATGACAAAGAAAAAGCCTACTTTTTAACACGGTTGTAGAAAATAGATATTTGTGTATCTAGGGCGAAAAGTGGCTGTTTTTCGCACGAGTGGGAATGTTTGTTAATCGAGGCGTTAGCCGAGATTAACAATCACACGAGTGCGAAAAACGCACTTTACACCCGAGGTGCACACAATATTTTTTCTAAAACCTTATTATAATATTAATAATAATGTAATATGATTTTTTAATTAAATAATAATAACTTGTCATATTAATTATTAATATTGAAATTTAAATCAAGTACTTAAATTTTGAAAAAACAAATGAATATTGTTATTGTTTGACATTTATATTCAGATTATTTGTGGGTTATTTTCACTCACGTATTTTATTCTGTGATTTTATTATTGTAATTTTATAATAATATGGATAATATGGAAAGTGATAATGAAAATTGCATGCCGCCAGAAATATCGGAAGCTGCAAAATCGGTAATTTCAAACCTACTACTGACAAAATCCAAATTAATATATGAAAATGTATGTGTTACTGTTACTATAGAAACACTTTTACGCTCGCCGTGCGTAAAAGTAACTTTGTCGCACAGCGAGCGCAAAAGTACTACTTTACGCACTGAAATGACAAAGAAAAAGCCTACTTTTTAACACGGTTGTAGAAAAATAAAATTATTTGTTTTCACTATCTACAGCATATTCTTTTAGTAAAGTAGATCATTGAGGAATCAAATCACCCACTTTGTATCATCAGAGAACCGACCATTACTGGTTAGCAAATTACCGCCGCAAGACACACTATGGTAATAACCCTCTCGTCCCGACGGCCACCGTGCACTAAGTAAGCTCAAACTAACAACAGAGGTAGGTGAAGATCAAGGTATATAAAGACAAGGTAGCCTGGTCAGCTCCTTGACCAATCAGCGTCAACGAGGGAATTGACGTCACCACGAAGAGATATTCAAATGTCATAAATGTATAATTGAATATAAATTACACAAAATTAGTTTATTTATTCTTATTTTCGTATTTTTAATATTTTATTAACACATACCATCAAAGAAGTATACATTCGACATTGTAAAATCATTAAAAGCTGTCAGAATCACAGAACGTATTACCAACTTAAGAATCGTAAATATGACGTTTCCCGAGAAGACCAAATTGTCTGAAACAGTTTCTGTATGATTTTGGAATGTCGAATTTGTACTTCTTTGATGGTATGTGTTGATAAAATATCAAAAATACGAAAACAAGAATAAATAAAGTATTTTTTTGTAATTTATATTCAATTATACATTTATGACATTTGAATATCTCTTCGTGGTGACGTCAATTCCCGCGCCATCGCTGATTGGTCAAGGAGCTGACCAGGCTACCTTGTCTTTATATACCTTGGATGAAGATATAGGTGGCAGCCAAGGTTAGTAAATGAACAGGTTGTACCATAACTTTTGACCAATCAGCGGCCGCGCGAAACGCGTCATCCTGAGGACCCTTTATATAGTAAAAAAAGTTTGACAACTATTTTTAACGTTAGAGGGGTTCTCATTATGACGCGGTCTCCCCTCATGCCTCACTCCAGCAGAGTTATGGTACAACCTGTGTATTTACTAACCTTGGGTGGCAGCTACTGAGAAGCTTGACATTGACGAGCGAACAGTTGAAAAAATAATGAAGGCGGCAAAATGCTCATAGCGCGCCGACTCTAGGGTTAAATATGGATATTTAAATACTTTATCTTAACTAGTTATTGAATACGATTCGCCTGAAAATGCTTCACAACACTTGAAGTTCATTATTACGAGGTGTTTACACCGAAAAAAAAAACAAAACAGAAATATCGTGTCTTTAAAATACTTCGTATTTAAAAATGTATATAGGGTTTATTGCTTTTTTGCCAAAAAAAACACAGTGTTTCTGTTTTGTTTTCTCGGTGTAAACACCGTATTATATGAATACGTTCCAATGTTTTTATTTTCAAAATATAAATACTATATGCGTTTTAACTGTCACGTGCAGAGAATTTTTATAGGCATGGGTTATTCTTAAGCCTTTGAATATCCAACATTATATAAATATATATAATATTAATTTATCTAGAAAATCATAATGTCATTTTTAATATATATTTTTTTTCAAACGGTTGTGAAATAGAAAAAATAAAATACCGAAAGAAAAAAAAAATATTTCCCTTGTAGAAAAAAGCTCTTGCGTTGTAACATTCAAATATGTTTCCCCTTTACATACATAGAAATAAAAACGTTTATATGGGAAGAGTTTAAAATGGATGCGTGTATATACATTTAAAAGCCACGCTATTTTCATGTAGTAGAAATACAAATGGATACTTCCCCTTTCTCTTCCACCCACAATATACACCCCCCACCCCACCACCTCTCCGAGAAATCGTTTTGTGTCAAAGGGTGTACATGTATATGGGCTTCGCTAAATCTATGTATACAATTTTTGCTTACTACGTTGAAATTTGTATCTCAATATTAACTAAATGCAAATGAAATCAATTTTTCTAGTTATATGGAATAATATTTCCCCATCTCCCCTTATAGAATAGTATAATACAGTAGAAACAGGTTATAACGACATCAAAGGGACCGGTCATATTTGTCGAAAAAAGCGGATAGTCGTAATAACCGGTCAAAATACAATTATATGGGACTCAGTTGGACTTTTATTTTGAGTCATTAAAACTGTTACGTCGTATTAACCGATGTCGTTATAACTGATTTCTACTGTATATTAAGAAAGTTGTACTCGAATAGAAACGTTAAACTGGGCCAAAAAATTATTTTTTATATATGTTTTTTTTCATTAAGATATATGTAACTTTAAAATGAAAAAAAACGACAACTAATTAAGTTTTTATTTTATTTTTAAGTTTATTCAATGACATTTAAGGTAGTTATCGTGCTACAGTACTATAGTAATAACTAATAAAAACCTTTGCTGTTTGGTAATTTTTTATCAAAATCTGTCGAATCGTTTAGTCATGAAAATTAAGAGAATGGTCCTAGTACGTATTTGTTTAGCGGATAAGTACAAAAGTTGCAAACTATGATGACAATTATCTCGATTTTAAAATGGCCGATCTCGTTAACCAGTTACTCCGTTACTTCCCAATGTCCTATATATAGGACATCATATTTTCTATTTTTTTCTCTGACATAATAACGTTGTTAATTTGATTTAAATTACTAATATGTTTTTCAAGTCTCTCTATTTACAATAATTTTTAAAATGAACTCTAGAGTTCATTCAAAGACAAATTATAGCACTTTTAAAGTAACCGTGTACATAACTATTCCAGCTAGCCGACATTTATAGTTTTTTTCACTTAGCAAAATATTTTTAAATTGACGAAACTATATATAATATTACTTATGAGAGTGTAAATAAAGCATAACAATATCAATAATTTCAAAACTAAATCCAGGTACAGACTATCGTCGTTGAAAAAGGTGCTGTCCTATAAATATGACATTGAGTTCTCATGATAATAATCTAGTCTGCGATTGATAAATTATTGGCTGCGTTTAGCGAGCTCAGCGGTTGAAAGTCAGCAGTGAACTATGCTGAGTATGCTGACAGTCAACTGCTCCAAATTCTCTAAACCGTGCGCTTACAGTCAGTTTAAATGGCGGCTTTTTGTTATGTCAAACTAAAAATTAACCTCAAATTATTATATTAAATGTGATAAAAGTGAATTAATTTCAGTAAAAGAGAACAGAGTACATTATTAGAATTAATAAAAGAATATAGTGCTACTATAGAATGTAAAAGAAGTTGGATAAGAAGTTAGTATTTTGACTAGAAAAATAAATTTTGGTAACATGTTTGTTGATGCTATTTTTTAGTTTAAAAAAAATCATATTGGTATGACAAGACAGCGTTAGTACTTAAAATACAGTATATTATAATGTATACCTACATATTTTTATGGCACTCATTTAATTTATAACAGATAATATTACGAAATAGCATCAAATACATACATTATTCATTTTTGATTGTTTACAATTTTTGTCAACAAACACATTTTTTAAATACATATATATTTTAATAAATATCAATCTTCCAATACATAGGCAAAATGTAAAACTCTTTCTTGGTACTGACTCTTCATTCATTTTATTTTTGGATGATTTAAAACTGAATATTATTGTGATTTAAGTTTAATTATTAACCGGCAGTACATCTGTCAGCTAAAGTTGATCGACTCCGCGTTATTTTTTTGCGCTGACTTGTTTACTCAACAGCTTGAAGTAAGCATTTGCGCAGCGGCCCGTTTAGCGAAACCGATTTGGTCAGCATCTCAGCCGCTGACGTTCGCTAAACGCACTCATTGTCTTGTATTTTATCTTTTTGGTCATATTTTCAACAAAAATTAAGAACTTGATTAAAAAATTCGAAGAAATAAAAAGTCGGGAAGTAATGGATTAAAATTACACGTTCAGATAAATATCATAGTTCTTTTTATCCCGTGAATTTTTTTTTAATTCTATCAAAATGGTGGTTACACGAAAACTACCTTAATATGGAATACAGCATCATTTAATGGCCATCACAATTTCGTCCGGTAGAGTACATTTAACAGACACGATTTTTAACCAATTTTTTTACATCTGTTGGTTTTTAATGCTTGAAATATTCGTGGTTTATTGGAATAAACCAAAGATTTCACAAAAGTCCACATGGAAAAGTTGAGTGGTGTCAAATCACATGATTTTGGAAGTTAATTCACTAATTCTATTTATGGAAAATATCGAAAATCCACAATTTTTTTTATATAAAATCATCAATCCTTCTTTTAACCCCCTATATATACATCTTATTAATATTCACATTGTCAATTTCCTTTAATATCCTCCCAAACCGGGGCTTTCTTCTACTTCGGACAAGAAATCGGATACACGGCGTTTTTAAGCCGGCAAACAAAAGAGTTACACTAAACGGCATTAATCACGTAGGGTGAGGGGGTACATTGTAGGTACAAGAGGGAGGGGAGGTGCTGACGGAAATAGACTCGTTAATGAAGTGACATTTATCTGAAGCATTTACGTAGGGAGATGGTGATCTAGAGATAGCTCCTTTGTGAGGACACGTTTTAATGATTGAGCCGATCACATTGAGATTGTAAATGAAGATATCCACGTAGGCCTTTTAATGAACGTTTTAAGTTAACCATCAGAAGTGGAAATTGATAATATGTATGTACCTAGAGATAACTGAGTTTATAAAACATGAAGATTCTGGCAAAATAAACATGTTTTAATTATTCGAAGGAAAGGGGAAAAATGCTCTCAAATAAATTTTCACTTGATCTTTCCATTTCAGATCAAGACAAACACTTCGAGTTTCGTGTCTGTCTATTCCCTGATACATACACTGCCGTGCAAAAGTCTTTGGACACTCTTTCTTTGCGTATTGTAAATATAAAACTGCAAAAATGGTTAAATGTTGATAAGAGTATTTAATTACAACTTTTGTAATAATCCTATCGTATCTAAAATACAGCATTTTTACAATTTTCCATGTTAAGGAAAATTTTTGAATTATTCGCTGGGTGCAAAGTAGGTAGTGGGGGAAACGAAATCGATCACAGCGCACAACGTGGCAGAAAATAACACTTTGGGTGGACTAACTGTCATTTTTAATAGACTCGTTTTTAACTGCAAATAGAAAGGTCAACATGGTTAATCCCACTATAGACTATGTGCAAGGGGGTGGAGTTAGAAATAATGTCGATGCGAGTGTTCGTGGTGAGCAATATTGTAAAATTATCTGCGCCAAAATTTGAGGTTATGCTGTCAATGTAAACGAATTAATTATTTCTCTATTATACGTCATAATTAAAGAGAAAAAGATACCCAAAATAAATAATTTTCACGTACCTTTTATGCTATACTATTTATATTATATGCAAACAGCTAAATTAAATTATATTTGTTTAGTAAAAAATTTCACGGTATTAAACATATTAAAAAATGATAAAAAATCCTTCTCTATTGCCCGCTAGCGGCGCTAATAGACTTCGTGCACATAGCCAATAGTCATAAATAATCGTCTAAAATGTATATATTACGATATTTTATTGAAATTATTTGTTTGTTAGTACGTCAAAGTCCACTCAAGTTGCTACTAAAGTCCACCCGTTAGTTGGCGCTGTCATCGCGCACGCTGCGAATATGCTTGAAAGGTCAGGTTTACTCAAGTTATTGACGCACAATGTCTTTCAAGCTAACGAGAAATTATTTTTTTACTATTTTTACTGCGAGTAAACATATTCTTTTCGCTATTTTGGGGGTTTATATTGACTGAAATCTGTATATTTACATTCAAAATTACAGGTATCCAAAGACTTTTGCACGGCAGTGTATATAACTCATGAACAACTGATAACAGGTATAATTGTATAAGCCTGGCTAGTAAATCGTCCTATACAATCATATAAAAATCATCCGAATCATGGTTATTTTTTTCTCTCGAGAACGACTAATATTACGTAAAAATTTTATAGAATCTTTTTTGTAGAACATTTAATTTTCTATAGAAAAATTGTTTTTTGCCTAAACTATGTGACACACATGCCCATTTTTCTGTCAATTTACTAATCCACATACTTCCATATAAAAGCGAAATTAACTCTGTCACTTTTTCTTTTATTTTTATTTATTTATATTTATTTGTTACCTTTTCACGGCTAAACCGCTGAACCGGTCTTAATGAAATTTTGCAGGGAGATAGCTTGCATCCTGAAAAAGGACATAGGCTAATTTATACCCCAAAAATAGGTTAGATAAAAAAAATACAATTTTTTTTAAATTAGCATATATTCATATGTTATAATATATGTTATATATATGTTATATATATCACTGTTATAAAAAAATCATATCTTCATTAACAATATCGCTTATACAATTCCACCTATTCACAAAATTACCATTAATCGAACAAAAATATAAACTCAATCACTGTTATGTTCTTCGTACCAACAGGGGTTGAAGAAGGAATAAAAAAGAAGGGTGGGGATATCCTGGTCCATTAACATGATTAAACTTGCGGTACCTATCTCCATTGTGGACGGCAGGACAATAGCGGCCAGAGCCGCCTTATTGTAACTAGAAGTTTTTTTCCCTCAAGCGTGTATTTTTTTGTTGTTTTTTATACAACTTGTTTTATCTTGTAAACAATACTTGTTGTACATGAGATCTAGCTACCCACATGACTAAAGAAATAAAATTACGTCTATAGTCTGATATAAATTGATATATATCATTTTAACTTTTTTATATACTAGCGCATTGACCTGGTGTTACCTGGGTTAATATCCACAAAATCATAGTGACCTAAATTAATAAAATATTGAAACCGTAAATTCTTGCCGTAAATTATAGAATTCTCTATTCCATGGCTACAACGTTTTTTATTAAAATCAAAATAGGTATGATGACTTATTTAAAAAAAACAATTCTATGATGATCTCGTGTGTCTCCTATTTCCAAAAAAAATATTTATTTCTGCAGAAAATAAAGGTTTAATCGCAAAAATGTACACTCATAAAACTAATTTTGAATTTGACGCCAAAACGCTCGCAGGTTACATTTCAGAGTTGTGACGTCACACTCCTTGTCAACAATAATCAAACATTCAGAGTTAGACAATAATTTAATTATTTTGTGTGTTAAAAATGAATTTCAAAGTATATAAGTTCATAAATAAGGTATGTACCTAATAATCTTGTAAGAGGAATTGATATTTGTCTATAATAAAATTTTAGACGTTTACTGATGCGTGACGTCATTCGCTCTGATTGGTGTTTCATTTAACATGGCGGAATCCCTGTATTTTGCATTTTTTTTAACAAAAATTATATTAATCTCGCTTTTAATATAAAAATATATACATTTTTAGAATCTTTTTAACCTATTTCATTATTTAAAATCATAATGATATTTTGTTACTAGCATCATACCTAATTTATGCTATGACATCATGGAAACAAAACACGACTTGATAAAAAATGTTATTAATCTTTTGATATTAAATCTTAGGTATTCATAAAATATTAATAGTCACGAACATGCATCGAAAAATTATCTAACTATTCGTGAAAACTGCATTGAAATCGGTTCAGTAAATCCCGAGTCTATAAGACAAGCGACTAAAAGCGATGTATGATTTAAATTATTAGATAAAAAAATAGATCAATTTCGGGCACTCGCGCTGTGATATATAAACATCTGTTCCACATTTATTAAGGCAACTTATATCCGTTATCATAAAGAGGCTAACAAAATTTGCTAGCTTGCAAGTACTCTCAAACGAGGTATTAATTTTGTAATATTATCTATATTCTATAGATTTACTATAGAATTTAGAGCAGTGATACTTCAACTTATATTGTAACACAGTTGGCAACTCTGACCGTACAAAATAATTATCATAATATCACCACTGTTTTAATACCGTTGGTGTTTACATACAACACGTGCACGCAACTTGTCAAAATCTTCATGAAACTTCAAGAGAACTGCCATAAGTTTGATACCTCATTTGAGAGTGCTTGCTAGCCAGAAAATTTGTTAGCTCCTTTATGATACCGGACATAACTTAAATATTAAAACTTCAACTTAAAAAATCCATATATAATATTATATAATTTCGATGTTTCTCTTATATTATTTTAATTTATTCACTGCTCAGCTCTTTTAAGTGATAGCATAATTATAATATGTACTCTATAGCACCTACTTATAGAGAAATATTCTTGTATCAGTTTTAAAATGAAGTTATAATGATTCTATCAATATCTTAAAACTGTCGGTCATGATATCTTTTCCAAAAGAAAAGATCTACGTTGATATCTTGATCCTGTTTGATCCTGATTCTTTTAAAACCTCATCTATTCATTCAATAGCAATGCAAGGGTCAACACAAACTATTGTCATCTCATTCTATCTAACATGAAACGTGTATAATACCGTTATTGTTGCACTCACTGCACTATCAAAATCTTTCTCATTTCCGATACTATTGAATTGGTCACAAAGGCTATGATTTGGCATCGTGAATGTCACAATACATGGGATTTTTTTCTACTTTATCTATGGTGCATGATATATATTGTGAGAATATTATTATGTCGATAGATACATTATTTATGTCGTGGAGAAATCCTGTTGTAATTTATAAATGTGGATTATTTGTATAATGCCTGATTGAATTATTTTCATACTTGTTTTAATCTTTTTTTTTTTCGACATACTCGTATTAATTTTATTTTTTTTATAACTGAAACAAATTAGAACAATGCAAAAAATATATAATATAAAAAAATATATTTTTACAAGATTAATTTTTAAATTATATTCAAAGTTATCACATGAAAAACTTGTTTCGTTTCATAAAATGTCCGATATAGTATGTACAATTGACGAAAATGTTAATAGTCCAATCGAATTAGAAATTTTCTATGTATGACAAATGGAATTAATATTTGCTAGGATGATTTTGGTGTCGATCGATGGCAAATGATACCCTTAATAAAATATTAAAAATGCAAGGCTGTAGGCCCCCGGGAAATAAAATAAAAACAAAAATTATGATTTTTCTAAGGTTTCTGTATTTTTAGGTTAAATTAATTTATTATTATATACATATGTAATAATTTTATTTTCTGATTGTTAATTTGCAATAGCATTCTTAACAATACAAAAAAATTCTGAAAATTTATCTCATTACTCCGTAAAATTTAATTTCACAAAAAATAACCTAACCTAACTTCAAATCAGTTATATTCATAGACATAAAACATGGACCGTGCATTATATATTAACATAATAGTGTAACATTTCTTCAAAACAGTGAGAGAGATGCAACGACGTTTAGGATATATCTATCTCTTTTTCTATAAATGTAGACACTCCTGTTTAAATAAGGACAAATAGATCCTTAACTATTTTCCATCTCTTTCTTTTTCGACTCAGATACGCGATGCATGCTCTATGTCTATAGTTAAATGTAATAAAACCCAGTAAAAAAATTGTAGATCTGCAGAGATCTATTCAGATCTCGACAAATCTCCATTTTGAGATTACATCATATTTTTTTACTGGTTTTTGATCTGTGGAAACTTTCAAAGCTCTACAATGATCTAAAAGATCTACAAAGATCTCTAAAGATCATTGTAGATCGTGATAGAGATTAAAACATTGAAAATTCATAAATTTTCAATGTCAAATATCGGTATGGAGAACCATACATGACTTCCATGTTCTATATATAATATCTTTTACAATAATTTTTAATATAAAACTTACCTTTGTATTATAAATATTGGTTTTCTAATATTCTAATGTCAGATGTACACATTTTTGTAGAATAATAAATTATCTGACATTTGAATCTAACTGCGCTTGTTTCCATGACAACATGAATTTATTAATATTTAAAATTAAAATTTTGAGGGTGTTTTTCACCTCTTCAGTAGCTATTTCGGCACGTTTATGAAATAAGTGTCCCTTAGATTGGTTTGAACTACAAATGTACCAAGTCTTATCAAAATTGGTGAGATAATACTCACATTTTAGACGATAATAGGTACAAAATTTTGAATATTTCGGAAACCCCTAATCCGATTAGCACCAAAATCAATAGGTCTAGAGTACTGACTGAGGCAATCATTTTCCACAAAAATAATTCAAGTCGGTGCATATCTACAGTAGTTATCGTACACGGAAGAAAATTCTACATCCAGACACACAGACATACACACAGACACACGCACAGCCGCCATGCGGAAATTAATTTTTCTTTACGTTTTGAAGTTAGTACAATCAGAATCTGCTCTTATCTCGGACACGATTTTTTGACGGTATTACAATACTTCCATTTCTTCGAACATGGAAGTAAAATCATTAATTTTCAACGTTACAATGATCTTCAGAGATCTTTGTAGATCGTTGTAGATATAATGATCTCGAACATGTCCATAGTATTGATTAAGTACCTTTCAAATAACTGATATATTCACATATACTGTCCATATCCCCCAACCTAGATAAAATCAAACAGATACGTTTTAAACTTTATTAAATATCTGATATAATTTCCGTTCCTCAGAGCTGTAGCTCGTAATTAAGTTCAGCACACACTGTAAATCAAATACTCCAAGAGCAAACAGTACTTATCTATCTCTCCCTCTCTCTCTATCACCATAGTTATAGCGTCCGCAGTTTTTAATAAAACACTTCCCCCTACCCTAACATTCTGACGTGCGCACACTCCGGGATGTACACAACCCGGAACTTATTGTTTTCTAATTGTTGTTTCCATAAATGTAATTAAAATAATGTGTAAACTTTATTACAGATTTTGATTATGTTATAACTTGAAATTTAATAAACAATCTTCAAATTTTAATGTAGTGTACCTGTAATACGGTGTTTACACCGAAAAAAAACAAAACAGAAACTTCGTGACTTTAAAATACTTCGTATTTAAATATGTATAGGGTTTATTGCTTTTTAGCCATAATAACTCCGTGTTTCTGTTTTGTTTTCTCGGTGTTAACACCACATAAGAAATTTAAAGTGTGTTTTTGAATATAAGAAAATAATATAATTTTATTGATAAATAAATTAAATAACGAGAGAAAAAGATATTTGTTGAATATCAAATATTTTGTTACTAAAATTAAATAAAATTTTTAAAAATATCTGTATAGTGCTTCTTCGTGCTAAATTTACAAAAGATAGTTAACTATCGTACAATTTTAATAAACATCGAAAAAATATTCAGATGAACTGTCACAAAACTTACTTTGTTAATTATTAAAAGTAAAAAAATTAAATAGACAGAACGATATATAATAGTAACATGTACTAATTTGCTGTAATGGCAGAGCTAGTTTTTCATTATTTTGAATAAAATACACGTGATTATGTTTGTTTTATAATTTTTATAGTATTTAAAAGGGTTGAAGTTTCGAATAATAAATAGAGCACTTTCGGCAAGTTCTCTCATTTATCGTGTGTTATTTTTTTTTAATTTTTAATATCCAATTACTCAAAAACCATATGTTCAATATTTTAAATAAAAATTAGTCAAATATATGAGTTATCGATAAATAACATATTAAAATTTTAGACTTTTATCTATATATTGCTCTAGTGATCGAATAAACTTTAGAACTATTTGATTCTTTAATTAAATTATTTAAAAGTGTATTCAAAAATGATTTATTATAGATTTATTTATCTACATATATTCTTGACATTTAAACTAGAGTACAGTTTGTTAATAGATAAATATGGGGTAAAATGGGGTTGTGATTCAGTAGCTCGCGGTCTCCCCGACTCAATGACGTGTGTCTAAACTCAAACAGTAATATACTACTTCAACTCCTCCTCATAGCGACTATATATAAATACCTACAACCATTGAGCTTGTACATTAAAGTAGAATGGAAATATTAAAGATATTATTACTATATAGAGTGAGTTGATAACTGTTACATTCAGCAATTTATACAACAACTGCTCCATGCAACGACTGGCCGACAATTCTATGCAACGACCTACCCTCATCCCTTCCATAATACTACCGTGACTGCTATAATGTTTCTGAGCGAAATTTAAATTCACCAACTAAGTGGTGGGTGCCTCTCTAACCGTCGTTCGGTAGAACGATTGAATTACCGATGCCGTCGTTGTGTGGAGTGGTGAGTGTAGTTACTTAATTTGTCTATCAAAAAAATGTAACTTAACCTTTTAAGTCCTGCCGGTGATATTTGCTCATAGACACACTGGTGAAAAAGTGTGACAGAGACAAAGCGAATATGTAGCCAATACCTGTCTTTTTTAGAATTCTAACTGGTTACGTCACAGGTTTGCAGACATTACAGACCTACAGAAAAGAGACAAGTATTGATTACATATTCGCTTTGTCTCTTTAAAGAGAGTGCTCAATTTTGTGAGGCTATTGCTCAGTCCATTCAATAAGTATTAAACATTATTTTATTTGCCTCTATAGCATTGAAGGGCTCTAATCACTGTGCCAATTCGTGCTTTGAAGTGTATTTTCAATATTTAAAATTTAGGGCTTAAAGGGTTTAGTTATATTTTAGATTTATTGATTTTATAGATTTTTAAATACTAGATATAGTAGATTAAAAATTATATTATTATTTGCGCTGTTCAACTTCTATTAAAGGGAGAACCGTTTTAATTTTATATAAAAATTTACTAGGCGGTTAGCCTAGAGAGGGGCAAGTATTATTCCATTTAATTCAATTGTAAATAATTTATAGACGATAATGATTTTTATAGCCAAAATTGTGTATTTTGATGGAATAAAATAGCGTTTTCAAACTGAAATTTCAAGCAAATGTTTCTACCATTTTTCCAATGAGTGAGTGTGTCATATATTCAGTTCGGATAAAAAACTGTTTAATATACATATATACTGTTCTCTCTCAGATGTTAGGTTATACCTCGTCTCTCTTGCTTTAAATGCGAGTGCTTTGATCTGATAACAAACGAAAAAAAAAACTTGTCCATGGATTTTATTATTTTATGCCCCATTTTGAAAGCTTATATTACCAGAACTAATAATTCTAGAGCAATAAATAAAATTCGTAAATATAGCTTAAATAGTTCATTTTATAATAAAACTAGTTTTAACCCTCCATTCCTCAAACTTACTTCAAATACAATAACACAAAAAAGTTAAACTGATTTTTATAGATTTTGTACAATATTGTACATGTAACCGATCTTTAATATTTCGTCCCCTGTCACAAATGAAGGGTTGTAACTGGCATAATTCGATACGACGCGGAAAATATAATAGATATTTATGGTTTTGTATAATGAATAAATAGCGTTATTATGTGAGGCAATGTTTTTACTGAACCCTTAGTTTTTCATTTTTTATTTCAACGAAAATTTGTCAGCAAATCAAAAATTAAGGTTATATAATAAATATCAGACAATTCCTTGTTTTTGGGGTGAAAACAAAATTAAACTAGTACTCTCGGTTTATAGAATCACCGCTTATTAGACTCAAAAAATGTAATTAAATAAAATAAAAAAATAAACTAGCTCTCCATAGCTTGAGGCTATTTTTAAATACAAAACTAACCAAAAATATAAATCTAATATACCCGTGTTTATAACAGCCACTATACATCTATATATCAGTGCCAATCTACTTAATATTCCAGTCTCGTTGGTAACGGAGAAGCAATATATCAGATATTTGGGTCTGCAAACAACGTTCGAACAGAGACTGTGTCTTTATTTGGTGAATAGACAGAGCTTTACAAGTCCAATAAACGAAAATGCAATACGGCAATTTATGACAGTCAGTTTTTCCTTACATTATAAGGATTCAGTTATCATTTTTTTCTAAAAAATGATATATTTATTTTTATAATAGAAAAAAACCTTAAAATAAAATTTAATTATGTGAATAAAATTTTGAGGGTGGTTTTTACCACATTTCAGTACGTTTATGAAATAAGTGCCCCCTAGATTTTGATTGAACTACAAGTGTATATACCAAGTCTTATCAAAATTGGTGAGATAATAATCACTTTTTAGACGATAATTGGTACAAAATTTCTAATATTTCCGAAACCCCTCATCCGAATAGTACCAAAATCAATAGGTCTGGAGTACTCACTGAAACATACATTTTCTTCAAAAATAATTCAAATCGGTGCATATTTACAGTAGTTATCGTGAACGAAAGAAAATTCTACGTCCAGACACACACACGCACAGCCGCCATACGAAAATTAACTTTTCTTTACGTTTTGAAGTTACTACAATCAGAATCTGCTCTTATTTCGGACACGATTTTTCGACGGTATTACAATATTCCCATTTCTTCGAACATTGAAGTAAAAATATAGAACATGTTAATATTTTTTCCTTATTTTTTTTGACTTATATGTTTATATCCTATATTATTTATTAATAAAAGTATCAACAAATATAACGAAAACATCAAGTAATATTTGTATAATGTTTTCTATACTATAAACAGTCACCGCTTGTTTTGGTTTATCCTTTATTAAATAACATATTTTCCTAATATTAAAAAACAATACAATACAAAATTAGAATAAAATAAAATACATAACTACCCGATATCTCATTTTATTCAAACATTAAGGGGGATGGCCACTGTGACGGGAAAAAATATAGTATATAATTTTTTTTCTTTGATTATTTTAAAGTTTACATATTCATAAATATGTATACAAAAAATTGAGTTTAAATTTTGAAAATTGACGAAGTTACAGTCATTTTAGTGAGACGATGTAGCACGGCCGGTTATGACATAACAAAAACATTAAACACGTTTATCTCGGAATGACATTTTTCGACCTGGTCGACACGATTCTTTAATGATTAATGAACCGATTTCAATTTTCTTTTTTTTAAATTTTCGTAATTATTGTAGTAGCTATCGTTGCACATAGCCGATTTTTGAAATTTTGATAATTACTATTTTTAAAACCGCTCTAATTAAAAAATAGGTCTTAAAAATTAAAAAAAATTTCAAACGATCGCCATTTTGTGAAAAAATAATTAAAAAAAACGGCTACGTGCAACGATAGCTACATTCATATAGATATTGATAATATTTTTATTTATTTTTTTCATATAACCCTTCGAGTCGACCATAGAGAAAAAAAATTTTTTTTGGTTTTCTCATCGAGGCTCATAACTTTGTAAATATTTAATATTCTTGAATAAAAATTAATAATAAATAAGTTGAATATATACTTAATAAAATGCCCCTTACCTGATTCAAAAATAATTAGTAATTTCTGTGAAAAAAATTCCCAAACATTGACAATTTTTTGACCCGTCACAGTGGCCATCCCCCTTAAGAAATTAATTTAAATTAATTTTCAAAATATTTATACTTTTATAATATATTATTAAACATATTAAATAGAAACCGATATACTAAATTCATAAAATAAGTGAGAATACTTCAAGTCTTTAGAGAGTGCCAAAACATATGTAGACTTCGAATTCCTTGTTCTTTTTACCCTTAGATAATAACAGGACCAAATATCGATCGCAGTGTCTACAGTCGACCGCTTTTATTTTACCCCTCACAGACAATCGACTAACAGTTTATTGATGTACATATATTCCGAACTACATTTTTATTATTTTAAATTCGTTTCATAATTTTAGTTTATGTATTTAAGGTAGTTGGTCCATCATAATGTGATCACATTAGGCCATGAGTACATATTTTTAATTTAGAGAAATGATCATGGCAACGCTGTACATTATCTACTATTAACTACTTGTCAAATGATTATATTTTATCATCTAAACTACCACAGAATATATTAATAATTAATTAAATCGATTATAATTCCCTTCAATCCACTTATCATATTTTGTAAAAAATTATTTCATTATTTCGTGTATTTTTTACTATAATCAAATGAATACGTTGTTGCCACATTGTCAACAATACTGTAATTTATGTGATGGTTTGGTAGTTAAATCTGGATAAATCTTAATAACGGGATGGTCAATAATTACAATTTTTTGTATACTGTTTTCTTTCATATAAATATACAACATGTCAGTTTTTTATGAAAATCTGACGCTACGTTTAAATTTTATCTAATAAAACGTTACGTTAGTGTACGGTTAGTCCATATAAGCTGTGTTAAAAATATAAACTTTGAGATCGTTTTTCATGACTTTGAGATGGTCAATTTTAATAAAAATGGGCTATTTTTCAGATATTAATCTAGGGAATATTCCTGTGCAATTTAAATAAAATCTGACGAAAACATGTTTACGGACCAACTACCTTAATGTATATTATTACTAACAATGTTCTTATTACGGTGAAAAGTTTGTTTCGGTTAAAAACATATTTTTTAAATACAAAAAAATACTTAATTAAAGACATCACTGAATTTACGATATCGAAAATTGCACTTTCACTAGTTGGGTGGTGTAAAAAATATTCACACTGATAAATATTTATTAATATAACCATTATGTTTAATCTATTTGAGAGTTTCGTTAGTTGGTGTAATAAATTATTTATTAATTTGACAAATGAAAAGATTTTTAGATAAACATGAAGATATATTTTCAAATTAATAAAATATACTCAATAAGATTTTTATTATTATTATAATGAGGAAATATTGTTTATATTAAAAGATAAATTTATTAAGCATTTTTCCATCTCAAATTTTCAATTTTTTCTATGTGTAATACTCATCGAAAACACATCTTCCTAGTGAGAGTTATTCAACTCCTCTTTCACAATTACTACTTGTTTCAATTTTTTTCAGTGTATTTTTAATAATGATTTATACAAAAAAAAACTATAAATTAAATTTTTATGTTAATTCTTGCACAGTTTATTTCATAAAAATAAAATGCAATTCAATTCTTAAAGTAAAAGTATTATAAATATAAAATTATCGCAAGTTAAGGAACTAAAAACTCGTACAAGACTAAAATATATACTTAAGCTGCTATGAAAATAAATTAGAAAGGGGAATTCCCTAACTACATATTTTATAAATAACAGATTTAAAAAAATTCCTAAAAAATTACGGTTCATAAAAATATTTTTCTTAAAACATTTAAATCAATTAGCTTTTTTAATCGTGCTAAATCGAATGAAATCGTGTAAAAACGGAATCCATTTTTTCTAGACCGTGTTAAATCAAAACCGTGTAAAAAAAGATCGTGTAAAAACAGAATTAGGTGTATTTTTAGTATACGCAGTAAATAAAGTATCATATATGTATATATCTAATTATAACTCATATCCAGTACCTGCCTAGACTTTTTAAAAACGCATCATACATATCACACATGTGTAAAATGTAATTTTACAGACCACTGATGTGAATCTAGCAACAGGACGTCAATCAAAACCGGCGGCTAAAAGTCGAGATAATGAATCGATATTTCACAATTTCAACTGGATTCTGACATTCCGTTTATTACTTTTCCTTTACATTTTATTGCTCTCCAATAACCAATATTACTGTATTCACTGTTGTCAATTTTGTTTCATTACAATTTAATATTGCGCGCTGAAAAAATCGATTTTATTTTATTTATTTTTATTTATTTTATAAATTTCGACTTTGTTTAAATAAATATTTGGAGTAAAAGTACCTATATAGAACACAATGCATAGAATTTAAAAAGAAGTTTCCCATTGGGAATTAGGATCCACTTGAATTCCAGAAAATCTCAAAATGTTTAAAAAAAATTATAAACTAAAAATTCCACAACTGAAAAAGTTATACATTTCCTATTGGGAATTAGGATCCACTTGAATTCCAGAAAATCTAAAAATGTTTTTAAAAAAATTTGTAAACTAAAAATTCCACAACCGAAAACGTTAAACCATGTCTGTTTATTACCTTTTTATACGGTTAAACTGCTGAACCGATCTTGATGTAATTTGGCAGGGAGATAACTTGCATTCTGAGAAAAGATATAGGCTAATTTGTACCTCGAAAATTGATTAGTTTAAAAAAATATGCTAGTGTTTAATAAAGACATTTTTAAAAGTCCTTTTGGATCTGGGCTCTACTGATTTTATTCTTACTTATTCATTTTGCAGTTCATGTTCATGATTGAAACAATTATTATTTAATAATGGAATGACGTTTCCAAATACAGTAGAAACCGGTTATAACGATATCGGTTAATACGACGTATCGGTTATAACGACTCAAAATAAAAGTCCCGGCTGAATCCCATATAATAGCCTTTTATAATGTACCGTTTATAACGATATTGCTTACAACGAAATACCGCATTGAACGACTTTCTTTTTACAATATTTTCAGAGAATTTTGTCGGTTTAACGACGGACCGTCTTTTTTTAAATATGTATAGTTTTGTACAATAAAAAAAAATTGTTTGACATAATAATACATCATGGATTGTAAAGGTTATGTTTAATTCTAATAAACAGAAAACAGATGTGGATTTCAAATATTCGTATACTGGTACATGATTGGTGGAGAGTATTAATACTCAACCAATAAGAACCGTCGCATCTCATAATGTCAAACTAAGTTTCCAGTAAAATAATATACATATTTATTATTCTGTGCTTAAAATTTTGATTTTATTTTGACGATTTCTTCGCTCACAGACGGTGAATTTCACAAAATTTCAGCATACTAATGAAATGTTTAGTTTTTCAGATAAATATCTTAAAAAATTCTAACTATCGGTTACTACGACAATCGGTTTTAACGACCTAAATTAACCGGTCCCTTCGATGACGTTATAACCGGTTTTGTATATATTTTAAAACTGCTGAATACTCGTATAAATATCTGTTCCACATATTAAAAAATTATTAGGACTTGAAAATTAACAAACAAAAATGCTTGTATCTAGAAGTCAAGAATATTTTATGCATTTTTCGATAAACTTTAATATTATTCATCTGCTAACAATTACGTGTCAATATAAAATAAAAATCAACAGCGTTAAAAAAACTGACTTTTGCTTAATCAAAATTCAATTATGTATAATACATACATACATATAAAAGTATGTAGGTCATGGAGATAAGTGCGGGACGCTTCACAAGCAGTCGACCGCTGTCTTAAACGCATCTCCAGGTCCAGACTTCACAAGAATTATCAATACTCAATAATAATAATACCTATTCTGTTCGAATTACATCGCACTATCAAATATGCAAAATTAAAAAATCGATTTCAATTTTCAAATTATCACTGACAGTTAAATATATCTTCAGTAAAATAATTCTTCGAATCTTGGCATCTAGATACAAGCCAAGTCGATTCGGTCGTTCTATCGGCTAACATCAACATTTCAAAAGAGCCCTAAAGATGCCCACTGCAATAAGTAACAAAACATTCACCGATACAATGACTAAATTGTCGCAACTTATAACCAGAAGTCATGATTCATATCAAGATCACCACGGGAGTCTAAAATCTTCAATAATTTTATGCTATTAGATTTATGTATTTTGTCTAATAATGCACGCTTATTCGCTGGGTGAAAAGTAGGAAATCGATTATAGCGCACGAGGTGGCCAAAAAGAATACTTTTGGTGGACTGTCATTTTTAATAGGCTCGTTTTTAACTGAAAATAGAAAGGTCAACATGGTTAACTACACTATAGGCTATGTGCCTGTAGAGTTAGAAATAATGTAGTCGCGAGTGCTTGTGGTGAGCAACATTGTAAAATCATCGGCGTCATAGTTTGAAGTTATGCTGTCAATGTAAACGAATTAATTATTTATCTAGTAATACGTCATAATAAAGGAGAAAAAAATACCCAAATTAAATAATTTTCACGTATCGTTGATGCTATGCTAATTATATTATATGTACACAGCTAAATTATTTGATATTTGTTTATTAAAAAATTGCATGGTATTAAACAATAATAAAAAGAGAATTCAATTCGTTCAATCTTTCTCTATTGCCCGCTAGCGGTGCTAGTAAACTTCGTGCTCATAGTCTATAGTCATAAATAATCGTCTAAAATGTATATATTACGATATTTTACTAAAATTATTTATTTGTAAATATGTCAAAGTTCACCCTAGTTGCAACCGTTAGTTGACGCTGTCATCGTTCACGCTGCGAATACTTTTCCCACTCCTCACGCGCATAGAGTGCTTACGAATACATAAACTGCGCGTCTACATGCGCAGAATACATATTAAAATGAGACACGTGTGCTTTGACAGTACTTTTTATTATTGTTTAGTTATTACGCAGATTATAAGGGCTTAAAATAAATTTTTTAAATTAAAATAATATACCTACTGAGTGTAGAATTTTAGTAATAATATTTAAAATACAGTTCGATGTGGCCAACTTTTATAAATATATAACAAACTCTCCCCCCCCCCCTCTCCCCTTCAAAAAAATGTAAGGTGTGAATATTTTGATTTGAATACCGATTAATAAGCATTGCTTCAACAAGTGTCATCGCGGTCCGGTTCTGCAAACCCGGCCTGACTCACGTGACTATCTCTCTGTCATTCCGCGTTCGCCCCCGGAGCGCGGCGTGACTTCTGTTTAACCGGAAACTCCGGACGCGTCTCTACACTGTCGACATGCCTCGACTTACAACTCGTGCTCTTAAGTGCTACGCTAACTACGTCTTGACTACGTAAGTCATTCTACGACTTTGTGCTTTTGTGGCTTATATAACTCCAAATGTGTCTCTCAAATATACTTACATATACAGTACTTAACGCTTCTCTCGTATCGATAATGTGCTTTTGTGAATTTGTGTTTTATGTATATATATATGGCTATCTCGTAATTGTGACTAGGTATTTAATGTTGTATCAAATTGGTTAATGTTACTGAAATTATTGTTTAATATATTTTATATGTATGTACAATGTACATATATTTTCATATTATGTTTACTTGTATACACATATTAAGTTGTTTATTTACTTATATAATACTTGTACTGTTTTATATAACATAAAATTCAAGTGTATAGAAATCTAAAACTATAAAAATCGTGTAAATAACATTTCTATTTCTTTAGATAAAGTAGAGTGAGTAAATCTCATTTAAACACTTCAACACTATTAAATAAGAAGCCGAAACCCAATAAAAAGGATGAATAAAAAACGTATGTCGGTGTAACAGGTGCTCACACTTACCGGTAGAGAGTAAAAGGAAATCACATAGATATTTTTTGTGTATACAGGTTGATCCTTATTCAACAACATTCTAAATTTTTATTTTATTAAATTACATTTTTTTTTTAATATTACAAATTAATTTTATACATAGGCGGGCACAGTTAACCAAAAAGTTGACTTCGTTAATCGTTAATGCGTTAATAAAAAAGTTAATCGTTAAAGCGTTAAAATTCAGAAAATGTAACGGAAGTTAAAGTTAATTGAAAATACCGAAAATGTAACGGAAGTTAACCGTTAAAAGTTAACCATCCAAAATGTTTGAAGACCTTTTTTTTGCTTTTTCGACAACTTTCTTATGTTTTTGTCATCAAACAACCAATGTAATGGAAGTTAAATTTAAGTTAACAAAAGCGTTAACATTTTTTGAGTTAACTTAAAAGTTAATCCGTTAAGCATTTTGTTGACTTCGTTAATTAACGATTAACTAGCTTACATCCTTCTTCAGGATGCAAGCTATCTCCTTGTAAAATATGAACAAAAAGTAACAAACAGACAGGCAGACAGACAGACAGACTTACTTTTAGATTTATAATACGAAGGTTTTTTTGCAAAAATAATCAACTTTTTTATTTATCTATGAATTTTAATTTTAAATATAAATAGAAAACTGGATAAAAAATTAATTTTGGTAATTGATCTCTTTTTAACCATCGATAATATTGCGTATATATTTTTTTAAATTGTTAAGTTTTGCGGTTCGAATTATATGTATTAAAAATTATTTTAGAATATTATACGACTTGAGCTAAATATAGCTTATAATAATAAGTAAATTAAATTCTGTTTTATAAGTACATTAATTTTATTAGTTGTAAGTTCTTGCTTAGTTTTCGAGTCTCATCTATTATGAATGAAATTAATACAGTTGAAAAAAATCCATAGTATACTGTTTTTTGTAATTTATTAATTATTTATTTATAAAAAAAATATGACTGGTTTCAGATATCCATTTTCAAACTTTTTATCTTACTTTACAAGTTAAAGTTTGAAACTTGGCTTATTTTTTAAGCGGTTAAATGAACACCAAAGGATTTTCTGATTAAAACCGTTTCATTTTTCGACTCGGGTAATCATTAAATTTTCATACAATTAATTCAACATTTTTCATAATACGCACCTTGTTATTATACATTTTTAATTTTTTGACAATTTGTCAATGTCTTTTTTCTCATTTTAAAACGATCACAAAGCTTCTCGTATCTTCGATATTGTGAGGAAGCAAAAAATCAATGAGAACTGTTTTATAAGTTTCATAGGTACCCCATTTGCTAGCTAGAAAATTTTGTTTTCTCGTTTATAATACCGGACGTAAACGAAACACTCTATAGACTATAGACTCTCGTATACACACACACATACAGACACACACACGCTTGTGAAGTGAACGCGCTAGAAGACGATCTTGTCCTTAAATAATGAACGTCGAACACACAACCTGTTGAATGGCAATGAGTGAGGTTGTATATAGTAAAAGAAAGATTTCGTATAAACGTACAGACGGATATATTTCAACGGGATTTTCTTTTTGGTTTAATTAAGCATTTATTTCTTAGTCGTAGTAGATTTTTGCTTAACTTAAATTAATAATGTAATTTGTGTTTATTGAAGAATTTATATTTAATTTAAATTAATCATTGTGTAATTTGTAGATTAGTTTTTTTTTAAATATCTTATTAAATAGTTGTATGAAATTAAAGTTAAGAAATACTTTTCCGCAGATTATTTTTAAATAAACATTATAAGGTGCAAGGAGGGGGGGGGGGAGCTGAGAAAATAATGTTTTTATTCTTGAAATAACTTTGGTGAACAGTTTGGGAACCAATCAAAGCCCAATAATATTATGGAACGTTTTTTTAATGTTGGTATAAAACAATTTTGACCTCGAAAATGTATTTTGCATTAGGCTCTCCACTATACAATTTTTTTTTCGTATTAATTCGCCAGTTGATAATAAGAATTATTTTGTATGAATTTCATTTTTAAACTTAAACGAGCATAAAATGCTCTAAATTTTAATAATAATTCCGACCACGCATTCAAAAGTTACGGCTATTGCTTCCTCGCAATATCGAAGATACGAGAAGCTTTGTGATCGTTTTAAAATGAGAAAACAATTGTTCGATTTTTTAAATTTTACTTGATCTATCCGTTTCAGGTCAAGACAAACACTTTTTGTTTCGTGTCTGTCTGTCTGTGTGTGTGTGTGTGTGTGTGTGTGTGTGTGTGTGTGTGTGTGTGTGTGTGTGTGTGTGTGTGTGTGTGTGTGTGTGTGTGTGTGTCTGTCCCCTTATCCTCGTCACACGCATAACTCATGAACCACTGAACCGATATTGATGAAACTTGGTTGATTTGTTGGGTCTGGCTTGAGGATGGTCCCTTTTCTGATGTTTTTTTCTCCATTTTTTGTTTAATTTAAACTTTGAGAGGCCATATCTCGAGAACGGTTTGAGATACAGAACTGCGGTTTAAAAATTTCAACTTTTCACTTCATTTTCTATACAAAAAACAAACTTTTAACAAATTCTAAAATTCAAATTTTAATAATACATAGAAATGTTGTATAGTTTTTTACTTTTAAAATTTAACACGTCAGTTCTGAATCATCCTATATATGTATAGGGACTGATTTTCTATATATTCTCAAAAAATATCTTGATAAAAATGTGCGAAATACATTTTGTCTTTGTTATCATGATTTTTTTAGCTTTAAAAAAATACGTGGAAACATATCTACTATCAAAGCTTAATAAAGATACTTACCTAAATATAGAATATCAAAATTCCAAATAGAAACGTGATTCATAAGGCATGCAAAAAGTCGGCAACAGATATTTGATCTGTTTTTAAATCTTTCGGCTCAGGTGATATGGCAGAGAGCGATTTACAAAATGAAACCAATTTATTTTATTCTGCTTATGTTCGCAGATACAGGTTGTCCATAAAGCTCTATTTACATCAACGAATTTAATATTAATGATTCATTTACATCGTATAAAAGTTTATGTTAATTCCTTCCAGATAATTGTTAATTTATATTTATTTATTATATTATAATCAGGGACACGAACCGGAATTTATTTATGGTTCGAGTTTAGGTTAAGGTTCAGTACGGTACAAAATTCTTAGGTTCAAAAACTGTTATTTTTTCAGGTTCATGTTCGGGTTCGGGTTCAAATCAAAAAATAAAAATAAATTACTATTTGAAAATAAAAAAGCTATCCTGCTGTGGGCTCACAAAACAATATGTACGAGGTATAAAATAAAAATCCATTAAAAACGGTATATTTTTAGTTTTCTAATTGTTCAACTGTATTTAAAAAAATTAAGTAATTCAATTCTCCATTTCTTGAGGTAAAATTTATTTGCGTCAATTATATTATGTATAACAAATGTATATTTATTGTATTTATAGTTTATAAATATAATTCTTAATATACATTTGTCAAAAAAAAATGAAGGGACAAAGATACTGTTAGAAAAAATCAGCAAAAAATAAAAATACATTTTAAAGATTGAAATCTTTAATGAAAAGAAATTTATTTTTATAAATAATAGAATTATAAAGCAAAAAAAATGTAAATTTCAGTAGTGAACTTGAGAAGTCACATCATACAGTGAAAAATTTTAAAAATCAATGGAGGAAAATTGATAAAATATTATAAATATAATTTCTTGAACCTTTTGAAAAAAATATGGTTACCGGATATCCATGAAAAGGTTCGGGTTCAGATTCAGGTTCGCTGACTTTGAAAGTCGGGTTCAGTTCGGGTTCAGGTTCATGAAAAATACGGGTTTTAACGGGTTTATGGTTCGGGTTCGGGTTCACGTCCCTGATTATAATAAATAAATGTTTTATATTATGTATTTTATTATTTTTATTAATTCAGATTTATTTAAGATGCAGTAAAATTTTATAGGGAACTTTAAAAAAAGAGCACAGATTTTTTATCGCTCCAAATGAATAGTATATCTTCATTTATATGTCTCAACAAATCACAATTTAAGTAAAGCTTTGTTGAAAGCTTTGTTCTAACCGTTTGATTGTTTTAAATGGCCTATAAATATACTGTAGTTTTTTTTTTCAATACCTACATTTATTTATCAATAAATTACAATTTTTTTAAAGTCCTTACTTTGTTATTAAATAGTAATAAATACTATATAGTTTAAATCAGTAGCTCCAGTACCGTAACTAAAATCTCAGGGGCCCCCGCTGAAAACTGAAGACCGTTTTTTTTTCGTTGGCATCTATGGTACTTATTTTTACATCTTATTAATTTTAACCTTTTTACACTCCATGCTCGAGGGCTCCTGTGGTAGTTACGACGCTGAGTAGCTTGTTAAATAGCTGAATTTGGGGCCTCTATTTACAATATTGAATTTTATACCAATGTATTCTTCGGGAGGAATTTTTGGGAAGAAATTTTTTTTCTACGATTTTTTCATCGAGTTTTTTATGTTTAAGCTTAATTCGTAGTTTTTACTTCATGAGTTTTTACAAATTAAAGAAATTTCGGTACCATTTCAAATCTGTCAACTGCAAATTAAACGAATTTCGGTACAACCCTGGATTAAGTTGGGCGTGTGAATATTTTTTGCTTGTATTTTTTACTTACTTTCGTGACCAAATTAAATATATTATGCTATTAACTTTCAAAATGTATTTGAGCTGCTAATTCTTTGAAAAATTTAAATTTTTCTATGAAATTTTTATGAAAAGTGAAATTAGAATAATGAAAATTGACAAAATTTTGTTGAGTTTTAGATTTCGTTAAAAGTACGTTTATTCTATAGAAAATAACGTGAAAAGTTTAAATTTTTAACCGCAGGTCTGTATCTCATAACGTTCTCGAAATATGGCATCTCAAAGTTTTAGTTTTTTCAATTTTTTTTAGAAAAATGGCTGTAACTTTTGAACGTGAAGTCCAATTTGATTTTCGTTGACGAATTTGAAATCAACGTGACAAAATCTATATAATGACATGTATAATATTTCAAAACTAGACAAAAAAAATTAGACCTTAAAAAATGTCGATTTTTGACGAAATATTTTTTTGTCGAATTTTTTGGTGTTATACATGTCAATATATAGATATTGATACGCTGATTTCAAATCTGACAACAAAAATTAAATCCGACCACACATTCAAAAGTTACGACTATTTTTCTCCAAAATTTTGAAAAAACTGAAACTTTGAGATGTCATATTTCGAGAACGTTATGAGATACGGACTTGCGGTTTGAAAATATCAACTTTTCGCATCATTTTCTATATAATAAACATACTTTTAACGAAATCTAAAACTCAAAAATTTTTAGTCATAAATCATGGTTCAAATTTCAACTTTCCATAAAAATATCAATATTAAAATAAGGAAATAAGAAGGAATAAATCATAATTTACTTTATAAATAATAATTTACATTATTTTTCATTTGAATTACATTTATTTTAACATTAAAATGTGCGAATATAAATAAAAGAAAATCGCTTATGCTCACGTCGCTCGGGTCAACAACTCGAAAAATCATAGCCCGAACTTAGATCTATCTTAAATTCAACACTATATAGCTATAGAAAAATATATATTTATAGTAGTATATATAATTTTTTTAACAAAAAAACATTTCCGAAAAAACTCATATATCAGTAAAAATTTTCATTTGATAATTTCTCATCTCGTAAAAAACGAATTACACCAAAATATATTTTATCCAACCAACAACAGTTATTTGTATCAGTACAAAAAAAATCATGTTCGAATTTCTATAACACAATAGTAGAATAAATCGTATATATTTACTAAAGTAAAATCCGTATAAATTGTCCATATAGATACCTCTGATTGCACGTAAAACATAACTGTTACATCATACCATCCTTCTTTACCTCACGTATACACCGATCGTGATCTTTGTCGCACACATGTTATCATTTCTATTTGCTAATGTTGGTAATCCGAAACTTCTTTATGCAAGCACGTCTACGCGTATTTTTCTTTTCAATCTAGATAAATCGCTGCGAGTTTTACCCAAACCTAAAATTCGCACGCCGAAAATACACCAGTCATTTGATATACTCGTATAGTGGGGAGGATCTTTTTATAAAGTCTAGTCTAAATTTGATTTCCATTTTTGTAGATTTCGGATATTGTATACGTCAGTATACAGATATGCATTCCTTTCTGAAGAAAAACTAAACCTATCTATAGCTATTACTTGAATTTCTCAAGTGTATTCTTGCACCTATAGGCATAACATGATCCAATAATCATAGGTGGGCACAGTTAATCGAAAAGTTAACTTCGTTAATCGTTAATCCGTTAATAAAAAAGTTAACTTCGTTAACCGTTAAAGCGTTAAAATTCCGAAAATGTAACGGAAGTTAAAGTTAACCGAAAATTCGAAAATTTAACGAAAGTTAAAGTTAATCCGTTAAAAATTTAACCATCCAAAATTTTGAAGACCTTTTTATAGCTATTTCGACAACTTTGTTATGTACTTTTCATCAAACAACCAATGTAACGGACTAAAGTTAACGGAAGTTAACAAAAGCGTTAACATTTTTTTTAAGTTAACTTAAAAGTTAATCCGTTAAGCATTTTGTTAACTTCGTTAATTAACGATTAACGGATTAACAAGTTAATGCCCACCTATGCCAATAATACAAGGTCTGCTCGACAGTTCATTTGTTATACAGTAGAAACCGGTTATAACGACATCGAAGGGACTGGTCATATTGGTCGTAAAAAGCGGATAGTCGTAATAACCGGTAAAAATGCAATTATATGGGATTCAGTTGGACTTTTATTTTGAGTCGTTAAAACCGATACATCGTATTAACCAATGTCGTTATAACCAATTTCTGCTGTACATGAATTGAAGGGGTTAGAATAGAAAGGGTATAAGTAACATTTCCATAGTTTCAAGCTATGAGTGTTTAAAGTTAAGTGTCTATACAGAAAGTTCATTTACATGATTTTTCTACTGGTTGATAAATGTCACTAAGAGTATTAAACGTCGCTTGGATCATTTTTATTCCAATACATAGGAACCTTATCTTTCATAAAACTCACTTATCTCGAAAACAATAAAATTGCACTTATACCCTTTCTATTCTAACCCCTTCAATTGCAATATCACTGCTTGTAGTTAAATCTCAATTTCAAAATTTATGGTACATATTACCATTATGTAGTACTATTAAAGGTAGAAATTACAGATTTTTGTCTAGTCCCCCGCCAGAGATATTTAGCTTTCAAAAACTGCCGTTTTCTCAAATTTACAAATTTGATGAATTTTTTGAAAAAAGGGGGAATATTCTCAAGGTTGAACTTTGGTATGTGAATACAACTAGTACCCATTTCTTTGTAATTTTTTTTAAAGAATTCAGGTCGATATTTCACTCTTTAGAATTGAATTTAGGTGAAAATGTATAGAAGAAATCTTGTAGCTCGTTTTTCTCTTAATAAAATTGTTCCTAGTGGCATTTGATAGGATAAATAGATCCTAAGATATTCTAGTTTCCTCAAACTCTTTAATGTGCAAAAAAACACTACATTTTATAAAACAAATATAGCCGCCACGCGAAAACAAAAAACAATAAAATTAAAATTATGGTCATTTTGAACTACCAACATGTTAGGGTAACTGCACACAAAAAATCATATTTTTTGAGAATAGTTAAGCAATCAGTGCTGGACCACTTGATATGTAAAAATATAGTAAAAATACAATATGCAGTTAAATTTACTTAAGGTAGTTGGTCCGTAAACATTGTTTTCGTCAGAATTTGTTTAAATTGCACAGGAATATTCCCTAGATTAATATCTGAAAAATAGCCCATTTTTATTAAAATTGACCATCTAAAGTCATGAAAAACGATCTGAAAGTTTTTTATTTTTAACACAGCTTATATGGACTAACCGTACACTAACGTAACGTTTTATTAGTTAAAATTTAAACGAAACGTCAGTTTTTCATAAAAAACTGACATGTATATATTTATATGAAAGAAAACAATATACAAAAAATTGGAATTATTGACCATCCCGTTATTAAGATTTAACCAAATTTAACTACCAAACCATCACATAAATTACAGTATTGTTGACAATGTGGCAACAACGTATTCATTTGATTATAGTAAAAAATACACGAAATAATGAAATAAGTTTTTTTTAAATATGATAAGTGAGGGGGATTATAATCGATTTCATGAATTATTAATATATTCTGTGGTAGCTTAGATGATAAAATATAATCATTTGACAAGTAGTTAATAGTAGATAATGTACAGCGTTGCCATGATCATTTCTCTAAATTAAAAATATGTACTCATGGCATAATGTCATCACTATGATGGACCAACTACCTTAAAAACTATTTTAAAACTAACTAAAGTAATTCTTTACACTAATTGCAAACTGAAACACAGTGTTCACTATAAATGGATTTACTCACGGAAAAAAGTATTTTTTGAACATAAGCAAGAATTACAATCTCGTCTTGTAAATCATGTAAATACAAGGAAAATAAGCAGTAGATACTGTAAACATTGTAATTTTAGCTAATTTTCCTAGCACTTGGCCGGATTCATTAGTAATAACTAAAATTTACAATGCAGTGTTGTAACAATAGATGTTACTTTATATTGAAGTAATTTTTATACCGAGATATGATTTTTTTACATTTTTAGTACGGAAATTTTACAATAATCCCGATAATGTATTAAATACAATTTTATATTGTAAATTTAAATAAATCGGCACGTCTATTGTGAAATAATTTTTTTTTTAACTTTTTCATTAGTAAGCTTTACAATAACACACTGTAATTAATAGCATTAGCAATAATAACGTATTACTTTTGTTTGAATTACAATGCAATATTGTAAACTTTTTCTTTATAGTTGTATTTGTAATTGGGTACTTATAATCAGGGAGTCGAACCGAACCCGAACCCGAACCGAAAACCGGTTCCGGAACAAAATTTTTGGGCGAACCGGAACTGAACCTGAACCGAAATTTTAAACATGACGTTGAACCTGAACCGGAGCCGAACCGAAAAACAAACTTTCGGTTACCGGTTCAATAAAGTTTAATTTTACCGGTTCAATGAAGTTTAATTTTTCATTGCAAATGTATTTATACAAATATATTTATTATTCTGTTTCAAATGTAAAATAATTTTTGCAATTACTTATAATTGGCACCACTGACAAATGGGTCAGTCCGCGGTGACGGGTGTGATATTTCAACTCGGATTGGAGTTCATAATTTCTAAATAATACTAGTTAATAACATGGTTTCACCATTTTTCTGTAGATCTTAATGTAATACCTACATGTACATTATGGTGGGTCCATTATTTTCACTCCATGGGTAACTTGCGATACTGGTACTATGGGCCATAACAAGTATTTTTGCCAATGAAACCGTACCTCTAAAATCATTTTCGAGCGTGCCGAAATTTGTCTGAATATATTTTCAAAAATACTCAAAAATTGATCTATTTAGTGCATTTCGAATGTACAATTATTGAAAATGTGTATACCGGAGTTTTTTGGGTCGGGGAATCCATTTTTCACATTTATTTTTATTTTTGACTGCCGCCAGGGGGCGTTTTCGTGCATTTTTGTGGATTTTGGAAAATATCTTCAGACAAATTTCGGCAAGCTCGAAAATGATTTTAGAGGTATGGTTCCATTGGCAAAAATACTTGTTATGGCCCATAGTACCAGAATCGCGAGTTGCCCATAGAGATTTTTTCGGCCCCATACAATTTGACCCACCCTAATGTACATATATTGAAAGAATAAAAGGTCTACGGTTATTTTACAAAAAAATGTCAGCGTTCAAAGCCCTGTGACGGGTGTGATGCCAACTATTGCAAGTCTTGCAACCTCTATTCAAAGTCTCAAAAGTTTAGCGAAAATATTGAAATTACTTTATAATAATCGTACTTTATTATGTTACGAATAAATTATTTTTTAGTAAAACAAGAGCATCAGGTAAATATGTAATCTATTTACCTGGTTATTACTCAACAAACATTGTGACGGGTGTGACAGGAAATGTGACGGGTGTGACACGTTGAATTAAAGGATAGGTACAATAAGAATACTATTTGTGTGTTTAATTGCTTATTGACGTTATTGATATTATTAACTAATACTTATAGCAATTATTTATCAAATACATCAATATACTCATTAAATTTATAATAAATGTGGTCACCCTTAGTCATTATTTTTGGTGAGGGTAATTTTTTTTAATTTGGTCAAACGTCACCTTTGATATGTAATTGTCAAAGACTTAATAGTTTGCCACGATCGTCACTTATTCTTAAGTAAGTTATTGTGATTTCACCTTATTTGTTGTCCTTTTTGAAATTTTTTGGAAATTTTTGAAATATTTTGAAAATTAACTAACATTTTTCTAATTTTCTTTTGGTTTATGAAAATTGATGTTAAATAGCCTGTTAATTTTATATTTTAGTATTTATTTTCGTAAAATATATTTTTAACTATATGGTATCGATTACCGCGGACTGACCCAAATGTAGCTGTGCTTATATATTAGTAAATTAATAACAGATTTCGATTTTTCTGCGGAATTTATAAATTAATAAAAAAACACTCTTTGTTCATCTTTAAAAATTGGCCTGCTATCAGAAAAAGTCATAAAGGTAATGTACAAGAAAAAATGGGAAAGATTGAGAGAAAAATGGTATTTTCAGAAATACATGAAAATTGTTATTAAAATACACGTTAAATTTAAATTTCATTGAGCATAATCCAAATATGAATTGTCAGCAATTTTATTATTCCGGCATAACCACATTTTTTAAAATTAATACAAATAAAGAAAACAAGCCATAAAAGTATTGATACATACAGTATACACAAAATTGGAAAGTAAATTTAATTCAAAAATTATAGGGTAGGTTTAATTATAATTTAATTAAAATTATTACATATAATTGAATAATTTACAAAAAATTTTAAAAAAAAAACCGGTTCGAACCGGTTCGGAGGTACATTGAACCGGTAACCGAAATAATAAAAAAATAAAAAATTGAACCGGAACGAAAACCGGAACTTTATTTTCTGTGTGAACCGGAACCGAACCGGTTCGGGAAATAGCACCGGTTCGACTCCCTGCTTATAATAGTATAAATAGGTGTTATTTATTTATATGTATATTTATCTCTTCAACTGTTTTAACAGTTTTATTGGCGATTTGTATTAATATATAAAACGTAATACGCAACCTCATGAAATACATTGGCTGCAAACTATAAAAATAGTGAACATAATGAATAACAGTAATAACGAGCAAATTGAAGTAGAGCCAATGCTTGGCAGAGATGACCGAATGTTAATTTTCATAATAGGTGGAATTGAACATTATTTTTTCGTAGAACGTCCAAGTAATTAATATTCAAATTTTGTTTATTCAGCGAGTATTATTTTTTCTACATTTGAGTTTCTTTAATTCTTATAGGTAATATTTGTTTTACGATGCCTGTCATTTGTTTACTTTAGAAGACCGAGATTTATTAAACAGTGATAAAAATTGTTTATTTTTAATTGCTGTTACAATTGAATTTTGCCCAACTCTGTGTGCAATATATAATAATTGATTGAACGATCGGTAAATTTTACAATGTGAGAAATCGTTTTTAGCTAATTCAAATGTCGCTCTGGAAAACTTACAATGCAGAATTGTAACTTATAACGGCTTTCAAAAAACGTACAAGTATGTACTTGTCAGCCAGCCACTGAGTCATTCTATGATTGTCTGTTGCGGTGATTACGTGATTTTTGTGCAGCTAATCAGTGATTTTGAAAAACTATACCCAAATTGTAAAAATTTGGAAGAAAAGTGGATAACCCTAAGAACGTGTTTAGTGCGATTACTACTAGGCATTCGCAAACCGAAAGATCCCGACTTATCCAAGTATGTGGATAATTTTGCTAATGTCACATCATGTAAGTATCTACAGAAGATAAAATAGTTTATTCTTTGGGTTATTATTAAATAATTATTTCTACATCAAAATAGCTACACTGGATACTTTGGTATTATTGATAATACCAACATTATTTAAAAAGCTATTTGCAATACCTCCGTCAACTGCAGATGGTCCTAGACGAAAATTAAAGAACGGGTCTTCGTGGTGGAATCCGACTACCTCGGAAGTTCAACGAGGATTCTTGTTCCACATTGAAGTGAGTACTATATCATAAGTCGATATAAAAGAATTTATATTTATTTTAAAACTATATATTCGTTCAATGTTTAAACTGGGTTTTATATAATCTAAATTTAAATTCCATAAAATATACATTACTTTTTATTTTATAATAAAATTATTTAATATACTATATGCATCTAACATCCCAAAATTTTTTTTCCAGAGCCTAAATGATAAAAACGAATCAATAGATCGATTGCAACGCTGGATGGTCCAACATAAAATCCCATGTCAACCACGTCCAATTATTGTAGGACCATTGGAAGACATAAGTGAATCATATGTGAGAGTAAATGACATTTCATATAGTGTTAACAGCCCTATAGAGGCCGTATTAACAGTATTTAAAATATACTTTACACTTAATATAAAGTTTCCGCCTGAAGCACGTGCCCCTTGGTTATTAATTCAAAAAACGTTGTTTAATATAGATTCAGCAGAATATATATCTTTATCTTCTTCATTAACTGCCTTACTAGGTGATATTAAAGCTACTCAAATGTCTCTTAATTTAAATTCTTATATATTTATTACAAGTGCTTTTTTTATATTTATTGTTTAATAACGTTTCTTTACAATTTAAAATAATTAAAAAAATATAATTATAATCAATATGGCACAAATTAGATGCTCATGCTCTACAATTTTTACTCATTATACTACTTTTAACTCACATATTAAAAGTGAAGAACATCAAAGTATAATTTCAGGTTATTTTAATGCTTATCTAAATGCTATCGAAGATTTGATAAATTAAAATCATTTCAAGCTCATTTAAAGAAACACAACTTTGATGGACAATCAATTGAAGTAAATTGTACCGAAGCTTCTTCATTTGAATATGAAGTATATTCTGGAAATACAGAAAATAATTTTTATTAAATATCTATAGAGCCCATTGTGAAATTTGAATTTTGGACAAAATCTTTGGAGGGATGCAGCTCCCTCATGAAAAATTTCCGGGCATAGAATTTTTTGTTTAAAATATTTTTCACAATTTACTGTTCAAGTTAGGCACAATAGTGCTGAATCAGCCTGTATGTAATGTAGTTTTAAAATTACTCATTTATTATTAGTTTAATAAAAGTATTTTGTATACACAATAATTATTAGTCATTTAAATTTAAGAACTTAATTAAAATTAATATAATTTGTGTAATTAAATAATTTTTAAATAATGTAATTAAAATATTTAATAATATGAAAATAAAAAAAAAAAATTTTACCATTGTAATAATGTTTCATTTTTTTATATTTTTTGTAATTTTTACCAAATTTCATTAAAATCAGGATGTGGTACCCAGGAACCTTTCCTGTGAGTACAAATTTCCTGTAGAAGTAAGTATTATTTCATAGTAGTATTAGTAATTTCAACAAAATGAAATTGTAATTTTTGCAAATATCAATAGTTCCACCTGTTATTTTTATGATTTAAAATTCCTATTTCTAATAAACATCTTTTACAACGCTAACCAGTAATAAATAACGTATCCTATGTAACAAATTACAATTTCCTTTAGTAATAATCACTCTATTGCATATCTATTCATGCTGGCCGCATTACAATTTCTTACTGTGAATATATACATTTTTATTTTGTAAAATTTACTAATTTTTCTCAAGTTTGTAAATTTTACAATTTGACGGTTCGAAGCGACTTTGTAACATGCCGCACTGTAAGTTGTACTCGTATATTCAATCAATACTTACTAATTTCTTTTTTGGGTGCTGCAAGAGTGACATTATTAGTTTTGCGTTTGTTTTACAAAATCTCCGTGCGTACACGCGGGTCACTAATTTGCTCATTTATGAAGGCACTGACCGGAGCCAGGCGGGGATACACCGGAAACACACTTAAATACCCAATAAGTTGAATAATAATAATACTAGCTTTTACCCGTGAAAAAACTGTATTTTTTTTATCTAAACAATTTTTCGTAATACAAAGTATCTTCAAGATGTAATCTATCTTCCTGCCAAATTTCATCAAGATCGGTTCAGCAGTTTAGCCGTTATATAAGAAACAAACAAAGTAACTTGATGTGATTTTTATTCATTTCCTAATACGAAATAAACAAGTTTAAATGCCTATATCGTTTTACAATAAAAGGAGTAAATGAAAGTAAAAAAAAAATCAATCCTAATATGAAACAGGTTCGCTACAATACAATCTATATATATTTTATTACCTAATTTGCGACACGGATAATAAAGGCAATTTTATTTCTGTATCATTGTAAGAATAAATCTACATTTGACGTCTCTAGCGGCAACCTCGTTACAGTTTACTGCAAAATCATACAGCATTGTTAGCAGTAATGGCTGTCTTCCGATGTCCCATCTTGTAACTCATACCCCGCGCGCGAGTTATGATGTCCCCTACCCATTCGTCACTTTCTACTCACACCTCTGTTCCCCCTCCCCCTCCCCTTGTCTCGTAAACCCCCTTATAACCCACCCGTTAACTTCATTTATAAATCATGACGCGCAACGTGATACCAATTGTAATATAAACGGATAAAGAAAGATGAATTTGGAGTATCCAGTAACCAAAAGATTTTGTCATTTTTAGGGGGTGTTTAGCTCGTTTGTGTGTGATATAAAAAAAGAAACATAGGGGTAGAAATGAATTCCAGTTTTGTATTTAAGTATAAAAATAATTAAAATAAAACGTTATTATGATGTCTAAAGAGACCGAATGGTTTCACAAAAATCATATCTTAATAAAAATAATTATAATATACAGGATGATTTATAAGAAATGTTAAAATATTATTGTAAATAAAAAACGTAAGGGAGCTATAATAGCCTCCCCAAATTATATTAACTTTTAACGTGATCATTGTGATAAAGTTATGAAATTTGATAATCGGTTTAATATTTTAAATATATTGTGTTATCGATTTTCTATATTGACTAATAACTTAATAACTATTTAGTACAGGAGATGTATAGCTTAAATAAAGAACAAAAAAATACATGATAACATTTTATTGATTGTTACTAAAAACCAATAAAAAATATTAATACTAAACCTGTACTACAATGGGTTCTCCGAATAGTAAACAAAAACTAATCATTTGGGGGGTGTAGTTCTTTCAAATGGATTTTCGGACAATTTTCATATGAAGTTTTTTATTTAAAATATCTAATGCTTTAGTTTTTTTTAATCACTCTATACAGAGTGAGTCATATCAGATGGAAAAAACTCGAACAGTTGATTGATAAGAATATTTTAAGGAAAAAAGTTCATATAAACATGTGTCCAGAAATTCTTTCTGAGGGAGCTACAGATACACAAAGATTTAGACTAAAATAAAATTTTATTTAATATTTTGAGAACCTATTGTGATACAGTTATGAAATTTTACAATCAATATAGTATTAAACACGTATTGATACTGAAATGGTTATATAATGTGTTTGTTTTGACCTGAAACGAAAAGATTGAGTGAAATTTTTTCAATTTAAAATACGATCGCAAAGCTTCTCATATCTTCGATAATAAAACAACCCATAATAAGGATACACCGCATTTTATTAATTATTGAATAAAAATCACAATTGCCATGGAAAACTAAAACATTTTTCTAAAGTTGAGGCGTCAGCCAAAATTACAACAATCACTCGAGTGCAATAGTCAAGTAAGCTTTGGAAAAAAGAATGGTTGATGTTTGAAATTTTTATATTTATTAAAATTCGTTACTAATTTTATTAATGTATAACATAAAAGCAATGTTAGTTTTAAAGAGGGAGACTGGGTAACCACCCGGGGTGCCAGTTTAGAAGGAGCGGTAGACGGCCACATAGAGAAAAGCTTAAATTCTAGTATTTTTTTTTTCTTTAAAAAACGATCATTGAGTCAACTTATCCAATATTATTTTTATTATCGTATTTCTCTTAAACGGTTGATCTTATGACAAATTAACAATGTATATTTATGTGTATTTTGTGTCATATGACCTTATAAAAGTACCAAACATAATGAAAATTTTAAGAACAATACCAGATAAAGATCAAAGGACCCACTGACCCCAAACATCCCTGGTATAAATAATCATTAGTTGATACTGATAACCGATAACAGGTATACTGAAAAAAGTATTAAGTAGTTGAATTTAACTATGATAGATAAATTCAACTAATTCTTTATTTCAGTGTACTAATTCTTAACTGGGTATCAAATGTAATTACTATCACATTGGGGTCTCCAGATATTAATTAAAAACTAATTTTAAGCAAAATCTTTGGAGGTCTGTAGCACCCTCACGATGAACTTCCGGACACATGTTTATATGAACTTTATTGTTTGAAATATTTTTCTCAATTAACTGTTTAAGTTTGTTCCACGTAATATGACTCAACTTGTATATCTACAAGATTAACTGATAAAATATCGTATTGGTCGCTTAACCCATTAACGCTCAAAGGGTTAAATTTTTAAAAAAATTAACAAATGTTGTGTTCATATGTTTATTTATTTAAAAAATAAGCTTATTTGACAAACAAAATTTTTTTGGGGGGCCCAAGTTCCTAGATTTTTAACGTTGCGTTGACGCACTCTTGGGCACATATAATGGAAATCTATCTCTATATTACATATTAGGGTGGTCCTTATTTATAGGTGAAGGAAATTTTTTTGGATATTTTAAACTCCGTACCCCCCAAATTTGTTCGTTATCATGAGACTTGAATTCCTGTTAAATTTGGTCATGATCAACCAACCCCTTCCCGTGCCGACTTAGGGTTGAAAAAAGTCCAAATAGGGTTGTTTTATTGTTTTTTGCGTTTAATTAAAAAAATAAAGCAATTAGCATAAATATGTATATAACATTTATTGTAGAGCGTAAAATTGTCTATAAAAAATGTTCTCATAGTGTATCACGAATATCTATTATTACCCATGAAAAATAATAAATTTTATTTGAAAAAAGTTATTTGTTGACGGTAACGTAAATATATGATATAAATGGTAGTCCAGTTAAAGAAGCATTTTGACTAGAAATTTTAAGGGACAAGCAATGTTATTGTTGATTATTATAGATTCTGGTGCAGAATATTCGAAAAAAATTACCCGGACTAGAAAAAAGTTGTGCAACACCCTTAAAAATGGGGTTGAAGGGTGAAATCCCATTTCTATGTGTATTTTCAATTTATTTCAAAATTTAAACCGACGATAGGGTATTTTTATGGTTGACATTTGTTGGAGACACTAAGATGAATCGATTGAGACCACATGTACTGAATTTGACCCAAAATTACCCCTTCTAAAATGTTTAATATAGGTAAAAATGCTTATTTTTGGTAAAAATAGTTTAAAAATTAATAACTTCTGTTAAATTCATCCAAATAACTCGAAATTGGTCTCAAATTGTTCCTGAAATTCCAAAGAATAATGATCAACTATAATTTAAAAAAATATTAATAGTTTAAACAATGAAAATTGTTAATATTTAAGGGTAAGTGACGTAATTTTTTTAAATTATTGTCATTTTACTAAAATTTAATTAAAAACATAAGGGTTAAATATTTTTTTGTAAAATGAACGTGAGTATCTTCGATTTGTAATTACAAACAAAATGAGACACCCCCCCCCTCCCAAAAAAAAATTTAATCACTTGAACGGATGTAATTCCACACTAAAATGCAGCGCATTTGTTGTATACAATTTAAATAAAATACATTTTTTTTAAATAAAACTGTAAATTATGATTAAAACATACTTTTATGTATGCTTTAACGTAAATTACAAATTTATGCATTAATAAAGGCTCATATGAGTGCACAATAATGAATGCGAAAGTGCATAAAAATCTATTATTTCAATAAAACAAAAAAATTCGGTGAATTTTTGTGTGGAATTGTATCCGTTCAAGTGATTAAATATTTTTTTGGAGGGGCTCATTTTGTTTGTATATACAAATCGAAGATATTCGCGTTAGTTTTACAAAAGAAAATGTTTAACAATTATGTTTTTAATTAAATTTTAGTAAAATGACAATTTTTCAAAAAATTTACGTCACTTACCCTAATATTAACAATTTTCATTGTTTAAACTATTAATATTTTTTTAAATTATAGTTTCTCATTATTCTTTGGAATTTTAGGAACAATTTGAGACCAATTTCGAGTCATTTGGATGATTTTAACGGAAGTTATTAATTTTTAAACTATTTTCACCAAAAATAAACATTTTTACCTATATTAAATATTTTAGAAGGGGTAATTTTGGGTCAAATTCAGTAAATGTGGTCTCAATCGATTCATCTCAGTGCCTCCAACAAATGTCAACCATAAAAATACCTTATTGTCTCTTTAGATTTTGAAATAAATTGAAAATACACATAGAAATGGGATTTCACCCTTCAACCCCATTTTTAAGGGTGTTGCACAACTTTTTTCTAGTCCGGGTTATTTTTTCGAATTCTCCGCACCAGAATCTATAATAATCAACAATAACATTGCTTGTCCCTTAAAATTTCTAGTCAAAATGCTTCTTTAACTGGACTACCATTCATATCATATATTTACGTTACCGTCAACAAATAACTTTTTTCAAATAAAATTTATTATTTTTCATGGGAAATAATAGATATTCGTGATACACTATGAGAACATTTTTTATAGACAATTTTACACTCTACAATAAATGTTATATACATATTTATGCTAATTGCTTTATTTTTTTAATTAAACGCAAAAAACATTAAAACTACCCTATTTGGACTTTTTTCAACCCTAAGTCGGCACGGGAAGGGGTTGGTTGATCATGACCAAATTTAACAGGAATTCAAGTCTCATGATAACGAACAAATTTGGGGGGTACGGAGTTCAAAATTCAAATGTTCAAAAATAAGGACCACCCTATTACATATATAACCTTAACCACTCATTCACTCATTCGTCAACGTACAGCCGAAACCCCTAGACCTAGAAACGTGAAATTTAGTATGTGTCTTCCTTTTATGATGTAAGTATCCATTAAGAAAGGATTTTTCGAAATTTAACCCCTACGGGGTTAAACGGGATGTCAAAGATTATATAAAAAAAAATTTTGTTCGCATTAAATTGAATCTTATCATACATACGATAATATTGACGCGGCTTACACCCAGAAGCCATGATCCATAAAAACAAAGAAGATGCACTGAACTGTTGAGGTTTTTACAATAATATATGTATCGCCACTTGAACACAACTATTTCATGTTAACGCCCAAGAGTGCGTCAACGCACACTAGATATTTCGTTTGTTTATTTTCAACTAAACATAAACAATTAATTTTTTAATATGTCTATTCGTTAGATAGACTCATAAACAATAAAATAATATTAAACAAATATTAATAAACCCAAGTTTCTTATATTTATTGAAATTGTAAACATGTGCGAAATTTGTCATTTTTACGTGTTTTTAAATATATGTAAAAATTCTAACAAAAATAATATAATTATTCAATTTAGGCAGAATGAAAGGAAATATCTTCTTTTACCAAACTCATATGATAAAAATTAAAATATAAGTTTTATAACATTAAAAAATAGATATATAGTACGTCTATATAAAACCTAATTTGAGTTTACATTTTCGTCGCTAAAAACGGTTAGTCGTTATAAACGAATTCGTTATATCCCAATTCAACTGTATAGATACGACTAACTAAAAATGGAGTAATGTATGAGTATATTAAAATTAACAAACTGCATTTTCATATTTCAATTTCATCTACATCTCTATCGACTAATAATAAATATAAATTCTTATTCCCGATGAATATCAACACCGTAGGAACATTCTCATAAAACACAATCGTTTGATACGACTGTGATTCTAAACAAAACATACATTGTTTTGCATCTCGTCCCTTTACACTGATACCCGAATACACCCCTCCCTTTTCTTGGTGTCGCTGACTCGACAAGAACTGTGTTATACAAAACACGCCGTGGTTTCGAGAGGTTTTCTTTCAGGACCGTCTTAATGGAAAATAGTTTGAATTTTATCTTCAAAGAATTTATAAACTTTTATATGATGACGTGTTTATTGAATTGTCTAACTTTGTTACTGGGTTAAAGTACGGAGTTTCTTCTAATAAATAGATTGAATTTCTTTATAAAAACTTTATATCAAATATTACAACTAAACCTTTTAATAGTCCAATCCATTTATACTATTTATATTCAATGGAGAAGTCCTGAATGACTGACTCATCAACACCCAAATACCTGTGAAAGGATATTCTTTAAGAAGGAGGGGGGAGAGGGATGCATGTTAAACTATTTTTATTTCATAACGTTTAACTATGCTTACATTACACAGGTAGATAGGATTTCTCAAACCAAGTAAAAAATATCGAATTTGTACTAAACTCATTAGAAGAATAGTAAGACGGTATAGATTTTTATGCAAGAGTTTCACAACTGTTTATTCCATGTGTGGCCACCAGGGAGCAAAATTTGATCAAAAATGTTTATGAAAAACTGTCACAGATCAAAACCTTTAAGGACTTTAAAGGGTGATAGGATGGTGAAACATAGGTAAAATTTGTTCAAACGTTAGTACTATTAAGCGTGTAAAAGCGCTTTTCTAAATCATCAAAATAAAGTAGCATTCAATTATAGTTATATGTATGTAAGTTTAAAAACGTGATTTCCAAAAACTCAGAATTTTTGAGTTGTACGACTCTTGTTTCGAGGTGACGATATATTTAAATTAAAACAGAAGGTAAGAAAAAATTCCAAAACAAATAGAAAAAGTTCCCATGGGCAGTAAAAGCAAAAAGATCATTTTTAAATATTTTTAATCAGGAAAAAAAAAGTTTTATATTTTTAAATAATAAACTGCTATAAAAAATTAATTTAAAACCTATTAGTCCAGTAAAGAAAGCATTTTGACACAAACTTTTAGGGGATATCAATATTATAGTTGATTATTATAGATTTTGGTGCAGAAAATTCGAAAAAAAATAATCCGGACTGGCAAAATGTGGTGCAGCACCCTAAAAATGGTGTTGAAGAGTGAAAACCCCGTTTCCAAGTGTTTTTTCAATTTATCTCAAAATTTAAGGCGACAATGACATTATTTTATGGTTGATATTTGTTGGGAACACTGAGACGAATCGATTAAGACCACATATAATATAGTAGACTGAATTTAATGAAAATAAATGGTGATTAAATATAGGTTGAAATGTTTATTTTTGGTAAAAATAGTTTAAAAATTAATAACTTTGATTAAAATCATCCAAATAACTCGTAATTGGTCTCTAATTATTCCTGAAATTCCAAAGAAGAATGATAAAAAAAAATAATAGTTTAACTATAATTGGATTTGATTTCTAGTAATGAAAAAAGTTAATAGAATACAACAAAACTATAGTAATAGACCATTTGTTAGAAACACGTCTAAATCCCTGCCTGATTTTGAAGTAAGCATCGCGACGACGACGGTGGAAGTGAACGCATGAATACAGAATAGTCATCCGGATATGACATCAAGTGGGCGCTGCGCGATATTGCTTCGGCCTCTCAAGATATCGTTTGCACCTCCTCCATCAACTCCTCGGCGGCAGCCCTGGAGCAAACACACACACATACACACACACATTGTCTAAATATATATAGAGATCTAGTGCCCTGTGGAAGACAGCAGAAATGTCGAGTTTCAGATCTTAGAAACCAGTAGCGTTTGGTTTTTGTTTTTATAAAATAAAGCATAAATAAAAAATCTGCCCTGGTCGGCACAAGACTTTTTTATACATCGTGATACCAATGTATTGATATGATTAATTTTATTATTTAACATTTGATTTTTAATTATTTTACTTACAAAATGATACATTATAATTTTAATAATATTATTTTAATAACAACACCAATAAGGATTATTGATTATTGAATACTTATGTATAATCGATTATTTCCTCAAATAAATTGGGGGGGGGGGAATGAATAGAACATAAATTATAGATAAAAGTACATTCTACAACTTTAATCTAAAACATTTTTTTCTACTGCGGAACGTTTAAAAAATAATTCGAAAAATTTAAAAATTGACAAGAGTATACATCCGTTTCTGGCTTAGTGATGGTTTTCAAAAATAGGAGGTGTACATCTAGAGTAGGTATACAAGAACCTTAAGTTTAAAATTCTATGTTTGTAAGTCTTATAGTTTCGACTGTAGAGCGTTCACAGACACACACACAGACATCATTGAGATAATGGTTGTATATGATTCAGGGACCCTCAAAACGTGTAATTCCGTTAAAAACTCGAGTTAGAATTTTTTCATGATCGCTATACTTTATTATACAGTATATTTCATGTATGTATAAAAAATGTAAAAATGGTGGATTCGTACTATAATAGTCTGTTTCATTTGTTTAGTCTATTTCTTTTAAGTTTGCAGTGGCTACCGATTTCCGGGGGTTTTGACGGTACGATACACGATTCATACTATCACTAATATACATTTCAATATATAGATTTTTACAGCTGTTCCAAATTCGTCAACATAATTCAAAAAATTCAAATCCGACCAGACATTTAAAAGTTACAGCTATTTTTCTCCAAAATATTGAAAAAACTAAAACTTTGAGAGGCTATATATCGAGAACGTTATAAGATACATTCAATTTTTCACGTCATTTTTTATATAATTAACATACTTTTAACGAAATCGAAAACAAAAAAATGTCAGTCATATTTCATGCATCAATCTTCGATTGAATAAAAAATTCTGTAAAAACAGTTTGAATATATTATTAATTAATTTAATAATAGTTTTGTGGATATTAACTCGGGTAACACTCTAGTACTTAATAAAAATTACTTTTTTCCGACAGCAAAAATATATATAAAATTAGTTTAATATATTGATACCAAAAAGAAAAAAGTTTTACAGAGGCAATATTTTTATAAAATGGAATCAATTTAGACTCGTAACACATTATAATACAGTGAATGCTTTTAAACTTAATTTCCTATAAAGCGTGTTTTACACGCTAATGTACAAACGACAGTTCCGCCGCTAAATGTCCCTACCATTAATAACCGAGCTATGACAAAGTGATGCATGTTCATACATACATTTTGCTGTCTATATTTAAACATAGGCGTCCAAATATGGGGAAATGTTTTGTTAATAACTTCTAAATACATTCTGATTAAAACTGAGTACGGGTAGTGAATCTTTAGGGTCACTTCGGGTCACGATTATCATATTAATAATTTGCACTCCATATAAATTAAAATTAAAGGGTATGAACAGTGTACACTGGTAGAAAGGATTTCTTAAACCAAGTAAACCTTGTTTTGTATATAACGAAAACAATATTTTCTTAAGATAAGCAATAATCTCATAAACCAACTATAGTATTCTTGAACGAAGGAATAACATAGTTGGATTAAGAGTATGTTTCTTATATTAAGAAAATATTGTTTTCGTTATATACAAAACAAGGTTTTCTTGGTCCAATACAGCTTTTTTTCTGTGTAAACGTCAGAATTTTAGGTGTTTTTTGTTTATTTTATAAAAAGAAATCGATTTGATGGATTCATATCAAACTTTGTACACATCTTTAGTACATTATTAAGTACTTTTTTTAATAGTATATTTTTGCGTGATGGTCCTTTGAAAATGGCACCTGTCAAATCTGACATCAGTGGCGTTGATAGCAATTTGTTCAAATGGATCATCTGAGGACAAAAAACGAAAAAGATTCTTAAAATATATGTTATTAGCTATAGCCGGACGTAGGGGATTTTCAAAATACTGTTTAGAAAAAAAATAGCGACCATTTAAAAAAAAAATTTTGCGAATTTGTCAATAGAAAATTGTTGATAAAAAAAAAGATAAAAAAACGGCTACGTCCGGCTGAAGAGGCATGTTTCCTCTACAAAATCTATTTTGAATCAAATAGATTGGACGAAAACTATCTTAGTTATGCTGTCAACCAGGTCAAAAAAGCGATTTTGAATAAACGGCGTTTAAAGTTTTGGAAGAGATAAATCGAACATATAGCATGACAGAATTTGGCGCTCTTTTCGAATACTTAACGTTTGAAACTTGAAACTTGAGATACATATTCTTTGGGGTGTAAACAAATAATTTATAAACAAATTAAAAAGTTTTGAAAAATTTTCACCCTTAAATTCGAAAAAAAAGTACTAATCAAATTTTATATTATAAAAATCATTTTAACGAAGTAAAATAATGAGAAATTAAATCAATTCTATTTTTCAATCAGTGCAATACAATTAAATAAATCAAGTGAAATCAGAATTAGGAATCTACCCCAAAGAGATTTTCAATATCACCACCATGGATAGTAATGCATTGGGGTATATATAGACAAGGGGGTGAGTGGTAACATCCCCTTATACGCATTGTCACACGCTGATCATTCCCTCAACCCCCCTACTGTGAGGACGACTTTGCAATTATGATCCGATTAATGTTGAAAACCCTTTCGGAATCGCATGATATCCTCTATATCCCCCTTTCCCTTACAAATTTATGTCCATCATCCATTAACACATAACTTGTTGTAGCTGATAAAATCTAAAAATGAATTAATATCTTTATAACTACTTTAATGTATATGTATTGCATAGGGGCAAGTTTTACCACAGTGTAAATAAAAATAAATATATTTTCATATCACATGCATTGAAACAACTAGTTTTGAACCCTGTTTTGCCAGTCGAAACAAGACAATTTCAGACCAATGCGACTGTGCCGGGCATAAACAATGAAACAACGTTGTTTCTGCCCGGCACATTCATTTATTTATTATTTATTTCAAGTCTGTCAGATTCGCATTTGTAATAAACAAAAGCCAATCTTTTTTCTGAATTATTCTATTATTAAAATAGTATAAGATATTACTGCGCTATTTGTCTGAAATAGTCTTACTTCAACTGGCTACAGAAATCAAAACTCGTTGTTTCATTACATGTGATATGAAAAATAGCGTGTGTGGCACGGGATGAAATAAAGACGATTTCAGACCAGGGCGATGACAGCCCTCGCTTCGCTCGGGTAGTCAACTCTCGCCCTCGTCAGAAATCGTCTTGTTTCAACCCTTGCTACACAATATACTATTGTATATGTTTTCGATTTTTTACCGTTTTTCAAAAATTTCAACTCCTTGTAACTTCTAAACTAGAGGTGATAAAAATAAAATAAAAATTGTTTGACATATAAATTAGGTCCAAAGAAGCTGTAAAAAAAATTATAGCCAAATCAGAAAACATGAGGTCATAAACTGTCCCGTTTGACGTGGAATGACTCATATGTGCGATAGAAAATTCAAATTTCTAAAAAACGATGACTTTTTTTTTAAATAAATTCGGTAAATGTTACAGATAGTACTATCTTTCTTCTTTAAAGTGAACATTTATTTTCTACTGTACGATTTTTTTCGTCGAGATATACTAGTATAGTCCAGGCAACATAGAATTTTTTACTGGTGTAAAGTTAGAAAAAATGTATGAGTTGCCAAATTTAAACAGTGATTAGAACATGCCTAAATGTATATTTTCTGAAAACTCCCTAACAAAGTTTGCCCCGGAACATCCCCAATCAAGATTTGTATTACAAGGATTTTGTAAACATACTGTATCTATTAAACGGAATGTTCTATCAACCCTGACCTTCTCATTTTAAATAGATAATTAAATTTGCTACAACAATCTTCATTATTACTTTAAGCAAAAATAATTGTATACCTTTCAAAACGACGCGACGCGCGACGGATAAACTTAAAATCTTAATTTAAAAATGCAAAATTTTGAGTTTGACAGCCTTTTTGGTAGATATAGTGTTATTTATGACTAAAAATGTGTCATAATTGATTGCGGTGCATTTAATTATCTTTCCAAAAAAATATAAATGGGGTTAATCGGACATTTAGTTCACTAGATAAAGTCATTTTATGAAACCATTGTAATATCTTGATGTATACGGAAAAAAGTTAATTCTTGTGTTTGGCGACGTGGTGCACTGAAATTATTAATTTCATAAACTTTGTAATAAATTCTAGTACTAAGATTTACTGTAAATTAAATCAATAACAGGTTTTGTTTGTATTTATTCTTCCGGTACGTAATATAGGAAGATGTTAAATATACCTATGTAAATGTGTACATACAAATTGCATTTTTACATTACGATAAAGTTTTGAATGTAGGATAATGTATGAGGTGCTAAATTTGGAGAGTAATTAAAAAATACCAAGATGTATATTTCTTGAAAACTCATTAGAAAAGTACACCCCCGAACATCCTTATCAAAGGATCTAAAGTATTGATTTACAAAGCAGTTAGAACATATGATAGGTATTAATTATTTTTAAATGCAATACTTCAAACTAGCATAACTCAGCGAAAAAAAATCATACAGTAAAGATTCATTTTAAAGAGTAAACCTAGTACTATTTGTTATAGTTACCAAATACTTTATAAAAAAATTTACAAAATGACCAAAATCCATTTTGTATTTATTTCATAAATATGTTTTTTTATTTTCAGAGGTGTCCGATACGAGGAATTCGAACTGCCGAAACATGACGAGGGCCGAGGTTTCGTGCAAACAGCAGGTGGCGAAACACCGGAGTCCCTGCCCTCGCCAGTGCGGCCCCCGCTCCGGCAAATCGACAAGTACATCCGGCCAGAATTTCCGTGCCTATCCAAACGTTACACGGTCGCTTTACTTACCTGTATCGGTTTCATCATCTCGTTCGGTATGCGCTGCAACATGGGCATGGCTAAACTGCAGTTTGAACACGGGGTAATTATGTTAATAACTTAACTGTAAAGTCACATTGTTTTAAAGGCACGTGTTGTATCTGTTGATATTTCTTTTCATATACAGGATGATTTAAATCTTAACTGTAAATATCGAGTCACATTGTTCTAAAGGCACGTGTTGTATCTATTGATATTACTTTTCATATACAGGATGATTTAAAACTTAACTGTAAATATCGAGTCACATTGTTCTAAAGGCACGTGTTGTATCTATTGATATTACTTTTCATATACAGGATGATTTAAAACTTAACTGTAAATATCGAGTCACATTGTTCTAAAGGCACGTGTTGTATCTATTGATATTACTTTTCATATACAGGATGATTTAAAACTTAACTGTAAATATCGAGTCACATTGTTCTAAAGGCACGTGTTGTATCTATTGATATTACTTTTCATATACAGGATGATTTAAATCTTAACTGTAAATATCGAGTCACATTGTTCTAAAGGCACGTGTTGTATCTGTTGATATTTCTTTTCATATACAGGATGATTTAAAACTTAACTGTAAATATCGAGTCACATTGTTCTAAAGGCACGTGTTGTATCTATTAATATTACTTTTCATATACAGGATGATTTAAAACTTAACTGTAAATATCGAGTCACATTGTTCTAAAGGCACGTGTTGTATCTATTGATATTACTTTTCATATATAGGATGATTTAAAACTTAACTGTAAATATCGAGTCACATTGTTCTAAAAGCACGTGTTGTATCTATTGATATTACTTTTCATATATAGGATGATTTAAAACTTAACTGTAAATATCGAGTCACATTGTTCTAAAAGCACGTGTTGTATCTATTGATATTACTTTTCATATACAGAATGATTTAAAACTTAACTGTAAATATCGAGTCACATTGTTCTAAAGGCACGTGTTGTATCTATTGATATTACTTTTCATATACAGGATGATTTAAAACTTAACTGTAAATATCGAGTCACATTGTTCTAAAGGCACGTGTTGTATCTATTGATATTACTTTTCATATACAGGATGATTTAAAACTTAACTGTAAATATCGAGTCACATTGTTCTAAAGGCACGTGTTGTATCTATTGATATTACTTTTCATATACAGGATGATTTAAAACTTAACTGTAAATATCGAGTCACATTGTTCTAAAGGCACGTGTTGTATCTATTGATATTACTTTTCATATACAGGATGATTTAAAACTTAACTGTAAATATCGAGTCACATTGTTCTAAAAGCACGTGTTGTATCTATTGATATTACTTTTCATATACAGGATGATTTAAAACTTAACTGTAAATATCGAGTCACATTGTTCTAAAGGCACGTGTTGTATCTATTGATATTACTTTTCATATACAGGATGATTTAAAACTTAACTGTAAATATCGAGTCACATTGTTCTAAAAGCACGTGTTGTATCTATTGATATTACTTTTCATATACAGGATGATTTAAAACTTAACTGTAAATATCGAGTCACATTGTTCTAAAGGCACGTGTTGTATCTATTGATATTACTTTTCATTTACAGGATGATTTAAAACTTAACTGTAAATATCGAGTCACATTGTTCTAAAGGCACGTGTTGTATCTATTGATATTACTTTTCATATACAGGATGATTTAAAACTTAACTGTAAATATCGAGTCACATTGTTCTAAAGGCACGTGTTGTATCTATTGATATTACTTTTCATATACAGGATGATTTAAAACTTAAACTGTAAATATCGAGTCACATTGTTCTAAAAGCACGTGTTGTATCTATTGATATTACTTTTCATATACAGGATGATTTAAAACTTAACTGTAAATATCGAGTCACATTGTTCTAAAGGCACGTGTTGTATCTATTGATATTACTTTTCATATATAGGATGATTTAAAACTTAACTGTAAATATCGAGTCACATTGTTCTAAAGGCACGTGTTGTATCTATTAATATTACTTTTCATATACAGGATGATTTAAAACTTAACTGTAAATATCGAGTCACATTGTTCTAAAGGCACGTGTTGTATCTATTGATATTACTTTTCATATACAGGATGATTTAAAACTTAACTGTAAATATCGAGTCACATTGTTCTAAAGGCACGTGTTGTATCTATTGATATTACTTTTCATATACAGGATGATTTAAAACTTAACTGTAAATATCGAGTCACATTGTTCTAAAGGCACGTGTTGTATCTATTGATATTACTTTTCATATACAGGATGGTTTTAAACGAGTATAAAAAAAATTACATGATATATTATTTAAAAAATAAATAAAACTGGCAAGTGCGTATTGGGCACGCACATGATAGGGTTCCGTAGTCATTCTCATTACGCTTAACCCTCGGAGTACACACCTATTTTTTCAACCTACTAGTACACTCTGGGTCAATTTGACCCTGCTTACTTTTTGATCGCCTATAATTCCGCAACTACGAAACCTTTTGACTTACCAAAATTCAAAGGTATACTTTGACTCATGGTAAATGAATTTATAAGTGTTACACATACCTTTGAAGTATTCAACATACTTAAAAAAAATCGCGAAAAATTTAAAATACCTGAGCGCTATTCACGATCAAAGTCGGTGTATGGGTCAAATTGACCCACAAGAGGCTCTGAGGGTTAATAAAAGAGAGATTTCAAAAAATTTCATAAACTATGAAAAGCGAATATATCATGACTAAAGTGTTAAAATCAAAAAGTTATTTGACGTTTATTATTGCATTATAGGAGGCTTATCAAATAACACCTTACTCAATGGGGTAAATGAAAAAAAATGTGTCAGTCTATGAAAGGGGGGTCCAAAATATTTTTGACAATGTTCGTTATAATTTTCAGTGAAAGTACTAATTAAAAGCTATATTCTGAATTATTTCAGATTTTTTGAATCGATAGTTTAGAAAATAGAAGGGGAAGACGCTCTGACAACGACATTAAAAAGCAGATATATCTGAAGTGTTAAAATTAAAAAGTTATTTGGCATTTTTTATTGCATTTTAGGAACCCTATCAAATGACACCCCACTCAATGGAATAAATGAAAAAAAATGTGAGTTCACTTTTCAGTCTATGAAAGGGGGGTCCAAAATATTTTTGACGATGTTATAATTTTCAGTGAAAGTACTAATTGAGGTGCAGTATTTCAAAACCCTACAAATCCAAAATTTAAAATGTTCAGAATCTAACAAAAACGTTTAGCTACTGAAGTATTTATCTGATGGAAAAAAATTGTTTTGCTAAATTTTGGTTTTTCTTATGTACCTAATTTTAATACGTCTAATCATATAATGAAATAGTATTATCAGATGTTTAAAAAAAATCATGAAAGTTATCAATTTTTGCAAAAGTTTTGAAAACCGCCTGAACTTTACCTTTAATTTACTACGGGATTTGTAGTGTTTTGACAAACCGTAATATCACTATTCGATTCCTGGTGCAATTTACTAACAGAAACGGTTAAAAAATGTATTTTTTCAATTTTGGCGTTTGTCGCATTTTGCAAAACCTTGCCTCAATTAAAAGCTGCATTTTGGAATTTTATCAGATTTTTTGAATTGATAGTTTAGAAAATAGAGTGGGGGACGCTTTTATAATGACTTTGAACAACAAATAAATCGTGATTGAAGAGTTAAAATCAAAAAGTCCTAATACATTTTTTGTTGCATTTTAAAAGACCTTTCTAACGATACCCCACTCAATGAGGTCGGTGAAATTTTCATTTTATGGAAGGGGGGTCTAAACAATTTTTTTTAATCTTATATATCTATACCCCAAGATTATTAGTTTTTATTTAATATAAATAATAATCGGTTATTAATATAGAAAATATAAATTGAATTTTAACAGCCGTCGTTAAAAATTCAATAAAATACGAAATCTTCATTAAAACACTACAATAGAAGTTATGACTTCATTTTTACGAACTTCCATCATATAGTCATTTTATTACAACCCAAACATTTTTATTTATATGCTATTCATTGCAACCCCCTTTCTCCATAGAGGAAAAGGAAGTTAATACCTCTGGCGTCAGAGGGAGATACTACAAAAACAGGACTACTATACAAAACTCTCGCAAACCCCTTCCTCTGTCACACGCTGCATTCATTGTCACTTCCGGTTTTGACAATCCATTGAATTACAATAATACCGACTGCTGGAACTATTAATGAGGACTGTGTCTGCAAAAAATGAACGAAACTTTTGCTAATTACAATTATATTCAAAAAAATAATATTCCAGAACAGGGTTTAACTTATTTAGAAAAATTCGCTGATTAAATAATCTGTTAAGGCTGTTCATGCCGATTTTTCCGAAACTAAATTCTACGAGATGTCGCCACCGTAGAAAACAAAAATTATTTGCACAAGTCTAGCCCTGAGGGGAAATGACAGATACAAGTAATTTAGTGACAATTGACGATCGAATCAAAAATGGGATATTCTCGAAATTAAACAGAGATGAAGCTACAAAGGATAGAACTAGTTCTTATGTTTTAAGGCTTACATTCAATATTTTCAAATGAAAATTGCAGAATTATTATAAAATTAGAAAGCTTAAACAAATATCTATGTCGTGGTATATTTTTTTCTCCGTATTTTTCAAGAATTTTTGTTATATATTGAGTTTTATCATATCAAGAAATATACAACAAATTTTCAGATTTTTTTTATTAATATATAAAAAAATTAAATTGAAAAATTATGTATGTCATGACATAAAAAAATTAATCTAGTTTATCACTGTATTTTTTCCTAAATGATTTATTAATACTGGTCAGAGCTGAACATAGAATAAAAAACCGTAATTTCTCTATAGTAATTCTTATGGCAATTCAAATAGCATGTTCAGCCTCAAAATTTATTGAGAGCTGTTTTTTGCGAGATATTAATTAATAAACATTTTCTTGACTGCAAATTCTTTAATTTTATTTTTAATAACATAAAAATTCAAATTTTTCAATAAAAGGTAGTAGAGAGATATCTACATTGATTAAATTATCTGTTAATCAAAACTTATTTAGAGCTGTTGTTTGCGTTTGCGAGATATTAGTTAATAAACATTTTCTTTACTGTAAATTCTTTAATTTAAATTTTAATAACTTAGAAATTCGAATTTTGTAATAAAAGATAGTAGAGAGAGATGCACAATATGGCAATTAGAAATGAAGTTAAATCAATTTCCTATAACTCATATAAAATAATTATTTAAGTGATGCTAAAAATAATTATATTAAAAATAGTACCTCTATGTCAATCTTCATTTCTGTAATTATCATAATATAAAATTTTTATTCAAATGATTTTGTACCTAAAAATTTATTAATATATCTAGGTAGTGATTTCATCTAACTACTTTAAATAACTTTCAGATTTTCTTATAATATCTAGTGACTACACAGAAAAAAAAACTGTATTGGACCAAGAAAACCTTGTTTTGTATATAACGAAAACAATATTTTGTTAATATAAGAAACATACTCTTAATCCAACTACGTTATTCCTTCGTTCAAGAATACTATAGTTGGTTTAAGAGATTATTGCTTATTTTAAGAAAATATTGTTTTCGTTATATACAAAACAAGGTTTACTTGGTTTGAGAAATATTTTCTACCAGTGTAGTATATCTCTTAATAGGCATGATGACTAAATAAAAAAAACTATTCTATGATCACTTAAACTAAAAATACACCTTAACCACAAAATTTATGTCACTCGACACGTGTTTCGACTTCACAAGAAGTCCTCATCAGGAGCCTAACGATTCCAGACTGATGATGGTCTTACGTCTCCTATTTTCAAAAAAATACTTATTTCTGCTAAAAATAAAGATTTATTTGCAAAAATTGACTCTTTTAAAACTAATTTTGAATTTGACGCCAAAAACGCTCGCAGGTGACATTTCAGAATTGTGACGTCACACTCCTTGTCAACAATAATCATACATTCAGAGTTAGACAATAATTCAATTATTTTGTGTAATAAAAATGAATTCCAAAGTATATATGTAAGTTCTTAAATAGGGTATGTACCTAATAATCTTGTAAGAAGAATTGATATTTGTCTAAAATAAAAGCGTGACGTCATTCGCTCTGATTGGTGTTCCATTTAACATGGTAGATTGCTGTATTTTGCATTTTTATTTTAACAAAAATTATATTAATCTCGCTTTTAATAAAAAAATAAATACATTTTTTATAATCTTTTTAACCTATTTCATTATTTAAAATCATAATTTCAACGATACTTTGTTACTGGCATATTGCCTATTCTTGAAGGAACTTATAACCCCCCATGCCTTATATACGCGTCTGTCTAAGGCAGTGTTTCCCAACGTGGGGCCAATTCGAAAATTTACTTACTGTGTATGCTCAATATATTCCTAATGATTTCTTCCCAAAACCTATAATTCATGTTTCAATTTTTGAATATTAAAATTTATGTATATGTTGGGGGGGGGGGTATAAGAATTTTAGAAAGGCTTAGGTGGGGCATAGCACAAAAAAGGTTGGGAAACACTGGTCTAAGGTTACTAATATTATTTTTCTTTTCCGTTTAGCACGTACGGTTCAACTGGACTGTCGGCACGGAGAGTGCAGTTGACTCATCGTTTTTCTGGGGATACCTGGTAACTCAAGTGCCTGGGGGCTTCTTGGCCTCAAAGTTCCCAGCGAACCGAATCTTCGGCACAGCCATCTTCTGCTCCAGCTTTCTTAACCTACTAGTTCCAGGTGCGACAATGTTACATCCATCTGTAGTCATCATAGTACGAGTTCTTCAGGGTCTAGTCGAGGTAAATATCTTCATTTCACCCATTAATGCCCGCCGTACACACTTGTGTATACACCTCAATTTATAATTAGTGCTGCTGTCTATGGATATTAATTCACAATATTTCCGTAAGGGGTTACATACAGTGAGAATTTTCAAAAAAATTAATTTTTTTTATTTCATTTTCGTAATGTACATATATTTAAGTGCACACACAGAAAATTTCAAGTCAATACGGCGATTATATTCGAAGTTACACGCATATTTGTAAAGACGTCTCAGAGCGTTTGAAAGTAGGAGGCCGGAGTTAACGGGTTATATACAGTTAGAATTTAAAAAAAAATCGATTTTTTTATTGCATTTTCGTAATTTACATATATTTAAATATACACACAGAAAATTTCAAGTCATTCCGGCGATTATATTCGATGTTACACGCATATTTGTAAAGACGTCTCAGAGCGTTTGAAAGTAGGAGGTCGGAGCGGCAGCGCGTTTTTCTCAATTCTGTGTTTTTAATGTCGGTGACCATTATTCCTCGGAAACGGCTGAACCGATCAATCTCAAATTTTAACACAAGTTTCATAAGAATATTTTTTAGTAATTAATCGAAGGTTTTATCTCACCGATAAATATTTATTTTTTTATAAACAATTTAAGGTCAAATTTTTGTCGAAAATCGATATTTTTTTTGAAATACCGCCATTTTGTCAAAAAATTTTATTTTGCTTATTCCTTCGATTAAGTACAAGATTATACATTACTTTAAAGAAATCCGTTTGGGATTTTTATTTTAAAAGATGCAGTCCAGAGATATCGTGGTCACTGCAAGGCGCCTTTTTTGAGAGGACCTCCTGGAGAACAGCTGTAGCACCTTTCGAAACTATTATTTTTAGAAATAAAAAATGTTAAAATACAGTTAAAAGTTACCATAATATGTGTACAAATTTTTACATTGATAAAATATAAAAGTATTCTCTTTAAAAATTCTTAATAAAACACTTTTTTTGGCCTTCTGACTGTATGTAACCCCTTAAAAATCAGTTGGTAGAAGTGCAACAAACAAAATCTGTTAACGTTATTAGTAAGTGTTTTAATTGTTTTGAATAATTTTTATATGAAAAGAAGTACGTGGTATGCTAATATATTTTATCCAACTAGACCAGTGGTTCCCAAACTCTTTTAGCCTACGGACCCTTTTTCATAGTCAAAACTTGCCCACGGACCCCATTTCATAGTCAAAACTTTCCTACGGACCCAGGGTGAAAAACTACTAAATTTTGTCACGCGCAATTGATTTTAGTACCACTTCATCAATTTTTATTCGATTACGTTAAAATTTTAACACAATGAAGAAGATAGATAGAGCTACTAATTAAGTGAATAACATTATAATTGGACAAAAATTGTTTGTGTTAATGCGCTTTGAATTTTGAAAATTGACGAATTTTTGCTAAAAAATAGATTTTTTTTCGTTTAAAAAATGATTTTCGAAGGGAATAACTTTATGAATGTATATAATTTAAGGCTTTTTAGTTCAATTAGGACCCATAGCTTCATTCTGAATGATCTTTGGTTGAAGTCATTGATTCAAAAAATATATATAGAAATTCGAATGTTTGCATATCGAAAAAAACATTTTTTTGTAATATTGCAAAAACAAGAGCTGATTGAGCAAAATGGTGGTCATTTTTGGATTCAGTGTGTCCAAATTACCCTTAAAAAGTTGTTGTATGCCCTGCAGCAAAATTACTGTCTGCCAGTGTAATTTATTCATTGTTATTTAGTTTAACTTCCATATTAATAAAAATGTGCGCGGACCCCCTGACGTTGTTCAGGGACCCCCAAATCGATTTTAATTTTCCACGGACCCCCTGAACGATGCCAGGGACCCCTTGGGATCCGTAGGGACCACTTTGGGAACCACTGAACAAGACCATGTGATTTCGAATTTTGTTCAAATTATATGAAATAACTTAAATATACTTAGAACATTTTAAATTAAATTTATCTAAATAAAAATGATATCAGAAAAGCAGTCTCACACAAAATAGACTTCATATCTGTCCAATTTACTCGCTTGAATACACAGTGTTATTTTTTTTCTAAATATTAAAAAAAAGTTTGTCTTGTATATTTAGTTAAATATGTACTTAATTTCATTAAAAAAATATGTTTTTGTTTTCTTTTGGGCATTAATGAGTGAAATGTGCATTTCCATTATTTTATATTAGGTAGTTATATCTTGATATTTTTTAAACCTAGAAAACAAATTCTTATTTAGTTTCAAGAACTTAAATTAAATTTTACCCCTGCGTAAATATTCTAGGTTTAATTCAATGAACAAACTAATAACAATAATAAAGAGAACTCTTATCAACTCCAAACATGAATCAAAAGGAAGCCTTTAGTTTCTTTAATATGCATTCAATAAAAATATTCATTTTCAACCCTTAGTGATATACATACACGTGCATCGAAACCTCTGTTAAATGTCACCCTCATTTATGGCTAAAAGCTAAACATCATGAGGGATGACGACTGGAGAAAAACTTTTGTACTATCCCACCCCCACAATGTGTAATGGATGTTTTACAAAAGGATATGCATTAGTCGGTATAATTATTCTCTTATGGCATATCGTCATTCTAAAATTAAAAAAAAAATTACTTATTGCGTGATTTTAAACAATAACTTTGAGTTGGATCAAAATAAAAAAACTTAAAAAAAAAATTAAAACTGATTTAATTATTCAACTTATTTATTAATTTATCAATTCATCAAATTTAAGTTGTTTCTAATATTAGGGCAAAGGGGTCGCGACGGTTTTAGAGCATTTGGTAGTCAAAGTAAACAATTGAATGTCAAATTTCAGAGATATATTGAAATACAAGTTTTTTTTAATGGAATACCGTATATTATTATTGAATTTTATAGCTAATAATGTTTTCTTTATTTAAGTATAATACATATATGATGGTAAAATTGATAGAAAAAAAGTTATAACAAGTAGAAAATTAATAGAAAAAATCGAAAAATAATGTGCTAACAATAAGTATAAAACAATAGTTTCAGGTTTTTATGTCATTTGTTTGCAATTTTTTTATTTTTTTTAATTTAATTGATAACGAAAAAAAATATTTATTATAATTAATTATATTTTTTATGAATATAACTCCAAAATGTTAAAAATCCGCGAAATAAGGCTCAAATACTTGAAATAATTGATTTAAATTTTTTTATCATTTGTTTGTCTTATTAAATCTTCATAGCACACTATTTTTCGATATTTTCTATTAATTTTATACTTAGTATAACTTGTTTTCTATCAATTTTACCATCATATACGTATTACACTTTTATAAAGAGAATATTCTCTGCTATAAAATCCACAAATAATCTCTGAAATTTAACATTCAATTGTTTTTTTGACATGCATATATATTATTATATATTCATCCCGAAAAAAATACTGATACATTGCCTATTTAACCGATCTTCTAGTTCCAATAATAACAGTTAGCAATGATCACTCGGTACCCGCGAACATCCTGTATATATTAAAAAAAAAGTTTGAATCTGTAAGATTACGCCAAGCTTCTAAAAAGTATAAATTGTTCTTTTTTAAGTGTTCTATTTTTCTCTTTTGAAGCCTATAGTCAGATTCTAATAAAATTTATATGGGACCACCTCAGAAGTATACTCTTTCAAACAAACAAAAATCGACCAAACCGGTGCATATTTATCGAAGTTATGCCCGAACATACATAAAGTCAATTAAAAAATCTTATATGAACATTTTCATTACAGGGAGTAACATACCCGGCATGTCACGGTATCTGGAGGTTCTGGGCACCGCCATTAGAACGATCCCGACTAGCAACACTAGCATTCTGTGGCTCGTACGCGGGAGTCGTACTCGGAATGCCTCTATCCGGCATCCTCACCGGCTGGATCAGCTGGCAAGCGCCGTTCTACTTCTATGGCATAGTCGGTATGATCTGGTAAGTAATTTAAGTGATACAAGAACGTCTGGAGGCAGAATTAAAGTTAATATAAAAAACTGACTAATGATAGGGTTTCGTAACCATTCTCACTGACATTATCTACTTCACAGCTATTTCGTATTGACGAAAGATATAATCTCTATAATAGTATTCGTAATAATTTTCAGATTTTCTGCACTGATAATTTAGAGATTGGGGGGAGGGGCGATCTGATAACGACTCTTATAGCAAATATTTCGTGACTGAAGAGTTCAGTCAAAAAGTTCTAACACATGTTTATTGGATTTTAAAAGCCCTATCTAAAAAGACCCCACTGAATGGGGTACCTAAGTGAAAAAAAAAACATTTTTTTCAAATCTTTTATCATTTTTGTTTTTGGGTTATCTGTAACCAAATTTCATTTTGATCGGTATATAAATGAGAGAATGAGACAACTGTGGCATACAGACAAACGTACAGACAGACAGATGAACAGGCCGAAACCATAAAGAATCCTAGTTGGCCACAAAACTCTAAACATTACGAGTAAAATATTAGCTGGCTTATTCCTGTTTCAATAGATCGTAGTAGTAATTATTGTAATATTAACCCATCACTTCCCAGTGTCCTATTTATAGGACATCATATTTTCTATTTTTTTTTCTCTGACATAATAATGAGTTAATAGAGTTAATTCAATGACAAATTATAACACTTTTAAAGTAACCGTGTATTTATTCCAGCTAACCGACATTTGTAGTTACATTTTTTTCACTTATTGTTTGTAAAGCGTTTTTAAACTGACGAAACTATATATAATATTACTTATGAGGGTGTAAATAAAGCATAACAATATCAATGATTTCAAAAATAAATCCAGATACAGACTTTCGATGTTAAAAAATGTGCTGTCCTATAAATAAACATTGGTTCCCATGACAATGTCTAGTTTGTGATTGATAATTATTATGTCTTTTATTGAATTTATCTGTTTGATCATATTTTCAACAAAAATTGAGTACTTGATCAAAAAATTTGAAGAAATAAAAAGTCGGGAAGTAATGGGTTAAAATAAACGTAATGGTCCTATTATAGGTACGGAATGTGGCTATGGTTAACATTCGAAAAGCCTTGTTTGCATCCATCGATATCAGCAGGTGAGCTGATGTACATCGAGCAGTCGCTAGGCTCGTCAACACTAGCGGCCATGCCGACAATGGCCACTACACCGTGGCGTGCCTTCTTCACGTCCATGCCGGTCTATGCAATCATCGTAGCTAACTTTTGTCGTTCATGGAACTTCTATCTGCTTGTACTATTTCAGGCCTCATATCTACAGAACACGTTCAAATTTGAAATCGAAGAGGTAAATAATTATCACTGGTCAACAAAAAAAATCCTAGAGATCTGAATAAGTGATTTAGAAGGCATTTGTCATGCCGAAGTGGATTCGTTGCTCAAATGGTTCTATCACGTCAGGTTTTTGAGATACAAAAAAAAAACTGTATTGGACCAAGAAAATCTTGTTTTGTATATATACGTAATAGTATATTGTGTAGCAAGGGGTGAAACAAGACGATTTCTGACGAGGGCGAGAGTTGACTGCCCGAGCGAAACGAGTGCTGTCATCGCCCTGGTCTGAAATCGTCTTTGTTTCATCCCGTGCTACACACGCTATTTTTCATATCACATGCATTGAAACAACGAGTTTTGATTTCTGTAGCCAGTCGAAGTAAGACTATTTCAGACAAATAGCGCAGTAATATCTTATACTATTTTAATAATTAGAATAATTCGCTTTTGTTTATTACAAATGCGATTCTGACAGACTTGATATAAAGACATAAATAATAAATAAATGAATGTGCCGGGCAGAAACAACGTTGTTTCTCCCCTAGGGGAGAAACAACGTTGTTTCTGACTGACACAGTCGCATTGGTCTGAAATTGTCTTATTTCGACTGGCAAAACAGAGATCAAAACTCGCTGTTTCAATGCATGTGATATGAAAACAATATTTTCTTAATATAAGAAAAGTACTCTTAATCCAACTACATTATTTCTTCGTCCAAGAATACTATAGTTGGTTTAAGAATATATTTTTTAACTTAAGAAAATATTGCTTTTGTTATATACAAAACAAGGTTTACTTGGCTCAAGTAAACCTTTCTACCTGTGTATCCGAACCTAAAAGTATCAAAAATGACGTTTGGGAATTTATTACTAAGTAGATAATTTTTTTCTGAAGTTTTCTTTCATGATTACAAATAGTACTATCTTTTCTCTTTAAAATGATTTTTTACATTTCACTATGCGACTTTTCTTCACCGAAATATACAACTTTGAAGATATTATATTATCACTTATCTAACAACACCGCTCAAGTCATTTTGACCACTTTTACAGGTGAGCGAAAAAACCGTGTATGTTTTATATAAGCTACCGGCTTGCGCGCTGTCGCTATTTTTTTAATTCTGGTCTCTTATTGTCCAAAACGTCTAGAATGTGATTGGTAGATCGACGCGCAATGAGTAGCTCTATCCAATGGCATTAAAATGTAAAAACCGCTAATTTTCGACTTGAGCGGTGTTGTCAGATAAGCGACGATATGTAGTTAAGTTCATTGTGTCTACTATACTACACTCTATGAACAAAAATATCATATCTTCAAACTAGTACATCTCGGCTAAAAAAATCGTACAGTAAAAAGTTAAAACTCACTTTAAAGAGGGAAGATAATACTATTTGTTACCATGACCAAAAACTTTAGAAAAAAATTACCTACTTGGTAATAAATTCTTTAACATTGCCAATATATTCATTTTTTTGACTTTTAGGTTAGAATATCTCAAAACCCTGAGGTGATGAAACCAATTGGGCAACAAATTAGGTTTCAGTATGCCAAAAGCCTCCTAAATTGCCTACTCAGATATCTATTACATTACAAAAATATTTTTTTGTTGACAATTTAATGAACATATTATTAACCCTTAATAACTCGCGCTAGTGTACGCATTTTTTGCGATTATTAATTGCATAAATTTTTGTGGGACTGTACACCCCCATCTAACTTTTGTTTAATCATTCTAGAATGTGATAGGAATCCGGCAGTTAAAAATTGAGGATTGTAGCAGTTTGTATTATTTTTTACTTACTAATTGTCAGTTGTATTAACGCACAAATAGCAGCATCCTAAGCGAAGAACCGCATTTTTGAAGATATCTTGTCAAAAGAGCAAAATTAAAAAAATTACCAACAAAAATTTTATTTTTGTATCCAATTTATTGCAAGATGAATATTGAACAGTTTTGTGAACTTTTTCAGATTTATTTTTGTTAGTTTTTCTTTCTAATCCTTAATTTTTAGTTGGGTTAATTTTAAGAAAATTTTTCTTAGTTCCTCAAAAATAAATGAATCGATCAAAAAAATTAATATAATATCTTTAAAATTCCCAAAAACTAGCTTTTTATGTGGTGTATAAAATACACCGCGCGAGTAACTCTGTTACGGTATTTCACGCGACTAATTAAGGGTTAAACATGATTCCATTTTCCAGACTGGATTCGTAGGGGCACTACCGCATCTTCTGATGACCATAATCGTCCCGTGTGGTGGTTTACTAGCTGACAAAATACGCAAGTCAGGAATGCTGACAACAACTAACGTACGCAAGATATTCAACTGCGGTGGATTTGGTATGGAAGCTATATTCTTCGTGGTCGTTGCGTACGCGCAGAGTGCTGTGGCTGCAAACACCGCACTAACTATCGGTGTTGCATTCAGTGGGTTTGCAATATCTGGGTTTAATGTCAACCATCTGGACATCGCGCCGAGATATGCTAGTATTCTGATGGGAATGTCAAATGGTATCGGTACGATCGCGGGACTTATTTGTCCTATAGCGATAGATAACATCACGAGAAATCACGTAAGTAAATCTTATAGTTTATTATAGACTAAAGAGTTAACCTTCCTATATCCGCATATTGGTCTGTCAGACTGACAGATTACATTTTTATATTTTTTTCAATGACGGAGAATGCTAAGACACTGAGCTTACTGATAGCTTCATGATTTGTCGCGATCTTCAATTTAGTGCAGCGCTAGCATTCGTGCGAAAAGGACACGACATCAATTGGTCTGTAAGACCGACGTGGATATAGGTGTTACATTTTTGAGTATGCTCCGAATGCTAAGGTGAGACATCGGTTAAGAATAGTTTATAATACTTTATTCCTCATGTTGTTATCTTAAAGTTTTTAGAGTTATTTTTAGTTTTCATTTAAAAAAAAACATTTTTTTCAAGTTTTCGTAGCTCGTTAAAAAAGTAACTATTTTTCAGAGGCTGTAATAAAAGACTGTTAGTCACTAATTAAATCAAAATATTGTCTATAACTTTGGTTTATTTATTTCAACAAATCTTTTACTACTATTAAAATTAATTTTACTAGGTTGTCATAAAAAAATATAAAAAACAGGCTCTAGAACTTTTGGTCCCAGAGACCGTGTGCGGGTATATGTGTTATTCTATTTGACACGGGTATAGGAAGGTTAATATTTCATCACCTGTCACGTATGGAGGGTTGTGTAATTAGTTTCATCAGTTCCAGCGAAAAAAATACCACGGGGGTGGGGGTAAAAGTGGGAAAAAACCACCTATCTTGCATAGATACCGAGATATTTACGATTTTTTTTGACTTGATTTACTTTTATCGTCACTGCTTATTCTTTCTGTTACCTAACATAACAAAATATATATTAAAACCTGGGCTGAATTAAAACAAAAAAAACACGTAAATCGGATAAGTGGTTCTCGAGTTATAGGCGCACAAACGGACAGACAGACAAACAAATAAAAAGACGCAGAAATTTTTGAATGGTTGAAAAGTGTTATTTTTTCGGATAGATATTTTGAAGTTTAGATTAATTTAATGATTTATTATTTATAAAATAGTACCTACAAAATATTATTTTCTATAATCAATACTATTTTAAATAAATATAGGTACTTATATACATATCGCACCAATATTTCAGTATTCTTGTGATGTTTGAAAAATTGTAACTATTAAAACGCTTAGTGTTTAAGTATTTAAAAAATATATAAAAAAATGTGGTATTTTTTAGAATAAGCTAGTTTTGACGGCAGGTACACGAAGTACATTAATGGCAATTTTTTGTAGAAATGGAAAAATTTGAAATCATTCTACATATTTATCTCAAATATGACACTTTTTGTGAGGGTATATGTATATTGTATTTACGTCACTTTTAGGCGTCATTTTGTCCGTCTGCTCAAATTAACACGAAAGCTACTAAACCGAATTTGAAAATCACAAAAAAATAAAAAAATAAAAATTAAATATCTTTCAATTTTCTTCCCAAGGAAACCCAAATATTTTTTCTAATATGCGATAATTCTTAAATCAAATTTTTCTGTTTATATAAAAAGTTATAACGTATTTATCTTTTAAATAAAAGCCACATTATAATGGAACGATATAAAAAACAATGTCTCTAATGTTCTTGCATGTTAATGTAAAACGTAACCCCATTAGTAACCTCACATTAAAAGTTACATGTCTAACCAACAATTTATAAGTAACTGAACATGCATCGGTAATGTGAAAATATATTATTAAATAAAAATACATCTAATGTTCATATATAACTAAATAAATGACATACAAATTACATATCACCATTTCTATTATAATTCCAATCTCTCTTTTAATTAATAAATACTGTCTATATCATGAAAAAAGACCGGGCTTAAGAATGTAATAACATACTGTGCATATAGTCCAGGAAAAATAGACATAAAAATATAGAAGATCGGAAAAAAATTGTAACGAGTTAAATTTTATAAAAGTACTTAATAATGTGTGAAAGTTCCTCATCGATTTGACGTGTGTAAGTGTCAATTTTGTGGAGTCAAAGTTCACGAAAACAGTATTTTCAAATATCACGAAAACGGTGACCTTTTCGAAAAAAATGTATGTTACTAATTTGTAGCTGAGATAATTTACTACAAAAACGAACTAACGAGTTTTTATGTAGGAGAAACCGTTCATGAATTATAAAGAGTTATTTATAACTCCGTGCACTTTTCCATAGCATACGATATCGTTCTATCTGAAATGTATATAGAGCTGTAGCTTAAACATATATATTCCACATAACCAGCAAGATCGAGATAACTCTTTCTGTTCAATAAGAATCGAAAGTACATTAGTTGACAAAACTTTGGACAAAAATTAACCAAAATTACTACGTTAGAACAGAGCAAAATGGGGTATTCAAGGTACGCGACCCTCCCGCGATGTTTTAAGCACAATTTTCCCCTTATCTATTTTTAAAAATCGAAATCTATTACAATATAATCATTGTGAAAATGTACAGATATAAATGGATAAAGAATGTACTGCCCATATTATGAGAAAATACCGGGCTTAGAAATGTAATCACATGTCACTATGCACATGAAGCTTCCTACTCGAAATGTTACATAGTTTGTTAAAATATAGAGTATTTCTGTGTGCCGCTCTCTTTATACTAAATGCTATAGTCGACCGCTTAAGTTGTAGTGTTAGCTGTGCGGCGTTCTATTGAGTAATTAACTGGACGAGACCACTGAATCAAAGAAGTGACGGATAATTCAATAATTATTATTAATTTTTAATGGTAATCTAATATTCATATATTTTATAAATGTATTTGTGTTTGACTACGCCAGGGGTCGGCAGTCTTTTAAGTTAGAAGAGCCAAGTTGTTAAGGATTGCAAAGGTATCAGAGAGCCATAGATATAAATGCTGTCTCCAATTGTAATTACATTTTTTTTTAATTGTAATAAAGTGGTAGTATATGGATTTTAGGGACTTCAAAAATAGCTCCAAGATTTTTATTTAAAATTTTATTAGAACGGTGCAAATAAAAACGAAATTTATTATAAAATAAATAGTTAAAATCACTGAAGAGTTGCACGCGGCTCGCGAGCCGCGGTCTACCGACCGCTGGATTTCCTACCCTTGCCACATCGGTCTTTTTTCATGATACGTACAATACATACACATACAAGACTTCTTACCTATAATAAATCAGGTTATTTATACAAAATTTATTCTTATTAAACATTATTTTATATTAAAAAAGTGGTGTGTGTGCCTCACCCACATAAGCGCACGGTTGAAGTGAAACTTCTTTTGTTTTCATTAAATTAAACGTAACGCACGCCCGCAAACAAGTGTCACAACTAAAAAAATGTCATATTTGAGATAAATATGTAGAATGTTTCCAAATTACTATTATATATATTTCTACTAAAAATTGTCATTAATGTACTTCGTGTACCTACCGTCACATTTTTTATTTATTTTTTAAATACTTAATGACTAAGCGTTTTAATAGTTACTATTTTTCAAACATCACAGGAATACTGACATGAAATATTTTAATTAAATACTATGTATCAGTTCTTTTCCTATACTACTTTTAAAATTTTGATTTACCTAAATTGTTATAATTTCATTTATTCCTATTTCCTCAAAACTACATTTTTTGAGTTGTGATACTTTTTTGCGGGGGTGCAATATGTAAATTTCTTGTTGATGTAATACGTCATCGACGCTAAATTTATATACCTAAAATGGCGGCTGTCAAAATAATCTCAACAGATCTTGTATTTTGTACTTCGGAACCCTTAGAAACAGCATAGATTTTGATGAATTTTTTTTTTAATGTTCGTTATACCATACTATTTGAAATCAGAAACATTCCAGCCGTCGTACTCAAAAAAGTATTTTTTGCTCAAAAAAAAGGTATATATAAATAATTTCATATTTTTTTTCGATGATAATTCATCAAAAGAGTGTTTTTTTCATAATGGAATTTAATAAATAATATTTAAGAAAATTACAAAAAAAAAAAAAATTCATTGACAAACGTTACTTTTCAATTATTTAAATAATAAGTTATCATTGACATATTGACGCAAAAATTTATAAATTAATAAACATATTTAAAATTTATTGAATAGTGATGAAATTTGGCATAATTGTTCGAAAGACCCTTATTATTATTATTATTACTGTATTATTATTGTATTCTTTGATCATGGGCTATGATATCCCATAAAAAATCGAAATAATTTTTTTCAAAATTCTTATAAATTTTTCAAATTTCCCTGAATACAACTCTGGACTTTCACGCCGCAGTTCCGAATAACAATGCAGTCCATAAATGTATCTCACACGAGTTACGTTAGTGCCGCACGGTTGGTCACACTGCGAACAACAATACTGGAACCAAACCCGGAATCATTCTCCCCTCCACCCACATTGACGCGCAACTAAATTTACTCGCTCCGTCGCTACCCCCCCCTAGAAAAGCAAAATGTAAATTTGATAAATCTGTTTGGATATTTCCATTTTGTTGTTTAGAATTGATTTGTGAAGATTTATTTATTTTTATGATATTATAGGGACTGGGCAAAAACGTTTATATTTACTTTAAAGAGGACAGATAGTACTTTTTGTAGCCATGGACAAAGAATCTAGAAAAAAAAATCGTAAAAATCACCAAAATTTTAATTTTTGTATTTTTAAGTTAGGCGGCTATTTCACTATCAAAGAAATGTGATAAAATTTCTTTGATCAAAGAAATATGACAGTGTAATATGTCAACTTTTATAATATTTACGTAATATTTACCTTCATAATATTTCTTTTATCATAGATAATGACAGTTTCTTATATTTGATCAAAGTTTTTTAACAGATAAATCAAAACGGCGACTCAAAAGTGTTCGTGGACGATTTCGGCTTCGAAATTACTTATAATTTAATATATGATCAAATCTTTGACATATTTATTTGATAGTGTAATAGTCGCCTTTTAGGATATTACACGATCGAGTTTTTTAAATACCAGTGCCTCAAAATTTTTAGGAACAATGGTTTTCAACTGTTGTTTATACATAGAAAAAAAAACTCGATCTTATTGAAAATTTGAGATGGAAAAATGCTTCATAAATTTTATGTTGTTAATATAAAAATATTTCCTCAATATAATAATAAAAAAAATCTTATTGAGGATATTTTATTAATTTGAAAAATATATCTTCATGTTTATCTAAAAATCCTTTCATTTGTCAAATTAATAAATAATTTATTACACCAACTAACGAAACTCTCAAATAGATTAAACATAATGGTTGTATTAATAAATATTTATCAGTGTGAATATTTTTCACACCACCCAACTAGTGAAACTGCAATTTTCGATATGGTAAATTCAGTGATATCATTTATTAAGTATTTTTTTGTATTTAAAATAAGTTTTCAATGCAAAACAAAATTTTTCATGATAAGAACATTGTTAGTAATAATATACATTTATCAATATAATTTCCATATTGGTAAAAAATTATCATATTAACAAACAACCTCTATCGGAGCCAAATCGATCACGGATTTTTTTACATTGATCACATTTTTTAACACATTTATTTTTTTTGTGTAATCTTTGTAAACTAGTAATTTATTTGAATAAAATAAAATAGAATTCATTTTTCTTTTGAAACAGGATCGAGAAAGTTGGAAAACAGTTTTCATTATGGCAGCGTGTGTCCATCTAGTAGGTGTGACATTCTATGCAATATTTGCTTCTGGAGAGCTTCAACCTTGGGCAGAGCCCAAATCAGAAGAGGGTAAACCTTGGAATCCATTCGATCCAGCCTTCCAAGGTGAAACAGGAAAAGTAAGTTGAAATTTTAACATTTTAAATTGAAAACCTCGAAACATACAGTTAAGATAACTGTAAAAAAGTTTTTGAGGAGGGTAAATGGGGTACCAAACATTTTTATGCAATCCCGACAAGTGGGGTATACTTATAGACAAGGGAGCATTTTCGTAGTCTATAAATTTTTAAGTTTTTGTTATATGTTTTATAATAACATTTGTAAAAAAATAAAACGGTCCTGAGCTAATTATTTGTAATTAATAACAAATCAATTACATGTATATTTTTATAAGATTTATCTAGTCTACATTTTGTCACTTATATTTTTTTAATTATTTTAAAAATTCGAACAAATTTCTATTCGAACAAATTTCCATTCGAACAAAATTTCATTCGAACAAAGTTCCTTCGAACAAATTACCTTCGAACAAATTCTGTATTATCTATGCTAAATTTTCACCCTGAATGCGCCTAAGAAGTTTAACTTCAAAAATTTTATTTAGAATACATCTAATTCTGTTTTTACATGGTAAATACGTTCCAGAAAAAACCGTGTAAAAAAATACATGAAGTACTTAGGAAAAAGGAGATTAGTTCCATATCCTTCAACCCTGTAAAAAATAGGTAAAATGAAATGATTCATACCAAAATAACTATAAATTAAATTTTTATGTGCATTCATGCACAATTTATTTCATCAAAATAAAAGGTAATTCAATTTTTAAAGTAAAAGTAACATAAATATTAAATTATCGCAAGTTTAGGAACTGAAAACTCGTACAAGACTAAAATATACTTAAGCTACTATGAAAATAATTTAAAAAGGGGAATTCCCTAACTACATATTTTATAAATAACAGATAGAAAAAAAATCCTAGAAGATTACGGTTAATAAAAATTTTAAAATTTATATCAAATAGCTTATTTAATTGTGCTAAATCGAATGAAATCGTGTAAAAATGAAATAATTTTTTTTCTAGACCGTGTTAAATCAAAACTGTGTAAAAATAGAATTGGGTGTACATTAAAAAACATTTTTTAATCTAATTCTAGATGCAGGAGACTTGTGCAGATGACTATTCGCAAATAAACAACGCCGGTACAAAGACAGTTAGTTACGGAGCGACAGAACAAGCAACAGGACATCCGTTTGCTTATTCTAATCATATGACTGAAGAAAACGTCCAGCCGGAGCCACACGATCCGTACCTACACGGCACCGTCACGGACAGGGCCTACTGAACACCGCGCGCTCGACATTCAATCAAAAAGGTCTGTCTTCACTAACAACAAATCTTACGCAACTTTTTTACTCGAAAAAAAAAATTTTTTTTTTACTAAAAAAAACATATTCCAATTTTTTTTTTCAATGAAAATTTTAAAGAATTCCAAAATAAATCACTTTTAATTTTTATAGGGTTCAATGGGTCTAAAATGACTTATCTTTTAACAAGGTTTTACTTAACTCAAAGGCTATGTATGTATGTCAAGGAACACAAATCTTGCAACTGTTTTTTTTAACTAACTTCCCGTCGTACGATTTTCGTCAAATTTTGGAATATGGTGTGTTCTCCGTGACAATGCACTTTTTTATCATTTTTATTTATACATTACTTACTCAAAAAAATATAAAATAGTTTAACGAAAATTATCGTTTTATTCGGTTGAAACAGTTTGGATTTTTTTAAAGAACGAAATGCAACAATTTCTCTATTTTCATGGAACCAATTAACCGCATAAAGTGAGGTATTATTGTATACTAAATTGCACTTCTTATCAAAAAATTTATTAGGAATATATTTTTAAATTTAACACTATGTAAGATAGAAAATAGTTCTTTAAAAAAATAGAACTGTATAATAATATGTAAACATAGAACAAATATATATTTTTGTGGTAAATAGATTAAAAAAAAAAACTGTTTTTTCGAAAAGTATTTTCAAATATCTACACTGCCTTTATCCAAACTATTTTACATAATGTTAACTCAAACATTTTTTTTAGAAGTTACACTTCTTTAAGCGTATTAGGGATGAAATTTTAATAATGCAACAGAAATAATTTAACATCATGAAGTTAGGTACGTAGTAGATAATACAGATTTCTGTTAAGTTAGTCGGTTAAACAGGATTTTAATTTTGTATTTACACACTAGATATCACTACGTTAAAGAAGTATAACTTCTAACGCGCGTACGTAAGTACACACACCCAGTTTTTTTAAATTAAATCAGCAAAAAGGTTGTGTAAATTAAAGAAGAGTTGTAATGTGGACTCAATAATAATTAATTTCTTAATAACTTTTCTGTCTGTACTCCTGGAAAAGTGTCCCCTTAATTTAAAAAAAATGGGCATCCATATACAATATATATATAAATGCATATATCAAGTAATTATAATGAAATAAATATTTTTCTTTTTCTTACTGTTTTGTAAAATATTATTAAAGGATGCTCATTTTTTTTCATCTTTAACATTTTTTTTTATCCAATTTTCGTAATAGCTCAAATTGTGAATGTGATTAAATCCACTTTTAACGTTTTCTAGAGGATTTTTTCAAATTCAAAAAATTTTTTTTGGGACTTAAATAAATCCCCTTTAAAATCTTCCCCCATCAATGCATAAAGGTATTAACTATTAGATATTATAAAATTAATTTAAAACAATCTAAAATTGTTTATTTGTATAATAATAATTATTGCACGCACTTTTTTTTTGTCTTTCCCACTTGCACACTAATCTATAGTTTATTTTATCACAAACTGCACTAAAAAGATATTAATTGCACGTAAATTATTTGTATGGTAATTCACTTTCATATATAAAAAAAACGCTTGCTTATTTTTATAAGTTACTAAATGTTATTCGCGTCGAATTTTTATTTTTTATATAATCAATTTTTTCGATTGGATACAAAGTAGCATATATCCTTCTTCAGAATGCAAATTTCATAAAGATCGGTTCAGCTGTTTAACCGTGTAGAGGTAACAAACATACAGAATTATTTATTTATTTAAAAATTTAATTCTTCGATAAAATCACTATTTGTAGTAACTTATTGCTATAGTAAGTTGATGCCATTTTAACTGTTATACTCATTTTAAACTAACTACTTGCTCTTTTATTTTAATTATTGCACATTTTAAATAATATGGTCGAAATACGACCAATATTTTACCTGCCTTATTAATGGCAACATACACACATGATTTTTTTAATGCACTTCTATAGCACATTAACTTTTGCATGATATATAGTTATAAAGAAACGTCCATAAACCACGAAACGCTTTTAGGGAAGAGGGGTCCAGCTATTTGTTACATGGCGTTACATGTGGAATGGGGGGTTTTATTCAAATGTTACGTAATATTCATTCATATACAAATAAAAAACTAAACATTATTGGACGATTCAAGCTGAAATATGTATAGTTTAAAAAACATAATGTAATATATAAGATACTGGGTTAAGTAACATTAGGCGGGAGGGGGGGGGGGGTAAAGGTTTATTTACAAAGCGTTTCATGGGGGGAGGGGGTCAATTTTTTTTAGAAAAATGCGTTAGGTGGTTTTTGGACATTCCCTAAGTTGCATTCCTTTCTTTTTATAAATAATGAATACAAAAAAAGGTGCAACAATTTTCGTTGTTCGCCTATTAATTATGTATAGATTTTTTCTGATCCCTTTATTTCTAAAGATGATGTCCAATTTCAATACCCTTTGGTATGTGTTTTTATTGTTGAATTCGAAGAGACAAATATACCCATAGAAGAGTTTGAATATTTGCAAAATTCAGTTTTATCTCCGTTCTTTTTTATATGAGTTAACTTACTTGTTCTTATGAGTGATTCGTCTAGCAATGAAAGCATGCTATTATTGCTAGATGAAATTCGTTGGTTAACCTGCAAGCAGTCAAGGACTTTAAGATTGTGTCCGACATACAGTGGACTGCTGCCGGCTAGGTGGAACTACAGCCACTGCTCGAACCACTTATTATTATTATTATTATTTACTTTAGTATTTAATGTTTCATAGAAACAAACCCATTATTGCATCAGTATTAAAATAATAATGTTCCTATATAGATTAATATATTTTAAGATAAACGCACAGCACTACATTTTTTCTTATTGCATTTTATTTGAACAGTAGCTCGCACGCATTTTTGTCACTTATTTTAAAAATTATATAGATTGCCTATTATGTATTATAAAAACTTATTTTCAATTTTATTTTAAATGAAGATTTAAATAGAGGTAAAATTGAAAAAAATACTCAAGTAATACATAATAGTCATTTATTTATAAAAAAATCACTTGCACTTTTAGGTTTTTTTGTAGATTGTAAACATTACAAATAAAATTAAATGCACATTGCCTTTTTCTCGCTGTCGTATTTTCTCGTTTATTTATTAGTTTTTAAGAGGATCAATAACTAAAATAATATCTAAAAAAAATTATTTAAAAAAATAATTTAAATAAAAATAAAAGTTTGACATTTCGAAAAAATCACTAAATCTAAACATCTAATTTAAAATTATTTTTAATGTAAAATTTTTATTATAAAGCTACGTTCAAACCGTTTAAAAAATAGTACCTACTAAATATTTAAAGTTTTAAGTTAATCCATTTTTTTTTACTAATCCTCATAAAAATTACACCACAATTTATCGCACGCACTTTTTTTGCACAAAAATCACATTTAAGTTTTATGATATAAAAAAAAATTATGATCAAAACCCACACATGGGTGTTGCCGCGCAACCCACTTAGACACAACTCAAAAATACCCTTGCCAATCGATTCGTGAATCAATTCCGAGTCCAACGAGGTACATGGAGCCATATATGAAAAAATTTTGAGGGAGAAGGGTCATGACCGGAAAAATTCCTAAAATAGGCTAAACTAGAACTACATACCTGCCATTTAGCGAAAACCCGAGGTATCTAGGTGGTCAGGGGACCGAGATCTCTCTGTCGAAGACAGACGGACGGACGGAAAATCGAAAAACACTACCACTGCGTGGGTTGCGCTAAAAACACATAATTTACCAAATAGTATGTCGTTAGGTTCAAGAAAAAACCGACAATATTTTTTTTTATTATTGTTGTATAAATACTTGTGTTAAAAAAATTCAGATAATTTTTTTGACGAATTATTAATATTTGTATAAATGAAAATATATTAGGTTAATAAGTATATATAAAATACAAACATATGTATAGATAGTAATTTTTGGTTTAAGCGTAAGTCTGAATACATATACTTATAATTATAGGCGTCCCGATAGTCATTTCCTATATAAAGTATTATTCATTAAAAAAAATTAATGGCTATAATTACAAATTTTACTTAGACATACGTCTTAAACTAATTAAAGTAAGGCTGTTAGACAATAAGACGTATTAATAGAATTCAGTGTTGATTTTTTGTTATCATCTATATATTTATTCCAATAAAAATTACGAAAAAAAATATAATTTTCATCAAATCTCAAAAAATGTTTTTTATTTTATATTATGTTTTATATTAATTATAATAAAGTACATATATAGAATTTCTATTTACGTAAATTCAGCGGTACTCAACCTTTTAATACACGTAGAAATTAAAATTAAAATAAAAAAACTTCACGACATAGAAGGAATTTAAAGTATAAATTTTTAGCTATGGAATTTGTATTATTTAGTAGCTTATGTCCTTTCTTAGGATGCAAGCTACCTCTTTGGAAAATTTCATCAAAATCTGTTCAGCAGTTTAGCCGTGAAAAGGTAACAAACAAAAAAAGTTACTTTCGCAAATTATTTACATAATATACAGGCTGTTCCAGACCACCCGACCACTATGTTTTACGCCCAAACTATTGAAGATAGAGTTTTGGGATAAAAAATTTATTATATAGTAAATTTTTATCCTTAAGCTCTATCTTCAATAGTTTGGGCGTAAAACATAGTGGACGGGTGGTCTGGAACACCCTGTATACAACAAGTTAATTTTTTTTAAATTTACATAAAACTTGATGAAGTTAGAGAGATATCAATTTCTTTATAGAAGCACTATAAGTTACAAGTACATCTGAAAATTTTCAAAATGTTGTAATAAGAATCAAAATCAAAACAAAATTTATGATCTTACATCTCACAAAAAAATCTTAAACAAGAATATGATACTGATACAAGTAATTTTAGTTTTAGAAAACTCTCTTCTAATGTACCACCTGTGGTTGAGAACTGCTAGTTTATTGTATTATATAAAACAAAAACATCCAGGATAGTGAGAATTGAAATTTATACAATAAATATGTAAAATATTTTTATGTATACCTTTATCCAATTATAGTGATAATGACTACCCGAAAAAAATTGTAGATCTGCAGAGATCTACTCAGATCTAGACAGATCTCCATTTTGAGACAACATCATATTTTTCACTGGTTTTTGATCTGTGAAAATTTGCAAAGATCTACAAAGATATCTGAAGATCATTGAAACGATCTTTAGAGATCTTTGTAGATCCTTTTACATCTTTGTATGTCATTGTAGATCTTTGTAAGTCTCCACAGATTAAAAACCAGTGAAAAATATGATGTTGTCTCAAAATGGAGATCTATCGAGACCTGAGTAGATCTCTGCAGATCTACAATTTTTTTCCGAGTAATGAATAAATGTATAAAACATAGTATGCAGAAAAAAGTGTTATAAATGAGCTTAAAAATGTATATTTGAATCACCCTTATTTATAATTTACATTATACTTTTCCAGGAGTATTTTTGCCTTTAGTAATATATTAAATTAAACAAAATATAAATCAATTATATCAAATAATAGTTGTTATATAAATGTATTTAAAATTGCATTCGTTATTAAATAGCACAAAATTACCCATTATTATTATTATTATTATTATTATTAATATTATTATCATCAAGTAGATATGTTAAAGTTAAAATGTCAATTTATACATAAGTATGAAAATATGCATATAAATTAAAAGTAGAAATATAATATATTATAGAAGATAAATATTATATACGTATAAGGATTAATGTTGATTTTTTTATTTCATAAACCATGTATTTTTTTTATAATTTGGGTGCAATATTAAAATAATTTTATAACTATGTTAAAAATTTTCTATTAGTTGAATTGTTATTATTGAATTTTTATTGATGTTATAACGTAAATAAATATTTAATTCATGTAAAATGCTTTTTAAAATAATCCACAGTTCTATACATTTTTGAATGAATGGGGTAAAAAAAAACATATAAAAGAGAGCATTGATTATTTAACAACTAAATCAAATTTGACAAGAAAATAATAAATAATAGGTATAAATAAAAGGGCTGCTGATTTGGATAATGGGGGGGGGGGTATTTAGTAAAAGGGGGGGGATAGAGAAAACCAAAAAATAACGTAAATTTTGTCAAAATTCTTTTAACCAAGAAAAAAAGTTGAATTTTTGATGTTCTTTGAAAGAATGAAAGGAATATTTGTATATACATATATATATTTAATAAATGGTAATGTATTAAAGTGTGATTTAAGGAAAAAAATATATATGTACACATAAGTTTGAGGTGGTTTACTCACTCTCATTGGCTGTGTTGACAATAAGCTGCTAAAAGACAGCAAAAATTGATAATAATTTATCGAATAAATATATATAACTATTTATAAGTATCTGGTATAAGGAAAGAAAAGCTGGAAGAGTATTGTATAGAAATATGTATGTTCTAACATAAAGGTTAAGCCACTTATTAAAAGAATTGTTAAAGCATACATATTTAAAATAAAATAAAAAATATTAGTGTTAGGAATTCTAGCTACTTTAATCCAAAAACTCGTGTATTTATATATATAAATATAAACAAAACGTATTCGTAAAATTAATCGTTTGTTCAAAGGTCCCCCGCAATATCCTTATGAGAAACTGACTTCCGCTAAATTGATTGAATTTTTGATATGTTGCGTATTTTGTCAATTTGATCAAATGTCTCAATGGGCAGAAACTCCTAAAGCTTCAGGATTTTGAGATACAGTTGGCTGAAGTTAGAATTATCGTGCATTCAGATGCATTCATTTAGGTTAGAGCTGCTTAATTTTTTATGTTGTAGTGGTTGAGAGGTTTTTAAATACCTCATAACTTTCACAAGTAAATGATTGAAATATATTATCATGTTTCTGAAACGTATATATGTCATATGACGTCATAACATGTTATCACACGTCATAAAACGTCAGTATTCAAATTACTTTTGAGCCGCTGCAACCAAGAGGAAAAACGTTATTTGAGTACTGACGTTTTATGACGCTTGATAACATATTATGACGTCATATGACATATAGACGTTTCAGAAACATGAGAATATATTTAAAATCAATTGCTGTGAAAGTTACGAGGTATTTTAAAATCTCTAAACGACTACAACATAAAAAATGAGGCACACAGAAAAAAACTGTATTGGATCAAGAAAATCTTGTTTTGTATATAACGAAAACAATATTTTCTTAAAATAAGAAACATACCCTTAATCCAACTACGTTATTCCTTCGTTCAAGAATACTTATTCTTTCGTTCAAGAATACTATAGTTGGTTTAAGAGATTATTGCTTATTTTAAGAAAATATTGTTTTCGTTATATACAAAACAAGGTTTACTTGGTTTGAGAAATCCTTTCTACCAGTGCAGCTTTAACCCAAATGAATGCATCTAAAATGCACGATAATTTTAACTTCGGCAAACTGTATCTCAAAATCCTGAAGCTTTAAGAGTTTTTGCACATGGAGACATTTGATCAGAGGGACAAAATTCCCAACATATCAAAAATTCAATCAATTTAGCGAAAATCAGTTTCCCATAAGGATATTGCGAGGTCCTTTGTAGTGTAAATAAAGGGTAAGAGAAAAAACTATACCATATATTCAAAATTCAATTCGTTTATTCCAAAAGGCCTAAAATAATTAATATTTATTTTGAATAGACGAGCCAGTCTGTATTGATTTTTTTGTGTTCTATTCAACCAAGTTCAGAACCAACTATGGTAGAAGTCGTAAATAATTTTATATATTGGATTCTACTTTCTTCTAAGAGATGGTGTCACTGCTTAATCTTTGTAAAATTAATTTTTCACATTTATTATTACAGTGGAATCTCCTTAGGACATTAAACATTTCGTTTGTACGTATTTTCCCCACAGCCCCTTCAAAAATTCAAAAACTTACTAACAAGGTTTCTTCTTATTAATATTACTGAGGAAATCTGTTATAACGACTTCAAGCCGATCAAGCCGATAGTCGTAAAAACTGGTAAAAAAGGAATTATATAGAATTCAGTCGGACTTTTATTTTGAGCCGTTATAACCGATTTCAACTGTATTAACATTTAAATCTTGATAGGGTGAGGAAATCTAAAGTTGGGCATAATCCAAAGTATATAAAGAAAAGGTAGCCTCATCAGCTCCTTGACCAATCAACGTTGGCACGGGAAATGACGTCACCACGAAGACATATTCAAATGTTTGTTTATTTATATTCTTATTTTTGTATTTTTTAATATTTTAACAACACATACAATCAAAGAAGTACAAATTCGACATTGCAAAATCATTAAAAGAGTATCAGAATCACAGAACGTATTGCCAACTTAAGAATAGTCAAAATGATGCTTCCCGAGAAGACCAAATTGTCTGAAACAGTTTTTTTTATGAAAAATGTGTACTTCTTTGCTTGTATGTGTTGATAAAATATCAAAAGTATGAAAACAAGAATAAATAATGGAATTTTTTGTTATTTATATTCAATTATACATTTATGACATTTGAATATGTCTTCGTGGTGACGTCAATTCCCGCGCCATCGCTGATTGGTCAAATAGCTGATGAGGCTACCTTGTCTGTATATACCTTGGGCATAATGTTAGAGCATATACTACTAGAGCTAGCCTTACCGGTCGGCCGAGCGAACAAGCGTGCGAGAGAGAAAACGCAATAACGCTACATCCTTTCTCTTTCGCTCCGCGTACTGATGCTGCGGAGTGAGAGAGAAAGGATGTAGCATTCTTACGCTTTCTCTCTCGCACGCTTATTTTGTACGGCCGAGAGACAAGGCTGGCTCTAGTAGTATATGCTCTAAGGGCATAATCTATTTGCGTACTTTGACTAGGCCTTCTTTGATTTTTAGATTATATTATTTTATAATAATTTATTAAATCTTATTACATATTGCAAACGATTAATAAAAATGTATAAAACAATTAAATATATGGATAATTATTATAAGAAAATGTTAAATTACTAGCTATATTAAGATGGATATTTATAAAAATAAAACTAACAATGAATATATCTGTAATTTTAGAAGATAAAATATCACTCAAAATGTGGTTTGCCTTCTTGTAACCTGTTAAAATTGTATATTCTATGTGAAATTTCATAAGAAAATGTATATAATTCACTATGCTACTATTGACTCCCTAGTTCTATCTATGCTACATACTATCGTTTAGTTAGTATTTTAGTAAAATACATAGTTGTTTCGTAGATCAAAATGTTAAAGAACGATACAATTTATTGAAAAAGCGAATTTAGAAAGTTAAAAACAAGTTTTTTTTTACATGATTCAAATCTGGAGCTCTGTATTTTAGTTCTGAAATTAGTCTATGATCTTTTTATTAATTAAAAATTATATGCAGTGTGGGTAGAAGATATTTATTTATACAGGGTGGTCCAGATATTTTAAGAGCTGATTTCATTATTCATTGTGAGTAAAAAAATTGTACGGGAAGGTTGAGGTCTATCTTTAATACCCTCTGAGCTACAGAGTGTTTAAAAAAAAATTCTTTAGGGTAGTAATTTAGATAAATTTTAAACTTTTAATACAAACTATGTATTAATGTAGCCATTAATTTACTTATTTACCTATTTTCGAATTTCTTTAAGGTCACCTCACCCCCCAAATTTCTTAAAGGTACGAAAAAAATAATGTATACAAAATTTTAAATTGTTTGGATATTAATAACACGTGCCCCCGAGCGATCGAATATTAACACGTAAAATGCATTTGATTTTTTCAATTTTTCTTTAAACAGTTGTATCTTTGTGAAAATTAAATGGATTTTCATGTTCTAAAACGCATTTTAAAGCTGACTATAGTTTTTGTACCTTTTATTCGATTTTTTATTGCTTCCCACTGCTACTAGAGAGATTTCAGAAAAGTGAAAGAGGCCTAAAATTTAATAATTCAGGATAATTCAAAATTGGCGTGCCAAACTTCAACAGTGGGTTGAAGGATTTATATTGAGCAAAAAACTTTATTTAAACATGTGTCCGAAAATTTTTCGTAAGAGAGTTATAGCCCCCCAAAGATTTTGTCCAAAATTATTTTTTTAGGGGGCTGTTTTTAAAAAAAAATTGTTGACTTAGTTGAACACTAACTCTGAACTGAAAACACAGCTAGCAATAACTTGTAATACTAAAAAAATATATTAATAAATTACCTATGAAACTGACTCATATTTATATTACTTTGGACTTTGAAAGTTATAATTTTTGTTTTAAGTACTATTATGAAGGAACTTTTTTTTTAAACACCTGTAGCTCAGATGGTGTTGAAAATACATACATTTTTTACTCACAATGAACCAAGGAATCATCTGTATCCCAAATCGGACCTTTCTGTTTATTTGTTTCATTGTAAAGAAAAGCGAAATTTAATTTATAATAAAAAATAAATTGGGTCGTTCTTTAAACATAGGAAATTTGTTTATTGTGATTAAATATTTTGTTAACTCACTGTTCATGATTTAATAAATTGGGAATTGATTATTTTCGAATAAATAATCAAAATTGATGAAAAACTAAAAAAAAATAATATATTCCTAATTATGTTATAAACAGTGATAAAAATATGAGTGTTTCTTAGCACTCTATCTCTCTTTGGTCAATATACAGAGTATTTAAATAAAAGCTGGTTATGTTATCAAAATTTGACTGGTTGATAGCAATAACTAAATATTTTATGTATATTTCTGTAGATTTTTTATTTTATTTAAAATTGAGGAGTTTGCAGCAACAACGAGTTAACTCCATTTTTAGGCCAAACAAAGTTAACAACCGTTTCATGGGGGAAAAAATCATTCTTTCGTTTGGTTCAACAAAGAGTTACCTACCGTTGATAGTTCTCAAGGTATCCGCTAGAATGAGTTAGCTGCTTCATTCGCTTGGGTAAAAATGGAGTTAACTTCAGGAGCTGACTCTTTGTTTTTGGGCTTAGAATTTAGTTAGTACACTCGTTACTGTGTTCTTTCTTGAAATAAACTAATTTTTTTGAAAATTATTCTTATTCAATGCTTTCTTACTTTAAAAAGAAAATAATTTCAACTATTTGGGCCAAAAAGGAGTTAACTCCAGAAGAAAATTGACTCTAGAATTGCGAATTTGACGAATTTCTCAATGGAATTTGGCCAAAATATGTGGTCGGTGACAAATAATAATTGGACGACGACAAAGGCGATTTAAATACATTCTCCATTTTTTAAACAGTTTTTCTATTTTCCCACAAATTATAAAAACTAGAGTTAACTCCTTGTTGCTGCATACCCCTCAATTTGAAATCAAAATGATTGTCTGTGTGTTAAATTTTAATTTTAATTTGTCCACTTTCCTCTAATGAACAAATAGTTACTTGAAAATCATATCGATATATACAAGTAATTATTTTTTCCAATTTGTTGTTACAATTTGTTGCTATATATATTTGTGATATCATTCAATGTTAGCTCTATCAAAATCATTAATATATAAGATATATTAATCTTGTATATGATGGTTACATCTGTCTAAATTGTATCGATGTTTTTTAAATATTGTTTTCAGTTTTCACAGACTTTCATGTTATATATTTAATTAAAATCAACGATTTATTAATTTTCATAGATTAGAAATGATTTGTTAATGTTTTGTTTGAAACATCATATCTGCTATTATTATTATTAAAATTGTACAAATCATAGAATAAAAAATATATTTGTGAGAATGATGAGCAAAAAAAGTGTAATTTATTTAACCCTTGTTGTGTACACAGAAAAAATGTGATAAATGTAAAAAATACATGATCGATTTGGCTCCGATAGAAGCTGTTTGTTAATATGATAATTTTTTACCAATATGGAAATATCCACGTTTACCTTATTGACAAATGCATATTATTACTAACAATGTTTTAATCATGGTGAAAATTTTTTTTCGTATTGAAAACATATGTTAAATACAAAACAATACTTTATAAATGACATCACTGAATTTACCATATTGAAAATTGCACATTCACTAGTTGGGTGGTGTAAAAAATATTCACACTGATAAATATTTATTAATACAACCATTATTTTTAATCTATTTGAGAGTTTCGTTAGTTGATGTAATAAATTATTTATTAATTTGACAAATGAAAAGATTTTTAGATAAACATGAAGATATATATTTTTCAAATTAATAAAATATCCTCAATAAGATCTTTTTTAATTATTATATTGAGGAAATATTCTTATATTAACAAGATAAATTTATTAAACATTTTTCCATCTCTTTTTTCTGTGTGTATTTTGAATGAAAGGTAAAAAAATTTTAAGCTTATTTTTATTTATTTATTTATTTAACCTTACAACAAAAATATAAATAAAAAAAACACATTATGAAGAAAATGATTTTTTTTCCTAACCAATATTTTATTATTAATTTTTTCATTTCTGTACAAATAAAAATATTATATCAGTTCTTTCAGTTGGCAACATTGTTAATTAAGGACTATATGCTATAATTTTTCCATTATCCTTACTTCTATTTCCAGGATAACCTTTTGCATATGGCTTTTTAGCACGAGTTGAAACGTAATATATGCCTCTTGCACTGAAAATAAAGAAAATAATGTAATCAATTATATTTACCGATATAATAGGAAGTTGCTGATGAGCCGATCATAGCAGGGTAGCCGAATTATATGGGTCATTGGGTTTTATATTTACTATTAATCTATTTTTTTGTACCTTTAATAATATTGGCAGATACAAAAAAATAAATTAAAATATAATAAGTGAATTTTGTTACCTTTGTGATACATGTTCTCCCATAAGAACATATTGGTCTTTTGTTGGGCTACACCATCCAATTAAATATGATACTAAATTTGCACAAGGGGCTGCCCAAAATCCTTTTCTTGTGTTGATTGATTCTATAAAATATGGTGTCACTTTTGTATGATCACAAGCCAGTGTTTCTAAAATTAAAAAAAAAGTTAATTAATAAATAAATGCAAATTTGAATTGGGGTGGGGGCATATACAGTGATAAATTCAGACGTTTATTCTTTTGTTAAGTTTTTCGAGTTATTGAAATTTTGAACTAAAACCGTCATTTTCACTTATTGAACTACAAATTAAACAAAACTTAAGTTGGGCGTGAACGAATTGTATTTTTTTTCACACGTGACAAAATTGTATTATGTGTTCCATGACACAACATTTTGAGAACCGCTGTATTAGACAGTAATATAAATTCACTGGTTAAATAATACAGGTTGGCCCAAAAGTCATAGCACCATTTTAAAATGGAATAACTTTTTCATTTCGTAATAATTCACTTTTATTCTTTCATAAACAGAAAACACACTTCTTGGAAATAAATTTTATTTAGTTTTGAAAATTATATCCTTTAAATAACCACTATTTTGCGCTTCAAATTGATACGCTCTTTCTAAGACGTGAATCATCACCTGTCGTAATGTTTCTTGGCTTATTCCTTCAATTTCTTCACGAATTGCTGAATGGTTCGAGGATTGTTACGGTATACTTTATCTCAGTGGTTCTTAAACTTATGTGATCTAGGGACCCCCTTTTTGAACAATTATTTTTCAGGGACCCCCATCCCTGATAGAAAAACAAAAAAGGTCGTTAGATACTTATTAATCACTGATAAATCGAAATATAAAAGTACTTTAGTAAATTATTTTTTTGCCAAAAATGTTTCACGGACCCCCGTAAAAGTTTGTCGGCCCCCCGGGGGTCCGCGGACCCCAGTTTAAGAATTGCTGCTTTATCTTTCAAATACCCCCACAGAAAGAAATCTGGAGCAGTTAATTTTAAACCGCAGGAATAATCGAAGTATAGTTTGTTTATGTGGTAGTTTTCTGACCCCATAATTACGAGTGTAGGTTCTTTGCGTTAGCACAATTGCTCAGTCGTGAATTTCCTTAATAATTTGAAATCAAATTTTAAAAAAGAATTACTTATAGAAAGTTATTTGAATTTTAAATGGTGTTGTGACTGGTGGTTATCTATTTTTATAATTAATTAATTTATAAAAACACTTACGGAATATTGTATCATGCGCACACCCAGGCTGACTAGTGCCACCATTTACGTAAAAATCTGCATGCCCGTTTGGTCCCCACTGCCCCAGGATACCGGCCCCTGTGTGGATGATATCCACAAAATGAGCATCGCTAGCGTCTAAATCTCGCGACGAATTAGTTCCCATGTAGAAAATAATTGTTGGATCTAATCCTGAAATAATAAAAACAATTATTATTTATTGTATAAGTACATAAAATATATTCAAACATACACTGAAAAATGTAATGTTAATTTTTAACATAAAAAAGTTTAAAAAATATGTTAACGGGAGGACGAAATTTCATTCTGTAAAAAATTATAAAATAATTATTGTAAAACTTAAATAATTATTTTAACAAGTTATTAATAGTCAGATGAAAAAATTTCATTAACATTTTTATATATCAACGATGCGTAGGAATGGGAAAGAAATAAAAAATTGTATAGATTGATAAAAAAAATTTGATCCTAGAAATTTTTAACACCCCGCATGGTAAAATTTAAAAGAACATCTACTACAATTCAATATACTGTATAGTAGTGTCTATGACGGCAATGGGCCAGATATGAAAAGTAATATAGAAACATAGTAAAATTATAGAGAATGTACGTGAAATTTTCATATGCAAGAAATTAAATTAAAGAATAGCGTATATTACTTTTTCAGAGTAAATAAAGGTACTATGTTAAAATTTATCAGTATATCATTGTAATTTTTCATTTACTTTATTTTAAATTCTACCGACTTTTCTGTTAATTTTTTTCAGAAATTGATTCTGTCCTCAGGTTCACAGCATGTTCTGTTCATTTTTAAAAGAATATTCTCTCCGTGCATAAATGTAAAAGTAACTGTCTATTTGTTGCCATTTCATGACTTAACCACTAGACCGATCTTAATGAAATTTGGCAGAGAGATAGCTTGTATCCTTAGAAAGGACATGAGCTACTTTATATCCCGAAAAATTTATTAATAATACTAAAAATCAAAATTGAATAAACTGCTAAAAATTTTCAACAAGTAACTTAATAATCACTTGTAGACTTGTAGATATACATGGGCGCCGGGAGGGTGGTGCAAGGAGGTGCACTTGCACCCCCCTGTCAAAAAAGAAAAAAACAGATGCGTTCCACAGATGCATATTAAAATACATGCGTGATATGAATTTTAAATAAATTTAATTTTATATACCTACATGCACCCCCCTGAAAGAAATCCTGCCGGCGCCCATGTAGATATAGGTATCATTATATAATATACACCTTGCATTTACTGTTTATGTGATTATATGCATTTAGATTAAATCGACCTTGGAAATAGCAGCAAAACGGCATTTCCCTGTGAAAATTAACATTATAGTGGTATGTACGTGTTTTAGTGAAAGTTACTATACAAATGTGTAAGTATGTATATGAATTAATAAGACATCTTTTATGCAATAAATAATGTGTAGTATACCTACTATTACTGTACAAACATATGTATTATACTTTAGTATAATATACAATAAAAATGTAAGGTTAACTAAGATTTTGATATGTAGATAATTATAGTTATTTAAGTCAGATGATATGATAGACTGGTATCATAAAGTAGCTGGCATGCAAGAATTATTAAATGAAGTATCAAACTTTTACGACAGTTTTCTATGAGTTTTTAATAGATATTTGCATGCACAGTAAGTTGATTTTTGCCGTTTTTTACTCAAGGTTAGTAAATATACTTTACATGCCTTTGTTTTTACTTTATACACTGGTAGAAAGGATTTCTCAAACCAAGTAAACCTTGTTTTGTATATAACGAAAACAATATTTTCTTAAGATAAGCAATAATCTCTTAAACCAACTATAGTATTCTTGAACGAAGGAATAACGTAGTTGGATTAAGAGTATGTTTCTTATATTAAGAAAATATTGTTTTTGTTATATACAAAACAAGGTTTTCTTGGTCCAATACAGTTTTTTTCTGTGTATGCCTGAAACTATCTGCAAAAAAACTCGAAAATAACTGTCTGTTACCTCATTTAAGAGTGATTTCTAGCTAGTATATTTTTTACTATTTATGATACTGGACTTAACATAAGTTATCTTATTAATAATACTATTCAGTTCTAAATATATTTAAATAAATCTTTCAGATCCTAAAACGACTCAATCCAAGAGAGAGGTAAAGGTAGTGAATATTGAATGGCTTTTATGGTTTTTTGAAAAGTGCTCTACTATTCAATAAAGGTATTTATTATTTTCAAATTTTAATTTTAGCATCAAACTATTTGGTAAGTGAAGTTTTTTTTCAGGAAATATTAATATTTTATATTCTTGCCATAATATTTGTTTTTTTCACATACATATGTATATCTTTTAACTTCACGTAAATTTTATTTAAAAAGTAATTAAACTTATTGTTTAAAGGATCGTATACAGGATGAGTTATATTACGTGGAACAAACCTGAACAGTTAATCGAGAAAAATAATTCAAACAAAAAAGTTCATATAGATGTATACTTTTTTGATTGAAATATTTTTCTCGATCAACTGTTCAAGTTTATTCCACATAATATGACACATCCTGTATATGAAAATGTTATTAATTAATAATATTTTAAATCAACCCTCACAATTCTATTCTATGTTTTTAGTACAGTAATTTTACAATACCATGACATATAATTTATAATAGCATAATAATTTTATAATACCAAAATTGAGATGTGGAATTTCAAAACGTCTCTTGTCCATTTTCCAAAATGATTGAAAAATCATAAAAATGTTACTGTACTTTAAAAAGAGACGTATTAAATTCTTTATAGTCTTAAAGACTTATTGAACGAAAAAATATTTACTAATAATTACACGGAGCTTTATAATAGTTGCCAAAAAAAAGTTAAATCCGAAAAAAACGACGTTTTTAAATTCCACTACTCAATTATGTAGATGCTATAAATATTAATTATTATGATTATTCTGTAAAAATAGTGTAATAAAAAGTAAAACGCACTACTTTAATACAATCTTGACCTCAATTATTTGTTTAGAACGCTACAATTTTTTGTTAAAATTTCATAATGTATATACTAGACCGGGAGCCAGGCTACATTCCGTTTGAAAAACCGTTAGGATTCATAAGAGTTGGTGATTTACATTCAGAAAGATGTAAAGAATGAAATTCTGAAGGTTGCCGGAAAAAAAACTCGGAACTTTTTTTGATACGGGCATTATAACGGAGTCCTTCCAGTTATAAAAAAAATAGATGTTGCACCATTTTTAATTTTGATGAAAGTTTAGTCAGTTGTTATTATACGTATTAGTTAGCAAAAACTGTAATTAGAACATTTTAAATGTTCACAGGTTAGAGGTGGTCATCGTTTTACCCTCGTAAGATAGGAATATTTCATTGAATTTTAACGATTCTTCGACTCGCTATAGCATGCGTTCTAATAAAACAATTATAATGAACTTGGGGTCATTTGAAAGCCTAAAGAGTCTAGCTTCAAAATGATTAACTCAATTTTGAGTTTAGGTTATTTTCGTTCTAGATATTCGTAATAAAGGCTTTTCAATATCATTTATGAAATTGTCATTTTATCTTTTTTTCAAAATTTTCAGTGGCTTTCTGGTTTAACCGAGAAAGCTGTAATTATGCGTAAGTTATGTTCACATATAGAACTCAGTACCCACAAAAAATCAGTTTGATTGATGCACATTTTCTATTAAAAAAATTAAGTTAAATATCACAAATATCACGGAAACACCAAAAACAGCTGTTTTCGAAGCAAATAAAAGTTATGTGGGGGGCAAGATAAATTGCTAAATTTTTTTTTACAAATTCTCTTAATAATTATCTAAAAAGGGCAATTTGATTTGTTTTGTTATTTTAATTTTTTTAGCTACTAGAAATTTAAAAATAATCAAAAAAATGCAACGAAGAATCGTTAAAATTCAATGAAATATTCCTATCTTACGAGGGTAAAACGATGACCACCTCTAACCTGTGAACATTTAAAATGTTCTAATTACAGTTTTTGCTAACTAATACGTATAATAACAACTGACTAAACTTTCATCAAAATTAAAAATGGTGCAACATCTATTTTTTTTATAACTGGAAGGACTCCGTTATAATGCTCGTATCAAAAAAAGTTCCGAGTTTTTTTTCCGGCAACCTTCAGAATTTCATTCTTTACATCTTTCTGAATGTAAATCACCAACTCTTATGAATCCTAACGGTTTTTAAAACGGAATGTAGCCTGGCTCCCGGTCTATACCTAACGATATACATAAAATACTAAAAGTGTAACTCTATTTTTTTTTCATAATTCTAATGAACACACGCCTTTGCAGGGTTTTAAATATTTTGTAAATCATACAAAAAGTCACTCTTGTTATTTTTACAACAGCTCAGCTGTTTTGAGTGATAATATATTGGTGCAAGTTTCACCAAAATCGGTCCAAAAGTTTTCGTTGTTTTTTTTAAATTAAATTTTAATCATTACCTGTGATTCTACCAAGTTTGAGGTTAGGATCAGCCTTAACTTCAGGATCAGATTGATCCGGTAAAAAGTTAGCAACAAGTCCAGCAATATGGGCACCCACACTGTACCCTATTAAATGTAGAGCACCTAGTGGAACCCCACGAGGATGGTTATGTACATAAACAGCCAACTGTGCGATGCACTGTGCTCCAAATCTTGGAGCCCACTCCATCTGACTTAAACATGGTTCTTTCACTGCATCTCCATAGTCGACTATGATTATATTGTAATGGCCATGTTTGAAGTAAGCTCTGAAAGTTAATAAAATTATTAATTATAGAGTAAAGTCGGTATATATGGAGCACCATTCATGTTTTAGGTAAGAAAACTATGATAATATTGTTTTAAATCAGTCCTTATCATTTCATTGGACAGAGAATTTAATCTTTTAACGAGATCGAGTAAGCAAAAACAGAATTCTTAAACGAAATCATAATAAAAAATCAAAAACAATCGAAAATCAGCCTCTCAAAAAATGTGTGTGTAATATGGACCACAGTGGTTCTTTTTATGCAGGTCGAGTTAATCAATTGTACAAAAATCAATTTTTGTTAAAATTGTGTAGTGTGTAATATACATCAAATAATAATAATAATGGTTATGTTGGTGAAGACCGCACTAAAATCGGTTCAGTAGTTTTTGAGTTATATGAGGTATATTATATTATACACTACATAATTTTAACAAATTTTGATTTTTGTACAATAAATTAACTCTACCTTCGTAAAAAGATATTTATATTTTTGAATTTTCTACCATTAATCTCTAAAACTACTGAACCGATTTTAGTGCGATTTTCACAAGCAGATAAATAAGTTTTCAAAGCAGGTCTTGGCTATTATTATTTTTTAATATTGCTGGTTCTATGAAACAATTGAATTAGTTTATAATAAAAAATCGTAACACTAAGATTTAAGTGCTACCATTTGCCAAAGAATTGAAAAATTGACTTTTGTATGGTGACAATCGATTATATAAGTCTTTGGGAACACACAAATAGTTGTGCGAAAATTAAGGTTCTATAAAAAAATTATTGCAAATTAAAGACAAACATGATCTCCAACTTCAGAGGGCTATATCTTAAAAGTTTGAGTTTTTATGACTTAATGCTCATTGTCCTTTTTGATCTACTCATCAAGAACTATCAGAATCCAAAGTTTCAAAGAGTTTGACCAAAACCCCTTTCCCATAAGGATTCTGCGGGGTCATTTCATTAAATTGTTCTCAAAGACATATCAGTACTCCAAACACTGTCATGTGAACTGATGCAGTTAGAGATGTAAGCTTAAATACATATTAATTTTGTGTATATAAAATTTAAAATAGAGCAGTAACAGGTGTCCATATTACCCGCCTGTTCCATATATACCAACTTTACTCTAAAAGTTAATAAAAGTGTGTTAAAAAATAGCGATTTGATAAGGTTTACTTTGAAATATAAATAGAATAACGCATTTTGCTTCACGCATAAATAAGTTGTCGCTAGTTACGATTTCGAAATAATTACTATTAAGCTATTACCAGGGTCGACTGAAAGTACCAGCAACTCGAGCTATTACATGAAGTACTAACTGCTAGAGGGTATTCTTCGAGCAGTAAATATGTTTTAATATATTAAAATAATTAAAACTATATTTCAACATTATCAAATATACAGTAGAAATATACAGTAGAAGACATCGAAGGGACATTGGTCGTAAAAAGCGAATAGTCGTAATAACCGGTAAAAAAATTATATGGGATTAATTTAGACTTTTATTTTAGTCGTTAAAACTGATACGTCGTATATTAATCGATGTCGTTATAACCAGTTTCTACTGAAGTTACGAATTTTTTTCTGTTTTTTAAAGTGAAACTTTTATTACATCGTCTCAAACTTTTTGGTCTGTGTGTTGCATGTCGCTGACGTTTGGACTGCGCATGCGTGGAACAAGTAGCCATTCATTGTATGACAGTTTATGTACTGTGTGCTATTATACATATTTAGTAAGTTTGTATTGTAATTTGTCAGTGTTTAATGTAAATGTTGTTATTTATTTGCTTTTGGTAAACAACGACACAGCTAGTGAGTCCAAAAAACTGATCAACGAGGAAAAAGCAAAGAATAGTGCAAAAATGAATGACGATGAATTAATTTTACGCCGTAAAAAACAGAACGCCGACAGAGCACGTGCTTATAGAAAAAGGAAAAAAGATCTTGGTTTTTATATAGAATTTATTAGAATTATTAGAACTTTTTGCTGGTGCATGTTGTTGTTTATGGATTTATTTCAATTTTGAGTGCTTGAATTTATTATTCCGAAAATTTTTAGTTAAATGTCTATAATGTGAAAAAAAGTTTCACTTTTGCCGTGGTTTCATAAAACCACACAATCCTTTTTTTTATATTGTCATTTTTATAACAGTTTTTTGACAAACTTACCTTCGCATATCTGTACTAGGTGACAAATTTCGTCCACCTCCAAATCCATGTATAACTATTTTTGTAGGATGGGCTCGATTAAAATGAGTATAAAATAAGGAATTTGGATCAGTTACGTCCAATTTTTCTGGATTCTTTTGAGTGTACCTAAAAATAGATTACATATACTTCAATAAAAAAATTATTATGTGCATGCAAATAAGAATAAAGGGTAAAACACTGGGGGGGGGGGTGATACAAATAATGAAATAAACAAAAGGCATATACATGTCCAGTATCATAAATTTTCTAGCTTGTAAGCACTTTTAAATGAGGTATCAAACTTATACGACAGTTCTCTTAGAGTTTTATGAAGACTTTGACAAGTTTTGCACACAAGTTGTATGTAAACACCAACGGTGTTAAAACAGTGGTGATATTATGATAATTATTTTGTACGGTTAGAGTCGCCAACTGTGTTACAATGAGTTGAAATATCACTGCTCTAAATTCCATTGTAAATTATAAATAGGTACTATCACAAAATAAATCAATACCTCATTATGAGTATTTATTTGTTAGTAAATTTGGCTAGCCCCTTTATACCATCTAGCTATGATAACGCTACATTGGAAAAAATAAATAAAGACAACGGGCCCTAATATGCCTGTCGCTGGTCCTCGCTATATTTATTAAATTTAACTTCTTCTTAATTTTAATTTAAGTATGAATAAATTCGTGTTAAAATACACTGCCGTGCAAAAGTCTTTGGACACTCATTTTTGCGTATTGTAGATATAAAACTGCAAAAATGGTTGATAAAAAATCTTAAATGTTGATAATAGACCGGGAGGCAGCAACCAAAATTTGGTCATCATAGCAGCCCGCAAAATTTGTTACGATATTTGTTAATTTAGTATAGCTGTACATTAAAAGTAAATTGTCAGTCATAAAATACGTTGCTTTTACCCCTAATAGGCTGTCAAAGTCGTCAAGTTTTTGACCTAGGGTGACATATAGCAATCTGGCAGATAAATGCATTTTGGTAGGTACATGTTTTCCAGATCAATTAAATATAGTTTTCTGACGCCTAAGCCACTGTTTAAATATATTAGAGTGAATTAAAGAAAAAAAAATGACCCAAAAAAATATTTTTTTTAGCAGCCAGTCAGATATTTAAGATTTAGGTTGATTTGATTATTACAAGAACAGAATATGTATATCTAACGTGCTCACCGCTGCGTTTTTAATTTATAGCGGGACAAAGATGTTAAAAAAAAAATGAGCCAACTAATTTTTAGCAGCCTGTCAGATTTTCATACCATCTTGTAGAATAATGTCCCCTTATGCAAAAATATATAAATCTGACGCGTAAAGTGCTGCATTTGATTTGGAGAGCCCGTCAAACAATTTCGTAGCTCATGTCAGGCAACATAAATTTTTTTACTGTTGTAAAAACAATTTTTTTAGTGGTTAGGCTTGATTTTTTTGACCTTTTTTTGGAAATACATAATAATAATTATAATAATAAAAATAAATACATTCATTAATTGGTTATTTTTTTACATGTTTAAAATGTTATTACAAAATAAAGCAACTACTGAGGCGTCATATACAATTATTTTCTTGTTCAGGAAACTTAAATCTATCGAATAAAAAAGATTTTGAACGGGCGGCTATAAATATGTCGGTCATTATTTTTTTACACGTTTAAATTATTATAAAAAAATAAAGCAACAATTTAGGCGAATTTTTCGCCTATTTTTTTACATATCTGACGGGAAGTCCTATCTAAAGGCAGCCTTCTTTGATTTTGGGACCTATCTAGCTGAGTTCCCTATATCACAATTAACAAATTTGGCGGGCTGCTATGATGACCACATTTGGTTGTTGCCTACCCATCTATAAGAGTACTTATTACTTTTGTAATTATCTTAGCATATCTAAAATACAGCATTTACAATTTTCCATGTTAAGGAAAATTTTTGAATTATATGCCTGAAAGGTCAGGTTTACTATAAAGTTGAAAATATTGACGCACAGTCTTTGACGCTAACGAGAAATTGTTTTTTTTTTACTATTTTGACTGCGAGTAAACATATTCTTTTCGCTATTTTGGAGATTTTTATTGACTGAAATCTGTATATTCTTCAAAATCACAGGTGTCCAAAAATTTTTGCACGGTAGATCATTTTAAAAAAAACTAGATCAATGTTTCTGTTATAACATTTAATTAATTTTTATTACGAAATTTTAATAATACCTAATAATATGTATAGCAGTCGGGGGACAACCTTAAGTTATATATGCAAGGTTATTTGTTTAAAATAAAATAGAATATTTTATTGCAATTTCAATTAAAATGTAAGGTTTGTAAAAAAAAAACCCTCACCTTGTGTATAGGTAAAAATTAATCCTTGGATGTGGGCATGTAAACGGCGGATCTAAGCATGAAGATGTGTTGTATAGATCCTGAAGAGATTCAGCCTTTTTTTGTTTACCTTCAACCTTTTTTGTTTTTTGAGCACATGTTACTGAAAATAGATTACATTGAAATCAAACTTTAATAGTATTTCTTATGCGGTGTTTACACCAAAAAAAAAAAAAACAGAAACATCGTGTCTTTAAAATACTTCGTATTTAAAAATGTATAGGATTTATTGCTTTTTTGTCATTTAAACACCGTGATTGTGTTTTGTTTTCTCGGTGTAAACACCGCATTATACACTGGTAGAAAGGATTTCTCAAACCAAGTAAACCTTGTTTTGTATATAACGAAAACAATATTTTCTTAAGATAAGCAATAATCTCTTAAACCAACTATAGTATTCTTGAACGAAGGAATAACGTAGTTGGATTAAGAGTATGTTTCTTATATTAAGAAAATATTGTTTTCATTATATAGGGTGTCCAAGATAAGCGTGCAATGCATGGGGATATCCTAAACGGTAAGAGATACAGATGTGGTTAAATGAGATGAATTATTTGTAAGAAAGGGGTGAGTATTACAACATCAAAAAATATTAATCATTTAATGTGGTTCGGAATTTCTTTAAATGACTATAACTTTTTTGGCAAAGTAGGTAGGTACTTTTTGTTTGCGGTTTCTTAAAGCACTTTTTTGAGTAGAATTGTTTGGTGTATTTAGAATTTTTACATCACTTTTAGTTTCCGATCTACAAGCACTAACTTTAGTTTTTCTTATGGGCCGCCAAGTTGGCTATATAATATTTGAACGTGTTTTTTACTCTACTTTACAACGATATATCACATGACATACTTATTATAGAAAATAAGTCGAAGTACTAAATATTGGTGATATTTATAAAGTTTTTTATTACAAACATTTAAGTAAGCCATGAAAAACAAAAATTGTTAAACAAAAATCGCAATAACAACAATGAAAATAACAAATGCATATTTAAAAACAATAAACTATTACAAATAAAAGGTTTTTACTTTTTAAATTTGCCTTATTTAACTCACCGCGATATTTATTTATTTATTTATTTATTTATTTATTTATTTATTTATAAATTATTTATTTATTTCTTTATATGTTTGTGGCAACGAATCATCTATATATACCAATACAATTAGAAAACACAGTGATAACGAGAGTTAAGTTACAACCGAAATACATATCTCATTTCCATAGCTACATGTTTTAAAAAATACCATCAGTCACTACTGTCAATTGAAAATATTTTTTATTATTGATATTGGACAACGATAGAAATAGAAGGAAATCTATTAAAATCAATAAACATTAATATAATATACCATATACGTGATGTGTTTTAGTGATAATTTTATAGAAAAAATATAATTGTATAATGATCATTACTAACATGATATAAAAACGAAATTAAAAATGGTTATTTATTGGTAAAGATTCAGGAGGTATGTTAACGTGAATTTTTTTGAATTTGTTCTTTGTATATGTTTAACTAAAAACTCGAAAATAAAAAAGTATAAAAAAACATTTTTTAAAAACAATTTGCCTTTAAAAAACCAACTAAAAAGCTGAAAATAAAATTCGGTTAGACTCGTTCGTTCTAAATATTGCATTTTAACAAAAAGTTGATTTTGTTCATACTAGAAGATACTTTTTTTAACTCTTCTAGTATGAACAAAATCAACTTTTTGTTAAAATGCAATATTTAGAACGAACGAGTCTAACCGAATTTTATTTTCAGCTTTTTAGTTGGTTTTTTAAAGGCAAATTGTTTTTAAAAAATGTTTTTTTATACTTTTTTTTTTAATAATAAGTATGACATGTGACATATCATTGTAAAGTAGAGTAAAAAACACGTTCGAATATGATATAGCCAACTTGGCGGCCCATAAGAAAAACTAAAGTTAGGGCTTGTAACTCGGAAACTAAAAGTGATATAAAAATTCTAAATACACCAAACAAAAATACAAACAAGACTATCTTCATTAAAAAAACTTGAATTTTATATCACATAGATATTTTCTATTTTTTTTATCATTTCAATTGACCTGATTTCACAAATTTATTTTTTATAATTATTTTCAAACGTGCCTATGTATTTTTTTTATTTTTTATTTACATATGCTACTTCATAAAAAAGTCATGCTTTTAAACTTGTAATATATATTCATGTCATGATGAAAAATCACGGCCTCTATTCATTAACATCAAACAGAAAGTGAAATTTTTACTACAAGCATATTTTAGATATATATATCATTCGATCGTAACCATAAATTGCTTTAATTAGACACCAATTTAGTTCACTGTCAAATTTAGATCATTGCAGACAGTGAATGTTTAAATAAAAAATACAAAAATATCTACCAAATGATGACACATTGTTAAATTCTGCAATATCTTTAGAAGGGAATATTTCATTACAAAAACTATAATGAACTTTTTAATAGAATATTAAATTCTCTATAAAAATTATTATATACAATTTTTACGTTATATGTGTCGTTATTGAGATATCGTACCCCCGCAAAAAAGTGTCACAACTCAAAAAATGTCATAATATTAGAGATAAATATGTAGAATGATTCCAAATTACTATATATTTCTACTAAAAATTGTCATTAATGTACTTCGTGTACCTACCGTCAAAACTAGCATATTCTTAAAAAAAAAGTCACATTTTTATTTTATTTTTTAAATACTTAATCACTAAGCGTTTTAATAGTTACTATTTTTCAAACATCACAGGAATACTGAAATATTAAAATTAAATACTGTGTTACAGTGCTTTTCCTATATTACCTTTACAATTTTGATTTACCTGAATTGTTATAATTTCATTTATTCCTATTTCCTAAAAACTACATTTTTTGAGTTGTGACACTTTTTTGCGGGAGAAAAATAAAAAACAGTGAAACTTAAGTGGGAAACTTCTATAACTAGAATTCATACTTCTATAATACATTTACACCTCTATAACTGGGTAAATGGGACACATTTTTAAATGGGATAAAATAACTGGTCCTTTGAGATTCCAGTTGGTTTCACTATAATATTTTTTTAAAGAATAAATTATTTAATTTTCTAAAAATATTTTACTTACCATTTATCACAGTTAAGAAAAAAAGTAATATAAATAACAAATAGAAAACTGCTTTAGTCGAGAACATTTTTTATAATAATAATAATACTTTAATAAATATTTTAAACTAGATATAACGTATTTATTTAACTAAATTACACTATTTTAATTTTGGTACAACATCTTCTGCCATTTAAAATTAACAACATTAATATTTAAAAAAATTAAATTAAAAACACAATTTTTTAAAACATTGAACACTATTTTATTAACCGATACTGTTTTTTTTTAATAATAAAAATGAAAGTCGAATACTAAAGATTACAATTTTATATTTTTTTAAGTTCTTCTTCGAAGATGTGTTGAACCGATAATGACCAAAATATGCAATAATGTATTGTATAATTTTAACCACACTCTGGCCGGTATCCACTCTTACTTTTTGTTCGTTGTAAAGGTAAATGAAACTATATACACGATGTGAAAGTGCACTGTGTTTTCCCAATGATCATCTTACCATCTACTCAAATCTCCCTTCTTCTATGATTTTGTTTATAACTATCACCAGGGTGGGATTGTGAAATAGGAAATACATAATATACTTTTTTATTTAATATATTATGTATATTATTTTAATTTGTCTGTACTTTTTTATTAATAAAGTGTGTTATTAAGTTAGTTCTCTTTAAAATTTCACATTTCGGATAGACATTATTATTTTTATTGCACGAGAACTAAATTTAAGGTTATTCGATCATTAGAGCAATGTATAGATAAAAGTCTAAAATTTTAATATGTTATTTATGGATAACTCGTATATTTTATTAATTTTTATTTAAATTATTGGACGTATGGTTTTTAAGTAATTGGCATAGTTAATCGAAAAGTTAACTTCGTTAATCGTTAATCCGTTAATAAAAAAGTTAACTTCGTTAACCGTTAAACCGTTAAAATTCCGAAAATGTAACGGAAGTTAAAGTTAACCGAAAATTCGAAAATTTAACGAAAGTTAAAGTTAACCATCCAAAATGTTTAAAGACCTTTTTTTGCTATTTCGACAACTTTCTTATGTACTTTTTATCAAACAACCAATATAACGGACTAAAGTTAACGGAAGTTAACAAAAGCGTTAACATTTTTTTGAGTTAACTTAAAAGTTAATCCGTTAACCATTTTGTTAACTTCGTTAATTAACGATTAACGGATTAACGAGTTAATGCCAACCTATGCGGTAATTGGATATTAAAAATAGAGTTTTTAACACACGATAAATGGAAGAACTTGCCACCGAAAGTGCTCTATTTATTGAAATTCTACACAAGACTATATAGAGACGTTTTAAAAACTAATTATTCGAAACTTCAACCTTTTTAAATACTATAAAAATTATAAAACAAATATATTCACATGAAATTTATTCAAAATAATGAAAAACTAGCTCTGCCATTACAGCAAATTAGTACATGTTACTATTATATACCGTTCTGTCTATTTCAATTTTCAAATCAAATTAAACTTTTTTATTTTTAATAATTAACAAAGTAAAATATGCCGTTAAATGAAGGTACCTTACATGTGTTCTTTATATAAATTAAAAACAAAATTTTTCAAATCCAAATCTTTTTTTATAGTGTGCTAGATGTATAACCTTAAAATGTTTTGTGAAATTAGAACAGTGATAATTTATGATGCATACATTTTTTTTATAAATGCACTAAAATATTAATAAATGTTATAGAACTGTCAAATAAGTTTGATACCTCGTTCAAAGTGTTTATATGTTAGCAAATTTCATTGAATTTCTTTATAATACTGGTTACACATATGTATACTTATCAGTAATGTATATGTTTTATGATAAAAACATGTCATATAAGTTTGATACCTCGTTCAAAGTGTTTATATGTTAGTAAATTTCATTGAATTTCTTTATAATACTGATCATATTATCATATGTATATCTATTAGTAATGTATGTTTTATGATAAAAACATAAACGTAAAAATGACTGAATACGCCACTAATATTAAATATTAGTCATTTTATCTTGCGGTACAAATAAAAAAGTCACCTAAAATGCATCGAATTAAAGAAAGTAAAATTTCTAAAAATGTATTCTTAAATCATTATACTTTTATCGGTATGGTTTTTACAAAAATCTTTTTCGTGTCTTTATTATATTTATAATTATATTATACCGAATATATATAATATAATATTTGAATTCATATAAATGACCATTATTATATATTAATATTAATGAATGGGTTAATTGGTCAATAATAAACAAAAATTAATAAATAAATTTTATTAATAGCATGTAGCAGACGTTTCGGAACCACTGTTCCTTCCTCAGTGCTATAACAAATATATGATATTGGTATTTTTAATAAAATATAAAGTAATAATAAAGCTTACCTTATTATTATATTACAAAGTTTTTTTACATCTTTTCAATAAATTGACCAATTAACCCATTCATTAATATTAATATAATATAATATATATTATACTAGCTGACCCGACAGACGTTGTCCTGTCTTAACTATGAATATTGAATTCGTTTACTACTGCAAAGCCCCCCCCCCCCCATTTTCCAAAGGAGGCTTTACAGTCCCCCACCACTGTCACCGTAAAAAAGTGGGAACTCTATTTAAAAAAGGGGGGGGCGACCCCCTCCCCTTTTCCCATAGGAAGCTTTACAGCCCCCCACCACCACCACCGTAAAAAAGTGAGAACTCTCTTTAAAAAAAGGGGGGGCGAAGCCCCCCCCCCATTTCTCATAGGAGGCTTCCTATATTTCAAGTTGGATCAAACTGCACACGGTGTACAAATTTGATTAAAATCGGTTAAGTAGTTTAGGAGTCCATAGCGGAGGAACATGTGACACGTAATTTATATATATTAAGATATATATTAAGATTAATTTTTATATGAATTATTGGACGTATGGTTTTTAAGTAATTGGCATAGGTGGGCACAGTTAATAAAAAAGTTAACTTCGTTAACCGTTAAACCGTTAAAATTCCGAAAATGTAACGGAAGTTAAAGTTAACCGAAAATTCGAAAATTTAACGAAAGTTAAAGTTAACCATCCAAAATGTTTAAAGACCTTTTTTTGCTATTTCGACAACTTTCTTATGTACTTTTTATCAAACAACCAATGTAACGGACTAAAGTTAACGGAAGTTAACAAAAGCGTTAACATATTTTTGAGTTAACTTAAAAGTTAATCCGTTAACCATTTTGTTAACTTCGTTAATTAACGATTAACGGATTAACGAGTTAATGCCAACCTATGCGGTAATTGGATATTAAAAAGAGTTTTTAACACACGATAAATGGAAGAACTTGCCACAGAAAGTGCTCTATTTATTGAAATTCTACACAATTGGTTATATAGAGACGTTTTAAAAACTAATTATTCGAAACTTCAACCTTTTAAATACTATAAAAATTATAAAACAAATATATTCACATGTAATTTATTCAAAATAATGAAAAACTAGCTCTGCCATTACAGCAAATTAGTACGTGTTACTATTGGTATACCATTCTGTCTATTTCAATTTTCAAATCAAATTAAACTTTTTTTTATTTTTAATAATTAACAAAGTAAAATATGCCGTTAAATGAAGGTACCTTACATGTGTTCTTTATATAAATTAAAAACAAAATTTTTCAAATCCAAATCTTTTTTTATAGTGTGCTAGATGTATAACCTTAAAATGTTTTGTGAAATTAGAACAGTGATAATTTATGATGCATACATTTTTTTTATAAATGCACTAAAATATTAATAAATGTTATAGAACTGTCAAATAAGTTTGATACCTCGTTCAAAGTGTTTATATGTTAGCAAATTTCATTGAATTTCTTTATAATACTGGTTACACATATGTATACTTATCAGTAATGTATGTTTTATGATAAAAACATGTCATATAAGTTTGATACCTCGTTCAAAGTGTTTATATGTTAGTAAATTTCATTGAATTTCTTTATAATACTGATCATATTATCATATGTATATCTATTAGTAATGTATGTTTTATGATAAAAACATAAACGTAAAAATGACTGAATACGCCACTAATATTAAATATTAGTCATTTTATCTTGCGGTACAAATAAAAAAGTCACCTAAAATGCATCGAATTAAAGAAAGTAAAATTTCTAAAAATGTATTCTTAAATCATTATACTTTTATCGGTATGGTTTTTACAAAAATCTTTTTCGTGTCTTTATTATATTTATATTTATATTATACCGAATACATATAATATATATTATATTATATTATACCGAAATAATGATTAGAACAAAAATTATAAACAATAATAATCCCTACAATTTAACTTAGTTTAGTGATGCTCTTCAACAATAAGAAGTGCGTTTTAAAGTAGGTATACAAGATTCTTAAAACGTTTCAAAGTTTTGATCGTATAATAGAGGTTTTATAAATCAACAGACACACAGACGTGATTGAAATAATGGTCATACTTGATTTAGGGACCCTCAAAATTTCGAGTCAGATTTTTTTAATTATTACTACACATTTTTTTGTATATAAAAAACGTAAATATTAACACAGTATGACAAAATATTTATGCTGCTTTATAAAAAATAAAATAAATTAAGTATTATCTCACCATCAATATTTTTTTATAATTTTAATTTCTATAATACAAAGATCAAATCTATAATTACTTAAGTCGTATGAATATATTATAATAATAATGTATTTAACTACATACTTACCTACATATATTACTATATGTCAACTTAATATATTGCATCAATAACTGATGCAATTACAACTTACTTAATAATACCACATTTTTTTTATTATGTTGATGAAAAAGAGAAAATCCTCTATACATATACAATAACATTATACTTATTTTATTATATTCTCATAGCAGTAAAACTAAACAGTTTATAAATATGGGAAATTTTTTTAATTGTCATATTTTTCTCATCTAATTACTACATTTTTATGCGTGGTTACATTTGAAAATTTATGGTCTAGATGTAACAATTGGTCCAGAAAAAATTACCTCCTCACATAGCCGATAATTAAAATATATTTAACAAGTCAAATAAAATTAAATAAAATCGAAATCGGTTATAACAACATTGAGGGGATGTCATATTAGGTTGTAAAAACCGATAATAAGGCAATTATATATGGGATTCAGTCATACTTTTATTTTGAGTCGTTAAAACCGATATGTTGTATTAAACGATGTCGATTTCGACTGTAATACATATGCACCTATATTTAAGGGTTGGGGGATGGGGGGGGGGTAAAACTAATTTTATTATAAATGGGATTATATGTTATCTAAAGGCGTTTTATTTATTGCTCTGATTCGGTGTTTATACCGAAAAAAAAACAAAATAGAAACATCGTATCTATAATTTTTAGATTCAAAAATAGCTTTTAATCAGCCTAATAGCGCATATGAATGAAACAATTCTTAAAACGGCACTTTTAACAATTGAATGTAAAAATTAAAACAATTTTAAGTTAAAAGTGGTCCAAAACATGCTATGAATGTAACTACTTTTAAGACCGCTTTTAAATTTGTCTTAAAAGCGCTATTAACGTTAAAATCGAGATCTGAATTCGGGCCATAAGGGTTTACTGCTTTTTATTGCAAAACAGAAAAACACCGTGTTTCTGTTTTGTTTTCTCAGTGTAAACACCGCATAAGATTTTTAGTTCCGGAGATACAAGTTTTCAAAGTGGGGCATATTTCTTTGCATTCGTGTTTAGGAGTTATACCCCATTATATCACTGCATGGGGAAAACACATTATTCTACGTCATAAAATTGATATTTTTGATTAATAAAGATTCAAAAGTGTTAATTTAATTTAAAAAGAAAAAAATATTAGTTGAACAACGCATTTCATATAAAAATATGAAAATCAGCCAAAAATGGATTCATGTCCGGTATCATAAAGGCGGGGCTAGCAAAATTTACTAGTTAGCAAACATTCTCAAATGATGTATTAATTTTGTGATAGTATCTATAGGTTTGCTATGGAATTTAGAGCAGTGATACTTCAACGTATTGTAACAGTTGGCGACTCTGACCGTATAAAATAATTTTCATAATATCACTATTGTTTTAATACCATTGTTAGTGTTTACATTACATACAAGTCCATGAAACATTTCAAAGTCTTCATGAAACTCCAAGAGAACTAGCATATAAGTTTGATACCTCATTTGAGAGTGCTTGTTAGCTTAGCAAATTTAAGAACTGTTTAATTTATGACATTTAAACATAAACCAACTGATACAGATACAGTTAAATAAGAATAAGAACTTGTATTATTTATTTTTTTTACTTTTACTTCGTCAGCAATAAGCAATATGTTATTTTTATATAATTAAGGAAATTGAATTTTATTACGTCAAAAATGTGTAAACAATTATCTGTTGATCAATTTATATAACATATTTAAAAAAAGAAAATATATAGACATATGTAATTAAGTATTATTTTAATTAAATGTTATTGACCTTCTAAAAACATCTAAAAATGTTTGATATTTATTATTAAAAAATGTACTTCATATTTTAATCTAAAAACGTTATAACTGTTTCCATGAGTGAGTTCCAGTGGCGTAGATAGGGGGGGGGGGGGGGTGAAGGGGATCAACCCCCCCCCCATGAGTCCAATTTTGTTACTTTCGACCATATAAAAGATGATTTAATACTGTTATATCCCCCCCCCCATGAGATTGAAACAGGAGATCGTGCGTTATAAAAAAATACGAATGAAAGACTAAAAAAAAAATTGGCAATGACTTAAAAAAAGGTCTTCAAAATTTACAATTGCTAAAAAAAAATCAAAAGGTTTTCATCCCTCCTCATCGCAAAAACTATCTACGCCACTGGTGAGTTCACACTATCATCCAATCAGAGCTTGCTAAATAACAGGACTGGCTCCCCACTGGGTTACCAAAAAAAAAACCACTGGGTTTTTTTTAAGTTATTATTTAAGGGTACCTACATATATTATATAAAAAATATATTTAGAAAGGCCATAGGGAGATAAGGATGCTAAAATTGCCCCCGAGCTTTTCTAAACGATATTTTCAGGGCATGTTTGTACTATAATAGTACATCGATTTTGAAATTTTTAGACCTCAAAATCAATGGGGTTCCGAGTAACAATTAAAAAAGCCGAAAACAGAAAAACATTTTTTTCTCTTAATTGGCTGCACCGATTTGAATAAAATTTTTATGGTAGTCTGATATCTATATAAGCACATTTTAAAAAAATAATCAACTGTATAGCTCTGCATTATCATAGGAAAAAAAATTATTTTTTCAGAAAAATATTTTTTTCTATTGTTATCCTAAAGAGTACAATTCTGAAAATATTTTTTTCGAATTCTTCATCAAAAAACACATAAAATATATTTTTTTCATATTTTTCCTAGAGGTACGCCACATCGAAAAAAAAATAAATACTGCGAAAAAGTTGTATTTCCCGTTCATTTAACTACAGTGCCCGAACACTGTGTCAAAGTTCAATATTTCATTTATTAAAACAAATAGAAGAAAACTTTAAATGCAAAAGTTATCAGGTTGGAAAAGCAGCAAATTTTGAAAATAGTTACATTTATACAGTGTGTCCCATAAGTGCGTTACGAATAAAAGTTGTGTTTTTTTTAAATACAAAACATACTTTCTTAATTGATTATCTAAAAATACGATTATGAAATTATTTTGTTTCGAGTTTAAAACACATAAAATATTTTTTTAATGTTACGCCACAATGAAAATAATAAATACTGTGAAAAAGTTGTATTTCCTATTCATTTAACTATATAGATATATAGATTATTATACATTATACATATACAGTTAAGTTGTGTCAAAAAAAATTCGCCCTCGTTATGAAAAAGTTTTTTTTTTAATGCAAAACATACTTTCTTAATTGATAATCTAAAAGTATTAATTTTTCTGGGTATTTTGATACAAGCATATGTGGAATTATACAGAGCGGTTTAGAAATATAGACCATTTTTGTAAGAAAATTGGAATATTTTCAACACGTATTTTTCTAATTACAACTAATTTTTTTGTTCTTTGCTAGAAGTAGTTTTAGCATATGCTCTATTATTGTGATATTACCTACATCAAATATGTGCAAAATTATAGTCTATGTACAGGATGTATAAAAACTCTGAACCTAATTTTTTTCAAAATTTTCAAATACAACATCTCGTATATTTTTACATAAATAATATGTTTTACATTGTCTATTAACAACAAAAATGGATGAAAACACCTACAAACTCTAACGGCCTCATCACAATGACAACATTTTTTAAACATAATAATGAATTGGCAACAATGAACAATTAAAACGTTATTTTTAAATTATAATATACCCTCAATAACAGAATCAAATAGAAAACATATTATTGCAAAAGTTATAAAAAGGTCAATTTTTCACAATAAAATTAGTATTTATTTTTATTTCCATAAAAAAAAGTTTTTTCATAGATTAAATCATCATTCCGGAAGAACAATGATAAGAGGTTTACAGGTTATTTCCCATTCAAATAACCTGTAAAAAATTTTCTTTAGTACTAAAGTTATTATTACTGACTAATGGTAATTGATATTTTGTATCATTTGTCATTTTGTAGAGAATAAAATTAGCATTTAACTTATTTTTATAGAAACAGTAGTTAAGCTGTGAGAGCCTTTAAAACGTACAATTTAACAAATAAATCAATAAGAATGTCTGTAACATTCGATACCTTGAATTGAGGGGACATTACTTTGCAGATAATTTTGTAGGTAATTTTATCTTCTACAAGATGATGTCCTTAAAAAAATTTCATCAGTTATCATGAATTAGTAATAATAACTTTAGTTCTAAATAATAATCATTTTTCTGTGTTATTTAATTGGGAAACGGACCCCCCCCCCCTTTGCGGCACCTCTTAAAATTGAACTACAGGATAATCCCTCGGTGAGGATTAATTTTACCTTTTTCATAACGAGGGCGAATTTTTTAATTCTCGAAAAAAACAAAATTTCATAATCGTATTTTTAGATTATCAATTAAGAAAGTATGTTGTGTATTAAAAAAAAAACACAACTTTTATTTGTAACGCACTTATGGGACACACTGTATAAATGTAACTATTTTCAAAATTTGCTGTTTCTCCAACCTGACAACTTTTGCATTTAAAGTTTTCTTCTATTTGTTTTAATAAATGAAATATTGAACTTTGACACAGTGTTCGGGCACTGTAGTTAAATGAACGGGAAATACAACTTTTTCGCAGTATTTATTTTTTTTTCGATGTGGCGTACCTCTAGGAAAAATATGAAAAAAATATATTTTATGTGTTTTTTGATGAAGAATTCGAAAAAAATATTTTCAGAATTGTACTCTTTAGGAAAACAATAGAAAAAATATTTTTCTAAAAAAATAATTTTTTTTCCTATGATAATGCAGAGCTATACAGTTGATTATTTTTTTAAAATGTGCTTATATAGATATCAGGCTACCATAAAAATTTTATTCAAATCGGTGCAGCCAATTAAGAGAAAAAAATGTTTTTCGGTTTTCGACTTTTTTAATTTTTACTCGGAACCCCATTGATTTTGAGATCTAAAAATTTCAAAATCGATGTACTATTATAGTACAAACATGCCCTGAAAATATCGTTCAGAAAAGCCCGGGGGCAATTTTAGCATCCTTATCTCCCTATGGCCTTTGTATACCTAATGAAAACATTAAAGACAATTTTCCTTTTTTAGACACAATTACATCAAACACCGAATTTGAGTGCCAATTTTCTTAAAAAAAAATATATATGTCTTTACTTTAAAAAACCCAATAAAACCCGGTAGGCAGGGCATTTAAAATAAATGAGGTTTTTTCTAATACATAGAAATCCTTCTTCATAAAAAGAGGGACTAAACTGTATAAAATATAAATTTATATAAAAAAATCGAAACACAAATTTCAAAGCAACATTCATTTATTTATGTATATAATTATTTATAAACAAAATCACACATGAAAATTACACAATAAATAATAAAAAACATAGTATAATAAAATAGCTTTCCATAGCTTCTGTTGTTTACTATTCTTTAATCAAATGTCGCCCCTTCTTTTCCCTTCGCATATGGCGGTTCGCTATTAGTCGTAAGAAAGAAGCTTCCTTCCGCACTAAAAACATTGCAATATTTATTTTTAATTTAATCACCTTTCATTTTTGAATTTCACAGAATTGGTATCGTATCAAAATAATAACTTGTATATTGAATCTATTTAAAAACAAACATTTCATAGGTGTAGAAAGAAATTTCTTCTGCATAGAAAATTTAGTTAAAGCTATATGAATTATTTGTTTTTTAATATCTTTCAGCCAAAGTTAACAAAATATTTTTAATATTATTTGTGAGTAGACACACATTGGGCGTTATGCTAAAAATTATGAAAAACTATTTGCAAGAAGCAAAAAATATTTAGATTTAACTAAAGAATTCTCAGAGAATTCATTTATTTATTTATTTATTATTAATTCATTTTTTTTTCTAAAACAGAATTTTTTTCTTTATAAAAAAAATAATTTTAAAAAAATCGTCGAGAATTCTTGCTTGATTCTAAGTAGGTACTTTTTAAACCTTGTGATTTTTCATAAAAAAATATAATTTTCGAGTAAAAAAAAAATGAAAATCTATAAATTTCTGTTTGTTTTGCTCCATATCAAAAAAAATTACATATTCTGCCACAAAAAAAATATCCATTTGAAAAAGAAAAGTAAAACCTGAAATCCCATCTATCTGTCGCAGCCGGATTGTAAATTTAGCAGCTTTACAAAGTAGCTAGCCGTTTTTGTATAATAGTTTAGTTTAAAAACGGGAATTCAATCTTCGCTACAATGAACTGTAGGAATTTTAACGTTTATTTTATTTGAAAGAATTATTAAAAACAGTTCATTGCAGCGGAAATTGAAATCCCGTTTTTAACATAACAGAGAGACTATAACCTGTATATTTTACCCCAAAATATTGCCCTAACCAAGGACAGTTAACGTGTATATTATTAGAGTATCAACATTTTACAAAACGGCTAAATTCACAATCCGGCTGCGACATATCGATGTCAATATTAAGCGCCTCCAAAACCTTGACAAATTTTTGACTCAAAAATTTTTACTGAAAATTCGTTATTTTGGAAATAATTCCCATGAAAATCTTTAAATAAAAATACCCGGTATAAATATCCTCTACCCATAAGTACTGGCGCCTATGGCTACAACAAATACACACACAGACACACACACATACACACGCCTTGGCAACTTTCACTGAACCTGAATATTTATTCTTCTTACTTTCATTCCATGCCGTAGGTTGATCATGAAAAAAACGAGTGCATTTCGTAAAATGACACGGCGTTTCTTTACATTCTAGTTTTTGTTACATTAAAATAGAGATTGTACCGAAATCTGCATATAATATTAATATTAGAAATCAAATTTTCGGAATTTTAAAAAATATTATACACATTCCTCTTTTAAAATTTTATTAGTTGGGGGGTAGCAAAACTGGGCCTCAAAAATAACCATATAAGGGCACCGACCTTTATATATGATGCACTAAAAAATATAAATAATGATAAAAGGCGCCGATATAAATATTTTCAGCGGGCACAGTAAACCCTAGTTAAGATTATGATATTTTTTACAATGCATACACTTACGTATCTGGAATATCTTCTCCCATCACCACATAAGACGATGCAGGTGATAAAACTCGACAATAATGCACTTTATAAGTGAACCAGGTAAAGCAACTTTTGCCCCAGAATTCAGTTTTACCGCGAATCGACTCGGCGTAGTACAATGGCGCCCTCATGTGATTGCAGCTTGAAATTTCTGTATTAGTCAAGATACAAACCATATTATAAATAGAGATCTGTATTATTTTAAATCAGGAGTTCCCAACCTTTTTCCTACATAGAACCCTTCTTTTAAATGATTTTTTTTTTAGATGATTCCATTACATTTTAAAATAATTTATGATTTTCCTATTTTAGTTTCTTATCTTAAAGTCGATAAATCTATGACAAATTGATATTAGGTGCATGGAAATTATTATAAAATTTTGAATTTTAGATTTCGTTTAAATAATGTTTATTTTATAGAAAATGACGTGAAAAGTTGAAATTTTCAAACCGCAGTTCTGTAACTCAAAACGTTTTCAAGATATGGCCTTTAAAAGTTTTCAATTTTTGCAAATTTTGGAGAAAAATGACTATAACTTTTGAACGTATAGTCGGATTTGCTTTTTGTTGAAATATAAAATCTATATAATAACATGTATAACACTTCAAAATTCATCAAAAAAAAATTCACAAAAAATCGAAAAAAATTCCGATTTTTGACCAATTTTTTTTTTCGAATTTTAAAGTATTATACATGTCATTAGATAGATTTTGATACGTTGATTTCAAATTCATCGACAAATATTAAATCCGACCACACGTTCAAAAGTTACGGTAATTTTTATCTAAAATTTTCAAAAATCGAAAATTTTGAAAGGCCATATCTCGAGAACGTTATGAGATACAGCACTGCGGTTTGAAAATTTCAATTTTCACGTCATTTTCGAGAAAATAACGTGAAAAGTTACAGAACATCATTTAAACGAAATCTAAAGTTCAAAATTTTATAGTAATTTTCATGCACCTTTTAATTTATCATACAAATATCGATTTTAAGATAAGAAAATAAAAAATAAAATCATAAATTACTATATAAATCAGGGGTCCCCAACCTTGAAAATGATAGACCCTTTTTAAATATCCGCAGACCTCCAGAGAGTCCACCTAGATCCCATTGAGAAACCCTGTTTTAAAATAATTATTACGTAACAATTAATAAAAAAATCATAATAAATAGTAATGCCCATAGACTTATAGAATGGACTGAGTAATCCCTATCCAACTGTGAAATAAATACTGGCGAAAAAGTGTGACAGAGACAAAGCGATAAAGTAGCCAATACCTGTCTCTTTCTAGAATTCTAATTGGTCACGTCACAGGTTTGCAGTCATTACAAACCTACAGAAAAGAGACAGGTATTGGCTACATATTCGCTTTGTCTATTTAAAGAGAGTGCTCAATTTTGTGAGTCTATGGTAGTCTGTGATAGAGCCGTACTTAAACATTTTGAGGCTCTGAATGCACTCATAACTTAAGAGAATATACTTCTGCTGTGTCCTCTGAAATTATGTCACAAGCATCCGCTAAATAAACTACATATTTATCGATACAATTAAACAGAGCGTACCTACTTGCCTCTTTTTCGCAGCCAGGCTGCAGAACTCCTCCGTTCACGTAAAAATCGGCATCGCCGCAAGCCTCAAGTTTCCCCTTGCCCAATGCATCTGTATGTATCACGTCCACGAATTTTGCATCACCCTTGTCCAGTTTGTTCGTCTTACAAACCGTCGTGAAAAGAGGCGCAGCTGGATCAAGTCCTAATAAAATTTTGTTCTTTATTTAAAAAAAATGGATGTACTTTATTTTTATTATATTCCATAAAATAATTAAATTTTTATGTTGTTAAAGTTTGTAAGTTCTATTAGTTTGGTTAAGTTATTTCTAAGCGAACTGTTTTATTGATTATAATAAAGTTGTACCTATTGTTTTTATAAAACATTTTAAGATTTTAAAATAAAATAAATAACTCTTTAATGGCTGAATTTAGGTATAGTACATGGTTTGTAAGATTTGTTGAGAATTTAATTAATAGACAATTCGAAAATGTAAAAATATATAGGGTGTTCCGTTTGAAAATTTTGAAAAAAATTAGGTTCAGAGTTTTCATACATCCTGTACAATTAATACAATTTTATAAGTGTTTGGCGTAGTATCGCAATAATAGATAATATATATGCCAAAACTACTATCAGCAGAGAACACATTTCTTTGTTGTAATTAGAAAACAACAAGGTGTTGAAAATATTCCAATTTTCTTACAAAATTGGTCAGAGATACAGAGTTCACTCTCCTTATTATATGCTTCGCGTTATATACTTTGGCATAGTGACATCTAGCGTACAAATTCAAAACTAAAAACCTGTTATACCAATTATAATTACAGAAATCTGTATTATCAACACCTAACCTAACTTCATGGTGATTGTTTCATTTTAAATTTCACCTGTAATTCGTTCAATATCGCCTGCCTGTAAATAGTTCGATATAACTCCGGCAACGTGCGCTCCAAGACTGAATCCAATCACGTGAATCCTGGAAAGTTGTACAGCTGTATGACCCACCAGTAAATCTATAAACTGTGCCGTGCACTTTCCCACAAGTTGAACGTTCTTTACAGCTGCCAGGTAACAAGGACTTTTGACGAGGGGAGAATAATCAACTGATATTATGTTCATTTCGCTTTTCTTGAAATATGCTAAATAATAATTTGAATTATAATAATATCATATTTTATATATTTAATAATGTTGCCCCCCCCCCCCCCTCAACCCTATTATTTATAATAACTGATACCATAATGAAAAATGTGTTTAGATTTTATTACTTACCATTTCTTAACTTGATATTAACAATATCGTTTCTATGAGCAGCATATCCATGAATAATGATTTTTATTGGGAATTCATAATTAAATTTTACTCTACGCAAAGTACGCGCAGTACAGAAATTAATTTTTGTTGGAGTTTTTCTGGCTGATCTAAAAAAAGTCGAATTTTATACATAAAATTGCAATTTAATTTAAATATTTAAAATAACGTTACTTTTGATAAAACCAAAAGGTAATATTTTCATTAGGACATTCTAAAGGGGGAATCACACATTCTGTTAATACTTTTTCTATTAAGTCAAATTCTACAGCTTCTATAATGGTAACTGAAATAAATATATATTTGTAATAGAAATGTTATTAAAAAATTGTAATTTTGTAATGATTATAGACTTACTATTATTGGATATAAATATTATAAATGAACAAAAGTAAATTAACTTTAAAGATATATTGTTATTTGACATATTTAAAAATACAATATTAATAAAAATTAGGTGACTTGATATACTTTTGTATTTTACTTTTAATCGTGAATATTTGTTTTACAATATAAATATAAAAACAGTGCATACATTTACATAGAAAATATAATAAAACATATATTTATTTACATTTATAATTCATATAACTGCAAAATGTATTTTAAATTTTAAAAAGGAAATTGCAGGTAGCTTCCGTTTAGTTTACCAACCTGAAGTTGGTAACATCGGTTGAGTAATTCATACAATTTTACGAAAGCGTTCTTTATTCTTTTGGACTACGTTTGGTGACGTCTGTCAAAGACTTTTAAATATCGAAAATCATCCAGTTTATTTGTGTGCTCTTGCAAGTTGCAGTGTTTTTTTTAAACAGTATATAATTTGTTTGTCGTATGTCCATCCAGAATCTTAACACTTTTGGTATGTAAAATTTATAATTTAACTTCGCAAAACATCTGAAATTGGAATTAAAATGGCCGATTTTTATTAATTTTAATAAATTTTATTTCTCTGTACAATATACCTATAAATTATACTGTATATTTTTTAAATATGTGTAACTGTACCATATTCCTAACATATATTTTTCGAAATTCGTACTACAAAGCGAATATGTCATTTTGCGCATTTTTTCGCAGACCCCTTTGCTGATGCAAACAAGGGTGCCGATGATGACGTGCAAGACGGTCTTGTTCATATAAGAATTCAACAACGCAATGGTCGTAAAACACTAACTACTGTGCAAGGACTTTCATCTGAGTATGACTTAAAAAAAATTGTCCGAGCATGTAAAAAGGTAAGTGGATTCAATTGTTTCAAACTAGACCTAATTGTTCATTGCTAAAAATTAATATTCATTCTCATGCATATTATTAGCTTTCTTAATACCTATGTAAACATTAACATTACTGTACTGTATACATACATTGTACTGAAACATTAAACATAACATATTAGTCATGTTTACATGTTTATGTGATTTTGGCATTCAATTGATAAACAAGTTTACTGTTTTTATCATGTCTGTGTTTTAGGAAGTATCCTGCTTTATGAGTCTCAAAAAATTCATTTTTTTATTGCTTAAATCTTTTCCTAATATATCTAAGAATATGTCTGTAAAGTTTTATAGGCTAATTCGAAATATTTTCAAAGATATAGCACTAAACGCAGTATAGACCGTAAACTTTGAAGCACGTTTTCTCGAGTTTTAATTTTTATCATTTTTCTAAATTGGCGGGCGTGACTGCAAGAAAACTAAACGACCAATCAAAATGAACCAAAGCTTGTTGTCTTCAGTTTTAAATTCTCTTCTATTTGAACTAAAAAGACTCATGAAAAAAAATTCTAAACAACTTTTTTAGCAAGTTGAAATGATTTTTTTCTTGCAAAAAGCACATTTTTTTTGTAATTTTACACTTATTTTGGGTTTTTCTTAGTTCACATAGAAGAAAAATATATTAAAATTAAAATTTACTTTGGTTTTTTTGTCTCAGACAAAAATTACGAGCTTCATCTTTCCTGCCGATTGGAAACTGCGATTGTAAGACGTTGCACAAATCTACATATAAATTGGCTGCGTTTGAATATTTTTGTCTTAAAAATTTTTTTTTTAACGTTCAAATATGCAATAAAATAATCCGAAAAGTTCGTTACACTTGCTTTTTTTTTCTGTCATAAAAAAATTACCCGAAAAACGCTTTGTTTTAGCCTCATAAAGCAGGATCCCCCCCTTATGTGTGCTTCAATGTTTGATTTCAATTATAATTTTAATGATGTGGTTTTAATTTCCTTTGTTCATTTAATTTTTAATTAACATATGAATTTTTGGTACACTAGTAAAGGTGATGAGATAAGTAATTTGTTTGTTATGTTTAGGAATTTGCGTGCAACGGCACTGTTATAGAACATCCCGAATACGGAGAAGTTTTACAGTTGCAAGGAGACCAACGTGAAAATATCTGCCAGTGGCTAACGAAAGCAGGCCTGGCTAAGCCAGATCAGCTAAAAGTCCATGGTTTCTAATGTCCGTCAAAGACGACGGAAAGTCATCAAACACCCAAATCGGTCGTACACTCGAAAACAACAACAACGACAAAAAACGGGGAAGAAGATTATTTTGTTTGGAAGCTCGTCGGAACGGTGACTCGTGCAGCAATAACACAATCAGATGTTTACATAAATCTATCACACATAATAAATTTTTAAATGCGAAGAAGGTATATTCAATAGCGATTGTTAATTGTTGATGGTGCCCTCGGTCGTATATCATCGGTGATATGTACCTCGGGGCATATGACGTTTTCAGAGAGCTGTGAATATATCTTTTGGTTTTAATTTGATTACGTAAATTACTACACAAGAGCGGTGACGTTTATTTGCTATAATGTAGGTTTCAAATCAGTGTTGTATTGTTATGTGCCTTTATTATGTTTTGTGAAACTTTTTAATTAAATTTGTAACAATAGTTATTTACTTCTTTTTACTCTTCATTGTTTTCACTTAGTTTTACATTTCATCCATGCATTGTCTTTAATAAACGTGTCCATATTAATTGTTGTTTATTTCTATTTTTATGCATTATCAGAGTATAGCTTGGTAAGTACAAGTACTTCAGCTGCCGAGAAGAATCATCAAGGTAACATATTATAAAAGTAGTGGCGTAATTGTAAAATGTACACTCCCTTTTTTCACGGTATCTACATCTATAAATAAATTACTGATTCATCTACACCCAGGGCCCCTATTCTTGAATTCATTTGAGATTACTAAACAATCTAAGTTATTAACTAGAATTTCAATCGTGTAAATTATATTGTATTCTTGAATCTCAATGCGACTTTTTCTATAGAAATGTCGAATGAAAAATCTCAACTGCTCCTAGGGTGACCGGGTCTCAGGTTTTGACTCGGAGTCTCAGGGTTTGTATACTGTTTCTCTAGGCTCAGGATTTCGTTACAATTTCTCCGGGTTTCATAAAAAATGATGAGAACAAAAAAAAAGGTAATCAAAGCGCCCAACAGTAAAAATAAAAAATATTTGCCAAAAAGGGTCTTCATTTTCATCTCAAATTAAAACTTTGATAGGTATATTAAAAAAAAATCTTCATGTATTAATGCGGGCAATTTTTTTTCTCAGGGTTTACATAATCTGAAATTTGGTCATCCTACATCAAGGTAACATATTATAAAAATAGTGACGTAGTTATAGAATTTACACTCCCCCTTTTTTCACGGTATCTACAAACAAATGACTGACTCATCAACGTCCAGGATAAACTCCTGAACTAATAAATGTAAAATTTGTGGCGAATCTTGTTTTCATGACGTAAATATCTGCTAAGTGGATTTTTCCTAAAATTCAACCACTAAAGGAGGGTGGGCTTAATAAAACAAATAACTTTTTTGATAATTTTAGGCGTTGGCTCAAACGTAGGAAACATTTTTCGTATTTTTACTGTTATAGCGATTTATATGTAATTTATAATATGTGTAGAAAGAGTAGTTTTTAATTTAAAAAAATCATGTAGCAGCTCTAGTGGTCAAACCATAAACTAAAAATACGTGTACCTACATAAGAACAGGGAATTCCCCAGTTTAAAAACAAACGCGAACTTGAATCTTTTTACGAGGTGTTCCAGTGTATTATCTATGAATTTCAGCAATTTATTTTCAATACAAAGCAAATCCATAGACAACGCAATTTAATACCCGACAAAAGATTTTAGTTTATTTTGCTTATCAACAAATTCTTTACGATAACGGGTATAAGTATGACTCAAATATCAAATAAATTAAAATGCTGAACTGTTCAATCGATAATATTTAAATTATTCAAGTATAATTACTATAATTAAGTCATTTTTGTATGGAATTATAATGTTCAGCTATTATTAATAGTGGGTAATTAATAATACGTAAACAGTATACTTTTGTTATTATTATTTAATCACTTTAACAATTAAATAAAAACGAAAAATCTATATGTTACTAATATATACTTTAGTAAAAAAATTCAATTAAAATTAATGTTTGAATATAAGCTCAACCCACACGTATGTACAGCATTTGAGAAAAATATCGCTTTCTATATATTATGTTTACGTACTTGAAACATGAAAAAGAAATGGAGCGTTAAGGGATGCGAATAAACCACCCTCTTATGTCATAAAATAAATAATGTTTAAAAATAAACCAACAATTATTTTTTTCGAATGGCGGATGTAGATAAGTACATTATGTAGGTGTATTTGAAACTTTAGTTCGAAAATTGACCGCTAATAACACGATAATTCAATTTAATTGATTGTTGAAATTAATATCTAAATAAAAGTGCCCATTTTCATCTTGAGTTTTTTTTTGTGAGTAATAAATAATTTAATTAAAAATATACAACATAAAACCGATAATCATTTCATGAAATCGATGAAACCATATTTTATAAAATTGTTTTATTGTTGAAATATATATGGGTACATAAATATACAATAGATCTGATGACAATTGTGATTATAGAATGTCTTTTCTTATTTATTATTACAGAGGCCTCTTACGTCTAGAAATGAAAATTATTTATTTATTTATTTACATTTGAGGTGGAAGGGGAATGTCAAGCCAAGAAAATTCAACTGAAAGAGTGGGGCTTGCAGTTATTACCCGACCGTTGAGTGGTGTTATAGTTTAGTAATTGTTTTAAAAATTTATATAACTACATTCGTCACCTGGTAGAATCTTTTTTTATGCGGTTTTGAAATTACGCGGTGCAATTTTTTATGCAAATTCAAAGATTCTCCGTTTTGGCGAGTGGGGTATCAAATGAAAGGTGGCAAAGCAAGGAATTTAAATATGCAAACGTTGCTTTTTTAGGTATTGACGATAATAGGGTATTTGACACTATTAATAATAAATACTATGTTCTAAATAGTGTAGTATATATTACAATCAAGTGTTTTTTACGTGAAATAAGTCAGTATTTTAATAATAACCCAAATAAAAAATGTAATATTTAACCTATTTATCACGTGATCGCAAACGCGTCTAGCAGAACTACCACTGGTATAACGTAGTTACTTACTAAAAACGTCGGAATACTCGATCCCTATTGGTTGATTTCAGTTTATTTTATAAACAGTTACGTCACGTAGGTATACCACGTAATTTTGAATGCACGTTTTGGCGGGAAATTTTTCATTTGAATAGAAAAAGATTATTTTCAACGTTTTTTCGACATTATTTTGGAAAAAGGTACTAAAGAAGTATCTATTATATACATACGCACAATTTACAGTATATTTTAAAATTTAGTCAAATACATACCCTATTCTGATGAAAAAATATATTTTTTCGTAAATTTTCAAAAACTTTTTTGATATGATTTTCGATTTAATGACCACTTGATTTAACGACGGGCCAAATGCGCGATTTAGAACCTTTCCCTATCCCCACCATAATACCACCGACTGTTATATTTCTGCACGAAATTAAAATTCACCAATTAACGTTGAGGTCGGCACAGTGGTGGGGTCCCCTCTCGACGTCGTTAAATCAAGCGGTTGAATTACCAACAATGTCAATAAATCGAGCGATGAATGTAAGCCACGATCCAAAAATACAAGGTCTGCTTGACAGCTCATTTGTTCATTACTGTGACGTCATCATCACTAAATTTTTCTAATAAGGAGTTAAATAACGATCAATACTGTTTATATAATAGTTTTTTCTTTGATTTAATACGTACAATGTAGTTTTTTGAATCATAATACACATATGTAAATTTTTTGTTGACGTAATACGTTATCGACGCTAAAATATACCTAAAATGGCGGCTGTCAAAATAATCATAGCAGACCTTGTATTATTGGATCATGAATATAAGCGGTTTTCTGTGTAAAAAGAGTAAATAAGTGCGGTTCCATCCCTAATGATACCGTTTGAATCCGCGCCGCCACCACGACGCCTTGGTTATAACATCAACTGTTGCTGCGTGGGTGTGCGGGTGTTCGTCAATGAACGTAGCACGTGGGTGGGTTATGGGGGGAGGGGGTGCGCTTGCGTCGTCGCGACGACACCGCGACCGAGCGAGCGACCGGCAACCCGACAGTATACGCGGCGGACTCAACAGGTCGGCATGGTCGTGCGAGGAGCCGCTCACCCAGAGCCAAATGCCGCTACGAAGAAGCCGCGGGCCTCTCGCGACCCCACAGTCGTGCTCGGACCCGCTCACAGCGTGTCTGGATGCAAACGGCACCTACATCTGCACCGCGTTTAACCCCAGATGCTATATCATTCAAAAGGTCAGTAGAATACCTATATACAAAACTAAAATTCAAAAAACATACCAGATGTTTTCTATATTAATTTAAATTATTTTTACTTTTTTTTACATACTCAAATTTTAAATAATAATCAAAATCCTATCAATTTTCCATGGTTTAATCCAGAAACGTCGGTATTTTTGGTATGAATATAGACTTATGCGCGTAATTAGGAAGGTAGTGCGTGTTGCAACCATATGTTTGGTAGGACGCGTGTCCTGGAGCGACGCACGGGCTCCAGGATGGAGACTTGTTGGTAAGGATGTGAAGATAACACGTGACAGTGTCTGTTGTCATCGTAAGGATTGTGCAACTTATTTCGCACGATGTCCGTTCTGTGTTGTTGTGACATTACGCCATATTGGATCGATATAATAACATACGGGACTCGGCGCGCTAAATGTCAGATGTTGGCCACGTGTGTTGTTTCATATTAGGGGGAATTATACTCGAAGATACCCGGGGAGCATTCATTGTTTTACTCGAATTTTAATTTTCATCTAAATGTGATAATTACGCGAAAAAAAGAAAGGGGGGGATAATTATTTATGAAAATGTTGGCCACGTGTGTTATTTCATATTAGGGGGAATTATACTCGAAGATACCCGGGGAGCATTCATTATTTTACTCGAATTTTAAGTTTCATCTAAATGTGATAATTACGCGAAAAAAAGAAGGGGGGGGGGATAATTATTTATGAAAATGTTGTCCACGTGTGTTATTTCATATTAGGGGGAATTACACTTGAGGATGCCGGAGGAGCATTTATTATTTTTCATGAATTTTTTATTTTCACCTAAATGTGATTATTACGCGAAAAAAGAAGGGGGGGACATTTTTTTATGAAAATGTTGGCCACGTGTGTTGTTTCATATTAAGGGGAATTACATTTGAGGATTTCGGGGGAGCATTCATTGTTTTACTCGAATTTTAATTTTCACCTAAATGTGATAATTACGCAAAAAATAGGGGGGAAACAATTGATCCCAATTAATGTGCTTCATTTTTTAGTGAATCGAAAAAATGGAACTGTCTATCTGTTACTACTGAACCGTTTAAACTAGAAATATGAGATTTGGTCATGATCTAAGATTTGGTATAATTATATTAAGTGGTTTAGCAATAATAGATTTTAGTTCATTTTTGGTGCTTTTTAAGAGGGGGAGGGGTAATGCACAAATAAATAAATTTAAATAAATACATAATTAAATAATAACAATACTCTAATTAAAATTAAAATTAAAAATCGAAAATCATAGTCGTGGCTGTACGGGGCTCACCCTAATGCCAAAACTAAATAAAAAATGAAGGAGGGTCTCCAATTTAATTCAGAGGAAAGTTTGTGTTATCTAGTGACTATACACTACTATACTAGTGGCTATACAGTGCCTTAATCGAATAAATAGAAAAACTATACGGTATGCGGTATGGGACACCAATACGCGAAATTCGACCCGCGCACTTAACAATTTTTTTTACAAATTAATTTACTCAAGACTTCTGGAGCATTGTTTGTTATTAATAACCTTTTTTTCAAAAAAAGTATTAATTTTGATAATTTAATACGTTTTTTTATCTCTAGATTTGCAGTTTAAAATTTTCGGTTAAAATATGAATCACCAATAATAATATCGGTATGGAGAACCATACATGACTTCCATGTTCTATAATATCTTTTACAATAGATAATTGTTAATATAAAACTTACATTTATATTATAAATATTAGTTTTCTAATATTCTAATGTCAGTTGTATAATACACATTTTTGTAAAATAATAATTATCTGACATTTGAATTTAACTGCGTTTGTTTCCATGGCAACATAAATTTATTAGTATTTAAAATTAAAATTTTGAGGGTGATTTTCACCCCCTTAGTGGCTATCTAAGCACGTTTATGAAATAAGTGCCCCTTAGATTGGATTGAACTACAAGTGTACCAAGTCTTATCAAAATTGGTGAGATAATACTCACTTTTCAGACGATAATAGGTACAAAATTTCGAATATTTCGGAAACCCCTAATTCGATTAGCACCAAAATCAATAGGTCTGGAGTACTCACTGAGGCAAACATTTTCCCCAAAAATAATTCAAATCGGTGCATATCTACAGTAGTTATCGTACACGGAAGAAAATTCTACATCCAGACACACAGACACACACACAGACACACACACAGACACACACACAGACACACACACAGACACACGCACAGCCGCCATGCGGAAATTAACTTTTCTTTATGTTTTGAAGTTAGTACAATCAGAATCTGCTTTTTTTTCGGACATGATTTTTTGACGGTATTACAATACTTCCATTTCTTCGAACATGGAAGTAAAAATCAAATAAAATTATATTAATTATAAATAATCAACTATTTTTGTCGATTACAATATATGTTTAAAAACAATCAGGTTTATTGATGATAACAACTAATTTAAATTCATGAAATGTATACAAAGTTTCATTGTTTTTCCTGCAGTGAAAATAAATGTTTGAAAAACGTGTAAAATACCACCCCCCGAATGTAATTTATTGAGTAGGTATTTATTTAGAACTTTAAGTAATTAATTCAAAAAAATTTCCCAATTGATTAAATTAAGAAATGAGAAATAACAATAATTTAGTTAACAAATTATGGGTACATCACAGAAAAAAAAAACTCGATCTTATTGAAAATTTGAGATGGAAAAATGCTTGATACATTTATCTTGTTAATATAATAATATTTCCTCAATATAATAATAAATAAAAAATCTTATTGAGGATATTTTATTAATTTGAAAAATATATCTAAAAATTTTTTCATTTGTCAAATTAATAAATAATGTAATACACCAACTAACGAAACTCTCAAATATAGTAAACATAATGGTTGTATTAATAAATATTTATCAGTGTGAATATTTTTTGCACCACCCAACTAGTGAAAGTGTAATTTTCGATGTGGTAATTTCAGTGATGTCATTTATTAAATATTTTTTATTATTTAAAATAAATTATGTTTTCAATACGAAACAAAATTTTCACCGTGATAAGAACATTGTTAGTAATAAAAGTAATAATATACAATTATCAATAAGATAAACGTGAATATTTCCATATTGGTAAAAAATTATCATATTAACAAAACAACCTCTATCGGAGCCAAATCGATCACGGATTATTTCCATTAATCACATTTTTTAACACATAGACATTTTTTTTCTGTGATGGACAGATAACCCCGGATACGACAGGCAGGCAAACGCTATCTCCGAGGTATCAAATCGTTATGAATTTGCTCGTATAATAAAGTAAATGCTATACATTTTATGATGTACAATTTTCTAAATGTAAGTGGTGTTAATGCACAAATAGTGGTCTCCTAAGCGAAAAACCGCGTTTTTGAAGACATTAGAGATGCTACTGATGGAAAGACATCTTGTGAAAAGAACAAAATTAGAAAATTTAGAAACACAAATCAAATTTACAAAATTACACAGTTTCGTGTACTTTTTTAGATTTATTTTGGTTAGTTTTTCATTCTTATGCTTAACTCTTAGTTGTGTTAATTTTAAGAAAATTTTCTTTGTTCAATAAAAAAAAATAGTACAAAATATGAAATGGGGAAAAAAAATTAATATAGGTATCTTCAAAATTCCCAAAAAATTGTCTTTTTTGTGGTGTATAACTGCGTTACGGACGTTACAGTATATCACGCGAGTAATTAAGTGTTAATACCTAACTTTTGCTCACTTATGAGATAATGCTCATATACTTTATATATTATATACCTACATACTACATATTGTATTTCAATTTAACATAGTACGACATATGTTAATAATATATGTCGTAAGTACATATTTATATACATATATATCATTTATTTATTAATAATCGGAAGTTTAATTTATAAAATATTTAATTTCAATATTAATTCATATACATATATAAACATAGATTATGAAATTATGATGCACTATATATACATAAAACATATAATATAACATTGCCTGAGAGCTGATAACAAAGCAGCTAATGACAAAAATCGTAAACATTTACTTTAAATGATAGTTATTTACAGTGGCGTAACTACCGCCGGTCTGGCCAGTTAGATTGTCCGGGGCCCCGAGCATCTAGGGGGCCCCCAAAAGTGGTGAAATATTTTTTTTAATTGCTGTGTTTTTTTTTTTAGAATCGAAACAATCAATAAAGTTTTTGGTGAAAAAGCTGATTTTTCAGTTATTTTATTTTAAAATTCTAAAATTAAATATCAAAATTTCAAAAACTGGCGTATTATTAACTGGTTTTCATTTTAGTATTGTATTCTTTTTTTTACATAAATCAATTTTTCTCGAACGTTTCCGTATCCATACCTCAAATATTTATGGATTTTATCCCTTCAAAATTCTAAGCAATAATTATAATTATGGAGGGGGGGTAATAGTGTGAAAAAAATCCTATCAAGGGCCCCCTTCTGAAAAATTGTCTGGGGCCCCCATTTCTGTAGTTACGCCACTGGTTATTTATATAAATAAATTACCATAAACAGTGTATATATTGTATATATAATTAATATAACATTCTCGTGGCAGTTTCCTGTTTTATACATAGGCGCCTGTCGATAAGGGTGAAGGGAAAAATTTCCTATTTATTTTGCAATTATTTAAAAATATTACCTAAATATTCATGCATGTTTTTGTAAAAAAATCATACTACTGAATGAAAAAAATCGAACATTTTGTGCGTATATGAATTCTTGTTTTTAGGGTTCCGTAGAAAACTAGGAACCTTATAGGTAGTTTCTCCATGTCCGTCCGCCCGTCCGTCTTGTAAAATTTTTAATAATAAGATGAAATTTGGTATGCGATCGTAGAATGATACCTCAAAAACAGAAATGATAAAATTTTTGAAAAAAAAAACATTTTTTTAGACCCCCTCTTCTATAAATAAAATGAAGTGTTCAAAAAAAATTACCTACCCCATTGACTGGGGTGTCATTTAATAAGTCTCTTAAAATACAACAAAAAATATCAAATAACTTTTTTATTTCAACCCTTCAGGCACGATATATTTGCTTTTTATTGTCGTTGTCAGAGCGTCCCCCCCTCTATTTTCTATCCTTTCAAAAAATCTGAAAAAAAATCAGAATGTAACTTTTAATTAGTACTTTCACTGAAAATTATAACAAACATTGTCAAAAATATTTTGGACCCCCCTTTCATAGACTGAAAAGTGAACTCACATTTTTTTTTTATTTACCCCATTGAGTGGAGTGTCATTTGTTAAGTCTCCTAAAATGCAATAATAAAAATTAAATGAATTTTTGATTTTAACACTTCAGTTACAAAAATTTTGAAATAATTCTTTTTTTATAAATCGTAGTGCGAATGACTACGGAACCAGGGCCGGATTTTGAAATTTGCCACCCCTAGGCTGTTGCGAAAATTGCCGCCCTTTTTGATTGAAGAAAAAAAAAGTAAAGGTTTTTCATATCAAATACATTTTTTAGGTTTTCATGTAAAAATGTAATCAATTATTAAAAAGAAAGTGTGAAAAGACCTTTTTTTGCTAAAATTTGCCTCCCCTAAATTTTTGCCGCTCTAGGCACGTGCCTACACTGCCTGCATGGTAAATCCGGGCCTGTACGGAACCCTATATCATGTGCGTACCCAACACGCACTTGCCCGTTTTATTTATTTAAAAATTATTGTAAATAAAAAGAACTTACAGTCGAAACCGGTTAATACAATGTATCAGTTTTAACGACTCAAAATAAAAGTTCGACTGAATTTCATATAATTGCATTTTTATCGGTTTTTACAACTACCGGCTTTTACGACCTAATATGACGAATCGTATGATTGTTATACATATTTTTAATAAAATATATTAAATACGGTTCTTGGAAAATATCATTTTGTGGTTATTATTACCGGATATTTGCTATCAGTATAACCAACAGTTAACAATTTAATATAATCTATTAATTACACCTCAAAGAATCTTATCAATATATTTCAGATATAGTATGTAATTAAAAATAAATATATACATTATCTATATATGTATATGTGCATTCAAGAAAGAAAGAATAAAGAAACCATTTATTAATTAAAGAAAAGATACGGTATATAATCGAAAAGAAATATTTTTAAAATATTGGTATACGAATTTTTATTTTGGAAACTTAACTGCTTACAGAAAAAAATGCTAGACAAAAGTTGCTCAGTTTTTAGAGGGGTATTTACTAGTGTCTTTATTTTTTTAATATTTTTATTTTCAGAATTTTAAATCTGAGGCAGTTCAAAATAATATTAAGTAAATAAATATGTACTTATCATTGACATAAAACATGGATTGCGTATCTGACTTGAAAACACAATCGTGTCAATGGAAATAGTTGGACAATAGTTTATGGCAGGGGTTCTCAACCTTTTTTGCACGTAGACCCCTTTTCAAGAAATGACACAGTTCATAGACCCCTCCTGTAATTTTTGTAAATTAAAAATTATTATGAAAAAAGCATCGAATTTCAAATATACAAACATACATTTAAAAAAATGACTTTGTTTTAAATTGCTAGTGTAATTAGCATTTTTACTAATGTTAAAAGTAAATTTATAAAAAATATAAACTTGAAAAAAAAACGCCTCACAAGGTATACAGACACACGCACAGCCGCCATATGGAAAACCACTTTTATTTACGTTTTAAAAGTGGACCTATAATCAAAATATGACCTTTTTTTGTATATATAATTATTTTTATACTATTATTAGAATATATTATATTTAATTAAATATGATATTATATAAGATAAGATTGTCAATTATATGTAAATCTGAAACGAGACAAGACTTAAACCTAAATTTCTACTTTTTTGTTAGAGCTCTAAACATGTATATAAAATAAATACAATACAATTTTTAAAGAATTGCAATTCGTCGAAATTTTACCAATATTTTACCTGCCTTGACGGCAACATACACATATGATTTATTTTCGTACACTTCTATGGCACAGTACCTTTTGAATGATATAAGTTTCATTCCCCTCCTTTTATAATAAATACAAAAAACGTATACAACAATTTTCGATGTTCGCCTGTATAAAAAAAAACATATTATAAACTTTTCTAATCAGATAGTTGAATTAATATAATTACTATTATTTATTTGAAAAAAAAACTATGCATTTGATACACAATTAAAATATTTTTACTAAATCCATATTTTTTTAAATAATATTGGGTAGATACAATTTTGAGAATATCAACAAAAATACTGAATAATAAATAATAAAATGAAACGCATTTTTTTCTGAAAATCTTTGTCTAAATCTAAGCATTTTTTTCCTCTTGTGATTTTTCTTATAAATTGATAGTTTTTGAATAAAAATTTATTGAATATTCAGAAATTTCTTTTGTTTTGCTCCATATCATAAAACAATTTTCTGAAAAATTTATTCAAGAAAAAGTTACTTATTATTCCTCATAAATTACGAATCTGCAAAAAAATATGGTTTTACATTTGAAAAAGAAAAGTTGAACCTGAAAACTGAAAACCCATTAAGGTGCCCTTTTCAAGGTCAATCCATTTCATCAATACATATTAAGCCCTCTCAAAACCATGATATTTTTGTTAAGAAAAATGTCTCTTAAAATTCTTTATTTTGGAAATAATCTGCTGTAAAGTCCTTAAAAAAACACCCGGTATATAAACTATCAGCTTCATAAAAGTTATCAACACTGTTGTACTGATAATTGCAACTGGTAAACATAATATTTTATGATTAATAAAATTTACATATCTGTGTCTTCTATAATTAAAATATTTCAAAAAATCCATATTTTATACAAACAAGGGACCTATTATGTCTAGATATTGATTTTTACTTTTTATAACTAAAAAATTTAACACTCTTTTCAATGAAATAAAAAAGTCAAAATCGATAATTAAACACGATAGGTCCCTTTCCACATCCGAGGTCACAATTTTAAAATGATAATTACGGATAAGATTTGATTTTTTTTTTAATTTAAGTGCAATAGTATATACAATATTAATCTTCTATTTTGAATTAATAAAATATTGTCAACATCAAAACATACATATATAGGTATACATTATTGTATAGTATAGATTAAATATAAAATTGTATTAAAACGATTATACTGGGTACAATAGTACTATATGTATAAAAAATATGAATAGTTTCATTTCATAAAGTATGACAATTGCATTTTACAAGGTCATTTCCGTATCCTGTAATAATTGGAAAGCAATTATTAATGTATAAATATATTCATATACAGAATTATTTTATTTTATTTTTTATATATTTATTATTTTAGTCCCAATCCAATTTTAAAACATTTTTGTTTGCTTCTTTTCTTATAATTAATTAAATTTATTAACATTAGCACAAAACTGGTACTAAAATTAACATTCTGCTAAGAAATCTTATTATGGAAAACACATCTTCTCTTCTATTCGATTTAGTATTCAAAATTTTCCTTAATATGAGCCTGACCCTGACGTATATAAATTACCATCTAAATCAGTTTATAAAAATTTAAGAAAATAAGGTGAAATTGTAAATAACTCTCATTTGAATTTCCAATAAATAAAATTAAATAATAAAAAAATAAATCAAGGTAAAACAGTATGTATGTTTTATCTATGGTAAAAACATAATTTAAATTTAAAACTCGCGACTCGCTGCAACAATTGCATTTGACAGTTTCGATGTTTAATGAAACTGGTACTAGGTGGAGACACTGTACCAACAGCAAGGCATCAACTTGCTTAGCGAGCGCGTGGCCTTTTGGGGAGCTCTCCCACCTGCAAACGGCAGCGCACATTGCTGTCTCATTCAAGTGAAGTGGGTTAGTCAGCTGCCACGATTTGGGTAGTTGTCGTATGACCGGTGTGCGCGTGTTCAAAACTAATGGCAGTCGCACTGTTCTGCGTTCCTACATGTGCTTGTTATTTGTTATTATTTAAACATTCATACGTTAATGCAAGTTTAGTTTTACGATATGGAAACACTCGTAGAATGGGTTTATGGAGGTCATTCAAATTTTCATGATATGGGTGTATTATACTCCCCCGAAGGGGTTGTGGTATGTAACATGATGTAATTGTTGCAAACGTGTCGCGTTTGTTTTGTTATCTATTTACATTGCGATAAATTTAAAATAGATATTTATTCAAATAAAAAATGTGCTCGCAGAATTTAATACACATTATATAATAGTGTTTATTTACTCGATGCGAAAAATAAATATTGATGTAATTTAACTATAAACAATTGACAATATGGGGTCCATGTATTTTGTTTTGTCTTTTTACGTAGACAAGCAGTGTTTAGTTCCAATACATTCAGGTCAGCAGAGCAGGAAGTATATTCTCGTACTTTCCCTCGCTGGACCGTCGATCAGATAGATATAACATGAAATAACATTTCGCTCGTATTAAACACTTACAATCATACCATAAACAGATCAGACGAAATTACGCAATTATAACAACCTTGCAAACATGTTATAAATTGTTTATTTTTGTTCACCAATATAATTTATATATGTATTTGTTTATAACATATAAATTGCTTTTATTGTTTATTGTAATCTGATATTTTTACAGGTTTCACCTCCAGTTATTTTAAATCCTAATGCTAGTGAATTTGAAACAAAGAACAGTGATACAGAAACAAATTCAAATTTGCACGTTTGTTGGGAACATTCTCATCTTCGTCATGGAGATTTTCAATCTTCAACATCAACAGAAGGTATGTATATAAAAAATATTTTACGTAATTGAAAAAAATAACAAACATATTTGAAATATCGTGCGCGCGTAATTTCAAATACAGAGATATTGAGTAAATAACAGGGCCGTCAGTAGCGCTTCAATCGTTCGTTCTTCAGTTTCTATGGCATGCGCCTTTTACACATCGGCCATTTTGCAAGATCCGTGAGAATTTGTGTTGAGTTTCGCGGAGTATTTTAAGTGGTAAGCGTTTTGATGCTTAAATATATAGCTGATTATTTTCGTAATATTTATTAATATTAAGACGTGCTTTGTGATTTTTTGTAATATTTGTTCTATCAAATGTCGACCACTATAATTGAAGCATTTCGGCCTGTTACCACCCGTACGGCAAGTAGAATTATGGTTGCTGGCGATAAGGCACATGGTTTCCGGGTTAGTTTATTACTAAATTCCAAAATTACTTGCATCTTAATATCTGTACAGTTTTTAAAAGTTTATACATCTTATTTAAGTTTATGTATATATGTAGTACAGAGGATATTTTTGTCCTCCATTATATTATCTCTATAGTATATCCCTGACTGGCAAAAACTTCCGAAAATTGAACGTATTTAATGTATTTAGTTTGAAATGGTGGTCATATATCATAGTAGAATTGAAATAATTTGTTAGTGATGCTTATTGATACTTCTTTTGATTAATTCGCTATTTTTCTATACTGCACACAATTATCTAATTCAAGGTAATACTTTAGTATATTTATCTTGTCACTTGAGATACTGATACCCCAAAAATGATTTTCGAAACTTTTTTTATACGTATTAAAGGATATAACATTAAAAGAAAACAATATTCTGGTGAAATTATTGTGCTTACAACATTGTATAAATTTAAAAATAGAACAAATTAGGATATATTTTTGTATTGTCATTTCATATCGAAAAAATGTTCATGTGCGGCTCGGAATTTTTACCCATTGCTTTTTATCGTCAAATTGTTTATTTCATGTTTTCTTGTATCGTTTTAACGTTATTGCATAATAATTAAGTGATTAATATCCTAGAATCACATAGTGCATACATGTAGACAGATGTAAATATATATTAAAGATATTGATCCTGTAAGATCAGAAGTTTTTTTTATGTTAATGTGTTAAAAATATTTATTTATCATTGTAAATATTATTTTTCCATATTTAAGTAACATAATTATAATTGCTGTAAATAAAAAATGATAATTATCTCAGATGAATTTGATTGTTTCAATTATTGTACTTGATTGATTTCAACAAAATGTTTTTATTATTTTTTATTCATTGAATTTCGTTTTTATGTATAGAACTTCCGAATACAGTTTTCTTTATTTCAATTAATTCTAAATGTATCATTTAAAAAAATTTCATTACTTTAATTCATTTATGTTCAATTTTTAATAATAATATTAATTAATTGATAAGAATACAATAAACATATTTAAATAATAATTTGTTTGAAACATAAATGGGCGTTAACATGTATATTGTTAAAATATATTTATATGCATTGTTAACAAATAAATAGGTAATCGGTTTGTTTATAAGATTTTATTTTAATTACTTTTATTGATTTGATGCTGTAATGATTTTTTTTATTGGTTAATAGCTTACTTGTTATATAAAAAAGGATACGTAACAAATGGAATAATAAAGAAATATATATTTAAGTTGATTTACACTGTTGTTATTATCAGAATGATTTCGGTGGCAGGCTACGTGTACATGAATGGGGACGTTGGTAAGCTGCCTTCAGGGGCGGTGTACAGCGCTACCCCTGAACCGTCTGCAAGTGTCACCGAGTGTAGCATGATGAACGGAGGGGCAGAGGCGGGAACTGCATCTAACGAGTCGTGCTACAGCGCTGCCGGTGGAGTTCCCGCAATGTTACCTACTGCGCCTTTGCAGCAGCCGGCCGGCGACGCAGCTATTCCATTAGAGCAGCTCAAACAGATGCTGTCGTCTCAATTGGAATATTATTTTTCAAGGTATGTCCTTATACATTTATTTATTTATTTGTACAGCCTCTTAATTAATGCACTTTACTTCTAGAGATGAATATGAATGTTGGTTTTTAATTTTTTTTTATGTAAACAGTTCTATGCCTTTTTATTTATAATTTATAGGCAGAATTTATCATGATATAGTTTTAAAATACGACTTGATAGTTAATCCCCTTTTAAGGGGTATGAACAGTGTAAACGTCAGAATTTGAGGTGTTTTTTGTTTATTTTATAAAAAGAAATCAGTTTGATGGATTCATATCAAACTTTGTACACATCTTTAGTACATTTTTAACACGTTCGCGGACACATATTTCTTACAGGATCCACTAATATAGACATATATCATAACTTTCTTATTTTTTGAATACAACCTTTGAATAATCGCTCTTATTGACTAATATACTGGGACATTTTATTGCAGACATTTTTCTATACGGACACAATACTTCCTACTCATATAATTATATTAGTTTCAATACAGTTATAACAAACTTTTTACTACAAATGTCTCTTTGACTTACGATTATAACCGTCTTTTCCTAAATAAGAGATTTGGTTTTGACGGCTATAGCAGTCATAACCGTGAACGTGTTAAGAACTTTTTTTATTTTTATTATTTTTTTTTTAATGGTATGTTTTTGCATAATAGTCCTTTGAAAATGGCACCTCTTAAATCTGACCTCAGTGACGTTGACAGCAATTCGTACAAATAAATCATCTGAGGACTAAAAACGAAAAAGATGATGTAGGGGATTTTCAAAATATCGTTTAGAAAAAAAATGGCGACCATTTGAAAAAAAATCAAAATTTTTGCGAACTTTTCTATAGAAAATTGTTTTTAAAAAAAGAACAAAAAAAAAGATAAAAAAACGGCTATGCCCGGCTGAAGAGGCAAGTTTCTCTACAAAATCCATTTTGAATCAAATCGATCGGACGAAAACTGTCTTAGTTATGCTGTCAACCAGGTCAAAAAAAGTGATTTTGAGTAAGCGGCGTTTAAAGTTTTGGAAGAGATAAATCAAATATATAGCATGACAGCATTTGGTGCTCTTTTCAAATACTTAATGTTTGAATTTTCACTTGAAACTTGAGATACATATTCTTTGGGGTGTAAACTAATAATTTATAAACAAATAAAAAAAATGTTTTTTTGAAAATGTTACACTGTTGTTCATACCCCTTAAGGCAGCGATTTCCAAACTGGGAGGCACAGACTAGTGCAAGGGGAGGCGCGAAAAGTTTAACAGAAGTGTAATTTTCATAACATAACATTAAGGTATATAAATTATAAAATATATATATATTTATATAAATAAACGTAATATTTTTTTTTTTAATATATTATCTGTTCCTGAAAGGCACGTTACTGTTTTGTTTTAGACTGACAATTATTAAAACCGAAAAACTAATAGAAATAGTATGCAATACTTTGAACAAAAAGTTCAGAGTGAACATAATACTTTTTTATTTTTTGTATTAAAACATTTTATACCTTTTAAAAATGTGTCTTATTATTTTATGAAGGAAGGGGGGCGTGGCAATATTAAATTTTTTAAGGGAGGTGCGGTTACATAATGTTTGTTAACCACTGCTTTTAGGAAAATTACCTATTTTTAATATGTTGAATACAGTAAGCAATTATATTGGCTAGAATAAAATTAATATGTAATTGGTTAAGTTAATACAGAAAGCTAAATATTTTAGGAATTTCTTATTATATAATGAATACAATCACTTTTATTTATAGATTTTGCAATCATTACAATATCATTTTATAAAAAATAAGATAAGATAATTTTGTATAAATCTCTGATAAAATTTTTTAAAGATCAAGAAAACAAACTTGTTTTTTATTTTAATTTCTATTTAAATTATTTAATACAGAATTTGAAACTGATGATTTTATATTTATAGAGAAAATCTTGCTAACGACACGTATCTGTTGTCACAAATGGACAATGATCAATACGTGCCAATATGGACTGTTGCAAACTTTAATCAAGTGAAAAAGTTGACAAAAGACATAAATCTTATAACCGAGGTTCTAAGAGAATCTCCAAACGTACAGGTCGACGAAGAGGGAGTTAAAGTGAGACCAAATCACAAGCGATGTATCGTGATATTGCGTGAAATACCAGATAATACTCCTATTGAAGATGTCAAGGTAAATATCTTAACCTGCAGCTAGTTGTTTTAAAATGAAATCGTTTATCCATAGACTAGAGACGTGCGCATTCGTATTAACATAATGATGTAACATTTGTTCTAAAAGTGAGAGAGAGATGCAGTATAGTTTGGAAAATATCTATCTTTTTCTAAAAATCTGTTTCTGAAGTTTACTACAGTTCAGGGTAGTATTTCTGACAATATTTGTAATGGTAAAAATATAGGTAACGAAAATCATCGTGTAATTATTTCATATGAACACGAATACAATATTCCAAGTATTTATGAAGGCATTAGTTAATTACATTATTGAAATAAATAGTTATATGTCAGGATTTGTAGCAAGGAAAATACTAAAAACAAACAAATGTTTTAATTGCAACAAATTCCTTATTTCGCAGCAATCATCGTTTTTTACTAAATATAAAAAATCGAGGCAATTTACAAAAACCGTCAACTGATCTCATAGAAATTTGTAAAATTAGTGAACGGATTTTCCAAGAAAGTAATATTATTGGTAGTGCAAATATTAAATGTTTATTATTAAAAAATAGTTTTAAAGCAAGACCCATGTGGTTGTTAAAAAATGACGGGGTGAATTGCACAAACAATCAAAGACAAGATTTAATTAATAAGATTTTAAATATTTTTTTTGATATTATGTTACACTATGAAGCAACAAAAAAAGATGAACAAGAAATTAGAATTAAGTCAAAAAATACCAAACTGATATTTAAAAATCAGTAATAATTTTTTAATAAATAAAATATTTTATAACGTTAGTTATTTTTTATCATTTAAGCCAAAAAAATGAAGCAGTTACACTCCTGTATAAGTAAGGACAAGTATATTTCCAAACTACTTTCTGTCTCTTTCTTTTGACACGGCTCTGTTTTCAAGTCTATGTCTATATCTATGTGTTTATCATTAAATTTATAACAATTTACAGAATTTATTCTCTGGAGAGAATTGTCCTCGCTTGATATCATGTGAATTTGCACACAACAATTCCTGGTATGTTACTTTCGAGACGGACGATGACGCTCAACGTGCATACAGGTTTTTGCGTGAGGAAGTCCGTGAGTTTCAGGGTAGGCCGATAATGGCTCGTATCAAAGCAAAGCCGATGCACAGGATGCCATTGCCTCCCCCTCCTGTTGCCAATGTGAAAAACGGATATCGGATTACTCCACCACCTCCTGCAGCGGCTGCGTACGATCCGATAGCATACGGACCAGGCCAGCAAAGATATATCTATGCAAACGGTACACCTGGTCAAGGATATGGCGGTCAAGTACCCATATATGTAAGTATTCAAACTAGTGTCCGACCGAAACTGGTTTTTACGACCGAAACCGAAACCGAAAACGAATTTCGGCAACAGTCTCAGTTTCGGCCGAAACCGAAACCGAAACTTCCTTACAAGGATCATGTTTTGAGGGAAAAATAAAGAAAACGTTATTATAATTAGTCAGTCTTTATTTTTTTATCTTTAAATCACATAGCTATGCAGTCTTCGACATTTTTACTTATTGGTATGATAATAATCAACATAACAACCGCTCATTTAAGAGAAAAAAAATTAATTGCGCCTTAAAAATACTCAAAATAGGTAAGGTGTTTATTTGAGTAGTTAGATTCTTCTTTTGAATATTATTAATATATTTTTTTAAATATTAAACATAAAATTACCTATTTTTGATGGAACTTAACGCGCCGAACTTGACCGATCGCAGCGCGAGAACTCCCGAATGCAGTTTCGGTTTCGGTCGTAGTTTCGGCAGGTTTGCCGCCGAAACCGAAACTAAACCGAAACTCGTTTTTTTGCCGAAACTCGACCGAAACCGAAACCGAACATTCGGTCGGACACTAATTCAAACGGTTGACATTTCTAATTGAAACGTTAATAAATGTATTTTTTTATAGCAATATTATCCTCCGGGAATGCTACAACCGTGGCCTCCGACACCGGCTGGTCCGTATTACGACATCACGAGTGTGTTTACAGTTAACGGCCTGTCTCCTCAGAGTTCGTTCAACAAGCATCCACCGCAGGCTCGTTATAACCCGCGTCCTCGTAATAAACAGCGCGGGTCGCAGATACCAGGAGATAACATACCGGCATTGCGTCGGGATGTTCCTCCACCACCTCCGCCGCCAGGATCGCCTCATTCACGGCAAAGGATGACAACGACTGGCAGTACAGGGCATGATGCTGAAACGTCTCAAACGCATGGTATGTACTTAAGAATTAACGTCAACAAGAAGGTTTTGTGTTATGTTGTAATGATACTTTATTTGTAGTGACTTCAGCAGTGGTCCGATCAGACAGCGAAGACGGAAGCTCATTACCACCTTACAAACAGTCAGGGGGAGGCGTGAGTAAAGACGCAGCACTACCTAGGCACAGAGCCCGCAGGCGGCGTGATGAAGATCTAGCAGGGGCTGCGCCGCCGGCCAGTCCGTTGCAGCAAACGCCGGCCGGATCTAACCGAGAGGCCACGGCTTCTGCGCATTTTGATTTGGAAGCGTCGGCGTTCCCGCCGTTACCAGGGCTTGAACCTTCGGCCGGTGTTGGTCCCGTGCAAGTTCCCGTGCCGGATACTACGCAGACACAACAGCCTGTCACCGACAGTGCTTGGGGTGAAAACAGACTCGCTGATGTCGTTAAGGTAAGGAGAATTAAGTTTTTTTTGTTGATTTATCAAATTTCGTTTAACTTTCAGTAAAATAGTTGGTATAACAAATTAAAATTAATTAAATTCTCTACAAAAAGGACCCATACATATTTTTTGTCAGATTGATACTTCACTGATTAATGATTGTCCAGGGTGGCCAGTTTATGGAAAACCGGGAAATGTCAGGGAATTTGCTTGGAAGTCAGGGAATTTTTTATAAAAATGCAAATTCTCACAAATATTTAAATTTTATCTATGTGTGACCTTTTTTTTTAGGTTTTTTTATCTAAATTTTAAATATAAAAAACAGGGAAAAACGGTAAAAATTCTCCTGGAAAACCGGGAAAAGTTAAGGAAATTTGTTTCAGAGAAATACTGGCTACCCTGTTGTCTGAATTTAAGTTATACAGGGTGGCCAGTTTCTGGAAAACCGGGAAAAGTCAGGGAATTTTGCTATAAAGGGAAATATCAATGAAAAGCCAGAGAATTTTGCTATACAGGGAAAAGTCAGGGAATTTTGCTATAAAGGGAAATGTCAATGAAAAGCCAGAGAATTTTGCTATACAGGGAAAAGTCAGGGAATTTTGCTATAAAGGGAAATGTCAATGAAAAGCCAGAGAATTTTGCTATACAGGGAAAAGTCAGGGAATTTTTTTGACAAGGTTCAACAAGGTTTTGAAACAAAGGTTCAATTGTTGATGCATATTAATGGTTTTTAACAGTGATGATATTAATTTATTATGTGATTTGTTACCGGAGATAATATTTTTGCTAAACACAATTTCGTGAAATTTGATTTAATTAATGCTTAAAATTTTTTTAAATAAAAAACAGAAAAACGTAAAAATTCTCCTGGAAAAGTCAGGGAAATTTGTTACAGAGAAATACTGGCCTACAAATTTGTAGAATTATTAATCTGCAATTTGAATTTAATTCCTATACTAACTACCGCTGCAAACTTAAATGAAACAGACTATAAGTTGTGCAGCCTCAAATATTTTTAGGCAAGTTTTCAGATAAGGACTTCTTGATTAGATTATTGCTACTTTTGTTTGTTCATTCCAATGTGTGTGTGTATTATGGAATTTTAATATCAGGACCTCAACTAATAATTAGATCTATAAATATTGGGATTTTTATGTATCATTTTTTCAGAAAATTCGTTAAATATTACATAATGATGATTTAAAAAATATATTATAGATATACAGCAGTTTCGATGTAAATATCGTCTTTTAATTCCAGGATTTTAGGCTCTATAAATATTTTTGACTGGATTTTTTCTTCAATATAAAATTTTTTTTGGGGTGTGTTGGGGAAGAGACAAAAATAAGTGAAAAAAAATTATAGCCAAATTTAAAATTAGAAATAAATTTAAATATTCTAATTTCCTCTTTTCTGAACAAATATTTGATCTTATTTAACAAAATCTCTTATAAACACAAAGAGTTTGTGCACAGCCTCTATACAGACAAACATTTCATATTGATTTTTCTATTGAAACATTTTCATCTCTTAATGAATTGATGTAATATGGCTATATTGAAGTGTAATTATTTATCAAGTTGTACAACATTTTTAGAACCTTTGCCACATACTATAAAATAAAGCATTTGCAGATTATCCCCATATATTTTTATACATTGTCATTTTCTTTAATCTAAACTTTTATGAAGTGTTTTATTCTTAATTTTACCCCTCCACACCTAGTATGATTTTAAAATTAAAAGTTATCCACTATATGACCCAACTAAAACGAAACGGCCGCGCTTTTGGTCATTTAAAATAATATATTGAAAAAAAAAAAAAAACGCTCGAACACATCGATTTTGGTTTCAAGGGGGACATCTTTTGCTTTAAAATTTTTTCAAGAATCTTTTCAATCCTCAGCGTTATGAGCACGATCCTTAAAATTTTAAATAGCATGATAGGGCAAGTGATACCTCATTTGAAAGTTTTTTTTTTTATTCTCAAATCCAATTCGAACATTTATTGAATTACTTAAAGTTTTGGATGCTGGTGAATTTTTTTGAATTATTCGATAAGAAAATAAGTCTAACTTTGTTTTGAATTTTAGTTGTTAATGTTTGTTTTGTTGATCAGAAAATCAATGCATTCATGGAATTAAAAATGTAAATAACTTGATTAAAATTAAACAGATTTAAAAATTTTATAGTCAAAGATATCCCCCTTGAAATCAAAATCGACGTGTACGAGCATTTTTTCAAAATCTTATTTTAAATGACCAAAAGCGCGGCCGTTTAAACTTGGTTCAAATAATATAAATCCTGATGAACTTTAGAATTAAGTTACAAAAAAAAGTTTACCATGTACAGATTTTTTTCAATTTTATTATTTTCGTAGTGAAATATGTAGACACCCTATTTTTTTAACAGTATCGTTCATTATTTTTAATTAATATTGAATTTTCTTCTAGAATCTGACACATTCATATAAATTTTTTTACATAGTTTACACGTTACATAATCAACATGTTATCTACACCAAAATGTAGATGTGTAGATGTACACCATTGGTCTACATGTTCTTTACACCGAAATGTTTCTGTTGACGTGCAGATGCATATCACTGATACTTAATGTAATTAGTTGTATAACGCTTTATTTAAATAACTGTCATAATTAAAGTAATAAAATCATTGATCTTGTAATGTAATGACTGGATTAATGATGCCATTATCTCAAATTAAAACTTCATCAGTCAGTGTTCAGTCTTCAAAGATGGCGTGATAAAGATATGTATGTCCAGTCACTGTCGGTGTCAATTATTGCCTTACGTACTTGGCTTTAAGGTTATTCGATCATTAGAGCAATCTATAGATAAAAGTCTAAAATTTTAATATGTTATTTATGGATAACTCATATATTTTACTAATTTTTATTTAAAATATTGGACATATGGTCTTTGTGTAATTGGATATTAAAAATAGAGTTTTTAACACACGATAAATGAGAGAACTTGCTAAAAGTGCTCTATTTATTGAAATTCTACACAATTGGTTATTAGAGATCTTTTAAAAACTAACTTCAACCCTTTTAAATACTATAAAAATTATAAAACAAATATATTCACGTGTCATTTATTCAAAATAATAAAAAACTAGCTCTGCCATTACATTGTACAAATTAGTAAATGTTACTATTAAATACCGTTCTGTCTATTTCAATTTTCAAATTAAATTAAAAAAGTAAAATATTCCATTAAATGTAGGTACATGTGTTCTGAATATAAATTAAAAACAAAATTTTCGAAACCAAATCTTTTTTTATAGTGTGCTAGATGTATAACCTTAAAAACACCCCCAAACATGTTTTGTCGCATGTTTTACGTTCTGCAGAAGTAGGAGTAGATCGAGTTAATTTATCAGTACTTCGTGTCCAAATAGATATTTCATCACAAATACTGCATTCCCCAAATCGTGATTAATATTTTCATGAAAATGAAATAACCAATTTCCAAACATAAGTTTTTCTTGGCGTACTATTACACTATGCAACAAAAAAAATTCACAGAAATTTGAATAGATGAATTCTTTAAACATTGCCAATATAGTCATTTTTGGGACTTTTAGGTTAGAATATCTCAAAACCCTGACGTAATGAAACCAATTGGGCAACAAATCCGGTTTCGGCATGCCAAAAGCCTCCTAAATTTTCTATTCAGATCACTGTGATATTACAAAAGTATTTTTTTGTTGCATAGTGTTATTATCAATAATAGTTCATTATTTGAGGATTGATTATATTACAAGATCAGTGATTAATAAATAAAATATATATCGAACGATTTGAACAAATAAAACAATTCTGCAGGGTACAGCTAAACCAAAGTCCACAAGTAGTGGCACAGCTGCTAAAGAGAAAGACAATAGTGCGCAGCAAACAGACGCATGCCAACAAACGCAGACAAAGGGTGTAGGAGTGGAGACGTCTGTGGTATCTGTTGTTTCTGCGCCCGTCAATCGGGTAATCACTGAATGCAAGGACGTATCTGTCGGCAGCGATCTCGTAACCTCGTTGACCGCTAGTACGGTAACTTTGACTCCACCATCATCTCCTGATAAGTAAGTTTTTGTTTAAATGCTTTATTTTGTTTTCGTTGTAGAATAACTTATGCACCAGCTTGTATAAAGAAGTTAACCTTTTAAGGACGGGGAATTTTACGTTGAAATCGACTTTTTTTTTTTTAATTTACATAATTTGTACCCGACTTAAGTTGCCGGTCGATATATCAACTAGCCCCGTCCGTAACATAGAGCCCAACGATTTGAGGGGGTTTCCCTACATAATTTGATGCGCTGAATATGAAAAAAATCCTTGGAGGCAAACTTGACCTTGAAAATTGCAAAGTAATCCATCTTTTGATCTTACAGGGGAACCTTTTCAAGTCAAAAATTCGTTTCGAGTTTAAACTTTGTATATAGTTAGAGAAGTTCAAGATAAGTAAGAAAAAAATTATCTTAGCTGTGGTAAAACGGTTTAAGGGGTCAAACACCCCTATGAAAATGTGCAAAATAATCATATTTTTTCAAATAACTCTGAAACTAATGAAAATTTTTAAAAATTCTACAATACAAAATTTTCATGATTTTTTTATGCTCTTTCGAATGACGATAGTTATAATTCGAAAAAATTAAACCGTTAACCCCCACATATGTTTAATTTTTTCGAATTTTGACTATCGCCATTCGAAAGAGCATAAAAAATCATGAAAATTTTGTATTATAGATTTTTTTAAATTTTCATTAGTTTCAGAGTTATTTGAAAAAATATGATTATTTTGCACATTTTCATAGAGGTGTTTCACCCCTTTAAACCATTTTATCGCAGCTAAGATAATTTTTTTCTTACTCATCTTGACCTCCTCTAACTATATACAAAGTTTAAACTCGAAACGAATTTTCGAATTGAAAAGGTTCCCTTGTTAGTATAACCCAGGATCAACAACGTGGATGTGGTGAAAATATGATTCCTTTGGAGTGCTTGATTTTTGTGAGTCTCCTTGACACTGACGTCGAAATACCTGACATTATGGTAACAATAAATCCTCCACAAGAAAGAAACAGCCAAGTAGTGCTAACCTGCTGGTATGAACTAATGATAATTTTAATTTTCGGCCTTACATTCATCATGAAAATGATTTTTGCGAGAAGTAATACTGTTTTTTTCGTGTTCAGTGCATCATAAAAATTATGTATGCTAACTGGTCGGGTCGAAATTGCAAAAAAATGCGATTTTTAAGGTAAAGTGTGCCTCCTGAATCCTTTTTACTATTTTTTCGTATTCAGCGCATCAAATTACGTAGCGAAACATAAAATATTTTGGGGTCGATATTTCGACCACTCCCGTCCTCTAAAGGTTAAATAACTTGATTCCAATGAGTGGACATTTTTCCATTCACAATATTGTTATGTCTATTTAAATCCAGACTAGTTCCTCAACAACCTGTAAAGTGCACGATGGCCGACAAGTCGACAAAGACAGATGAATCTTTGTTGAACGGCGGTGAGTTATGTGAAGCTTCTAGTCTACCGACTACAACGAATGCAGCGACAATGACGACATCCGTTACAACAGAGGCACCGCCAAGGCAGTCCTGTATAGCGGTATCAAATGCTACATCTGTTACACCCCCGAGAGCTACTAGCCCTGTACAAACACCAGAGACTGTAACTACTACAGGTAAGCATTATTTTAAATATTTTTTTAAGTTCTAAACTTAAATAAACAGGGTGGTTAGTTTCTGGAAAACCGGGAAAAGTCAAGGAGTTTTGCTAGACAGGGAAATGTCGGGGAATTTTATATAAAAATGCAAAAACCACACCACGTCAAGAAATTTCCTGCAAATATTTAAACAATTATCTATTAAATAATTATGTTTAAAGAAAACATGCAAAATTTTCAAAAAAGTTATATTGTCAACAAATAATTATGTTTTATCACATGATCTATTTTTAGTAATTTAACCAATCAGAAATGTATCACACTTATTATTTGATCAGGGTGGTCAATATCTGGAAAACCAGGAAGAGTCGGGGAATTTTGCTATACAGGGAAAAGTCAGGGAATTTGGCTGATAAATCAGGGTGGCCAGTTTCTGGAAAACCGGGAAAAGTCAGAGACATTTGCTATACAGGGAAATGTCAGGGAATTTGGTTGGAAGTCAGGGAATTTTTATAAAAATGCAAAATCACACAAATGTTTTTTATTTTTTTTTTAGGTTTTTTATCTAAATTTTTTAATTAAAAAACAGGGGAAAACGGTAAAAATTCTCCTGGAAAACCGAGAAAAGTCAGGGAAATTTGTTCCAGAGAAGTTCTGGTCACCCTGATAAATGCAAGAGATTTTTGCTGAAACCTTGGTTATATAATGTTGTTTTGAATTTTTAGCAGGTTTTCATCCACCTAGGATGAGTTATGCTCAAGTTGCCCAACACCAAAAAGAACGTATGATGCGAGAACGACAAAGCAGTGGGGGTGATCAACAACAACCTAAAGAAAAGACACAATCTACTGGAACAGTTAATAATACCGGTGCTGTAAACAGAGTACATGATAATCGTGATGCTCGAGAACAAAGAGGTATTATTATATTAAATATTTGTCTTTAGCAGCATTATTTATTTATTATTTTGTTACAGGGAATAACGCACGAAGACCAAAGTCTAACAGTAGGCAAAACGCACAATCCCATTTCAATTCGCAAACTAATTCTAATCGTTCGACAAGTCCGAATCAAACGAGCCCTGACCAAATACGTCAAGATCAAACCCGGTGTCCGTTACCAACGGAAGGAGTTCCTGATAGTAATGGTGAGTACAGGAGATATTGTGTGAAAGAGTTTTATTTAAGGGGGATAGCCACTGTGACGGGTCAAAAAATTGTCAATGTTTGGGAATTTTTTTCACAGATATAACTAATTATTTTTTAATCAGGTAAAGGACGTTTTATTAAGTATATATTCAACTTATTTAATATAAATTTTTGTTGAAAAATATTAAATATTTACAAAGTTATGAGCCTCGATGTGACGACCAAAAAAAAATATTTTTCTCGATTGTTCACTTGAAATTTCGAGAAGTGTTACCTGTATGAAAAAAAGAAATAAAAATTTTATCAATATGTATACGAATGTAGCTATCATTGCACGTAGCCGTTTTATTTTAAATTTTATTTTTTCACAAAATGGCGATCGTTTGAAATTTTTTTTCATTTTTAAGACCTGTTTTTTTTATTAGAGCGGTTTTAAAAATAGTAATTATAAAAATGTACTACAATTACGAAAATTATAAAAAAAAATTTGAGGAATCGTGTCAACCAGTTTGAAAAATGTCATTTTGAGATAAACGTGTTAAATGTTTTTGTTATGTCATAACCGGCCGTGCTACCTCGTCTCACTAAATTGACTGGAACTCCGTCAATTTTCGAAATTTAAACTCAATTTTTTGTATACATATTTATGAATATGTATACTTTAAAAATATATAAGAATTTTTTTTTTTCCGTCGCAGTGTCTTTCCCCCTTAAACGAGGTATAAACATTACAGCTGTAGAAACGCAACAGCAGCAGCAGCAGAGAGACGGTGCCCAGCGCTACAGCGGAAGAGGTGGAGGAGGAAATCGAGCAGCGTACGAGAGACCTCAGGGAGGTCGTAGACGATCAGGCCTCGAGCAAAGGCCGCAGTTCCGTGAGTTCCTGTCGACAAACCGCTCGCCCAAGTAGCGGCCCGAGGAGGTTTGCGACCGTATGAGATAAACATGGTATATATGATATGTGCGGGATCGTGTGTCTGGAACAATCTGTTCTGTCTAATATTGAAAACAAATCAGTTACTTAGTCGGGGCATTAAAAATATTAAAAAAAAATAAAAATACGAGTGCCGTTTCCGACGTTGATGATAAACTCTGCTTTGATTATTGTTTTGTTCTGATTAGTATAAACATGTTAGTGTTTTTTGGTATAGCTATGATTAGTGTGTAAGGTTGGCACAGCTCTCGATATATAAATAAAGTGCCTATAGACACGAGCGCCGGAGAAACAGGTCGTCCGGCCGCCAGCAGAGAGCGGCCGCCGTCGACGATCAAATATATAAATGTAATGTGCTAAAATCTATACAAGTGTGTGCGTGTCAACTCAGATTTAATTTTAACGGCGGCTACAATAAAAATGATATAAGAGCTTTTACATTATTTACAGTGAGTCATATTTTCGGATATTAGGATTATAATTTTATTTCGATTTGTATATATTTATATAATTATGAGTTTTGTGTCTTGTGTTTTTTTTTCTCTTCTAAGTTAACAATTTAAATTTGGATAATTGAATTGATTGATTTGAAAACGAACAACTGTGAATCTGTAAAAGTTCTGTTCGTGCGTTTAGATGTATACGTCTCGTTCGGAGACTAACGTAGCATGAAAAGTGTACAATCTGTGATACCTTATTTGCAAGTTTTATCGATTTAAAATATTGTTACAATTTAGACTGAAATGATTTCTCGACACGATATCAATTATAAAAAAAAATAATAATCGGATTCTGTTTGCACGGTGTAACAATATTTTGATCTGTATGTTTTGAAAAATGTCGACATGCAATAGATTACTTGAGGCCACGAAACTTTAAAACAACGGTAATAAGTAATCTTTTTATTATCAAATCAAAATAATTACCGGTGAGTTGACAAGATTAGTGACTGTTTTAATTCGATAACGTTTTAGAACAATGTGGTAAATTAGGTTCCTTGTTTATGTTTCATCAAAGTATACAAAATCAATGAATCAAGATTATCAGAGGGAGTCGGTTAACTCAAACTGTTTCATAAAATCATCTACGCTACGTAGATGATTTATTATTTGACTTAAGATAACGAATCAATTTTATTTTTATTATTGCAAATATATAAATATAAATACAAAGCTATTTTAAATATTAATTTGTTGCACCGTAAAAGACTCCGTTTTTGTTAGTTTCTCAGCTTTCTTTGAACGTTACAGCAAAAATCGTCATTTATAAAATTACAGCTTAATTAAATTCTCTACATTACATACTCGGAGAAGTAAAAATTTTGTTGTAAATTTAATTACATTCAGCACTCTGCTGAATGACCGCTCCATTGGAACAGCTGGCCGACAGTTCTATCCGTCGACCTTTCCCCATCCCCACCGTGACGGTTTTTCTTCTGCGTGAAATTTAAATTCGCCTATTAACGTTAATGCCCCTATAGCCGTCGATCGAATTACCGATGCCGTGCTGAGTGTAGCTATAATTCTGTATATAGCTATTTTTGCGTTAAAGTTCAAAGAAAGCCGTTACGTTTATATCCTGAAGGAATAAAATTCAGGATATTTTAATAACGCTCTAAAGAACCGGTTTCAATTTCTTCTGCTCGAAAATACTTGGTGCCTGACCTAATATTTGATATCGTAAAATGATTAGTATAAAACATGACTTTTGTACTTTTATTTAAAAAAAAAGAAATACTACGATACGGTATTTAATTTAATTGTTTAAATTATTTCAAGTTTAACAAAGTGACAGACTTGACAAAAGAACCAATGGAATTATATTTTGGTAAATACTGAAATATACAGGATGGCCCAAAAGTCACCACATCATTTTAAAATAGAATAACTTTTTCATTTCGTAATAATTCATTTTTATTCTTTCATAAACAGAAAACACACTTCTTGTAGTTTTGAAAATGACATCCTTTAAATAACCACCATTTTGCGCTTCACACTGACGCGCTCTTTCTAAAGCGTGAATCATCATCTGTCATAATTTTTCTTGGCTTATTCCTTCAATTTCTGCACGGAAGTTGGCCTTGAAATACATTATCTTTCAAATACCCCCACAGAAAAGTCTGGAGCAGTTAATTTTAAACTACGAAGTATAATTTGTTTATAGGTAGATTTCTAACCCCAAAATTACGAGTGTATGTTCTTTGCGTTATCAGCCATGAATTTCTCCATAATTAATTTCCAAGGATAACGCTTTAATATTTAATTGCAGAAATTTATTTGAATTTTAAATGGTGTTGTGACTTTTGGGTCACCTGTATAATCGTGTTGGTTAAAATAAAATAGAAGATACGTACATAATTTATATTCAATATAAATAACTAAAATATAAAATCTTTAACATGCTTGTTTACTATTTACACTCGCTGCTCTATATAACGACCGACGGGCAAATCACTCTTTATAGCGACTGTTTTCCTAGCGCGAAATTTAACATTAATTTTCATGGGGCGATAACATGTCGTTATATAGAGCGCTTGTAAAACCGATGCCGTCGTTATATAGAGCGGTGAGTGTAGTCAATCGGCTTAAAAATATTTTAACTCTTCGTTAATTTAGTATTTGTATTAATTGTTTAATTGCTCAAGTAATAAAATTTATTATTTTTTAATTTTTAAGACGCTATTAAAAATTTCCACGAAGCAAACAATCTTTTTAATTAAGACTGAAAATTTTAGCGTAGTCGATATTATATATACTGTATAAATTCTAAATGTAAAAAAAAATATTTTCGTTTATTTAAATTTGAATATTGAAATTTTTTTTTTTTAATTAAAACTTGTCAAAAAATTAAAGGAATTTTTTATTTTCCTATAAAATAATATTCAGATTGACGTAACTTTGGTAAAAATTACGGCAACGGAATTTTACAAAAAGGAAATTAAAGCTTGAAACCTCTACTTTATATTTCATTAAAAAAAATATATTTTCGTTTACATCTTAAAAAGTTACAGGCCAATATAGAGGGGTTCGGAAATTTTTGAAATTTTTCGCGCACCTTTTATTTGCTTATAACTTTTTTTGACGTTAATGGAAATATAATTTTTTAAGGAATCTTAAAAAATAGATTTCAAGCTTTAATTTCTTTTTTGAAAAATTTAATTTTGATCATTTTTATTTGAATATTGCATTTTTTTTGATAAGTTTATCGTGTATATATTTTTCGTAAAGAACAATTAAAATTCAGTTACCAAAAATCAGAAGTATTTTTATAAAGATTTTATATCACGTCTGACATAAGTTTTTTAATATAATCTTAACTAAAATGTATTTTAAGTTCGTTTTTTTTACGTAAATAACTTCCTCTACATTCTCGATTCATTGTTATAAAAAAACTACAGTGTTTTTCAAAAAGAATTTTAATATATTGTATGTTAATAAAGAACAATTTTTAGAAGTACTACTCGTAAATCATTAGTAATTCTTGTTATAGAAGTTAATTCATTAAAAATATTTCTAAATAAATTTTTGTAAAGATCACATCGAAAATAAGAAAAATGACTTCAAAGAATACGGCTACGTAATCCAATGCAAGTAAATAAAAAAACACTTTCAATTGTAAGTTTTTTTTAAATCGACTATTGTGAATTGAAGATATTGCAAATAATTAACTTAAAACTCTTCGCAATTACATATACCGTGTATTAATTTGAAAATTTACAACTGGAAAAAAGGTTAATTGGTTTTGAAAAGGAAAACAAAATGATTTCATTGGTGGAAGTTTTTTTTAGGTTAAATGGGTGTAAAAAAACGGCTTTTGTTTTGAAATATTTTTTGTATGACTTCAATTTTTCAAAATAAAAACGTATTTCTATTTAACCTTGAAACCACCCATCAAATTAAAAACCAGTGACGCCATTTTGTTTTTACCTCAAAACAAAATGGCTTATTTTTTCATTGTTGAAATTTTTAAAAATGAGTTACAAAGGTGACATAACCTTACATTATGGCCATGTATGTATAAATATATATTTTTCTTAATATTTAATACATTCTTACATGCGTGCTCATTATTTGAATGGATTGTTGGAATTTGTTAATAATTTGAGAATTGTAGTTTTGTATAAAGTAATATTAGATGAAAGAATGTGATGTATAAAAATAATGTATGAATGTGTTAAATATTCGGTAAATGATAATTTAAAAAAAAAAAGGATTAACTTCTATATTTATTATATTGATGATTCTTACAGAATTTAATTTCTTGATAAAGTGAACTACTTTATTATTTGTTATCCTACATGTTTATGAATAAAATATCTATATTCAGATGTTTTCAGTGATCGATAATATAATTTGGTCTACTGTGTAAATAGCGTAATTCAAAATATTAGTTAGCATTTGATATTAATACAAAAAAAATATATAAAATAATTGAAATAAATTTATTGTACGTCGTGTATACATATTTGACAATATTTGATGTAATTTTTGTCGGGTGCTGATTATTTTTCTGTCTGTATTATTGTTGACTATATTAATATCTTAAGGGGGTTTTCTGCCAAAGCAAAAACAAAACTTGAACAAAAAGAACACAACAGTTGCTATTTTGTTTCTGGAAAACCGGGAAAAGTCAGGGAATTTTTATAAAAATGCAAAGTCACACAAATTCTCGCAAATATTTAAAGAGTGACGTTTTTTGTTTTATTTTTTAGGTTTTTTATCTAAATTTTTTAAATAAAAAACAGGGAAAAACGGTAAAAATTCTCCTGGAAAACCGGGAAAAGTCAGAGAAATTTGTTCCAGAGAAATACTGGTCACCCTGTCTTAACTTTGTGTACTAATGTCAAAACCTCTAACTTTCATTAAATTTTTTAACACTATCCATTTTCACGGCTAAACCGCTGAATCGATCTTGATGAAATTTGACAGGGAGATAGCTTGCATCCTGAGGAAGGATATATGCTACTTATATATTATCCTGAAAAATGTATTAGATCCAAAAAAAAATGAGCATAAATGACATTTGTACAAGTGACCTGTTTTATTGGTTATAACAGAAATCTACTTTACCAGAGGTATATAAAGACAAGGTAGCCTGGTAAGCTCCTTGACCAATCAGCGTTAGCGCGAGAATTGACGCCACCACGAAGATATATTCAAATGGAATAAATGTATAATTGAATATAAATTACAAAAAATTACTTTATTTATTGTTGTTTTCGTATTTTTGATATTTTATCAACACATACCATCAAAGAAGTATAAATTCGACATTGCAAAATCATTAAAAGATGCCAGAATCACAGAACGTATTGCCAACTTAAGAATAGTAAATATGACGTTTCCCGAGAAATTGTCTGAAACAGCTTCTTTATTATTTTGCAATGTCGAATTTGTACTTCTTTGATGGTGTATTGATAAAATATCAAAAATACGTAATCAAGAATAAATAAAGTAATTTTTTGTAATTTATATTCAATTATACATTTATGCCATTTGAATATCTCTTCGTGGTGACGTCAATTCCCGCGCTAACGCTGATTGGTCAAGGAGCTTACCAGGCTACCTTGTACTTTACCTACCTGACTTTCTTCTTTTTCTTCTCTATGGATGACAGTTCCTACCTAACCTAAATTCTATACAAATTTTGATTCATCAATTAATGGAATTGTTTTTAAATACCTTTTTGTTTTTTGACAGAGTTTTTGTTTTGTTGCTTTGGTGGGGAACAACCTATACTTGTGAGATTGTATGACAGATTTGAAGAACAGTAGACCAAAGCAGTGTTTTTTTTTTTTTTTGTTAATCGGCACAGGATATTCAAAATGTTGATTTTTTAGTCAGGAAAACGCTTGTTTTAAGTTAAACGGTTTTTATATACTTTATAATGTATGAGGGTATTTGACTTTTTTAGTTTGATAAGATGTATATATTTATGTAATCACATTAGATCTAAATTTAAGTTTTCCTGTTTTGTTTCGCACAAAGTGTGGTTTATATAATACGTGGGATCGAGAGGAGAGCGAGCGGCTATCGTATTTAACGGTGCCGCACACTGATTGTTGAAGCGTTGTCTGATGAAATGGCAAACCGCGCTAACTCCTTGAATTTTCTGGAATATTTTGTGCCTTTAAATAATTTGTGTAGCTTGATGACATTGTTGCACTAGAATAACTGCAGCCGTGTGATCGATACGTATCGAGGGGTTAGTGTGTAAGATTTAATAAAAACGCACGTCTGTGAACACGCGCATGTACAACAAAACCGAACGGTTTTGGTGGTTTGATGTCACAGCGGTGCGCCGTAATTTGACCAAATCATCTGTGAGGATAAGTGTGCATATAATATATAAAATGTATCATATGATTATAATATATTTCATTCTAATATATTTTAATATTTGTTATTTAGAAAAAGTAATGCATTATTATAAACGGGGATGTTATTTTTTAAGCATTGCATAAACTCCTGCTAGTTTTCTGCTGTTCCGTGATTTGTATAAAGAATATATACATATAGTGGTTTTTTGATTGGTATTCCAGATAATATTACCCGTTTTTATTATTATTATTTATATTTTTCACATGTATCTTTACGTTTGCATTTATGATTTTGATGAATGGCTTAAAACTAAATGGATTATACTATTTATGAATTAATAAATCATTTTTCTTTTATCTGTCCTCATCATTTCTTATTATATTTAACTGGAAACACACCGAATAGTTTGGTTTTAATAATATTTGTTGACATGTTGACTGTACTACGCCAGCTAGCTAGTATATCATTCGGGTTGTACTGTTTGGAAAACATGATGGAAATACAATTTTAAAGACTGTTTTCTATTAGATCGATAGAAAAGGTAGTGAATATTAGTGATTAGAGATTGTTAAATAGAAATATTTTAAACAGAGGCTGAAATGTTATTTATTGATTTTATGATTTGAATCGACTCAAAAAGTCATAGATAAAAGTTATTTAAAGAGAAAAAAGATAGTGACCTTAGTTGACCTTGAAGTATCCAGAAGATCAGTCCAAGGACAATTTAAAAAAAATGAAACAAACATATTTTATTCTTATCTATTTTCAGAATTGCATATCAAAGTCAATATTGAATTTATTCCATCAAAAATTCAGTAAACATGTTTACATTAAAATTTTAAAACTGAAAATGAAGGTCGAATATAAAATAATTGCTTTCATTATTTTAAAGAATAATATGCCAATACTGCCGTGCTAAGCACAAAAGCGGTATCTCAAAAAAAATCGTGAAGTTGATTTTTATGGCATCGAATAGCTTAAAAAAAATACGAATCCAATGAACTAAGCCAAATAGCGGTATCTTATTTAAAACATATGAAAAAACCCTTAAGAAAGTTTTCCCTATCTCAGTTTTACTTGAAAATCACTAAGAGAATTAGAGGTATATCAATAATACGTAGGCGAATAGCCGTATATTTTGATACCGCCAAAATTCCCAATATAAATAAAAAAAAAACAATCTGTAAAGTAAAAATAAAACCATTTTAACAAAATTTTGATTTTCTCGAAACTCGCTTTTACTAAGATACCGCTTTTGTGCTTAGCACGGCAGAATATTGATCTTAAACAGCGCCGTAACTACCTAAAACAATGTAAAAAAAGTTACAATAAATAGTTAGGTGTTAGCGAAAAAAAAAGTAATTACAATTAATAGCACTTAAATTAGGTAACAATGAAAAAAAAAAGGGTCTTCAGTTCTTATTTTGTGGGGCCCCCTCACACATACTCTGCTCCGGGGCCTCCGAGCTTTTAGTTACGGCACTGACCTTAAAATGACCTCAAGATCAGCCAAGGATATCAGCTTTTGTTCCCCGAATAACTTTTGTTTGAAACATTTTTGCCTATGAGTTTTATAAAAAGATGAATTCTGTATAATATATTTATAGTATATCTTTCACGTATTAGTAAAAAAATTAATAAAAATAATAGAAAAATACACATAGAAATTTTCATGACATTTTCAAAATCGTTTGAAGTTTTTGTTACTATTAAATTAAAGAATTATTAGATTAATTATTTTAATTGTAGTGAGTAAGAAATAACAGTCAATGTGTTTAATATAATAATATACAAGTGTTTTTTTTTATTTTTCTGACGTATATGCTCATATTAACATTTTTTTTGAACGAATAACAAATAAATATAATTAACAGAAATTAATCTAATTAACTGTCCAGTGGGTTTGCCAGTTTAAAATGCTCTTATTTTAATTGTTGAATAAAATATGAAAATCGTATTTTAATTGTTGAATAAAATATGAAAATCGTATTTTAATTGTTGAATTAAAATATGAGCAATTATATATCATTTTTTAAAACATGTGCTTCCATTAATTATGTCCCAATCTATTTGTAAGTTCATAATAAAAATAGTTGTTCTTTGTGTTTAAACATTATCTGTAACTATACAAAGTGTATTCAAAAACTTTGACCATGAAAATAAATGCCAAATACACACTAGAGGTCGGAAAACTGTGCGGAAGCTCCTACGATAGTACTTTCCATCGATTAAACAATGTGATCACGTGTGAATTGTATTATTTGTCGTGTCTAGATTAAGATGTGCTCCTTGGTGTCAAATACTTGAGTGGGAGTGAACATTACATACATATATATATATATATATATATTAATAATTAACATGGATATATACATATAAATATTAATCTATAAGAAGTGTATATTTAGCTATTTTTGTGTGGGAATTTATGTATATATGTTAATTTTGGGGTTTTAATCAGGATCTATATTTTTACTGAATTAGTCAAATTTGCAGTAAAAGGAATTTATGTTTTAGTGGCTGGTTTTATTTAATATATACCGGGTGAGTTTTTTAACTTGAGACTGCTTAATATCTAGAAAAATATTAATTTTTACGGAAAATGTTTGGTACAAAAGTTTCAGGATTTGGAGGGGCAAAACCAATGGAGGTAACAATTTTGATCTTGAGTGGAAGTGTTAAGATCATTTTGGGGTCAACTAAATTTTTTCAAATGGAAATTATTTCTTTTTTTACATTAAAAAAAATTTTTTTGCCTTCGAAAATTTTGAAATAATTGTACAAGATGTTTAAAGAAAATATAGATTATAAAAAATGATAAAAAAAACATTCAAATTAATTTTCTAATCTGCATTTTTTTTCTTAAAGATCTTGTATAATTATTTCAAAATTTTGGAAGGCAAAAAAAAATTTTTTTTTAATGAAAAAAGGAAAAATAAATGACCTTAAAATTGAAGTTTTTTTAAAAACTTTTTAGACAAAAGTTGTTCCCTTATTTCTGCTAATTACGAATCTCCAAAAAAAAAAAAAGGTTTCCATTTGAAAAAATTTTGTTGACCCCAAAATGACCTTAAAACTTCCACTCAAGATCAAAATTGTTACCTCCATTGGTTTTGCCCCTCCAAATCCTGAAACTTTTGTACCAAACATTTTCCATAAAAATCCATAGTTTTTCAGATATTAAGCAGTCTCAAGTTAAAAAACTCACCCGGTATATGCCAAAACATTTATGTTCAATTGATAGGTATTTAACCCTTAGCTGCTCCACTTCTCTAGAATAACATACCTGCCACACTGAGGTCACCTCGTACCCCAGACACTAAAATGGTAACTGCTCCAATCGGTTATTTAAAAAAATATTTAAAAAATTTAAAACCTTGTAAAATTTAAACAGCTTACATTGAAGTTGAAACAATGTGAGGCACCTGGTACCCCACAGAGGCAGCTAAGGGTTAAACATTTATATATTTATCAAATTAAAAAAAAGAATCAATCGTTTGTTCTATTATTTATTTTTTGTAGATTGAAATTTAATTTATTTTTGATCTCGTATCAATATAAAAAAAAATAGTAGTTTCTTTTACTGCAAATTGCATTTGAGCTGTGTACAGTTTTTACAGTGTCAATAGACGTGAACGTCGGTGTCATCGGACTGAACATCGTGCAACTTAAGAAAGAAATGCATATCGTGTAGTGCATTTTGTTTTTAATTTGGCAAGCTCGATGGTCAGATTGATCTTACACTGTTAAGACTGTTGTAATATATAAATATTTAAAAATATATAAAAATAATGAAATACACGAGTATATTAAAAAAAATCACAAGCTTTCATACAATAATGATACAAATGAGATATTGTAACATTTTATTGGAATAGTGCTTTCTTGCATTACATGTACTATATTTGTCCAACTAACATGGGTGTATTTTTATTTTTCAATTTGAATGAATGTCACAACTTGTATCGATTTAAAAAAATAATGCGACGCTTTTCAATCTTTACTTAATTAATGTTTCTACTCAATACAAACTGATTTTTTACTAAAATGATATCACAAAATTATGTCACTTTATATTATAATCAGAAAATACAATAGTACTAATTTTAAGGTTATATTTAATGGAAATAAATATTAATGTATTTATTTTTTTTACAAATTTCAGAATAGTATTTAATTATTTTGTGATATCATGTTAGGTTAGATATTAAAAGATGTAGACATGTTTTTATTTTGAAATATACTGTAAGTCGCTCATGTTGGAACCACTTATAAAAAAAAAACAATTATAAAAAAGGTGCTACTACTGTTGAAGCAGCCCCTATGTATTTGCATTGGTATGAGTTATAATTGCCATTGTTATAATGTACAGAAGAATAGGCCTTATTATGCGTGAAAAGGACACTGGAATACTGTTGATTTAGGTTGTTTTCTGTTGATTATTTGGTTGGAAATAAAGAAAATATAAAATTTCAATCTTATTTTATCTTTTCTATTTTATTCCTATAACTTTCTTCATACCTTTTGCTCAGGAACCTCTGAATCTACAATTAATACATTTCTACAGACAAATTGCATTGTTGAAGCTTCATAGGTTTCTATCTTTATGGGCTTGTATATATTGCTATTACTGCGCTGAATTTTGTTTTCAAATATTTAAGTAATTAAATTTACTCCTAGGCTTAAACATATTTTTGTTATGGGTTAGTAGAGAAGGTAAGTTGATGTAAAATACATTTATGTACATACAGCATTTTTATTGATTTAATAAAAATATTAGAGGATCGATTTGGATATTTTATTAACCTGTATTAATATTAGCATAAATACACAAAATAGTATAGTTACTCTACAAAAATATGTACCAATTATGTACAATAGGCATGATGCCCAGTGTCGGATTTACCAATAAGCAAAAGAAGCAACTGCTTAAAAAAAGTCATCAGTATTACAAATGGGGGCCTTTAGATGGTTAGTGCTTAGGGCATCACATTGGGTAAATCCGGCACTGATGATGCCAGTAACAAATTATTACTGAAATAATGAAATAGGTTCAAAAGATTATAAAAAATGTATTTATTTTTATATTAAAAGCGAGATTAATATAATTTTTGCTAAAATAAAAATGCAAAACACAGCAATCCACCATGTTAGATGAAACACCAATCAGAGCGAATGACGTCACGCATCAGTAAACGTCAAAAGTGATTAACTTTTATTTTAGACAAATATCAATTCCTCTTACAAGATTATTAGGTACATACCTATCTTATTTAAGAACTTATATACTTTGGAATTCATTTTTAACACACAAAATAATTAAATTATTGTCTAACTCTGATTGTTTGATTATTGTTGGCAAGGAGTGTGACGTCACAACTCTGAAATGTAACCTACGAGCGTTTTGGTGTCAAATTCAAAATTCGTTTTAAAAGAGTCAATTTTTACGATAAAACCTTTATTTTTGGCAACAATAAATATTTTTCTGGAAATAGGAGACACGTAAGATTATTATAGAATAGTTTTTTTTTAAATTAGTCATGCCTGTTACTATAATTAATACCTAACGTTTAGGTCAAATTAAATTATACCACCATCTATTCAATTTTGAAATAGAGTTACTAAAAAAAAGATGAGAAAAGTGTTACTAATAAAATCAAAATAAACATTTAATACTTACATACTGTAGTTCGTTCCTGTAATATTTTTTGGGAGAATTTTAAATTAAAACAAAATATAAAAATAATATTATTTAATTTCTTGATGAAAGTATACAAATTCTTAATGATTTTTTACATTTTGTTAAACGCTTAATAACTAGATCCGTTTTTTGATTCATTTCAGCCTTTTTAATTTTTTCAACCGATGTCTCAAATATTGATTTAAAAAAACGCCATTGCATTGAATCCATATTTTTAGATAACGACAATGCTTTATTTTCTTTCCGAAGTTTTTCTTCTTTCTTTACGAACTTTTTTAAGCCGAGAAGACTATCTATCTGTTTTAAATCCGACAACTTATGTTTATTTTTTATTTTCTTTTCTTTTTTATCTTCGACGTATACTTCACCTATATCATCTATAGTATTTTTTAAATTCAACACAGTTTTAATATTACAATTTTTTTCTAATTCGTCAGTTACGATTTCAATATTTTCTTCTTCGGAACTTTCGATTAAACTAAATATTTTTTCATTTTTAACTAAATTTAAATTAGAGTTTTCTTTAGTTATCCAATCCACATTTAACCATACGTTTAAATCTTGAGGAAATTGATAATTTTCAGGCAACCAAGATAATCCAGATAATTGTAAAATTTTATGATATTTTAATAATTCATAATATGAATAACATATTTTAATTGTTAAATGTTTTAATAATACCCATATTCTGCTAACGATACCATAAACTATTATTGCTACGTGCCAAAATTGGCCTGTTTTTAACCGTGCATTTAAATAGAATGCACATAATTCTGATAAACTAATTATTTTACATAACAATTTTAAAAATGCTTGTAAACGTACTAAAACATATTCTAACATTTGACGGCTTGGTAAGTAGCGTTCATTATCGTCTTCATTATCGATATATACAGAATTTGAAAAGGTACTTATATCGTGTATAATATCTGTATTTAGATAATGGCGTAAACACTTATTTATTTGTTCTATTATTTTTAAACACTTATCGCTTCTGAATTTATGTTTCATTCGGTATATAAATCGAGATAAAAGGGCGGCTTCGTGGTGTAATAATTTTTGTTTCTGTAATGAATCGAGCGAATCTTGTAAGATGTTTTGTAATTTTGTGATTTCTGTAAGAATACAAAGTATAAGTAAAGGACTAAGTACACAAATTTTTGAAAATTAAAATATATAACCTACCATTTTTATTAATATTATATACTTTTGCTGAATTAATAGGTGGCTTATTTAAGTCGGATCTATTCCAAAATTCACACATGTTAAATTTAAGATAAGAATTAATGTAAATATTATATTTATTAATTTAAATAAGATATTTAATGGATATTATGACAGATGCTCTAAAATAGTAAGGTTAAGCTGGTTAAAGAACCACGTGGACATTTATAAAATTTGACATTCATTCATATGCACTCGTCTGATATTCAGACCTTGCAGAAAACTGTAAAATTTAATTACCGTAAGTATGAATTTATACATATAAAGAAGGTAAGTGATAATGAAATATTACGATGCTTTTTACTTGTGTAGATAAACAAGTAAAAAATAATACTAAAAAACATCTATGTAGATAAATAGATGTACTAAATTGATATACTCAGAATGGCTTCTGAAAAGAATTTAAATTACATGTGGCGCGCGCCATCTATCAGGAAAGGTTTGAACTAACACGAATGTCGATGGAATATTTTTGTTCTGTGGTCGGGTTGGCTTCTGAAAAAATTATTGATATTCATAATTTACATGTTGCGACATCTAGCGGCGAAATATTGAACTAACAATTTTATTCAGAATAGAGTTCTACTCAACGGTTTTGATAGTTCAAACTTTTACCGCTAGATGTCGCTACATGTAAATTTAACATTTGTATATTTTTTTCGGAAGCCATTCTGACTAATTCGGAGACCGATATCGTATTTATTCGATTATTAGAGAATGGATGTAAAATCTGGTATTATTTATGGTATCAGCGTATCCTTTTACACACGATAACGTATATAATACTTTCGAAATAAAAAAGGGTGTATTAATTTTTGTACTAAAAAACACACCCTTTTCGAATTTGAAAATAATAGACACACTAATATATGTAATAGGAGTCGCTGTTATAATAAATTCAATCAGATTTTAAATTAATTCAACGGTTACTGTTAAACCAAAGAGAAGAGACACATTATTTACCTAAATCACATGCAATAATTCAGGGGGCAAACAGTTCGAATGAATCTTTTTATGCACGTTTTTGGATTTAACAAAAAATTTGACTTAGTCGGAATGGCTTCAGAAAAAAATTATATTAAAATTTTAAAGTTACATATGGTGCCATCTATCGGAAATTTACTTAACTAGACAAAAAACACCTCAACCATATTTCCAATATTTCGTGAAAAAGATTTTTATATGTGGTGGAGGCGCCGTCATCTGACGTCATCAGATAATTTTTTTTTCTGTCGAGTTAGCCACGCTATCGTATGTATTACAGCATGCTGATTCCAAATATGTTAATAAAAAGTTGTGCTCAGACCGCTATAACCGTTTTTTATCAATTTTTCTAAGAAAAATCGCTATAACTTTTGAACCCTTCAAAGAATTTTGCAACTGACACGAAAAGTCGAATCAGCGTAACCCTTTACATACGATAACGTGTCTAATTATTCGAAAATCGAAAAAAGTTTTTTTCGGTCAAAAAAGAAGCAAGGGGTTTACCTTGTTTCTTTTTTGAGAAAATATTTTTTTGTCGAGTTAGAGACGCTATCGTATGTATTAGGACACATTGATACCCAATATGCCCATCAAAAGTTGCACTCGGATCATTAACATGGTTTTTTATCAACTTTTGTCTTTAAAAAAATCATGAAAATTTGAACCAGTGAATTAATTTAAAATCTGACATCATTTTTGATATCAAGGTGTCCGTTTACATACAATAGCGTCTTTATTATTTTCAAATTCGAAAAGGGGGTGTTTTTCATTACACTAACTGACACCCCCTTTTCGAATTTGAAAATAATAAAGACGTCATTGTATGTAAAAGGACACCTTGATATCAAAAATGATATCAGATTTTAAATAATTCACTGGTTCAAATTTTCATGATTTTTTTAAAGACAAAAGTTGATAAAAAACCATGTTAACGATCCGAGCGCAACTTTTGATGGGCATATTGGTTATCAGGGTGCCCTAATACATACGATAGCGGCTCTAACTCGACCAAAAAATATTTTCTCAAAAAAGAAACAAGGTAAACCCCTTCCTTCTTTTTTGACCGAAAAAAACTTTTTTCGATTTTCGTATAATTAGACACGTTATCGTATGTAAAGGGATACGCTGATTCGACTTTTTGTGTCAGTTGTTAAATTCATCAAAGGGTTCAAAAGTTATAGCGATTTTTCTACGAAAAATTGGTAAAAAACGGTTATAGCGGTCTGAGCACAACTTTTTATTAACATATTTGGAATCAGCATGCTGTAATACATACGATAGCGTGCCTAACTTGACGGAAAAAAAAATTATGCGATGACGTCAGATGACGGCGCCTTCGCCATGTATAAAAATCTTTTTCAAGAAATATTGGAAATATGGTGGAGGTGTTTTTCGTCTAGTTTTTTTTCTGAAGCCATTCCGACTAAGTCAATTTTATGTTGAATCAAAAAACTCGAACTGTTTGCCCTCTGAATTATTGCATGTGATTTAGATAAATAATGTGTCTCATCTCTTTGATTTAACAATAAGTTTTTACTTTAAAAAAAATTAAAATTATTGAAACAAAATAATAAAAATTTTAATATATAAAACTAGACTTTATAACGATGTATAACTTATGTTATATGCCTCCAAACATGAGACGTATTTTATACTGTAAATGAAACAGTATACAAATGCAGTAGACAGCCTATATTTCATATACACCTGTCTAACATTGCACTAAAGTTAAGCAGCATCATGATAAGACATATATTGGATGGGTGACCGGCCGGGGGGCGGCTTTTTTATTATTCTATTTGGGAAAACGTTATATGTATTAAAGTAAAGGGTCTCTACATTGAACTTTATGAAGTAATGAATGTGTACTGACACCGCAGCGTGGGCGTGGGAAAATAATTGTGTATATGTGGCGCTTACAAAAATATACTAATTACAAGTAAAATACCTCAAATAATTCACGGTAGTGGGAGGGGGCACTTCAAGCGCCGGGGCGCCTGGGAAAGACTCACGCATATTTGTGGAATGCCCTGGTGCCTATAGTGTGGGAGAATACTACACTGTTGTGATACCACAATATTTAATATACATGCTGGGTATTTGACGGTAGGAATCGTGAATCGTGCCGTCATATCCCTCGGCGAGGGGGCAACATTTGCAAACTTAATTGAAACAACAAGGTCTCTATTATATTTAGTTGTAGTTATCATGAATAAAAATTAAAATCGTTTAGCAATTCGTTAATAAATTTTTCTAATTGTTGAAGGGTCATTACATTTTTTTTATGAAATGAATAAAAATTACGTTGATTCATTTTACTTTTAACTTGCATAGAGAAGTGAATTAACTCACTTGAATTTGATTTAAAAAACCTAGTGATTTTAATAATTAATTTTAACCCTGATTGCGTACTATTGGAAGCAGGGCTGAACTACATTGACAATTTTTTAAATGGCCTACGTCTGAAAATTCATTGTCTTAGTCGGAATGGCTTCAGAAAAAAATATTAAAATTTTAATGTTACATGTGGTGCCATCTATCGGTAAATTTACTTAACTAGACAAAAAACACCTCAACCATATTTCCAATATTTCTTGAAAAAGATTTTTATATGTGGTGGAGGCGCCGTCATCTGACGTCATCATATAATTTTTTTTTCTGTCGAGTTAGGCACGCTATCGTATGTATTACAGCATGCTGATTCCAAATATGTTAATAAAAAGTTGTGCTCAGACCGCTATAACCGTTTTTTATCAATTTTTCTAAGAAAAATCGCTATAACTTTTGAACCCTTCAAAGAATTTTGCAACTGACACGAAAAGTCGAATCGGCGTATCCATTTACATACGATAACGTGTCTAATTATTCGAAAATCGAAAAAAGTTTTTTTCGGTCAAAAAAGAAGCAAGGGGTTTACCTTGTTTCTTTTTTGAGAAAATATTTTTTGGTCGAGTTAGAGCCGCTATCGTATGTATTAGGGCACCCTGATAACCAATATGCCCATCAAAAGTTGTGCTCGGATCGTTAACATGGTTTTTTATCAATTTTGTATTAAAAAATTTCATGAAAATTTGAACCAGTGAATTAATTTAAAATCTGTTATCATTTATGATAACAGGGTGTCCTTTTACATACAACGGCGTCTTTATTATTTTCAAATTCAAAAAGGGGGTGTTTTTCATTACAATAATTGACACACCCTTTTCGAGTTTGAAAGTTTTAAATACGCCATTGTATGTAAAAGGACACCCTGATATCATAAATGATAATCGATTTTAAATTAATTCACTGGTTAAAAATTTCGGCAATTTTTTGAAAACAAATGTTGATAAAAAACCATGTTAATGATCCGAGCGCAACTTTTGATGGGCATATTGGGTATTAGGATACCCTAATACATACGGTAGCGTCTCTAACTCGACCAAAAAAAAAATTCTCAAAAAAGAAACAAGGTAAACCCCTTGCTTCTTTTTTGGTCGAAAAAAACTTTTTTCGATTTTCGATTAATTAGACACGTTATCGTATGTAAAGGGTTACGCTGATTCGACTTTTCGTGTCAGTTCCTAAATTCATCAAACGGTTCAAAAGTTATGGCGATTTTTCTAAGGAAAATTGATAAAAAACGGTTATAGCGGTCTGAGCACAACTTTTTATTAATATATTTGGAATCAGCATGCTGTAATACATACGATAGCGTGCCTAACTCATCAGAAAAAAAAATTATGCGATGACGTCAGATGACGGCGCCTTCACCATGTATAAAAATCTTTTTCGAGAAATATTGTAAATATGGTGGAGGTGTTTTCTGTCTAGTTTTTTTCTGAAGTAAACTAAGTCAAAATTTTTGTTGAATCCAAAAACGTCAATAAAAGATTTATTCGAACTGTTTGCCCTCTCTGTATTATTGCATGTGTTTTAAATAAATACTGTGTCTCTTCTCTTTGGTTTAACAATAAGCTTTTACTTTAAAAAAATATGTTTAAATACATATATATAAAACCACCATATATAAAAATGTCATGTAAATTTGAACCGGTGAATTAATTTATAATCTGATAACATTTATGATAACAGCGTCTCCTCTTACATACATTGGTGTGTCTATTACTTTCAAATTCAAAAGGGTGTGTTTTTTAGTACAAAAATCATTACACCCATTTTTATTTCGAAAGTATTATACACGTCAACGTTTGTAAAGGGATATGCAGATACCATAAATAATACCAGATTTTACATCCATTCTCTAATAATCGAATAAATACGATATCGGTCTACGATTTAGTCAGAATGGCTTCCGAAAAATATATAGAAATTTTAAATCCATATGTTATGACATCTACCGGGGAAAGTTTGAACTATTAACAACTTTGAGTAGAAATCTCTTATGAATAAAATTGTTAGTTCATCCTTTCTCCGCTAGATATCGCAACACGTAAATTATGCCGGTAATGCAGAAGTCTGTAATTATTGATACTGTATTTTATCAATGTAATTTATGCAATTTAATTTTATGTTTATTTACATATACACATTTGTTAAGTGATTGAATTTATAATATCTTTTTATCTACATAGATTCTCTATATAGTTTTTTATTACCTGTCTATCTACACAGGTATTAAGTATTATACTATATATTGAAATTACTCACCTTCTAATTATAAATATTATTGATGCACCTACTGCATACGTTAAAGGTGCAGACACATTATTTATCTAAAATACAGAGAGGGCAAACAGTTCGAATAAATCTTTTATGCACGTTTTTGGATTCAACAAAAAATTTGACTTAGTCGGAATGGCTTCAGAAAAAAACTAGACGAAAAACACCTCAACCATATTTCCAATATTTCTTGAAAAAGATTTTTATACATGGCGAAGGCGCCGTCATCTGACGTCATCGCATAATTTTTTTTTCCGTCAAGTTAGGCACGCTATCGTATGTATTACAGCATGCTGATTCCAAATATGTTAATAAAAACGTGTGCTTAGGCCGTTATAACCGTTTTTTATCAATTTTTCGACGTAAAATCGCTATAACTTTTGAACCCTTTAATGAATTTTGCAACTGACACGAAAAGTCGAATCAGCGTATCCCTTTACATACGATAACGTGTCTAATTATACGAAAATCGAAAAAAGTTTTTTTCGGTCAAAAAAGAAGGAAGGCTATTACCTTGGTTTTTTTTGTGAATTTTTTTTTTGTGTCGAGTTAGAGACGCTATCGTATGTATTAGGGCACCCTGATACCCAATATGCCCATCAAAAGTTGCGCTCGGATCGTAAACATGGTTTTTTATAAACTTTTGTTTTCAAAAAATTGTCGAAATTTTTATCCAGTGTATTAATTTAAAATCTAATATCATTTATGATATCAGGGTGTCCTTTTACATACAATGGCGTATTTATTACTTTCAAATTAAAAAAGGGTGTGTCAATTAGTGTAATGAAAAACACCCCCTTTTCGAATTTGAAAATAATAAAGACGCCATTGTATGTAAAAGGACACCTTGATATCAAAAATAATATCAGATTTTAAATTAATTTACTGGTTCAAATTTTCATGAAATTTTTTAAGACAAAAGTTGATAAAAAACCATGTTAGCGATCCGAGTGTAACTTTTGATGGGCATATTGGGTATCAGGGTGCCCTAATACATACGATAGCGTCTCTAACTCGACCAAAAAAAAAATTCTCAAAAAAGAAACAAGGTAAACCCCTTGCTTGTTTTTTGACCGAAAAAAACTTTTTTCGATTTTTGATTAATTAGACACGTTATCGTATGTAAAGGGATACGCTGATTCGACTTTTCGTGTCAGTTGCAAAATTCTTTGAAGGGTTCAAAAGTTATAGCAATTTTTCTACGAAAAATTGATAAAAAACGGTTATAGCAGTCTGAGCACAACTTTTTATTAACATATTTGGAATCAGCATGCTGTAATACATACGATAGCGTGGCTAACTCGACAGAAAAAAAAATTATCTGATGACGTCAGATGACGGCGCCTCCACCACATATAAAAATCTTTTTCAAGAAATATTGGAAATATGGTTGAGGTGTTTTTTGTCTATTTAAGTAAATTTACCGATAGATGGCACCATATGTAACTTTAAAATTTTAATATTTTTTTCTGAAGCGATTCCGACTAAGACAAAAAAATTGTCTAGTTAGAAACACTTTCGTATGTAATAGAACATAATGAATCCAAAATTGTTTGTATAAACAATCTAATTGTTTTTATAGGGTAAGTTAAGCTAGTAATCGTTATAACGTGGTAAATAAGTAGGTACCGTAAGTATAAATAATTTATATAAAGAAGGTAAGTGATAATGAAATATTACAATGCTTTTTACTTGTGTAGATAACCAAGTGAAAAAAACAAACGAATAAAATACATCTACATATGTAGATAAATAGATGTAATAAATTCAATAACAAAAAAATTTGGCCATAAAATGGCTTATGAAAAGAATTTAATTTTTGTTTCAAGTGGCGCCGTCTATCAGGAAAGGCTTGAACTAACACAAACGTCGTTGGAAAAAATATCTTTATTCTGTGGTCGGAATGGCTTCTGAATTAATTATTAAAATTCATAACTTACGTGTTGTGACATCTAGTGGGGAAAGGCCGAACTAATAATTTTATTCAGAATAGATTTCTACTCTAATTTCATGTGGATTTAGAATTTATATATTTTTTCGGAAGCCATTCTGACTAAATCGTAGACCGATATCGTATTTATTCAAATATTAGAGATTGGATGTAGAATATGGTATCAGCGTATCCCTTTACATACGATGACGTGTATAATACTTTCGAAATCAAAAAGGATGTATTAATTTTTGTACTAAAAAACACACCTTTTTGGAATTTAAAAGTAGTAGACACACCATTGTATGTAAGAGGAGACGCTGTTATCATAAATGTTATCAGATTTTTAATTAATTCACAGGTTCAAATTTACATGATATTTTTATATATAGTGATTTTTTATATATTTAAAAATATTTTTTTAAAGTAAAAGCCTATTGTTTAACCAAAGAGAAGAGACACATTATTTATTTAAAACACATACAATAATACAGAGAGGGCAAACAGTTCGAATAAATATTTTCAACAAAAAATTTGACTTAGTCGGAATGGCTTCAGAAAAAAACTAGACGAAAAACACCTCAACCATATTTCCAATATTTCTTGAAAAAGATTTTTATACATGGCGAAGGCGCCGTCATCTGACGTCATCGCATAATTTTTTTTTCCGTCAAGTTAGGCACGCTATCGTATGTATTACAGCATGCTGATTCCAAATATGTTAATAAAAAGTTGTGCTCAGACCGCTATAACCGTTTTTTACCAATTTTTCGTAGAAAAATCGCTATAACTTTTGAACCCTTTAATGAATTTAACAACTGACACGAAAAGTCGAATCAGCGTATCCCTTTACATACGATAACGTGTCTAATTATACGAAAATCGAAAAAAGTTTTTTTCGGTCAAAAAAGAAGGTAAACCCCTTGCTTCTTTTTTGACCGAAAAAAACTTTTTTCGATTTTCGAATAATTAGACACGTTATCGTATGTAAATGGATACGCCGATTCGACTTTTCGTGTCAGTTGCAAAATTCTTTGAAGGGTTCAAAAGTTATAGCGATTTTTCTTAGAAAAATTGATAAAAAACGGTTATAGCGGTCTGAGCACAACTTTTTATTAACATATTTGGAATCAGCATGCTGTAATACATACGATAGCGTGCCTAACTCGACAGAAAAAAAAATTATATGATGACGTCAGATGACGGCGCCTCCACCACATATAAAAATCTTTTTCAAGAAATATTGGAAATATGGTTGAGGTGTTTTTTGTCTAGTTAAGTAAATTTACCGATAGATGGCACCACATGTAACATTAAAATTTTAATATTTTTTTCTGAAGCCATTCCGACTAAGACAATGAATTTTCAGACGTAGGCCATTTAAAAAATTGTCAATGTAGTTCAGCCCTGCTTCCAATAGTACGCAATCAGGGTTAAAATTAATTATTAAAATCACTAGGTTTTTTAAATCAAATTCAAGTGAGTTAATTCACTTCTCTATGCAAGTTAAAAGTAAAATGAATCAACGTAATTTTTATTCATTTCATAAAAAAAATGTAATGACCCTTCAACAATTAGAAAAATTTATTAACGAATTGCTAAACGATTTTAATTTTTATTCATGATAACTACAACTAAATATAATAGAGACCTTGTTGTTTCAATTAAGTTTGCAAATGTTGCCCCCTCGCCGAGGGATATGACGGCACGATTCACGATTCCTACCGTCAAATACCCAGCATGTATATTAAATATTGTGGTATCACAACAGTGTAGTATTCTCCCACACTATAGGCACCAGGGCATTCCACAAATATGCGTGAGTCTTTCCCAGGCGCCCCGGCGCTTGAAGTGCCCCCTCCCACTACCGTGAATTATTTGAGGTATTTTACTTGTAATTAGTATATTTTTGTAAGCGCCACATATACACAATTATTTTCCCACGCCCACGCTGCGGTGTCAGTACACATTCATTACTTCATAAAGTTCAATGTAGAGACCCTTTACTTTAATACATATAACGTTTTCCCAAATAGAATAATAAAAAAGCCGCCCCCCGGCCGGTCACCCATCCAATATATGTCTTATCATGATGCTGCTTAACTTTAGTGCAATGTTAGACAGGTGTATATGAAATATAGGCTGTCTACTGCATTTGTATACTGTTTCATTTACAGTATAAAATACGTCTCATGTTTGGAGGCATATAACATAAGTTATACATCGTTATAAAGTCTAGTTTTATATATTAAAATTTTTATTATTTTGTTTCAATAATTTTAATTTTTTTTAAAGTAAAAACTTATTGTTAAATCAAAGAGATGAGACACATTATTTATCTAAATCACATGCAATAATTCAGAGGGCAAACAGTTCGAGTTTTTTGATTAAACATAAAATTGACTTAGTCGGAATGGCTTCAGAAAAAAAACTAGACGAAAAACACCTCCACCATATTTCCAATATTTCTTGAAAAAGATTTTTATACATGGCGAAGGCGCCGTCATCTGACGTCATCGCATAATTTTTTTTTCCGTCAAGTTAGGCACGCTATCGTATGTATTACAGCATGCTGATTCCAAATATGTTAATAAAAAGTTGTGCTCAGACCGCTATAACCGTTTTTTACCAATTTTTCGTAGAAAAATCGCTATAACATTTGAACCCTTTGATGAATTTAACAACTGACACAAAAAGTCGAATCAGCGTATCCCTTTACATACGATAACGTGTCTAATTATACGAAAATCGAAAAAAGTTTTTTTCGGTCAAAAAAGAAGGAAGGCTATTATTACCTTGGTTTTTTTTGTGAATTTTTTTTTTGTGTCGAGTTAGAGACGCTATCGTATGTATTAGGGCACCCTGATACCCAATATGCCCATCAAAAGTTGCGCTCGGATCGTTAACATGGTTTTTTATCAACTTTTGTCTTTAAAAAAATCATGAAAATTTGAACCAGTGAATTATTTAAAATCTGATATCATTTTTGATATCAAGGTGTCCTTTTACATACAATGACGTCTTTATTATTTTCAAATTCGAAAAGGGGGTGTTTTTCATTACAATAATTGATACGCCCTTTTCGAATTTGAAAGTTATAAATACGCCGTTGTATGTAAAAGGACACCCTGATATCATAAATGATAACAGATTTTAAATTAATTCACTGATTAAAAATTTCGACAATTTTTTGAAAACAAAAGTTGATAAAAAACCATGTTAACGATCCGAGTTCAACTTTTGATGGGCATATTGGGTATCAGGGTGCCCTAATACATACGATAGCGTCTCTAACTCGACAAAAAAATTTTTTTTCAAAAAAGAAACAAGGTAAACCCCTTGCTTGTTTTTTGACCGAAAAAAACTTTTTTCGATTTTTGATTAATTAGACACGTTTTCGTATGTAAAGGGATACGCTGATTCGACATTTTGTGTCAGTTCTTAAATTCATTGAAGGGTTTAAAAGTTATAGCGATTTTTCTACGAAAAATTGATAAAAAACGGTTATAGCGGTCTGAGAGCGACTTTTTATCAACATATTTGGAATCAGCATGCTGTAATACATACGATAGCGTGCCTAACTCGACCGAAAAAAAAATTATCTGATGACGTCAGATGACGGCGCCTCCACCACATATAAAAATCTTTTTCAAAAAATATTGGAAATATGGTTGAGGTGTTTTTTGTCTAGTTTAGTAAATTTACCGATAGATGGCACCATATGTAACATTAAAAATTTTAATATTTTTTTCTGAAGCCATTCCGACTAAGACAAATAAATGTTCAGACTTAGGGCCTTTAAAAAATTGTCAATGTAGTTCAGGCCTGCTTCCAATAGTACGCAATCAGGGTTAAAATTAATTATTTAAATCACTAGGTTTTTTTAAATCAAATTCAAGTGAGTTAATTCACTTCTCTATGCAAGTTAAAAGTAAACAGACTCAAAGCAATTCTAATTCATTTCATAAAAAAATGTAATGACCTTTCAACAATTAGAAAAATTGTTGTTTCAATTAAGTTTGCAAATGTTGCCCCCTCGCCGAGGGATATGACGGCACGATTCACGATTTCTACCGTCAAATACCCAGAATGTATATTAATTATAGTGGTATCACAACAGTGTAGTATTCTCCCACGGTATAGGCACCAGGGCATTCCACAAATATGCATGTATCTTTCCCAGGCGCCCCGGCGCGCCCCCTCCCACTACCGTGAATTATTTGAGGTATTTTACTTGTAATTAGTATATTTTTTATAAGCGCCACATACACACAATTATTTTCCCACGCCCACGCCGCGGTGTCAGTACACATTCATTACTTCATAAAGTTCAATGTAGAGACCCTATACTTTAATACATATAACGTTTTCCCAAATAGAATAATAAAAAAGCCGACCGGCCGGTCACCTATCCAATATATGTCTTATCATGATGCTGCTTAACTTACGTGCAATGTTAGACAGGTGTATATGAAATATAGGCTGTCTACTGCATTTGTATACTGTTTCATTTACAGTATAAAATACGTCTCATGTTTGGAGGCATATAACATAAGTTATACATCGTTATAAAGTCTAGTTTTATATATTAAAATTTTTATTATTTTGTTTCAATAATTTTAATTTTTTTTTTAAAGTAAAAACTTATTGTTAAATCAAAGAGATGAGACACATTATTTATCTAAATCACATGCAATAATTCAGAGGGCAAACAGTTCGAGTTTTTTGATTCAACATAAAATTGACTTAGTCGGAATGGCTTCAGAAAAAAAACTAGACGAAAAACACCTCCACCATATTTCCAATATTTCTTGAAAAAGATTTTTATACATGGCGAAGGCGCCGTCATCTGACGTCATCGCATAATTTTTTTTTCCGTCAAGTTAGGCACGCTATCGTATGTATTACAGCATGCTGATTCCAAATATGTTAATAAAAAGTTGTGCTCAGACCGCTATAACCGTTTTTTACCAATTTTTCGTAGAAAAATCGCTATAACTTTTGAACCCTTTGATGAATTTAACAACTGACACAAAAAGTCGAATCAGCGTATCCCTTTACATACGATAACGTGTCTAATTATACGAAAATCGAAAAAAGTTTTTTTCGGTCAAAAAAGAAGGAAGGCTATTACCTTGGTTTTTTTTGTGAATTTTTTTTTTGTGTCGAGTTAGATACGCTATCGTATGTATTAGGGCACCCTGATACCCAATATGCCCATCAAAAGTTGCGCTCGGATCGTTAACATGGTTTTTTTTATCAATTTTTGTTTTAAAAAATTTCATGAAAATTTGAACCAGTGAATTAATTTAAAATTTGATATCATTTATGATATCTGGGTGTCCTTTTACATACAATGGCATGTCTATTACTTTCAAATTCGAAAAGGATGTGCTTTTTAGTGAAAAAATTGATACAACCTTTTCGAATTTGAAAGTAAAAGACACGCCATTGTATGTAAAAGGACACGCTGATACCATAAATGATATCAGATTTGACAGTTATGCCCTAATATTCTACTACATACGATAGTGTATCTGATATAGTCAGAATGGCTTCTGAAAAAGAAATATAAATTTGGAGTGTACGTGTTGCGACATCTAACATGATAAACTTGAACTACCAACAACTAAGTCGCAAACCCGCTTTTGAATAATATTGTTAGTTCAACTTTTCTCCGGTAGATGTCACAAAATGTACATTTTCAATTTTAGTAATTTTTTCAGAAGCCATTCCGACCACAGAATGAAGAAATTTTCAGACAAAATTTTTGTGAGTTTATACCTTTCCTGATAGATGGCGCAATATGTATCTTTTTTAAATTAATATTTTTTTCAGAAGCCATTCCGACCACAGAATGAAAATTTTTCAGACGAAGTTTTGTGAGTTCATAGTTTTCCTGATAGATGGCGCTATATGTATTTTTTTTAAATTAATATTTTTTTCAGAAGCCATTCCGACCACAGAATGAAGAAATTTTTAGACAACATTTTTGCGAGTTCAACCTTTTCCTGATAGATGGCGCTATATGTATTTTTTTAAATTAATATTTTTTTCAGAAGCCATTCCGACTAATTCCAAAATTTTTTTGTTAAGAATGATTTTATCTATTTATCTACATAGATATTCTTAAATAGTTTGATGTTACTTGTTTATCTACACAAGTAAAAAGCATTATACTATTATTGTTTTATCACTTACCTTCTTTATATAAATTCATACTTACATTACAGGTACCTATTTATTTACAATATTATAACAATTACTATAAGTAACTTTACAATTCTTTGCATAGTAGCCTGAATAGCTTATGACCAATCAGTGTTTGTGCAGGAATAACGTCTCTGAGAATTGATATTCAATTGTTATTAATGTATTCAAAAAAATTTCTTTCTTTTTATTTATTTATTTTTTTAAGTATACCTACTAGCTTGTTTCAATTTTCAGTTAACTGGTTAAAAATAAGTTTATTCATAGAATAATTACATAGTTTATAATATTTTAAATTTTTCATAAATATATCAAAACATTATAAAATTTTACTATTTAATGAAAATTAAAATTTTACATTGATACACTATAACAATAAATGTTTTAATATAAAAAATCTATAAATTAAAATATACTTTTATTTTTATTATCACAAATTATATTTTTGTTTCATTCGCCATTTTAAACCACCTGGCTGTATTGGTCTCACTTCACATTTCTGATTTTTGTTTTTCATTTGTTTCATCCTAAAAAAAACATTATTTATATATTTTACAGTAGCTGTTACTCGCGACTTCGTTCGCGTAAAATTTAGGTTAGTGAAAATACATTTAGTTCAGTTAGGTAAATAATACAGATTTTTGTACGATAATCAATAAAACAGGTTAAATGTTACACACCCATTTTTTTTTATCTAATACATTTTTCCGGATACAAAATAGCCTATGTCCTTCCTCAGAATGCAAGTTATTTCTCTGCAAAATTTCATCAAGATCGATTCAGCGGTTTAGCCGCGAAAAAATAACAAACAGAGAGAGATAGATCTACTTTCGCATTTATAACATTAAAATCTTAAATATCTCGGCTCCTTAGTAAGATGTTGTTTTTCCCTTATAACCCCCACCCCCATGGTATTTTTTCGGCTAGATAGAATGAAACTTATTACAACCCCTTCATATGTGACAGGGGGTGAAATATTAATAACTAAATTTAAATTTTTTCCCATACAAACATTTCCACCCATTTCCAATTCCTTGGGGGATGAATTTTCAAAATTCGAAGTAGCCTGTATCCTTTCTTAGGATGCAAGCTATCTCTCTGCCAAATTTCATCAAGATCGGTTCAGCAGTTTATCCGCGAAAAAATAACAAATAGAGACAGATAGATCCACTTTCGCATTTATAACATTCAAATCTTAAATATCTCGGCTCCTTAGTAAGATAGGTTGTTGTTTTTCCCTTATAACCCCCACCCCCATGGTATTTTTCCCGCCAGATAGAATGAAACTTATTACAACCCTTCATATGTGACAGGGGGTGAAATATTAATAACAAAATTTAAATTTTTTCCCATACAAACATTTCCACCCATTTCCAATTCCTTGGGGGATGAATTTTTAGAATTCGAAGTAGCCTATGTCCTTTCTCAGGATGCAAGCTTTCTTCCTACCAAATTTCATCAAGATCGGTTCAGCGGTTTAGCCGCGAAAAAATAACAAACAGAGAAAGATAGATCCACTTTCGCATTTATAACATTAAAATCTTAAATATCTCGGCTCCTTAGTAAGATAGGTTGTTGTTTTTCCCTTATAACTCCCACGCCCATGGTATTTTCCCGTCAGATAGAATGAAACTTTTTACAACCCTTCATATGTGACAGGGGGTGAAATAATAATAACTAAATTTAAATTTTTCTAACACAAACATTTCCAACCCCTTCCAATTCCTTGGGGGATGAATTTTCAGAATTCAAAGTAGCCTATGTCCTTTCTCAGGATGCAAGCTTTATTCCTACCAAATTTCATCGAGATCGGTTTAGCAGTTTAGCCGCGAAAAAATAACAAACAGAGACAGATAGATCCACTTTCACATTTATAACATTAAAATCTTAAATATCTCGGCTCCTTAGTAAGATAGGTTGTTGTTTTTCCCTTATAACTCCCACCCCCATGGTATTTTTCCCGCCAGATAGAATGAAACTTATTACAACCCTTCATATGTGACAGGGGGTGAAATATTAATAACTAAATTTAAATTTTTTCCCATACAAACATTTCCACCCATTTCCAATTCCTTGGGGGATGAATTTTCAAAATTCGAAGTAGCCTGTATCCTTTCTTAGGATGCAAGCTATCTCTCTGCCAAATTTCATCAAGATCGGTTCAGCAGTTTATCCGCGAAAAAATAACAAATAGAGACAGATAGATCCACTTTCACATTTATAACATTAAAATCTTAAATATCTCGGCTCCTTAGTAAGATAGGTTGTTGTTTTTCCCTTATAACTCCCACCCCCATGGTATTTTTCCCGCCAGATAGAATGAAACTTATTACAACCCTTCATATGTGACAGGGGGTGAAATATTAATAACTAAATTTAAATTTTTTCCCATACAAACATTTCCACCCATTTTCAATTCCTTGGGGGATGAATTTTCAAAATTCGAAGTAGCCTGTATCCTTTCTTAGGATGCAAGCTATCTCTCTGCCAAATTTCATCAAGATCGGTTCAGCAGTTTATCCGCGAAAAAATAACAAATAGAGACAGATAGATCCACTTTCGCATTTATAACATTAAAATCTTAAATATCTCGGCTCCTTAGTAAGATAGGTTGTTGTTTTTCCCTTATAACCCCCACCCCCATGGTATTTTTCCCACCAGATAGAATGAAACTTATTACAACCCTTCATATGTGACAGGGGGTGAAATAGTAATAACTAAATTTAATTTTTTTCCCATACAAACATTTCCACCCCCTTCCAATTCCTTGGGAGATGAATTTTCAGAATTCGAAGTAGCCTGTGTCCTTTTTTAGGATGCAAGCTTTCTTTCTACCAAATTTCATCAAGATCGGTTCAGCATTTAACCGTGAAAAGGTAACAAACAGACAGACAGACACACATTCACATTTATATCGACGGATCGTTTTTAACACTGTAAAATATTAATAAATAAACTAACCTTGCTTCTATCATTTTTTGTCTTTCTTTTTTCCATATATCTTTAAAATCGAAACAAAATGACGACCACAAAATGAAAAATTCTTGCGGCTGGCAGTCTTCTAAGGTCCCAGTTTTTGGTTTAAATCCATACGTGATCATTGTCTGTATGAACGATTGTTTTGATGTATTGAGATTCTTAATTTCAGAATCCACACGTTTTCTTGCGGATTCTAGGAACGATGTAAGTTTATCTTTGAACGGTTGTAAATTTGCTTCATCGGAACCAGCGATTACTTTTTTTGTTCTATTTTCACAACCTGAAATAAATATGATTTCTTAATATATAAAACTCTTCAGGCCTAAACCACTGGACGTATTAAAGCCATATTCACACCATATGTTGCTCCGATAGGTGTATCTCTTTTATCAACCCGGTGGATGGGATCGAGATATTAACGAAAATGTGAAACCGTAAATTATAGAATTCGTTTTTCAATGGCTACTATGTTTTGATATAAACAACAGTTTTAAGCTTCCCACAGACCGACGCGAATTATTCGCAGCGGCAGCGAATAAAGGCTCCGACAGACCGACATATATATATTTTCAAACGAAAAAAAAGACGATGGTGAAATGAATTTCGCGTTTTTTCGGAAATGTTTCATGTTTCTTTTCGGGTAAAAAATTCACAATCGAAAACTATTCATGATTAAGAAATGGTACTATTGTGTTAACTCCAGAAATAAAGAATCTACAAAATGGTGAAAGCTACAACAAAATCGGTTCGGTAGATATTTAAATATATAATATATAAAAAACAGATTTGTGAATTTCGCTGCCGCAACAAACGCGTTTTTATTCGCGCCGCTGCCGCTGCGAATAATTCGCGTCAGTCTGTGGGAAGCTATGCTATGATAACTTGGAAACAAAACACGACTTGATAAAATATTTTTTAGTATTTTGAAGTTTAAGAGGAGGCGCACACTATAGTTTGGTCTGATTGGACTGTACTCCCGCACACTGCTACAACTAAACTGTCGGGTTCATAACGTTCATAAAGTTTGAAGGGAATCGTACACCTTTCAAACTTTTTGATCGGCCGATTTCGAATCGTTATAGTGTGCGCACTCGCATATATCTCAATGGTAATTAAGAGACCGATCAAACTATCGGCCGACTAAAAGTCTGTAGTGCGCACACTATAACGATTCGAAATCGGCCGATCAAAAAGTTTGAAAGGCTATACGATTCCCTTCAAACTTTATTAACGTTATGAACCCGACAGTTTAGTTGTAGCAGTGTGCGGGAGTACAGTCCAATCCGACCAAACTATCGGCCGATAGTTTGGTCTGCAGTGTGCACCTAGGTTTTCATATAATATTAATAGCTACGCTTCGTACTATTTTGATGATAACTACATTGAAATCGGTAAGTATTGTTGTATTTCTTAATTTCAATTGTGTTCAACAAACAGGTTTACTACGTAATTTTTTACTATTTTATTTGTTTTTTCTATTCGGTACGTGGGACACGTGTTTTAAACATAACCTACGAAACAGTTTATTTTTATTCTTAAAATATAGTGAAATAATATAAAAATACATATACAACGGCGTTTAAACATTGGTTGAAATACTCAAAATAGTCAAAATACACAAAATAACCCTAACAAATTTAACACCATAACAATGAGAAAGAAAGAGTATGCAAATTATCTTTTGGCAAAACAACGTTAGCCGGGATAGCTAGTATATTAAAATGTAACTAAAATAAACTTACTGTTCAATTCTCTTTCATATTTCTTCAAGTCGTTATAGACTTCTTCAAAATTTACATTGGAAGCTCTGTCTATTTCACCTGGTTCAGGAACTGGTAAAATTGTCGGCACCTGGCCGTTAAATTCATTCTTTTCTATGTAAGTTTTGATAATAAAATGTAACAGGGTAACACTTGAATCTTTACTTTTAACGTCCTTTAATTTGGCTAGAATATCTAGCCCAAAACCGTCGGCTTGCCCTCTCGTTACATTCCCTCCATTCATATGGTTTCCAACGGTTAAAATTATTTTAAGAATACTTCGTAATTCCTCGCTTTTTATTAAAAACTAAAAATAAATAAACAATTATAACAAATACATTTTAAATATAGTACGTCTGATACGTGGCAAATAAAGTCAAAACGCTGCACACTTTCTGTGGTCATAGATAAGGTCAAAAGAAAGATTTTCAGATAGGGAGCCACTTTAAAATCCGTGTAGAACATCGTTATATTGGTTATCAAAGATGGCCTCCAACAATGTTTTAAAATTAGCTTTATCTCAGCTCCTAGTCATCCGATTTTAATTTTCTTTAGTTTATTTCAAAGTTCCTATTGAGAAGATTATTTTTTGTCATTATTCATTTTTCTCTAAACGTTAAGGGCCCTCCACAATTTTCGAAAATCTGAAAATTTAACTTTTCTTACGAACTTAATTATTATATAATTTTTTTATTGTGCCCAATATCATTTTTTTACTATATAAAAAAGAATGACAATTTTTTCAGTACTCCATTGATATCAAGATAATACAGTTCTAATGAACAACTTCTTTGGAAATCGCGAGTTAAACTAAGAAAAATAGACTCAATAAGAACTTTAAAATAAACTAAAGAAAACTGAAATCGGATGACTGACTAGGAGCTAAGATAAAGTTAATTTTAAAACATCATTGGGGGCCATCTTTGATAGCCGATATAACAGTGTTCTACATGGATCTGATTTTTTTTTTTACCTTATGTATGACCAAGCAAAAAGTGAAAAGTTTTTTTATGTACCAGACGTACTACTAAGGATCATCATCCTAATATTTCAAGGCTTTACTTTTTAAGTACTGTCTGCATATTATCATTAATCAAATTAAATATTAAAATCTTTGTAGCGAAAAGTTTTCCAGTTGAAATATTTTGAATTAATTATTATCAACATCCAACCAATCATGACAGACAGACCCATAGATTTATATAATGGACTGAGCATTCCCTATCCAACTGTGTAGTAAATACTGGCGAAGAGATAAAGCGATAAAGTAGCCAATACCTGTCTCTTTCTAGAATTCTAATAGATCACGTCACAGGTTTGCAATCATTACAGACCTACAGAAAAGAGACAGGTATTGGCTACTTTATCGCTTTGTCTGTTTAAAGAGAGTGGTCGATTTAGTAAGGCTATTTCTCAGTCCATTCTATAAGTCTATGGGACAGACCTAAACCTAACCTAACCTAATTTCCCTTTATTATGGCGTAGTTACCAAATTATGCATCTAGGTTTTTGGTATTTATATTATATAGGAAAATCAAAACGTATTTAGTTATAAATGTAAATGCATTTCCCAATCCGTAGTTAGCGATTCAATGGTACTAAATTTCTCGGTATTCTTATTTAAATGCTAGTAAATACAGGGCCGTAACTAGAAACTCGGGGGCCCCGGGGCAGAGTGTGTGTGCTATATGCAAAATAAAAATTGAATCTCTTTTTTCGTTGTTACCTCAGTATTTCAGTATTTTCAAGTGCTATTAATTTTAATAACCTTTTTTTTCATTGACACCTAACTATTTACGCTGCTGTGGAGGCCCCGGGGCACTGCCCCGGTGGTAGTTACGGCGCTGGTAAAGAAGATCAACCCGTTTGTTAAAAGTAAACAAAGTTTGTACTCACATCACACGTTGATTTAATATTGTCTAGTTTACTATCAATTGCTGATATACCATCCTCAAATTCTGTTATAAACATGAAACAAGTAATTCTATCAGCGAAATGAGATATTTCCGATAGATCATACAAAAATTGTTCGGGCTTATCCAAAGGTACTTCAGTATTACTTTCTATATGGTTCTTTATTAAAGATAATTCATCTTCCGTCGCTCTCTAAAATAAAATATAATAAATTTAAAACAAAAAGTAACAGTTGCAACACTCGTAGCCCAGAAGATCATGGCCCCTATTTTCGACTTTTTCTCATTCGAGATTACTAAACTAAAACTAAAAGTCACTAAGTAATTTACTAGAATCTCGATTGTGTAAATTATACCGTATTCTCGAATCTCGATGCGACTTTTTTTCTATAGAAATGTCGAATGAAAAATCTTGACTTTTCTTGGGCATGCAAGATTTAAAATCTCAAACGAAAAACTCGAATTGACATATTCTCAAGTGAGCTCGAGAATAGGGGCCATAATACATGTTTAATTTAAGGGTGTATTCTGGTCTAGAAATTTGAAAAAATCGATTATTTTTTCATATTTTTAAAGCTTAACCCTTTAAGAATATGTCCTTACCAGGATTTTTCAAAATTCAAATTATTTTCGGAGATGTAGCTGTTTTAGTGACGCGGCAAAAGAAGTTTTTCTCGAAACTATTTTTTAAATTCTTGTCATGATTTCTCAAGTTCTACTGAACCGATTTACTTGAAATCTGGTACAAGTCTTCTCTATACATGTCTCTATCGAACTAACTCTAGTTTAACACCAATTTTCAATTTTTACTATTTTTAAAAAATTCGGAAATGTAAAAAATGGTACAAAAATTTATCATTTTTTCAGGCAGCCGTAATTTCGCGAAAAATTTTTTTTTCAACTTATTTATAGTTAGTACGATAGCAGCATTACTCTAGATTAATAATATTTTTTATTTTTTTATTTCAGATTACTAGGAGGGTTACAATCGTGGCAGACTTCGCGCGCCATTTTTTTGGGACCCCCCACTTCATCAGCCTATATCTTTTTCTATTTTTAATTTAATTCACTTTTTTTTAATGTCTTCTTTAAATATTAATAAATATTTTGTAAAATAATGGCTAGTAAAAACATTGTTTGTCTTTTTCTTATCGCACTTGAAAAAGTACCTAAAATTCATACCTCTAGACCAGAACACCCCCTTAAGTTCGACATCCTAGTTAAATATGTATTACCGCTTCATATATATGTTGTAGTGCTTCTAAACTAACGACTGACGTATCAAAATTATATATAGCGTTTTCTATTTCCGAAAACTGAGCGTGCAAACTTTGGGATAATATTCCAACATTCTGTGACCGTTTACTGTCTAATAATTTAGCGGGTTGGACTTTTGACGGTTTCTCAACTTTCTTCTTTTTAACTGGAGTTGCTTTAACTTGACGAGAAAATAAATCTTCCAAAGCTGTTATATTTGGTAGTGCGGTTTCTTCTATTTTATTCCAGACTGTGTCAGCTTGAACATTTTGGTTTATCGGAATGACTATCCTGGTCCAGTAAAGAGGTCTCATTGGAACGGCAGGTTTTCTTGGATTCTTGCGTAGGGCTTGAATAAAAATGGGTATTTTTAATTATTTGCTGTCACGATTTAATTGTTGATAATGATTTATTTATTCAGAAATTTAAAAGGTTAATTGTTATCATATAGATAAATGTTAATAAGCATTAAATAAAACAATTAAAAATGATCAAGCAATTAAAAAAATGAATGATTTTTAAATGGGAGAAAATAATAAGCTAAATACACCCATCTCGCAATTTAACGACCGCTTGATTTAACGACGGGTCAAACACGCGATTTAGCGACCTTCCCCCATCCCTACCATAATACTACCGTGACTGTTGACGCATGCACACAATCTGTTTAAGTCGTAAGGTAATATTTTAGCTCGTCGAAGCGATGAGTGTATTCGGTTTCGATTTAAGATTTGTAAGTACAGTGATTCCTCCATTTACGCGGTTAATCGGTTCCATGAAAATAACGCGTAAATTGAACAATATAAATTGCTCAATTAAGTTATGTTTTTTAAGGGTCTTTGCATCCTTTTTCCAAACATTTTCAACCGCGAAAGTGGAGAGATTTCTGTATATGAAATACAAAGCTTGAATGTTACTATTAAAATTATTTTGTACAAATCTTACTTATTTTAAAATATATGTAGAAGGGTCGCTCTCTTTTAATTAAAATTACCTTATCATTTTTTACGCGATAGATCGGTTCCGAAAAAAAGTCGTTTAAGGGGGAAAGCCACTGTGAGGGGAAAAATTATGCATTTTTTGAATTATACTTACATATTCGGTAATATGTAAAAAAATTAAGTTAAAATTCCGGGAATTGACTAAGTTACAGTTAATTTAGTGAGACCAGATAGCGTCAGTTATGACGCATAAGAAAACTTTAAACGCATTTATCTCGAATCAACTTTTTTCGACATGGTTTCAGCGATTCCTCAAAAACTAATGAACCGATAAAAACAAATAAGTATTTGTTCTAAATTTTCGTAATTGTAGTGGCTAAATCTGTGCGTAGCCGATTTTTGAAAATTTTATATTTACTATTTTTTAAAAGCGCTTGAATTAAAAAAAATGTTTTGAAAATGAAAAGAAAATTCAAACTGTCGCCATTTTGTGAAAAAATTAAATAAAAAAAAACAGTTATGCACAACCATAGCTAAATTTAATTTATTTCCGATAGTCCATCTCAAAATTTCGATCAAACCATGGACAAAATATTTTATTGGCCGTCACATCGAGGCAAATAACTTTGTACATTTTTAATATTTTTCAATAAAAATTAATATTGAATAAGTTGTATATACTTAATAAAATGTCCTCTACCAAATCCTAAAATAATTAGTTATAGCTGTAAAAAAAAATCCCAAATTTTTTCCTCGTTACAGTGACTTTCCCGCTTAATTTTTTTAAAGAATTTACCAAAAATCAGTACTATTTGCGTGTATTTTTGTAATACCCGAAAATCGCGAAAAAAATAATAACAACGAACAACCGTTCAACAAAGTTTTGAAGAATATTTGAAAAGGAAAAAAAACTTACCAGTTGTTGTTTGCCCAGGTTCAGTCACTAGAGAAAAGGATAGGAAATAGTGCATTCAGAAAACTATATTAAATAAAAACATAGTAAATTAAATAGAGTCCAAAATTAGTGCTTTGTTAATTAGTTAAATAATTATTATTGAGAAACGACAATTAAGTATCTGACACCAAAGTGCATTGTGAGATGTGAACAATATTGTATCTTAGGCACCCCATAGACCTTCAATATAATCGTGCAATGTTATTATTGCACAATTTTATTGAAACATACCTAACGCCTACACGTACAATAGGCTATTTGACTAATTTTAGAAAATATTTTTAAATTATTCTTTATTACATAATAAGCACACTACATTGATATTTCGGGGAGATCTACTGTATTATCAATAAAAATCAATGTTAAAGTTTAAATTTTCAAAACTGCGTCAGAAACGCTGTTTCTATCATGGCGCTGGTCATATGGTGCGTGTGACGTCACACGCACGTAAATAAGTCATTGCCTTAATAAAACAGTGCATCTGAAGTGAATTTCATCTTCAAATTTAGTGGATAGAATGGTGTATAAATGGTGTGTAGTGCCACAATGTATAAATACGTCTATAAAAAGTCCACACAAACTGTTTGTTTCTGTTCCAAAGAATCCCAAAAGACGAAACATGTGGTTACAATAATTGAAAAGATCCAACGAGTATTTTATTGAATACAAATGTTTTTATGTGTGAAGATCACTTTGATATAAGTAATATTTAACTAGATAGTAGCTAAAAATATCAGTTCTTATAAAACGAAATAACATCTTTTCTGAATAACTATACTACTATACACGTGATTTTTGACAATTCTGACAGCGGCCACCCGTACACTCCGTATTAACCAACATCTTTAATAGGTACCTAACCTCTTAATATGGCTTAATCTTGCAGCATATAGGATTTCAAATGTTTTATGTGGTACTTACACTGCTGTTTTCACATTTTTAAGTTCCGCAGCACAGTAATCAGCGTTATTCTTAAAAAAAGTGCAACCATAAAAGCGTCTACCTTAGATAGGTTGCTATAATCAGCTCGCACAAAATTTAATTCCATTTTGAAATTCGAAACGAATATTTATGCCACTAGTAATAAAATTTATCTAAAAACTACTTCAAAAATAGCTGAAAAATCGAATATAATACTTTGATATAATACACAGAAAGCATAAAACGCGAACTCAACTTGCGTGTGACGTCACTAGAGCTGCAACCAATCACATAGCGTTCCCGTCATAGATAAAATTTCAAAAATTATTATATTTTTTTTCGTGTAATTTGCAAAAAATATACATAATTTATTTTAAAATAAAGTGAAATATGTTCTTTTATGCTATTATCTGATAGGATGACCACAATTTGTAGTATATTTTCAATGTTGTCAAATAGCCTATTATATTGAATCTTGAACTATTCGCGTCAATATTTTCGTGGGAGTAACATGTGTGATGATCAAGATTTGGCTGCAGTTATGCTATTGATTTTGCTAGCGAAACGTAAAAAAAAACGAATATGGGTAAACAAATAGTTGAAAAGTAGACCAGTGTACACTCACGAACATCTTTTAGGACTTAATCTCAACTCTCCGAACAGTAGACTAAAAAAATACTGTACAATAAACCCTGCAGACGACACAATAAAAAATATGGAGCAATAAAATTTTAACTCCCTCAAACTTTTGTAAAATCATTGCGCAATCTTCAATATGATTCCTAAACGGTCAATAATATTGGGCAATCCGTAATATTGCACAATACAATTGATCGTCTATGGGGCGCCTTACATTCCACAGTGCATTGTGTTAAAATAATTACTTATATTAAATTTATTAAAGGATATATATACAACAATTATGATAATCATTATTAAGAGACAATCATTTTCATGGATCAGTACCTACCTTAAAAGAATGAAGTCTATATTTGATTTGAAAACAGTGTAGTATCAAGATAATATTAATTATTGTCCTACAATGCCTTTCAAAATAAATATAGACTACTAAATTTTGACGAGAAAACTTACGATGAACAAACAAATTTAAATAAAAAAATTTGTTTTTCCATTATACAAATTAATAACTGTTGTCAACATACTTGCTTTGTTTGCGTTCCAACCTCCTGCAGGAGGCATGGGGAACGGTGTTGGCGCTCCGGCGAAACCTGGAATCGGGGGTGGCACAGGTCCAGCCATGGGAGGTGGCCGTGGAGGTCCCATAGCTGTCCCCGGAATCATTGGAGGCGGAGGAGGTGGTCCCCCGGTTAATCCGGACATTGGCGGAGGAGGTGGCGGTCCTCCGGTTAATCCGGACATTGGCGGAGGAGGTGGCGGTCCTCCGGTTAATCCGGACATTGGCGGAGGAGGTGGTGGTCCTCCGGTTAATCCGGACATTGGCGGGGGAGGTGGTGGCCCTCCTATTAATCCGGAGATAGGTGGAGGAGGAGGTGGCGGGCCATCAGTTAGTCCGGACATTGGAGGGGGAGGGGGCGGTCCTCCAATTAATCCGGATATAGGTGGAGGTGGTGGCATGTTTCCGATTAATCCGGAAATTGGCGGAGGAGGAGGAGGAGGTGGTCCTTCTGCTAAACCGGATGTTGATGAAGATGAAGGTAATGATTTATTATTAACTAATGACGAATAACTTTGTGCTTTGGTTGGTGATTGAATATTTGTGCTTTCTAATAAGGGAGACATGGGAATCGTTTGCATTTCTGAATCTGACACCGTTGGTCCAATTGTTTGCGATGCTGTCGAATGGCAATCTAAAGGAGATGTTTCTACAGCTATAGATGATATACTTGGTGTTAGTTTCACAGGCGAGGTAGCTTGATCTTTGAAAGTTCGTTTTACGATATTTTCTACCAAATCTGTTTGTGTCGAAGTATTCTGTATTTGAACATCATTAACTTTTTCCTTGCTCCCATATTCCGGCTGTCCAAAATCTTTAAACGTATTTTCCGTCAACGAGTGAATATCAGCCATAGTTTTGTACTTTTCTAATTCCTGTCGTAAATGAACGATGACTTCTTCCAATTCTAAAATACGTCTTGCATCTTTTAACGCAGATGTTGACACGCTACCGTTTTTAAATTCTTCGTTAATTTGTTTTTCGAAATCATTCTTGATCGGGGTACTTGCAGATCCTTTAGGAAACGACAGTGGGAAAGATTCCAAAGTTTTTTGATGCTCGGAATTCGTTACATTGTTTATCGATGTGCGATTTTGTGGAGGTGTTGCAAAAACGTCTGATGTGCTTAGAGACATAGGTGGCCATGATTGTTGGGTTAATCTTCCAGGTGTTGCAGGTACAGATGCTGGAGTTTCGTTGTGGGTCCAGCAGTACATCAAATCTGGCTATATAAACAAAATTATTAAAAAATAACCCAATATTAATCTTAATAACATGAAACTACTCTGTAAAAGGCCGCGGCAATAACTAGGCCGAGTTTACAGCACCAGCGAACTCGCATAAAATAATCATGTGTAGACATTAAAAAGCAGGACAGTATTAGGCAGCATGCTGCGATAGATAGCATTATTATTTGAGTTATGAATATCATAAAAGGTATAACATTTTTCTTATATGCGCGGATGAAAATATGTGCATATATCTTTGATTGCTCATAATTTGAATAATAATTGAATTGAACAAAATTTCCAAGAAATCTCATAAAGCACATACCGTATCCTATAGATTCATCAATAGAATTTGTTTTTATCTCAACTCGAAGGTTGTTAAAACTTAATGTGAGTTTTTCATAAATATTGTTTTTTTTGTTTACCTTTAAACCGTTATATCTTTATATTATTTCAAGATTTTATAATTTTCCTGATACCAACGTAAAAAGAATTTAATTTAGATGCGAAAAATTATAAATATCCTTTAAAATTGATGGATAAGTATTATGCGAATTACCTATAAACGGGAACAGAGACAAAAATTGAGTTATCACGTTTCGCACATAAACAGATCAGATTGTAACGGCCGTATCTCGATCAATTTTTATTGTATTGGGACAAAATAAAAAACAAATTAAAGGTCTAAGACAGAGCTACAAAAAACATCTGATATATTTTTCAATACAATTAGCCATATTGATGTTATTTATGAAAAAACACCTTTTCACCCCTTTCACCCCCTACCAAACTAAACCCTCAATGATTTCTTAAAATTTAGGTATAAAACTACGTTATGTACCAATTTTCGTTGATGAAGGAATTTTTGTGTTCAAAAAATCTATTTTTACTGTACTATTTTCCTGATTTCAATAATCAGTTGTTGACGTGAAGACTTCATTTTGTCTACTTTAAAACTGTTCAATAGCATGCCATTGTATACGTACGAGTATGAAACAACGTGTAGACGATTTACTAGCACACAGCATGCTTTTTTTTTTTTACTGTCTCGCATGCCGAACTCGAAGAGTATTGCCGCGGCCTAACATTCAGTAAGACAATTGAACATAAATCTTGTTTATGAGACGTAGTAAAACTATTTTTAAAAGACCTTCATGTATCGCTAATTTAAAATCTATTGCATCAGTTTAACTCGATAGGAATTATCATAGATTAAATATAAAACTTACACGAAAGTATGATTGTATTTCTACATCTTTATCAGGAATTTGGCGAAGTACACCAGCAGCTAACAGTTGGTTACAAATAAAAGAAACTAATGTACGTAAATCTTGTCCTTGTATGTGCTTCAAGTTTCTATCTTCAGTTGGAGTTGACAAAAGCCAATTGACTAGCATATGACCTGAAATAAAATTGTATTTTATAACTTTTCAACAGGGGGGAGAGGGGTAAATTCAAATATGAATTGTTGGTATTTTATATGTATATACAATTTTGTATTTAACGATCTACCATATAAGGGGAGAGGTATTGCTACTCTTTTTGTCATCAAGAAGTTTGTCTATGTTTGCTACCTTTTCACGACTAAACCGCTGAACCGATTTTGATGAAATTTGGTAAGGAAATTTGGCTTACATCGTTACATCCTAAGGAAGGAGATAGTATTTCGAAAAAAATGATTTTGATAAAAAATCTACGTGGACGAAGCTAGTTGTTAATATTACTTAAGACATGCATATAGCAATTATTAGTTGCCGACCTTGTTGTAATGTAATTATATATATATTTGCATATTTTTTATTATAAGTATCTATAGATAGCTTATTGTAATTACGAATTGACTTTATAATATTTTATTTAATAAATAAAAAACTTAATTATCAAATAGTAAAAGTTATAAGACAATCACCTGCAAGTGTAGCTGATACAGAAAATACAATTAAACAGATGATGGACAGCATTTTCGAAGAGTTATATTTGTAAAATATTACGTAACCATACTGGATGATTTGAAATCATCTGTACGCGATTTTACTTCTTCTATTTATTAATTTTGACAGTTTTAGTAATTGATATGTAAATATGTTTTTTTAAAAGCTATAGAAACCGAATCAAAATTAAAAAAAATACAATCACCGCTTGATATACGGCCTTTAATTTAACGACCGCTTGATAAAACGACGTGACATTTGCTTAATATAGTGACCTACAATAAGGTGATCAAATGAACTCCTTTTTCGTGGGCAGTACTCCTTTTTAAAATACACTTCTAAACTACTAATTTTCGTGATTTTATACTCCTTTCTACTTCCGAAAACATAAAAACTACAACGATTTCTATTAATTTTCATATTATTTAAAAAATATATCGAAAATTACCATAGATCACGTCTAAAAAAATAAAAGGTCATTACAATTGGACAGCATTTTTTTTAAATAATCTTAAAACTACTCCTTTAGTGCCAAAAAGAATTGATCATCTTACTATAATAAATTAAATCGAGCAGTTGAATTACCAATACCGTCATTATATCCAAGAAATGTAATTTTAATTATTATTGTAAGTTCGGTAAGAACTTTCTTTGAAACAATATAATGTAGTTAAAAAATTATGTAGAATAAAAATATCTAAAATAAACTCCGCGATACCATATATCTAACTTTTTACATTTATGCGAGCGAAACCGCCAGTACAGCGAGTTAATAAATATTTTAAAATAAACTGTTTTTATCTAAAAGATACTTTTCAAGCCTCTAAAGACAAATTTATCATATAATTTTTTTCTGATACATTAAAAAAATTCGAACGCGATTTTGATCCTGACATATTTAAGTTGTTGACAATCAATAAATGAATAATAAAAAACTCGTTTTAATGTATATTGTAACTAGTCGATGATGTCAACTGTTCTAAAATAAATTTAGTTTAAAAATAAACATTATACTATATATAAGGAACTGGGGAACAAAACTGGAAAAATCCATTTTCGCAAATTTTACAGAAGAGGTAAAATTATTACTACTCTATTTTCGTGTACTTTTTTAAACTTTTGAGTCAGTGGCGTAGTTATAAAAATGGGGGCCCCAGACAATTTTTCAGAAGGGGGATTTTTTTTAACATTATTTCATCCCCCTCCCAACAATAATATATATTGCTTAGAATTTTAAAGGAATGTATTTGAGGTATGGATACGGAGACGTTTGAAAAAAAAGTGATCTAAGTAAAAAAATTATTTTGATAGTACAATACTAAAATAAAAAACAGTCAATAACATGCCAAATTTTAAAGTTTTCAAGATTTTGATATTCAATTTTAAAATAAAATAAAAAATATCAGCTTTTTCAAAAAAAAAATTTTTGATCGTTAAAAAAAACACAATTAAAAAAAAATTCCTTTACCACTTTTGTGGGGGGCTGATGTCCCGGACAATCTAACCGGTAGTAACGCCATTGTTTTGAGTATGGTTATAGGTAGGTGTGGGTACAGTGGAGATTTTTTAATACCCAAATTTTGAACTAGCATCTTTGCACAAGCTAGAAGATGAATCTTAAAAAAAATATATCCGATTCAAGTTTGTTCCACAGCTCCTCATATTTTATACAAAAATAAGTACTTACTAAATTTTTTAATTAAAAACATCTCTTCACCGACATCAGTAAAAACCAATTGTTTAAAAAACCCAACAATCATTTTTTCACTATCACATTTATGTTGTATATTATATAAAATTTTACGTAAAGGTAAACAGTAACACAAAACACGATCTTCATTAACGTTATAAATTAAATAAATACAAAACAAGCGAGTATCAACAACTAAATATAAATTATCTAAATAAATAAATATTTTACCACTTTGAAAAACAGTTACAATTTTACCAAATTCCATTTTACAAAATATAATAATCATGTTGATTGAAATATAAGAATTATTAATAAAATCCCAACATTCAAATTCACGATTTTTAATTATTAAAACAAACTTTACACTTGTTCCTATTTTAAACACAATTTGATGTACTCTTTAGATATCTCATGAAAATGATAAGAATTATTATTTAATTTTGATAATAAAATTATATTGTTTCACTAAGTCCACTCCTCAAAAAGTACCGACAAGTTCTATTTTGAAATTGATCGAATTCAAGGCTAGTACAACTTCTTTAAGGCATATGGTAAATGTATATATGTCATGTGGGTTGCCCCTAACCATATGTATATTTGCATATATTATTGTTATATCATGTGATATCTTAAACAAGATCCTACATAAATATTGAAATACCTGAACTGTGTGCAGTTTTTTTTGTGTGTTTGTTTTTATATCAGCGTTTGAGTAATAGTCAATAAAATTAATTGAGATGATTAAACAGAGGTTTTTAAACATTTTTCACGTTCGTACCATTCTCTATTTTGTATTAAGGAGGACAGCCACTGTGTCGAGGGAAAAAATCGATTTTTACAGGGTGACCAGTATTTCTCTGGAACAAATTTTCCTGACTTTTCCCGGTTTTCCAGGATAATGTTTACCGTTTTTCCCTGTTTTTTATTTAAAAAATTAAGATAAAAAACCTAAAAAAAAACGTCATTCTTTAAATATTTGCGAGAATTTGTGTGATTTTGCATTTTTATAAAAATTCCCTGACTTCCAACCAAATTCCCTGACTTTTCCCTGTATAGCAAAATTCCAGATTTTTGAAATTTTGATATTTACTATTTTTTAAGACCGCTTGAATTAAAAAAATATAACAAAAAATTTCAAACCGTTGCCATTTTATAAAAAAATTAAATTAAAAAAAACGCTCTATATAATGATCGCATCGGTAATTCAACCACTCTATATAACGACATGTCGTTGCCCCGCCCACCGTGCTAACTTTAACGTCAATTGGTGAATTTAAATTTCGTACTAGGAAAACGGTCGCTAAATAGAGCAATGGGCCAGTTGTTATAAGGAGAGGTCGTTTAATTGAAGGTCGTTATATAGAGCGGTGAGTGTACGTGCAACCATAGCTTCATTTATATAGATATTGTTTTTTTTTCGACAATTCACCCCGAAATTTCGAGAACCATGGAGAAAAAAAATATTTTTTGGTCGTCACATCGAGGCTCATAACTTTGTAAATGTTTAGTATTTTTCAATAAAAATTGGTATTGAATAAATTCAATATATATTTAATAAAATGTCCTTTACTCGAACTTAAAATAATTAGTTACACCTGTAAAAAAATTCCCAAACATTTAAATTTTTCTATGGATCACGACTTATGAGTCACCGGTATTTATTTTTATTTATTTAAAATGAGAACCCCCCACCATAATCTCTTTAAAGACCATGAAGAAGATATGGCAGCAAACATTTGAATTTTTTTTACTAAACATATACATTTCCTAAAGGCCCTTAGACCTAAAATTTTAACCCGACCCTGGCTAGAATATTACTGGCTATTATATTACTCATTCAGATAATATTATTACAGATATGTATTATTATGAAGTCATTAATTTTACATTGTAATGTACCTATTATCTATGAAAAAATTTACCAAAAGGTTCAAAGATAATAAAATACAAAACAAATGCTAGACAAATGAATCATTTGTACATTATAAAGTACGAGATAAATAAAGGAGATAAAATGTATTACAAAACAGATGAACAACAATAAATTCTCGTCGGTTTTAGAATTTTTCCGTTTAAAAATACAATAGAAACTGGTTACAACGACATTGAAGGGACCGGTTATATTGGTCGTTAAAAGCAGGTAGTCGTAATAACCGGTAAAAATGCAATTATATTGAATTCAGTTGGACTTTTATTTTGAGTCGTTAAAACCGATACGTCGTATTAACCGATGTCGTTATAACCGGTTTCTACATTAGTCTAGAAGGGGGGGGGGGGGGATATAAATCCTTAAAATGGCGTCTCAAATAAAATGATTTTAAAAACTTACCTTCAAATATATCATAAATTTGAAACTGCAGCTTCTCCGGAACATTTTTGATTTTTGATAGGGTAGACTTGTCTAATGTCAATGAAGCAACTTTTCTTAAAACATTGGATTCCAAATTATCTGAAGATGCTGAATCTGATACAGAAACTGTTCGTCTTTGTGATGATTGGTGATCAGATGTACTTATATTTCCACTATCTGTAATGAAAAATCACCCTGTATAAGTGTATATCAAAAATAAATCGAAAACGGTCCTATGTTTATATGAAGTTTTTTTCTTAAGGTTATACGTCTAGCACATTGTAAAAAAGATTTGGTTTCGAAAAATGTTGTTTTTAATTTATATTCAGAACACATGTACCTACATTTAATGGAATATTTTACTTTGTTGATTATTAAAAGTAAAGAAAGTTTAATTCAATTTGAAAATTGAAATATGATAGATAGAACGGTATATAATAGTAACATGTACTAATTTGTACAATGTAATTGCAGAGCTAATTTTTCATTATTTTGAATAAATTACACGTGAATATATTTATTTTATAATATTAAAGGGTTGAAGTTTCGAATAATTAGTTTTTAAAACGTCTCTATATAACCAATTGTGTAGAATTTCAATAAATAGAGCGCACTTTCGGTAAGTTCTCATTTATCGTGTGTTAAAAACTCTATTTTTAATATCCAGTTACTAAAAAACCATACGTCAAATATTTTAAATAAAATTAGTAAAATATATGAGTTATATTAAAATTTTAGACTGTTATCTATACATTGCTCGAATGATCGAATAACCTTAATCATTAATTGCACACCCAAGCAGGCCCTGCTTGGAAGTGTGTTCTATTATCGTGCTAAAATTTTTTTTCGTATATAAATTGATAAAATGAGCATTATATCTTAAATTTCTTCTGTATCTCACTTACATTTTTACATTTTCTGATAGAAAACATTACAGTCTTCATTTTTACTTAGTTTAATATCGATCGGTTTTAATTTTCTGTTATAAAAATATAAATAAAGTTCAATTTATCGATTTAACCCGCTTTTTTAAAGAAACGCCGAACTACAGGTTACAATTCGAAATAAATTTGCACCAATCCTTTTGAATTCACTTCATCTATTATCAGAATAGAACCCTATTAAAACTCAACAAAATTGGATAACTAGAAGTAACGAAATTTGCAGTTATTTAAACAAAAATTCATATTTTGACAAGAATTATTTTTACAAATATAGGTAGTAGTCCGTGGAAGTTCAAGAAACATCCGTTAGGCGCTAGTGGCGCTATTTCCTTATATGTCATTGCAAATTACATGTATTATAATAATTACATTGTGTTAATTAATATATAAATACATGTACATACATCGATACGTGCTGTATTTTAATTATTTTATTTAAAGCCAATCAATCTTTTTAATCACGATAAAATTTGGTAAGTTTGCATTTTTAAAACAAATATATAATATAATTAATTATAACCTATAAACGTGTTACTTTTTTGTATATTTCATTTTAAATGCTAGACATCAGGTGAACACAGCTGTTATCACTGCAATATGTGGATGTATTTATCTGTTTAATTATTATTATTAATTAATTTATTTACTATATACATTTTACAAATAAAAATATATTTTATATAAAAATTGTAAATTAAAATGATTGTTGTTTTATTGCAATACATCCTAAATTTAAATAAAAAAAGGTAATAATCGATTGATATCAAGATTCATTGTTGATTTTCTAAAAAATCTTAATGAGTGATAAACTTCATATTATATATTTTTATAATATTAATTACCTCCAATATTTTTTTAAAACATCCTTTTAAGTTTCACTAAATATATTGTACCGTATTTATTTGATATATGTTGATACATTTTTTTTAAGTTTAAGGGGTGTGCATTTTATGGTCTAGCCATAGTATTATTATATTATATACATATTGCATTTCTTTTTGTACATATCAACATCAATAATACGTATTTGTAAAATTAATTATTGTTTTTAATATACACATATTATATAGTAGAAACTCGTTAGTACGTTTTTGAAGTGACTATTAGAAGAACACGTACTAACGAGAAAAAAGTACTGAATAAATATTTTAACATTAACTTAAGATTCCTAAAAAAATATTGTTTATATTATATTGTTAAAAATTTACAAATGCAATTTGCAACATTATTAATTCAAGAAGACAATCTTCAGTGGCGCCTACAAGTGAAGGTAAATTACTTCCCAAATATATGAATTTTAAATTTTTTATAATATATTAAAAATAATTTATTATAAGTTTTTTATAAATAAATTTTTATACAATAAAATTGTACTATAAAGTTTATTTATATAAACAAATTAATGCCCGGTTTCATAAACGATAGATATCGTTATATCAGATATGTGAATAATTAATATGTACATGTAATTGAAACCCTCTTATAAATATACCCCAACTCCGCCAATGAACAACACCTGTAATATTCTAAATTAACATTTGTGTTTCCGGTAAGCAGACCGTGACTGAGCTAGGGCGATTTGTGTTTAACATCCGCTTCCAACAATGGGCAATAAACATCCTTAAATATACTGTTCTTGTGGAGCATCTATTTTAATTAAAGTGAGATACTATAGGTACAATTATGTCACACTTCTCTAAAAAAACTGATTAAACCACGATTTGGATGATTGGCCAACCGAAAAATATGCTCACAATTATTATAAAACTTATCTTAAAATTGATCCGCAAATAAGTACAATGATGAGTCATTACATATTTCTTATCTAGCTTTAATAATAATTCATAGAACATTTTTAGGTGCATGCATATTCATTATTGACTTATCTATAGTTGTATCCGCGATTTCGTTCGCGTAGACTACGGAATAGGATATTTGACTAAATTTTAAAATATATTTTAAATTGTGCGTATTTTTTTTTTATTCAAATGGTAAAATTGCCGCAAAATACACATTTTTAGTAAAAGGTCGATTACCCTTTTTTTGCATCAATAGTTTAGAAATTAGAGGAAGGGGGGGTATTTTGATAACGATTATGAAAACAAATATTTAAAGGGTCGATTGTAATCGATTGTATACGTATTAATGTATTAAGCGAGTTTACAAGCTACAAACCGGCGAGTTTAGAAGCGGGCGAGTCAGCTAGTACGATAGTGATGATGACATACAAAACATTCCACTCGCTCAGTAGCCAACTAACTAGCGAGTTTAAACCACGTGTTGTGAATAGAAACCACCGGGATACTCGCAGCTAGTTCACTAACAACTATGATGACACACGGCTAGTTTACTATAGCTAACAAGCCCACACGCCAGCTAGTAGCGAGTAAAGTAGTTCGGCTTTCAACTTTTGTAGTACATTGTTTACAATCTGCTAGTTAGCTAGTGAACATGATTACACTGGGCGAGTTCACTAGCAGTTAGTGAATTCGCCGGCTAGTAGCTAGTAAACTCGTTCAATGTAATCTATTTTTTAGTAACGTCATACCAGATACAGTTCTGCTGGACGCGTTTGCGATCACGTGACAAATAGGTTAAATATTAAATTTTAAAATTAAATTTAGTATTAAAATACTGACTTATTTCACATAAAAAAAATACTTGATTGTAAATTATAGTAATATATACTACACTATTTAGAATATTTTAAATAGTGATGTAACGAATGTATGATTTTAAACATTCGCGAATGCGAATGCAAATATTGACTTTTTGAAAAAAAGCTAAAAAAAGGTCTTCTGAATGAAATAGATTAAAAAACGATATTTTTATTTATTAATACATCATACATAGTATATTCGAAAAAATATTCGCAACTTTACCTACGATTGCGAATGCGAATATTCGTTACATCACTAATTTTAATCTTTATTATTAATAGTGTCAAATACCCTATTATTGTTTAAGATTTTTGAAAAATGTATTTAAAAAAATATACATTTTTTTACTGTAATATATTGTTCAATATTGAACGGTTTTAGGCAGCTTATTGCAAGAGTACACTGCGCTGGTGGCAAACTTATTTCCGGCTTGATTTACTATTATCGCCACTGCTTATTCCTAATGTTACCTAACGTAGCAGAATATATATTAAAACCTGGATAAATAACATATCTATTCGACAGACAGAATTGAATTCATTTTCATAAGTATTTTATAAAAAAGATAATAAAGTGACTAATATTTCTATAGAAAAATGGACCAAATCTATAAGTGGAAGATAAGCTATTATATAATAATTCATTAATAAATAAAATTGTGGCTCATAAAGAACTATGTAGGCACATAAACAATAGATAATGGTTTTGATTTTTTTAAATAACTATTTTTAGATGTAACATGGTCGGTCTATTTTGTTCTGATACAGAAAAAAAATCGTTTAAGTACCACTTAATAATTTTTCAGTTTATTCGATTAATTATTTTAAAAAAATGATAACTCAAAACTTTTATGATTAGGCGGCTATTACACTATCAAATAAATACATATGTTAAAGATCTTTGATAAAGATTTGATCAAATATAAGAGACTGTCATTATCTATGATCAAAGAAATTTTATCAAATTTGACATAGCCGGATATTACACTATCAAAGAAATGTGATAAAATTTCTTTGATCAAAGAAATATGATATTTATAGCAGTTTGAATATCAATAAAAAAAAACATAAGTGTGGTGGAAGTTAATATTTTTTTACGGCTAAACCGCTGAACCGATCTTGATGAAATTTGGCAGGGAGATAGCTTACATCCTAAGGGAAAACATAGGTTTCTTTGTATCCAGAAAAATTAGTTAAATAAAAAATGAGCGTGTACTTTTCTATACACGCGATAGTTTGACTTTTTTGCGTAATGACATCTAGTGTACAAATGCGAAACTAAAGATCTGTTTCATTGACTATCATAACAGAAATATGTATTACCACGCGGATAACAGCTATAGTATATAATAAAATATTAAATATATTATATATACATAATGTAAATAGATAGGAATGCATGAGAATTCTTGTGTAAATAAAAGATATCTTATAGTCTTAACAGTAAACAAGTGTAACAATGAATATCTTCATAATTATTTAAATGTTCACTGTAAAGAAACGTGTGAACTGTGAAACCATCCATAACTTATTTATTTATCTCTGAGAAATAAGAGCGGATATAGTATTTTATATTAAATGGCGATCTAAGATTAAAATATGAACATGAACTAGAAATATTATAACAGAGTGGTCAGTATTTCTCTGGAACACATTTTCCTAACTTTTCCCGGTTTTTCAGGAGAATTTTTACCGTTTTTCCCTGTTTTTATTTAAAATTTAGATAAGAAACGTAAAAAAAGGTCACATGTTTTCTTTTAAATTTTAATAGATAACTGTCAATAAATATTTACGAAAATTTGTGTGGTTTTTGTATTTTTATAAAAAAATTCCCTGACTTCCAATCAAATTCCCTGACTTTTCCCGGTTTTCCAGAAACTGGCCACCCTGTATAAAATATTTAATTAATTTTGCCCCCTTTACTTCATAAATAAATAAAAATAGTCTCGTATTAAAAACTTTTTAAGCCTTCATTAGGGTCTACCCCCCTCCCTTATTCACTAATCGTACTTGCAGTTATTATATACAGGGTGAGTCATATCAGGTGGAACAAACTTAAACCGTTGATTGAGAAAATATTTTAAGCAAAAAAGTCCAAATAAACATGTGTCCGGAAACTCTTCGTGAGGGAGCTACAGACTCCCAAAGATTTTGACTAAAATTGGTTTTTATTTAATATCTGGAGAACCCATTGTGATACAGCAATGAAAATTAATACCTGGATTAGTAATAATACGTGTTATCGATTTCCATTATCAAACAATGGTTATTTAGACCAGGGATGTATGGGGCCTGTGGGTCTTCTGATTTTTATCTAGTATTTTTTTGTTCTTCACTTTTTTCTTATGTTTGGTATTTCTATAAGGTCATATCATACAGAATACACATAATTATACGTTAGTAAGTTGTCCTAAGATCAACCTTTTACGAGAAATACGATGGGGAAGATAATTTTGCAGAATTTAACTTAACACGGATGCTAAAAATTACATAAAATAAATTGATATTCTTGTTCTAGTACTAAAAATAAGAAAAATATTTGGTGTAAATATTCCTCTTAATATGACTCCTCATAGAATTATAGCAAGTTTTATTAATTTAATTCGTGTTTTATTAATTGACTAAAAAACGAAACTAAAAACTATTATTTGTTGTTAAGGATGCATTTTTGTAGGTATATTTACATACACATTTATTCTTGTTTTTAATTATAGAACAAGAATATAAATTTATTTTGTGTAATTTTTACCATCCGCATTAAGTTAAATTCTGCAAAACTATCTTCCCCATCGTATTTCTCGTAAACGGTTGATCTTATGACAACTTAACAATGTATATTTATGTGCATTTTATATCATATGACCTTATAGAAATACCAAACATAAGAAAAAAGTGATGAACAAAAAAATACTAGATAAAAATCAGAAGGCCCACAGGCTCCATACATCCCTGGTCTAAATAACCATTTTTTGATACTGGAAATCGATAACACGTATTATTACTAATCTTGGTATTCATTTTCATTGCTGTATCACAATGGGTTCTCCAGATATTAAATAAAGACCAATTTTAATCAAAATCTTTGGTAGTTTGTAGCTCCCTCACAAAGAGTTTCCGGGCACATGTTTATATGAACTTTTTGGCTTGAAATATTTTTCTCAATCAACGGTTTAAGTTTGTTCTACCTGATATGACTCACCCTGTATATCTACATCTATCGATGATCTAAGATCTAGGATCATAACATGATAACAGCAAAAATGTGATTTCTCTAGGTAATTTTCCATTAAAATTTTATATTAACGTTATTTTTCAAATGAATAAATTAATGATGCACACACAAAACTAAAGTGTTAGGTAAAAAGTCAGTTTTCATTGTACAGAAAATTAATTATTTAAATTTTATTTATTACCTAAACTTTTTTAAAGTGAGCCCTAGGTAAATTATTTTTAATATTTGAATAATTTTTATTAATATATCTTCATTGCAGCTGAATTATTTATAAATTTGATTAGTTTAGTTGAATAAAAAACATAATTCATTAATAATTATACAGTAGAAACCTGTTATAACGACATCGAAGTGACCGGTCATATTAGGTCGTAAAAGCGGATAGTCGTAATAACCGATAAAAATGCAATTATATGGGATTCAGTTAGACTTTTATTTTGAGTCGTTAAAACCGATACATCGTATTATCGTATTAACCGATATCGTTATCGTATTTTAATATACATTGCATATATTTTTTTATATATCTACATCAATTACGCATTTAAAATATATTTATAAGGCTTTATATCACTGAATGTCAGAGTATATGTTAGTTTTATGAAGAACTTGTTAATAACAATATTAATTGCAGCAATTACCTGCTGTAGAAATGTTGTCGTGATCGTATGAAGTGTAATAATTAAACAATTATAAACATTTCCTAAATGCCTTTAATTAATTCCAATGGAAAATAAAATCAAAGTTATTTTAATATCAAGATGAGAAAATGATTAATAATTAAGTTAGGTACATATTATTTTTGTCGAGATAAATTTAAAAGTAGAAGGCTTTGGGTTTTATAACGTAGGACCATATTTTGTTTTTTTGTAGATATTATTATTTTGAAGACAGTTTTAGTTTCATTAGAGCAGCTGACAGTTTAACAAATTAATTTGTATTAAAATAAAAAAATATTTAATTTTTATAGTAAATTGATAAATTAAAAATATATTTCTAATAAACTATAGTGGATCTTCGTTATTACATTTTGCTGTATAAGTATATTTTTTAGGTCCCGGTGTTTTTCATAAGACCCCATGTTAACCCTCGGAGTACACACCTATTTTTTCAACCTACTAGTACACTCTGGGTCAATTTGATCCTGCTTACTTTTTGATCGCCTATAATTCCGCAACTACGAAACCTTTTGACTTACCAAAATTCGAACGTATAATTTGACTCATGGTAAATAAATTTATAAGTGTTACACATACCTTTGAAGTATTCAACATACTTAAAAAAATCGCGAAAAATTTAAAATACCTGAGCGCTATTCACGATCAAAGTCGGTGTATGGGTCAAATTGACCCACAAGAGGCTCCGAGGGTTAAAATATTTCTTTAGTAGGTACTTTTTTCTTGTTAGTATAATAAGTGTTTTCTCATCAGCCTCAACAAAAACGTACTAACGAGTTTCTACTGTATAATATGTGTATATGAAAAACAATAATTAATTTTACAAATATGTATTAAATATTGATGTTGATACATACAAAAAGAAATGCAATATGTATAATATAAGTAATGATTAATGATTAAAACGAAGAATAGTTTGTTGATTAATTAATTAAAAATATCAATTACTATTTAATTACTTATATTAATTAATTAATATAAAATTTAGTTTATAAAAAATAATTTTTGCAGCTGTACTATATAATTTTTTTAGCGGAAAAATATATTTATTATTAAAAAAAAAAATGAAATAGTTATTATTTACCATTATATTATTTCAAAAATTGTATTTAAGGTAGTTGGTCCATCATAATGTGATCACATTAGGCCATGAGTACATATTTTTAATTTAGAGAAATGATCATGGCAACGCTGTACATTATCTACTATTAACTACTTGTCAAATTATTATATTTTATCATCTAAGCTACCACAGAATATATTAATAATTATTGAAATCGATTATAATTCCCTTCAATCCACTTATCATATTTTGTAAAAAATTATTTCATTATTTCGTGTATTTTTTACTATAATCAAATGAATACGTTGTTGCCACATTGTCAACAATACTGTAATTTATGTGATGGTTTGGTAGTTAAATCTGGTTAAATCTTAATAACGGGATGGTCAATAATTCCAATTTTTTGTATACTGTTTTCTTTTATATAAATATACAACATGTCAGTTTTTTATGAAAATCTGACGCTACGTTTAAATTTTATCTAATAAAACGTTACGTTAGTGTACGGTTAGTCCATATAAGCTGTGTTAAAAATATAAACTTTGAGATCGTTTTTCACGACTTTGAGATGGTCAATTTTAATAAAAATGGGCTATTTTTCAGATATTAATCTAGGGAATATTCTTGTGCAATTTAAACAAAATCTGACGAAAACGTGTTTACGGACCAACTACCTTAAGTAAGGCACTGTCGCCAGTTTTCGTTTATTGTTTTATTAAATGTACTTAATTAGAAATGTTTCTTAATATTTGATTACTGCCATTATTGAATCATAACCTATAGATATTGAACTATAAAAAACTTAATTTGATGATAATCGGCCAATGGGTGTCAAAATGGTGGACATTTAAACTAATTATTAGTGTAATCTATTAATTAATTATTATATTATCATAGCATCTACTTAAGGTTATTCGATCATTAGAGCAATGTATAGATAAAAGTCATGTTATTTATGGATAACTCATATATTTTACTAATTTTTAATATTTACTAGTCTTTGAGTAATTTGATATTAAAAATAGAGTTTTTAACACACTATAAATGAGAGAACTTGCCGAAACTCCTCTATTTATTGAAATTCTACACAATTGACTATATGAGACGTTTAAAAAACTAATTATTCGAAACTTCAACCCTTTTAAATACTATAAAAATTATAAAACAAATATATTCACGTGTAATTTATTCAAAATTATGAAAAACTAACTCCACCATTACAGCAAATAAGTATATACATGTTACTATTATATACCGTTCTGTCTGTTTCAATTTTCAAATTAAATTAAACTTTTTTTTACTTTTAATAATTAACAAAGTAAAATATTCCATTAAATGTAGGTACATGTGTTCTAAATATAAATTAAAAACAAAATTTTTCGAAACCAAATCTTTTTTTTACAGTGTACTAAACGTATAACCTTAATATTGTTTCAAAATTTACGATACTTTATGTGTCGTAGTATTTATCATTTTGTAATCATTAGCAACGATCCACTACTGGATTTACTTTGTCAATTATTGGAGAAGAAAAAACATAAACAAAATAAAATACTTTAATTTAAAAAAACATATATATTTGCGGACTTTGGTAATTAAATAAATTAAATAAATAGTTACTTTTTTATTAGCAACATAGATCTACAAACAGAAGCATGTAATTCGAAAAGTGGGCATTAAGACTGTTACCATTACCTTATCTTATTTTTTATATAAAAATAAATAATAAAAATCTTACCTGTAATAATTTTCGTAGATGCCAAATCCACCTTCTTAACTCTAGTAACCTTAAAACTTGTATTTGCTTGATCAACACTATCACTACTTAAAAAATCCCTTTCGGTCGTTACGTTTCCACTATCTTCATTATCTCTATCCACCCCCACTTGGCAAACCACCCCATCTCCACCACCACTGCCAGCCGCGTGTTCAGGCATATCTTCACATTTATACAACAAAACATCATCGCTTGCGAAATCTGCACAGGAGTTAGGCCCATACAGATTGATTTGACTTGTTTTCGATATGCCCAGTTTTGAAAGACGACATTTCTCAGAGTTTATTCTTGCCTCGTATTCGTTAAGTTTGAAACTGTTTAGCGTGATATTGTTCTGTATTCGGATACTCTCTTCGCTGCACTGGTTACTGTGTTCGGCGGCGAACCCGACTGGGGTCAGGGGGTCGCAAAACACTGACTCCCCACTGCTGGTTGTATCGCGGCTAACACCCGCACCTGTCTCTGGTATTGGTGCGACATTGTTGATCGCGGATGTAGATGCTTCGTCCCATTGTTGTGCGTTAATTTGTGCGCCCTTACTTGTAGCTCCTATGGAAAATTCATAATATACAGGATTTAAAACGAATGTTAAAAATTAACAGGTTTAAGGGGCTATACCAGTGTGAACGCTGGAAATTTGGGTGATTTTCGGAAATTTTTTGGAAGAAAAATACTCAATGAAATATTTTGGAAAATTGAGAATATATTTAGCTATATTAGAGGTGTATTCCATAATTTTTTCACGTAAAAATATCGATATCTAAACGACTTCGGAGGCACCAAAAAAAATACGGCCATGATTCCGGACGATGAAGTAGTTGGAATTGCAAAAAGAAAAAATGTCGTTAAACTGGAAGGTATTTCCTGTACGATGACTTAAGTTTTTCGAAAAATATCAAAATCTAACAAAATGGCGTAGTTATGAAAAAAAGTCTGTTTTATTACCTATAAAATGGTCGTATTTTTAATGCCAAATCGTCAATTTTCACCCAATCAAAAATATCCTAGTTCATCGTAGAGTAAATATATTCAAGAGTACTCAGTTCAAATTTTCAAGTAAATCGGATAATTGCTCTTTGAGTTACAATGTCAGCAAATTTGAAAAATCTCATTTCGAGAAACACGTCGAGCGGTCGCTCTTTAGAAGGCTGCTGTTTGAAGAGTATTAGAGATACGGTTTTGAAATTTTCACAGAATATTCTTGAAACTATAAACTCTCCAAAAAGGCAAAAAAGGCCCCTTAAGGTTTGACATTATTAATCAATTTGGCATAAATAGTAAAAAAAAAAATAGGTCGGAGACTCCAAAAAGACGATGACAATTATTAACACAAAACTGATTATCAAATTTCAAAATTGGGTTCTTTAGATATTAAATAAAAACTAATAATTTTTGAAGGGTTGTAGTTCCCTCACGAAGAATTTTTTGCTTAAAATATTAATAAATAATAAATCATCCTGTATAATAAAAATTAGAAAGCAATATACTTATTTATAACTAATAATGTGTTATTGTTAAATAGAAATACTTCTATAATAACAACTTGTAATTATAAAATTAATTAATTATCTTTATATGTGAATGAAATAAAAAAATATGTATTAAATCACACATTAATCTCTTATAGGAAAAAAAACTTCATATCGTTATTAACTATACTAATTCAGTGCCGTAGATAGTATTTGCAATGGGGGGGGGGGGGATATGATAGTATTAATTCTCATAAAGTTATATATTTCATTATGAAAATCATCTTTTATGTGGTGCAAAGTACAAAAATTAGTTATATCATTATTGAATAAATACTTTTATAATTTTTGTACACTCATTGGGGGGGGGGGGGGTGGACCACCTTAATCCCGCTACTACGCTACTGTACTAATTAAACTAATTAGAAATATATTAATTACATTAATTGATAGGTTTCATTCATTGCAATTTTTGATATACTATTAAAAAAAACTAAAAAAAAATTACTGGCAAATTTAACACATACAGCCATAAATACACGTGTTAAGAATATTTTTTTATAAAAAAATATTCGCAGTGATTCTAAAAATGTTTTATTGTAAATTCAATTTTTAATTATTTATTACATATTTACATAACTGGACTATGGTATGCTCTAATATAGTTTCATTCAAAATAAAGTTTTCAGAAAATACCTCATAGTTCTAACTAATATTGCCTCCTGCCTTGATAACCCCAGGGCACTTTCCGATCCCCCAGTTATCCATGTCTGATTATGGTAAAGTAACGTACATAACTGGCTGTATAACTGTATATTAAAATAAATGCAACAAACAAAAAAAAAATAATATGACATAAATGAAAAAAAAGTTTGAAGACCACTGTTCAACGTTTATAATAAACATGAATACATTTATTTTGAAGCTGTTCAAACGCACTTGACTCAGTCACATCTTAGCTATATATTGAACCGATGAAACATGCCACAAAAAATAATATGACAGAAATGAAAAAAAAGTTTGAAGACCACTGTTCAACGTTTATAATAAACATGAATACATTTATTTTGAAGCCGTTCAAACGCACTTGACTCAGTCACATCTTAGCTATATATTGAACCGATGAAACATGCCACAAAAAAATAATATGACAGAAATGAAAAAAAAAGTTTGAAGACCACTGTTCAACGTTTATAATAAACATGAATACATTTATTTTGAAGCTGTTCAAACGCACTTGACTCAGTCACATCTTAGCTATATATTGAACCGATGAAACATGCCACAAAAAAATAATATGACAGAAATTAAAAAAAAGTTTGAGACCACTGTTCAACGTTTATAATAAACATGAATACATTTATTTTGAAGCTGTTCAAACGCACTTGACTCGATTACATCTTAGCTGTTTCATGAACCGGTTAGATAAAACATGTGTCGGGTGGGGGTAAAGCAAAAGGGGGGCACGTACCTTTCTGTTGATCATCCGGAGGCTCTAACGGTATATTCCGGTCATCTCCATTAGTATCTTTAAACAGTGTGATTTCATCAGTGGACACTCCATATAAATATTGCTTATCTCGTTCTTTAGAAGCTGCCTTTTTATTTAATTTTGAAGCTTTAGTTTTACCTGGAGATTTCCCAGTTTTAGATTTACCGTCACTTGTTTGTATGTTTCCCATTTGAAGGGACTTTTATATACTAAATAATTTTTACAAGTTAAATTTCGTTGAAATGTACATTTTATATCTTGATCTATCTTGAAGTACTTATATTATTGTAATAACTTAGTTATATAAAAATACGTACATATGTTATTTTAAAGTCAGTTTTTGTTAAGTATTGTTTATAGTCATATAGAACACGATTAAAAAATAATAAATACATTATTGTCGTTGTAAAATTTGTACACATTTTTGTAATATAGCAAAGAAAAATATAACCTCAAAAACGAATGAATTTTTATTGAAGATAATTTGAATTATTTATAAAGCCTTGTTAGTTTCTGTCACTTAAAAGATATAAATGTGAATTTGTACAATAATAATACAATAACTGAATTTATTTTTGAAAAGAAATGATATAATTTAACGATATTTTAGCGTCAATATATTTTCTCTAGGTCTCGGTTTTCCATGGTACTGAAAAAGCGCAGGCGCGGAAAACTGATCGATTAGTTGCGATGGGAAATTTGTTCAAAATAACTTTCACACTTACTGAATGTGTAAATAAATAAAAGCTGTTTTATTGGTTTTCTGTAAATTATTTGGTTTATTGTTTCCTTATTTGTGTTTAATCGAAAACAAACTGCGTTAAAAATATATCTATACTAAAATAAATACACGATTCGATTATAGATAAGCAAAATAACCCTGGAAAAATATATTTAACATGATTTAAATTTATACGAAACTATATTTATTTACATACCACAAAATAACAATGTACTCGTAGATTCTTGCGATGTTCTCCAGTTTTCTTGTATTGTTGATCACTTTTCATAGCAACACAGAAAATTTCAGTACCTACATTTTACAAAAACATATTATTAAATGCATTCTTATCTAATGAGATTACAGTTTTGTTTAGATATATTATTATGTCATATTGCGGGCACTGTAGCAATCAATTTAAAATTTACAAAAAGGTACTCAATCTCCGGTGTCGAAGCTGGGAGATATTTTTGATAACAATGAAACTCAATCTCCGATAGTCAAATTAGTGGATATTTTTTAGATGAAAACATGAGTCAATATTTGATGGTGAAGCCGGGAGATATTTTAGATAATAATGAGACTCAATCTCCGGTAGTTAAATTTGAGGGTATTTTAGACAACAATGGGGCTCAATCTCTGATGGGGATTTAATCTTTAACGCAACCAATCTCCGGTGGCAAAACTGGAGAAGTATTTTTATTAAAAAAAGACCCAATCTCCGGTGGTGAAAATGGATGGTAGTTATTTTATATAAAAATAGGATTTAATCTCCTTCGCAACCTATCTCCGGAAGAAAAGCTAGAGGGAGATGTTTTTTAATAAAAAGGAGACTCAATCTCTGGTAGTGAAGATGAGTTATTTTATATAAATATGAGATTTAATCTCCGTCGCTACCTATCTCCGGTGGAAAAGCTAGAGGGAGATCTTTTTTAATAAAAAGGGGACTCAATCTCCGGTAGTGAAGATGAGAGTTATTTTATATAAATATGAGATTTAATCTCCGTTGCTACCTATCTCCGGAAAAGAAGCTGGAAGGTGAAATTTGTTTAATGCAAAGAGGACTCAATCTCCAGTGGTGAAAATGGGAGATATTTTATATTAATATAGGTTTTAATCTTTGACACAATAAATCTCTGGTGGCGAAGCAAGAGGCAGATATTTTTTAATAAAAACGGGACTCAATCTCCGGTAGTGAAGATGAGTTATTTTATATAAATATGAAATTTAATCTCCGTCGCAATCTATCTCCGGAAGAGAAGCTAGAGGGAGAAATTTGTTTAATGCAAAGGAGACTCAATCTCCGGTGGTAAAGATGGTGGTTATTTTGTATAAATATAGGATTTAACCTCCGTCGCAATCTATCTCCAGTGGAGAAGCTAGAGGGAGATATTTTTAATAAAAAGGGGGCTCAATCTTCGGTGGTAAAGCTAGGAGATTGTAAACAACTATGATGCAGTTAATTTATACTTCAAGATGTACATACTGTTAATCCAAGAAGAAAATAAATTTTAAAGCAGTGAAAAAATAACAAAGATCTTCAAGATTCATTTTTCATTCAAAATTTATTCTCCTAGTATCAACACAGCTTGTGTCACATTATGCAGCATTAAAAAGAAATATTTGTGGACGTTGACAAGGATTTAGAACTCTACCTGGTCATTTTTGAATACAAAAGGTAAAAAATAAAACTTAAATATCACATATAAGGGTACCTACCAGAGTCCCATATTGTTTCCTATTTTAAAAGGGTGCCTTATTTAAAAAAAAAAATTGCGAACTACAGGTTACTATGTATTAAAAGAAAAATTAAATAATTTTCATTCTTTATTTTTTAAAACAAAAAATATTTACAAAAAATATAAAGTACAAATAATCCAACTCTTTACTCGTTCATATAATCTAATTATTTACAGTTATCGATCAAAAAATTTTACCATAAAATTATATTTAAAATTACAATTATATCAAATAATTGGACATTTACCATTAAAATAAAATAAATGTATATACAATAAAGTTTTTTTACAATGAAACTGACATTTATATAAATACTTACGACATTTATAATTTTTGTGCATCAACACTTGTTAAAATAATATTCCGGCCTATTCAATATCATATAAATGTCAAGAACTATTAACAAATAATATCTACCCCATTTTAAATACAGATTTTGTATAGTTTTATAATATAATACATTTCTTTACGGACAATAAGTTACATGACATAAAATATTTAGGTTAGATTTACTTTGAAATATCTAAATAAATTTTTTTCTCAAAATACAAAATAAATATGCACACTCTTTCTAAAATTTATGACATATAATGATAAAGAATAGCCCGAATTTAATGTTGTTAACATTTTTGAGATCATACACTGTTAAAAAAGAAATTAAAATTTATTGAAAGCGGTGGGTTACGCCTTATTCAAATGTTTTTAAGAAATTCGTCAGTAGTTGTCTATGTTTCATCAATATCTATTAACGATTATTATCAAAGAATATAACAAGAAACAATTTATTTCTTAAAACATGAATAATAGACCAGGTGTCAAATATTTCAAGCAGAAAAAATTTAGATTGGATATTTTTTTTACGTTAGATTTTACCGATTTGTCATGTCACAATATCTAAAAAAAATATTCAGTAAATTTTTCCAACTTGACGCCTGACCTATAAGGGACAATGTCATTTTCAAAATAAAATATAATTGATCAACTTCAGTCGAGAATTAACATCCATCCGCTGATAAAAAATAAATAAAAATGTGAATTATTTTAAACATTTATATGTATAATTTATATATATTTATTATATATTATGATATTTATTTAATTTTATATAGAACTAATAAAACCAACGTCTTCTTTAAAATAAGTCACATTTTTAAATAAAAATAATTATAAATGGAAGGCATAATAGGTGTACAATTGAAAAAGTTAAGTACATATACATATATAATAAAAATATAAAATTATATGATGAATCAAAAGTTCTTATACAAAATACTTATATTAAATTATATAACCTAAAAAAAAGTTTATTTATAACTCCAATCAATAAACCGATTGATTTTATAACCAAACTTTAAATAATTGTTTAAAATTGTCAATAAAACTGACAATAAAAAGATCTCATACAAATAGCAATTCATGGGGAAGTTAGGTTAGGTTAAATTAGGTTAGGTAATATCACCTCCCTTGTCAAAACATTTAACATTAAAAAATACGAAATAATTCGTATTTAAAACATCAAGTTGCCCCTCCCACTTTAATGAAAAACTATACCTCCCACATCATGGTGTAATATACAGAATTATCTTTACTAATAAATTACAGCATTGGTCATATTTTTAAGTAAGTACATGTACTACTTAATATCGTAATATATAAGTAGGTACCAAATGCATGAGACCTGAAAATTACTTTTGAATCATCTACATATATATACTTGAGCTTTGTTTTAATCATTTCAAATGGCACTATTCTATTTTAAAAACAATAAAATTATAATATAGTTTCTATAACAGATTTTTCATGGTCAAAAATTAATTTACATCGTGGATTATGTGATGATAAATTTTTTTAAAGATGTAAATTAATTTTTAAACAAAAGTAACGTTATTTTTTCAATCATTAATTATTTATAGGTTAGGAGACAAGTCGGAAAAATTTACAAATTGCAGAAATAATTCTAAATAGATATGATTTTTCAAGATGGGGTAAAAGACGCATCAGTTTTTGTTGATTTCTCAGGTTGTTTTCAACTTTACAGGAAAAATTGTTATTTATAAAATTAAATCTAATTGAATTCTCTACAAAAAAGGTCCAGTACATATTTTTTGTCAGATTCGATTTTCACCAAGTAATGGCCGATGGGGTTAATTGAAATTGAAAGATTATTTCAATAATTTTAATAAATTCAGACAGTCCTTATTTGGTGAAGTACAAATCTGATGAAAATATGTATTGGACATTTTTTGTAAAGAATTTAAATTGCTTTAATTTTGTATCAGACAATTTTTGCTGTAAAATTGAAAGAAAGCCAAGAAATCGGTCAAAATTGATTTTTGTATTTTACCCCACCTCGGGGTATTTTTTTACTTAATGATTATTTGAAGAAAAAAAATATGGATGGCCTATTTTTTTAATTAATAATTAAAAAAAAGTGTTTGTTAAATAAATAATGTCACAGAAATTAAAATATAATTTTACAAAGTGCTGTTTATAAAATGATATTAAATTTATACAAAAAAATAAATTTAATATAACTGCACTGAATAAAACAAAGCACAAATATCAAAATAACAATTAAAATATGTTAAACATAAATAAAAAAAAAATCCACATTTTACAGTTATTGCAAACATGAATCACATTGCATCGTTTAATAAAAATTAACTATTACAATAAAATATGTTATTGCAAAATAATATAACGTGCATTCATACACTTAGTCCATTTAAAAAATTTATTTAAATATCGTAATGGCATTTTTTCTTTTGCTTCTTCTCGTTCATTTATTCGGGAATCACAGTTCGTCCATTATTATTTTATATAAAACACATTATTTTTTTATTTTTTTAAGAGCATTATTTTTTAATGAAAATACAATTACATCAATCCTTTCAATACCGGAAGAAAATAAAAATTGAGCGTAAAAGATCTTGGTCAAATAAATTGAAAAGTATTGATAGGATCAATATATACAAGAAACGATTTATAATTTATTTTATCTAGCTCGGTATACCGTTCTATAAGCATATATTAATTATTTATTTAATAATTTTGGTATACAGATTTATGTTTCCACAATTTCCCCACGCATTTTCACCCTGTTTTCACAAATAACACAATTGTTTAATTCTTATAATGTTCACTATTTTATACACTCGTTAGGCAGTTTAAAATTGAGATTCCATTCATTCTACTTTCTTTGATACAGTACGTTTAAAGAAAGTATAATATATATATTTTTATGGCATCACAGGTAGTGTCAATTGCTTTCATTCGAATTAATGTTTCGTGCACAAAATATATTTTAAGTTACATATATATTATTTAAAATTGATCTCACACGATAATTTCACGAATAACACGCCGTGTACGTGAGTTTGGGGTGGAGTAACCACTCTCTAAGCTCTCTTCGTAGCTGAGAGACATGTGTTGAGGTGGTTTCTCATCTTCAAGTTGTTCTAAATATGGGTCCGGCAATCCACTCACGTCATGGTATGGTGAGTCTAGAATAAAAACAAAATCAAATTAGTTATTGTTTACTCTTATTGTCTATTATAATCCCCGTTGTTTGAAGAAACTAAAATTACTAGGAACGAAAAAGAATCCGTCTGTAGATAGGTAAATGTCATGTATTACATATACTCGTATGATGAAATCAGCGCCAATGTAAGTAAAGATTGTACATTAACTTCAATATTTTTAAATAGGTAATTAAGGTAATTATTATAATACATATTATATATGTCGCAGCCTGATTGTAAATTTAGCTGTTTTATAAAGCGGCTAGCCGTTTTGTTAAATAGTTTAGTTTAAAAACGGGGATTCAATCTCCGCCTTAGTTAGGGTAATCTATTGGGGCGAAAGGGGATTAATATAGTATAAAAATTTTTATACTATATTAATCCCCTTTTGCCCCAATAGATTGCTCTTACCAAAATTGTAACTCAAAATGATTAAATCTTTATCTTTTCATAATGTAATAAGCAACAGAATACCTATGTGTATAATAATTAACCTATTTAAAAATATTGAAATTAATAGTGCAAACTTTACTCGCATTGGCGCTAATTTCATCACGACATTTGCCTAACTACGACCTTATTATGTTATGTTCCTAGTGATTTTAGTTTTTTCAAACAACGGGGATTATAATAGACAAGTACCGATATTAATTTAGATTTAGGTTGGTAGGGAACATAACCTAACATTTACAACACAAAGGAAAGCCTGTATTACATTTGTCAACTTTTTGTTCGCTAATAGTACAAAATAACTGTTTTACTAATTTGGATGATTTTTAATTATCAATTATTATTCTTTGCATTTTGTTCTTCAATAAGGGAAAAGAGTTTATTTAAAGCTTTGTTGGTTATGTTTTTCTTTATAATGTTTTTATGTTGGTATTGCTGATTAAGTCCAATTAATTGTTGTAAAAAGAAGGCAAAGAAAAATTGAGAAGTGTAATACAGGTTTAATTAAATACAACTACAATACTTACTTGGATATTAATTTCTCCTGTCACTACTATGTTAGCACAAATCAAAGGATAGAAAATGTTAAATAGAGTTTACAAAATACAGTTACTGGAAGATGTGAAATAGTTATAAGGAAAATCTTAATTGTATACTACATTAATATGTAAACTACTTTAACTATATTTTATCCATGACAAAAACTGCGGTTTACTTTTAGATGTAATTAAAAGTATTTGTTCGAAGATACCTGCTAAGTACAAGGACTGTTTGAAGCCTTTTGCAGCAGGGACCTGAACCTGAACCCGAAAAACCCGTATTTTTAATTTTTAAAACAGATTATAAAATGTATAATATTTAATATTTAACCTCACAAAAATTTGCAATAAATTAAAGTTAAAAAATGCCTGACCTTTTGAAGCGGGACATCCTGTATACGTTTTGAAATTTTCTCTTCCTACGATTTACAACGAGAATTCTTTCTTGAGAAAAATGTAAATTTTGTATTTGTCATTTCCCGAAATATCAATCGTATGCAAATTTAAATAAATGTATATTTAAAATTTCTGTGATAAGGTGTATTGGTTATTTATCGTTTTAGCGTCCCAAATTATTTCTAGATATATAAAGTGTTCTTATCTATGGATATAATTCAAACATATGTTGAGGAGAGTTATAGTAAAGCTGATCAGAAAGTCGCTTCACTAAACTATTTTTTTTTAATTTTATGTAAAGTCTCTACTATTACTTTAAATCAGTAGCGCACTCAGAGGAGGGTAGGGGTTACTCCCCCCCGCCGAATTTATATGCATTATTTAGTTTAACAATTATAATAAATAAACAAAATGAAAATCAGTAACGCACTTTTGGATCACACGTATTATAATATTTTTTAACATCTGCCACACTGTATACATAGATTATAAGTGAAGTAGTAAACACAAATGTCAAAATAATTTGGGACGCTAAAACGATAAATAACCGGTGTATTTTTTAAATGTTATTTATTTTTGAGATATAAATTCATTCCAAAATAATAATGACAGTAAATTTCCCACAAGCACAATAAACAGAATGGCAATTCTTGTATTTATGTAAGTCTTAACATGTTTACATGTGTACCAATTTATGTCATTGTAAAAATAAAAGAACTATTTTTCCTTTAATAATTTCTATGCATCAAAATTGCTTCATTATTAAATAGAGGGAGGAAGATTAGTTAGATTTTTTTTAAATAACCCCAGCTTGAGTCATGTGATCTTTATTTATTATAAATTGAATAACGTAAAGAACTACAATATTATTATTCAACAATTGAAATAGATTCTAAAATATTTTTACGTTAGTTTATTATTTTAAGTATAATGTAAAGAAACATACCTAAATGTTGATCAATACGCTTCTTCGGTTTATGGACAGCTGCATAAGGGTCACTACAATAGTCCTGTCTAGACGGGTTGTTGCTATTTCTTAGATGGTAGTCATCTCCGTGATTGCTCTGAGTTGTTAAATGTGGGTACGGTGCATAGTCGTCAACAGTACCATAACCTCCATGTGTCAGAGGATCATAACCGTATGAATTCTGTCGATCTACATTCATATGATGTTGGTTCATTTGATTCACAGAGTTATTAGCAGCAGCGGCCATTTTCATCTGCCATAATGAATCTTGAGAATTGACACTTCCTCCGTTGTTAGAATTGGAATAGCTGTTCTCTAAATACGCCATATTTACCCCTGAAAAATTATACACAGTTATATCGATCTATTAGGAATTTAAAAAAATATACGTACATTCTCCATTTATATTTTGGTGTCCTGGAATGTTCTGCATATTAGGATTTGAAACATGATATCCATATCCGTTTTGTGTTGCATAAACTGCGTTCTTGGGATCATCCATTCCTAGAGTCAAGTCCATTGAATGTTCTAATGCTTTGTTTTCCATTCCACTTGAAGGATAGTAAGGTGGAGGTGCTTGTGATTGTTGAGTAACTATTGTAGGTCGAACGGAATCCATTTCATAATCTTTAGCTTGCTTAGATTTCTTATTCTGATGACGTTTACAACGGCAGAACATTAGAATCAAAACGGCGAACAATATACAGATTATTGAGCAAACAATAATAACAATTAATGTAGGAGTTGCAAGGGCTGATGCTTCTTTAATGTATGATGGACCAACTGAAATAAAAAAATAAATAATTAAGGTACTTGACCACATTGGGAAGCTAAAAAATACATTTCCGATAATTTTTTTTAGGCCCTGTATAAGATATTACGATGATTTTTTTTTAAAACTTTTATATGAAGCTTATAGAATACAAAAATACTTGATTTTTTTTAAATTTCTTTTTTTAACAAAGTCGAGGCCTCAAAAAAATGTTTAACACGGCGGACAGTTAATCTCAGGATTGGTGAATTTGAAAAAAAAAAACGGCATCTTCAAAAGAAAGGTCCCTTACGTGACAATTTACCACAATTTCCAAAAATAAAAAATGGCGGATGTTTGAAAAAACACGCCCCTGTTTTTTACTATTCTCTACTAAAAAACAACGAACAAAACAAGACCAAAATCATTGAAATTGGCCAAGTAGTTTCGGAGATTAACTGTCCGCCATTTGAAAAAAAGTAGTTTTGAGAAACAGCTGCTTGAAACAGAGTCAGCAAATATGAAGTAATGGAAATGCGAGAACACTAATTTCACTATGTTAGAATTCGAATTTAAAACAAAAAATTTTGGGGGTGATTTTTAAAAGTATAAAGATTGAGAAAATGCAAAAAAATCAATTAAATAATAATACTTGTTAAATTAATAAAGATATCTTACTTTCTGCTTCTACATAACCACTGCACAAGTCATGATTATTTCTTAAACATAACTTGACTCTGATCCTCGTATTAAAGTCATCAGAAATTCCAATAGGTTCTTCATCTGCTAAAGAACGTCCAGTGCTTTTGTATCCTCTTGGAGATCCCAAATGATCAAGAATAGTTTCCTTGTATGTTGAGCTTAATCCTGATACTTGTAACGGTACAGTCTCAATAACTTGCCATGAAGATATTGGCAAGTTGTCACTTATCATAGATTCAACAATTCCAGTCAATGGTAAACAACTGATGTCAATATTTATAGCTAATTCATGTGTACTTGGATCATACACAACTCTTTGAGGAACGGGAATATTTTCAACCTTTGTTGTAACTCCTGTTTCATCTGAATTCTCACTTGTTCCTTTAGTATTTAAAGCCTTAACCTGCAAAAAGAATAAACATAAATTATTATTCAATAAAAAGAGTTTGCCCTTAACCACTCATTCACTCACTCACTCATATATCAATGTACAGCCCAAACCCCTGGACCTATAAACGTGAAATTTCGTAGGTGCCTTCCTTTTATGATGTAAGCACCCACTAAGAAGGGATTTCCCGAAATTCAACCCCTAAGGGGATAAACGGGGGTGTAAAAGTTTGTATCGGAAAAAATTTTTTTTAGCCAGATTTATTTTAAACTTAGTAGGTATATATACTCTACAATATAAATAATAAATTACGTATTTAAGCATTTTTTAACTACTAAGGGGTTGCAAAGGGATGGAAAAGTTTTTAGGGAATGAAATATTAAATTATTATTTTGTTTTGCTTTTTATTCATTATACAAAATCGTAAATATCTCGGCTCCTATGCAAGATAGAGGGTTGTTTCCTCCCCTGAAAATCCCCCTCAACCATAGCATTTTTCCCGCCGAATCTATTGAAACTAATTACAACCCTCCATACGTAACAGGGGATGAAATATTAAATTATTTTTTACCCATACAAAATTTAACACCCCCTTTTACCCCTGTAGGGGCTGAATTTCGAAAAATCCTTTCTTAGTGGGTGCTTACATCATAAAAGGAAGACACTCACGAAATTTCACCTTTCTAGGTCAAGGGGTTTAGGCTCGGCGATGATGAATCATTCAGTCAGTCAGTCAATCAGGGCAAGTTAGTACCTATATGTATATTATTGTATGTAGATAAACATACCTTAAAGACATAGCTTTGATGTTGGTCTAAATTCGTAACATTGCATGGAATACTTTGTTGGCAATCGATTTCTGACCATTCGGCTGGTCTCATTACCATTCCACAACCTTCAACCATTATATCTTCATTGTTAGGTACTTTGCGATACGATACAAAATATTTAGTGTTTGCAATTCCTCCATTGAATCCAGGTTCCCAGAACAATGTGACAAAATTATATCCAACATTTATAGCTGAGAGACTTCTTGGTCTTTCTGGAGGTCCTTTTGGTTGTAAACGTATTTTAGTATCAATAGTTCCAAGATTATTGATAACAGCACAATTGTATTCTCCATAATCTTGTTCTTTAATATTTGAAACTTTTAAAATACTAGTGTAGATATCATTGTTGTCACTTGATGTAGTAATTTCATAGTGGCCATCTGAAGACATTTGTAGTGGAGATAAATGTGGACTGAAGAACCATTTGAATTCAGGTTTAGGATATGCTTGAATTTTACAAACGACCTCTGCAGATTCGTGAATGTCATAAGCTACTTTGTTGTATTGATGCAAAACTATCGGCTCATCTGTAATGAAAACATCAAAAAGTTAATTAAATGAATTATAATAATCAATAAAATAAAATACTTACGTTCAATTTTAAGTCGCATCGTAGATTCAACTGTCTTCACTTCATTGTTGAAAATACAAGCATACGTCCCTCTATCACCTGGTAGCAATTGGTTCATTTCCGGTCTTGCCTTTCCTTTAAATTGTAGAGTGCTTTGGAGAGTTGTTACTCCATTATGTCCTTTGGAAGGATGTGTGTTAACTTCATACATATTAAGATCAGGAGTTATTTCTGATCCATCTTTCATCCAACGAATTGTCGGTGCAGGTTTTGCTTGAGCACTACAAGCTACTGAGAATTCAGAATCTCCAACACGTCTTGTTGTATGTGGTGGTAGTTTAGCAATAAACCTTGGAGGTTGTCTAACTTCTAAAGTTATTGAAGCACGTTCTCCAAGACCTAATTCGTTTGTAGCTTGACAATGGTAAACACCTTCACTAGATAATGTTACACGAGGAATAGTATATTTAGTGCCTGTAGCTAGTACAGTTTGTCCTTGTGTTCCTTCATCTCTGTACCATCTGAATTGCGGTGCGGGCCATCCAGGTGGTGTAGCAGCACAAGTTAAAGTCACTCCAGAACCTTCATTTGCGACTGGTTTATCTGGACTTATACGAGCACGACCTGGTTTATGCCTGATCAAAACGGCAATGGATGAGTTTCCAACTTTCTCAATAGTTTTAATAGGTTGTAAACTCGGCGTGATTAAATTCGTCGCTCTGCAAACATAAGTTCCTGAATTCTCAGCATTGACATGCGTCAATCTAAGTATATTTCCTTTCTGTCTGAACTCAGGCTTTCCATCTTTCAACCATTCGATTAAATTCGGTGTAGGATTCGATGATACATTGCATTTGATTTCCACAGTCTCTCCTTCTTCAGCTTCTCTGGTCTTATCGTCGAGTGTAACGACTGGACCGTAGAGCACGTCAAGAGATATTTCCTTCTCGCCGACTTTACCTAATCCATTATCGGCTGTGCAGGTGTACTTGCCGGCATCTTGCAGACTGACTCTATGTATGGTATGGGTTAAGCTAGCGCTAATGAAACGTCCATTACGTGTCCACCTGACGTTGCTGACCTTGGGCTTCGCGTCCACGGAACATTGCAGATTCGCAGTCGAGTCCCGTTCCACTCGTAGCGGGTTGTCGGGTCCGACCTCAACTCGCGGGAAGTCTGAAAGTGGTAAATAAATTATATGTGTGCTGAAACTCGTTGAATTAAATATGATATTTACTTAGAGTTGGGATAAATGAATCATGCTTCGTTTAGGTAAAAGGTGTTTGTAATTTTCAACTGAGTTCTACTGTATTAAGATGGAACTGCTATGTTTATTTGCTTTTTAAGATTAGATGTAATTAAATCAATTAAATGAAACATTTATATCGCGAGTATGTTATATGTATTTGTATACACTAGGGTGACCCTCAATTTACTTATTTTCGAATTTCTTTAAGGTCACCCCCCCCCCCAAATTTTTTAAAGTTACGAAAAAAATAATGTATACAAAATTTTAAAGTGATCGGATATTATTAACACGTGTCACCGAGCGATCGAATATTAACACGTAAAATGTATTTGATTTTTTCAAACTTTCTTTAAACAGCTGTATCTTTGTGAAAATTGAATGGATTTTGATGTTCTAAAACGCATTTTAAAGCTGACACTTTCTAGTTTTTGTACCTTTTATTCGATTTTTTATCGCTTCCCACTACTCCTTGAGAGATTTAAAAAAAATGAAAAAAGTAAAAAATTTAATAATTCAAAATTGACGTGCCAAACTTATACAGTAGGTTGAAAAAAATATTTTGAGCAAAAAACTTTATTTAAACATGTCTCCGAAAATTTTTCGTAAGAGAATTACAGCCCTCTAAAAAGATAATTTCGGAAAAAATCTTCGGGAAGCTATAACTCTTTTACGAAAAATTTTCGGGCCAATTTTTAAATAAAATTTTTTGTTCAAAATAATTCCTTTAAACTGCTGTTGAAGTTTGGCACGCCAATTTTGAATTATTCAATTTTAGGCTTCTTTCACTTTCTCTGAAATCTCTCAAGGAATAGTGGGAAGTGATAAAAAAATCGAAATCGAATTCACAATCTAGAAAATGTCAGCTTTAAAATGCATTTTAGAACATCAAAATCCATTCATTTTTCACAAAGATACAGTTGTTTAAAGAAAAATTGAAAAAATCAAATACATTTTACGTGTTAATATTCGATCGCTCGGTGGCACGGGTTAAAAATATCCAATCAATATACATAATTTTTTTCGTACCTTTAAGAAATTTGGGGGTGACATTAAAGAAATTCGAAAATAAGTAAATTAAGAGCCACCCTAATGTATAAACATAAACACTATATTACATTTGATACGAAAATATATCTAACTAAACTAATTAGTAACACGTTTCAATACATACACTAATTAATTTAGTGCTTCGATAATACATACAACCATTCATGGAGATATGATTTCATATTAAATTAATTGGATGTAATGCTACTAATTTAATTAATAAAAAAATTCGTGTCTTATTATGAATTAAGTATTTTAAAATACTAATGCATGCAATTAAGGTTCAATAAAGCCAATTATACGTGTCTGTAATTTTACCCCAGCATGTTCAAAAGACATGATTAAAGTTTTCATCAAGTTAGAAACTTGATATTTTATTTAAACGATCATTTACACCTTTCAGTCGACAAGTCACCTTAGAGGTTACCTACATCAAGATTTGCTATGATTTCGGAAATTGAACGTAAGTTTTCTTTCGGATATTTAATTCTTTATACAAAAGTGATTGACACTTTTTACACTGTCTACGTATCAATATGTAAATAGGGTAAATGTGGATATATTCAGGTAAATAATTTAGTAAATAAACACCTCGTACAAATTGTATAGAGTATAGACCATGAAAATTCTCAGTACTTTTTTGTTGCAAAAATAACGCTTGAAATTTCTAACTTTCGTATTGTCTCTTTGTGCAGCCCAAATAACGATAATGTATGTATGTATATTCAATATTGGAAACATTATTGTTTCACCTAATGATTACATATAATATATTATTAATTCAATTTAATTATAATCAAGAATTGAACGCATTTAGCTCAATATATAATATATATAAAAGCTATTTACATATCCATTTAAAATCATGAATCCTTAAATGTTAAATGTACTAGTATAAACATAAACTGAACATTAATCTTATTGTTGTCAAAGAATTGTGTTTTGCATGTTGTATGTACTATAAAATAACATATTATATTATACATTTATATATAAAAATCAATGGTTTTATGAGTAGGTACACAAATACAATTGTTTAAATGTTATTTGTGTGGATGAATATATTTATTAAATAATTATTGATACACGGAGTCGTTTTTTTAATAAAAATTATAGTTTTGTAACAAAAAATGCCATCAGTTTTAACATGTACTGTCAATAGACATGAAGCCAGTAAGAAATAGGTTAAAAAGATTCTGAAAATGTATTTATTTTCATATTAAAAGCGATATTAATATAATTTTTGTTAAAATAAAAACGCAAAATAAAGCAATCCGACTTTTTTAAATGGAACACCAATCAGAGCGAATGACGTCACGCATCAGTAAACGTCTTTTATTTTAGATAAATATCAATTCCTCTTGCAAGATTATTAGGTACATAGTACATACTTTATTTAAGAACTTATATACTTTTGAATTCATTTTTAACACACAAAATAATTAAATTATTGCCTAACTCTGAAATGTCACCTACAAGCGTTTTAGCGTTTAGTTTTAAAAGAGTCAATTTTTGCGATTAAACCTTTATTTTCTGCAGAAATAAGTATTTTTTTGGAAATAGGAGATACGTAAAATTAGTCGCCATGCCTATTACAATATTTTGGACCATTTACGTCAAATAATAATATTTATTTAAAAATTGAGTGATTGTTATGAAATATTTTTCTCCGTATATCACCTATATTAAATTATAAAGATGTATATCCGGTATTATAAAATACCTAGCAAATTTGCAAGCTAGCTATCACTCTGAAATGAGATATCAAACTTAAATGACAGTTCTCTTGGAGTTTTTAACAGATAGTTGCAGGCGCAGTAAGTTGGTTTCACCATTTTGTACGCAAGGTTAGTAAATACACTTTAGTAAATATACTTTATACTTTACATACCTTTTTTTTTACTTCCTATGTATGAAACTATCTGTCAAAAACTTCAAGAGAACTGTCATATAAATTTGATACCCCATTTGAGAGTGCTTGCAAGCTTGCAAATTTGCTAGGTCCTTTATAATACCGGACAGTATAGTATTTATAAATATGTAGAGATATGTACCTATATAGTATATATGTATGATATGTATAAACAAAAATATAAAAAATTTAACCGACCACAGAATGGGTGAGTACTACAATTCTAGCAGTATATAGCAATAATAAAATAAATTGGCAAAACAAGCGTATTTTTATTATATTATTTAAACGATAACAGAGGCGCATGATGTTTTACAACAACCCGGTAAGCCGCAATTCATGTGGCATATATATAGAATGACACAGAGAAATTGAATAGTTTCAGTATTAGGAGTGAGTTTTGTGCATGTACACATCGCGCAGAGGTGTACAACAAAGGCAAAAGATAAATAGCTCGGGTAAATAGATAACACAGAAACGATCCTCTACGTTATAAATTATTCCCATGAAAATACCATTAGTGTGTCGCAATTTATACATTTTCCGGTTTCTGTAATTTCTGGTACAAATATTTGTGTTTACAAATCAATACTTTTCATATGTGTATGTGTGTGTGTGTATGTGGGAGAGAAGGACGGGTATAGTATCAATTAGTTCAGTTTTTGAGTTACATTTCGAGTATTATCAGCAATTGAATGTTGCACATTTTATAATATAATTTTTGTGTAGATGCATTTTATTTATTTTTTCTAATCCATAAGAGTAGTTTTTATTGGTATAGTCAATATATATTTATTGGGGGGGGGGGGGGGGGGGGCAGAATAATAAACTCAATATTTTTAACTTTCATTGTTCAGTTTTGCATTATATGTATGTATATTTATTTATTTTTTGTATAACTCTTAAACTACCATATTCGCCACTGTTATTTCAATACACATATAATACAGTAAAACTTGGTTAAGTGGGACTTTGATAAGTGGGAAACTTCTATAACTAGAATTCATACTGAGGTTCCGTTACTTCAGCATCAAAATATCTTTATTAATGAGACTTATAAAACTTCTCTAACTGGAATTTAATTTTTTTTCGATAGTTAACTCTCTTACTGGAACAGCTAAAATTGATTACCTATATAACTGAGACACGAGACAAAATTGAAAAAAAATATGCAGGGAAAAAAATTCTATGTAACTGAGATTATGAGTAAATGGGACACCTCTTTAAGTGGGACAAATTAACCGATCTCTTGAGATTCTAGTTATCCAAGTTTCACTGTATAAAAATATAATGCAGTGAAACTTGATTAAGTAGGACTTGTATAAGTGGGAAACTTCTATAACTAGAATTTATACTGAGATCCCGTCACTTCTACATAACTGGGTAAACGGCACCTCTTTAAGTGGGATAAAATAACTGGTCCCTTGAGATTCCAGTTATCCAGGTTTCAGTGTAACAGAACGTGTCTGATGATAATATTTTTTATTATTTTATCGAAGTCATTTTTATAGACTGGTAAGCTTTTTAATTACAGATAATTTACATCGGTAATCAACTGTTATGTGAAAACTAGAGTTTCAAAGCCCACGTTTTAATTTGTGCTAATTGATTTACACAATTCACTAATTTAACTAGTTGTAAGCAAATTCATTTAAATCAAAACAGATAATTACGCGATACTATTATTTTTTTAAAACTAAATGTTTATTTATTATATCACAATTTATTCTTAACTAGGGTATCAAATTTAAATGACAGTTGTATGGCATTTATTAATTATTTAATTACTAACAATCTATTGGTGTACACCATAGAAAGACTAACAATATAATATTATTTTACATAAATATATCTGCTCTAAAATCTTTAATGCATGGTTTAGTTTTGGTTTAGATACAAATTTGTATAAAGCATATTTATTTCAAACATGTCTATACAATATTGGTAAAAAGGTATGGGTATAGCTCCAAAATTTTATTAAATACATATATATGTTTCAATATACATAACGCATGTATGTATATAGATGTAGTAAATATTTTATGACAGCTCTACAATCTATATGATCAACGAGAGTAATGTGTATGTATATAATATAAATGTATCTCGCTTCAGTAATGCATTAATAAATGAATTATTTACTTTAGTAATAGTAATTTCAAACAAGTCAAATTTAAATTTAATTTCAACAATTTACATATTATATGCTATTAACATTAAAGATTTACATATATATATATATATATATATATATATATATATATATATATATATATATATATATATATATATATATATATATATATATATATATATATAATAAAATTATACATATTTGATCATTTTATTTTAACGAAAATAACTTCTAATAAACAAATCGCGTGAGAAAAATAATATAATATAAATTAATCTAGTATTTATTATTTTCGTGTTGTATAGAAAATTATTTGTTTTTGATTCAGCGATTTATAAAAAAAAATATTACAGAATACACAGCAAAAAAACTGTTTTTGATAACGAATTTGGATTTTATTTTTAATAAAAAGCGAATCGATTCTTAACTAGCTTAAATACCGTATACAGCTTAACTAAAATTAATAGGATTAAGTAAAGTCATGTAGATTATGATTTTCTATTTTGTGAGGTTTTAGATTTCATTAAAGTTGGAATTTTTAGATATAAAATGAGGTCAAATGTTGAAATTTTCAAACCACAAGTCTGTATCTCATAACGTTCTTGAGATATGGCTTCTCAAAGTTTTAGTTTTTTCAAAATTTTTGAGAAAAATGGATATAACTTTTGTACATGTGGTCGGATTTGATTTTTGTCGACAAAATTGAAATCAACGTGTTAAAATCTTTATAATGACATATATAATACTTTAAAATTTGATATTTTTACCGAAAATTTAAAAAAATTCAAAGGGATATGCCTTAAAAAAATGTTGATTTTTCGCATTTTTATTTATTAAATATTAATGTAAAATACATGCATCATATATATTTTGACACGCTGATTCCAAATTCGTTGACAAAAATAAAATCCGACCACGCGTTCAAAAGTTACAGCCATTTTCTCCAAAATTTTGAAAAAACTAAAACTTTGAGATACCATATCTCGAGAACGCTATGAGATACAGATTTGCGGTTTGAAAATTTCAACTTTTCACCTCATTTTCTATCTAAAAACTCCAACTTTAATGAAATCTAAAATTAAAAATTTTTGGGTAAAATTTCATGTAGGTATCACATTTAATTTCGAGTAACTCTGTAGTTTTTCGCTCTTCTGTAAAATTTGTCGTTTTGGACTTTATAAGCCTAACGATGTTAGATAAATTTTATAATATATCAGTGCATTCACAATCCTGTAGTTCTACTATACGTACATTAATGTAAACACCATCTGATATGCGATGCTAGCATGCAAGTATTGCATTACGAAGCCATTTTGAAAAGACGTGGCATTATATTTGTATACAAATATATCAAGAGTGTCAGATCTTTATAAATATACTATACACAAAATTATTTGCCTGCCATATGTCCAGATTTTTTTTTGATTTTTTTTCTATGTATTTAACTAAAACCTATAAGTCGTTCAACAACCTTAAGAAAAAAGAAAACATATGTAAATTATATTTATTAATAACTAGTCTAACCGTTTATATATCACGTAGGTGTACGAAAAATACTCTGCACCAATTAAAAACTAATTTATACAAAACATGGATGTAGCAGTGGCGTATCAATTTTAATTTCATTTATAATTATAATAAAAAAATTGTTTTTTGCTTCTACGATTTTTTTCTCTCTGATTTCAAAAAACTTTTCTTCCCATGTCTGTCTGTTTGTATGTATGTTCCCTGATTCCATGTCACACACATAAGCCATGAACCACTGAACCGATTTTTATTATACTTGGTTTTGTTAGTTGGATCTTTATCATCAAAATCGTGAAATAGTGTCTAAAAATTGTAATTTGTTTAAAAATATCTCAAAAATTACCTTTTTCACACGAAAATTAAAAAAATCTAGCCATCAGTAATTAATTCGATAATTTGCTCTTAATTTGAATAATTTTTCTCGTAATTATCTGTACACTGCAGTGCAAAAATCTTTGGACATCTGTGATTTTGAATGTAAATATACAGATTTCAGTCAATAAAAATACACAAAATAGCGAAAAAAATATGTTTACTAGCATTAAAAATATAAAAAAAAACAATTTCTCGTTAGCTTGAAAGACACTGTGCGTCAATACTTTCAACTTGAGTTAACCTGACCTTTCAGGCATATATTCAAAAAATTTCCTTAACATGGAAAATTGTAAATGCTGTATTTTAGATATGCTAGGATTATTACAAAAGTTGTAATTAAGTACTCTTATCAACATTTAAGATTTTTTATCAACCATTTTGCAGTTTCATATTTACAATACGCAAGAAAATGAGAGTCCAAAAACTTTTGCACGGCAGTGTAGACAGAAAAAAAGTACGTTTTGATTGAAACTGAAATAAAAAATTAAGAAAACTAATATTTTCAAATAATAAAAAAAATAGCAATCACAAGATTCAATAAAAGAATTTTGAACCCGACTCAAATTTTTGTATCTAAGCAAGAAAATATTTGGCAAAAATATTTTTAGATTTTTTCGCAGTTAGTTTAGAAAAAATAAATACACTATAATCTATGTTCCGCCTATGTTTATGGGCAACGAACACAATTCCAAGTTAAACTAATGATCACGGATTAACAACTTACAGGAGTTTATAATTAAATACCATGATTATATTAAAATCCTCTTTCAAATTGTTTAGAAACGGGTTCGTGAATATTTACCTATTATATTCAAATATTTATTTATCTAATTATTTGATCTTGCTACGTTGTATTTCTCAGTTTATTTGGAATACATTACAAGCTTCATGTGCTCAAAAACAATTTAAACTTTATATCAGAGATCTTTTTGTTATGTTTGTATACCGAAGCTCATAAATTTTTGGGGCCTATTTTACATACTTACATTCCTAAAATTAATTTGACTTTTATTTTCTAAATAAACCCATAGGCGTATCAATGAAAATATAACAACAATTAATTCTTTGTATACACGGAGAGAATATTCTTTTAAAAATTAACAGAAAATGCTGTGAACCTGAGGACAGAATCAACTTCTGAAAAAAATTAATAGAAAAGTCGGTAGAATTTAAAATAAAGTAAATGAAAAATTACAATGACATACTGGTAAATTTTAACATAGTACCTATTAAAATTTATTTACTCTGAAAAAGTAATATACGCTATTCTTTAATTCAGTTTCTTGCATATGAAAATTTCACGTATATTCTCTATAATTTTACTATGTTTCTATATTACTTTTCATATCTGGCCTATTGCCGTCATAGAAACTGCTATATACAGTATATTGAATTGTAGTAGACGTTCTTTTAAATTTTACCATGTCGAGTGTTAACAATTTCTAGGATCAATCTATGCAATTTTTTATTTTTTTCCCCATTCCTACGCATTGCAAATAAATAAAAATGTTAATGAAATTAAGGATAATTTTTAATAAGCAAATTTTTTACCAATTTTTAAACAGTTATATTTCCGCGAAAAATGATTTGATTTGCATGATCTAAAGCTCATTCGAAAGCTTGCACCTTTTAGTATTTGAATCAAGAGCCCAATTATTTTTATCTTCTCCTGCCGCTCTGGGCCAAGGGTTAAAACAGTTCAAAAACCTATCCCATAAACTTTGAAAGTGTAAAATTTTGCAAAAATTTTCTTTACAAGAAAATCAATGAAAGCTTTCGAAAGCTTATTCTTTTATCTTAAAAATGTGTAAAATAAATAATTATTAAATATATTAAAATAGTAATAATAAAAAACCTAATGGATAATTAAAATTCGAGTGAAATAGTGTCTCAAGAGTGCTGTGCAATTTCCATGAAGATTTTAACCTGACTTGCAGTAAAACAACTACAAATTCTTAACTCACGCTGTTCTTGTCGCGTCACACACACACACATACACACACACATTTGTAATTAATGCAAACTAAACTCATTACATAATTTGTACCAGTAATTTAGAACAGTGACGGGGTAAATGTCCATCATTGTCCCACCTGATTTATTCATTCAAGTTGGTAGCACTGTAGTATAAGTTCCTTCACAAGGCGAGTGTACAAACTTTGATTTGCATACCCTCTCTGCGTTGTCTTTCTACTTCAAAGCTGGTAATACTGCTTGCTGTCCTCCTTTACCTTTCTGTTCACCCCCCCCCCATCCACATACACACTCGCTATGCATGTATACGTTGTTTAATTATTAATGTTCAAGCCGCAAAGTTTAACTTTTTAAGCGGCCTGACAATGAGGACGTGCTTATGCAAAAGAGTGAATTAATTTTAATGTTCCCCAACTACATAGTTTTATTTATGTATCGGCATATGAAGGTATTTTTAGCTTTGTTTTAAAATTAATGACATACATTTTCTATTGTTATAAGTGGATTTTTAATTAATATGAAAATAAAGTACGATAACGGTATGATTTGAATTAAAGAGAGTATGTTAAATATGTAAGTTTTTTTTTTTTTTTTGGGGGGGGGGGGGTAAAAATTTCCTCTGTTTTGTTTTCTGGATTCTTATATCTCGCACCCCCGCAAAAAATGTGTCACAACTCAAAAAATGTCATATTTGAGATCAATATATGGAGAATGATTCCAAATTACTTATATATTTCTACTAAAAATTGTCATTAATGTACTTCGTGTACCTACCGTCAAAACTAGCATATTCTAAAAAAATGACACATTTTTTTTTTATTAACCTTCCGTCGGGCGCGGGTATATTGAAACGTATTCGGGCGCGGTGTATCAAAATGATACAATATATTATGATATTGAATATTTTCATATTATTAGTATTTTAATGTCCTAAGTTAATAAATAAAGAGTTTTTTGAGTATTTTAATTTTAATGTTACGTTTAAAATATAAAATATGTTTTCTAACTACTAACTAGTTAATCGTCACTCGTATCCTGTTGTGAAGATAGGGGGTTGTTTTTCCCCCTAAAACCCCCATTCCCGTAGTATTTTTCCCGCCTGATCGAATGAAAATAATTACAACCCTTCATATGTGACAGAGGGTGAAATATTAATAACCGAATTTAAATTTTTCCCACACAAACATTTCCACCCCCTTCCAATTTCTTAGGGGATGAATTTTTGGAATTCAAAGTAGCCTATGTCCTTTCTCAGGATGCAAGCTTTCTTCCTACCAAATTTCATTAAGATTGGTTCAGCGGTTTAGCCGTGAAAAGGTGATAAGTAGAAGACAGACAGACAGACACACTTTCGCATTTATAATATTAGTATGAATGAAAAAAACGACTTCTTTAGAAATTTTATAAATTCAAGTGGTTGGGTGCGGTGTATACTTTTTAACTGTAATTTTACTTCTCTGCGATTATTTGACAACTGAAGGCTATTACCATGTAAAAAAATCATAAACAGGAAGGTATTGAAAGTTCAGGGGTTGAATCAGTAACCATTTCAAGATGGCATTAAAATTAGTTGGAAGTGTATCAAATAGATCAGCCGCGCCCGACGGAAGGTTAAGCGTTTAAATAGTTACTATTTTTCAAACATCACAGGAATACTGAAATATTTAAATTAAATACTGTGTATTAGTCATTTTCCTATACTACCTTTACAATTTTGATTTATCTAAATTGTTATAATTTTATTTATTCCAATTTCCTCAAAACTACATTTTTGAGTTGTGATACTTTTTCTGCGAAATTTTTTATGGCAATGCATTAAAAAATATAAAATTGTTTTAAAAAAATATGTCGAGGTTTATCACGCAAAAATTATAATTTTTTCTCTGGTTTCAAAATTCTAGTAACATTGCATACGTTTTGCATAAGTGATTCCCTCTTACCGCTTAAAGAATACGGTATAATGTATCAAAAGATATATATTTGAAATATTAATATGTTATTTAATTTTCATAAATACTAACTTTTAAAATAAACAAAGTTTCTTTTACAATAAATAAAACAATAACAACAAATTGGAATTCTGATTATAAAGATAATAAAATGCAATATATACATTTCAAAAAAATAAACTCCGAGTTGCTTGAATTTCGTCTAAAAATGGATTTGTTTTAAATAAATAAACAGTAAGACTCGGGGAAAACTTTGAAACTTTTTATAGATTCACTGACATTTGGTTGAAAGAAATTAAATATGTACGAATCTCGACATTTTATAAACATTGATTTTAAAAAGTTTCAATCAAATCAAACAGAGTCAAAACCTTGTTTGTAATTGGTTAAAAGAATAAATAAATGCAGAAAACTTCATTAGCAATAGAAAGAAATATGCAAAGCAAAAATTAGTATTCCAAATAAAATACAATTTTTAACCTTTTTGAACTAATTATAAAGAAAAAAATATAATATTATAAAATATAGTTTAACTAGTAAGTTTCTATCTGGTTATTAACCAAAGAAGTTGTCATATTTTAAACAAATTACTACATTAAAAAAATATTATGAAATCTTTAAACATATACATAAAAATGGTTGGCAATATAAATCTATTTATTTATTAACCTATTAATTTCAACTTCCTGTTAGATCTTCTATGTTCGGCTCTAAAGAGAAAATGATAGTTTTATTTTTACACTTTGATTCAACCCAATTAACTAACCAGATTTCTACATAAAATTCTCGCATAAAAACTACATTAGTATATTTCTCGTGGAGGTTAAACGCATGTCATAGAATTTGGACCATTTTACACACCCAAAAAAGAAATTAGTAAGTATTACAGTGCGGCATGTTACAAAATCGCTTCGAACCGTCAAATTGTAAAATTTACAAACTATTACTAATGGATCCGGCCAAGTGCTAGGAAAATGAGCTAAAATTACAATGTGGATACTGTATCTACTGCTTATTTTCCTTGTATTTACTTGATTTACAAGACGAAGTTGTAATTTTTGCTTAATAGTTTGTAAATTTTACAATTTGACGGTTCGAAGCGATTTTGCAACATGCCGCACTGTAATACTTACTAATTTCTTTTTTGGGTGGCATGGATGATTTTTTTTGTATAATCGTTTAACAAAATAAAAAAAGGTATGGAGAACCATACATGACTTCCATGTTCTATAATATCTTTTTAAATAATAGTTAATATAAAACTCACCTTTGTATTAGGTATAAATATTAATTTTCTAATATTCTTATGTCAGTTATACATTTACTTGAATTTATTAGTATTTAAAATTAAAATTTTGAGGGTGGTTTTAACCCCTTCAGTGGCGATTTCGGCACGTTTATGAAATAAATGCCCCTTAGATTGGATTGAACTAAAAGTGTATCAAGTCTTATCAAAATTGGTGAGATACTACTCACTTTTTAAACGATAATTACAAAATTTCGAATATTTCCGAAACCCCTAATCCGATTAGCACTAACATCAATAGGTCTGGAGTACTCACTGAGACGAACATTTTCACCAAAAATAATTCAAATCGGTGCATATTTACAGTAGTTATCGTGAACGGAAGAAAATTCTACATCCAGACACACACACGCACAGCCGCCATACGGAAATCAACTTTTCTTTACGTTTTAAAGTTAGTACAATCAGAATCTGCTTTTATCTCGGACATGGTATTACAATTCTTCCATTTCTTCGAAAATTGAATTCATATGTTTCATACGAAAACTGCAGAACATATTTTGATTTAATTTTCACTATTAGAAAGTCGAAAAAAGGGAATTTAAATATTAACTCTCGCTAAGGAAGTGTGTTTATGATTATTATATGATCTAGCAAATCTGTCTGGTTTTAATATTCTAGTAAAAGCTTCTGAGGGGTTATGGGGGAGATTATAAAATATATAATTACATGTATAATGTACATATAAGCAAAGACTACCGTGTGAAATAACACCGAATACAACATATAAAATAAAAACATCGCCTTAGTGACCATATGGTTAACATCTTGACTTATTTGATGTTCTGTTATGACGTGTATTAAGTTATTAGTAAACTGGCATGGTGTAGGTGTGTGCAGCAGAACTTGTTGGAGTTGGCAAGTCTCCAACAGAAATGCACATAGCTCGTGTTTAAATCACAAACACGCAAATGTCCTGTGCATTATCCTTGTCACGGCCTCCGGATTTATTCCATTCATAGATTATGCAGTTTGTGCAAAACAATAACACAAATATTATATTATTATCTTCAGTGTGCAGTTTTGTTTTTTAATATCAATCATTTTTGATCGGTTCTTTCGTAATAAATAATTATTTTTTATTGGATAATGGGTTTTACTGCTGTCTTTTCAACGTTTTATGCATTTTGAGGATATATATACACAGGTAGAAAGGTTTACTTGAGCCAAGTAAACCTTGTTTTGTATATAACGAAAACTATATTTTCTTAAGATAAGAAATATATTCTTAAACCAACTATAGTATTCTTGGACGAAGAAATAATGTATTTGGATTAAGAGTACTTTTCTTATATGAAAATATTGTTTTCGTTATATACAAAACAAGATTTTCTTGGTCCAATACAGTTTTTTTTGTGTGTAGGATCTGCAATCGAGTATTAGCACCAATTCATCAGAAAATAGTTTCATAAGGTACTGGCAACAGTCTTGAGTAATACCTCAATGTTGGACACTTGTTTAAATTAAATATACTAAATTACAATTATTCGTTAGTATTTGATTATACCTGCCATTACTGAATCATAATTTAATTTGATGACAATCGGTCAATGGGTGTCAAAATGGTAGATATTAAAACTAATTACACTATGCAACAAAAAAATACTTTTGTAATATAACAAAGATCTGAATAGAAAATTTAGGAGTCTTCTGGCATGCCGAAACCGGATTTGTTGCCCAATTGGTTGCATCACGTCAGGGTTTTGAGATATTCTAACCTAAAAGTCCCAAAAATAACTATATTGGCAATGTTAAAGAATTTATTATCAAGTAGGTAATTTTTTTCTAAAGTTTTCGGGCACGATAACGAATAGTATTATCTTTCCTCTTTAAAATGAGTTTAACATTTTTACTGTATGATTTTTTTAGTCGAGATGTACTAGTTTGAATATATGATATTTTTGTTAATAGAGTGTAGTATAGTAGATTAGATACAAACTTTACTACATATATCTTCAAAGTAGTATATTTCGGTAAAGAAATATCGCATAGTAAAAAGTAAAAAATCATTTTAAAGAGAAAAGATAGTTCTATTCGAAATCATGAAAGAAAACTTCAGAAAAAAATTACCTACTTAGTAATAAATTCCCCAACATTGCCAAAATCGTCATTTTTGGGACTTTTAGGTTCAGATATCTAAAAAACCTGACGTGATGGAATCATTTGGGCAACGAATTCGGTTTCAGCATGACAAATACCTTCTAAATCACCTATTCAAATGTCTGTGATTTTTTTTTGTTGCATAGTGTTATTAGTGTAATCTATTTATTAATTATAGTATTAATATAGCATCTTGCTATACATTGTTTTAAACTTTAAGATTTTTTATTTTATAATTTTTGTATCGCAGTACTTATCATTAGCAAGTGTACATTACTGGAGAAAAACATGATCAAAATAAAAGGTTATAATTAAGAAAAAAAACTATATTTGCGCACTTTGATAGGAAATTAAATCGATTTAATAAATGGGTACTTTTTTTCTTAGTAACATGAGTTCATGGAAATGCAAAAAATAAGCCTGTCAATTTAAAAAAAATAGTTACATTGCTCTTAAAGCGTATAAAAACGGGGGAAGTACCTTATAAGTCTTTAAGCTTATACACTTAGCGCACTGTAAAAAAAGAATTGGTTTCGAAAAATGTTGTTTTTAATTTATATTCAGAACACATGTAACTACATTTAATGGAATATTTTACTTTGTTAGTAATTAAAAGTAAAAAAAGTTTTAAACGTTATAAATAGTAATATGTACTAATTTGCTGTACCTAATGGCAGAGCTAGTTTTTCATTATTTTGAATAAATTACACGTGAATATATTTGTTTTATAATTTTTATAGTATTTAAAAGGGTTGAAGTTTCGAATAATTAGTTTTTAAAACGTCTCTACATAGCCAATTGTGTAGAATTTCAATAAAATTTCTCTTATTTATCATGAGTTAAAAACTATATTTTTAATATCCAATTATTCAAAAACCATACCTACATCCAATATTTTAAGTAAAATATATGAGTTATCCATAAATAACATATTAAAATGTTAGACTTTTATCTATACATTGTTCTAATGATCGAATAACTTCAATAACATATAAATTATCAAACAGTTCAACTATTCGATTTAATACACTAATATTTATCAATACAGAAGTTGTAATAGTATATTGACAGTTTGTAGAAACTTGTAAGCTAACATATTGTTAAGTTAAAGTGGTAATTTATAAACTAATGTGAAAATTGTATATCTAAATCTACAACGACAGTTTTATTGTAACACTAAGACAAACGTCTGATACTTATTGTAATATATAGTTTCCGAAAAAGGACATAATGTAAATTTTATTACCCTACAACTAAATGAGGAAACTATTTCTTATGGTGAACATATAATCACAATATCTACCATTAAATTTATGGCATCAAGTTAGAATATATTATAATTATTGTGTTAAGGGGTTAGGTGTAGTCAGAGACATGAAAAAATGACAATTTTAAATAATTTTTTTTTGCCAGTAAATTATTTTATTTTATAAAAGTAAAAATATAGCATCATTAAATAAGGTTTCGACTTGACTTGACAGAAATTTTAGAACAAAAAAATAATAATTTTTAAAGTAATGGCTATTTGAAATTTTAGAAAAAAAATTTAATAATTTTAAAAGAAATGGCTGTTTGTGTTGATCCAGTTCCAACCGAAGCTCCTTGCGGTGACCATCACTTATCCAAATTCAATCGGACAAAAACAATTAGTTTTATTAATAGATAATCTAGTGCCTGATCGAAGCTTTTTTTTCTTTCTTTAATTAACAAAATGGCAGCCTCAGGAAATTTTTTTCCAGATTTTCGGGAAAAAACCAACAGTTAATTGTTTATAACAAATCGAAATTAAAAAAAAAATCCTTCGATCAGACACTAGTTTTTCATGTTTTAAAAAAGCTGTATAAATTTCAATAAAATCTACCGAGCGGTTTTCGAGCTACAGTGGTCACCAGTTCAAAAAACATAGTTTTGAGAAAAACGCATTTAAAATTTTACACTCAATTTACGTAAAGTAATACGTATTATTTAATTACTTACATAGAGTCATCTATTAATGGACCATATACTAGTTCTTCAGCTGTTGTAGCAGCTTCCAAAAATGCAAAAAAAAAGAAAATCGATTTCTTGATAATTCTGACTAAACCTAACCCCTTAATAATACATAGATTTTTATAAAAGGAGTATTTTAGATAAAATCGGTTAACTTAAAAAGAGAAATTTGTAATGAAGAAATTACAAAGATACAATATAGATTAAAGATAATTGTTAACATTTTCATTATAAAGCAATCTGAACATAAAGAAGGGAAGTACCAAACTCTAAATATCCAATACAAAGATACAGAGTTTAATCGTTTGTTTAATGTCACGCTTTTAAACAGAAAATACGATAAGGACTGTGTCATTACAAGTAATTGCGGATTCTCTATACACCAGTGGTTTTAAACATTTTTATCTGACCAACGTTTTAAATATTGTATTAATTTAAGGGGCTATAATACCAGTGTGAACGCTGGAAATTTGGGTGGTTTTCGGAAATTTTTTGAAAGAAAAATACAAATATTTTGGAAAATTGAGAATATATTTAGCTATATTAGAGGTGTATTCCATAATTTTTTCACGTAAAAATATCGATATCTAAGCGACTTATGCGCCAAAAAAAAATCTCCTCCACTACGGCCATGATTCCGGACGATGGAGTAGTTGAAATTGAAAAAAGAAAAAATGTCGTTAAATTGGAAGGTATTTCTTGTACGATGACCTACGATTTTCGAAAAATATCAAAATCTAACAAAATAGCGTAGTTATGAAAAATAAGCTTGTTTTATTGCCTATAAATCGTATTTTTAATGCCAAATCGTCAATTTTCATCCAATCAAAAATATCCTAGTTCATCGTAGACTAAATATAATCTAGAGTACTCAGTTCAAATTTCAAATAAATCGGATAATTGCTCTTTGAGTTACAATGTCAGCAAATTTGAAAAATCTAATTTCGAGAAACACGCATATAAAGATTTAATTATCGATTTCATATCTGCGAGCGGTCGCTCTTTAGAAGGCTGCTGTTTGGAGAGTATTAGAGATACGGCCTTGAAATTTTCACAGAATATTCTTGAAACTATAAACTCTCCAAAAAGGCAAAAAAGAAAATTGATGTTTTGAAAAATTCACATTGGTATGACCCCTTAAATAGTAAAAGTTAATTAGTTTCTAGTTAACGCTACCTGCTAAGTGTCAAATTTTTAAAACAATGGCAATAAATGAAAATGTTATGTTTTTTATGAGGTACACTTGGCAATTCATGTTTTAAGTCACTGATTTCTACTAATCGATTTCATTCGCTACATCTGTTAGTGGTTGTCATTTATATTTATTTAATACCTAGCAGATAGCGTTAGCTGGAAGCAAATTTGCATTTGTACTTAAGCAAATTCTTTATAATACCAGGTCTTGAAGAATAGAGAGAGGAGAATAAAAAAATCAAAATATGACCCCTGAAGTGGGTGGTCTCTCGTGCTTGGACCTCTGCGCAGTAGTTGACTGCGCAACCGTATAGTTGTGTGCGTACCACAAAGTAAATAGTGGTGACTGCGCACAACACAAAGTAAATTTCTTACTTCTGCAAAGAGGTCTGAAAAAAGCGGACCGCCCACTCCAGTTTCCATTTTTTGACATACCCCCTCCCCTCGAGTTTAATCTTCTGTCTCTAATCTAAAACTAAAAACTTGCTAAGAAAAAGGGGGCATTATTTAAAATTATTTTGTAAAATTTATAAACATGTATTTAAAGTCAAAAACTGCAGTTCGAAAAAAAATTTGTATTTTGAGTCGTTAAAACTGATACGTTGTATTAACCGATATCGTTATAACCGGTTTGGACTGTATAATGTTTCCAATACTGAAAGAAAATTCATTTAAATTAAGATGGTTATCAAAAGATGCGACCCGAATTAAAAACTTGAGCAAATGGTCGAAAAACTTCTAAAGCGTAATTGTAATTAGTAGATTTAGAGGATAAAGTGCAAAGGGCGGCATGTTTTACAAATTAAGAGGCGGACGCCCCCCCTTCGTGCTGTAGTATAACAGATTTAACATCTTTATTAGGAAAAATGGTTCTGGTTTTAAGAATTTCAACGTTTACATAAAGTCAAGAAAGACGACACAGGATAAGAAAATTAAACTAAGAATATTTTAACAGCGAGTTAAAATTATAATTTATATTCTACGTTTCATCTTAATATTTCACTTCTCGTGTATTTATTATTGCGTTAATTTTTTTTATAAACAAAACGTTTTCGGTAGAATTAATTATTAAAACAACTTTTATTTATTTTATAGACTAGCCTTATAAAAATGGGAAAATACCATGGGGGTGGAGGTTTTAATTAACTATTAGTGTCATGGACCAAGAGTCCATGGTAGTTTTTTACCCGTCATCGAACATCCTCAAAATAATTAGCGGATTTGCAAGTAAACATACTAGAGAACAACAATACATCGGTCGCCCTTATCAAATCCTGTGCATAATTAAGATATTTTTGTTAAAACATTTAAGTCGGTTTTTGGTGTGGTTTGCACAGGATATGGTGAGGGCGACCGGTATATTCTTAAACTATACATATTTATCTATATTTTCATATAAATTTCATTCGGATGTTCTATGACGGGAATTCGTTTCGAAAATTGCGCTAATTAGCGTTAATTATCTTAATTATGCACAGGATTTGATTAGGGCGACCAATGGATTTTTGTTCTCTAGTATGTTTACTTTTATATTAGCTACTTATTTTAAGGATGTTCTATGACGGGAATTCGTTTCGAAAATTGCGCTAATTAGCGTTAATTATCTTAATTATGCACAGGATTTGATGGAGGCGACCGATGTATTGTTGTTCTCTAGTATGTTTACTTTCATATTAGCTACTTATTTTGAGGATGTTCTATGACGGGTGATAAACTACCGTCATATTTTTTACCCCCTAAAATCGGTTTTTGGGGGAGTTTGCACAGGATATTGTGAGGGCGACCGGTATATTCTAAAACTATACATATTTATCTATATTTTCATATAAATTTAATTCGGATGTTCTATGACGGGAATTCGTTTCGAAAATTGCGCTAATTAGCGTTAATTATTTTAATTATGCACATGATTTGATTAGGGCGACCAACGGATTGTTGTTCCCTAGTATGTTTACTTGCAAATCCGCTAATTATTTTGAGGATGTTCGATGACGGGTAAAAAAACTACCATTGGCTCTTGATATATCACTGCTTATTCCTTATGTTACCTAACGTAACAAAATATATCCTATAACCTAGCCAGAGAATGTATTTCAATAATTTAAAAAAAAAAACACGTAAATCGGATAAGTGGTTCTCGAGTTATACGCACAGAAACTGACAGAAAGACGTTGGATATGGATGAGAATTATTTAATTTTTGTATTGATTTGTCTAATTTTTTACATAAATATTTTGTATTGATGTACAGATGTTAAAGATATCAAATTTCGTGATAAAACATAAGAAATTGGCTAATGTAATAATGAAATTAAAATGTAAGAAAATACATTTGTAATATGAGAAGTTGGTTCATGTAAAAATGTAAAATGTATTTATATATGTAGTATATATTTTTATTTATTTCAACTGTATAACTTATGCAAATGTACTAAAAATAAATTGAAATATAAAAAAAAAACAGTTAACAAAAACCACTCCATTTTTCTCAGTATTATATATTTATGTCTTTTCCAGTAAATTTTACACGAATTTAATTAATTTACATGTCAGTACCAAATTTTCCGTACAGTTTAAGTAACAACAAAAAAACCACGAAGCAATCCTCGTTAACATTCTAACATACAAAAGCAAAGCACATTTACGATTAGACTGTAACGATGTCGTTTTATATTTTTACTTTTTTGCTACGAATTTCCCACATCAAGCAGTGAGTGCAATATTTCTACCCTAATAAAAATGATGAGCATATTTATGAATATGACTTGTCAGAGAGAGGGTTGGAAGGGGACAAATGACTCAGGGAAGAGGGGGGGGGGGGTACAGGGGGAGGGGAAGATGCTGTTAAGACGTGAGTGAAATGCATCATTTATAGTAAAGTGTCGGTATGCGCTAAGAAGAAATTCTCTTTAATCAGCATTTTCTCTTCCTTGTGTCTACAGCGTGTGAATGGAAAATATATGAATTATTGATCAACTTAATTAAGACATTTTTGTTTGTAATGCAATACAAATACCAGGTGTACCAATTTCTTAAATATAGAATATTTATTCGATCCAGTTTATTTTGGTTGTATCAGATTCAATCGAGTCAACAGTAATATATAAATATGAAAATAATACTTCTGCCTACCCACACAAGGGTTAAACATATACAGGCGCGTATAAAAGAGGGGTTAAGGGGTCATAATTATGACCCCCCCTAAGAGATACACAAGATATAATGAGGAAATCTGAAAGTTATTTAAAGTAATCAGATATATGAACACTTTTTGAGTTTAATTCACTATCTTTTAATACTTAACACATTTCATTTGATTAAATTTTTTATATGATAATAATTAGCTATGTAACACGCAGAAATGAAGATTGATTTATTATTTTTGGTAAAATTAATTTTTAACATCGCTAAAATATGAGTTATAGGAAATTAATTTGACTTAATTTTTAGTTGTCATGTTATGCATCCCTAGCTACTATCTTTTATTGCAAAATTCGAATTTTTAAGTTATTAAAATTTAAATTAAAGAATTTGCAGTTAAGAAAATGTTTGTTAACTAATATCTCACAAATAACAGCTCTAAATAAATTTTTATTTACAGAATAAGTGGAACAACCTGTATAGGGTTGACCGAGGTGAATCGGATCAATTTAACTTTGACGTTAAAAAAACTTCTGTCAAAAAAATATTATATTTTTTAATTGAACTGTAATCAGTCTTTATTCTACTTTACGTAATTCATATAATACCTAAAACTTTTAAAAAATTTTAAGGACATCATTTTGTAGAAGATAAAATTCTCTACAAAAGTGTGTACAAAGTTGTATCTCTCAATTCAACGTATCAAAAATTACAGACATTCAAAGTGATTATTTGTTAAATTGTACGTCTAAAAGGCTTTCACGGCTAAACTATTGTTTCTATAAAAATAAGTAAATGGTAATTTTGTAGGAAATTTAATTCTCTATAAAAATAGTTCAGAGAGCTATATGTGTACTTATAGCGTTTTAAATATTTATTTTTTAACAAAAATCAACACTTTAATGTCAATTCTCTGTAAATATCTAATAAATAGCAATATATGACCCTGCTACTGAACTGTCGGAAAAGGAATGACCAAGCCAATAAATAGCATTATTAGTATATAATTTTATTCTCTACAAAATGACGCCATTAAAAAAAATTATCAATTATCATGAATCAGTAATACCAACTTTAGTACTAAAGAATCATTTTCCCATGTTATTTAAATAGGAAACGGGAACCCCCTTTGCGGCACCTCTTAAAATTGAACTACAGGGTTATCCTTGTGCCTAACAACGTATGGCGAGGAAAAACAAAAAAAAACGATTTTTTTGACACACCCCACGTGTATACGCTCCTGGATACAATAACGAGTTGAATAACGTTCTTTGTGTTAAATTAATGTCTACAAAATCTTTCAAAGGGCTGCATTTACTATCGATTTTATGTTCTCTCCACCATTACAAAATAAATAACAAATATGTATTCAACAACGCAGTGAGAGTAAAAACAAAGGCTCGGATCGTGTGTGCGCTGCGTTGGTTGTTTTAATTAAGGATCACGCTGTAGTATTTTGTCAGCGCGTTTCCCGTTAACAATAATATCAAACCCCTAGTCGCCGTTAAGGGGTTTGGTTGGCACACCGACGACGTGATTGATGGATGTAAGATTTCTTGCTGATGACATGCACATTATGTTCACAATGCATCGGTTTAAATTAATTTGATATTGCACTAACACACACACACACACATATGTTGGGTGGGTGTTATGGGTGGGTTGTGCGGGCTGATTAAAACGCCGGTGACATAGTTTGATGTGACAATATCTGTATTTTAACACTATTTTTAACAAAAGATCGGAAAACATATTTGACTGGCTCATCAACGCATATAAAGTTGAGCGAAGCTGAAAATGGGTTGCTAGTTTTTTTTTGTTATTAGTAATGACAGTTTGATGTGACAATATCTGTATTTTAACACTATTTTTAACAAAAGATCGGAAAACATATTTGACTGGCTCATCAACACATATAACGCGAGCGAAGCTAGTTTTTTTTGTTATAAGTAATTTCATTAAACTAATGTAAGAAAAATATAGTTTATTAATATATGTATACTTATAACTACTGATTAAAATATATACCGGGTGTTTTTTTAAGGACTTTCCAGAAGATTATTTCCAAAATAAAGAATTTTAAAAGAAAATTTTCTTGGTAAAAATTTGAGGTTGCTTAATATTTACGAAATGGGTTGACCTTGAAAAGATCACCATAATGGGTTTTCTGGTTCAAGTTTTCTTTTTCAAACGTACATTTATATTTTTTTGTTACAGATTTGTTATTTACGAGGAATAATAATATGCGACTTTTGTTTGAATCATTTTTTCAGAAAATATCCATTTTTTATGGTATGGAGTAAAACAAAAGAAATTTCTGAATATTCAATAATTTTTACTCAAAAACTATAAATTTATAAGAAAAATCACAAGAGAAAAATAGCGCTGATTCTCAGAAAAAAATTTATTTCAAAATTATTAAATATAAAACTATACAACTTTTTATAGATTTTTTTAAGAAAAAAATGAATTACTAATAAAAAAAAATCACTGATAGATAATTCTTGCCTAAATTTAAGCACTTTTTGTCTCGCGATTATTTTTTTAAATTAATAGTTTTGGAGTAAAAAATTATTGAAAATTCAGTTTGTTTTGTACCATATGATAAAAAGGGACATTTTCAGAAAAAATGTTTCAGATAAAAGTTATTTATTTTTCCCCGTTAATTACGAATCTGTAACAAAAACATAGATTTGAAAAATAAAAATTGAACCTGAAAACCCATCATGGTGACCTTTTCAAGATAAACACTTAATGTCAATATTTAGCCCCCCCTCAAAATCATGAAACATTTGTCTGAAAATTCATTATTTTGGAAATATTTCACTGCATTGATAAAGGATTTCTCAAACCAAGTAAACCTTGTTTTGTATATAACGAAAACAATATTTTCTTAAGATAAGTAATAATCTCTTAAACCAACTACAAAACAAGGTTTTCTTGGTCCAATACAGTTTTTTTTCTGTATGGAAAGTCTTTAAAAAACACCCGGTATACAATTATCAAAAGTGAAATATTCGAAGTGAATTTTTCAACATGGTAAGTAAACACACGACGTTTTTTTTTTCTCTTACAAATGTAGTTCAACCTGTCGGGAAAATAATAACGCTATACGTAATAATGCATATACATATTATACATTTTTTCTTCACGTACAACCTCCACTTTCTTTATCCTGTATTGTTACAATTTTATCCCGTTTTCTAACGAGGAGACATGTCCTGTCCTGCAGGATTTTATTTATGTTTTTCGTTATGTCGGGTAAGAGCAAAATAAATAAATTGCAGCGTTGGAGACAGAAGACGTTCGCGAGATATAAATCTCAGATAAAGAAAAATGTGAGGTAGAATAGTGGCGGCCATCCATGTCGAAATGTATTTAGGCTAATGCTTGGATCCGTCATTTGGAAAAAAATGTCATATTGTTTCATAATAATACCCCAGATAGGGTTGCTAGAAGTTTAAAGTGTGAAAAGAGGATTAGTTCAATAAAAAAAGGACAGATTGAAAAAAAATGTATGTCGGATTAGATTTTTGATATTGAAGACCTTTTTACATTTTATTTCAAATTTATTAAAAATACAAAAGTAAAATGTGAATATCTTTTTTTTAAATAATTTTGACGATTTTATTTCCGTAGGTAGACTAAAAAGAGGTCGGATGGAAACCCTATCTCCAGACAACCTAACTATGATATACCTACGTTTTCTTTGTATACTATATAGCTAACTTCCCTTCGATGAAAAATGGGTCTAATTTTTGGGACAGCTCGAAATTACTGTTGAAAAACTCGAAATTCATGTATCAAAAAGTTTTCGATTTTCCATAGTTGTATAGCTAAGATGTCTCACCTCTAATTGTCACATAAAAATATAGAATTTAGCGATTTTTAGCACAACCAACGAAGTGATAGCACTTATATGCTCAATTTTCCGTCCGTCTGTCTGTCTTCCAGAGCGAGATCTCGGCCCCCTGACCACCTAGAGACCTCGGGTTTTCGCTAAATGGTAGGTCTGTGGTTCTATTTTAGCCCATTTTAGAAATTTTACCGGTCATGACTCCCCCCTCTCTCAAAATTGGTCATATATGGCTTCATGTACCTCGTTGGACTCGGGATTGATTCACGAATCGATTGGCAAGGGTATTTTTTGAGTTGTGTCAAGTGGGTTGCAACAGCCATTATTAATTATTAATTTTATAGTTTTTCAATGTATTATAAGAGAAATAATTGAACCGAAGAAATTAGTATATTTAACACAGAAATTAGTCTCTTAGACTCCAATTCGATAAAATTATCGACTTTATTAATTAACTAATAACTAATCATAAAAGCAAAAAATATGAAACAATAAAAACCATCCTCAAATATACTAAAAGACGAGAAAAAAATTATGTACGCGCATTAAATATTATATTTTTTGACTTAGTGACATCTAGCGTGCAAATGTAAAACTAAAAACCAGTTTTACCGACTATCATAACAGAAATATGTATTATCTACACCTAACCTAACTTCATGGTGTTAAATTGTTTCATTTACATTGAATTACTAAAATTTCATCCAGAACGCACTTAAAGAAGTACCACTTCAAAATTTGCTCTATTAGAAAAATTAGTACCTACTTTATCTTTTGTTTTTAACATTTTTTTGAAGCCAGTTAAGATACCTAACTTCATTGTGTTAAATTGTTTGATTTACATTAAATTACTAAAATTTCTCCCAGAACGCACTTAAAGAAGTACCACTTCAAAATTTTCTATTAGAAAAAATTAGTACTTTATCTTTTTAACATTTTTTGAGGGCCAGTTAAGTTGATTCAAATACTTGTAAGGTAAGTCGAGTTAATTCTTTTTGAGTAGGGTAAAGTTAAATTAAAAAACGAATTTTAAATATGATAAACGACCTTTTAATATTACATGTGGTTTGTATATGTGTGTATATAAGGGGGTTAGAGGGGAAGGGGGGGTCTCTCTGTGTGTGTGTTTGTATGTTTTTGTAAAACAATAACCTGCATTATGAAAACAAAAAGCGTCGTTTTCTGGTGGAAGACTTCGAAATGGCACGGTTACGTAGTAGCTTCTTTCTTAATTATTTATGATGTTTTTGAAACACAAATTTAATCCTTGGTGCTTGTTATACTCTCGAGATAACAGTCGTGGGATCGGAAAATTAAATACATGTAATATATGTTTCTGTGAACTTCGTTTCGTATTTTTCGCAAATTACCCTCAGCAATGGTATTTTGCACACTAACATATTTTACATGCTTGTGTCATATTTCTAAATGAAATGTGATTTCAAATTACATTTCTTTTAAAATCGTTCCAGCAGTAGTACCAACTTAAAGTTAATATAAAAATAGAAACGTATTTTTTACTGAATCATTTATATAATATGTAAAAATGATAAATATAATTATATATTACTCTACCTCAAATACACTGGTAGAAAGGATTTCTCAAACCAAGTAAACCTTGTTTTGTATATAACGAAAACAATATTTTCTTAAGATAAGCAATACTCTCTTAAACCAACTATAGTATTCTTGAACGAAGGAATAACGTAGTTGGATTAAGAGTATGTTTCTTATATTAAGAAAATATTGTTTTCGTTATATACAAAACAAGGTTTTCTTGGTCCAATACAGTTTTTTTCTGTGTAAGCATGATGATTAATTTAAAAATACTATTCTATGATGATCTTACGTGTCTCCTATTTCCATAAAAAAATACTTATTTCTGCAGAAAAATTATTTAATCGCAAAAATTGACTCTTTTATAACTAATTTTGGTTTTGACGCCAAAATGCTCGCAGGTGACATTTCAGAGTTGTGACGTCACACTCCTTGTCAACAATAATCAAACATTTAGAGTTAGACAATAATTTTATTATTTTGTGTGTTAAAAATGAATTCCAAAGTATATAAGTGCTTAAATAAGGTATGTACCTAATAATCTTGTAAGAGGAATTGATTTATTATACTGATGCGTGACGTCATTCGCTCTGATTGGTGTTCCATTTAACATGGCAGATTGCTGTATTTTGCATTTTTACCTAACAAAAAATATATTAATCTTGCTTTTAATATAAAAATAAATACACTTTTTAGAATCTCTTTAACCTATTTCATTACCTATTTAAAATCATAATTTCAATGATACTTTGTTACTGGTATCACTGTGGGTAGAACACTCAACAGTAAATACTGAACACTGAACACACTGAACATATCATAATGTTATTAAAATATAATATTTGAAAAACAACAAAAAAGTTTTCTAGATTTTTATATAAATTTTATTTCAAACTTCATCCGCAGGTGTAGTTTCAACCAAACACAATTCAACTTTGTAATAAATATATGGAACTTTTACATAACGACGTAGGTATCCCCACTTGTTATTCATATCACATAATCCTGGTGGAAAGGTACAGGACCTTCGTATATTCGTTTATACATGTATTTCGTTGTTTCTAAATATATATACATATACATGTATGAGTGAAATATAACATATTTTCGACGAATAATTGAGATGAATTTAATATATTCTACATAGAAATTATACAAGAAGGTGTACTAACAGATTTTAGACACGAAGATAATTTTAATTAGTGTAATACTACTAGAAAAGGTTTGATCTTTACCATAAAAATTTATTTAAATCATATTCTATTAATTCATATTAACACATAAGGTACTGGCATCAGTCTTGAACGTGTTAAGCGCAAATCATGTTGTTTTTTTGGATTAGAGGGCTACTACCTCTTTATTAAATCAATTTAATTACTAAAACCCGCAAATGTAGTTTATTTTTAAATTATATGCCCGATATTATCAACTAATTTAAAGCTCCTTTAGCGTTAAATGCCCCTTTAAAGTAAATTTGGTGTATTACAAACGTGATTTAAATCAATATTTAAGCTCTCAATGAATAATAGACATAATATACGTTGTAAAGAAATACTGCAGATAATTTAAAATCTATTTAATTAAATGTATTATGCTTGGATCTGTTGATAATATGACAGTTAGTTAAAGGAGCATTTAGTTAAAGTTGATAATATACTGGGTGATAGTCTTTTATTTTGTATAAGTTTTTCTCCAGTAATGGATAAAATAAAACCAGTAATGAACACTTACTAATTATTATAAAATGATTAGTACGACTACACAAATGTTATAAAATAATGAGTCGTAAAATTTAAAACAATAAATAAGAAAATACACTTTTCTTGATAGTGTGGCCGAACCGCGATAATTATTTGTCCACTGTTTTTTAAACAAAATGATCAATTATCATCAAATCACGTTGTAAGACAGTTAAATGTATATAGATTAATATCCAGTAGTGGCAGTAATCAAATATCATTACCTAAATATTTTGAACACTATTAATTTTTAAATTAGCAATTTATTCTACATAGCAAAAAAATCGTTCGCGTCAATGATAAGTGAAAACAATGATTAATAGGTCTATTGCAGTTTAAATTTATATCCCCGGATATACAGTGCCATGCAAAAGTCTTTTTCATTTTTTAGCGTATTTAAAATATAAAACTGCAAAAATGGTTGATAAAAAAACGTTTAATTACAACTTTTGTAATAATCCTAGTATATCTAAAATACAGCATTTATAATTTTTCATGTTAAGGAATTTTTTTGAATTATATGCCTGAAAGGTCAGATTTACTTAAGTTGAAAGTATTGACGTACAGTGTCTTTCAAATTAACGAGAAATTGTTTTTTTTACTATTTTGACTACGAGTAAATATATTCTTTTCACTATTTTGGGGATTTTTATTAACTGAGATCTGTATATTTACATTCAAAATCACAGGTGTCCGAAGACTTTTGCACGGCAGTGTAGTTTTAACCCATTAATCCCCAACGTTGCGTAAACGAGTCATTTAAAAAAAAACACACATTTCGTAAACACAACATTTTGTTGAAAAAATAAAAAAAAACATGATTTTTTTACTTCAAAAACAGTTATTTGAGTATAGTATATATTTAGTAATAAAATGCAGTTAAAACATCAAATTAATTTTATTTTCTATCCTTGGGAACTAATGGGTTAATGAATTTTCATTTGTAAATTACTTCCAACATTTATTATTTTCAAGACAGTTACTTTGTATCATATATCAATAACACTCAAACAAACGACTTGTTAACACATTTTTTGTTTATTCCAACTGTCACATTGACCCCAACGGCCACTTACGTGCTACTAATTAACACTTTCAGTGATGACTTTGAGAGAGTATGGTGCATTCGTGAGAAACCATAGACGTAACACAAACAAGGCATGCTATGATGTGAGTGCATCCTTTGTGACTATGGGAATATAAACAGAGTACGGATATGTCGGTTAAGTTAAACACTACAATATCGAGAATATGTACGTACTTGAAACGGCATTGTTGTCGAAACAACTACCACCTACTTACTCTTTTACACCCACGCCACGCTTGTGTATGTGTGTGAGTGTGTATGTGTTAAAATAGATAGTAAGTTAATTGGAACAGTTTATATCTTTTAGATATGAGCTGTGGAACATAACTTGATTTGAATCGGATATCTAATTTTTTAAAGTTATTTATAGTGTCCGACCGAAACTGGTTTTTACGACCGAAACCGAAACCGAAAACGAATTTCGGCAACAGTCTCAGTTTCGGCCGAAACCGAAACCGAAACTTCCTTACAAGGATCATGTTTTGAGGGAAAAATAAAGAAAACGTTATTATAATCAGTCAAGTCTTTATTTTTTTATCTTTAAATCACATAGTTATGCAGTCTTCGACATTTTTACTTATTGGTATGATAATAATCAACATAACAACCTCTCATTTAAGAAAAAAATATTAATTGCGCCTTAAAAATACTCAAAATAGGTGAGGTGTTTATTTGAGTAGTTAGATTTTTCATTTGAATATTATTCATGTTTTTTTTTTAAATATTAAACATAAAATTACCTATTTTTGATGGAATTTAACGCGCCGAACTTGACCGATCACGGCACGAGAACTCCCGAATGCAGTTTCGGTCGTAGTTTCGGCAGGTTTGCCGCCGAAACCGAAACTAAACCGAAACTCGTTTTTTTTGTCGAAACTCGACCGAAACCGAAACCGAACATTCGGTCGGACACTAGTTATTTATTTTTCAGCATGCGCATTTTCCTTTTCCTTTTCTTACATTAAAAATTTTTTTTTGCGTTCAAAATTTTTTAAATAATTATACAAGATGTTTAAGAAAAAATGCACATCTGTATTTATACAATCATGAGTGACTGGCTCATCAACGCACGGCCCAACAACTGTGAATTATGACGTATAGTCGAAAATAAGCAAAATTGTTTTTTCAGCTTTTTATCACATTTAAAAAAATCAGTAAACTGGCTACTAAAACCGTCCTAGCGAATTAAAGTAGAGTAATTTAAACAATTTTCTAATTACTTTTTATTTTTGGTTTAAAATTATAACAAAAACATATTTTTTTTGCTTCCCAAAGTTAATATAAAGGTGAATTTCAATTTAAGCCTAATAGAGGTAAAATAAATAGTATTAATTAATAATATTGTTCATACAAATGAAAACAACGCGGGTGAAGCCGCGGTCTTGTCAGTGGCGTAGATAGGGGGGGGGGATTAAGGGGATCAATTCCCCGATGAGTTCAATTTTTATACTTTTCACCATATAAAAGATGATTTAATACTGTCATATCCCCCCCTTCATGACTCTGACTTCGGTTGAAATCCCCCCCCCCCCCCCAAATCGCAAAAAGCTATCTACGCCACTGGGTCTTGTCGTTACATATTAATTATAAAAGTTTTTCAAAAAATAATAATTGGATATATTATTTATCAAGTTATTAATTTACTTCTATATTTGTTAATATTTGATTTAGTAATCAATTTAGTAAATTTTCTCCGGAATGAAAATGATTTTTCACAAATGGAAGAAAGATAAATATGAAATATGTATACGAAAATATAATTTATTAAGCATTTATTTTTAAGTTTTTTTTAGTTAGAAATTTTGACGTTTTCAAATATATTATATGAAAATATAATATATGAAATATTGTAAAAGGGATCGATGCATTATCTGAGAATGACGTTGACGTATCCCCAACCATATTCATATTTTGTCGTCACATAGACACTGGATAAATTATAGGGGGTGAATTTCTGTATTTTTGTAGGGGATGAAATTGATATATTTATATGAAAAGATGAGTGTATACATCCAATAATGTCTTTGATAAGATTGATTGCCATCTGGATAATCGAGCCGGGATATATGCGTGTCTATTTGTTGGTCGACAGATGTATCTTCAGGTATTATCAATTCCACTGTGAAACCAGCGCTTCTAAACATTTTTTACGTAAACATTACTTTATTTTATTTTTTTAATGTTTCACTATCTGGAAAGTACAAGTAGGGTAATTCGATCATTAGAGCAATGTTTAGATAAAAGTCTAATGGATAGCTCATATATTTTACTAATTTTATGTTTTTTTGAGTAATTGGATATTAAAAATAGAGTTTTTAACATACGATTGCCGAAAGTGGTCCATTTATTGAAATTCTATACAATTGGCTATATATAGAGACGTTTTAAAAACTAATTATTCGAAACTTCAACCCTTTTAAATACTATAAAAATTATAAATCAAATATATCCACGTGTAATTTATTCAAAATAATGAAAAACTAGCTCTGCCATTATATTGTACAAATTAGTACAAGTTACTATTATATACCGTTCTGTTTATTTCAATTTTCATATTAAATTAAACTTTTTTTACTTTTAATAATTAACAAAGTAAAATATTCCATTAAATGTAGGTACATGTGTTCTGAATATAAATTAAAAACAAAATTTTTCGAAACCAAGTCTTTTTTTACACTGTGCTAGACGTACAACCATAAGCTTATCGCGATATTATGAATTTTTGAGATAAGAAAAGGTGCTAAGTTATTGATTGAATTAACTCACTGAAGTACTAAAGTTCCAAAATTAGTTGCCAAATTCTTTTTGTTAAGGATGTTGACACCATAGAAAAATAATAAAAAGATTTTGATGAACATTTTGTTTAAAAAAATCCTTAAAGGTCATTTAAGAGAAATTAAATAAACAAATTAACATGCATTCTTATAAGAACTTTTCAAAGTGATGTGATGGAGGCAATTTGATGAAAAATTGAGCATACATACATTCTTTATTCATTTACAAAGATATCTGTACATTTTCAGAATGATTAGGAACCATGTTTTTTAATTAAAAAAAAAGATAAGTGTGTGATAAAAATAGAAAGAGACGCATCTATGTGATTTCGCATGCTCCAGAGAGAAACACACGTTGCCTTCACTCTATGCTTCTCCACAAGCGCTTACCCACACATATTTAGTGCCAACATCCTTAAGTAATACTATTTGACAGTTAGTTTAGAATTTGACTGACTATTCATAGAAAATTGCTAGACTTATTACTCCGGCCACACTTATACATAATAAATATAATATACATAACAAAAATTTTCTATTTAACAATATTCTACACTTCTGAAATTTATATGAAAGGATGTACGCACATTTAAATAATAAATGATTTGAAACTCTGAGAAAAAGGAAAGTATATTAGACAGATTGCTTTTCAACCACTGACATTTCCCTCATTCCTACTAGAATATTTGATCTATGGAATCTGCGAAGGTTAATAGAGAAGGAATTCATCTTCTCTATTCGTATCAGCTATCTATATCTAACGAGCAGTGGTGTAGTAAGGGGCGGGGGTTAAGGAGATCAATCCCCCCCCATGAGTCTACAAAAATTATAAGATGATTATAATATATGAGCATTTTTTTCAATAATGAATACATCTAACAAGGGAACCTTTTCAAGTCGAAAATTCGTATCGAGTTTAAACTTTGTATATAGTTAGAGGAGGTCAAGATAAGTAAGAAAAAAAATATGACAGCTGCGGTAAAATGGTTTAAGGGGGTGAACAAACCCCTATGAAAATATGCAAAATAATCATATTTTTTCAAATAACTCTGAAACTAATGAAAATTTAAAAAAATCTGTAATACAAAATGTTCATGATTTTTTATGCTCTTTCGAATGGCGAAAGTCAAAATTCGAAAAAAATAAACCTATAAATTGTGGGTGGGAAGTGGAGATTAATTTTGTATTATAGATTTTTTTAAAATTTCATTAGTTTCAGAGTTATTTGAAAAAATATGATTATTTTGCACATTTTCATAGGGGCGTTTCACCCCCTTAAACCGTTTTACCGCAGCTAAGATAATTTTTTTCTTACTTATCTTGACATCCTCTAACTATATACAGAGTTTAAACTCGATACGAATTTTCGACTTGAAAAGGTTCCCTTATAAGTGAAGAATACAACCAATTTTGTACTTTGTACCACAAAAAAGATGATTTTCATAAAGAAAAATATAATTTTATGAGATTTAATACTGTCATACCCCCCTCCCCCCCTCTATAGCAAAAAGATATGTACGCCACTGCGATACGATACGAATATATGTATGTATGTATACATACGCATTATCACTATATATACATACACATATATGGAGTTTAGTGGTTTAACGGAAATTGATATATTCTCATATCTTTTCAGGCGAACGAAAACGCCGTAAGGGTAAATGAGTGTTCTTCAATTTGTACGTAACATATGAAACCAATTTGTTATTGTAGTGTGAACAGATTTTTATAGATATAGAAATGACCCGTTCGTATTTTATTGCTGTTTTTCTCGATAACGATAATGTTAAAAACATTTTTAATAAAAATTGATTTTATCTATTTATTATTAAATATTACATGAATAGGGAAAATTTTATTTAATTGGCATACCTTTTTTGTATTTATTAGGGAAATGAAACTTAAATCATTCGAAAGGTACTGTGTACAAAAAAAATCATGTGTGTATGTTGCCGTAAAGGCAGGTAAAATAAAGGTAGAGTTTCGACCACAGAGGATTTAATAAAGATGTATTTGTTTTATTAGTAACAATCCACCTCAAAAAAACTGTATAATTTGCTCTAAAAACGACCAAAAATTAAAATCTATTGCCGCATGTATGAAAGATCATCACTTGAGAACAGCTCAACCGATTTAGTTGATTTTTTTTGTTGTATTCGTATTGTCAGGACAAAGTTTGAATTTGGGTGGTATTTTTCATAGTAATATACACGTAATTATATAGATTTTTACACGCTGATTCTAAATCTGTCAACAAAAATCAAATCCGACCACACAGTCAAAAATTACATCCAATTTTCTCAAAAATTTTGAAAAAACTAAAACTTTGACAGGATATATCTCGAGAACGTTATGAGATACAGAAATGCGGTTTGAAAATTTCAATTTTTTACGTCATTTTCTATATAATTAACATACACAGGTACTTGGCTCAAGTAAACCTTGTTTTGTATATAACGAAAACAATATTTTCTTAAGATAATGAATATATTCTTAAACCAACTATAGTATTCTTGAACGAAGAAATAATGTAGTTTGATTAAGAGTACTTTTCTTTTATTAAGGAAATATTGTTTTCGTTATATACAAAACAAGATTTTTTTGGTCCAATACAGTTTTTTTTTGTGTGTACTTTTAACGAAATCGAAAAACAAATTCAGTCATATTTCATGCATTAATCTTCGATTGAATAAAAAATTCGGTTTTAATATTTTATTAATTAATTTAATAATAGTTTTGTGGATATTAACTCGGATAACACCGGGTCCAATACGCTATTTTTATATAAATCGTAAATGTCTAACATTATGTAACATACATCTTGACTTTTACGCAATCGAACATGAGTTTGGTATTTTCTACAAGTTTATTGGCCATAATAATAATGTCCAATGATCAAAATAGTTAATAAAATACGCCATAATATATAAAGGCAGTCCTAAAACTGAAAACGAAATAAAATAACAACAAAACAGTTGGCCATTGCAGGATATAAAGGAATTTAGTACATCATTTATATATATAGATGGCTCTAGTAGCTGGCAGGAACTTCTAACATAGAAACTTGAGGTTTTCATTTTTTATGAGTGTTTCATTAAAGCCCATTTGGGAAGTTTGTTCCGGACATAATTTCGTAATTTATTTACTAAGTAGAAAGATATTCTTGCAATATGATGCTGTACTACGAGAACACTTTTACTTTAATTTTCATTAAAGTTTTTGTTCGGAAATGTGTTAACAGTTGTGCTTAACACGGTGTAGTAAACGACCTACTGAGATTCAAAATGTCATAGAATTGGGTGTGTGTACTTATGTACACACGTTAGACGGTATGCATCTTAAGGGCAGGGTAACGTATTTAAATTTTTTTTTCCATTTTTGTTTCATTCGATTTTCTGAATGAAAAACTTTTCAAGAATATTGTGTGAAAATTTGAGAAAGATCAAAGCAAAACTATCGAAGATACAGCATTTTAAGCAACAATGATGGGCGCGACCAACTGACTCCATGCGTATAAGCAGAGCGGAGCAGGAAGCTGAAAAAAAACTAAAGAAGGCAGAATTCGTCGAAGACAAGAGCAAAATGATGCATTAGACATTATGGACGATAGCAACATCTTTTATGGACCTGGCATCGATGATTCAGTGTGAGCTAAGCCGATAAAACCCGCTTATGAACGTTTTATTCTAATTTTTTTAGTGTTTAAAACTTTAAAGCGTTTTTCCCACAACTCACGTTTTCAATTTCGGTGCCCCTCATAATTTCAAAACTACTGCATCGATTCTTTTGAAATTTTGAACACTATTTCTGTACATAATTTACGAAGTACCGCTGGAGAGTTTTCTTTCAAATTTGTCAATATTTTTTATTTTATAATAAAAAATTACCCGATTTTTTTTTGCAAAAATCGCGTTTTTCACTTCAAAGTGTTCTCAAAAATTGAAAAATTGAAATTTCGAAAAACCTTCCCAGTGTTACCTGGAGAAAACGATTAGCTAACGACCAAAAAAAAAAAAATTATTTCTGATGATCCAGAACCGAGTTATGAGGGGCACCGCAATTCAACTTTTTTCCGAGACGCCTCCAAATAATTCCCGCCATTGCCGTATTTTTCATTTTTTTTACATGAAAATTTAACAAAATATTCTTCGAATGTTATACTTTGATGTACCATTAGTTTAAGTAAATAAATATTCACTGTGTTGTCGGAAAAAAATCACAAAAATGTGCCTTTTTTGTACGAATTAACGTTACCCTGCCTTTAAATATGATGACAGAAATAATAAACAAATCACGAAATTTTAAGAAAATGAACTTTATGAAGAAAGGATTATTAGATCTTTTTTATGTTTCTAAGTACACAGTTTTCCCACCGATATTTGCCCATATTCTGCTATTTGGATGCGTCATTTTAAAATTTTCATCCACCACTTCGAAATTGGTATAACTGTTACCGAAATCGTAATTATGTATTTAATAAACTTCGCAAGTGATGTTAAATAAACTTTTTGAAACTTCTGTGACTTTATCCATTTTGTATTTGCCATTCTCGTAAAATTAATATAAAAAACGTCATTATAGCGATCTCAAAAATACGCATACAATGAAATTATGATAGAAAAATATATTAAAAACTAAGATAGTGTTAGTTAGCATTGTGCTAAATGGGATTAAACTTTCGAATGTATTTTCTACCCTTAAAACGACTTGTTAGCCAAAAAAAAAAAAAAAACACGTGTTTAATGTTTTTCGATATACTACGTGTGTGCAAAGTTTCAAGAAAATCGGCGTGTGGCACTTGGGTAGTGTTACTAAAAACAACTGTTTTACCGACTATCATAACAGAAATCTATATTATCTACATACGTATAAGATAAAACCTAACCTAACTTCATGTTACATTACTAAAATTTCACTACAAGAACAATTTAAATTATTATTATCATTAATATTGATTTCAAACATTGGTTGCTGCTTCAAAAGGACTCTTTCCCGTTCCCCTTAACTGTACTAAATGGCATTTTGGGTAATGTAATAGTTTATATGTAATTATACCCTTACCCAATTGCATTGCATATTGATGAATCTAATTGAAAACAATCAAAGTAGTTAACTAGTATCACAATATCAATACTAATTTACGTACATATGTGTTTATAGATTAGCAATTACCTATCTAAAACTAAACGTTCTAGAACAGTAGTTCTTAAACAAATGTGGTCTAGGGACCCCCAGTTTTCAGTGACTATACGCTTTGACAGAAAAAAAGAAAATTGTTTTTTAAATAGAAATGTTTTTAAAAGTACTTTAATTTATTCCAAACATTTTTTAAAGACCCCCGGTAAAAGTTTAATAACTGCTGCTCTAGTATTAACTATTCTGAAATATGTATCTAAGGCGGCTATTACACTATCAAATAAATATGTCAAAGATCTTTGACAAAGATTTGATCATATATTAAATTATAAGTATAATTTCGTAGCCGAAACCATCCACGAACACTTTTCAGTCGCCATTTTGATTTATCCGTCAAAAAACATTGATCAAATATAAGAAACTGTCATTATCTATGATAAAATAAATATTATAAAAGTTGACGTATTACACCGTCATATTTCTTTGATCAAAGAAATTTTATCACATTTCTTTGATAGTGTAATAGCCGCCTCAGCCTAATATATAATTAAATTACAAATTTTCAATGAGAAATATTTATATTTAAAGTCATTAAGTATCAAAATGTATAACTACTCAAATATTCAATTATTTCGCAAATAGTATCACAGCAAATATAATAATTATGATAATGAGCAATTTTACATTTCTATGGAACTATTCAATGCCAAAAATAGAGAATCTACACTACAATAAAATATATCTATCTAGAAGCAGAGCTATTGCATAACATCTCTTGAATAGTAGAGATTAAACAATTGACGACTCCAAAGCCTCCTCACAAAGTCTACTAAATGAGCGGTCTAATGCGGCTCTGGCCACTTACTTACTGACTATATACCACCGTGAAGACGTTGTAGAAGGAGTTAAACAAGTGACTGTCAAACGTTATATTTTTGTTTTATTTTGATAGTAAGAAAATTAAAATGTGTTTCCGTTTTTAATAGTTGGAAGAAAAACGTATATTGTTTGCCACATTTTACGACGATTTATCAAATGGTGAAAGTAAATTTACCATTTGATGCGGCTTGTAATATAAAAAGTAAGATTGATTTCTATTAAAATTAACAAAAGTAATTTTAATGTTATTTACTTAAACATTGCACGTTACATAAATACATTATGTATTACAGTTTGATCAGAGATACAATGTATGCATGTAAATATGTATTTACTGACGTAGAAAGTCTGTAATTTTACTAATCAACAATCAACATACGTAGGAGAGAGGAGAAAGCCGGGAGAGGTATTGCTTGTGCGTAGATATTGGAAACATTACACTGCGCGTCGTTCTAACCGGACAATTTATTGTCAAAATAGGTCGCTGTAAGCAGTTGATCGCTTAAACTAGAGTCGTACTATACGGATATGTTTTCATAGTACATCTATATAAAACTTAATTTGAGTTTGCATTTTCGTCGCTAAAAACAGTTAGCCGTTATAAACGGATTCTGTTTATATTAAAAATAATTTTTTTCTTTCTGAAATACGTGTTTTTTAATATATTTTTTCACTATTTTATTTATTTTCGATAAGTTGACTTATTTACAAAAGGTTAAGAATTTGCCTAACTTCTACACAGAAAAAAAAACTGTATTGGACCAAGAAAACCTTGTTTTGTATATAACAAAAACAATATTTTCTTGATATAAGAAACATACTCTTAATCCAACTACGTTATTCCTTCGTTCAAGAATACTAAAGTTGGTTTAAGAGATTATTGCTTATCTTAAGAAAATATTGCTTTCGTTATATACAAAACAAGGTTTACTTGGTTTGAGAAATCCTTTCTACCAGTGTAGAACATATTGTTACAGAATTATAAAAAATGCATTTTGCACTTGAATTTTTCAGAATGAAAAAAAAGTTGTAATTATTAATTATAAAATTATAAAATTCTTCTCGAGCAAGGATAACCAAAAAGTCAAAGTTTAGCAAGCACTGCGCTTAAGATGTTGGGTAAGGAGTAAGAAGGAGTTGAAAAGCGTAGGGGAGAGTGAGAGAGAGAGAGTTTGTAAGTACTTCGAAGATCGCGTATGTGTGCGATACGCATTGTATAATAAATCTAGCGGTTTTCATTAAGTCGCTAATGGTACAAGTTTAGTTACATAGTCGCGCTAACTTCTCTTCTATAGTTTTTACCTGTAATTTGTTTGAATATAGCAACAACCAACTGTTTTTCATTCTTAATTAACGTTGTTTTAGGTATGTTTGATTGGGTTAAAACTTCAAATCTATGTGATTTACTGCTATGAATAATTGAGGCATTCATTTTTATTTTTATTTTATGCCAACAAATAATACTAGATATATGTCTCTTTTAAAATGAGTTTTTGCTTTCCACAGTACGATTTTTTTTCGTCGAGAAAGTGCAGGCTAGACAGTTGGGTACTTGAAACTAGAGTATTTCTGCGAAATAAATTGTACAATCAAAAGTAAAAGTTCATTTTCAATGGGAAAAATTTATTTGTTAATGTCAACAATTTTTTTAAATTCCTACTGTTCCTTAGTAGTGGCGTATTTAGTAGGAGGGGATCAATGGGTTTAATGCCCCTCATGAGTCTAGGAAAATTATAAGATGATTAGAATATACGAGTATTTTTTCAAAAAAGTGAAGAATATAACCAATTTTTGTACTTTGTACCATAGATGATTTTCATAATGAAAAATATAACATTATGAGAATTAATACTGCCATATGCCCCCCATCCCAAAAAGCTCTCTACGCTACTGCCTTAGGTTGGATTTAACTACAGTCAAAATTGGTGAGATAATACTCACTTTTTAGACGAAAATAGGTAGAAAATTTCTAATATTTCCAAAACCCCTAATCCGATTAACACCAAAATCAAAAGTCTGGAGTACTCACTAAACCAAACATTTTCCCCAAAAATAATTTAAATCAATGCATATTTACAGTAGTTATCGTAAACGAAAGAAAATTCTACATTCAGACACACACACGCACAGCCGCCATGCGGAAATTAACTTTTCTTTACGTTTTGAAGGTAGTACAATCAGATTGTGTTGTTACCTAGGACACGATTTTTTGACAGTATTACAATACTTCCATTTCCATCGGAATATGGAAGTCAAATTAAGTATAATTTGTCAAAGAACTTTTATTAGTAAACATTAGGTATTTATTATTGATGCAAGTAAAATATCGGTTTTAATTTTCAGGAGATGAAATGAGACATAATATCTAACTTTCGTTTCTTTGATTTATCATATTTATAATTATTTCCATCTGAGCAATTAAAATTTATAAAATGTTTTAAGTTAAAATGTTTGACATAATTTGTACGATTAAAATAAATAAAACAATTAATTATTAAAAAGGTACTTAAATAAAATTATAAGGCAGTTTAAATAATCATAAAAATATTCATACATATTTAATACTAACAAAATGTTTTTTCCTCGAACAATTTAAGATCATTATGAAGTAATAATCAGTCATACACATTTTACATTAAAAACAGGATTAGATTTTCATAAAACCCTTTGAGTTACTGAAAACACTTGATGTGAATTTTATATCAAAATGCTATATATAAAAAAATCCCTCGTTATGACATTTCAAAACTCGTGGCTTTCTTTCAGAGACGTTGAAACAGTAAAAAGCAATTAAATGACTTGTAAATGAAAACTGAGTTTTATCTGTAAAATGAAAAAGTCAAGTTTATTTACTTTATTGTACCATTTAGCTTTTTAATCCCGTGTTAATTGATATAAGTCAAGTTCAAAAGTATGGAAATAATAAAAAGTTTGATTACTTTTATAAATCTTTTATCTCAGACTTTCTTGGACAAAAGTTTTTGTTTAAGTTTTTTTTTTAATCATTAATAATAATTTTGTCGACGTTTGATTTCTTTTTCTATTCTTATTTAATAAAACAATACAAGGTAAGCTTTTATTTTAAATAATATCTAAAAATCGCTTAGAATTTTACATAACCTCACTCTTTTTGTGTATTATTTAAAACAGGGGTTCCCAACGTTTTTATATCGACCCCTTTTAAAAGAATGAAAGAAAAGTAGGAAAATGTGCAGTTGTAAATTTACAAAAAAAAAATAACCCCTACATAATACTAACTATTGCACTTTAGTTTATCGTACCCCCAATAGACTCATAGTATACTAAAATCCCTTTTTAAACTTTCATGGACCCCGTTGGGAATCCCTGATTTAAAATTTCAATGAGGTATTAAAAAAATCTTATAGGTAATTTTAATATAGGTATTTTAATAGTTACTATTTTTCAAACATCACAGGAATACTGAAATATTTAAATTAAATATTGTGTATCAGTCCTTTTCCTATATTACTTTTACAGTTTTGATTTACCTAAATTGAAGGGTATGCAGTAACAAGGAGTTAATTCCAGTTTTTATAATTTGTGGGAAAATAGAAAAAAACTGTTTAAAAAATAGAGAATGTATTTAATTCGCCTTTGTCTTCGTCCAATTATTATTTGTCACCTACCACTTCATGTTTTGGCTAAATTCCATTGAGAAATTCGTCTAATTCTCAATTCTAGAGTCAATTTTATTCTGGAGTTAACTCCTTTTTGGCCCAAATAGTTGAAAATTATTTTCTTTTTAAAGTAAGGAAGTATTGAATAAGAACAATTTTCAAGAAAATTGATTTATTTCAAGAAAGAACACAGTAACGAGTGTACTAACTAAATTCTAAGCCCAAAAACACTCTTTTTAATACATGAAAAATGTAGCTCCAAAGAAAAAATAAGAATGCAAAACTACCAAAACTACTCATCTATCAACGGTAGGTAACTCTTTGTTGAACCAAATGAAAGAATGATTTTTTTCCCCCCAAGAAACGGTTGTTAACTCTGTTTGGCCTAAAAATGGAGTTAACTCGTTGTTGCTGCAAACCCCTCAATTGTTACAATTTTATTTATTTCTATTTCCTCAAAACTACATTTTTTTAGTTATGTCATTTCTTTTTGCGGGAGTGCGATATATGCAAGTCAAAAATAACTATAATTTCGATCATTAATTTTATTTTAAATTAAAAAATATATATATTTATCATAAAAATGAATTGAGTATTTAAGCACCCAATTTATGTCATTTTTATTCAATATAAATCTATTAATTTATTGATACAAATCAAATTAGGAATTTTATATATTTTTCATAGTATAAAAACAAAAATTAATAAACTAAAATAAGTCACGCGTATGGTATATTCTTTTAATGCTTAATTTCAATTAAGAAATTCAATGTTCTCTAGTTTAATATAGTACGTGCACAATTTAATAAAATTCTCTTTAGTCGCCCCCTCCCACTTCTGAACATAATATATTACACATTGCGACAAAACCACAGATATTACAGAAAAGTTTTAATACCATTTTGCGACCCTCCCAGCACTTCTAATTAAATTTGCTTCACCTTATATAAACCAATTCCGCAAAGGACATCGCACGTGCAGCCAGGTTAGAATGTGAACTTTGTTTTCTATTTGCCACTTTTAAAATAATTGATATCAATATTCTATGTTTGCTCTTATAAATTATTTTCAGGAGATGCCGACACTATTAACCTGGTTTACTTTAATATTTTGTTTTTATTTTTTATGAACACACAGGTAGAAAGGTTTACTTGAGCCAAGTAAACCTTGTTTTGTATATAACGAAAACAGTATTTTTTTAAGATAAGATATATATTCTTGAACCAACTATATTATTCTTGAACGAAGGAATAACGTAGTTGGATTAAGAGTATGTTTCTTATATTAAGAAAATATTGTTTTCGTTATACATACATACATAATGTATTACAGTTTGATCAGAGATACAATATACCTACATTCTATGCATGTAAATATGTATTTACTGACGTAGAAAGTCTGTAATTTTACTAATCAACAATCAACATACGTAGGAAAGAGGAGAAAGCCGGGAGAGGTATTGCTTGTGCGTAGATATTTGAAACATTACACTGCGCGTCGTTCTAACCGACAATATATTGTCAAAATAGATCGTTATAAACAATTGGTCGCTTAAACTGGAGTCGTACTATACGGATATGTTTTCATAGTTCGTCTATATGAAACCTAATTTGAGTTTGCATTTTCGTCGCTAAAATGGCTAGCCGTTATATCTGGATTTTACTTTTATATAACTTATAAAGTCTATTAACATTTTTGTAGTGTTAATACGTTTCTAGATCCAAAAGTTTGGACCATGCGTTGATGAGTTAGTCACTCTACACATAAATCGTCGCTTATCTAACAACACCGCTCAAGTCGAAAATTAGCGGTTTTTACATTTTAATGTCATTGGATAGAGCTACTCATTGCGCGTCGATCTACCAATCACATTCTAGACGTTTCGAACAATAAAAGACCAGAATTCAAAAAAATAGTGACAGCGCGCAAACCGGTAACCTATATAAAACATACACTGTTTTTCGCTCTCCTGTAAAGTTGGTCAAAATGACTTGAGCGGTGTTGTTAGATAAGCGACGATATGTAATAAATGCAATGAAAATAAATTTCAATATTTATCATAAAACTGTTTTTTTTTAATGTTTAAATAAACGTATGTTCTATATGAAGAACGTTTCTGATTTATATGATATATGCCTTTAATTGTTTCCTTCCACTTTTCCCACAAACGTGTTAATTTTTTCCAGTAAAACATCTTACAAAGGCATAGTTAATTAGATAGTATATATGAGTATAAATTTTTATAACGAGAAAATTAATTTTATCATGCGAAACAATATAATTAGATGCATTACAATGTTGCATATATGAATAACTAACGACATCTTTTTTTATTTTTCAAGCGTTATGTTCCTCTACTTCATAACAATAATAAAAATTCTAATTCATGAATATACGAGAGCGAGAGAGATGTCAGTATTTATTCTCCCAGATGACCAATAAAGATGAACTTATATATATAGTTATATAAACTCTCATGCAATTAGATATCTAACATACATATGCATATTTATGAAAATAACGTTTATAGAATCATTGTACTCAGCTTTCAGAATATAAAACTAATTTAAAATACATACATGGCGTTTATAAAATTGTGGTAGAAAAATGACAAAAAAAATAAAAAATCTTGCGTAATTATAATTTAGATTTTGTAGTGAACAATTTTTTTTGTTACACTAATTAACCGCGTTAATAATAGGATTATTGTATATGTTACCGGCAATGTATAGAATTTTTAGGTATTCTGTAGAATGCCTAAAAATCATCAGGTAATGTATGAAATGAATTTAATTATATTCATTTCCTAGGCATTGTATAGACTAGAAATAATAACGTAAATAGGGTGAACCAACCAATTTTGGTTCAGACACAGATATTGGCTTACTTTATGCAATAAAATACTAAAATATTTATTATTTCTGGCCTAATATGTTATGAAATGACTAAATAATATCAAATAATTTTGTATGTTTTTTTTATTTTAACAATTTTAAATCACATACTTAATATTCTTCTGAATTAATATTTTATTTTATTTATTATAACAATAAATAAAAATTATTTTATACTTTGCCTGAAATCGTTAGGCATTGTATAGAATTCCTAGGAATTATATAGAATGCCTGAATTACATACTTTGCCGGTAACATATATACATATTTTTTAAATTAAAGTAAATTTAACTTTTCATTATCACTATGAAGATTGAAGCGACACAATTTAAATTTATTTATAAATTTCGGTTTAAATTTTAACTAGACGAGACCGAGGATATAAAATCTGAGACAAATGTGAAGTCCTAGTCATGAAATCAATATTGTTTAGTGATTTCGTTTTATTAGGGTGTACCCATGTATCTAATAAGTGTTTTTATGTGAAACTATTTAACCCTTTCGCGACTCGGAGTACTTTCATGTCCCATACAAAAAAAGTTGTCGTGAAAGGTGATTTTAGATGCATTTTTAACTTCTGATTGTTTTCACATTTTGAATTTTACGCCAAAACGCTCGCAGGTGACATTTCAGATTTGTGACGTCACACTCCTTGTCAACAATAATCAAACATTCAGAGTTAGACAATAATTTAATTATTTTATGTGTTTGCATTTTTATTTTAACAAAACTTATATTAATCTCGCTTTTAATACATTTTTTAGAATCTTTTTAACCTATTTCATTATTTAAAATCATAATTTCATTGATACTTTGTTACTGGCTTCATGTCTATTAAGTTATGTAAATAAAGAAAAAGGTAAGTATTTAAAATATACATAAATAAATCAAATTATATATTGTCGACTAGATAATAAGGTAAACGAAAAAAATGACGTAAAAAATAATGACATTACTGAATCTAATCAATCATTCACATCAAACCGTATTATCTTTAAACATAATCACATTCTAACATGTATTCATGTACTACAACATCATACATAATGTGACTTAGATCATACATGTAATAATAATATGTGTACAAAGATTACACATGTGTTAGAACGTTCAATATAAATCTATGATATCACATATTCAGCTTACAACAGATTACATATATCTTTATTAAGTGAAACGCTTTAACAGCCGTCACATTATGCGCTCTGATCAGACCATTTCAGCCCCTAAATGGTGTGCATTTACGTCATTACTGATGCATTTCAGGACCCCCTACTTTTATTTTTCGTTTGCGAGTGTTTTTGCCAACAGAGTCGTGGTGATGTCGATTTTGAACCCTTAATGTGTATGGATTCTGACGTATCATACATTAGGGGTGGAAATAATGGGGTGCTTATTAAGAAATAAGATATATCTAGGTGGGTAAATAAATCTATAGATTTAATTAGTTATTTAGGTATGCTTATATATTATATTTAATGTTAACTTGTTATTAGGATGAGTCAGTTTATTGTTTATATTTTGTTCAAGATATTTTTTATGTCAGCTAACTGATTTAAATGATCCATGAATTGGACCAAAATCCAAATGTCTATGGATATAAATTTACAATATTTCCTTAAAAATCAGTTGGTAGAAGTGTAACAAACAAAATCTGTTAACGTTATTAGTTTCATATTTGTTTAAACGTGTTTTAATTGTTCTGAATAATTTTTATATAAAAAAAGGTATGGGGTATGCTAATATATTTTATCCAACTAGAGAATGTGATTTCGAATTTTGTTCAGATCATATTAAATAACTTAAAAATACATATAACATGACTTTTAAATGAAATTTATCTAAATAAAAATGATATCAGAAAAGCAGTCTCACACAAAATAGACTTCATATTTGCCCAATTTACTCGATTGAGTACACACTGTTATTTTTTTTTCTAAATATTAAAAAAAAAGTTTGTGTTGTATATTTAGTTAAATAAATATATTGAATATGTACTTAATTTCATTAAAAAAATCTCAGTCGCCGAATAATCGTAAGCTACAAGAAATTAGAGAGAAGTATTTTTTAGAAATACTTTGTTACTTTATTGAAAAAGTGTGGCAATTTTAAGCGATTATGATAGAAATACCGCGAGTTTTAGATGTCCACAGTAAGTATTTAAAAACTGAAACTATTGATTAGGAACTAGAATATCAACATCAGAGGACCCCGCACATTCCTTATGGGAACTGGCTTTCCGTGAAAATCGCTAAAATTTTGGTATGTTGTAGTTTATGTGATGCTGATCAAAAGCTCTCACAGGCACAATCTCGAAAAATGAGCCGTTTCGGCGATAAAAATTTTTCATGATAAAAAATGAAATTTTTTTATCTTGTTTTATTTGAGTTTTTATTGTTTTAATGCTTTTTTGGCTATTCTAGTTTTTCACTAATGCTATTTCAGAGGTTAGTTGTTATTAATGATTTTACAATGATGAAAAATGTAATTATTAATTTTTTTACTAAAATTTGTAAACAACAAAATTGATATACCCCCTAAAAAATTAAGATTTATATTTTGTTTCATTAAAGTTTGCAGTGGTTGCTGATCAAATCACATAACAACCACTGCAAACTTAAATGAAATAATATAGATTTTGATGACAAAAAAATAAATGCTGTTCAAATCATCAATTATTTTAACTAAATAATAAAAATAAATTCTACTAAGGTATTTATGTAAACTAGTTATGATATATTACAAATGTGAGTTATTTATAACTTTAAAAATGTGAAAAGATCTAAAACTTAAATAAAACTTTAATTTCAATTTTTCATCTTCAAAAATGTTTATCGCCGAAACGGTTCATTTTTCGAAGTTGTGCCTGTGAGAGCTTTTGATCAGCATCACATAAACTACAACATACCAAAAATTTAGCGAATTTCACGGAAAGCCAGTTGCCATAAGGAATGTGCGGAGTCCTTTGTAAAAAAAATGATATATTAATCTTTTTTTACATTATATCTCAGGGTTAAAAGAATTGACGCCATTTGCGATACAAAACTCAATTTCAGAAAAATTGTCGCTTACCTACGATAATCTGAAGGTAAGGACTCGATATGTAATATTGTTTAAAAAATACAACTATTTGAGCCTTCCATTATTGTTGTTAATTTAATATAACTTTTAATATATTGAGAGTTGTTACTAGGATTTGAAATCGAGTTGGATTTTGATATCAAAATGAGAGAATTAAGTCCGATCCTGTATTATATATGTATATAGTAGATGTATGCAGGATTTTGAATAGAGTGCGTGTTTGTATGTTGCATAGCGATAGCGGAATTTGGATCTGTTTTTTAGTTTATTATGATGTATGAAACCCTATGGGGAGTTGTATTTTATATTGTTTATGCAATGTACAAAATTAATGGTCATCTGTTATGAAAATAATTGAATTTTTTGTCATTATTCATTGCGTTTTGCTAAAACACATGTAAATTTTAATGAAGTTTGATGGCCCCAAATGGCAATTTTTTTTATTGAATTTCAAAAAATAATTTTGCTAATTTTGTTTTATGACTTTAAAATTTTCGGCTGATTAGGTCGTCAATGTCGGTTTGAATTATGCAAATGAAAGGGTGAAAACAATAATTTATTGATAATGACAAATGAATGATGTGATAAAATAAAAAAAAACGTTCAAAAGGCAATTAATATCTATAGAAATTATAACACGACGAGTGTTCAATCATTCCAAATGTTTTATTATTTATTTTAAATTAATTTAGATATGTCTAGATACCTAATAATTAACTACTTTTATCAAATAACTTTCACAGAACAAAATAATTTGTCTATATGTTAAAAAATGTGATCAATGTAAAAAATCCGTGATCGATTTGGCTCATCTGATAGAAGTTATTTGCTTATATGATAATTTTTTACTAATATAATAATCACGATGAAAATTTTGTTTCGTATTGAAAACATATGTTTTAAATACAAAAAAATACTTAATAAATGACATTACTGAATTTACCATATCGAAAATTGCACTTTCACTAGTTGGGTGGTGTAAAAAATATTCACACTGATAAATATTTAATAATACAACCATTATGTTTAATCTATTTGAGAGTTTCGTTAGTTGGTGTAATAAATTATTTATTAATTTCATAAAAGAAAAAGATTTTTATATAAATATGAAAATATTTATTTTTCAAATGAATAAAATATCCTCAATAAGAATATTGAGGAAATATTGTTATATTAACAAGATAAATTTATTAAAAAAATTTCCATCTCAAATGTTCAATAAGATCGAGTACCTATATTTTTTTTGTAACACATATATTAATTAATATGTTCGGCATACACAGGTAGAAAGGTTTACTTGAGTCAAGTAAACCTTCTTTTGTATATAACGAAAACAATATTTTCTTAAGATAAGAAATATATTCTTAAACCAACTATAGTATTCTTGGACGAAGAAATAATGTAGTTTGATTAAGAGTACTTTTCTTATATTAAGAAAATATTGTTTTCGTTATATACAAAACAAGATTTTCTTGGTCCAATACAGTTTTTTTTTTGTGCATTTGAAAGATACGAGAAGCTATGTGATCGTTTTTTTATAATTCTATTTAAAAATCACTAAAATCCTGTATCAAGGAGTTTTATTTTAAATTTACATTTTGCATAAATAAATTAAATAGTAAAAGTAAGTAATAACATTTAATTCGTATGTTTTAACATCTCTACACATATGTATTCGTGACGTCATCGCTTTTACATAATAATTTAACGGTAACTTTGTATACATTCTCAAGCCGCTTTCAAAGTTCTGAGTATAGAATCCTCAGGGCGATCGAGTGAAGTTGGAATGGGGGGAGGTGGGGGAGGGGTACGGTAGGCAAGAGACGCGACGAGCAAGACCCATGGGCCGATATGTCGATTCACCGCAAGGAATTGCCAAGGGTAGGGATTATAATTCACGCTGTTTCGTCGCAGTAGTCAATATTTGAATGTATAATTCAATCGAATACAAATATATACAGTAAGGTTTCTTAACCTTTTTTCTGTCGTGACCCAAATTAGATGGAAACATTTGTTTTGCGGTAACATATGTATGTAACTTAAAAATCTATAATATCTATCAATACTGACGACAAAAATTAAATTGGTTGCATCTTGGAAATTAAAAATACGGTGAAAATATTTTTCGGGCACGAAGAAAAATATTTAATAAAAATTTAATTTGATATAATAATCCTGAAACGGTCCAAAATATTGTAATTCTTGCTAGCCCACATGTTATGTACTAAAGTTACAATATGAATTAATAATTTTTGCGTGCAGAATCGAAATCCATATTATTGATATAGTTTAATTTGTTATATGTCTTTTAATTGAAATGAAATAATTTGTATAGTACTTGGATCTTATAGAGGAGATTCAGTTCTACAATTTTCACCGTAATTAATTTTTTGGTAAAATTAGTCGTTATGGAAATATTTACGATGAAAAATCTTGTTATACAGATTTTATTGCGTTCCAAAAATTACCCTTTACTTCAGTGGTTTCCAAACTTTATGTAACTACGCCTTCCTTTAAAAAAATTTAATATCTGGTGCCCCCCCCCCTTTATTTCATAAAATTATACAGTCATATTTTAAAAAGGTATAAAATGTATTTTTTTGCGTATAAAATTAATTTTTAATGCGATGAATATGCTTGTTTATTAGTAAAAACTTTATTAAATCTAGATCTTATTAAGGGGAGTGATTTCACTCTGAATTTTTTTTATGATAATTCTGTCAGTTTTGTTTTTTCAATAATAGTTATCAGTCAAAAACTACACAGTAACGTCCCTTTCAGAAACAGATAGTATGTATTATATGTATACAAAAATAATGTTGGAATAAAAGTTTATTTATAATTATATATTTTTTATTTATACACCTTAATGTGATGTTATGAAAATTAAATTTCTGTTAAACTTTTCGCGCCTCCCTTTGCACTAGTCCGCGCCTCCCCAAGGAGGCGCGCCTCCCAGTTTGGAAATCACTGCTTTACTTTGAGCATTGAATGCGAGAGTAGGCTGAGGATTAACCGAATAGTGCATATGACATTTTTTACGCAGTATTTTATGTTTAATCTTTAATTCCTATAATATTTTTTTCTCCAAGCAGTAGTTCGGATGAAAAATGAAAAAAACTGGAATAAAATCCACTTCGGGGGTAGTTTTTTTTACGTAAAAGGGAATGTTCCATCCACGATTCAGGTGGGAACTTTTCGGGCTTTTATTCCGAACCCTTCTGAGAATTCGTGAACAAAATATCAAAACTTATGATTTTTCTTCTTTCAAAATCTAATTTACTTGTACTATTAACAAATAATTCAATTTTACGAATATAGTAAAAATAGTGTATCATAAAAATTACAATGGAGATTGTAGAAGTTACTTAATTGACAGTACATGTTATTTTTGATACAAAATTGAAATTTTTTATCAGCAAAATTACAAAAACTGTGCTTTTTGCTTGAATATTATGATCACCCACTATAGCAAAGGTTACGATGCTGTGATATCTCTACACGCATATGAGTATCGTGAAATTCGATGACTTTTCGATTGTTCTTATCGTTTTGGAACATATCCAAGTAGTTCTCAAGATGTCCATTGAAATGTGTTACAAAACCGAAGATACGAAGCTAAAATGTGAAAAGATAACGTTGGTCTTTAAGACAATAAGTTAGTTGAATCAAATTATAAAATCTTTTATCTTTAAAAGTTAATGTAGCTACTGTGTTTTAAAAATAAATAACTTGCAATGCATTAAAAGAGATACAGTAGAAATCAGCTATAACGACATCGAAGGGACCGGTCATTTTAGGTCGTTGAAACCGATTGTCGTAATTCGATTTTTAAAGGTATTTATCTTAAAAACTAAAAATTTCATGAGTATGCTGAAATTTTGTGAAATTCACCGCAGGTGAGCAAAGATGTCGTCAAAATAAAATCAAAATTTCAAGCACAGAATAATAAATATTTATATTATTATTAAATTTGTTGTTAAACCGATAAAATTCTCCGAAAATACTGTAAAGAGAAAGTCGATAAATGAGGTATTTCGTTGTAAGCAATATCGTTGTAAACGGTATATTATAAATGGGATTCAGCTGGAACTTTTATTAACCGATATCATTGTAACCGTTTTCTACTGTATTTGTTTTCTAAACTGGCGCCCGTCCTATCCAATCTAATATGGTTCATAATAGGTTAATTTTCAAGTCAAAATTTACAGGATCTTCATGGATTAACATTGTTGTCTTACATAAACCTTATGAAAATTATAATCACTTATCCGTCACGTCTCTTCGTTTTTTATAGTCGTTGACAAGAGAAATTTTGTTTATTTTGCAAAATTTTTAGGGTATAATAATTTTATAAGCCGTGATAATTTTTTTACACCCAAATCTAATGCGGTGTTTACACCGAAAAAAAACAAAACAGAAACATCGTGTCTTTAAAATACTTATTGTTTATTGCTTTTTTGTCAAAAAAAACACTGTGTTTCTGTTTTGTTTTATCGGTGTAAACACCGCATAATGAACTACTTTTGTAGTTTTGATTTTTCTATTCAATTTGCTTTTTTTGTATCGCTACACAGAAAAAAACTGTATTGGACCAAGAAAATCTTGTTTTGTATATAACGAAAACAATATTTTCTTAATATAAGAAACATACTCTTAATCCAACTACGTTATTCCTTCGTTCAAGAATACTATAGTTGGTTTAAGAGATTATTGCTTATCTTAAGAAAATATTGTTTTCGTTATATACAAAACAAGGATTACTTGGTTTGAGAAATTCTTTCTACCAGTGTATATGACTTTTTTGACCAAGTTATAAAGAAAGAACTGTCAGCTTTCTAAATGTACCCTTGGATTTTTTTAAATGATCAATTGTTTCCTAGTTACAGGCATTTTTAAGTCCGGTTAAAAGTAAAATTATTTTAGGTTTTTATGCGAACTGCAAATATGAAATTCATTAAAACAAAAACATTTTACGATATGGGAAGATAGCAAAAAGTGCACATCCTGTATCAAACGATACGATTCGTGTTTGAACACGTGAGTTTTATATATACTATATGCGGAATCGTTGATGAAAATTTCAAACCAAGAATTTCGAATTCTGAATATTTACCTACTTTGAATTGTATATGTAAATCAGTGTTTCTCAGCTTGTTACCGTACAAACTAAATCCCGACAGAGTATTGGCTTTCTTATATACAGGTGAATATAAAAAACTGGATGATTTACAAAACAGGAAAAAAAACATTCAAATATTTTTATTAACCCTTTAACGCCGGAATTTTAAGTGTTGATAAACATTCAATTTAGATAAAAACATCTTTATCTATGAAGCAATTGATCAAACACAATTTTTAGGGACACGTGTTAAGTGTGTTCGTATGAATACGCACGGCGTTAATGGGTTAATGAAATAACCCCCCAGAAATGTTCAGAGTTGTAAAAAAACGTATGTTTTGAGGAAACAACAATTCAAAATACCATCAAAAATTTAACACAGATGTATATATCTCCCCTCGAAAATTTTTCTAACTACGCCACTGGCGCAACAGTATTTGACTATTAGAAGAAAATACAATCTAATTCGCAGACGATTAGCTGAGTCGCAAACCACATTTAGTATTGGAAGGTACGATAGATGTCACCAGCAACAACTGCAATTAAACATACGAGCTGTTTTTATCCAACATGCAAAACTACATTTAAATGCAAAATGCGATTGGGCTTTAAGAAACGAATTTACAATTGGTCCGTGGGTAGTTCGATTCCCAGCGCATTTAAACGGAATTAAAGTAGATTTACAAGTTCTGAAACTATATACATCTCACATACGGTTTTAAATTACGTAAAACTTGTTTTATTTCATTGCAGTGGATATCCTTGGAAGAACGTTTGCTCTAAGAAGGTTATTTAAACTTTGGTAAAATATTCACTAGTTACTGTACTAGTGCTAGCTTATTGTAACTCTTTAATGAACAACATGGAGTTACATTTCTAAACTATGTATATAACCAATATACATTACGAATGTTGAAATAGTATATTTATGAAATTCAGAAAGACTTTATTTATTTTTATGTTTAAGAGCTTCAACATCGACTCGGGTAAAAAATAATGAACCGATTCGTATAAAATGAATTAATTGTTTTGACAGGGGGAGGGGGGATCGTCTATCTGGGATTGATTCGACAAGGAATTTTGTATATTTATATATTTTTATTCCGACAAAATCAAGTGAGATGCATAACATGTTACTAAAAAAATATGAATTTTAGATTTCGTTGAAGTTGGGGTTTTTAGATAGAAAATGACGTGAAAAATTGAAATTTTCAAACCGCAGGTCTGTATCTCATAACGTTCTCGAGATATGGCGTCTCAAAGTTTTAGTTTTTTCAAAATTTTGAAGAAAAATAGCTGTAACTTTTGAACGTATGGTCGGATTTGATTTTTGTCGACAGATTTGGAATCAGCCTGTCAAAATCTATATAATGACATCTACAATACTTATAAATTCGAGAAAAATTTTTTTGAGAAAAATCGAAAAAATTAAAAAGATGTCGATTTTTGGCCAATTTTTTTTTGTCGAATTTAAAAGTATTATACATGTCATTATATAGATTTTAACACGTTGATTTCAAATCTGTCGACAAAAATCAAATCCGACCACAAGTTCAAAAGTTACAGCCATTTTTTTCCAAAATTTTGAAAAAACTAAAACTTTGAGAGGCCATATCTCGAGAACGTTATGAGATACAGACCTGCGGTTTGAAAATTTTAACTTTTCACGCCATTTTCTATATAATAAACATACTTGCAACCAAATCTAAAATTAAAAAAAAATTAGTAGATAATATTTTATGTGTCTAACTTCAATTTGTCATAGAAATATCAACTTAAAGATAAGAAAACAAGAAAAAAAATCATAAATAACTTTATAAACAATACATTTCATTATTTATCATGTAATTTTTTAATAAATTATATAGATTTTATGCCAAAAATCAGTTTTATAAGTTAAATGATTCAGCAGTTAGAAGGATATTAAAGACATACAGACTGACATAAGTGTTATTCTGATTTGAATACAAATGTTATTTGAAAAATAAGAATTCTGTAGCTATATTTATTAATGTGAAAACTTTACACTTCCAATGACTGATATTTAATAACTAAAATCAGTGACCTAAAAATATTATAACATTCTGCACGTTAAGTTAAATTTTCAGTATTCACATACTTTTATAAAGTTTTCTCTTTAAAAAAAAAAAGGAAACAGCAAACTTTTCTGTTTGTGCAACGTGAAACCGTTGAATATTAACAAAGCTATTCTCGGTGCCTCTTTGAAGTTTTGATTCGATCAATTTTCACTCTCGTATCAATCGATATTGCTTTTAAAATGTATTGTAGGTGACATAATTAAAATTTTAATTTAGATGAACACGTGAATATACCATCCTACAATACAAAAAATTCGACCCGAAGGGGGAGGGGGATATTTTAAATTCGGTTTATTTAAAATCTTTACTATTAGTACAGGCAATGAAATTTGGTACGTCTATACACAAAAGTCCCCATTTATAGGCTATGTAGAATTTTTTTTAGAGCCGTTTTATTTTTGTTTAATTTTGTTATTCTTGAATATCTTCAAGACAAATAAAGATACGGTGGTGTGCCTTATATCAACATTTACAAAAATGTTTACTTTTCAACAATATTTCAAAATTTATTTATGCACTGAGTGCTGAAAAGTTGCCATGAATCCGAAAATTAAAGGCGTTTAATAAAAAAAATGTTTAAATGGATTTTTGAGCTCTTAAAACTGATAATAGAAATAAATGTCCTGTAAGAAAAAGTGCAATATTCAAAGTGTGAATATTTATTGGATACTTATTTCTCCTTTAGGTAGTCGAAAAAAACTTTTAATTTAAAAAATCATATAAATAGTATGCTATGAAAATTAAAAAAAAAATCCACAAGGCCTACTGATGGGGACTTTTGTGTACAGACGTACTATAATGTATACTGCATGCGTACCAAATTTCATCGTACTGCGAATTTGTTCCAAAAACAGCAATTTTTCCCTTCATTACCTACTATATTTACTACATTTAAAGTTCAAAACGAAAAAAAAATTACAAATATAAAATTTACATTGAAAATATGGTATAGAAAATTGAGGCTTTATTTGAAATAATCCTCTATATAAATTACAGCTAACATTGATTTTAACATGATTTTGTATCTATAGATATAAAATTTAATTTACTGTTAAAACATAATTTCTGTCGATACAATTGTAAATTTAATATTTGTTAGGATCAAAAATGTATGGATTAAATTTTGTATTGTTTTACAAATGTCCATCATGATTAAAATGTGAGAATTATGAAAACAGAGGTATTTTTAAATATAACTTCATAAAATATGGTTTTATAATTAAAAATATGTGATGTCAATTAGAATTTATCTATTAAACGGCACATATCCATCTATAGTGTTATGTAGAGATTATTTGGGGAGATTAGAACTACCCTTTTTATCTTCTGGAATTTTAAATGATTCTGCCCTAATGATCCTAGAATGATTGATGATTGAGTTAAAAGCTAGTGAGGGTTTGACAATATTTGGTTTCAGATAAAATTAATACGTATTGATATACAGTAGAAACCGGTTATAACGACATCGAAGGGACCGGTCATTTTAGGTCGTTATAACCGATTATCGTAATAACCGATAATTCGATTTTTTAAAGGTATTTATTGGAAAAACTAAAAATTTCATGAGCATGCTGAAATTTTGTGATATACACCGCCTGTTAGCGAAGATATCGTCACAATAAAATCAAAATTTTAAGCACAGAATTATAAATACATATGTATATAGTTGTTATAACCGATACGTCGTATTAACCGATATCGTTATAACCGGTTTCTAATGTATATTCTTTTTCACTATGTATGTATTTAATAACACAAACTAAAAAAAAAAACGTTTTTGATATGCATCTACTGAGTTGATGATTAATAAAAAAAAATTCACTCCATGTGTATACAAAAACCATTCCTGAACAAGGCAGTAACCTGAGCTCTACCATTTCATGTATTCAATAAAAAATACAGATATTCCACGGCTCTGACATTAATTGCAAAAAGCACTTCTACAAGGTATGTATGTAAATGGTTAGGTGTAAACAGGGCTGAACAGTGTATTTATTTTAATATACATATGTATTATCTTTTTAAACATGCCAAAAATTGATATCCTAAATTCCTAAATAGATAGATAGCTATGGAAATATTAGTGAGTAAAATTTACCGGGCACTCGCACTCGATACTGATACAGCAACTTATGTAAACACTAAACTTACTTAAATACTCAAGGGGACTTTTATATAGAACTAATTCAACCCTACAAAATGTTTTTATATAATTTTGATGTATCTCTTATAGTTTAGGCCAGAATACGTATCAAATAGTTCGCATGCGCATTTTTTCTAAATTTATTCATCATATTTATTTATATCCTACAACATTTCTGAGATTTGAAAAGTTAGGATGATGCAAGTTGCATTAAAATTGGTCCAGTAGTTTTTAAGTTGTGAATAAATGTTTCCACATCAAATTGATTTGGAAAATTTGACAAAGGGCCCCGCACTAATCTTATGGAAATTGGGTTTCATCAAAATGGTCTGAATGTTATAGCCCAGATCATCCCGGTCGAAAGTCCCAATGGGCACAACCCTCCCTATTGCGTATTTTTGCCGTTAGAGGGCACGGTATCTCTTTAGTTCTATCACGAGTTTCACGAGTCAAATTGCAAAAAAAGGCGTTAGAAAAATCTGACACTGAGTTCGGCGAATCTTTATTTTAAGGATTTAATAGCAATAGAGAACAGTTAAAAAAAATTATAGAATTTGACTGTTACAGTGGAAGGATTTTTCAATTTTGAAACTAAAAAAACTAAAATCATTTGTTTTATGAGAGAATGTTTTAATATTTTTTTGCACTATTAATTATATAAAAAGAACCCAAAACACATTTATCCTGAATGTCAGATTTCTCTAACGTTTTTTTTTTGCAATTTGAATCGATTAATTAATCGATTGGAGTGTATTCCGTATCGTTCGAAGATGATAAAGGAATTTTATTGAATTAAAATATTCAATAGCTTACGAGTAGTTAGCATTTTAGTGTCTGGGGTACAAGGTGACCCCAGTGTGGCAGGTACGTTATTCTGAAGAAGTGGAGAAGCTAAGGGTTAATGATGAAAAATTAGATTGCACATAAAATTTTTTGCAATTACAAAATTGTCAACTATAATATACTTGGCAAAATATATAGGTAATTAATTGTTTCATATCGCAAAACGTTCAAATTCTATAACAAATTAATAAAATGCGACGTTGTTTCATATAATGACTTTATACTGTATTTGTATTTATATTAAATAACCACCCCTGCTATTTCCACCCACAAAGCCGTTATTCCATTAACATAAAACGAATGGATTTTAACGATACATTAAAAGCGCGCTGAGGAGTCGGAGTCGCGGTTTGCAGGGAGAGTCATGACAGAGTTATTGCAGGACATCAAGCTAAATGACCCCGACGTAAAACAATCCTCGAAACTGTTCCAGTCAAGCCTCTGTGTCACTACAACCCCTAAACCTCACCCCAACTATCCCCTCTCACCCCTTGCTTGTCTTTACTGATTGTTAGAAATCAGTTACACCAAAACTGTATTTTGAAATTATATTTTTAATTATTTTTTAACTTAACTGTCTGGCATTTTGTTATCCTTTTATACATCTAAACAACTAAACCGATTTTGACGAAATTTGGAAGGGGGATAGCTTGCATACTTAGGAAGGATTTCCATATATAAAGTAACCTATACTTTATATACGGAAAAATTAAAAAATAATAATTGAAGGGTTTGCAGCAACAACGAGTTAATTCCATTTTTAGGCCAAATAGAGTAAATAACCGTTTCTTGGGGGGGGGATCATTGTTTCGTTTGGTTCAACAAAGAGTTACCTACCGTTGATAGTTCTCAATGTATCCGCTAGAATGAGTTAGCTGCTTCATTCGCTTGGGTAAAAAAGGAGTTAACTCCAGGAGCTGATCTTTGTTTTTGGACTTAGAATTTAGTCAGTACACTCGTTACTGCGTTCTTTCTTGAAATAAACTAATTTTCTTGAAAATTGTTCTTATTTAATGCTTCCTTACTTTAAAAAGAAAATAATTTTCAACAATTTGGGCCAAAAAGGAGTTAACTCCAGAATAAAATTAACTCTAGAATTGCGAATTTGACGAATTTCTCGATGGAATTTAAATACATTCTCCATTTTTTAAACAGTTTTTTTCTATTTTCCCACAAATTATAAAAACTGGAGTTAACTCCTTGTTGCTGAATACCCCCCAATTTTAATTTGCCTTTTTCTGAAACAGTTTGGATATCACTGATTTATTATTCTTTAGTCTTTGTATCTTGGCAAGTGCTCCTCAGGAAGTTCAATATTTATGTGTTTTCTTGTCTTTTGAGGACATACAATTAATTTCGTTGTAAGCTGCTAATAGTCTGTGAAAATTATTCGCGAAATGATTTGTTCATGTTAATTTATGTAATCAGTAATGATGTTATTTTTTATTTTGTTTATGTTATTATTTCAATAATTTATTTTGATTATATCTTTCATGAAGTAATTTAAAAAAATACACTATACGAGACATTAATACGCGATGTTCGTCTCGAACTTGACAACTTGTTAATTTCATTTCAATTATAAAGAAATACTTTTTTAAATATCTTTTACCGTAATTATTTTACATTTCATTTGAACTTTCTCATTAATTTAAGTACATCTGGGATTAAAAATTTAATTTAAATATTGAGATAATATAAGTAAGAGATGACATGCCTAAACCAGATATATCAATTACTAAAAAAGACTATTCATATCTTTTTACCCATACCAAATTACTTTTATAATAAGATGAAATTGTAATTGATAAAATTGGTATATAATTCTGTATTACCTATATTAATGTCCGGTATTATAAAGGACCTAGCAAATTTGCAAGCTTGCTAGCACTCTCAAATGAGATATCAAACTTATATGACAGTTCTTTTTGAGTTTTTAACAGACGTTGGTTTTTACCATTTTTACGCAAGGTTAGTAAATACACTTTAGTAAATATACTTAACATATCTTTTTTTAACTATGTATGGAACTATCTGTCATAAACTTCAAGAGAACTGTCATATAAGTTTGATACTCCATTTGAGAGTGCTTGCAAGCTTGCAAATTTGTTAGCTCCTTAATAATACCGGACATAAGATTATGAACATTTTGATGGTTCAAAGTTTCGAATATTTTCAAAACCCTTAAGGTCTGGAGTACTCACTGAGGCAAATAAAGAAAATTCTACATCCAAACACACACACGCACAACCGCCATACGGAAATCAACTTTTCTTTGCGTTTTGAAGTTAGTATCTACAATCAGAATTTGCTTTTATCTCACAAGGGAACCTTTTCAGGTCGAAAATTCGTATCGAGTTTAAACTTTGTACAAAGTTAGAGGAGGTCAAGATAAGTAAGAAAAAATTATCTTAGCTGCGGTAAAACGGTTTAAGGGGGTGAAATTTTAACTATCGCCATTCGAAAGAGCATAAAAAATCATGAAAATTTTGTATTGTAGATTTTTTTAAATTTTCATTAGTTTCAGAGTTATTTGAAAAAATATGATTATTTTGCACATTTTCATAGGGGTGTTTCACCCCCTTAAACCGTTTTACTACAGCTATGATAATTTTTTTCTGATTTACCTTGACCTCATCTAACTAGGTATATACAAAGTTTAAACTCGATACGAATTTTCGACTTGAAAAGGTTCCCTTGTCAGGCACAAATCGACGGTATTACAATACTTCAGAACATGGGAATAAAAAATAGCTTCAATTGAATAAAAAAATCAACACAAGTAGAAACAAATAGCAAATGAAACATCAGAAAAATCACATAAAAAGGGCTGCGTTGAATAAAAGAACAGAATAACAATTATTGTGATTAAATAAGGGCGTTACACTTACAAAACAATTGATGGCGCTAATAACTTACCCCATCCAGAGGTTTTCTAAAATCCAGATAAAAACAACGATTGATATAGACCTCTAGCAAAATAAATTCTTTGTGAAGAAAGCGTCGTATATCTCCGCGGCTAAGAACCGATGCATGCGTGCGTGTGTGTGTGAGTGTGTGACACGCATACACTCGCACGAGCACGTACGCGGGCTGCCAGAGCGAGTACATTGTCCCTACATGCAATAACAGTCTCACACGTCATTGGGTGGGACATGAGTGAACAATATTTACTTATTTCTGTATAAAAATAAAACTTATCGACCTCGTCATGCATTTAGTCAGTTTAATCGAAAATCATATAATAATAATTTATGTTTTTTTTAAGGTAGTAGACCGGTGTGATGGGTCAAAAAATCGATTTTTTTTTACATTTTTCGGAAGAACCACATTTTAAAAATATGCTCTTAAATTTTCAGACCAAAATTTATAATATTTCCAAAGTTACAGGCATTTATCGTTCGACGAATGCACATTGCTATAAGATGGGAAACAAACGTTTTAGCGTTTTTCTCGAAACCATGTTTTTGAAATTTCGGGGAAGCACTGACTCAAAACTATTCAACCGATTTGGCTCAAAATTTAACTAGTTATTCTACATACACATATCTAAATACCTAACCTTTAAAACATTTAATTTTTTAATAATAAATTAATTTTTTTAAACATTTTATCAACAAAAAAAATTACATTTTGAGAACTTTTTTTTCACAAGTCCGCTATTTTTTTATTTTTTATTATGTATATTATTGGTTAGTTCATTAAAATAAGGTCTACACAATAATAATATTTTTGATTTTTTCATTACAAATGACTACGGAAGGCTGTGTGCTTCCCCGAAACAGCTCATCATTCTTTAGAGGACTCCACTTTGACATTACATATTGTAAATAAATAAATGGAAAATTAAATAAAAAAATTTTTTTTTGTATCATTTAAAGTACTAAAATAAATATTTAAAAGTTACAAAACGATCGTATATTATTTACATGTTAAAATAAGGTCACGAAAAAAAGTCGAAATTTCGGCCGTCACACTGGTCTACTACCTTAAATAAAATTAAACTATAGTATGTTTCATTTAAGTTTGCAGTCAGTGTTTACCAGGGAATTGACGGTACGTCACGATTTCTACCGTTAAATCCCCGGCAGACACCGAAAACTTACATGAAACAAACTATAGTCAATATCAACAATAATATATAAAGCATTTTTTAATACGCAGATTTTAAAAATTGACCGTTCATACTTCATTTTCAATAACAAGAGGTGAAATTTCGAGTCCCTATTCTCAAGCTCACTCGAGAATATGTCGATTCGAGTTTTTCGTTCGAGATTTTAAGTCTCGCATGCTCTGGAGCAGTTGAGATTTTTTATTCGACATTTCAAGAAAAAAGTCGCATCTAAATTCGAGAATACGGTATAAAATTTACACAATCGAGATTATAGTAAATAACTTACAAGGCAACATTTTCAAGTCGAAAATTCGTATCGAGTTTGAACTTTGTATATAGTTAGAGGAGGTCAAGATAAGTAAGAAAAAAATTATTTTAGCAGCGGTAAAACGGTTTAAGGGAGTGAAACACCTCTATGAAAATGTGCAAAATAATCATATTTAAAAAAATCTATAATACAAAATTTTCATGATTTTTTATGCTCTTTTGAATAGCGATAGTCAAAATTCGAAAAAATTAAACTTTTGAAATGAGGGTGGGAGGTGGAGATTAACAGTTTTTTTTGAATTTTAACTATCGCCATTCGAAAGAGCATAAAAAATCATGAACATTTTGTATTGTAGATTTTATCATAAAAAAAATATGATTATTTTGCACATTTTCATAGGGGTGTTTCACCCCTTAAACCGTTTTAGCGCAGCTGTGATAATTTTTTTCTTACTTACCTTGACCACCTCTAACCTCTAACTATATACAAAGTTTAAACTCGATACGAATTTTCGACTTGAAAAGGTTCCCTTGTTAGTGACTTTTAGTTGTAATTTAGAATCTCGAATGAAAAAAAGTCAAACGAACTCGAGAATAGGGGGTCCATGTTCGAAAAATATTTCCTAGTGAGAAAAAAATTAATTTTTGTATTTTTTACTAAATTATGAAAAATAAATGGTTACCGGATATAGGTTCGATTGAAATATAATGGTTCAGTTCCCCGATGACAAACCTGACATCTACCGGAGATATTTCATACTCAATCAATTACAACACAGTGACATCTAGCGGTTATATTTTGCACTACAATCTTCGTTCGTTATAAATCATGCAGTATTTCAGCGTACAGTTCAATATTTAATCAAATCTATCGTACATGTAGCACATATTTCGTTGTGTCAACCCTGGGTTGTAAGAAGGTGTTTTTTTATACAGTGGCTGTAGTGTCCAGTGTGTATGGTCAGACGTACTAACACCGACACGTACGTCTAACGAATGTCACGTATGTGTTTTCTTAGACCGGATTAAGGCTGGTTTTATAAACTAATCCCAGTTATTTTTCATTTTATCCTGAAAGGACTACACTGCGTAGGTGTATTAACAGACAAAGAGGGTAAATTATATTCTTAATAAGACGAAAATATTTAATTATTTATGTACATGGGCGTCTACAGAAAAAAATCAAAGAGGAAGAATTTTTTTTAAATAAATAACTTAAGCAATGATGCCAGTAAGAAAGTATCATTGAATTATTATTTTAAATAATAAAATAAGTTAAAAAAAGATTCTAAAAAATGTATTTATTTTTATATTAAAAGCAAGATTAATGTAATTTTTGTTAAAATAACAATGCAAAATACAACAATCCACCATTTTAAATGGAACACAAATCAGAGCGAATGACGTCTAGCATCAGTAAACGTCAAAAGTGATTGACTTTTATTTTAGACAAATATCAATTCCTCTTACAAGATTATTAGGTACATACCTTATTAAAGAAATTATATACTTTGGAATTCATTTTTAACACACAAAATAATTAAACTCTGAATGTTTGATTATTGTTGACAAGGAGTGTGACGTCACAACTCTGAAATGTCACCTGCGAGCGTTTTGGCGTCAGATTTTTGCGATGAAACTTTTATTTTCTGCAGAAATAAGTATTTTTTGGAAATAAGAGACACGTAAGATCATCGTAGAATAGTTTTTTTTTTTAATTAGTCATCATGCCTATTAAATAATATATTTTTTTAACCCTCTTATTTTTTTCTGGATACGCCACTGCCTTAATAAATATATTATTAAAACTTATTCATGAAAATGTAATGATTTATAACATTGCATACGACTACATTATTCAGTTAATTTGTCTTAAACCTGACATGTAGTGTGAGAATAGACAAAACAAAGCAAGTAGAGATGGCGTTCTGGTATAATAGTTTCCGGTTTAAGATATGTAGTTAGCTAACGCACCATGCGGCGGTGGAGCCACTGTATTACTTGTTATTAACGTTAAATAATAATATATACACACAAAGTGATTGTACACCAGTGCTTGTCAAACTAATTACACTCACAAAAAATTAATGTCTCGAAATATTATGTATAATCAATCATTTTACTTAAGGCTGTTCATGCCGATTTTTCCGAAACTAAATTCTACGAGATGTCGCCACCGTAGAAAACAAAAATTATTTGCACAAGTCTAGCCCTGAGGGGAAATGACAGATACAAGTAATTCAGTGACAATTGACGATCGAATGAAAAATGGGATATTCTCGAAATTAAACAGAGTTGAAGCTACAAAGGATAGAACTAGTTCTTATGTTTTTAGGCTTACATTCAATATTTTCAAATGAAAATTGCAGATTTATTATAAAATTAGAAAGCTTAAACAAATATCTATGTCGTGGTATATTTTTTTCTCCGTATTTTTCAAGAATTTTTGCTATATATTGAGTTTTATCATATCAAGAAAAATACACACAAATTCGTATTTTTTTTATTAATATATAAAAAAATTAAATTGAAAAATTAAGTATGTCACAACATAGAAAAATTTATCTAGTTTATCACTGTATTTTTTCCTAAATGATTTATTAATACTGGTCAGAGCTGAACTTAAAATACAAAACCGTAATTTCTCTATAGTAATTCTTATGGCAATTCAAATAGCATGTTCAGCATTAAGTATTTAATTAATGCCATCCGTCCTCTTTTCCCCGGACAGTGTCCTCTTTTTAAGGGCGTCCGGGGAGATTTTACCTACGTAAAAAAGGTGCTCAAAAGTACTAACAGTCAAAAATTTCATGTTGGAAGCCATAAAAAAAGGAAAGGTCTTCAATATATTTTGAATGGTATTTGAAATAAAAATCTTTATTTTTTCAATCTGTCCTCTTTTTTTAATGAACGACTCCTCTTTTCACACCTTGAGCTACTGGCAACCCTATATATAGTCAAACTTCGAATAAACGGACAAAATTACACTGTATTATTGTAAAAGCAAAAAAGCATTTGCTATTGTTAGTAATCAGAAAGTGATTTGATATAATTTATTTTTCCCAAACCGTCTTTTTTAATGTAAAAATCATTTATATTGACCTTAATGATGCCTAATTATTTTACGAACATTTGTATTTAATGCCCACCCCCTCCCTGTTTTTATTGTATTATGAAAAGACTATAAAAAATTAATAATAAATTCAAATTATTTATATTATTTAAGGAGGATAGGGTCAAAAAATTGCCAATGTTTAGGATTTTTTTTCACAGATATAACTAATTATTTTTGAATCAGGAAAATGACGTATTATTAAGTATATATTTTCAATTATTATTGAAAAATATTAAATATTTACAAAGTTATGAACCTCGATGTGACGACCAAAAAAATATGGTTCTCTAAGGGTTATATGAAAAAAATTAATAAAAATTTTATCAATATCTATATGAATGTAGCTATCGTTGCACGTAGCCGTTTTATTTTATTTTATTTTTTCACAAAATGGCGATCGCTTGAAATTTTTTTTCATTTTTAAGACACATTAGAGTGGTTTTAAAAATAGTTAATTTCAAAAATCGGCTGCATGCAACGATAGCTACTACAATTACGAAAATTATAATAAAAAAAATATGAAATCGGTTTATTAGTCTTTGAGGAATCGTTCAACCAGATCAAAAAATGTCATTTCGAGATAAACGTGTTTAATGTTTTTGTTATATCATAACCGGCCACACTACCTCGTCTTACTAAATTAACTGTAACTCAGTCAATTTTCGAAATTTAAACTCATTTTTTTGTATACACATTTATGAATATGTATACTTTAAAAAATGTAAGAAAACATATTTTGTGGATTTCCCCCTTAAATAAACAACAAGAAAATCAATTAACAATTTAAATTTCATCTACACTTATCAAAGTTAAAGAGTTTTGAATGACATAAAAACAGTTTGCCCTAAACTTTCAGCTTACCCTAAACATTTTAACTCGACATTGCTTTACTTTATAGGGTAAATATTTCTACAGCAGGGTGATCGACCCTTATGTAATCATCATTGTATAACCTTTCACGTATCTTTTACCCCTCTTGCCATCTGTCTAAACAGAAAATATAAGAACTTCAAACGACAAAGACTAGAGGAGGGATCGCAGCCAAATGAATTTTACCTAGAAAACTTTATTTATTAATATTTTTTATTAAACTATTTCTTCCATCGAAAAGCTTTTGGCTGTGCCTTCCTTATTGTCAATTTTTGTCAAAGGACTTGTACTTTATATACATATACTTATAAATAATGAATACCCATTTAAATAATTGTTTTTTTTTGTTATTATATAAAAAAATATTTGTCATGAATGTCACGGGGATTTTTTTTTATACGTAATTCGGAAAACAGTGTATATGTATTTAATTTTGACGTATAAAACAAATATTTATGATAAAAATATAATAACATACGAGTGTTGGACCCGAAATTGCCAGGGGATATAAATTTAATCTGAAATAAACCTATTAAACATGATCGCTAACTATAAAAACAGATAGATCTATTATTACCTATATTGTTTTTTTTTCCAACTTTACACAAAATATCCATAAATTATGCATATAAACCTTCCTCATGAAACACTCTATAGATTAGTGAAAACCGGAATAAAATCGGTTCAGTAGTTACTGAGACAGACTGTAGTTTGTTTAATTTCTGTTTAAATAACATTTTTTTATATCGAATAAAACATAAATTTTACAATATTGACTAAATATTTTTTGTAATAGGTACCATTTCAAAAATTATTTAAAAAATTGTTAAACATAAAAACCCCTTATTTTTCCTTGGAGAAAATTGATTCTAATTATATAATTTCTACAGACAGACAGACAGTGAAAATAGTCAGATTGACTTTTCCATCAAATTTCAAATTCGAAAACAATCGGTTTAACAATACTTTTAGTTATTATAAAAAAGTAAATGTTCATTTTCTTCATAAAATGGTTTAATCAGTTTAAAATTGAAATACCTACCCAGTAAAAAAAAACCTAATCACATAAAAAACTATTCGTTTTAAATTTATTCATACAATAAATCTTATATCCGAAAAACTTAAATTGCATTTCTTTTTCATCCGGCCTGAATAAAGAGGAAAAAAATTAATTGTCTGGGGTAGTCAAGGTTATTTTTAACTACGTACGTCTACTACAATTATAACAAAAAATATACACGGGTAGTTCTTATGTTTAGAGGTAAACTTAACTTCCGTTGTTGACGAAGATTCTGAGTAGCTTATCTCATTTTAATTTTTTAATTACATTTATTCCAGCTAGTGCTAGACATTCCCAGTTTAAATTTGCTTTTACACAATATTACACATCCTTTAAATTAACATAATTGTGAGAGTATAAAGTTTTTACTATGTTTTTAAATTGTGATCCTTTTTATTTTTATATCTGGTATCATAAAGGAGCTAGCAAACACTTTCAAATGAGGTATTAAACTTATATGACAGTTCTCTTGGAGTTTCATGAAGGCTTAATTAAATAAATTTCGCACACGCGTTGTATATGTGAACACCAACGGTATTAACTTTTAGAGGGCTGGGGTTTCGGAGGCATTTCGCCCTAAGAAAATTGGTATAAAAGGTATCTTATACCATTGATTGATCATAGGTAAGGGTGAGCCAATATATTGGCTTTCCGGCCCGGAAGGGAACAGCCCTTGTTAAAAAATTTAAATTCGTAAAAAAATTATTTTAAATAGTACATAACCTTTTTTCAAAATACAAATATTCGTTTTCGATGTATTTTTCGACGCTGAATCCAAATCTGACGTCAAAAATACAGTAAACCCAAAAACAACCCCTACAATAGGACTAAAACTACCCATTTGCCTCGCGTGAACGGTTTTTATTTATTTGGAAGTGCAAGCAAATATACGTTTTCGATGTATTTTAATCTAAAAACCAAAATTGAAGATTTAAGAGGTTAAAACAGTGGTGATATTATGAGAATTATTTTGTACGGTCAGTCTGCACCAACTGTGTTACAATACGTTGAAGTATCACTGCTCTAAATTCCATAGCAAATCCATAGATACTATCACAAAATTAATACCTATGTGTAAAACAAAAAGATTAATTTAAAAAAAATATTATAGTCATAATATGAGTTAATTTTATGAATAGAGATAAATTTGATATTTTAAACAAAAGTTCGATTAAAAGTGTAAAGTTTGATGAAATTACAGTTAGTTAATCAATATAGAGTTAAATTTTGATTATATACAAAATGATATATGAATATTGAATATGCATATACAATGACTGCATAGTTATACATTGGAATTATTTCATTTTCTATGTAATTTATTTCTACTATAGCGGGTGTCCATAAAAAAGTAACTCAATTTGGATGAGGCAATTTTTTTTATAGTTTTTTTAATGTTAACATTAATTTTTTAAACGAGAAAATTTATTTTTAATTTAATAAGAATCTGAATGAACGTAAAAAAATTTATATCGAAAATTACGTAAAAGGGTTTTATTTTTTATTTGTGGGTGAGTTTATTTATATTAAATGATCCCCCCCATCTAAGAAAAAAGACACTCATTTTTGTGGATATTTTTTTGTAAGCATTAATTTTCAAAGTAAAAAATAGTTTTATTTTTTTGGAACATCCTGTATATGTAGAACAATTTAAATCCAAATGAATATTATCCTTTTTTATCTTTTCCAATAATATGTGTAATTTATAATAGATTTCTCTATTTTCAAAATGCACAGTATGCATTATTTTATAATAATTTAATAAAACATCACTGACTCTAAATTGGTATTAAATATAAACGAGTGTTTCGAACAGGATACAATATTATTCAAAATAAAAACAAATCATGTTAATTTTTTTAACAATAAGAATAAAATATTATTAATGCCCCATTGTATTGAACTTTTATCATAAAAATAAATTACTGGAGGTGTCTCATTCAAAATATGTATAATTACTGTCAAAATTTGTTATAAGGACATTAAGGGGACCAGTTATTTTAAGTCGTAAAAGCCGATAGTCGTAAAAATCTGTAAAAAAACAATTATATGGGATTTAGTCGGACTTTTATGTTGTATTAACCGATTTCGACTGTATACATTACATCAGGCCCGGATTTAGAAATTTGCCGACCTTAGGGAGTTGCAAAAATCCCCCCCCCCCCTCCTCAAAACTTCTTCAATGGTGGAATAAGTTTGATACGAAATTTTTTCAATCAAAGTTTATTAAAAAATATAAAAACTAAATTAAAATTTATTCCAAAAAGTGTGAAGAAAGTTTCCGCCAAAATTTGCCGCCCTTTAATTTTTACTGCATTATATACGTAAGACTTTTAACTTCTTTAGTTTTGAATTAAAAAAAATTTGAGCAATTGAAATTTGGTTGATTATTCTTTTCATAAGTTTTTGTAAGTTATATTTTTTATTTAATATTTCTAGACAGAAACACAGACAATGTTTGTGCCCAGAAGATCAAGTAAATCATTGCATAATAAAGAATATTTTTAACATCGTTTTTCACTTTCTCAAAATAGTCTAATTGTAGTAAAACTGGTGTGTGTGTGTTGGAATTTGGTGACAATAAGAGCTTGGAAATAAATTATTTTTATTGTTATTTCCACATAATATTTTAAACTACTCTACCACATTCTTCCAAAACGTGTCAAGATAAATAAATGTATTTTTAGGTGCCACAAAAACATTGTGTATTCTTCTGTAAAAGTGTTTCTACACTTATTTTATATATGGGCAATTCTACGTTATTTTAAACAGCCAGAAAAAATTTGTATTTTTTCATAAAAATATTTTGATACAAATATTGAAAATATTTTCGGTTAAAATGTACTAATAAATATATAAAATATGGAAAACTTAAAGAAAATAGTAAATAGATTTTAAAACCACTAAAAATGTATACTTAAATAAAAATTAAAAGCATTTCCCTTTTAAGTGCCATATCTTCTAAGTATCACTTTTATAAGTGATCATATTTGACAGAGTTTTGCCCAAATATACATAAAAAATAAGTTGACTACTAAAAAAAGTTAATATAATTTTTCGTAAAACACTATATTACTATGCTTATATTTTTTAAATAAACTGATAAATATTTTATTACTCAAGAGGTAAAAAAAGTATAGAAATTCATGTTTATCGTTACGCAATATGTAAAACCCGATACTATTCATTTTAAAATAAATACCCTTGTGAACATGAAATTAAATACGTATTTTACATTGAAAACACTATAACGCGAACAAAATTATGTGTAAGCATAATGCGTGGAAACGAGAAAAAATGTGATCTTGCGTTACTTGCAGAGTAGGAATACGGAATTAGGTTTGTGGTCTTAGACGGAAGAAGAATAATAAGAAAGGGCAAGTGTTCTGTTTCCTGTTTAGGGCGTTTATCTAGATCAGTATTTCTTAAACTTTTTGATGTCGCGACCCCCTTGCAGCTCATTTTGATAACTCACCCCCCCCCCCCCTTTTTTTACTTGAAACCCAGATGGGTTAAAAATATTTTTTTTGTTTCATTTTTATAATTGAGACGAGTGCATAATTTTTATATTTAAAAACTTATTTAACGATAATTATTAACGCGGCCCACCACTTTAAGAAGCCCTGATCTAGATGATTTGTATGTTATTTTCAACGATATTTAAAAATGTATATGCATTTTAAAATTTTATTCGAATTTTAATTAATTTGAGATTGTAAGTATCTTTGAACCCCTTAAATATATATTTATTTTTTATTCAAAATTCCTATAGAAAAATAATTAATAAAGAAAACTTGTCATGGCTGCATTTGATAACAATTAACATTTTTTGCATTTTGTTTTGTCGCCATTTTTGATTTTATTGATGTATCAAATACCAGATTGAAAACTGTTTAAAACTTTTTAATCAAAAACTGAAATTTATCAAAAAATCGAAAGAAGTTACAACTGTTTTAATGTTTTTTGGTATCAAAACTGGTTCATTATCAAAAATTATTAATCTACATATATCAACCATCGATTTTCGAAAATTATAAATCTTTTTTGCTATATGGGCATCTTCTTCTTTACTCACGGGTAGTATCCCAATGATATTTTTGCTTGATTGATGCAATTTAGTGCTTTAGATTGAATATAAAAATTAGAAAAATACAGTCCATCAATGGGGCTCAAAGCAATTTGCAGTATTATACGATATAATGCAGATAAAAAAAACGACACAGGGAATTGTGCTCAAAATTTCACGACAAAAGTGTAACTCATCTTTACACTAATAAACATCAATTTCACAAAAGAAAAATATGGTATTTGCATATAATAATTATTAATCTATGAAAATATGATAGTGAATTTAATATTTCAAATTACGTGTTTCTGAAATAAGTTATTCTGCGTTGGTGACCGACCAGGGGACTGTGTTTTTACGATTTAAAAATAATATTAAATAAGTAACTGTATTTTTATTGTAACTTTTTATATTACGCACAAGTAGAATTCATTATTAATTTCGAATGAAAATAAAATTCAATAAAATTAGTGTAAGACAACAATTTGCCCAAATAGTAGAGAAATACTCATTTAATTTTAGCAAAATAGCATTAGAAATGATAATTTTCGTGATAAATATTGTCTAAAAGAAGCATTTTTGATAAAAATGGTTACTAATATCATGGATAAAAAACGTATTTGATGAAAACATATACATTATATATATAATATCGTTTTCTTTTACAAAAAAAAAAAAAAAAACATAAATATTATATGTAAGCATAATGCGCGAAACGAGAAAAATGTGAACATCCGAAAGTACGTAAGAATACGGAATTAGGTTGGTGGTCTTCGACGGAACAAGAATAATAAGAAGGGCAAGGGTTACCCCTTCTTTCGGACCCTTATCCCGGATATTCTCATGTAATTCAATGTATAAAATTAATCTGCATTGTTAAATTTTCCAGTGCTTTTTTCTACGAAGAAACCAATTTTCTTTTATAATGGTATTAGGGATTATATAATATAAATAATAAGATATGTGCTTCAAAGTGAAAAGGATTCCTATTTTCTATTATATATAATTTATGAATTTTTTTTGCTGCATACCGAGACGAGAGTATCTTAAATACGGACGAGACTGAGATGATATTGGGTCAGTCAACTCGGATTAGTGTTTATAATAATATATTCTAAATAATACCTACTAGTTAATAACATGGTTTTACAATTTTTCTGTAGATCTTAATGTAATACATGTATATTGAAAGAATAAAAGATCTACGGTTATTTTACAAAAAAACCTGTGACGGGTGTGACGCCAACTATTGCAAATCTTGCAACCTCTATCCAAAATCCCAAAATTTGAGCGAAAATATTGAAGTTACTTTATAATAATCATTCATTAATATGTTACGAATAAATTATTTTTTAGTACCACACGAGCATCACGTAAATACTGGTTATTACTCAACAAACATTGTGACGGGTGTGACAAGTTGAATAAAAGGATACAAGAAGAGTATTATTGTGTGTTTAATTGCTTATTGATATTATTAACTAACATTTATAACAATCATTTATCAAATACATCAATAAACTCGTTGAATTTATAATAAATGCGGTCACCCTTAGTCATTAATGTTGGTGAGGGTAATTTTTTTTTAATTTAGTCAAACGTCACGTCTGATATATAATTGTTAAAGACTTTTAATAGTTTGCTACGATCGTCACTAAGTCTTAAGTAAGTTATTGTGATTTTACCTTTGTTATCTATTTTGAAAATTAAGAAAAAAAATTTCCAATTTTCTTTTGGTTAATGAAAATTGATGTTAAATAACATCTTACATTCTTAAAATATTTTTTTAACTATCTGGTATCGATTACCGCGAACTGACCCTATTAACTTTATTCATAATTCTCTATAAAAGATTATAATAATTTAAAAAATTCATTTTCACCAACTCTCTAACTTTTCTGATTATTTCTTAACATGTTAAATAAAAGAATATTTTTTTACTTACAGTTGACGGAGAGTGTTACTGTAGCTTCCAGTTTTGTGCCTTCGTTCATTGCTCTGTTCCACACAACGCATCTGAATATAGCTCCATCATCTTCCCTATTAGGAGTTAGACTCAAAGTGGCAGTTGTAGGTTGTTCCCTAGAACCGCCCTGCTTTATCACAGCTTCCAAAGGATATGTAGTTCCTGGAAAAGAAAATGACGTTATTATACTTATTATGATAATTATTGATTATATTTCTAAGAATTATTCCTTTAGTATTTAATTTATATAATGAATTATTGGTTTTTGCGTCAAATATTTAAAATTGATTTCAATTATGAAGTATTTTAGAATAAATTGTGCTAATTAATTTTATTTTTCGAATTTAAAATTTTCACGAAATATTTTTGTTTGTTGTCACACGCATAACTCATGAACTACTAAACCGATTTTGATAAAATTTGGATTGTTAGTTAGACCAGGTTGGTAGATAGTCCTGTATAAAAATAATCAAAATCGGTTTGGTGGTATTCGATTTTTTCTATTTTTTGTAAAATGTTTAATTTACTTATAATTCGATTTGGTCGTGTTATTGGCCGAAGACACGACCAAATAGACGCGGCATATACCTAGAAGTCAAGATCAGTATCAAGACAACCGCGGAAGCCTAAATAATAATAGTCTAAATGACAAGTTTATTTATCGAAAAAATAATCTTTTTAATTTTAGCACGAAGAAATATTGTACGGTGTACTACATATAATCATTAGGCATTTTTTCTAGTTTAAATTAATTAGTTCAGTTTAAAGTTATATAATAACGAACACGTGGATTGGTGATAAAGAAAAAAACTGCTCTAAACAAAGGAGAATTAAAAAACACTTTTTACCAAGAACTCAATTTGTGACATCAACATTTTTATATCATAATTATACAGCAGGATCTCCCATTTTCCACGAAGGAAAAGTCAGTAAAAAAGCATTTAAGATTTAACCAACTGTATAAAAAAGTACATGAATTTCATTATTTAAATTTTGTTCGTCTCCTTCATAACGCAGGTATCAGAACATTTGGTTTAGCTATGGACAATTAAAAATTATAATAAATGCAAAAGACAATAATACAATGGTGGACCAAAAATGTATTAAAGATATCAGAAAATGCGTAAAATATAATTCAAAAATAAATAATTTTATTAAATTCATAAAAATTAATAAAAAGTTAATTAAAATATAACAAAAATCATATAATCAAAATTGAAATAATAAGATTTAAGTCCCCCCCGGTGGTTTATACAAACATCGCCACTGTTTTAACAGAAATTACCACTTCTACGTCCAAGCTGTATTTTGCCCGCTTGTGCTAAATAACGTGAAGCCATTTCCCAACAGAAACTAAGCAATTTTCTTCTTCATCTTAAAGATATGAATATGTAAATGTTATAGTCAAAAGATTGCTGGTAAATATTCCCCATACTGCTACATCATCTATGTTTTATTTGTTAAAGAAACCCCCTCCCCTTTTTTGTAACCAGTTAGTTCATTAGTAATATCAAAGGCGTTCTGAAATTTATTCTTTTTTGTTCTTAATTAATTCTACATTTTTCTTATGATAAGGTTTTTATATCAATGGTCTTAAAGTATTAAAAATGTTATTTCATATAAGCTGTATTTTTATAAATTAGACAGACAGACAGATAGATACACGCCATTGTGATAATAATGGTTGTATGTTTTAGAGACTCTTGCATTTTTAAAAGTAACTATTTTTTTTTGCTTTGGTCAATATGATATTGATAATTAAAAATTCAAATTTCTGAAGATGCTTGATAATGTAATTTAAATTTCATTGAAGTTGAAAGTACATTAATGATGTTCCTTTAACGTCGTATTTAAATTTTAAATTTGATTTTTTCATTCCCATTTTTACATGGAAAAATATATTTTATAATATAGACAAGCTATATATATATATATATAGCTGCTTCATACCTGCCACACTGGGGTCACCTCGTACCCCAGACACTAAAATGCTAACTACTCGTAAGCTATTGAATATTTTAATTAGGGGTGTACCGGAACCGAAATTTTCGATTCCGGCCGGAACCGGAATTTTTTTCAAAAAATTATATTTCAGTTAATAATGATAATAAAATAACTAAAATGGTATAAATATGCTTTATATGATAGATTATCATCATAAATTAATATAACATTATTTTATATGGTATTTCTTAAAAATTAGGGGGGTAGAGTCTTACATTATATTATAAAACTTAGTATTTTCTACATATCCTGTGATTTCTACAGCTTTATAAGGTGTTTTAAATTGTTTATATATCATACGTTCTTTTCTATCAAATATAATTAAATTTCAAGTATGTCAAATTTATTTAAGTAAATATGTATGATAAATCAAAACAGCAGTTAAACAAATTCATAAAAGAGAAAATCGTATGAAGTATCGATAAATAAAGTATCGAATACCAATTACTCGAAAAGTCGAAATTAAAGCACCAATATGCGTTAATTTAGTTCTAGTGCAATGCAGTATTAATAAATACTACTAGATAAGTAGTAATTATTAACTAAATATAAATATAATGATAGATTTAGAGAAATAACTATGTGAGTCTTTCTGATTTTATAGCTAATCCCAATAGCATAAATACTTGTGCAGTAACAAATGTTTCTCGGGCCACTATTTTGAATATTATTATTTAAAGATAAATTTTTATATAAGATAATTTTTTATAAAAACAGGACTACAGTATTATTTAAAAAATGCAGAATAAGTCTTATTTTACAGTTAATATTCCAAAATTTTCGAAAATCTTTAGTTTATTATTGAACAGTTCAATGTCCGTAGTCCGTAATATAATGACTTTTTTATTAATATATTTAAAATCAATTAATGCTAAAATTTCAATCATATTATGATAAAACAAATAGTAAAAAACTGCCTTTGTGTTACGAAATGATTTTTCATTAATAAAATGTTATTTATTCATAATTATATTATTTATGAATTTCTTAGTTGAAAAAATAACAAAATTTAAAAATTCCGGTAAACTCGGCCGGAATTTAGTAGTTCCGGCCGGAACCGGAACCGGAATAAAATCGTGAATTTCGGCCGGAATTCCGGCCGGACCGGAATTCCGGTACATCCCTAATTTTAATTCAATAAAATTCCTCTATCATCTTCGAACGATACGAAATGCACTCCAATCGGTTATTTAAAAAAATATATATGTTACCGGCAAAGTATGTAATTCAGGCATTCTATATAATTCCTAGGAATTCTATACAATGCCTAACGATTTCAGGCAAAGTATGAAATAATTTTTAATTATTGTTATAATAAATAAAATAAAATATTAGTTCAGACGAATATTATTAAGTATATGATTTAAAATTGTTAAAATATTAGATATTATTTAGTCATTTAATAACATATTAGGCCAGTATTAAGTAAGATAAATAATCAGTATTTTAGTATTTTATTAAATAAAGTAAGCCAATATCTGTGCCTGAACCAAAATTGGTTGGTTCACCTTATTTATGTTTATATTTCTAGTCTATACAATGCCTAGGAAATGTATATAATTAAATTCATTTCAAACATTGCTTGATGATTTTTAGGCATTCTATAGAATACCTAGGAATTCTATACAATGTCAGATTTCATACATTGCCGGTAACATATATATAATATTTAATATATTTAAAAAATTGAAAACCTTGTGAACTTTAAACAGCTTACATTGAAGTTGAAACAATGTGGGTCTACCAGCCCCCCCCCCCCCCCCCCCATAGTGGCAGTTAAGAGTTAAATGTACTAAATTAAAAATATCTGTTGACATTTGATTACAGCAATTATTGAATCAAAATCTATAGACACTTAACTGTAAAACATTTTATTAACTTGATGATAATCTACCAATGGGTAAAAATAAATTCTCGATCGAGGGGGGGGGGGGGTAGATAAGAGAAAAAATTCTGCGTATACCTTCGTTCTTGATGTATATAATTTTTAAACCAACCTAATGTAACTGATATGAGTGGGTACATATTTTAAAAAAGCTTTCCTAAACAAATATTCCTTTACTTTTTCTTTTGAAAAAAAAGAGAAAAATAAACGATGAACTAAAACTATCAAAATATACACAAGAATGAACAAACTTGAAGTATGGTAAGTGAAAATGGTTGAGTGTACCAACGATATGGTACAGTAGACGACTTCAAAGTTTTTAAAAGCGAACGCAAACATTAAATTAACGTGTGCCATCTTACGAAATCGTACAAATGGAATTAAATAAATAGTAGCCAGTGTGCAAACATGACAGACAAAACGAGATGTGAACATGTGAATATGTGCTAATGTACATATAAAGGTTGATTAAAAAGTGGAACGACTTTTTGAATATCTTGTGTAAATGCATACATATATATTATTCCCTTTGCATCATTTTTAATCATATACGATTAGACTTTTCTAAAATTCATTAAAGATAACTCGAGATATGGATTAATACTTTGTAATCGCCTATTATATGTACCTACATATAAATAAGTAATATTGTATATTATTTCTGTTAATAAAACTTAAATCATTTTTGATCATATAAGATCAAAACACCTCTAAATTTTATTAAGGGGGATAGCCACTGTGACGGGTCAAAAAATTGTCAATGTTTGGGAATTTTTTTCACAGATATAACTAATTATTTTTGAATCAGGTAAAGAACGTTTTATTAAGTATATATTCAACGTATTTAATATCAATTTTTAATGAAAAATATTAAATATTTACAAAGTTATGAGCCTCGGTGTGACGACAAAAAAAAAATTTGTTTTCTATGGTCGACTCGAAATTTCGAGAAGGGTTATATGAAAAAAAAAATTATCAATATCTATATGAATGTAGCTATCGTTGCACGTAGCCGTTTTTTTTTATTTTATTTTTTTTTCACAAAATGACGATCGTTTGAAATTTTTTTTCATTTTTAATACCTATTTTTTTTTCGTTAGAGCGGTTTTAAAAATAGTAATAACAAAATTTCAAAAATCGATAGCTACTTTAATTACGAAAATTATTAAAAAAACAAAAATTAAATCGGTTCATTAGTCTTTGAGGAATTGTGTCGACCAGGTCGAAAAATGTCATTCCGAGATAAACGTGTTTAATGTTTTTGTTATATCATAACCGGCCGTGCTACATCGTCTCACTAAATTGACTGTAACTCCGTCAATTTTCAAAATTTAAGCTCAATTTTTTGTATACATATTTATGAATATGTAAACTTTAAAAAAAATCTAAACAAAAAACAAAAAAAATTCCGTCACAGTGGCTATCCCCCTTAAAGATAACTCGAGATATGGATTAAAACTTTGTACTCGCCTATATGTACCTATAAAGAAGTAATATTGTATATTATTCTTGTTAATAAAACTTAAATCATTTTTGATCATATAAGATTAAGACACCTCTAAATTTTATTAAATACATGGGTTAATACTTTGTAATCGCCTTTTATGTATTCCTACAAAAGCGTAGCGGAATATTATAGAAGTAATATTGTTGAATCATGAAAATTAAAACGTGCAGAAATTTATGGAATAAATTTTTTAATGAAAATATATTTTTTTGTCCACTGTTTTTAAACAAAATTATCAATTATCATCAAATCACGCTGTGAGATAATTAAATGTATACATATAGATTAATTATCCAGTAATATCAATAAATATTTCTAATTCAGTACAACATTTAAGTTAAAAATACTCAACACTTGAGTATCTTATTTTCATTTTTGTTTTCTGGTAAAAAAGTTAACTGTATTCGATTTAAAAATACATTTTTATATAATACCGTAAACGATTGTGAAGGAATATTATATAACAGGATTTGTTAGGAATAACAATAAAAGCTTTTATTTTTATAACTGTTTTTTTTTGCAAATATACTTGATGTCTAATAAAAGATGAAGAAGAAGTGTGTATTCATAACCCATTATTTAGCCTTCGGAAAGATACTAGAAATAATCTTAAAATGTATTCGAATGTCGTCGAAAGCGGCTTCGATGTAAAATGTGTCAACAATATCTTAGAAAGATTTCGGAAAAATAAATAAAAAAGTTACGTGATTCTTTCACATTTCGTTTTCCCATTTCCGTGGCTATCTTTTTCAGAGTACTGCTTTTTTAATCTAAAGAAAAAAGGGAAGAAATAAAAGCGTGATGGTGGAAAAAGAGGAAATTTCCCTCCTTTTTAACAATTTGTATGGGTGAATAAATAAAAAACTAATTAAATGGTTTTAAAGTGTGAACTGAAAGTATTCCTCGTTAAAAAATTAGATAATTCTTTTTTTCTTGGATAATAATGCAGCTAAATTGTGTAGAATTGATTGCCATCAGTTTCTTTAATAAAGAGTTTTAAACTTTACGGATTTGTTTTACATTTGTAAAATTAAATTCTAAGTTACTCAAGTGTACTTAAGTCAGTTATAAAAACATTTTTTTTTAAAGAATAAGAAATTTGATTACTAAATCATAATCTATACACACTTAACTGTAAAATAGCTTAATTTGACGACAATCGGCTAATGGGTGTCAAAATGGTGGATATTTAAACTAATTATTAGTGTAATCTATTTATTAATTATTATATTATCATATTATCTGCTTTACATTGTTTCAAATTTTACTTTTGTGCCATAGTACTTATCATTTACTGGTTTTAATTTGTCCATTACTGGAGAAAAAATATAAACAAATCAAAAGGTTATAATAATTTTAAAAAAATTAGACTTTTTAAATTAATCGATATAATAAATAGGCACTTGTTTTATTAAAATTATGAGAATTACACAGAAGAAGCCCATCAAATCTATCAAAAATAGTATATATTGTTCTTAAAGCTGCCAATACTGGTGCCAGTACCTTATAAAGCTAATTATGTTGAAACCTTAAGGTTGTTGTTCACCGAAAGTCGTGGCACCTAGCGGAATTTAGCATGAACTACAGGGTTTTGCTATGTTGGTAAAAGAGAACAAATAGATCTGGCAACAATTTACAATATTAGACAAGATTACAAGATTTATTTTTAACAATATTATAATTATTACTATTGCTGACAATAGTAGGTACTAATTAAATAGTAACTATTATTATTATAAATAGAAACATTAAATGTTAATCACTAATAAATTGCTATTTACAACGCGCGTGCTATCAATACCACGTTTTTTATTTCGAAGAGCGCGCCGAATGCGCTGTTGCCATACCGTATATTTACGAGATGTGTTCGGGTATTTATCAAAGTTAAAAATTAATAATTATTTAAGGAGATGGTAAATCATTCTAGAATTTTATATATACATTCTTTAATTACTAATCCGTTTTTGGTTAAAATCTAACGTTTAGTTTTAATACACGAATTAAATGAATACTGAATTCCAAGTGGATCCCTATGCTTGCAATGTATAAGAGGCCAACTTTGCGCGTTTATAATTAATAAACGAAATGGTAAACTGATCTGATTTTTTTACAAATGTGAACAAACATACTTAACACAATATTAAAATTTTTACAAATTCTGTAGTGATCGCTTTTAGTGAACATTATAGGACAGGTTGATTTAGTCACTTGCTACTAATTATTATTATTATATCTTGTTTTGATTTTGTCTTTTTGGTAATATTTTCAACAAGAATTGAGAACATGACCAAAAAACGCGAAGAAAAAAAAGTCAATGGGTTAAATCCCTTTGTTGTTTTTGAAAAAATTGCCAATCAATTTACCTTTCTTATAAAAAAGTTTATGTACCTATGTTTAAAAATAAATCAAAAAAGGGAAATTCTTCAAGTTTCAAACAAACAAGTAAATAAGCACAATACGTATTACAAAAGAAAAAAAATAATGCATTTTTTTGATCTCATAAAAAAGCACATATAAGAGAAATACTGACAAATGTGTTACTTTGATGTTTATTCCACTTGGAGCAATTGTGCTTCGACTTTCTAGTACAAAAAAAAACTAGTGTAATGTTTGGAACAATGAAAAGTTATAACACCCTCAACAAAACATTTCATTTTTATTTTCTATTTGAATGGAAATATCGTCTGCTGTCAACTTCAGTGAGTACAAATTCAAGAATATATAGCATTTGTCTACGTCTTGTATTTGCACAAACTATTTTACATTTCAAATTCTGACATGCTTTGAGATCGGGTAGCTCACTGAAATCGTAAGCAATTTTTTAAAACAGAGTTTGTTGATTTGAAACTTATAATATATTTGAATGTTTTACTACAAAATACCAAGTTTTAAATAACACATAATCAGTATTCAAGTCCATTTTATTCCGAAGAAAATGGAAGTACCGCACACTGGTAGAAAGGATTTCTTAAACCAAGTAAACCTTCTTTTATACATAACGAAAACAATATTTTCTTAAGATAAGCAATAATCTCTTAAACCAACTATAGTATTCTTGAACGAAGGAATAACGTAGTTGGATTAAGGGTATGTTTCTTATATTAAGAAAATATTGTTTTCGTTATATACAAAACAAGGTTTTCTTGGTCCAATACAGTTTTTTTTCTGTGCAGAAATGGTCATTTTAGGTTTTTAAGGGGCCATACCAGTGTCAAATTTTCAAAAAAATCATTTTTTTGTTGTCTTTTTGGAGGCATTATTCGAGGAAGAAGAGGGTCCATTATACGGGCCAAGTATAGCTGATAAGTAGTTTTTTTAAGTAAATCGATAGTTAAATCTTTAAACGCGTTTTTCTCGAAATGAGATTTTTCAAATTTGCTGACATTGTAACTCAAAGAGCAATTATCCGATTGACTTGAAATTTGAACTGAGTACTTTTGAATATATTTACTCTACGATGACGTAGGATATTTTTGATTGGATGAAAATTGACGATTTGGCATTAAAAATACGACCATTTATAGGCAATAAAACAGAATTTTTTTCATAACTACGCCAGTTTGTTAGATTTTGATATTTTTCGAAAATCGTAGGTCATCATACAGGAAATACTTTCCAGTTTGATGACATTTTTTCTTTTTTCAATTTCAGCATCCTCCCGAATCATGGCCGCAGTGGAGGAGATTTTTTTTAGCGCCTCCGATAATTCGCTTAGATATTGATATTTTTACGTGAAAAAATTATGGAATACACGTCTAATATAGCCAAATATATTCTCAATTTTCCAAAATATTTCTTTGAGTATTTTTCTTTCAACAAATTTCCGAAAATCACCCTTTCCAGCGTTCATACTAGTATAGCCCCTTAAAACCGATTGTCGTAATAACCGATAATTCGATTTTTTAAGGTATTTATCGGAAAAACTAAAAATTTCATGAATATGCTGACATTTTGTGAAGTTCACCGTCTGTTAGTGAAGATATCGTCAAAATAAAATCAAAATTTTAAGCACAGAATAATAAATATGTATATACGATATACAGAAGCGACACTCAACGTTATTTTACTGGAAACTTAGTTTGACATTATGAGGTGCGACGGTTCTGATTGGTTGAGTAATAATAACTCTCCACCAATCATGTAACAGTATACGAATATTTGAAATCCACATCTGTTTTCTGTTTATTAGAATTAAACCTAATCTTTAGAATCCATGATGTATTATTATGTCAAACAGTATTTTTTATTGTACAAAACTATTTAATAAAATAGAAAGACGGTCCGTCGTTAAACCGATAAAACTAATCCAAAAATATTGTAAACAGAAAGTCATTCAATGCGGTATTTCGTTGTAAGCAATATCGTTATAAACGGTATATTATAAAAGGTAATTATATGGGACTTTTACTTTGAGTCGTTATAACCGATACGTCGTATTAACCGATGTCGTTATAACCGGGTCTATACTGTATTATAATACCGTCGAAAAATCGTAAAAACGTATACAAAGTATACTATCCTTTTTTGTTATTTAATATTGTGTTGTTATACAGAAAAAAAATGTATTAATATTTTTAATAAACATTTATTTCATGGGCTAGAATACTTATTGTCACATTTACTCAAATCCCGATTTAGGAGTCTCAGGTTTTTTTTGTTGGTCAAGCAAGGAAAACATAAAAAATAAAAGTATTTGCAACACGACTGGTGTTTTTCATTTAGGACACAAATGTTACAGACAGACACAAAAGCTACACGTATGGAATAGAAATGTCTTTGTTAATTTTTTAATTAAAAAGAATTATTTTTTGTTCAAAAATCTGGACATGATGAAAAGCAGAATAAAATATTAATAAAACTGTCTTGTACAATTTCAAATTTGACATTATTAAAACATTTAAAAGAAATCTATTCAATGTTTGTTTAGCTTGATAATTATTTTTTTAGAATAATTTTATTAAATAAGTGACCCTTGTCAGAGATTGAAACAAAGCTGGATAAAAAAGTCAAAATGAATCAACATATATTTTTTTATGTAAAATATTACATTTTTTAAAAGTTAATTTAGCTGTCAAACAGTAATGCCAATAAAAAAAATTTATTCCATTACATATTTTGTATTTTCTATCAATATCTTACATCTACTTATGTAAAGAGATAAATAGGGTTCATATAATCACGCTATCGCTCAATACAGCTGAGCAGTGAGTATCAACTAGTTAATATATTTATAAATATGTAGATTCTGTTAATATGTTGTATACATTTTCAGGAGGTTGACACTATAGAAAAATAACTGAGAGATTTTGATTAGACTTTGAAAATAAGAAGATATTTATATTTTAAAAATCCATGTAAAATTTTACGGTCTTTCGAAGATAGTTTAAGAGATATTAAATAAACAAATTAACATGCATTCTTATGAGAATTGCATAATTTTGAGACATAACAGGACTTTTCAAAGTGATGTGACAAAGAGGATTTCATAAAAAAAAGAGCATACATTCTTTATTCATTTACAGAGATATCTGTAAATTTTCAGAATGATTAGTAACCGCATTTTTAGGGTTCCGTAGAAAACTAGGGACCCTTATAGTTTCTCCATGTCCGTCCGTCCGTCTTCAAAAATTTTGAGATTTTTGCATTTTTACAAAAAAATCCCTGACTTTTCCCTGACATTTCCCTGTATAGCAAAATTCCCTGACTTTTCCCGGTTTTCCAGAAACTGGCCACCCTGTACTGTATATTAGTAAATTAGTTCAGTAGAAAATATTCGATGTATACAAATCAATCTATATACGAAGTATAAAGAAGATTTCATAAGTTTAATTAAAGGGTTTGAAGCACGTAAACCTAAGACAAATTACATGAGATAATGTTTGCTAGTACATAATGCAAATGGAAGAGTAAATCTGTTGAGGAATCTCTGACGTAATATTAATTAAACGGCAGCTGGAGATGTTACACCACACACACAGTGTATTGTAGCAGCAGCAGCAGCGGTAGATAATTGCATAGAGTGAAGGAAGCGAATGCATTATGCACGAGTATAATTGAAACAGAATTGAGCACTTCAAGGATCCAAGATCTGTTGATCCCAAAATGCGGCTGCGTCCAAGGATTATCAAGACGTTAACTTCGCAGAGGGTTACAGGAAATTATATTATATGTACAGTATATACCTATTTCATTAAAGTTTTGTATATTTAATATTTAAATTATACATAAGTATTACTGTATTATTCATTTAGAAGATTATACCAAAATTATTATTTATTTTTATTATGACTTATAACTCAAAAATGAAAGACAATATAAGAAAAAGTTTCAAATAAAAGTTATAGGAAATAAAATGTTACACAAATATGTATAATTGTATATAACCATTTTTTTATGTATTCTAATAGGAAACAGAGATATACAGAGTGTATCTATCTCGTCCTTTCTCTATTAGGAAAATTTTATGTGAAATATTTTTCTCTATAAGTTTTATTTGAAATTATACGTGAAAAAATATTCTTTTATTTTGTTTCTTGAAAATATGTGCAAAAATGTAGCTCTCTAGTTCTTATGTATATAGCACCCCCTCAAAAAATGTCATATTTGAGATAAATATGTAGTATGATTCCAAATTATTATATATTTCTACTAAAAATTGTCATTAATGTACTTCGTGTACCTACCGTAAAAACTAGCATATTCTAAAAAAATGTCACATTTTTTATAATTTTTTGAAATACTTTAATCACTAAGCATTTTAATAGTTAGGTACTATTTTTCAAACATCACAAGAATACTGAAATATTTAAATTAAATACTGTGTATCAGTCCTTTTCCTATACTACCTTTACAATTTTGATTTACCTAAATTGTTATAATTTCATTTATTCCTATTTCCTATATTTTTTGAGTTGTGACACTTTTTTTGCGGGGAGCGATATAAATAAAATATATTGTCAATTAAAATCGATAAGTTAAATTAACAAAATGCGCAGTATTCTTTTAAACGCAAAAACATAAAATTTTTCTACAAAAAAAATTATAAAACGCAATTTTTTATTCGAATTAAATAAGAAGACATAAAAAAATCCTTTGAATTTAATAAATTGGAATAAAATTAAACAACAATACAATACCTATGTAGCGAGAGAAAAAAATACGTTGAAAATAAAAAATAAAATATATGCCATAAAACATTTGCCCAGCGTGTTATTGCAAACCCGGATGTAGAAAGCCATTATAAAATGGCGACGCCTGTTGAGAAGACATCCTGAAGGCTTCTCGTACACAGACTGCTAGGAAATTAAGTTAGCACCAAGAATACGTAAAAATAAAAATAATTTTGCTAAAGTAAAATATAATATATGCCAAAGAAATTCAATACATCTATTCAGATTCCCCCTTACGCCCCGAAGGCAGGCTTTTGAGTGACTTAAAAATAATAGAAAATCGATGTAAATGGACTGAAATATTATTTTTCAAAGAAAGGCGAATATAAAATATATAAAGGTATACAATATAAAAAAAAAATGCAATAAATAAATTTTGAAAATTTTCTCATAATATCAATACGTAAATAGTTTAGGTTAGATAAAATCTATTGTTTTGTCATTTGTTTATTTAAGGTTAAGGTATGTAAAGTATAAGGTAGTCTCATTACTCTGCTCGAGGGAGGGAATTACGTCATTTGGGGTGCCAAAATAAGGAGAAGGGGAATGATGTGCCCAAACAACAAATTAATGTAGTCTTATAGGACGTCATTTAGAGTGCCCACGCTGATTGGTCAAAAGCAAATGAAGCTACCTGTGTATTTACTAACCTTGATTTAATATAATCTCAAAAACTACTCAACCGATTTGTATGATTCTTTCATTGTTAGAAAATTATTTTTATCCATTTTGATCGCGCTTTTATTGAATAATTAGATCAGGTACGTATTAATAAAAATGTATGGTATAGAAAAAAAGATATTTCTAAATTTTTCTATTTTTAGTACAGTTTTTGTTATAATTTTCTTTGAAAGTACTAATTACAAGCTTTATTCTGTGTTTTTTTAACGAGTTTTTGCATCAATAGTTTAGAAATTAGAGAAGGGAGGGGGGGGGGGGATTTTGATAACAATTATGAAAGCAAATATTTAAAGTCGATTACATTAAGCGAGTTAGAAGCGGGCGAGTCAGCTAGTACGATAGTAATGATGACACACAAAACATTCCACTCGCTCAGTAACCAACTAGCTAGCGAGTTTAAACCACGTGTTGTGAATAGGAACCACCGGGATACTCGCAGCTAGTTCACTAACAACTATGATGACACACGGTTAGTTTACTAGCTAACAAGCCCACACGCCAGCGAGTAGCGAGTAAAGTAATCCGCCTTCAACTTTTGTAGCAGATTGTATACAATCTGCTTGTTAGATAGTGAACATGATTACATAAGCAAGTTTACAAGCTACAAGCCAGCGAGTTTAGAAGCGGACGAGTCAGCTAGTGCGACACTGATTATGACACACAAAACATTCCACTCGCTCAGTAGCCAACTAACTAGCGAGTTTAAACCACGTGTTGTGAATAGGAATCACCGGGAAACTTGCAGCTAGTTCCCTAGCAACTATGATGACACACGGCTAGTTTACTAGCTAACAAGCCCACACGCCAGCGAGTAGCGAGTAAAGTAACCCGCCTTCAACTTTTGTAGCAGATTGTATACACTCTGCTTGTTAGCTAGTGAACATTATTACACTGGATGAGTTTACTAGCAGCTTATAAATTCGCTGGCTTGTAGCTTGTAAACATGCTTAATGCAATCGACGCTTTAATGACTGAATGGTTAAAATAAAATTTTTATTGCATTTTAAGAGACCTATCTAACGACCAAAGTCTAAACAATCAATAGGTGTATAAATGAGAACGGGAGGATTGTAACAGACAGACAGACGGACTGACATAGAGAAACTATAAGGGTTCTTTGACAGAAAGAAGTTAAAAAATAAAATTAATTATTTATTAATTTGACAAATGAAATTTTTTTTAGATAAACATGAAAATATATTTTTCAAATGAATAAAATATCCCCAATAAGATTTTTTTTATTATTATATTGAGGAAATATTGTTATATTAACAAGATAAATTTATTAAGCATTTTTCCATCTCAAATTTTCAATAAGATCGAATTTTTTTTCTGTACAGTTTTTTTGCGGATCCTTATTAAATGAAGTTGAAATAGTAACATATAATAATTTTTTGCGGTTATATAAGTTATTTATGTAACCGCTATACTACCGAATATATCGATTTAGATATTTAATATTTGTACTGTAATGGTATGCACAATAAATCAGCCGCAATATAACACAACGCCCCTTCAAAGTATGTGGAAAATGGTGTGTTATTAATTTCCGCCTTTTCCGGTTACAAAAAATATATAGCACTCATTTCCAGAAAATTGCTTCAACATCAAGAAAACAAACATGTTTCCCACGCACATCTCTTCCGACTGTATTTAGCATAGGATTACATTTGTACTGGGTAATACGATTAATAAATTCTAACAAAACTGTTTTATTTTCATACAGTACGAGGAAATTTTGAGTTTAGCTATACTTAAGGTAGTTGGTCCGTAAACATGTTTTCGTCAGATTTTGTTTAAATTGCACAGGCATATTCCCTAGATTAATATCTGAAAAATAGCCCATTTTTATTAAAATTGACCATCTCAAAGTCATGAAAAACGATCTCAAAGTTTATATTTTTAACACAACTTATATGGACTAACCGTACACTAACGTAACGTTTTATTAGATAAAATTTAAACGTAGCGTCAGTTTTTCATAAAAAACTGACATGTTGTATATTTATATGAAAGAAAACAGTATACAAAAAATTGGAATTATTGACCATCCCGTTATTAAGATTTAACCAGATTTAACTACCAAACCATCACATAAATTACAGTATTGTTGACAATGTGGCAACAACGTATTCATTTGATTATAGCAAAAAATACACGAAATAATGAAATAATTTTTTACAAAATATGATAAGTGGATTGAAGGGAATTATAATCGATTTCATTAATTATTAATATATTCTGTGGTAGCTTAGATGATAAAATCTAATCATTTGACAAGTAGTTAATAGTAGATAATGTACAGTGTTGCCATGATCATTTCTCTAAATTAAAAATATGTACTCATGGCCTAATGTGATCACATTATGATGGACCAACTACCTTAATTAAATTGTATTTTTTTTTTTTGATACGTGATCGATTTTTAAAATATAAAATTTTAAAATCATGTCTAATATATAATTCTACTACTTTATTAAACGCCTTATACCTACATTAATTTTAAATACACGTAAATAAATTAAAATAAAAAAAGACAGAATGATTAATTAGCCCATTTAACTTGATTAACTTATACTACAGTAATTATAAGGGTTGAAGAACGAAGGTTAAAACTCGTTTTATTATAAATGGAACTACAATGATGCCTCGCATAACGTACGTAATTCGTTCCAGGAGCAAGTTCGTTATGCGAAAAATTCGTTAAGTGTAACGCGTCAAGTTCGGGCGACTTCGTGCAGGAGCGTTCGAGCAGCAAAATGAAATACGATGCAGTCCGTTGTATGAAGCTTGGTTCGTTGTGTGAGTCGTGTAATGAACGAACAGAAAGTTCGTTATGCGAGACGTTCGTTGCGTGAGGCATCACTGTATATAAAATCTATTCTTAAGTTTTTACAAAATTATAAATTTTTTCTCAGAATTTTTCTCATCGGATCGAATGAAACTAATTACAACTCGATTAATTTTTTTTATGCTACTTTATTTAAGGATTTGGGGGGGAGGGGGGGGGCTTAAAATAGACTATATTAGCTATATATTAAAGTTTTATTTATTGCTCTATGAATATTAGTTTGGGAGATATGAGCTTTCAAAGTTTGACATAAAATTCTGGCATTTGTGCTAAAGTTAAGTTAAAAAATTAAAACATCGAAAATTGCGTATTTTTAGTATTTATTATAAAAGGAGGGGAATAAAACTTACGTCGTTCGAAAGGTTCTGTACCATAGATGCACACAAAAAACCAAGTGTGTGTTGCCGTTTAGGCAGGTAAAATAATGATCGAATTTTGATATTAATACGTAAAATAGTTACTCAACGAATCACTAGACTTAACTATGTTTTAAATGACTTAAATCACAAATGCAAGTATGGTCTAACTTTCTAATTAATAATTATATATATTACTGATATTTTTTCGTAATCGATACAAATATCATAACTAATTTGATTAGTAACGCATTATTGAAAACAAGCAAAGAAAATGAATACTAAAAATAACATTAAATAAGTTATAACCACAGTATTATAATATATTTCATACATATTTTAAAGTTACGTTATCGTATAAAATACCAATTTATTTTTTTCACTGAACATAATTATTAGTTAGACTTAACAAATCGTATTTTTACACGTTGAATTATTTTTATGAATTGTACACCACGCGATTAAAATATCGGTAACAAAAAGTACGATATTATCGGCTTAACCTCAAACATTAATAAATCATATTTTTGATTAAAGCACCATTTTACAAATAATACTATCATGTGTAGAATAAATACAGGCGCTTATTATTCATATGGCAATTATGTTTTTCACATTTCACTTAAATTGCTTTTAAATTAAAGAAATTCGGCATTGTACAAAGTATTCCTGATATATATAAAAAATTATCAACGAAATCTAACCGTGTGATTTAATAGTTGTATACACGCACTTAAATAAAAAATATGTCTTAATAACTTCCACTTTGGGTTTAAAAGTAAACTAGAGGTACTAAAAATACATAGATTAAATAAAACACGTAAGGCCTAATAGACGATCAATTTTATTGTGCAATATTACGGATTGTCCAATATTATTGACCGTTTAGGAATCGTATTGAAGATTGCGCAATGTTTTTACAAAAGTTTGAGCGAGTTTAATTTTATTGCGCCATATTTTTTCATTGTGTCGTCTGTAGGGCTTATTGTACAATATTTTTTAGTCTACTGTTCGGAGCGGTCCCGTACGCACGCACGAATATTTATAAATTTATTTTAAAAAACGTTCATGCGTGTACACTGGCCTTCTTTGCAACCTTTTTTTGACCCATATTCGTTTTTTTTTGTTTCGCGAGCAAAATCAACAGCATAGCTGCAGCCAAATCTTCATCATCACACATGTTGCTCCGACGAAAATATTGACGTGAATAATTCACGACTCAATATAATTGAACGTATAGGCGTAAGGTATATTTCAATAAAATTGTACAATAATAACATTGCACAAATATATTGTAGGTGTATGGGCGGCCTAATGTTGACACCATACAAAAATAAAAAATTAAAAATATCAAAAATAGATTAAGAGATATTAAATAAACAAATTAATATGAGAACTGCATAATTTCGAGACATGACAGGACTTTTAAAAGTTATGTGACAGAGACAATTTGATGTAAATTTGAGTCGGTATACATTCTTTTTAATATCTGTAAATTTTCAGAAAGATTAGGAATCGTGTTTTTTTTTTTAATAAAAAGTGTGTAAAAAAAGAGATAGAGACGCATTTATGTGATTTTGCATGCTCCAGAGAGAGAGAGACACGCCTAGCCTTCACTCAATGCTTTTCCACATGCGTTTACCCGCACCATTCCCCGTATCACCAACTCCACAACCTATGAAATACAATAATTCTAATGGATATTACATAAAATAAGTTTACAAAAATGTATCTATTTAAAACTCACTTGATTTTTTTCTGGAAATCTTTATAAAATAAATGCAAAGAATGACAGAAATACTCAGAATTTAATTATTTGAAATAAGATTAAGATTATCGCGAAAACAGGATTACGTAGGTGATAAAAAAAATAAAAGTACAATTCCAGGTAAATTTATGAAAATTATCATCTTCCTACTGAAAGTAAATCTTGATTTATTTTTATTTTTATACAATGAAATTAATACCATTTCAGGTAAGAAATCTCAAATGTTTAGTGAAACAATATTACAAAAAAATATAGTGCTTAAGGTTATACGCTTAGCACACTATAAAAAAAAATTGTTTTCGAAAAATTTTGTTTTTTAATTTATATTCAGAACACATGTATCTACATTTAATGGAATATTTTACTTTGTTAATTATTAAAAGTAAAAAAAATGTTTAATTTAATTTGAAAATTGAAATAATAGTAACATGTACTAATTTGTATAATGTAATGGCAGAGCTAGTTTTTCATTATTTTGAATAAATTACACGTGAATATATTTATTTTATAATTTTTATAGTATTTAAAAGGGTTGAAGTTTCGAATAATTAGTTTTTAAAACGTCTCTATAATTAATTGTATAGAATTTCAATAAATTGAGCACTTTTGGCAAGTTCTCTCATTTATCGTGTGTTAAAAACTCTATTTTTAATATCCAATTACTCAAAAACCATACGTCCAATATTTTAAATAAAAATTAGTAAAATATATGAGTTATCCATAAATAACATATTAAAATTTTAGACTTTTATCTATACATTGCTCTAATGATCGAATAAATCCATGAATTTGATAAAAAAAATTATGATCTAAAAAGTATATCAAAACTAAAAAATAATTCTTTATTTGACCAAACGTATTTTGTAGGTACTTTAAAAAATTAAGTTGAACAATACTTAATAATGTTTGAATCCACTCTTGCTGTTTGTATATAAGAAATAAGTAATTTGAAAGAAAGAAAATACTAATTTATTTACAGAAGAAAACAAAGACATTCCAGCATTAGACCAATTGTGTATACAAACAAATATATAAGAATTTATATAATATATACTGCTTTGACATTAAAGTTAGACGTATATTATACATACATATATAATTCAATACATATACATATTTTATGTATGTATTTTTATTATTAAAAGTACAAGAATGCTACTTGAAGTTGGCCTTGGAAAACTCTGAAAGCATAACGCACTAGATACAATTGTAATAAATATAAATGTTACACGTATGTATGGTTGCAGTTTTACTTTCAAACTTGTTCTAGAAATTCAACCAGCATTGCCAAGGTTGCCCCCCCTCTCCCCTACCTTCTTTCATATTTTAAAACTTGTTGAAAGGAAAAATGTAGAGCATTTTTCCATTATTAAAGAAGTTCCTACATATATTATATTTCATATTATATTAATCCTTTATTAATAAAGTTGTTTACAATTTCTTCAACTCAGGTTTCTTTATATTACACATTTTTTACATTCCTGTAACGATATTTATTTAAAATGTATTTTTCTATACTTGAACCTATATAACAAAATGAAATAACGACTAAATTAAATATAAAAATGTTTTATAAAAGGTAGGTAGTAGGTAAACATGTTCAAATTTAAAGTAAAAAAAATAAAAAATCTTTATTTATCGCACCCCCCAAAAAAGTGTCACATTTGAGATAAATATGTAGAACGATTCCAAATTACTATATATTTCTACTAAAAATTGTCATTAATGTACTTCGTGTACCCACCATCAAAACTAGCATATTCTAAAAAAAAATGTCACATTTTTTATATTTTTTTAAATACTTAATCACTAAGCATTATTGTTCAAACATCACAGGAATACTGAAATATTTAAATTAAATACTGTGTATCAGTCATTTTCCTATACTACCTTTACAATTTTGATTTACCTAAATTGTTATAATGTTATTTATTCCTATTTCCTCAAAACTACATTTTTTGAGTTGTGACACTTTTACGTAATACCATATATATATAACAATAAATAGAATGGTGCCCCCCCCCCCCCTAAATAATTGTTACATAACTAATAAATGTAATTTCACGGATTTACAGAAAAATTTAAAAATAAAATAAAAAACAATACTTCGGTAATTTTCTCACGATTATCCAAACGCAAACCAAAATTCTACTCGGTGAAAGTTTCAGATAAAAAAAATATAAATGAGAAGTTAATCTAACTACTATAAAGTATTTAATTTCTGATGATAAAGCATCTTTTTAAACTTTTACGAAAAGTTTTTGTAGGAGATATAAAAAAAAAACTTTTAAAAACACAAACATAAATTATTGCTGTACAAATGTCTGCATATGGAACTAGAGTAATTCATTTCCGCATTTTTTTTTTTACTTTTAAAGAAAATAAAAAATATATTTTTGTTTATAAATTTTATAAAAAAAAACAACTTAAGGTTATTCGATCATTAGAGCAATGTATAGATAAAATTCTAAATTTTTAATAAGTTATTTATGGATAACTCATTTTTATTTAAAATATTGGACGTATGGTTTTTGAGTCATTGGATATTAAAAACAGTTTTCAACATACGATAAATGAGAGAAATTGCCGAAAGTGCTCTATTTATTGAAATTCTACACAATTGGCTATATAGAGACGTTTTAAAAACTAATTATTCGAAACTTCAACCCTTTTAAATACTATAAAAATTATAAAACAAATATATTCACGTGTAATTTATTCAAAATAATGAAAAACTAGCTGTACCATTACAGCAAATAAATTATCGATGTAAATTCCATAGTAAATCTATAGATACTATTGGATATTGTATAATTATTTTTATTATTTATGTTTATTATTCAAAAATTAAATATATTAAGAATATTTCCAAACGTCAACATAATAATAGTGTTAAGAAATTTTAAATGTTAAGGAATTTTAATAGATAGATATGTGTATATTCAATAATGTTTACCATCACAAAATTAAAACCTGATTTGGGAGTGCTTGTTAACTAGTAATTTTTGCTAGCCCTTTTAAAATAGCTATATGAAAATATTAAGATATATTTCTAAAGAAAGTTTAACATTATTAATAATATAATGGAAAAATGTTAATGCTATACTAATGACTTACTTATTGTATATATTTGTAAAGGAATTATGTTATTAGGTATTATTCATTTTGCAATATTTTGAAATAGGATTTAAAATGCTTAAGATATTTGTCATACAATTATTATACATACAACATAAAATTTACTGTTAACTTTCCATTTGACTTGCAAGAAACAACCTACTTAACAAGATGACAAATGATTCATCGGAAATCCAGTCACATAATGTTCTGCAATGATGAGCAAATCTAGATGATTCGACTTTGAATTATTTCAAAGTCGAATCAACTATATTTTCAGAATAATACAGATTTCTCATTTAGTACTATAAAAAAATTTAAAGGTCAGCCAAAACAGATTTTACTATGGTTTCTTTGAATTACAATGTACCTACTTAAGATAGGTTATCAAAATTTTAGCAAGTAAACTACTTAAGTGGTTTTAAATTAGGATGTTCGATTTATACTAAAACAGTTTTGACATGTTTATCATTTTCATTTAAAGAAATAAATATAACCTAACCTTTACTTGCTTACTTAAAGATTTAAAAAGTATTTATAAAATATGGAACATTAAAATAATCTTAAGAATGTCAATATGGATATTTCTATTATAATTGACATTAACCATTTGCTGCTCTGTTTGCTACACGCAAAAAGTGCTCGGGACATAGCACTCATGATAAAGATAGAAATACTTTTGTGTTTTAGAGAAATCAATTGAGATATATGATACTATGTATACTAGTATATTTATTTTTATAAATAATTTATTTAAATATGATATACTGTCCATCTTAAGATCAAGTTTCACCAGTATGCGTTACCAATAGCAACGATAAAACCAGTGTGTGTAAAATCATGAAATAAAATAGGCAAGTGCATTTTCGGCACGCACATGATAGGGTTCCGTAGTCATTCTCACTACGATTTATAAAAAAAGAGTTATTTAAAAATTTTCGTGACTGAAGGGTTAAAATCAAAAAGTCATTTGACTTTTATTTATGCATTTTAGGAGACCTATCAAATGACACAAAAAAAATGTGAGTTCACTTTTCAGTCTATGAAAGAGGGGTCAAAAATATTTTTGACAATGTTCGTTATAATTTTCAGTGAAAGTACTATATAAAAGCTACATTCTGGAATTTTTTCAGATTTTTTGAATTGATAGTTTAGAAAATAGAGGGGGGCGCTTTTATAATGACTTTGGAGAGCAAATACATTGTGATTGAAGGGTTGAAATCAAAAGGTTCTGATACATTTTTTGTTGCATTTTAGGAGACCTTTCTAACGACACCCCACTCAATGGAGTAGGTGATTTTTTTTTTTGTTTGGAAAACACTTTTCATTTTATCGAAGGGGGGTATAAATTTTTTTTTGATAAATGATAAAATATCATTTTTGTTTTTGGGTCATCAATTTACGACCGTATACTAAATTTCATCTTATACTAAATACTACAGTCGACCGTTTAAGTTGTAGTGTGAGATGTGCGGCGTTCTATTAAGTAATGAACTGGGCGAGCCCACTGAATCAAGGCAGTAACGGATAGTTCAATAATTATTTTTAATGGTAATCTAACATTCATATATTCTATAAATGCATTTGTGTTTGACTACGCCTATGGACTGACATCAGTTCGGATTTCTTACCCTTTCATTTTTTATGATACGTACAATAATACCACGGGTATTGTTTATTTAAAAAATGACTAATGCACCGTCTGACGGGTGTAGAGCAATGACACGCCGTCATGGGACTTGAGTAAAGAGAATAAGAATTGCTTATGTCTTGTAATAAAATGAAATATATTATTGTACAGTAAATACTTGTATGTCTTTACTATGGGTTGTTTTGTTTATCATGGTTTGATCAAAATAATGTCATGCTTGCTAGATTTTAAAGTGTTTATACAATTATCTTTATTTCGTGATATAAGTTGGAAGCCATAGTAAAATGAAAAATAGGAGCTGTAAATTTTTGTTATTTAGATTAACTTTATAGGTACACACTGGTTTTATCTCGGAAAAGATTTTTGAGGAGAAAATGGCTTAAGTGTGTTTATCGATTTTTAAGCTAATTGTTATTGAATTAGATATCGATATTGGAATCAAATTATTTAAATTTAAGTAGTGTTTGATTAAGGAAGGTTTATGGCCCAAGACGAAATGCTTGTTTGATTCTAATTCATTTTTTTTGCAGTATTTTTATGACAAATTGGAATTGGATGTACGAAATTTGACTATTTTTTTTTTAATTTTAGATTTCGTTAAAAGAATGATTTTTAGAAAGAAAATGATGTGAAAAGTTGAAATTTTCAAACCGCTCTAGAAATATCGCCATTTAAAGTTTGATTAATTTACAAAATTTTGGAGAAAAATGGCTGTAACTACTGAACTTGTCGTCGGATTTGATTTTTGTTAGCAGATTTGGAACCAGCGTGTAAAAATCTATATGATGACATGTATTTTACATAAATATTCGAAAAATAAAAAGTTTGCGAAAAATCGACATTTTTTAAGGTTTTTTTCAATTTTCGGCAAAAATTTTTTTGTCGAATTTTAAAGTATTATACATGACATTATATAGATTTTGATACGCTGATTTGAAATCTGTCAACAAAAATCAAATCCGATCACACGTTCAAAAGTTACGGCCATTTTTCTCAAAAAAATTGAAAAAAATTGAAACTTTAAAAGGCCATATCTCGAGAACAGTTTGAGATACAGACCTGCGGTTTGAAAATTTCAACTTTTCACGTCATTTTCAATACAATCAACATACTTTTAACGAAATTAAAAATTAAAAAATTTTTAGTAAAATTTCATGCATCCAATTAAAATTTGTTGTAAAAAAATAATTCAAATAGAAGAAAATAAGAAAATCTTTAATGTAATTATCCAGTTAAGTATCTAAATTGTCGAAAAAGAAATCTATTTCTATAAAAATTGTACTTATTGACCAATAAATGAGTCAAAACCATAGTTTTTGTCTATTGTTTATTACAATTCAAATAGGTAAATAAATTAAGCATGAATAGTTAAAAGGTAAATAAACAATCAACAATCTGCTTCGATCTATTGACTACACATGAGTAAATTTGAAAATTAAATAAATTCAAGTCGGGAAGGACGATATCGCCAACGCCCGGATATGAAACTTTAGTATAAATATTGAACCGTATATCCTGCCTTGAAAAAATGTTCTTGTATTGTGTCTTGAAATTATTACACGTTCTCCCTCGCTTCTGTATTCGTGAATTTTCTTGATATATTCGATTATAGAACATGACAGTATTGTATTTAATAAAGTGTTTTATAAAGAAGTAACATTTTTAATGCAAACATAATATAGTATATTACATTAAGATATTCTCGCGTATAAAGAATTATATTATACTATATTCCTTTTCTTCATTTGTGTAATATTATCAGGATGTTGTTACATTTTCTATATAGACATGAATTTTATTATGTATTGTACAAAACATAACGAAAACGGAATTTAAGGTTATTCGATCATTAGAGCAATGTATAGATAAAAAACTAAAATTTTAATAGGTATGTTATTTATGGATATACAATATAACCATAGGTGGGCACAGTTAATCGAAAAGTTAACTTCGTTAACCGTTAAACCGTTAAAATTCCGAAAATGTAACGGAAGTTAAAGTTAACCGAAAATTTGAAAATTTAACGAAAGTTAATGTTAATCGTTAAAAAGTTAACCATCCACTGTTTGAAGACATTTTTTTTGCTATTTCGACAACTTTCTTATGTACTTTTTATCAAACATCCAATGTAACGGACTAAAGTTAATGGAAGTTAAATTTAACGGAAATTAACAAAAGCGTTAACATTTTTTTGAGTTAACTTGAAAGTTAATCCGTTAACCATTTTGTTAACTTCGTTAATTAACGATTAACGGATTAACGAGTTAATGCCCACCTTTGAATATAACTCATATATTTTACTATTTTTTATTTAAAATATTGGACGTATTTTTTTTGAATAATTGGATATTAAAAATAGAGTTTTGAACACACGATTGCCGAAAGTGCTCTATTTATTGAAATTCTACACAATTCGCTATATAGAGACGTTTTAAAAACTAATTATTCGAAACTTCAACCCATTTATAAAATTTATAAAAAAAAATATATTCACGTGTATTTTATTCAAAATAATGAAAAACTAGCTCTGCCATTACAGCAAATTAGTACATGTTACTATTATTAGATACCGTTCTGTATATTACAATTTTCAAACTAAATTAAACTTTTTTTACTTTTAATAATTAACAAAGTAAAACATTCCATGTGTTCTGAATATAAATTAAAAACAAAATTTTTCGAAATCAAATCTTTTTTAAAGTGTGCTATAGACGTATAACCTTAACCCTTTGAGTCCTAGTAGCTTCGCACTGGAACCACCTATTTATAAATTATTTCCTAGCGTCTATTTTAAAAAAAATCAGGACTCAAAGGGTTAAGTAATAAAAAAAATAAAAATTCCATGCGAGACGAAGTCGTCCAGAGAAAAAAAAAACTATGATCAAATAATTCAAAGTTGACTAATTTACACAATCATATTTCTTTGATCAAAGAAATTTGATCATATTTCATGATAGTGTAATAGCCGCCTATGATGTATTCGACTATTTTCAACTTGCTTAACTTGAACATGGTCAGGTTGACGGTTGAAGATACAATCACTTTTACTAAACCTAGTTCCGTTTCCGTTCCGTTGAATGTGCCGGTACAACAGGTGGTTACCCACTTCAACGAGCACAACCGATGAGATATTAGTGGTATGGGGTGTTTACAGGGAGGGGCATATTAGCAGCTTGGATGGATACAAATAACATTTTAATATTTCCATGAATTCAAACTTTCTATCACCTTTTATATGTATTTGAATTTTTATTTATTTAATCAATTTTTCAAGATGCAAGTTATCTCCCAACCAAATTTCGTCAGGATCGGTTTAGCGATTTATCCGTGAAAATGAAACAAAAAAACAGAGTTATTTTCGCATTTATTGTTTTTCAGAATGCCACACTGAAGACCCCATTATATTAAGTAACCTTTATGCATTTTGAAAAATTTGAAGAGAAAAGACAGGTAATGTTAAAAGTCAAAATTTATAGTTTTTAGTTCTCGCTGTTTTAACCCTTTATAGCTCCAGGTCTTAAAAATTTAAATTATGTTGATAAAGAGACAAGTTTAGGCATATAAAAAAACACGTATTTTTCAGAAATTAAAAAATATTTATTTTTAATTATTTATTTGACTTTTTTGGGATTCACATATTGGGAGATACTCATAAAGACACTTATGTGGTATGGCAGGATTTGAAACAATTATTTAGTTTGTTGTAGCATAATGCTACACTGCATTTTTCGCAATTTGTTTGTGAAACGCTATACACTGGGGAAACTTACAACGTATTCTTTTTTCTACCTAAAGATCTGGTCCTCTCTTACTGCCAATGTTTACGTAATAATACGTAAGTCAATAGGTTATGCCACCTGTGAATTTTACTTGATACTAAGTTATTCAGTGGTATGTTACAGTAGTGTTACACATATTTGAATGAACTAAATATATTTAGTACGTATATTAGCGGGATTATTGAGGTATGTTACAGAAATGTCACATGGGGCTACAAAGGGGTAAGGTTGGTAACTTGGATAGTTTTATTCTAAAAATGATATCTTTCAAATTTTATTTTACGGAATTTAGCATGATTTTCTCCTTAATACATATTATTATGTGGCTCGAAAAGTACCTAGACTTGCCACTAAATGGCGCTGTCATTTTAATTCGACTAAAAATTGACTAAAAGCCTCTTTTTCCCGTATACCCTTCTATAAGTTAAAGTCTTTTCCTAAAAACAAAAACATATTACTCAATAGACGAGTATATGAACGATAATTTTATTTAAAATCATTTAATATAATTTCATTTTACTTTATTTTATTATATATTTTTTTTATGTTTATAATATTATTTTTTTGTATGTTTTCTGTATTTTCTATGCAAACTGTACATTGCCATCAGAAATAAGTGCATTATTATATATGTCCATCAAATCATAATATGATTTGATGGGCATATACAAAGAAGCTAGTCTCGCTGAAATTAATATATACATTTTTCATCTGTTAGAAAATGCACTTGAAGATTTAGTTTTCGCTACGACGAATGTATAATGTAAATGTAATATCTTTAGATATGCATCCATAGAATGATATATTACATCTTATATATATGTATGTATATATGGAGAATTCTATCTGTGACTGAATGCTGAATTCAGCAAGTTACTTTTATCTGACATAAAGTATATGTCACGGGCATTCTACAATCAGTTAGAATATAGTCCGCAATCTATGACAGGCCACAAACCTGATATGCACTTACATATAGCGACAGCGTAATCTTTTTCTTTTATCGATGTAAAAAAATGCAGTAGCGTGCAAAAGTTATTTTATATATTATAATGACATCGAGGGGATCAGTATTAGGTCGTAAAAGCCGATAGTTGTAGAAATCGATAAAAAGGTAACTACACGGAAAAAAAGAACTTATTATATCCTATAGATTTTTTTAAAATCTTAATTATTCTTTGAGTTATGAATATTCTAAGATGTATAACATTTTCCTCATTTGCGCGAATAAAAATATGTACATATATCTTTGATTGCTTATAATTTGAATAGTAATTGAATTAAAAAAAATCCAATGAATTTCATAAAGCACACACCATATCTTATGAATTCATCAAAAGAATTTAGTTTTATCTCAACTCAGGTTGTCAAAACTTAATGTGAATTTTTCATAATTATTGTATATTTTTGTTTACCTTTAAACCGTTATATTTTTTTTAATTTTCAAGTTTTTGTAATTTTACTGATACCAACGTAAAAAGAATTTAATTTAGATACGAAAAATATAAATATCCTTTAAAATTGATGGATCAGTGCAATAGCAGCGCGAATTATAAACGGGAACTGAGACAAAAATTGAGCTACCACGCTTCGCACATACAGGTCAGATTGTAACGGCCGTATCTCGGTCAATTTTTATTGTATTGGAATAAAATAAAAAAACAAATTAAAGGTCTAACGCAGAGCTACAAAAAACATCTGAAATATTTTTCAATAAAATAAGCCATCTTGATGTTATTTATGAAAAAAAAAATACATTTCACCCCTTTCACCCCCTACCAAACTACCCCTGCACCCCTTAGTCGACTACGCTCAATGGTTTCTTAAAGTTTATGTATAAAACTACGTATGTACCAAATTTCATTGATGAAGGAATTTTTGTGTTTATTTTGGAAATTTTTTACTATTTTTACTGTACAATATTTTTAATTCATACTGAAAACATCCTGATTTGAATCAATAAAGCCCATTTACAAACAAAAGCATTACGTTTATTTATTTTTAATTATATCATATCTTCCGTTTTGTATAATATTTCTATGTATGTGGGCGGTCCACATTTTCAAATATCTCGCGTCCTTGTAGAGGGCAGCACCTAAAAGCCTAAACATAAACAGTTTTTCATCCTCGATCGGGACGATTAACAAGGACCATGTACCCATATCCAATTATAAATCATGCTCCTTACGAAACCGACTATTTGAAGGGGATATTCACAAACAGGATTGGCTTAAGGGGGTTCTTCACTTTGTTTAATTTATGTTTTATCTATATGTATGTATTGATTTTAACAGTTATCTGATATACACTTTCTTTATACAGTAGAACCTCTATAAGTTATTCATTAAATTTTTTAAGCTATAGTAGTAATGTAACGAATATTCGCACATTTTTAAACATTTGTATTCGCATTCGCAGGTAAAGTTGCGAATATATTATGATGTATTAATATATAAAAATATCGTTTTTTTAATCTATTTTATTCAGAAGACCTTTTTTATTTTTTTTTAGTTTTTTTTACAAAAAGTTAATATTCGCATTCACGAATATTGACAGCTAATATTCGCATTCGCATTCGCGAATGTTTAAAATCATACATTCGTTACATCACTATAGCTATTAGATTTTATATGTTATTGAGGGAAAAGGCACTAAAGTACACTGCCGTGCAAAAGTATTTAGACACTCATTTTTTGCGTATTGTAAATATAAAACTGCAAAAATGGTTGATAAAAAATCATATTGATAAGAATACATAATTATAATTTATAACTTTTGTAATAATCTTTGCATATCTAAAATACAGCATTTATAATTTTCCATGTTGAAGAAAATTTTTGAAATTTATGCCTGAAAGGTCAGGTTTACTCAAGTTGAAAGTATTGACGCACTGTGTCTTTCAATCTAACGAGAAATTGTTTTTTTTTTTTACTATTTTGACTGTGAGTAAAAAATGTTCTTTTCGCTTTTTGGGGATTTATATTGACTGAAATCTGTATATTTATGTACATTCAAAATCACAGGTGTCCAAAAAATTTTACACTTTTGTTAAAAATGAATTCCAAAGTATAAGTTCTTAAATAAGGTATGTACCTAACAATCTTGTAAGAGGAATTGATATTTGTCTAAAATAAAAGTCAATCAATTTTGACGTTTACTGATGTTTGACGTCATTCGTTCTGATTGGTGTTCCATTTAACATGGCAGATTGCTGTATTTTGCATTTTTATTTTAACAAAAAAATATACCAATCTCGATTTTAGTATAAAAATAAATACACTTAAAAAATCTTTTTACCCTATTTCATTTGACCTTTTCTGTAAAATTTGCGAAAATGGATTTATTCAGTTTTGATCCCTTGTTCCTCGAATATAAAAAGGTAAAAATGATTAATGATAACATATCAAAAATATCCATCGCATAGAAATTATAAACTAAAAGTATAGACATTACAATGACAATTTATTTATTGAGTAATAAATGTAGTTAGATACGGCCCTGCATTAATATACAAAACATAGTATTATAGGATATTCGGTGATTACGTTCTTTCCATTGTCAATATTGCGGCGAATGTGGTTTTCTTACTTGGATTAAATCGAATTTATGATATAAAACTTTGGCAATTTATTTTTGTTTGTTTCGTATACATTTTTTCCTCCTTCCCTACCCCCAAAAAATTTATACAAGCGCGTGCATAATTACTGTTAGAAAAGGACGGTGTCGCGAACGTCAAATTTCGGACAGATTTATTGGTTTTTTTCTTGATTTATATACTTTGTTTTCGCAGCGTTTATCATAACGTTAATAAATTTTTTCCAGTTAGTATGAGTTTTGAAAAATGTATTTAATAAACAAAAATATTGTTTTCACTTGGACTTAACAAAAATAAATTCACATCTAGTGACCTGTTACGCATTTCGTTATAGGAATACACATTTTTTATATTAAATTATTTTAACATTTATCTTGTCGAAACTACGCATTTTTTTCCAATTAAAAACAAAAGCTGTTTTACAATTTTTATTAAAGCTGAGTTATCGGAATAATATTTATAAAATATATATGAAATACGACGGAAAAAATAATAAGTTCTACGAATTGTTGAGAAAAATGAAATTAAATATTTTCCCAATATTTTCCCGGAAAATATTTCAATAAAAAAAAAAAGAAACTAAAATCAACAGAATATTTAGGCATTGTCTATTGCGATTGTATTATTCATGTACAATTTTTTATTATAAAAATCATTAAACACTCACCTTCTCTGTACCACCGGATCATCGGGTCCGGAGATCCTCCGGTACTGGAGCAAGTTAGATTCTGTCGTTTTGCTTCGGTGGCGGTGACGCGTGCTCCGGGTAGAAGTCTCGGCGTCCTGGGTGGTGTCAGTACAGTCAGTTGGTACGCCTGCGAGTGCAGATCTTGACCTGATCCACCGGCTTTGACACGACATTCGAATCGACCGTTATCGCGATCGTAACTTGCATTCGATATGTGTAAATCGTAACGACCGGCTTCCGGTTGATAATCCAGTCTGAAAAAATAAGGGGGACAGTTTTAAAGGCGAGTTCGAGTCTAGAAACTTTCGAGGGAGGGGGTCTTAATGGCCTAGGAATAGCTGTTTAAAAGGAAGTTATACTAAATGATTTAACACTAGATTTTTCTTTAATATTTTCAGGCAAAACGGAAAAAAAGAAACCTAAATAGAATTGCCCTCCGCTCTTTTTCCCCGGACACTGTCCTCTTTTTAAGGGCGTCCGGGGGGATTTTTCAAATGTGTCCGGAGTTCTTAAAGGAGTATCCTGCTTTATGAGGCCAAAAATAAGCGTTTTTTGGGGAATTTTTTTAGGATAAAAAAATAAGCTAGTGAAGGAAACTTTTCAGATTATTTTATATCATATTTGAACGTTAAAAAAAATATATGAAGACAAAAATATTCAAACGCAACCAATTTATATGAAATTTTGTACAACGCCTTGCAATCGCAGTCTCCAATCGGCGGGAAAGATTAAGCTCGTAAAAAAACCAAAGTAAGTTTTAATTTTTATATATTTTTCTTCTATATGAACTAAGTTCATATGGAAGAGAATTTAAAACTGAAGACAACAAACTTTGGTTCATTTTGATTGGTCGTTTAGTTTTCTTGCAATCACACCCGCCAATTTAGAAAAATGATAAAAATTAAAACTCGAGAAAACACGCTTCAAAGTTTACGGTCAGAAAAAGCAGTTAAACGGAGAGGAATATATCATTATAATTTGTACTATAGCTTGACCCGGCGCTTATACAAATTCAAAATATTGTTTTAGACGATAATTGAACCATTTCAGGTAGGTACATTGTTCGGATTTATTCGACCGAGGGAAAAAGCGAGCGCTCAAAATGCCCGAGCGCTTGTATACCTTCTGGACACTCCACTGCGATTAATGCTATATTTTTGAAAATATTTCGAATTTGCCTATAAAACTTTACAGACATATTCTTAGATATATTAGGAAGAGATCTAAGCAATAAAAAAAAATGATTTTTTGAGACTCGTAAAGCAGGACACTCCCTTAAGAAGATTACCTACGTAAAAAAGGCCGTAAAAATTAGTTAAAAACTTTACTTTTTATATTTTCAATAAGTTTGAAATAAAAATAAATAAAAAAGGTCAAAAATCTAATTCGACATACATTTTTTTTTTCAATTTGTCCTTTTTTTAATGAACTAATCCTCTTTTAACAACCATTCTTTTGACAACCCTAAACAGTTTTTTCTTGTACATCCTGGATAGTATAAAATATTTTTTACAGTCGAAAATTGTAATAATATAATTTTAGGTTAGGGTCTGCAAACATTGTTAGTTTCAGATTGTAAAAAATATTTTATAATGTTATTTAAAAAATACCTACATGCTTTTTTTTAAATGTACAAATATGCATTTACAAATTTCGACTGAATTAAAAAAAAGGTTTTGAATCCAACAGTTCAATTTTCTCGTTTATTCATCTGCCATAATCACCCAAAATTTTAATTACCAAATCACCTACCATGAATTAAAAAAACATCAAGCATTATTTATCAGCCGTTCTGATGTCAAAGTGATTACAGTTTTCAACGAATTTGTATTTTTTGATACCTGAATACTTCATTAGTAAAGTACCTACAATTATAAAACAAAATAAGCTTGAATACGATTTTTTTTAGTTGTGAAAAAAAAACTGTTCTAAAATCATTTTTTTTATGTTTAAACTAACGTAATGGAAACGGTGTTACTTGGGGATATAAATTTAATTTGTTTTTATAATCAAATCACGCTGTAAGATAGTTAAATGTATAAAGATTAATATCACTGATCAGCAAAAAAATAGTTTTGTAATGTAACAGAGATCTGAATAGGTAATTTAGGAGGATTTTGGCATATCAAAACCGAATTTGTTGCCCAATTGGTTTAATCACGTCAGGGTTTTGAGATATTCTAACCTAAAAGTCCAAAAAATTACTAGTTTGAAGATATTTTATTTTCGTTAATAGAGTGTAGTATAGTAGATACTATAGTAGTAAAAATACCAACCATATAACGATAACAAAATTTAATAATAAAAACTACGCAAGGACATATCAACAAGATCAACAATTAAAAATTAATACAGTTAAGCCACAATTCATTGACATCACATCAATAGTGAATATTTATATAATGATAAAAATATATACAATAAATGACACACGATTTGATAAACAAACAAAAAACCACATAAAAACGAATTAATTACACAACAATCACTAACTAATAAAGACGGAAAAACACTAGCAATTTTTGCACAAAAGTCACTTTCACAACGGTGCGGGGAATCAGGGTAAACAGGAAACCTCCTTTTTCGTCGCTTCTTGACTTAATGCGTATTCAAAAATTGTATATCTTCACTTAACGAATATCGTCAGCGTACTGGCATCGGCTCTTTCTACCGCAAGTTTTGCAAATTTATAAAATTATTCAATTTTATCTTGCATAACCCAGAGCGTTATAGCCATTATGTTACAATACAATGAACTTTACTACATATATCTTCAAAGTAGTATATTTCGGTGAAGAAAAGTCGCACAGTAAAATGAAAAAAAAAACATTTTAAAGAGAAAGGATAGTAGGTACTATTTGGTATCGTGAAAGAAACCTTCAGAAAAAAATGAACTAGTTAGTAATAAATTCCCCAAAATTGCCAAAAACGTCATTTTTGGGACTTTTCAGATATTTCAAATGCGTAAAACATTTACGCAACGAATTCAGTTTCGGCATAACAAATACCTTCTTAATCACCTATTCAGATCTCTAAGAATTTTTTTGTTGACCAATGTACCCAGTAATGGCAAATCAACAAAAAAATTTAATTCATTACATTTAATTTTAAAATGTATAATACTGGGGTCAGTGCCGGATTTATATTTAAGCAAAGTAAGCAACTGCTTAGAGCATCCGATCCTTGAGGGCACCATCAGAGTGATTCCAGAGGGCACAGCAAACTATTGAAATGAGGGCCTTCAAATGATTAGTGCTTAGGCCTTAGGGCATTACATAGTGTAAATCCGGCACTGACTGGAGTATTGTTCAAAATTGGTGCCAGTACCTTATCTGAATGGAATAGAAACATAATAGGTTAAATTAATGTAACCTATTAATTAACGTAAACCTATCGGTATGCCACCGGACTATTATTACCTGATATATTTTCTATAATTAAGCCTAATATCACGGAGTAGTAATGTGAGGTGGACTTTATGTCATGGGAGCTTGGTCTATAACATTATATGACCGACATAAACATAACTTAATTTTGAAATCATTCATCTTGAAGTATTTTATTATATCAATTCTCTATTAAACTTTGTAATAAGTTCTATGTATATATTTTTTATTTTTGTTTGTGATTGACTAGCAATCCAGTTCGAAAGAGACGGAACTTATAAAGCGCAATAAACAAAAACACTGCAGAGGTTATTAAAGTAAACACAGATTTATGTCTTTTATTAAATGTGGTTGATGGAGATTGTCGTAAAAACGGATGCAGTATATATTTTTATTTTCTTTTATGAAGACAAAAAACATTCATACAAGAAATATTATTTGCGTATAAATTATGAGGAAATGTACTAGAAAATAAGCCTTTGCAGATTTAGATATATGCATCTTTTTAAATACTAAAACTGCCTTTTTTATTTGTCTCATTTGTTGTAAAAAATTAATAAATAAAAATTTTACAGGTCGCGCCCCAGCAAAAAATGTCACAACTCAAAAAATGTCATATTTGAGATAAATATGTAGAATGATTCCAAATTAACTAAAACTTACTACTAAAAATTGTCATTAATGTACTTCGTGTACCAACCGTCAAAACTAGCATATTCTAAAAAAAATATTTAATCACTAAGCGATTTAATAGTTACTATTTTTCAAACATCACAGGAATACTGAAATATTTAAATTAAATACTGTGTATCAGTCCTTTTCTGATACTACCTTTACAATTTTGATTTACCTAAATTGTTATAATTTCATTTATTCCTATTTCCTCAAAACTACACTTTTTTGTGGGGGTGCAATGTCATAACTTGAAAACAGTTTAAAATACAGATCTGCGGTTTTAAAAGATCAAGTTTATACACCATTTTCTATATAATAAAAATATTTAACGAAATCGAAAACACAAAAATAGTTTTTCATGTAATTTTTCGCTAAAAAACAGAATGTTTTAACATTTTATAAAATTTTATTAATTAATTTTAAATAGTTTCGAATTAAATAATATGTATAGTAAAAAACAGTTTAACTGTAAATTTGTTTTATTTATGAAATAATATGTTCTAATTAAGAAAAGTAGCACAGTTGGGCTTTATATTACATTTAATCGTCTTGAGTTACAAAGCTATCAATTTCTTTTGAAAATTAGAGCAATTGTATTGGTTCATTTGAACTTGTAATAAAATATTTTTGAAGTTTGAAACATAAAGCGACATTTATTTTTAACATTTTTTCTATATTAATCATCGATTTTATTAGAAACCCACAGAAGCTGTACCAATCTTAAAAATTGCATTCATTATTTAACAGAATAGGGTATTAAAAAAGACTAAAATGTTCTAAATAGTGTAGTTTATATTACTATAATTAACAATCAGGTGTTTTTTACATGAAATAAGTCAATATTTTAATAATAAGCATAATTTTAAAATGTAATATTTAACCTATTTATCACGTGATCGCAAATGCGTCTAGCAGAACTGTGACTGTTATAACCTTGTTATTTACTAAAAACATCAAAATAGTCGATCCCTATTGGTTGATTTCAGTTTGTTTGAGTAAACAGTTACGTCACGCATACCACGTGACTTTGAATGCGCGTTTTTACAGGAATTTTATCATTTGAGATTATTTTCAGCATTATTTTAGTAAAAAATACTAAGAAAGTATTTATTATATACATACATTTTAAAATCAAGTCATATATCTTGTTATATTTCAAATAGTTTGTCATATTTTAAATGCCATATATTTATTTTTCGATGAGTCATGCTATATAGTTCCCAGCACAATAATCCTGGAAATCCAGGCTTCTTGTTGTGTCTCCCAAGTTTTGTAACAACTAAGATGGTTGGCTTCAAGTACGTACACATAGTTGTTTTGTACATTCTCATTAATTCAAGTTAGTGCATAAATATTTGCACAGACAAACTAATTATTCACAAAAAGATATCATTTATTAACGTATATAGATTTCATGTTAATTATTGAAGTTTTAAACTAATGTACTTGTATTACAAGAGTGCTCTAAAATTAGTACCTCGTCTTATTCACGAAAGTTCTTAGTTCATATAATATTTGTGTTCGTTAAAATATTATAATTAGAACTAAATTAATCTTCAAATGAATAAGTTTTTGTGTGAAATATAGTTGTAAACTGCGTCTATCGTCACATTGTAAATTTTTTTAATTATGCTACTGCATTTAAGGGTTGAGGGATGGAGGGTTAAAAATCATTACATTATAAATGGAATTTTATCGGCTACCTTTTGGCTTTTTATTTATTGCTCTATGAGGTATACACAGAAAAAAATAAATAATTTGTCTATGTGTTAAAAAATTTGATCAATGTAAAATATCCGTGATCGATTTAGCTCTGATAGAGGTTGTTTGTTAATATGATAATTTTTTACCTATATGAAAATATCCACGTTTATCTTATTGATAAATGTATATTATTACTAACAATGTTCTTATCACGATAAAAATTTCGTTTGTTATTGAAAACATATATTTTAAATACAAAATAAACTGCCCTGGTCGGCACAAGACTTTTTTATGCATTATGATACCAATGTATTGATATGATTAATTTTATTATTTAACATTTGATTTTTAAATATTTTAATTACAAAATGATTTTCAGTGAATGCAATGGATACATTATAATTTTAATAACAAAACAAATTAGGATTACTGATTATTGAATACTTATGTTTTTATTTTCTTAAACTTCAATTTTGACAGTTGTATAATAATAAATTCCTTCATTGTCATAGATAAATAGATAATTAAAATTATTTTTAAATTAAAACTAAAATTATTATTTTTTTTGGTTAATTCATAAAAGATACAAAAAAAAGAATAGAACATAAATTAAAGAAAATAACGTTCTCTACAACTTTTATTGTAAACATTTTTTTCTGATATGAACCGTTTGAAATATAATTTAAAAAAATTATTATTTCACACTTTTTTTTTTTAAAATCATCAGAACAAAAATTATCATGGGTATCATGATGTATAAAAAAGTCTTATGCCGATCATGGCAATTTATTCTATTATTATATCGAGGAATTATTGTTATATTAACAAGATACATTTATTAAGTATTTTTCCATCTCAATTTTTCAATAAGATCGAGTTCTTTTTCTGTGTATTAATTCAAAGTGTGACATATTTCTTGTTGAAGTTATTAAAATCAATATTACTTACTTATAATTGGTATCTAATGGTATTTTTCCAATCGCCACATTGTCGTGCATTTGTCGGACATTCTTTGTCCAGTAATAGGTCAACTCTTCATTGGAAGATGATCGTTGTGGTGAGAATCGACATTTCAGTTCTACGTTTTCACCTTCTCTTGTGTCCAGGGATTCCTCGGATCCTCCTAGAACTCCAGAGACCGCTGTGGACATAAAAGAAAAATGTGTTATATTTAAATTGGCTTCACAACAAAAAAATATGACAAAATATAAATAAACAGCTAGCATAGTGGTATAAAATAAATGTTTCAAGTAACAGTGCTTTTATTTTATATTTTTGAATGTGCTAAAAAAATTCTACATGCTTCCTATTTTTTCAAAAACTAAACTCTCGATATATAGAAATCCCTCTGTTTACGCGATTAATTGGTTCATGAAAACATGGAGTAGAAAAAATATTCCCTTTTTGAAACTTTTTAAATCGCGTAAAACTGAATTACAATAATTAATTAGTAAGTGACAACTTTTATTTTTTACTCTCTAAACTGTAATAAAATAATCTTAAGCTGTAATGTTTACAATTTATCCTTAAGTATCTGCAAACATTATTACAGTTTCAGACCGTAAAAAAATATTTTATAATAAAAGGCTTACTATCCGGAATGTACAGAAAAAAACTTACAGAAAAATTCTTCAGGATTTGATGCCAAAACAAAACGGCGACCATTTTGTGAAAAATTATTATTTTTTGGCTGGTGTAGATACGAAAAAATAGTTTTCAAATTTAAAAATCAAGAATCTATGAGTGTGAACTTATTCTTCGAAATACAGAAGAAGTTCGTGGATTTAAAAAAAACTATATTATACAAACGTGTAATCTTTAATATGACTAATAAAAAAAAAACTTCATTATACTCATTTTCATCTATTCACGAAACTGTCATAAATTATGACTAAACTTTTTATGAGTATGTATTATGTATGTAATAATAATAAATCTCTGAATGCAATAACAATGTATAAACATCGATACAGTAGTGTAGTTAGAGGGGAGGGGTAAAGGAGATCACCCCCCCCATAAGTCTACGAAAACTATAAGATTTTGAATAATGAATACATCTAAGTGAATAATATAATCAATAAAAGATGATTTTCATACAAGGTATGTAAAATACAAGGTAGTCTCATTACTCAGAGGGAAATACGTCATCTGTGGTGTCCAAATAAGGAGAGGTGGAATGATGTGGCCAATCATAACAAATATAGCCTCGTAATACGTCATCTAGGGTGCCCAAGCTGATTGGTCAAAAGCTAATGAGGCAACCTGTGTCTTTATTAATCATTTTTATAATGAAAAAAGTCATATTCCCACCATGCAAAAAAAGCTATCTACGCCAATGGATCGATATGATTATAATTTCAAACACACGCAAGAAATTACAAAAACCAAAGTGATAAGTACAACACGACCACAATAATACAAGTCTGTTATTTGTACTAGATTAATGCACCTCTGTCAAAATAACGTGTGAACAATCTCTTAAACTAGATTTTAATTCACTTCTCACAAAACACAATGCCATCTCGTGGGAGAATAAGTAATTAGGGTTACAAACGTTCCCACCACACATATACATACATTTAAAGGGAACACCGAGCACATTACACTTTAACTTGGAAACGTTGCAACAATAAAAAAAATGTTAATTTTGTAATTAGACTCAGCTACCGGAGCGTTTGCATGCACTGATGGGTGTGTGTGCGTGTGTGTGTATATGTAAAGGATGTTGTTTTCTGTGTAAGTATTTGCAGGGATTCCGTAATTGCAATCCTGACTTTTGTAAAAAATAAAAATTAAAAAGTGACATAAATAGTGTTTTTTTCTTTTGTAAGTATAATGGTGAAAAAATATACAGTCGATTTAACTTGTGATGACTGTGTACACTCAGCACTCTGCTATACGACCATTCACTACAGGACCGTTCCGTTACACAATGTGCCGACAGTTCTAACCAACGTCCTTCCCCCATCCCCACCATATTACCACAGTGACTAGTATATTTCTGCACGTTTAAATTCACCAATCAACGTTAAAGGTGGTGGGTGCCCCTTTAGCCGTCGTGTAGTGGAATTTTTGAATTACCGATGCCGTCGTATAGCAGAATGCTGAGTGTATACGAAATTCAACAAAAACATTAACGTTTTTCGTAAGATTAAAGTTTATAAAGCATGTACTAATGTAGACAGTAATGAATGAATATATATTTTGGAAAAGGTTATTTTATATTTTTTTACAATAGGCATGGTGACTAATTTAAAAAAAATTATTCTATGATAATCTTACGTGTCCCTTTTTTCTAAAAAAGTACTTATTTCTGCAGAAAATCGCAAAAATTGATTCTTTTAAAACTAATTTTGAATTTGACGCCAAAACACTCGCAAGTGACATTTCAGAGTTGTGGCGTCACACTCATATTGTCAACAATAATCAAACATTCAGAGTTAGAAAATAATTTAATTATTTTGTGTGTTAAAAATAAATTCCAAAGTATATAAGTTCTTAAATAAGGTATGTACTACCTAATAATCTTGTAAGAGGAATTGATATTTGTCTAAAATAAAAGACGTTTACTGGTGTGTGACGTCATTCGCTCTGATTGGTGTTCCATTTAACATGGCGGATTGCTGTATTTTGCATTTTCATTTTAACAAAAATTATATTAATCTCGCTTTTAATATAAAAATAAATACATTTTTTAGAATCTTTTTAACCTATTTCATTATTTAAAATCATAATTTCAATGATACTTTTTTACTAGCATCATGCCTATTCTAACTTATCTCTTTAATATTCTACTACCTCATAATTTTACTGAATAAGCCCTGTATATAAACAGTTTCTTGCTTGGCAATATATGTAAATATCTATTGAAAACAATTTGCAAACATAAATTAATGTTCAAATAAAAATAACAGCAAAATTTTTCATAGTTTTACGATGCAAATAAATTTTACCTTATGAAAAATTTCTGTTTTCTTGTATACAACAATTTAGATCTACATACATAGGTAATATATTACGTAAATAATCTCTACCAGCTGGTTATTTAGCAATATATTGTCTAGGTGTATTGTGTATACTTCCTCAACTAATAAAAATACATATTGGTCTACATAAACTAACTTAACAAAGTTAATTCTTTAATAAACAGATAAGAAAAACTATACATATTGCATTTTTAATTTACGAGATTAATATTAAAAATGAATCATTTCACTAATTGAATTAGTGACTTTAAATTTTATTAAAAGAATAATGATTTCGAATCGAACATGGTACCATTATGGCATTCGTTCTTACTAAAACTTGAAGAATGTATTCACAATTAATTTTTATTCTTTCATAAATTAGCCTATTATCAAAAATAAATAAAATAAAAACTTCAAATTCTGTCATAGCTTAAGAAATGACTGTTCACTAATTAATGTAGTGAATATTCTCTATAATAGTAATGCCTCACTAATTCAGTTTTAGATAGCATATTAATAGATATAAAAATATACAGTATTACCTCGGGTAGCACAAAACAAACTAATTGAAGATTAGTTAATCGGTTGTTTTCAATCCATGATTAATGTTTATTCTAAACTTATTCTCAATTTGTAAATGAACAATTCATTAAATATGACCAATTTTTTACCTTATAATATGTATCATAGCCGTGATTGTTTTTTTTTTAGAATTGACGTAATAATGCTTTGAAAACAACTGATTAACTAATCGTTAATCTTCAAAATGTACCTATAGTTTAAAATCGATTAGAAGTAATTTTCAAATACCTTTATTTTAGACAAAATTATTAGGTTAATTTCTATAAATATAATAAATTACATAAATGTGCTACAAATAACAGTAATTTCCTGAACAAAACAGAAGTAATAATTACACAAAAATAAAGAAATAAAATATATGCAGTCATATTCACTCCCATGTATTACTCTTTTTTGTTCTCTAAGAATAATTACGGGCAATTACCAACGATAAAATAAATAAATCAGAGCAGGATATTGTGTAAATAAAAGATTTGAAAATTGTTTTGTTCAGCCACCACTAGATGGCACGTGTTTTGCGGTTGATTAGTTCGCACTGCGACCGACAAGCGCGCTCTAATCTCTAACACGTGACACGAAGTACGCTACGCGCATGCTCGATAAAACGGAAACGGTAATAAAAAAAATATAAACACATGTTCGACGAGAACGACTTTTCTGCATCGATGATTTTTCGTTGGGTTGGTCGGACTGTTTGCCGTAATGATTGTGTGATGTCGGTTCCTGTTTTTATATACCCATCGTTGTCGTCTTTTGTAGACGAATACAACAATAGCTTTTTTTCTGGTTTTATTATTTGCAAACACCGGTTATTATTGCAGGATGGTCTTGAGACACAAACATTTAACATTTGATTTTAAAGCGCCCCATAGACCAACAATATAAGGCATCAATTTTATTGTGCAATATCACCGATTGTCCAATATTATTGACCATTTAGGAATCATATTGAAGATTGCGCAATGATTTTACAAAAGTTTAAGGCGGCCCATAGACGATCAATTTTATTGTGCAATATCACCGATTGTCCAATATTATTGACCATTTAGGAATCATATTGAAGATTGCGCAATGATTTTACAAAAGTTTAAGGCGGCCCATAGACGATCAATTTTATTGTGCAATATCACTGATTGTCCAATATTATTGACCGTTTAAGAATCATATTAAATATTGCGCAATGATTTTACAAAAGTTTGAGCGAGTTTAATTTTCTGTGCCATTTTTTTATTGTGTCGTCTGTAGGGATTTGGCTGCAGCTATGTTGATGATTTTGCTATCTAAACGTAAAAAAAACGAATATGGGTCAAAGAATAGTTGAAAAGAAGACTAGTGTACACTCACGAACATCTTTTAGGACCTAGTCTCAACTCTCCGAACAGTAGACTAAAAAAATATTGTACAATAGACCCTACAGACGACACAATGAAAAAATATGGCGCAATAAAATTTAAACTAGCTCAAACTTTTCAATATGATTCCTAAACGGTCAATAATATTGGGCAATTCATAATATTGCACAATAAAATTGATCGTCTATCATAAAATTGTATTACAGAGAAACAGAGTTTATTCTCCTATCTCCAGTCTTCACTTTATAAGATTCGAATGATACGCCGCTGACTTTTCGGAGCCCATTTTTGTGGAGCACAATGGTAACAATATTTTTCGACGAAGCTGTTAAATTATTCAAATATCATATAAAGAAAATTTTTGATACCAGCCCTGTACAAATAAAGTATATTGTAATGTATATAGACATCTTCATACCTATTATATTTTTTTGGGCAACGTTCTCTGTTCTACTTTTGGTTTCAATTTGAAGAGCTGCTTTTTTTCCTAGACTGATTTCATACTCCGACGATTACAGTTAACGAGTAATATAGGAAAAAACCAAGCGTACTGAACCGTGACACCATTTGCATCTCTAGTAAGAAAGGGCATTCATTGGCTCGGAATCAATTCTGATATATTTGCATTGTTACCAATTTACGCTTCATTTTGTATTTCTTTTTTATGACTTCTCTATTATTTTTACTTTACATCTCAACTAATTAATTGCTGTTCTTATAAAGAATGAAGATACGGCTAAAATTGTTCCTTGCATCAAAAAGTAACTGTATATAAATAATCGCTATAAGAGTTCTAATAAAAGACACTTATTTAATTAAATGTACTATAAATAATTGTGGATATTTGATTAATGCCATTACTGAATCATAATCTATAGACAGTTAACTGTAAACCAACTTAATTTGATGACAATCGGCCAATGCTTGTCAAAATAGTGGACATTTAAGGGGGATAACCACTGTGACGGAAAAAAATATCATTTTTTTTTGTTTAGATTTTTTTAAAGTTTACATATTCATAAATATGTATACAAAAAATTGAGTTTAAATTTTGAAAATTGACGGAGTTACAGTCAATTTAGTGAAACGAGGTAGCACGGCCGGTTATGACATAACAAAAACATTAAACACATTTATCTCAGAATGACATTTTTCGACCTGGTCGACACGATTCCTCAAAGACTAATGAACCGATTTCAATCTTTTTTTAAAAATAATTTTCGTAATTAAAGTAGCTATCGTTGCATGTAGCCGATTTTTGAAATTTTGATAATTACTATTTTTAAAACCGCTCTAACGAAAAAAAATAGGTCTTAAAAATGAAAAAAAAATTCAAACGATCGCCATTTTGTGAAAAAATAAAATTTAAAAAAACGGCTACGTGCAACGATAGCTACATTCATATAGATGTTGATAAAATTTTTATTTATTTTTTTCATATAACCCTTCTCGAAATTTCGAGTCGACCATAGAGAAAAAAATTTTTTTTGGTCGTCACATCCAGGCTCATAACTTTGTAAATATTTAATATTTTTCAATAAAAATTGATATTAAATAAGTTGAATATATACTTAATAAAATGTCCTTTACCTGATTCAAAAATAATTAGTTATATCTGTGAAAAAAATTCTCAAACATTGACAATTTTTTGACCCGTCACAGTGGCTATCCCCCTTAAACTAATTATTAGTGTAATCTATTTATTAATTATCATACACACAGGTAGAAAGGTTTACTTGAGCCAAGTAAACATTGTTTTGTATATAACGAAAACAATATTTTCTTAAGATAAGAAATATATTCTTAAACCAACTATAGTATTTTTGGACGAAGAAATAATGTAGTTGGATTAAGAGTACTTTTCTTATATTAAGAAAATATTGGTTTCGTTATATAAAAAACAAGATTTTCTTGCTCCAATACAGTTTTTGTATTTTTTCGGTTTAACGACGGACCGTCTGTTATTTTAATTTTTTTTAAATATATAGTTTTGTACAACAAAAAATATTGTTTGACATAATAATACATCATGGACTGTAAAGGTTAGCTCTATTCTAATAAAAAAGAGAACAGATGTGGATTTCAAATATTCGTATACTGGAGCATGATTGGTGGAGAGAATAATATTGAACCAATCAGAACCGTCGCGTTTCATAATGTCAAACTAAGTTTCCAGTAAAATAACGTTGAGTATCGCTTCTGTATTTCTTATTTTGTGCTTAAAATTTTGATTTTATTTTGACAATATCTTCACTCACAGACGGTGAATTTCGCAAAATTTCAGCATACTCATGAATTTTTGTTTTTCCGATAAATACCTTAAAAAATCGAACTATCGGTTACTACGACAATTGGTTTTAACGACCTAAAATAACCGGTCCCTTCGATGTCGTTATAACCGGTTTCTACTGTATTATCATAGCATCTGCTTTACATTGTTTCAAATTTAACGATTCTTTATTTTATAACTTTTGTGTTGTATTTCTTATCATTAGCAAGTGCCCATCAGTGGATACCGGGTGTCAATTACTGGATTAACTTATCAGTAACATGAGTTCATGAGAATTACAAAAAAATAAGCCTATATAAATCCCAAAAAGCTTTTAAAGTAGCTAAGACCGATGCCAGTACCTTATATTTTATTTAGATTTATATTAATTGCCTATTTTTTTTTGATTAAAATTACTTCCTACGATATAATTTATTTCATGTATGTTACTTATCATATTTTCAAAAGAAAGAGTCACACCTTGACCTAATTAGTTAAAATAAAGCACAGTAATACATACATCAAAATCAAAACATTTTTTCTGTTGAAATTCCACGATTAGTTTATCAATAATTAACCTATAACATAACTCAAATTGATCATTAGTAATTATACTGCAGACGTTATCGTCGTTTAACAAAAAGAAACCATCTGCATTACATTTAGGATTATTTTTCATTGTCCAAAGCTATCTTGATAAGCTGCATATTCATGTACGTGAAAATTAACAATGTTGGAGAGTAAAATATTATATTTTCACATGTCAAAAATCATTCTTGAAAATGAAAAATTTACTACATGAACGCTTTTTTTCACGTTCGTGTTTGATTGCATAATTATTTAATCAGAGGTACTAAAACTATATAAATTTACCTATAGCTTTAATAAAGATTACATTAATAAATAAATAAAAACTTTTTTTAAAACTTGGGAAAAATTGTAGATCTGCAGAGATCTACTTAGATCTCGACAGATCTCCATTTTGAGACATCATATTTTTCACTGGTTTTTGATCTGTGGAGACTTGCAAAAATCTACAATTACCTACAAAGATCTAAAAGGATCTACAAAGATCTCTAAAGATCGTTGTAGATGGTGATAGAGATTAAAACGTCGAAAATTCATGAATTTTTAACGTTGCAATAATCTTCAGAGATCTTTGTAGATCGTTGTAGATCTTTGCAAGTCTCCATAGATCAAAAACCAGTCGCAAAATGTAGATCTGTCGATATCGGAATAGATTTCTGCAGATCTACAATATTTTCCCGGGTTAATAAAAATAAGTTGCAGCTTGGATCACAATTTTTAAAATATTTGATTGCTTCTTTCTACATTTTACCCCAATAAAAACATTTAAATTTGGAATGAGTAATCAAAATCAAGTATTTAAAAATAATTATAATGGGTCATTCTTAGTCAACTCTATCAGAGAAAAACGCTACTTTTACGGATTTTCATAATTTTCACATATGTTGTTAAACTTTCTCAAATAATATAACTTTCATTCATCATTTCGCAAAATTTTCAGTTTTTTGAAAATGACGCGTATTTTAAGTTTTGCAGACACGACGCATATGCATTTAAACAATAATTTTTATCTCCTGATGTACTTATCGTAGCGAATTGATTTTTTTTTAGTTTTGTTCACAAAAGAACGATCTTTTTGGACATTTTGTCCGTTTTTAAGTAAAAAATTTTTTTTGAATATTTTTTGTACAATTAAATTTTTTTTTTGAAATTTGAACCTGAGGTCAGCTTTTTAAAAATCTGAAAAAAATCAGAAATATTGCTTATAGTATTCTCTATCATCCCTGCAAATTTTATGCTGGACATATTTATAACGGCTTCAAAAAAAAAAATTTAAGGTTGTTGTATATAGGTTACGCGCACTATACATTGATTTGTCGTAATGAATTCGGGTGAAAATGTTTAAATCAATGTTGTTTGTGTGTAATCTATGGAATTAATAAATTGATTTCGAAATAAAGTGATCATACAGGGTGTTTAAAACTGTTTGTTTTATGTACTCATTAAGATATATATGTTTAGTATAAATGTACATTTCTACTTATTTTTTGATAAGAAAATTAATAATTCTTGTGTAATTTCTCACTAATATAGTCGTTAAAATCTCATATATTACCTCTAGTATTATATATATTAATTATATTATATGTGGTCACTTGAAAATCTGCTTAAATAGAATCCTAAATTTTATTAAAAATTATTTCACCATTAAATATATTGGAATGATACAAAAAACTATCATTTAATCATCCACCAATACCTTTTGGTATTATAAATTTAGTATTAACAATTTCTATATTCTTATTAAGAATATATAGAATATTTTTTACAATTGATTTTAATGTGACTAATATACAGGGTCCTCCAATAGTGCGTCCGGCATTCCTAGCGCACTTCCCGTAAGAGATAGAAAAAAAAGTTTGGTACATAATATTATTGGTTTGAAAAGATCAACGTTGTAAAATTATTTTCAATAATACAGGGTGTTCCATTTTTGCGCTGTAACAAAAACAAACATTTTTTTAAATGGAACCCCCTATAACTTTTTCAGTATTCCGATGTCATATTTTAATCTCCACATTATCATCTATTCATTTTTTGATTTATTGACAGTGTTGCCAAGTTATAATTTTTTTTCCGAAAAATAGTCCATAAACAGGGTCAACTTTAAAAAATCGTAGCGACCTCGTTTTTTTTGAAGCGATTGATTTTTTTAACAATAATATTAGTCATGATAAAGAGTAACATTTTGATAATAACCAATTTGAATTTAATTATACAGGGTGTCCATAAAAAAATGTCAAAATTTTCAAACTTAAAAATGATAAAACTCATTTTTTTCAAATGTGACTACCCTTTTTTTATTTCGCTATTCGATGGTGGGCTTCCTCCTTTTCAATTTGTATAGGGGATGTCCTATGTGTAAACCCCATAGTTTCTCAGATATTCAATACTTTTAATAAAATTAACCTTTTTATTACACTTTTATGCACTGAAGTAGGCCGTGCTGATGAAAAACAAATGACAAAATGTAGTACTTAAGTATCAATGTAATATTTGATTAAAATTAATAGTTAAAACGGATAATACTTATGTAATAAAATTATTTCTTTTATTTAAAAAAATTATGAAAAGTTACAAAATCGAAAAAACATAATAGATAAAAGTTCAAAATAAATGTTCTAAATGTCTTCTATTTTCATCCAGGCTCAAATCATGGCTCAAATCAATTTGCCGGCATGTGTTTTTCATCAGCACGGCCTACTTCGGTGTATTAAAGTGTAATAAAAAGGTTAATTTTATTAAAAGTATTGAATATCTGAGAAACTATGGGGTTTACACATAGGACATTCCCTATACAAATTGAAAAGGAGGAAGCCCACCATCGAATAGCGAAATAAAAAAAGGGTAGTCACATTTGAAAAAAATGAGTTTTATCATTTGTAAGTTTGAAAATTTTGACATTTTTTTATGGACACCCTGTATAATTAAATTCATATTGGTTATTATCAAAATGTTACTCTTTATCATGCCTAATATTATTGTTAAAAAATCAATCGCTTCAAAAAAAATGAGGTCGCTACGATTTTTTAAAGTTGACCCTGTTTATGGACTATTTTTCGGAAAAAAAATTATAATTTGGCAACACTGTCACTAAATCAAAAAATGAATAGATGATAATGTGGAGATTAAAATATGACATCGTAATACTGAAAAAGTTATAGGGGGTTCCATTTAAAAAAATGTTTGTTTTTGTTACAGCGCAAAAATGGAACACCCTGTATTATTGAAAATAATTTTACGATGTTGATCTTTTCAAACCAATAATATTATGTACCAAACTTTTTTTTCTATCTCCTACGGGAAGTGCGCTAGGAATGCCGGACGCACTATTGGAGGACCCTGTATAATATTGAGTGCTAATATAAAACCTTAGAGATGTTTGTCTTTGATTTTAGAAACTTCGTCCAAAATCTAATTAAAAATTAGGGTATTCATATTTTTTAATTAAAATATTTATAAAAGTCGTTTTTATAGTAACCAATGTAACCATCTTGCAGTATTATATGTAATAAACAATACTAGAGGTAATATATGAGATTTTAACGACTATATTAGTGAGAAATTACACAAGAATTATTAATTTTCTTATCAAAAAATAAGTAGAAATGTACATTTATACTAAACATATATATCTTAATGAGTACATAAAACAAACAGTTTTAAACACCCTGTATGATCACTTTATTTCGAAATCAATTTATTAATTCCATAGATTACACACAAACAACATTGATTTAAACATTTTCACCCGAATTCATTACGACAAATCAATGTATAGTGCGCGTAACCTATATACAACAACCTTAATTTTTTTTTTTTGAAGCCGTTATAAATATGTCCAGCATAAAATTTGCAGGGATGATAGAGAATACTATAAGCAATATTTCTGATTTTTTTCAGATTTTTAAAAAGCTGACCTCAAGTTCAAATTTCAAAAAAAAAATTTAATTGTACAAAAAATATTCAAAAAAATTTTTTTACTTAAAAACGGACAAAATGTCCAAAAAGATCGTTCTTTTGTGAACAAAACTAAAAAAAAATCAATTCGCTACGATAAGTACATCAGGAGATAAAAATTATTGTTTAAATGCATATGCGTCGTGTCTGCAAAACTTAAAATACGCGTCATTTTCAAAAAACTGAAAATTTTGCGAAATGATGAATGAAAGTTATATTATTTGAGAAAGTTTAACAACATATGTGAAAATTATGAAAATCCGTAAAAGTAGCGTTTTTCTCTGATAGAGTTGACTAAGAATGACCCTAATATTAGAAAAAATGGACAATCATAGCAAAGTGGTCAATTAATATTTTGTCTTATTAATTTAAAAATAAATAGGTTTCCATTTAAAAAAATGAAGTTGACCCCAAAATGACCTTAAAACCTCCACTCAAAGTCAAAAATTTTACCTCCGTTGGTTTTCCCCCTTCGAACCCTGAAACTTTTGTACCAAACATTATCCCTGAAAAACCTTAATTTTCGAGATATTTGCTTGTCTCAATTTAAATAGACCACCCGGTATATTGCCAGATAGCAATAAAATCTCTAGTTATAAGTTGCTAGTTGCTATATTGCTATATTGCTCCGGTGTGAGAGCCCACTAAGCGATACCTGTTTCACAAATATTGCCTCAAATGAATATGCATGTTTCATATAATTAGTACTAGTATTTGAGTTTTCTTTGAATTTCCTCTTTTGTATTTGAAATAAAGGTATGATCTGCATTACATATTTCGATTATTTTTCAACGTCTTCCGCCATCATGATAAACCCAAGCACAAATACCCTGGTAATATTCATGAGTAAAAAATTACATTTTTACATGTCAAAAATAATTTCACCACCAAGCAGTAGAAATTGGAACAGAACAGAACAATTCTTACATTCAGTCGCGTCTTGTTATATTCGAGAACAGTGGAGTCTAGATTTTAAAAGAAAACTTGCTGAACAATAAAAATAGCTTCCTTTTAAGGTAGTTGGTCCATCATAATGTGATCACATTAGGCCATGAGTACATATTTTTAATTTAGAGAAATGATCATGGCAACGCTGTACATTATCTAATATTAACTACTTGTCAAATGATTATATTTTATCATCTAAACTACCACAGAATATATTAATAATTAATGAAATCGATTATAATTCCTTTCAATCCACTTATCATATTTTGTAAAAAATTATTTCATTATTTCGTGTATTTTTTACTATAATCAAATGAATACGTTGTTGCCACATTGTCAACAATACTGTAATTTATGTGATGGTTTGGTAGTTAAATCTGGTTAAATCTTAATAACGGGATGGTCAATAATTCCAATTTTTTGTGTACTGTTTTCTTTCATATAAATATACAACATGTCAGTTTTTTATGAAAATCTGACGCTACGTTTAAATTTTATCTAATAAAACGTTACGTTAGTGTACGGTTAGTCCATATAAGCTGTGTTAAAAATATAAACTTTGAGATCGTTTTTCATGACTTTGAGATGGTCAATTTTAATAAAAATGGGCTATTTTTCAGATATTAATCTAGGGAATATTCCTGTGCAATTTAAACAAAATCTGACGAAAACATGTTTACGGACCAACTACCTTAACAATAAATAATATAAATAAAAAAATATCAGTTACCATAGATACTCCATTAAAAAGTTTTTACAATTAATAAAAACTATTTCAAAAATAGTAGGTCTTGGATCGTTGTATGGCAGTTCATTTAAAATCCAAAGCATGCTATGTTCTGTAATTTATTAATTATTTGTATAAACTTCTCAGTAAAAAAACTATATTTTTATTGCTCGTGAGTAGATCATTTTTCATCTCTTACGTGCATTTTGTATACATATTTTCAAAGTTTTATACCGTTATATGAAAGAATATTAAACTTTTATCATCTTTATAGTACTTTAGTTTTTAACGACCATTGTTTATGATAAATAGATAGAGAAATAAAAATTTTAATTGCATTTTTGAATTAATAAAAAATAAAGACAGTATGAAGTAAATATATTAGGTATTTTATACATTTCCCCATACTAGCTGCGACATTGTATTTACTACGAGGTGTGATTGGAAGGGGCATTATGTCCGGTAGACATGCCACGGACGCATTTGTATCAACACCGTGAAATTTAGGCAAATCTTTTCAAACCAGCGCACGCGAATGTATATTCTCTTGAACAAAAAACTAAACATGAAAAATCACTCTGATCGTATACAAAAGTCTAGTTCATAACGTCTTTGGTCTATGAATACATAGTACTTTATTATGTGCATGCACTGTTAACCCTTTGGCCGCACATAAATTATTGTTAGATATATTTTTATACATGGAAAAATATTTATGATAGTATTTTTAAATAAATTTATTACTACAATGGTGGCAGTTAAAACATGGAAATAGTACCTAATTTATAAACTAATAAAAACTATTTTTGGGTATATTTTTTTTGGGGGGGGGGGTCAATCCCTCACGAAGAATTTCTGGACGAATCTATAAACACGTGTTTGGACACTCAATTTTTTGCGCTTTTTTAATACAAAACTGCAAAAAATGGTTGATAAAAAATCTTGCAACTTTTGTAATATAATCCTGACATAACTAAAATACAGCATTTACAATTTTCCGTGTTAAGGGTAATTTTTTAATTATATGCCTGAAAGGTCAGGTTTACTCAAGTTGAAAGTATTGACGCACAGTGTCTTTCAGGACAATGAGAAATTGTTTTTTTTTTTATTATTTTGAATACGAGTAAAAATATTCTTTTCGCTACTTTAGGGATTTTTATTAACTGAAATCATAGGTGTACAAAGACTTTTGCACTACAATGTATTACTTCCAAATTTGAAACAAAATAAAATAATACAATAAATAAATTCATATTTTTTTTTATTTTGACCCACTCTAATTCCCATATTAAAAATTAGTCACGCTAGTTCCGAATCATCCTGTATATTTATCACATTTTTATCTTAAAAAAACATTCGACACTCTTTATAACCACATTTATGACTCAAAAGAGAAAAAATTCGAAAAAAAATGTAAACGATAGTTTCAGTATTTTATAGTAAAACACGTAAATATTAAAAATAAGTTAAAAAAATTCAAAATGTTTCTTGTAAAATTCACACTAATTACATTCTCCACATCTACAGCAACTATAATAGCAAATGGATGCATAAAAAGAGTCGCGTTGTTATTTAGTAAAAACACGTTGACATAAACAAAAGCCTAATGAAGAAAGGTGCACCTAAAACGGCCCCTTAGAGCTCGTACAATTTTTGACGTTATTATTTCATATTCCCAGCGGGTAAGCTCATTATGTCGTTACCGCACAACAAAAAGGCCGTTTCCAGTCTTTCTTTGATACCACTAGATGGCGACACTTATACCAGAGATTTAATGACGTTTCAGATCGCCATTAAAAAAGTCGAAAACTATTATCAGACCTTGTTTCATTATAACAGGTAGTGGACGGACTTCTTGCACTCAAATATCTCGTCATTAATGTCATTATTTTTTGGAACAAAAACAAAAAGGGTCATAATTATGCTTCCAGGTAGATAATGATAAATCTTAATATACAAATAATAACTGTACTTTTCAATTTGGTTTGGAATGACATTATTATAAATTATATTTCTTGTTAGGTTGGTACGTTATTAGCATTTTCTTTTGTATAATAATACATGATTGGCTATTACAATACGTATATGGTATATGTATTCTGTTTTGTACAACTTCATTATGCTTAAATTTAAATATATATACAATAGAACATGTTATACCCAAATGTTGATCATTTATTATATTAAATATATATACAGCTTCCTGACAGATTTTATCATAGTTTATTTGGCAACAATTATACAGGGCAGTACTTTTTTGAAAAAAAGTTCGCAAAGTTTTTTTTGCTTTCGTAAAACAAATAAATAGAAATTTGGAGGGCCTCTGAGGATCAGAATATTTTTTTTCGATCAAATCTAACTAATGGGTTTTGTACATCAGACTTTTTTCTTCAATTTGCTTCCATTTGTAACGAAGTATAATGATTTTTGACTGAGTTATTTGCAATCGACGCAAAACTAATATTTTTATAGGAAACATATTTGAAAATCTGCATGTATTTTCTTCATAACTAGATTAAAAATGACCGTACAGTGATACAAAAAAATAAAATTATGATTTTTAAAAGTTATTCAATAGAATTTATTGTGGTTCTCAAAATTGATATCAATTTTCTAATTTAGGGAGTCAGTGAGATTTTTTGATTAATTAATTTTTATTATATAAAAAATATATATTTCTGTATTCTGAGTATATATAAGTCCTTTTTTATAGGGCTGTTTTATCAATATAGTACACTGGTAGAAAGGATTTCTCAAACCAAGTAAACCTTGTTTTGTATATAACGAAAAAAATATTTTCTTAAGATAAACAATAATCTCTTAAACCAACTATAGTATTCTTGAACGAAGGAATAACGTAGTTGGATTAAGAGTATGTTTCTTATATTAAGAAAATATTGTTTTCTTTATATACAAAACAAGGTTTTCTTGATCCAATACAGTTTTTTTTCTGTGTATATACAATATAACGACATCGAAGGGACGGGTCATTTTAGTCGTAAAAAGCGGATAGTCGTAATAACCGGTAAAAATACAATTGTATGGGATTCACTTGGACTTTTATTTTGAGTCGTTAAAACCGATATGTCGTATAACCGATGTCGTTATAACCGTTTTCTACTGTATTTGTTAAAATACAACTATTTACAAAACTAACGCCCAGTATTATCAAGTTTAACTAAATGCTCCTTTAACTAACTGTCATATTATCAACAGATCCAGGCATAATACATATAATTAAATAGATTTTAAATTATCTGCAGTATTTCTTTACAACATATTATATTATGTTCATTTTTTATTGAAAGCTTAAATATTGATTTAAATCATGTTTGTAATACACCAAATTTACTTTAAAGGAGCATTTAGTGCTAAAGAAGCTTTAAATTGGTTGTTGATACCGGGCATAAATCTATTTAATTTAATTTTTACTTCCATGTTCGAAGAAATGGAAGTATTGTAATACCGTCAAAAAATCGTGTCCGAGATAAGAGCAAAAACGTAATGAAAAGTTAATTTCCGTATGGCGGCTGTGCGTGTGTGTGTGTGTCTGTGTGTGTGTCTGAATGTAGAATTTTCTTCCGTGTACGATAACTATTGTAGATATGCACCGATTTGAATTATTTTTGGGGAAAATGTTTGCCTCAGTGAGTACTCTAGACCTATTGATTTTGGTGCTAATCGGATTAGGGGTTTCCGAAATATTCGAAATTTTGTACCTATTATCGTCTTAAATGTGAGTATTATCTCGCCAATTTTGATAAGACTTGGTACACTTGTAGTTCAAACCAATCTAAGGGGCACTTATTTCATAAACGTACCGAAATAGCTACTGAAGAGGTGAAAAACACCCTCAAAATTTTAATTTTAAATATTAATAAATTCATGTTGCCATGGAAACAAGCGCAGCTAGATTCAAATGTCAGATAATTTATTATTCTACAAAATTGTGTACATCTGACATTAGAATATTAGAAAACCAATATTTATAATACAAATGTAAGTTTTATATTAAAAATTATTGTAAAAGATATTATATATAGAACATGGAAGTCATGTATGGTTCTCCATACCGATATTTTATTTTTACTGAATAAACGTATTTTTAAGAACATACGTAAATGTAATATCGTGAATAAAAAAGTAAACTGGTTGGTAAACACAAACAGTAACATTATTTTGTACAAGCCCATTGCGTTAGATGGTTCTTAACAACGTCGCAAATAAGGTAGGCATTTCCAGCCAATTAAATCGATGATTTCCAGCGGTAAATCTTACAACAAATGTTGTTAAATTCACGTCGGGGTAGAATTAAGGGCACAATGTACTCAAGCTCATTATATTAGGCACCACTTTGTGGCTGATGCTCGTGGCGCTAGCGTCGCCGTCTAAAACTCTAAACGACGTTAACCGTAACACTCGATTGAATTTAAGGGAAGGCCGACTTTTTAAGTCCCCATTAAATCGCTTTCAGACTGACGGTCTTAGATAATTGCAACCCCTTGGGATGTTTTGTACGAGATAACACTGAGGATTTTTTACGTCAGTCTTTGTTAAAGTGTTATTCATTTTCTTCACTTGTCAGTCAAAATTTTACAAGATGTTTATACAGTGAAAAAAATACATCACACAAATTAATATATTCCAAGAATTTCGTTTTTGACAAAACTTAAAAAAAAATATTGTAAATTGTGCGTATGTATAATATAGATACTTCCTCAAATAATCTTTTTCTATTTAAATAAAAAAAATCTCGCCAAAATGCGCATTCAAAGTCACGTGGTATGCCCTGTGACGTAACTGTTTACAAAACAAACAAATCAACCAATAGGGATCGAGTATTCTGACGTTTTTAGTAAGTAACTACAGTTCTGCTAGACGCGTTTGCGATCACGTGACAAATAGGTTAAATATTACATTTTAAAATTAGGTATTATTATTAAAATAGTGACTTATTTCACGTAAAAAACACTTGATTGTAAATTTTTTAGTCTTTATTATTAATAGTGTCAATTAATATCACTTTCAAATCTTAAGCCTATTTTACATATAAGGCCTATTTCACACATATACGGTTTCATTCGGTTCGGTTCGTTTTCGGTCGGTGCCGACAAGTGTGAAACGGTGATTCAGTTTGTATTCGGTACCTAATAGAAACCGTACAGAACCGAATACTCCCTCCATACGAACAGATTTCATCAGGTTTCTATTAGTGTGCAGGGAACAGAAAGCAATCAACGCGTTCACACACACTCGGTTTAGTTTCGGTTTTAACCTGATAGCGAGTGTTCTTTTTTTTAAGTTTTGTCGCGGATTTTCTAATAAAATGAGCGGTTTTCCAGATGTTGATGTGGATCGTCTTCTTCTAGCTTCGGGAAAATAGTGTAGAATGTTCCAAATTCCTGCTGTAAAGTGATGAGAGGGTGCTCCCAATGAATTCTAGTATTCCTCCTTCGTTTTTTAATTTTTTTACAGAGAAATAACATGGCAACAACTTGCTTTCTCTCCATGATAACTACTGAGTTTACGGAAAAAAATAAAACCTAATATAACCGTATTAGAACCGTGTATGTGTGAAAGAGGTTGATTCGTTTTCGGCTAAAACCGAAAACGAACCGAACCGAATGGAACCGCGTATGTGTGAAACAAGGCTAACGAGCACCCGACCGAGAGAGTAATTTAGAAAATGACCAAAATATCAGTTGTCATTTTATCAAAATAGAGTCCAAAGTAAAAGTATAAATTTCTATACAAAAACAATTAGCAAATAACAATAATTAAGTATTATTCTCTATCCTAAAGTCGTTTAAAATAATTAGATATATTCAAATCATTGAACTGTCTGAAATATAATGACATTTAGTACATAATCTCGTATATGAAATTCTTTTAAACTCGAAATGAGTTTATTACAACACATTTCTAAAGCGCGACGTATAATTATAGTAAAGAAGTTCCGTTGCTTGAAAGCGCTTCCATTAAAAAATTATTTAGTTTATTTTTAGAAATTAATTACATTAAAACGATAAGCATTATACCGGGGTATATCAGATCGTCTAGATTTTTTCCTTCGTCTGATGGCAAAAAAATGGTGGATGCTTTTTTTATAAAGATTGTGTACAGTACAGAAATGTACAAAAATGCAGTAGAAGGGTATTTATTTTCAATAATAGAACATTATAGAATTTTATTCTGTTGAAAAAATTAAGTTAAAAAATACGAAAGTGTGTCTCTCTGTTTATAACCTTTTCATGGCTGAACCGCTGAACCGATCTTGATGAAATTTTGTAGAGAGATAGCTTGCATTATGTAGAAGGACATAAGTTACTTTGCACCCCGAAAATTTATTAGATAAAAAAATGTGGATGTGACATTTGTACGTGCGATTGTTTTTATCGACTTCATAACAGAAATCTGCATTACCTAGCCTTCTTCTACTTCTTCTTTTCCTGACACAAACGAAGTTGCTAGTGATAATGTAAAAATATTATAAATGCGAAAGAAATTACCCAGAATTTGTATAGATCTGCAGAGATCTACTCAGATCTTGACAGATCTGCATTTTGAGACACTGGTTTTTGATCTGTGGAGACTTGCAAAGATCTACAAAGGTCTACAAAGATCTAAAATGATCTACAAAGATCTCTGAAGATCATTGTAAAGTTGAAAATTCAACTTTCAAACGTTTTTATCTCTATCACGATCTACATAGATCTTTAGAGATCTTTGTAGATCTTAGTAAGTCTCCATAGATCAAAAACCAGTGAAAAATATAATGTTGTCTCAAAATGCAGATCTATCGAGATCTGAATAGATTTTTTCCGGGTATGTATGTTTATAACATTTTCACGACTAAACTGCTGAACCGATTTTGATGAAATTTGGCAGGGAGATAGCTTGCACCCTAAGGAAGGATATAATGTATCCCGAAAAATTAATTAGATAAAAAAATACAAATTTTACACGGATGAAGTCGCGGGTAAATTCTAGTCTATTATAAATAATGTTGCATCATTGAAAAAAAGATGTTGATAATTATGGTGAAAGAAGTAAATTAACACATTTAACTATGAAAACTTAAAAAAAAAACTAGTTAGTATATAAATGTATATATAAAACTAAAAATTCATTCAGTAGATTATACATAGAAGATATGCATGTACTTCAAACGTAGAGAATGATTTTGAAAAACCTTATAAGAGCATAATTTTCAAATACGATATAATCTCTAATGATGTCCATTTGAGGTTATGTTAAACATAATGGCATCGTTTCTCTCTCCCTCTTACATTCTTTTATCTCTTTCTCTCGTGTCTCGCAGCTAACTTTAATGGTTTAAAACTTGTACTTAAAAAATATTCCATATGCATCCATGTATAATTATTTACGCCACTAAAAGTAAACATATATAATTAATTTTTTTCTGGTTTCGTTTTTGTAGAATACATACAGAAAAAATGGATTAATTTATGTTTTTTTTTAAAGAATATTTAACGCTATATTAATAATAATTACTGTTGTAATTATCTTTAAGAGTGTTTAACATGTATGTACATTTATTAAAATCAGATGAGAAAAAAAATGTATGTACACTTTTCTAGCTGGACAAATATTGAAATTCTAAAACACAAAATATATAGATCTTATATTTAAAAGTTAGAATATTATGGATATCAGAAATGAGCTTATTGAATTTTACAAATAGACTATTTCTAAGAATGGGGTTGGTCTGAGAACTTTGTTGTACAAACAGTAATCTGTACAATGCAAACTTTAAGATGTGGTTTAATTTTCTGTAGAATGCATATTCAAATTTATCGATAAATGTACTTCGGTTATTAGTTACCTATTTGAATGAAAAGCTAGCAAATTTGTTAGTTAGCTAGCAAACACTTTTAAATGATGTATCAAACTTATATGACAGTTCTCTTTGACTTTTTAAGGCTGAACATGCTATTTTAATTGCCATAAGAATTACTATAGAGAAATTACGGTTTTGTATTTTAAGTTCAGCTCTGACCAGTATTAATAAATCATTTAGGAAAAAATACAGTGATAAACCAGATTAATTTTTCTATGTTATGACATACTTAATTTTTCAATTTTTGAAAAATGTGTGTATTTTTCTTGATATGACTCAATATAAAACAAAAATTCTTGAAAAATAAGGAGAAAAAAATATACCACGACAAATATTTGTTTAAGCTTTCTAATTTTATAATAATTTTGCAATTTTCATTTGGAAATATTGAATGTAAGACTAAAAACATAAGAACTAGTTCTATCCTTTGTAGCTTCATCTCTATTTAATTTCGAGAAGATCCCATTATTCATTCGATCGTCAATTGTCACTGAATTACTTGTATCTGTCATTTCCCCTCAGGGTTAGATTTGTGCAAATAATTTTTGTTTTCTACGGTGGCGACATCTCGTAGAATTTAGTTTCGGAAAAATCGGCAGATATTTACAGTTTTTACTTAAGGTTAGTAAATATACTTAACATATATTAGTTTTGACTTCCTAATGCATAAAAACTATCTGTCAAAAACTCCACGAAAACTGCCATATAAGATTGACACACCATTTGAGATTAGCTAGCAAATTTTGCAAGCTCCATTATGATACCAGACACAAATTAACTTTCCTATTTTAATAATAATATTTTGAAAGTTCCCTAATTTTGATATAAATTGAATCCAAACCTCAATATTATTTTTACAAGCAACATATTTCAGAATCATAAATATTGATCCAACGTGCAAACAAATCAGATGTTTAAACTGAATAGTACATAAAATATTCGTAACTGACCGAACAAACACGATCCCTAGCAACTTACAGAGTTATGAAAACACCAACTACATATAATTGTTGTAAAAACACATAGTTACAGATAGAAATCATGCGTGTAAATAGTATAGTTATATAACTGAATAAACATATGTGTGGGCCCTTTGCAAATAATGTCCAAGCTTAATGAGAAACCCCGTGATTAAAACCAGATATAATATGCTATATTACATTTGTACTTTAATTCGATCTCGTTGAGTTTGTAGAGTAAATATGGCCGTGCCTCTTGCATTATTAACATATAATTGTACGATCATAACACACATGATAATTTCTACACTAAGGGGTGACCAATGGTGTTGAATTTTCCATGATGCATCTAAATATTATTGTGTGTAAATATGGAGAGTAAATATTAGATTTACATAAAGTGCTGTGAGAATTATTCAATATATGCAAGTGTTTTAGTTAAGTGAAAGAAAATAGGAAGATGGGAATAGACAAAAAAAAAATTGAGAACCATACATGATTTCCATGTTCTATAATATCTTTTACAATAGTTTTTAATATAACAGGGTGGGCAGATTTTGTCTGGAACAAATTTCTCTGACTTTTCCCGATTTTCTAGGGGAATTTTTACCGTTTTTCCGTGTGTTTTATTTAAAATTTTGATAAAAAAATCTAAAAAAGGTTACGTTTTCTTTTAAATTTGAATAGATATAATTGTTTAAATATTTGCGAGAATTTGTGTGGTTTTTACATTTTTTTTTTAAATTCCCTGACTTCTAACCAAATTCCTTGACATTTCCCTGTATAGCAAAATTCCATAACTTTTTCCGGTTTTCCAGAAACTGACCAATAAAACCCACTTTTTTGTATTAGAAAAATTAAAATTTTGAGGGTGGTTTTCACCCTTTCAGTGGCTATTTTGGCAAGTTTTATAAAATAAGTGCCCCTTAGATTGGATTGAAGTACAAGTGTACCAAGTCTTATCAAAATTGGTGAGATAATACTTTTTAGACGATAATTGGTACAAAATTTCGAATATTTCAGAAACCCCTAATCCGATTAGCACCAAAATCAATAGGTCTGGAGTATTCATTGAGACAAACATATTCCCTAAAAATTATTTAAATCGGAGCATATTTACAGTAGTTATCGTGAACGAAAGAAAATTCTACATCCAGACACACATTTTTCGACGTTATTACAATACTTCCAACATGGAAGTAAAATGAAGTCTCACAAAAGTTTTGTTTATGTCTATGGAAATTTAGTATCAATTATTGCATTTTATCTAAATAAATGTGATTTAAATGAAAACTTATGATTCTAATTCAAGTTTTTTGGTAACTGAGTTAAATTTCTATGACAAAAAGTTTGATGCATGAAATATTACCCAAATATTTTGTTTTCGATTTGGTTAAAAACATATTTATTATATAGAAAATGGCGTGAAAAGTTGAAATTTTCAAACCGCAGGTCTCTATCTCAGAACGTTCTCGAGATATGGCCTTTCAAAGTTTTAGATTATTTTTCAAAAATTTGGAGAAAAATTTCCATAACTTTTTAACGTGTGGATGGATTTGATTTTTGTCGACGTATTTGAAATCAGTGTGTTAAAATCCACATAACGACATGTATAATATTTAACAATTCGACAAAAAAAATTGTTGTGAATAATCGACATTTAAAAAAATACATTCTTTTGAATTTTTTCTATTTTTAGGAGAGTGGAAAAGCCGTGACGCGGGGCGGTGAGAGGTATTGCTTGTGCGTAGATATTGGAAACATTGTCAATTTATTGTCAAAATAGGCCTCTATAAGGAGTTGGTAGTTTAAAACGGAGTCGTACTATACGGAATCTTTTCATATGAAACCTAATTTGAGTATGCATTTTCGTCGCTAAAAACGGTTAGCCGTTATAAACGGAGTCGTTATATCTAGATTCTACTGTATATTCATAAAAACATATATCTAAAACAGTAATTTTTGATTATTTTAGTAAATTTTATTCGTAATGCATAACATAAATTTTTCTGTTATCTATATGCAAAAATATATTTTATAAAAAGAAAGTTTAGATATTTAAAGCACACAAAATATATAATATTCTTTTGTTATTTTGTGTCGACATAAAACATGTAAATCGTCACAAAATATATATATGTATGCACATATGAATAATGTTTTCGTCTCTATTTGTACGTATACTTTGTTCCTTTATCCTACAGATAAAATATTGCAGCTTGCGTATATCGCTTTATATAAACGCGGCCAGTTCAGATAATTATTCTGTTTCGTACACATTGTCATCTGAATTCCGAGCTCAGTCTATGATTCATGTGTTTTTTGTCGTAACCGGAATTATAAGTTAATATGTTTACATTAGTAATGACATTTTTACAAAGTTTTTTGTATACATGTATATATGACGCTCATATATAGACATGTGGTGGATTTAGTCCATTCATATTTTTAGATAACTTTATACTGTATTTATCACAATAAATATGTTTTATATAAATAAATTTATAGCATTACAGGGTGGCCAGTATTTCTCTGGAACAAATTTCCCTGACTATTCCCGATTTTCCAGGAGAATTTTTACCGTGTTTCCATGTTTTTTTATTGAAAATTTTGATAAAAAACCTAAAAAAAAGTCACATGTTTTCTTTTAACTGTTAATAGATAACTGTTTAAATATTTTGCGAGAAATTTTGTGGTTTTTGCATTTTTATCAAAAATTCCCTGACTTCCAACCAAATTCCCTGACATTTCCCTGTATATAGCAAAATTCCCTGACTTTTCCCGGTTTTCCAGAAACTGGCCACCCTGCATTATCTTCAAAATGAAATTGTACTTTTTATAATATTTATAATCTATATCTATAAAATAGTTTGTCCTTAACCACTCACTCACTCATATATCAACGTACAGCCCAAACCTCTGGACCTAGAAACGTGAAATTTCGTAGGTGCCTTCCTTTTATGATGTAAGCACCCACTCAGAAAGGATTTTTCGAAATTCAACCCCTACGGGGTTAAAACAGGGTGTCAAAGTTTATATAAAAAAATATTTTTTTGTTCGCATTTAATTCAAACTTATCGAACGTATTCTACAATATAAATAATGAAACAATTATTGCAGCATTCCCCAAAATTTAACCACTAAGGTGTTGGGGGGGGGGGGGATTTGTAAAATATAATTTTTTTATTCACCGAATGAAACATGGCAATTAATATTTAATTAAAAATGAAATTTTGATATTCAAGCCCTAATTACATGGGACGGGGACGAGGATGGATTTAGATATGTTTATCTACATACCTGATTTACTTATAAAGGTAAATTCAGGCAAAATAGTCATCTATTAAAATAAAAATTTCGACATTCAACCTCTAAGGCGGGGGTAGACAGGGTCTATGTTTTTGATATGTTTATCTGCATAAATGCTTACGTTATAATGGTGGAGTCGGGCAAAATAATTTGCAATAAAAAATTTCGATATTCAACCCCTAATGGCGAGGGGGTTAGTTTTTACAATTTTAAACCAAGATCAGAGATATTTACATTTTTTATAGGTAATGAATAAAAATCAATATAAAAAATGTAATATGTCATCCCCTGTCACGTATAGAGGGTTCTAATTTGTTTCGAAGTTTACGCGAGCGAAGCCGCGGGATTCCGCTGGTATTTTTATAAATTAAATCAACTCGATGTCCAAAATAATAACAATTTCATCACTTTAAGATTAGAACAATCAAAAGTTTCGATTTCAGCATGAACAAATTTTCAGAATCAACTATTCAGGTTTATGTAATACATAAGTACCCATATTCCTTAATTATGGTCCTTAAAAACAGTCGATGACATTATTGTGAGATAATATTACCTGTAATACCGGGGATCGATATTTTTAATAGTACATAATTCTATATGATAATATACCGATCAGAAAATTTATACGTAAACCTAATTACATTCCAACACGATATACAGTGGCCCTGTTTAATAAACAATCTGGGTAAAAGAGCTTGATTTAAAATATATCTAACCAAAAATAATTAAGGGGGAAAGCAACTGTGACGGAAAAAAATCGACCAAAAATTTTAATGGAGCCATTTTTTGGTCGTCACATCGAGGTTCATAACTTTGTAAATTTTTAATATTTTTCAATAAAAATTGGTTGAATATATACTTAATAAAATGTCCTTTACTCGATCATAAATTAATTAGTTATATTTGTGAAAGAAAACACTTTTTGACCTGTCACAGTGGTTTTCGTCTTTAACAATGAATATCGGACATTACATGAATTTTTTTGTATTTTAGAAATAGACTATATGCAAGTAAAAGCAAATTTCGCAAGTGATGTGTTTTTCGTTCGGTCTGAGAACTTTGTTGTGTGTAAACACAAACATTAACTGTACATGCAAACTTCAAGAGGTTGTGGTTTATTGTTATGTAATTTAAGTAGAATGCATTTTCTTATGTTTAATGTGGTTTTCAGTTACCAATTTAAATGTAAAGAACAGATTTCCATAAATTCTCCAGACTTTTGATACTGACGTATGTATATTAATTTGTATTTCCTTCTATACAGGGTGAGTCATATCAGGTGGAACAAACTTGAACAGTTAATTGAGAAAAATATTTTAAGAAAAAAAGTTCAAATAAATCTTTTCAAGTCGAAAATTCGTATCGAGTTTAAACTTTGTATGTAGTAAGAGGATGTCAAGATAAGTAAGATAAAAATTATCTTAGGTGCGGTAAAACACCCCTATTAAAATGTGGAAAATAATCATATTTTTCAAATAATTCTGAAACTAATGAAAATTTAAAAAAATCTACAATACAAAATTTTCATGATTTTTATGCTCTTTCAAATGGCGATAGTTAAAATTCGAAAAAATGAAACCGTTAACACCCCCTTAAACCGTTTTACTGCAGCTAAGATAATTTTTTTGTTAGTTATCTTGACCTCCTCTAACTATATACAAAGTTTAAACTCGATACGAATTTTCGACTTGAAAAGGTTCCCTTGTTTAAGTTTGTTCCACCTGATATGACTCACCCTGTATAGTCGTTTATAAATTTATATTTTGTGTAAAAGCCACTAATATTTATTTCTATGTACACAAAAAACCGTTACTATACTACAACGCAATGACTTATCTTTTTACCCCATTAAAATTAAACTTGAGGCCACTGTATGATATAATCGCACGATAGTGTTATCTTGAACTAACAGTCTAAATTCTAAATACAAGCCAGCTGTTGATGATTTTTTTCTCATAGTTATTGACTTATAAAAAAAAACTGTGATCGATATTGAACGCCACTGTATAGGGAACATGCGCGCCAACTGTAAATTTTGTCGTTGAATTTGTCTACTGTCGCTGACGGATTATTTGTAATGAAGCGATGTGTGCGAAAAAATCCACAATTTTTCATTTCGCTTAAACGCGTGTGTCAAGGAAGAAAAACATTCAGTGTTTTGCAACGGGAATTTATCAGACGTTGTCTAGTATAAATATTTTTACTGAAAATATTATAACCAAAGCATTCATTCTATTTTCTGTACTACTAAAAAAACGTTATAAAATAAAGAGTAATAACATTTAAAACAATGTAAAGCATTTATATAAGAAAATACACTTTTCTTGATAGTTTGCCGAACCGCGATAATTATTTGTCCATTATTTTTAAACAAAATGATCAATTATCATCAAATACGCTTGTAAAAATAGTAAGTAGTAAAATTCGTCAATAGAATTTGTTTTTATCTCAACTCGAAGGTTGTTAAAACTTAATGTGAGTTTGTCATAAATATTGTGTTTTTTGTTTACCTTTAAACCGTTATATATTTCTTAATTTTCAAGTTTTTGTAATTTTACTGATACCAACGTAAAGAGAATTTATTTATGATTCGAAAAATATAAATTGATGGATCACAACAATAACAGCGCAAATAATAAAAAGGAATTGAGACAAAAATTGAATTATAATGCTTCGCACATAACAAGTCAGATTGTAACGGCCGTATCTCGGTCATTTTTTATTGTATTGGAATAAAATAAATAACAAATTAAAGGTATAAGAAAGAGCTACAAAAAACACCTGACATATTTTTCAATAAAATAAGCCATCTTGATCTTATTTATGAAAAAACACCTTTTCACTCCTTTCACCCCCTACCAAACTACCCCTACACCCTTTAGTTTCTTAAAGTTTATGTATAAAACAACGTATGTGCCAAATTTCGTTTTTGGTTCAAAAAATCTATTTTTACTGTATTAATAGATTTATATCCAGAAATGGAAGTAATCAAATATCAATAAATATTTCTAATTTAGTACATTTAAGTTAAAATTGTTCAGATTGGGGTGTCTAATTTTAAAATTACTCAATTTTAACTCAACTAAAACATTTTTTGCTGATGTAATCTTATAAAATATTCGAATGAAATTACGAATAAAGTAGTTTTAGTCTTCAGTTTGAAGAAAACAAATAAATTATAGAACAGTTCATTAAAAAATACTATGCAATCTAATATATAAATAATTTATAACTTTCAAAATTTCACGAAAGTGAGAAAAATAGATTTAGTGTTCAAGAGAGAGTAATTTTTCGTGAAAAAAAAACTTTTGAATCACTTAATGTTCTTTCAAAACTTTTTGGTTAGCTACAATCTGATTTTCAGCAAAAATATTTGATATTAAATTCCAAAAAAATGTAATAATTTTCATCTAAATCTGAGACAAATAACATATTTTTTACCTACATTTTTTTATGTTTGAATAGGTCAATTATTAGATTTTTTTTCAATATTCAGCAATAAAATTTCTATTTATTTATACAGGGTCGTCCAATAATGCGTCCGGCATTGTTTTACGCCCAAACTATTGAAGATAGAGTTTTAGAGTAAAAAATTTACTACATATATCGACCCTAAAGAAAATATTTTCAGCCCCCTAAAACCGCTCCTTGGGGGGTAGATTGAGGGGTACGTGCCCCTTTGTCAGCAAAATCAAATGGAATAGTATATCAAAAAGTATCTACATATTTGTAAAGATCATAAAAAATAAGAAACTTTTATAAAACAAAAAATTTTATACATTCAAATACTTTCAATTGTTTAAAAAATATGGCGACTTGTTCGCAAATTTTAGGGTTTTACTAAAAGTGCTCTAATTTCGCTAAATATTAATGGAATTTTATTATTTTTTTTAATTCAGAAAGATGAAATAATGAACTTTGTAAAGATGTATGATTATTTGAGATTTTAATAGTTTAAAGTGTCATACTCGACATACCAAAAATGAAAAGTTCAATTAGGGATAGTTCAAAAATTTTAAATGCAATGGTCATATTAATTAGTACTTTTTCTAAAAATAGATATGTAAATAAACAACTTTTGTTAAGAAAATTTAAAATTTTTAACAATTAAATATGATTTTAGTGTTCTCATTTGAAATTATTTTTTAATTGGTTTCATATTCTCTAATCACCAATGCCCCAAAGTTAATTGTTCACTACAAAGATTTGTAGATCATTTATGACTTTTTTTTATAGATATATTTATTTATAACTTCCTAAGCACGTGGATTTAATGTCGCCTTCTCTAATAAAATAAACCGTTACAATTAGATAGAACCTGTAGATGTAAAACTAGTATGTAAAGTGGCAAATTAACGTTTATTTTAGTCACAAATATTTTATTAAGCTCTAAAGTTTTCGTATAAGATACATTTTATTATGTTAGAATGTTGCTATGTATTTTAAAACATTTATAGGGACGTTAATATTTTACAGGTTTGTTTACTTTTATTATATTAATAAATTTAAACGTGGTAAATATAAAATGTTTAATTCTAAATAAACATTTCAAATATTTCAATTCAAAATACTTCTAAGACAGCGTGGGGAATATAAATTTAATCTGTAATACATAATTGTTTTTATTTATAACTAACAATTTACGCAGCGCATGCGAAGATACCTTTCCGAAGATTGTTTATTTTTGACTAAATGAAATTTATACAAATTATATACCAAAATCTTCCTAGTGAAATACTCTATCCATTAGCGAAAACTAGAATAAGATCCGTTCAGTAGTTATTGAGAAAATCGAGTACATATAGATTAGGGTGGCTTTATTTTCGAATTTCTTTAAGGTTACCCCTCAAATTTCTTAAAGGTTAGAAAAAAATACAGAATTTTAAAGTGATTGGATATTATTAACACGTGTCACCGAGCGATCGAATATTAACACGTCAAATGTATTTGATTTTTTCAGTTTTTCTTTAAACAGCTGTATCTTTGTGAAAATTGAATGGATTTTGATGTTTCAAAACGCATCTTAAAGCTGGCACTTTGTAGTTTTTGTACCTTTGATTCGATTTTTTTATCGCTTCCCATTACTCCTTGAGAGATTTCAGAAAAGTGAAAGAAGCCTAAAAACTAATAATTCAAAAATGGCGTTCCAAACTTATACAGTAGTTTGAAAAAATTATTTTGAGCAAAAAACTTTATTCAAACATGTCTCCGAATTTTTTAGTAAGAGCATTACAACCCCCTAAAAAAAATTTTTTTTGGCAAAATCTTCGGGAGGCTATAACTCTCTTACGAAAAATTTTCGGACAAATGTTTAAATAAAGTTTTTTGCTCAAAATAATTCCTTCAACCTACTGTTGAAGTTTGGCACGACAATTATAAATTATCCTAAATTATTAAATTTTAGGCTTCTTTTACTTTTTCTGAAATCTCTCAAGGAGTAGTGGGATGCGATAAAAAAATCTAATAAAAAGTACAAAAACTAGAAAGTGTCAGTTTTAAAATGCGTTATAGAACATCAAAATCCATTCAATTTTCACAAAGATACAGCTGTTTAAAGAAAAATTGAAAAAATCAAATGCATTTTACGTGTTAATATTCGATCGCTCGGTGGCACGTGTTAATAATATCCAAAATTTTGTATACATTATTTTTTTCTTACTTTTAAGAGGGATGGCCACTGTGACGGGTCAAAACATTGTCAATGTTTGGGAATTTTTTTACAGATTTAACTAATTATTTTTTGATCAGGTAAAGGCCATTTTATTAAGTATATATTCAACTTATTTAATATCAATTTTTATTGAAAAATATTAAATATTTACAAAGTTATGAACCTCGATGTGAAGACAAAAAAAAAACATTTGTCTCTATGGTCGACTCGAAATTTCGAGAAGGGTTATATGAAAAAAATAAATAGAAATTTTATCAATATCTATATGAATGTAGCTATCGTTGCACGTAGTCGTTTTTTTTAATTTTATTTTTTCACAAAATGGCGATCGTTTGAAATTTTTTTTAATTTTTTAGACCTATTTTTTTAATCAGAGCGGTTTTAAAAATAGTAATTATCAAAATTTCAAAAATCGGCTACGTGCAACGATAGCTTCTGCAATTACGAAAATTATAAAAAAAAATAATTGAAATCGGTTCATTAGTCTTTGAGGAATCGTGTCGACCACAGGTCGAAAAATGTCATTCCGATATAAACGTGTTTAATGTTTTTGTTATGTCATAACTGGTCGTGTTACATCGTCTCACTAAATTAACTGTAACTCTGCCAATTTTCAAAATTTAAACTCAATTTTTTGTATCCATGAATATGTAAACTTAAAAAAAATCTAAGAAAAAAATATGTTTTTTCCGTCACAGTGTCCATCCCCCTTAAGAAATTGGGTGGGGGGGGGTTGACCTTAAAGAAATTCAAAAATAAGTAAAATAATGGTCGTCCTAACGTATAGTTTTTAACTACGGTTTAAAAAAATTAGTTAATAACAAATTTAATAACGTTGTATAGGTTAAGTCATTTATCATGCTATATACTTCTGTTCTCTAGTTTGTCTATCGATTTCTGCTTTCCAACCATACAAGAAAAACAAAGAAATGATTACACGTCTTGACGATTACCACCAGTCTAGAAGGTGATATCAAATCTTCATCCCGATCACAAGCTGCAGTAGTTTCTGTAGAAGATTCTACAGGGGGTTAAATGGGGGGGGGGGGTATGTGATGTGGATTGTGCATCGAAACCCGGTTGATAGGATAGGTGTTTGAAATTGCAAGTAGATATAATCTACTCTATCAGAAAACGTTCGTTGTTTGCTTGCTTTGGAATGTCTTGTACTGCATACTGCATACATGTACGTGGTAGAAAATTGTTACCAATCAACTTTGTAACTGTATGGTGTGTTTGTGTTAAAAACAATGTAAAGAGAAAATCATATGTGATCGTTGAGCGTGTAAAATGTGCTATGTCACAAAAGACAACGGAGAAAAATATTCCATAACAATCATTCAATTTTTTAAAAGATATTTGACGTAGTACTTAATCTTTAAACGGTCCAAAATATTGTAATTCTTGCTAGATCACGTGTTTACAATACGAATTAGTAATTTTTGCGTGCAGGATCGAAATCTATAGTTTAATTTGTTATACCAATAAAAAATATAATTAATTTTACACAATCGTAGTATTTATTGTATAGTCTTTCAATTGAAATGAAATAATTTATATAGCTGTTAATAAATATTACAACTTAAGAATAATTAGTTGAATAAATCATCATGTAAAAGATATTTACGAATATAGTAAAAATTGCGTATTATAAAAATTAAAATGAAGATTGGAGAAGTTACTCAATTGACAGTACATTCGAGCTAACTCGAGAAGATTTCGATTCGAGTTTTTCGTTCGAGATTTTAAATCTCGCATGCCCAGGAGTAGTCGAGATTTTTCATTCGATATTTCTATAGAAAAAAAGTCGCATCGAGATTCGAGAATACGGTTTAATTTACACAATCGAGATTCTAGTAAATAACTAAAAACTAAAAGTCGAACGAACACGAGAATAGGAGCCCTGGTATAATTTTTTTATATAAAATATAAATTTTTAATCGGTTAATGTAATTTTTACTAAAAAAAATCGAATCCGTGTAGATTTTTCAATTATTAGAACTGTTTTTCCAAATTTTACCACCATAAAGTAATTCCGCAGAAAAAATCACATAGCATTGATATTTTACGAAAATAATTCTTTTTCAAGTGATATTCTTTAAGTTTGTTTAGGGTGTAATTTTGAAAATGTAACGATGCAACAATTGTGACAATTTAAGACCAAGAAGTTAGGTAAGGTGTAGTTTTTTTTCTGATAGTCGGTAAAATAGTTGTTTTTAGTTTTGCATTTTCACGCTAGATGTCACTACGTCAAAGAAGTATAACTACTAATGCGCGTACATAACGTTTTTCTATAATTTATAAGATTTCAAAAATAAATACATTACAAGTTAAGATGAGATAAGAACAAAAAGTTGTTCTCAAATTTTACACTGGCTTTATTCAGCGAGGAGTTTGGAAAGAAATAAAATAAATCAATCAAGATCTTATTGTTAGTTAGCTATGTTGATAACAGCATGTCGTTCTTTATCTAGAAATGTTTTCAGTTTATTTAATGGTGACTTTTTTTCGACTTCTTTTCTATAGGTACCTTTGAAATTTAATTCAATATAATAGTGATTTCAGTCATTTGTTATATTTAACTTAATAAAGAGATTGTTTTCATTCATTAGTTAATAATACAGTAGAATCCCGATACAACGACCCTCAACACTTGGTCGTACTAACCAGACAACGCACTAAACGGCCGGATAATTTTTTTTATATTTAATGTCCAAGTTATTCTGTATTTTTTTAAAGACATTCAGCAATTTACCTGATAATTTAAGCATGTTTTTTATTATGTACTATGTACATATTAATATTACTGTAATTCTTATTATGAAATAATAATATACATAGATTAATTTCTATTTAATAAAACAAATATTAAAATTAACAAAAAATAAAATTTAATGGGTTTTACTTAAACATTGCACAATACATACATACATAATGTATTGCAGTTTGATTAGAGATGCAATGTATCTACATTCTATGCATGTAAATATGTATTTACTGACGTAGAAAGTCTGTAATTTTACTAATCAACAATCAACATACGTAGGAGAGAGGAGAAAGCCGGGAGAGGTATTGCTTGTCCGTAGATATTGGAAACATTACACTGTGCGTCGTTCTAACCGGACAATTTATTGTCAAAATAGGTCGCTATAAGTTGTTGGTCGTTTAAACCGGAGTCGTACTATACGGATATGTTTTCATAGTACGTCTATATGAAACCTAATTTGAGTTTGCATTTTCGTCGCTAAAAATCCGGATTTTACTGTAATTGTTAAAACATTTAAATAAACGCCATATTATGGAACACAAAAATATGAATTTTTCATCGAAAACTTACAAATATGACAATGAAATTGTGTTTGTATAAAATGTAAATAAAGCGACGAGATAAAAGTAAAGTCTGTTTTTATATTTTATAATGAAAACTTACATTGTCTGCTTCATAACTAGATTCAACAAAAAAATTTGAAAACTTGTATTATAATCTATATTTTACTTTTCCATTAATTCCGAATGAATTGTTTTTCCCCAGTTGTTAAATAATGGAATAATAAATAGGAATAAATGTAAATTCAAAATAGCAATTTATATGTATTTTATTTTTTGAAAAATAATAAATTTTGTTATTATATTACCATTAATTAATAGCAATAGGCTCAATACACCCAATATTCTGTTTTTACACGGTATAGAAAAAAAATGATTCCGTTTTTATACGATTAAGCGCGATTAAAAAAGCTATTTGATTTAAATTTTAAAGAAAAATATTTTTATTACCCGTATTTTTTTTCTATTTGTTATTTATAAAATATGTAGTTAGGGAATTCCCCTTTCTAATTTATTTTCACAGTAGCTTAAGTATATATTTTAGTCTTGTACGAGTTTTCAGTTCCTAAACTTGCGACAATTTTATATTTATATTACTTTTACTTTAAGAATTGAATTGCCTTTTATTTTTATGAAATAAACTGTGCATGAATGTACATAAAAATTTAATTTATATTTTTTTTGTATGAATCATTTCATTTTACCTATTTTTTTTAAGGGGTTGAAGGATATGGAACTAATCCCTTTTTTTCTTTGTACTTCATGTATTTTTTTACACAGTTTTTTCTGGAACGTATCTACCGCATTAGGTGTACAATTAAATATATAAAGTAAATTCGCCATTTAAAACAAAGACATTCCTTATAAACAAACAATAATTGCAAATTCTCATAACCAGATGGTGCAAATCTGTCCTCATCATCAACTTCTTACGTGCACTGTCGTTCCTTGACCTTGCTGTGGTTAAGTCAAGATGGCGTCGACATAGCACGCTCAGCGCATGCGTCAAGCGCTACCTAAGCCGCCTTGGTCATTGGATATTTAATTACTAATCTTGTATAGCCGGTTTGGAAATTACTTATAACTGGATTATTAATAAAAGAAGATACGACAACGCGTAAGTCTGTTTTGTTTTTAATTATAAGTAAAGATGAAATATAATATTATAACTTTTTAAATTACTGCAGCGAAAAAAATATAGATTTAGATTATATGATAAAAATAAAATGTTCTTTAATTAAAAAAAAATTAGCCCACATTTTATAAATAACTAACAAAACATTATAAGAAGCTACATTTAAAATCTTAACACTTTGTAGCCCCATGTGACATTTCTGTAACAAACCTCAATAATCCCGCTAATATACGTACTAAATATATTTAGTTCATTCAAATATGTGTAACACTACTGCGTAACATACCATTGAATAACTTATTGGCAGTAAGGCAGGACTAGATCGGCTACTGGCCGATTTGGGTAGAAAAAAGAATACGTTGTAAGTTTCCCCAGTGTACTGGCGTTTTACAAACAATTTGCGAAAAATGCGGTGTAGCATTATGCTACCACAAACTAAATAATTGTTTCAAATCTTGTCATACGACATAAGTGTTTTTTACGATTAACTCACAGTAATGTCACTCCCAAAAAAGTCAAATAAATAATTAAAAATAAATATTTTTATTTTCTGAAAAAACGTGTTTTTTATATGCCTAAACTTGTCTCTTAATCAACATAATTTAAATTTTTACAAAGAGTTAAAATTATTTCCTATCTGCGAGCAAAGATATCGTCAAAAAAAATCAATTTTAACATTGCGAGTATAGGAATTACTATATTTAATTTTATTTAGATGAAATTTTTCAAAATTTTGTATGGAACTACTTATAAACTTTCTTATAGTTATTTACAAAATTTGGGTATACTCTTGAAATTTATTTTTCCGAGAATAAATTATATGAAGGTATGTTTAAATCATAGACTTAGAAAATGGACTGAGCAATAGCCTCACAAAATTGACCACGCTCTTTAAAGAGACAAAGCGAATATGTAGCTAATACCTGTCTCTTTTCTGTGGGTCTATAATGACTGCAAACCTGTGACGTGTGTCGTGGCCAATTAGAATTCTAGAAAGAGACAGGTATTGGTTACTTTATCGCTTTGTCTCTTCGCCAGTATTTACTAGACAGTTGGATAGGGAATGCTCAGTCCATTTTATAAGTCTATGGTTTAAATATACCTATTATATATTTGTTATATAGAGGGTTAGGAGCCATATTATCTAGAATATTTATGGCCTTGCACTTTGCAGAACTTAAGTAGCTTATTAGTTACTGTACCATAAACATTAAAGATGGAATTTTAAAAGGTTTCAAAATTTTCTGGTTCTAATAATACACGTTTAACTTTAAAATATAATTAAAACAAAATCTTAATTCAATCGGTCCTCATTTATTGAAATATTAATTAATAAAATTGGATTCGTTATCATGATATAAAAACGCTACCATCAAAACGAGTTGGTGTACAATAATAAATGATTGCAGATGTCTAAATAAATGACAAGCTATTTTAATTGTTTCAACAAATCTATGGCCGGATTAATTTGTAAAGACGCACAATTAATAACGTTTAGATTGAGTTACAATCTTCTTTTTTCTATTGTATCATTGTAATAAATATATCATTCAAAACAATGTACTAATGAAAATTAAGAGTAATTGAATTATTTTCAATTATTTATAAACTACCAAATTAAATGAAATGTACTGTTTACTATTTTAATTTGTTTTAAGCGATATATAATAGAAGAATAATGTATTCATTTATATACAAATTTTAACAATAATTGTAAGTTTTACTCTGTCTTATGCCGTGTTTACACCGAAGAAACAAAACAGCAACATCGTGTTTTTTTTAAGAAAAGTGCAATAAACCCCATACATTTTTAAATACGAAGTGTTTCAAAACACCGTGTTGCTGTTTTGTCTTTTTCGCATTACATACAATTCAAAATTCATTCATATTTTATTATTTAAATTAAAAATCAAGTCAGCAAATATGAAAGTCGATTTCCGCATTAAATCTCATGGTAACAGAAAAATATCCGATAGAATGTGTTTTACAACACTTTCAAAACAAAGAACTAATTTATATGTACATGTATATAATAAGTACCTTCATAAATACAGTAGAACCTCTATAGAACGAAGTTATAAAAGTTTAATATCTATGTTTAGTTAGGCGGCTATTACACTATAAAATAAATATGTCAAATATCTTTGACAAAGATTTGATCATATAATTAAATTATAAGTAATTTCGTAGACGAAACTGCACACGAACACTTTTCAGTCGCCATTTTGATTTATTCCTTAAAAAATTGATCAAATATAAGAAACTGTCATTTTCTATGATAAAAGAAATATTATGAAGGTAAATATTATAAAAGTTGACGTATTACACTGTCATATTTCTTTGATCAAAGAAATTTTATCATATTTCTTTGATAGTGTAATAGCCGCCTTACTGAAAGAGGCAAAACGATAGGTTCGAGTTACAGGAAGTCTGGTATTATAAAGGGGCTATCAAAATTTGTTAGTTAGCAAGGACTCTCCAATAAGGTATTAATTTTGTGATAGTATCTATGGATTTTCTATGGAAATTAACGGGCCATACTTTAACGTATTGCAACACAACTGGCGACTCTGACCGTACTAAATAATTTGCATAGCATCACCACTGTTTTAATACCAGTGATGTTTACTTAACTTGTCAAAATCTTCATGAAACTCCGAAAGAACTGCTATATAAGATAAGTGCTTGCTAGCTCCCAATTTAAAAAAAATAAAAAGTACATTTTCTTCGACTTAAGGTTGTTGTTCACTAAAATAGATTACTACAGAATTTGTTAAAATTTTAATATTGTGTTAAGTAAGCTAGTTCGCATTTGTAAAAAAAAATTCAGGTCAGTTTACCATTTCGTTTATTAATTATAAACGTGCAAAGTTGGCCTCTTATACATTGCAAGCATAGGGATCAACTTGGAATTCGATATTCATTTAATTCGTTTATTAAAACTAAACGTCAGATTTTAACCAAAAACGGATATGTTATAGATTATTAATAATAATTATTATTAATTTTTAACTTTGATAAATTCCTGAACACATGACGTAAATATACGATATGGCAACACCGCATTCGGCGCGATCTTTGAAATATAAAAACGTGGTATTGAAAACTGACGCGCGTTGTAAATATCAAGTGATTATTGATTACATTTAATGTTTTTATTTATAATAATAATAGTTACTATTGTTATTATAATTATTACTATTGTTAGCAACAGTAATAATTATAATATTGTTTAAAATGGATCATCTATTCTTGTCTAATATTATAAATTGTTGCCAGATCTATTTGTTCTTTTTTACCGACATATCAAAACCCTGTAGTTCATGCTAAATTTCGCTAGATGCCACTACTTTCAGTGAACAACAACCTTAAAGAGATTCTACTGTAATATGTATACAAACTATAATCTTCCAGTCACTACGGTTTTGAATGGAATGTTAAAATGTAACTATTTTATACAAAATCAATTATTTGTTGATCACCCTGTATCATGATCTGTAATTAAATTTAAGGAAAAAACTAATGCTTAATTAAATTAAACATCCACACGAACAAAAGTAAAACATAATGAGAAATTCACAATCTCTCACACATTCCTGCTTTAACTGAATGTTTGTTATTAACAAAAGAACACCCCCCCCCCCCTTCCCCTGCCCGCAGCTCCATCTAGCTTTTATTGCATGTATTTAATGAAACGTTCCTTAATTAGTTCATTATTAATTTGATAAAACATATTCTGATTCGTCACCACCGTATATAGTATGTGTTATGTCAACACCTTACATAATAATTTCACTGCAGAATGTTTTTAATTAGTTGCAAATTTAATTTCTTGTTAGAATGATCACGGACTTTGAAATGGGAGTATGGTGTAATAATAATATGAATTTTGTTAAACTGAATATGCATGAAAGTCTGGCTTGAAAGTTGTTTTTTTATGAGTGCTATTAAATATACCTCCGAAGTTATTTTTTATGGATTTTATTCGATTCGATAACTATGTAGAAATTGAGGGGTATGCAGCAACAAGGAGTTAACTCCAGTTTTTATTATTTGAGGGAAAATAGAAAAAACTGTTTAAAAATGGAGAATGTATTTGAATCGCCTTTGTCTTCGTCCAATTATTATTTGTCACCGACCACATGTTTTGGTCAAATTCCATTGAGAAATTCGTCAAATTCGCAATTCTAGAGTCAATTTTGTTCTGGAGTTAACTCCTTTTTGGCCCAAATAGTTGAAAATTATTTTCTTTTTAAAGTAAAGAAGCATTGAACAAGAACAATTTTCAAGAAAATCAGTTTATTACAAGAAAGAACACAGTAACGCGAGTGTACTAACACTACTAACTAAATTCTAAGCCCAAAAACAAAGAGTCAGCTCCTGGAGTTAACTCCATTTTGACTCAAGCGAATGAAGCAGCTAACTCATTTTAGCGAATACCTTGAGAACTATCAACGGTAGGTTACTCTTTGTTGAACCAAACGAAAGAATGATTTTTTCCCCCAAAAAAACGGTTGTTAACTCTGTTTGGCCTAAAAATGGAGTTAACTCGTTGTTGTTGCAAATCCCTCAATTTCATAAAAATATTTTTTAATGTTGCATACGTATAAGAAAGGCCCATTGCACCTTATTTTTGAAATAAGTCGAAAATATTTTAGATAAAAAATGTCGAGTATGTTATTATCTATAATTTATTCCACATACATTTTTTTCCAACACTTATGATTTAGCCAGAAAGAATTTAAAAAATAATTATTTAGAATAACCCACACTGTTTACTCTCAGTATTACGTATAAGAAAGGTCTATGGTACCTATGACAAACACGTTAACTGTCCAATCTCTGTAATACGTATAAGAAAGTCCCATGACACTCATGGTAGTTATTTCTTCTCTATTATGAACCATTTCGTAAAAATGAATAGAACAAATTATAGATAATAATATTACCTACAATTTTTAACTTGACCATTTTCCTCTAATTTGCACTGTTTCAATGTAATTCGAAAAATTCAAAAATCGAACAAAATAGTCATAATGAATTCAGGGAAGGTCAAAATGGTCTATTTAATTAATATGTATATTTCGTATACATGAGTATAAGAAAGTAAAAAATAATAAGTGTTAAAATTAAACCAATAGTTAATAAATAAAAAATATAATTTAAAAAAAATCGCACGTATGAAAATTTAAAAAGATTAATTGTTTTAATGTAGAGCAATTCCACGTAATTTCTGACATCATTTTTACAGCAGGTATAAAAACACTTCCTGAAAATTAAAACTAAACGTGAAATTGGAAAACCGAAATTAATTTAAAATGTAAGCTTCCAAACTGGAATAGCTAGTCCCTCAGGACGTTTTTCCAAACACCGGGACAAACAATTAAAAAAGTGGGACAAATCTCTATGTTTAGTTACTCAACATTTAAGGCAGAAATTACTCTGTTGATATTTTTTTAATTATAAATTTTAAAAAGTGTTGAAGTAACAGCGATACCATTTAAGCTATTTGAATTTTTTATTTATTGAATATTTTTAAACATTTAAAAATTATTTTATGTCTTTCGTAATCAATTTTATTTCTACACAGAAAAAAATAATGTGTTATAAAATGTGATCAATGTAAAAAATCCGTGATCGATTTGGCTCCGATAGAGGTTGTTTATTAATATGATATCCACGTTTATCTTATTGATAAATGTATATTATTACTAACAATGTTCTTATCACGTTGAAAATTTTGTTTCGTATTGAAAACATATATTTTAAATACAAAAAAATACTTTGTAAATGACATCATTGAATTTACCATATCGAAAATTGCACTTCCATTAGTGTAAAAAATATTCACACTGATAAATATTTATTAATACAACCATTATGTTTAATCTATTTGAGAGTTTCGTTCGTTAGTTGGTGAAATAATTAATTTATTAATTTGACAAATGAAAATATTTTTGGATATACATGAAGATATATTTTTCAAATGAATAAAATATCCTTTTATTATTATATTGAGGAAATATTGTTATATTAACAAAATAAATTTATTAAACATTTTCCATCTCAAATTTTCAATAAGATCGAGTTTTTTCTGTGTACTTACCTCAGAAAAAGTTATTGGCTAGTAAAAATAATGCCCTATTAAAATAATTTGCTTTTAAAAAAATAATAAGTATAAAATTTTTAATATTAATAGAAATCTATAAAATATGTTATTTGTATTGTAATATTATTTAAGCAGCTGTCTTTGCGCATAGCTGACTGTATCAGAAATCGCTTAACACCAAAGTATATAAAAATAACACCATATTTTCATTCTGCAAGCAATTTGTATGATAAGAATTTATCGAAATTATAATAAAAATCACGTATATTCAAACGCATCGACGTAGCGTCCTACGAATGCAGATTAGGCTTATGGTATTAGGGTGTGTTTGGGAACAACGATAATAGATGGCAGTACTGATAATGAATTCATTATTAACTCTCTCACATGTTTATAAATAATACTGATTATCGACTCTTGTGTGCAAAAATGATAAACAATTACAATATTTATTCTTGGGAAAAATATTTTCTTAATAATTTTATAGATGTTAAAATTCATGTTTTTGAGTAAAGATAGTACTATTTGAAATTACAGTGAAAGTCTTTTTTTTTAAAAAGAGGAATTTTCTAGTTCTTGAATAGATTATCTATAAATAAGTTTTTTAAAGTTTAATCTAGAAATATTTTTTTTTACGTTTTTGCGATATTATTTCTTACTATTAAGTATAAAAAACATTCCAGAAAATATGAGGGACCTAAAAGACAAGTTCTGGGTATTTTATATGAAAAAAAATCATTTAATAAAACTATTAACTATATTTTACCATAAGAAACACATATTATTATCAAAATTTAACGCGTTTTTTACTTTTCTGTATTCGCCTCTCTTAAATCGAAAAATTTTATTTTTAAAATAAAATTATAACATTATAAGCTATGCATAAGCTAAAATTAAATAAAATAAGCGAATTATAAGCTAACAAATAACAAACTCAATTCATTTTTTATTTTTCTTTGGATAGAATTTAGCTCTCTTCTCTCTTAAATCAGTCAAAAAAGAGGAGCTTTTTTGAAAAAAAGGTACTTTAGGACCGACTTCCCAAAAATAGATAAAAACAGGAAAAAAGAGGAGCGCTAGCATCCCTGAAATTGTCATATATTTGGCACTATGGATTTAACTCAAATAACAACTATATAGGTGTGTAAATAGGACAAATTCATTATAAAAGAAGACAGATTTAAAAAATAAATAAAAAAGTGTATGTAGAATTAGATTTTTGATCAAGAAGGCTTTTTTACGTTTTTAAAAATCAATTATTTTTTAGTAGGTAATTTTGCCAACATTTTTTTACGTAGGTCAACTTTTTCAAAAACCCGGACACATTTGAAAAATCCCCCAAAACATCACCGGACGCCCTTAAAAAGAGGACGGATGGCAACCCTAACTATACATATGCTTTAAAAAAACCATATGTAAATTTAATCTTTAAATAAATCTAAGATACTATCTATCTATACAATAAATATCAGTTGCATTTCTAGCTGCTATTATTACATTTAGATAAATAATGGGACAGTCATCTCTAACGGTTTTTATTGCGAGATTAACGCATGATTACAAAACATGGGTCAAGGGCAATCACAACCTCTAATGTAAAAGTCATATACTAAATAAAGCTAATTAATTATTTATTTTTCTCGAAAGACATTTCGTTTATATTTACATTAATTTACACAATATTCATATGTAAATTTATCAAATTATGTTTAAACGACAAAGAGAAATCATGTCCCTACAAATTATAGGCAAAATTTAATTGATTATATATGTACATAAAAACGGTTTTTTAATGGCTTAAAACGATCTGGTGTCCAACCTTTTGAACTTATTGGGCCGCATAGCACAAATTCAGTTTATCAAGGGCCGCACATATATTTTTTGTGTATTTTATACGAGACAAAATGAAGACCTTTTTTTCGTTGTCTAATTTAATTAATTAAAATAATTAATTTTTTTAAATATTATTTTTCTAAGAACTTCCTATTAAAAAATATCCGATGTGGGCCGCACTAAAGATACTCGCGGGCCGCTGGTTGGACAAGCTTGGTCCAATTCATAAATATTTTTAACGTGAGGAAAATAAAAAATAACGAAATTTTCATATTGTCTGAAATTTTATAAGAAATTATACTAATATAAATAAGTGTGGTTAAACCGATTTTAATGAAATTTGGTAGGAAGATAGCTTGCATCCTGAGAAAGGACATAGGCTCGCTTAATATTTAATATTTCTAGTATTCAATAAAAATTTGTATGACAAAAATAATACTTATTTTCAGGTGTAAATTATTTTTATATATTTTTCTAGAGGTCGTTAAATTGTCAATATAACTTTTTTAATGTACAAAATTAATTTACGATGTGGTGAAGAGCATTAAAACTTTTTTTTATCATTTATTTATTTTTCTAAGCTACTGAAAAATACGTTTTTAGTAAATTTAAAATGGGCCATTAAATTTTTAAAGTATATAAAATTTATTTAAAGTGTGAATGCATTTATATATTTAATGATTTAAAAAAACTTTAATGTTCTAAATAAAAAATAAATTTACAGTCCGTAGTTATAACAAATTTTTAAAACGTAAAAAAAATATTTCCGTCAAAATTAAAATTCCTGCTACCTTAAAATATCATTTTAAAAAGTCTATAATTTCTGTATATGCATGAATAAAGCATTTTCGGGAAAGCGTAAAAAAAATGTTATTTCGATTAAATATCTAATATTTAATTTTTTTTTTTATCAAAAATAGTCGAGTCAATAAAGGTTTTTACTTCGGAACCCCCAGAAACAGTACCGATGAATTTTTTTTAATGTTCGTTATACCATACTATTTGAAATCAGAAACATTCCAGCCGTCGGACTTTGTTTTCGATGATAATATAATTGATCAAAAGTGTTTTTTTTTTCATAATTGAATTTAATAAATGATATTTTAGAAAATAACAAAAATTTTTTTAAAAGAATTAACACCCGATTTTTATAAGTACCGTATTTTATAAGTATAAAAAATTATTAGTATAGCATACTATTTTTCGATATTTAAAAAAATTAATTTATCAATTTTATTTAACACCGCTATTTTTATCACGGAAAAAAATAAACTAGGTCCATTTAACATTTTAACCGATCTTCTAGTTCAAATAATAATTTTAAAAAATATAACTAATGCATCGTTTCACGTAAACATTCTGTATATATGTATATATTTTATATCAGCTATCAAAAACTGAAAAAATAGTTATTATATACTAAAACAGGATACGACGGGAGTTTTAACGCAACACGACGGCTGCTGTGTGAATATAACGATATGATTTGCTGATAGGAATATTAATTGTCTATACATTCAACCGAGCACTGATGTTTATAGCCTCCTCTATACGCGACATATTTAAATTCCAATCATGGCATTTTTTATCTCTTTTGTTTCAACGTTTTTTGTTAAGGTGATCAGAATTATAAAAATAAAAAAGAGTACAAAATAGGGGTACCCTCCGGCCTCCCTACCATTCAGAAAACTCCTCGGAAAAAAGTTACTTTATTTTTGGACCTCGAAAATTTATTTAAATTAAAAAAAAATTTTTTTAAACTGAATTGATACAAAAACAGAAATATAAATAATTTTATAAATTAAAATGAAATTATAAATTTTAATTCAATTTTATTTTTTCAATTTCAGTATATTTTTTCAATAGGTATATTAATACATGATTGATGTAAATTTTACGTAAATTTTGAGAAAAATAATTTTTTTTTGTAGTTATATGGATAACATCTTTATTTTATCAAATAACAAAAAAATAGGACAAAAGTTTCGAAAACTAAAAAAAAAAGAGGACAAGTTTTCTATAGAGGAAAGTTGGTTAAAATAAAGAACTGTCCTCTTCAAAAGAGGGCGAATGAATGGTCACCTTATTTTTTGATCAAATCATTGTCTACATGTTTTTTTTAATACGAATTTAAAAAAATATATTTTCAAAAAAAAAAAAGTGTAACGTACCTAAAATAGTTATTAGTGTATATGTTAAATCCATTTTTGTAAAGTATCCTCAATATTCCATTTCTTTCGTACAGATATCAAAAAAAAAATTTAAATACCACTGCACAAAACACTAAAAACAACACATATAAAAATACATATATGCACAAAAATCTTCCCGGCACTATAAGTAACAATAACAACACATTAAAGAAGAAAGCGTTAAGAATCCTATAGCAACTTAACACACACACAAAAATCCAAAAAAATCAACACATTTTGGAATACAATAAAAAAAAATTTTGTAAAATAAAAGTCACAAAAAAACTATATATAAAATAACACTTTTAAGTTCGTATTAAATTTATCCCAATATGAATCACATATATAAAAACAACCACACAAGCGAACAAATCCAACAACACATGGCATCCGAAAGAACTAATAACACACTTAATAGCGCCAAAACGTTCGTAGATGTTGCCTGCACGACGGTTGGAAAGTTACTAAAGAACAACTACCTCTCAGACCCCAACCGACTCAGGTAAGTCGGGTGTGCCTGTTTGTGAGTACAGCATGCGTGCGAGGCGACCGGCGACCATGCAACAGACTCACAGACACACACATACACAGCCACACACACACACATGTGTGCACATATATGTATATGTTTATATACATATAAGGGGCAGGTGTTTGGCTGGCGGCAGTTACGACCTCAACGTCTCTTCTTCTTTTTTCTGCCTGATGGTAGTTTTAAAATCAAACGTAGGTCGATCGCGTGGTCGTTACAGTTTTTTTTTTGTCAGTTTGGTAATTATTAAAAGTATAACAGATTAGAGAGTCCAAGTTAAAAATAATTTTATATGGTGTGTTATATATATTTTTTAAACCGTATTTTTGGTATAATTTTTACCTTTTTTAATATTTATATAATATACTAGTCACTAGCTGTTATCCGTGACCATATATTTCTGTTATGATAGTCGATTAAACAGGGTTTTTAGTTTCACATTTGCACACTAGAAATAATTATACCTTATTAAAGTTCATGCTTCATTTGTTTTATCTAATACATTTTTCAAGATGCAAAGTTATTATGTCCTCAGTATGCAGTGCCGGATTTACCAATAAGCAAAAGAAGTAACTGCTTAGGGCACCCGGTGCTTGGGGGCACCATCCGGGGCCATCAGTGTAAAATTGCAGTTAATTGGGAGAAATGCATATGAAAATTTTGGTGGTGACTAAAAAAAGATCGTCAGAATTGCAAAAAGGGGGCCTTTACATGATTAATGCTTAGGGCATCACATTGGGTAAATCCGGCACTGTCAGTATGCAAGTTATCTCAACAAAAAATGTCTTTTTTAAGTAAAATTTTTTTGTTGTTTTTAAAAGTATTTAACATGTCATTGTATAGATTTTAACACGTTGATTTCAAAAATGTCAATGAAAATCAATTCCGATTACACGTTCAAAAGTTATGACCATTTTTATCAAAAAGTTTGAAAAATTAAAACTTTGAGAGGTCAAATTTCATCAAGATCGGTTCAGTGGTTTAGCCGTGGTTGAAGTTTCGAATAATTAGTTTTTAAAACGTCTCTATATAGCCAATTGTGTAGAATTTCAATATATAGAGCACTTTCGGCAAGTTCTCTCATTTATCGTGTGTTAAAAACTCTATTTTTAATATCTAATTACTCAAAAACCATACGTCCAATATTTTAAATAAAAATTAGTAAAATATACGAGTTATCGATAAATAACATATTAAAATTTTATACTATACTTTCATCTATATACATATTGCTCTAATGATCGAATAACTTTAATATAAAAAAAATATTTTGAAGCTAAAACTATAGTTTAAAAAAATATACCCGGTACTCATTCATTTTTTAATTTTGATCAAAAAATATTAATTAATTTAACCTTTCACTAGTATTAAATAAAAAATAATAACACATTTTCATTCCAGAAAAAAATGATTGATAAGCAAACTTATAATATTGAAACCATAGCAGGTAAAAACTTTAGCAATTAATTATCATAAACTTCATAATATAAACTACGTTAATATTCTCTTTTGTATTTATAAAAAAGTCCCTTGTTCTTATACTCTATTAAATAGATTATAATCGTTAAGAATTGGATGCAAATTCATCACTTAAGCCAACCGAGATAGTTTTCTTGGAATTTTAGGTCGGTTGACAACGCCTACTACAATGTCGATAGATTAATTCAAATAAGAGTGCGTACCCTTATTTAGGTTTACCTCAAATGTCAGACACAATGTATTGGAATTGTTAACTAAGATAGGATGATTTAGTTTCGGTTAATTAGAATTTAGTTTACGAAATAGTTTCTTATTATCTCATTTAATTAGTATTTGAATTTTAGTGTATTTTTTAAATTTGATAATTTTGTTAATTCGAGTTTCTGAACAAAAAAAATACGTATAAAGTACAATTAAATATTGATTTTTTTTGTAATCAACTGTGAATAGGAAGTAAATGTAATATTTTATAGAATACTTCGTTTTAATCGTTAATCGATGATATTTGCTATTAGCTGTTGATAAACATTACCACCTACATAAAATCGAATGAATATAACAAAGGTTCTCAACAATTTTCTGTAGACACTGTAACTTAAAAATGACAAAACATATAATTTTGATATATTTTTGTAAAATGTTTTAGGTTAAAATTGTAGAGAATATTATTCTCTATAATTTATGTACCATTCATTTTTTATTAGATAACTAGAAATATTCGTTTTAGGACAGTAAGTACACTATTTAGTTTCAAAATTACGTATAAGAAAGTTTTTTTTGTAAATTATCATCTAATTGAAAAATTTGTGGTACACTTTTTGAGTATAACTGCGTTCAATATAGACCTATGATTAATAAAAAAGTTTAAAATATCTAGAAATATATATATTTTTTTAATTCAGAAAATTAAAAAAAAATGGATAAATTCATAATTCATGCCCGGTATCAAAGGGGCTAGCAAAATTTGTTAGCTAGCAAACATTTCCAAATGAGGTATTCAATTTTGATAGTATCTATGGATTTGTTACGGAATTTAGAGCAGTGATACTTATTTACGTATTGCAACACAGTTGGTGCAGACTGACAAAATAATTTTCATAATATCACCACTGTTTTAATACCGTTGGTGTTTACATACAACACGTGCGCGAAACTTGTTAAAGTCTTCATGAAACTCCAAGAGAACTGTCATACAAGTTTGATACCTCATTTGAGAGTACTTGCTTAGCGCTATCAAATTTGCTAGTTCCTATATGATATAGATACCAGACATAAGTATATTAATTTTGATATTTTCTATTACAAAAATAAATGTTTAATCGTACACAATAATCATTTAATTTATATTCAAAAGTAACGAAATACATTATAGTTATAATACTAGACGTACATACAGACACACAAATGTGATGAAGACATCCAAATAATATATGTTATATCAATTGATATTTGAATAAAATAAACGTAGGTGGAATAATATCGTATTTCCAAAACCGACGGATTCATTTTTTTCATGTCCAGTAAAATATCAAAGCATATAATATTTATTTAAAATGGCCAGAATAAATATAAATCTAACACAATATGTATAAAATTCGTTAAAAAGAACTATATGTAAATATATACCGGGTGTCCCAGATAAATATTCCAGCAAGGGGATCTCAGTATATATGAGATACAAGGTTTGGTTAAATGAGATGAATTATTTGTAAGAAAGAGGCGAGTATTACTACACCAAAAAATATTCATAATTCTATATGGTTTAGGCGGTATACCAAAAAAACTGAAAATTCGAAATTTCTTTAAATGGCTATAACTTTTTTGTCAAAGTAGATAGGTACTTATTGTAGACGGTTTCTCAAATCACTTTTTTGTGTAGAATCAATTGGTGTATTTAGATTTTTTATATCACTTTTAGTTTCCGAGTTATGAGTCCTAACTTTTTTCTTATGGGCCTCTAAGTTGGCTATGGCATATTTGAACGTGTTTTTTAGTCTCTTTTACAACGATATGTCACTTGCCATACTTATTGTCGAAAATAAGTCTATGTACTAAATACCAGTGATATTTATTAAGTATTTTATTACAAACATTTAAGTGAGCCATGAAAAACAAAAATTCTAAACAAAAATCACAATAACAACAATCAAAATAACAAATGACTATTTGAAAACAATTAACTATTTAAAAAAAAATACATTATAATTTTTTTTCCGACAGTAAGTATGACAAGTGACATATCATTGCAAAGTAGAGTAAAAACACGTTCAAATATGCTATAGTCAACTTAGTGGCCCATAAGAAAAACTAAAGTTAGGGCTCGTAACTCGGAAACTAAAAGTGATATAAAAAAACTAAATACACAAAACAGTGCTTTAAGAAACCGTCTACAAAAAGTACCTATCTAATTTGACAAAAAAGTTATAGCCATTTAAAAAAAATCTGAATTTTCAGTTTTTTGGGTATACCGCCTGAGCCACATAGAATTATGAATATTTTTTTCGTGTAGTAATACTCACCCCTTTCTTACAAAATAATTCATTTCATTTAACCAAACCTGTATCTCTTATAGATGATCCCCATGCTGGAAAAGTTATCTGGGACACCCGGTATACGCTTGCATGTGTATGTGTATGTGTATGTGTGTGTGTGTGTGTGTGTGTGTGTAGGTGTATGATCATACAAATTTAGGTAAACAAAGTTTTTCTGATTGTCGATATCTAAAAAGTTATCATGTGGGTAGTTGTAAAATTTACATTTCCATTCATGAAAAAACCGTATATTGAATTATTTAATTTAATTTATGAAATATCTACTGAATGAAATAAATGAATACATTTTAACTATCTCATATAGCTTTGTTTTGATTTGAAATGGATTCTATAAAAATAATATTGGAAAAATAATAGTTCAACATACATATCTTACAATAAAAATGTCATGCTTTAACATTAGATCATTTTTATTTAAGTTATTGGACATCGGGTGTTGGTATTGCCCCTCATCTATATACGAAAACTGAACTCGAGATAATATTTTATTTAACAAATATATTTTATATTTTTAATCTATGTGGCTGACTTATCAACACCCAGCCCAAACCCCTTGGAAATTTCAAGATATCTTCCTTATATACGACATGAAATTTAAGAGTGTTAAAATTTTACTTTAGTTTTAATACGTTTATTTAAAAAAAATGTTTTAACGAGTTTTTCATTATTTACAAATTGATCCCCGCAAAAAGGGGTCAACTTAAAAAATGTCATATTTGAGATAAATATGTGGAATGTTTCCAAATTACTATATATTTCTACTAAAAATTGTCATTAATGTACTTCGTGTACCTACCGTCAAAACTAGCATATTCTAAATAAATGTCACATTTAAATACTTAACTACTAAGCGTTTTAATAGTTACTATTTTTCAAACATCACAGGAATACTGAAATATTTAAATTAAATACTGTGTATCAGTCCTTTCCCTATACTACCTATACAATTTCGATTTACCTAAATTGTTATAATTTAATTTATTCATATTTCGTCAAAATATCATTTTTTGAGTTCTGATACTTTTTTGATACAACTTCTGAAAAAAATTAACAGAAAAGTCGGTAGAATTTAAAATAAAGTAAATGAAAAATTACAATGACATACTGGTAAATTTTAACATAGTACTAGAGTATCTATTAAAATTTATTTACTCTGAAAAAGTAATATACGCTATTCTTTAATTTAATTTCTTGCATATGAAAATTTCACGTACATTCTCTATAATTTTACTATGTTTTTATATTATTTTTCATATCTGGCCTATCGCCGTCATAGAAACTGCTATACAGTATATTGAATTGTAGTAGACGTTCTTTTAAATTTTACCATGTCGGGTGTTAAAAATTTTTAGGATCAAAATTTTTTTCATCAATCTATGCAATTTTTTACTTCTTTCCCATTTATACGCATCGTAAATAAATAAAAATGTTAATGAATTTTTTTCATCTGACTATTAATAACTTGTTAAAATAATTATTTAAGTTTTATAATTATTTTAACATACGGTATAGTAATTTTAATAATGTTACCGATTAATTTTTCACAGAATGATATTTCGTCCTCCCGTTAACATGTTTTTTATGTTAAAAATAAACAGTAAATTTTTTCAGTGTATTTAAAATAAATTTTTATGGGAAATTACAACCAAACATATCTCATTACTTTATTTTACAAACAGACATACAATTGCACTTTAAACATAGACGAATAGCCAACCACTTATAAAAAAAAACGAAAACAAGAAAATCCTAGATCAACTACAATCTAAGCATACAATACAATTTCCGTTTATGCTGACAGAGTTTAAATAGTTCTCCATTTAACAGTCGATACAACGTGTTGTATGTATCCTCGGCAATCGTATCTCTCTATACGTATATGTGAGACAAAAGAGCAACGGTGCGGCAATATTGTTGTTATCTGGTTACAAAGTTCCTAGTCCCCCACCGATCCGGAGTGCGGCGGCGGCGGTCGAAGGCCTTCGCCGGTCTTTGGCCGTTGTTCGCCAACTAACCACTCCAGTGGTAGCGGTTAAGAAATAAATCGACCGGTTTAATTCACCAACAGCCAATGCTTCCCGAAAGATTAAAACCTAATTAAAGACGGTGTATTCTTTGCCGCCAGATTAATGTTTAATTTGAAACGTATTTTATTTTGTTTTTTTTTTCTCGTGCTGTGATTTTTCTTCAGAGTTAATTTTCTTGCCTGTTTTTGGTAAATTATTTGTAAATAATTAATAGGTTCGTTACATCAGCACAACGCCAACAAAAAAAGTCTCATTATATATAAGACAATGTTTGCTTTCCTCAAAAAGTAGCAAAAAAAAGAAAGAAAATCTATATCATTTTTGAGAGCCCATACCAAATCTAAAGAATAAATAATGAATATAAGAATTTTCTCTTTAACCCTCGGAGTACACACCTATTTCTTCAACCTACTAGTAGGTACACTCTGGTGGTCAATTTGACCCTGCTTACTTTTTGATCGCCTATAATTCCGCAACTACGAAACCTTTTGACTTACCAAAATTCAAAGGTATACTTTGACTCATGGTAAATGAATTTATAAAAAACTACACATACCTTTGAAGTATTCAACATACTTAAAAAAATCGCGAAAAATTTAAAATACTTGAGCGCTATTCACGATCAAAGTCGGTGTATGGGTCAAATTGACCCACAAGAGGCTCCGAGGGTTAATTTGCCTTTTTTAACACTCCACGACCATTTTTTGTAGCACTATGTAAATAATTTTTTTGCGAAATTCTGCATAATATTTTAAAAATGACAAAAACAAAAATGGTAACATAACGATAAACGTAAGTATTTTGGAGACAGATAGACACGGAACGAAAAGTGTCAAAAAAAATATTCTGCTTCAAAAAATATAAGTGATCTTATATTTATAGCTTTCTAAAAAATAGGTCTTATTTGTATAATACATTTTTCTTCTTTACTCAAAAAATAGCAAAAAAAAACGAAAGAAAATATATGTATATTTTGGAGAACCCATACGGTCCATGATAACGTTTTTTTTTTACCAAATCTAAAGAATGATTAATATAGATCAGATGTTTTTCATTAATTTGCTTTTTTTAACATTGCCCGACCATTTTTTGTAGCACTACCTCTAGTATCTACCTAATTAATTTTTTTGCGAAATTTCGCATATTATTAAAAAAATATCCTCTACAATTTGCACGTTACATAACTATACCTAAACGTTATTATAGACAGACAGACAGACACGGAACGAAAAGTGTCAAAAAAAATGTTGCTTTCAAAAAATATAAATAATCTTTTCTCCCAATTTATAGGAATTAAAATAAAATGTTACAAATTGTATTATATATGGTCGGTTTTAAATTTCCCACATTGAAGATTGACCAAATAACATTAGTGACTACATACTGTCACGCAATATTGAAATTTACAACAGAATAAAAAATAACGGTACATAAAAGTGATTAAAAATATTAAACTGTGAGTAATAAAAATTTAACTTTATTTTTGTGATAAACATTGACAAATTACTATTTATTTTATATAAAAAAGTTTGATTTATCTCTTCCCCTATTAAAGTTATATTTTTCTATATGTTCCACGTAAAATCGAGAACTACTGAACCGATTTCAATACGGTTTTCACCAATAGTTTGATACTATATATAAAAACATAAAATACAATAATTTACGGTTTTAATATTTTATTAATTTAGGTACATAATTTGTGGTTATTAACCCGGGTATCACCGAGTCCAATGCGCTATTTTATTTATGCATAAATAGAACAGTATTTTGATATATCAATAATCAAAATTGGTTAGGCCAAAACACGTATAAATACAAAATCTGTGATGCATTTTAATGATATTAATAAATTATAATTTTTTCAAAATTGAAAATTGTTTGGATTTGTTTAAAATCTATTTCAATTTCAGGAGTCAATAGTTAATATTATACTACACAGAAAAAAACTGTATTGGACCAAGAAACATACTTATTCCTTCGTTCAAGAATACTATAGTTGGTTTAAGAGATTATTGCTTATCTTAAAAAAATATTGTTTTCGTTATATACAAAACAAGGTTTACTTGGTTTGAGAAATCCTTTCTACCAGTGTAGCTGATTCCTGCGGCGTGTATTTATTTTTATTCATTACCTATAAAAAATCGTAAATATCTCGGATCTCACAATTAGTTAAAAATAGCAAAAACCCACCCCCTGTCTACTTCCGTCATTAGGGATTAAATTTTGGGAAAAGCTGAAATAACTGTTTCATTATTTGTATTGTTAGGTAAGTATGATAAGTTTCAATTAAATGCAAGCAGAAATAAAATATTTTTTTATACAAACTTTGACACCCCACAGGGGTTGAATTTTGGGAAATCCCTTTTTAATGGGTGCTTGCATCATAAAAGGAGAACACCTAGAAAATTTCACGTTTCTAGGTCCAGGGGTTTGGGCTGTACGTTGATATATGAGTGAGTGATTAAGGACAAACTCTTTTATATACAGAGTGTTGATAAAGTAACGAACAAAATTCATAACTGCGTCATTTAATGTTTTCAAGCAAAACGCTCGGATTCGTCGATTAGTATTTTTAGTTGCAGATTTTTTGACACAAGAAAATTGTATACAGAGTATCTCAAGAAGAACATACGCAGTCATAATTGATTTTTTTTAATGGAACACCCTATATATTATACCATTTTTGAATTATACGATAAATTTTGAATACTTTTTGTACAGCATACCATATCTCTAAAATCAGCGGTTTATGCAATAATGACGTTTGAAATGTGTCTCAAGATGAATATATGCAGTCACCATTGATTTTTTTTAATAGAACTTCCTGTATATTATACCATTTTTGAATTGTACAGTAAATTCTAAACACTTTTTGTGCAACTTACCACAGCTCTAAAATCAGTGGTTTTTAAAATAATTTTATTTCTTTTGTATATTTTATTAATAAAATTCATTAATTTTTTATTTATTTATAACATTTTTAACGTCATTATTCCAAAAACCACTGATTTTAGAGCTGTGGTAAGTTGTACAAAAAGTGTTTAGAATTTACTGTACAATTAAAAAATGGTATAATATATAGGGTGTTCCATTTAAAAAAATCAATTATGACTGCGTATGTTCTTCTTGAGACACCCTGTGTACAATTTTCTTATGTCAAAAAAACCGCAACTAAAAATACTAATCGACGAATCCGAAACGTTTTGCTTGAAAATATTAAATGATGCAGTTATGAATTTTGTTCCTTACTTTATCAACATACTGTATATAGATTTAAATTCAATACTATGTGATTACAAATTGGTACAATCCTTTATTTGAAAAAGGAGAGCAGAATTATTACATTTTATTTATGAAGAAGATATATAAATGTAGTTTCAATGCAACGGTTATAAAATTAAATATATTATTTGTAAAAATATAAAAGCAAACTTTTACAGAGAATATATGTCAACAAATTTATCTAGTCTCTATTAAAAATATAACTACCATTAATCTTGTGTGCAGTAAGTAGAAGATACCATAATTCGATCTCTATTTGTACTTACAAACATACAAACACATTTCTTCTCCGGAGTATCCTTGCAATATAGCACAGGCAAATTTCCTTCGGGATGTATAACTATTATTTTATTAGACACATTTAAGATTCACGCTGCTTCGAGTTACATCACAAAAGCTATCGCCATGCATTAACGTCACAAATAACTAGTGGCGGGGGTTGGGGCTAAGAGGGGGGGTTGTAGAAAAACGCGGAGCGTTGTGCAGTCATTATATCCGTCGGGAAATACATTACGTATATATATCTCGTCCATTTTAAAAATTAGAAACAAAGAAATACTTCAAGCTGCAAAATCAGTTGTTGGGTTCATATAGTTCTGCAGCAAAATGTGATATGAATGTTGGATCACGTGACCTAGATTTGAGAAGCGCAGGATTTTATTATTGCAATTGTGGTGGTACAAAAAATTATTATGATATTGAGATAAACATGGGTTTTTATAGAAATCGTATTTATGTGAGTAGATTTGAACAAACTTATCTCAAAAACTACTGGACAGATTTTGATGAAATTTGCAATATATCAGTGCTATAAGGTATATACCACTCTATCACCTAAAAAAGCTGAGCGGTGAATAAAATAACTGTGAAAGTAAAAAAACCTAAACTATCAAAACTATGCATAGATGTTTTAAGTTGTAAGTGATTTAAAAAATATCGTAGTTCTTTTCTATAAATGACTAATACTAAAAAAATTATCAAAATACCCTTGCCAATTGAGTCCAATGAGGTACATAAAGCCATATATGAAAAAAATTAAGGGGGGGGGGGTCATGACCGGAAAAATACCCTTACCAATCGATTCGTGAATCAATCTCGAGTCCAATGAGGTACATGAAGCCATATATGAAAAAAATAGTGGGTTGCGCTAAAAATGAAATCTACTAAAATCATTTTTTTATAGATTTCGATATTAAAAAGCTATTACTCTGTTGTTGAAAACAATCAGGATCGTACTTATAATTAGACATTTTGAACCCTGAAGCGTTAAAAAAGACAGTTTAGATTATATTCTTGTTATAAAACATAACTATACATAACCAAAAAAGGTCAATTAGTGTGATTTTTACCATGCATATCTACACAAGGGCCTCAGCTAGCACCTCTAGTGCCTATTTATAAATAAGGCTCTGATATAGAATTATTTTCATTATGATGAGACAAATTAATAAAATTTGATGGCTTTATTAATTAATAAATTATTAGCTGTAACTTGCGACTTCGTTTGCGTGGAATTTGTATTTTTTTTTTCAGGAAACAAAGTAGCCTATGTTCTTCCTCAAAATGCAAGCTATCTCCCTGCCAAATTTCATCAAGATCGGTTCAGTGGTTTAGAAGATAAAAGATATCAAACATATATACCCGCGCACGGTCTTTGGGACCAAAAGTTCTAGAGCCAATTTTTTTATCGTTTTTGTTATGACAGCCTAGTAAATTTAATTTATATTAGTAGTAAAGGATGTGTTGAAATAAATAAATCAAAGTTATAAAGAATATTTTGATTTAATTAGTGACTAACAGTCTTTTATTACAGCCTCAGAAAAAAAGTTCCTTTTTTAACGAGCTACAAAAACTTGAAAAAAAAAAAACAAAAACTAAAAATAACTCTAAAAACCTTAAGATAACAACATGAGGAATAAAGTATTATAAACTATTCTCAAATTCTCAACCAATGTCACACCATGCATTCGGAGCATACTCAAAAGTGTAACACCTAATACACTCAGCGTTCTACATAACGTCGCCATTGGTAATTCAATAATTCCACATAAAGCCGACTAGAGGAGCCCCCACCACCACGCCTAAAAGTTGACAGATACATTTATCCAATAAAATGTTAATTTTCTTTTGCAACTTTGATACTCTAGAACTCTAGACAATTGTTATTCGTTGCTTTAATACTGGATGAAAAATTTATAGATTTCTATACAATCATATGCCAATAATTTATTTTTGTTATTTCCTTTTTTAATCGTTTTCAAATTATCAAATTTTAAATAAAATGTACCTTACACATTTTTTTTATACTATTTATTATATTTCAATTTCAACGAAAATTGCATTGAATTTCATTTTTTTCCACATTGAGTCACACCAAAACACAAGTTTTGTGTATAAAATCTACATAGAAGACTTTAACGTCAATTTGTTAATTTAAATTTGGCGCTGAAATATAGCAGTCACAATGGTATTATGAGGGGGGTTGGGGAAAGACGTTCTATAGAACTGTTAGAACATTGTACTATGGAACGGTCGTACTGTGGATGGACGTTTTATAGAACGCTGAGTGTACCCGCGTCGGTCTTACAGATCAATTGATGTCGTGTACTGGTACATATCCTTTTCGCACGAATGCTCGCACTGCACTAAATTGAAGATCGCGACAAATCACGAAGCTACCAGTAAGCTCATTGTCTTAGCATTATCTGATATTGAAAAAAATTAAAAAATGTAATTTGTCGGTCTGACAGACCAATACGCGGATATAGGAAGATTAAAATAATAAGTTATAAATTCCATGCACTGAATGCAAAACCGATACAAAATACAATAATTAAAATTTACAACAAAATAAAAAAAAATAACTACACATAAAAATGTTTAAAAACATGTAATTCTCTTTTAAAAATTAGCAATAAAATTTTCAACGTTAATTATATTCTAGTGATAACACATAGTGTGTTTAGTTAATCGTTTCCTTTTATAAATGTAAATAAATACGAACCACTTTTATTACATAAATCTACATATACAGCAAACGTAAATTTCAATCCCGATAAGGGAAGTATATTTCTCGTACAATTACACATTATTATTTTCGCAATTATGTCTTTTCTTTGTAGTTTTAATACCTGCAATAAAATGTATAGTATATATAAAATACATTAAAAAATACTGTAATAGTCTAGCGGTTAGCCCACACTACTTAATTTTTTTATACAGGGTGGCCAAGATAAGCGTGAAATGCATGGGGATATCTTAAACGGTAAGAGATACAAATGTGATTAATTATTTGTAAGAAAGGGGTGAATATTACAACATCAAAAAATATTAATAATTTTATGTGGTTTAGGCGGTATACCCAAAAAACTGAAATTTCAGAATTTCTTTAAATAACTATAACTTTTTTGGCAAAGTAGATAGGTACTTTTTGTTTGCGGTTTCTTAAAGCACTTTTTTGTTTAGAATTGTTTGGTGTATTCAGAATTTTTATATCACTCTTAGTTTCCGAGTTATAAGCCCTAACTTTAGTTGTTATATTTTTTGATGTTGTAATACTCACCCCTTTCTTACAAATAATTAATCTCATTTAACCACATCTGTATCTCTTACCGTTTAGGATATCTCCATGCATTTCACGCTTATCTTGGACATCCTGTATATGACGAAAAAGTATATATGTAAATAATATATATAGACGCCGACGCCCCAGCATGTCGTTTACCTACACCCATGGTAGTTGATGTGAATGATTACCATTATTAATAATAAGTATGTATGTATATGTAAAGTTCATATTCTCAGCACTAGGTTTTTTTCCAGAGATTTTTCTTATGTGATGAAATTTTTTAAAACTTTGAATAATCACTGTAAATATTCAACCTTTCAAGAACTCTTTCGTATTTATAGTTTAAACTATACATAAGTATAAGAGTACTAGAGCGGCCATTAATTTTCTTATTTTCGAATTTCTTTAAGGTCACCCCCTAAATTTCTTAAAGGTATGAACAAAATAATGTATGCAGAATTTTAAAGAGATTGGATGTTATTAACACGTGCCCCCGAGCGATCGAATTAACACGTAAAATGCATTTCATTTTTTCAAATTTTCTTAAAACAGCTGTATCTTTCTGAAAATTGAATGGATTTTGATGTTCTAAAACGCATTTTAAAGCTGACACTTTCTAGTTTTTGTACCTTTTATTCGATTTTTATTGCTTCCCACTACTTCTTGAGACATTTCAGAAAAGTGAAAGAAGCCTAAAATTTAATAATTCAAAACTGGCGTGCCAAACTTATACAGTAGGTTGAAAGAATTATTTTGAAGAAATACTCTATTTAAACATATCTCCAAAAAAATTTTTGTAAGAGAATTACAGCCTCCTAAAAAATTATTTTGGACAAAATCTTCAGGGGGTTATAACTTCCTTACGAAAAATTTTCGGACATATATTTAAATAAAGTTTTTTGCTCAAAATAATTCCTTCAACTTACCGTTGAAGTTTGGAACGCCAATTTTGAATTATTAAAATTTAGGCTTCTTTCACTTTTCTGAAATCTCTCAAGAAGTAGTGGGAAGCGATAAAAAAATCGAATAAAAGGTACAAAAACTAGAAAGTATCAGCTTTAAAATGCGTTTTAGAACATCAAAATCTATTCCATTTTCACAAAAATACAGCTGTTTAAAGAAAAATTAAAAAAATCAAATGCATTTTAAGTGTTAATATTCGATCATTCGATGGTTCGTGTTAATAATATCCAATCACTTTAAAATTCTGTATACATTATTTTATTCTTACCTTTAAGAAATTTGAAAATAAGAAAATTAACGAGTACTTTATTTATTTATAAAAAATATTGTTAATATATATAATTGCAATTAAAAGTATATTTGAATTTTGAAAGTTACTTAAATACATTTATTTGTAATTAAAGAGATTGGTTAAAGTCTTTAAGAGGCGAGCGGTAAGAGGGAATTGTATACAATTCAGCAATCATTACCAACTGTTTAAAAACTAATATTTTTTTGAATTTGTTTTTGATAATTTATAATTTTACTAGTGGAATTTATATTTTTTTATCTTATAAATTTTTCACGATATAAAGTAAAGTAGCGTATGCCATTCCTCAGTTGCAATCTATTTCCCTGCTAAATTTCATCAAGATCGGTTCAGCGGTTTAGCCGTGAAAAGGTAACAAACAAATAGTTATTTTGTATATTATATTATATCTATTATTTAAACTTAAATTAATGTTATTTTTGTGGATTGATACATTTTTGTATAACACAATCCATTTATATATACTATTTTAAAATTTTGTAATTATAATGTATTATTTATTTTAGATAGATGACGTGCGCTACTGAGTGTCGTTCGTTTACCTACGCCTCTGTTTACGCTATAAGACTTCTGCCTTACCGGTAGCGCCTGTTGTAGGACCGGTTTTGTCTTTGCCCCGTGCCCCCCTCCCCCATGCTATCTTCAACGTCACTATTTTTTACATATGCCCATGAGACAAGGGGGCGTTATTCCGGGTCTTACGCAATACCATTTGTTGTCTTACTTCTCCATAGGGACCACCTTAATATGTTGTCTTTTTTCAATGGCCTACCACAAGATGTTGATAATCTGTTACATGTAAGTTTATGTTGTTTATTTTTTCTGTACACACATAACTTTATCTCTGGTTGATGCATGTGTGTCTATATGCATTAACAGAGGTGTAATTTTTAATATTAAAGTGTTCAGAGATTATTTTTTCTCTTATGTACTTTTTTTGCAATATCAAATACACTGGTCTACAAAAACAATTTCTAGAAATCTGAATAGGTGACTTACAAGGGAAAATTCGTATCGAGTATAAACTTTGTATATAGTTAGAAGAGGTCAAGGTAAATAAGAAAAAAATTATCACAGCTGCGGTAAAACGGTTTAAGGGGGTGAAACACCTCTATAAAAATGTGCAAAATAATCAATTTTTTCAAATAACTCTGAAACTAATGAAACTTTAAAAAAATCTATAATACAAAATTTTCATGATTTTTTATGCTCTTTCAAATGGCGATAGTCAAAATTCGAAAAAATGAAACCTATAAAATGTTGGTGGGAGGTGTTGGTTAAACCGTTTTACCGCAGCTAAGATAATTTTTTTCATACTTATCTTGACCTCCTCTAACTATAAACTTACAAAATTTAAACTCGATAAGAATTTTCGACTTGAAAAGGTTCCCTTGTTAGAAGGTATTTGTCATGCCGAAACCGAATTCGTTGCCCAAATGGGACCATCACGTCAGGTTTTTGAGATATTCGAACCTAAAAGTCCCAAAAATGACGATTTTGGCAATTTTGGGGAATTTATTACCAAGTAGGTAATTTTTTTCTGAAGTTTTCTTTCATGATTTCAAATAGTACAATCTTTTCTCTTTAAAATGATTTTTTACATTTCACTGAGCGACTTTTTTTCACCTAAATATACTACTTTGAAGATATATGTTAAAGAAAATATAATATCTTCAAACTAGTACATCTCGACTAAAAAAATCGTATCTTAAAAAGTTAAAACTCATTTTAAAGAGGAAAGATAATATTATTTGTTAACGTAACTGACAACTTTAGAAAAAATTACCTACTTGGTAATAAATTCTTTAACATTGTCAATATAGTCATTTTTTGGACTTTTAGGTTAGAATATCTTAAAACCCCGACGTGATGAAACCAATTAGACAATGAATTTGGTTTCGGCTTGCCATAAACCTCCTAAATTACCTGTTCAGATCTCTAGGACATTACAAAAATATTAGTTTTACGATTTTCACCTAAAAACCCAAATAAATTGTTACGTCTATAAAAAAATTACAAAATAATAACGTATTCGTGTATCTATATCTATGTATATATTTTATATACGAAGTAAATTAAAATTTTAATTTATTCATGTATGTATGTACTACAATATTTGATTGCAAAAATAAACCTTTTAATTATTATGTTGAAAACTTTGACAAAAACATATTATAGCGTGTCTCAAGAATTTTCATTAAAACATTTTCATTATCATTAAAAGTTTCAAGCTTCAAAGATTATAGTATACATTTTTTATCGATATTATGTTCACCTTAAAATATTATTTGTAACATAAATTAGAATCGTTATTACTTTGTTCAATTTCTAAATTTGTTCTAGCGTTAATAATATTTTCAAATTATAATTTTCGAAGAAATCAAATATTTTTTTTTCTGATAAAATAAAATTCATATTATTTTGTTTAATTTTTTTACTATACAAATATATATTAAGGTTGTTGTTCACTGAAAGTCGTGGCATCTAACGGAATTTAGCATGAACTACAGGGTTTTGCTATGTCGGTAATAAAGAACAAATAGATCTGGCAACAATTTACAATATTAGACAAGAACAGAAGATTTATTTTTTACAATATTATAATTATTACTATTGCTGACAATAGTAATAATTATAATAACAATAGTAACTATTATTATTATAAATAAAAACATTAAATGTAATCAATAATCACTTGCTATTTACAACGCGCGTCAGTTGTCAATACCACGTTTTTATATTTCAAAAAGCGCGCCGAATGCGCTGTTGCCATATCGTATATTTACGTCATGTGTTCGGGAATTTATCAAAGTTAAAAATTAATAATTATTTAGGGAGATGGTAAATCATTCTAAAATTTTATATACACATTCCTTAATTACCAACCTATAACATATCCGTTTTTGGTTAAAATCTGACGTTTAGTTTTAATACACGAATTAAACGAATATCGAATTCCAAGTGGATCCTTATATGCTTGCAATGTATAAGAGGCCAACTTTGAACGTTGATAATTAATAAACGAAATGGTAAACTGACCTGAAATTTTTTTTACAAATGCAAACTAGTTTACTTAACACAATATTAAAATTTTAACAAATTCTGTAGTGATCGATTTTAGTGAACAACAACCTTAATGTCTGCTAAATGTACACTATGTTTAAGGGTTGAGGGATAGAGGGTTAATGTTCCTTCAAAGTGTGAGTTATTTCATTGCATTCGTGATCCCAAAGTTTAGAGAAAGATAAAAGTTTTACATCAGAAAATTATCAAGTAATAGTTAAGAAAAATTACAAAAAGATTTCTATGAAACTTTGAAAATAACAATACATTTATATTTAATATAAATTTTATATGAGATAATTTATATTATCTCATTAGGAGAATAGTTTAAGTAATATTAAATAAACAAATTAACATGTATTTTTATGAGAACTGTATAATTTCGAGACATGACAGTATACTTTTTAAAGTGATGTGACTGAGAGAATTTAATGAAAATTAGAGCATACATTATTTATTCATTTACAAAGATATCTGGAAATTTTCAGAATTATTAGGAACCGCGTTTTTTAATTAAAAAATTATATGTGTTTGATAAAAACAGAGAGAGAGACGCTCCAGAAAGATACACACATTATCGTCACTCTATGCTTTTCCACAGCCACCTTAAATTTATATTGATTAACCCTTTAACGACCAAAAGAAAACAAAAATATGTAAAAGATTTTTTTAATGAAATTAAGTACATATTCAATATATTTAACTAAAAATACAACACAATTTTTAGGAAAAACAATAACAGTGTGTACTCAAGTGAGTAAATTGGGCAGATATGAAGTCTGTGAGACTGCTTTTCATTTGATATCATTTATATTTAGATAAATTTCATTTAAAAGTCATGTTATTTGTATATATTTAAGTTATTTCATATGATTTGAACAAAATCAAAATCACATGCTCTAGTTGGATAAAATATATCACCATACCACGTACCTCTTTTCATATAAAAATTATTTAGAACAATTAAAACACGTTTAAGCACTTATGAAACAAATAACGTTAACAGATTTTGTTTGTTGCAACTTCTACCAACTGATTTTTAAGGAAATATTGTGAATTAATATCCGTAGACAATAGACAGTGGCACTAATTATAAAATTTGTGAGTAGAAAATTCCCAAATAAACATAATAAATTCAATAATTTTCTAAATGTAAATTTTCTATTGTCGACAATAACACGAACTCTGCAAAAAAAGAAACATCCTGAATATAATTCTAAACAGACCGCATCTTGGCTAACTTCACCCCGCTTCGCTTGTTGAGAAAAAGGAGAGAAAGTCGTTAGCAGACGGTGACAAGAATGTATATGGATGTGACATTTTCGTGAACTCATTTTTGATTTGTGTAGAGAACCGCGGTTGAATTTTTCCACCCCAGATCGCGCAACCTGCCGCGTCTTTTTCCCGTCCGGCACGTGCTCAGGTTACCATATACTACAGGAGCGTAGACAAAGAGGGTTAAAGGACCCATCACCTGGCACACATATGGCGAGGTTACACTACATACTACATCCAAGACGAATGGTTTAGGTATTAAGTTACACCCTTACGATTTCCGATGATGACCTTTTTGTGCACATTTCCAGATCCCTATGTATTTACCAGACACATAATTGATGTATTTTTAAAATATACATTTCTGTAATACATTCAAATTCTATAACTTTCAATCTTTAAGAGAAATATATTAAAATGAAAACGAATATAAATAATTTTCATAAACTCATGTTACTACTAAAACAACTACCTCTTTAAATCAATTTAATAAAAAAGATACTTTTGTAATGTAACAGAGATCTGAATAGGTAATTTAGGTGGCTTTTGGCATGCCGAAATCGAATTTGTTGCCCAATTGGTTTCATCACGTCAGAGTTTTGAGATATTCTAACCTAAAATTCCCAAAAATGACTATATTGGCAATGTTAAAGAATTTATTACTAAGTAGGTAATTTTTTCTAAAGCTGTCGATCACGGTAACAAATAGTATTATCTTTCCTCTTTAAAATGAGTTTTAACTTTTTACTGTACGATTTAACCAAGATGTACTAGTTTAAAGATATGATATTTTTGTTAATAGAGTGTAGTTTTATAGACACTATGAACTTTACTACATATATCTTCAAAGTAGTATAATTCGGTAAAGAAAAGTCGCACAGTGAAATGTAAAAAATCATTTTAAAGAGAAAAGATTGTACTATTTGAAATTGCGAAAGAAAACTTCAGAAAAAAATTACCTACTTGGTAATAAATTCCCCAAAATTGCCAAAATCGTCATTTTTGGGACTTTTATGTTCGGATATCTCAAAAACCTGACGTGATGGAACCATTTGGGCAACGATTCGGTTTCGGCATGACAGATACCTTCTTAATAACCTATTAAAATCTCTAGGAATTTTTTTTGTTGACAGTGTTATTAAAGTTTGTAGGTAAATATACTTTTTTTAAACTATAGTCTTTTATTTTGTTTATGCTTTTCTCCAGTAATGGGCACTTAGTGATGGGCATTTGCTAATGATTACAAAATGATAAGTACTACAACACAAACGTTATAAAATAAAGAGTAATAAAATTTAAAACAATGTAAATCATTTATATAAAAAATATTGATATTGAGCCGAACTGCGATAATTATTTGTCCACTATTTTTAAATAAAATGATCAATTATCATCAAATCACGCTGTAAGACAGTTAAATGTATATAGAATAATATCCAGTAATGGCATTAATCAATAATTCTGTACATTTAAGGTAGTTGGTCCGTAAACATGTTTTCGTCAGATTTTGTTTAAATTGCACAGGAATATTCCCTAGATTAATATCTGAAAAATAGCCCATTTTTATTAAAATTGACCATCTCAAAGTCATGAAAAACGATCTCAAAGTTTATATTTTTAACACAGCTTATATGGACTAACCGTACACTAACGTAACGTTTTATTAGATAAAATTTAAACGTAGCGTCAGATTTTCATAAAAAACTGACATGTTGTATATTAATATGAAAGAAAACAGTATACAAAAAATTGGAATTATTGACCATCCCGTTATTAAGATTTAACCAGATTTAACTACCAAACCATCACATAATTTACAGTATTGTTGACAATGTGACAACAACGTATTCATTTGATTATAGTAAAAAATACACGAAATAATGAAATATTTTTTTACGAAGTATGATAAGTGGATTGAAGGGAATTATAATCGATTTCATTAATTATTAATATATTCTGTGGTAGTTTAGATGATAAAATATAATCATTTGACAAGTAGTTAATAGTAGATAATGTACAGCGTTGCCATGATCATTTCTCTAAATTAAAAATATGTACTCATGGCCTAATGTGATCACATTATGATGGACCAACTACCTTAATTAAAAATTACCCAATTATTTAATCATGTGATATTATTTAATCATTTTATAGTTATTTCCTCTTAAAATTACATATTGCCCACGCACATGTAGTTCGTCCCTGTAAAAAATGGAAATGCAACAGTCCCGAAGCATCCTAACTTTAATGCCCCCTTTGTTTTGCTGTCAGTGAAGAAAAGATTTATGCGAAATCTATATACAATATATTATTCTGTTCATAACATGCGTCGGTCGATAGTCAATACATTGACGATATATTGAATAACTGTAATGCCATTATACGCGGATATGTGTTCCCGGTTTTTTTCAACGGGAGTAAAGAAATTCATAAAACAAATTTTAAAGTTCCTTAAACGATTCTCAAATGAAAGTTTTCTTTCTCGGTTTTCCACGAAATATCATAGTACCTATACATCATTGAGAATTTTCAACTTTGTAGGTAAGTGCGTCAAATGGCGTTTTCCTGGAAGTAATTTAACTATATATTTTAAACTCTTCAAAAAATTACAAAACCTACCTAATGTAGATGTCATATACACCGAATTCTGTTTTTACACGGTCTTTTTTACACTTTCTAGAAAAATATTGATTCCGTTTTTACACGATTTCATTCGATTTAGCACGATTAAAAAAGCTATTTGATTTAAATTTTAAAGAAAAATATTTTTATTAACCGTAATCTTCTAGGATTTTTTTTCCTATCTGTTATTTATAAAATATGTAGTTAGGGAATTCCCCTTTCTAATTAATTTCATAGCAGCTTAAGTATATATTTTAGTCTTGTACGAGTTTTCAGTTCCTAAACTTGCGATAATTTTATATTTATGTTACTTTTGCTTTTAGAATTGAATTGCCTTTTATTTTTATAAAATAAACTGTGCATGAATACACATAAAAATTTAATTTATACTTTTTTTTGCATGAATCATTTCATTTTACCTATTTTTTACAGGGTTGAAGAATATGGAACTAATCTTCTTTTTTCTATGTACTTTCATGTCTTTTTTTAAACGTTTTTTTCTGGAACGTATCTACCGTGTAATTTAAATTTTTCTAGATTTATGAATGAGTATTTCGCACAATTTTTTAAGTTTCAAGTTTTATCAAAATTGTTTTACCCCATATGCCTAGATATTAAAAAAGAATATAAAAATTTAACTCTGTGGTGCCTTCTTTAAAAAAAAATTAATATTTTATGTATAGTTTTAAATAAATAAAAATATGCTAAAATCGTCAATCGTATTGGGTTTTGGCACGAACCATATGCGGGGGTATAAAATATATTTAAGGTAGATATGGCTTGCATGTGCAACTTCAATACATAAATGAATAGGTATAGATAGAAGAACAGATGGTATTGGGTAGAAAAAAAAATAGAAAAGGTAGGTATCGTAAATGAGTTGGAACTTTACTACCTGAAAAGCAAGGTGTTTCAAATAAAAACAAAAATATATAAGTGGTATAAAGATTTGCACATTTTTCAGGTTGAAATATTAAACATTTTGGAGTAAATAAGATATAGGTGAATAGGTGTATGAATATGTATTCTTAGAAATCTACAGTTGTTTCAAAAGTCTTTGCATGTCTGGTTTTATAAAGAATTTGAAAAAAAACTTTGAACGGGGTATCAATTAGTGAATTGAGATGATTTCGACACGTTTTAAAATACGATAGATTTTCAAAATGAAACGCTAAGGAAAGTATGCTTTTGTGGGTAAGGCAGACATTTTTTTTAAAGTTAATTTACTATTTATGATAACAGTTTAAAATTTAAATACCGTCGGTTTTTACTAATCGCGCATGTGCTAAATAATCAATAAACGTAATGAAACTGTTATTTCTTACACACCCATACCTCACTTTGCGTCGTGGTTACGTTCCAAAAAACCACGACGCAAATTGAAACGACGCAAAGTGAATTATTTAAGTTACTATTAAAAAACAAAATTAAAAACTCGACCCCAAAACAACGTAACTTCGAAAATTTAACGACGCACAGTGAAAATTAGTACTAATTCAGCAGCGACGCAACTTCGAAAAAAACGCAAAACGAAACGACGCAAAGCGAGGTATTGGTGTATGTTTAACATTTCACTACAAATAATAAATGTTTTATAAAAATAAAAACGAAGTAATAACGAACAAATAAATATTTATAAATTTTGTATAAGACAATAGGCATGATGATTAATTTTAAAAACTATTCTATGATGATGTTACGTGTCTCCTATTTCCAAAAAAATACTTATTTCTGCAGAAAATCAAAGTTTATTAATTTAATTATTTTGTGTGTTAAAAATGAATTCCAAAGTATATAAGTTCTTAAATAAGTTATGTACCTAATTATCTTGTATAAAGAGGAATTGATATTTGTCTAAAATAAAAGTGACGTTTACTGATGCGTGACGTCATTCGCTCTGATTGGTGTTCCATTTAACATGGTGGATTGCTGTATTTTGCATTTTTATTTTATCAAAAATTATACTAATCTCCCTTTTAATATAAAAATAAATACATTTTTTAGAATCTTTTAAACCTATTACATTATTTAAAATCATAATTTCAATGATACTTTGTTACTAGCATCATACCTATATTATATAAATATAATGAAATAATTTACAGCCGCGTTTGACACGAAAATGAACCCAACAGGTAATTGTGAGAGAATTAATCTTGATTGAACAAGGAGGTGAGATTCTCGAGAAAAACAATTAAAATCAACGGAAACAAAATCATTAAGAGTAATTTTTACTAACGGTTATTTTATCACATAATTAAATTAATGTATTTACAGCGTTATTAAACCTGAATATCTTGAATCGAATGCTTTCTATGAGTGGCAAACACTGGAAAAATGACAAGAGTTCTCAACGAGAAAGGTAAGGTTTGGTTTAATGGAAAATGCAGAATATACTTTATAATTATATCAAATGAATCTAAAACGAATTATTCAACAATGTGCAGTAAGTATTTTCCAGAATAAAAATAATAAGGTATTTGAGTAGTCCAGATGCAAAACCTGCTATGTGTGTTTGAATAGATTTCTAGCAAAATTTTTGCAGCTTCTAGGTAAAATATCCTTATGCCTTTTTTATGAGTATGGATGCAAAACCTGTCATGTTTTTTTCTTGTCTCAATTCGATACACAATTTATTACTTTTATTAAAATAATTTTTATGTTATTTCACCAAAAATATAGCAGTTTCTGCAACCAAGTTAATCTTTCAAAATTAATTTTAAGAGATTTTTACCAGGTTTGCAGCCCAATTTTTTATAATAGGTACTTGTAGCCTGAGAAGAGTAGAATCCAAAGATACAAAAACCTTCAAATCTTAAAAATATGCGGATAGCAGGTTTTGTATCTGGACGGCTCATTTGATTAAATTTTAAAATAAAAATTTAAATTTGTAAATAGGCAATGATGCCATTAACAAAATATAATTGAAATTATGATTTTAAATCATTATTTAAATAGATTAAAAAGATTCTAAAAAATATATTTATTTTTATATTAAAAGGGAGATTAATATAATTTTTTTTAAATAAAAAAAACTACAATCCACCATGTTAAATGGAACACCAATCAGAGCGAATGACATCACACATCAGTAAACGTCAAAAATGATTGACTTTTATTTTAGACAAATATCAATATTAATTATTATAGGTACATACCTTATTTAAGAACTTATATACTTTGGAATTCATTTTTAACACACAAAATAATTAAATTACTGTCTAACTCTGAATGTTTGATTATTGTTGACAAGGAGTGTGACGTCACAACTCTGAAATGTCACCTGCGAGCGTTTTGGCGTCAAATTCAAAATGAGTTTTAAAAGAGTCAATTTTTGTGATTAAACCATTATTTTATGAAGAAATAAGTATTTTTTTGGAAATAGGAGACACGTAAAATCATCACAGAATAGTTTTTTTTAATTTAGTCATCATACCTATTCAGACAATAATTATAAATAATATCAACTATTTCCTGATACACATTTTATTCTTTACTAACCACTGTTGAATATTCAAGTGAAAGGTAGGTCATTTTTAAGTAATTAATTATAATTTTACTCGTGAACAAAAATCTATTATGAAATTTTAATATGTATGTAAAAACTAATATACATAAATACATTTACGTGGGTAGAAAAAAACATTAACTTTAGTTAACGTTATTAAAAACAGTCTGTTCTTAGGAAATGATTAGTACGTGTTTTAATAGCTACATAAAAAAGATGAAAATCTAAGGTGCCAGGTAGACTAATGATGTAAAAAATTGACAGTGTTCAATATAAGAATTTAATACATGACATAAAAATGTTTTTTATTATTTTTTTCTTTGTTCTAGGTGAGTATTTTTTAGTACAAAAATTAATATAACACTTTTTATAGAAAATTTAATGCCCTATTTCATACAATTTTTACATACCTAATATGCGTAGTTTTTGGGATATTTAAAAAATGGATACCTATTAACCCAAAAAAATATTGTATTTTCAGTGCTGCAATTTTTAAAAATAAATCTTACAATTTTTTAATGCAACCACCTCCTTAACTGACTAGGCCCAACTATCAAATCAAGTTTTATTAAAATCGGTTCAGCAGTTCATAAGTTAAACATGTGATAAAAATTTAGTCAGATATTTACACTTTTTCTATTATGTAGACATTTTGTAATCCGATCATCTTTTTTACATACGTAGGCTGAACTTTGTGTATATTTTAGATTGTAAATATGGTGTTTTTTTTATTTTAAATTCATTCAACATATAAGATTTTCGAGTTGTGTTCGATTTTTAGATGATACCATCTTTTTACACCCACTATATGATTGTTTACGTGTTTGTGACAAATATTTATCAAGAAGATTTCCGTGCGAAAAAGCAAACATTTCTTATTTTATATATTTTGAAAGGAATTCATAATTTATGTTTCTTTTTTTAAGTCAGGTTATTTTTATTCAAATGTCAATGTTGATATTTTTTTATATAAAAATATAGTATTCTTAAATTGTATAGGTCGTACTTATATTGCTGTGTTTTGTATATTGGAACGTAAGGGGGGATTTTTAGTAAAAGGGGTATGTTTTAAGGCATATAAGGCGAAAAAAATATATGGGCTTCATATATAGTTTAGTATAAATAAATGTGAGATAATTAAAAAATTACATTATAAATAATGAAAATTATTATTATTATAGAATGTTTTGAATTTTATATTTGATTAAAAATATCTTTATCTTATAGAAATTAACGTAAAAAGTTGAAATTTTCAAACCACAGGTCAGTATCTCATAACGTTCTCGAGATATGGCCTCTCAAAGTTCTACTTTTTTTCAAAATTTTGGACAAAAATGACCATAACTTTTGAACGTGTTGACGGATTTGATTTTTGTCAACGAATTTGAAATCAGCGTATCAAAATCTATATAATAACATATATATTACTTCAAAATTTGACAAAAAATTTTTTAGATGAAAATCGACATTTTTTTAAGGTGTATACCCCTTGGAATTTTCTCGTTTTTTCGCGAATTTTTTTTTCTCGAATTTTCAAGTGTTATGTCATTGTATAAATTTTGACACGCTGATTTCAAATCCGTCGACAAAAATCAAATCTGACCACACGCTCAAAAGTTACAACCATTTTTCTCAAAAATTTTGAAAAAATGAAAATTTTGAGAGGTTATATCTCGAGAGCGATTTGAGATACAGATCTGCAGTTTGAAAATTTCAACTTTTCACGTCATTTTCTATAAAATAAACATACTTTGAAACAAATATAAAATTTAAAATTTTTTGGTCATAATTCATTAATAAAATTTCAATTTATCATAGAAATATAATCGCAAATACAATAAAATAAGGAAATGAACTTAGAACAATGTATATTCTTAATGCAGTTACTCATCTGAATTGTTGAATCATCAAAATTTCATGCATCAAATTTCAATTTGTCAAAAAAAATTCAACTCATATACAAGAACGTAAGAAATTCAATCATAACTTACGAAGTAGACAATATATTTAATAAATAAATAAAGATTAATATTCAGTAGGTAATGGCAGTAATCAAATATCCAAATTAAACAAGAGTCCAATATTGGGGTACATTCCAAAAACTGGTGCCAATACCTTATAAATATAATTCTATATAGTGAACTTGATATAATAATACCCAAATTTAAATTCTGAAACTGTGTATATACAATATTCGACAGACTAACTAAAGCCGACCTATTTCAAAATAAGCCAAATACGACATTTTAAAATAAACATATCTATAGAATAGATACATCTGCTAATAATTTGACCTGCTCGAACGATAAAAATCATACGGTTAGGGATTTCTAAAAAGGACATTTTAAAATTTATTCAGGTGGTCACTGCAATGTGCAACGAAACATTGGTTATTGAAACCATAGACTTATAGAATGGACTGAGTGTTCCCTATCTAACTGTGAAGTAAATACTGGCGAAAAAATGTGACAGAGACAAATGGATAAAGTAGCCAATACCTGATTCTTTCTAGAATTGAGAGGTTTGCAGCAACAACGAGTTAACTCCATTTTTAGGCCAAACAGACTTAACAACCGTTTTTTGGGGAAAAAAAACAAACATTCTTTCGTTTGGTTCAACAAGAGTTACCTACCGTTGATAGTTCTCAAGGTATTCGCTAGAATGAGTTAGCTGCTTCATTCGCTTGGGTAAAAATGGAGTTGACTCCAGGAGCTGACTCTTTGTTTTTGGGCTTAGAATTTAGTTAGTACACTCGTTATTGTGTTCTTTCTTGAAATAAACTAATTTTCTTGAAATTTGTTCTTATTCAATGCTTCCTTACTTTAAAAAGAATAGATATTTGTGTATCTAGGGCGTAAAGTGGCTGTTTTCCGCACGAGTGGGAATGTTTGTTAATCGAGGCGCTAGCCGAGATTAACAATCACACGAGTGCGAAAAACGCACTTTACACCCGAGGTGCACACAATATTTTTTCTAAAACCTTATTATAATATTAATAATAATGTAATATGATTTTTTAATTAAATAATAATAACTTGTCATATTAATTATTAATATTGAAATTTTGAAAAAACAAATGAATATTGTTAATGTTTGACATTTATATTCAGATTATTTGTGGATTATTTTCACTCACGTATTTTATTCTGTGATTTTATTATTGCAATTTTATAATAATATGGATAATATGGAAAGTGATAATGAAAATTGCATGCCGCCAGAAATATCGGAAGCTGCAAAATCGGTAATTTCAAATCTACTACCGACAAATCCAAATTAATATATGAAAATGTATGTGTTACTGTTACTATAGAAACACTTTTACGCTCGCCGTGCGTAAAAGTACTACTTTACGCACTGAAATGACAAAGAAAAAGCCTACTTTTTAACACGGTTGTAGAAAAAATAATTTTCAACTATTTGGGCCAAAAAGGAGTTAACTCCGGAATAAAATTGATTCTAGAAATGCGAATTTGACGAATTTCTCAATGGAATTTGGCCAACAATGTGACAAATAATAATTGGACGAAGACAAAGGCGATTTAAATACATTCTCCATTTTTTAAACAGTTTTTTCTATTTTCCCATAAATTATAAAAACTGAAGTTAACTCCTTGTTGCTGCATACCCCTCAATTCTAATTGGTCATATCATAGGTTTGCAGTCATTACAGATCTACAGAAAAGAGACAGGTATTGGCTACATATTCGCTTTGTCTCTTTAAAGAGAGTGGATAATTTTGTGAGGCTATTGCTCATGTCTCATAAGTTTGATACCCTGTTTGAAAGTGCTTACAAGCTAGCAAATTTTGTTTAAATCTACTATAAGCAATAGATAAATATATTTTTCTTTTTATCAAAATTTGAAATTCCATGTTTTTTTTATACGAGCCTTTATTTTATCAAAAAAAAAAAAAAAAAACATTGTAAGGCACACCAGAAAAAATAACAGAAAATTATACAAATAGAATTGTATGTTATAACAAGATATTATTAAATTCGATTTGACGTATCGGATGGATGACGTAGTTACGGGAAAGAGCAGTTGGAAGGGGTTGGGGGGGAGGCAGAAAAAACCAACCCGCTGCAGTAAAGTTGATTGGGATATGAAAGTGGTTTATAAACTTTTTGTATCGACATGTTTAGAGTTTAGAAATTTTCTAAAAATAATATGTATTTTTCTGCGATATATTTTATAATAAAAATTATGTTAAGTGCTGAATAAAATATTATTTTATACATATATTTAATATAATTTCGAAGGTATATTCTATCTAGTTTTTGATACAAAATATAGTTTTTGCGTATGTATAAGAATTTGGAAGCCGCAGTAATGTCTTTATTTGTTTATTTATTTTTTTATAAAATTGATATATAAAAAAAGTGTTATTATTAGTTATTAACCTGTTTAAAATACAGGTGTCCCGTAAGTTAGGATCCATATAAATTTTTGGACAATTATTATTCCCGAGAATGTTTTGACATACGATATGCCTCACTTTAAAAGCTTAAATCTCAAAAACTTATAATAGTAGAGAAATAAAAAAAATTAATAAATAGCTTATAGTGCCCCATTTATTTTATATTTTTTATTATTATTTTGTTTATTTTTATTGTTTTGTTTATTCTTATATTGACATATTCTAAATTCTAAACGATGTAGAATTTTACAGAATAATAAATATGTCTATGTCTATAGTAAAATTATTTAAAACCCCCCATCCCTCAATCCTTAAATACGAAATACAGTAGGATTATATGACCATTTTCATCATAAGCTTGTAATGAGGACATTTCTATAGATATATACGTAAATTTGGGTAATTTGGTAAGAATTTTTTTTTTATAAAAACGACAATGACCTTAGACATTTGTAGTACCGATTATACTCCCCCCATCTCTCATCCCTTAAATACAGTAGCATTCTACGACTATTTTCATTATAAACTTGTAATAAGGACATTTATATTGATATATACATATGTATGTAAAATTGGTTAATTTGGCAATGACATTTTTTTGATAAAAACGACAATGACCTTAGAAATTTGTAGTACGGCTTATACTCCCCCCCCATCCCTCAACCTTTAAATACAGTAGCATTCTATGATCATTTTCATCATAGACTTGTAATGAGGAAATTTCTTGTTCTATAAATATACATATTTACGTAAAATTGATTAATTTGGCAATTATTTTTTTTTGCGAAAAACGACAATGACCTTAGACTTTTGTAATACTGCTTTTACTCCTCACATCCCTCAACCCTCAAATACTAAGCTCGTAATGAGGACATTTCTATAGATATATACGTAAATTTGGGTAATTTGGTGAGCAATTTTTTTTGAGAAAAACAATGACCTTAGACATATGAAGTACCGCTGTGTTGGACGGATTGAATGTGCTAGTATGGTGTTGCGCAGCGGGTGTACGGGTGACGACACCCGCGGTCACCGGGAGGCACTGGCGCTCGCTGCGGGTCCCCGGTGGCACCCGTGGCAGCGCCTCGTTACTGCCACAAACTCAATCGAGTACAAATTGAAACGGCTCACAGAGAAACATACAGAGACAGAGACAAAACATCTCGTTCGTGTTTCTTTGTTATATATGAAATTAACCGCTTCGGGTGGTAGCTATATTTATGTAATTATTTTCCCTTTCTGGTCAAATTACCCTAACTTCGATAATCATTTCTTATGTTCAAAACAATGTTATGCAATTAAGATATATGCCTTTTCTAAAATTATATTTAGTCTTCAGAGCTTTTATATTCTTGAAATTTGTTAGCTAGTACGAACTCATAGATAAATGAGGTATTAATTTTGTGGTAGCATAGAGTAATGATACTTCAAGTTATTGTAACACAGTTGGCGATTCTGGCTGTACACAGAAAAAAAACTCGATCTTATTGAAAATTTGTGATAGAAAAATGCTTAAAAAATTTATCTTGTTAATATAACAATATTTCCACAGTATAATAATAATAAAAATGTTATTGAGGATATTTTATTAATTTGAAAAATATATCTTCATGTTTATCTAAAAATCTTTTTTGATTTGTCAAATTAATAAATAATTTATTACACCAACTAACGAAACTCTCAAATAAATTAAACGTAATGGTTGTACTAATAAATATTTATCGGTGTGAATATTTTTACACCACCCAACTAGTGAAAGTGAGATTTTCGATATGGTAAATTCAGTGATGTAATTTATAAAATATTTTTTTGCATTTAAAATAAATACGAAACAAAATTTTCACCGTGATAAGAACATTGTTAGTAATAATATAGATACATTTATCAATAAGATAAACGTGGATATTTTCATATTGGTAAAAAATTATCATATTAAAAAAACAACCTCTATCGGAGAAAAATCGATCACGGATTTTTTACATTGATCACATTTTTTAACACATAGACAAATTATTTTTTTCTGTGTATAAAATAATTTTCATAAGATCACCACTGTTTTAATACCGTTTGTGTTTACATACAACGCGAGCGCGAAACTTGTCAAAGTCTTCATTAAACTCCAAGAGAATTGTCATATAAGTTTGATAGTTTGATACCTAATTTGAGAGTGCTTGCCACCTTATTTATGCACATAAAAAACCCTCGTGTAGTCGGGTAAAAAAATTGACCAGACAAATAAATACTCAAAAAAATGATCAACATAAATAATAAAATTATGCTACTGTTTCTAATAAATTAAGTAATATTCTTCAATATATCATGCGACATGTCAATAATTATACATATTACTAATTCTCCGAAATCAAATCAATTATTAAAGGTACCTAATTTCTTAATAACCGTTGATAATTAGTTCGTAAAACATAATAAATAATTCATACCAAAAAAAAACTAAATTATCCTGTAAATTATTCTTCACTGGCTTTAGTATAAAATTATTGTTTGATATTTAATGCGGCAATCGTGCTAGTAACTGGTATTTTAGAGGGACAGTAATTATAAAGGATATCAAGAAAAGTTGTAAATATTCAGACAGCGAACTTTCAAACCATGTTTAGATTTTTGAAAGTAGTAATTTATTTGATTTGGAATGCTTCTTTATAATGGTTTTGTAATAATGTTAACTAGTATATTGTTCTATAATTATTTATAGGTCGGGTGTAGTATTAAAACTGGAAGTTTTAATTGGAGTTGATACAATATGTTATTAGTATTTTGATTCAATTTTTTATTAGAATAATATACCTATACAATACATTTTAGCATATAGCTTATATACAGGATGTCTAAATACAAGGGGACACTATGGGAATCTCGGAAACTATAAGAGATAGAGATTCGGTTAAATGAGAGAAAAGTTACCTTTAAGAAGGGGTAGTTCAATAGTGCATTTACAAGCTACAAAATTTTCATAGCCTACACAGGTAGAAATGTTTACTTGAGCTTACTTGTTTTGTATATAACGAAAACAATATTTTCTTAAGATAAGAAATATATTCTTAAACCAACTATAGTATTCTTGGACGAAGAAATAGTGTAGTTGAATTAAGAGTACTTTTCTTATATTAAGTAAATATTGTTTTCGTTATATACAAAACAAGATTTTCTTGGTTCAATACAGTTTTTTTAGTGTGTACTAGATATTAGCCAAAAACCATTTTACTCCTAATTTTTTCATCGTGAATATTTCTTAAGCGACTTGAAATTAAAAAAAAAATTTTTCAAATAAATGCTGTATGGTTTAGTATTGTCTATTCAAAAATATTTTTGTAGTTTCCAGAAAACTCGTAGTTTTTGGGATATGAGACTAACTTATGTTTTCTTAAATATAAGCAATTTGAAATTTTGTAATTTTTGAAAAGAAGATTTTATTACTTTTTCAATGATATTCAACTTGATTTTTCAAAATATCTCAAAAAATTATATATTTTAAATTGTATATGGTGATTTGAATACGTTTTATAAATGAGAAGATCAGGAACAAATACATTTTTTTGTAAAAAAATTGACAATTTATTGGTTTAAATGGTCTTCTAACTATTCAAGAATTGGAGAACTTTTTTAAAGCGTCCAAATAGTTAATTTTGCAGCGACGCCTTTTTGTTTTTAAATAATAAAAAGTATTTTTGAATACTTTAATGGGGAAAGCCGCTGTCACCCTCAGAAAAAGGTGTTTTTCTCGATATGTTTTTTTTAAAGTGATTCCTCAAAGACTAATGAACCAATAAATTTTTTTATTTAATTTTTATTTTTCGTTATTGCAGTGACTAAGTCTGTACGTAATCGATTTTTGAAATTTTGATACTTACTATTTTTTAAGACCGCTTGAATTAAAAAATGTGTTCAAAATGAATGAAAAGTTTCAAACTGTCGCCATTTTGTGAAAATGAATAAATACTTAATAAAATGCCCTCTACCTAATTCTAAAATAATTATTAATACCTGTAAAAAATCTCAAACCTTTTTGACCCGTTTTTTTTTTTAATTTTTGAAAATGATCCTTCATTTTGCGTTCACAAAATAATACTACCTTTTAATATAATTTTAGCAAAGTAAGGAATCAAATACGTCTATTAGAGAACAAATGACGCCAAATATGCAACATATAATTAAATAAAATTTAATTATCATTGAAAAAATAAATAAAAATACATAAAACGCAAGAATTTGAACAGGTGTTCCCACATTTTTTGCCACAATAGTCTTCCATCCTTCCCAAATTTTACTAAAACTTGCTAAAAACATCACTGAACATATAATTTAAAAAAAAATAATTGTCATTGAGAAAATAAATAAAAATACATAAAACGCAAGAATTTGAACAAGTATTCCCACATTTTTTCTACAATAGTGTTCTATCTCTCCCAAATTTTACTAAAACTTGCTAAAAACATCACTGAACATATAATTAAAAAAAAAATTAATTGTCATTGAGAAAATAAATAAAAATAGGTACATAAAGTGCAAGAATTTGAAAAGGTATTCCCACATTTTTTGTTACAATAGTGTTCCATCCATCCCAAATTTTACTAAAACTTGCTAAAAACATCACTGCATTTAAAAATAAACTTGACCAAATCTAACCATTTCCACCTTAAGAATAAAATAGTTAAGAGTGGGATTTCTTTGTCCTTTGAGGTCAGGTAGAGAGACTGCGTTCTACAGGCCGAAGATTCCAGGAATTCAAAGACGTGTATATGTGAGAACACGACAGAAATGTGGATTTACAGTATCTCGTGTTGTTTTCACCAAATTTTTTTTCCTACATTCGTGAGATCGGTCTCGACGATCGTCAGCGAGAATCGAACAACCAACCAACACGTAACTGTCAATTATGATGCAGATTTCAGGGTGAAAAATTGATTTTAGAAAACGATTCCTTGACAGTTGACACGTTAGTTTTTTTGTGAATTGGATACAAAATTGATGTCGATTTTCACGAAATGGTAATATTATATTTATTGGTTTTAAAAATATCGTTTCTCTTCGTGTTGAATATTAAGTTATTATATGTTTGATATATATTTTATCTAAATTTATATGGCGTTTTAACGATCTGGTTTAATTTAGAACCATAGATATAGAGCATGGACCGCGCATTTGACTCAAAAGCAGAGTCGTGTCAAAGGAAAGAGATAGAAAATAGTTTAGGATATACTTGTCCTTATTTAAACAAAAATGTATATTTCTGTTTTCTTATGTCCGGTATTATAAACGACCTAGCAAATTTGCAAGCTTGCAAACACTCTCAAATGGGGTATCAAACTTATGTGACAGTTCTCTTGAAGTTTTAGATAGATAGTTTCATACATAGGAAGTAAAAAAAGGTATGTAAAGTATATTTACTAAAGTGTATTTACTAACCTTGCGTAAAAAAATGGTAAAAACCAACTTACTGAGAACTGTCATATAAGTTTGATATCTCATTTGAGAGTGCTTGCTAGCTAGCAAATTTGCTAGGTCCTTTATAATACCGGACATTAGAAAAAGATATGCAAAAGTCTTTGGATACTCGTATTGTAAATATAAAACTGCAAAAATGGTTGATAAAAAATCTTTAATGTTGATAAGAGTACTTAATTACAACTTTTGTAATAATCCTAGCAAGCATATCTAAAATACAGTATTGACAATTTTCTATGTTAAGGAAAAATTTTGAATTATATGTCTGAAAGGTCAGGTTTACTCAAGTTGAAAGTATTGACGCACAGTGTCTTTCAAGCTAACAAGAAATTGTTGTTTTTTATTATTTTGACTACGAGTAAACATATTCTCTTCGCTATTTTTGGGATTTTTTATTGACTGAAATTTGTATATTTTCATTCGAAATCATAGGTGTCCAAAGACTTTTGCACAACAGTGTAAATATTTTTAAAATTCATGAAGGTATAAAATATGGTCACATATATAATATAAACGAAGCTATACCTGTAATAAACCCATAGATATACTAATCCATTCACATCACGATAGTAAGAACTGAACTCTCACGAGTATTAAAAACTAAAAAGGAAAGCAAGTTAACTCCACTGAAGTTTTAAATATTTTATACAAAAATGTGAGAATATAACTATTCACAATTTTAAAATAAATCTATAATAAAATTAAAAAATTAAGGATATTTGACAAATTTTATGACTTTATTACCTATGTATCTATTATTTACCGTATATACTCGGGTAGCTATTATGTGCGAAAATGCCTACACCCTAAATAACTCGGGAAAACTTTAATATACTCCGAAATATACTCGAGTGAAAATAAATACGACTTTTGGTATTTTGTCGCTGATTTTCATTTATAAAAAAATGTGTTTTTTTCCATTTTTTATTTTTTAATGATTTAAATCCGATTGTCGTAAAAAGCGATATGCGATTCAGTCGGACTTATTTTTGCGTTAGTTACATTAAGCGAGTTTACTAGCTACAAGCCAGCGAGTTTTGAAGCGGGCGAGTCAGCTAGTGCGACAGTGATGACACACAAAACTGTCTACTAGCTTAGTAGCCAACTAGCTAGCGAGTTCAAACCACGTTTTGTGAATAGGAATCACAGGGACACTCGCAGCTACTACACTAGCAACTATGATGACACACGGCTAGTTTACTAGCTAACAAGCCCACACGCCAGCGAGTAGCAAGTAAAGTAACCCGGCTTTCAACTTTTGTCGCAGATTTTTTACAATCTAGTGAACATGATTAGACTGGGCGAGTTTACTAGCAGTTTCTAAACTCGCTGGCTTGTAGCTAGTAAACTCGCATAATGTAATCGACGCTTTAGTGGCTCTCTCACCGGAGCAATATAGCAACACAGCAATAAAGTAACTACCAATTTATTAGCAGCTAGCAATATAGTGATATCATATTACTTTGGTGTGAGACAATATGTCCGATTCAATGTATATTGACAGATAGCAATAATATCGCTAGTTATAAGTTGCTAGTTGCTATATTGCTGTATTGCTCCAGTGTGAGAGTCCACTTAGAGTCGTTAAAACCTATATGTGGTATGAATCGATGTCGTTATAACCGGTTTTGACTGTAATTATAAATATAAAAAGCAGATTAAGTACATATATCTGTTCAGTGAAATAAAAATAAATATAACAAAAAATAAAAGAGCGTTAAGACATGAGTATAATATATGATCCTTTTCTTGTACCAGTAAAGATATATCAAATGATATTAAACAAAACAATATGTACAATAAACTATTCCGTTCTTTTCATTCCCGATGCCAAACAAATAAAATAAAATTAAACTGAAAAATCATTTGATTTATATATTTTCATCTGTTTTCATATTTTTTGCGTGAACAACATTTTTATTTTATCGAAATTTCATCAATCACGACAAATATACAAAGATAAAAAAAATTATATGCATACTCGCTGCTATCTAAAACTACCTTTTGTTTATTTATTTTAAAGTTCAATATGTTGTTTATAATAAAAAAAAAGTTTTTCAGATATCACCCCACCCCTTAATTTTTATAAGGGACCATTTACTAATCGGTCACAACCAGCAAACCAAATTTCATTAATAACGGTTGAGTTATACGCGTGTTTTACGGGACAAATAGACAGACAGACAGACATGGAAATAAAATAAATATTTGACCTGAAATCGGAAAAACATTTTTTTCTGATTTGAGAATAATGCAAGGTAGCAGTAATAAATATACAGAATAAATTTAAAATATAACCTAAAATTAGTTTTTTTTTTCAATATGGGAATAATTTGCAAATTTTTTTAAGGCTTGTATTTAAATGCACTTTTTTAATTATAAACACTTATCACCAGGCCCTGAGAGAGCTTCAACGGGGCCCGGGCCAACTCACATTTTGGGGGCCCCATACCTACCCCCTCCACCAAGCGTATGGACATTTTTAACAAATTTCGCAAATTCTAATAACTTTCTAATATTATTTTAATATTAAAAATCAGGGTTTTTTTAAAGAAAATTTTCATTTATTTTGCATTTTTTGATATTTTTTTTTGTAGTAAGTAGGTACCTATATTTATGTTTTTTAAAACCCTCTGTTAAAAATAGTATAAGTATTCAAAAATATGTAAAATAAAAATAATTTTCGGGCGCCGGGGCCCCTGAGACACATCTGGGTCTGGTTCTATGTATAGGTAGTCTAACTCTGAATGTTTGATTATTGTTGATAAAGAGTGTGACGTCACAACTCTAAAATGTCACCTGCAAGCGTTTTGATGTCAAATTCAAAATTAGTGATTATTTTGAATCACTAAAAACATATATTTCATATCGATGTAATACGCCATCGAAAAGAAAATATAAAATGGCGATTGTCAAAAAATCCACAGCAAACCTTGCTTTATTGGTTCCACAAAGATAAAATAAGGAAGGGGTAAGCGAAAAAACGGAAGCTAGAGGAGGCGGTCCGACTGCTGTGCAGAAGAAAGAAATTTACTTTGTACACAGAAGAAGGTAGACGTATTTCCCGCGCGGCTGATTGGTCAAATATTATGTGGTAGGGTACACACTCACTCAGCTACATACGGTTGCTCAGTCAACTACTGCGCACTCACTCGTACACGAGAGACCACCCAACTCGGGGGTCGGGGGTCATATTTTGGCTCAACAAATTGTGTTATAGAGATATAAGTATAGTTCATATTCTTTATTCTATGCTTCATGATTGGTTCATGATTATGAGTGATATACGAGTAAAAGGGGCGTGGCTGTTGTAAGCGAGATGTGCAGAGTATGTAGATACGTTCGTCGTGCACATAGCTTAGGTATAAGAGTGGGGGAACATCGACCGTACAATAAAACATTCAGTCAGTCTTGTTCGAACCGCCGTATCGTATACATCATTAATATTAATATAAATTGTTCTATGCAGGCCCTGAGAGAGATTCAACGGGGCCCGGACCAACTCACATTTTGGGGGCCCCATACCTCCCTCCTCCACCGAGCGTTTGGACATTTTAAATAAATTTCGTAAATTCTAATAACTTTTTGATATTATTTTAGTATTAAAAATCAGGGTTTTTTTAAAGAAAATTTTCATTTATTTTGCATTTTTTTGATTTTTTTTTGTAGTATATTTATGTTTTTTAAAAACCCTCTGTTAAAAATAGTATAAGTATCAAAAAATATGTAAAATATAAATAATTTTTGGGCGCCGGGGCCCCTGAGACACAGGGGGTCCGAGCCTTATGGCCTTCCTAGCCCCCCCCTCTATCTGGGCCTGCTTATCACTAATAACAAATATATGCACGAAAAAATAATTATTCAACATTAAACAAATACATTGAACTTAAAACAAATTATACCACTTTAAATAAATAGTTTCTACTAAAAATAAATATTTTGCACTAAAAAAATAATACTTTGCACTTGACCAAAATTTGGACCTGCCAGATTTAAAAATGACATATTTATTATGTATTTATTGTGATTTTCTATATTTTTACTTAACCTATCAACTAACCCCCTTCCTTTGGCCCAAATAGATTTGATATTTTTAATTTGATTTTTTTTCTATATTTTAAAACGATTAAATATTCGCCTTATGCATTTAAAAAAATATATTAAAATTTAAGTTCACGTGTATAAAGGCGATACTATAAAATTTAAGTGCAAAGTATTAAAATTTATGTTCGATGAATAAGAGTGCATACTATAAAACTTGAAGTGCAAAGTATTAAAATTTATGATGTACAAAGTGAATACTATCTAATATAGTATATAGTGCAATTAAATAGTTAACCTTTTTTAAATAGATTTTACGATAATATAATTTGTTTTTCTACAACCGTGTTAAAAAGTAGGCTTTTTCTTTGTCATTTCAGTGCGTAAAGTAGTACTTTTGCGCTCGCTGTGCGACAAAGTTACTTTTACGCACGGCGATCGTAAAAGTGTTTCTATAGTAACAGTAACACATACATTTTCATATATTAATTTGGATTTTGTTGGTAGTAGATTTGAAATTACCGATTTTGCAGCTTCCGATATTTCTGGCGGCATGCAATTTTCATTATCACTTTCCATATTATCCATATTATTATAAAATTACAATAATAAAATCACAGAATAAAATACGTGAGTGAAAATAACCCACAAATAATCTGAATATAAATGTCAAACAATAACAATATTCATTTGTTTTTTTTTTTAAATTTAAGTACTTGATTTAAATTTCAATATTAATAATTAATATGACAAGTTATTATTATTTAATTAAAAAATCATATTACATTATTATTAATATTATAATAAGGTTTTAGAAAAAATATTGTGTGCACCTCGGGTGTAAAGTGCGTTTTTCGCACTCGTGTGATTGTTAATCTCGGCTAACGCCTCGATTAACAAACATTCCCACTCGTGCGAAAAACAGCCACTTTTCGCCCTAGATACACAAATATCTATTCTTCTTATATTTTTGTAGAACATATTAGACATAGTAACATTCTAGTAAAATCAACCTATACCGTTAATGTTAGAATGAACTTTTTCCAGGAAATTTCACTTTTTCTGTATGTACATAAATATTAGTGTACAGAATATTTTGTATTTTTTGTTGGACGCAACACCGTGGTTTTGTAAAACATTTATTGTTTTCTTTTGAGAAATATACGTACAACAATAATTCTCTGCTTGAAAACAAATACAAACGTTCAAAACTATGGAAGACGAAATAAACCGAAACTTCTTGTATATCCGGTTCAAACAACAATTTAAAATAACGTTTCCGGCTAAAGCAATTTACATTCTTTTTTTACGTTTTGTTTTTAGATTTTTATATTTTGGTATCACTGCGTTAAATATGATGCAGTTTAAATAATTGTGCGTGTCTGTATGTTTCTTGCAATAATATATAAAATGATAATGTCAATTGCGAGTCAAGCATGGTGTATTAATGTTACGTACCGTATAGTTTTTAAAATTATACAATATTTTTTAAAATACTTACTGATAAAACACAATAGGACATTGACAATTTTCATTTTCTCGATCTTACCTGAAACAAAAAAATAGTAATGTTATTCAAAATGTAATTGTAAGAAAATAATTAAAGAAAATTTTTAAAAATAAACAATTGTGAATTATAATCATATTAATTATAATATATTTGTTTGGTAATTTATACTGTATTCAGGTCTCTAGCATGCATAGGGGATGGGGACGATTGCCCAAATCAGATATGATTTTCATTTTTATTTTTATTAAGTTTGATGCATGTAAAATTAACCAAAAATATTGTATTTTTCATATGGTTTTTATATATAAAATGACGTGAAAAATTAAAATTTTCAAACCGCAGATCTGTATCTCAAACCGTTTTCCAGTTATGGCCTATCAAAGTTTAAAATTTTTCAAAATTTAAAAAAAATGGCCACTTGTTTAGTGGGAATTAATTTAAAACTAGATATATTGTACATTATTTTATTACCTCCTTAATTTACCAATACCATTAAAATATACAGTAGAAATCGGTTATAACGACTTCGAAGGGACCGGTCAAATTAGGTCGTAAAAGTCGATAGTCGTAATAACTGGCTAAAATACAAATATATGAAATTTAGTTGGTTTTTTATTTTAAGTCGTTAAAAGCGGTACGTCGTATTAACCGGAGTCGCTATAACCAGTTTATATTGTCTACAGTAGAAACCGGTTATAACGACATCGAAGGGACCGGTCATATTGGTCGTAAAAAGCGGATAGTCGTAATAACTGGTTAAAATACAAATATATGGAATTTAGTTGGACTTTTATTTTGGGTCGTTAAAACCGGTACGTCGTATTAACCGGAGTCGCTATATAACCAGTTTCTACTGTATATTATAATATCATTTGTAACTCATATACGACAAATCGTATAGAAGGGTGAAATTTTATACTTAAGATTAATTTTTTCCTGGAATGAAAACCTCCTATTTTTGAAAACGATCATTCAACTGGAAACGGATGTTTACCTACATCGATTATGGAATTTTTCGAATTACATTGAAACAGTGCGAATTAGAGAAAAATGGCCAAGTTGAAAAGTGTAGGTAATATAATTATCTATAATTTATGTTCTATTCATTTTTTATTTGGGATTTAGTTGGACTTTTATTTTGAGTCGTTAAAACCGGTACGTCGTATTAACCAGAGTCGCTATATAACCAGTTTCTACTGTATATTATAATATCATTTGTAATATAAACCAATTTTTCCCGTAAAATCAACGTGTGACATTGTTAAACAAAACAAGCAATAAAATAAGGTGAAAAATATCAACAATAAATCGAAATAGCTGTAAAAATAAACCTGAGAACGTTTAGAAACCGTGAGTTATGTTTCCCATTCCGATCCTTACAATAACTTTGTTCGACTAGCTATTTATTTTGTCCAACAAAAACCTTGCAAAGTGTATTATTGTCAGGTAGAAACGAACATTTCAAACAGTTTCTTTAAATAAAAACGCATTTTTCATGTATGAAATCTCATGTTCAGTTCGTTTCACCTAAACAGTATGTGTCAGAAAAAATCTTGAACGATTTTATAAATTTTCAAACGAACAAAAAAAACGTCGGCAAATGCCTATGTCAAAAGGCAATCTAATTCTTTCGTTAGTAGATGAATAGGTTGGCTGACTGGCACTCAGAACACCCTTATTTCTGACCTTTTAAAAGATTTTTTTCTTCATCCCACACGCCCCCATGACCGTATTTTTGTTTAAAATGGAGAGGAGGTAAGTACCTTTTTGTTTTAATTATAACTTATGTTATTTTTCTTTTATGAAAAAGTAGTTTAATGAAAAGAATGTGTTAAATTAAAACGTGCTTCTATGTTAGTAAATTACTCTGTATTTAACATACATGCAATTACTATTCAAATATCATAAACATAAAGACATAAAGGCATTGCTTTAATTAAATTTAAGTACTAATTAAAAACAAGTGCATATTATATTTTTTTATAAAGATCAAAATTGTTTCATTTTGTAAAATATTTTTCTTTATTTTAAAACTTAAAAAAATAAAATAAAACTGACTTAAAAAAACTCAAAAAACACTGAAAAATATATAAGTAATAATAAATAAATTTAATAGTGTTTGAAGTCAATTTTATTTAGATTCAAAAATTGTAAAAAATAATTATTATTCTATACTTTTTTGAAGGCGATTTTATTTTTTTTAAGTTTTTTATTTTTGCCCCTTTTAAGTGGCATATCTAAGATGTTCATTGTCAGATTCTTTTTTTATATTTATTCTACCTTTATGGGGTGTTTTTACTTAAAAATGGTGTGAACTATGAGCCATAAAACAATATATCGCCGAAATACGAAAAACGATTTTATACATAAAAACACGAAATTTGTAATTTTTGTCTAAAACGAACCCCCTTTACCCGTTACTTTTGCGCCTCTGGTGAATATTTTTTTGAGTAATTATCATCAAAGTTTTTTTTTGCATTTCCAAAAACATCACATTTTTGGTCAAAATAAAACTTTGAGCGTATTGCGACATTTGAAGATATTGACCGGTTTCAAAAATTTTGGTGACATTTTACTTGTATTAATAAGTAGCAACTTTTGCGCACTATTACGATTCGATCCGCGAAAATTTATCTTTTTTCGATCCACCCTACTATACATACTATGTAGAGAGAAGTCCTGAGTGCCTGACTCATCAACGCCCAACCCTAGAAATGTAAAAATTCAGAGATATCTTTCTTTAAATATTTATATATTTAATATAATAGTATAATTAAGTTATACGAAGGGATTTTCTGTAAATTCAACCCCTAAAGAAGGGGGAGGTGCTAAACATTTTTTCACATACAAAAAAACTGTATTGGACCAAGAAAATCTTGTTTTGTATATAACGAAAACAATATTTTCTTAATATAAGAAAAGTAACTCTTAATCCAACTACATTATTTCTTCGTCCAAGAATACTAATAGTTGGTTTAAGAATATATTTCTTATCTTAAGAAAATATTGTTTTCGTTATATACAAAACAAGGTTAACTTGGCTCAAGTAAACCTTTCTACCTGTGTAGTTTGATACAAGTAAAATATTTGAAAGAAAAAAGTACTTTAGGTACATTCACAGAGTACTTATGGCAGCTATTATATTCTAAGGGTGAATTTTAAAAATTAGTGTTAAGATTAAGTCCAAAGGAAGTAAAAAAAAATGTTAAATGTGAAAAAATAAATATTTAAAATTAAAAAAAATTGTTATGGGTTTTCCACAGGTTACGCCCTTGGTGCAATAGAAAGAGCCAACTTCTCTATACACCTTCTTCGTTTTTTATCGTGTTTGAATTTCTCTCACTTTATCTCAGCACATTCATCATGATTTGTATCATCTGTGATTACTGGAATTGTTTGGCATAATCAAAATTTAATGTTCTTTAAAATGTGATTTTCACATTTTTTTCCGCTCGCTATTTCAACAATTCTCATTTCGATACAAAGTGTTGAAAATTTTAACTCACTTCATAACATTTCTGTTTAATGAAGTATTTTAAATAGATTACGTATTTTTATATTTTGTAATTTTACAGAATGTATATAAATGAAGTTAGTCTATAAAAATCTACAAGGTAGAAAATTACATTTTAATATATGTATAGGTTAGATAGAACACTATATAGTTTGCATTATTTTAAAATGTAAATTAAAATCAAGCATATAGAAAAGTTTTTCTAATAATATTATTTAACAATATGCATATATTATATAATTATATATTTTGAATTAGTACAAGTAGTGCTACCTGACGTTAAAGTAGGTAACTACATAATATACAAGTAAAAAAACTAAAAAAATAATTGGGTCAGTCCGCGGTAATCGATACTAGATAGTTAAAAAAAATATTTTACGAAAATGAATACTAAAATATAAAATTAACAGGATATTTAACATCAATTTTCATAAACCAAAAGAAAATTAGAAAAATTTTAAAAAATTTCCAAAAAAATTCAAAAAAGACAACAAATAAGGTGAAATCACAATAACTTATTTAAGAATAAGTGACTATCGTGGCAAACTATTAAAAATCTTTGACAATTACATATCAAACGTGACGTTTGACCAAATTAAAATGCGCAGACAAATTGAGAATCTTTCTCATTTTTTGAATCATTCTTAAAATTGTATAATCGGAATAAAAATTTTGTGCGAGTCAAGCCTCGTGTATTAGTGTCCCGTACCATAAATATTTTCAATTTATTTGACATGCATTTGAGAAATATAGTAGATTTTAGTTTAATCGGTTTTGTAGCTAGAAAACTGTGACAGATAGTGTTTTTTGCTCGACTTCAGTACAAAACACTAAAAGAAGATTAATAACTTATTTTGAAATGCACTAATAGTTTTAAAGTAACTAATTAAATTTAAATGGCAGATCTAAAAACATTGTAAAAATCTTTGATTATTTATTTTTCATTATAAAATAAATAAATAAATATATAAAACCATGTTTTTTTAATACTGTACATAAAATAAAATACAACCATTTTAAATATCAAAAAGCCTTTATACTTAATACAAACATAAACAATCCTGACGAAAAACATAAAACAAATTTAGTAAATAGCCATAAAATTAAAGAGATAAAAAAATTCTTTGAATTTCATTACAAAGCGACCATATATTTTACCTTTAAAATATATACAGGGCTATTTCAAACGGTCCAATTTTTAGCGCAACCCACCAAAGCTAGTAGCGCTTATATACTCGATTTTCTGTCCGTCCGTCTGTCTTCCACTGCGAGATCTCGGCCCCCTGACCACCTAGAGACCTCGGGTTTTCGCTAAATGGTAGGTTTGTGGTTCTAGTTTAGCCCATTTTAGCCCCATGTATTGTATTTTTCATACAAAAATTTTCATATATGACTTCATGTATACTGCCGTGCAAAAGTCTTTGGACACCTGTGATTTTGAATATAAATATACATGCAGATTTCAGTTAATAAAAATCCCCAAAATAGCGAAAATAATATGTTTATTCGCAGTCAAAATAGTAAAAAAACAACTTCTCGTTAGCTTGAGAGACACTGTGCGTCAATACTTTCAAATTGAGTAAACCTAACCTTTCAGAAATATAATTCAAACATTTTCCTTAACATGGAATATTTAAATGCTAGGATTATTACAAAAGTTGTAATTAAGTACCTACTCTTATCAACATTTATGATTTTTTATCAATCATTTTTGCAGTTTTATATTTACAATACGCAAAAAATGAGTGCCAAAGACTTTTGCACGACAGTGTACTCCGTTGGATTGATTCACGAATCGATTGGCAAGATTATTTTTTGAGTTGTATTGTGTCCATTAAGTGGGTTGCGCGGCAACACCCACGTGTAAGTTTTGATAAAATTTATTTATATCAGCATAGTTTTACGTTAAAAAAATATTTCGAAACAAAATTCTAATAAAATATATACCGTGTTAAACAACCCTTAATCGCATAATATAATAACAATATAAAAAAGAATAAAGATTTTTATCAAGTACCCCCAAAATATTCTTCTGTCGACACAAAAAAGGAATTTTCTAACAACGACAAAACTTGAAGAAAAGGTTGCAAAGACAACACATCAAGTACTAGTTGGTATTTTTTTATTTTATTTTTAGGTCACGAAGCGGATAGATAGGGGGGCAGGATGAAGGGTGTTCTTTTAGTGATTGTTGAATGTAAAACATTACTGACAAGATGGCCACTTTAAATTATGTTTCAAGAGGTTCAGAGAAGCGTGGAGATTTAAAAAAAAAACGGTTGTGGAATGTCGTCATTAGTTGGGCGTTGAAGACTCATCATTTTTATGTGTGAAAGTTGTGGGTGAGAGGGTAAGATTAATATAGTTTTAAAGATAAACATAACAGACTTTAGTTAAGTAATTAACTATGCTTATAGTTTTTTTTTAACTTGTTCATTTATTTTCAAGATGAAAATAACATTAGGGTACATCAGTTGGCCCCTTAATATTCAGTTTATATTGACTCTGTTATGCAGTAATGCAGCGGTTTCCAAACTTTATGTAACTATGCCTCCTTTTAAAAAAAATATTCTCTTGCGCCTCCCCCCCCCCCCATTATTTTATAAAATTATACAAAAATATTTAAAAAAGGTATAAAATGTATTTTTTTTACGTATAAAATTTATTTTTAATGCGATGAATGTACTTGTTTATAAGCACAAAATTCATTAAATCTAGGTGTTATTAAGGGGAGTGCTTTCACTTAGAATTTTTTTTAGAAGTATCGCATGGTAATTCTATCAGTTTTGCTTGTTCAATAATAGTTGTCAGTCTAAAACTTCACAGTAACGTCCCTTTCAGTATACAAAAATAATGTTATGTTATAAAAGTTTATTTATATGTATATATTTTTTATTTAAATAACTTAATGTGATGTATTGAAAATTAAATTTCTGTTAAACTTTTCGCGCCTCCCTTTGCACTAGTCCGCGCCTCCCAGTTTGGAAACCACTGCAGTAATGTATCAAACCATACAAAATTATGAATGCAGTTTTATTCAACATTATAGAACATATTTTCATGTTAGTGAGACTAAATATTAGTTTGACAGATTAAGGAAATTAAATATCAATATTTTTTATATATGTACATAGTTTAGGGTGGCTCTTAATTACATATTTTCGAATTTCTTTAAGGTCACCCCCAAATTTCTTAAAAGTACGAAAAAAATAATGTAATACAAAATTTTAAAGAAATTGGATATTGTTAACCCGTGCCACCGAGCAATCGAATATTAACACGTAAAATGCATTTGATTTTTTCAGTTTTTCTTTAAACAGCTGTATCTTTGTGAAAATTGAATGGATTTTGATGTTCTAAAACGCATTTTAAAGCTGACACTTTCTAGTTTTTGTATCTTTTATTCAATTTTTTTATCACTTACCACTACTCCTTGAGAAATTTCAGAATAATTGAAAGAAGCCTAAAATTTAATAATTCAGGATAATTCAAAATTGTCGTGCCAAACTTCAACAGTAGTTTGAAGAAATTATTTGGAGCAAAAAACTTTATTTAAACATATGTCCGAAAATTTTTCGTAAGAGAGATATAACTTACTGAAGATTTTTTCTAAAACTATTTTTTAGGGGGCTGTAATTCTCTTACGAAAAATTTTCAGACATATGTTTAAATAAAGTTTAAGTTATTAAAATTTAAATTAAAGAATTTGCAGTCAAGAAAATGTTTGTTAACTAATATCTCGCAAACAACAGCTCTAAATAAATTTTGATTAACAGATTATCTGAATAAGGGAAATCCTGTTTTGGAACAAAATATACACATTTTTTTGCAAAAATTAAGATTTATTATACGTTTATTTCAAATCTATTAGAATTTTTTTTTCTAAAAGTTATTTTTTTTTTCTGTATGACCCCCTCCGAAAAGTTAGGCTGTATATATGTAAAAGTTGAAAGTTTATTGTGTTAAATGTTAAACAATTTTATACAGTTCGATTATAATTTGTAAAATAATACGCTATATAATATAATTAAATTAATTAAAATCATTGATATATTGGTAATTAATTTTATTTCAAATCTCTTTCCTCTATGTTGTCAAATCCATACACAAATAGTTTTGCCTAATATAAATCTAGGTTGAAAATTAAACAATTTACCAATCCAATCAACATTTATTTAATGATAAATTCAGTACCTAGTAGCACTAATCAAACATTATCTACACTCTATCATGCAACAAAGGTTGTATAATTGCACAAACGGAATCCTCCATCATTTACTAAAACTTATACGCTCTCATATATAGGGGAAAGTACCCAAATTTCGGATAGTGTCTTAAGGTTGTTGTTCACTAAAATCGATCACTACAGAATTTGTTAAAATTTTAATATTGTATTAAGTAAGCTAGTTCGCATTTGTAAAAAAAAAATCAGGTCAGTTTACCATTTCGTTTATTAATTATAAACGTGCAAAGTTGGCCTCTTATACATTGCAAGCATAGGGATCCATTTGGAATTTGGTATTCGTTTAATTCGTGTATTAAAACTAAACGTCAGATTTTAACCAAAAACGGATATGTTATAGATTAGTAATTAAAGAATGTATATATAAAGTTCTAGAATGATTTACCACCTACTTAAATAATTATTAATTTTTAACTTTGATAAATTCCCGAACACATGACGTAAATATACGATATGGCAACACCGCATTCGGCGCGCTCTTCGAAATGTAAAAACGTGGTATTGACAACTGACGCGCGTTGTAAATAGCAAGTTATTATTATTAACATTTAATGTTTTTATTTATGATAACAATAGTTACTATTGTTATTATAATTATTACTATTGTCAGCAATAGTGATAATTATAATATTGTTAAAAATAAATCTTCTATTCTTGTCTAATATTGTAAATTGTTGCCAGATCTATTTGTTCTTTTTTACCGACATGTCAAAACCCTGTAGTTCATGCTAAATTCCGCTAGATGCCACGACTTTCAGTGAACAACAACCTTAATATCGGATACGAAGATATGTTGACAACTGAACGATATATGGTGTTGCTAACACTACTGACGAGTACTTTTAGCCTCTATATTGTTATTGTTCTTACTTTGAATGAAGGAGGAACGTGTGTTTGTTTGATAAAAATTTTGAAAAATTTTACTCGAATTCAAATATTTTACAATGTCAACTTGTAACATTTATGGCGGCCAGGAGGTGAGTTATAATATTGTTTGTTTAATGTATCATATTTGTTTAGAGGTGTATTTTGAATTTCTGTTCAAAAACAACGTGTGATGTTTGAAGTTATGTTGATAAACGTAATGAAGTGAAATTTTGTACATTACTCTAATTTCGGATAATATTCAGTGCCTATTTTCGGATGTGAACTTTTCACAGTGGTTAATAAAAATATTTTAACCCTTAGCTGCTCCACTTCTCCAGAATAACACATCTGTCACACTGGGGTCGCCTCGTACCCCAGACATTAAAATGCCAACTACTCTAAGCTATTGAATATTTTAGTCAATACAATTCTTCCAATTGGTTATTTAAAAAAATATATAATATTTAATGTATTTAAAAAATTGAAAACCTTGTAAATATTTAACAGCTAACATTGAAGTGGGAAGCCTGGTACCCCACAGTGGCAGCTAAGGGTTAAAAAAATGTTAAATATAGCTTTATTGGACCGTTTCAACGCATATTCTGAGTATTTGGAAAAAATGCACTGGTTTTAATAATAAAACACGATATATTTGTATGAAATGCATTAACTGAATGGTTGAACACATTTTTTTTTTTAAATATTTTTGTTTATATTTTAAATTTTAAGTTATAAAAATTCTCAATATGTATTTGAAAACCTAATATTATTGTTTTTTATTACAGCACAGTTCAAAAATAAAAAAATGGTAGATCAAAATGTTTCCGAAATTACTAGGAACCCATTTGATATAATTTTTTTTAGGTTATTATTATGTCTGATAAAATAATTATATTTCAGAGAATTGTTCCATATGAAATAAAGTATCGAATATGCAAATATCATACATTTCAGATCAATATTGACAAAACTACATCATGTTAAAGAAATGGTATCCTAAATTAGGGTACTTTCCTCTACACATACATAATATAGACAAAGGCCTGTGATGATCACAACCCTGTAGTGTGTGTATGTATGTACTCGAAAGACAAACCTAATTGTTGTTAATTATATAAGTCTATTGTTATGCCTTTTATATTGTAATCAGTTGCCTGGTTCCCGTGCTTAGCTGGTAATTGGTAATTGTAAGTTAGTTATGTTAACTCTCAAGTTTGTTTTATATTCAATTGTGAATGTGTGTGCAGAGGTGGACTCTCGCGTGGGCTGTATAAAGAATTATTTATGTTTTTAGTTGAATGTTTAAGGTTATTATTTTTATTCATTAGAGTGATTAAAATATGTATAGGGCTTGGTTGATTTTGTTTTGCTTTCTACTTGTATTTTTTTTTAAAGATTGTACGTAGAATGGATCTTGGTTTCTGGGTGTAAACCGCGTCGATTTGGTCGTGTTATCGGCCAACGTTTCGTCCCACATTGCAGTGGACATCTTCAGAGCTCTTCTAATGCGGTGTTTACACCGAAAAAACAAAACAGAAACACGGTGTTTTTATGACCAAAAAGCAATAAACCCTATACATTTTTAAATACGAAGTATTATAAAGAGTATTATAAGAGTGCAAGATTAACACGCTAGCCTCGGTTGCACTTATAGAAGAGCCCTGAAGATGTCCACTGCAATGTGTGACGAAACGTTGGCCGACAACACGACCAAATCGACGCGGTTTACATCCAGAAGCCAAGATCTATATCAAGATCACCGCGAAAGCCTCAAGACTTGTACGTAGTATATTTTCAAGAATCTAAAAATGTTAAAGGGTCTAAAGAAAATCATTTTTTTTAAAAGGGGTCGATATATATAGGAAACAAAAAATGTTGAAAAAATTAAAACTTTTAGTAGATGAATTTAAAATCAGCGTGTCATAAATTGTATAGTAACATATATCTATATTTGAAAATTAGATAAAAAAAATTGGGTGAAAATTGAAAAAAATGTTAAAGGGTATACCTGAAATTTTTTTCACGAATTTTAAAGTGTTACACACGAACACATGTCATTATATAGATTTTGATACGCTAATTTCAAATTCGTTAACTAATTTCCGACCACCCGTTCGAAAGTTACAGCCGTTTTTCTCAAAATTTTCGAAAATATAAAAATTTGAGAGGCCATATCTCGAGAACGTTATGAGACACATATCTGCGGTTTGAAAATTTCAACTTTTCACGTCATTTACTATACAATAAACATAAAAAAGGTATACACATTCATTTTTCTCCAAAATTTTGAAAATTTAAAACATTTGAGAGGCCATATCTTCAGAACATTTCGAGATATAGACTTGCGGTTTGAAAATTTCAACTTTTCACGTCATTTTCTATACAATAAACATAAAATAGGTATAAACTGCCATTTTTCTCCAAAATTTTTAAAAATTTAAAACTTTGAGAGGTTATTATATCTTCAGAACTGTTTGAGGTTTACTTGCGGTTTACAAATTTCAACTTTTCACATAATTTTCTATAAATCTTTTTTGTAAAAACTGGATTCAACACTGATTTTATATTTTGGTCGACTCATTGGGAAATTGCCCTCACCGGGTCTGGTGGTTTTGCATTTCTAACTATAATATTTAGCTGCAAATTGTTTTTGGAGCATCAGTAAAATTTTTGATAGTTAAAGATTTTCTGAATATTTTTTGGATTGAGATGGAAAATATACAATGTGATATAATTTTGACAAAATGAAATTTTGTACGTATGTTAACATTTAACAATTATTTAACAATTTTCATTAAAATCTACTTAAAATTCTCAACGAAATCCTCCTTAATCTCTTAGCATCTCTGACGTCATCAAAAGTTATATGCGGTTACGCACAGGGCTGTCAAGTTTAATTACAATTCATTAAAATTTCATTTTCAGTCTACATTCTAATGTGTAAGTAACATGGAAATGTTTTTTGTCTTGAAAAAATCTACTATCCTTGAAGGTAATTTCATCATCTAAGATTAATTAAATTTTACGTGGAGATTTAATAAAAAATATTTTATTCAGAAAAGCGCTTCTTTACTAATGTTTCATTCGTTGACATATTTTATTTATTAGAAAATATGCTACACAGAGAAAAAAAAATACAGTTTTCAATTTTGTATCAAAAAATTAATATCAGTTTTAACATGTATTGTCAATTGAGTATAATATACAATCTCCACTGTAATTTTTATAATTCGCAATTTTTATTATATTCGTAAATATCATTTACATGATTTATTCAACTGAATGTTATAGGTCTAGCACATAAGTGTCCAACCTTTTCAGCTTTGTGGGCCGCAGAGCGCAAAAAAATAGCGAAAAAATTTGTAAAGGGCCGCACGAAAATTTGAAGACCTTTTTTTTCGTTGCTGACTTAATTAATTTATATAATTATTTATATCTCTATACTTTTGCCCGGTATTATCAACCAATTTAAAGCTCCTATAGCGCGAAATGCTCTTTTAAAGTAAATTTGCTGTATTACAAACGCGATTTAAATCAATATTTAAGCTCTCAATGAAAAATTTACATAATATACGTTGTAAAGAAATACTGCAGAATATTTAAAATATATTTAATTAAATATATTATGGTTGGATCTGTTGATAATACGACAGTTAGTTAAAGGAGCATTTAGTTAAACTTGATAATACTGGGCATTTATATGACAAAAAATCTGATTTCCATATTTCAGTTTTTTTTTAAATTTTATGTGGGCCGCATGCGGCCCGCGGGCCGCGGGTTCGACAAGCCTGGTCTAGCATACTGTAAAAAAAGATTTGGTTTCGAAAAATTTTGTTTTTAATTTATATTCAGACCACATATACCTATATTTAATGGAATATTTTACTTTGTTAGTTATTAAAAGTAAAAAAAGTTTAATTTAATTTGAAAATTGAAATAGACAGAACAGTATATAGTAGTAACATGTACTAATTTGCTGCAATGGCATAGCTAGTTTTTCATTATTTTGAATAAATTACACGTGAATATATTTGTTTTATAATTTTTATAGTATTTATAAAGGGTTGAAGTTTCGAATAATTAGTTTTTAAAACGTCTCTATATACTATATAGCTAATTGTGTAGAATTTTAATAAATAGAGCACTTTTCGTAAGTTCTCTCATTTATCGTGTGTTAAAAACTATATTTTTAATATTCAATTACTGAAAAATCATACGTCTAATATTTTAAATAAAAATTAGTAAAATATATGAGTTATCCATAAATAACATATTAAAATTTTAGACTTTTATCTATACATTGCTCTAATGATCGAATAACCTTAAGTTGAATTATTTGCTAAGTGCTATACAAATTATTTCATTTCAATTAAAAGACAATACAATAAATAATACGACCGTGTTAAAATAATTATATTAAACGTATATTTTTTAGTGGTATAACAAATTAAACTATAGATTTCGATCCTGCACGCAAAAATTACTAATTCATATTATAACTTTTGTAACACGTGGCCTATAGCAAGAATTACAATATTTTGTACAGTTTCAAGATTACTACATCAAATAGTATTATTTCCTTAAAATTTGATTAATTATTAAGAAATATTTTTCTCCGTGAATACATAGTTAAAATATACAAAAAAATCAAACTTTTGTGAATTTTTAAAATTTCTATTTCATATTTTCTTTACGTATAACATTTTTTTTTATATTATCATTGCAAAATTTGTCACTGGCAGTATTTTTTTGATAGTTCTTTTTTTGTTTTAAAAACTTTATAAGTTTAAGCACATATTGTTGGAATTTGAATGACCCTTTTCAAACTATACACTTACCCAAACACTTGTCTTATTACAACAATTCCTTCCAAAATTATAACAATGCATATGCCATATATAGTTACACACACACACACACACACACACACACACACACACCTACGTACACACATCCACCAAACACACGCCACATACTTCCTTAACTAAATCTATTCACGCATGAACAAACTACTGTATAATAATAATATTTGACCATTCGAAAGGAAAACTTACCACCGTAGGTTAATTGTATACTACAAATAACTTACTCGAAGTTCTAAACACAGATGTACGGATGTGTGTACATGTGGAACTATGTATTAATTTGTAAAGTAACTACCAAGGCATGTTGTATGTAGGTATTCATTTTAAATTGTAATAATATATATGTATTAATATAATTAACGGATGAATTCCAATGAGCAGGTGTATATTTCTGTTGAATATTCTTATATAGATTATATACAAAAAAAAATTGAAAGCATACTTGACTGTACCCTTATGTCTATGTGTCTGTCTGTAGATAAGGCATATTATAGAAGAAGGTGCGTGCTATATAATAAGGTACTGGCACTCAGGCCCTGAGAGAGCTTCAACGGGGCCCGGGCTAACCCACATTTAGGGGGCCCATACTCTCCCTCCACGAGTGTAAGGAAATTCCAAACAAATTTCGTGCTAGTAAAATTATTATAACTTTCTGATATTATTTTAGTATTAAATATCGGTATGGAGAACCATACATGACTTCCATGTTCTATAATATCTTTTACAATAGATAATTGTTAATATAAAACTCACCTTTGTATTATAAATATTAGTTTTCTAATATTCTAATGACAGTTGTAGAATAGACATTTTTGTAAAATAATAATTATCTGACATTTGAATTTAACTGCGATTGTTTCCATGGCAACATGAATTTATTAGTATTTAAAATTAAAATTTTGAGGGTGATTTTCACCCCTTCAGTGGCTATCTAAGCACGTTTATGAAATAAGTGCCCCTTAGATTGGATTGAACTACAAGTGTACCAAGTATTATCAAAATTGGTGAGATAATACTCACTTTTCAGACGATAATAGGTACAGAATTTCGAATATTTCGGAAACCCCTAATTCGATTAGCACCAAAATCAATAGGTCTGGAGTACTCACTGAGGCAAACATTTTCCCCAAAAATAATTCAAATCGATGCATATCTACAGTAGTTATCGTACACGGAAGAAAATTCTACATCCAGACACACAGACACACAGACACACACACGCACAACCGCCATGCGGAAATTAACTTTTCTTTACGTTTTGAAGTTAGTACAATCGGAATCTGCTCTTATCTCGGACACGATTTTTTGACGGTATTACAATACTTCCATTTCTTCGAACATGGAAGTAAAATTAGGGTTTTTAAAAAAATAAAATCCTTATTTCACAAGGTGTATCTTTTTGTAGTAGGTATATTTATGTTTTTTAAATAATCCAACTTGTTAAAAATAGTATAATAGTATCAAAAAAATATTTAAAAATGTAAAATTTAAATAATTTTCAGGGTGCTGGGCCCCCTGAAACACAGGGGGCCCGGGCCATTTGGCTCTCCTAGCCCCACCTCTATCTGGGCCTGCTGGCACCAGTCTTCAACGCGTTAAGCGCAATGTATGTTGTTTTTTTTGATTGGTGGCTACTTTTTTTGTAATTTTCATGAACTTATGTAACTAATAAAACAACTACCTCTTTTAATAAATTTAGTTGCCAAACTCCACAAATATAGTTAAATTTTTTTAAATTATTTTAAATTTTTTTTATTTTTAATTTTTTTTTATTTTGTATATGTTTTTTCTCCAGTATAACCAGTAATGAACATTTGTTAATGATTATAATAAAATGATAAGTACTACTACTATACAAACGTTATAAAATTTAAAACAATATAAAGCATTCACATCAACGCGATAATTATTTGTCCACTGTTTTTAATTAAAACGATCAATTATCATCAAATCACGCTGTAAGACAGTTAAATGTATATAGATTAATATTCAGTAATGGCAGTTATTAAATAACAACAAATATTTCTAATTCAGTACATTTAATTAAAAATTACCTAACACTAGAATAGTGCCCAAGACTTACAAATTTGACTGTACCCTAATATAATTCATTTCGTCATGATGTCTGTGTGTCTGTTTGTAGGTACGTGCCTTATAATATAGAGTTACAAAATGCAAATTAATCGAATTTACAACATTATATAATTTTTTCAATCATTATCAGTTAAATTACTACTAGCTATAATATTTATGCTTATGTGGTGATTTTTTTAGCTGTAACTACCACCGGGGCAGTCGGGGCAAATCCCCGGGGCCCTCACAGCCGAGTAGAAAAAATTACAATTAATAATAATAAAAATTAGTTGGGTGTCAACGAAAAAAAGGTCATTATTATTAATACCACATAAAGTACTGAGGTAAAAAAAGGTATTCAGTTTTTATTTAGGGGGAGGGGGATTACATACATTCTGCCCCGGGGCTCCCCTAGTTACGGCACTGTATGCATCAATTGCTTACACCCAGTAGTCGAGATACATTACTACTTACTAAAAAATAATGCAGTAGATAAATAAATAATAATATGCATATATGATAGTTTATTATATTAACTAAAATGCCTTTTTTCGAAATAAAAATATAGTTTTATCAAAAATGCAAATGAATCAATTAGATAACTTACAATTCTGCATGGAACTGGCAACAAAATTTCATATCACATTAATACACAAGATTATAGAATAAAACCATAGAAAATAAAGTAATTAAAAATGCAAAGTAAAAAATATATGCTTTACAAAATTTAGAATGATAATAAAACACTAAAAAACTACACATATCACTTTAAAACACGTTATAAAGTTAAAATAGCTTACTAGTTTTCTATAAGGTCCGTTTAGATCGCCATTTTATTCACTACAAATCAAATCTTGTCTTTACAACGCAATATAAACTGCATGTTTAAGTGCATATGTACTTAAAATTTGGTACGTTATGTAAATTATTTATTTCTTAATAAATAAATTATATTTTGAAACATATGACATTTTATATTTGTATTTTGTATTTTAATATTAATTTCTTGATTTTTCTCCATACACCCCTCCCCTTTTGGTTGCATACTAATACATAAAGGGAGAACGATTGTTTCACTGAAGTTATTTCGTAAATTACTGTGCAGATTTTAATGAAACTTGCACCAGCGTATTCCTTGAAATCTTAGAAGTACTATAGGATGCATATAATCACGCTATCACTTAAAACAGTTGAGCAGTAAATATTTATATATTTTTTAATTCCGAGGTAGCACCGGGTTCTATCAGTTAAATTATAAATAATATTCTCTACAATGTTTTTTTATTAATTTTTAATAAAATTAGAAATACTGTTCACTTTTATTATAACGTATAAGAAAGTCTTATAGTACCCATGGAATTATTTTTTTAATAATTTTTTATCGGCTACATGTTTATATTTTTTTATGAATGTTTGGGCATAATAATATGAACCGATTTGTACGTTTTTTTTGTTTTTATTTGAAAGAGTATATTCCCGAGCTTTTTCCATATAAATTTTATCAAAATCTGACCATAGACTTCTTAAATACGCCACTCAAAAAGGGTAAAAAAAATGACTTCAGTTGATGTCAGATTAATAAAAAATGTTTAATAAAGAAAAAATAAAGTAAACTGACATAAAAACAATTAACTTAAATTATTATATAACTTCCAGAAGTTTTTTATTTGTTTTTTATTGGTTTATATAAAAAATTAGACTGATTTTTACATTCATTAAAAAAAAAACTATTCTATGATGATCTTACGTGTCTTCTATTTCCAAAAAAATACTTATTTCTGCAGAAAATAAAGGATTGATTACAAAAATTGACTTTTAAAACTAATTTTGAATTTGACGCCAAAACGCTCGCAGGTTATATTTCAGAATTGTGACGTCACACTCCTTGTCAACAATAATCAAACATTCAGAATTAGACAATAATTTAATTATTTTGTGTGTTAAAAGTGAATTCCAAAGTATACCTATAAGTTCTTAAATAAGGTATGTACCTAATAATCTTGTAAGAGGAATTGATATTTGTATAAAATAAAAGACATTTACTGATGCGTGACGTCATTCGATCTGATTGGTGTTCCACTTAACATGGCGGATTGCTGTATTTTGCATTTTTATTTAGAAAAAAATAATCTCGCTTTTGTTATAAAAATAAATACATTTTTTAGAATCTTTTTAAACCTATTATATTATATATCTTTCTTAATTTTTAAGATTTTGGAATTTTACTGATACCAACATAAAGAGAATTCAATTGAAATGCGAAAATATAAATATCCTTTAAAATTGATGGATCAGTGCAATAGTAGCGCGAATTATAAACAGGTACCGAGACAAAAATTGAGTTATCACGCACATAAACATGTCAGATTGTAACGGCCGGATCTCGCTCAATTTTTATTGTATTGGAACAAAATAAAAAACAAATTAAAGGTCTAAGACAGATCTACAAAAAACATCTGAAATATTTTTCAATAAAATAAGCCATATTGATGTTATTTATGAAAAACCATATTTTCACCCTTTTCACCCCCTATCAAACTACCCCGGCATCCCTTAGTCGACTACGCTCAACGGTTTCTTAAAGTTTATGTGTGTAAAACTACGTATGTAGCAAATTTCGTTGATGAAGGAATTTTTGTGTTTTTTTTTTGTGGAAATTTTAAACTATTTTTACTGTAGGGGAAGGTGGGGTAAGACGGGGTAGCGAGGTAAGATGGGGACCGTAACAAAACTGACGATACAATGTAGCTAGAAATGTTCTTCTATGGCCATGTGGCGTTATTTAGCAGAAGTTATTAATGTCACAAATAGTTTGGTCGAAGGTGTGCACGTTATGATTTTGTAAGAATTTTTTTAAATTTTTAGTGGTTACATCTAATTTTTGAGGTATATAAAGTGCGTGACTGTTCAAAATGTATGGTGTACAAGATGTATGTCATATTTTGTTATTGATATTTGTTTATTTTACTATTATAATGACATTAACTCGTTCCGGTTTGCTTCGATTTATAACCTCAAAAAAAAATACAACTTGGGAATCCAGTTTGGGAAAGATGGGGTACCTACTTGCGGGTAAGATGGGGTAGGTATGATTCTTTGGATAACATAACATTCGATCTGGTTAGCCCGAAACAGTTATTGCTGTATCCACGAATTTCCGAAAAAAGGTCAAGACAAGTTCGAAGAAGAGGAAAAACAGCTATTATTACTGCGTCTCCGTATAAAACAGAGTTAGAGGAAAGACAAAACAGTAAGAAACCAAACCAAAGGTAACAAATAAAAATAAACTGAAAAAAAAACAAATAAAAGTTCTAAAAGAACCAAGAAAGCTGATGAGTTCTGAGGACGAAGATACAGAATGTCTGTACTGCCTCGGCTTGTATTATGAGTCTGTACCCCATCTTACCCAAGGGGGTACCCCATCTTGCCCTATAGGTGGGGCAAGATGGTGCAAATTAGTTATTTTTTTCAAGTTGATATTTCTATAAGAAGAATTATATTTTTTTTGTTTTCACTGATTAGAATTTAAGGAAGAAAGGCTGATTATTTTCTTAATAAAAGTTCCTACAATGTGCAATCAAAAATAAAGGGTTTTATTTATGAAATACCTTAAGGTCCCCGTCTTACCCCACCTTCCCCTAACTATTATTTAAAATCATAATTTCAATGATACATCATGCCTATTATAACCTAAAACCAGTGGGAAAGGGATAAAATGAGAGATATACGCTTCAAACGAAAACAAACATATCTGCTGTTAGTCACTTTCCATTGCTATCCGTCAATACAAATGCAAAATCTCTGTAAGTGCCTAATTTCTGTCATTCCTCATCCCTTTACCCCACTCCCCTCCTATCAGAGCTCAATGTTAAAATTAATAATTCATTTGGAACATCTTTAAAGCGAGGGTGGAGAGATCCAACGATCAAGAAAACGCCGTTGCTTTCAATTTACCTTTTGTTCTTCTTCTCCCTCGCAGAGCCTGAATTCATCAACAGATTTCGTATATATTTTCAATTGATTTGCTTATGTAAATGACGAATTTTTTTACATTCGATGTTTGTATTTGAATATTTCTGATTTTCTTTTGCTGTCCAAAATGTTAATGCCGGGTTTATTGAAATTATAATGTTATACAGAATATTGAGAGATTGAAATTCATGTGAGATATATAACGGGCGAGAGGGAGGGGGGGGGAGATAATGTAATAGATTGCTTGATTTATTTCTGAAGCTGTGGCTTTTGAAACAATAGTCAATTATGTAGTTTTTTTCTGATCAGTTAATAGCTAATGGAAATTATCAAATTGATAGAACAATGGACAAATTTAAATACTCATTTGAATTACTTTGTTTTTTATTTGAATGACAAAAAAATATACAATTTTTTTTAAAATTTACCGTATTTTTTTTAAATCGATTTTTTCGAAATAAGAGTTATCTCTCTGTCAAATTTCATCAAGACTGGTTCAACTGTTCAGCTATGAATAGGAAACAAACAAACATACAGATAGACAGACAGACAGACAGACATAGTTATTTTTGTATTTATAATCTTAGTAAGGATGAATGAATTTATAGGTTTTTATAAAAAGTAATGTTAGATAAAAAATATGTGCATCAGTTGTCCCTTTCTTATTTTTTTACATTTTATATTATTCGGTATTTAACAAGCATAAAGATGCTTCGGTGTGATCAGGGCAGGAAAAACTTACAATTATTTATGTTTATATGCATTGAGAAAAATAAAGTCGATTTTTTAATAAAAATTACAGTAGCCGATACAAAATTTCAATTTTGTATCAAAAAAAAGATCATTTTTAACATGTACTGTCAATTGAATAACATCTATACAATCTGCATTCTAATTTTTATAATACGCAATTTTTACTATATTCGTTAATATAATTTACATATGATTTATTCAACTAATTATTCTTAAGTTGATTTATTTGTTAATAAAGTGCTATACAAATTATTTCATTTTAATTAAAATAAAATACAACAAATATTACGATTGTGTAAAATAAATTATATTTATATAGTATATTTTTTATTGGTATAACTAATTAATGATTAACCAGTATATAGAGGGCCTGAAAACCAATATTTTGGCGCAACAGAAAATCTTCAATTTTTGTTTTTATATTAAAATACATCGGAAACGTATATTTGCACTTCCAAATAAATAAAAAATTGTTCACGCGTGGCAAAAGGGTAGTTTTTACTCTATGATAAGTGTTGTTTTTGGGTTTACTATATTTTTGACGTCAGATTTGGATTCAGCGTCAAAAAATACATCGAAATCGTATATTTGTATAATGAAAAAAGATTATGTACTATTTCAAATAATATTTTTTCGAATTTGAAATTTTTAACACGGGCTGTTCTCTTCCGGGCCAGAAAGCCAATATATTGGCTCACCCCGTGATCGACACTTTGCCTATGACCAATCAATGATATAAGATACCTTTTATACCAGTTTTTGAGGGCGAAATGTCCCCTGAAATCCCGGCCCTCTAAAGATTAAACTGTACCAATAATATAGATTTCGATTCTGCACGCAAAAATGACTAAGGCCTATTTCACACATATACGGTTTCATTCGGTTCGGTTCGTTTTCGGTCGCTGCCGACAAGTGTGAAACGATGATTCAGTTTGTATTCGGTACCTAATAGAAACCGTACAGAACTGAATACTTCCTCCACACGGACAGATTTCATCAGGTTTCAATTCGTGTCCAGGGAACACAAAGCAATGAACGCGTTCACACATATCCGGTTTAGTTTCGGTTTTAACCTGATAGCGAGTGTTATTTTTTTTTAAGTTTTGTCACGGATTTTCTAATAAAATGAGCGGTTTTCTAGATGTTGATGTGGATCGTCTTCATGCTCTTTAGCTTCGGGAAAATAGTGTAGAATGCTCCAAATTCCTGCTGTAAAGTGATGAGAGGGTGCTCGCAATGAATTCTAGTATTCCTCCTTCATTTTTCAATTTTTTTATAGAGAAACAACATGGCAACAACTTGCTTTCTCTCCATGATAACTACTGAGTGTACGGAAAAAAATGAAACCTAATATGAACCGTATGAGAACCGTGTATGTGTGAAAGGGTTTGATTCGTTTTCGGCTGAAACCGAAAACGAACCGAACCGAATGGAACCGCGTATGTGTGAAACAAGGCTTAATCATATTGTAACTTTAGTTCTTGGACAATATTTTGGACCATTTCAAGATTGCTATGTCAAATAATAATTTTTTTTTTTAAATTGAGTAACTGTTATGTAATATTTTTCTCCGTATGCATTTGTATAATAAAAGGAAATACCTAAATAGAAAAAGGTTTATGTAACAACTCTTTAGAAATTGTGTAATGAAAGTAACCCTTTGTAGCTTTATAAATAAATACAATCACTGAAACAAAAAACATATTAATTTTCCACAAATAAATTCTTTCACAAACACTGAAAGTAATTACATGCAAAATAATTGAACTAACAACACAACGATAAAATGGGGAAATCAATTTAACATTTATTCATTTCAGCAAAAGTGTGATTAGGAACAAATTTTATAAATAATTTTTCCGATATATAATTTCAACATGACTGGCTGCGCGTGTTTAATTTTTTTTTGTTATTTTCATTATTTCAGTTGGAAATATTACAACCACATTAATTTCACATGAAAATATATAATATGTATATGATGTAAAAAAATGTGAATTATTTTATAAATTAATGAGATGTTATGTGAAGCAAAAATATATTTGCAAAATAATTTAAGCGTGCATATCCATTTTTAAAATATGTTTAATATGCCAATTATAAAATAACTCTGATTGATATAAATAAATATATAATGTTGTATTTATAATATTGAAAATATCGAATTGAAGTGATTTTATCTAGCATAAAAATGTATATAATTTAATTATTTCAACTATTTGTAAAACTATTTACGATTATTTTATTTAAATGTAATCATTACAGTAAAGACAAAAAACGGTATGGGTAACCATACATGACTTACTTGTTCTATAATATCGTTTACAATAATTTTTAATATAAAACTCACATTTGTTTGAAAAAATCAGTTCAGAGAAACCTAAATAACTTTTTTGTTTCAATATGTACGAGCAATTTTACATACATCATTTAAAAGGGCATAAAAAACCCTACAATTTGAGATAAAATTATTTTCTCTACGATGGTTTGCCCAAAGATCAATCAATTTTTTTCCAAATCTAAATTTTTGCGATATTTGAAAATATTTTTAAATGAAACTGAATAGGTTCATTTGGAATCATAAGAAGAACATTTTTTATGTATGATGATTTTCCGAAAAAGTCGTGGAAAAAGTACCACGCGGAATACGGATAAATTCACAAACTCAGTTATGAACTCCTATTGATACCTCGAACATTTTAAAATCATAAAATCGCTGTAAGGAGAGATTGTTTTATTCAATAGAAAATTTCGGTTTTATGACTCCACTATTATCTTAAGAAAATATTGTTTTCGTTATATACAAAACAAGATTTACTTGGTTCAAGTAAACCTTTCTACCTGTGTATTGAACAGATTTTATTCCAGTTTTCACTCATGGATAGCATTTTTCATGAGGAAGGTTTAATGAAGTCGGGGATAAGTATTTTCGTGTAAATAGTTAGCTATAAGTTAAATAGGTTTAATACGGATTAAATTTATATCCCCGGGTAAAACCGGGCCTAAGTGGGCTCCCACACCGGAGCAATATAGCAACTAGCAACTTATAACTAGCGATATTATTGCTATCTGTCAATATACATTGAATCGGACATATTGTCTCACACCAAAACAATATGATATCGCTATATTGCTAACTAGCGGGATCCCGCGGCTTCGCTCGCGTAAACTTCGAAACTAATTAAAACCCTCCATACGTGATAGGGGATGGCATTATTTATTTTTTTATATTGATTTTTATTAATTACCTATAAAAAAACGTAAATATCTCGGATCTTAGTTAAAAATTGTATAAACTAACCCCCTGTCTACCGTCGCCATTAGGGGGTTGAATTTGAATATCGAAATTTTTATTTTAATAGATTACTATTTTGCCCGAATTTACCTTTATAAGTAAGCAGGTATGCAGATAAACATATCTCAATCCATCCTCGTCCCCGTCCCATGCTATTAGGGCTTGAACATCGAACTTTCATTATTAATTGAATATTAATTTGTCCAAATTAACTTTAATATCACAAACAATTATGAAGATTTTACAATTATCAAAATTTTATCCCCCCCCCCTCTATTCCCATAAGGGTTGAATTTTCGTAACTGATATTTGTCTTGTAGAGTACCTACTTGTGCCATGTTTCATTCGGTGAATAAAAAAAATATTTTACAATTTTTTTCAACCCCTTAACACTTTAGGGGTTAAATTTTGGGAAATGCTGAAATAATTGTTTCATTATTTATATTGTAGAGTAGTTCGATAATTTTCAATTAAATGCGAACAAAAAAAATATTTTTTTATATAAACTTTGACACCCTGTTTTAACCCCGTAGGGCTTGAATTTCGAAAAATCCTTTCTTAGTGGGTGCTTACATCATAACAGGAAGGTACCTACGAAATTTCACGTTTCTAGGTCCAGGGGTTTGGCCTGTACGTTGATATATGAGTGAGTGAGTGGTTAAGGACAAACTCTTTTATAGATATAGATTGGTAATTGGTAGTTACTTTATTGCTGTGTTGCTATATTGCTATATTGCTCCGGAGTGAGAGCCCACTAATGTGCTAATAATAAATAATTAGCGATATAGTTAAATAATTAATACGTCACAGTTTTTAATGTTCATTTTTGGCTTACCCGGATTATTAACTATTATTCCATTTAAATAATTTAAACCTACTTAAAGTCACAAAACCAGCGAATAAAACAACAACCTGACCTGCCATACAGAATGTTTAAAAATATCATAGTTCACTGCAAACTGCTACTTACTATTTGATAGCATTGACCTTTATAAATATTAGATATAATTTGATGCATATGAATATCTAATACATTTCTGTTAATAATTAAATCCATGAAACTATAAGCAATTTAATCAGGTGTACTAATTTATAAAATATAATTAAATTAGGAGTTGAGTAGAAATCTCACAACCACATTGAGCTAGTGTCCTAAACTCATTATGAAACATTGCTGTCTCATTAATATTTAAGCGCGTTGAAATCATAAGCCAATTTATATGTTAATTAAGCAAGCTCTAAGCAAGGTGTATGTATGATATGTATGTGGAAAACATGCTTGGAATTGAGGGGATGATAATTCATATTTATTTATTTTATTTGCAGCATTTCGAATTTATATTATAATGTACAGATTCGTTTACTTTAAAAGTAATCTTACGGTTTTAGATTTAATTATGATACATATTAAAACGACTTCAAATAAGGAAAAGGTTTTCAATTCGAAAATTTCGCCTGTTTTCGACCATTTGAGGAATCATTCTTAAAAATAACGAAAAATACTAAAATAAGATACACTAACATAGAAAATTGTATTACAGGAAGTTCTTGAATGTCTTAACAACCACGAAAAATTGATTTTTTTACTCATATAAGCAGGTCTGTCGCGGGTTGACAGGTATATTTTTAAAAAGCAAATCATTTTTATTTTGATATAATTACATTATAACATAATTTACTTGTCTTCTCTGGGTTGCGTAAGCTCAGAAGCAATGTAATAATTCAAATTATGAATTGTGGTAATGACGAACGGCCGAATAGAGTTGGTCGGGCAGTCGATATCAGTTCGCCAAACCAGTCATCGAAACAACACGAGGCAAGCGACAATAAGGAGGATCCTATAGTTTTTCCTATTCCTCACCATCGTCGTGAATGTGCTTAGTGTTTTCTTGGTGTTATGTGTTGCTAATGTAGTTTATTATTATAATAATTCAGTGACAATTTTCGGCTCTAAATTGCAAACGTGGATTGTTATGTGTAATTTTCAGTATAGTTAATCATTGTATCGTTTTTCTGTTTTTAAGTGTCAATTGGTAACGTTTTTTTAATAATGTATTGTAGTCTTGCATAACCGATGTAAATTTTTGATATTTATTTATTTTATTTTTGCATATAATTTCTGTTAATAAAAGTTGTTACCTTTTTTATATTGCTGGGTCATTTATTTTGTTATAAATGGGGGCTCAACCGGGATTGATATAATTATGTAATGACCAAGCTGTAATTCGGTAACGGTTACTAGTACATTATTAAATAATATAACCTTATTAGTTTGTTTAAAATTAACTTCGCGATTGGTTGATCAAAATTTTATTTTAAATTACAAGCACTACCTTTTACTATCTTCCTGTATACCAATACAGTATGTCCCTTTACCATTCCCCTCCCAAGTCGACTTCGGAAGATCGAAGGGCTAGAGGTCCACCATCTATAAGATACGTCAGCAATCCTGGACCTTCCACACAACATGAAGAGACGATCCAAGCATCGACTTCGCCACCAATACAAGTCAATCTGGAAGCGGAAGCTCGAAGTATATCTCCGCAAGAAACAACATATGCACTGACCGGTCTCGCTGCATATCAAGCCGAACTTACGCAATCCGTCAATCGGCTTGTATCAGTTTTATCGATTTCAAAACGTGAAGAAGGCGGCCCTTCTCAAGACTGCATGTTCCTTATCAACAGGGTCCCAGTTATTAATGGACTGGACCCAATTAAAACCGTCGCCTTTATTGAAGCCGTTGATGCAATCGATGATCTCCAATGCATTAATACCAATACAATGCTTCTATTGTCAAGTAGGTGTGAAGGTTATTTGGCTAAATGGTGGGGTAGTAATATTCATCAATACTTCACCTGGCCTCAAATGAAGACTGCCATGCTTCAAGACCTACTGACCGATCTTGATATTGAATCGTTAAGATCCGTTTTAATTTATCGTTGGCAACGCCCGCAAGAAAGTTTTCGTGAATATATCTACGACATTATACAAAAGGAGAAGGCGCTACAGCTAGAAATGAGCGAGAAGTGTTTGTGTAGTGTTATCTTTAACCATGTTAATGACGACACTTTTAGTTTAATGAGGTTTCACCAGCCACCGTGCACCTTTAGTGAGCTTCATTCACTAGGACAACAGGTTCAAGCTGCCGAGAGACGAAGACAACTATTTGCTGCCTCGCAAGTGGCTCCTTCTGTGAGTGTTTCGTCTTCGTATGGCCAATCCGAGACCAAGTGCTCGTCGATGAGTGATAAGAAACCTACGTCCTCAAAAAACTGAAAGGTAGGAGGGTAAGTACCGACCACCTAACTTACCCTCCCTTCGTCTCAGTGTCAGTACAAAACATTGAAGTTGCCGCCTTAATTGACACTGGGTCTTCAAAATCATTTATTTCGGCTTATACCTTGGCACGATTATCAACCAAACATATTACAATTAATACATGTAATATCTCCACCAGAATAGCAGATAGCAGCTTGATTAAAATCCACCAAAGCGCAACAATTCCAATAAAAATCAATAAATATTTTTGGAGAAGACGTTTCCTTGTTGCGCCTCAATTATCGACGGACATGATTCTGGGAGTGGACTTTCTTACTTCAGTACAAGCTGTCCTAAATCTTCGTAATCGATGTATAACCTTTCAATTCGAACCTGAAATGAAGATACCGCTGGTTGGAGACATCCCAATGATTGAACCTCTCTGTTACGCCTCGTATCCCGAAGAAGAACATCTACTATCAAATGATCATAAACAAGGCCTTGATATGATTCTTCAGGAATACGAAGATGTAGTGACAGAAAATATCGGACGGACTAATGATTACACCTACCGCATCCTATTGACAGATCAAGTTCCCGTTAGGAAGGCACCATACCCGTTGACTCCACCGAAGGCCGAGGAAATGAATAAACATATTCAACTTCTCCTCGACCAAGGTGTGATAGAACCTTCAAAGTCACCTTATGGCGCGCCAGCCTTCTTAATACCCAAGAAAGATGGCAGCAGGAGGTTATGTGTCGACTACCGAGAGTTAAATAAGAAGATTGTGTACGACTCCTTCCCTACACCTTCAGTTGACTCTATTTTCCAGACCATCAAGGGTGCATCTGTTTTCTCTGTAATCGACTTGAATTCCGCCTTCTACCAAATACCTCTCAGCGACGATTCGAAGGGCTACACAACGTTCTTGATTCCAAACGGTGCCTATCAATTCAAATTCACGCCATTTGGATTGTGTGTGTCGCCCCAGGCGTTGAACAGAGTAATTTTCTCAATGTTTGCCGATCTTCGCTACCGGTATGTATACCCATATTTTGACGACATTCTTGTATATAGCAATGACTTATCTTCACACCTGAATCATTTGCGAGAAGTTTTTAATCGATTTCGTAAGGTCGGTTTCACAGTAAACCCGCAAAAGATTAAGCTTTGCAAAAGTAGGGTACAGTTTCTCGGCCACGTGCTCTCTGGAGAGGGGATTCACGTCGATCCAACCAAGGCTGATGTCATCCAGGCGTTCCCTGTACCAAGGACGTTGAAAGAGCTTGAACGATTCTTAGGCATGGTAGGATATTTTGGACGCTTCATACCAGAATATGCTAAGATCGCTGCGCCGCTACATGCATTAAAGAAGAAACGAGTTCGATTCAATATGGGTAAAGAGCAAGTTGATGCCATTGAAAAATTGAAGACGATGTTATCAAGTCCACCGATACTAATATACCCCGATTTTGACGCACCATTCATTTTACAAACCGATTCCTCGGATATTGCGCTCGGAGCAGTATTATTACAAAGAGTGAATGGAGAGTTGTTACCAATCCAATACGCTAGCCGAAAAATGAATAAGGCCGAAATGAGATACCCCACCTACGAGAAGGAAGCGCTTGCGGCTGTCTGGGCTATCGAAAAGTACTCCGCGTATTTGGAAATAAGACCCTTTACTCTACAGACCGATAATACTGCAATCACCTGGATGTTCCAACACCCTAAACAACTAGGAAAGATTGGCAGGTGGGTTCTGAAACTATCTCGATTCCAATTCACCGTAGAGCACATCCGTGGCTGCAATAACCCGGTGGCAGATTGCCTCAGCCGCCGTCCATATACCGAGGAGACAGAAGCCACTGAACAGTGCAACGTACTGCAGACCGTTCCTGAGTCCTTTGTTAATCTCAAAGAACATCAACGAACTTGCCCGGAGACAAGCCTCATCTTGGATCGGCTCGAAGCCGGTGAAGATGTGAAAGGGTTTGTCATTCGTCAAGGTTTGCTGATGCGAATCGTGGGAAAGCATGGACTCAGGAGGGCAGTAGTTCCTCCAGGTATTCGCAAAATGGTTATGTTTTACTTTCATGACGCCGAAACATCGGGGCATCAAGGAATCACCAAGACTTATCGACGGATTGCAAAGGCGTTTTGGTGGCATGGTCTCTTTAAGGAGGTTGCGGCGTACGTACGTTCCTGCGATGTGTGTCAGAGGGCTAAAGCGACCAATCAAGCTCCCGCCGGATTGATGCACTCTGATGCCCCGCAACGTCCTTGGCAACGGGTCTACATAGATCATGTCGGGCCGCTCACAACGTCCAGTCAAGGTGACCGCTATGTCCTTACCCTGGTCGATGCTTACACCAAATGGGTAGAGCTCATTCCTCTTCGTAGGGCGACCACAGAGGCCACGATAGGGAAATTAGTACCACTCGTTTGGTCTAGATACGGTCCACCAGAGATACTGGTCACTGACAACGCCAAGTGTTTCGTGTCGCAACGTTTTAAGCAGATGTGTATAGCATGGGGAATAAAACATGTTACTACATCGTCGTATCGGCCCCAAGGTAATATGGTAGAGAGGGTACATCGCGACTTAAAGGCTACCTTAACGATCCTATTGAACCAAATAGGAACCAATTATCGAGACTGGGGTTCGAAGATACCATACGTTGCGTTATCGCATAATACCGCGGAGAATGAGGCCACCAAACAGTCACCTGCAGTTTTGTTCTTGGGACGCGAGCTACCTCAACCGCTACTACAACAATGGGGACTTCAGCACGTAACGAGTTCAGAACGAAGGCCGACAGCTGACGAAGTAGAACAGGCGATGAGTACCGCACGAAGACGTATGGAACGTCTGTATAATCGTGGACGACGGCAGAATCCCTATGTTGTAGGGCAAACGGTATTGAAAAGAATATATCCCGCACCCACACCTGGCGGCAATGAAGGATCCAAGTTTGGCTGGAAATGGTCTCAACCAATGAGAATAACTGAATTTACAGGCCCAGGGAATGTACTGTTGGCACCCTTAAATCGAGAGGGAGAAGTCGTGCGTGCCCACGTGGACCAGTTGAAGGCGTATTATTCTAGGAACCCAGAGCTTCCGATCTAGGGGGGGAGGATATAACATAATTTACTTGTCTTCTCTGGGTTGCGTAAGCTCAGAAGCAATGTAATAATTCAAATTATGAATTGTGGTAATGACGAACGGCCGAATAGAGTTGGTCGGGCAGTCGATATCAGTTCGCCAAACCAGTCATCGAAACAACACGAGGCAAGCGACAATAAGGAGGATCCTATAGTTTTTCCTATTCCTCACCATCGTCGTGAATGTGCTTAGTGTTTTCTTGGTGTTATGTGTTGCTAATGTAGTTTATTATTATAATAATTCAGTGACAATTTTCGGCTCTAAATTGCAAACGTGGATTGTTATGTGTAATTTTCAGTATAGTTAATCATTGTATCGTTTTTCTGTTTTTAAGTGTCAATTGGTAACGTTTTTTTAATAATGTATTGTAGTCTTGCATAACCGATGTAAATTTTTGATATTTATTTATTTTATTTTTGCATATAATTTCTGTTAATAAAAGTTGTTACCTTTTTTATATTGCTGGGTCATTTATTTTGTTATAACATTATAAAATGTTTAATGTATTTTTATCTTAATACAGGTCTGACTTAATTCTATAATCATATAGAGAGACTAATTTAATTCGCAAGTCTTTGACTTTCAAATATAAATTGGACATTCAGTTCATATTTCTATGATAAATTGAAGTTTGACAAATAAAATATTACTAAAAAATTTTGAATTTTAGATTTCATTAGAAGTATAGAAAATGATGTGAAAAGTTGAAATTTTCAAACCGCAGGTCTGTATATCACCACGTTCTCGAGATATGGCCTCTTAAAGTTTTAGTTTTTTCAAAATTTTGGAGAAAAATGGCTGCAACTTTTGAACGTGTGGTCAGATTTGATTTTTGTCGACAGATTTGAAATCAGCGTGTAAAAATCTATATAATGACATGTATAATACTTGATAATTCGATAAAAAATTTTTTGCTGAAAATCTAAAATTTTCCTTAAAAAATGTCGATTTTTCACAATTTTTTTTCTTCGAATTTTGAAGTATTATACATGTCATTATATAGATTTCGACATGCTGATTTCAAATCCGTCGATAAAATGAAATTCGACCACACGTTCAAAAGTTACAGTTATTTTTCTCCAAACTTTTGAAAAAACTAAAACTTTGAGAGGCCATATTTCGAGAACGTGATGAGATACAAACCTGCGGTTTGAAAATTTCAACTTTTCACGTCATTTTCTATTTTAAAAAAATCTTATTTTAACTAAATATAAAATTTACAATTTTTGGGTAAAATTTCATGCATTTCAACAATTGATTTTGTCGGGACCGGTCAACCTATTTTCATTTACCTATGTTAAATACAAATATTATTTAGGAAAAAGTGCTTACTTTTTACTCTCCAAAAACCCGTAATTTTACCAAATCCGTGACGGAATACACTTTGACTTTAAGTCGACTACTGTATTCTTTTTATATTGACTCGAATTCCATAAAAAACATATTTTACATCGCAAAAAAGTATAAATATAAAGTTAATAACATGTTTTTAAATCAGAGACTTCCAAAAACATTAAAGATTCTCCACAACTGAAAAAAAACCATATAACAAAAAAATGTATCAGAGAAAGAAAATATTTTCCAAAACGAGAACCTAATATTTCTTCTTCTGTCATTTCAACAAGGGCATTAATCAAAATAATAAACGCATAAATAACCAAATGAAAAGCAGAATCTTAAGGATCGAACTATTGAATATCTTTATTAAAACCAAAAGACATAAATAATTATTTATGCAAAAGACAGTGAATATTTGAACAAATAATTTATATTTATTACTGTAATTATTTTAAATTTATATTCAACTTACTGCATTTTATTGAAACATTTAATGTTTAGTCACGAAGTAAAATCGAAAATTAGCAATAAACGAGAATAATATGAATTATTATAATATAATTTAATGTATGTAATATACTTCTACATGGACAATACATCTAGCAATAATAATTTTATGATTGAAAAAGATTTATTGCCTTAAATTGTGCCATAAATTTTGATCTAGTATGTAAATGAGATATAGAAACGTACTATAGTATGGTCTCTATATACTTCAATGTGCTAATTATATAAGTTATTACCCTATAAAAAAGAGGATTTTTTTTATAATATACAGTATGACCATAAACACATTTTATTAGTAGATTTAATAAAATAAATAAAATATTTATCTTATATAAAAAATGGGTCAATTGCGAGTCGACCTTCGTGTATTAATGTCCCGTACAGTATAGTTTCTAATTTATTCAATTATGTATTAACATTAAAAATTGACTGCACTAGATAAAACTTTTTTGACTTTAGTAATGTTAAGAATCAATTAAAATTTTTAAATTGAGTCATATATAAGTGATTTTTTACTTTTTTATACATACATGAAATGTAATGTATAAATAAAGTATAGTGATCACGAAAAAAATCGAACTCGAGATTTTAACGGAATTACACGTTTTGAGGGTCCCTGAATCATATACAACCATTAACTCAATGACGTCTGTGTGTGTGTCTGTGTGTCTGTCTGTCTGTCTGTCTGTCTGTCTGTGTGTCTGTGAACGCTCTACAGCCAAAACTGTTAGACTTACGAACATGAAATTTTAAACTTAAGGTTCTTGTATACTCTAGATGTGCACCTCCTATTTTTGAAAACCATCACTAAACCGGAAACGGAAATAAACTTTTTTTTCGAATTATTTTTGAAACGGTGCGCAGCAAAAAAAAATGTTTTAGATCAAAGTTGTAGAAGGTACTTTTATCTATAATTTATGTTCTATCCATTTTCCCCCCCAAAATTTGTTTTTAGGAAATAATCGATTTTCTAAAAAAATTAATTTTTTCGATTTATTTTTTAAACGGTAGGTATTAGAAAAAAATGTTTGAGATACAAGTTGTAGAGAATATTATTGTCTATAATTTTTATTCTAATAATTTTTCCCAAAAAAAAATTGTGGAAGGAAATAATCATTTTTTTTTATTTATATTTCAAACGGTTCATATCAGAAAAAAATGTTTATAAAAAAAGTTGTAGAGAACGTTATTTTCTATAATTTATGTTCTAATCTTTTTTTTGTATCTTTTATAAATTAACCAAAAAAATAATAATTTTAATTTTAATTTAAAAATAATTTTAATAATCTAGTTATCTATGACAATGGAGGAATTTATTAGTATACAACTGTCAAAATTGAAGTCTAAGAAAATAAAAACATATGTATTCAATAATCAATAATCCCAATTTGTTTTGTTATTAAAATTATATTATTAAAATTATAATGCATCCATTGCATTCACTGAAAATCATTTTGTAAGTAAAATATTTAAAAATCAAATGTTAAAAATTTTTTTTTTTTTTTTTTTTTTTTTTTTTTTTTTTTTTTTTTTTTTTTTTTTTTTTTACTATTTTGACTGCAAGGAAACATATTCTTTTCGCTATTTTGGGGATTTTTATTGACTGAAATCTGTATATTTACATTCAAAATCACAGGTGTCTAAAGACATTTGCACGGCAGTGTACAGCTTTTTCTCTGCCGAGATAGATTGAGACGAGAGTGTCCTAAATTCAGACGAGACGATATTAACCAAATTAATTATTAAGTCTCGTATTGGGAGTTTTGCTTTTAAAAAATTTTATAAGTAAAATTTTACTATTTGATAATAATGAATAAATAAAGTACAAATACGACTTTGTTCGCGTGAAATTTATGTTAGGTATGAGCTGTCAGAAGAGGAAAGATATAAAACCCATGAAGAAGAAGAAGAAGAAGTTAAGGTTGTACAGATTTCTGTTATGATAGTCGATAAAACAGGTCACGTGTAAAAATTTTCAAACATTTTTCGGGATTAAAAGTAGCTTATCTCTTATGACCTTTTTCAGGATGCAAGTTATCTTCCTGCCAAATTTCATAAAGATCGGTTCAGCAGTTTAGTCGCGAGAAGGTAACAGACAGACAATCAGACACACTTTATTAAATGACTTTATTAAAATTTAAGTTACAAAAAGTTTCGTTCGCATCTGTAACAAATTATTTTTCCCATTGTTTTAATATAACGTTTAAAGATTCTACCTTAATAAATTTAAAATCAACAAATATACAATTAAGTATATTGTCTGGGCTGTTAAATATTTTCTTATTATATTATAAACTACTTAAGTTAAAATCTTCATTAATAACTCCTTTGTAAAATTTTCAAAAGCAATAAAACTTTTACATACACAAAAACTTTGTACTTTCATTACATTATATCAATAAATAAATTAAATAAAGCTGCAAGAATTTATAAATATTTTGTTGTAGGCAAATAATCTTATTAAAAAGTATTACAAACAGCTTAATGTATACCTATATATATTTACAAAATGATTTAATTGAAGCTACTTGTTATGAAAATTACCTCTCTACAGGATTTACAAAATTATCTTACTTCATAAAATATTTATCAGAATAAACGAGTTATTTTAAACATAACGCATTATATTAAATAACTTTGACATCTCCATTTCAAAAATGTAAAAAATCTGCATAAAACAATTGCTTCCTCGTAATATCGAAGATACGAGAAGCTTTGTGATCGTTTAAAAATGAGAAAAAAAATGTTCTCCGATTTTTAAATTTAAACTTGATCTTTCCGTTTCAGGTCAAACACTTTTTGTTCTGTGTCTGTCTGTGTGTATGTCTGTTAGTCTGTCCCCTGCCTAAAATAATGGCTTCCTCGTAATATCAAAGATACGAGAAGCTTTGTGATCGTTTAAAAATGAAAAAAAAAATTCTCCGAATTTAAAATTTTCTGTTTCAAGTCAAGACAAATACGTTTTGTTATGTGTCTGTCTGTCTGTCTGTCCCCTGAATTCTTGTCACACGCATAACTCATGAACCACTGAACCGATATTAATGAAACTTGGTTGGCTAGTTGCGCCTGGCTTGAAGACATCCCAAAATATTTTTTTCAAGATTTCTCAAGAACGACACGTGTAACGTAAAAATTTTATAGAATCTTTTTTGTAGAACACTAAATGTTCTATAAGTTACCACAACAAAATGTTAGTTATAAAATATTCCCTTACATCAACGTTTCTGAACCTTATTTATATTTGTGACCCAATATTCAATCACAATTCTCATCCCCCCCCCCCTCATACGATAACTTTCACTGAAAAACAGATATCAGCTAAATATTAAAAAAAAATGCTTAGAGTGTAAATTTCTAATATTATTAACCTTCGTTCGAAAAACTTTATATTATTATTAAGCTTGTTTTTAATTTAATATTGATAAGTTAATTATTATATACATTGTGCAGTAGGTGCTGATTATATCCTATTTATAAGTGTATTATATTATTATCAAAGTAAATGTAAACGTGTATTTTAGTTTTTATTTTTTATTATGGATGTATTTTATTGCTTTTCTTCCAGTAAATTAAATAAATTTTTTAATAATTATTTTTCTCGATATACTCGCGCCCCCCAATCAGTTTTATCACGCCCCCCTAGGGGGGCGCACCCCACAGGTTGAGAATCGCTGTCTTACATAGATTTATTTCATTTTTTTTAAATTTCATTATTTAAATTCATTATTAATTTAATGTGCATTTACTTGGCAGATGTTTTTTTTACATATCAGCCTTTTGAAAATGTTTTTTTAGTAGGTACTCTGGAACACTTATGAAATCTGTCTATCTATCTGTCGGTCTGTCTGTCACACACTTCTAATTTCCGAACCGTTTATCCTATATCCGGTATTATCCGCGCTTTGAATGTAGTATTTATTTAATTCTGTGATATTCTAGACCAGTGGTTCCCAAAGTGGTCCCTACGGACCCCAAGGGGTCCCTGGCATCGTTCAGGGGGTCCGTGGAAAATTAAAATCGATTTGGGGGTCCCTGAACAACGTCAGGGGGTCCGCGCACATTTTTATTAATATGGAAGTTAAAATAAATAACAATGAATAAATTACACTGGCCGACAGCCATTTTGCTGCAGGGCATACAACAACTTTTTAAGGGTAATTTGGACCACCAATTTTGCTCAATCAGCTCTTGTTTTTGCAATATTGCAAAAAAATGTTTTTTTCGATATGCAAACATTCAAATTCGTATATATATTTTTTGAATCAATGACTTCAATCAAAGATCATACAGAATGAAGCTATGGGTCCTAATTGAACTAGAAAGTCTTAAATTATATACATTCATAAAGTTATTCCTTCGAAAATCATTTTTTAAACGAAAATAAATCTATTTTTTAGCAAAAATTCGGCAATTTTCAACAAACAATTTTTGTCCAATTTTAATGTTATTCACTAAATTAGTAGCTTTATCTATCTTCTTCATTGTGTTAAAATTTCAACGTAATCGAATAAAAATTGGCGAAGTGGTACTAAAATCAACTGTGCGTGTCAAAATTTAGTAGTTTTTCACCCAGGGTCCGTGGGAAAGTTTTGACTATGAAAGGGGGTCCGTGGGCAAGTTTTGACTATGAAAAGGGGTCCGTGGGTCAAAAGAGTTTGGGAACCACTATTCTAGACGGATGTATTTTGGAGTTAAAACAGTGGTATTTCAATTGTATAAAACTAGTTGATTTGGGGGGGGGGATATCATGATAATTTGTATAATTTATTAAAAAAAAATTAACCCGAGATTATTATATTAATAAAATAGGTACGCTTTCATATAAAAAATAGAAATTCAGTATTGGTCAGTGCGGAGCACTAATCGCATAAGATTCGACTCGCAATTGATCCATAGCTCTCACTAAAGCGTTGAAAATATTATTTGAACTATTTTCTGATATAGGTAGGGATAGGCAAATAAATGAACTAAATAAATAAAAACTTGTAATTTTATAAAAGTAATATTAATTTAAATTAGTAAACAGTCAAGCCTTTACCGTATTTTTTATTCATTCATTCAAAGTAGTCCTTTGTTATGTACCTCTTTGAGTGGCGTGAAAGAATCCTTCATTTACATACCAAACACTGTGAACAAAATGCAATGAATAATAATCAATTGCCATTTGTAAGTAATTAACAAACTGCCTAAAACGTAATGGCCGAAGACGAAAAATATATAATAATGATTTTCTGTTAATTTCGGTACCACGTTAAAACAATACATCAGTGTCGGTATAAATAACGACCTATTATTTATCATATTCTAAAAAAATAATAGCATTTGATTTTAGGAAGACAGAACCGGTTAAAAGGTAGTTGCCTTGAGCGCCAAATTTAGAAAAGAAATTTTTAGCAGATTATTTAAAAAAAAGTATTTTCAAATTTATGATGCTTACAGAAAACTTTTTGAAATAAAAATTACTCAATTTGAAGAGGACTATCATTATATTTTTTTTATTTTTGAGTCTTCTTTATGGTTTTAAGGAAAAAAAAAACATTATTAGTAAAAAATATAAAATTTTCTTTGAATAGAGTCTAGAGATGCCACGAATAGTGATTTTGCGAATACCGAATATTCGGCTAGGTTCTCGGCCGAAGCGCCGAATATTCGGTGACACTTAGTGCATTTCGTGGGCGTATTTGTTTCATTTGCGAGTAGGTCGTGTCACATTAATAATCATTATTGACGAAAATTTTAAGTCAATAATGATTAATTTATATAATACACTGTATATCTTAAAAAATATCACTGTTTGTTCGTGAAAAGCTTAACGAAATGGGACCATTTAATAAAAAATCACCTATTTGGGGAATATAATGAAATTTGTAGTGAAGACAATAAACTGGTAGTTGTGTAACAGCAAGATCTGTGTAACAACAAATGCTAAAAAAAAATTTCATTCATCATAACTTACCACTGATAGATTTTAAGCATTAAATATGCTGATTTTTTGTAAAATAAATTTTGTGAGTGATATTTATTATGTGCTTTTTTCACGATTTGGTATTCGGTATTCGGCCGAATATTGAGAACTATTCGGCCGAATACCGAATAGTAAAAAAAGTAGCCGAATAGGCCCAATACCGAATAGTAGCCGAATATTCGTGGCATCTCTAGTAGTTACCTTGGGCGCCAAATTTTTAGCATATTATTTAAAATTATGGTGCTTTCAGAAAAACTTTTCAGAGAAAAATTATTCAGTTTTTAAGTCTTCTTAGAGTTTTAAGGAAAAAAAACATTATTAATAAAAAATATAAGTTTTTCTTTAAATGGAAAACACCCAGAAGCCAACACTGTTTATCAACAACATTTTATCAAATTGACTAACTTTATATACAGTAACCATGTTATCAATTTTATGCATCAATCAATTTTAACAGATTAAAATTCAATTTGTAAGTAAATTATTATTGATTGCAGTAAATGATTCTTTAAGGGTTAAAATCGATAAAGTGGATATAAATATTAATTACATTTACGTTAAATTCATCTTTTGACGCATTATGTTTTTATTTATTTAAAAAATGAACTCAACATCATACGTAGAAAGTAAAATGAACAATAAATAATTACAATAACATTAAAAAAATCTATACTCGAAAACAACTGAACCGATTTTCATAAAATTTCACTAACGTGTTCCTTGAAATCTCAGAAGTGTTATAGAGTAGATATCATCACGCTATCACTCAAAACAGCTGAGCAGTAATTTTTTTATTCCCGTATAACATGGATCCTATCAGCTAGTATAGTAATAAAAAAATCAGAAGGCCATTAAAAATAGTTTTATAAAATATATATATGGCATTTAAAAAAAAACAATATCAATTTAATTCACGGTATAAATCAGGGGTTCCTAACCTTTTTCCAACATCGATCTTTTTACATTTTTCTCTATAATATTCAGCATACAACATAAACATAAAACTAATATAATTTAGACCAGCGTTTCTCAACCTTTTAGTATTTGCAACCCAATTTTCAATCACAATTCTCATCACCCCCCCCCCCCCATTTTTCATTGAAAAATAGATCTCAGCTAAATTAAAAAAATACTTATAGTGTCAATTTCTAATATTAAACCTTCTTTCGAAAAACTTGATAGGTCCAAGGGAGTCACTAATAATTGTTAATCTTGCTTTTAATTTAATATTGATAAGTTAATTATTAAATACACTGTACAGTACTGATATACAATCATATTTATAAGTGTATTATATCAGTGTAAATGTAAACGTGTATTTTATTTTTTATTATGTCAGAATGTATTTTATTGCTTCTCTTTCAGTAAATTAAATAAAAAATTTTAATAATATTTTTTCTCGATATGCTCGCGCCCCCCATTCAGTTTTATCACGCCCCCCTTAGGGGGGCGCACCCCACAGTTTGAAAATCGCCTTTTTAAACTTCTATGAACCCCCACGAGGTCCTCCTGGACCTTATTAGAAACCTCTGATATAAATGATTGACATATTACAGAAAAATTACATTAGGTATTTTTATTTTATTATTAGATATATAGGTCACACTTTTTCTTTAAGTCTGAAACCAAAAGTGACGCTGGAAGAGGAGGAAGTCTTGACAATTGTGCTGCGATCTTTTGAACTAGTGGACCGAGTTTCGATGCCGGGTGAAGATAAAAATGTGATCCAATAGTTCACTGTCTCTACAGCGACTCTTAAAAAAAAACATTCCGGAAGATTCATTTCTCAACGACACACACACACACACACACACACACACACACACACACACGCACGCACGCACACACGCACACATATACACATGCAGTTTGTCCTGAATGTTAAACGGTGTTCAAACAAAGACTTGAATACAGATATTTTTGCCACTGGCCATCGCTTCTAAAATCGTTAGATGGAGTACTATGAAGAATTGTTACTCATTAATTATCGATTCGTTACAAGATTATTTTGTTAATTTTTTTTTTCGGATACGTATCTTACATAAAATATCAGTGGCGTGTTTAGGTGGGGGTAAGGAGTTAATTCAAAATCACGCTGTATGCGTGATGCTTTACTTCAGTAGACAAACGAATAGTGATTGAGTATTTTGACGTGTAACATGTTTTCTGACACCATATTACTGATAGATGTGCTAGACGCGTTTGTGATCACGTGACAAATAGGATAGAAATATAATTTTGGGTTTTAAATAGTGGCTCAATATATGTTTGTATTAAATTGACTCAAAAATAAGTATGTATGTTATATTTCTATACTTACTCATTGTGGAGCTGATAGATATTCAGAATATGGTTGTTTTTCTGACACCATATTACTGATAGATGTGCCAGACGCGTTTGTGATCACGCGACAAATAAGAAAAAAATATAATTTTGGGTTTTAAATAGTGGCTCAATATACGTTTGTATCAAAACTCAAAATGTTATATTTATATACTTACTCATTGTGGAGCTGATAGAAAATCAGAATATGGTTGATTCCTTACCTAAAACAAATAAAATAAATATAAATAAATTTGACGAAAGAGACATGTAAGTGAAAAATATTTTTTGATGATATATTTTACGATAGGAAAAGTTATTACCACTTTAGTTATTACTAAAGGAATTAGCTGAAAGTATAAATAGTATTTATAACCAGAGATATTAATTTTATTGTCAATTACAGAGGAAATAATCTGGAAAGGTAATATATCGTATATTATTTTATGTATTCACATTAGATTTAATTAAAAAGAAAATACATTAATATATTTTATTAACAATAAAAATAAAAGGTTTTTCTATAAATCTAATATTAATGCAAAAGGTTTGTAATTTCTTTTGTTCAATTTAATTTTTCGGAATTTTGTACTACGGTATCATTTTTGATACTTGCAAGCACTCTCAAATGAGGTATCAAACTTATATGCCAGTTCTCTTGGAGTTTCATGAAGACTTTGACAAGTTTCACGCACAACGTTATTAAAACAGTGGTGATATGTTGAAAATTATTTTGTAGGGTCAGAGTCGCGAACTATGTTACAATTTTTATAACTACAAATTTTATAACAAATCCATAGAACTATTACAAAATTAATACCTCATTTGTGAGTGCTCGCAAGCTAGCAAATTTTGCTAGCCCTTTATGATACCGGACATAAATAATGAATAATTTTTTTAGAGATATTTTTGTTTTCAAACTCAAAAATTGACATGTTGGTCTATGAGGCACAGCTTTTCCTAATATAGATTTTTACTTTACTCAGTACTTATTTTAGAAATTGATAAAATATTAAAAATCTATACGATCTTTAGTTCGACCAGCTTTTAGTACAAAGTAGTTTTGTCATATTGGAGAAATTTCACTGAATATATGTATGTGACAAACGACAGCAGATGTCTCTGCCCACAGCTGTCTGTCGGTAGAGAGAGAGGGGGGGGGGGGGATGGGGGCCCGCATGAAATCACAGCAGCAATGGATGTTATACAATAATACCGGGAGATATTCGACTATAGTTATACTGGCGTTGTACAAATGTGGTGGCATATTCATATTTAATAAAAAAAAATAAGAGTGTTATTTATTTTCTTTAATAACATGAGTTTTTTTTTTATATTTTATTAATAGCATCTTTTATTTTGTATTGTATAAAATTTTGTTATTATACAATAGAATCTGGATATAACGACTAACCGTTTTTAGCGACGAAAATGCAATCTCAAATTAGGTTTCATATAGACCAGGGGTCGGCAGTCTTTTAAGTTAGAAGAGCCAAGTTGTTAAGGAAACAGGATTGCAAATCAGAGAGCCATAGGTATAAATGCTGTCTCCAATTGTAATGACCTTTTTTTAGACATTAAATACAGTGATACTATATAGATTTTTTGGATTAAAAAAAAAACATGATTTTAATTTAAAATTTTGTTAGAACAGTGCCTTTAAAAAAGAATCTGGAATTGAAATAAATAGTTTAAATCACTGAAGAGCCGCTAATGCCTGTGCAAAGAGCCGCGGTCTGCCGCCCGCTGATATAGACGTACTATGAAAACATATCCGTATAGTACGACTCCGTTCTAAGCGACCAACTGCTTATAGCGACCTATTTTGACAATAAATTGAATAAATTGTCCGGTTAAAACGACGCGCAGTGTAATGTTTCCAATATCTACGCACAAGAAATACCTATCCGGCTTTCTCCACTCTCCTACGTATGTTGATTGTTGATTAGTAAATTACAGACTTTCTACGTCAATACATACATATTTACATGCATAGAATGTAGGTACATTGTATTTTTGATCAAACTGTAATACATTATGTATGTATGTAATGTGCAATGTTTAAGTAAATACAATTAAAGTTACTTTTTGTTAATTTTAATATTTGTTTTATTTAAATAGAAATTAATCTAACTATGTATATTATTATTTCATAATAAGAATTACAGTAATATTAATATGTACATAATACAAAAAAACAAGCTTAAATTATTCAGTAAATTGCTGAATGTCTTTTAAAAAAACACATACATAATAACTTGGATGTTAAATAAAAAAAAAAGAATCCGGTAGTTTAGTGCGTCATCCGGTTAGTACGACCAAGTGTCGCCGGTACCTTGAGGGTCGTTATATCCGAACTCTACTATAACTATACTGCCGTGCTAAGCACAAAAGCGGTATCTCAAAAAAAATCGTAAAGTTGATTTTTATGGCATCGAATAGCTTAAAAAAATACGAATCCAATGAACCAAGCCAAATAGCAGTATTGTATTTAAAACATATGAAAAAACCCTTAAAAAAGTTTTCCTTATCTCAGGTTTACCTTAAATCACTAAGAGAATTAGAGGTATATCAATAATATGTAGGTGAATAACTGTATATTTTGATGCCGCCAAAATTCCCAATATAATGAATAAATTCCATTTAATAAATCAAAAAAACAATCTGTAAAGTAAAAATAAAACAATTTTAACAAAACTTTGATTTTATCGAAAATCGCCTTTACTGAGATACCGCTTTTGTGCTTAGAACGGCAGTATATGAAATTTTTGTTGTGATTTTTTTCTAATTAGTGGTGTAGTTAATCTTTACTGAAAAACGAAATTTAACGGTATAAAATAGGGGCTTAAAATAGAACCCGTTACGCAGAATCCACCGTATTTATTCAAGTTGCAAACATGAAGTCCCTAAACAAATATAATCCGTGCGTCCAGTAGTATAGTAACCGGAAACGCATGTCATATCACGAAATATCTGTCAATTTCATTATGCTAATGACACACAAAACAAATATATATACATTCTAGGAAACAAAATCAAAATTTGTTTTTAATTAGTCCTAATATTATAGATTCAAACATTTCATAATTGAGTAACACATGTTAGTAAAATAAATATTTGTGATAAAATTAACTTCGTAGGATAAATATTTAAAATATTATACAGAGCCGCATGTGTGCATTAAAATGTATTAGCTCCCGTTATTACGTAAATAAAATTCCGAGAATATTTGAAACAGTTTATTTTACTTAAACTAAATTAACCCCAGAAATTGTAAACAAGATTTAAAAAAACATATCTGGGTTTCTTAATAAATAGATAAGTATAACCAAAATTTTTTACTATATGATCCAATAATACAGTTTATTTGTTTTATTCTGTGATATCATCACTAATTTTTTTTTCTAATATGAATTTGTGATAAACGAAATATAAATAAATAAAGGACCAATACTCTTTACATAACGCATTCCCGCAAAAAAGTGTCAGAACTCAAAAAATATTTTTGAGATAAATATGTAGAATGATTCCAAATTACTATATATTTCTACTAAAAATTATCATTAATGTACTTCGTGTACCTTCCGTCAAAACTAGTATATTCTAAAAAAATGTCACCACTAAGCGTTTTAATAGTTTAAACATCACAGGAATACTGAAATATTTAAATTAAATACTGTGTATCAGTCCTTTTCCTATACTACCTTTACAATTTTGATTTACCTAAATTATTACAATTTCATTTATTCCTATTTCCTTAAAACTACATTTTTTGAGTTGTGGCGCTTTTTGCGGGGGTGCGATCAGTGGCGGCTTTAGGGGGGGGGGGCAGGGCAACCGCCCGAAGCGCCAAGCCAGCAGGGGGCGGCTGAACTGATTAAAAAATATAAAAATAATGAAAATTAAGAGGTAACAACGAAAAAAAAAAGGTCATAAGTTTTTTTGTTGGGAAAGGCGGCAAAAAAAATTTCGCCCGGGGTGCCGATGTTGCAAAGGTCGGCCCTGGGTGCGATAATATATTTTTTTTAATTTAACTATCGATTAATTATTTTCAAGTACAACACACATGAATGTAATACGTCATCGACAGTAAATTTACATAAAATGGCGGCTGTCAAAATATCCACAGCAGATCATGGTCCTAAACTTCCATTTATTCAAATAAATCTTATTTTTGAATCATACTGTATTTAAATGAATTCCAACATTTCATATTTATAAAACTATTTTACTAGTATGATAATTTTAAATTTTAAACAACTAAGTAAGTAGGTACGCTACTGATTAAAACCAAGTAGACATTGTTCGTTAGAAGCATGTTAAGCATATAAATTGAATATTCGATTATACCATGCCTGCCTTAAGCCAAACAACTTATTCATGTATAGGGTTGCATAAAGCTTTTAAATTTCTATGAATATTGTAATATTGATTCTCATATATTACAATATCCAGAAATGATACAATGGACCAAGACTAATCTATGAATAAATTATAAAATAAATGAATCAAAACGATTTCTCTGTTGATTTTGATTATAGAGTATATACGATTCAAAAAAAATATATATAAAGTGATTGTAAAATGTTCAAATTGGTTTATTTGAATTTCACTGTATGATGTGACTTCTCAAGTCCACTACTTACTAAAACTTACATTTTTTGCTTGCTTTATAATTCTATAACATTATAAAAATGAATTTCTTTTCAATTTGCAAAAAATCTGAAAAATAGAGATTTCAATTTTTTAAATGTATTTTTATTTTTTGTTAATTTTTTCTAACACTATCTTCGCCCCTTTCATTATTTTGATAAATGTATATTATTATATTTATAAACTATAAATATAATAATATACATTTGTTATAAAATGATTGACGAATATAAATTTTATCTCAAGAAATGGAGATTTGAATAACTTGATTTTTTTTATACAGCTAAAACTAAAAATATACCGTTTTTAATGGATTTTTATTTTATACCGCATACATATAGTTTTGCTAGTCCACAGTAGGATAGCTTTTTTATTTTCAAAATAGTAATTTATTTTTATTTTTTAATTGAACCCAAACCCGAACCTGAACTAGAAAAAAATAACGATTTTTGAACTCAAAAACGTTGCTCCGTACTGAACCCAAACCATAAATAAATTCCGGTTCAAGTCCCTGATTTAAACATGAAAACATTAATATTTGAAGTGCCTACAGAATAAATATTATTTTCTTTTTAAATATAATTTATAGAATCTTGATGTTTAAGTTGTCTAGCATCACCTTTATCTATCCACTTCTTCGCTACTTGTGAAGTAATACAGCTTAATTCTGTCCTCTTTGGTATTTCCTTTCTCCAGGAATCCATCTGAAAATCCTAGCAAATCATTCGGATTTTCTTTCACATCAGATAAAAAAACATCTTTATACAAACTTACATTACTAGTAGTCCAATTGCGTTCTATTCGTTTTTATAAACAATTTTGTATTTTATAAGTCTAGTGGCTTGAGTTGGACATAGAGATTTCTTGAATAAATAAAACGTATCTACTAAAATTATTTGTATTTTTTTCCCCCATATTTAGTACACAGAAAAAAAAAACTGTACTGAACCAAGATAACCTTGTTTTGTATATAACGAAAACAATATTTTCTTAATATAAGAAACATACTCTTAATCCAACTACGTTATTCCTTCGTTCAAGAATACTATAGTTGGTTTAAGAAATTATTGCTTATCTTAAGAAAATATTGTTTTCGTTATATACAAAACAAGGTTTACTTGGTTTGAGATATCCTTTCTACCAGTGTATTTTAAACATTTTTTTTCAACTCGATATTTAAATCTAAATATTTGAACAAATTCGTTAAAAAAATGTGAACTGTACACTCCTACATAATTTACGAGCGGGTGTGTGAGAGTATAGTGTAGGTGTATACGTGTGTGTGTGTGCGAGTGTGTATGGCATGAATGCACAAGTATCATTAAAAGTTTTGTTGTTATATAAATAAACGAACAATAACCAACACCTAGACATGCTGCACTCGCGCTGCAAACTTAGGATCGCCAGGATTGTTTATAATAGTTTACCGATCACGTCGGCCATGTCTGCATGTGTATGTGTGTGTGTGTATGTGTGTGTGTGTTTACCTAGCCGTCAAATGCCAGTATTTCTGGTTTAGTTATGAAATATTACACAAACATAATGTTATTGACTTTATATGACATATCGATAGTAGATAAATCAATTGTTTCAATGAAACTGAACATTTGTCGAATTTGGAAATTGATTTTTATTATTATTTACATATAATTAAATAGTTTTCATGTAATAAAATATGAGTTATTTTGCCTTTTTAATTGAATATAAACAGGCCCGGATATAGAAATATGCTGCCCCTAGGCAGTTGCGAAAATTGACGCCCACCCTTTAAATGGTGGAATAAGTTTGGTACGAAAAGTCTAAAATATTTATTTTTTTTGTTTAGTTTATGTAAAGTTTACTTATAACAATTACACAAGTTTCCGCCAAAATTTGCCGCCCTTTAATTTTTGCCGCTCTAGGCACGTGCCTACATTGCCCGCATGGTAAATCCGGGCCTGAATATATACCTTACAGGATGATCCGAATTCGAGTTATACTTAAGGTTATTCGATCATTAGAGCAATGTATAGATAAAAGTCTAAAATTTTAATATGTTATTTATGGATAACTCATATATTTTACTAATTTTTATTTAAAATATTGGACGTATAGTTTTTGAATAATTGGATATTAAAAATAAAGTTTTTAACACACGATAAATGAGAGAACTTGTCGAAAGTGCTATATTTATTGAAATTCTATACAATTGGTTACATAGAGAAGTTTTAAAAACTAATTATTCGAAACTTCAACCCTTTTAAATACTATAAAAATTATAAAACAAATATATCCACGTGTAATTTATTAAAAATAATAAAAAACTAGCTCTGTCATTACAGCAAATTAGTACATGTTACTATTATATACCTACCATTCTATCTATTCCAATTTTCAAATTAAATTAAACTTTTTTACTTTTAATAACTAACAAAGTAAAATATTTCATTAAATTTAGGTAGGTACCTACATCTGTTCTGAATATAAATTAAAAACAAAATTTTTCGAAACCAAATCTTTTTTACAGTGTAACCTTAAATATATAGTTTTCATGTAATAAAAATATGAGTAATTTTGTCTTTTTGATTTAGAAATCGATTTAATTGTTGAATATATACCTTTCATACAGGATGGTCTATATTTATAGAAATCGAATTTGAATTAATAACTTTTTTCTTGTGTTTAACAGTTATAAATAAAAATAACAAAAGTTCCTTAACGATAGAAATACGAGAGTCAGGTTAAAGCACTGAAAAGTAGTTTTAAAAAATATATAATATCATTGTTTATATTTAAAATTTTCAGTAAAACACACACTTAAAACCTTTTCAGTTAAAATTACTTCCCCGTATCTAATAGAAGCAAGTAAATAAAATGTACTATTTTAATTAAATAACATATAATTATACTCACCAAAGTTTTACTGTAAATTATTTTGTTATAGGAACAAGACCGCAGGCTTTTAAGCACGAATGAATAACAACTGTAACCTGAGCTTCCGCGGTTTATAAACAACTCCGATTCATCCATGTTTCTACGTGAATATATTATGTATTAAATCGAGTTGTTCTACACTGTCAATATCAACGTTTATACACCAATACCTCGCTTTGCGTCGTTTCGTTTTGCGTCGCTGCTGAATTAGTACTAATTTTCACTGTGCGTCGTTAAATTTTCGATGTTGCGTTGTTTTCGGTTCGAGTCTTTATTTTTTTTTAATTAAAACGAGCGAGTAACTTAAATAATTCACTTTGCGTCGTGTTTTTTTGGAACCTAACCACGACGCAAAGTGAGGTATGGGTGTACATCAATATATTATGTATTTATTACCATGTTTAACTAAATGCTCATTTAACCATAACTGCGAATTAGCTTAGATTAATACATTTAAATCTTAATATCAACAGAATCAAACATAATTTAAATTTTACTAAAAATGATTTTAAATTTAAGGGGGATAGCCATTGTGACGAGTCAAAAAATTGACAATGTTTGGGAATTTTTTTTCACAGATATAACTAATTATTTTTGAATCAGGTAAAGGACGTTTTATTAGGTATATGTTCAAATTATTTAATATAAATTTTTATTAAAAAATATTAAATATTTACAAAGTTATGAGCCTTGATGTGACTACCAAAAGAAAATTGTTCTCTATGGTCGACTCGAAATTTCGAGAAGGTTTTATATGAAATAAATAAATAAATTTTTTTATCAATATCTATATGAATGTAGCTATCGTTGCAAGTATGTAGCCGTTTTATTTTATTTTATTTTTTCACAAAATGGCGATCTATTTTTTTTTATTAGAGCGGTTTTAAAAATGGTAATTATCAAAATTTCAAAAATCGGATACGTGCAACGATAGCTACTACAATTACGAAAATTATTTTTAAAATAAATATGAAATCGGTTCATTAGTCTTTGAGGAATCGTGTCGACCAGGTTGAAAAATGTCATTCCGAGATAAACGTGTTTAATGTTTTTGTTTTGTCATAACCGTCTCACTAAATTGACTGTAACTCCGTCAATTTTCAAAATTTAAACTTAATTTTTTGTACACATATTTATGAATTATATATTTCTATGAAAAACATGTTAAATTAAAAGTCCTAGGTTGACAAATAATAATAAAAATAATACATACAATGTTGATCGTGACAGACAGACGGACGGACGAATAGATAAAGTAAGATGAATAGAATCCTAACTTAAATTGAATGAAAAGGAAATCATTAAAACAATTATTTTATTAATAAATAAAATTCGAATTTTCTTGAATCGATTTTTGCAATTATATATATTTCTATGAAAAACATGTTAAAATAAAAGTTCTAGGTTGACAAATAATAATAAATACAAAGTTGATCTTATGAAACGACACAGAAAATATGCGTAGGTTAGTTTTTATTCGGAAGATACTCTTATTTGACCAAATTAGAAAATGACGCCAGTTCCTATTTTGTTTTACAGTGGGTTTTGTCAGTAATTACAGTAATTGTGTACATTTAATTACATCTCCTTACACATTGAATAGTTTATTTATTTAAATATGTGAATGTTACAAATTAATTTTAGATTTTTTTGACATTTTATATACATGATTTTTAAAGAAATATGAAACAGTATTGTAATTCTTCCTAGGCCACGAGTCACTGGCGTAGATAGCTTTTTGCGATGGGGATGGGGGTATGACAGTAATTACGAAAATCATCTTTTATGTGGTGCAAAGTACAAAAATTGGTTGTATTCTTCACTTAGATGTATTCATTATTGAAAAAATACTCGTATATCATAATCATCTTAAAATTTTTATACTCATAGAGAGAGGGGTTGATCCCCTCAATCTCCCCCCTAATTACGCCACTGCCATGAGTTACTAAAGTTACAATATGAATTAATAATTTTTTCGTGCAGGTACGGAATCTATATAATTCGTATAGTTTAATTTGTTATACCAATAAAATATATACTATTAATATAATTAATTTTATACAATCGTAGTATTTATTGTATTGAAATGAAATAATTTGTATAGCACTTAACTTAAGAATAATTGAATCGGTGAGTGAAAGAACAATATATCTCTAAAATGACCATTTTGAGAAAAACGAAAAAAACTGTTTTAAATGAGAACTATGGGTTATTTGGTCTAATTATGTATTGTGACATTATAGAACCTTATGTTAACCGATAATAATACGTACATAAATAAATAAAAAAAAATTGCAAAAAAAGATATTTGAAAAAAAAAAAAATGACCTGCAGTTATACTGTTCTTTCACTCAATTAAAAAAAAATGCTAATTTTTTTTTAATTGCTTTATTTTCGGCTTTATTATTTTATTTTTTATTATTTTACAAAAAAAAATTATTTGTAATTTTTACTCATAATCTTCATTTTTGATTTTCCAAGAAATAATATGGTAGTAAAATTCGAGGATTTCGTCAGAAAAGTAAGGTAAAAGTAATTGTAAAAAAATTGAACTACCCCCCGTCGCTCGTACGATGTTGGGTCGATGTATTATTATTTTGCTATGTGATAGAGCTATGAATTTTAAACATTTTGCCTATCTCAGTTAAAATTGCTATTTTTGGCACATGTATTGTTCTTTCACTCACTGATTCAATTAGTTGAATAAATCATATTTATATATACATAATACATATGTAGTAAAAATTGCGTATTATAAAAATTACAATGGAGAATGTAGAAGTTACTTAATTGACTGTACATGTTAAAACTGATACTATTTTTTGATACAAAATTAACTGTAATTTTTATTAAAAAATCATTTCCATTTTTCTTTGTGTATATTTCGATAAAATGAACACTAAAGAAAATAGTTACAAAAATCTTTTATCTCCATCAAAAATAAAACAAACATATCAATTTCACACATTTCGCTTTTTCAATTCAGTGTCGACATCAAAAACAAAATTTACAAAAAGTAGAGTAAGTAGGGGATGAAACATGTTTCGGGTAAAGCTGTCCATTTCAATGGGTCTACCCGACAATGAAATATCCCAGAAAGTAATTTCATTTGAAAGCAATGATTCTCTAAACAGCTCCAAGCAGAAGAACCTTCGTTGCAGAAAAGAAAACATCTACAATTCACAGAGACAGACTCGATTTGATCGTAAACCGTTTACAAGATTTTATATACATCGTAAATTCGGAATTTGAAAGCTCTGCTCACGCATTGACACGTATAAAGTAGGTACAGTGCATATATGCTATGTTTACCAATCGTTATTTATGGCTCGGGATAATCTCTGCGATACAATTAGTCTTTCTAAATGTATTATCAATGATGTATCGAATTTTCCAATAATACTAATTGGAAAATTATCACTATATATTTGTTTTAACGCTATAGCTGATTAAAAACGATTTGAAATCCTTATATTAACCCATTACTTCCCGATTTTTTATTTCTTCCAATTTTTTTAATCAATAATAGCTATTCTACACGACTTTTTTGCTATGATAATCGGAAATAGATTTTTTAGTTTCGCATTTGCACGCTAGATGTCTACTCAAAAAAAGTATAAACCTACTGCATTTAGAATTGTCACGTATCTATTTTTTTATCTAATATTTTTTATGCCCTTTTCAAGATGCAAGTTATCTCCCTGCCAAATTTCATTAAAATAGATTTAGCCGTGAAAAAGTAACAAATAGAAAATAGAGGCACTTTCAGGCATGCAGCATTGTGAAAATAGTAAAAATGGATTCAGGGAAAGTCAAAATGAATAGTAATAAATATAAAATAAATAATAAAAATCTGCGATTTGAAAAAAATCACATTTGTTTGGTATAACCAATAATCAGGCAAATAAATACGGCCATTTTTTACTTTAGATTCATCCTGTATATGAAATTAATACAATATATATGTTACTGGCAATGTATGAAATCCGGCATTGTATAGAATTCCTAGGTATTCTATAGAATGCCTAAAATCACCGGATAATGTATGAAATGAATTTAATTATATACATTTCCTAGGCATTGCATAAACTAGAAATATAAACATAAATAGAGTGAACCAACCAATTTTGGTTCAGGTACAGATATTGGTTTACTTTATATAATAAAATACTAAAATACTGATTATTTATCTTACTAAATACTGGCATAATATGTTACAAATAATATCTAATATTTTTGTATGTTTTTTATTTTTACATATTTAAATCATATACTTAATATTCGTCTGATCTGAACTAATATTTTATTTTATTTATTATAACAAAAAAATAAAAATAATTTCATACTTTGCCTGAAATCGTTAGTCATTGTATAGAATTCCTAGGAATTATATAGAATGCCTGAACAACATACTTTGCCGGTAACATATACACGATTATTTCGTGCGAATAGAATACAGAGCTTTTCAAACTTTTTGATTTGAATTGATAATTAATTAGTATTGAAATTTATTGGCTTGTTTGAGGCAACCGTCAACCTTATTTTGTTAAGTTTAAAATACGTTCTGGCGTTCATGTTCGTTCAGTATGTTTAATTAATTTGACTGATTTATAGCGAAAATTTAATTTATGAAAAGAATATATTAAATTCTGGGTTCATTTTAAATTAATTGAAGAAACTAATTAATTTCATAAGTAAGCTTGTTTGACAACATTTCGTATTAATAATCTTTTATTTTAAACATGCAATTTGTCCCAATTTATTTATTGATCGATGCAAAATTACACAAAAATAGGTAAATTATTTATTAACCCTTAATTACTCGCGTGAAATACCGTAACACAGTTACTCGCGCGGTGTATTTTATACACCACATTAAAAAAGCTAGTTTTTGGGAATTTTGAAGGTATTATATTAATTTTTTGCCCAATTCATATTATGTAGGTTCTATTTATTTTTGAGGAACTAAGAAAAATTAACACAATTAAAAATTAAGAAAGAAAAACTACCCAAAATAAAATTAAAAAAGTACACTAAACTGTTCAATATTCATCTTGCAATAAATCGGACAACAAAAATTTGATTTTTGTTGGTAATTTTTTTAATTTTGCTCTTTTAACAAAATGTTTTCCATTAACAGCATCACTAATGTCTTCAAAAACGCGGGTCTTCCCTTAGGATGCTGCTATTTGTGCTTTAATACCAACTACATACATTTAGTAAGTAAAAAATTAATACAAACTGCTACAATCCTCAAATTTTGACTACCGGATTCCTATCACTCTTTATAATGACTAAACAAAGGTTAGATGGAGGTGTACAGTCCCACAAAAATTTATACATTTAGTAATCGCAGAAAATGCGTTACTGGTGTACAAAATACACCAGCGCGAGTAATTAAGGGTTAAAGGGCGAGCGGTAAGTAGGGGAACATTATCGACTGGTTAGAAAAAAATTGCAAATATCTATATCCTAGCTGCCCCGGCAAACGTTGTTTTGCCAAAAGATAATTTGCATGCTTTTTCTTTCTCATCGTTATGGTGTAAAATATGTAAGGGTTATTTTGAGTATTTCGACCGATATTTAAACGTCGTCGTGCATGCATTTTTGTATTATTTCACTATATTTTAAGAATAAAAATAAACTGTATCGTAGGTTAGGTTAAAAACACGTGACCCACGTACCGAATGAATAAAATAAAATAAAATAATAAAATTACGTAGTATACCTGTGTAAATTGAACACAATTGAATTGAAGAAATACAACAAAATTTACCGATTTCAATGTGGCTATCATTAATTCGTATTTTGTTTCCTTATCATATAGTTCCTTATATAAAAAGATAGTAACCAAGGAATAACGAATTCTATAATTTACGGTTTCACATTTTCGTAAATATATCGACCCCAGAGTTACCTACTGGGTTCAAAAAAGAGATAAACCTAACGGAGCACCAAACAAACATATGGTGTGAATATGGCTTCGATACGTCCAGTGGTTTAGTCCTGATGATCGCACATACAAAAAACAGCGTTTTTGATGTATTTTCATATGGAAAAATAATTTTTTTTAAATATCTCGACCCCATAGTCACCTACCGGGTTAAAAAAATCTATAAACCTACTCGAACACCAAACAAATATATGGTGTGAATATGGCTTCGATGCGTCTAGTGGTTTAGGCCTGATGATCTAACATACATACATACGCACCAAGAGTTTTATGTATGAAATTCAGGCATTCTATAGAATTCCTAGGAATACTATAGAATGCCTAACGATTTCAGGCAAAATATGAAATATTTATTAAATAGATATTTATTATATACTTTACCTAGGCATTCTATAGAATACCTAGGAATTCTATAGAATGCCAAGATAGTTAGGCAATGTATGAAATAAAAGACAAAATAATATTATTAAAGCAGATAAATATTATTTAGTTAATTTACTTAATTTTAAAAAGTCAAAATTTATATAAGTAAGAATTTGGTTCTTTATTGTTAAAATAACAAAATACCTACATGAACAATATTACCTATAACATTTTATATTATAATAAATAAAATATTAGTTTCGATTGCGTATGAGGTATGATATTATTTAAACATTTAATAACATATTTATTTAAGCCCCTCACTGTGAAAATAACAAATTCACAAAAACAACGTACGTATTAAGTGAGATTTTGGCCCTGAACATTCAAAATAACATATTATCAGAAACAAATTATTAAACACTAGTTTAGATCACTTTACTGGACAGACATACATTTTTCAATTATACGCGTGAATATAAAAAGTTTATTTTAATTAATAATTCAGTATTGAACTGACAATACCGAATTGTAATCTAGGAACCGAACTATCGAGAATGAACCAAGATTTTTTATTATATATTTGCATCGGAAGTGTGCCTGGACCAAAATTGATTGCTTCACCCCATTTATGTTAATATTTCATACATTGCCGGCTATCAGTTAGGTATTCTATACAATGCCTAGGAAATGTATATAATTAAATTCATTTCATACATTGCCTGGTGTTTTCAGGAATTCTATAGAATACCTAGGAATTCTATAGAATGCCGGATTTCATACATTGCCGGTAACGTATATATTAAGAAGATTAAAAAGATATAGGTAGCTATGTACATATATAAAGTCGTACAACGTATTTTTTATATATTGATAAAAACGATCTTTAGAATAGATGAACATAAGACGTATCTGCAGAGAGAGGGGGAGGGGGAGATGTCATCTAGAGAGTAGAGGGTACGAACTCTAGTGTGCAGGGGTAAGTTCGACTAACAAAGTTGACACGTGAAGACACGGTTGTGCCATCGTTTTTACGTGTGGTAAGTAAACACGATTTGGAAAACCGTTTTCCGACAGGAAGTTTATAAATCAAAGACGCCATTTTGTCTCCCGTGCTATCGAGGGGATGTACAGATGTATGTGGCATAGATCCACAACAATCAAGTAGGGTTAGTGTGCCAAATCATGAGGAACATTAATTATAATTTTATAATATTACTCAAATTATTTGTTTTGTGTGATATAAAGATTCCAGCATTTCTAGGTTATTATGGCAAATATTTGTTCAACGGATGTTTCAAATTTAGCTATCATAAAATTTAATTAATGTAGAAATTTTAGTATACATATTTGTGATCAGAGCTGTACATAAACTTAAGTTAAGTATACTTGCGTGTGTATTAGGGTAGCCCTTAATTTACTTATTTTCGAATTTCTTTAAGGTCACCCCCCCCCAAATTTATTAAAGGTAAGAAAAAAATAATGTATAACATTTTTTTAAGTGATTGGATATTATTAACCCGTGCCCCCGAGCGATCGAATATTAACACGTAAAATGCATTTGATTTTTTCAATTTTTCTTTAAACAGCTGTATCTTTGTGAAAATTGAATGGATTTTGATGTTCTAAAACGCATTTTAAAGCTGACACTTTCTAGTTTTTGTAACTTTGATTCGATTTTTTTTATCGCTTCCCACTACTCCTTGAGAGATTTCAGAAAAAGTTAAAGAAGCCTAAAATTTAATAATTCAAAATTGGCGTGCCAAACTTCAACAGTAGGTTGAAGGAATTATTTATAGCAAAAAACTTTATTTAAACGTGTGTCTGAAAATTTTTCGTAAGGGAGTTATAGCTCCCCGAAGATTTTTTCCAAAATTATTTTTTTAGAGAGCTGTAATTCTTCAATAAAAATACAAATTTCAATATTCAACCCTTAAAAACGGGGGTAAACAGGGGTGGGATGCTATTTTTAACTACGATTCGTGATATAAACGATTTTTTATAATGAATAAAGAGCAAAATTAAAAAAAAAAAATATTATTAAATAATTCTTCAAATACAACCCCTACTTTTGGTTAGTTTTGGGTATATTTACCCTATAAGATGAAGTTTTTGTTAAAAAAATCTACTACAAGTATCGACGATGTGATACGAGACGAATTTTATGGTTTTTGAATGTGTAAAAAAAATTTACAGTGGATTTTTTTGTAGTGTTGTGAAAAAGAAAAGTTTGTTTTTTATTATTTATTTTTGTTCAACGAACGGAATAACTTTTTATTGACTGTGTTGTAAAATATATAGTACATTTAAATATACGTTATATCTTTTTTTGTACTTCAATATCGACCATCAAACAGTTTTAATGTATGTTTGTTGGCTTAAACAAAAATAATAGCTTTTATTATTTGAAACAAAAATTTTGATTTTATCAAAACAATATTAAGGAGGAAGCCACTGTGACGGAGAAAAATATGTTTTCTTACTTTTTTTTAAGTATACATATTCTATAAATATGTATACAAAAAATTGAGCTTAAATTCCGAAAATTGACGGAGTTACAGTCAATTTAGTGAAACGAGGTAGCGCGGCCGGTTATGACATAACAAAAACATTAAACACATTTTTTATCTCGAAATAACATTTTTCGACCTGGTTGACACGATTCCTCAAAGACTAATGAACCAATTTCATATTTAAAAAAATAATTTTTCTAATAGTAGCAGCTATCGTCGCACGTAGCCAATTTGTTAATATTTGTTAAAATGAAAAAAAATTCAAACGATCGCCATTTTCTGAAAAAAAAAAAAAACGGCTGCGTGCATCGATAGCTACATTCATATAGATATTGATACACTTTTTATATTTTTTTTCATATAACCCTTCTCAAAATTTCGAGTGAACCATAGAGAAAAATATTTTTTTTGGTTGTCACATCGAGCCTCATAACTTTGTAAATATTTAATATTTTTCAATAAAAATTGATATTAAATTAGTTGAATATATATTTAATAAAACGTCCTTTACCTGATTCAAAAATAATTAGTTATATCTGTGAAAAAATCCCAAACATTACAATTTTTTTACCCGTCACACTAGCTATCCCCCTTAATTATATTTTTAAAACAAATAAAAAATGTACTACTAAGAAAAAACGCCAAAGAAAAATAATAAAAATAAATATTTATATAATTGCACACATTCTTTGCATCAATTAGTGTTCATTGGAAAGTTACGAAATTAAAAAAAGTAGGCCGGAAAAGCAAACTCATTTCTCAACAAACTCTTGTTATAGTTGACATGAAAATGAAGAAATAAACACATGAATATTCTCAATGCAATATTTAATTAAAGAACGATTTAAATAGGTAGCTTGTTTTAAATAATGAATCTAAAACAAATATTGACTCTCTTTGTGTCTTTCTTTCTCTATTCACGCTTGATTGTAAATAATAGTTGAATAGAAAATAAATAAAAAACTAAAAGAACAGTCGTGTGGAACTGATTAATGTGAAATGACATTTGAAATTTATTGTCAAACGTTTTACTTTTAATTTGTTTTATTAAGTATTCGTATATTGTATTTGGTTTGGATTTAAAACAACTATTTTTTAGGCTTAACTGTATTTTTTAATGTTATATCATTATGATACAATATAAGATCTGCTCGACAGTTCATTTGTTTCTATACTGTGACGTCATCACCAATTTTTTTTTATTATGTGTGACAAACGGAATATAAATAAATAAATGACCAATACAGTTTATATATTATTTTTTTTATTTTTTTTATTTAACTACCGATCAATTATTTTAAATTACAAAACACATAAGTCTCTTGATGTAATACGTCATCGAAAAGATATTCATATAAAATGACGGCTGTCAAATTATCCTTGCTATATTTGATCATACTAGAGATCTACTTGCGGTTTCGATTTTTTTATCTTTAATAGGGTTGAACTTTAAAAAATCATCATAGCATAATCAGACTTTAGTTCGGGGACTCGTCGTGCTACATCGTCTCACTAAATTGACTGTAACTCCGTCAATTTTCAAAATTTAAACTCAATTTTTTGTATACATATTTATGAATATGTAAACTTTAAAAAAATCTAAACAAAAACAAAAATGATATTTTTTTTCCGTCACAGTGGCTATCCCCCTTAATATATATTGACCATTTTTTTGTACAATGTACAATGTGCGTTAACGTGAGAAATATGAAATTTTGAATTTGTTAAAAGAAAAAAAAATTTAAAAATTAAAAAAAAAATAGTTTTAGAAAGTTACCATTGTTTCTATAGTATTCTATACTTAACCCATTAATTCCCAAGGGTAGAAAATAAAATTAATTTGATGTTTTAACTGCATTTTATTACTAAATATATACTCAAATAACTGTTTTTGAAGTTAAAAAAACATGTTTTTGTTTTGTTTTTTTTTCAACAAAATGTTGTGTTTACAAAACGTTGGAAAAACAAAAGTTATTACTTAGTGTGGAATAGTTTAAAACAGTTTGTGTGACGATGTTAGCAGCAAAAAAAGTCATTTCATCAATGAGATATTAAAAAAAAATATTTTTTTACGCAACGTTGGGAATCAATGGGTTAAACTTAAATGTACACCTTAACTACAATAAAACAATATCACTCGATACGGGTTTCGACTTCATAAGAAGTTTTCATTAGGAGCCTAACAGTTCTATTCTTTCTGTATACACCATTTGTATTTGAAAATGAATATGCAAAGAAATATACTATATCAAAAATATATTTTATATATCAACTAGCTGACCCGGCCACGCGTTGCTGTGGTTAACCTATACTTTAGCAACATGTGGTGGTTATGCTATTAAATTGTAGGTTATATGAAACGTTTGGAAGTTTGACATAGCGCCATCTATTGAATACTTACTCAATCCAGTCAACAGATGTCACCATCTGTTAGAATCGTTTGGAGCTAACAGATAAAGACAAATAATTTGCAATAAAATAATATTGCGATCATAAATTGAGATGTAAGCTATCCTATCTTTCAAGTTGGATCAAACTGCACACGGTGTACAAATTTGATTAAAATCGGTTAAGTAGTTTAGGAGTCCATCGCGGACAAACATGTGACACGTAATTTATATATATATATATATTAAGATATACATATAAAACATGAAAACGAGTATGGAAAAATATTATGTAGTGTGAGAGGTAACAGTAATCAGCGTGGATAAAACTTAACAAAAAATGTGTATTCAGTTGGACATGCAAAGAGGCGTTAGAATTCATTAAGTCAATTATATAATACAGTCTCTATCTCACTTTATTTGTTTGAAATGCTTACTGTACTTCTTCTTTCCGTTTCTGTAGATTTCTGAATTGATAATTGGACCAACAGCGTTTTACGTTTTTGCTTACAGTTTCGCTTCACCCATATTAATCTTAACACATTATATGTGTCTCTGCATAGCCGTCTGTACAAATATTTTCAAAAGGGATGGCGAAAAAAAATAACACTGGCTTCATATTGTTCATGAATATTAATATTTATTAATTTAATGTTTCTCTGTACATGGGCGTTTGCTGGAAATTTTTACGAGGTGGTAAATGACCCCACAGAATCCTTATGGGAAAGGGGTTTCGGTCAAACACTTTGGAGTCTGATAGTCCTTGATGAGTAGATTAAAAGTGTCAATGGGCACTAAGACATAAAAACTCAAACTTTTAAGATATAGCCCTCTGAAGTTGGGGATCATGATTGTCTTTAATTTACAATATTTTATTTGTAGATCCTTAAATTTTGCTCAACTATTTGTATGTGTTCCCAAAGACATCTATTATCGATTGCCATCATAAAAATGTCAACTTCTCAATTCATTGAGAAATGACAACACTTAAATCTTATTGTTACGTTTTTTATTATAAACAAATCCAATTGTTTTATAATAAAAAAATGGTTTATAATAAAAAAACGTTATAATAAGATTTAAGTACTGCCATTGGCGAAAGTATTAAAAAGTTTACTTTTTTTATGGTGCCTTGCATAACGAACATAATTCGTTCCAGGAGCAAGTTCGTTATGCGATAAGTTCGTTATGTGAAACGCGTTTTCCCATACCAATACATGTTAAAATTTTTAATTCGTTCTGTAGCATAAAATATGGTACTGTAACATAAAAACGATTGTACACACGTTTTTTATTTTTTAGTCAGACTCAGATTTAGGAGAGTCTACCGAGGCTTGCAGGGTCAAATCCTCACACACAAAATTACATTTATTAAAACAAACAAGTGTGTGAGTTAAGCGCAGAAAAGAACGACTGACGCGCGTTGATGCAGTTCGTGCAAGTTTGAGCATCGGAAGTTCAGACGAATTCGTGATACGTAGGAGCGTTCGGGCGGCAAAATGAAATACGATGCAGTTCGTTGTATGAAGCGAGGTTCGTTGTGTGAGTCACGTAATGAACAGAAAGTTCGTTATGCGAGGCGTTCGTTGTGTGAGGCATCACTGTACTGTAAATGTTTTAAAATGAGCTTAAAAATTCCAAAAATTAAAAAAATCGCATTAATTAGTTAACTATAAATAAAGATAATTGATTTTTTGGTAAAAACCCGTGGGGAATTAATGCCATTTTCCCCTTACCTGCGGGCGCCATCGTGTCAGTATAATTGAATATTTTTTATTCATTTTTTACGTGTGTTGAAATTTAAATGTTGACTGAACGCACTCTTGACGTTTTTTATATTAATATTAATTACATGATGGTTAAAAAAAACATACGTGAAAATTAGTTACATATTACACTTGAAGAACCACATGTTATTTGTGAAATAATTTATGATTAATATTAAATAAAATAAAATAAATAATTCTCTTGAGATTTTTTTACTGGTGTATCAATCAGCAGGAGTCATTTTTAACCCTTTGTAGCCTCATGTGTCATATCTGTAACAAACCCCAATAATCCCGTTAATATACGTACTAAATATATTTAGTTCATTCAAAAATGTGTAACATTACTGTAACATACCTACCAGTGAATAACTTAGTATCAAGTAAAATTCACAGATGGCATAACCTATTAATTTACGTATTATTACGTAAACATTGGCGGTAAGACAGGACCAGATCCGGTTATTGGCCGATTTAGGTAGAAAAAAGAATACGTTGTAAGTTTCCCCAGTGTATGGCGTTTCATAAACAATTTACGAAAAATGCGGTGTAGCATTATGCTACAACAGACAAAATAATTGTTTCAAATCGTGTTTTTTTACGATTATCTCACAATATGTCATTCCCAAAAAAGTCAAATAAATAATTAAAAATAAATATTTTTAAATTTCTGAAAAATACGTGTTTTTTTATATGCCTAAACTTGTCTCTTTATCAACATAATTTAAATTTTTAAGATCTTGAGCTACAAAGGGTTAAGACTATTTAAAAATCGTTTTCAAACGATTTTTAAACTATGTATAAGTTATTTATCTATTTATAATTATTCCAGTCTCTTCTTCGAAAGGGGGGTTAATTTTTTTTTCAAAGCTGCATTAAATGTTATTTGGAATAAAAATTTATCAAAACCCACACGTGGGTATTGCCGCGCAACCCATTTGATGGACACAACTCAAAAAATACCCTTGCCAATCGATTCGTGAATCAATCCTACGAGTCCAACGACGTACATGAAGCCATATGTGAAAAAATTGTGTGAAAAATAGACATGGCCGGAACAATTCTTAAAATGGACTAAACTAGAACCACAGATCAACCATTTAACGAAAACCCGAGGTCTCTAAATGGTCAGGGAGCCGAGATCTCGCGGTGGAAGACAGACGGACGGACGGACGGACGGAAATCGAGCATGTAACGCTAAAAAATATTTTGCTACAAGACTTCGAAAAAAGCGTTTTTAAAAATGATGTATCATTAATACCGAAATAGAGCGCGCGAAAATTTGGGAACCACGCTTAAAACGTCGAGTACCGTTTAACCCATAGAGATAATATACATAGAGACAGTAAGCCAGTCGAAAATACTAACTTGATACTAAATGATACAGAAAGAGAAAAAAATGTGAACCGCTATCTATCTTTGTCAAACAAATCAGTTTGTTGAGAGACACTAGTAGTGGATCTTGGCTTCTGGGTGTAAGCCGCGTCGATTTGGTCATTTTACTGGCCAACGTTTCGTCACACATTGCAGTGGACATCTTCAGGGCTCTTGTTACAGTGCAACTGGAGGTGAGCGTCCGTGGATCTTAAGTACCAGTGCGGGCAGCGATGGGCGGGGGCTCGAACGCACCTGATTGGTGCGCGCAGAACCCTGTTCCCTCGAGCCGTACACTAGACTCTGTGGACACTAGTAGGTTAAGACTTTTCTGTCTCTTATTATTTACGATTGACGTCCACATACATAAAGTGCTATGGCTCACTGACTCTATGTAATATTTTCTCTATGGTTTAACCCCTATATTTAATGTCTTATTGAATTTCAAATCGGCATTTTAGGTTTTAATAGAATAAATAGAACTATAAATAATGCATTTTAAAAACGCAATACTGCCTTTTTTTAGCTGGAATATTTAATAATTTTTTCTTCCCACTATAAACTTACAAACATTATGAAATAAATTAAATTCAGAAGTAGTATATTTCATGATAAAATAAATTTAAAATAGTTACCCACTTATATATTATTAAAACGCCTACATACATATAAGAGAATATCAGCTTTATACTAGTAGCAAACTTTAGGTAAAAAATCTTGTATCAAAATATCGAAGAAGAAAAGTATATAGGTAGAGAGTTTCTACGTATATTTCCATAGAACTTTCTCGTAAGTTATAAAAATCACATTTTTTATAAAACTTTCCTTATATTCTTTTGTAAAATACATCCAACTGAGAGACGATGATATTTTGAAAGATTCGATCACGTGTTTATAAAAATTCTCGCCGTGTAAATCAACTTTTGAGCGCTACACAAAAGTACAAACGCATAACGTAGCAGAAACATAAATTGAAAATCAAAAGCGCTGAAATATAAGCGACAACCAATCACATACCGTCTATATACAAGGCATACCTTATCAATTCGCATAAAGCCAGGACCGTAATACGTATATATTCCATTTTACTTCCATGTTCGAATCGTGTCCGAGATAAGTGTAGATTCTGATTGTACTACCTTCAAAACGTAAAGAAAAGTTGATTTCCGCATGGCGGATGTGCGTATGTGAGTCTGAATATGCACCGATTTGAATTATTTTTGTGAAAAAACGTTTTTCTCAGTGAGTACTCAAGACCTATTGATTTTTGTGCTAATCAGATTAGGGGTTTAAGAAATATTCGAAATTTTGTACCAATTATAATCTAAAAAGTGAGTACCATCTCACCAATTTTGATAAGATATGTTACACTTGTAGTTCAATCCAATTTAAGGGGTACTTATTTTATAAACGTGCCGAAATAACTGAAAATCACCCTCAAAATTTTAATTTTAAATACTAATAAATTCACGTTGCCATGGAAACAATCGCAGTTAAATTCAAATGTAAGATCATTATTATTTTACAATAATGTGTATTATACAACTTACATTAGAATAATAAAAAACTAATATTTATAATACAAAGGTGAGTTTTACATTAAAAATTATTGTAAAAGATACTATAGAACATGAAAGTCATGTATGGTTCTCCATACCGTTTTTAATATACCTATTTCATACATAATATTTTATTCAAATTTAAACGTTTTTATCGACACAGCCTAAATCTGGACTTGCATAAAAATGTTAAATTTTATAACGTAATTAAAGTACCTTCTAAAAAAGATTTCTCCGAAATTCAACGTATTTTTTATTGTGATATATTTATTAATTACATATGCTTATATTGCTTATGTTATACGGTTTTTATACTCTTTTATTAAAATTGGATTCAGTGTTATCCGGGGATATAAATTTAATCTGTGTTAAACCTATTAAACTTATCGCTAACTACACGGAAAAAATATTGTAATAAAAATTACTATGTATTATGGTACTGGAAGGACGGTTCAGTAATTATGGTAAAAATTACAATGTTCATTGAAATTGTTATTAATAATAGTAAAATGTATTTTGTAATCTCTACAATTATACTAATATCCTAATAACAATTTCAATTAACATTGTAATTTTTATTATATTATACCATAATTACTGAACCGTCCTTCCAGTATCATAATACATAGTAATTTTTATTACAATATTTTTCCGTGTATTTATGTAGCGCACGCGAAAATACCTCTCAAACAAATTATACATTTTATCCTTCCTTGTGAAATATTTTATCCATTAGTGAAAATCGGAATAAAATCCGTCCAGTAGTTACTGAAAAAATCGTTCACAGACGGACAGACAGACAGACGCGGCGAAGGAATTTTGTTTTATACTATATATGTATATATTATTATTTAAAGAAATAAAAGTTGTACTACCCTTGAAAAAATTGTAAATATGCAGAGATCTACTACGATCTGGACAGATCTGTATTTTAGGACATCATTGATCTGTGGAGATTCACAAAGATCTACAATGTCTTACAAAGATCTAAAACAAAGATCTCTAAAAATCGTGGTAGATCGTGATAGTGCTCTCTAAACCTGAAATAGTGAATTATCACTAATTCACAGTGTATATTCACTATTTGCCACAGCTAAAAGTCGGCCACTTGGAATTAGTGCATATACACTCATTTAAACAGTGAAATTCACTGTAGTTATTAGTGGCAAAACTACAGTGAATTTCACTGTTTTCATAAGTGCATCATTTCACTGGGTAAATGAGTGTATATGCACTAATTCCAAGTGGCCGACTTTTAGCTGTGGCAAATAGTGAATATACACTGTGAATTAGTGATAATTCACTATTTCAGGTTTAGAGAGCATATATAATATCTATTATTAAATTTGCCTTATTTAACTCACCGCGATATTTATTTATTTATTTATTTATTTATTTATTTATAATAAATTTATTTATTTCTTTATATGTTTGTGGCAACGAATCATCTATATATACCAATACAATTAGAAAACACATTGATAACGAGAGTTAAGTTACAACCGAAATATCCCATTTCCATAGCTACATGTTTTAAAAATATCATCTGTCACTACTGTCAGTTGAAAATATTTTTTATTATTGACATTAGACAACGATAGAAATAGAAGGAAATCTATTCAAATCAATAAATATTAATATATGTACCATCATATACGTGATGTGTTTTAGTGATAATTAATATATAGAAAAAATATAACTGTATAATGAAATAATGATCATTACTATCTTGATATAAAAACGAAATTAAAAATGATTATTTGTTGGTAAAGATTCAGGAAGTATGTCAACGTGAATTTTTTTGAATTTTGTTCTTTGTATGTGTTTAACTAAAAACTCAAAAATAAAAAATTATAAAAAAAACTTTTTTAAAAAACAATTTGCCTTTGAAAAACCAACTAAAAAGATGAAAATAAAATCAGGTTAAAAAAAGTTGATTTTGTTCATACTAGAAGATACTTTTTTTAACTCTTCTAGTATGAACAAAATCAACTTTTTTTAACCTGATTTTATTTTCATCTTTTTAGTTGGTTTTTCAAAGGCAAATTGTTTTTTAAAAAAGTTTTTTTTATAATTTTTTATTAATTAAATATCAGCTTATTACTTACCGTAATATTATTACTTATACCATACCTATATTAATATTAGCTAAAATGCCGTATATATACTGAATCAAAGTGAAATCACACCGTTAGCGAGAGTTAAGTTTTGTATAAAACTGAACTTGAAAAACGACGTAGGATATGGCGCTCTCAGTGACGCGGTAAAAAGATGAAACCACTTTTCACTAATCAATAATCATAGAGTGGATTGACTCTTGAGTCATTAGTCAAACAAGTGAAAAAAAAAATCTACTGTTTAAAAAGTAAAATTTTCACTATTTACAGATAAAATTCACTTTTTTCCAGTGAATTAATTGATCACTGGAAAAAACAGTGAAAATTTCACTATTTCAAGTTTAATCATGATTAAACTTTGATAATTCATGAATTTTCAAGGTTACAATTATTTTCAGAGATCTTTGTAGACCGTTGTAGATCTTTGCAAATCTCCACAGATCAAAAACCATTGAAAAATATAATATCTCATAATGTAGATCTGTCGAAATCTGAGTAGATCTCTGCAGATGTACAATTTTTCCCGGGTGAGTATACCTTTATGTAATAAAACTAAAGAAGAACAGTTATGTAATAATTTCCTCTTATGTCTGCGACATATTTCTCAGAATTCAAGTGAATGTCAACTCCAGAGCATAGATATATTCAAATGGTGACTGCTATAATATCCGTTTGAAATAATTCTAGAGCATTTAGCAGTTGTGGCATACGACGTGTCTATGATATCACAATCTTAGTAATATTTACAGGAAATGCAGTCAAAGCTCGTCGGTGTTTGCATATTGCAAAAGTTGAGATATGAAATACGACGCTTTTGAACTTTTACAAACAAAGATAAAAAGTCGTATCAATAAGTCTTATTGCTTCGGGTTATGAAGGAAACCTTTACACAGGGGAGGTTCCAAATAAAAACAACTCGGAAGTTTTTCATTCAAGTATATTATCTCAGGGAAAACATACATAGATGGCATGGTATTAATTTTTGTCGGAATGAGAAGAAGAAAGATGTATTTTCTCGTAATTTTCTTTGAATACAACATATTATATTTATGGTTATATTCTTTGATACAGATTAACCTAGATAATAGAAATGTTCTTTCGTAAAAGACAAATTGTTTTTTTATTTATATACAAGAACTTTTTTTGGTTTTTTATTTAATTATCTGTTTATCTAGAAAAACTATAGAATAATTTAACAAATGTGCCACTTGCGAATCGAGCTTTGCGTATTAGTTTCTTGTACCGAATAGTTTTTTAATTAATTTGTTTATGTTAATTAAATTCAATTTTAGTAAATTTAAGAACAGCTATTTAAATTTAATAGTTAAATAATTTTTGAAAAAAAAATATTACTTTCGTCATTTTTACGATTTTTTTGAAAATTTGCTAAGTGTAGATTTTAATAAAAGAAAACGTTTACAAATTAAATTTTTTTGAATTATTAGTTTTCAGTTGATATCCCCCCCCCCCCCCTTCAATACTAACCAGCATTAAAAAAAACGGTAACTGAAATGCCATTGCTTAAAAAGCGTGGTCAAAGAGTTAAAATATTATTTTTTAAATACTTTTCAAGTATAGAATTTACTACCTAATTTATTTTTTTTAGATTAATAGGCTGTCGCAGACAGACAGACAGACAGATAGACCGACTAATAAATTATAAAAAAATGTTGAAATATAATAATTATAAAAATACCGATTGTTTTATGCAAGTAAATAGAAATTTAAAATTAATATTATTAATTAACAAATAACTATAATAATGTAAGTAATTATTAAATATATTTATGTAAAATATATATTAACCCATTACATCCAGACTTTTTATTTCTTCGAATTTTTTGATCAAGTTCTCAATTCTTATTGAAAATATGACTAAAAAGATAAATTAAATACAAGACATAATAATTATCAGTCGCAGACTAGATTAATATCATGAGAAACCAATGTCATATTTATAGGACAGCACTTTTTTTAATAACGATAGTCTGTACCTGGATTTATTTTTGAAATTATTGATATTTTTATGCTTTATTTACACTCTCATAAGTAATATTATATATAGTTTAGTCAGTTTAAAAACGCTTTACTAAATGAAAAATATGTAACTATAAATGTCGGCTAGCTGGAATAATTACACTGTTACTTTTAAAGTGTTATAATTTGTCATTGAATGAATTCTAAGAGTTCGTTTTAAAAATTATTGTTAGTAGAAAGACTTAAAAAACATATTAGTAATGTAAATCAAATTAACAACGTTTTTATGTCCGACAAAAAAAAAATAGAAAATATGATGTCCTATAAATAAGACACTGGGAAATAATGGGTTAAGAGTGAATTATTACATCTAATCTAAATAAATATGCGTATAGAAATTTTCTGGACATTCGGTTTCTGTTTCAATATTAAATATTATACCCTTATTAATATTTTTTAAAGTCGAGGAAATCTCATGACCACATTATATAACAAGGCAGGCATGTGTGAGTATTTATAAAGGATTAAATTTGGTTTTGATATTTGTTTGTGAAAAATATATTTATGTATGTATACAAGAAAAAAGTTTCATAAAAAAAAGTTTACCACAATGAACAGATTTTAAAATTCGTGATAAATAAACGAACAATATTAAAACGTTTTTTTTTATAAAACTATTTATTATAATAAGTAGAAAAATACAAAAGGATTTTTCAATTGGTTATAAACAAAAGTAATAATTGCTTTTATATTATAAATTCCATTGAACGAGAAAATCAGTTGAGCAGAAAATTTTCCAAGCCATTTAGATTTAGACAATAATATATGATAATCAATTTATACCAATTTAATTATAATTAATACAATGAGTAATTTTCATAAGATATATTCAGATTTATAAAATAAAAACCTAAGTATACAATTTGTAAAGCAAATTAAGATATTTGAACAACCCTAGTGTTGAATATTTTAACTTAATATACTTAATTAGAAATATTTGTTGATATTTGATTATTTCCATTACTGGATATTAATCTATATACATTTAACTGTCATATGCCCGGTATTATCAACCAATTTAAAGCTCCTTTAGCACTAAATGATCCTTTAAAGTAAATTTGTTGTATTATAAACGTGATTTAAATCAATATTTAAGCTTTCAATGAAAAATAAACATAATATACATATGTTGTAAAGAAATACTGCAGATAATTTAAAATCTATTTAATTAAATGTATTATGCTTGGATCTGTTGAAAATATGACAGTTAGTTAAAGGAGCATTTAGTTAAAGTTGATAATACTGGGCGTAAGGCGGCTATTACACTTTCAAATAAATATGTCAAAGATCTTTGACAAAGATTTGATCATATATTAAATTATAAGTAATTTCGTAGCCGAAACCGTCCACGAACACTTTTCAGTCGCCATTTTGATTTATCCGTCAAAAAACTTTGATTAAATATAAGAAACTGTCATTATCTATGATAAAAGAAATATTATGAAGGTTAATATTACGTAAATATTATAAAAGTTGACATATTACACTGTCATATTTCATTGATCAAAGAAATTTTATCATATTTCTTTGATAGTGTAATAGCCGCCTTATAGCGTGATTTGATGATAATTGTTAAAAACAGTGGATAAATAATTATCGTGGTTCGGCACACTATCAAAAAAGTATATTTTCTTATGTAAATGCTTTACATTGTTTTAAATTTTATGACTCTTTATTTTATAACATTTGTGTCGTAGTACTTAAAATTTTATAATTATTAGCAAGTGTTCATTACTGGTTTTACTTTGTCTATTACTGGAGAAAAACATATACAAAATAAAATGGTATAATTAAAAAAAAAACTCTATTTGCGGATTTTGGTAATTAAATTATTAAGTAAAGAGGTATTAGTAACATAAATTATAAAAAAGTAGATCACCAATCCAGAAAATAACATACTTAGAGCTTAACGCGTTCAAAACTGGACCCCTAATCACGAGCTCACTCGAGAATATGTCGATTCGAGTTTTTCGTTCAAGATTTTAAATCTCGCATGCCCAGGAGTAGTCAAGATTTTTCATTCGACATTTCTATAGAAAAAAAGTCGCATCGAGATTCGAGAATACGGTATAATTTACACAATCGAGATTCTAGTAAATAACTTACTATTAGTGACTTTCAGTTTTTCGAATGAGAAAAAGTCGAATAAACTCGAGAATAGGGACCCTGGTGCCAATACCTTATTTAATAAAAAAAATATAGTATAAACATTGGATTCATTGCTTGTGTGGCTTATTTTTTATAATATTATGTCACATGTGTTTTACTAAATTAAAAATTAAATTAAACAAGAAGAATCTAATAACTAAGAAGTATTTCTATATTATTTGTTTAATATATCGTAAAAATAAAAGATATTATATGAATAACACATGTTACACAAAATGGTCAGTAATAATACTTTATAAACTCAAGTTCAAAAGTGTAATGAAAAAATAATATTTTAATGAAAAAGGACGAACAAAGATTATGTGAAAATAAAGGCTGAAAAAGGAACGTAAGAACGTTTTGTAAAAGATATAATATGACCTTTTTTTATATAAAATGTAATATGTTGTATCATATCAAGTAAACAAGATTAAATTTTTATCTAATATACTATAGTATATTTTTCTTTTTATTATTTTCAATAAATAATGATTATCTTTATTATTTTTTTCTTAAAATATATTTGGAAAATTTTCACAATAACATAAGTAATTGTAAAACAAATAAAGAGACGCTGTAAGTTCGACTTTAATAACCAACTATTTTTTTAATAGAAACTTTGAATTATTATTACTTCTGATCTTTAAAATTAAAAAAATACATAACCTTCAAAAGTCAAATATTTTGTTTCACTAATTTCAGAAAAAACCTTTTTTTTCTACTACGTTTAAAACATTGCATTGACAAGAGACAACATCCGTTTCCGGTTTAGTGACTTCCAATAAATAATTTGAAGTGCACATTTATATATACAATACAAAAAAATTTAAATTAAAAATTTCACGGACGTCACTGACATAATATAATAGTCGTATGTGATTCAGAATGAAATTGGAATTTTTTCATCCATACTAATATTTATCTGTTACTTTTTCACGTCTAAACCGCTTAACCGATTTTTATCAAATTTGGTATGGATATAGTTTGCATCCTTAAGAAAGGACATGTATGACATTTTTACGCGCGATCGGTTAGGTTAGTTTAGTGACATCTATCGTACAAATGCGAAACTAAGAACCTGTTTAATTGACCATCATAACAGAAATATGTACCTATTACCAAACCTGTATAATAAATACAATTATATTAAAAAATATTTATTGATTGACTAACTAACTAACTAACATACAAATAGGTAAAACTTATCAAACTCTTTCATTTGATACCCATATCAAGGGGGTTGTGATGAAAAAGGTAATCCACCATCTTGAGGCGTCTTATATACATAGTTTATCGTATTCTATTCGTCAAACCCTTTCATTTGATACCCATATCAAGATGGTTATGAAGAAAAAGGCTATCCGCCATCTTGGGGCGTCCGCCATATTAGATTTAGAACGATATTAGAAAAAAATTTGTTTGATTTAGTCGACCAGGTGTTGCATCAATTTTTACTCCTAAAGCTGGAATTGTTCATGAATGAAGAACATCAGCTGCAGTTACTAAAATACGAATTTGTGTATTTATAGGTAAAATAATGCGATTATCTACAATTGCATTGTTACCTGACTTATACATGTAGATAAAATTTCAAAGCTCTAGCTTAAATTAGAACTAGTCGAAATTTTGATTGCAATATTTGACCCTAACATACTAAACTAACTAATTAATAAGTGAAGTGAAATAAAATAAGTGGAATGAGTTTCGAATCATCCTGTATGAATGATCACACATGCACACATGCACAATTCCCTTGAGAACAAACACATAGGAATTCTCATATCTCGCTGGTTTAAGTACAAGTTAAGATTTGAGCAGATTGAATGTTTCATTACACATTAAAATTAAATCAAAGTACACCTTAAGGGAATTATGTGTACCTGTGTAATTATTCGCGTATTAATTAATAAGATTATTGGAGAGAGAGTCGAGCGAACACACACTGTGTGGTGCAGCACTGCTTTGACTGGCGGAGTATCTAGGAATTTGTTTTCAAAGATTTGGAGCCAAGTCGACTGTGTAAACCACAATAACGTTACAATAATAGTCCCAGGATGATGTTTATCTATGCGTTAATATCATACATATATAGGTGCTTGTTATAATGTATGGTAGGGGTGGCCAATAAGTTCGAACAGGGCTGACAATACGTATACAGGGTTCTAGGAAAAAAAGTCGAGTTGATTTTTTAATAAAAACTATGGTTTGATGATTAAACTTTCAAATTAGTATCAAATTAAATTTTCGTAACTGATATTTGTCTTGTAGAGTACCTACTTATGCCATGTTTCATTCGGGGAATACAAAAAAAAATATTTTACAAATTTTTCCACCCCCTTTACACCTTAGGGGTTATATTTTGGGAAATGCTGAAATAATTGTTTCATTATTTATATTGTAGAGTACCTATGTTCGATAAGTTTCAATTAAATGCGAATAAAAAAAATTATAAAAATGTTGACAACCTGTTTTAACCCCGTAGGGGTTGAATTTCGAAAAATAATTTCTTAGTGGGTGCTTACATCATAAAAAGAAGGTATCTACGAAATTTCACGTTTCTAGGTCCAGGGGTTTGGGCTGTACGTTGATATATGAGTGAGTGAGTGAGTGGTTAAGGACAAACTCTTTTATAGATATAGATTAGTTTTCTAAATTTTCGAATATTTCCGAAACTCCTGATCCAATTAGCACCAAAATCAACAGGTCTGGAGTACTCACCGAGACGAACATTTTTTCCATAAATAATTCAAATCGGTGCATATTTACAGTAGTTATCGCATAGCCGCCATGCGGAAAACAACTTTTCTTTACATTTTGAAGTTAGTACAGAAGCTGCTCTTATCTCGGATACGATTTTTCGGCGGTATTACAATACTTCCATTTCTTCAAACAATGGAAGTAATGCTACTAATTCATATTGTAACTTTAGTAATAACTACATCAAATAACAAATAGTAATATTTCTTATAAAATATTGTTCTCAGTGTATATTTATATAAAAGAAAATGATTCAAAACTTTTATAAACCTCTGGTGTGTTAATGGTCTTTCACAAACAACACTAAATTTATTATATTTGCAGTATCAGCAGGAAAATCCTGAAAATGTGATAAACTTTATCATTAAATATGTAAAATATAGTTAAACGTTATCGATTGTAACTTAACGCGAGTAGAATATATTGTTGTTTTTAAGTTTGATATATTAGTCTTTTATCAAATGTTATCAGAACTTTTTATGATTTATGATGCTCCATAATTTTTATACATTATCACATAAGTTCTTTGGGATTTATTATAAAGAGGTAGAAATGGAAAAATAAAATTATAATCTATCTAAATTTAAATTTATATACATATCTCTGACAAACTGAAAATATCATTTATAAAAAAAGATGAATCTATCAATCCAGGATATATTTGACATTATTGATAAATATGTTATCATTTTATCATAATATAGAATCAAATGTTTTTTACGTGAAATAAGTCAGTATTTTAATAATAAATCTTTTTGTCACTTATGACGTCAGAAAACATGTTACAAGTCAAAATATTCAATCACTATTAGTTTGTTTCAGTTTATTTACTGATATCTGACGTCACGCATATCACGTGATAAACTAAGAAAAAGCATAATGGCGAAATTTTAATCATTTAAATTATTTTTAGCGGTTTTTTGGAATATTTAAAAATGTATTTATATATTATATTGTATTAATAAATATAATATAATATATAATATAATATAAATAAAATTGTATTATGTATTATATTGTATTAATAAATAATTTTTTAATTTATTTTTTAATTTAGTCCAATATGGTGTTGGTTTTTCCCCTAAAGGAATTAAATAATGGCTATTAAGGTAGTTGGTCCGTAAACATGTTTTCGTCAGATTTTGTTTAAATTGCACAAGAATATTCCCTAGATTAATATCTAAAAAAATAGCCCATTTTTATTAAAATTGACCATCTCAAAGTCATGAAAAACGATCTCAAAGTTTGTATTTTTAACACAGCTTATATGGACTAACCGTACACTATCGTAACGTTTTATTAGATAAAATTTAAACGTAGCGTCAGATTTTCATAAAAAACTGACATGTTGTATATTTATATGAAAGAAAACAGTATACAAAAAATTGGAATTATTGACCATCTCGTTATTTATATTTAACTAGATTTAACTACCAAACCATCACATAAATTAAAGTATTGTTGACAATGTGGCAACAACGTATTCATTTGATTATAGTAAAAAATACACGAAATAATGAAATATTTTTTTACAAAATATGATAAGTAGATTGAAGGGAATTATAATCGATTTCATTAGTTATTAATATATTCTGTGGTAGTTTAGATGATAAAATATAATCATTTGACAAGTAGTTAATAGTAGATAATGTACAGCGTTGCCATGATCATTTCTCTAAATTATAAATATGTACTCATGGTCTAATGTGATCACATTATGATGGACCAACTACCTTAAGTAAACTGATTTAAACTTTACGGATAAAATAATTAATAACGAATCAGTAATTACCGCCAATAAAATAATAAAAAGATAAAATAAAATTTTAATTATATTCTGTCATTACACGCCATAAAATCGAGTCATTAAAAGTACGTTAAAAATATAATTTGTCAGCCAGGTGTCAAATAATTAATGAAAAACGATTTAAAATTGAAATTCAATAAAAAAAATATTTAAAAAATTACATAAAGTAACCTTATTTAATACCATCTAAAATTTTACAATCTTGAAAATCAGAAAACATTAAAAAATTAATTTTTGATGGATATCTGGTTTTTTTAAACAAAAAATAAAAAAAACCTTTTTTATTGCAGAATCGTATTTATAGGATAAATAATTTTGATAGTGTTATTTGATGCATTTCTTTGAATCCATCTTTATTTTTAAAATATGGGGCAATTAAAATGGAACAGCCTGTACATTGTTTACATACATATATGAAATCAAGATCCTGTGAATTTCGTTATACATAAAATTATATGAAACGAAAAAACCTATTGATCCTTTACAAAGTATCCTTACGATTATCATTTATAATTTGACGTTAATGTTAGTTTTGCATGTAGAAAAAAATATCAACATTCAAAAAAAAAACTTGTCTCAGAAGTCCGTGTCTCTGGAACGGCGCCAAGTCTTTGAATGTCATTTGTCAAACTTGTCTTAATAATGTTAATATTTTATAGAACGTTTCATTGCCGGATCGTATTTTGATGGTACGGCGGTGTTGATTTTATCAGAGAAAATCACGAGGGCTTTATGGTTTTATATAATTTTCTGTATTTATTATCCATCAGATTATTTGTTGTACAAATAAATTTAATTTTTTACAAACTGTTTTTATATACATATCAATGATATTAACCCTATAGAGTCGGCGCGCTATGAGCATTTTGCAGTCTTCGATAAAAAACCGTTATTATTTTTTCAACTGTTCGTTCATCAAGGTAAAGCTTCTCAGTATATTATATATATTTTCCCATAATTTGAACAATTTTAAAGTAATCATGGTTGGATAGAAACCAGTAATTAGGGCATTAAATTTTCTATGGATTCCTAGCTGGAATTTATTTTATTCGGTGTAGGGGTCGTCGAAAAACTAGATTGTTTTCCTTAAATTTTTGTAATACCTAGAACTTTGAGTGCTTATAACTCAAACATTTTTCGAGATTGGGACATTGGGTGTCGAGCATTATTAAGGGCACTCTTTTCTCTAATATAATTTAAAATTTCATATTAAATACAGCGGTCGAACGTAACTCTACATTTTAGGCGTAATCTCCAAACTCGACGTCGTCGCTAAGTGATTTTTTCGCGGGCTCTATTTCAATAACTATTTATGTTAAATAATTTTTAAAAAAACTATTTTATTCGTAATTTTATCAGCTTTAAGATTTATTAAACCTGTTTTCTTCTAAAACTGACAGCCCCAGTTATCACCATCTTATATATACATTAAAATCTACCAATTTCTTAAAAAAAAAAAAAAAAAAACGTACTTATAATGACTGGATTATTATTACATTTATTAATATATTTTGTGATATTTGAAAAAAAATATGTATTTTAGTATAATTGACAAAATGCTCACTACGCGTTTTATGGAAAAGCGCGCGGACTCTAGGGTTAAATATTTCAGTTTTTGAAGCAAAAAATTGAGTTATTAAACGTCGTGTGATTTTTTATTGTTTATTTATATTTTATAAGTTAAAGTGAGTTGGGGGGGGGGGGTAAAGGCCTCTATACAATTAATGTTTGTACACAGGAAAAAAAAGAAACCTAAAGAATTACAGTTTTTCTCTATACATCTCGGAAAGTAAGTATAAAATATTTTTTACTCTTTGAAACTGTAATAAATAATATTATTTTAGGCTGTAATGTTTGCAGTGTATCCATCAATTTTTATTCAGTATCTGCAAATATTATTACAGTTTCAGACTGCAAAAAATATTTTATAATAATAGGTTGTCGCTTGTTACAGGAAAAAACTGTTTTTTTTTCGTGTAAGCACATTATAAGGAATTGATAAAAATTGATAAAAACAAACAATAAAATAAGATGTAAATAATTATCTATATCTATAAAAGAGTTTGTCCTTAACCACTCACTCACTCACTCATATATCAACGTACAGCCCAAACCCCTGGACCTAGAAACGTGAAATTTCGTTGATGCCTTCCTTTTATGATGTAAGCACCCAATAACAAAGGATTTTTCGAAATTCAACCCCTACGGGGTGTCAAAGTTTGTATAAAAAAATATTTTTTTTGTTCGTATTTAATTGAATTAATAGTATATTATACCACGAGTCAATAATGATAGCTATTATTACCGAGGAATAATTTTCGAACCGAGCCGCTTAGCGGCGAGGGAGAAAAAAATGCCGAGGTAATAATAGCCATTATTGCGAGTAGTATACTGTACTTTATCTACGACTATTTTAATTACTTTAATAAAACACAACTGAATACAAGAAATGCAAACACAAAACACAAGCATTTTTGTTATAATTTCAAATTAATATTAATTAAACTATACCATGGAAACAAAATACACAAACTCTGTGGTGTCCAAAAATATTAAAATTAGTAATATTACAGTTAATAAACTGAACAAGTTTTGTACTATCAACAACTTTACTAGAATTTTTATCCATCTCAATACAAATACACAAACACTAGGTGTTTTATTTGACAGTCGTAAATAAATTTTTTAGACTTAAAGTTTGTGTATTTTGTTTCCATGGTATTATTTAATTTGAGGAATTTTCTGATTGGTGCATTAGAGGGTAATAATGATTTAGAGGGCAATAATGACCATTATTGCCCTCCAATGCACCAATCAGAAAATTTCTCTTTCGTCATGGTTCCCTCTGGGATTAATATATCGCATTATATAGTAAAAACTACGTATGTAATGTATGTATTATATATAAGTCGTGGATAAATAATTTTATTTAATAGGCAAAGGGTGGGTTTTTACTATTTTTAACTAAGATCCGAGATATTTACGGTTTTTAATAGGTAATGCAGCGATTCTCAACCTGTGGGGTGCGCCCCCCTAGGAGGATGTAATAAAACTGAATGGGGGGCTCGAGCATATCGAGAAAAAATGAGAAAACATATTATTAAAAAATGTATTTAATATACTGAAAGAAAAGCAATAAAATACATTCTGACAATAAAAAATAAAATACACGTATACATTTACACTTTTAAATAGGATTGTATCAGTACCTACTGAACAATTTATTTAATAATTAACTTATCAATATTAAATCTAGGTAACACAAGATTATTATTAGTGACTCCCTTGGGCCTGTCTTGTAGAGCAAAGTTTTTGATTGACAATCAAGGCATTTTTTTAATTAGCTGAGATCTATTTTTCAGTGAAAAAGGAAAGGGGGCGCGATGAGAATTGTGACTGAAAATTGGGTCGCAAATACTAAAAGGTTGAGAAACGCTGAGGTAATCAATAAAAAACAATATAAAAAAATTTAATATGTCATTCTCTATCACGTATGGAGGGTTGTAATTAGTTTCGAAATTAACGCGAGCGAAGCTGCGGGATTCCGCTAGTATGGATATATATAATATTAAATTTAAAAAATCCATACATAGAAAGCGAATAAATAAAAAAAACTGAATAAAATAAACCATATGAATGTTTTGTCCAAGACAATATAATTTCGAAACCCGGATATGGTAATACTTTACATAAATAATATTAACAATGACATCTGGTTTCTAGATTAGCGTCGTCAATTCAAATAGAAATTACAAATACATACGTTCATGTTATACAACTGTAGATTGGTTATTGTATATTGTATAATATACATATGTACACAATAACAACGTAAACATGGTACTATGAAACTTTAGTCTAGACTGATATAGACAATTTTGGTTTGTAAACGGTATCGGTTTTGAAGTCGGACATTTATGCCTGCTGGCATTATACTGGTTAACTTTTAAGTAATACCTACTAAAGTCATGTATAATAAAGGCTTGTATTTAAATGCACTTTTTTTTTAAATAAACATTTTTTATTTAATTGTTTTCACTTATAATAAATATACTGCACGAAAAATTAATTATTCAACATTAAACAAATACAGCAGAAACCAGTTATAACGACATCGAAGAGACCGTAATTTTAGGTCGTTATAACCGGTACGTCGTAATAACCGATTATCGATTTTTTAAAGTAATTTATCGGAAAAACTAAAAATTTCATGAGTATGCTGAATTTTTGTAAAATTCGCCATTCGTGAGCGAAGATATCGTCAAAATAAAAGCAAAATTTTAAGCAGAGAATAATAAATTATAAAAACATATAAAACATATACGATATACAAAAGCGACACTCAACGTTATTTTACTGGAAACATAGTTTGACATTAAGAGGTGATTCTGATTGGCTACCAATCATGTACCGTATACGAAATATGTCACATCTGTTTCCTGTTTATTTGCTTATCTATGAATTAAACCTCACCTACAAAACATGATGTATTATGTCAAACAATATTTTTTATTATACAAAAAATTAAATGAACAAATTATGTCTAGGATAAACATAATATCCTTACGTTAAGATTATTGACATAAAAACACAAAATTGTTTTAATAATGTTAAATAACACATGTGCAAAGAGTATTGCCTATACAAAAATAATATATTTAAAAAAAAATTGAAACAAAAGTGATCCGTCGTACAAACCGATAAAATTTTCCGAAAATATTGTAAACAGAAAGTCGTTAAAAGCGAAATTTCGTTGTAAGCGATGACGTTATAAACGGGACTTTTAGATCTGAGTAGATCTCTACAGATCTACAATTTTTTCCCGGGCAGGGTGGCCAGTATTTCTCTGGAACAAATTTCCCTGACTTTTCCCGGTTTTCCTGGAAAATTTTTACCGGTTTTCCCTGTTTTTTTTTTTTATTAAAAAATTTAGATCAAAAACCTAAAAAAAGGTCGCATGTTTTCTTTTAAATTTTAATAGAAAACTGTTTAAATATTAGCGAGAATTTGTGTGGTTTTTACATTTTTATAAGAAATTCCCTGACTTCTAACCAAATTCCCTGACTTTTCCCTGACATTTCCCTGTATAGCAAAATTCCCTGACTTTTCCCGGTTTTCCAGAAACTGGCCACCCTGCCGGGTAAGTATTGAAATTTATGTTCGATGTACAAAATGAATACTACCTAATATATTATAGTGCAATTAAATATAACCCAAAGAAAATTAAGTTTATTAAGTTTAAAATAAAATTTTCGCAGAACAAAGTTTTTGTTTTGTAAATGTTTGACAAGCACTGTAATATTGTTTAAACTGTTTGACTAGCATTGAGTGTCCTTAGTCCACAACTGACCTAATAACAAATATCTTTTCCAACGATTCTGTCCATGCAATCATTTGTGAGAGCCTTTGTAAATAGTGTTTGACAAAAACGCATAGCGGCGTTTATTTTTTTGTTCCTTTTTCACCATTTCTTTTCACACATACATACACACATGAAAAAGCTTTTGTGGTGATCTCGTTATGTTCTTTTTTCTTATTATGAACATTTTAAAGACTGCTCGTTTCAAATAACGCAATCATTTCTTGTGTTATGTACATCGTTCGCTTTTTATTATAGTGTTTTTCTATAATGATTTTATAATTATCATGACTTATTTTATATTCGAATATTTTATTAATGCTTAACTTCCCAATTAATGTTACATTATTTATATTTATCTCGGTTAATTTTTATTGTATTGTAATAAAATAAAATGCAAATTAAAGGTCTAACACAGAGCTACAAAAAACATATGAAAAATGTTTCAATAAAATAAGCCATCTTGATGTTATTTATGAAAAAACACATTTTCAAACCTTTCAACCCCAGTTTCGTCTCTGTTCCGTTTAAATATTGAATAATAGTTGAAATATAAATAAATAAAAAATGACGAAATATATTATAGGGATGAAAGTATTTAAAAAAAAATAAAAAAAGGAAAATATGATTTTTTTCTTGAAAAGATACCAAAAAGAGGAAATTTTCTAGCTCTTGAATAGATTATCTATAGCTATATGTTTTTACGTTTTTGCGCTACTATTTCTTACTTTTTAGGACAAAAAACATTCCAGAAAATGTTAAGGACCTAAAAGACAACAAGTTCTGGGTATTTTATAAGAAATAAAAATATATCATTTAATAAAACTACAAACTATATTTGGTCATAAGAAATACATAATATTATCAAAATTTAACTCGTTTTTTTACTTTTCTGTCTTCGTCTCTATGAAATCAAACAATTATTTTTTAAATAAAATTATAAGCCTACAAATAACAAACTCAATTAATTTTTTATTTTTATATTTCTTTGGATCAAACTTAACTATCTTCTTCTCTCTTAAATCAGTCAAAAAAGTGGAAAAAGATGAACATTTTGAAAAAAGGGTACTTTAGGGCCGATTTCTCAAAAATTGAGGAATAGAAGAAAAAACAGGAGCGCTAGCATCGCTGATATTATCTATTAAAAACATATTTCATTATTTCTTACTTAAAAAACGGAGAAACTGTAGTTTCTTAGACACTTAAACTAAAATTGCATCTTAACCACAAAAATTATGTCACTCGACACGTGTTTCGACTTCAAAAGAAGTCCTCATCAGGAGCCAAACGATATCACACGTGTCGAGTAACATAACTTTTGTGGTTAAGGTGCAATTTTAGTTTAAGTCATTATTTCTTATTATTAGTACAGTACAATTTTAAATCAATAATGCCAAATACATTCTATACAAACGATAAATTTCATAGATCGATACGAATGGGTGAATAAAACTGAAACAGCAACGCAAACAGATAGAAAAAAGAAAAACTTAACCGCAAAGAAATCCCATCGCAAGGGTTAAACGCATTATAACAATAAATTCGCATTGAATCCATGCACAGCCGAAACTCGCTCACAAGTAGATAAAACAGAAAACGGCTGGTGTTACTCAACTAAAAGGCTACAAATTTCCCGCGAAGGGTAAGCGGAGAAAGAGAGCTAGGTATACATTCTAACCAGTGGCGTACATAGTACTGGAAAAAGGGCATATGAATTAAAAATATATCTACAAAATATTATAAAATTTTTTTACAAAATTATAACACATCAATACTTTTTACTTTCTTATACTATATGTATATTTCATATACATATTAGTATAGTAAACGCGATTTTTTTCGAAATCCGGATTTTGATGGAATTATCAATTTTGACCTTCCCTGAATCCATTCTGACTATTTTCGCCATGATGTCTGTGTGTCTGTCGGTCTGTCTGTAGACGCTGTAACTCAAATACGACAAATCGTAGAAAGGTGGAATTTTATACTTAAGATTGATTTTTGTTTGGGATGAAAACCTCCTATTTTTGAAAACGATCATTCAACCGGAAACGGATGTTTACCTACATCGATTTTTGAATTTTTCGAATTACACTGAAACAGTGCGAATTAGAGAAAAATGACAAAGTTGAATATTGTAGGTAATATTATTATCTATAATTTATGTTCTATTCATTTTTTCGAAAAAAACAAATTTAATTTTTTTTTTTTTTACTAAGTATTCGATTTTAAGTACATTTCAAATGGTTCATAACAGAGAAGAAATATCTGCCATGTGTGTCATGGGACTTTCTTATACGTATCACAGAGACTGTACGTGTTTGCTATAGGTACCATGGGTCTTTCTTATACATAATATTGAGAATAAACACTGTACACTCTATTTCATTTAGTTTGCAGTGGTCGCCGGGTGACATGACGGTATGAGTCGTGATCCGTACGGTCAAATCACCCGACAACCAGTAAAATTACATGAGTAAACATCCGTTTCCATCTTATTGTTAGTAATTATGTTAAACAAAATTCGTTCGATACATAATTTATAAAATAATATTTCCATAGTTTATGTCTCATTCATTTTACTCTATCTTTTATTAGTTTGTCAGAAATATCCTTCACTAAAATAAAAATCACGTACACTGTTCAGTGTCATTATTACGTATAAGAAAGTCCTGTGGCACACGGCAGATTATTTTTGATAATTAACAATACACAGAAAAAAACTGTATTGGACCAAGAAAACCTTGTTTTGTATATAACGAAAATAATATTTTCTTAATATAAGAAACATACTCTTAATCCAACTACGTTATTCCTTTGTTCAAGAATACTATAGTTGGTTTAAGAGATTATTGCTTATCTTAAGAAAATATTGTTTTCGTTATATACAAAACAAGGTTTACTTGGTTTGAGAAATCCTTTCTACCAGTGTAGGCATGATGACTAATTTAAAAAAAAATATTCTATGATGATCTTACGTGTCTCTTATTTCCAAAAAAATACTTATTTCAGCAGAAAATAAAGGTTTAATCGCAAAAATTGAATCTTTTAAAACTAATTTTGAATTTAACGCCAAAACACTCGCAGGCAACATTTCAGACTTGTGACGTCACACTTCTTGTCAACATTAATCAAACATTCAGAGTTAGACAATAATTTAGTTATTTTGTGTGTTAAAAATGAATTCCAAAGTATATAAGTTCTTAAATAAAGACATACTTTATTTAAGAACCTAATAATCTTGTAAGAGGAATTGATATTTGTCTAAAATAAAAGTCAATCACATTTACTGATGCGTGACGTTATTTGCTCTGATTGGTGTTCCATTTAACATGGTGGATTGCTGTATTTTGCATTTTTATTTTAACAAAAATTATATTAATCTCGCTTTTAATTTTAATATAAAAATAAATACATTTTTTAGAATCTTTTTTAACCTATTTCATTATTTTAAATCATAATTTCAATGATACTTTGTTACTGCCATGATGCCTATTATAGCCACCTATATTTTATATTTGCTCTGTATTCTATCACTAAAATTTCCTCGTGGCTTCGTTCGCGTAAAAACAGAGAACACTGTCTTTCAAAACCAGCAAGACAATTATTGTTTTTCTAGTTGGTAAAAATAAATAGATTTGCACACGATATGGATAAGTTAATCTACGCTATTGAATCTGCCATTTTCAGTAACCTTAAACTTTTGATCTGGTAACTAGATTTGTAAAATCATTTCAATTTTCTATTCATAAAACTTTACTTTACAACTTTGTTGATATGTGTTCATTTTCTATTGTCGTTATCAAAAAGTTATAGACGTATCAAATACAGAAATTGTATACAGTTAATGAATATTGTGCTAGAATTATTTTTTTTGAAGGATTTGTTTTGAAAAATACGAAAATAAAAATACAGTAGTACAACTGTAAGGTAACTATTAACATCTACTGTATTTTTTATCCATTTAAATAACTCCAACAAATTTGCACCAATTTGGATGATTTTTTGTTTATTTTAAAGAGTAAACTCTCGAGATGGTCTCATATAAATTTTATCAGAATCTGACCAAGGATTTAAAAGATATCTCACTCAAAAGGGAAAATAAAAAACTTTTTAAGAAAAAAATAAATTCGACTTAAAAAAATGTATTTCTGAAATCGGTTCGAAGTCAATAAAAAACTGTTAAATTTAATTATTGTTTACTCAATATTTTCAAATTTATTTACTATAGCAAATATGCAATACACTCGTCGCTCCGAACAACGTAGGCATCGGTAATTCAAAATCTCCTAACAACGTAGGCTAGAAAGACGACTTTAACGTTAATTGATGAATTTGAATTTCGCGCAGAAATATAGCAGTCACGGCAGTATTGTGGTAGGGATAGGGGAAGGTCTTTACATGGAGCGGTTGGCCAGTCATTTCTCGGTAGATGGTCGTTGTTTAGAGATTTGAGTGTACTAATGATTATATGTCCAAAATCCTATAAAAATGAGTTAAACTTTTTTACCCTACTTTTTTTAAGTGTTGAGGGATGGAGGGTTAATCTATTAGCATTTTATTTATTGCTCTACGATTATATTATTAATCCCGGAGATATAACCTTTCTTAGTGGACCGTATTTTGTTGCATTATTTACCCGAAAAAAAAGTAAATTCAAAATTGCATTTACAAAAGTATAGATTTGTTTTATTTTATTATTGCAAATATGGAGGTGTAGTTTAAAACGAGCCACCACTGCTTTTACCCTAAATCGTGCGAAAGGATTCGCGCCATATTTTACACGGGTCGGGAGAAATCCGATTATCAGCGGACCGGGCCAATAAGAACAATGACATCTTAACTCTCTCAACTTCCCGTGTAGATTAGAAGTGAATAGGTAACAGGTCACTCTGTGGAGGATATCTTCTGACCGCCCATCGTCCATTCCCTTTAATAAATATGGACAAGGGAGTCAATCAGTCATATTGTAATTTATATCTTTGAGTGAAACTTCCAATTTTGACATTTGAACATATATCGATATTTTATTATTTATTATTCATTTTGTGATTTTTCATACTCACTTTTCTATATCAGAAAAAAATTACTGTTAATTTTTAACATAAAAAACATGTTAACGAGAGGACGAAATTTCATTCTGTGAAAAATTAATCGGTAACGTTGTAATATTTCATACCAATAGTATTAAAAATTACTATACCGTATGTTAAAATAATTATAAAACTTAAATAATTATTTTAACTATTAATAGTCAGATGAAAAAAATTCATTAACATTTTTATTTATTTACGATGCATAAGAATGGGAAAATAATAAAAAAATGCAAAGATTGATCCTAGAAACACCCGACATGGTAAAATTTAAAAGAACGTCTACTACAATTTAATATACTGTATAGCAATTTCTATGACGGCGATAGGCCAGATATGAAAAATAATATAGAAACATAGTAAAATTATAGAGAATGTACGTGAAATTTTCATATGCAAGAAATTAAATTAAAGAATAAAGTATATTACTTTTTCAGAGTAAATAAATTTTAATAGGTACTATGTATGTTAAAATTTACCAGTATGTCATTGTAATTTTTCATTTACTATATTTTAAATTCTACCGACTTTTCTGTTAATTTTTTTCAGAAGTTGATTCTGTCAATGTTTTTTTTCTGTTAATTTAAAAAAAAATTCTTTCCGTGTACATATTGCTTCCTCGCAATATCGAAGATACAAGAAGCTTTGTGATCGTTTTAAAATGAGAAAAAAATTTTAACTTGATTTTTCCGTTTCAGGCCAAGACAAACACTTTTTGTTTCGTGTCTGGATTGAGGACGGTCCCATTTCAAAATCACCAAAATCGTGTGTAAGGGGGAGGGGTGATACCCCAAAATATTTATTTTTTCAAGATATCTCAAGAACGACACATGTTACGTGAAAATTTTATAGAACTTTTTTTGTAGAACATTCAATTTCCTACCTACGTTTGTTGTAAAATATTCCTTTACAAAGATTTATCTAAATTTGCTTTAAAAAATCGTTAATACTTTTTTACAACCGCTGTTAATTTTGACTTATTAAATATCATTTTGACGTTTGCATAGCAGAAACATTTAGATTTATGTTGAAATTTTAAAAATATAAAAAATATACGACATAATAACGAGGTGCGTATTAAGAAAAATGTCGAATTAATATTTTTTAATAAAATTGTATGAAAATTAAATGGTGAACCAATGGCAGGCAGTTAATCTGAATACTTTATCGGTTTTTATTTAAATTGTTCAATAATTAACAATAATAAACGGGGGAGCACTGTGCATTTACTTGGCAGATGTTTTGCTTCCTCGCAATATCGAAGATACGAGAAGCTTTGTGACCATTTTAAAATGAGAAAAAAAAATTGTTTTCCGATTTTAATTTAACTTGATTTTTTGTATTACTATAAATAATAGTGTTTGTTTATCTGTCATATAATGCATGAAGACTGAATTGAAATTTTCATATAGATATGTATAAAAAAGATTTTTTAATTAATCTGGGTTGTTTATGAAACGTTTTACAGCTGAAACTCAAAATGTTTCTATACAGTCATCGCTAATTTTTTTTCGAATTATTTTTGAAAGGATTTGTACATGATTTTTTGTAATTTTTTATAATTAAATTAATCAAGCATTAGAAAATTTCCAAAATAAAATCTAATTAGAAATATCAAATTTAAAAAAAAAAATATATAAACGAGACGTAACACAGTTTGAGAACTTCTTGTTTAATAATAAATATGCAGAAACTTAAAACACAACCCATGAATTCGATCAGTTATTTATTGTGCGTGTGGCAGTCAACCTGTTAATGCAGTGAATTGAAAAAAAGCGACAATATTTATAGCTGGAAATTTAGAACGTTTCGCGACATAAATTTGTAATGAGTTACAACAACGGTGTAAGGAAAACAACAATAAGGGAAACACGAACAATATTATAAGAAATATCAAACCCAATATGGAAAGGAATGAAAAAAAAAACACAAAACATGAAGTCACATATGAAACACGTAAATCTTTTTTCTACGCATGTTGTTTTTCATAAAGATGTAAAATAGAGTAAAGTGTTCCATTTTCAATCTCATTCCAAACATATGTGGTCTGGTGAAAAAAGGGAAATATTTTTAAACAGAGACGGTTCTAGGCGATTTGAAACTTAAACGGTGTCATTCGAATTAACTAAAGGGTAAGCAACTGTGACGGTTGAAAAAATGATTTTTTTGTTGCATGTTTTTTAGTCAGACCTGGTAGCGCGGCCATACACAGAAAAAATAATTTGTCTATGTGTTAAAAAATATGATCAATGCAAAAAATCCGTGATCGATTTGGCTCCGATATAGGTTGTTTGTTAATATGATAATTTTTTACCAATATGGAAATATCCAAGTTTATCTTATTGATAAATGTATATTATTACTAACAATGTTCTTATCGCGGTGAAAATTCTGTTTAGTATTGAAAACATATATTTTAAATATAAAAAAATATTTAATAAATGACATCACTGAATTCACCATATCGAAAATTGCACTTTCACTAGTTGGGTGGTGTAAAAAATATTCACACTGATAAATATTTATTAATACAACCATTATGTTTAATCTATTTGAGAGTTTTATTAGTTGGTGTAATAAATTATTTATAAATGTGACAAATGAAAAGATTTTTTGATAAATATGAAGATTACAGTGACTAGGTCTGTATGTAGTCGATTTTTAAAACTTTGATAATTACTTTTTTTTGTAGATATTGATTTTTTTTTATTTTGATAACTAAAATTTTGATGCGACAATCGAGATTTTTTTGGTCGTCACATAGAGGTTTTGTAAATTTATAATATTTTTCAATAAAAATTATAATAATACGTTGAATATAAACATAATAAAACGTCATTTACCCAATCCTAAAAAAAATAAAGTAGAAACCGGTTTTAACGACTCAAAATAAAAGTCCAACTGAATCCCATATAAACGTATTTTAGCCGGTTATTACGACTATCGACTTTTACGACCTAATTTGACCGCTCCCTTCGAGTTCGTTATAACCGGTTTCTACTGTACTTATAAAACTATGAACAAAATTCTCAGACATTGATAATTTTTATACAGAAATGTTCTAGAGGTGTTTACAGCCATTAATTTTCACGTTAAACAAAATTCATTTAAAAAAGCTGCCATATGTTCTGGTTAATAAATAAAAGAAAATTAATGGGACATAAATTATAAAAAATAACGTTCTATATAAGTTTTCTTCCCACATGAAAATTGATCCTAAATATAAAATGTTACCCGTTTTTGTGTAAAAACATTTTATACAGAATACAGACAGGTCAAAATAAATATTTCGCTTTACAATACTTTTTTATACGATAAATAATTATTTTATATAAAGTAAAAATAAATATTATACAAGATTTGAGCCCAAAGTATAAAACCGGTACTGGTACTTAGCGGTGATTCTATACCGGCCGTGGGCCGTCTCTCTGATAGTTCGAATCGGTTCAATGGCATTTTGAAAAACGTCCCTGTGTATGTCTGTAAGGGTTTGTCACCCTGTGATGTGAATTAGAAATAAAAATAAAAAAATCTACGTAACAACATAATATTTACCCCATCTTTAAAAAAAATACTGCAGAGACAATAATAAAGAACGATCAACTTTTCTGTTGAAATAATTTAATTGACAGTAGTGGTTGAAGAAAACATGGCATGTGTGTTTATAATTTTTTTTTGTATTTGTATAAAAATAAATATGTAATAGTTAATATTTATCTCTCTCTCTCTCTTATTATGTTCTAGTTCCTATAGGAAAATATTGTATACTTATTTGAAAACAATACAATATAATTAATCAAATTATAGCAAATTTGAATTTTGGGACATCATGTAAAAATATTTATTTTTCAGAGGGAATTTAATAGAAGAAAAAAAAGTCTACAATTTTTTCACCTAGACCGAGTTATTAGTTTTAGTTTTTAATTGAAATTAAATAAATTTTGGTAATTTTTGCTTACGTTATAATAATAATGAATTTAAGATATCGCACCACCGCAAAAAAGTGTAACAACTCAAAAAATGTAGTTTTGAGGAAATAGGAATAAATGAAATTATAACAATTTAAGGAAATCAAAATTGTAGGTAGTATAGGAAAAGGACTGATACTGATACACAGTATTAAATTTAAATATTTCAGTATTCCTGTGATGTTTGAAAAATAGTATGTATTAAAACGCTTAGTGATTAAGTATTTAAAAAATAACATAAAAAATGTGACATTTTTTTAGAATATGTTAATTTTGACGGTAGGTACATGAAGTATGTACATTAATGTCAATTTTTAGTAGAAATATATAGTAGTTTGGAATCATTCTACATATTTATCTCAAATATAACATTTTTTGAGTTGTGACACTTTTTTGCAGGGGTGCGATATATTTAAAATATATATTATTTACTTACAAATTTATTGCAATAAGAAACATACCTGAAACAAAAACAAAAATAAAATTAGTATTTTATCAAATGTTTAAAATAAATTGTAAAATATTCTGTTTTTCTTTCCTAAGAGCAGAAAATTTAAAATTTCTATTATTTAGTTGAATATTCACATCAAAAACAAAAATGATAAAGTTTTAATATTTATCATAACAAAAGCTATTCTTCTTTTGAATATTTGATATGTACTTCGTTTATTTTATCAGTACATAAACATATTTTCAAAACTTTCATATAATATTTTATTCTATCTTATTTTAGGTTTGTTACCAAACAATCATCTATGTTAATTAACATTTTCTGTCAAGAAAAATAACTAAAATAAATACCGTTGTTATTTTATTTTAATTATCATGTCATACAATCAAGTCCGACATTAAAAATAAATAAATAAAAATTTTCAATTCACTACTTCTGTGTAGGACAGAGTTTACCAAAGATAGAATCATCATGTTAAGTATATATTACCGGCATAGAGTCAGGGCTAGGGGGGGGGGGGGGGGTAAATGTATTCGCACTAGCGTCAAGTTGTTAATAAAAAAATTGTGTATAAAAACATTGTTTATAAAAACTATGTATTAACTATTCACACATATACGGAAAAATACGTATTGATAAACAAAATAAAATATGTAAGTAAATAAAAGATTTCTTGTAGAATATTATACAGGGTGAGGCAGTAACTATTACCACCTTAAATATCTTCGAATCTATAAGACCTAGAGAAAAATTAATAAAACCAAAATTATACGGTATGAAGGGGGCTATCATATAGCGATAATAATTTTTGTCCAGGGGAAGGCGCTTCGGAGATATCAAGGTCATCTTAATTTTTTTTAAATTGATTCTGTACATTTTTTCCATAATATAATAGAGGAGCTGAAAACAAGTTCAAACCTCATCACACAAGATTATTGAACAAGATTTAAAGTGAAGAAAAAACGATTAAAATATAATTTTTTTTTATTAAATGAAATTTACATTTAAAGAAGATGCTCGAAGTGGTGGCCATCATTATCGATGTAACACTGGTAAATTTGATTTAATAAAAAAATGTATTTTTTAATCGTTTTTTCTTCACTTTAAATTTTGTTCAATCATGTTGTGTGATGAGTTCTGAACTTGTTTTCAGCTCCTCTATCATATGTTATTAAAAGATCAAGCCAATCAGTGATTGAAAGAATCCAATGTTACATCGATAATGATGGCCACCACTTCGAACATCTTCTTTAAATGTAAATGTCATTTAATAAAAAAAATGTATTTATAATCGTTTTTTTCACTTTAAATCTTGTTCAATGATCTTGTGTGATGAGTTCTGAACTTTTTTTCAGCTCCTATATCATATTATGGAAAAAAATGTACCAAATCAATTTAAAAAAATGAAGATAACCATGATATCTCCGAAGCGTCTCCCCCTGGACAAAAATTACTATCGCTATATCGTCCCATATGTCAAAAATTAGCAGTTTTTACATTTTAATGCCATTGGATAGAGCTACTCATTGCGCGTCGATCCACCAATCACATTTTAGACGTTTTGGACAATAAGAGACCAGAATTCAAAAAATAGTAACAGCGCGTAAGCCGGTAGCCTATATAAAACATACACGGTTTTTTCGCTCTCCTGTAAAGTTGGTCAAAACGACTTGAGCTGTGTTGTAAGCTAAGGGACGATATGATAGCCCCCTTCGTACCGTAAAATTTTGGTTACATTAATTTTTCTCTGGGCCTTATAGATTCGAAGATATTTAAGGTGGTAATAGTTACTGCCTCACACTGTACACTCAGCGTTCTATAAAACGTCCATCCACAGTACGACCGTTCCATAGTACAATGTTCTAACAGTTCTATAGAACGTCTTTCCCCAACCCCCACCATAATACCATTGTGACTGCTATATTTCAGCGCGAAATTTAAATTAACAAATTAACGTTAAAGTCTTCTACGTAGATTTTATACACAAAACTTGTGTTTTGGTGTGACTCAAAAAAAAAATGAAATTCAATACAATTTTCGTTGAAATTGAAATATAATAAATAGTATAAAAAAAATGTGTAAGGTACATTTTATTTAAAATTTGATAATTTGAAAACGATTAAAAAAGGAAATAACAAAAATAAATTATTGGCATATGATTGTATAGAAATCTATACATTTTTTATCCAGTATTAAAGCAACGAATAACAATTGTCTAGAGTTCTAGAGTATCAAAGTTGCAAAAGAAAATTAACATTTTATTGGATAAATGTATCTGTCAACTTTTAGGCGTGGTGGTGGGGACTCCTCTAGCCGGCGTTATGCGGAATTATTGAATTACCAATGGCGACGTTATGTAGAACGCTGAGTGTATATTATGTAAATGAAAGCTAAATGATGTACTTAATCCATCCATGTATAGAAAATCTACCTAAAATAACATACAAATAAAATATTGATATAGGTAATGATAATTCAGACGTGTTCGGATTTCATGTCACACTAGGTACTGTAGTATATAATCTATACTATTTGTGTATTTATAAATAAATAATATTGTATGATAAACACATTCCTAAGCCTCACAGAGAAAGTGATTTCAAAAACATGACAAAGAAGATCAAAAAGTGAATGAAGTAAAGGCACGAAGTTTTGTATAACAGACTGGTGATAATGAACTTGTGAAATATGACAACGAATCTGAACAAAATTAATGGTGTGAGTGTTATATAATATACGTGTTATAATTTGAAAATATTGTACTCGTGTTTGCCGAGGATTAACGTAGGCTTAAAGTTGAGAAAGAGTTAACTTAACTTTACACTGTTTATTAAATTTACAATTTTGTTTTCGTATTTATAATAAAGTCTGATTTATATCACTTACAAACTTAGTTTATGTTTCATGATTGAAAATACGATGTGACGTTCAAATTTAATTTAATTTTTTTCATTATCTTAAAACCTTTTTATGTAATACATTTGTTTTACAGATACGTCCAGTATTATCAACTTTAACTAAATGCTCATTTAACTTACTGTCATATTATCAACAGATGCAAGCATAATACATTTAATTAAATAGATTTTAAATTATCTGCAGTATTTCTTTACAACATATATTATGTCTATTTTTCATTGAGAGCTTAAATATTGATTTAAATCACGTTTGTAATACACCAAATTTACTTTAAAGGAGCATTTAGCGCTAAAGGAGCTTTAAATTAGTTGATAATACCGGGCAATAGACTTGTAAAATAATTAGATTTCGTCATATTCTAGCCAAAAGACGAAATAAACGTTCTATTAATTTAGTTCAGTGGGTCCCAACCTTTTTTTTGACTAGGGACCACTTTGATTTCATTATTATTAGCAGGCACCACAAGGTTAAAAATAAACTGTATCAATCTAAAAATAAATTTTAATCGAAACGTTTAATTAACATAAGTAATCTTAAAATTCAAAAGTAATATTAATTAACAATGTTATAATTGAAAACATATCATTTTTAGTAGATATTTCAGTTTGAATCAATGAGATTTTTGATTCGTTCAAAGTTTGAAATCTTTTGCGGACCATATTTTTGCTCTTGGGGACCATTGATTGGAAACCACTGATTTAGTTAGATATGATCAAAGTCTTAGATTTAGAAAGGCTATAGATACATAACAACCAATGCTAGTCCGTATATGAAACTGTTACTAAAACATGACGGCGACCATCTTGTATTATATGTCATTTTTGTTATTTATATGGATACATCCCAAAGGCGTCAGTTGAAAATTTATGTTCTGTCCAAATATGTTTTAAATTGCAATTGAATTTGGTATGTAAGAGAGATGATAATTCCAAATAGACGTTTCTTTGTTAATCAATTATCACTTAAATACTTTTAACCCTTAGCTGCTCCCCCTCTCCAGAATAACATACCTGGCACACTGGGGTCACCTCGTACCCCAGACACTAAAATGTTAACTACTCGTAAACTATTGAATATTTTAATTCAATAAAATTCGTCTATCATCTTCGAACGATACGGAATGCTCTCTAATCGGTTATTTAAAAAATATATAATATTTAATATATTTAAAAAATTAAAAACCTTGTAAAACTTAAACAGCTTACATTGAAGTTGAAACAATGTGGGCGCCTGGTACCCCATTTATTTTAAAGTCTAAGGCAATTCCTATACTTAGGGTTGCCATCCGTCCTCTTTTTTCCGTCCTCTTTTTTAGGGCGTCTGAGGACGTCCGGGGGCATTTTTCAAATGTGTCCGATTTTTTATAAGAAGTTTACCTACAGGGTTTGTCCGGAAAGTAATAGGACTGATTTTTTTCCGCCGCGACTGTACTTCGGAGCGTGCGCGCACCAACTGGATTCGGTAGAGGGCGTTCCTAGCTAACGAACGAGCGGCTGGTCAGTTTTCTCCGAGCACCTGGAGAGTGAAGACAGGCATTTTCGCGCGACGTGTTTCTGTAAGTGGTGCAAGCCGAAAATGCAGCGTTCGTTAGAGCAGAGGTACGCGATTAAGTTCTGTGTGAAACTCGGTAAATCTGCGACAGAGACGTTTGATATGATCAAGCAGGCTTACCCAGATGTTGCTTTAGCAAGAAGTGGTGTGTTTCGGTGGCACCAGGCATTTTTGGAGGGCCGGGAAGAGGTCGATGGTGAAGACCGTGCTGGAAGACCTGCGACTTCGACAAACACCGACAATGTGACTCGTGTGCGCCAAGTTTTGAACTCAGACCGTCGACTAAGTATTCGCTTAATTGCTCAGATGTTAAATTTATCAAAATCTGTGGTTCATGACATTGTGACAGAGCATTTGTAAGGTGTGCGCGAAGATGGTCCCAAAAGTGCTCACTGACGACCAGAAATTGCGGCGAGTGGAAGTGTGCCAACGCTTCCGCAGCCGCCCTACAGCCCAGATGTGGCCCCCCCGGACTTTTTTTTGTTTCCTTGTCTGAAAAGGCCGATGAAAGGCAAGCATTTTGAGACGACAGAGGGGATCCAAGCAGCATGCACCTCGGCTCTCAAGGCTATTCCGGAGAATGCCTTCCGTGACGCCTTCGATGCTTGGAAATCGCGCTGAAAGCGCTGCATCGACGCAGAAGGAACCTATTTTGAAAGTTTTTAAAGAATTGTAACGATTGGCTCAATAAATTTTTTTTAATCGACTTAGTCCTATTACATTCCGGACAAACCCTGTACGTAATATAGTAATCAAAATTACAAAAAAACACTATGTTTTTTAAGAAATATTAAAAAAGGTCTTCAAGATCAAAAATCTAATTCTACATACACTTTTTAATTTCTTTTTAATATGTTCTCTTTTTGTCCTCTTTTTTTAATGAACTTGTCCTCTTTTTACACCTTATGACAACTCTACCTATACTAATATGCCAACTAAAAAAGCACTGCAATTGATTAAAAATTAATAATTGAATGTACCTTTTTATAACTGAAAATTTCAATGTTGATTGAACTACAATTTCTAATACAAATTAATCAATAGAGTTGTTACAATAAATACAAGTACAATATACTTTTTCACTGCCCGTTCTTTGAAGTATTTTTATAATTGGTTTGAAAAGTTTTTTGAAATACGATTTTTAGAAAATACATTTCTTACTTTATCATAATTATCTTGTTTATTCTAACATATAATTTTTTTTACTGCCTCATCAAATAAAAAGTATTGTTTGTTAAATATCGAATTAACTTTCTACAAAAAAAACATGTTTAAACTTTTTGAATTTATTTAATTTAATTTTTTTTTATGTAACAAAAAGTTTATTTTTTATTTAAAAATGAGATATCATTTCATGTTTAAGAGTTCAAAGAATGTTAACAAAAAAGTTAAATTTAAAATCCTGTATTTATTTTTGCTTAATAAATTCAATGATAAAATTCATTTAAAAAGACTTTTTTTTCGTTGAGACTTACATTTCTATTTAATAATATATTCTTTTTTAGACGCCCACAATCTGCCAAGTAAATGCACAGTGCTTCCTCGTGTTAAATTCACCAAACATAGTTTTATTGAACAATTTAAATAAAAACTGAAATTGGAATTAGTTAACCATTTAATATTTATACAATTTTACTAAAAAATATAAGTTCGAATTTTTTCTTAAGACGCAATTGATTATTTTTTTTGTATATTTTTAATTATTTTATTATTTCAACCTAAAACTAATTTTATGCAAACATCAAAATGATATTTAAAACGTCAAAAAGATATTTAATATGTCAAAGTAAATAGCAATTTAAAAATGAACATTTTTTAAAGCAAATTGAGATAAATTTTTATAAGGGAATATTTTACAACAAACGTAGGTGACCTATGTTATAGGAAATTGAATGCTCTACAAAAAAGGTTATATAAAATTTTCACGTAGCATGTGTCGTTCTTGAGATATCTTGAAAAAATAAATATTTTGAGTTGTCACTTCTCTCCTTATACGCGATTTTGAAATGGAACCGTCCTCAAACCAGACCCAGCCAACTAACCAAGTTTAATTAATATCGGTTCAGTGGTTCATGAGTTATGCGTGTGATAAGAATTCAGGGGATAGGCAGTAAGACAGACAGACAGACACGGAATAAAAGTGTTTGTCTTGACCTGAAACGAAAGATCAAGCTAAAAAAAATCGGAGAACCTCATTTTAAAACGATCACAAAGCTTCTCTTAATTCCATATTGCGAGGAAGCAATTTTCATTAGATTTAAATATCAATATTGATAATTACCAGATAGTCCAGGAAAAATAGACGTACGACAAGGAAAAAATTTGTAACAGGCTAAATTTCTGCATACACCTTAGTATAAAGGTACTTAATAATGTGTGTAAGTTCCTCATCGATTTGACATGTGAAAGTGTCAATTTATTGGGTCAAAGTTCGCAAAAACAGTATTTTTCAAATATCACGGAAACGGTTGCCTTTTAGAGAAAAAATGTATTTTATTAATTTGTAGCTGAGATAATTTACTACAAAAATGAACTTGAGGGTTTTTATGTAGGAGAAACCGTTCATGAATTATAAAGAGTTATTAATAACTCGGCGCACTTTTCCATAGCATATACGATATCGTTCTATGTAAAATGTAATATAGAGCTGCGGTTAAACATATATATTCCACATAACCAGAGAGATCAAAATAACTCTTTCTGTTTCATAGGAATCGAAAGTACATTAGTTGACAATACTTTAGACAAAAATTAACCAAAATTACTACGTTGGAACAGAGCAAAATGGGGTCTTCAAGGTACGCAACCCCCGCGCGATGTTTTAAACACATTTTCCACTTATCTATTTATAAAAATCGAAATCTATTGCAATATAATCATTTGGCAGACATCCGTCTATAAGAATATATACACTTTTACATGAAAAATATTATTACAAATAAAGAAAACGACTCTTTAAGGATGATATCTGGAGATTTTTTATGATCTTTTATGTTAATTTTTATTATTAATTAATATTGTGTGAAAAATGTGACCCTTATAAAAAATACTTCAAGTAAAATTTGTTAAATACATATGTTTGAAGAAAATTAGTGATAGCTCACAATCATAAGATAAAAATTAATGAACTTAGAGTAAAAACACTCAACGGTTAAACAAAAAAATAAAAATAAAATTGTCACAATGTCAAATCGATGAGGAACTTTCACACATTATTAAGTACCTTTATACTAAGATGTATTTTTATGTCTATTTTTCCTGGACTACAGAGTATTATTTTGTAAAGAAATAATGAAAAACATAAATTTATCCATTAATATAGATTATCGAAACATGAGACAATTATGTTACATGAAAACTTTAATAAGGTTAAGCTAAAAAACCATCAATCAATATTACAGATTTTGAATGACATGAGCTGATGTGCGGTTAAAAAAGTTATAAAATTCTTAATAATGTTCGCATAATATTTAATGAAATTCATTATTTAGAGAGTTTCACGGTTTATTACTGACGATAAAGTGATGTTTTATATTTAATATTTTAATACATGAAGCAGTTAAAGTGATTAAAGTATACTGCAAAAGTTGTTCTTTGTTTTCATCTAATAAACAGAATAAACTTTAGTATAATTATTTAGAAACTCCAACAAAACATTAATAAATACCTACAAGGATTACTTAATCCTCTTATATAACATATGTTTGTGTTTAGGGTTCATTAGCAATAAAACTAATCAATTTTCTATTTATAACAAGAATTGATTTTTTTATAGCTTATAAATCGATTTTATATTAAAGCTTTATTTTGTGCATTCAAGAGAATTCACATTTTGTATATGGGGTGACGTTTATATTATAGCGAGACTTTCTTACACATAATACTGAAAACAAACAGTATACGTGTGTGTATCTATTTATATAAAAAAATATCGTCCATTTTTTTCTAGTATCATTTTTTGGTAATATTCGAAAGATGATAACATGGCGAATAATTAGTAATAATACAATTATTTATATAGTTATTTATGATTATCTTGATATTTCTATGACAAATTGAAGTTCGACACATAAAATGTTACTAAAAAAATTTGAATTTTACATTTCGTTAAAAATATGTTTATTGTATAGAAAATGACGTGAAAAGTTGAAATTTTCAAACCGCAGGTCTGTATCTCATCACGTTCTCAAGATATGGCCTCTCAAAGTTTTAGTTTTTTCAAAATTTTGATGAAAAATGGCTGTAACTTTTGAACGTGTGGTCAGATTTGATTTTTGTTGATGAATTTGAAATCAGCGTGTTAAAATCTATATATTGACATGTATAATACTTGAAAATTCGGAAAAAATTTTTTTGCTGAAAATCGAAAATTTTCCAAGGGATATACCTTAGAAAAATGTCGATTTCTGACAAAAAAAATTTTCTCGAATTTTGGAGTATTATAAATGTTTTCATATAGATTTTGACACGCTGATTTCAAATCTGTTAACAAAACTCAAATCCAACAACACGTTCAAAAGTTATAGCCATTTTTCTTCAAAATTTTGAAAAAACTAAAACTTTGAGATGCCATATCTCGAGAACGTGATAAGATACAGATCTGAGGTTTGAAAATTTCAACTTTTCACGCCATTTTCTATACAATAAACATATTTTTAACGAAATCTAAAATTCAAAATTTTTGGGTAAAATTTCATGCATCACACTTGATTTTGTCGGAACTGGTTAACTCAGAGACGGTAAAAAAATATGTGAAAGAAAAATCTATATACAGTAAAAACCGGTTAAAATGACATCGAAGGGACCGGTCATATTAGTCGTAATAACCGGTAAAAATGCAATTATATGGGATTCAGTTATACTTTTATTTTGAGTCGTTAAAACCGATACGTCGTATTAACCGATGACGTAATAATCGATTTCCACTGTAGTTTCTTTAGTTTTGATATAAACCTTTGTTTGACACACTTCTCTAGAATAACACACTGTTTTTTTTGTACCCCATCGACAAAAATCATCATAAAAAATAAAATATTAAATATTTCTACTCGAGAATTTTTTTACAGGCTTTTGAAAAACTTATTTGAAGTTACATAGTAAAATATTAAAAGTAAGTATGTTAAAAAAATTGGAATACTCAAAGAAACTGAAAAACAAAACACGTGGAGTTTATTGTACCCCAGTGTATAAAACAAAGGTTAATAAATAAAGATCCATAATAAAACTAAAGAATTCAGTTGTCGTTCCGTATTAATAACAACAAAACTAAAACTAGTATTATATGTTCTATATTACAGAACAAGTTTGTAGCGATTGTGACATTATTACGTCCTGCTAGATACGGCTGTGTCCGACGGCACGCCCCCGCATTATTTAGCAAGAGAATGTCGACAGCTGGTCCATAGAAGAAGGGTTTCTCTCTACAGACTCTTTGTTCGTTTAATTATCTATTCGGACGAAGTAAAGAACGAAAGTTTTCAAATTTGACACGAGACACGCGCGCGACTTTAAAAGAACGAAAGAGAAACAGAGAGAGAGATAGATGATTTTATCACTGAATGCTGATTAAACACATTGTTGTTTCAAACTGAATGACGACAGTCTCTTGTTTCTTTACAGCAGCGCACACTACTGCAAGTAATAATTTAATTTATTCATAACTGTGCATTTAAAATTAAAATATTCAACTGGTTGTTAATAAGTTATGCTTATTAGGGTTCTTCAGGGACTGAGCTTTTTGTTAGAGTTTATAAATGGGTAATATTCACGTACACTTTTGGGTTAAATAGAACGTTTTACTAGAATATTGTATTTTAAATTTTATCTTTGATTAGTAACATTACGAAAAAATAAAGTAACTCACTCTGCCTGTCTTTGTTAACTTCTCACACCTAAAAAGCTGAACAGATCTTGATGAAATTTGGTAAAGAGATAGCTTAAGTCCTGATGAAGAACATATGCTTTTTTTTATCCCGAAAAATTGATTAAAAAAATTAAAAAGTTCTCGAAATTCGATCAATATTTTACCTGCCTTATTGGCAACATACACTCATGATTTTGTGCACATCTACACTGCCGTTGGACACTAAATTTTGTACGCATTATAAATACAAAACTGCAAAAAATGTTGATAAAAAATCTTAAATATTGATAAGAGTTCTTAGTTACAATTTTTGTAATTAACCCTAGTATATCTAAAATATAGCATTTAAAATTTTCCATGTTAAGGGTAATTTTTGATTATATGCCTGAAAGGTCAGATTTACTCAAGTTGAAAATATTTTAAATATTTTTTTTTTACTATTTTGATGCGAGTAAAAATATTTTCTTCGCTATTTGGGAATTTTTATTGACTGAAATATGTTTATTTACCCTCAAAATCAAAATACTTTTGTACTGCAGTGTATGGCACAGTACTTTTCGAATGATATAAGTTTCATTCCGCTCCTTTTATAATAAATACACTAAAATTGTGATACCTTTGCGAATTTTTCTTGTAAAAAAATTTTTTCTTCAAAAAGGTTATTTTAAAATTTTATTTTCTACATAAATGCACTCCCGAGTCAAGTTTCAAAATATGCAGTCTTTTCAAAATTTATTAAATAACATAAAAAAGTTAAAAAATGAAAAGATGTTGAGGAACAAACTAGACCATCATAAAGTAGAGTAAATTTACACTATTTGAAAATAAAAAAGTTTTGAAAAAAGTTAATTTTTGACCAAGTTACAAGCATTTGAAAACAGGCGTCCCCTTAATGTGCGGAGTGTAGATTGTTAAAAAATGAAAATAAATAAGTCAACATAAATACATAATACAGGCCTGTTAAGTAAATTCAAATGACTAAACCCGGTTCTGAAATCTTTATAAAAGAGCTCTTGCATCTATATGGTACCTAAATCTGAAGTTATTACAATCATAAGGCAGGATTAAATCTTCGATATCTTAGATGCTGAGAAAATCAATAAATTTTCACATAGTCGCGATATTTCCGCATCTTACAAACACATACACACATAGCCACACACACACACTGTCATACATACACAGTGTCAACTCTGAACAGTGATATAGAGTAAAATATAATTACGTCATAATTTGTAATTGTTGATTGTATTAAAGATGTATGTACTGAAAACATTATATGGTAAATATAAGGGGATATACTTTATAATGAGATAATAATCACGCATGAAAAATATAATTAATTAGGGGAGAATATTAATTCTTGTTTAAACAAAATGTGCCCTTGTTTACAATTGTTATGTACTGTTTTATTGTATATACAATAGTTTAAATGTGTAATTACATAATCTGATTTTTTTATCTTATTTATGTGCCTTCGTGGAATTGTGACAAAGGTTATGAAAGTAAAAAATATATAAGTTGGGCTCAGAAATTAAATAACAGACTTTAAAAAGGAGGAGGTTTTCAATTCAATCGATAAATTAACTTCGGAAAGGCACTAAAACCCTTGTAGATACACCTCCAGAGTAAAAAAAATGAGATTTTAAATTAGTAAATCAAAATATCTCAAGAATTACTCATAATATTTTAACATTGTATAGCAGCTTTTTTGTAGAGCATTAATTTTTTAGCGTAACCCACAAAGTAGTAGCGCTTATATGCTCAATTTTCCGTCCGTCCGTCTGTCGTCCACCGCGAAATCTCGGCCCCCTGACCACCTAGAGGCCTCTGGTTTTCGCTATATGGTAGGTCTGTGGTTCTAGTTGAGCCCATTTTAAGAATTTTTCCGGTCATGACCCCTTTCTGAAAATTTTTCATATATGGCTTCATGTACCCCATTAGACTCGGGATTGATTCACGAAAATATGTGAGTTTTGATAATTTTTTTTATAAAAAAGGTTCTTACAACTTTTGTATTAAAATAATCCCTTACTTATAGTCTATTTCATTTAAGTTTGCAGTTGTGGGCGGGGATTAGACGGTACGATTCACACAGGAACTATTTTATAGCTAACAGAAAAGTTTTTTCACTAGAAATTTATTAAATCTTAAACCTTTCAGTGAATTTTTTTCAAACTTTCACTGTATTTAGATTCATCCTTCATACAAAGTATAGGCTAAAATTTATTTTCAACACATTTATAGTTTTTATGCTGTGATTTTTTTGTTTGGCAAAACGGGAAATAACTCGCATTTTAATTTATTACTGATTGTTGTAAATACTCAATAGTGTTTTTTTTCTTGACGTCAGACGTGTAATTTTTTTAAAACTACGTAATTTTTGGCATATCTGAACTGTCATATAACTTTTAATGGAATTTACAAGAAATTAAATTCACCTTTGTGTCATAAATATTACTTTTCTTATATCCTAATGTCAACTGTATATACAGGGTCCTCCAATAGTGCGTCCGGCATTGTTTTACGCCCAAACTATTGAAGATAGAGAGTTAGGAAAAAAAATTTACTATATATATCAACCCTAAAGAATTTCAGGAAAATATTTTCAACCCCCTAAAACCGCTCTTTGGGAGGTAGTTTGAGGGGTACATGCCCGTTTCTCAGTAAAATCAAATGGAATGGTATATCAAAAAGTACATATTTGTAAAGATAATGAAAAAATAAGAAACTTTCGTAAAACAAAAATTTTTATACTTTCAATTGTTTAAAAAATATGGCGACTTGTTCGCAAATTTTAGGGTTTTACTAAAATTGCTCTAATTTCGCTAAATATTAATGGAATTTTATTATTTTTTTAAATTCAGAAAGAAGAAATAATGAACTTTGTAAAGATGTATGATTATTTGAGATTTTAATAGTTTAAAGTGTCATACTCGACATACCAAAAATTGAAAAGTTCAATTAGGGTTAATTCAAAATTTTTAAATACAATGGTATATCAATTAGTACTTTTTCTTAAAGAAGATATGTAAATAAACAGTTTTTGATAAAAAAAAATTAAAATTAAAAAATTTAATTTTCAGTTTTCAATTTTAAAATTATAATTTTAAATTTTAAATTTTATTAACAAAAGTTGTTTATTTACATATCCTTTTAAAGAAAAAGTACTAATTGATATACCGTTGTATTTGAAAATTTCGAATTATCCCTAGTTGAACTTTTGAATTTTTGATATATCGCGTATGACACTTTAAACTATCAAAATCACAAATAGTCATACATCTTTACAAAGTTCATTATTTCTACTTTCTAAATTTGAAAAAATAATAAAATTCCATTAATTTTTAACGAAATTAGAGCACTTTTAGTGAAACCCTAAAATTTGAGAACAAGTCGCCATATTTTTTAAACAATTGAAAGTATAAAAATTTTTGTTTTACGAAAGTTTCTTATTTTTTTATGATCTTTGCAAATATGTACTTTTTGATATACCATTTCATTTGATTTAACTGAGAAACGGGTATGTACCCCTCAAACTACCCCCCAAGGAGCGGTTTTAGGGGGTTGAAAATATTTTCCTGAAATTCTTTAGGGTCAATATATATATAATAAATTTTTTATCCTAAAACTCTATCTTCAATAGTTTGGGCGTAAAACAATGCCGGACACACTATTGGAGGACCCTGTATACATACATTTGTAGAATAACTAATCTGACAGTTTGAATTTAATTGCAATTATTTCCAAGGCAACATGATGTATTGCATTAGTGAAAATTGTGTTATTGTGAATTTATCTGGCGTTTTGACCAATCAGGAGCGCGTATTATACTTCCTATGCTAGCTACCGCTGCAATCTTAAATGAAATAGACTATAGATAAATCTATAACTGATTTTTGAAAATTAATCTAAGAATTAAATAAATAACGTATAAGAAAATAAAATAAAGTTTTATTTAACCCTTTAGTGTATAAAATACCATATAAGTGACGTTTAGATATATTTGTCTATCGCCCAGTATTATCAATTTTAACTAAATGCTCCTTTAACTAACTGTCATATTATCAACAGATCCAAGCATAATACATTTAATTAAATAGATTTTAAATTATCTGCAGTATTTCTTTACAACGTATATTATGTCTATTTTTCATTGAGAGCTTAAATATTGATTTAAATCACGTTTGTAATACACCAAATTTACTTTAAAGGAGCATTTAGAGCTAAAGGAGCTTTAAATTAGTTGATAATACCGAGCATATGTATTTTAAATATTAAACGTCATGTTGTGAAATCGTTTTATAAAATCAAAAAAATTAAATATAAAAAAATATGCACTAAATGGTTAAAACAAAAAAAAAATTTCAATCCAATATGTGGAATTCAATAGATAAAAAATATCATAAAATGTTTACTTCCCGTAAACAGAAATAGTTTTTTTTCGTTTGGAGTTTCAGGTCAAATAATATTAGGCAGCACTCTTATGGGATTTAGCATTCTAGATCGACCGTTTTGATATAATAATCCCGAATGTGTATTATACAATTTAACTTCGTGTTATTTAGATTGTGTTTAAGATAACACCGTACTTTCTGCTTACTATATTTTCAATGTTTATTTTAATGAAACTCATTTTGTCCGAGTGTCATAACGGTTGATCATTTTCTATTTTATTTTTTATTTTGTTTGGGTGTTCATTTTGAACAGTGAATTTAAATTAAAAAAAAGGTTGGCTAGACTAACATGCATTAAATAGATATTTTTACATAAACTGAATTGCTATTATTTTTAGATTAGAACAGTTTATAGATGCATAAAAAGCAATCTAGTCTGTAATACGAAACTGTTACCAAAACACTGTCATTTTCAACGAATAGGTATATGTAAATATGCTTTAAATTACAATAGACATCATGGCTAATTAAAAAAAAACTATTCTATGATGATCTTACGTGTCTCCTATTTCAAAAAAATACTTATTTTTGCAGAAAATAAAGGTTTTAATCGCAAAAATTGACTCTTTTAAAACTAATTTTGAATTTGATGCCAAAACGCTCGCAGGTGACATTTCAGAGTTGTGATGTCACACTCCTTGTCAACAATAATCAAACATTCAGAGTTAGACAATAATTTAATTATTTTGTGTGTTAAAAATTTATTCCAAAGTATATAAGTTCTTAAATAAGATATGTACCTAAAAATCTTGTAAGATTAATTGATATTTGTCTAAAATAAAAGACGTTTACTGATGCGTGACATCATTTGCTCTGATTGGTGTTCCATTTAACATTATATGTTAAATTAACATTATATTAAAATCTCGCTTTTAATATAAAAATAAATACATTTTTTAGAATCTTTTTAATCTATTTCATTATTTAAAATCATAATTTCAATGATACTTTGTTATTGGCAACATACCTATTGAATTTGGGTTATAAAAGAGATATAATGATTCCAACAAGAAGTTTCTTTGTCAATGAGTTTAAATGCAATGTATATATTTTTTATTATTAACGGTTACATATTTCGGAAGAATATCTTTTAGAAGTATAAATACCTTTATCTTAGGTATTTAAGATAAAAATTAAATAAAAACAGGTATATTTTTCATAAATTTGAAATGGCATATTTATGATAATAAAAAAAATTTACAGACTAATTTATTTAAGACAAGAGCTTTGGAAATATCCAGTGACATCACCAGGGCTGATAGGGTTAATATTATAAATAGAAAGCAATAAATACATTTCAACAAACCAAAGTCGATTATTTCAAGAGATTTTGTTAATAATTATTAACCTTTGCAAACTGTAAACAGTGAATGTTCGAGTGGGTGGAGGTGGAAGTGGAGGTGTATGAGTGTGTGTGTATGTATGTGTGTGTCTGTCAACGCACAAAGAAACGTATTTGGCGAATACATAAATTTAAATCTGTTTCCCGAACGTCAACAGAGCTATTGTAAAATATCGAGATATTGACAGACTCCGTTTTTAATCCTGACGCAGGTGTGTCAAAAACTTTTTAATTTATTCATTTTTTGGTGACCGATCGCGAGTTTTTATACCACCGTGATGAGTTTATGTGTACGTGTTTCAATCAAAAAGCGTTTAAAGTAAAATATATGTACCTGTATACGCATGATTAATTTTAATTTTTTAGATCGTTATGAATTTAGGTAAATATTCACAAAATTTTATTCAAATTATTATTAAATAAAAATATTATTAATAAAAATTAGTTGCCGATCAAAAATTATCAATTTTGTATCAACAAATAATATCAGTTTTAACATTTACTGTTAATTGAGTAACTTCTATATTCTACATTGTAATTTTTACTATAGTCGCAAATATCATTTACATGATTAATTCAACCAATTATTCTTAAGTTGAATTTTTTTGTTAAGTCCAATACATACAATTTCATTTCAATTAAAAGACAATACAATAAATACTAAAATTGTGTAAAATTAATTATATTAATAGTATATTTGTTTATTGGTATAACAAATAAAACTATACCAAATATATAGATTTTCATCTTGCACACAAAAATTACTAATAGTCGAGTCAATGAAGGTTTTTACTTCGGAACCCTTAGAAACAGCACCGATTGTGATAAATTTTTTTGTAAAGTTCGTTATACTATACTATTTGAAATCAGAAACATTCCAGTCGTCGGACTCAAAAAAGTATTTTTATTTGCTCAAAAAAATGTATATGTATACGCTAGGAAACCATCGATCCTGGCGCCGCCAAGTGGCAAAAATAAATAATTTTGGGTTTCCGTCAAACCAATCTTTCATATAATTAAAAGGAAAAAAGTGGATAATTGCCGTTATATTATGTATGTTATATTAATATTTGTATTGATAAGCATCAACCTTTGCATATTATTAGAATTTGACTCCGAAATTTTCTTATTTTAAACCGACTTCTAAAAAAGAGGAGGTTATCAATTCAATCAATATATTTTGTTATGTATCGAGCATAACTCCGACAAATATGCGCCTATTCGGTTGATTTTTTTTTGTTTGAAAGAGTGTACTCCCGAAGTGGTCTCATATAAATTTTATCAGAATTTGACCATGGACTTCAAAAAAGGAGAGAGTTTTCTATTTTTTTATGTATTTTCGGGTATAACTACGACAAATATGCACCTATTCGGTTGATTTTTCTTTGTTTGAAAGAGTATACTACCGAGCTGATACCATATAAATTTCATTATAATCAAATATATGGTTTCAAAGATACGCCACTCAAAAGAAAAAAAGAAAAAATCGTAATAGAGTTGATCAAAAATAGACAAATTTCGTGGGTCGAATCCTTATAATCCGCAAAGGTCGATACTCTTCAATACAGATAATTTACACACTTATGAAGTAACACTTCGTGGCCTAGCAAGAATTACAATATTTTGAACCGTTTTAAGATTACTACGTCAAATAGTATTTTTTTGTTCATCAGTCTTCGACAGTGTTTCGCTAAATGGTAGGTCTGTGGCTCTAATTTTGCTCATTTTAGGAATTTTTCCGGTCATGACCCCCCCCCCCCCTCACCCAAAATTTTTCATACATGGCTTCACGAATCGATTAATTACTTCCTAAATTGATCAAGTAAGTGGGGGCGAGATCCAATACTGTATTTCGGATCACGTATGCTGTGGAATCTAAAATGATCTGAAATAATTTATATTCAAAAATGATTTTTATAAATCACTATGCTAACAATTGTAACAACGGTGGAATTATAAATGTAGAAACAAATTGAATTTTATTTCATTAGTAAAATATTCACGAGAAATAATAACGAGAAATGACAACTAAAAAGATTTCATTGGGTTTTCACATCACGTATTTGATCATAAAATTATTAAATATACAAAACAGCCTCTACTGACTACATCAACTAAAATAATATCTTAAGTGTGAAAATAAGTTTGTCTTGACATTTTCATCAGTTTTGTTGTAATGATATTTACCTAACGTTTGTGTTCTCAAATAATAATGTAGCTACATTAAAAGTGAAACATTTCAACCTTTTGTTTTTATCATATCTTTATTATTCGTTTAAAACGCCATTCTAAAATGTGAGAGGCTTTTGTGTGAAATAAGATAATTCCAAAATATAACAACAGGTTTGAATATCATGATCTTGCCTGTTTTCAAATTAATATTCTTGGAAATGAGCATTATTCATTTATAAGAATTATTATTATTCACTCTTCTTTGTGTTTTTTTTTATATTCATTATTATCTAAATACTATTGTCAAATAAATACGTATTATACTGTATGTGAAGCATAGGTGCCGACTTGTCATTTTACCCGGGAGGTATAGTATTTAAAGGTTTGTATTTAAATGTACTTTTTTTTAACCCATTACTTCCCAGTGTCCTATTTATAGGACATCATATTTTCTATTTTTTTTCTCTGACATAATAACGTTGTTAATTTGATTTACATTACTAATATGTATTTTAAGTCTACTTAAAATAGTTTTTAAAACGAACTCTAGAGTTCATTCAATGGCAAATTATAACACTTTAAAAATAACAGTGAAATTATTCCAGCTTGCTTATATTTTTTTCACTTAATAAAACGTTTTTAAATTGATGAAACTATATATTATATTACTTATGAGAGTGTAAATAAAGCATAACAATATCGATAATTTCAAAAATAAATCCAGGTACAGACTATCGCTTCTAAAAAAAGTGCTGTCCTATAAATATGACATTAGGTTCTCATGATAATAATTTAGTCTGTGACTGATAATTATTATGTTTTGTATTGATTTTATCTTTTTGGTCATATTTTCAACTAGAATTGAGAACTTGATAAAAAAATTCGAAGAAATAAAAAGTTGGGAAGTAATGGGTTAATTAATAAACACTTTTTATTTAAACGTTTTCACTTATAACAAATATACTGCTGACAAGTCAGATTTAAAAATTACAAATTTTTAATATATTTATTATGATTTTTTTGTTTTTCTATATTTTTACCTAACCTTTCTGCTAATCTCCTTCCTTTGGTCCAAATAGATTTAATATTTTTAATGTGTTTTTCTATATTTTAAAACGATTGAATATTCGCCTTATGTATATATTAAAAAATATATAAAAAATTATTAAAACTTATGTTCACGTGTATAAAGTGTATATTATAAAATTTTAAGTGCAAAGTATTAAAATTTAAGTTCGATGAAATAATATATAGTGCAATACCCTTCATGAGTGCAATTAAATAAAACCCTTATTTAAACATCTGTAATTTGGTAATAATGTCCCTTATGATATTTTTATCGAAGTAACAGCGATTTGAATGTAAAAGAAAGAAAATAAAAAAATATATAATTTGATTTTGTTGAAGAATATTTGTATGAAACTTTTCTGGAATCACGCTTGGAGGGGGGAGAATCCCCCTCCCCCACAGTCGGCGCCTTTGGCGTGAAAACTTAATCGTAGTATAAATAATGAAAGTGCTTTTACAGTGTGCTATTGTGTTATAATAAATTAATGTCAAATGATTTTGTGACAATTTTTGATGTAGGTATAATATTTATAAATTTATTGTTCTCATTATTAAAACTATAATATAATTATTAACTATTAAATGTTTCTTGTGTGGTAAGAGTGTTTCATGTTGGTGAATAGATTTTAGTCAATTAAATTTTTTGGAATGATAAATTGAAAAATGAATCAAAATAAACAAAATACAATACACATTGTTAAGTAAAGTACTACTTAACTAGAGTTTAGACTCACTTTTATTACATTATGTTCAATTGTAATACCTTGTTTACATGGGACGAGTACTCGGCCGAGGTACTCGCTATGCTGCTCGACCGAGCACTAGTTTCTATTCACTTGTTCGTTTAATTCATTCGGCCGAGTACTGTATTATGTGTTTACATGGGACGAGAACTTCGTCGAGCCAAGTCATAAAGGTAATTTTTTTATACTCGCTCAAAATAATACATAAATAATTTTTTAATACATCGCGTCACCGCCTGTTTGGCTAACAATGGTGACACTCTTGAAACTCTTACTAGAATGACAGTAATTTTTGCTTCCTCGCCATATTGAAGATACAAGAAGCTTTGTGATGGTTTAAAATGAGAAAAAATAATTGTTCTCCGATTTAAAAATTTTAACTTGATTTTTCCGTCTCAGGTCAGGATAAACACTTTTTGTTTTGTTTCTATCTGTCTGTTTGTCTGTCTATCCCTTGAATCTTTGTCACACGCATAAGTAATGAAAAACTGAATTTTTTAATATAAAAAGTAAATTTAATTCATGATCATATTTATGCAATTAGTTTAGAAAAAAAAAGTTTTATAAAACGTTTTATTTTTTTATTTACAAAATGTACAGCTTTGAGAAGGTTTTTAATATTTCCTTTTACAACTTTATATACTGTACATATATGTATATATCCAAAAATAAATAAGAAAAAACTCAAGTCTTCAATTTAGAATAAATCTCACAAAAACTGAAATATTATTTATATATGTACATACATATACCCATGAACGAATTTCCAATGTACACTTTTACCTGACTTCCTCCAAGCCAAATTCGCATACATTTTACAACCAGGCATCGAAAATATTCTTCCATATTTTAGGGTATTAAACGAATATATACATAAATCCGTAGCCATCTTTCGACGTTTGGTGACCCTTCGGAAAAAGGGTAAGCCTGTCGTCCACTTTCTATTCACATGAGCGATAGAGGACTAATAAATAGCACGCTCTAAGGTCGTGATTTTACACAAACATGCACCAACATCCGCTGCCATCACCTCGCACCAATTTCAACGGGGTTAATAGAATTGTAGTAAGCAGTGCGAACGAGAATCGTATTTTAGCTCAAGAATGCTTATGCGCGCTTCTACATCGGCTGAATTGCATTTCTCGTTGTACTTCTGCTTGTGTGTGTGTCTGTCTGTGTGTGTATAGGAGAACTTCGTATTTTAACAACTCAATTATAATGTAAGGTTAGGCGTCCAAAGATACCAAAATAATAAGTTGAATTTGTCTTGTTAAAAATATTTATTAAATTTGAACAAATATTAGATTTATGTTTGGTATTATAAAGAGGTTAGAAAATTTGCTAGTTTTAAGCACTCTCAAATGAAGTACACCTAATTCTGTTTTACACGGTAGATACGTTCCAGAAAAAAACGAGTAAAAATAGACATGAAGTACATAGAAAAAAGGGGATTAGTTCCATATCCTTTAACCCTGAATAAATAAATAGAATGAAATGATTCATAAAAAAAATATAAATTAAATTTTTATGTTCATTCATGTACAGTTTATTTCATAAAAATAAAAGGCAATTCAATTCTTAAAGTAAAAGTAACATAAATATAAAATTATTGCAAGTTTAGGAACTGAAAACTCGTACAAGACTAAAATATATACTTAAAAGCTGCTATGAAAATAAATTAGAAAAGGGAATTCCCTAACTACATATTTTATAAATAATAGAATTATTTTTCTTTAAAATTTAAATCGAATAGCTTTTTTAATCGTGCTAAATCGAATGAAATCGTGTAAAAACGGAATCAAATTTGTTTCTAGACCGTGTTAAATCAGAACCGTGTAAAAAAAAACGTGTGAAAACAGAATTGGGTGTATTAAATTTATATGACAGTTCTCTTGGAGTTTCATGAAGACTTTGACAAGTTTCATGCACGCGTTGTATGTAAACACTAACAACGGTAATAAAACAGTGGTGATATATCTAAATTCAAGCAAATCCATAGATACTATCACAAAATTAATACTTCATTTGTAAGCGCTTGCTAGCTAGCAAATATTTTTAGCTCTTTTATGATACCAAACATCAACCAAATATATTTTCAAGTGAATCAAATATACAGTAGCACCTCGTAATAACGACTACTCGCTTTACGGCGTTTCGAAATAACGGCGCTCTTAAATTTCCGTATTTTCCTTTTTCAGTTGTAAATCATTTACATTGTGTTAATTTCCCTTTCTATCATTTAAACTAAAAATACACCTTAACCACAAAATTTATGTCACTCGACACGTGTTTCGACTTCACAAGAAGTCCTCATCAGGAGCCTAACGATTCCAGTCTGGAATCGTTAGGCTCCTGATGAGGACTTCTTGTGAAGTCGAAACACGTGTCGAGTGACATAAATTTTGTGGTTAAGGTGTATTTTTAGTTTAAGTGACTAAGAAACCACAGTTTCTCCGTTTTTCAAGTAAAAAAAAACTTTCTATCATTGTTTTATACTTACAATTAGTAATAATATTAATATTCCACACTTAATATATATTACTACACAGAAAAAAAACTGTATTGGACCAAGAAAACCTTGTTTTGTATATAACGAAAACAATATTTTCTTAATATAAGAAACATACTTTTAATCCAACTACGTTATTCCTTCCTTCAAGAATATTATAGTTGGTTTAAGAGATTATTGCTTATCTTAAGAAAATATTGTTTTCGTTATATACAAAACAAGGTTTACTTGGTTAGAGAAATCCTTTCTACCAGTGTACATAGTACTGCTTGTAGGCACTTGTGAGTCACAAAAAAAACTCAATTCACTTACCGACGTTTTTCACTTAACGCCAAAAATCCATCTAATTATCTGTTAAATAAATTTTATTCCAGAATACAAAATAGCCTATATTCTTCCTCATGATATAAACTATCTCCTTACCAAAATTTCATCAAAATCGGTTCAGCAGTTTAACCGTGAAAAGGTAATAAACAAATAGACAGAGTTATAGGTATTCTTGCATTTATATTATTAGTTATGGATTATCTAAATGTAAAACATCTATTCAAGAAGTTCGACTGTACAAACACATAAGAAGGACTTTTGTGAATGTGTGAGTGTGAGTCTGTAGTGTTTGTTTTTGTTTACAAAATGCAATTACATGATCGACTGTTATTTAGTTATAAATCTCTCTATATGTAGTTGTGGTTCCTAAAGTACTATACTGTTTTATTTTTTCTTACAGCATAAATTTCCATTTATAGTTCTATGGGTACTAAAAATCTGGGTTAAAATAATGAAACCAGAACATTAAGTCGTTTATTTTTGTCTGCACATTTATCCTGTTCCTTATTTATTTCGTAAATTATTTAAATATATTACAACTGCAATTTCCAATTGATTTTTATTATTATTTAATGCAACTAAATCAAATTGGACAGAAGAATAACTGGTGTAATGTAGGGCCAAATTTGTTTTACAATTTTCTATTTCGAGAAGGAAGATAGTTGGGTACAATTATATAGCTGCCAATTGTTTCTGCTTGGAAAATTTATCTTCGTGAATATATTTATGGCTTCAAACATGTATTATTTCAATTACGATGTCTTTTAATTCTATTTGTAAAAATTCAGGAGTTGAATTTACTTCAAATTGAGATATAAAACACATTTGTCTTGGAATTCTTTGAGCATTTTGCATAATATATTTTTAATTTGACATATGAATGATTTGTTAAATCTATATGGGGAGAAACGTTGATTTGGGCCAAGAAATTATTATTTTATGTAGGTATAGATAGGTATAACGAAAACGATATTTTCTTAGTATAAGAAATATACACTTAATTATTGTTTTAAAGAGAAACAATAATATTTAAATAAAGAGTGTATTTCGATTTAAAAAAAGGATTATTTGGCACTAGTCAATATTTTATCTATGTATAGGTACAAGAACAAGTAATGTTTTATATAACATTTTCCGAATAATTTCAAATTTTTTTAATAAAAAAAAATCAATTAAAAAAATGCCCCTGAATTTGAGGATTTTGAAAAACATCTCAGACAAAAGTTGTTTCGTTTTTTTTGTAAGATACGAATATGTAAAAAAAGAAATATGTTTCCATTTAAAAAAATTAAATTGACCCAAATTGACTAAAACAGATCAGTTAAAAATTTGACCTGCATTGGTTTCCTACTAACTTCTTCTAGCCGAGAAACTTTTTTAACAAATATTTTCCCTGAAAACCTTAATTTTTGAGACTAGCAATCAGAGCTGTCAATACTTCAAGTAAAATACTTGAAAAAGTACTTCAAGTACCAAAAAGTACTTGAAGTACTTTACTTCAAGTACTTTTGAAAATTGCGCAATGTACTTGATACTTGAAGTAATTTTTTAAAAATACTTGAATTTAGTACTTGATTTTGCAAGTAAAATACTTCAAGTATTTTACTGCAAGTATATTTTTAAATACACCATGTCGTTTTTCAAGTACTTACTTTAATAAACTGATTTTCCATAAGAAAAGTTTTTTTAAACAAAATAATTAGTTTTATCACTTATAAAAATATGGAAAGAAATTTATAAAGCCTTTAAAAATATTTTAAAGATATCAAAGAGGTATATTCGTTGATTATTTACGATATACATACTTATACTACCTATAGTCTGTTTTATTTAAGTTTGCAGCGGTTGCCGAGGATTTGACGGTAGGAATCGTGACTCGGTATATACCCTCGCCCTTAAAACTTTTTTTTGTTATTCTCTCATTTATATACCTTTTAAGATGAAAATTGGGATAAATGACGTAGATTGATGGTCCAAAAACAGAAATTATGAGATTTAAAAAAAATTTTGATAGACGAAGTGTTCTAATTTTTTTAGTTACCCCATTGCATTGACCAGAATGTTATTAGATAGGTCTCCTAAAATGCAACAAAACAATTTTTGGAACCTTTTGATTTTAACACTTCAGTCACGAGATATTTGCTTTCAAAGTCTTTATTCAAGCGCCCCCCTAGCCCTCTAATTTCTAATACGGATAATTCAAAATACACAACATAAATCTATAGATGGGTTCTAATAGGCCACATATGTTATTTTCTATTATAAAAAATAGTTTTAACAATTAAAATTTTTAATTGAGTGACATAAATAAAACAATATTTTAAAATTTATTTTTAAGAAACAATAAGAAATTGAAATCAGTTTCATACATTCTGAAATATCCAATACTTAAAAAACACATAATAAAAACATAATTTATTAATAAAGCTCAGCTGATTTTCACGTGTTTTTAAGTATTTTTTTTATCCGAATACTTGACACTATCCTTGTTAGGTAATGAAGATAATATGTATATAAATATTTAAAATTACCATTTTTTTGTATTTTAATGGTTCTAACAATTAAAATTTAAAATGTACTTGAAATAAGTTACTTGAATTTTCAAGTACTTTTCGGTACTTGAAGTACTTTACTTCAAGTACTTTTAAATATTGCGCAATGTACTTGAAACTTGAAGTACTGTCATTAAATACTTGGTACTTGTACTTGAAGTACCTTGACTAAGTACTTTTGACAGCTCTGCTAGCAATAACTTCATGACATTTATAATTTCTATAAGCAGAGATATAATTTTAAAATTTAGCTACTTTTATCACCGATTGTCTTTCAAGTTATTCCTAAAACCTGGACATGAATTATATACGAATATAGAAATAATTTAACTAAAAAAATATTACAGTCAAATTATATGATTAATATAGTTTTATTTAATATCCCCAGATAACACCGAGTCCAACGGCTAATTAATTTTCGCATATACTTTATATTTTATGCGATAAGAAAACTTAATATAAAACATAATTATTCGAGAATCCATTCAATTTTTTTCATCACAGAGTATTTACTGTGAATTCTGTTTTGTCCATCAAATATTATAAATTGTATTTACTAAAAGATAATAAATGAAAATGTTTGTGACACTTTAAGGAACGTGTGTGTCAGAAAAAGAAAAAGTGATAAAAAATTTATCTATGATGTCAAGACAAATAATATATCAAATGTTGCTGAAATACTGAAGTGTTTACTACATAAAGAGTCAAAAAATTCATGTTCTTACAAAAATATACGATATACATTTAGTTAAACAAATAAAACTTATTAGAAAAAAAAACTATTGATCCTTTCTTCAAAAAGCTCTTAGAACAACTACTGCAATGTATAATAAAACTAACGGAATCCCGCGGCTTTGCTCGCGTAAACTTCTAAACTAATTAGAACCTTCCATATAGGGGATGACATATTACATTTTTTTATTTTGATTTTTATTCATTACCTATAAAAATAATATCTCGGATCTTAGTTAAAAATTGTAAAAAACAACCTCCTGCCTACTCTCACCATTAGGGGTTGAATATCGAATTTTTTTATTGCAGATTATTTTGCCCGACTCCACCATTAACGTAAGCATCTATGCAGATAAACATATCAAAAACACAGACCTTGTCTACCCCCGCCATTAGGGGTTGAATATCAAAATTTTTATTTTAATAGATGACTATTTTGTCCGAATTTACCTTTATAAGTAAAGCAGGTGTGCAGATAAACATGTCTAAATCCTCAACCCCATCACATGATATTAGGGCTTGAATATCGAACTTTCATTTTTAATTGAATATTAATTTGTCCGTTTACTTTAATATCACGAACAATTATGAAGATAAATATACCAAAATTTTACCCCCCCTCCCTCCTATTCCCATAGGGACTGAATTTTCGTAACTGATATTTGTCTTGTAGAGTACCTACTTGTGCAATGTTTCATTCGGTGAATACAAAAAAAATATTTTACAAATTTTTCCACCACTCTAACACCTTAGGGGTTAAATTTTGAGAAATTCTGAAATAATTGTTTCATTATTTATATTGTAGAGTATGTTTCAATTAAATGCGAATAAAAAAAATATTTTTTTAATATAAACTTTGACAACCTGTTTTAACCCTGTAGGGTTTGAATTTCGAAAAATCCTTTCTTAGTAGGTGCTTACATAATAAAAGGAAGGTACCTACGAAATTTCACGTTTCTAGGTCCAGGGGTTTAGGCTGTGCGTTGATATATGAGTGAGTGAGTGGTTAAGGGCAAACTCTTTTATAGATATAGATTACAAAAAAGAAGACGTGACTTACACCTATAAACCACAATTTGATTATTAGTTTAATAAGTATAATTTTTTGCTGAACATTTATATTTAAACCGTTTAATAAAATCCTTTCAATAAATTGATAAACTAATCTTTTTATCAATCTATTTTGCTTTACAAAGTTCTTCCAAATTAATTTATCTATATAAATTGAAGGATAAGGGTGTTAAAAGGACATCAACGTATTTCGAAAAACAAATGAAGGACCTTCAATACTACAAATTTACAAGTCAATTAACTCAAACAAAATTAAAACGAAATTTAGTTTCGGATTTAATCTTATTTACTACAAGTTTAAAACCTTTTTTTAATTTCTAAATAAGAGAACTTGTATATCCTTAATATATATAAAGCTCAACGTCTCTCTGTCTGTCTGTCTGTCTGTCCGTTAGTGCGCTTATCACTCGAGAACCACTTATCCGATTTACGTGATTTTTTTTTTAATTCATAGGTACATTCTCTGGCCAGGTTATAGGCTATATTTTGTTACGTTAGGTAACATAACAACTAAGCAGTGACGATAATAGTAAATCAAGTCGGAAAAAATTTTGCCGACGGCGCGCTGTTTTGCAATACGCTGCCTAAACCGTTGAATATAGAACAAAATAATGTATTAAAGAATTGTGTAGAATCAAAAGTGCTACAATAAAGTCCGCGACACCATATGTCTAACTTTTATATTTAAGCCACAATGACTGCTTTTATGTTACAAAGAAAACATAAAATATTTGGGTTATGTTTACATGTACTTATGACCTACAAAACTTTAATCCTTATTGAAATAAATGATTTCATCGTCATAAGTACTTAAGGTAGTTGGTCCATCATAATGTGATCACATTAGGCCATGAGTACATATTTTTAATTTAGAGAAATGATCATGGCAACGCTGTACATTATCTACTATTAACTACTTGTCAAATGATTATATTTTATCATCTAAGCTACCACAGAATATATTAATAATTAATGAAATCGATTATAATTCCCTTCAATCCATTTATCATATTTTGTAAAAAATTATTTCATTATTTCGTATAAATTTTACTATAATCAAATGAATACGTTGTTGCCACATTGTCAACAATACTGTAATTTATGTGATGGTTTGGTAGTTAAATCTGGTTAAATCTTAATAACGGGATGGTCAATAATTCCAATTTTTTGTATACTGTTTTCTTTCATATAAATATACAACATGTCAGTTTTTTATGAAAATCTGGCGCTACGTTTAAATTTTATCTAATAAAACGTTACGTTAGTGTACGGTTAGTCCATATAAGCTGTGTTAAAAATATAAACTTTGAGATCGTTTTTCATGACTTTGAGATGGTCAATTTTAATAAAAATGGTCTATTTTTCAGATATTAATCTAGGGAATATTCCTGTGCAATTTAAACAAAATCTGACGAAAACATGTTTACGGACCAACTACCTTAACGTAGATATAATTTGCCCTTTACAGCATCCAATTTGGTGGTATTGTTTAGGAAATAACATTAAATAAGTTTTATACGGTAAAATATTATTAATAACGCGCGAACGAAATACGCCGGTATTCGATCTCCCTCGGCTCGGCCGTTGTCATTTGACCGTCAGTTTTGTTTCAATAATTAAATTTAAATTTAAGTGTTGTTTTTATTATTACAATAATAACTAATCGGGTTTGTACTTAATTTGTACTTAATGCGAGCGAAGCCGCGTGGGTACATCTAGTCTAGTCTATATAATATAAAATAATATTGCTAATAATTATATGTATAAGGATTCTTTAAGGACATATATACATAATATAACAGACATTTTATTTATCCTTATAATGCTGTCATAAATGTCCTCATGCCCTCGTTATATTTTACTTTGATTCATTTTCTTTTGATCCTGGAAAGTTGCAAGTGTACATATGTATTAAATACTAGATGGGAGAATCTAATTACATTACCTTCAATTAATGTTTTCATTATATTTTACCTATCAACCAACCTACATATTTTACATTATTTAATATCTTACATATATAACTAAACAAAAATAGTTTTTTATGATTTTTGATGCATCAAATTAAAAATAAAATATATTTAAAACAAATTTTACCTATAACTTGAACAATTTTAAAGTAATCGTAGTCGAACAAAACCCGTTATTTAGGGCATTAAATTTTCTATAGATTCATAGCTGGAATTTGTTTTATTCGGTGTAGAAGGTCTTCTCTGTTACATGAATAATTTTCCTTAAATTTTTGTAATACCTTGAAATTTGAGTGCTCATAATTAAGATTTCGACATTGGGTGCAGATCACTATTTAGGGTACTCTTTTCTCTATTATAACTTAAAATTTCATTTTGAAATCCAATTAAATACATATTAAACACAGCGGTCGAACGGAACTCTTTAAACTCGACGTCGCTAAATGATTTTTTCGCGAGCTCTATTTCAGAACTATTTAAGGTATATAATTTTTAAAAACACCATTTTGTTCGTAATTTTATCAGCTTTAAGATTTATTAGACTTATTTTATTCTAAAACTGAAATCCCCAGTGTTATTCCCAAATAACTGATTGTAGATAGTTTTGTAAACCCCTAGAAAGTTATGCACCCTCCCTTCGAAGGGGTGAAAGTTATTGGAAACTACCAATTTCTTGAAAAAAACGTACTCCGTCATTTTTTTCTAGCTCAAATTTTATATTGACTGGACTATAACTTACAATTGTCTTCGCAATTTTTCCTAAACTTTTGTTAATACATAAAAATTACATTTGAACACACACAAAAATGATAGGGCTAAGTTACTGGATTTTTTATAACACATTTTGATAATAAATAAAATTTAAAGACTGTCGAAGTTACAACAATCAAAATTTAAGATAAAATGTATTTTTATTGTATAAAATTATTAATTTTGAAATTCAAGGTAGTTGATGTATTAAAAAATAAATCAAATATTCTAAACATTTGCAGAGTAATGTTACGAAAACAAAATATAGCAAATTAATGGCTTGAAACATCTTGGAAAAGTTTACTCGAGCAATTCTTGAATTATAAATACACACAAATTGTTTAAAATCAAGATCAGCTAATTACACAGACCACATAAAGACCGTATGAGAATTGAGGGTCTTTTTACATAGTCCAATTTCATAATAGTCGGAGAGCTGATAGGTGCTCGTTACTAATTATTATAGATAATAATATTTTCTACAACTTGTATCTCAAACATTTTTTTCTAATACCTACCGTTTAAAAAATAAATTAGAAAATCGATTATTTCCTAAAAATAAATTTTGGGGGGAAAAATGGATAGAATATAAATTATAGATAAAAGTACCTTCTACAACTTTGATCTAAAACATTTTTTTCTACTGTGCACCGTTTCAAAAATAATTCGAAAAATTCCAAAATTTCTCTAGTAAACATCCGTTTCCGGTTTTATGCAACCGCGCTAGCCCCGGCAGACGTTGGTTTCCATACTTTACTATCATTAAATAAACGATATAAAAAAATTAGCTTTGTAACGAGCACCTTAGTCGAGGTGGCGATCAGCTCTTGGGCTATAACAGGCATCTAATCAATATTCAAAAAAATCAAAAATATCATTGTAATAACTTATACAGGGTCTGAAAAAAAAATTATTGAAAATGTTGTATTTTTTAGTTTTCCAAGGTGGTTTTATCCAAGTGCATCAAAAAAATGCAATAGATTGTTAAATGCCTGTTTGAAACGACTCTAAATCTGTCGAGCTCAATGAATATTAAATACAAAAGTTCCTACAAGAATACCACTCGAAATTCAAGATTAAAATTGCTACAACTTTATCCAATACCACAAGGAAAGTTCTCTCCTATACATCGCCTTTACAAATAATACTGTATGAGTATGAGAGAGATAGAAAGAGGAACGTTGAGTTCGACAAATATTTTCCCTCCAGAACGGATATTGGTTCGCTAAACAATTGAAGCAATCGCTCTTAAGACACGTGCTTTACTACAAAACACTTTGTGTTGTGTGTAGAAAATAAAACAAAATGCTCAAATAGAATTGAAAGATCAATGACGTTAGTGAATTATGTCATTATGGCTTTGTATTTAATGTTTTAAATGTAAGTAGGTTTCGAGATACTATGCGTTAAAATAAACGTAAACTTAAGTATGAATATACACTTAATTCTGTTTTTACACGGTAGATACGTTCCAGAAAAAACCGTGTAAAAAAAGACATGAAGTACATAGAAAAAAGGGGATTAGTTCCATATCCTTCAACCCTGTAAAAAATAGATCAAATTAAATGATTCATATAAAAAAAACTATAAATTAAATTTTTATGTGCATAGTGCATTCATGTACAGTTTATTTCATAAAAATAAAAAACAATTCAATTCTTAAAGTAAAAGTAACATAAATATAAAATTATCGCATGTTTAGGATCTGAAAACTCGTACAAGACTAAAATATACATATAACTAGATAAGCTGTTATGAAAATAAATTAGAAAAGGGAATTCATATTTTATAAATAACAGATAGAAAAAAAATTCCTAGAAGATTATGGTTAGTAAACATATTTTTCTTTAAAATTTAAATCAAATAGCTTTTTTAATCGTGCTAAATCGAATGAAATCGTGTAAAAACTGAATCGATTTTTTTCTAAACCATGTTAAATCAAAACCGTGTAAAAAAAGACCGTGTAAAAACAGAATTGGGTGTATCTGTTTACAATATTCAGCTATTTTAATGAAAATTCGATATTAATCTCATAAAATTTATCATGCTATTTTTTAAGGGAATTCTTCAAAAAAAATTAAAATTAAATTTCGTCTCTGAAGAAAACCTGAATTTTTTTTCAAGGTTTTTTCTGTTATTGTTTTTATAAATTCACTAGAAAATAATGAATTTCTTTCAGAAAACTAACTATTATTATCTGATACAGTAAAAAAGGCTGTCACAAAATAAAAACAAATACTTCCACACATTATTTTTTTATCTAAAATCGCAAATCTGCTTAACACACGTGTCCCTTAGGTATTTTATGTTTTTAAAAAAATACCCATGTGTCTTATAAAGGCGTTCAACACAAAGCACACAACATAGGTACTATGTTTATTAAAAACTGGGGACAATTGTCATATATGTAATTACTTTTCGCAATACATACATTTGTATGTATTATACATATTTATAATATCAAAATAAAAAAATATCACACATTTTTCTTAGTATTAAAATTTATATTCATGTGTACAAAGTGAATACTATTTAATATAAAGTGCAATAGGCATGATACCGTAACAAAGTATCATTGAAATTATGATTTTAAATAATGAAAGAGGTTAAAAAGATACTAAAAAATGTATTTATTTTTATATTAAAAGCGAGATTAATATAATTTTTGTTAAAATAAAAATGCAAAACACAGCAATCCGCCATGTTACATGGAACACCAATCAGAGCGAATGACGTCACGCATCAGTAAACGTCAAAAGTGATTGACTTTTATTTTAGACAAATATCAATTCTACATACTTTTTTTAAGAATTTCTATACTTTGGAATTCATTTTTAACACACAAAATAATTAAATTATTGTCTAACTCTGAATGTTCGATTATTGTTGACAAAGAATGTGACATAAAAACTCTGAAATGTAACCTGCGAACGTTTTGGCATCAAATTCAAAATTAGTTTTAAAAGAGTCAATTTTTGCGATTAAACATTTATTTTCTGCAGAAATAAGTATTTTTTTGGAAATAGGAGACACATAAGATCATCAAAAAATAAATTTTTAAAATGTCACCATGCCTATTTTACGGGAAAAAAAATTATCGACGTTTTTTTCACCAAGACCAAATTATTGATATTTTAGTTAAATTAAATAAGTAATTTTTGCTTAATTAAATATAAAGTATATACTATGTACTTACAAATTTATTGCAACAACAAACATACCTGAAACAAAAGCAAAAATAAAATTAATATTTTATCAAATGTTTAAAATAAACTGTAAAATAATATGTTTTTCTTTCCAAAAGCAGAAAACATAAAATTTCTATCATCATAGAATAGTTTTTTTTTTTTAAATTAGTCGTCATACCTATTAAATATAACCTTTTTTAATTTGAAGGTAACGACCTATTAGTCCTTTTTTTATATATGCTAATCTAGTAGATCAAATTCTAGTATTATTGAATTGATATGTATATTATAAATATCACTTTTTCATAAGTATTAAAATAGAAAGGACTTAAATTATTATTGGACCAACCTATATATTGATATGATCTTATATCTACATAATACATATATGTATGTATGCTATATGTATATTTCTGTTCCAATACTTCATATACAATACATTACACACGTATTGTTACTGTCGACAATCAAACAAAAATAGATTGATGAATGTTACGTGTTATAAAAGAAATAATTGTTGTCGTATAGTTTAGCTCACGTTTTGCCATTACTCATTAAGTCTAGTTTAAAAATGGATATAATTGCGTCATGCCTCTTTCATATATGTTTGTAAACTTTCGACCACGCCTTAGTCTTTTGTTTAGATTGTTACACTTCCTAGTATGTATTAATATATTAGGTCACTATAACTAATGCAAGTCAGCTAGCTTTAGATTATAGCAAAGTTAAACGTTGTATGTAATTAATATTAGACTCTAGGTTTTGATACAAATTGAGTCTTTGATCTTCATTTTACTCTTGCAATACGGATTGCTTTAACGAGTATATGTATTATGTAGGTACGTATAAAAAAATAAATAAGAAAAATATAATATCCCGAGATCAGAGTTAGGTGAATTTTGTTTCGTTAAAATTCAAACAGTATTATCTTGACTTGTATTTGAGGCATGCCCTTTTGGGGGAATGTCAATCTTACATATAGTAGGATGCCATCATATAAAAATAGAAATTTCGATGAAACTTTGAAAATAACAATATTTTAAAAAATGGTTGAAAAATTTTAAGACCATTAACTCATTACTTCCTGACTTTTTATTTTTTCGAATTTTTTTTATCAAGTTCTTGTTGAAAAGATGACTAAAAAATAAATTCAATACAAGACATAAATACTATGGCTAGGCCATAAAATGCACACCCCTTAAACTTAAAAAAATGTATTAACTTATAATATCAAATAAATACGGTACAATAAATTTGGTGAAACTTAAAAGGATATTTAAAAAAAATATTGGAGGTAATGAATATTATATAAATATATAATATGAAGTTTATCACTCATTAAGATTTTTTAGAAAATCAACAATGAATCTTGATATCAATCGATTATTACCTTTTTTATTTAAATTTAGGATGTATTGTGATAAAACAACAATCATTTTAATTTACAATTTTTATATAAAATATTTTTTTTGTAAAATGTATAAAGTAAATTAATTAATTAATAATAATAATTAAAAAGATAAATACATCCACATATTGCAGCGATAACAGCTGTGTTCACCTGATATCTAGCATTTAAAATGAAACATACATTATCTAAAAAAAGTCAAGTTAGGTTATATATTATATATTTTTGTTTTAAAAATGCAAACTTACCAGATTTTATCTTGATTAAAAAGATTGATTGGCTTTGAATAAAATAATTAAAATACAGCACGTATCGATGTACATGTATTTATATATTAATTAACACAATATAATAATTATAATACATGTAATTTGCAATGACACATGAAGAAATAGCGACACTAGCGCCTAACGTATGTTTCTTGAACTTCTCCTAGCTATACTCTATTTGTAAAAATAATTCTTGTCAAAATATGAATTTTTGTTTAAATAAACTGTAAATTTCGTTACTTTTAGTTATTCAATTTTGTTGAGTTTTAATAGGGTTCTATTCTGATAATAGATGAAGTGAATTCAAAAGGATTTGTGCAAATTTATTTCGAATTGTAACCTGCAGTTCGGCGTTTTTATCAAAAAAGGGGGTTAAATCAACAAATTGAACTTTATTTATATTTTTATAACAGAAAATTAAAACCAATCGATATTAAACTAAGTATAAATGGGGACTGTAATGTTTTCTATCAGAAAATGTAAAAATGTAAGTGGGATACAGAAGAAATTTAAGATATAATGCTCATTTTATCAATTTATATACGAAAAAAATTTTTAGCACGATAATAGAACACACTTCCAAGCAGGGCCTGCTTGGGTGTGCAATAATTATCAGTCGTTGACTAGATTATTATCATGAGAACCCAATGTCATATTTATATATTGGACAGCACTTTTTTTAACGACGATAATCTGTACCTGGATTTATTTTTGAAATTATTTATATTATTATGCTTTATTTACACTCTCATAAGTAATATTATATGTAGTTTCGACAATTTAAAAACGTTTTACTTAGTGAAAAAATTATAACTATAAATGTCGGTTAGCTGGACTAATTACACTGTTACTTTAAAAGTGTTGTAATTTATGTCGACAATCGATTTTTTTGAGAAGCCGCCATTTTGTCAAAAAAATTTATTTTGCTTATTCCTTCGATTAAGTACAAGATACATTACTTTAAAGAAATCCGTTTGGGTTTTTTATTTTAAATGATCTAGTCCAGAGATATCGTGGTCACCGCAAAAACCCGTTTTTTTTGGCCTTCTGACTGTATGTAACCCCTTAAACACGTTTATCTCGAAATGACATTTTTCGACCTGGTTGACACGATTCCTCAAAGACTAATAAACCAATTTCATATTTTTTTTAAAATAATTTTCGTAATTATAGTAGCTATCGTTGCACGTAGCCGAAATTTTGATAATTACTATTTTTAAAACCGCTCTAATAAAAAAATACGTCTTAAAAATGAAAGAAAATTTCAAACAACCGTTAAATAATTAAATTTTGTGAAAAAAAAATAAAAAAATAAATAAAACGGCTCCATGCAACGATAGCTACATTCATAAAGATATTGATAAAAATTTTATTAATTTTTTTCATATAACCCTTCTCGAAATTTCGAGTGAACCATAGAGAAAAATATGTTTTTTTGTTTTCACATCGAGGCTCATAACTTTGTAAATATTTAATATTTTTCAATAAAAATTGATGTTAAATATATACTTAATAAAACGTCCTTTACCTTATTCCAAAATAATTAGTTATATCTGTGAAAAAAATTCCCAAACATTGACTATTTTTAACCCGTCACAGTGACTATCCCCATTAAAAGAAATGAATAAGAAAAATATTATATGATAATACTAGCTGACCCGGCCACGCGTTGCTGTGGTTAACCTATACTTTAGCAACATGTGGTGGTTATGCTATTAAATTGTAGGTTATGTGAAACGTTTGGAAGTTTGACATAGCGCCATCTATTGAATACTTACTCAATCCAGTCAACAGATGTCACCATCTGTTAGAATCGTTTGGAGCTAACAGATAAAGACAAATAATTTGCAATAAAATAATATTGCGATCATAAATTGAGATGTAAGCTATCCTATCTTTCAACTTGGATCAAACTGCACACGGTGTACAAATTTGATTAAAATCGGTTAAGTAGTTAAGGAGTCCATCGCGGACGAACATGTGACACGTAATTTATATATATTAAGAAAGATAATATCTGATTCGATTTCGACTCCTTAAAATTCAAACAGTATCATCTTGACTTGTATCTCTAGAACAGAGTTCTTCAATCGGCGAGGCATACCCCTCTGAGAGAATGTCAATTATACTTAACAGTAAATACAAAATATTATATAGATCAATACAAAAATAATAATAAAAAGGTCCAGATGGGAAAAAATCAGCAGATAGTTTATTGTTCGCACTAACATATTTTCCCCTTAGCACAACAAGAGGGTCGTGTTTTTTCCTTCCTCTCTTTCACACGTCTTGTATAGATGGCAGCACTGTCGGGTCAAGTACGACACCCTTCTTGCTGTCACTGCAGAGAATTTTGTACGTTTTTGTCGTACGCGAGTTAATTTGCTTGGACATTGGCCAGTTTTTTTTTCTCTTCTCCATTCTCTCACCCATGTTCTATAAAATTTGCGTGCGGTCCATGATGATAATAATACGTCGTTGTTTTTTGTTTGAAGTAAAATCGACAAATTTCGCCAGCCATGATTTATAAGTTACTATTGCTTTTTTGCTTCTATTAAATTTATTTTTAGACATTTTTCTTTGAAGTTCGTCTCCTGTCCGGTGGAATATATTACAGGACGTGAATCATTCATTAAAGAGGGAATGAAATATTTTTTAATACTGTTATGTAAAATGTAATTATTTTTTAAATATTTGACATTTGTTTTTGTATAATTACAAAATGAAAAATTTATTTATTTTATACGTATAAAAATATACTGCCATGCAAAAGTCTTTGGACACTCAATTTTTTGCGCTTTATAAATACAGAACTGCAAAAATGGTTAATAAAAAATTGTAAATGTTGATAAGAGTACTTTTGTAATAATCCTGACGTCAAAAATACAGCATTTACAATTTTCCATGTTAAGGGTAATTTTTGAATTATATGCGTGAAAGGTTAGGTTTACTATAGTTGAAAGTATTGACGCACTGTGTCTTTCAGGATAATGAAAAATTGATTTTTTCTATTTTGAATGCAAGTAAAAATATTCTTTTCGCTATTTTGAGGATTTTTATTAACTGAAATCTATATATTTACCCTCAAAATCATAGGTGTCTAATGACTTTTACACTATATTACTTTCTTATACGTGTTTAGTATTGAAACATTGAAAGGAAGTATTAATAAACAGAATATTGATGGAAATATCGATTTGGATCTTCCTTAAATCCATTCTATTTTCGCTATTATGTTTGTAAATCTGTTTATCGATCTGTAGAATTATTCAAAAACGACAAGACATTTGGGTGAAATTTTATATTAAATATCAATTTACTTTTACATAAGAAAGAAAATATATTCATTTTCATGAAAAAATTAAGGAAATAATCGATTTAAGAAATATATTGATTAGTTCATAAGATTCATAACATATGGAAAAATATGAAGAACGTTATTTTATTTTTATTTTTTATATTTTATCAGGGAGCCCAAAATACTTGTTTTTTATAACTATCTACGAAACCGGTTATAATGACATCGTTAATACAACAAATCGGTTTTAACTACTAAAAATAAAAGTCTGAATCCCATATAAATTGTCTTTTACCAATTTTTTCGACCTAATATGACAGGTCCCCTCGATATCGTTATAACTGATTTCGACTGTATATAGAAATAATGTTTCTATTCAGTATTACGTAAAAGAAACTCCTGGTAGATATTTTTTATAATAGTAAATTAATTAACTATTACTACAAAAATAAGCATTCGTTTAATAGCCTCACTGTACAAAATAGCATGATTATTTTTACACATAAAATAAAGCTAAACAACGATTTATTAATATTTTATGGCTTACAAAATAAATAATAATAATAATAATATGAAACCTTTTATCGTTTATGTTTTCATAAAATTTTATCGTTCGATTGCATTACATTAATGAAAATAAATACAGATGGAATATATAATTCTACTTTACTGCTATATTTTATCTAACATTCGTGACATTTTCAAACAGAACTCCGTTGTTATGATTCGTTTCATTTTTTTAAATCAATGTGATATTGTTTGTAAAAACTTTTTTGCAGTACTTAAGAATTACCATTTTTATCAAAACATTTTTTTTACATTAAATACTTAATGCATTGAAAGGTAAACTAAGAACGAATTTGTGTTTTCTGGTATTTAAATTTATAACGACTACATTAGACGTAAAATATAACAGTCTATATTACTAATTTCAACTTATTTAAGGTTATATGTCTAGCATACTGTAAAAAAAGATTTAGTTTCGAAAAATTTTTTTTTAATTTATATTCAGAACACATGTACCTACATTTAATGGAATATTTTACTTTGTTAATTATTAAAAGTAAAAAAAAGTTTAATTTAATTTGAAAATTGAAAGAGACAGAACGGTATACAGGTTGTTCCAGACGACTATGTTTTACGCTCAAACTATTGGTGATAGAGTTTTAGGATAACAAATTTATTATATATCGACCCTAAAGAATTTCAAAACAATATTTTCAACCCCCTAAAACCGCCCCTTGGGAGGTAGTTTGAGGGGTACATGCCTGTAAGCAAAATCAAATGGAATGGTATATCAAAAAGTAAATATTTGTAAAGATCATAAAAAATAAGAAACTTTCGTAAAACAAAAGTTTTCATACTTTCAATTGTTTAAAAAAATATGGCGACTTGTTCTAAAATTTTAGGGTTTAACTAAAAGTGCTCTAATTTCGTTAAATATTAACGGAATTTTATTATTATTTTTTTTAATTTAGAAAGAAAAAATAATGAACTTTTTAAAGATGTATGATTATTTGATATTTCGATAGTTTAAAGTGTCATACGCAATATATCAAAAGTTCCAATAGGGATAACTCAAAATTTTCAAATACAATGGTAAATCAATTAGTACTTTATCTAAATTAACAAATATGTAGAAACTGTGTATGCACAAAAATATAAAATGGATAGAATCGTAAATTTTTTTTTATTTTTACGATTTTTTAATTATGTTCTAAAAACCAATTTACTTCAATGTGTATATCTGCTATAAAAATTACAAGTGTTGTCGCATAAATAACAAAAAAAAGAGTGCTGCATTCAGTACACATTAAAATAATTATCTTTCGGAGAGACCAACCACATCTGACGACTGTTCCAGACGCCTTTTTGTAAGTACGACGTTTTTTTACACAGAACTTTATATTTTTTTGTTCTTGCATCACATATGGGCACTATACATATAACTGTATACACGACCTCTTTTAAAATATGTTCTGTAGAAACTATTAGCACGCTGTGTCGTGTTGTACCCCCCCCCCCTCTTCCCATCCACGAGATTAATTCTTGTTATATTGGAAAACTGAATAACCTATTTATTTCAATGTTTTTCTTTTATTGTTTCTGTTTTTGACCGACAGAAAAATTGTCACTTGTATCGTATATGTATGTAATATTTTATATATATTTTTATTTTTATATGTCGTTGTGTAGGTACAATATTTAATTAATCTTTTGTATATTACTGTCTTCTATTCTATCGATTTGTATTTTTATTTTTGGACATTAAAATAAATGTGTTCACTTCACTAGTTTTAATAAATTGAACAAATTAACGTAAAGTGCAATTAAAAAACACATCTTAAAACTTCGAGTGCACGGAGAAAAATATTTAATAAAAATCACTCAGAAATAATACTATTTGACGTAGTAATTTTGAAATGGTCCAAAATATTGAAATTCTTGCTAGACCACGTGTTTGTTACTAAAGTTATAATATGAATTAGTAATTCTTACATGCACGATCAAAATCTATATTATTGGTATAGTTTAATTTGTTATATCAATAAAAAAATATAAGTACTAATAATATAATTAACTTTATACTCTTTTAAGGGGACACACCCAGTTAGAATTATTTTTAAATAAAAATTTTTTATTGCATTTTCTCAAGTAGAATATTTCAAAAGTATTCTCTAAAAATTTCAGACAAATCGGACCATTATTTATGGAGATATATAACTTTGAACGGAGCCGTCTCTAATGTATTCAAGTAGGCAGGTAGCGGCAACTATGCGCTTTTTCTCGAAACCATGTTTTCGAAGTCGGTTGAGAACGGCTTTGCCGATCGGTTTGAAATTTTTCTGACTTATTTTATACATAATTTTCCTCCGGATGGACGAAGGATTTTCATTTTGGACGGTTATTTTAATAGCCGAAAATACGAGTGAAATTTTAGTCAAATAAAGAAATTTGACTTTCAACATCCGCCATTTTGTGAAAATTCGAAATTTTTCAAATCCCTTCGTCTATCCGGAGCATTATGTCATTAACTAATGATCCCTTTTTTTTGTTTTTTTTTTTTTGATTTCTGATGATCCAGTGACGAACAGCAGTGATCACGGCAAAACACTTTTTTTTGACTCCTCCCAAATTTGCTGTATTCCACTTATTTTTTAATATTTTGCCATAAAAAAATTATAACATTTTCTGTAAATACATATCTTTCATAGGGAAAACATTTGTTTTAATGCGTGACCAAAAAAAAATCCAAAAAATAGCTTTTTTTGGAAGTCACAACTGGATCTGCTCCCTTAATTGAAATGAAATAATTTGTATAGCACTTTATTAACAAATAAATCGACTTTTGAGTAATTATTTGAATAAATAATGCAATTGATATTTACGAACATAACAAAAATTGCATATTATAAAAATTACAATGAAAATTGTAGAAGTTACATTTTAAATCGATAGTTTTTTTAGATACAAAATTGACAACTAAAACTGATATTAAAAAATCGACTATTATATTCCTCAGTGTGGTACGAGTACGACCAATTTTTAGTAATATTAAAATCAAATACATAATTTTTATTTAATCATACATTTTTACGGATTCATATTATCCCAGATACAGTCCTGCCCTTTTATATAATAATCCGTCATCTGCTCGTCAAAATGTTTCGCAAAATCAGAAAAACGTAATTACACATTAGCAATTTTCACACAAATGGAATACAAAATGTGAAAAAATAATTAAAAAAAAGGAGAGTAAAGTTGGTAGTACTGAAAGGGCATAATTGAATATATAACAAATAATTGATTCAATAGAAATTAGAATTCTTTTGATGTGTTACTTGTGTATGTGGGCCCCCAACATTCATTGTCCAAGCGCCGCGCTTTAATTAAATTATCCAATGGCTAACAAATTTTACAAATCAATTTGCACAAGTAGATTTGCACGTTCTTCAATTTCTCTATTGACATTATTATCAAAAAGTTCATTAATACATAGCTATAGGAATAAAACTCACTAAAAAAAATTGTATAATGGAAAAAAATCGTTAATGAATTTCGAAACAAAAAAAAACGGTATGGAGAACCATACATGACTTCCATGTTCTATAATATCTGTTACAGTAATTTTTAATATAAAACTCACCTTTGTATTATAAATATTAGTTTCTAATATTCTAATGTCAGTTGACATTTGAATTTAACTATTTCCATGCTAACATGAATTTATTAGTATTTAAAATTAAAATTTTGAGGGTGATTTTGAGGTTGACCCCTTCAGTGGCTATATTTCTGCACGTTTATGAAATAAGTGCCTCTTGGATTGGATTAAACTACAAGTGTATCAAGTCTTATCAAAATTGTGAGATAATACTCACTTTTTAGACGATAATTGGTACAAAATTTCGAATATTTACTAAGCGCCTAATCCGATTAGCACCAAAATCAATAGGTCTGGAGTACACACTGAAACAAACATTTTCCCCATAAAAGGGTTCGGTAGAAACCTTATTAATCTCAATTTGTCCGTCCATCTTTTATGGTTACAATAAAATATCTCGTAAACTTTATAATAAGCAAGTTAGAAACTACACCATGGCGCTCAAAATATATTTTTTAAGAAATATGAGGTGTCAAAGTCAAAATATAGGTGTTTTCATTAGTATTCGACCTGATTTTTTTAAATTTAAAATTACGTCTTTATCGGGTTCCAAACAAGCAATACCCCCCCCCCCCCCTCCCGACTCAAAAAACCTTTGGTAACAACGACAATATGTTTGTGGGAAGGTACTCATTTGAATTAATATCAAAACAGTTGAGAACTGCTGATATAAAATAATCTAATGAAGAATACATACTGTAGGTATCGGTACCTACACGAATTAATTACTTATATTATATTGTTCATTAAAAGACAATGAAGTAATAAAAGCTGATTTATAATTATATAGTAAATACATAAACAATTCATAATCTTACTGTATCATTTTAAGTATTAAAATTAGTTACAGAGATAAGAAAAATAATAAAAAAGTATAACATCCATAATGGTTTCATATTTCATATGAGAACAAGATAAGAAAATAAATATTATAAACTATGGAATATGAATCCACCTCAGTATGTATTGATAAAAATACAAAAACTAGGTAAATATACTAATTTAGGCCTTAATAAGGCTTATCAAGTAACCATATTTTAATGTTTTTTTGTTTTTCAAAAAGAATAGAATTTTAATAGAATTGTTTTATTGTATAAAAAATGTTTAACAAACCATATTATTTATTTAGGATGAATAAAAGTTGTTATATGCGCTATGGGGTTTTCTTATATGTTAACTGAAAATAAATCATTTATTATTTGGGCAAAATTTGAAAGCAAATAGATTTTTTCATGTTTTTCTTTAAACAGCTGTATTTTTGCGAAAACTAACAGATTTTGATGTATTTAAACGCATTTTGAAGCTGATACTTTCTATTTAATTTTGTAATAAAAAGTAGTAGAGAGAGATGCACAATATGGCAACTGGAAATGAAATGAAATCAATTTCCTATAACTATATAATATAGTTATAATATAATATATAAATAGATAGTGAATTGAAACAGTGTTTATCTGACTATTTTAACCCATTACTTTCCGACTTTTTATATCTTTGAATTTTTTGATCAAGTTCTCAATTCTTGTTGAAAATATGACCAAAATGATAAATTCAATACAAGACATAATAATTATCAATTGCAGACTAGATTATTATCATGAGAACCCAATGTCATATTTATAGGTCAGCACTTTTTTCAACGACAATAGTTCCTGGATTTATTTTTGAAATTATTGATTAATTATTATCTCACAAGTAATTTATATATAGTTTCGTCAATTTAAAAACGCTTTGCAAAGTAAAAAAAATGTAACTATAAATGTCGATTAGCTAGAATAATTACACGGTTACTTAAAAAGTGTTATAATTTGTTACTGAATGAACTCTAGAGTTCATATTAAAAAAATATTGTAAATAGAGAGACTTCAAAAAATATTAGTAATGTAAATCAAATTAACAACGCTAATATGTCAGAGGAAAATAATAAAAAAATATGATGTCCTATAAATATGATAGTGGGAAGTAATTGGTTAAATAACTGCTTATTATATTTTAATTTCATGCTATTGTAAGTTAATTTTTCAACAAGAAAAAAAATACGCTCAGAATTTCTCGATAATTTTATTCGATTAGGATCAATTTAACGTTTTTTTAAATGACCTTAATCCAATCCTGCTCGCTTCCCTTGTCCATACTATTTGTGAATAATATCATTAAGTATCAAATATATCAGGATGTACCGAAGATTGGGTTCAGCGGTTCGGATGGTTCATGTCGGGATACAAAATTTAATTTACTTTGGTGTATGAGAAATTGGCGGGAATTGGGTCATAAGAATGGGCCAAGTAATGAGGGAAAGCGGGCTCGTTTTATTGAAATGTATACACCGACAAGTATATGGTATAACATTATCATCAATGGTTAGGTAATGGTTTAGTAACTTGTGGTTTCAACTCATTCTCTCTCTCTGTCTTTCTATTTATATACTCTATGATATATGGCTTATTTATTTTAATAATGTAATTCGAGGTAATATTTTTAATATAGGGAGCTAAACTATTATTAGTATCAGTAAAATATATCCACACAGATTTCTTCTTCTATTTGTTTATTGTCAGCTGGATCGTCTACTTTTCTGACAGATTCACACAGATTTTTATTATAATATCGATAAATTGTTTACAAATAAAATGCTTGCAGAATGAAATTATAGGTTGTTTTTATATACTTTGGTATTAAGCGATTTCTGATAGTCAGCTATGCGCAAAGACAGCTGCTTAAATAATATTACAATACAAATAACATAATTTTATAGATTTTAGGATTTCTATTAATATCAAAAATTATATACTTATTATTTTTTAAAGGCAAATTATTTTAATAGGACATTATTTTTACTAGCTAAGAAACCAACCATATTATTGAAAATTTGACATAGAAAAATGCTTAATAAATTTATCTTGTTAATATAACAATATTTCCTCAATATAATAATAAATAAAAATCATATTGAGGATATTTTATTAATTTGAAAAATATATCTTCATTTTTATCTAAAAATCTTTTCATTTATCACATCAATAAATAATTTATTACACCAAATAATATTTATCAGTGTGAATATTTTTTACACCACCCAAATAGTGAAAGTGCAATTTTCGATATGGTAAATTCAGTGATGTCATTTATTAAATATTTAAAATATTTGTTTTCAATACGAAACAAAATTTTCACAGTGATAAGAACATTGTTAGTAATAATATACATTTATCAATAAGATAAACGTGTATACTTTCATATGGGTAAAAAATTATCATATTAATAAACAACCTCTATCGGAGCCAAATCGATCACGGATTTTTTTACATTGATCACATTTTTTTAACATATAGACAAATTATTTTTTTCTATAGTTTATGAAATATATTTTGCTTCGACTGAATTTAAATTAATAAGGTCGAATTATGACCTAATTCGATTATCATACAACTAAAACTAATAAAACGATAAAAGTTTCAATAAAATCGGGTCAGGTTCAGTGTCAAATAAACATTAACTGTATATTAGAATAAAAAGCTTATATGTTTCTTTAATTAACATACAAAATGTATGATACATATCAACTTACATAGCATCAATTTACTTTTGTTAATCGATATCTGATTTAAAAGAAATATTTTTACTAATGTACTGATAATTATATAGGAAGTATTAAAAATAAAGTTCAATAAATGTTTTCCCAAGTTTAAAGTTTGCGTGTTTTCTTGACGTTTTACTTCAAGAATTTGGTTTATTTTTAGACATGGGTATTAATTTATAAATCTGTTTGAAAAGGAAAAATTGTAGTGTAAGTACTACTAACAAAATGAATTTATCATGATTTTCCAGATTGGTTAAGTGGAAAAACTTTATTTAACAATTAGAATAATGAATGTGTTATTACATTACGTAGAATTTCATAGCAGGTACGATAGTTTATTATAAAAGTAATACATTCATATTTTTAGTAGATCGATAAAATAAATATAATAATACGTATTGCATACCTACAAAAATTATATAGTGAATAACAAAAAAAACCTAACTCAAAAGGCTCCATTATGTTGAGTTTTAAGTAGTTGCGTTAAACCAGTTGAAATTTTTTACAATAGAGTATTTGATAATTTTTTTGAATAAATTTTAAAATGTGCGTATGTATATAATGCATACTCCCTTAGTATCTTTTTCCAAAATAATACCGAAAAAACGCTGAAAATAATCTTATTCTATTCAAATGAAAAAATCCCCGCAAAAACACGCATGTCAAAGTCACGTGGTACACCCAAAAAAGAAATTAGTAAGTATTACAGTGCGGCATGTTGCAAAATCGCTTCGTACCATCAAATTGTAAAATTTACAAACTATTACTAATGAATCCGGCCAAGTGCTAGGAAAATGAGCTAAAATTACAATGTTTACAGTATCTACTGCTTATTTTATTTTGTATTTACTTGATTTACAAGACGAAGTTGTAATTTTTGCTTAAGTTCTTGTAAATTTTATAATTTGACGGTTCGAAGCGATTTTGCAATATGCCGCACTGTAATACTTACTAATTTCTTTTTTGGGTGTATGCGTGACGTAACTGTTTACTAAAATAAACTGAAATCAACTAATAGGGAACGAGTTTTATGGCGTTTTTAGTAAGTAACTATGTCATATCAGTGACAGTTCTGCTAGATGAGTTTACGATCACGTGATAAACAGGTTAAATATTATATTTTAAAAGTAGGTTTATTATTAAAATACTGACTTATTTCAAGTAAAAACAAATTATAGTAATATATACTACACTATTTAGAACATTTTAGTCTTTATTATTGATATTGTCAAATACCCTATTGTTTAAATACTCATAATGAATGAAAACTGAAATTTAAAATTTTTTGACCAACTCATTTTTAAGAAAATAAATTTTAAAGTTCAGTTATAAAGTTATAATACATGGCGATGAAAATAGATTGTTAAAAGATAGAAAAATGATTAAAAAAAAAAAAAAAATAAAACAGTTCGATTTGAAAATTAAGTAATTGTAAAGTATACATTTATGTAATTATTTAAACAAAAATTCGAAAAAAGTTTTGTCAACAGTGAACTTGAGACAAGCAAATGTCACGAAAATTAAGGTTTTCACGGAAAATGTTTGGTCAAAAATTTCATGTTAAGAGTGGGAAAATTGATGTACTGCGTCTTAACCTACCCTCTTTCAAAAGTAACTCGCCAACCACCCTTAAGAAATTAACCCTAGAATTATCAAAAATTACAAATTTCTTTATGATAACAAATAGAACTATTTTTCCTTTTTTTCGTTTTACTGTTCGATTTTTAACAATATTTAATTTAAAATTTTGAAAATGGGTGCGATATTAAATTCATTACATGCATAGTTATTGAAATAATATTAGATCAATTTTGTTAAAATTATATTTCCAATTTATTGTTATATATTTAATTAACATTATTAACATAATAAATTAAAATAGCTAATTTTCTAAACATCAATTATCTAAAATTAGGAAATAATTCATATTAAATTGTTATTTATAGATATAAATAATATGCATACATATATTTTGAATAATATATATAATTAAAATATATAATTATTATAATTTATAAATTTGCACATGTTACTTTATCGTAATATTAATTTAAAATATTGGATATTCAATACAAATATAGAAGCTTTTTGTATTGTATATATTACAAATAGTATTTGTGGTAAAGTGAACATTTCTATAGATTGTTGATTAATGTAAATTTCCTCATATATGTGTAAAATGTCGATTCAATGGAATATTGTGATGCACAGCTGTTGTATTGCTATTTTAAATTATTACATTTTTGAATAGATTTTTATCTGTATTAATAAAAGTCTATTAGTATACGTCGATACACAATTTGTTTCGTTGTGATTATAAATAGTGGTATTTGTGCATTCAAAATTGCAGTTTTTTTCGTTTATATGATTTTTGTTTTGTGATCAATGTTTAAAAAATATTAAATAGATATATTGTTGAAAACAGCACTTTTTTCTGATTCAATTATTATTTATTTAAGTACCTATTATATTAATTATAAATTATTATCGTTTTTATGAAACGTTTCAAAATCAGTCAAATGCAATAAATATATAAATAAAATTATATAAAAAAATACTTTTTAAAAACAAGCTTTAATTAAAAATGCACTAAAAAGTGAAAAATAAATTTTCAGCCATCACAAAAAATTCAGGTTTTTATGACTAAAACCAATAAAAGCGCGAGGCGCTCATGAAGGTAGGTAAATGTTTAGTTTTTAATTAATTATTTCATTATAGTAAAGTATTATTATAGTTTATCAAATATTCTACTGTATTTATTTGATTTAATGTGCAAATTTTCTACTATTATCTTATATCAATTTATATTTAATTTCTTATTCTGCATAAGGGGGGGGGGGGGTCTTGTAAACCGTTACGATGCGTTACAGGGGCGGGAGGGGGGGGGGGTTGAACTACGTGTTACGTAACAGTTTTTAGGTAAAAACTAGGGGGAGGGGGGTACAGAAAAACGTTACGGCGCGTTACATGGGGGGAGGGGGGGGGGTCAAAAATCTCCAAAAATTGCGTTACGTAATACTTGAACGCTCCCATAGCCTGGTTAGCGCCTGGTCAGCGATGGCGCGGGAATTGACGTCACCACGAAGAGATATTCAAATGTCATAAATGTACAATTGAATATAAATTACAAAAAAATACTTTATTTATTCTTGTTTTCGTATTTTTGATATTTTATCTACACATACCATCAAAGAAGTATAAATTCGAAATTGCAAAATCATTAAAAGCTGTCAGAATCACAGAACGTATTGCCAACTTAAGAATAGTAAATATGACGTTTTCCGAGAAGAACAAATTGTCTGAAACAGCTTCTTTATGATTTTACAATGTCGAATTTGTACTTCTTTGATAATATGTGTTGATAAAATATCAAAAATACTAAAACAAGAATAAATAAAGTAATTTTTTGTAATTTATATTCAAATATATACATTTATGACATTTGAATATCTCTTCGTGGTGACGTCAATTCCCGCGCCATCGCTGATTGGTCAAGGCGCTAACCAGGCTACCTTGTCTTTATATACCTTGGCCTGAACATAAAAAATATCCTTTTTTTTAAGTCAGTTAATAAAATAATTTACCCGATGACAATTTTTGTTGAAACTTAGAAGTAGTTTTATATAATAAGTTTTAAATTAGACCAAACACATGATTCAGTTTAGTTCTTTTTGAGAAAATATATCTAAAAGTTTTTAAGATCATATTTTTATTTAAAGTTTACAAAAGTCGGAAAATTCATATTTGTAACACGTGTTTATCTTGCCAAGATAATCAAAGTTTAAAGTTTTAACTAAAAACATATAATGATGTGCCAAATTTAGTTTTGTAGTCACTAAAAAATTGGCAAAACTTTTATACAAAATTACAAAACTTTTAATAAATTCCATAAAGATCTAGTTAAGAAATGTATTATAAATAATATCTCCACTTTATAAATTACATACTAAGTGATTTCCGTCTTCTTTTTAAATTTATTTATCTTTACAATTTTTTTAAAGTATAACTTTTCACGTTTCGAAAATTTATATTCAATTGAAATCAAATTAAATTTTATTTTCCAATATCAAGCAGTTTATCAGTCTTTTTGTTACTGCATTGTCTTAGCTCATTACCCACAATATCAAAAAGAAAAGAAAGAATACAAAATCAATGATTGAAAAAATTATATTTAATACGTCGCAACTAAAAAAATTATTACCAAGATCTGAATAAATGATTCTGGCTTGTTGAAAGTTGAAACCGTATTCGTTAACCCAATTGTTCAATTAACCTATTAACGTCCAAAAAGAAAACTAAAACATGCAAAATATATTTTTAATGAAATTCAATATATTTAACTAAATATAAAACACACACTTTTTTAATATTTAGAAAAAAAAATAACAGTGTATACTGAAGCGAGTAAATTGGGCAGATATGAAGTCTATTTTGTGTGAGACTGCTTTTCTGATATCATTTTTATTTAGATTTTCATTTAAAAGTCATGTTATATGTATATTTAAGTTATTGCATATGATTTTACCCAAAATTTGAAATCGCATGCTCTAGTTGGGTAAAATATATTAGCATACCATGTACCTCTTTTCATAGAAAAATTATTGAGAACGATTAAAACACGTTTAAACACTTATGAAACTAATAACGTTTCATATTTTGTTTGTTGCACTTCTACCAACTGATTTTTAAGGAAATTTTGTGAATTAATATTCATAGACAGCAGCACTAATTATAAAATGAGGTGTACATAAATGTGTACGGCGGGTGTTAATGAGTTAATTCAAGTTTCGAGTTATCCTAACCATAAAATGCCAAAAAAAACGATTTTGGATATATTTATTTATTAATAAACTAGCTGCACCCGCAACTTCGATTTCGTCATATCATGTATATGGTTTGCGTGGAATTTAGGTTAGGTAGTAACTGCAACCCATAGAGAAGAAGAAAAAGAAGATGTTGGGTAGGTAAAGCAGATTTCTTTTATAGTCGACAAAATAGGTCACTCCTACAAATGTCATCTATACCAATATTTTTGGGGTACAATTTTTAGGGTAGAAATAAGCCTATGTCTTTCGTCAGGATGCAAGCTATCTCCCTGTCAAATTTCATCAAGATCGATTCAGCAGTTCAGTCGTAAAAAGGTAACAGACAGACAGAGAGTATGGATTATCAAATATACATTTTTTACAATTTTTAAAATGAACTTTTCACTATAAGATTTTTTTATCGAGATACACACAAAAAAAACTATATTGGACCAAGAAAATCTTGTTTTGTATATAACGAAAACAATATTTTCTTAATATAAGAAAAGTACTCTTAATCCAACTACATTATTTCTTCGTCCAAGAATAAGAATACTATAGTTGGTTTAGATAAAATATTTCTTATCTTAAGAAAATATTGTTTTCGTTATATACAAAACAAGGTTTACTTGGCTCAAGTAAACCTTTCTACCTGTGTACACTAGTTAAAATAAAATATATTTTTTAAAGTGTAACCCTTAATAATTTTGTAAACTTAAAAGATGAATCGAGTACGTAAATACAAATTAAGGAATTTAATTATTTTAGAATCACAGAATCATTTCAATTATCTTTTAAACTCTTGACGCATTCAATATTTGTAAAGAGACCGCTTATTAAATTTGAAAACAAATCATTTTAAGCCGACAACAAAGCTGGAGCATCAAGTTGTATAAATATCCCTTTTATTAATGAAAAACCATGTAAAAGTTTAATTGTGAAATAAATATTTCTCTAGGGTAAAATTCAGCAAGCATTACTCAAACTAAAAAAGAGAGTTAGAGAAAGAGGGGGATAATAAACGTATATGTATATTTATTTAGGAACATTGTTGACAAAAACTGCGAAAACTTTTTGTAATAATTACATTGTTGCAGTATTCAACATTATCGCTGAACCGGGGAAAATAAATATTTAACATATACATTCTGCTGCCTTCACTAATTAAGCGTTTTAGCTCGGCTTTCCACTAAATAAACTACAAATGAGCTGGATGATATCAGGAATGTCTTGAAAAGACTTTCAAAACTCGATTCGGTCGCCGGCAAAACCGGTTTGTACGAAATAAGATATTAAGAATAATAGCACTGAATTCTAGGGACTCATTTTGTTTCCAGACTGATCATTTTATAGCAATTTATAATTTTACTTAATTACATACATTTCAAAAATAATTTAAAGTGGTTCATTTTAAGAGATGTTTCATTAATAATTACTAAATAAAGTGCACCCAATTTTCTTTTTACACGGTCTAGAAAAAAAAATGATTCCGTTTTTATACGATTTCATTCGATTTAGCACGATTAAAAAAGCTATTTGATTTAAATTTTAAAGAAAAATATTTTTACTAACCGTAATCTTCTAGGATTTTTTTATCTGTTATTTATAAAATATGTAGTTAGGGAATTCCCCTTTCTAATTTATTTTCATAGCAGCTTAAGTATATATTTTAGTATTGTACGAGTTTTTAGTTTCTAAACTAGGATAATTTTATATTTATGTTACTTTTACTTTAAGAATTGAATTGCCTTTTATTTTTATGAAATAAACTGTGCGTGAATGTACATAAAAATTTATTTATAGTTTTTTTTTTTTTTTTTGTATGAATCAATTCATTTTACCTATTTTTTACAGAGTTGAAGGATATGGAACTAATCCCCTTTTTTCTATGTACTTCATGTATTTTTTTACACGGTTTTTTCTGGAACGTATCCATCGTGTAAAAACAGAATTAGGTGTATTTATATAGGTAGTTAAAGAGGTTGACATTATATGTTGACATATAATCTTGCAACCGGGCGCGTCAGCAGCACGTTTAACTCGTAAAAAAATCTATACATCGTGAAAGTATTGAAATTCGGTATAAGAGTTAGGAATATTATTATTATTAAAAAAAATATTCAGTCCGAATTTTACCTTAACAAATGCCGTTAGCAGCCGTTACACCACCCCCGCGCCAAACGCTAACGAAACTAGCTTATATCAAAAAATCAGCTTTTAGAAAGTAGTTGCAAATTTTGGCGCTCACCTTCCCGACTATGTGTAGAAATTTTTTTTTTAAATCTATATAATTTTTTTTTGATATAATTAGCCTATGTCCTTCCTCAGCATGTAAGGTATTTCCTTACCAAATTACATCAAGATCGGTTCAATGGTTAAGCCGTGAAAATGGTAACAAACAGATAGTTTTTAAAAACTGCTTTTTAGCTAAATTTGTAATATTCAAAAACAGTTTTTTTCTAAAATTGTACACGGAGAGAATATTCTTTTAAAAATTAACAGAAAATGCTGTGAACCTGAGGACATAATCAACTTCTGAAAAAAATTAACAGAAAAGTCGGCAGAATAATAAAGTAAATGAAAAATTACAATGACATACTGGTAAATTTTAACATAGTACCTATTAAAATTTATTTACTCTGAAAAAGTAATATACGCTATTCTTTAATTTAATTTCTTGCAAATAAAAATTTCACGTACATATATTAATTTTCATATCTGGCTTATCGCGGTCATAGAAACTGCTATACAGTATATTGAATTGTAGTAGACGTTCTTTTAAATTTTACCATGTCGGGTGTTAAAAATTTCTAGGATCAATTTCATCCTCCCGTTAACATGTTTTTCATGTTAAAAATTAACATAAAATTTTTTCAGTGTAGCTGATTGTATTTAAAAATTTAATTAAACAGTAGCAGCTTGTGTTGCGAAGTTAGAGCAATGAACAATTAATTCAAATCATGAAAAAGTTAAATAAAACATATGTAAACAATAAACACAATGTGTTCTTAACCGAGTACGTGTCCTGAAACTTTGGTTCGTTAGTGTCACAAGGTACATGACATTATCACGTTAGCTAATCTAGCGTTACAACTTGTATACACACAAAATATACACAAAATACACACACACAGAGGAAGAACAAATAAACTGAAACTATTTCTGTCCGTCAAAACTGACCAAGATCAACAACTACGACCGGTCAAGTTGTTGTAATTCATTGTCGGTGAAAGCTCAGTTTCTAAATCAATCACTAGATGGCATTGCCCTCCCTTTCGCCAAACTCTAATGGTGCGAAGTTTCCAAGAAAATTAACATGGACGAAAGATTAATGTTCTTACGGAAAATTGTAAACGTCACTTTTTAATGCAATAATTTGTTTGTTGTAAACTTATATAAAATATCGGTATGGAGAACCATATATGACTTCCATGTTCTATAATATCTTTTAGAATAATTTTTAATATAAAACTCACCTTTTGTATTATAAATATTAGTTTTCTAATATTCTAATGTCAGTTGTAGAATACACATTTTTGTAAAATAATAATTATCTGACATTTGAATTTAACTGTGCTTGTTTCCATGACAACATGAATTTATTAGTATTTAAGGTAGTTGGTCCATCATAATGTGATCACATTAGGCCATGAGTACATATTTATAATTTAGAGAAATGATCATGGCAACGCTGTACATTATCTACTATTAACTACTTGTCAAATGATTATATTTTATCATCTAAACTACCACAGAATATATTAATAATTAATGAAACGTTGTTGCCACATTGTCAACAATACTGTAATTTATGTGATGGTTTGGTAGTTAAATCTGGTTAAATCTTAATAACGGGATGGTCAATAATTCCAATTTTTTGTATACTGTTTTCTTTCATATAAATATACAACATGTCAGTTTTTTATGAAAAACTGACGCTACGTTTAAATTTTATCTAATAAAACGTTACGTTAGTGTACGGTTAGTCCATATAAGCTGTGTTAAAAATATAAACTTTGAGATCGTTTTTCATGACTTTGAGATGGTCAACTTTAATAAAAATGGGCTATTTTTCAGATATTAATCTAGGGAATATTCCTGTGCAATTTAAACAAAATCTGACGAAAACATGTTTACGGACCAACTACCTTAAAATTAAAATTTTGAGGGTGATTTTCACCCCATCAGTGGCTATCTAAGCACATTTATGAAATAAGTACCCCTTAGATTGGATTGAACTACAAATGTACCATGTCTTATCAAAATTGGTGAGATAATACTCACTTTTCAGACGATAATAGGTACAAATTTTCGAATATTTCCGAAACCTCTAATCCGATTAGCACCAAAATCAATAGGTCTGGAGTACTCACTGAGACAAACATTTTCCCCAAAAATAATTCAAATCGGTGCAGATTTACATTAGTTATCATGAACGGAAGAAAATTCTACATCTAGACACACACACATGCACACACACGCACAGCCGCCATGCGGAAATCAACTTTTCTTTACGTTTTGAAGTTAGTACAATCAGAATCTGCTTTTTTCGGACATGATTTTTTAACAGTATTACAATACTTCCATTTCTTCGAACATGGAAGTAAAATCAAATTATTTAAAAACTAATTGTGAAATTTGTATTTTTATTTCCATGTTCGAAGAAATGGAAGTATTGTAATACCGTCGAAAAATCGTGTCCGAGATAAGAGCAGATTCTGATTGTACTACCTTCAAAACGTAAAGAAAAGTTAATTTTCGCATGGCGGCTGTAGAATTTTCTTCCGATCACAATAACTACTGTAAATATGCATTTGTCTCAGTGAGTACTCCAGACCAATTGATTTTGGTGCTAATCGGATTAGGGGGTTTTGGAAATATCCGAAATTTTGTACCTATTATCATTTAAAAAGTGAGTACTATCTCACCAATTTTGATAAGACTTGGTACACTTGTAGTTCAATCCAATCTAAGGGGCACTTATTTCATAAACGTGCCGAAATAGCCACACTGAGGTGAAAACCACCCTCAAAATTGTAATTTTAATGACTAATAAAATCATAAATGTGAATTTTATATAAAAAATTAATGTAAAAGATACTATAGAACATGGAAATCATGTATGGTTCTCCATATCATTTTTTTTAATTTATTTAATCGATTGGATGCAAAGTAGCATATGTCCTTCTTCAGGATGCAAGCTATCTCCTTTCAAAATTTCATCAAGATCAGTTCAGCGGTTTAGCCGTAAAAAGATAACAAACGATACTTACGTATACTCAGGAATAAAATAAAGTTTTTCGAATATAACCCAAATACCTCCACGGATTAATTAGTTTCTGTATAGGGGCGCTTTAGCTTTTTATAGCAATTAATAATTTACTTTAAGTTGTTTGTCCATCTACAAAAAATAGCATCAGCTGGTATACATAAGTTAATACATGATAAAATATTAAGTTCCGGTTAGAATCTCAATTAAAACATTTCCTAAACATGATTTACTGTAACCCCAACATTGTTTTTTTTCCCACAATGTTAATTTAAAAATTAATAATTCAAATAACGTTAACGAAAGTGCGTGAATTTTAATTTATTACAAAACTGATTAATTTTTCTGGAAGTTTCTTTTACAATAAAACAACAAATAGAAGATGAAAAAATAAGAAGTAACATCGTGGTTTTGCGGTAGGTATCTTAATTTTCTTGTGGTTTTCTTTCAGTATAATTTACTGGAATTGAAAATTGTAAGAGGTTTCAAAATCAACATGAAAAATATAGAATACATTCATTTCACCCATTCTCCTCGCCCACCCACTTTTCAAACATCATAGCGCTCTGTGTGTATACAGTATTTCGATACTTGAATAACTGTTTCCGTAAAAATGATTGAAGGGGATTCATATTTATGTAACAAATAATCAAGTTCAGAGACGGACTATTTTGTTTGTTTTTGGTAATTAAACATGATCCAATAATACAAGGTCTGTTCGACAATAGGCATGATGCAAGTAAGAAAGTATCATTGAAATTATGATTTTAAATAATGAAATATAGGTTATAAAGATTCTAAAAAATGTATTTATTTTTATATTAAAAGCGAGATTAATATAATTTTTGCTAAAATAAAAATGAAAAATACAGCAATCCACCATGTTAAATGAAACACCAATCACAGAGAATGACGTCACGCATCAGTAAACGTCAAAGTGATTGACTTTTATTTTAGACAAATATCAATTCTTCTTACAAGATTATTAGGTACATATCTTATTTGAGAACAAAACAATTAAATTATTGTCTAACTGAATGTTTGATTATTATTGACAAGGACTGTGACGTCACAACTCTAAAATGTAACCTGCGAGCGTTTTGGCGTCAAATTCAAAATTAGTTTTAAAAGAGTCAATTTTTGCGTTTGAACCTTTATTTTCTGCAGAAATAAGTATATTTTTGGGAATAGGTGACACGTAAGATCATCATAGAATAGTTTTATTTTAAATAAGTCATCATGCCTTTTCATTTGTTTTATACTGTGGCGTCATCGTCAAGATATTTTTCTAATAAGGAATTTGTAAATATATAAACGACCAATACAGTTTTTGAAAAAAAAAATTATTTGATTTAATTATCAATCAATTATTTTGAAGCAAAACATACATCAATTTTCTTGATGTAATACGTCATCGAAAAGAAATTTATATAAAATGGCGACTAAAAAAATATCCTCAGCAGACCTTGTATGTAATTAATTAGAAAATTAAATAAATAATTACTTACAAACTGGAAAATTCAATGTAAGACGCTTACCTGTAAAGAAGAAAAATTTATTAGTCAATAAAATAATGTAATATTAATGAAATTATTATTAATTGAGCATGTACTGATGAAACAAAAATATATCACATTTTGAAAGGTTATATCTATAAGTTATAAATTATAAATAAAAGTTAACCCTCTATCTCACAACCTTCAAACACAGAAGCATTAAAAAAAAATTATTTTGACAATATCTTTGCTCACAGATAGTGAATTAATTCAGAATTTTGAATGAAGCTTCCATCAACCTTTTCTTTTAGTTATTTACAAAATATTTGGGGTGGTCTTCATTAAAAAAGGTGAACCTTATATCGTACTCCCGCAAAAAAATGTCACAACTAAAAAAATCTCATATTTGAGATAAATATTTAAAATGATTCTAAATTACTATATATTTCTACTAAAAAATTGTCATTAATGTACTTCGTGTACCCACCGTCAAAACTAGCATATTCTAAAAAAATGTAACATTTTTTATTTATTTTTATAATACTTAATCACTAAGCGTTTTAATAGTTACTATTTTTCAAACATCACAGGAATACTGAAATATTTAAATTAAATATTGTGTATCAGTCCTTTTCCTATACTGCCTTATTAACAATTACGATTTATCTAAATTGTTATAATTTCATTTTTTCCTATTTCCTTAAAACTATATTTTTTGAGTTACAACACTTTTTTGCGAAGGTGCGATATCGAGAAATACGAAGGCGTATAAAAATGTTTTTTTTTTAATATATTTTTACATCGATATTGATGAAATGAACTGAATCCGGCCCTGTATGCTCTTGTTAAAATTACTGTTTGATTGACAGGTTTGAAACTCATACTGCGTCCTGATTTATTGTTATTATTTTTTATTTGACTTTATTCAGGATTAAGCCTCATTTTATTTCAGATTTAATGCCACGGATACGTATTGGAGCCATAAAAAACGATTCATCAAATGTACCAGATATAAAATTAATATCACGATCTAAGCTGGGCTTGTTTTTTGTATGATTTGATTTTCAATTTTTTATTTTTGGTTACATTCAAACATATTTTATGTAAAAAAATGTTTCAAATAGTACGATATCTTTTTCAAATGTTAATGTAGTTGAACAGTAAACATGTTTTCGTCAGATTTTGTTTAAATTGCACAAGAATATTCCCTAGATTAATATCTGAAAAATAGCCCATTTTTATTAAAATTGACCATCTCAAAGTAATGAAAAACGATCTCAAAGTTTATATTTTTAACACAGCTTATATGGACTAACCGTACACTAACGTAACGTTTTATTAGATAAAATTTAAACGTAGCGTCAGTTTTTCATAAAAAACTGACGTTGTATATTTATATGAAAGAAAACAGTATACAAAAAATTGGAATTATTGACCATCCCGTTATTAAGATTTAACCAGATTTAACTACCAAACCATCACATAAATTACAGTATTGTTGACAATGTGGCAACAACGTATTCATTTGATTATAGTAAAAAATACACGAAATAATGAAATAATTTTTTACAAAATATGATAAGTGGATTTTAGGGAATTATAATCGATTTCATTAATTAATTTTTAATATATTCTGTGGTAGCTTAGATGATAAAATATAATCATTTGACAAGTAGTTAATAGTAGATAATCTACAGAGTTGCCATGATCATTTCTTTAAATTAAAAATATGTACTCATGGCCTAATGTGATCACATTATGATGGACCAACTACCTTAAGTAAATTGATTTTTGTTTTATTATATTTAATTTATTATAGATGAATAGTTAGTTCCCTTCGTATTTTTTTTCGTTATTAATGCGTTCTGTTTCTATTTCATGAGAAAAATAAAAAAGTAAGTATAGTAGGTAACTAACTATATATATTTAACTGTTAATTTTTTTATTGTAACAGTTTTGCAGAATTCTTTAGAAATGATTTATAATCATTAAAATAATGATTCAAAGTAATTGTGTATCAAGAAACCTTTCTTCATTTCTTTACTTTCTATTAATTACTCAGAGATATTATATGTATTGTGAATAAAAATGAAATGCTTTTACCTTCCACTGAACAGAAAAACTTGATTATATTATGAATACTAGAAAATTCATGAATATATTAATTTTCAGCTAAAACAATTCTGAACAAATTTCGGTACCACCTTAGTTAAAGTCGGGCGTGTGAATAATTTTTGCTCACAATCACTCACGAATTGTATGTTTTATTCACGCCCGGTCATGCTCGTGACAAATTTTAATATATTATGTCATACATTAAATTTTGAAATGTATTTCAAATGATATTTCTACGAAAATTATAACACTGAACCATAAAATATTATTAAAAAATGTGTTTTTAATTACGTTAAAAGTATGTTTATTGTATAGAAAATGACGTGAAAAGTGGAAATTTTCAAACCGCAGATATGTATCTCATAAGGTTATCGAGATATAGACTCTAAAATTTTTGTTTTTATTTCAAATTTTGGAGAAAAATGGCTGTAACTTTTGAAAGTGTGGTCGGATTTGATTTTTGTTGATATTTGAAATCAGCGTGCCAAAATCTATAGACATGTATACAAAATTTTAATTTCGAAAAAAAATTTTTTTCTGAAAATCTAAAATTTTCCTTAAAAAAATGTCGATTTAAGACAAATTTTTTTATCGAAATTTGAAGTATTATACATTTCATCAGATAGTTTTTGACACGCTGATTCCAAATCCGTTAGCAAAAATCAAATCCGACCACACGTTCAAAAGTTACAGCCATTTTTCTAAAAAAAAAATTGAAAAAAATCAAACTTTGAGAGGCCATGTCTCGAGAACAGTTTGAGATACAGACCTGCGGTTTGAAAATTTAAACTTTCCACGTCATTTTCTATATAAAAAACACTTTTAGCGAAATCTAAAATTCAAAATTTTTGGGTAAAATTTCATGCATCAAACATGAAATAGTGTGAAAGAAATATTCTAATAAAAATATCTGTAGTTTATTTTTTCAAGGAATATTATATTTTTAACAATATTATTTCAATGAACGACTGATTTATTCAATTATAATTTGAATATATGAAATTTATGGTGACCGGAAAGAAGCCCACAGGAAAAAAGCCCATAGGAAAAATACCCACAGGAAAAAAGCCCACAGGAAAAATACCCACAGAAAAAAGCCCACACGGAAAAATGCTCACGCGGAAAAATGCTCACACGGAAAAATGCTCACACGGAAAAATGCTCACACGGAAAAAAGCCCACACGGAAAAATGCTCACACGGAAAAATGCTCACACGGAAAAAAGCTCACACGGAAAAAAGCCCACACGGAAAAATGCTCACACGGAAAAATGCTCACATTAATAAATAAATAGGATACAGATGTACTAATTCAAGACGGCACATTATTGTTATCAGGGCCGGCCGAACGGCCAGGCGACCCAGGCGACAGCCTGGGGCGCCAATTTCGTGGAGGCGCCAATTGTCATGAACTGATTTTCTATGTTCTGTTCTAGGGCTCCAAATTTAAGCTTTACATATTTTTTTAATACTAATTTTGATTTTTTCTGCAAAATAATTAATTTTACTTAATAAAATGCTTAATATCAAAAATAGTTTACGAAATTTCCAATGTTTATGTGTGACGTTTCTGAACACACTGGATTAATAGTAAGTGTCAAATAAAAACTGCATTATCGACATGCACAGTGACGGCTTTAGGGGGGTTAGGGCGATCGCTCGGGGCGCCAGGCCGAGAGGGGCGGCGAAAGTTTGAAATCCAATAATATTCTTCTTCAGCAATTAAAAGTGTGTAATCGCAAGGGAGCGTAAAATTTATAAAAACGGAGTTAATGCCGCCAATAGATATACCTACTAGTTAAAAAAATATAGTTTGAACGACCGCGCCGCAAAAAATATGCGAATTAAATTCCCTTTTTTGTAATTATCTTTACTGTTATAATATATATTATGTATGAATCATTCCACCATTTATATTTTTTTTTCAGTGATAATACATACATACATATGCAGACAACATTGATTACTCAACTCTACATTTTTTAATCATTAATTTTAATAAATATTTTTTTTTTCAAATTATCACTGACTTTTTTTTCGCCGTTCGCCATTTTTGTGTGTGTGTGTGGGGGGGGGGGGGCGTCAAAAAAAATCTCGCCTGGGGTGCCAGAATCGCAAAGGCCGGCTCTGATTGTTATTTATTTGTATTGTATGTCATTTTTTATGATTTCATATATGCCAAACTTCTGTACTGTCACAACTTTATTTATTCTTATTTTAGATATGTATATATATGTTACTGTAAAAGCCCGAACTGAGGTAAAACCTAGGTTTTACCAAGAGACACGGTAAATGTTGAAAAATAGAGTAGGTATCAAAAATATGTTAAAAAAAATATATAGAAAATCACAAATATTTAATTTTGCTAACAAAATATTCGGGCGAATGGGGATTAATCTAGTATAAAATACGGGGATTCAATCTCCGCCTTGGTTAGGGCAATCTATTGTGGCGAAAGGGGATTAATCTAGTATAAAATACCGGGATTCAATCTCCGCCTTGGTTAGGGCAATCTATTGTGGCGAAAGGGGATTAATCTAGTATAAGAAACGGGGATTCAATCTCCACCTTGGTTAGGGCAATCTATTGGGGCGAAAGGGGATTAATCTAGTATAAAATACGAAAATTCAATCTCCGCCTTTGTTAATTATAAACAAACCGGAGATTGAATCCTTTCTGGGAAATTATTAAATAAATATATTTTTAGATTGAATATTTGATTGATAATGTAACAAGCTGAACAGGTATTTATATTGTAAATATATAAGGTCAATACAGTAGCTAACATACATGAAATATGTTAAACATCTGTATCCTATTTATTTCTTAATGTGAGCATTTTTCCGTGTGAGCATTTTTCCGTGTGGGCTTTTTTCCGTGTGAGCTTTTTTCCGTGTGAGCATTTTTCCGTGTGAGCATTTTTCTGTGTGAGCATTTTTCCATGTGGGCTTTTTTCCGTGTGAGCTTTTTTCCGTGTGAGCATTTTTCCGTGTGAGCATTTTTCCGTGTGGGCTTTTTTTTGTGGGTATTATTCCTGTGGGCTTTTTTCCTGTGGGTATTTTTCCTATGAGCTTTTTTCCTGTGGGCTTCTTTCCTAGAACCGAAATTTATATGCATTTTATAATCGAATTTGATATAAATTAAGTAAGGTACTGGCATCAGTCAAGAACAATACCCAAGTGTTGAACATTTTAAAATGAAATATACTGAATTAGAAATATTTGTTGATATTTTATTACTGCCATTACTGGATATTAATCTATATACATTTAACTGTCTTACAGCGTGATTTGATAATAATTGATTATTTTGTTTAAAAACTGTGAACAAAATTACATAAAAATAACTCATCAATCCCAAAAATCAATATACTTTGCTCTTAAAGCGTACAAGACTGGCCCCAGTACCTCATAACCAGATTATACGTGGGATTATACACATGTCAATTCGTATGAAACATTAAAAACGTGAATGAAAAATGATTTCCCATACGTCGTGGCATTTTCATTCTTACCACTGCTCTTGAATTATGAATAATAAAAAAGACAACTACAAATGCCACTATAAAGACGGATTATATTAAATATTGATGCTTGCCATTTTTATAAGCCTTCGCACATTACTCTTTCCTATATAAAATGTTCACCATTTAACTACACCGCGAAACTTCAGCATGTCTTTCTTCACTTTGAGCAATCTGACATAATGTATGTTTTTAAAGATAGTGGTTACATTCAGGGCTGTCGCACAGTGGGTTAAAATTAGAGATGCCACGAATATTCGGCTACTATTCGGTATTCGGCCTATTCGGCTACTTTTTTTACTATTCGGTATTCGGCCGAATAGTTTTCAATATTCGGCCGAATACCGAATACCAAATCGTGAAAAAAGCACATAATAAATATTACTCAAAAATTTTTTTTACAAGTTATGATGAATGAAAAAATTTTTTTTTGCATTTGTTGTTACACAGATCTTGCTGTTACACAACAAACAATCTGCCAGTTTATTGTCTTCACTACAAATTTTATTATATTCCCGAAATAGGTGATTTTTTATTAAATGGTGCCATTTCGTAAAGCTTTTCACGAACAAACAGTGATATTTTTAAAGATATACAGTGTATATTAAGGTGACCATCTGTCCTATTTTGAAGAGGACAGTCCTCTATTTGGCCAACTGTCCTCTCTAGAAAACGTGTCTTCTTTTTGTCCTCTTTTTTAAGTTTTCGAAACTTTTTTCCTCTTTTTTTGTTATTTGGTAAAATAAATGTTATTTATAAAATTACAAAAAATAAATATTTAATTTTCCCAAAAATAATAGTAATTATTGAAATTAATCATTATTGACTTAAAATTTTCGTCAATAATGATTATTAATGTGACACGACCTACTCGCAAATGAAACAAACACGCCCACGAAATGCACTAAGTGTCACCGAATATTCGGCGCTTCGGCCGAGAGCCTAGCCGAATATTCGGTATTCAGTATTCGGCCAAATCACTATTCGTGGCATCTCTAGTTAAAATCATACATTTTTGCGCGAAATTTCGCTTCAAGCCAATTTTTAACCAATTTTAATGTTATAACTCGCATTTGAAATATAAGTAGTTGTAGTTTCTAAAAATTACACCAATAATAGTCAATTCACCCTTTTAATTACCCTTTCATCCCCCTAAATCGCGCAAAAATGTATGATTTTAACCCACTGTGTGTCGTGTCGTTACAAAAACCTACGACTCCGATTTCTTTATTTTTCTAATGTTCGACTCCGACTCATTACAGTACAATTTTTTTTTTAAATACTGTTTTCGGGCAAATTTTTTTTGAGTGAATTCCAGTAATTTTGGTTTCAGCCAGAATTGAAAATTTCAAATCATTGTACTTCAAAATTCAAAACGAATTAAAAATATTAAGTGTGTAAAGAGGTAAAAATCATTATTTAATTAAAGGAGTCGGAGCCGGTATCTTTTTACCGACTCCGACTCCACCCAAAATTATTAAAACTCCGATTCCGACTCCACAGCCCTGGTTACATTTTGAATTAAAATTAAAATAGAATCATAAAACATTTATGCGTTTTTTATGTGTTTGTCTGAAATACATAGTTCGTTTTAGTATCAATTCAAAAATGTTATTAAAATGATTTTTTTTCTATTTTTCAGCACTTTTTATTCTTTGCAATTTTTTTTAAGTTCATTTGTTGTTTACATTAGGACAGGGTTTCCCAACGTGGTCTATGTGGACCCTCTGGAGGTCTATGGAAGTTTAAAAGGGGTCTATATATACAGAAAAAAAACTGTATTGGACCAAGAAAACCTTGTTTTGTATATAACGAAAACAATATTTTCTTAATATAAGAAACATACTCTTAATCCAAGTACATTATTTCTTCGTTCAAGAATACTATAGTTGGTTTGAGAGATTATTGCTTATCTTAAGAAAATATTATTTTCGTTATATACAAAACAAGGTTTACTTGGTTTGAGAAATCCTTTCTACCAATGTACACCAGGGGTATATGGGAAAATGTGTATGTTTTGAAATTCGATGTTTTTGTGCAATGCAAGAGTTTAAAAACTGTTAAAAGAGCAAAAAAAGTAATTTACAATTTTTAATTCATATGAGGGGTCTATGAATTTGAATCAGTACACTAATTTTGCCAAGTGACAAAAAATTTCAAGCAAAAGTAAAATTCCATTGTTTTTATTAAAAAAAAGTAACCTGACTCCCTATATTATAACTTACATATTTAAAAAACAAACACCCAGTATTATCAACTTTAACTAAATGCTCCTATAACTAACTGTGATATTATTAACAGATCCAAGCATAATACATTTAATTAAATATAGATTTAAAATTATCTGCAGTATTTTTTTACAACGTATATTATGTCTATTTTTCATTGAGAGCTTAAATATTGATTTAAATCACGTTTGTAATACACCAAATTTACTTTAAAGGAGCATTTAGCGCTAAAGGAGCTTTAAATTAGTTGATAATACCGGGCAAAAGTAGTTTAAATTACATATTCAAGAATCATAAAAAATAAACGATTTAATCACAAAAACAATAAAAACATCAAAAAAATATATAATTCTTATATAATTTATACTATGATAATAAAAAAAATTAAAAGCGTATAAATAGTTAATTAACTAATAAATAATATTCAGACATTGAAATAATGCGACGATATAAATGAAAAAAAATATAATTTTTATAAAATTTATGCTATGATAATAAAAAAAATTAAAAGCATATATATAGTTAATTAATTAATAAATGATATTCAGACATAGAAAATAATGCGACGATATAAACTAAAGTACGTGAGAGATTTTATTAAAACAATATTCGTGCAAATATGTCATTCTGAATCAAGAAAATAATATATGAAGTGACATACATTCTATCGTGAGAAATATTCACACGCGAACTAGAAAAATAAAACAAATAAAATATTCCGTAGTACTTTAAAATGCAACAACCTGATTGCATTTCAAATCAACTTTTATTCCAACTTGGCTATTTATTAATTAAAAGTTTGTAATTGCAGACTTTACTTCGATGCAGTCTTCTTAAAGTAATTAGCTAAAGGTTTAATTACTTATAGCTAATTTAGTAGAAGTGAATTTTAATATTTAATTGGATTATTTTTTTCTAACAAATTGTTCAGATTAATTTATGTTACATTGTACATGCACACAGAAAAAAATGGAGTTGATTTTTTTTTTATAAAAAATACAATTGTCGATTAAATATTTCAATTTTGTATCAAAAAATGTTGTGAGTTTTAACATGTACTGTCAATTAAGTAACTCTTCTATTAGTCGGGGAGGTGAGCGCCAAAATTTGCAACTACTTTCTAAAAGCTGATTATTATGATATTACGTCACATTTGTGGTGTAGATATACAGCCTGCCGTCAGTCAGCTAGTTTCGTTAGCGTTTGGCGAGGGGGTGGTGTATCGGCTGCTGACGGCATTTGTTAAGGTAAAATTCGGACTGACTATTTTTTTTTAATAATGATAATATTCATAACTTTTATACCGAATTTCCTATTTTAGAAAAAACTTTCATGATGTATAGATTTTTTACAAGTTAACGCGCTGCTGACGCGTTCGATTGCGAGATTTTGATAACTGTGATAAAAGGGGTATTTACTTAGTATACTGCTTACAAATAAATTTTCATTTTAAAATTTAAAAATTGAAATTTTTTACTCCGTACATACAGAAGGTTTTAATAAAAAACGAAACCCTGAATTTGTTTGAAGAGGAAAAAAAGACTTAAAATAAAATAGTGCGAAATTAACTCTGTATGTTTGTTTCCTTTTCAAAGATAAACCGCTGAACCGATCTTGATGAAATTTGACAGGGAGATAGATAGGCTACTTTGTATCCCGAAAAAATGATTTGATAAAAAAATACAAATTTCACGCGGACGAAGTCGCGGGTAACAGCGATATAGCTATTTTATATTAAAATTACATTACATTAATTGATTAGAATAAGAATTAAGATTTGAAAAAATATGTAGTTACTAATGTATTTTTTAATAACTGATATTTCATTTTACAATTTCCGTAATTTTTATTTATATAAATATTTTTTCTTTGAACTGAAAAACGAATTCGTTTCAGAAAATTATTAACATTAGCTTTATACTTTTACTTAATAAACATGTAATAATTTCCCATTAAAAGTTATGTTTTCAATTTTCTTTTGAATGTTTTCGGCAGTAATCAATTACATTTTATATTAAAAAAATAAAATAAAAGATCAATAGGTTATTTTTATAATATATATTTATATATTAAAAGATTAAAAGATACTGTACAGATAAAATACTTTCAAATAAGTTGCTTGAAAATACATATATTATGATTTTTTAATTGTTATTTTTTCAACATGATATCGCACCCCTGCAAAAACGTGTCACAACTAAAAAATGCAGTTCTGAGGAAATAGGAATAAATGAAATTAAAACAATTTAGGTAAATCAAAATTGTAAAGGTAGTGTAGGAAAAGGACTGATACACAGTATTTAATTTAAATATTTCACGTTTGAAAAATAGTAGATAACTATTAAAACGCTTAGCGATTAAAGTATTAAAAAATTGTGACATTTTTTTTAGAATATGCTAGTTTTGACGGTAGGTACACGAAGTACATTAATGACATTTTTTAGTAGAAATATATAGTAATTTGGAATCATTCTACATATTTATCTCAAATATTATAAGAGTTGTGACACTTTTTTGTGAGGATGCAATATGTGTTTGTAAACCCTTTATATAAAATATGAAAGAAAATGTAGGAAACAGAGGATAACTTTAACCATTTTAAAAATTTTCGATTTTATTTTGAACCAATATTTAAAAAAGTACGGCCATATTATAACAGGGTGGCCAGTATTTCTCTGGAACAAATTTCTCTGACTTTTCCCGGTTTTTCAGTAGAATTTTTACCGTTTTCCCTATTTTTATTTAAAATTTAGATAAAAACACCTAAAAAACCACATGTTTAGAAAACAGATAACTGTCCAAATATTTGCGAGAATTTGTGTGGTTTTTGCATTTTTATAAAAAATTCCCTGACTTCCAACCAAATTCCCTGACTTTTCCCGGTTTTCCAGAAACTGGCCACTTTGTATAAATATATCCTCGTGAAAACCATATTAAAATCCGTTAAGTAGTTATTGAGAAAGTCGTACACAGACAGACAGACAGACATAAAAAATCGTAGCTCATAAATAAATTGGTACAAACTTTAAATCAGTTTCATTTCGATTAAAACTGATGTGAAGCCCTAAGCCAAACATCCAAAATCAAAGTATGACCACATTGATGTTATGTATTCGCTCTACTTTAAACTTTTGACTATTAATCGCTCAAGACGGAAGAGAAACTCAACAATAAATAAAAAAATAATAAAAACATCTATACCCAATGATTAGACACTTGGACATAAACACGGCTATCATCTACTGGAATGTGGTATTGAGGTGTGGCTTCTTTAATTATGTGATACCAATATTTCATACATACATGGTGAAAATACTGTTTTGGAATATGAATTAGATCATTGTCGAAGTTCACCGAACTAGTTAAGGAGTGTATATATTATTGTACAAGGATGACCTTGCATTATTTAAAACATTTTACCAGCAATTTGATATCTGTACCTACTGAATATTGTCATTATCGAAGATGAGAGTGCTAGAAAATATAAGTATTATACCATTTTAATGAATATAACTAGTCAAAGTCACCATGTGCTAGGGGGAATTTTGGTATCCTGAAAATGTATAACTTCAAGAAGAGGCCTTTTGTATTTATAGCTATTACAAAATTGTCCTTATTCTATTAAATATACAGGGTGTCCAAGATCAGCGTGAAATGCATGGGGATATCCTAAACGGTAAGAGATACAGATGTGGTTATATGAAATGAATTATTTGTAAGAAAGGGGTGAGTATTACTGCATTAAAAAATATTAATGATTTTTTGTGGTTTAGGCGGTATACCCAAAAAAATTAAATTCAGAATTTCTTTAAATGGCTATAACTTTTTTCTCAAACTTGATAGGTACTTTTTGTTTGCGGTTTCTTAAAGCACATTTTTGTGTAGAATTGATTGGTGTATTTAGAATTTTTATATCACTGTTAGTTTCCGAGTTTGGCACTCAGGAGAAAAATAAAGAATTATACTGAAAATATATAATAATTAGATTTAACAGTTTTTGAGATCGGCTTCAAAAGTTTTATTTTATTTTTTATGTTTTTTAGGGTTATATTTAAAACAAGGATTTTTGGACCAAGTCGAAGTTTTTACCAATGTATGATAATTCCAAAAAAATTGGTTTCGAAAAATTTTGTTTTTAATATATATTCAGAACACATGTACCTACCTACATTTAATGTAATATTTTACATTGTTAATTAATAAAAGTAAAAAAAAAGTTCAATTTAATTTGAAAATTGAAATAGACAGAACAGTATATAATAGTAACATGTACTAATTTGTACAATGTAATGGCAGAGCTAGTTTTTCATTATTTTGAATAAATTACACGTGAATATATTTGTTTTATAATTATTATAATATTTAAAAGGGTTGAAGTTTCGAATAATTAGTTTTTAAAACGTCTCTTAATAACCAATTATGTAGAATTTCAATAAATAGAGCACGTTCGACAAGTTCTCTCATGTATCGTGTGTTAAAAACTCTATTTTTAATATCCAATTACTCAAAAAACACACATCAAATATTTTAAATAAAAATTAGTAAAATATATGAGTTATCCATAAATAACATATTAAAATTTTACTTTTGCTGTAATGATCGAATAACCTTAAATTACACTGGTATAAAATATACAAATCTGTAACAAAATCAGGGTCTGACAGAACAAATAAAACAGAATTAAATTATGAACAAACATGTTTAATTTATCAAAATCAAATCATGCGTCACAATATAATATTTTTGACGCCGGCTTTGTTACAATGGAATTATCTAATTAAAACAATTAAACTCAATTAGTTGTAATCATATTGTTTAAACGGTTTACAACTGCTTTACTGGTATGTAATTTAACTTCTTTAACAACGGCATGTCAGAATTTTAAACCGAGTTATTTTGTTGGCATGCTGCAATTAACTCTTATGCTGAAATGAAAAATATAGTGCAGAAAAACAACTGATTCTCATATGATAAATATACAGTATATTACACTGCATAGCTAACTGCAAGCTAGATTTTTCTTTTCTTTTAAATCATTGTTAATTGTAGATTCTGCAACTTTTCTTCACGTAATTTTTTTTATGATGTGAAAATTATAGCGAATGAAAATTCTTTTATTAAAACTTTAGTATGAATTTTAAATAGGCATGTAAACAACTAAGCACTTATGGATTGTTTTAAACGAAAATTCAACTGTTGTATTTAATAATTTAGCATGGAAATACTATAGTCTGTTTCATTTATGTTTGCAGTGGTGGGTGGGGTTTTGACGGAACAAATCGTGAATCATACCGTCAAATCCCCGGCAATCACTGCAAACTTAAATGAAACATACTATAGTTGAGTCACCCCCGCAAAAAAAATATCATAACTCAAAAAATGTAGTTTTGAAGAAATAGGAATAAATGAAATTGTAACAATTTAGGTAAATCAAAATTGTAAAGGTAGTATAGGAAAAGGACTGATACAGAGTATTTAATTTTAATATTTCAGTAATCCTGCGATGTTTGAAAAATTGTAACTATTAAAACGCTTAGTGATTAACTATTTAAAAAATAAAATAAAAAATGTGACATTTTTTTAGGATATGCTAGTTTTGACGGTAGCTACACGAAGTATACATGACAATTTTTTAGTAGAAATATATAATAATTTGAAATCATTCTACATATCGTCCCTTAGCTTACAACACCGCTCAAATCGTTTTGACAAACTTTACAGGAAAGTGAAAAAAACGTGTATGTTTTATATAGGCTACCGGCTTGCGCGCTGTCACTATTTTTTGAATTCTGGTCTTTTATTGTCCGAAACGTCTAGAATATGATTGGTAGATCGACGCGCAATGAGTAACTCTATCCAATGACATCAAAATGTAAAAACTGCTAATTTTTGACTTATGCGGTGTTTAAGGGGTTAGGTGTAGCCAGAATTTTCAAGAAATCGATTTTTGTTTTTTTGCATTTTTGGAAGCTGCTACAACGGCTGAAGAACTATTTTATGGCCCAGGAATAGTTGACTCGGTGTAAGTAATTAAATAATACGTATATTACTTTACGTAAATTGAGTGTAAAACTTTAAATGCGTTTTTCTCAAAACTATGTTTTTTGAACTGGTGACCACTGTAGCTCGAAAACCGCTCGGTAGATTTTAATGAAATTTATACAGCTTTTTGAAAACATGAAAAACTAGTGCCTGATCGAAGGATTTTTTTTTTAATTTCGATTTGTTATAAACAATTAACTGTTGGTTTTTTCCCCGAAAATCTTGAAAAAAAAATTCCTGAGGCTGCCATTTTGTTAATTTAAGAAAGAAAGAAAAAAGCTTTGATCAGGCACTAGATTATCTATTAATAAAACTATTTTTTTTGTCCGATTGAATTTGGATGAATCTCCAAGGATAAGTGATGGTCACCGCAAGGAGCTTCGGTTGGAACTGGATCAACACAAACAGCCATTACTTTTAAAATTATTAATTTTTTTTTCTAAAATTTCTGTCAAGTCAAGTCGAAACCTTATTTAATGATGCTATGTTTTTACTTTTATAAAATAAAATAATTTACTGGCAAAAAAAAATTATTTAAAATTTTCATTTTTTCATGTCTCTGACTACACCTAACCCCTTAACTCAAATAATGCCATTTTTTGAGATGTGACACTTTTTTGCGTGGGTGCGATTTGTATAGCTTCTTATTAACAAATAATTAAACTTAAGAATAATTATTGAATAAATCATGTAAATGATATTAACGAATATTGTGTATTATAAAAACTACAATGAAGATTGCAGAAGTACACGTTGAAACTGATAGTATTTTTTGATACAAAATTGAAAATTTTAATCGGCAACTACAATTTTTATTAAAAAATCGACTTTCTGTATGTGTATAACAATTTCCATAGTGTGCAAGAGACAGATGTAAAGATACGTATCTCTGTTTACATTTTATGTGAACAAAACTCTATATTACGATCTCGAAAACAGTAAATCATAATATATTATATATATAACAAACCATAAAACGTTTACAACAGTAACTTTTCTTCGGCAGTAAAAATATTTACTGCCACTTGTGTAGCTCATAACACTCGAACATAGAACGGTGGACTGTTGACCCATGTTATGCCCTTTCATTTACGACAGAAACGGGGATATTTTAGCAATATTGCTTTGTCGTTTCCGCGATCACTGTCTTAGATTATTGGCTCATAAATCGCCAGTTTCATGATTAACATGCTTTGATTATGATAAATTGATATTTTCCGATCATATTTTCTTTCACCAAACTCCCATGTTATTATTTATGTTCTTCTTCTTCTTTATTTATTATAATGATCTTGTACTTAAATTGATTACTATTTCGTTTGATAAATTGAATGAAAAACATACGGTTTTTATATATCTTTAATGCTAGCAAGGTAATAATCTAAATCAACAATATGGTTTCAGATATAGTAGAACAGGATTTCTTAAGGTGGTGGGCCGTGGCCTTCCCACAAGGGAGCCGTGAAGAACCACGAAGATAACAAATAAATTTACTATCGTTAAATAAGTTTAAATGCTCAAATATGCACTTGCTAAAATTATATAAATGAAAAAATAATTTTTTTTTACCTATCTGGGTTTAAAAAAATAGGGGGGGGGGGCGTGAGTTATCAATATGAGCTGCAAGGGGGCCGCGATGTCAAAAAGTTTAAGAAGTACTGTTGTAGAACATTTAGGTAAGTTTTTACTAAAAATGGAACGAAACTTAGTAGACAGGGTCTGTGTTTTTGATATGTTTATCTGCATAGCTGCTTAAGTTATAATGGTGGAGTCGGGCATAATAATCTGCAATAAAAAAAATCGATATTCAACCCCTAATGGTGAGGGTAGACAGGGGGTTCCTTTTTACAATTTTTAACTAAGATCCGAGATATTTACGTTTTTTATAGGTAATGAATAAAAATCAATACAAAAAAATGTTATATGTCATTCCCTATATCACGTATGGAGGGTTCTAATTAGTTTCGAAGTTTACGCAAGCAAAGCCGCGGGATTCCGCTAGTTTGTTTATATTCTTTGTATAATTATGTAATCACGTCAGTACATTTTAAAGAGAACATAACCCCAACTATAAAACATAATATATTTTTCATTATCTGATCATTATTAACAATTTAACAAAACAATTTCTCATATCAGGCTTCCTTCACTGCGCATATTTTCTCCCCCTTCCAGTAGTAAATTGAACATATCATTATTCATAGTGTATTATATATGTAAATACTTAATACACAATACAATCTACAGTAAAATATCACTTGCAGCTTAATCGCAGTCTAGCAGAGGCATACTTATATATACTTCATTGACGCTTATCTAAATTCCAATCTAGAATTAAAATACTAATAGCATATATCTGGCGTGCCTATCAAGTCATATTGTAAACAGCCATTAGCAAGTGCAATCAGGGCCTCTTCGTGACAGTAACAAAACAGTGGCACCCTGTCTTGATTATCTGATCGATCCCTCACAACTCCCCCTTTCGCTATCTGATATGTCACCTAATGACCCCCTCCCCCCCCAAAGCCCGGTCGCGCTCTAATTGTTAGCCATTCTGTCAGAGGTTCTTAAAAGGGATTTATTCTATATTAAGTACAATCACGATTAGTATATATTGTAATAATTGTGACTTAAATATAAAAGTTAGATATACAGTAGAATCAGGATATAACGACTAACCGTTTTTAGTGACGAAAATGCAAACTCAAATTAGGTTTCATATAGACGTACTATAAAAACATATCCGTATAGTACGACTCCGGTTTAAGCGACCAACTGTTTATAGCGACCTATTTTAACAATAAATTGTCCGGTTAGAACGACACGCAGTGTAAAGGCTGGTTTACACGCTACGATAAATCGTAACAATTCGATCGTTACGATTTATCGTAACGTGTAAACCAGGCTTAATGTTTCCAATATCTATACGCACAAGCAATACCTCTCCCGGCTTTCTCCTCTCTCCTACGTATGTTGATTGTTGATTAGTAAAATTACAGACTTTCTACGTCAGTAAATACATATTTACATGCATATAATGTATGTAGGTACATTGTATCTCTGATCAAACTGTAATACATGATGTATGTGCTATGTTTAGGTAAAAACCATTAAAGTAACTTTTTGTTAATTTTAATTTTTGTTTTATTTAAATAGAAGTTAATATAACTTATTTCATAATAAGACTTACAGTAATAGTAATATGTACATAATAAAGAACAAGCTTAAATTATCCGGTAAATTGCTGAATCTTTTTAAATAAAGACAGAATAAGACGTTAAATAAAAAAATAAAAATGATCCGGTCGTTTAGTGCGTCATCCGGTTAGTACGACCATTAGGGTGGTCCTTATTTATAGGTGAAGGAAATTTTTTTGGATATTTTAAACTCCGTACCCCCCAAATTTGTTCGTTATCATGAGACTTGAATTCCTGTTAAATTTGGTCATGATCAACCAACCCCTTCCCGTGCCGACTTAGGGTTGAAAAAAGTCCAAATAGGGTAGTTTTATTGTTTTTTGCGTTTAATTAAAAAAATAAAGCAATTAGCATAAATATGTATATAACATTTATTGTAGAGCGTAAAATTGTCTATAAAAAATGTTCTCATAGTATACCACGAATATCGATTATTTTCCATGAAAAATAATAAATTTTATTCGAAAAAAGTTATTTGTTGACGGTAACGTAAATATATGATATGAATGGTAGTCCAGTTAAAGAAGCATTTTGACAAGAAATTTAAAGGGACAAGCAGTGTTATTGTTGATTATTATAGATTCTGGTGCGGAGAATTCGAAAAAAATAACACGGACTAGAAAAAAGTAGTGCAACACCCTTAAAAATGGGGTTGAAGGGTGAAATCCCATTTCATCGTGTATTTTCAATTTATTTCAAAATCTAAAGCGACAATAGTATATTTTTATGGTTGACATTTGTTGGGGACACCGAGATGAATCGATTGAGACCACATGTACTGAATTTGACCCAAAATTACCCCTTCTAAAATGTTTAATATAGGTAAAAATGCTTATTTTTGGTGAAAATAGTTTAAAAATTAATAACATCCGTTAAAATCATCCAAATGACTCGAAATTGGTCTCAAATTGTTCCTGAAATTCCATAGAATAATGATCAACTATAATTTAAAAAAATATTAATAGTTTAAACAATGAAAATTGTTAATATTTAAGGGTAAGTGACGTAAATTTTTGAAAAATTGTCATTTTACTAAACTTTAATTAAAAACATAAGGGTTAAATATTTTTTGTAAAATCAACGAGAATATCTTCGATTTGTAATTACAAACAAAATAAGACCCCCCCCCCCAAAAAAATTTTTTTATCACATGAACAGATGTAATTCCACACTAAAATGCACCGCATTTTTGTTGTATACAATTTAAATAAAATACCTTTTTTTTAATAAAACTGTAAATTATGATTAAAACATACTTTTATGTATGCTTTAACGTAAATTACAACTTTATGCATTAATAAAGATTCATATGAGTGCACAATAATGTATGCGAAAGTGCATAAAAATATTTTATTTCAATAAAACAAAAAAATTCGGTGAATTTTTGTGTGGAATTGTATCCGTTCAAGTGATTAAATATTTTTTGGGAGGGGCTCATTTTGTTTGTATATACAAATCGAAGATATTCACGTTAGTTTTACAAAATAAAGTATTTAACCCTTATGTTTTTAATTAAAGTTTAGTAAAATGACAATTTTTCAAAAATTTACGTCACTTACCCTTAAATATTAACAATTTTCATTGTTTAAACTATTAATATTTTTTTAAATTATAGTTGATCATTATTCTATGGAATTTCAGGAACCATTTGAGACCAATATCGAGTCATTTGGATGATTTTAACGGATGTTATTAATTTTTAAACTATTTTCACCAAAAATAAGCATTTTTACCTATATTAAACATTTTAGAAGGGGTAATTTTGGGTCAAATTCAGTACATGTGGTCTCAATCGATTCATCTCGGTGTCCCCAACAAATGTCAACCATAAAAATATACTATTGTCGCTTTAGATTTTGAAATAAATTGAAAATACACGTGGAAATGGGATTTCACCCTTCAACCCCATTTTTAAGGGTGTTGCACTACTTTTTTCTAGTCCGTGTTATTTTTTTCGAATTCTCCGCACCAGAATCTATAATAATCAACAATAACACTGCTTGTCCCTTTAAATTTCTTGTCAAAATGCTTCTTTAACTGGACTACCATTCATATCATATATTTACGTTACCGTCAACAAATAACTTTTTTCGAATAAAATTTATTATTTTTCATGGAAAATAATCGATATTCGTGGTACACTATGAGAACATTTTTTATAGACAATTTTACGCTCTACAATAAATGTTATATACATATTTATGCTAATTGCTTTATTTTTTTAATTAAACGCAAAAAACAATAAAACTACCCTATTTGGACTTTTTTCAACCCTAAGTCGGCACGGGAAGGGGTTGGTTGATCATGACCAAATTTAACAGGAATTCAAATCTCATGATAACGAACAAATTTGGGGGGTACGGAGTTCAAAATTCAAAAGTTCAAAAATAAGGACCACCCTAACGACCATGTGTCGCCGGTCCCTTGAGGGTCGTTATATCCGGTTTCTACTGTATACTGTCACGGAATTACATTTAGATATTTTTATTCTACACAATTATTTGTTACATTATATTGTTCAATTTTTAACGGTACTGCAAAAGATCGCACTGGCTGCAAATGATTTACTTTTATCGTCACTGCTAATTACTTATGTTATCTAATATTCACAAAATATATCCTATAACCCAGAGAACGTATCTGTCAATTAAAACAAAAATAAAAGTGGTTCTCGAGTAATAAGGACACTAATGAATAGAAAAATGTTTTGAGTAAAAGTTTCGATATTGACTTCGGTTTTTTTGTTTGAGAACTTCTGCAATAGGGTTGACAATGACCAATCCGTTATTCACTACGCAACAGGGTTGACAACAACCGGATATGGAGGGTGCCTCCTATTGTTTGACTATTTTTTGTACGGCCCATGTTTATTATGGTAATGGTGTTGAAGAATTTATAGTTTAGATTAATTAACCTGTTGGAAATCATTGCAATTCCATGATGTTTATGTGTGGGTGTGGTGTAAGGGGTGAGTTATTATCACTGAAAAGCTTCTGTGATTATATGCAAACCGGTAAACAATCATTTTTGGGGGGAACGCAATATGTCATTTGGGATTTTTGAAGGGTTATACAGAATACAGTAGGTTTAAATTTTGTTTATATATGTCATGTTGGACGAAACGTTAAATGCAACGATTTAAAAAAAACAATTGAATAACCAAGAAAGCCTACGATCAAAAATATACAGGTGAATAAAATTAAAATTAATTATTACGAATTTATTACCAACCTGGGAAAAAAATAAAAAAAAATCTGATAGATCTACATTTTGAGACAACATAATATTTTTCACTTTGTGGAAACTTGCAAAGATTAATAACAACTTAAAAAGATCTACAACGATCTATGAAGATCTCTAAAAATCGTTGTAGGTCGTGATAAAGTTTGAAACGTTGAAAAATCATGAATTTTCAACGTTACAATTAGTGAATACAATCCCGAAATACCGAAAACTGGGATAAATAATTTGTCTATTAGTTAAAAAATGTGATCAATGTAAAAAATCCGTGATCGATTTGGCTCCGATAGAGATTGTTTGTTAATATGATAATTTTTTACCAATATGGAAATATCCACGTTTATCTTATTGATAAATGTATATTATTACTAACAATGTTCTTATCATGGTGAAAATTTTGTTTCGTATTGAAAACATATTTTAAATACAAAAAAATATTTAATAAATGATATCACTGAATTAACCATATCGAAAATTGCACTTTCACTAGTTGAGTGGTGTAAAAAATATTCACACTGATAAATATTTATTAATACAACCATTATATTTAAAATATTTGAGAGTTTTGTTAGTTGGTGTAACATAATAAATTATTTATTAATTTGACAAATGAATAAAATATCCCCAATAAGAATTTTTTATTATTATTATATTGAGGAAATATTGTTATATTAATAAGTTAATTTATTAAGCATTTTTCCATCTCTAATTTTCAATAATGAGTTTTTTTTGTGTAAGTAGGCTATTTAAAAGTAGACATTCGAAACGAAATAACATAGTTGCATAGTCATTTATAATAATAATCATACCAAAACCACAAAACTAAAAAAACACTTCAGTTACACTTTCAAATGTTTCAGAAAAAAAAAATCATTTGTACATACACTGAAAAAATTTAATGTTAATTTTTAACATAAAAAAACTGTTAACGGGAGGCCGAAATTTTATTCTATGAAAAATTAATCGGTAACGTAGTAATATTTCATACCAACAGTATCAAAAATTACTATACCGTATGTTAAAATAATTATAAAACTTTTGATCCTAGAAATTTTTAACACACGACATGGTAAAATTTAAAATAACGTCTACTACAATTCAATATACTGTATAGCAGTTTCTATGACGGCGATAGGCCAGATATGAAAAGTAATATAGAAACATAGTAAAATTATAGAGAATGTACGTGAAATGTTCATTTGTTCATATACATACAAGAAATTAAATTAAAGAATAGCGTATATTACTTTTTCAGAGTACATAAATTTTAATAGGTACTATGTTAAAATTTACCAGTATGTCATTGTAATTTTTCATTTACTTTATTTTGAATTCTAGCAACTTTTCTTGTTATTTTTTTTTTCAGAAGTTGATTCTGTCCTCAGTTTCATAGCATTTTCTGTTAATTTTTAAAAGAATATTCTCTCCGTGTATGTAAAGAATATATTTTTCTGTTGTGTGGTATACAAATAAATATATTTAGAATTTTAGGACACGTATTGAATGTTATAAAAGAAAACTATGGTTTCTTATTGAATTTTTAAACAAAAATCACCACCACAAAAGACACTGATAGTATAGAATACATAAGTATTACTTGAGAGAGTCTAGCTATTCGGATTTCGACAGCCTTTACTTCTATCTTGCGTGACTTCTGGAGTGCCCTTCATTTCATGTCGATCAAGATAAAACCCCTACCCTAAACTCTACCACCCCCTTATCCCTATACAGGGCAATCTTTGCAAGGTTTGACATGCTGTCTGTCGTTCTAAACAGCTGACATACAAGATTGTCACTAGATCTCTGGAATTGGTAAAGTTAAATCAGACCATTTTCAAATAATGGTATCGTATTGTTCAAACTATTGTTTACGCGACGCAATATTTTATACAAATAAAACTTTCCCAATGAGGAATAGTTTATGGTAATTTTGTATGTACAGTATATTTAGGTATATCTACAATATATACGACAATATACATATATATTAGTTTTAAAAGAAATACATATTATTTTGTTAAATTTTAAATTCGTTATAATTAATAGCGATATTTTTCCAAATTTTATTATGTTTTGTTAAGAATTGGATGCATTGGCGTTGAATTTTGGGTATATCTGGGCGCGGGTTATTTTTTTTTCGGGTTCCCCGATGTGAGCGTAAGATTTTTGATATTCGTGCATTTTAATGTTTAAATATAAATGTTATTTAAATGAAAAATAATAAAAATTATTATTTATTAAGTAAGATTGATATTTTTATGGAAAGTTGAAATTTGAAGCATGAAATATGACTAAAATAAATTTAAATTTTAGATTTTGTTAAAAGTATGTTTATTATATAGAAAATTTCAAACATTAGGTCTGTATCTCATAACGTTCTCGAAATATGGCATTCAAAGTTTTAGTTTTTTTCAATATTTTGGCGAAAAATGGTTATAACTTTTGAACGTGCCGTTGGATTTGATTTTTGTTGACAGTTTTTAAATCAGCGTGTTAAAATCTATCTGATTACATGTATAATACATCAAAACTGAACAATTTTTTTTTTGCTGAAAATTGAAATTTTTCCACCTTAAAAAAATCTCGATTTTCGACCTAATTTTGTCGATGTATTCTATATGTCATCAGATAGATTTTAACACGCTGATTTCAAATCCGTCGACAAAAATCAAATCTGATCACACGTTAAAAAGTTATGACCGCTTTTCTCCAAAATTTTGAAAAAACTAAAACTTTGAAAGGCCATATCTCGAGAACGATTTGAGATACAGACCTGCGGTTTTAAAATTTCAACTTTTCACATCATTTTCTATTAAATAAACATACTTTCAACGAAATCTAAAACTCGAAAAAATTTAGTCAAATTTCGCTATACAACATGCATCAAATAAAATAAAAAAGTAGTTTATATTACAAAAATTATGAATATTGACTATTATTTTCTTATTAAATGTCAGATTTATATTACAACGCAAAATAACTTGAAAAAATTTTAAATAAACAATTTTTTCAATAAAAAATTATGGAAGTTATACTCTAGTAGTAAACATTTCTTTAAAACATCTCCAAATCTGTGTAGATATAGTTAGAATATTAATTTAATAAAAAAAAATTAATTAAAAACGTAAAATTTAATTTACACTAATGTTAACATAAATTACATTATGCACGAGGCAGATCTTACATTGAACGGTTACTACCCTACAAGTAGGTACGTCGTTTATTCCATTAGAGCCAAGTGTTAAGTGTTTATTAATTATGTTGTAACGAATATGTATATGTACAGGTGGTCTGGGTAAAAGCAGTGCGCGGTTCTGTACAGGTAAATTTGGCACGGGTTGTATCATTTAGGGGAAAGATGGATTAATTCTAGATACATATTATAATACCAACAATCCATATTAAACACATATAAATATAAATATAAAGAAGCTCTCGTATTGTCTCAACATACAAACAGACAGATAGGCAGCCAGGCAGTCAGGCGCTGATCCAGAGGGAGGGTTATGGAGGACAGGACCCCCCCCCCCCCACCAAACCTAAAAAAATAGCAAATCAAATAGAAAAATGCTTATTGAATATACTAAAATAACATTTTTTGTCTATTTTACAAACAATGACACCCCCCCCCCTCCTCCAAACTGTCATTTTACACTTGTAGGTCTAAATCGACACCTGAGTTATTTTCATATATACATAATATTAGTATTAATATTTATAGGAATACAAAAACCTCCTTTTGAAGAAAAAAATGGTTTTCGAAATTTTCAAATTTAGTTTTTCTTTGATAAACCCTACTGAAATATGTAGAAAGGTGAATGGAACTATAAAAAAGAAAATTTATATAACAACGAGCTCTGAAAGAGAACAAATTTAATTTATAAAATGTATTGTAAAAGATTTCGCATTTCATAATTAAAATTTATGATCACAAAGAAAGCTTGGAAAAATTTAATGAAATACATTTTTAAGGCTTCTGTATTTTTATATTTGTGGTCAAAAATGTCTATATTATATTATGTTAATATACTTATGTATTCATTAAAAAATATACCACCGTATATAATATAACGAAGCATTAAAAAATGTTTCAAATTATAGAAGTAAGTTTTTTTTACCATAGGGAAAAAAATGTTTATTTCGATCTATTTTTTTACAAAACAGCAAAAACAAATTTTGTACTTTTTCTCGAAAAAATATGAAATCTAAAATCTCAATAAATTTTGACAATGAAAACGTCAACCAAATCAAAAACGTAATTAAAAAAAACATTTCGTTCTCCTTCAAATTATTTGTTACTAAAATTCAAGTGGTAAATTTTCTTAAAAATATAAATTCATAAAAAATAATAGAAATTTTTCTGAATTAAAATAAATACATTTCTCGTAGAGGCGTAGTAAGGTGGGTGGGGGACAAAAATCCCCCTGAAATGTTCAGTGTTCTTAAAAAACTTATGTTCAAAATACCTTCCAAAATTTAACACATACACTCAGCGTTCTGTAAGACGACCGTTCTAACAATGTTCTAACAGTTCTATAGAACGTCTTTCCCCAACCCCCACCATAATACCTTTGTGACTACTATATTTCAGTGCGAAATTTAAATTAACAAATTGACGTTAAAGTCTTCTATGTAGATTTTACACACAAAACTTGTGTTTTGGTGTCTCAATGTGGAAAAAAAATGAAATTCAATACAAATTTTCGATGAAATTGAAATATGATAAATAGTATAAAAAAAATGTGTAAGGTACATTTTATTTGAAATTTGATAATTTGAAAACGATTAAAGAAGGAAATAACAAAAATAAATTATTGGCGTATGATTGTATAGAAATCTATAAATTTTTCATCCAATATTAAAACAACGAATAACAATTGTCTAGAGTTCAATTCTAAAAGGATCTCGTTCACCAACAGCGCCATTTTTATTATTACCTGTCAACTTTTAGGCGTGGTGGTGGGGGCTCCTCTAGCCGTTGTATTGCGGAATTTTTGAATTACCGATGCCGTCGTCTTATAGAACGCTGAGTGTATGTATATATCCCCCGAAAAATTTTCTTACTACGCCACTAATATCTCGTTTTTATTTCAAACTCATAAATACCAAAATCAAATATAGAAAACACAAACAAAAAAATAAATAAATAAACCCAATTTTCCTCGACAATGATATTTTAATAAACACCTGGCAAACGATGACGGATTAATTACAGGTTTTTCCCCATTTTCTTCCCTAATCCCTGCTTTTCATTGGACACACTGAGCTCGCGTGTTATAGATAAGTTTCCAACGCGGTTTTAAGGGACATAATAAATTATACGCAAATAGACTAGCTTTCTATTTTCGTTTCATAATTATGTATTGTTACTGGAGATTAAATTTTGCTGCCATGATCCATTTACTGATTATTTTTTGCGATGTGATCAGCGCTTTTTTTATTTTTATTTATTATTCGCATTGTTTGCGTAGATTAATATTTATTTGTTTTTAATTTCACTTCAACCAACTGTATTGAAATTGAATGTTACTGATTTTTAAATTTTATATATTCTGTATTTTCAGAAGTCAAATACAAAATTATTAATTAACACTTTTATATTTACTAGCAAAATTGTTAATACCCAATTTTTAGAGTCAATTTTTTAATAAAAATTACAGTTGCAGATTAAAAATTTCAATTTTGTATCAAGAAATACTATCAGTTTTTTACAATATTCAATGTAATTTTTATTATATTCGTAAATATTATTTATATGATTTATTCAACAAATTATTCTTAAGTGGCCTAGTAAGAATTACAATATTTTGGACCGTTTCGAGATTACTACGTCAAATATTAATATTTATTTAAAAATTGAGTGATTTTTATGAAATATTTTTCTCCATATTCTTAACAAGTACATTTGAAAATATCAAAAAATATTTGATACATCAAGTTCTTTCACTTATTCACTGAAAAAATTTACTGTTAATTTTTAACATAAAAAACATGTTAACGAGAGGACGATATTTCATTCTGTGAAAAATTTAATCGGTAACGTAGTAATATTTCATACCAACAGTATCAAAAATTACTATACTGTATGTTAAAATAATTATAAAACTTAAATAATTATTTTAACAAGTTATTAATAGTCAGATGAAAAAATTTCATTAACATTTTTATTTATTTACGATGCGTAGGAATGGGGGAAAAATAAAAAATTGCATAGATTGATGAAAATTTTTTTGATCCTTACCCGACATGGTAAAATTTAAAAGAACGTCTACTACAATTATAAATACTGTATAGCAGTTTCTATGACGGCGATAGGCCAGATATGAAAAGTAATATAGAAACAGTAAAATTATAGAGAATGTACGTGAAATTTCCATATGCAAGAAATTAAATTAAAGAATAGCGTATATTACTTTTTTAGAGTAAATAAATTTTAATAAGTACTATAGTACTTATTTTAACATATATGTTAAAATTTACCAGTATGTCATTGTAATTTTTCATTTATTTTATTTTAAATTCTAACGACTTTTCTGTTAATTTTTTTCAGAAGTCGATTCTGTCCTCAGGTTCACAGCATTTTCTGTTAATTTTTAAAAGAATATTCTCTCCGTGTTGTTAGTACTTAGACTTAGTACTTGTAACAGTTCTGTTTATTAGAATATTAAATTATTTTCTATTATCTATGTATATAATACTATATTATTCCATATTTGAATCTATATTCAATAATTTCTGTATATATATATGTATTTATATTGATATAATCTATAGATAGCCTTCGAATTTCGTGTACTGGAAGTTTTTGCCACATGAAATGGATAGCAAACAATAGCTTTATTCTAATATAGATTGGATATTACATTAATTGAAACCAGGAATATTCAAAATGTTTCAATTTATAATAAAAAAACAACTACACCCGAAACGCACTTAAATATTTAAGTTATAAAGAAGTTGGAGGAAAAGAAATTGTTTTTAAAAACAAATTATTTAAAACTTATTCGTAGAAATGTTTTAGCATAGTATTAAACTTTATTTTTATTCGATATTTTTTTCCCTATTGCTGCCATTTTGAATTAAAAAAAATGAAGCCAATAACACACGTGAAATTATTAATAAGACGAATACTGCCAATATCATTACCCCATTTTTGGCTTTGTGTATTGGGGTAAAAATATAATTATTTGTTTTTAAAAACAAATTATTTAAAACTTTTTCGTAGAAATGTTTTTGCATAGTATTAAACTTTATTTTTATTCGATATTATTTTCTTACTGTTGCCATTTTGATTTAAAAACAAAATGAAGGCATAACACACGAGTAATTAAGACGAATACTGCCAAAATCATAACCCATTTTTGTGGTAAAAATATAATTAGTTAACATTTTGAAAACCACTGGTCTAAAGTTATATATAAGCTGATGATATATCTCAAAAAATAATCCTTTACGCTGTCGCAGCTTTTGTTTTTCCTTAAAGATTTTCCGGGTTTTATACATCATCTATATATTTCCACTGACGTTTTGTCCATCGTTTTAAGTTGTTCAGCGTATCCTAAAGCGTCAGAAGAAATACACAAATGTCGGTTTAGTGAAACAACCAGAAAATCTACACAAAAACTGTTTCATGTCAATATCAAACAAAAAACACGAAAGAAATTCAGCCACGTCGAAGAATATAGAATAGATTGTATTTTATTGTTTGACATTTTCACACCGTTATAAAATTACTAGCTTTACCCTGTTTATAATTTTCCTAATTGTAAAGGATTTATTTTATAATGTCAGGGACATTTTACCCCGCTACTTGCTGACATTTCAAATTATGGTTTAGTAGACTAGACGTAGCAATAAATAAAATTAATGTAGACATGACAAATGCAATATAGACTAGACATGAATCTCTATAAACAAGTTACTATGAAATATATCTCGATTGAAATATTGCATGGTAATTGTTTAAATTGAGATATAAAATATGTTTTATTCTTTCGTGCTTTGATTATTATAGTTACTTGGTTTTAAAACATTCATAAAAATAAATAATTCAATTTGAGGAGAGAATTTTAATCATATTTGCGATAGTTGGAGAGAAATAATGTGAAATATACAGGGAGTTTTTTATAACTGAATATCCATATTGAAGAGGGTTAATTTATGCATGATTTTAAGGGGGCAAACCCAGTTAGAATTTTGAAAAAATATATTTTTTTTGTTGCATTTTCTCAAAGTAGAATATTTCAAAAGTATTCTCTAAAAATTTCAGATAAATCGGACCGTTATTTATGGAGATATATAACTTTGAACGGAACCGTCTCTAATATATTCAAGTAGGTAGGTAGCGACAATTGTGCGCTTTTTTTCGAAACCAGCGTTGTAAATAATGCATTATTTTCGTAATGGCATTACCAAAAGTAATGCATTATCTCGCAATGCGCATTATGGATTGCGAGATAATGCATAATGCGCATTATTTTCGTAATGGCATTACCAAAAGTAATGCATTATCTCGCAATGCATAGCGCGCATTGTGAGATAATGCATTACTTTTGGTAATGCCATTACGAAAATAATGCATTATTTACAACGCTGTTCGAAACCATGTTTTTGAAGTCGGTGATCACTGTAACTTGAGAACGGCTTTGCCGATCGGTTTGAAATTTTCCCCACTTATTTTATACATAATTGTCGTCCGGATGGACGACGGATTTTTTTTTGACGATTATTATTTTTTTTATATAGGAAAATGTGAGTGACATTTTAGTCAAATAAAGAACTTTCAACATCCGCCATTTTGTGAAAATTCAAAAAAATTTAAATCCCTTCGTCTATCCGGAGCATTATGTCATTAACTAATGATTTTTTTTGTTTTTTTTTTTATTTCTGATGATCCAGTGACGAGCAGCAGTGATCACGGCAAAAAAAATTTTGGACCCCTCCCAAATTTACTGTATCCCACTTATTTTTTAATATTTTGCCATACAAAAAATTATAACAGTTTCTGTAAATACATATCTTTCATGTGGAAAAAAATTTATTATTAATTATTTTAATTTAAAATTCCGTTATTGCTTTATTTTTGATATGCAGGAAGATTATTTAGATTTTTTTTAAATAATTCCGAAACTGCATTAGATATTTTTATAAAACTTGGTGGGTGTAAACAAGTTGTAGAGACCATTTTTTGTTAAAAAACCGAATGTCAGTTGCACAGGCATATTCTGATTTTGAAATTCACACTGGCGAAGCCACGGTGATATTTTAAATACAGTTTATTTTTAAATTTACTTGAATTCAATTTTTAATGAGTATATAACCGGTAAAAAATTGTAGATCTGCAGAGATCTACTCAGATCTCGACAGATCTACATTTTGAGACAACATTATATTTTTCACTAGTTTTTGATCTGTAGAGACTTGCAAAGATCTACAACGGTAAAGATCTTCAAAGATCTCTGAAGATCATTGTAACGTTGAAAATTTATGATTTTTCAACGTTTTAATCTCTATCACGATCTACAATGATATTTAGCGATTTTTGTAGATCCTTTTAGATTTCTGTAGGTCATTGTATATCTTTGTTAAGTCTCCACAGATCAAAAACCAGTGAAAAATATGATGTTGTCTCAAAATGGAGATCTGTCGAGATCTGAGTAGATATCTGCAGATCTACAATTTTTTCCCGGGATAGTTATTATTTTGTTTGTACAAAACATTAAATACATTACAGTTAATTTATATTTAAAACATAAAATCAATTTTCTTGGGTAAGATAACAATGAAAAACTTTTATAAAAAATAATTTAAAGTTACACAAAGACCACTAATGACTCTTAATTGAGACGAAAAGAAAGTTTGTTATTTAAAACGGTGCATTATGAAAAGACCAGAGCGGCAATTGTAAGTAAAACAAGCGAGTACTATAGCGTTCTGTTGAGCTTTGGGATCCATCATTTATAACAAGATATTCGTGGAAGCTAGAAAGATGCCATTAATAATTTCTAAAGGGGTTGTTAACGCCGTAAGCAATGTCCAAGTAAAAACCTAAAAGAAACAGATAACAAAAAAACAATGTAGGAAAATTATAATAATGTGAACAAGGGTTATTTTCACTAAAAATCCTGTTTTATACATTCTTTTTTTTCTAAGGACGGAAAAAATTGAGGTCATTGGTCAATAATATAGACGTTGATGGATTGCAGTTGCAATCTATGTTAGGATTCTTTCTTTCAAATTACTTTTCCCAATAAAAAAACATTGTAATAGTATTCTTCATTAATCTTAAGTTTTTTTTCTAGTACAAAAGAAACTAATAGCAGCTAACAATCATTATGCATCTATTTGATAGAAACTAAACGAATTATGCATTTTAAAGTGGTTACTTTTTTTACAAGCTTTTATTTAACTTCACTTATTTGTATGTTTACGTTAAATATTGCAATCAAAAGTTTGACTAATTCTTATTAAGCTATAGCTTTGAAATTTATACGCAGGGTCGGATTTACAAATGCGCCGCCCCTAGGCAGTTGTGAAAATTGTCGCCCTTTTCATTGAATAAAAATAAAATAAACTGCCTTGGCAGGCACGAGACTTTTTTATACATCATGATACCGAAGTATTGATAATATGGTTAATTTTATTTTTTAACATTTGATTTTTAAATATTTTACTTACAAAATGATTTTCAGTGAATGCAATGGATGCATTATAATTTTAATAATATAATTTTAATAACAAAACAAATTGGGATTATTGATTATTGAATACATATGTTTTTATTTTCTTAGACTTCAATTTTGACAGTTGTATACTAATAAATTCCTCCATTGTCATAGATAACTAGATTATTAAAATTATTTTTAAATTAAAATTAAAATTATTATTTTTTTGGTTAATTTATAAAAGATACAAAAAAAAGATTAGAACATAAATTAAAGAAAATAACGTTCTCTACAACTTTTTTTATAAACATTTTTTTCTGATATGAACCGTTTGAAATATAAATAAAAAAAAAATGATTATTTCCTTCCACAATTTTTTTTTGGGAAAAATTATTAGAATAAAAATTATAGACAATAATATTCTCTACAACTTGTATCTCAAACATTTTTTTCTAATACCTACCGTTTAAAAAATAAATCGAAAAAATTAATTTTTTTAGAAAATCGATTATTTCCTAAAAACAAATTTTGGGGGGGAAAATGGATAGAACATAAATTATAGATAAAAGTACCTTCTACAACTTTGATCTAAAACATTTTTTTTTGCTGCGCACCGTTTCAAAAATAATTCGAAAAAAAAAGTTTATTTCCATTTCCGGTTTAGTGATGGTTTTCAAAAATAGGAGGTGCACATCTAGAGTATACAAGAACCTTAAGTTTAAAATTTCCAAAAAAGTCTAACAGTTTTGGCTGTAGAGCGTTCACAGACACACAGACAGACAGACACACACACACACAGACGTCATTGAGTTAATGGTTGTATATGATTCAGGGACCCTCAAAACGTGTAATTCCGTTAAAATCTCGAGTTCGATTTTTTTCGTGATCACTATACTTTATTTATACATTACATTTCATGTATGTATAAAAAAGTAAAAAAGTGACTATTTTTCATATCAATGACCTTTTTTTCATTGTCAAGTAAAATTTTTATTTTTTTTAGGTTCTCAGATATAATTTTTACCAAAACTTTTTTTCACGGTCAAATCTGCCGCCCCTAAATTTTTGTCGCTATAGGCACGTTCCTACACTGCCTGCATGGTAAATCCGGGCCTGTGTATACGTATATAAGTCCGGTGACAATGCAATATATCGTGCTAAATTCAATATGGCGGACGTCTCAAGACGGCAGATTACTTTTTTCGTTATACCCCCTCTTGATATGGGTATCAAATAAAAATTTTACAATAAAATTATATAAAAAAACTTTTTTAAATCAAGCTTTAATTAAATATGCACTAAAAAGTAAAAAATAAATTTTCAGCTAACACAAAAAATTCAGATTTTTATGACTAAAACCAATGAAAGTGCGGGGTTCTGTAAAGGCAAATGTATGGATAAAAATTCTTTCGTAAAATAAGGTATACATTGATATAAGTTAGAAATTTTGCACATTTTTTTTATTAGTTCAAATAAATATATATTTAACACTTAGGGACTCGCTACTGGGTCTAACGGACCCAGTCCTTCGTATTTTGGTTAAAATCTTTTAAAGTTTGAATATCTTTCAACGATAGAATAGCACGGCAGATGACGGTCATAGTCGTCAGTTTGTTCAAATTGTCATAGTTAAATTTGATACAGAAAGCGACTGAGATGTGATTTTATCCCAAAGAAGATATTTTAATTTTTTTAATTTTCAAAGTTTTTTTTTTATATATATATAATGATTGATCTCTCATTATTAATTCATATAAGTACATTATAGTAGTGTAAGAAAATATAGAAGATTTTGTTTAAAATAAGTAATTACAAAAATTTCAACAATTACTCTAAATCTTGTCATAAAAGTATGGAAAAATTCCTTTTATTTTTGTAATGACTGTTTGATTAAGTAAAAACAATAAATATTAGTATATGATTGAATATTGTCTTTCTTTATTGACAAATTATCCTTATAAGAAAGTAAATGTGAACTTCTATTCAGCAGTTTTGGAATAAACATTTGATATTAAACTGGGTCCAGCGCACCCGGTAGCGAGTATTTATGTTACAAATCAAGGCGCGAGTCCCTAAGTGTTAATAAATTAACAATTTTATAAATACAATAATGAAAGAATTAATTAATTAAAAGCTATACATTTGCCTTCATGAGCGCCCTATTAGTTTTAGTTTAGTCATAAAAACCTTAATTTTTTGTAATAGTTGAAAATTTAATTTTCACTTTTTAATAAAAGCTTGATTTAAAAAGTATTTTTTTATAATTTTATGTCTAATGTTTTACGAACAACCATATATCTAGTACTTTCAGTGTAAAATCGATATCTTGGTAGTTTAATTCCACGTCTTCTGAATACATGCATTATAAAAATTAACAAAAAAACTTACATTCGTGTCATTTTCGAAATATGCAAGATGAAAAATCTGTTACCTGCAAAAAGAAAAAAATCATTAAGGATATTAAAAAGAAGGATCTTTTAATTAAAAAATGAGGAAAAACAACACCATATTAACAAGAAAATATAATGAGTAATTCTATACGTCAAGAACTATTAATTTTTAACATAATTACTACTTTGCATTATTGAAGAATACAGATTGAAGTAATTAAAAATATTCTTTAAAACGTTGCCGAGGTAACTAATTACCTTAGTTCTTTAAAACGTTTAAAAGCTTTTGAAATATTACTTCAGAGCAAACATAAAAAAGAACAAGATATTTCATAAGAAAGATAAATAAGAAATACTTGAAAAGTTTAGCTACTGTTCTTAATCTCAATATTCTTTTCTGGGAACAATTTTTTGATAGTGCCCATATTCCAATTTATGATATTTTTTCATAATTCATTCATATTTTTGTTAAATCGCAGTCCGTCAAAATACAGGTTTTTAAAATACATAAAATATTATTGTCACCAGTGTTGGATCATCAAATCTACTAAATTATTTATTGATTTTTCATAACTGCCATTACAAGAGACACATACACTCAAATCTCTAAACAACGACCATCCTATTAACGTACGCTCCGAGAAACGACTAACCAATCTCTCTGTGTAAAGACCTTCCCCTATCCCTACCACAATACTACCGTGACTGCTATATTTCTGCGCGAAATTTAAATTCACCAATTATCGTTAAAGTCGGAAATTTTGAATTACCGATGCCTACGTTGTTCGGAGCGACGAGTGTAACTGTAAAACAGTTTTATTTGATGACAATCGGTCAATGGGTGTCAAAATGGTTGATATTTAAACTAATTATTAGTGTAAACTATTTATTAATTATTATATTATCATATCATTTGCTTTACATTGTTTCTAATTTTACGATTCTTTATTTTATAACTTTTGTGTCGCAGTGCTTATCATTTTGTTATACATTCTGGTGAAAAAATATAAAATAATATAAAAAAAAAAAAATTTACAGACTTTGGTAATTAAATTGATTTAATAAAGAGTACTTGTTTTATTAGAAATATAATTTTATGAAAATTAAAAAAAAGAAGCCAATCATTCCCAAAAAAATTTGCTCTTATCACGGTCAAGACTGATACCTTATATAATTAATATTTATTATATATAATTTTTTTTGTTCCCTTTTTTATAAATATTTTTGAAATGGCACGTTAAGTATCTATTAGAAAAAAATGTTTTGTATCCGAATTTCAGATAGTAGTGATAGTACCTTTTTATTTCACCTTGTAGGCGCCACTGTATCTCATGAATTAAATCCCAAAATCGATACTATTGATGTTATTATATTACTAGGTTTGCATGCATATATTTCAACAATGATATATTATTTTTTTTGTATTCTTTCAATATATTTTCAGAACACGTTTGCATGTAGACATTTTTCATCCAATCTTTAGGGAATCGAAATATATTTTACGTTTTTATCGATAATGTTAGTGAGAGTATCAGACAACAATATCTCGAACGTGAAGTGGAAAAATAATATTTTACCTTTTATATATAAAAATAAACATAACGCTTATTATTATTATATTGACTTTATAAATATTATTGCGTACAAGATTATTTATAAAGAATTGAAATTTATTCTTACTGTATACTTTTGGAAATTAAATCAATAAATACGCAATTAATCATTGTAGATCTTGGTTTCTGGGTGTAAGTCGCGCCTTATCGACCAACGTTTCGTCACATATTGCAATGGACATCTTCAGGGCTTTTCTGTACTTTCAGTTGGCATAAAACATAACCAAACTGATAATATCGACGCGGTTTACACCCAGAAGCCAATTTCCATATCAAGATTACCGTGGAAACCTTATGACTTAATTGTGTTAAGAACCCTGAAATGTGCGTAGAAACGTTGGTGAAAAATATTATCAAAAAGTGTGTTTAGATTCAAGTCATATATATACAAACCTGTTCTGCTCATTTTGTATTTTATTTCGCTAGTAATTGTATGAATATTTAAATAATAAAGCAAGGTAAGTAGAACAGGTATGTCTATATGTGGCTTCTACTTTAAATTGGATGAAAAATACTAATTCTTTATATTTAAAAATGATATAGTAATAACGAAGGATTCATACTAGTTTTTCTAAAAAAAAATTAAGATATTTCGTTGATGTCAGAAATATAATGTCTTATAAATTGATGTCTTTATATGTATTTCTATACACGGAGAAAAAAGGAGTTGATTTTTAATAAAAATTACAATTACCGATTAAAAATTTCAATTTTGTATGAAAAAATACTATCAGTTTTAATTTTTAGGTACTGTCAATTGAGTAACTTCTACAATCTCCATTGTAATTTTTATAAAAAGTAATTTTTACTATATTCGTAATAGTATATTGTGTAGCAAGGGTTGAAACAAGACGATTTCTGACTAGGGCGAGAGTTGACTGCCCGAGCGAAGCGAGGGCTGTCATCGCACTGGTCAGAAATCGTCTTTGTTTCATCCCGTGCCACACACGCCATTTTTCATATCACATGCATTGAAACAACGAGTTTTGATTTCTGTAGCCAGTCGAAGTAAGACTATTTCAGACAAATAGCGCAGTAATATCTTATACTATTTAATAATAGAATTATTCAGAAATAAGATTCGCTTTTGTTTATTACAAATTCGATTCTGACAGATTTAAAATTAATGAATTTGCTAGTCAGGAATAACGTTGTTTCTTTGTTTCTGCTCGGTACAATCGCATTGGTCTGAAATTGTCTTGTTTCTACTGTCAAAACTGGGTTCAAAACTAGTTGTTTCTATGCATGTTATCACATAAAAATATCATTTTGTACATGTTTTATTCAACTAATTATTCTTAAGTTGAATTATTTTTTAAGTTATATACAAATTATTTCATTTCAATTTAAAAACAATACAAAAAATGCTACGATTGTGTAAAATTAATTATATTAATAGTATATTTTTTATTGGTATAACAAATTAAACTATAAAAATAATATAGATTTAGATCCTGCATGCAAAAATTACTAATTCATATTGTAACTTTAATAAGAATAACAATATTTTGAACCGTTTCAAATTTACTACGTTAAATAGTAATATTTCTTTAAAAATTAAGTTATTATTATGAAATATTTTACAATATATGAATAAAATACGATACAAAATTCGATTTTATGTATAAATAATATAATATATTTCGTTATTATAAATATAACGCGTGTACCAAACTGACTGTAATATTCTTGAATAACAAGCGAAGCAAGGTACATACGTAAAAACATAAGATTATAACTTGTTCAAGCCACGACACGGCTTCCGGTCGACATTTCTACACAATTGTAGACACAATACGTCACTTCCCACGGTAGCGCATTGTTGCCAACCTACTTGAGCGTGCGATATAAGCATTATCTAGGGAAAATGAAATAACCGACTCCATTAAATATATGTGGGAACCCCATTCAACGATACTACAAAATTGGATTCGTTTGCATGAAGAAAATAATATGAATTGACTGTTTGATGTTATCTTAACCGTAAGTAACCGAATGATAACACTGTAGTATCGGCATGTTTATATACTGTTTACATTTATAATACATACATCGTATATACAGTAGAACCTCTGTAATACGTTTTATAATATACAAATTATCTTAAATATGTCTGTTTGTAATTGTTTTTTTTGACACCGCCATTATTCATCCCGGAAAAAATATTGATACTTTGTCCATTTAACCGATCTTCTAGCTCCAATAATAATAAAGTTAGCAATGATCACTCGGTTCCCGCGAACACCCTGTATATAGTCGAACCTCTGTAATACGATTTATAATACAAAAATTATCATAAATACGTGTTTGTTTTTTTCTTTTTCACTTATCTTAAGCGTCGATAAGCATGATGACTAATTAAGAAAAAAAACTATTCTATGATGATCTTACCTGTCTTCTATTTCCAAAAAAATACTTATTTCTATGCAGAAAATAAAGGTTTAATCACAAAAATTGACTCTTTTAAAACTAATTTTGAATTTGAAACCAAAACGCTCGCAGGTGACATTTCAGAGTTGTGACGTCACACTTCTTGTCAACAATAATCAAAAATTCAGAGTTAGACAATAATTTAATTATTTTGTGTGTTAAAAATAAATTCCAAAGTATACAAGTTCTTAAATAAGGTATGCACTTAATCACTTTTGACGTTTACTGATACGTCATTCGCTCTGATTGGTGTTCCATTTAACATTACGGATTGCTGTATTTTGCATTTTTATTTTAACAAAAATAACAAGAAATTTTCAATTTTGATCGTAACCAGAATTACCGGAATTCACTCAAAAACATTTTGCCCAAAAACGGATTTTTTTTCAAAAGTCGGAGTTGGAGTCGGAGTCGAATATTAGAAAAATAAAGGAGTCGGAGTCGTAGATTTTTGTACCGACTCCACAGCCCTGATTTTTACACAACTGATGAATATATTAAATTGCATATTACAGAGAAATAAATTTTAGTGCAAATTAACATTTTTGACCACAATTTATATTGGCAAAAATGTTAGTACTCTATAATTGTTAAATTAATAGCTGCAGGCTTGGTTTTTAATTCGATGCTATTATTAGTGTAAATTTAAATTTAACCAATTCAATTTTATTTAAAATTGAACCAATGATATTTAGGGGTTCTACTACACGGAGAGAATATTCTTTTAAAAATTAACAGAAAATGCTGTTAACCTGAGGACAGAATCAACTTCTGAAAAAAATTAACAGAAAAGTCAGTAGAATTTTGAAATAAATCTATATACATTTTTTTTTATATAATTATAATTAGCCTATGTCTTTCCTCAGCATGTAAGGTATTTCCCTGCCAAATTACATCAAGATCGGTTCAATGGTTAAGCCGTGAAAATGGTAACAAACAGATAGTTTTTAAAAACTGCTTTTTAGCTAAATTTGTAATATTCAAAAACAGTTTTTTTTTCTAAAATTGTACACGGAGAGAATATTCTTTTAAAAATTAACAGAAAATGCTGTGAACCTGAGGACAGAATCAACTTCTGAAAAAAATTAACAGAAAAGTCAGTAGAATTTAAAATAAAGTAAATGAAAAATTACAATGACATACTGGTAAATTTTAACATAGTACCTATTAAAATTTAATTACTCTGAAAAAGTAATATACGCTATTCTTTAATTTAATTTCTTGCATATGAAAATTTCACGTACATTCTCTATAATTTTACTATGTTTCTATATTACTTTTCATATCTGGCCTATCGCGTCATAGAAACTGCTATACAGTATATTGAATTGTAGTAGACGTTCTTTTAAATTTTACCATGACGGGTGTTAAAAATTTCTGGGATCAAAATTTTTTTCATCAATTTATTTTTATTTTTTTCCCATTCCTACGCATCGTAAATAAATAAAAAATTTTATGAAAATTTTTCATCTGACTATTAATAACTTGTTAAAATAATTATTTTAACATACGGTATAGTAATTTTTGATACTGTTGGTATGAAATATTACTACGTTACCGATTAATTTTTCACAGAATGAAATTTTTTCTCCCGTTAACATGTTTTTTATGTTAAAAATTAACAGTAATTTTTTTCAGTGTATTTATTGTATTATCTCAAGTCCTTCGTTTTAAACTTTGTATCGGCTAGAAAGAGTCGAGTAGAATGAGTTAAATGTAAGATACGATGTTATGTATGTATGTACAGAAAAAGTATATGTATGTTTAGTTGATGTATGTAATTTTTACTTGATCGAATACGATAGAGAAATGGGTCGGGAGGGGGGGGGGGTAAGTGAAGGAAAATTCGATAATACTGATGAGCTTAATGTTGTACGATAAATTTTATTCTCGCGTTCGGTTTCGATAAAGTAAAATTGATAAAAAAAGTAAGTGAGTAAAAGAAATGATATTTTTGCATTACATACAATTTTATATAGTAGCGAAATTAGATTTAAACCGGTACGTTTTTATTGTATTGTAGAATGTACAATTCAATATTACATTTATTGTTGATGTAATTGATTTAATTATTGCAAAATGGCAAAACATATAGACTTAAAATGTCAATAAATATAATAGTATTATTTTGGGTCTAATGGGTACATTCACGGTTCCTTAGGTCTACCACTGGAACCTTTTTTTAATCGATATCTTTAAAATGCCCCCTCCCCCTCTGAGTCTTTTATTTATTTACTAGCTGATCCCCGTGACTTCGCTCACATGAATTTCGAAAATAATTACAACCCTCCATATGTGACAGGGTGAAACATTAAATTTGTCTATTGTTTAGTTTTTTATTCATTATACAAAAACGTAAATAATAATAATAATAATAATAATAATAATAATCTTTATTCTGTGTTGCTTTTGCAAGCATAGAATGCGTCACACAAAGAAGGAAAAGTAATTCTACAATAATATAATACATCATAAACAAAAATAAACAGCAAAAAAAAAAAAATACAAATATGTATAATGTATAAACATGTGAAGGTATTAATTGAAGAATTCCTCTGTTGAGTAGTGATTTTTACTCAACAGGAGGTTCTTTATTTCTATTTTGAATCTTCCTAGTGGTAGATTTTTTATATTACTTGGTACTTTATTCATTATTCTTAATATAGAGTTGTGTACACTAGAGATGTGTAATTCATGAACGATTCGTTCTTTTTGAACGATTCTTTTCGGTGAACGAAACGACTCGAGTCAGTATTTTAAAAAAGAATCGTTCTTTTTTTTATTATATTGTAAAATATAAAATAAAATAGATTCGTACACTATTTTTTGTGTTAGTTAAAATATTTAGAAAGAAAACAATCGTTATTATTGATATATTTATAAAATAATCAATTAAAAAATATTTCTCGATAAATGTAATTGTAGAAGTATATTTTTCAACAACTAAACCAGAGACAACTTTTTAAATTCGAATTGTTGTAAGGAAAGAAACTGTTACAGTTTAGCTCTGAATGGCAGCGGCGTATCATTCGTGTATTTAAGATACATATGTATTATTTTGAATTGTAAAATTGTTTAATAAACAATTTAGATTTAGATTATATAGCCGTAGTTCTTAAATTGTGTGTTATTACACATTTATTACCACTGCTCTAAAATCCCGAGAATATTAATACATTTTAATTTTAGCATTTATTTCGAGCGAATTATTTATAATACTTGAGATTATAAATCAATTTTTCTATAAAGATTAGCATGATAAAACGTCTGAGAATAAAAGTTATATTAAATATCAAAGTCAAAATAAAACTATCAGCAACAGTTATTTTAAGTAATATGATAAATTTACACAATTATTATAATAATGAACAAAAGTAAACATAATTTGTACGCCACTGATATATCAAGCAACGAACGGTGGCCAAAAAGTAACAATGTATTTATTTATCCATTCTGTCAGTGATCGGATACGTTCGGATTTTGTCGTACCGACTTGCACTCACCACTCACTCGTATACAAGTCCCATACGAACGATTCACTGTACTGAACGATTCAAATGACTCGCCAATTCATTTTTGTAAGTGAACGACTCATTGAACGAATCAGTTGGAACGAATCTTTTTACTGAACTGTTTCAAATGACTCGAGTCACTAAAAAGACTCATTTTTCCCATCTCTAGTGTACACCCCTATACACAACTGCTAGTCTCGTTTGAAGAATTTTATGATCTCCTCTATTTCTAGTGTTATATTCATGGCCAAATAGGTCATTGTCAAATAGATACGGATGTTTTTTATAAAAAATCAATGACTCATAAATGTAGATATCTGGAAGGGTAAGGATTTTTAATTCCTTAAAAAAAGATTTGCAAGATGTTCGTGGAGGTAGATTTTTTATAGCTCTTATACATCGTTTTTGTGTGATGAACAGTTCCGCCGCATGTTTAGAGTTTCCCCAAAACATGATTCCATAACTGAGGATAGGTTGAATAATAGTATGGTAAATTGTGAGCATAACCGGAAGTGGTGCCCAGAGTCTTAGTGACCTCAGTAAGTAGCATAGTTTGTTTACTTTTGTGTTTGTATATTCCACGTGCGCTTTCCACGATAGATTTTTGTCAATATAAATTCCCAAGAATTTAACGTGTTCGCAGGGTATAATTAAATCATTATTTAGCAATTGTATTTCGCCTAGGTTGCCGAAGGTGCCAAATTTAATATATTGGGTTTTTTCAACATTTAGTTTGAGGCTATTATTATCAAACCAGTCAGTGAGTAGGCGTAGGGAAAGACTAATGTGCTCACGTATAGACATGTTTTCAGGTTCTTTGAAGATGACTGAAGTGTCATCTGCAAAAAGAAGCATTTTATCTGTTAGAACGTGTGGTAAGTCATTGATGAATAAAAGAAATAATATTGGTCCTAGTATCGACCCTTGGGGAACGCCACGATTAATAGGGAGACTAAGAGATTTAATAGTTACTATGTTATTGTTTATTATATGGTTAATTTTTGTACTTGAGGATCTGTTTGACAAATATGATTTAATTAGGTTGAGGGCGTTGCCTCTTATGCCGTATGTGTCTAATTTATTTAGTAGAAGTTCAATGTGAACAGAGTCAAAGGCCTTGGATAAATCAAAGAAGGCTGCAATATCTCGACTCCTATGCGAGATAGGGGTTGTTTTTCACCCTAAAACCCCAACCGCCGTGGTATTTTATTATACCGGATCAAATGAAAACTAATAAAAATCCTCCATACGTGAATACAACCGGAAATATTTTCCCATACAAACTTTTACACCCCAGTTTATCCCATTAGAGGTTGAATTTCTGGAAATCCCTTCTTAGTGGGTGCTTACATCATAAAAGGAAGACACCTATGAAATTTCACGTTTCTAGGTTCAGTGTTTGGGCTGTACGTTGATGTACGTTAAGGACAAACTCTTTTATAATATATCAACAAATTTCCCTGACTTTTCCCGGTTTTCCAGGAAAATTTTTACCATTTGTCCCTGTTTTTTATTTAAAATTTAGATGAAAAACCTAAAAAAAATGGTCATATAGATAAAATTTAAATATTTGCGAGAATTTGTGTGGTTTTTGCATTTTTATAAAAAATTCCCTGACTTCCAACCAAATTCCCTGACTTTTCACTGACATTTCCCTGTATAGCAAAATTCCCAGACTTTTCCCGGTTTTCCAGAAACTGACCACCCTGTATATATATCTAAATAGATTATAAATTACTTAAAGTAGTGGTTAGTTAATTGTCTGTTTTCAAACCATGATTAATGTAAATTATTTCTAACATCCTAGGCCCTAGTAGATCTCCAAATAGACCAATCGATGTATAGCATTTTTTGTTTAACATATATATTTTTGAAAATTGATATAACAATAACACATTTTCGGAAGCACTGGTATATGCATATGAAATATAAATGATACTTCCACTTTTATAATCTCTTTAAGAATTGTAGAACGTTTTCTTTTGTAATAAATTATTATTGATTTTGTGGTAAATATATTAAACGCTTTTTCTGACATACGGAGAACTTTATTTGTTTGCTATTATTAGAAACACAAATACAATTTGTGTTTCTATATATAGCTTATTATGTGGAGTAGCACTCTATTGTTGATGGCAATCCATGTTTTATTTAGTTAATCTTTTAACAACAATTATGGTACATGTTTGACTTTCTTTGAATGCATTGATTAAAATTTAAAAATAATATATTTGTTTGGTTCATTTTCTGATTTAAAAAAATGTTTCATGTCATTAATATTAAAATTTTTATGTAAATTTATTTTACGATAATTGGCAAATAAGATAACGCTGTAACGTCACCACGTAGATCTTGATAGTTTAAACTGAGTGGCAATGAATGTAGTTGATATTTTAACCATTGTCAAAATGCTGAATTATTTAGATCGATGTGATGATGTTACAGCGTTGTCTTATTTGCCATATGAGTATACAGGCTGTCCCATTTTCATATGATAACTTTTTATGGTGAAATGTTATCAAAAAACTTTACAGATAAAAGTTGTACGGTTTGTAGGGGGATATAGACGTACTTGGATGAAATTTTTTTAGGTGATGTTTTCAAGGTGGTATGAAGGTCAACATTTTTTTAAATAGGAACCTACAGTTTTTATTAAGTAATTTTATTTAACGTGAAAACTTTTTTTTTAACAACTTAACCTTTCCAAGATAACTAACAAAAAATTCGAGATTTTGAACATTCAATATTTTTTTACTCAGAAACCACAAATTTTAGAGAAAAAGTTCAAGAAAAAAAAATGTTTTTTGATCTAATAAAACTAAAGAATTAATTTTTAAATTTTAAAACTTCTTTAATTTATTTTATTTAAGAAAAAAAAAACAGATGTTAAAAAAAATTTAGAATAAGTTTTAAAATTTTAAAAATAATTCTTCAAGTTTTATTAGACCAAAAAAAAAACATTTATGCATTTTATGATTTTTCTCTAAACCTGATGGTTTCTGAGTAAAAAAATATTGAAGATTCAAAATCTCGAATTACTTTGTTAGATATCTTGGAAAGGTTAAGTTGTTAAAAAAAAGTTTTCATTTTGTTTTTATTTCAGAATTCTATTTTTGCTTGCCCGATCTCGTTAAAAGATTAAATTCTCTGTCTAATGAAATGATAAGTGCTGATTTAAAATAACAAATCAGAGTTTTCTTACCTAAAACATGAATGGTGTTCAATATATACCGAATTTACCTAATCTTAATCTTATCTTAATCTTAATAATATATATAAATTACGTGTCACATGTTCCTCCGCTATGGACTCCTAAACTACTTAACCGATTTTAATCAAATTTGTACACCGTGTGCAGTTTGATCCAACTTGAAATATAGGAAGCCTCCTATGGGAAATGGGGGGAGGGCTTTGCCCCCTCCCCCTTTTTTAAAAGATAGTTCCCACTTTTTACGGTGGTGGTGGTGGTGGGGGGGGGGCTGTAAAGCTTCCTATGGGAAAAGGGGTGGGGGGGGGTTACCCCCCCTTTTTTTAAATAGAGTTCCCACTTTTTTAACGGTAACAGTGGTGGGGGACTGTAAAGCCTCCTTTGGGAAATGGGGGGGGGGGGGGCTTTGCAGTAGTAAACGAATTCAATATTCATAGTTAAGACAGGACAACGTCTGTCGGGTCAGCTAGTACATATATATAAATATAAATTTATAAAATGTAAAAATAAACCATTCATGAACATAAATGTATATTCAGTGTAGCTAATTTATGTTTGTATTAAAATGAAACCCCAGAGAAAAAAGCAATTATTAATAAGGTGACACGCATAAAGCAAACGTTTTGAATTTTTCGTATTGTTTTGAAAATCCGCAGGCATCATGTGCAAATATTTAACATAGCAAAACGTTTACATTCAAAACAAATCTTACACTCGTGGCAATTTTAATCTTGTAAATACAAACAGTAATTAATTTCTATATGTACATATCAACATACACGCACATTCGGATATACAATGTGATTCATAAGTATTTACACCAAGCATAATTAAATTGTTCTATTTCAATCTAACTTGTCTAAAAATATTGCATCATAAATGAAATAATAATTTCTATGTGTAGGTACATATTAACATGTATACACATGTGGAAATACAGTATGATCCATAAGTATTTACACTAAACATAACCAAAGTTTAATTTCAATCTAACTTGTCTAAAAATATGGCATCATAAATGAAAAAATAATTTTTATAGGCACATATCAACATGCACACATGTGGAAATACAGTATGATTCATAAGTATTTACACCAAGCATAACAAAATTGTTTTACTTAAATCTAACTTGCTGAAAATATTGCAACCTAAATGAAAAAATACTGCTATTCAGAAATCAATTACAATTTGACCTTTTTCATGTTTCAGTTATTTACAATTCAGAAGTTCATAATCGGAAATTATGATTAAAAACAATTGTTTGTATAGAATTTTTTTTATTAACAAATTAAAATGTCAATAAATAATTACTTGATTCAAACTATAGAAAATTTAACTGATGAAAAAAAAACTAATGACGTCTATTGGTATCATTTTGCTACTGTATTTAAGGGTTAGGGATGGAGGGTTAAAACTAGTTTTAATATAAATAGGACTATATTAGCTATCTATTGGCTTTTTATTTATTGCTCTACAGTTATTATTTTCGGAGATATAAGCTTTTTTATTCTACATAAAAAATTGATTTTTTAAGCTTAAAAATCATGATTAAAAAATAAATGGGTCATTTATGTATAGAAAGATGGTGTCGTGAAATAACGACGCATGTTAATTTTTAAATATCATTTTTTTTAAATTATAACAGGCCATAAGAGTTCTACCAATATATTTTTATTTAAAAATTAAGTCGAAAACAGAGTCGTGTCAAAAGAAAGATATAGAAAATAGTTTAGGATATACTTGTCCTTATTTAAACAGGATAAAAAGAGATAGATATATCCTAAACGCCACTGCATCTCTCTCACTGTTTTGAAAAAATGTTATGTGGTGTTTACATCGAGAAAACAAAACAGAAACACGGTGTTTTTTTGACAAAAAAACAATAAACCCTATACATTTTTAAATACGAAGTATTTTAAAGACACGATGTTTCTGTTTTGTTTTTTCGGTGTAAACACCGCATTACACCGTTATATTAATAGAGAATGCGCAGTCCATGCATTATATCTATGGTCGACGCCATAATTGTGAAATTTTTTGTGACAAATAAATTTAAAAATAACTGTTATTTTCTAAAAAAAGGTACATAACTATTAACTATTTATATACCTATAAGAAATTTTATCGCGGTAAAATTACCAACTACTTTAATAAAAACACATCTTGAAAAATTCTCATTTCCATGAAAATTAATCGTTCATAAAAACTCGCGTCGGCCGTAATATAATGTTTCTTTATTTCTATTTTACCTCTTTCATTCCAATTAATGTTTTATATCAAGCTATGTTTGCTGAATTATTTAAAAAAATACTTTTTTTGTTTTGTGGATTTCGTTCCAGTTCTCGCAATTTTAATTAAAAGCCTTATTATAAAAAAACAATCAGACCCGACCAAAGTTATATAAATGCTGAAATCGTACACAATAAAAACATTTTAATGTTTTATAAAGGTATTAATATGTGAGGGTATTTATATATTAAAATATTCCATGATATGAAAATATACTTTGAAAATTAAAACCGAATGAATGTGCAGTTTCCACACCAAAATGGTAAAACGTAATATTTAAAACAGATTTTAATTTATCTATTCAAATAATAAACATAAACTATTTTGAGGAAAAAAGATTCGACCTTTACAAGCGTAATTAGTATTTGAAAATTTATTTAAATTAAATATTCAAATACTTGCATTTACCACAGTACCATAGTGTTATACCCCATACATAGAAAAAAATAATTTGTTTATGTGTTAAAAAATGTGATCAATGTAAAAAATCCGTAATCGATTTGGCTCCGATAGAGGTTGTTTATTAATATGATAATTTTTTACCAATATGGAAATATCCACGTTTATCTTATTGATAAATGAATATTATTACTAACAATGTTCTTATCACTAACGGTGAAAATTTTGTTTCGTATTGAAAACATATATTTTAAATACAAAAAATACTTAATAAATGACATCACTGAATTTACTATACCTATCGAAAATTGCACTTTCAATAGTTAGATGGTGTAAAAAATATTGACACTGATAAATATTTATTGATACAACCATTATGTTTAATCTATTTGAGAGTTTCGTTAGTTGGTGTAATAAATTATTTATTAATTTCGTAAATGAAAAGATTTTTAGATAAACATGAAGATATATTTTTTTAAATGACTTAAGTATCCTCAATAAGATTTTTATTATTATATTGAGGAAATATTGTTATATTAACAAGTTAAATTTACTAAGCATTTTTCCATCTAAAAATTTCAATAAGATCGAGTTTTTTTCTGTGTAGATAAAACTGTTAAAAAAACTATTATAGGACTAAAGATAAGCAAACATTTTTTTTTTATATGTACCAAATTATCATATAAGTATGGCATGTCAAAATGTACATATGTTCAAACCAATGAAATTTGACTGTATTTCTTTTTTTTTATAAATCAAAAATGGCAACTATAGAGGGCTCTAAAGCAAATACAAAAAAATTATATACCCATTTTTTAATGTACTTCAAGTAAGAAGTACTAGATGAACTCTTTTTAGTCTTTTACTATATTTTTTTTATTTTAATATCTACAATAGTACATCAACTATTTGGTAAATAAATACTTTTTAAAGTTTTCATAAAATAATAAAAAAAATAAATTTCGATATTTTTTATATACCTGCTAATACAGTTATATTTCCATTTACACGGTTAATTGATTCCATGAAAATAGCGCGTAAAAAAAACGTGTAAATGGGGCGTTGTTTTTTCACCTTTTTCTAACAGTAAAAAAATGGATATATTACTTTACTAAATTATGATTAATATGAATAAATAATAAACACATAAATGATCGATTAGATAAAAAATAAAATTTAAAAAACATGGGAATAAATATAATTGTTACATACAGGGTATCCAAGATAAGCGTGCAATGCATGGGGATATCCTAAACGGTAAGAGATACAGATGTGGTTAAATGAGATGAATTGTTTGTAAGAAAGGGGTGAGTATTACAACATCAAAAAATATTAATAATTTTATGTGGTTCAGGCAGTATACCCAAAAAACTGAAAATTCAGAATTTCTTTAAATGACTATAACTTTTTTGGCAAAGTAGATAGGTACTTTTTGTTTGCGGTTTCTTAAAGCACTTTTTTGTTTAGAATTGTTTGGTGTATTCAGAATTTTTATATCACTTTTAGTTTCCGAGTTACAAGCCCTAACTTTAGTTTTTCTTATGGGTCGCCAAGTTGGCTATATCATATTCGAACGTGTTTTTTACTCTACTTTACAATGATATGTCACATGTCATACTTATTATTAAAAAAAAGTAAAAACCTTTTTTTTGTAATAGTTTATTGTTTTTAAATATGCATTTGTTATTTTCATTGTTGTTATTGCGATTTTTGTTTAACAATTTTTGTTTTTCATGGCTTACTTAAATGTTTGTAATAAAATACTTTATAAATATCACCAGTATTTAGTACTTCGACTTATTTTCTATAATAAGTATGTCATGTGACATATCGTTGTAAAGTAGAGCAAAAAACACGTTCAAATATGATATAGCCAACTTGGCGGCCCATAAGAAAAACTAAAGTTAGGGCTTGTAACTCGGAAACTAAAAGTGATATAAAAATTCTGAATACACCAATCAATTCTACTCAAAAAAGTGCTTTAAGAAACCACAAATAAAAAGTACCTATCTACTTTGCCAAAAAAGTTATAGTCATTTAAAGAAATTCCGAATTTTCAGTTTTTTGGGTATACCGCCTAAACCACATTAACTTACTTATATTTTTTCATGTTGTAATACTCACCCCTTTCTTACAAATAATTCATCTCATTTAACCACATCTGTATCTCTTACCGTTTAGGATATCCCCATGCATTGCACGCTTATCTTGGACACCCTGTATATGTACTATATCGAGTATGTCATATGGAAATAATTATATTATTAGATTAATTAGTTATTTTGAACTTAATTACACAACTACTATCAGTTCTGACACAAATACTGAACATTTGATATTATATTAAGAGTTAATTAATTTTGTAATTACAGATCATACATAATTGATAATTGATAATTGGTACTCGATAACAATAGTGTACTGGATAATATTGTGACAAATTTAAATTATATTTAGATAATTTATGTATTTATAATATCTCAGTACTACAGTAGAACTAATTTCAAATGAAAAGTATGAATGATTTCAGTCATTATGTATATTCATATTCTACTGTTTATGTTATGAAATATAATAACAATAAATCGGAAGTCAATATAATAATTAACATTGTAAATAAATCATTTATAATAATTATAATTATTAATCAATATGTATATATTATATATATTAAGGTAATCGATAAATTAAAAATAACTCATTTTCATAAGCGACGTTAAATAATACAAATTGATTACAAAATGATTTTTGAAACCCTTTCCCCTCCCAAGGGTTCGTAAGCTTTTAGTAATCCCATATTTACTATTTTTCAATTAAATATATGGGGTAATAGATTCAATAATCAATCAATTTCAGAAAATGGGAAAAATTCGGAATTTTCAGCGAAAAAAAGTGTACTTTTCTAATAAAAATTAATTATTTTTTTCAAATGAAGAAATGTATGTATATGTAAGTAACGTATCTGACAGCCCCCTTTTTTCAAAAGAATTATTAGACCCCGCCTCTGGAACATATCTAATCTTTTTTATACATATGTTTTAATACATTTTTGTATTGTCTTATAAAAATAATTTATAAAATAAATTTTGTACATTTCGTTATTAACCTCTAGAGGGCCGAAAAACCAATATGTTGACGCACCAGAAAATCTTCAATTTTTGTTTTTAAAGATTAAAACAAATCGAAAATATATATTTGCACTTCCAAATAAATAATATCGGTATGGAGAACCATACATGACTTCCATGTTCTATAATATCTTTTACAATAGATAATTGTTAATATAAAGCTCACCTTTGTATTATAAATATTAGTTTTCTAATATTCTAATGTCAGTTGTAGAATAGACATTTTTGTAAAATAATAATTATCTGATATTGGATTGAACTACGAGTGTACCAAGTCTTATCAAAATTGGTGAGATAATACTCACTTTTCAGACGATAATAGGTACAAAATTTCGAATATTTCGGAAACCCTTAACCCGATTAGCATCAAAATCAATAGGTCTGGACTACTCACTGAGGCAAACATTTTCCCCAAAAATAATTCAAATCGGTGCATATCTACAGTAGTTATCGTACACGGAAGAAAATTCTACATCCAGACACACACACAGACACACGCACAGCCGCCATGCGGAAATTAACTTTTCTTTACGTTTTGAAGTTAGTACAATCAGAATCTGCTTTTTTTCGGACATGATTTTTTGACGGTATTACAATACTTCCATTTCTTCGAACATGGAAGTAAAAATCGTTCACGCGAGGCAAAGGGGTAGTTTCTACCCTATTATAGGGGTTGTTTTTGGGTTTACTGTATTTTTGATGTCAGATTTAGATTCAGCGTCGAAAAATACACCGAAAACGTATATTTGTATAATGAAAAAAGGTTATGTACTATTTAAAATAATATTTTTTCGAATTTGAAATTTTTAACACGGGCTGTTCCCTCCAATATATTGGCTGACCCCGTGATCGACACTTTGCCTATGATATAAGATACCTTTTAAACCAGTTTTCTGAGGGCGAAATGCCCCCTGAAATCTCAGCCCTCTAAAATAGTTTTATAAAAAAAAATAACACTATGAAGTTATTAAAATCAACAAAAAAAAACAAGCAAAGAGAAAAACCTTTAATATTAAAAATCTATATTACGTTTGAACGTTTCTGAATTCCTCCAGTAAAAATAGAGTTCATTATACGTTAAAGAATCTTGATAAAAATGAATAAAATAAGCAACAATGCAAATTTGTTCTGTCAGTTGACACGAAGCACTCCTACTATATTCTGTAGTCCTGTTCAATTCAATAAAGTTGATTTTTAGTTTTATTTATTTGTTTGTTTGCAAATCCTGTGTTTATTCCTGATGCATCACCGTGTGCGCTGCTCTCCATTGTTCAGAATTTTTATTCACTGTAAAAGTTAATGGTATAACGTGTCTTTAAAAAAAAAACTATGTCGGTTTTTTTACACGAACATAGCAAGTACAGTTAATTTAATTAAAATAACGATATATATATAATCTATTATCTTCAAAGGATAGAATATCAAAAAAGATTCTTTTAAAATACAATTTTTATATTATTAAATAATTATGTATATAAATTAAAGCAGCGAAAAAAACATAAACTGCGTCTTTCCGTAGGTAAATTAATAGGTAATTTAATAAGGTCACTTCTTGTATAGGTTTATCTTTTATTTATCTGATACTTATTAGTGATGTAACGAATATTCGCAATCGCATTCGCGAATATTCGCACATTTTTAAACATTCGTATTCGCAGGTAAAGTTGCGAATATATTATGATGTATAAATAGTATATAAAAATATCGTTTTTTAGTCTATTTTTCAGAAGACCTTGTTTGTTATTTTTTTAGCTTTTTTTACAAAAAGGCAATATTCGCATTTGCATTCGCGAATATTGACAGCTAATATTCGCATTCGCGTTCGCGAATGTTTAAAAAATCATACATTCGTTACATCACTAATACTTATAAATAAAAGAGTTTGTCCTTAACCACTCACTCACTCATATATCAACGTACAGCCCAAACTCCTGGACCTAGAAACGTGAAATTTCATGATGTAAGCACCCACTAAGAAATAATTTTTCAAAATTCATCCCCTACGGGGTGTCAAAGTTTGTACAAAATTATTTTTTCTGTTCGCATTTAATTGAAACTTATACATACTCTGCAATATAAATAATGAAACAATTATTTCAGCATTTCCCAAAATTTAAGCCCTAAGGTGGAAAAATTTGTAAGATAATTTTTTTTGTAGGTATTCGCCGAATGAAACATGGCACAAGTAGGTACCTACTCTACAAGACAAATAGCATTTACGAAAATTTTTGCATTTTTTAACTAAGATCCAAGATATTTACGATTTTTTATAGGTAATGAATGAAAAAATCAATATAAATAACTCCCTATTGGGAAGTTAAAAATATAAAATAAGTCATCCCCTATCACGTATGAAGGGTTGTAATTAGTTTCGAAACTCACGCGTGCGAAGCCGCGGGAATCAGCTAGTTACTAATAAAACAATTTTGAAAAAAAAAATCAATAGTGGGAAAATCACTTTATAACCACCCCTGATAATACGAATAATTATTAGAGGATAACTTCGACATAGCAGTCACAAAAGTAAGAATTATCAATGATCATAAATTATAAGATAGTTTACAAACCATTTGGCAGCGAGATTCCAGTAGATATGCATCCTCCCTTAAATTTCTGATTATATAGAAGCTGTTTGGGGCTAATCAAAGCTAGTGGTTAATAATGAAATATTATTTAATACTAAACAATGGAGAAAAAGCAAAAGAAGAATGTAGGTATAGCAGATTTCTGTTATAACTATTACCGATAAAACAGGTGAGTCGTACAAATTTCATTTACACCCATTTTTTATCTAATAATTTTTTTTAGGGGGGGGGGTGCAATTTTCAGGATATAAGTAGCCTATGCCCTTCCTAAGGATGCAAGCTATCTCCCTGCAAAATTTCATTAAGATAGATTCAACTGTTTAGCCGTGAAAAGATAACAAACAGACAGACACACTTTCATATTTATAATATTTTCCTTTAATTTTATGTTCTAAAAGGAGGTTACAATAAAATCTTTATAGTAGTTTAATCCATTACTTCCCAGTGTCCTGTTTATAGGACATCATATTATCTGATTTTTTTCTCTGACATAATAACGTTGTTAATTTGATTTACATTACTAATATGTTTTTTAAGTCTTTCTACTTACAATAATTTTTAAAACGAACTCTAGAGTTCATTCAATGACAAATTATAACACTTTAAAGTCTTGGCATCTTAGGACGCCGCGCCGACCGCGCTGGCCGCTCCGGCCGCCAGACACGCAATACAGTTTGTGTTTTTTTAACCTTGAAAATAATATACACACATCAGTATTGCGTGTCTGGCGGACGGTGCGGCCAGCGCGGTCGGCGCGGCGTCCTAAGATGCCAAGACTTAAAAGTAACAGTGTAATTATTCCAGCTAACTGACATTTATAGTTACATTTTTTTCACTTACAAGGAAACCTTTTCAAGTCGAAAATTCGTATCGAGTTTAAAAGTTGTATATAGTTAGACGAGGTCAAGGTAAGAAAAAAATTTATCATAGCTGCGGTAAAACGGTTTAAGGTGGAGAAACACCCTTATGAAAATGTGCAAAATAATCATATTTTTTCAAATAACTCTTAAACTAATGAAAATTTAAAAAAATCTATAATACAAAATTTTCATAATGTTTTAAAATTTTCATTAGAGTTATTTGAAAAAATATGATTACTTTGCAAATTTTCATAGGGGTGTTTCACCCCCTTATACCGTTTTACCGCAGCTAAGGTAATTTTTTTCTTACTTATCTTGACCTCCTCTAACTATATACAAACTATATTTAAACTCGATACGAATTTTCGACTTGAAAAGGTTCCCTTGTTAGTAAAGCGTTTTTAAATTGATGAAACTATATATAATATTACTTATGAGAGTGTAAATAAAGCAGAACAATATCAATAAATAAAATAAGTACCTATAGACTATCGTCGTTAAAAAAATACTGTCTTATAAATATGACATTGGGTTCTAATGATAATAATCTAGTCTGCGACTGATAATTATTATGTCTTGTATTGAATTTATCTTTTTGGTCATATTTTCGACAAGAATTGAAAACTTGATCAAAAAAGTCGGGAATAATGGGTTAAAATCAAATCCATTATTAACCTAAATATAAAATACAATAAACTCCAACCTGCCGGTTACTAAAATAGATTCCAGTAAAATAAAATCAAGGTGAATCAAAGACGTTAAAAATTCAAATTAGTATTCAGCTCTTTAAAAAAAAGAGAACTGGTGGCCCCATTCTAGTATTGATTTCTCTCACTAATTATCCTTGATATCCTGATTTCATTATCGAGTGATTGTTTCAGTTAATATTCCATGAAATGCTGTTTGTGTTAACTCGATTCTTTCATTTTAATTTATTGCTTTTCCTTTTAAAGCTGATGGCCCGATCAGAATGAGTAATTGTACTTTTAAAAAACGAAGGCTAACGCGCTGAAATTGTCACTTTCAGTGTTTGATTTTTATATTGCGTATATATATTTCTAAAGATCGGAAAATGTGTTTTTTGTTTGGGGTATACAAAACATTGGTTATTTCACACTTGTATGTCAAAAAAAAACACAAATATACGCTAGGAAACCATCGATCCTGGCGCCGCCAAGTGGCAAAAATAAATAATTTTGGGTATCTGTCAAACCAATCTGTCATATAATTGAAAGGAAAAAATGGATAATTGCCGTTATATTATGTATGTTATATTAAAATTTGTATTGATAAGTATCAACCTTTGTATATTATTAGAGTTTGACCCCGAAATTTTCTTATTTTAAACCGACTTCTAAAAAAGAGGAGGTTATCAATTCAATCAATATATTTTGTTATGTATGTTCGAGCATAACTTCGACAAATATGCGCCTATTCGGTTGATTTTTGTTTGTTTGAAAGAGTATACTCCCGAGGTGGTCTCATATAAATTTTATCAGAATCTGACCATGGACTTCAAAAAAGGAGAGAGTTTTCTATTTTTTTATGTATTTTCGGGTATAACTACGACAAATATGCACCTATTCGGTTGATTTTTCTTTGTTTGAAAGAATATACTATCGAGCTGATACCATATAAATTTCATTATAATCAAATATATGGTTTCAAAGATACGCCACTCGAAAGAAAAAAGAAAAAATCGTAATAGAGTTGATCGAAAATAGACAAATTTCGCGGGTCGAATCCTTATAATCCGCAAAGATTGATACTCTTCAATACAGATTTTAATATAACACACATAACTTTGTATTTTAACCCCGTAATTTACTCATTGGGTAATATCGGACATTTGAAAATAAAAAATAAAAATTTGCTATGAAAAAATTTAGTAAAAATAAAAAATTAATGTTTTTCAAGACCTTATATTACCCTTAAGTTTTACTGAAAATATCATCCAATTATATCAAACCATTAAGTAGAAAAAAAAAGGTTTTCGATTTTCAAATTTTAATTAATTACAGCTAAAATAATTATTAAAATTAATTAAAACTTGGTCAAGTACTTCTTCATACATAGGTTTATAGATAAGAAAAAAAATTAACGAAATCGGAACTTGGGAACATTACTTTCGGCTGTCCTTTTTGAAAAGTAGTATACCCAAAGTTGCTAACGGCGCACACTAGGTGGCGACGTGTCGTTTTTGACAGATGGTTTCCTAGCGTATAGGTATAATGTTTTTAGCGAATTCGTATACAAACAATGGAATTTTGAAATTGCTCTGGGATTTTCCCGGAAAACAATGCTAATCCTAGACATTTTCAGTATTTGTTTATTGCATCCAAATTTAATGCAGAAAAAATAGAGTAAGGGTTGATTTTATTTCTATTAAAACTTTTTCATTCATATATTAAATAAAAAGTTAACATGGATGCTACAGGACTTTATTATACGTAATACGTGTTTCTTATTATATGTAAAAAATTAATAAAGGATTGATGTAAGGATTGGAAAAATAAATGGAACATAAATTATAGAAAATCATTCAAAAACTTATATGTATACATATAAAACATTATTTTCTTATAGGTAAATTTTTACAAATAATTCAAAATTCAATTTTGTAAGATCGTTTTCAAAATAGGGGAGTTTTTTCCTCGAAAAAAATGTACCCTTAATAAAAACTTTTTGTAGTTTTTGAGTTACAGCGTCTACAGAAATCAAAGCTAAAACAGTCAAATATAAAATAATAGATATTTCTATCGAATTCGAAAATAATCGGCTTAACAATACATCCTTGTACCTTGTACTATCAATAATAGCCGTATAGGGTTGTAAGAATTAATGATAACTGTCGACTTTGTTATTATAAGTGTTCTTCATCACTTTATTCTTTAACATATACCGGGTGTTTTTTTAAGGACTTTCCAGCAGATTATTTCCAAAATAAATAATTTTAAGAGAAAATTTTCTTGACAAAATTTCATGGTTTTGAGGGGGTTTAATAATTGAAAAGTGTCACCATAGTGGATTTTTAGGTTCAACTTTTCTTTTTCAAATCTAAATCCATATTTTTTGTTGCAGATTCGTAATCTACGAAGAATAATAAGCAACTTTTACTCGAATAATTTTTTCAGAAAATATCCCTTTTTTATGATATGGAGCAAAACAAAAGAAATTCCTGAATATTCAATATTTTTTTTACGCAATAACTGTCAACTTATTAGAAAAATCACAAGAGGAAAAAAGTGCATAGATTTAGACAAGGATTCTCAGAAAAAAATTATATCAAAATTATCAACAAAAAAAAACTGCAACTTTTTACAACAAATTTTTTTTAATTTTTAAGAAAAAAAATGAATAACTAATAAAAAAAATCACTTATATAATTCTTGCCTAAATCTAAGCACTTTGTGTCTTTTGCGATTATTTTTAAAAATTAACCCATATCATAAAAAAGGAATATTTTCAGAAAAAAATGTTTCAGATAAAAGCTACTTATTTTTCTCCGTTAATTATGAATGTGTAACAAAAATATAGGTTTTGATTTGAAAAATAAAAGTTGGACCTGAAAACCCATAATGACGACCTTTTCAAGGTAAACCATTAATGTCAATATTAAGTCCCCTTAATTCGTTATTTTGGAAATATTCTACTGGAAACCTTTAAAAAAACATCCGTTATAAAATAAATTCGATTATTTGAAAACTACTATATCCAGTGCATTTAAAAACGTTAATTCGTCCTGTAATTTCACCAGTATACACATAAATCAATATTTAGCCAAATTCAAACACATTTATCACTAGAAACGGCCACAATTATTTGTTTAATTATTTAGAGCCGTATTAAATGTGACATTTGGTGAAACAATATATAATACTTACCACTTATAACCGGGCAAGAATTTATTGTGAACCAACACAGGCGTCTTCCGTGAACATGCACGAAAGGCCTGGTTAATTATTCACAGGCCCTTCCCGTTCCACAGAAGGATAAAGGCGAGAAATACCCGGCGCATATTTATCAAATATTCAATATCTTAACTGTGATATATGATCGTTAAACATTTTTTCATTACCCTGCGCTACTTAAATTTAGAATTCATGAACATTACACGATTGCATTTTTTAGTTTTTGTTTAGGATCTTGTGATGTAATTAAAATGATTTATTCTTATGTAAGATATTATAAGGAAACGCCATAGATTATCTTAATAATTTTGAATTTTTTCGGTTTAATGTTCAGAATGACATTTTTCTAAAAATATTAAAAAATGCAAGATTATTTATTAAAATTATAATTTACTAGCGCATTGGATCCGGCGTAAACCGGGGATATAAATATAATCTGTAATAAACATACTAACCACCATTGAATTTTTCGGTTTAATGTTCAGAATGTCATTTCTCTAAAAATATTAAAATGCAAGATTATTTATTAAAATTATAATTTACTAGCGCATTGGATCCGGCGTAAACCGGGGATATAAATATAATCTGTAATAAACATACTAACCACTATTGAATTTTTTCGGTTTAATGTTCAGAATGTCATTTTTCTAAAAATATTAAAATGCAAGATTATTTATTAAAATTATAATTTACTAGCGCATTGGATGCGGTGTAAACCGGGGATATAAATATAATCTGTAATAAACATACTAACCACCATTGAATTTTTCGGTTTAATGTTCAGAATGTCATTTCTCTAAAAATATTAAAATGCAAGATTATTTATTAAAATTATAATTTACTAGCGCATTGGATGCGGTGAAAACCGGGGATATAAATATAATCTGTAATAAATATACTAACCACTATAAATCTTGCAGTGATCTTGATATGGATCTTGGTTTCTGGGTGTAAACCGTGTCGATTTGGTCGTGTTATCGGCCAACGTTTCGTCACATATTCTTTAGAAGAACTCTGATGATGTCAACTGCAATGTATGACAAAACGTTGGCCGATAACACGACCAAATCGACACGGTTTACACCCAGAAAACCAAAATCCATATTAACTACTACATTAATTTATTACTAAATATTCACGCAAAAAAATGAAATTTACATCAAATATCGATAAATTATACACCTAAACACTATCCGTTAGTGAAAACCGAAATAAAATCGGTTAAGTAGTTACCAAGAAAATCGTGCACAGACAGACAGACAGACAGACGCGGCGATATATGTATAAATTAATTAAAAAAATGAGTGCAATTTTTTAACTGTATGAAAAATTTTGGAGAATTTTTGATGTAGAACTATAAGTCTTTCTGGCACTTGGAACTATATCTTCCAGTTCCGAGTACCAGGATAACCTTACATAACTTAAAGAACACGAATACAACAAAAACATATCAAATATTGTCTGGTATCAACGAGACTAGCAAAATTTGCTAGAGCAAGCATTCACAAATGAGTTATATATTTTGTGATAGTATCTATGGATTTGCTATGGTAATTAGAGCGGTGATATTTCAACTTATTGTAACACAGTTGGTAACTCTGACAGTACAAATTTTTTTTCATATAAACACCACTGTTTTAATACTGTTGTTGGTTTTTACATACAACGCGTACGCGAAACTTGTCAAAGTCTTCATGAAACACCAAGAAAACTGTTATGTAAGTTTGATACCTCATTTGAGAGTGCTTGCTAGCTAGCTTCGCTAGCCCCTTTATGATATCAGATATAAATATCCTGAAGTAATGATCATACCGGGTGTCCCAGATAACTTTTCCAGCATGGGGATCTCAGTATCTATAAGAGATACAGGTTTAATTAAATGAGATGAATTATATGTATGAAAGGGGTGAGTATTATTACACAAAAAAATATTCATAACTCTATGTGGTTTAGGCGGTATACCCAAAAAACTAAAAATTCGACATTTCTTTAAATGGCTATAACTTTTTTGCTAAAGTAGATAGGTACTTTTTGTTTGCGGTTTCTTAAAGCACTTTTTTGTTTAGAATTGATTGGTGTATTTAGATTTTTAATATCACTTTTAGTTTCCGAGATACAAACCCTAACTTCAGTTTTTCTTATGGGCCGCTAAGTTGGCTATGGCATATTTGAACGTGTTTTTACTCTACTTGACAACGATATGTCACATGCCATATTTATTATTGAAAAAAAGTCGAAATACTAAATATCAGTGATATTTATGAAGTATTTTATTACAAACTATTAAGTGAGCCATGAAAAACAAAAATTGTAAACAAAAATCACAATAACAGCAATCAAAATAACAAATGAATATTTGAAACAATTAACTATTTGAAAAAATATATTATAATTTTTTTTTCGATAATAAATATGGCAAGTGACACATCGTTGTAAAGTAGAGTACAAAACACGTTCAAATATGCCATAGCCAACTTAGCGGCCCATAAGAAAAACTGAAGTTAGGGTTTGTATCTCGGAAACTAAAAGTGATATTAAAAATCTAAATACACCAATCAATTCTACACAAAAAAGTGCTTTTAGAAACCGCAAACAAAAAGTACCTGTCTACTTTAACAAAAAAGTTATAGCCATTTAAAGAAATGTCGAATTTTTAGTTTTTTGGGTATACCGCCTAAACCACATAGAATTATGAATATTTTTTTGTGTAATAATACTCACCCCTTTCATACATATAATTCATCTCATTTAATTAAACCTGTATCTCTTATAGATACTGAGATCCCCATGCTGGAAAAGTTATCTGGGACACCCGGTATACTATCGACACTCTTTTAAGTTAATTGTGAATTCTGTTTTATAGGACAGCTTGTACACCATACACCTTCTATTGTGGTATTTGTTTATAAAATTTTCTTTTAATGAATTCTGTTAAATAGAAATTTAAGATGTAAATAATATTATATTTCATAAATAAGATTTTTTTATAAATACTAAAATGTAATCAATTTTTATTCTAATTAAACTCAACATTAATGTTGAATAAAAAGAGTTTCAAAAAGAATTTTCCATTTATAAAGTTATTATTTACTGTTAATGAAATATAAAAGGAATATTTTGACTAAACGAATTCTTCGAAATGTATTCAAGAAATGTTACCTTGAATTCTGATGTACGCCAACCGATGACAGTAATAAGACCTGATTCAGAAAACTTTTAATTATACCGAAATTACTTTGAGGTTATTAAAATGTTTTCATTTATTTTAAATTAAAACTCGATTTCAAATTTTAATTTATTAATATTCACAATACGACGTGAACAAAATAAAACTTTCAGCATTTAAAAATAAATGAAACCTCAAAACGAGACATAAATAAATTTCGTCTCGTGACACCTGCAATGTGCAATCTTACAAATAACTTTTTATTTTTAACATTTCGCCCTCAGAAAACTGGTATAAAAGGTATTTTATATAATTGATTGATCATAGGCAAAGTGTCGATCACGGGGTAAGCCGTATATATTTGTTTTCCGACCCGGAAAGCAACAGCCCGTGTTAAAAATTTTAAATTCGAAAATGTTTTATTTTAAATAGTACATAACGATTTTTCATTATACAAATATACGTTTTCGATGTATTTTTCGACGTTGAATTCAAATCTGACGTCACAAATACAGTAAACCCAAAAACAACCCCTATAATAGTGTAAACACTACACATTTGCCTCGCGTGAACGATTTTTATTTATTTGGAAGTACAAATATACGTTTTCGATGTATTTTAATCTAAAAACAAAAATTGAAGATTTTCTAGTGCACCAAAATATTGATTTTCCGGCCCTTTAGAGATTAAATCTGTATTATTGTTAACCGCAACTTATCGTGTATATGGTTTGTGTGGAATTTAGGTAAATAGGAACTGTCACCCATAGAGAAAGAAGGTTAGGTAGGTAAAGCATATTTTTGTTATAGTCGATAAAAGAAGTCACTAGTACAAATGTCATTTATACTCAAATTTTTTTATCTAATACATTTTTCAGGATATAAGGTAGCATATATTTTTCTTCAGGATGCAAATTTCATCAAGATCGGTTCAGCGGTTTAGTTGTGAATAGGTAACAAACAAAAAACACAATTTTGCATTTTGGAAAATATAATTATTATAAGTAATTTATTTTAGAACCGGTGAATAATATTTTACTTAATATAAATAGTTTTCAAAACAATCAAGAACACCGAACGAAAAGGAGGAACAGAAAATATACAGATATGTAAATGTGGTCTTAAAGAAAGTCCCTTAATCCCAAAATATCTTCAAGAGAAAATCTCATTTTGTAAATTGTTCATTACAGCACTCATCCCAGATATTTTTCATTTGATTTTACAACATAGTGAAATCTACATATCTAGCTTTTAAGAATTCCAATCTTTTCTAGATTATTTTTAATACAGTTATTTATTTGTGTAAAAATATTCAACAGAAAAGTTTTTATATTTTTATCATATTTTAATTCATTGAATTTATTGAATATTGAATATCATTGAATATGACACACTATTTTTTTTTCTTAATCAAAAATAGCGCCTGCAGAGGGCTTCAAGAAAAAATATGTCCCCCTCCTCTAATTCGGTAATTACTAGCTCAAAAAGTCTGAAAAAAAAAATGGTAATAGGGGTTTTGGTGGGATTAGTAACGACAAATATTAAAATCAACAATATCATTTCAAATTTTGGAAAAATAGGGAAATGCGTCCTGAATTTTTATTTATTTTTATATCGCGGCTTGTGGGTTGTCAAAATGTAGATCTCAATTAATAGAATATGATCCTATTTTTATATTTATATCTAACTCAAAAATACACCTGTAAGTGGCTCCAATCAGTCCACGTAGTATATACTTCGGAACCCTTATGGCATACACCCGTGTATGTCTTGACAGATTTTCTAAATATTTCTGAATTAACGTATTTTATTAAGGAGGTTGACACTATAGGTAGCTGGGTTGGTGATGCGGGGCACTATGCAGGGAATGTGCCTGTGAATAAGCATAGAGTAGTATTTCTCTTTTTTTCACACACTTTGTATAATTTTTTGTTTAAAGAACGCGTTTCCTAATCATTATAAAAATTTACAGATATCTTTGTAAATGAATAAATAATGTATACTCTAATTTTCATCAAATTTTCTCTGTCACATCACTTTGAAAAGTCCTGTCATATCTCGAAATGATGCAGTTTAATTTGTTTATTCAATAAATCATAAACTATTTTCTTAATGGCATTGAAAATGTGCAAGGATTTTATAAATATAAATGTCTTGTTATTTCCAAAGTTTTATCGAAATCTCTCTTTTATTTTTCTATATATGATGTCAACTTCCTTTTATACAATTTTTACCATTAAAAAACATATAAGTAATCTGATTTGATACATATGCAATATGCAGTATAAAAAACATTAAGTTTTTATTATATCATCATGAATAAAAGGGACAGGAAATATTTCAAAAGTAATAAAATATAAATTATTTATTTATGTCCAGCAATAATAAATATCAAAATAGATCATTAATCATAATTCCGATATTTACCAATTCCAAACTATTTCCTATTGAATAATGCATTCATTTTTATCTAAAACTAAACAAAATGCACGTTCCTCGTAAAATAAAGAATACATGTTTATAAATAAGCTAGACAGAATTTCAAATTAGTTGATTTAATAAAATAGTTTAATCATGAAAACTATCCAACGCTCTTCATTGTAAATTTAAAAACAACACTCTGATTTTATATCTCACATAAGTAAATAAATTAAATGCCAGCACTTTTAATCTATTACTTGCATTTGTCTTGAGTTGTAGTGCACTTCTAAAAGTATTCCAGGGGTGTATTAACGTATTTACAGTATCATTCTTATCACAAAAATATACGTTAAAAAGAGACAGCAAATATACAGATGGTTATAATAAGCTATACTCATTTCAACTTTTTTCAATTCGTATATATCGATTTTGACATCAATCATTTCAAATTTCGGTAATAATTAGTTGTATATATATTTTTTATATACATTGTTGTTTTAGTATTATAGAAGTGATTATTAAGTTTAGATTTCAGGTATTAAAAACAATCCAATAAAATGTGATGTTGGTGTAGTGCGATATAAGTTTTAACTTGAAATTATTTATACAGTGTAACTTGATTAAATGGAAATTGGATAAGTGGGAAACTGCTATAACTACATTTCATACTGAGGTCCTGTCACTACTACATTTGCACCTTTATAACTGAGTAAATGGGGCGCCCCTTTAAGTGGGACAAAATAACTGATCCTTTGAGATTCCAGTTATCCAGGTTTCACTGTAGCTAGAAACTATAATTGGAAGAGAATGCAGGAGCCTTTGTATACCAAAGAAAATTTTATTCAAAAAATATTATGACACATTTTTTTTAGTTTAAAACATAAAACTTTAAGAAATAAAGATAAGGTGTTTTATTTACCCTAGATGTGGGGGGGGTGGGGGTGAGACACCTTAGTAAATTCTGAATTTTGTAAAACTTTACATTTAGTGTATCCTATATGGCCGATCTTGTAATATACAAAATTTTATTTTTTACTTATAGGATTTTTTCCTACTTTATCGACTAGTCATATCAATAAAGTCGTATAATTTTTCCTTAACATTGAAATATATATTTCTAGGTTTATACCAACACATTCAATGTAGAAAAAGTATAGTTAATTAATTAGAATATAATTATTTAAGAAATTTCAGTGCATTTATTGAATATTTAAAAATCATGAAAAATTAAACTCGATATTCTCAAAATTTAGTTTCTTCTATTTTGACAACTGAAATAGTAGTTATTTCACTAATTGAATTAGTTACTTTAAATTTCACTTATACGAATCAACTGCTTTCAGTGATTTATAAACAAAAATCAGGTATGGTTATTTATACAAAATGAGTGAGTTTTTTATTAAATTGCTCCAGTTTTTGACATAAAAAAACTTAGATTCTGTCATAGCTTAAGAAGTGAATTTTAACTGAATTTTAACTACAGTCGAAATCGGTTATAACGACATCGAGGGGACTATTCATATTAGGTCCTAAAAGTCGATAGGCTTAAAACCGGAAAAATGGGATTCAGTCGGAATTTTATTTTGAGTCAATATGTTGTATTCATCGATGTCGTTATAACCGGTTTCGGCTGTATTTCAAATAGTGTAAAAACACCAGTGATTTTAAATTTAAATATACAGATTTCTGTCAATAAAAATCCCCAAAATAGCGAAAAGAATATGTTTACTCGCAGTCAAAATAGTAAAAAAAAAAAAAATAATTTCTCGTTAAGACACTGCACTGCGTCAATACTTTCAACTTGAATAAACCTGACATTTCAGGCATATAATTCAAAAATTTTCCTTAACATGGAAAATTGTAAATGCTGTATTTTAGATATGCTAGGATTATTACAAAAGTTGTAATTAAGTACTCTTATCAACATTTAAGATTTTTTATCAACAGTTTTATATTTACAATGAGTATCCAAAGCAGGGCCGGATTTAAAGGTCTGGAGGCTTCGGGGCAACAAAGGAGTGGAGGCCCCTTGGCCCCAAATTATTTTCCAAATAAAATGAACAATTGTTTTCAGTCGAGTTTTCCAATAAATAATTTATTGTGAAACCGCAAGTAAGATTCTTTTATTATTTAACGAACATATAAATATAATCGAATATAATAAAAAAATGAAAGGAAAACTAGTGTTTACTAGTCTGAATTTGAATTTTTTTCCGAAGTCTCTATTGTGGGGGCCCCTCCCTCTTTTGTGGAGGCCCCGGGGCTGTAGCCCCGGTTGCCCTCCCCTAAATTCGACCCTGATCCAAAGACTTTTACACGACAGTGTAAATATATCTTTAAGGTAGTAAAATGCGGAGTCCAACCCTGAAATGAGACATCATCAACGTTGAGTGCAGTGAGTAGAGTAGACTAGGTATTAAGTCAGCATCCACTTGAAGCGGAGAGTAACTCAACAAAAGTATGTGCAAATGTACATCAGCATAGCATACACACAGTACAGTTACAAACAGCTCTACTACTCTGACGGCATAGCGCTCTACTAATTGGTACATAATTTAAGGCTCTCCCATTCGGTTTTCCATTACAAAGTTATTTCAATTATGATAACAACCGATGTGGAATAATGAATTATTTCAAGTTTGAGGACTTAATTAATGTAATATAATGGAATGTTATAGATCGTGGTCCATGTGAATTATAAATATATATATGAATACCTACGTATAGTGTCCGATGAGGAAAACAATAGGGACCAATTCTGACGAAAAGTTAAATTATTGTTGGAAAATTATTTGAATTAAAGAGCATGGCAGGGTAAGCATGGGCGATCTGCCCCTGTGGAAAGTTGGGTCGATATTTTTTTTATAAGAAGGTATGACTAAAAGGTACTCATCTACAAACTATTGGGCCTCTGCCCCCACTAATTTTCCGGAAAATTTGAAAAATGTAATTTCGAAAAAAAATTTTTTTGCTATAACGGCTTTATAAATGTTGATCTCTGTGATATATGTTGTAGCTATACCTTAGTAGTATCATATCAATTTTTTTGAAAAATCTCCCATTAAAAATAAATAAAAATTTTGAAATTCAAAATTTTCAAAAAAAATTTTTTTTGCTTAAATGGCCTGGTACACCTACGAAATTTTTGTCATAAATACCCCTTCTTATGCACAAACACATATATTTTTTTCAAATTTCTACATTGGGTGGACGGGGGGTAAAATTCGAAATGTTTACTGACCCTTATTTCTATAGTATGCATATACATTATACATGTATAGTATTGCTTGTATGTTGTAGGCTGGGTTAAATTAAAGAAAGTTTCGCGGATCGAAACGTAATAGTCACTCTCATTAATACATACATAAAGAAACTTTTTTTTTTAATTTAGTCAATATCTTGAGATTACGAATTAGGTCTAAAATTTCGAAAATTTTAATTAAGTGAATTTAAAAAAATTATTTTATAGAAATTCTCATAAATACCCCACATTCTTCACTAATACATATTATTTCTATTTTTTCCTTTAGTTGGACGAAGAGGGGTGGGGGTAAAAATGGACAGTGCGTTACTGGACATAAAATGTCAATCGGCTTCGGCCAAAATTAAGCCGAAGGTTTTGCTGAAGCCGAAGGTTTAACTATTTACTATTATAATTTTTTTTTCGGATAAATGTTTCTATTAATGAAAGAAATGGTTTTTCATTAGTTTAAAAAATATATAGAAACAAAACAAAAAAATCCCACTTATATAGAGAAGATGGTGGCCGAAGCCGATTGATTAGTCTGACAGTAGTGGTTATACGTAATACAGATTTGTAAAAATATATCGTTTAATCGGACGTTAACATAAAAAAGGCTATGTTAAATTTAGGAAAGTTTCGCGTATAAACACTACTGGCAGACCAATCAATCGGCTTCGGCCACCGTCTTCTCTATATTAGTGGAATTTTTTTGTTTTGTTTCTATATTTTTTTTAAACTAATGAAAAACCATTTTTTTCATTAAAAGAAACATTTATCCGAAAAAAATTAATAATAGTAAATAGTTAAACCTTCGGCCTAATTTTGGCCGAAAGTGGCCGAAGCCGATTGACATTTTATGACCATTTTTACCCGCGCCCCTCTTCGTCCAACTAAAGGAAAAAATAGAAATAATATGTATTAGTGAAGAATGTGGGGTATTTATGAGAATTTCTATAAAATAATTTTTTTAAATTCACTTAATTAAAATTTTCGAAATTTTAGACCTAATTCGTAATCTCAAGATATTGACTAAATTAAAAAAAAAAGTTTCTTTATGTATGTATTAATGAGAGTGACTATTACGTTTCGATCCGCGAAACTTTCTTTAATTTAACCCAGCCTACAACATACAAGCAATACTATACATGTATAATGTATATGCATACTATAGAAATAAGGGTCAGTAAACATTTCGAATTTTACCCCCCGTCCACCCAATGTAGAAATTTGAAAAAAATATATGTGTTTGTGCATAAGAAGGGGTATTTATGACAAAAATTTCGTAGGTGTACCAGGCCATTTAAGCAAAAAAAATTTTTTTTGAAAATTTTGAATTTCAAAATTTTTATTTATTTTTAATGGGAGATTTTTCAAAAAAATTGATATGATACTACTAAGATATAGCTACAACATATATCACAGAGATCAACATTTATAAAGCCGTTATAGCAAAAAAAATTTTTTTTCGAAATTACATTTTTCAAATTTTCCGGAAAATTAGTGGGGGCAGAGGCCCAATAGTTTGTAGATGAGTACCTTTTAGTCATACCTTCTTATAAAAAAAATATCGACCCAACTTTCCCCAGGGGCAGATCGCCCATGCTTACCCTGCCATGCTCTTTGTATTTGATATTCAAATGCAGGACCTTTAGATAATAGGTCATATGTCGTAAGGATTACTGTTCATATAACTACATATGTATATGAATCATTAAGGAGACAAAACGACTAACAAGGAAACCTTTTCAGGTCGAAAATTCGTATCGAGTTTAAACTGTGTATATAGTTAGAGGAGGTCAAGATAAGTAAGAAAAAAATTATCACAGCTGCGGTAAAACGGTTTAAGGGGGTGAAACATCCCTATGAAAGTGTGCAAAATAATCATATTTTTTCAAATAACTCTGAAATTAATGAATATTTTAAAAAAATATTTTTTTATGCTCTTTCAAATGGCGATAGTCAAAATTCGAAAAAGTTAAACCGATGAAATGAGGGAGTTAACGGTTTAATTTTTTCGAATTTTAACTATCGCCATTCGAAAGAGCATAAAAAATCATGAAAATTTTGTATTGTAGTTTTTTTTTTTAATTTTCATTAGTTTCAGAGTTATTTGAATAAATATGATTATTTTGCACAATTTTATACGGGTGTTTCACCCCCATAAACCGTTTTACAGCAGCTATGATAATTTTTTTCTTACTTACCTTGACCTCCTCTAACTATATACAAAGTTTAAACTCGATACTTATTTTCGACTTGAAAAGGTTCCCCTGTAAGTATAGTCGAGAAAAATAATATTTTATAAGAATTAAATTTGTATTTGATATTCGAATGCAGAACCGATTAGCACCAAAATCAATAGGTCTGGAGTACTTACTGAGACAAACATTTTCCCCAAAAATAGTGCATATTTATAGTAGTATCGTGAATGAAAGAAAATTCTACATCCAGACACACGCACAGCCGCCATACGGAAATAAACTTTTCTTTACGTTTTGAAGTTAGTACAATCAGAATCTGCTCTTATCTCGGAGACGATTTTTCGACGGTATTACAATACTTCCATTTCTTCAAACATGGAAGTATTATCAACAAATATTTTTAATTAAAAATGTTTAACACTGGGGTAAGTGCCTAAGACCTTATACAGATTATTGAAAAAAATTATACTTTTGATTTTTTTAAACAAAACGTAAATATATTTAAATTCTTTGAATTATCAGTTTTTATTTGATACCACACTTACCAAGATTGAATACATTCGTCTAAACTAATTTAAGAAATAAAAATGTACAAGCACCTCATAGTATTTATAAAAAACTGTAAACTTCGGACTAGAAGAGATTCTGCCGACATATAATTCATCAAGGGAAAAAAATATTTAGGCGCCAAATTTATTTTGGTCCATCATTTTATCAAATCTGTACCTACCTACTGACAATAACACTTCATGAACTTACAATAAATAATTTATTTGTAACAAAACAAATAAAATTTTACAAACATCTGTAAAATAAACAAATTCCATGGATATCTTTATTTGTAATAGAAATGATGCAACAATAATTCAAAATGTATACAAACACATATTCGCGTTCATAAACAAATAATTCAACCCATAACAAGAATTCTTACTAAGCAAACATATTAATAATATAATAACGTAAGCAAAGCGCAAAATATTTTGCCAACTTAAGGAATTAATATCCCCAAGACCGGACAGTTTGAAACAAAAACCGTTTCGTATATTTAATCCATAAATAAAAGGTGAAAATAAAATAATAAAAAAACATATATAACGTAGAGGTATTTGCAGATTATAATAAAACCTAATCTGTGAGAATGATTTATATTTAAAAAACCACAAAAAAATTCTACGTTTTCGGAGGATTTTTTATGCAAATATATAGGCCCATTTTAAATGTACCGGTAAATATGAAAAATTACTCTTTATATATTCATTAAAACCATTAATACGACATACAAAAAGTTGCTCTTTATTTATAAATATATGAGTTAAAACGATAAATATTATTTCGCGCGAATTCTCTCGAAAAAGCTGTAACAGTTAAATTTAATTCTTTTATTTATTTGTAACTACCTTTGCTCGTGTGTACTACGGAAGTATTGTTTAAGATTTTTGAAAAATATAGATCTTTTTATTCTACATTTATTGTTCTCTATTTAACAGTTTAGGCAGCGTATTGCAAAAGAGCGTGCTAGCAGCAAACTTTTTTTTGACTTGATTTATTATTATCGTCACTGTTTATTTATTTCTTTTGTAACCTAACAACAAAGTATATTATAAAACCTGGGCAAAAATAAAAAAAAAAACGTAAATCGGGACGAGTTTCAGATACAAATTAAAAAAAAAAAGGGAAATAGATTGGACATTCGCAAATTTGGATGTTCTATCAAAAGTGCTCTATATGAATAAATGTTGATTGAATGGAAAATTACATGAAAAATAATGAAATTTATTATTTATTTATGTTTTTCTTTCTTGTTTTCTTATCTTTAAGTTGATATTTCTATAACAAAATGAAGTTTGATACATAAAAATTTTTGAATTTTAGATTTCGTATGTTTATTATATAGAAAATAACATGAAAAGTTGAAATTTCAAACCGCAGGTCTGTATCTCAATACTTTCTCGAGATATGGTCTCAAAGATTTAGTTTTTTAAAAATTTTGGAGAAAAATGGCTGTAACTTTTGAACATGTGGTCGGATTTGATTTTTGTTGACAGATTGGAAATCAGTGTGTTAAAATCTATCTGATGACATGTATAATACATCAAAATTGAACAATTTTTTTTTGCTGAAAATTTAAAAAAATGTTGATTTTTGACAATTTTTTTTTATATCGAGTTTTAAATTATTATACATGTCATTATACATGTATTATATATTTATTATACATGTCATTATATATTTATTATTATTATTATTATTATAGATTTTGACACTCTGATTTCAAATCTGTCAACAAAAATCAAATCCGACCACACGTTCAAAAGTTACAGCCATTTTTCTCAAAATTTAGAAAAAACTAAAACTTTTAGAGGCCATATCTCGAGAATGGTATGATATACAGACCTGCGGTTTGAAATTTCAACTTTTTACGTAATTTTCTATAAAACAAACACACTTTTAAGGAAATCTAAAATTCAAAATTTTTGGGTAAAATTTTATGCATCACACTTGATTTTGTCGCCTGTATTATGTATAAAATAATTTTATAGACCTGTTTTTTAACGGGAGAAATGGGGGTATGAAATATGAATGGAAAAAATTGAAGGCCTATTTTTTAAATATGAAAATTAAAAATAATGAGAATAAAAAAAAATGAAAATTTATTTTTATTTACCTATGTTAAATACAAAAATTCTGTAAGAAAACGTGCTAACTCCAACACTTCTTTTGAAAATCGCTTACAAAAAATATGCTATATCCAAAAACTCCTAATTTTGCCAAATCTACGAAATTTTATTTTATTATTTTTGGGTACGAAATACGAAATCATATTTTATATGAAAACAATCAAACGTGATTTTCAGTTTTCTTTAAAAGTGAATATAAATAATGATTTAGCACGTTTTTTTCGCTCTCCACATTTTCACTTTAAGGCGACGATATATCTAATAAAATTAAATTTATGCAATTTTTAACATGATTATATATTCCTTAATGTACCCAAGGTTGAGAACCACTGATCTAAAAAATTCAGTTAGTGAAATTTTCCCTTAATTAGTAAACCTCTAGTCATATCACTGAAACAATTATTTATGTCAGAACAAATTCCCCGTTTAAATTTAATTCACAAACGACAATAAACTAACTTTCAGAAACAGAAAAAAGTTTTATTTAAAAATGTTACACAAAAAGTGTGCGTGTAACACATTCAGCTAATTTTAAAACTGTACGTTTTTTTTTAAATTTTCCTTTCTGCATTACTCGCACATATAAACTAATTACAAATAAAGCAATAAATGTTACGTAAAATAAAGAAGTTCATTTGTTACTTCATCTGTCATGAAGATAGATATTCCAGGTATATGTTATGTGACAGTTTGTGAAATGAGAAAATATAAAACATATGTATCTAACATGTATTTTTATTTGTTTCTTATTAACTCTTATATATTTCATTTTAAATTGATCTATAGAAAAGATGTATGTATGTGATATTATTCAGGGTGGCCAGTATTTCTCTGGAACAAATTTCCCTGAGTTTTCCCGGTTTTCCAGGAGAATTGTTTCCATTTTTCCCTGTTTTTTATTTAAAATTTAGATAAAAAACCTATAAAAGGTCACATGTTTTCTTTTAAATGTTAATAGATAACTATAATTTGTTATAAATATTTTGTGTGGTTTTTGCATTTAAAAAAAAAAATTTCCCGGTTTTCCAGAAACTGGCCACCCTGTTATTTTATACATACTGGAATAAAATGATGAATTCTTCAATTTTTTTTTAATTTTGATCGTTGACATTTATACGGATAAAATAGACTTAAAGATAAATAAAAAAACGAATTATTTTTTAACAATAAATTTTCATAAAACAATTTTATGAAAAATTTTCACAATTAAACTTATATGTCTTGTTTACATGAGACGAGTAATCGGCCGAGGTTTATCTGGGAAGAAAACTTCCTATTTTTGAAAACAATCTTTCTACCGGAAACGGATGTTTACCTACATCGATTTTTGAATTTTTCGAATTACATTGAAACAGTGCGAATTAGAGAAAAATGGCCAAGTTAAAAATTTGAGTTAACATTATTGTATATAATATAATTTATGTTCTATTCATTTTTTCGAAAAAAAAACATTTTTGTAAATTTTTATATCTGTTTTTAAGTACATTTCAAATGGTTCATAACAGAGAAGAAATATCTGCCATGAGTATCATGGGACTTTCTTATACGGATTACAGAGATTGAACAGTGTACGTGTTTTCCATAGGTACCATGGGTCTTTTTTATACGTAATACTGAAAATAAACAGTGTAGATTATTCTAAATAATTATTTTCAAAAATTCTTTCTGGCTAAATCATAAGTGAAAAAAATGTATGTGAAATAAATTATAGATAATAACATACTCGACATTTTTTATCAAAAAACATTTTTGTCTTATTTCAAAAATAAATCGAAAATTTAAAGAAATGATGAGTGAACTATAATAATAAATTAATTATTTAAAAAAAATATTTCTGGCTAAATCATTAATGTTGGAAAAAAATGTATGGGGAATAAATTATAGATAATAATATACTGGACATTAAATTTTTTACCTAAAACATTTTTGTCTTATTTCAAAAATAAATCGAAAAAAAGAAATTACAAGAGTAAACTATAAATCATTAATGTTGGAAAAAAATGTATTAAGAATAAACTACAGATAATAATATTTTCACTGTCAGTATTACGTATTAGAAAGTCTCGTGGCACCCATGGCAGCTTTTTAAACTATGATAAAATTAATGAAATATAGAGTGAGTACCCTACTTAAAAATTGTATAACTACTTTTTTCGCTCCACAATTCAAACTGCTTCATTGTCTCCCTATAATATGCAAAATTAAACCACTTTAAAAGCTACATACATATATATCTAACCGATATTTCACCTATTTCAAAAAAGAACATCCCATTTTCATTGACCTAATTACGACGACTTAAAACCGCTCCATGTAAGATCCCGTACATTCTTGCAAGTTCTGCACAATTTTGATCATTCCGTACAATGTAGTTTTTACATTTATCTCTCTCATATAAATAACCTACTTATCTCAAGTACTCCAGGGGGGGTTGAGCTGGTGCAGAACCGGGTGTCACCACCTCTGGGGGTTTATAAGTATCCAGAGCATCACAAGATCGTGACTGGCGAAAACGGTGTCCATTATCTGTTTGACCCCTCCCCCCCTCGCGCTGGCCCGTTCAACCGAGTAGAGACTGTGTCATGTCGAACCTCGTGCGTGCACTCCTCCCCCGCAACACGGTTCTGACAGCTGTGGCTGTTTAATCAGCCAGCGCCAGTCACCTATTATCCAAAAGTCACGAGTTCGAGTACCGGTTTGTGTCTGTCAAGTTTTCGAGCCGAACTTTAAAATTAGAGATTTTTAATCTATACAGTGCGTTCATGATGAAAGGAACAAATTCGTTTAAAATTCAGGACAAAAAAAATTCGATTTGTATTTCTAGTTGCGGATTTTTTGACACAAGAAAATTGTATACAAGGTGTCTCAAGAAGAACATATGGAACACCCTATATATTATGCCATTTTTGAATTGTACGATAAATTCTGAACACTTTTTGTATAACATACCATAGCTCTAAAATCAACGGTTTTTAAAATAATGACGTTTGAAATGTGTCTCAAGATGAACATAATTATGCAGTCATAATTGATTTTTTTAAATGAAACTTCCTATATATTATGCCATTTTTGAATTGTACTATAAATTCTGAACACTTTCTGTCCAACATAGCATAGCTCGAAAATCAGCAGTTTTTGGAATAATGACGTTTGAAATGTGATAAATAAATAAAAAATTAATGAACTTTAATAATAAAACATACAAAAGAAATAAAATTATTCCAAAAACCACTGATTTTAGAGCTATGGTATGTTGTACTAAAAGTGTTCAGAATTTACCGTACAATTCAAAAATGGCATAAAATACAGGCTGTTTCATTTAAAAAAATCAATCATGACTGCATATATTCATCTTGAGACACATTTCAAACGTCATTATTCCAAAAACCACTGATTTTAGAGCTAGGGTATGTAGAAAAAGTGTTAAACATTTATCGAACAATTCAAAAATGGCATAATATATAGGATGTATACAATTTTCTTATGTCAAAAAATCTTCAACTAAAAATACTAATCGAAGTGTCCGAGCGTTTTTCCACAAAATAATTACCTGAATTTTAAACGAATTTGACTGACTCATCAACGCCGAGCCCAAACCCCTGGACCTCAAAAGATGAAGTTTCACGGGTTGTCTTCCTTTTATGATGTGATTATCCACTAAGAAATAATATTTCAAAATTCAACCCCTACGATGGTAAAAGAGGGTGTAAAAGTTTGTATGGGTAAAAAACGTTTTTTTAATTTTGACAAATTTATCTACATTACTGTTTATTATATTTGACATTCGACCCCTAATGGCGGGGCTAGACAGTCGAGATATTTACAATTTTGTACAACGAATTAAGAAAAAAACAACAGAAAAATTTAATATTTCACCCCCTGTCTTGTATGGAGGTTTGTAAAAGTCGATTCGGCGGAAAAAATACCACGGGAGTGGGGGTTTCGAAATTCACGCGAGTGAAGCCGTGAGTTAGAGCTAGTTTTTGATTAAAATTAAATATCGAACTTATGTTACGTAAATTATTCGCAGCGTGCGCGATGACAGCGCCAAATAACGGGTGGACTTTAGTAGCAACTTGGGTGGACTTTGACGTACTAACAAACAAATAATTTCAATAAAATATCGTAATATATACATTTTAGACGATTATTTATGACTATTGGCTATGTGCACGAAGTGTATTAGCGCCGCTAGCAGGTAATAGAGAAGGATTGAATGGATTCAACTCTTTTTTTATCATTGTTTAATATGTTAAATACCGTGAAATTGTTTATTAAACAAATATCATTTATTTAGCTGTTTGCATATAATATAAATAGTATAGCATAAAAGGTACGTGAAATTTATTTATTTTGGGTATCTTTTTCTCTTTAATTATGACGTATAATAGAGAAATAATTAATTGGTTTACATTGACAGCATAACCTCAAATTTTGGCGCCGATAATTTTACAATATTGCTCACCACGAACACTCGCATCGACATTATTTCTAACTCCACCCCCTTGCACATAGTTTATAGTAGGATTAACCATGTTGATCTTTCTATTTTCAGTTAAAAACGACCCTATTAAAAATGACAGTTAGTCCACCCAAAGTGTTATTTTTCGCCACGTCGTGCGCTGTGATCGATTTCGTTTCCCCCACTACCTACTTTGCACCCAGCGAATAAACGTGTTAGTTTTAAACACGAGATCAAGTCGACTCTTTTGTTTATCACAGTACAATTTACACAGCAATCTAGATTCAATATACATCCTTCTGCAACAAAACTAACTACTGAAAAATAGAACACACCAACCAACTGAATCAATTCTCACTGTTTACTATATAAACAGTTGAACGGTCTTCCAGTTTAGCTTCATCAAAGGATACTCATTATCTGTAAATTAATTACAGTATCTCAGTGGTCCAACTTGACGGTATGTGATCTCTATGCATACGTCTTACGTAGTATAAACTTACAGCTGGTACTTGGTAAAGCAGTGCTACTTGCACGAGCTGCAATCTATGATAAAGTAATAAGAGAAAGCGCGGTATATTGCGCTTGATTGCTCCCGTTTTTGATTTTTATAGTTTGATCTGATAATAAGTAAGTATAGTAAAAGTGATATTAGAAAACTATTGGCCGTTATGGTCCAATGATTGTTATTAGGGCTAGACAGTTTAGTTGTTTTCAACTTTATTTCATTTTAAAAATTGAGGAGTTTGCAGCAACAACGAGTTAACTCCATTTTTAGGCCAAACAGAGTTAACAACCGTTTCTTGGGGGAATAAAATCATTCTTTCGTTTGGTTCAACAAAGAGTTACATACCGTTAATAGTTCTCAAGGTATCCGCTAGAATGAGTTAGCTGCTTCATTTACTTAGGTAAAAATGGGGTTAACTCCAGGAACTGACTCTTTGTTTTTGGGTTTAGAATTTAGTTAGTACACTCGTTACTGTGTTCTTTCTTGAAATAAACTAATTTTCTTGAAATTCCTGACATTAAAAAGAAAATAATTTTCAACTATTTGTGCCAAAAAGGAGTTAACTCCAGAAAAAAATTGACTCTTGAATTGCGAATTTAACGAATTTCTCAATGAAATTTGGCCAAAACATGTGGTTATACATTCTCAATTTTTTAAACAGTTTTTTTCTATTTTCCTACAAAATTATAAAAACTGGAGTTAACTCCTTGTTGCTATATACCCCTTAATTATTGATTTGTACGCATTATTTTAGTATTTTAATATTTTTTAGTTTTCAAACAATTTTAATCATTTTTTAATAAGATTAGATAAGACATATCATGTTTTGACGCATGCCGAACATTTATCCGATGCCAAGCAGTACGTACCGATATCGCCATTTTTTAGATTTCTTAAGATGGTTCAGCAATTTTCTGAAGACTGAAGGATGATGATGCATCTATTTTGACCACGTATTTGCATTCAGTGCACGAAAAAAACATAAAACGTGGCTTGGTTACTTTATAATGAATTTTTTTTTCCATGCTCGTGAATCGGTGGATTTTTTGTTCATCAAGCACATGAATTCGATAACTTTAGAAGGCTGTAGCTTCAGATTTTTTAGACCTAGGTCCCATTGACTTTTTTGATCTACACATTGAGGACTATCATTCAGCAGAGTTTCGTAACATTTGACCGAGACCGGTTTTCCATAAGGAGAGTTGCGAGGTCCTTTTCAAACTAGGTATTAATTTTGTGATATTTAGAGTAGTGATACTTTAACTAATTATAACACAGTTGGCGACTCTGCCAGTACAAAATAGGAACTGTTTTAATACCGTTGGTGTTTATTTACCACCCTTGTTTAAATTGCGAAAAAAGTTATATGTATAGGGCAAACTAGGAGATCTATAAACATTAGATTTAAAGAGCACATGGCTCACCTTAAATACAATCGAGTGGATAAATCTAGCGTAACTCATCATATGACTACATTAAATCATAAAACGGACATAAATAATTTAAAACTAATTAAAACATGCAATAATAATCAATTAGACGCAGCAGAAAGCTTAGAAATCTTGACAGACAAGAATAGTATTTTTAATGGAGGTACCGGACCTATCCCAGCTTCCATCCTTTTAGACCTTGCAGTTGATTGGTCTGAATTATTGAAGCGTGATAAGTCCGTTTAGTATATATATAGGTTCTGACCAAGACTGTATCAGTCTGGAATCGTTAGGCTCCTGATGTGTCGAGTGACATAAATTTTGTGGTTAAGGTGCATTTTTAGTTTAAGTGACTAATAAACCACAGTTTCTCCGTTTTTCAAGTAAAAAAAAAACCCTGCGTGAAATTTATCAAATACTTAATGAAATTTCAAGATAACAATCATATAAGTTTGATACCTCATTTGAAAGTGCTTGCAAGCTTGAAAATTTTAGAAGCTCTTTTATAATACCGAATAGAGAATATAATACGGAACCATAGACTTATATAATGGACTGAGCATTCCCTATCCAACTATGAAGTAAATACTGGCAAAAAAGTGTGACAGAGACAAAGCGAATATATAGCCAATATCTGTCTCTTTCTAGAATTCTAATTGGTCACGTTACAGGCTTGCAGTCATTACATACCTACAGAAAAGAGACAGGTATTGGCTACATATTCGCTTTGTCTCTTTAAAAAGAGGTCAATTTTGTGAGGCTATTACTTAGTCCATGTTTTACTGAACATGTTTTTTACAAGTCTACCAACATTTATGTGAATATCACTAAAATCCCCAAAAGTAGCTTTTTTTCTTATACATGTCTACAATGTTATAAATGTGCCACTAAGGTATTTCTTTTATAGACTTGAAGAGACTTTTAAATAGCCTTAAATCGATATAGTATATATGTTTATAAAAATTTAATACACGTTATTGTTTGATAAAGAAATATTATTCGAGCATCTTGATACTTATAACTCAAATGTTTGTATTAATAAATTTTACAATAACGTAAACTGGCATGCTATTTTTGTTTTGAACAAACAAAAACAAAAGTTGAATCATTAAGATCTACGAAGATAAAATATGGAAAAATATAAGACGTTTTCTTAAATATATTATCTAACATACAGTATAAAAACATCACCATAATATTTTTTATTCGATAAATTTTTTAAAGAGATAAATAAATAATAAGGGTGTGCTCATATTTTTCACATATACGAACATGTTTCCACCTATGACGTCATAGATATATGTATATATTGTTAAAACTCTTCAAAGTTTTATAAATGTTATAGTTTTTATAAAGTTTTTAAATAAATATGATAAGTTTATTTGATAATCGATTTAATACTTCATATTGTTATTGACAGATATGTAAATAAAGGAAGAATTGAATTTTTATAAAAAAAATGAAATGTACCTATAATATTCTTACATTTTATAAAACGCAATGTATATCTGTCTGTCTGTCTGTGCGCTTATCACTCTTAATTCTTAGATATGTTCGTTGGCCAGGTTTTAGTATATACTTTGTTATGTAAGGTAACATAAGGAATAAGTAGTAACGATAATAGTAAATCAAGTCGGAAAAAGTTTGTTCTTTTGCAATACACTGACAGCCTTAACGCACTCAACAGTTAAGTATTGAACAATATAATGTACATAGTTAAGAATAGACATGATGACTTTAAAAAAAAATCTATGATGATCTTACGTGTCTCCTATTACCAAAAAAATACTTATTTCTGTAGAAAATAAAGGTTTAGTCGCAAAAATTGACTCTTTTAAAAGTAATTTTGAATTTGACGTCAAAACGCTGGCAGGTGACATTTCGGAGTTGTGACGTCACACTCCTTGTTAACAATAATCAAACATTCAGAGTTAGACAATAATTTAATTATTTTGTGTGTTAAAAATGAATTCCAAAGTTCTTAAATAAGGTATGTATCTAATAATCTTTAAAAAAATAATTAAGAGACGAAGTTTTTGTAAATCAAAAAGTTTAAATAGATCATTATACTACAATATTGATAATAAAGATTTTAGTTACCTTTTACTAAAAGAAATATTAGCCACAAAAAATATAAAAATCATTCACAGGTTCACACAGACAGGCCCAGATAGAGGGGGGGCTAGGAGGACCATATGGCCCGGGCCCCATGCGTCTCAGGGGCTGCGGCGCCTTGAAAATTATTTGTATTTTACATATTTTTTGATACTTATACTATTTTTAACAGAGGTTATTTAAAAAACATAAATATACTGCAAAAAGATACACCTTGTGGTAAAAGTTTAAGTAGGAAGCAAAATTTTCTTTAAAAACCCCTGATTTTTAATACTAAAATAATATCAGAAAATTATTAGAATTTTACCAGTACGAAATTTATTTGGAATGTCCTTATGGTCGGTGGGGGGGGGGTATGGGGCCCCCAAAATGTGGGTTGGCCCGGGCCCCGTTGAAGCTCTCACAGGGCCTGCACACAGATATTATAGTTTGCTCGAAATCTCGTTTGTTACTTTCATCCCGCGTTACTTTTATCCCTGGTCTACCCTACTTTGTGTACCCATCCTGTCAAAACTAGCATATTCTTAAAAAAATATTATTTTTCAAACATCACAGGAATACTGAAATATTTAAATTAAATACTATGTATCAGTCATTTTTCTATGTATACTACTTTTACAATTTTGATTTACATAAATTGTTATAATTTCATTTATTCCTTTTTTCTCAAAACATTTCTTGCGTTGTGACACTTTTTTTACGTGGGTGCGATATTTGGTTCGACATCTAGAAACCTAATAATGATCACCTAAAAATATATAAAAAAAACTCTCAGAATTCCAAGAAACAATATCTAATTTAATATTTGATATACAATGCAATATTAAATATCCCACGCTTTCATATTTTCCTTCATCTAAAAAAAAACTGTCACTGTCAAACCTTCTGACATTTTCTTAAGAAAAATTACATCACCACTACGGTAACTCTAGATCTGTGAGTTATAAGCAAGGATAAAACCGCTAACATACCCCCAATATTCGTGATTATCCCATAAATTCAAGGAACATATCTACACCGAAATCAACAATTCCGAGCATGGCCAAATAAACGTTATATCTCCCAACATTTGACCAAATTTACTTTGACATTCATATCAAATCATCAATCTTTATTTTAAATCCAAGTCATCCGTCTCTAAGGTAAGACCCGTGGACAACAAAGACAATTGCAAGTAAGTGAGAGAATGTAACAAATGAGAGATGAGGTGAATGTGTTTCAGATGTGGTAGAGTGAGATGAACACAGATATCGGTTTGTTTGGTTCGACTCTGGGTCATGTAGCGGAAATACATGCTTCGGGCGCATTGTTGCTCGATCGACTGACGCCCCTACCACACATATCACGTTAACAGTATGTGTACAAGAGGTTTCCAAACTTTATATGTTTGCGGTCGTGTTCGATGAAAGCAATGGATTATTATATTTTAATTTGAATACAGTGGTGCCTCGCATAACGAACTTAATTCGTTCCGGGAGCAAGTTCGTTATGCGAAAAGTTCGGTAGGTGAAACGCGTTTTCCCATACCAATACATGTTAAAAATTTTAATTCGTTCTGTAGCTTAAAATATGGTAGTGTAACATAAAAAAGATTGTACACACGTTTTTTATTTTTTAGTCAGAATCAGATTTAGGAGAGTCTACCGAGACTTGCAGGGTCAAATCCTCTTTCTAATTATTTCTTGTTTCATTTCAACAGAAATCACCTTCTTGCTTTTTTTAGAACTCATAATATAGACACACAAAATTACATTTATTAAAACAGGTGTGTGAGTTAAGCACAGAATAGAACGACTGACGCGCGTTGATGCATGTTCATGTAAGTTTGAGCATCGACTGCGTGCGACCTTGGAAGTTCGGGCGACTTCGTGATACGTAGGAGCATTCGGGCGGCAAAATTAAACACGATGCAGTTCGTTGAGCGAGTCGCGCAATGAACGAACAGAAAGTTCGTTGTGCGCAGCGTTCGATATGCGAGGCACCACTGTATATTTATTTCAATAGATTATGTAAACATCAGCTGTTTTTCTTATATATTTTTTTACACAAATGAACTTTTTTTAACAGTGTACATCCCCATGGCGTAAAAATAAATTATTTTTTTTACTATGTATTTTTTTATTAGAAATTGTTTTTTGAGACTTAAACCATTACTTCCCAGTGTCCTATTTATATGACATCATATTTTCTAATTTTTTTCTCTGACATAATAACGTTGTTATTTTTATTTACATTATCAATATGTTTTTTAAGTCTCTCTACTTACAATAATTTAAAAAAAACGAACTATAGAGTTCATTCAATGACAAATTATAACACTTTTAATTAAAGTAACAGTGTAATTATTCCAGCTAGACGATATTTATAATTACATTTTTTTTTTCAATTAGTTAAGCGTTTTTAAACTACCGAAACTATATCCTATATAATATTACTTATGAGAGTGTAAATAAAACATAACAATATCAATAATTTCAAAAATAAATCCAGGTAGAGACTTTCGTCGTTAAAAAAAGCGTTGTCCTATAAATAGGACATTGGGTTCTCATGATAATACCTAATCTAGTCTGCGACTGATAATTATTATGTCTTGTATTGAATTTATCTTTTTGGTCATATTTTCAACAAGAAATGAGAACTTGATAAGAAAATTTGATGAAATGAAAAGTCGGTAAGTAATGGGTTAAGAAGGCTAAAACTAACTATACTCTATTTCATTTAAGTTTGCAGTGGTTGCCGGGTGATTTGACCGTACGGATCATGACTCATACGCATGATCCAATAATACAAGGTCTGTTTGACAGCTCACATGACAGCTCACTTCTCTCACTTGTTTTATACTGTGACGTCACCAACACTAAATTTGTCTAATAAGGTATTTGTGAAAAACGAAATATAAATAAAAAAAACGATAAATACAGTTTACATAATAATTTTTTTAAATTTTATTCTTTGATTTTTCATTTTTTATAAATTTATTCAAACTTCTAATGCTGAAAAACATCCTACATCTAAAAAATAATGTTTTTACATCAAGTGGAATATCTACTTTATCACTTGCATTAACGTGGAATTTTAAATAATCACATTGTGATTTAATTCCTGTAGTATTTCGCATTCACATTTTCTTTACCACAAGCTTTAAATCACTTTTTTTTATTTCAGGATTTTTTGGAAAACGAAAAAATTTAATATTTATATTATCTGTCTGTTTCCAGTTGAAACAATTTTTTACAACACAGTACCGCATTTTTTCAGTGTCTATTTCACTTCTCACTTCTATATTCTTTAATTCTAAATTTAATTAATATGTAAAATGTCAATTTTTAATTTGTTAGTTTTTGGCACATGTACTACGTCATCAAAACGATATGCAAAATGGCGGCTGTCGAAATAATCGTGACAGACCTTGTATTATTGGATCATGACTCATACGGTCAAATCACCCGGCAACCACTGCAAACTTAAATGAAATAGAGTATAATTAGTGTGTGGTATTTTTTATCAAATTTCTAATTTAGGACAATTTTTATGCCCTATATAATTTTTTCATTTGAATAGTTTGTGCTTTTTTTAAATTCTTTTCGTAAAAAATCATTGATAAATGTAAATAATCAAAAACTTAATAGAAATAATTTTAATATGATTGATTAGGATTTAAAAATTTCATTTTGGGACGTATTTTTTGAAAATTAAAATTAATTTCAGAATAACAGTTTTTTTCCTGTACATCCCGGATAGTAAGCGACATCCTATCAATATAAAATATTTTTTATAGTCTGAAACTATAATAATGTTTGCAGATACTCAATATGAATTGATGGATAAACTGCAAACAATACAGCTTAAAAATTATATTGTTACAGTTTCAGAGAGTGAAAAAATATTTAATAATAATCGATTGTCGCTTACTGTACAGGGTAAAACTGTAATTCTTTAGGTTTCTTTTTTCTGTGCAGCATTCATAATTTTCTATGAAGATAAAGTGCAAAACAAATATATTTTTATCATAATTAAAATTATAAAACCAAAATAGCGATTATACAGTTTTTAACAAATGTATCAATAACTAGAGTAGAAAATAATACTCCTCCCACCTAAATTATTACTAAGAACAATTATAATTTATTATAAAAAAAAACTCACATTTTTAGAACCTCTGTAATAAATACGAGAATACGTGAATATGTACATACATACGATAAAACGTGTCTTTGTCTACGTGAAAATATCAAAAGGTTGTGAGCTGTTATACACACAAGAATATATTGTATAGGTATGTGTGCGTACAAAATACTTAAGAAATTTGTTCTGTTCAACATCACTTATGCTACACATCGCTGGGTTTCGAGTAGAATGTATTCAATAGAATTGCATCGATATAATCAACGTAAATATTTTGCTCAGATTTTAGAGATAGCATTCAAATGTGTAGATATACAAAAATATATGTAAACAAAAAAAAACCTTGGCGACTGCATTAAAAAAAATGAAGATAAACTATATGTAAGTTTTCCAACGACAAATGGCGCACTCAAGTTTTTTTTGAAGTAAGACACCCCCCCTCCCCGTCGTGCCCAAGAATGTGTCTATAGATTTTATTTAATTTAACAATAATTACGTTACACAAAAAATAAAAATTCATATAATTATAATAACAATAAAATTTACTCCCTCCTTCATGATTCTAGTGAAATTAGTTGAATTTGTAGGAGGGGTGTCGCTCTTCCTTAAATGCAATAAGCTCCTCCTAGCGGTGCAAAACGTTATGATGAAAAAAGAACACTTATTTGCGGATAACTGTAATATATTATACAGTGGAATCCGGATATAACGACCCTCAAGGGACTAGCGACACTTGGTCGTACTAACTGGACGACGCACTAAACGATCGGATATTTTTAAAAAATTTCTCACTTAACGTCCAAATTATTCTTTTTTTAAAGTCATTCAGCAATTTACCGGATAATTTAAGCTTGTTTTTTATTATGTACATATGCACATAATTATATTACTGTAATTTTTATTATGAAATAATAATATACATAGTTAAATTAATTTTTATTTAAATAAAACAAATCTTAAAATTAAAAAAAAACTTGGTATTTACTTAAACATTACACATTACATACATAATAATGTATTACAGTTTGATCATAGATACAATGTACCTACATTCTATACATGTAAATATGTATTTACTGATGTAGAAAAAGCCGGGAGAGGTATTACTTGTGCGTAGATATTGGAAACATTACACTGTGCGTCGTTCTAACCGGACAATTTATTGTCAAAATAGGTCGTTCTACAGGCCAGTATTTCTCTAGAACAAATTTCCCTGACTTTTCCCGGTTTTCCAGGAGAATTTTTACCGTTTTCCCCTGTTTTTTATTTAAAATTTAGATAAAAACCTAAAAAAAAGTTTTCTTTTAAATTTTAATATAAAGCGAGAATTTGTGTGGTTTTTGCATTTTTATAAAAACTTCCAAGCAAATTCCCTGACTTTTCCCTGACATTTCCCTGTATAGCAAAATTCCCTGACTTTTCCCGGTTTTCCAGAAACTGGCCACCCTGTTATATCCGGATTCTACTGTATATGCATTAAATTTTTTTTATGTAAATGAAAAATCAACAATAGCATATTAAATATTACAACAAGCCACCGTATCGGCGTATGACCATGAGTATAATTTTTTTATAGAATCGTGTTCAGAATAAAACTCCAATTATGCATGTTTCAGACCAATATGATCAGGTCATTTTTTAAACCATTTTTTTCATATTCTTTGATTAAATTCTGAAAGAAAATACTTAATAAATTTTAAAATAAACGCGAAATTATTTTTTCCAACCCTTAAAAAATAAATTATCGAAAATGAGGTGAATTTAAATAATCTGACATTTAAGGGGTGCCGGTACTCGGTAGCCAACTGATATAAAAGATTAAGTTTACAAAATTAACACTTACTTTTAAAAATGCACAGCAAATCGCATAAATATAACTGGCGTAGAGAACTTTTTAAAAGTAACTTCCGGTATATGAATTTAAATGTTAGCGAGCTTTTAATAATACAAAGCTCCTTTTCTTAGAAAATGTATAAAAAAACAGGCCCACCTGTAGTTTTATTAGAACTATAAACAAAATATTATTCTGTACAGTGAAAAAACATTGTACATATATTTTTCCGTAAAATTATATTTTTACAGCGCTCGTAAAATACGTATTTACAAATTTTTTTCGGTAGTAGTATGGTATTATGATACAACATTTTCCACGCGAGATTTCTTTCGTTTTCATATTTTCTTTAGATAAAGAAAAAAGCAACCATGAATGCAAATGGATGTAATGAACATCGTAGAAGTATCGTAAAAAAAATATTATAAATATTAATTTTCTGTTCTTAGGCAATTTCGACCTCTTTTGTTCGAATTATTTTCGTTAATGCTATTCGCAATTACAATACTAAATTTTGTAAGATGAAATATAATATTCATTTATAACAAGAATGGTATACTTTGGGATAATTATTTTGTGTTTTTGAAAACAAAACTGTATAGATAAAATCTACAATATTCTAAATCATCATTATAGTACATAAAAAAGGTTGCACTTTTTTTATTGAAGTATTTCACTTTCTGTCGTCATACATAAGGTCAAAAGGAAGATTTTCAGATAGGTAGCCACTTTAAAATCTGTGTAGAACATTGTTATATCGGCTATCAAAGATAACCCCCACTGGTGTTTTAAAATTAACTTTATCCCAGCTCCTAGTGATTCGATTCCAATTTTCTTTAGTGTATTTTAAAGTTCTTATTGAGATAATTATTTGTTGTCATTATTAATTTTTCTCTAAATCTTAAGGGTCCCCCACAATTTTCGAAAATCTTAAAATTTCACTTTTCTTACGAACTTAATTGTTATTTAACATTTTTACCGGGCCCAATATATTTTTTTACTTCATATAAAAAGAAAGAATTTTTTCGGCGTTTCATTGATATCAAGATAATACTGTTTAAATGAACAAATTCTTTGGAAATCGCGAGTTAAACTAAAAAAATAGACTTTTCGATTATTTTATTCAATCTTATTTGAAAAAGTTCACAATAAAATGAAATGTTTATAATAAAAACGTACGATATTTTTTACAGTTTATATTCCATTCATTTTATCCATTTTAAGGGTTCTAATTCCCTAAAAAAATAATTGTAGTAATATATTTTATAATTCTAATTAAAATACGACGAATTTTCAAAATACACTCATCAAAAAAATTAAAGGGTAATTTTTAACAAGCAATTTTCAAACAGTTATATTTCCGCGAAAAATTATTGGATTTGCATGATCTAAAGCTCATTCGAAAGCTTGTACTTTCTAGTTTTTGAATCAAGAGCCCAATTATTTTTATCATCTCTTGCCGCTCTGGACCAAGGGTTCAAACAGTTCAAAAAATGATCCCTTAATTTTTTATAAACTTTGAAAGCGTAACATTTTTTCAAAAAATTTTTTACACGAAAATCAATGAAAGTTTTCGAACGCTTATTCTTTAATTTTTTTGATGAGTGTAAAACGGTAGGAAACTGTGTATATACGTGAGAGAGCGTTAAGTATATGTATAGGAGAAATATGGTTGAAAAGTGAATTCGTACAAATCTCTTTACATCGGTTATGCGTCAGTTTAAGAATTTAAGTGTGGGCGAGACACACATCACTTTATTTTTATTTTTTGAATTCAAAATTTTCATATTTAATATTTAGTAATTACTTTTTATTACCACAAAAGTGAGATATTAGTTATTTAGAATGCAATAGTATAAATTCTGTTAAAATTTAATTTCAAGATTAAACATATAACGTAAAATAAAGCTATTATTAAACAAATATACCCTCATTAATTTGTTTATGTACAGCCATAAACCCCAACAATAATGATTTGATAATAGGTTTTTTATATGCCCTTAGCCGTATATTTTAGAGAGAAATAAACAATTTATTGGTCAATAAACTGATAACTAATTCCAAGTTACGTCGAAGTCAATTAAATTTTAATAGTCGATTAAAATTTGTATAGTTTATTTTCTTCTAAAATCTACCAACTGGATAAACGCGGATTATTTTAGTGAAGAATAAAATTTTAAGTATGTAATTGCACTTTATATTATTTTAAAACGTAATTTTGTAATTTTGAAACAATGTGAACTAAAGTTACAAAAAAAAGTTTTGTAATCGCTGGTTATTGAATTAAAAGTATTAAAAATGTTAATTTCCGTATTTATTATAATATTTAAACCTTTAATCTGAATAAATCAGAAATAACGCAACACGTTCCTGGAATTATAAAAAATTATCTTTATAGCCGTTTTAATTCTTTGTAGAAAAAAAAAACGAGCCGTAGTAAAATATGAACGTAAACTTGGAAATAATAAAATTCAAACTGAAACGCCTCTAATTTCTTAACATTAAGATTTATTATACGGTTTAATTTCAATCTGCTTCTATATTTTTTATAATTATCTCTACAAGATATCATCATATAATTTATATTTTTTTATATTTTGAAAGAAGGAACAAAATATCTGTACCAAATCAAATCTAAAAATAAATTATATAATATATAAAAAATTGTATGTGCCTTAGTCTCATAAACGCACTTCTTTTATTTTCATTAACCATACAAATTAAATAAATAAAGTAAACGATTATAAAATTAATTATTTTGACACAAAAATTGTATACCGGGTGTTTTTTAAGGACTTTCCAGCAGATTATTTCCAAAATAAAGAATTTTAAGAGAAAAAGTTTCTGACAAAAATTTTATGGTTTTGAGGGGGCTCAATATTGACGAAATGGGTTGATCTTGAAAAGGTTACCATAATTGGTATTCAGGTTCAACTTTTCTTTTTCAAATCTAAATTCATATTTTTTGTTACAGATTCGCAATTTACGAGGAATAATAAGCAACTTTTACTTGAATCATTTTTTCAGAAAATATTCGTTTTTTATGATATGGAGCAAAACAAAAAAAATTTCTGAATATTCAATAATTTTTTACTCGAAAACTATCAATTTATACAAAAAATCACAAGAAGAAAAAGTACTTCGATTTAGGAAATAATTTCCAGAAAAAAGTTTATTACAAAATTATTTTAAAAAAACTGTCTTTTTAAATAATTTTTTTTTAATTTTTAAGAAAAATTTGAAAATCATCGATAATTCTTGTCGAAATTTAAGTACTTTTTCTTGCGATTATTTTTAAAAATTAATAGTTTTTGAGATATTAGTGTTTGTTTTGCTCCATATCATAAAAAGGAACATTTTCAGAAAAAAATGTTTTAGACAAAATATACTTATTTTTACCCGTTAATGACGAATCTGCAACAAAAAATATAGGTTTAGATTTAAAAAAAGAAAAGTTGAACCTGAAAACCCATCATGGCGACCTTTTCAAGGTAAACCCTTAATGGCAATATTTAACTCCCTCAAATCCATGATACATTTGTCTGATTCGTTATTTTGGAAATATTCTTTAAAAAACACCCGGTATAAAATATATAGATTGATAATTACATAAACTGAGTTATACGACGCATATTCATCTATCTTTCTTTTATACATTTACTCATCTCTCTCACGCATAACCGACGTAAAGTAACTTGTATTCATACACTATTCATCTATCTTTCTTTTATCTATCTACCTATATCTCCTGAATGTTTCATCTTAAAAATAAATTCTGTCGAAGTAATTTCAACTCACTAAAAATTATTTAAAACATTTTTTACTACGACGAAATTTTTGTTATATAAAAAAAAAAAAAAAAAATACCGCATCTGAATTACAATTTACAGATGTATTAAATATTCTTGTCAAAGATATTTCAGCATAAAAATGTTTACAATACTCATGCATATGCAATCAAGTTTTGAAAACTTTTAGCTGATATTGCAAATATGTTTGAAAATTTTATAAGATTCGCGTTCCCATTTTTTTATATTTGCTTTACAACATTATATGAACATAAATATTCGTCGAAATTCTATTGTTACTGAGAATTTAATATGTAGATTGTACAGATATATGTATATGTTTATTTCAATATCGATCTAATATCGAAGCAAAAATAATTTAGGGACCTTATGTACAGTTTTGAATTCAGATGTTAAGTCTTCGGGAGGAATTTGATATTGTCAGCTTAAATAATTATTGTACGTTAAATAAAATAACGGTATGGAGAACAATACATGACTTCCATGTTCTGTAATATATTTTACAATAATTTTTAATATAAAACTCAACTTTGTATTATAAATATTAGTTTTCTAATATTTCTTAATGTCAGTTGTATACTACACATTTTTGAAGAATAATAATTTCAAGTTACATTTGAATTTAACTGCGTTCGTTTCCATGGCAACATGAATTTAATAGTATTTAAAATTAAAATTTTGAGTGTGATTTTCATCTCTTCAGTGGTCTTTTCGGCACGTTTATGAAATAAGTGCCCCTTAAAATTGGATTAAACTACAAGTGTACCAAGTCTTATCAAATTTGGTGAGATAATACTCACTTTTTAGACGATAATAGGTACAAATTTTTGAATATTTCCGAAACCCCTAATCCGATTAGCACCAAAATCAATATGTCTAGAGTACTCACTGAGTCAAACATTTTCCCCAAAAATAATTCAAATCGGTGCATATTTACTGTAGTTATCGTGAACGGAAGAAAATTCTACATTCAGACACACGCACAGCCGCCATGCGGAAATTAACATTTCTTTACGTTTTGAAGTTAGTACAATCAGAATCTGCTCTTATCTCGGACACAATTTTTTGACGGTATTACAATACTTCCATTTCTTCGAAAATGGAAGTAAATTCAATCAATATCAAATGTAAAATTAATAAGTTCTATTTGGGTTATACTCACAGAAATTGTAATGCATAGGTAGGGGAAGGTGGGGTAAGACGGGGTAGCGAGGTAAGATGGGGACCGTAACAAAACTGATGATACAATGTAGCTAGAAATGTTCTTCTATGGCCATTTGACGTTATTTAGCAGAAGTTATTAATGTCACAAATAGTTTGGTCGAAGGTGTGCACGTTGTGATTTTGTAAGTATTTTTTTTAATATTTAGTGGTTAGATCCATTAGATCTAATTTTTGAGGTATATAAAGTGCGTGACTGTTCAAAATGTATGGTGTACAAGATGTATGTCATATTTTTTTATTGATATTTGTTTATTTTACTATTATAATGACATTAACTCGTTCCGGTTTGCTTCGATTTATAACCTCAAAAAAAAACTAGCTGTCGGATCCAATTTTACCCGGGGATATAAAATTAAACTATATAACGTATAATGCTGTGGGGTGCGATCCTTTAGGTCCACACAATCAACTTCCCAACATGGTATGACTTACAATACTTGAATACTGATTACTTATTGTTTCCATAATTAATATTACTATGTTATAGTTTGTAAATATTTTTTTTAATATGTATATGAAAAATTTTAATGGAATTTATCAGAAATAAAACTCACCCTTTGTATTATGAATATTAGTTTTCTAATATCCTAATAATGTTAATAATATAATGCACATTTTTAGAAAAAATAATCTGACAGTTTGAATTTTGAATTGTGTTGTTTCCAAGGCAACATGAATTATTAAATGTATTTATTAGTATGAAATTCAAATTTTGATGGTGGTTTTCATCCCTTTAATGGCTGTTTGGACCCATATAAAAAATAAATACAGAAATACACGTTTCATTATTTGTATTGTATAGTATTTATTCTAAGTTCCGATTAAATTCGACCAAGAAAAAAAATAAAAATGAAAAAAACACCCTTTTTACCCCCGTAGGGGTTGAATTTCGAAAAATCCTTTCTTTCAGATCATATTCACGTCAAGACGCGTCGATTAGCACCCCAACGAAGTCAATAGCATTTTTTGTTCGCGAGATTTCGTCCCGGAAAAAAATGACACGTACGTACGTACGTACATACGTACGTACGTACGTACATACACACACACACACACACACACAGACATTTTTCTGAAAATAGTGTCAATATACTCTAATGCCCTTGAAACATGAAAATATGTTAAAATTTTTGATTTCGATTTTCGGACCAATTACAATAACTTCCTATTGGGAAGTTAATACAACTCTGGAATCTAGTTTGGGAAAGTTGGGGTACCTACTTGCGGGTAAGATGGGGTTGGTATGATTCTTTGGATAACACAACATTCGATCTGGTTAGCCCGAAACAGTTAATGCCGTATCCACGAATTTCCGAAAAAAGGCCAAGACAAATTCGAAGAAGAGGAAAAACAGCTATTATTACTGCGTCTCCGTATAAAACAGAGTTAGAGGAAAGACAAAACAGTAAGAAATCAAACCAAAGGTAACAAATAAAAAGAAATTGAAAAAAAAACAAATAAAAGATCTAAAAGAACCAAGAAAGCTGATGAATTCTGAGGACGAAGATACAGAATGTCTGTACTGCCTCGGCTTGTATTATGAGTCTGTACCCCATCTTACCCAAGGGGGTACCCCATCTTGCCCTATAGGTGGGGCAAGATGGTGCAAATTAGTTATTTTTTTCAAGTTGATATTTCTATAAGAAGAATTATATTTTTTTGTTTTCACTGATTAGAATTTAAGGAAGAAAGGCTGATTATTTTCTTAATAAAAGTTCCTACAATGTGCAATCAAAAATAAAGGGTTTTATTTATGAAATACCTTAAGGTCCCCGTCTTACCCCACCTTCCCCTACATATTAATTCAACTGAATAAACAAAAATATGAATACTACAAATATAAAACATATTTTGTAAATAGAGAAATTATAAAACTTTGACCTGTTATTACATTTTTATGTAAATAAAATTTTTCGATATATTCATTTTAATTAAGAATAATACCATAGCTATAAAATAGTCATTACATTTTTGCGGAATGAACAAATAATCCTATTAATAAATACAAAAAATTGAGGGTAAAATAACTATAAAATATGATTAATTTTTTTATTAAAATTGGTTTATTTATTTTAATTTTTTTAATTTGTTTCCATTGTCCATCAATACAATTTATTGTTTGTTTTTTTGTGTTGATCGATTTAATAAAAATGAGTTAGTAATTAGTAGAAACTATATTAATAAATTAATTAAAGTTAAATAAAGTCGTTTTCAGTTTTAGATTAAAAAATTGTACTACGCAGACTAGTGCAAGGGGAGGCGCGAAAAGTGTAATTTTCATAACATAAGATTAAGATATATAAATTAAAAAATATATTTTCTTATAAATAAACATATTATTTTTTTAAATATATTATCTGTTTCTGAAAGGCACATTACTGGTTTGTTTTAGACTGACAATTATTAAAGACGAAAATCTAATAAAAAAATTAACAACTGAAAAATTTAAAGTAAATATATGGGATTAAAAAAATTTACTGTTTTTTGGAAAAAAAATGTTACTTAATTATTCAACATTTCAAACAGAAAAATATCAAATAGCGACGCTTTTTCTTTTTGATTTTCAAATATCAGAAATATGTAATATTCGTATAAGAAAAATGATACTTAAAACATAATATGATGTAAATAACAATATTAATTAAAATAATTTTTATTCGATATATTTAGTTTAAAACTGTATTAAATTTAAAATTTAAATGGAAAATCTAAAAAAGTAGCTTTTCGTAAACATATTTTATATCTTTTTACAGAATCAATACAACAAATAAATCATCGAAAAATAAAAAAAAAAGTTAAAAGCATAAATAAATAAAACATATACATAAAGCATTTATCATTTTTAAACCCCTCAAACAAAAAAAACTCCGAGCCCGCCACAGTTCGAAAGCAACAATGGATTTGAAAACTGACACGATCTTGCATCTCTATCTATAATTTCCCGCGTATAGTATTATTTATTTTCTCTCCTCGTCTAACTAACGTGAACCTCAATCACAATGGTTTGCTCAACGAGCAATCATTAATCTTAAAAAACCTGTCATTCTCAGTGGCGTAATTTTGATGTTTTTCGTACCTTCAAATAACATACATTAAAACACATTTACAGTGACAACTGGATTTCATATATTTTATATAAGTACTGACGCATTGGACCCGGTGTTACCCGGGTTAATACGGGTAAATAATAGATTAATAGAATATTCAATGGCTACCATGTTTTTATATAAATGACATTCTTTGCTGTAACAAAACACGACCTAATAAAGTTTTTTTTAGTATTTTGATGGTAAATTTTAGGTTTTCATAAAATATTAATAGCCATGAACATGCACAGAAAAATTATTTAACTATTGGTGAAAACCGCATTGAAATCGGTTCAGTAATTCTCGAGTCTATAAGTTTCATATAAACGAACATTCATTTTTAGGGTTTCGTAGAAAACTAGGAACCCTGTCCCATGTCCGTCCGTCCGTCTTGTAAAAAAATTGACAAAATAAGATAAAATTTGGTATACGGTGGTAGATTAATAACCCAAAAACAGATATGATAAGGATTTTGAAAAAAATATTTTTTTAGACCCCCCTTTCATAAAATGAAGTGTTTCAAAAAAAAAATTCACCTACCCCATTGATTGGGGTGTCGTTAGAAAGGTCTCCTAAAATGCAACAAAAATGTATCAGAACCTTTTGATTTTAACCCTTTCAATTACGATGTATTTTCTCTTCAAAGTCATTATAAAAGCGTCCCCCCTCTATTTTCTAAAAAATCAATTCAAAAAATCTGAAAAAATTCCAAAATGTAGATTTTAATTAGTACTTTCCCTGAAAATTATAACGAACATAGTCAAAAATATTTTGGACCCCCCCTTCTTTAGACTGAAAATTGAACTCCCACTTACCCCCTTGATTGGGGTGTCATTTGATAGGTCTCCTAAAATGTAATAGTAAATGTGAAATTGATTTTTGATTTTAACCCTTCAGTCACGAAAACTTTGAAATAAATCTTTTTTTATAAATCGTAGTCATGTGCGTGCCCAACACATTTATTTTATATATTTTTATATATTTTATATATTTATTTTATATATAGATATTATTAAGCAGAATTAGGAAGACTAAAGAGAAAAAAAATTACTGTTTAATTATTTTCTCTCGTAAAAAAAATAATTGAAAATCATTTTATACAATTTAAAAAATATTGTATATACAAGTCCCTGTTTTAACTTATAATCAAAAAGCAAATATTATCGAAATTGTATTATCAAACATAAACTGAATTGTATTTTTTTGTGGGTCAGATCAACCTGTAATTTCAGTTGAGCCGCGCCACTGGGCATTTGGTTTTGGTTGTATCTCTGTTTTCACCGCGCAACTCTATGCTTTTAGGTTTCTTTTGCAATCAATTTTATTTTCGTTTCCCCACAGACATCAAAAGAAAATCTGATTGTGGTTTCGGGAAATCGACGCATCTTTGTCAATATTCGTGCATTTCTCAATACTCCATCTCTCTCTCTACCATATAACAAATATAATATTTGCGGATAGGTATTGAAAAACAATGCTTGATTCCATTTTCTGCGTGGATTACATATGTTCCAGAAAATATTAAATCTTTTATTGTATTTTACTTCCTTGTTTTTACCCGAAATGAATTTACCGCATTACAGAATTCAATGAAATCGTTTTATTTTTATTTCAATTATCGATTAGGTTAAATTAAATAATCCATTCTTAACGCTTATGGAAATCATTTACAATAATTTGGGGCGTGTAATTTTATACTTATTTAATTGGAAATTGATTGATTAATCAAATTAATTTGTTTTATCAATAATAATTTTATTATAAATCTTTTTTTTTAATTTGTTTAAATTTTATAGTTAAACTTGCGTCCTTCGTTAAAAATTACTTTTCCCCTTATTTTTATATATTTATTACATTTTTTTAAGTTATACACTCAACGTTCTATAAAACAACGGCATCGGTAATTCAAAAATTCCACAATACGATGGCTAGAGGAGCCCCCACCATCACGCCTAAAAGTTGACATGTAATAATATAAATGGCGCTGTTGGTGAACGAGATCCTGGTTTGTTGACTTTTTAGAATTGAACTCTAGACAATTGTTATTCGATGCTTTAATACTGGATGAAAAATGTATAGATTTCTATACAATCATATGCCAATAATTTATTTTTGTTATTTCCTTTTTTAATCGTTTTCAAATTATCAAATTTAAATAAAATATAGCTTACACATTTTTTTTATACTATTTATTATATTTCAATTTCAACGAAAATTTGTATTGAATTTCATTTTTTTTTTTCCCATTGAACATTGAGTCACACCAAAATACAAGTTTTGTGTGTAAAATCTACATAGAAGACTTTAACGTCAATTTGTTAATTTAAATTTCGCGCTGAAATATAGCAGTCACAATGGTATTATGGTGAGGGTTAGAGAAAGCTGTTCTATAGAACTGTTAGAACATTGTCTTACGGAACGGTCGTCTTGTGGATGGTCGTCTTACAGAACGCTGATTTATGAATATGTACCTTTACAAAAAATTGAGTTTAAATTCCGAAAATTCACGGAGTTACAGTCAATTTAGTGAGACGGGGTAGCACGGCCGGTTATATGACATAACAAAAACATTAAACTCGTTTATCTCGAAATGACATTTTTCGACCTGGTTGACACGATTCCTAGCGAGACTAATGAACCGATTTCATATTTTTTTTTATAATTTTCGTAATTGTAGTAGCTATCGTTGCACGTAACCGATTTTTGAAATTTTGATAATTACATTTCAAAACCGATCTAATAAAAAAATAGGTCTTAATAATAAAAAAAAATTCCAAACAATTGCCATTTTGTAAAAAAATAAAATTTTTAATTCAATTATTTTTCAAATTATGAGCAATCAAAGATATATATGCACATATTTTTATTCGCGTATATAAGGAAAATGTTATACATCTCAATATATTCATAACTTAAAAAATAATTAAGATTTACTTAAAAATTAAGAAAGATAAAACGGTTTAATTGAATAATAGCAAAACTAATAAATAAATCCAACAAATTCCTGTATTCTACTAAGAATTCAAATAAAAATTCCTACTAATCATCATTGAATTTATTTCATTACTTGATGTCCTCCTATTTCCCAACAAGAAGTCTTCTAATCCAAATAACGTCTCGCAATTCTATAATCTACAACGACCCCCCCCCCCTTCCCACCCGGATTTTCACCCCCGTAACCGTCTAGTGCAACGATAAAAGAAAACCCTCCCAGGCCCCATTGCATCGGCGCACGTTGCTCGCGAGACGAGAGGGCATTAAATAAAATTTAATAGAAATTCCCTTGGATTACATTCAACCTCACAATCCTTTAACACGGGCTGACGTTTTTATGAAGTGAATTCAATTTTTTCCCTTATTTTCCAGGATTAAATATATACGTTCTAGTCACGGAACATATGTATTTATGTGAGAATTTAGAGGGGGGGGGGGATTCGTGCGCCTACTGATGTGTATATGTTTAACCTTTATCCACCACCGCACGTAACGTGGAGAGATGATACAGTATTTTTGTAATGGTTTGCATATTATGCGAACGTTTATATTATGGTTTTACTTCCATGTTCTAAAGGAAAGGGAGTATTGTAATACTGTTGAAATATCGTGTCTGAGATAAGGGCAAATTATTATTTGTAAATGTAAAAAAAGTGTGCCTGTCTGAATTTCTGAATAAAGAATTTTATTCCGTTCGTGATAAATTTTGTCAAAAAACATCTTATTGATTTTGGTGCAAGTTTTTGGAAATGTTAAAAATTTTGTCTGTGCGTAACCGATTTTTGAAATGTATTTTTTAAGATCGCTTTTTTATTTAATTTTTTAATTGTAAAAAATTAAATAAAAAAACGGCTTTGCACAATCGTTACTATGATACATTCATAAAGATATTGATAAAATATTTATTAATTTTTTTCCAAAAACACATCCCAAAATTTCGATGAAACCATGTAGAAAATTGTTTTTTTTTTGTTTGTCACGTCGAGGCTCATAACTTTGTAAATTTTGAAGATTTTTCAATAAAAATTAGTAATGAATAAGTTGAATATATACTTAATAAAATGCCCCTTTACCCGATCATGTAATAATTAGTTATATTTGTGAAAAAAAATCTCAAATAGTGACAATTTTTTGACCCGTTACAGTGGCTTTCCCTCATATGGTTATTCGATCGTTAGAGCAATGTATAGATAAAAGTCAAAAATTTTAATATGTTATTTATGGATAATTCATATATTTTACTAATTTTTATTTAAAATATTTGACGTATGGTTTTTGAGTAATTGGATATTAAAAATAGAGTTTGTAACACACGATAAATGAGAGAACTTGCCTCTATTTATTGAAATTCTACACAAATGGTTATATAGAGACGTTTTAAAAACTAATTATTCGAAACTTCAACCCTTTTAAATACTATAACAAAATTTAAAAAAAAATAAAATCACGTGTAATTTATTCAAAATAATGAAAAACTAGCTCTGCTATTACAGCAAATTAGTACATGTTACTATTAGGTATATACCGTTCTATCTATTTTAATTTTCAAATAAAATTAAACTTTTTTCACTTTTAATAATTAACAAAGTATAATATTACATTAAATGTAGGTACATGTATTCTGAATATAAATTAAAAACAAAATTTTTCAAAACCAAATCTCTTTTTACAGTGTGCTAGACGTATAACCTTAATACAATTAAAACTATTAAGAATATTATTATACAATAGAACATTTTGAAGTTATGTATGGTACATCATACCATTTTTTTCTGTCTGTAAAAAATGCAGGCGTGGTAAATCATACAGGGTGACCAGTATTTCTCTGGAACAAATTTTCTTGACTTTTCCCGGTTTTCCAGGAGATTTTTAACCGTTTTCCCCTGTTATTTATTTAAAATATAGATAAAAAACCTAAAAAAAACGGTCACTGTTTAAATATTTGCAAAAATTTGTGTGGTTTTGGCATTTTTATCAAAAAATTCCCTGACTTCTAACCAAATTCCCTGACTTTTCCCGGTTTTCCTGAAACTGGCCACCCTGTCACAGTAGAGAACTTTATTTATTTATTGCAATTTCATTATACTGGTGGATAAAGGTTAACAAAAACCCTCCTGCCACCTGGATTACTGAACAGGATTTAAAACGAAATTAAAATTAGCAAAGTTGAAAAATATGTCGAGAACGATTTTCTTTGATTTTACCATGGAAGTAATTTAAAGTCCATTATTATATTAAATTATATTTTTATAAAATTATTTTCATTCATTTTGTTGACATTATATGAAAATATTAACGAAAAATTTAATTAATTATTTACTTTACATAAAAATGTACTTTTTCATATATAAATATATTTAACAAATAAAAAAAAGTTAAAACATTTTTTTTTTAATTTAAAAATCAAGTAATTAATATAATTATTTAATAAAATACTATAAAAATTAAAATTTAGTAATTAATCAACGATTCTAAAGAGAAAAACAAATTAACACATTTTATTTTTGATTTGATATAAAAACAACAAAAAAGTAGGTACATTATTCCCTTCGACAAACATTGTTAAAACTAAACGCAGTAATATCAGTATGTACACATTGTAAACGCGTGTAATCAGGACCGTATTATAACAATACAATTATTGATAAATACAAACAATTTTTAACACCTATCGGGAATCAACTTTGAAATATCGTAAAACACGAATTTTACTTAAATTTTACTTTATAATATAAGTAGTATTCAGATACAGTAGTACCTCGCTATAACGGCTACTCGTTTCGCAGTAACGTCGCTCTTAAATCTCTATCTTTTTTTCAGTTGTAAATCATGTACATACATATATTTAAAGGTAATTTGCTAGTTACAAAGCAATCTCAAATTGCACCCCCGCAAAAAAGTATCCCAACTTAAAAAATTTTATATTTGAGATAATTATGTAGAATGATTCCAAATTACTATGCATTTCTACTAAAAATTGTCATTAATGTACTTCGTGTACCTACCGTCAAAACTAGCATATATATTCTAAAAAAATGTCACATTTTTTTTTGAAATACTTAATCACTAAGCGTTTTAATAGTTACTATTTTTCAAACATCACAGGAATACTGAAATATTTAAATTAAATACTGTGTATCAGTCCTTTGCCTATACTACCTTTACAATTTTAATTTACCTAAATTGTTATAATTTCATTTATTCCTATTTCCTCAAAACTTTATTTTTTGAGTTGTGACACTTTTTTGTGGGGGTGCAATATATCATACCCCCTCATTTAATAGTTGAATTACAAAAAATGCCTTCTTAGAAGGTTTTTACGTCATAAAAAGAAGATAGCCATAAAAATATATATTTGAGCTGTACGTTGATGAGTCAAGATAAACAAAATATATATTTTAATAAATATGTTTTACTGTATAAATGACACATAATATATTTATAATAAAACAGCTATTATTTATCAACCGATAGGATATCCTTTACCTTTAGTTCGTAGAGTTCTTGAACTATGTTGGAATAACTCGTAGAAACTTCATTGTAATATGCATAGCATAAATATAAGAAGTTATACGACAAAAAATGTAATACGAAAAAGTTGCTCTTATTTATTTAACGTGCATGACTGGAACAAAAAAAAAGTTTTGATACTGTTTATTTTTAAATGTGATTTAAATCAAATATTCTGTAGGGTGTGTCAAAAAAATATTTTGCTCTCGTTACAAAATATGTTAGTTTTTTGACCCTGTAAAGCGGGGTCCCTTTTCATATTTAAATAACATGGGAAAATGATTCTTTAGTACTAAAGTTAGTATTACTGATTCATGATAACTGATGTAAAAATTTTAAGGATATAATTTTGTAGAAGATAAAATTCTCTACAAAAGTGTCTACAAAGTCGTGTCTCTTAATTCAATATATCCCAAATTACATGCATTCAAAGTGATTATTTGTTAAATTGTACGTCTAAAAGGCTTTCACGGCTAAACTAGTATTTCTATAAAAATAAGTTAATTAATGGTAATTTTGTAGGAAATTTAATTCTTTATAAAAATATTTCAGAGATCTAGAGGTGTAAATGCAATGAGTTAAAACTTATGTGTTTTAAATATTTATTTTTTAACAAAAATCAACATTTTAACGTAAATGATCTGTAAATATCTATTAATTAGCAATATATTACCCTACTACAGCTCTCGGAAAAGAAATGACCAAGCCATTAGTATATAATTTTATTCTCTACAAAAATGACGCCCTTAAAAAAATTTCATCAGTTATCATGAATCAGTAATACCAACTTTAGTACTAAAGAATCATTTTCACATGTTATTTAAATGGGAAACGGGACCTCCCCCTCTTGCGACAGCTCTTAAAATTGAAAAATTGAGAGTTATCCTCATGAGGGGATTTATTTTGGGTTATAAACTACCTTATTTCGTAACGAGAGCGAGGAAAAACAAAAAAACGATTTTTTTTCATTAAGAATCATTTTCCCATATTATTTAAATGGGAAACGGGACCTCCCCCTCTTGCGACAGCTCTTAAAATTGAAAAATTGAGAGTTATCCTCATGAGGGTATTTATTTTGGGTCGTAAACTACATTATTTCGTTAAGAGGGTGAGGAAAAACTCTTTTTTTTTCATTAAGAATCATTTCCCCATGTTATTTAAATGGGAAACGGAACCCCCCTTTTGTGGCACCTCTTAAAATTGAAAAATTGATGATTATCTTCATGGGGGGATTTATTTTGGGTCGTAATATACCTTATTTCATAACGAGAGCGAGAAAATCCCCCTAATATAGAAGTACAACCCTGTACATAGAACAAAACTTTTTATTGCGTGTTATTTGACTATCCAATATCAAGATGGCTATGATTACATTCAACAATTTCATCTCGTATGTACTTCTTTTGTTTATTATAAATCCATCTCATTCTATTCCGTTTGTTGTATTTCAAATTAAAACTGCTTTCTGTTTAATTGTAGTTAGTCCTTTGTTTATTTTTATGATTGCACCGATGCGATGTTTATTTGTTTTAACTGCTATTCGTCTTTCAGATTGTGTCTTTATTTTGATTTGATTCGATTTGTTTTTGTTTATAAAATAATATAGCATCTGTTTTAAGAGATCTTTCACATGAACAGTTTTGTAGTAATTTAGTATAGTTTAATGTGAATGTTGAAATAACAGAATTCAATTTTAACAAATGTTAATAAAGCTGTGTACTTAGATATTGAGTAATTTATTAAATTTGATAAAATGTTAAATACTTACAGTTTACTTTGTGAAATTTGAAATATCATTAACGTACCTGAAAAATAAGAAAAAATAACAATTATTTTAGATAATAATACTCTTACAACATTTATTATTATTTATAACCATTTAAAAAATAATATCGATTTATCTTAAAACACATTTCTCGAAAAATCATGCAATTTGAAATTTTTCAAAGCGAAAAAAAACATCTGCCAAGTAAATGCACAGTGCTTCCTCGTGCCAAATTCATCAAATGTAGTTAATTATTATTGAACAATTTAAATAAAAACCGATAAAGTTTTTAGATTAACTGTCTGTCATTGGTTAACCATTTGATATTCATACAGTTTGAAAAAAATTTAAATTTGACATTTTTCTTTATACGATCCTTATCGTATAAAGAAAAGATCCGTTATTATGTCGTCAATTTAATTAATTAATTTTTTGACAGTTTCAATCAAAATCATTATTTTTCTGGCACACAAATATCAAAATGACATTTAAAACGTCAAAATGACATTTAATATACCAAAGTAAATAGCGATTAAAAAAAAAAACAAATGACGATTTTTTAAAGCAAATTGAGATAAACCTTTGTAACGGAATATTTACAACAAACGTAGGTAACCTATATTCTTTACAATTTTCACATAGCATGTGTCTCTCTTGCGATATCTTCAAAAAGTAAATCTTTTGGGATGTCACCCCTCTCATTTACACACGATTTTTATAATTTTGAAATGGGACAGGCGGCTATTACACTATCAAAGAAATGTGATAAAATTTCTTTGATCAAAGAAATACGACAGTGTAATATGTCAACTTTTATATTATTTACGTAATATTTACCTTCATAATATTTCTTTTATCATAGATAATGACAGTTTCTTATATTTAATCAAAGTTTTTTGACGGATAAATCAACATGGCGACTGAAAAGTGTGGATGGTTTCGGCTACGTAATTACTTATAAATTAATATATGATCAAATCTTTGTCAAAGATCTTTGACATATTTATTTGATAGTGTAATAACCGCCACAGACACGGAACAAAAAGTGTTTGTCTTGACCTGAAACGGATAGATCAAGTAAACTTTTTTTTCATATTATAACACGATCACAAAGTTTCTCGTATCTTCGATATTGCCAGGAAGTAAAATCCTGAATAGGAATTCACTGCAAAGATCAAGCATGCATAAAATACATATTATTTATTTACTGTAAACATACAAATAATACAGTTGTAGGTATGTATACTAGGTACTCAAACAAACACGTAGAATTGTGCGCATACTTTTAAAATTGAATAACAGTAGATCCTATACAAACAGAGGCAAAATATTTATTTGTTACTCTCTCATCCCTGACGTCCAAACAAAAGAACGACGGTAGGTCCGGTGAAAAGTGAATTTTCATTTACGACATTTTCATCCCGCACACCGAATGCAAATTGAACGTGATTGACGTATTTATCGCATTTATTCTCTTTAGGCTTCATTTGGTTACGCCTGTTGTCAGAACAAACGCAAGTATTGTGATATACAATATCCGGTGCAAGAGGACCATATCATCAGTGAAAATTATTCCGTTCGTTTTGTACCCTATTCTCTGCCGGTATGTGTGTTTTTTTGTGCTGGATTTACAAAAATCCGGTATTTTAAATCATGTGAAGGTTTTTTTGTTTTTTTAATGAAATGATAATTTTTTTTAAGTTGTGGTAAAACTGGTAGATTATCAAGTATATTCTGTTTTTCCTCTCTCTCCTTTATTTTTTATTAATGCATTGGACCCGGTATTACCCGGGGATATAAATTTTATCTGTAATAAAAATATTAAACATTGTTTTCATTTATCGCTAACTATTTACTATGCAATTTAAACGAAATATCCACAAGGTGTATACCTTGTGAAACACTATAGATTAGTGAAAACCGGAAAAAATCCGTCCAGTAGTTACTGAGAAAATTGAATTTAAATATTATGATTTTTTAAACTTATATTTTTACTTCCATGTTCCGAATAAAATTGTGATATTGTATAATAAGATCGAAAAATCATATCTGACAAGGGAATCTTTTCAAGTGAAAAATTCGTATCGAATTTAAATTTTGTATATAGTTAGAGGACTTCAAGGTAAGTAAGAAAAACATTATCTTATCTGCGGTAAAACGGTTTATGGGGGTGGAAAACCCCTATGAAAATGTGCAAAATAATCATATTTTTTAAATAACTCTGAAATTAATGAAAATTTAAAAAAATCTACAATACCAAATTTTCATGATTTTTTATAACTACTCTTTTGAATGGCGATGTCAAAATTAAAACTATGAAATGTGGGTGGGAGGTGAGGGTTAACGGTTTAATTTCGAAAGAGCATAAAAAACATGAAAATTTTGTATTGTAGATTTTTTTTAAATTTTCATTAGTTTCAGAGTTATTTGAAAAAATATGATAATTTTGCACATTTTCATAGGGGTGTTCCACCCTCATAAACCGTTTTACAACACTTAAGATAATTTTTTTCTTACTTGCCTTGACCTCCTCTAACCATATACCTACAAAGTTTAAATTCGATATGAAATTTTAACTTGAAAAGGTTCCCTTGTGAGATAAGGTTAGTTTCTGATCATACTATTTTCAAAACAGCCGCCTCTTTCTGTACCGATTTTAATTTTATTTTTTGCAAAAAAAACTTCCTCTCAGCGAAGACTAGACTTATTTATTTTTATACCAATTGAGTAAATGGTGTCGAAAATATACACAAATTTGTAAAATCTTAAAGTTAAAAAAAATCCAAATGTTTTTCATAAAATAAACAATTTTATGGTTTTCCTCCATACCGAGATTTACAGTTATAATAACTCTAATTACATGTAACTATAATATTAAAAAGGACTGTGTTATATACTAATGTACCTACTGATCCACAAAAATATCATTTTTTTGGTAATTAATGCCGTTTCAATCAAAATATAGTTAATACATTACTGAAAAAAATATTTTTCAGTTATAATTAAATAAAATCAAAAAATGTATTATTTTATGTGCATCAAAAAGTTGATATCGTTAATAAAGGACCCCGCAGAATCCTTATAGGAAAGGGGTTTCGGTCAAACTCTTTGAAAATTTAGATTAAAAGTGTCAATGGGCACTAAGTCCTAAAAAGTCAAACTTTTAAGATATAGCCCTCTGAAGTTGGGGATCATGATTGTCTTTAATTTGCAATAAAAAAATGTGTAGAACCTTAATTTTCGCACAACTTTTTGTTGTTCGATTGCCACCATAAAAAAGTCAATTTTTCAATTCATTGAGAAATGACAACACTTAAATCTTGTTGTTATACGTTTTTTTAATTATAAACAAAGCCAACTGTTTTATAATCAAAAATTGGTTTATATTAAAAAAAACGCAATAATAAGATTTAAGTACTGCCATTGGCTAAAGAATTTTAAAGTTTACTTTTTTATGGTTCTACAAATTTTTTTATTGCAAATTAAAGGCAAGCATGATCCCCAACATTAGAGGGCTATATCTTAAAAGTTTGACTTTTTAGGACTTAGTGCCCATTGACACTTTTAATCTACTCATCAAGGACTATCATAATCCAAAATATCAAAGAGTTTGACCGAAACCCCTTTCCCATAAGGATTCTGCTGGGTCATTTAATTTTTTTTTTAAATCAATAATTATCTATATTTATTTTTACAAAATCAGATATAGAATAAAACCATAAATCCAAAATCCCACTAAAAACGATTTAATTATACAAATGTTCACAATATATCTGATACCACGTAAGGTAATTGGCTCCCGACATTCAGTTGGCTTTGAATAATTGATAACTTTATTTCCATCTGACACAAAAATCTGATATCTGTTGAAACACAAAAACGACGTCTGGTGGAACGTAATTTCCTAGCAGACATGTAATTACGCGACCATGACAGAACCACCCCCTCCCTTTAGCCGCTCTTCTTTACCACTGCCACCTTATTAAAATGACATTTCTAAATTTAAAATTACTTACTTTATTTCCTATGACGAAAAGTTTTCTACCTTTTGGTGATATTTATTATTCAGAAGGTTCACAGTGTAGAAATTAAAATACTTTCATTGATAATTGTTTGAATCTTTTTTATTGCAATCTTCATAAGAGGTTTTTGAAAAGAGAACTTAAAATCAGTCAAGTGAAAGTGATTTTAATTTTTTTTTCATAATTCTTAGATTTATATTTAAATAAATATGAAATCTTTACGTTATTTAAGGTAGTTGGTCCATCATAATGTGATCACATTAGGCCATGAGTACATATTTTTAATTTAGAGAAATGATCATGGCAACGCTGTACATTATCTACTATTAACTACTTGTCAAATGATTATATTTTATCATCTAAACTAATGGTCAATAATTCTAATTTGTATACTGTTTTCTTTCATATAAATATAGGTACAACATGTCAGTTTTTTATAAAAAACTGACGCTACGTTTAAATTTTATCTAATAAAACGTTACGTTAGTGTACTGTTATATAAGCTGTGTTAAAAATATAAACTTTGAGATCGTTTTTCATGACTTTGAGATGGTCAATTTTAATAAAAATGGGCTATTTTTCAGATATTAATCTAGGGAATATTCTTGTGCAATTTAAACAAAATCTGACGAAAACATGTTTACGGACCAACTACCTTAATAAAAACTAAAATAATATTTTTTTATAAATAAATTTGTAAGAATTAATACAATTTTAATTTGTTTGTCTATCACAGACGATTTTCTCTGAAATAATTCGACGTAAAATTTTCAAAAACACAATTAAAGACGTGAAATACAAAAAATATAAATTTTAATTCTGGGGGTAATTGGAAAATGGAAAAAAATCAAGGGAATATTTAAGGGTGTCAAATTAAAGCTTATTTAATCTTTAGCTGCTTCATTTCTTCAGAATTAACCACGAATTTAATATCTATATATTAAATTTTTTTTATGAATTTAAAAAAAAACATTTTTCGGAAAAAAACCGCTAAAAAATTACTCTCCCCCATCTTTATCACCAAAACCGCTCATAAAAATCAGACAAAATCATAAATATTAAGAATTAGGTGTGGAATGAACGAAAATTATCAAAATTGAAAAATTCTAACGCGATCAATTGTTATAATTTGTTTAATTTATTAAAACACGTTTTTCAAAATTTTCAATAATTAATTTAAGTGGGGTGAGAGGGGGAGGGGCTGAAGGCAAGGAACAATAACTGTGCAAGTTTCGCTTGCACTTGTCTTTTTTTCTATATAGGTATATTTATAATATTTTTAGCGATGTTAAAAGTTTAGGTTTAAAGGGAAATAGTTTTATTTTTTGAAATAATAAAAATATTTATCGACATAGGTATTAATTAAATATCGTGTAAATGCAATAAAATGTACAAACATATTAAATTTATACTTAATTACTTCACGACTTTAATAATTAATAAAATACCGTAATGAAACATGAAATAAATTCAAACAGAATTGACAACTACATAATAATTGCTGTTTTTAATGAAAATAACAAGTACGTTTATAATAATTAACTTTATATTATGTTTATTTATTAATGTTATAAAACATGATATACTAAAAGCTAATTGAAAATTTAATAAGGCACCAACTTTAAATTAAATAATATCCAAATTAATATTATACTCAGTTAGTAGGTTGTGGAAAATTTGTAATTATATTAGGTACTCGATGTTTTTTAATAAAAAAAATGCAATCGGGTATTAAATTGAACATATGACAAAGCGAACAGCTTTTTATTAATATTGTTCCTGATATTATTTTGTAAAAATAAAATTCTTCTAATATATCTACAATCTAAATATAACATACATTTCAATTTAAATAAATTTGATATTTTTTACATATATCAACAAAAATATACTATAATTTCTTTAAGTATTATTTTATACGCATTTTTTTATTTCGTACTATCTACTTTAGTTTCAACTTTTAAAGAAATGCTACATGTATTCAAAAGGAGTAGGTACACACTGTCATATTCTTATTTTTAAGATTATTTAAAAATTTTAAATTATTAGTTTAATGCGCCCAGTGAACGCTATCTGCGAGGTGTCAAATCGTTATGAATTTTTGCTCAGAATTTTAGCGCTAAAGGAGCTTTAACCCTTTAACTACGGGTGTCGTCAATAGACGACGCAACGAAACTTTCGTAAGGTACGGAGTACGGGTATCGTCATTAAGCGATCAATCGATCTAATAGTTTAAACTGAGAATGGGAGTCGCCTAATGACGATGTTATTTGTTATTATAAGATATGAACGTGGGGGGATGTCATTTAGAAACACAGTAAGCAAAATACATGTATAATTGTACATTAATGTACTTGTACATGTAATAATAAGTTTTATCTATGAGTTTTATTAAATTTTAATAAAAAATCTTTTATTGAGTTCAATTTTTTTGCGTTCCACAGACTAGATTTTTAGAAATATAACCGTAGTTAAAGGGTTAAATTGGTTGATAATACCGAGTATTTATTTTATAGCGTTTGTGTTGTAGTATTTATCATTTTATAATAATTAATTATCAAGTGTTCATTACTGGTTTAAAGAACCACGCAGAATCCTTATGGGAAAGGGGTTTCGGTCAAACTCTTTGAAACTTTGGATTATGATAGTCCTTGACGAATAGATCAAAAGTGTCAATGGGCACTAAGTCCTAAAAACTCAAACTTTTAAGATATAGCCCTCTAAAGTTGGGGATCATGCTCGCCTTTAATTTACAATAAAAAAATTTGTAGAACCTTAATTTTCGCACAACTGTTTGTATGTTTTCCCAAAGACATCTATAACCGATTGCCACCATAAAAAAGTCAACTTTTCAATTCATTGAGAAATGACAACACTTAAATCTTATTGTTACATTTTTTTTATTATAAACAAATCCAATTGTTTTATAATAAAAAATTGGTTTATAATAAAAAAACGTAATAATAAGATTTAAGCACTGCCATTGGCTAAAGAATTTAAAAGTTTACCTTTTTATGGTGACAATCGATTATATAAGTCTTTGGGAACACATACAAATAGTTGTGCGAAAATTAAGGTTCTACAAATTTTTTTATTTCAAATTAAAGGCGAGCATGATCCCCAACTTTAGAGGGCTATATCTTAAAAGTTTGAGTTTTTAGGACTTAGTTCCCATTGACACTTTTGATCTACTTATCAAGGACTATCATAATCCAAAGTTTCAAAGAGTTTGATAGAAACCCCTTTCCCATAAGGATTCTGCGGGGTCCTTTGTCGATTAGTGGAAAAAAACATATATAAAATAAAAAGTTTTAATTCAAAAAATAAATTATATTTGCGGATTTTGGTAATTAAATTAATTTAATAATGAGAATTACAAAAAAGTAGCCCACCAATAAAAAAAACATACTTTGCACTTAACACGTTCAAGACTGGTGCCAGTATTTTACCATTAACTAACAATCAATAAGCTTAAGTAACATACATAGTGCAAGTACTAAATCTGCACTAGCAGAGACACTGGTATTCTCGTAAACGGCTCAATTAGGGTCCCTACAACGGTAAATTCACACTCAGACTCTCTCTCTCTCTCTCACACACACATACACACACACACATACACTCAGAGTGCCCTCTTCCACTGTTAGACCGGCCGGCACGGAGTATGTATATGCCCTGCATGGGATTGAGGCCAGATTACTCTCGGAGACAGAAATACTATTTCACCTTTCGTCTCGCTTAACGTTGCCCGGAAGTAGCTAAAGGTTTTTGATGTATGCAGTCTGGGAGGGAAAGAGATAACATATACGAAAGTAGTTTATTAGTTATGTTGTTTTCTCTCTCTCAGTTGAATGCTGTATTTGCAAATGTGTTTAAAGTAGGTGATAGTGTCAATGTCCATTCATAAAATTATTTACTAATCTTTTTTTGTAAATAGTTTTTATGAAATGTCAATCTTCTACGGTAATATACTTACAGGGATGAAAATCTCTTTTTTCAAGAAGAAGAAAATAAGAATTTTCTAGCTCTTGATTAGGTTATCTATAGATATATTTTTTACATTTTTGCTCTATATTACTTCTCACTATTAAGCATAGGTGGGCACAGTTAATCGAAAAGTTAACTTCGTTAATCGTTAATCCGTTAATAAAAAAGTTAACTTCGTTAACCGTTAAAGCGTTAAAATTCCGAAAATGTAACGGAAGTTAAAGTTAACCGAAAATTCGAAAATTAAACGAAAGTTAAAGTTAATCCGTTAAAAAGTTAACCAAAATGTTTGCAGACCTTTTTTTAGCTATTTCGACAACTTTGTTATGTACTTTTCATCAAACAACCAATGTAACGGACTAAAGTTAACGGAAGTTAACAAAAGCTAATTAACGATTAACGGATTAACGAGTAAAATATTAAGGACCTAAAAGTCAACATGTTCTGGGTATTTTAATACAGGATTTTTCTCTATTATGCATAGCTAATTTGCATTATCGAGACATGGGAAGTAGGTCTGATGTAATAGTTATATAATAATATATAGTGTCACATGTAATTATGTAGAATGTGAGAATGAAATATGTAGATGCATTTCCAGTTGTATGCAAAAGTTAAAAAAGTAATTAGCAGCTATAAGTGCTCTACTAATTATTTGTACTTAGGTATTACTGATTTGATGACGAAAAAAAACGTTAACATTTTATTCCTTGTTTTTACTTCCATGTTCTGAAGGTTGTGGAACTATTGTATCGAAAAATTATGTCCGAGATAAAAGCAGTATTTAAATTTATATTTCTACTTACGAAAATCGGCAAAATTTTAACTCACCTGAAAAAAAAAGAAAAATAACATTAATCATTTTTAAATAAATGAAAAATTTCTTACAAAATAAAAGAGATTAGTTAATCAGTTGTTTTCAAAGCATTATTACGTCAATTCTAAAAAACAATCACGGCTATGATACATATAATAAGGTAAAAAATTATCATATTTAGTGAACTGTTAATTTAAAATTTGAGAATAAGTTTGGAATAAACATTAATCATGGATTGAAAATAACCGATTAACTAATCGTTAGTTATTTTGCTTTGTGCAACCCGAGGTAAGCTAAAAAACCTTTAAAAAATGTCGATTTTTGGCCATTTTTTTACGTGTTTTAAAGTATTATACATGTCATTATATAGATTTTGACACTCTGAATTCAAATCCGTACACAAAAATCAAATCCGATCACACGTTCAAAAGTTACAGCCATTTTTCACCAAAATTTTGAAAAAACTAAAACTTTGAGAAGCCATATCTCGAGAACGTTCTGAGATACAGACCTGCGGTTTGAAAAATTCAACTTTTCACATTATTTTCTATAAAATAAACATACTTTAAACGAAATCTAAAACAAAACAAAAAAATCTATAATTTTATGATTCAAATTTTAAATTTTCAAAGAAATATCAACTCAAATACATTTTATAACATTATACATTAAATTGTGACTCGGGCGTGAGTATAAAATACAATTCGTGACACGATATATATTCGGATGTTGTTTTCAAGCGATTATTAAATTGCAAACTTTTGTATTTTATTATAGAAAAGTTACTCGCAATGAAAATTCGAATTAAAAAAAATGCATGTATTTGAATCTAACCCATTACTTCCCAGTGTCCTATTTATAGGACACCATGCCTTCGATTTTATTCTTTTTGACACAATGAATTCTACTTTCAAAACGATGTGAAAACATGTTTAAAAAATTTGAAAAAAAAGTCGGGAAGCAATGGGTTAATAAATAATCTTCAGATATCCAATTTTGGTGTAAAAGTGATTCTACTTAATAATAATTTATACGATTGAAAAATATAGCTATCGTGTAACCATACATCATATTTGACATCCGTTATTTAAGACTTAGACGGTAAGAGCGGTATCTATAATGTACGAGTATATGTCGTTAGTAAAGTAGGTCCAATGCAATTATTAAATGTCTACACACAAGTTCTAGAGAACAGGTGTGCGTGTATACTATAACGCCTCATCATTATTGTTATACAAATGAATGGATGGTATCTTTGTCTGCGCTCTTTTTCTATGCAAATATGTATAGTAGATGTTCTGCGACACGAACGTGTTGTCTGATTTTTTTTAAACACGAGTAGTTGCGTGGGAGTTTAATTGACATGTTTGCATTGTTTTCGTTTTTTTTTTTTTGTTACAGAGATAATAAGTGTGTTGGGACAAGATTAAAGTAGATTAAAAATGTTAATGGGCACTAAGTTCTAAAAACTCAAACTTTTAAGATATAGCCCTCTAAAGTTGGAGATCATGCTCGCCTTTAATTTACAATAAAAAAATTTGTAGAACCTTAATTTTCGCACAACTATTTGTATGTGTTCCCAAAGACTTATATAATCGTTTGTCACCATAAAAAAGTAAACTTTTAAATTCTTTAGCCAATGGCAGTACTTAAATCTTATTACGTTTTTTTTATTATAAAACAATTTTTTATTATAAAACAATTGGATTTATTTATAATTAAAAAAACGTAACAATAAGATTTAAGTGTTGTCATTTCTGAATGAATTGAAAAGTTTACTTTTTTGTGATGGCAATCGATTATAGATGTCTTTGGGAACACATACAAAAAATTGAGCGGAATTTATCTATAAAAAAAATTTGTAAAGACAATCATAATCCCCAACTTCAGAGGGCTATATCTTAAAAGTTTGAGTTTATAGGACTTAGTGCCCATTGACACTTTTAATCTACTCATCAAGGACTATTATAATCCAAAGTTTCAAAGAGTTTGATCGAAACCCCTTTCCCATAAGGATTCTGCGGGGTCCTTTCAGTAAATATAAATCCCCAAAATAGCGAAAAGAATATGTTACTCGCAGTCAAAATAGTAAAAAACAATTTCTCGTTAGCTTGAAAGACACTGTGCGTCAATACTTTCAACTTGAGTAAACCTGACCTTTCAGGCATATAATTCAAAAATTTTTTAACATGGAAAATTGTAAATGCTGTATTTTAGATATGCTAAGATTATTACAAAAGTTGTAATTAAGTACTCTTATTAACATTTAAGATTTTTTATCAACCATTTTTGCAGTTTTATATTTACAATACGCAAAAATGAGTGTCCAAAGACTTTTGCACGGCAGTGTAGTTGAATTATTTTAGGTCGTATTATTTTACACAATTCTTTACTATATTATATTGTTCAATATTTAACGGTTTAGACAACGTTTTGCAAAAAAGCGTGCTTGAGGCAAACTTTATTCCAACTTCATTTACTCTTATCGTCATTGTTTATTCCTTATGTTACCTAAAACGTAACAAAATATACATATACTAAAACCTGGGCAAAGAACATATCTATAAATTGAAGAAAAAAAACACGTAAATTGGATAAGTGGTTCTCGAATGATAAGAATACGGACGGACAGACAGACAGACAGACAGACAAGGAGGGAGTCGTTGCGTTTTATAAGTGATCATTCCTTATTATTCGAGCTAGATCGGTTAAAAAAGTGTCAGATTTTTTGGGATGAATAATAGTGGTACAGAAGCCGGATTCTAAACTTATTGTTAGCCGCTTTATATAAAGCGGCTAGCCGTTTAATAAAATATTTTAGTTTAAAAACGGGAATTCAATCTCCGCCTTGGTGAGGGTAATCTATTGGGGCGAAAGGGGATTGATACAGTAAAAAAAACGGGGATTCAATCTCCGCTGTAACGAACTGTAAGAATTTTAACGTTTATGAATGTTCTCTTAAAAAAATCTAATGCATTCATAGTGATAAAATAGATTTAAAACAGGATATTCAAAATAATTAAAGACTAACGCCCAGTATTATCAACTTTAACTAAATGCTCCTTTAACTAACTGTCATATTATCAACAGATGCAAGCATAATACATTTAATTAAATAGATTTTAAATTATCTGCAGTATTTCTTTACAACATATATTATGTCTATTTTTCATTGAAAGCTTAAATATTAATTTAAATCACGTTTGTAATACACCAAATTTACTTTAAAGGAACATTTAGCGCTAAAGGAGCTTTAAATTGGTTGATAATACCGGGCATAAAACTATTAATGACCATTTAAAATAAAACAAAGGTTTGAATTTCCACAATACGAAACTACCAGTTACAAAATTTAAGTCGTTTCGTTTACATCCTTATCAAGGACATCTAAACTAAACATTTGCAAAAAAAAATCATATATCCAAACATTATACCGAAGATCTACTGTATTATAAAATGGACATAATTTATAGCGGTAACTCATATCTCGCCCCCAGCTACTGTGCTCTCAGTATTTGCCTTCAGGATCGACCAGTTTATGATACCTGTCCGTTAGCGTGTGAAGATTTATTATTTTTTATTGACTGTTACATATTTTCAAATACGTCATTATATCATTTAAAAATTGTTATACTTAAATATGTGAAATACAGTTATAGCAATGCTGTCATCATTTAATTCATCAAAAAGTAATTATAGTAATTATTTTGTAGTTAAAGATTAAATAGATATATTTTGCAATAGCTCAAAGATCCTGATTTAAAATACATTAACCTTGCAGCCCAATCGCTTTAGCTAGAAAAAATTAGTATATTTTCATGCATAGAAAAAAATTTAAGAAAATTATGTTTTTAAAAATGAATAGTTATTGGAATAGAGCACATTAAATAATCACAGAGTAATTCCAAGTTTGGAAACCACACAGAAAATGTAGTTTCGCATTCAATCATTGTTGAATTCCAAATTGAAATTGTAGTTTTTTTTTTTTTTTTTAGAAAAAAAAGAGTGACCTAACTAATGTTTTGATTTTAAGCAAATTTGTATATAAGCCTAAAGAGAGTCATATTTGAGATAAATATGTAGAATGATTTCAAATTACTATATAATTTCTACTAAAAATTGTCATTAATGTACTTGGTGTACCTACCGTCAAAAGTAGCATATTCTAAAAAAAAAAAAGTCACTTTTTTTAAACACTTAAACACTAAGCGTTTTATTAATAGTTACTATTTTTCAAACATCACAGGAATACTGAAATATTTAAATTAAATACAGTGTATCACCCCTTTTCCTATACTACCTTTACAATTTTGATTTACCTAAATTGTTATAATTTCATTTATACCTATTTCCTCAAAACTATATTTTTTGATTTGTGACACTTTTACTGCGGGAGTGCGACATGTTTTTATCTCGGAATTATTGTACAATACTTCCATATCTTTCAATAAAATTCTTGTAAAATTAATTCGCATATGATCATTAATAGATTATTCATATATTGAACGCTACGGTCATATTTATTATTAGAATAAAACCCACGTAATATGCAAATAAAAACTCATTATTTACTTATGCGAAATATTGCAAAATATAAAGTGAGAAAGATATAGGCAGTGGGTATATGAGTTGCACCTGTATCTAAAGATTCGAGATTTATCATAAGAATTGTGGCCAATCAGAATCTGTCTTTCAATGAAAACAGTTATCCATTTCAAAACAACACCTGCTGTATAATAAGACACTTTGAGCGTAAGCTAGTGTTGTGTACACTGTAAAAAAATCACGTGGCATCGCCGGTGTTAGAATTCTATTATTATTTTACTTTATTATTGAATTCTAGTTTTATAAACTTTATATTGTATTTGTAATTGAATATTACCGGTTTTATGGATAATATATTAATCATTTATGTTTTTTTTATAAGTATACTATTTATGAGTAATTGGTAAGATATTTTTTAAAAGTAATATTTTACTAAAAAAAATTGTTTGTATGAAACTTATAGACTTGAGAATTACTGAACCGATTTTAATGCGGTTTTCAGCAATAGTTAGATAATTTTTCTGTGCAGTATCACGGCTCATAATATTTTATCAAAACATAAGATTTGACGTAGAAACATAGTAAACAGAAAAAAATAAATTGTCTGTGTTAAAAAATGTGATGAATGTAAAAAATCCGTGATCGATTTGGCTCCGATAGAGGTTGTTTGTTAATATGATAATTTTTTACCAATATGGAAATATCCACGTTTATCTTATTTATAAATGTATATTATTACTAACAATGTTCTTATCACGGTGAAAATTTTGTATCGTATTGAAAACATATTTTAACCCTTTGTAGCCCCATGTGACATTTCTGTAACAAACCTCAATAATCCCGCTAATATACGTACTAAATATACAGTAGTGTGATTTGAAATCCGAACACAAAATTATTGGACTTAAATTTCTTCTATTTGCGGTTATATTTGTTTTCTTGGTAATTGATATGGGATTTGCCGTTAAGGGATGACTACCTAGGTCCACTGTCTCGTTAATCCATACAGACATATAAGAGATTTCATTTCAATAACATGTTTATTGTCAGTTTTGTCTTTGTCGAGTGAAGTTATTATAAAACGATGTCAAAATTTACAAAACTAACTAGTGAAGAAAAAGCTATTATTTTAGCTTTAAGGGAAGAAAACTTGACTATGAGGGAAATTAGTCAAAGAGTAAACTGTAGTATGTCAACAGTAAGTGATCTTTTGAAAAATACCGCGAAACAGTCTCTACAGAGAGAAAACCTGGTAGCGGTAAGAAATGTGTTATGACAAATCGTCAAGATAGACTTTTAGGTAGAATGTGTTTATAAAATCGCGAATCAACGTCAGCAGAATTATGTTCACAGTGGTTTGAAGCAACTGGAGTGCGGGTTTGTGCGTCTACAGTGCGTAAAAGGCTTATTTCCTGCGGGCTTAATGCGCGAAGGCCCAGGAAAAAGCCATTACTTACTAAAAAAATGAAGCTTTCGCGGTTACATTGGGCTCGGGAACATGAAAATTGGACTGAAAAACAATGGGAAAGTGTAATTTTCTCCGATGAGTCTAAGTTCAATTTACACGGAACATACGGTATTCAATATATTCGCCGACGAACGGGCGAAAATTCACACGAAAAATGTATTCGCAGTACCGTCAAGTTTCCTTCAAGTATAATGGTATGGGGGTGCATAACGTGCATGGGTGTTGGTCCTTTACATGTTATTGATGGAAATTTAAACACAGACGGCTACATAAAAATATTAAAAAAACATTTAGTGCCGTTTATAAAAATTAAATTTAGAGCTTTAAATCGATGTGTATTTCAAGACGATTCTGCGCTATGCCATCGAGCAAAAAAGGTAAGATATTTACTTATTTAGTTAATAAATGTATTTTATTTATGAATCTTACTTAAAAAAAATTTATTCTTGCAGGTAAAAAAATTTATTGAAGAAAATCGATTAAAAACCTTAGTATGGCCTGGAAATAGCCCAGATTTGAACCCGATTGAAAACTGTTGGTACATGGTTTTAAAAAAAAGTAGCTCAACAGAAGCCAAAAAATAAAGAAAATTTAACAAATATCGCAAGAAAAGTCTGGGAAGAGGAGTTACATCTGAATTATTTGAAAAATTTGACCCATTCAATGCCAAGGAAAATTAAAGCCATAATAAAAGCAAGAGGAGGGTCTACTTAATACTAAATACTTTTTATAGGTTGTTTATAAACTAAATTTTGTATTAATTATATTAATAAATTATTTTTTTTATAATATACTGTGAATAAATTATTATTTTTTGCCTTTTCACACATGCAGAAAAATATGTATTGATAAACAAAACAAAATATAAAGTAAATAAAAGATTTTTTATGGAATGTTTTATATGTAGATAAAAGTTAAATGGTGTATTTAACCACCCATATATAGAAAACCAACCTAAAATAACATAAAAATAAAATATTGGTACCAGTAATGATAATTTATACGTGTTCGGATTTCAAATCACACTACTGTATTTAGTTCATTCAAATATGTGTAACACTACTGTAACATACCTATCAGTGAATAACTTAGTATCAAGTAAAATTCACAGATGGCATAACCTATTAACTTACGTATTATTACTATTATTACGTAACTATTGGCAGTAAGGCAGGACCAGATCCGGCTATTGGTCGATTTGGGTAGAAAAAAGAATACATTGTAAGTTTCCCCAGTGTAGTGGCGACTCACAAACGATTTGCGAAAAATGCGATGTAGCATTATGCTACAACAAACTAAATAATTGTTTCAAATCCTGCATTACGACATAAGTGTTTTTTTACGATTATCTCACAATATGTCAATCCCAAAAAAGTCAAATAAATAATTAAAAATAAATATTTTTAAATTTCTGAAAAATACGTGTTTTTTATATGCCTAAACTTGTTTCTTTATCAACATAATTTAAATTTTTAAGATCTTGAGCTACAAAGGGTTAAATAAATAAAAATACTGAATTTACCATATCGAAAATTGTACTTTCACTAGTTCGGTGGTGTAAAAAATATTCACACTGATAAATATTTATTAATACAACCATTATGTTTAATCTATTTGAAAGTTTCGATAGTTGGTCTAATAAAATGTTCATTAATTTGACAAATTAAAAGATTTTTTAGATAAACATGATTGAATAACTATTCAGATCTAAATTAATTAAAGACAAATCGACTTTTTTTGTTCCGTTGAACCGTTTTTGAGAAATACGTACATACATATAGACATCTAGTGAAAACATGAAAAATGGGGAGGGGGTAATCACAATAACTACCTTTCTCTACGAGTTAAAAAGCGTGTGTATATATAATTACAATCCTTAAATTTACAAGATTATATTTAATTATAATTTTCTATACATATTTAATTTACTAAAATTAAATTATTTATTTTTAGCTGTTTCTGAAAAACCCACATTGTTACTAATTATACTGTTAATAAATTAAAACCACGAAAATAAACCTCCGACGATTTATTTAATAGAATAATTAAAAAGTTGTACTTTAGAACTTTATACAAAATTCTATTTGTTAAATTTAATTGAATTGTTATACAAATAATGTTTTTTAAATAGTTCTATAAATAACGAAATTTCATTCCATAGATAAAGCATGCAAAATCCAATATCTAAGATAAATATTATGACTGTCATTGTTTTCTTAAAAATAAATTCTCATAATACATACTTATATTGTTAGCATTTGTATCAAATACGGATAAAAATATAGTCGATTTTTTAATAAAAATTATAGTTGTCGATTAAAATTTTTAATTTTGTAGCAAAAAATACTATCAATTTTAACATGTACTGGCAATTGAGTAACTTCTACAATCTCCTTTTTTTACGTAAATATCATATACGTAATTTATTCAACTAATTATTCTTAAGTTGAATTATTTGTTTAGTTAAGGTGACCATCCGTCTTCTTTTGAAGAGGACAGTCAACTTTTTGTCTTCTTTTTTTGTTATTTGGTAAAATAAGGATGTTATCCATAAAATTACAAAAAAATATATATTTTATTTTTCTCAAATATAATAATTACTATTGAAATTAATCATTATTGTCGTAAAATTTACATCAATAATGATTATTATTCATATATTTATATATTTAACTGACTGAAATTGGAAAAATAAAACTGAATTATAAATTGCAATAAAAATGTATCAATACAATTAAAATTATTTTTTTTAATTAATTTTTATAAAATTTTTTAGATCCAAAGATAAAGTGTACTTTTTTCGAGAAGTTTTCTGAATGGTAGAGAGGGTACCCGTATTTTGTCCTAATTTTAGGGTTCCGTAGAAAACTAGGAACCCTTATAGTTTCTCCATGTCCGTCCGTCCGTCCGTCCGTCTTGAAAAATTTTGACATAATAAGATGAAATTTGGTATACAGTCGTAGTATTCAATAAAGTGTTCTAAAAAAATTTCACCTACCCCATTGAGTGGGGTATCGTTAGAAAGGTCTCCTAAAATGCAACAAGAAATGTATTAGGACTTTTTTGATTTTAACCCTTCAATCACGAAGTATTTGCTCTCCAAAGTCATTATAAAATCCCCCCCCCTCTATTTTCTAAACTATAAATTCAAAAAATCTAAAAAAATTCCAGAATGTAGATTTTAATTAGTACTTCCACTGAATATTATAACGAACAATTGATGGCTCACTGACTTTATGTAATAATATCTCTATGGTAATAACACGCCACTTACACCCAGAAGCCAAGAACAAAGACAATAACGACTTAATCCGTCATCTGAACAATGCAATTTATAATTTAGAGTGTAAATTCTTAAATGGTATATCCGGCAGCAAAAATCAATAAAAAGTTTTATAGCAAAGTTTATGTTGATGCTGTATCACATTCTAACCGTCTAAAACTATTCAAATAAATTGATACCATTAAAATATAAATTGATTTTGTTCGAAATGTCTAGTTTTCAGTTTTTAAATTCCCACTTCTTGTTACGACTGGTTTTACTTATATATGCTATCAGAGTTTTCCATTATTTATTATATTGGTAAATGTATTTTTAAATCGTTAAATTCAATTTCAGTATCAATTTCAATATGTTTAAGGATATTATAGAGATGTTGCAGTGATAATCTCAAAGATGCTGTCATCGTTGTATTGAAACGAATTCAATAAGGATTATAAGTAAATAATTTAATTAATTTTCTTGAATATCCGTCTATGGGGTTTATTGATTTGTGTATTTTTTTTATTCAAATCAGGTACAAAGTACAAAAATTGATTTATGAATTATTTCTGTAAGTAGAAAAGCAAAAACTGGCCCGCGGACAACAATCCGAAATATTAGAAATTGGTAAATGTGTTTTGTCGTAAAAACAAATAGATGGGGAGGCAACAACCAAATGTGGTCATCATAGCAGCCCGCCAAATTTGTTAACTGGGATATAGGGAACTCAGCTAGATAGGTCCTAAGGTCAAAGGACGCTGCCTTTGGATAGGACTGCCCGTAAGATATGTAAAAAAAAAAATAGGCGAAAAATTCATAGCAACCCGTCAGATATTTATAAAATTTGTTAATTTTGATTTTTTTATGAATTGCCATATAAACATCTGACGCCTAAATTGTTGCTTTATTTTTTTATGATATATTAAACATGTAAAAAAATAATGACCGACATATTTATAGCTGCCCGTTCAAAATCTTTTTTATCTAATAGATTTAAGTTTCCTGAACAAGAAAATAATTGTATCTGACGCCTCAGTAGTTGCTTTTTTTTAATAACAATTTAAACATGTCATAATATAACCAATTAATGAATGTATTTATTTTTATTATTATTATTATGTATCTTCAAAAAAAAGGTCAAAAATATCAAGCCTAACCACTAAAAAAAATTGTTTTTACAACAGTAAAAAAAAATTATGTTGCCTGAGCTACGAAATTGTCTGACGGGCTCTCCAAATCAAATGCAGCACTTTACGCGTCAGATTTAAATATTTTTTGCATAAGGGGACATTATTCTACAAGATGGTATGAAAATCTGACAGGCTGCTAAAAATTTTTGGGTCATTTTTTTCTCTTTAATTCACTCTAATATATTTAAACAGTGGCTTAGGCGTTAGAAAACTATATTTTCTTGATCTGGAAAACATGTACCTACCAAAATACATTTATCTGCCAGATTGCTATATGTCACCTTAGGTCAAAAACTTGACGACTTTGACAGCCTATCAGGGGTAAAAGCAACGTATTTTACTTTTAATGTACAGCAATACTAAATTAACAAATATCATAACAAATTTTGCGGGCTGCTATATATGATGACCAAATTTTGGTTGCTGCCTCCCGGTCTAAAAGGAAGTGAATTTTAAAACTGATTGCCTATAAATAAGTAAAATTTTATAATTATTTGATCACTCTTAACAAAAAGTTGTGCGAAAATTAAGGTTCTACAAATTTTTTTATTGCAAATTAAAGACAATCATGATCCCCAACTTCAGAGGGCTATATCTTAAAAGTTTGAGTTTTTAGGACTGAGTGCCCATTGACACTTTTAATCTACTCATCAAGGACTATCATAATCCAAAGTTTCAAAGAGTTTGACCGAAACCCCTTTCCCATAAGGATTCTGCGGGGTCCTTTTCATACTTCATAATTTTCATCAACGTTAAGTAAATTCATAAAAAAGAAATAAAAACATAATTAAATTCTCAACTGATAAATAAAATACATTTAAACGATTTTTAAATTAAACCCAAATTACAAAATAGCTTTTCAGGAAACGTTCGCGCTAATTCCCGCGACAAAAATATAATAAAACAGGAACCAATATGGCATTCTTTCATCGCGTTACCGCAAAGCGGTTTATTCAAATTAAAACAACATCAAATTACAAGCGTGTAATGAAATTTTTAATACTTTCTGCAAGTGCAAGCGTCCGTGATACAGCCGCCGGCGGCAGCTATCGCCCGTGATTCGCGGCCCGTTCGCGAATCATACTTTTCAACGCCCGATTAACTATCAACTCAATTTGTACAATCGGATAAAACTACCCTCCTTGGTTTCATCAGTCTTTTAGACAATTATGAAATAATTGCTTTTATAATCGATGCTAAAATTACTTTCCTCTCGACGTTTATGTTTTCTTTCTTTTACCTCGTTCAGTAGCGGCGTCACGTAGTTTGGTATAGTTGGGAAATGCATATGCAATATGTGCATGCATGGTGAAAATAAGTTTTTTAAACTAAAACCGGATTACGTTAAAACATTAGACTAAAAAGTAAATTTTTAAAACTAAAAAGTTAAATTTGTTTTTCATCTATAACAAAAATGTATTTATTTTGGTGCACATAATTTTCATATTTTTTTTAAATAACCACTTTCATTTTATTTTTAATAAAATCACACTTGAATTAAGGGGGATGGCCACTGTGACGGGCCAAAAAAACGTCAATGTTTGGGAATTTTTTTCACAGATATAACTAATTATTTTTGAATCAGGTAAAGAACATTTTATTTAGTATATATTCAACTTATTAAATATCAATTTTCAATGAAAAATATTAAATATTTACAAAGTTATGAGCCTCGATGTGAAGACCAAAAAAAATATTTTTCTCTATTTTTTCGAAATTTTGAGAAGGGTTATATGAAAAAAATAAATAAAAATTTTATCAATATCTATATGAATGGTAGATCTCCGCCTTGGTTAGGGCAATCTATTGGGGCGAAAGGGGATTAATCTAGTATAAAATACGAAAATTCAATCTCCGCCTTTGTTAGGTTATAAGTTATAACCAAACCGAAGATTGAATCCCCGTTTTTTATACTAGATTAATCTCCTTTCGCCCCAATAGATTGCCCTAACCAAGGCGGAGATTGAATCCCCGTTTCTTATACTAGATTAATCCCCTTTCGCCCCAATAGATTGCCATAACCAAGGCGGAGATTGAATCCCTGTATTTTATACTAGATTAATCCCCATTCGCCCCAATATTTTGTTAGCAAAATTTAAGATACCTACTCTATTTTTCAACATTTACCGTCTCTTGGTAAAACCTAGGTTTTACCGAGTGTATGATGGTAAAAGTTCGAAATTCGGACTTTTACCATTAACAGTTGGTAAAACCTAGGTTTTATCAGTAAAACCTAGGTTTTACCTCAGTTCGGGCTTTTACAGTAACATTTACACCGAAAAAAAAAACAGAAACATCGTGTCTTTAAAATACTCCATATTTCAAAATTTATAGGGTTTACTGCTTTTTGTCCAAAAAACACCGTTTTCTGTTTTGTTTTCTCGGTGTTAACACCGCATTAGATTGAAAAAGTGTCCAGCTAATTGTGATAATAATATAATATAAAATAAAAAGGTAATAATAATTTACTGTCAGTTTTTATTTGACACACTCCGCCACTGATAAAATACACTGTTTCTAATTTATCGCTGATTTTGATTTTAATCAAGAAACGAACCGTTAAACGAAACAAATACTTCTTTTTTCTTCATCTTAAAGAAAGTAATCAACCAGTTAACTTTTGTTTATATAAGTTCTCATATAATAATCATCTATCTATTTCAATCATTAGCAACTTAATTTTTCTTAAGATCTTTCAGATAGATACAGTGCATTGTTCTTAAATTAAAAGTGTCGTCAGATGTAGAAGATACTAATCAAAATAAACTTTTTTGAAGTATATGTATATTCTAGCTGTGTGTTTAAAATTGGATAAGTTTTTATTCAATTATGGTTTTTCTAAACTAAGTAAACCAACTTGAAGAACTTGCATACAGTTTGATATACTATGTTTTAAATGATCTATATCTACACCATGAATACACTTTCTACTCTAATATAATTATTTATTTAAGACATTTTTCCAAATCTGATTAAAAGTTTTGTACTTAATTTAAAACTCAATTTTTTTTTTAAGAAGTTGGTTATTGCAATCAAAATTTCAAATTCGTTAACTTAAATCAATTTTGAGTAACGGTTCAAAAGTTATGATAACTTTTCTCCAAAATTTTGAAAAATATATAAAACTTTGAGAAGCCATATTTCGAGAACGGTTTGAGATACAGATATGTGGATTGAAGATTTCAACTTTTCACGTCATTTTCTATATTATAAACATAATTTTAATATTTTTTTATATATAATATTTTAAAGAAAAATCAATTTAAGGGTTAAATCCACTATGACGGAATTTTTTTTAAAGTATATGTACATATTCATAAATATTTATACATAAAATTGAGTTTAAATTCCGAAAATTGACGGCTACAGTCAATTTAGTGAGACAAGGTAGCGTGACTGGTTATGACATACCAAAAACATCTCGAAATGACATTTTTCGACCTGGTTGACACGATTCCTCAAAGACTAATGAACCGATTTCATATATTTTTTTATAATTTTCGTAATATCGTTTTGAAATTTTGATAATTGCTATTTTAAATTTTATTTAATTTTTTCATATAACCCTTTTCGATATTTCGAGTGAACCATAGAGAAAAATATTATTTTGGGTCGTCACATCGAGGCTCATAACATTGTAAATCTATATATATAAAAGAGTTTGTCCTTAACCACTCACTCACTCACTCACTCACTCACTCACTCATATATCAACGTATAGCCCAAACCCCTGGACCTAGAAACGTGAAATTTTGCAAGTGCTTCTTTTTATGATTTAAGCACCCACTAAGAAAGGATTTTTCGAAATTCAACCCCTACGGGGTTAAAACAGGGTGTCAATGTTTATATAAAAAATTTTTTTTTTTTGTTTGCATTTAATTGAAACTTATCGAACATACTCTACAATATAAATAATGAAACAATTATTTCAGCACTTCCCAAAATTTAACCCCTAAAGAGTTTAACAAATTACTGTTCAATTTAAAATGAAAGTTCGATATTCAAGCCCTTATAGAATGGCACGGGGACGAGGATGGATTTAGATATATTTATCTGCATACCTGCTTTAGTTATAAAGGTAAATTCGGGCAAAATAGTCATCTATTAAAATAAAAATTTCGACATTCAACCCTTAATGGCGGGGGTAGACAGATGCTGTGTTTTTGATATGTTTATCTGCATAACTGCTTACGTTATAATGGTGGAGTCGGGAAAAATTTTGCAATAATTTTTTTTTCTATATTCAGCCCCTAATGGCGAGGGTACACAGGGGGTTAGTTTTTTACAATTTTTAACGAAGATCCGAGATATTTACGTATTTTTAAAGGTAATGAACAAAAATCAATCTAAAAAAATGTAATATGTCATCCCCTATCACGTATAGAGGGTTCTAATTAGTTTCAAAGTTTACGCGAGCGAAGCCGCGGGATTCCGCTAGTATTTTTATAAAATAGATCATGTTATTTTTTTTTAGTTGAATATGTATTCAAAGCAAGAATAGAAAAATAACATAGACGAAAACTATGAACGTGCATAATATATAAACTATATAAATCCCATAAGCTTGTATAAATTTCTCATACACGAGACTTCCAAAGAAACTTTTGTAATATTTCAATCTTAGCCATTTATAAAGAATACACTACATGCATACGGTTGCTGTCTGTAATGTTGGCAACAGTGCACATAAGGCAATCACCGTTGTTATTCAACTATAATGCATATGTGCATGAATATGTACAGCGTTTATCAAACTTTTTATCACTTCAGCTTAAACGAAATCAAACTGTTTATAAAATATCTTCGTTTGTTCAATGCCATAAATTTTGTGCTATTTTTGTATTGAGCAGAATTCGATTTTCCTTCAGAAAATATTATGGTAAAAATAAGTTACTGCCACCAGTCATGGAGGCTTTAAGAGCAAGGCAACTATTTTTTTGAGATTGGCGGGCTTTTTTGTAATTCTCATACTAATAAAATAAGTACTTTTTTAATAATTTTTTAAAAGACAAAGTAAAACCAGTAATGGATACTTGTTAAATATTAAAAAATGATAAGTAAATACACAGAAAAAATGTGTTAAAAAATGTAATCAATGAAAAAAATCTGTGATCGATTTGGGTCCGAAAGAGGTTGTTTTGTTAATATGATAATTGTTTACCAATATCGAAAATACCACGTTTATCTTATTGATAAATGTATATTATTACTAACAATGTTCTTATCACGGTGAAAATTTAGTTTCGTATTGAAAACATATATTTTAAATACAAAAAAAAATACATCACTGAATTTACCATATCGAAAATGGCACTTTCACTAGTTGGGTGGTGTAAAAAATATTGACACTGATAAATATTTATTAATACAATCATTATGTTTAATCTATTTGAGAGTTTCGTTAGTTGGTGTAATAAATTATTTATTAATTTGACAAATGAAAATATTTTTAGATAAACATGAAGATATATTTTTTATATTATTTATTATATTGAGTAAATATTGTTATATTTACAAGATAAATTTATTAAGTATTTTTCCATCCCAAATTTTCAATACGATCGAGTATTTTTTTTGTGTACATATATGAGTATAAAAAAAGTGAAAATAAAAAATAAATAAAAAAATCTAAGGTACGTTTTTCTTATTTAAAGTTATTATGTATAAAATTAAAATTATTTCATTTTTTGTTTCTATATAATCCCTTCGTTTGTCTACGACGCGACGGCTCGTGAGATTTTATATGAATTATGGTAGATAAAAAAGTGGTAATTTAAATATAGTTTCAAACAAAAACACTCTAGAAGAACCCTCATTATAACATTGCGTAGAAAAAATAGACAAAAGCTTTTCGTCTTTGCATTCCAATTTTTTGCTGAAATTACAATTTTAAATTTAGTTATTTTTCTAAAGAGTTATTTAACTTTTAATGTTTAATCACTGTAACTTCAAAAATGATATATTTAAAACAAACCTATCAGAATTAAAGTTAATTTATTCTCTAAAATATGCAAATACTGGCTCATCAAGTTAACATCGACACGTAAATTCCTTTGGTTTCTCAAGAGTCCATTTTGTGGTTCGTTCAAAACTCTATCAAGATGATGGTGTATTTTACACACATATATAGGGGAAGATGGGGCACATATATACAGTGGTTGTTAATTAATTTATAAATTATATTCATTATATTATCCGAGCACAGTCACCTAAAAAAAATATTTCGAAATGTTTTCATATGTTCAATGTTCATAAATTTTCAAAGTGGAGTGTAATCAGGAATGATATAATATATGTATTTTTATTTTTAAAATTCAGAGTTGACATGTCTCCTAAATTACCAATTTAAATTTTATAAATAAAATAAAATTATATTAAAAAATTCTTTTTAAAAACAAGCTTTTATTAAAAATGCACTAAAAAGTAAAAAATTAATTTTCAGCTATCACAAAAATTTCAGGTCTTGGGGCGCCCGTCATATTGGATTTAGAATGACGTCATATAGCTAATCGTATTCTACTTGTCAAACCCTTTCATTTGATACCCATATCAAGATGATTATAAAGAAAAAGGTAATCCGCTATCTTGGGACGTCCGCCATATTGGATTTAGAACGTTATTAGATATACGATATTGCATTGTCACCGGACTCATATACGTATACTAAATTTCATAGCTCTATCTTAATTAGAAGTAGTCGAAATTTTGATTGCAATATTTGATCTTAACTAACTAACTAACAAACAAACAAGTGAAGTTAAATAAAAGCTTTTAAAAAATTATTTAAACAAAAATTTTGTGCAGCGAAATATTTTTTAAAATAATTGTTCATTTTTCCACAAAATTAATATCTTGTAGTTTTACCCTATCTTTGTTAGTTTTTGAGGTATTTCGTTTTCAAAAAAAAAGTACGTCAAATTTTCAAAAGTCGATATTTTTGGGAGGAGAAACTTTAATTACTGTTAAAATTTTTCTCTAAACTAATACTAAAACATATGTAAAAATAAAAATAAAATCGTAACAACAACCAAAAAGGTGTATAGTTATTTATGGAATGACCGATATATACATACATAGTTAAAAAGAATACGTATGTATATTAGAAGGAAAAAATAAATTTAGTACAACCTATACGACATAACCAATGTACCTTATGTCCATCGGTCAACAAATGGCACTAACTACGCCAGTCTTTCGGAGTGGATTGCCCGAAACATTCAATTTAAAGTTCCATAAAAGTTTCCTTCTTGGGACTTTTTACTTATCTAGTTAGAGGACACGAGGACGTCTTCACATCACCCCAAACCTAACTCATTTTCTTCTTTCATGTATAACTGTTGACTTGATTCATTAGAGACTTTTCTAATATTTTCTCGCACTTATTTATACAGTATGGTCCAAAAATCATTGCCTGTATATCAGTTGTAAAAAAAACGGTATGGAGAACCATACCTTCCATGTTCTATAATATCTTTTACAATAATTTTTAATATAAAACTCACCTTTGCATTATAAATATTAGTTTTCTAATATTCTAATGTCAGTTGTATAATACACATTTTTGTAGAGTAATAATTATCTGACATTTGAATTTAACTGCTTAAAATTAAAATTTTGAGGGTGGTATTCACCGCTTAAGTAGCTATTTTAGCAAGTTTATGAAATAAGTGCCTCTTAGATTGGATTGAACTACAAGTGTACCAAGTCTTATCAAAATTGGTGAGATAAAACTAACTTTTTAGGCAGTAATAGGTACAAAATTTAGAATATTTCCGAAACCCTAATTAGCATCAAAATCAATAGGTTTGGAGTACTAACTGAGACAAACATTTTTCCCAAAAATAATTGAAATCGGTGCACAATTACAGTAGTTATCGTGAACGAAAAAAAAATCTACATCCAGACACACACACAGCCGCCATGCGGAGATCAACTTACTTTTCTTTACATTTTGAAGTTAGTATACAATCAGAATCTGCTCTTATCTTGGACACGATTTTTTGACGGTATTACAATACTTTCATTTCTTCGAACATGGAAATAAACAACGTCTTATTCTCTACTCTAGATAGTACAGTAAAAATAGTCAAAAATTTCCAAAATAAACACAAAAATTCCTTTATCAACAAAATTTGGTACATACGTAGTTTTACACATAAACTTTAAGAAACCGTTGAGCGTGCAGGGGTAGTTTGGTAGGGGGTGAAAGGGGTAAAAAAAGAGCAGAGATGGGCAAACTGTTTAGTTGAAGAGGCACATAATATTTTTTTTAGTTTTTAATTTAATGTCAATTTGAATAAAATTACAAAAAGAGTTAAACATTATAATAAATTTAATTGCTTTGTAGGATTTAAAATGTATTCAAATTAACGTTCAATTTGCTGGTTTTGCTGATCAAAACAAAAAAAAATCAATAATGCTTATTGTTTGATAAATTGAGTAGTTAGAATCACAATAATGCTATTGTCAATTATTTTACATGAAACGTTACAAACAATATTGAATATTAAATTTATCAAAAAACACAAATACAATAATTTTAATATTACATTTTCGAATTACAAACTGAGCATTTAAACACGATTATATTACAATATAATTTCGTTTCAATGTTTAAATATAATAGCAAACAGAATAAATAATTCAGCTTTTAGTAATTTTCATAATACCTACACATTTTAAAATGTATATTCTTAGTAATTAGTAACTCTATATACACTATTTTATATTGTAATGTCAAATATATTTATAAATACCTACATTTGCAGTATACATACAAAGAATAAAAAACCGGGCAAGTGCGTGTTGGGCACGCACATGATAGGGTTCCGTAGTCATTCTCACTACGATTTATAAAAAGTATTTTTCAAAATTTTCGTGACTGAAGGGTTAAAATCAAAAAGTCATTTGACTTTTATTATTGCATTTTAGGAGACCTATCAAATGACACCCCACTCAATGGGGTAAATGAAAAAAATGTGAGTTCACTTTTCAATCTATGAAAAGGGGGTCCAAAATATTTTTGACAGTGTTCGATATAATTTTCAGTGAAAGTACTAATTAAAAGCTACATTCTGAATTTTTTTCAGATTTTTTGAATCGATAGTTTAGAAAATAGAGGGGGGGGGACGCTCTGACAGCGAATTTAAAAAGCAAATATATCGCGACTGAAGGGTTAAAAAAATGTTCAAGTTTTCAGTCTATGAAAGGGGGGTCCAAAATATTTTTGACAATGTTAATTATAATTTTCAGTGAAAGTACTAATTAAAATCTACGTTCTGGGCCCTTATTCTCGAGTTCGTGCGAGAATATGTCGTATGCGAGATTTTCGTTCGAGATTTAAAATGTCGAGTCGCATGATACATGAAATGCGTATTCTTGAGTTCGTTCGAGATGAATGTCGAACGTAAATTTTCCTTCGACATTTATGCGATGTTGTCAACTTTATTTCTAGCTGTTGACCAATCAAATTCAAGTATTATATGTTTTATTCTATGTCTATGGTTTTATTTATTTTTGTCTTGTCATTTAGAATGATTACAAAATTAAGTGATTTTAAAATTTATTTTTTTTATTTATAATTTCCAATTATAAATTATAAAATTTTGAAATATATTGCACACTATTCCTGTGTAGGAGAAAATGAAATGACAGATTAAAATCAAACAATGTTTAATTATACTTTTATCAAAATACATACATCAACAACAAAAATCATGTAACATATTCTTCGACAATATCAATTAAATTTTAAATACTTCTAGTATAGAAAAGTTCCACCGGGTTATATCCTCAAGTTTCTACTACTACATTTAGCAAATTAGAAACCAAATTGTTAGTATGAATAAATGCCATACAACATACAACTAAAATTGAAAATTTTTAGTGACATATGAACATTTTAAATTAAAAGTATAAATTTTATCTAATTTTATAATTTAATTTCAATAAACATTAATAAAATTTCGGTACCTACTCACTTTTATTTAATACAAAATCTCTCAATACACAATTGTATTTAGTTATAAATACAAAATCAAGATATTTATTTGTTGTATTATTTGACATATACTAAAACATAACCAAACAAATAAAAATGTCGAGCTACAATTTATAATCTCGCATGCCAAATACCACTCTTGATTTTTCATTCGACATTTTACGAACGAAAAGTCAAATCGAGATTCAAGAATACGCTTTTTTCGTTGCGATCGACATTTTAGTGAGTTACCTAGTTACTTACTAGAAAGTCGAACGGAAAAAATGTCGAGTGAACTCGAGAATAGGGGCCCTGGAATTTTTTCAGATTTTTTTAATTGATAGTTTAGAAAATAGAGGGGGGGGACGCTTTTTTAATGACTTTGGAGAGAATACATCGTGATCGAAGGGTTAAAATTAAAAATTTCTGTTACATTTTTTGTTGCATTTTAGGAGACCTTTCTAACGACACCCCACTCAATTTTTATTTTCAAAAAACTTATCATTTCTGTTTTTGGGTCATCAATCTACGACCGTATACCAAATTTCATCTTATTATGACAAAATTTTTCAGGACGGACGGACGGACACGGAGAAACTATAAGGGTTCCTAGTTTTCTACGGAACCCTAAAAATAACTGATGGAATCAAATATTTATTTTATTTAAACCCATTTTATTTTTGCCATCCAGGCAATTTTCATCTCTCGGAAGCACTTATTTTTGAAAACCATCATTTTCTTAACAATTTTTGAAATCTATACGTACAGTCCAAACCCCTGGACCTAGAAACGTAAAATTTCGTAGGTGTCTTTCTTTTATGATGTAAGCACACACTAAGAAGAGATTTTCCGAAATTCAACCCCTAAAAGGGTAAACGAGGGTGTAAAATTTTGTATGGACAAAATATTTAATTGAATTTAGTATAGATACTCTACAATATAAATAATGAATCACGCATTTAAACAAAGGGTTGCAAGGGGATGGAAAAGTTTTTATGGGAAAAATATTTTCAGTTGTATTCACTCGAATGTAACTTGATAAAAAGTATCTATAGGTAATGAATAAAAATCAATTTAAAAAATTGTACGGGGTGACCCCTGTCACGTATGGAAGAAGGGTTTTAATTAGTTTTAATTTCACCCAGTGTAAAAAATAAGCAACCCCCTATCTCGCATAGGAGTTGAGATATTTACAATTTTGTATAATGGATAAAAAGCAAAACAATAGACAAATTTAATATTTCACCCCTTGTCACGTATGAAGAGTTGATTATGTATTTTCAAAATCCCCGCGGGCGAAGCCGCGGGAATCAGTAGTTAAAGGGTGTAAATTAGAAAAAAATATTTTAAATAAAAATTGTAGAGAATATTATAATCTATAATTGTCCCTTTCATTTTTTTCTATTTTTATTATCATATTATTAATTACAAAAATATGCATATTTCATACAAAAAATTGAAACTTAAATATATATTTTCAAGTGTATTAAAATCACAAAAAAAAATAAAGTAATTATTTTTCCAACTGCTAATCCCCTTGGAGTAGAATAATAACAAATTGAGTTAATAAATTCAACTAAACTGTCAGTAAAATTTAAAATTTGTTATCTCTCTAAACTCGGCGCACTTCAGCTCTGCCGCCAATTAAGATATAAACAAACGGAAAATTCTGTCTTAACCTTTTATATTTTTGATAACAGTTCTCTCAAAGAGCAATGAAAAGGCAGTAAAGTTTATGTGTAATAAATTAAAGAAAACATCCTGTAGAACGAGGGTAATCTTGCTGCTTCCGTTTTTATTATATATGGAAAAAGACAAATATAGATCCGTGTTAGTCGTATTTTGTATTATGTAGGTATCTATCTATACATAATGTTTATGAATTTAACATATATTTTTTTATAGTGTAAAACTAATATAGTTATACCTCTATTTGCATGGTTAATTAGTTCCATAAAAACAGCACATAAATCGAGTAATAAAAATTGCTCCATACACTGTTTTTTTTAAACTCTTTATTTTATTCAAAAACTTTTTCATCCGTGTAAATGGGAATTATTATATACATTTTAAGATTTATGGACTTTATTTTTGTAATTTTCATGAACTCATGACACTTTTTTGCGGGGGTTCGACTTAATTAAAAAATGCCCAACACTATTGTAGTGCCCAAGACAACAATACACATATGCATAGGTGGGCACAGTTAATCTAAAAGTTAACTTCGTTAACCGTTAAAGCGTTAAAATTTCTAAAATTTAACGCAAGTTAAAGTTAACCGTTAAAAGTTAACCATCCAAAACGTATACTGCTTTTGGCACCTTTTGGGATGGGATACATCCTTAATATATATCAAGCTCAACGTCTCTCTGTCTGTCTGTCTGTCCGTTTGTGTGCTTATCACTCGAGAACCGCTTATCCGATTTACGTGATTTTTTTTAATTCATAGGTTGGTACATTCTCTGGCCAGGTTATAGGCTATATTTTGTTACGTTAGGTAACATAACAACTAAATAGTGACGATAATAGTAAATCAAGTCGGAAAAAATTTTACCGACGGCGCGCTGTTTTGCAATACACTGCCTAAACCGTTGAATATAGAACAAAATAATGTATTAAAGAATTGTGTAGAATCAAAAGTGCTACAATAAAGTCCGCGACACCATATGTCTAACTTTTATATTTAAGCCACAATGACTGCTTTTATCTTACAAAGAAAACATAAAATATTTGGGTTCTGTTCACATCGACTTATGACCTGCAAAACTTTAATCCTTATCGAAATAAATGATTTCATCGTCATAAGTACTTAATGTAGATATAATTTGCCTTTTACAGAATCAAATTTGGTCTTTTGGTTTAGGAAATAACGTGGAATAAGTATTACAATAACATTATTCGTAACAATTCGCGCGAACTACGACTAAGTATGTAGCGCCGCTCTGGGCAGAGGGGACAGGCCGGTATTCTTTTGATTGTCAATTGTTTAATTTGTTTTCAATAATTAACTTTTAAATAATCAACTATATATTTTTTAAATTCTAAACAATAATTCCGTAATCCACGCGAGCAAAGCTGCGCGGGCCAAACTAGTAGGTAAATAAAACAAATAAGATAGATTATTTAATTTAATTATTACAAGCGACAGTAGTAGCGACCCGTCCTGGTAGTAGAGCATATACACACCTTAAGTAAACCTTAATGAATTAAATCATACACCTAAATTCTATCTTTTTATCTTTAAACCTTCCTCATGCTTACTTTACTTACTATAATAATATGAAATATGGAAGAAAAAGATAAACTCTAAATTAAGTCGGTTAAAAATGTCGCAAACGCTAAAAAGTCTGGTTATAATAACTTGTATTCACTGGCACATAGCACGTAATCAACAGGGCCGCTTTATTTTTAAGAGTTTCTCGGCTCTGGATTCTTGCTCTTTTGAGCAACAGCGCCGCGCCGCGCCGGTGTGCCCGCGTGGCGCGTAATTCAAACAAATAATGACAACATGTCAACAAACAACCAATGTAACGGACTAAAGTTAACGGAAGTTCAATTTAACGGATGTTAACAAGAGCGTTAACTTAAAAGTTAATCCGTTACGCATTTTGTTAACTTCGATAATTAACGATTAACGGATTAACGAGTTAATGCAATATAGTATATGTAACGATATCAGTTAAAAGCAGAACAGTTCACATAGATCTGTCAGAATAATAATAAGAAGGCGGCCACATGATCTTTATTGAAATGCTCCGATATAAAATAGAGCAACATGAACACGTATAATAATAAATCAATATGAACATCCTGTATACAAACGTAATCGTGTTACTTCCGTAGTGTGTTACGTTCTGGTATTTGCACCTATATCCTCGCTGTTCTTTTTCTCACACTGATGGGTTCGCGCGCGTCCAAATTGTCTTGGATTGTTTGGGAAATATCCGATGGGGACTTTTCCGCAAGAGTGTTACGATAAGAAATTGGAATAAGGTTTTTTTTTTGTTTTCGTAACTTGGTGAAATGTTCTTATTCTATGTTGTCTTCGCCAGTGTCTTTTCTCTGTTGATTTTTCGCTATGCAGTTACTCATTTAATAAAGTTTAACGATGTTAACAATTTATATTATTTCGTTATATTGGTAGGCATGAATAGATACATATTCTTCATGTGACGTATTTTTACTTTGTTATACACTTTTATTTTATGAAAGTTTCATAACTTTTCAATTTTATTGAACTTACTTTAGCTAAAGTAATATATATGATTCTTCTTGAAATTTCGAGTGAACCAAAGAGACAAATATTTTTTTTGGTCGTCACATCAACGAAAACTGTCTAAGTTATGCTGTCAACCAAAAAATGTGATTTTGAGTAAACGGCGTTTACAGTTTTGAAAGAGATAAATCGAATATGTAGCATGGCAGCAATTGGTGGTCTTTTCGAATTTTCATTTGAAACTTGAGATACATATTCTTTGGGGTGTACACTATTATTATAAACAAATCAAAAAAAATGATTTTTTGAAAATTTTACACTGTTCGTACCCCTTAAAGGGCCCACTGGCATTCTTAGTATAAATATTTTTATGAATTTGCCAAATTTACCGCATTTATTTATATAGATATTTTTTCTCAATTAACGATTCTACCTGTTACGAGTGTTACGACTCATCCTGTATTTAAATAAAGCGAAAGTTTTGTTCTGCAATTATTGTTATGTTTAATAAAATTTACAATTTTAATTGGAGTATATATAAATATATTATTTCTTGCAAATTTTAAACATTCCAGTTTTAACAGTTAACTTGTTTCTGTTAAGATATATTTGCGAATCCAATTTAAATTAGAAAATGAAATTCACTCTAACAATAATGCCAAACAAAAGCTTACAAGTTTAAACTTTTATCATAGGCTATTCCAATTTACATTTCACAAAAACAATATTGACAAAATTAATAATCAAAAGAGAAATTCATCTCTAATTCATGTCAAGATTTCGTAATGTAAATTTTCTTCAAAATTTTCAAGTGTTAATATAATATTTCACTGTCCAAAAACAAAACAATTAATTCTTATCTAATTTGATAGTTTTTCTCTAATTAGCACCATTTTTAAATTAATTCATTTCGGTTGAAAGATCGGTTAAAAAAAATAAAATATTTATTTTTAAGGGCGATAGCCACTGTGACAGGTCAAAAATTGTCAATGTTTAAGAATTTTTTTCACAGATATAACTAATTATTTTTGAATCAGGTAAAGAACGTTGTATTATTAAGTATATATGTTACTGTAAAAGCCCGAACTGAGGTAAAACCTAGGTTTTACCAACTGTTAATGGTAAAAGTCCGAACTGGTCTGTGATTATCGTTTATTTCGGACTTTTACCATCATACACTCGGTAAAACCTAGGTTTTACCAAGAGACACGGTAAATGTTGAAAAATAGAGTATGTATCAAAAATATGTTAAAAAAAATATATAGAAAATCACAAATATTAAATTTTGTTAACAAAATATTGGGGCGAATGGGGATTATTCAAGTATAAAATACGAAAATTCAATCTCCGCCTTTGTTAGGTTATAACCAAACCAGAGATTGAATCCCCGTTTTTTATACTAGATTAATTTCTTTTCGCCGCAATAGATTGCCCTAACCAAGGCGGAGATTGAATCCCCGTTTCTTATACTAGATTAATCCCCTTTCGCCCCAATAGATTGCCCTAACTAAGGCGGAGATTGAATCCCCGTATTTTATACTAGATTAATCCCCATTCGCCTCAATATTTTGTTAGCAAAATTTAATATTTGTGATTTTCTATATATTTTTTTAACATATTTTTGATACTCTATTTTTCAACATTTACCGTGTCTCTTGGTAAAACCTAGGTTTTACCGAGTGTATGATGGTAAAAGTTCGAAATTCGGACTTTTACCATTAACAGTTGGTAAAACCTAGGTTTTACCTCAGTTCGGGCTGAACATATATACAACATATTTAATATCAATTTTTATTGAAAAATATTAAATATTTACAAAGTATATGCAAAAATATAGCATTAAAAAAAAGTACTTATTAATGTATCAAAGATGTGTACAAAGTTTGATATGAATCCATCAAACCGATTTCTTTTTATAAAATAAACAAAAAACACCTAAAACTCTGACGTTTACACTGTTCCTACCCCTTAATTTTTATCTTGTATTTTTTGTTTTTTGATTGAGCAGTTAACAACTGACTAAATATTTGTATGGCTCACCCTGTATGTTAAATAAATTTAAACATTGTAATAATAAAATGTATAAACAAAAAATATATGCATTTAAAAATAAATAGTAGGCATTAAAAAAATATCAGTTTAAATAAATTAATTCTTTTATTTGCAGGTATACATATATTAGAAACAAATCAAACAGTTGAACGATAAACAAATATTGAAATGTTTTGGTGTTTTTAAACGCAGTTTTAAATGAAAAATTGCCGGGGCCAAAGCATTTATTTTAAATTAGAATATAAATTGTTTTTAATTGTTCGTTGTGCGGTCACTAATATGTCGAAAAGACTACATCGATATTTTTCACGAAATTTGTGTTTACCCATCAATTTTCACATAGTGAAATTTAAAAAAAAAAAAACGGATTACGTACGAAATTATTGCATGTTAATTTTATAGCCAATTCGGTCAACGTTATTTGCATTTTATGAAATATTTCTCAATGAAAAACGGGATGAAAATTGCAATATACTCGCTGAATTAATGAATTGTAGGTAGCCAACGATATATGCGTTTTTACTTTTTGATTGAAAGTGTTTATGTATTTTTACATATGTCATTTTTTATCTACTTGATGTAGTACATAGCGGAAAAATTAAACCATTTTTATTTCGTTTAACAAAAATTATATTTTGCCCCCTACCCAAAAACACTAAAAAGTACATAATAATTAAATTTAACAATTATTTTTTCTTATTTTAAAAAGTTTTTTATTGGCTTGGCACAGGCAAAACAATTTATAAACAATTATCAATATTAAACAATTTCGCAATGTTTTATCTATGCACAAATGTTCTTTATAATCCAAAGAATAAATCTGCACCAACCAAAAATTTTTTTTGACACACAAGTAATTACATGGATGGGAATTTTCATAACGTTACTGGTCTACAAATACACTATTTTATATGGATATCTTATTATCTGATACGAATTTCATTTTTTTAAACTATGTTCCACCAATTCAACCCTTCTGCAATTTTTACATATAATAGCTAACTAATAAACAAATAAACTGTATTTTTTTGGTAGATGTCATTTCGGGGGTCAGTATAAAAAAGCACCCCCAAAAATTATACTTCTCATTTTCCACCGTTTTTAATCAAGCGAAAATTCTAAAATAAATATATAATATGTAATTCATAGTCATATACAGGGTGAGTCATATCACGTGGAACAAACTTGAACAATTAATTAAGAAAAATATTTCAAGCAAAAAAGTTCATATGAACATATGTCCGGAAACTCTTCGTCAGGGAGCTACAGACCCTCAAATATTTTGCCTAAAATTAGTTTTTATTTAATATCTGGAGAACCCTATGTGATATAGTAATGAAAATCGATACCTAGTTTAGTATAAATACGTGTTATCGATTTCCAGTATCAAACAATGAATATTTAAACCAGGGATATATGGGGATAGTGGGCCTTCTGATTTTTATGTAGTATTTTTTTGCTCTTAATTTTTTTACTTTATTTGGCACTTTTATAATGTCACATGTCACAAAATACACATAAATACAGTTTGTTAATTTACCATAAGGTGAACCGTTTACGAAAAATACGATGGTAAAGATAGTTTTGCAGAATTTAACTTAATACGAATGCTTCAAATTACACAAAATAAATTTATATTCTTGTTCTAGAACTGAAAACAAGAAAAAAAGTTAATGTAAATGTTCCTCTTAATATGACTCCTCATAGATCTATAGCTAGTTGTATTACTGTAATATGTACTTTACTAAATTGACTAAAAAACGAGACTAAAAATTGTTGATTAGGATGCATTTTTGGAGATATATTTACATAACTTTTTTTCTTATTGTCAATCCTAGAGTAAGAATATAAATTTAATTTGCGTAATTTGAAGCATCCGTATTAAGTTAAATTCTGCAAAAATATCTTTACCATCGTATTTCTCGTAAACGGCTCATCTTATGATAAATTAACAAATTGTATTTATGTGTATTTTGTGTCATATGACCTTATAAAAGTGCCAAATATAGTAAAAAAATTAAAAACCAAAAATTATTTGATAAAAACCAGAGGGCCCACAGGCTTCATACATCCATGGTCTAAGTAATCATTGTTTGATACTGGAAATCGATAACACATATTAATATTAATCCGGATATAAATTTTCATTACTGTAACATAATGGGGTCTCCAGATATTAAATAAAAACAAATTTTTGTAAAATCTTTGGGAGTCTATAGCTCCGTCACGAAGATTTTCCGGACACATGTTCATATGAACTTTTTTGATTGAAATATTTTTGTCGATCAACTCTTAAAGTTTGTTCCACCTGATATGACTCACCCTGTATAAATAGTTTCAATCTCATTAAGATACCTCGAGTAGTTTCGAAAAAAATTTTTTACGTTTAAGGTTGCCACCCCCAGTACTCCGGGGTAGAAGTCTTAATTTAAGGGAAAATATGTTTTAGATACAGAACAATAAATACAATAAATACAAGGTAAGACTCATTAGACTCTGGTGCAGTTTTCTTATGCTTATCCGGCTAGCTAGACCCTTAATATGTGACCACATCGTGAATATACTCTTTCAAACAAACAAAAAATCGTATAAATCGGTGCATACCTATTTGTCGGAGTTATGCCAGAACCATACATAAAAAAAATTACTGTCGAATTGAAAGACTCATGCTTTTTTGAAGTTGGGAAAATGACTTGACAAATTTTTAAAATGAAAATAATATCAGTTTAAAAAAAACAACTAAACTTGCTCATAATTAAAAATGCAACATGTTAAAAACAATGTATATATTTTGTAGTAATACATAATTACGTATAGTACTTCATCAAGTACCTCCATTATTTGAAACCCAGTCTTGTCATTATGTCCATAAACTGGAGACACTACATTGCCGTATTCGCAATTTACTAGAAATAAAATAATGAAATTGCTCCAAGTTGGTGGTTTAATGATGTACATATAGTATGTAACATTGTATACGTATCTCTCTCTTAATATTTATACGTTTCAATGTGAAAAACGTATTTTTTTGTTTAACATCAAAAAAAAACTTGTACGATCGCATTAATAATAAGGGAAGAGGGGGAAATATTAAAAAAATAACTTTTTTTTAGATTTTTAACTATAATATAATTTTACAACTATTAATAGTGTAGGTATACATTGTACTCCTATCTCTCTTACTATTTATACGTTTCAATGTGAAAAACGTATTTTTTTGTTTAACATCAGAAAAAAAACTTGTACGGTCGCATTAATAATTGGGGAAGAGGGGGTAATATTAAAAAAATAATTTTTTTTTTAGATTTTTAACTATAACTTTATAACTATTAATAGTGTAGGTATATTGTATTCCTATCTCTCTCTTACTATTTATACGTTTGAATGTGAAAAACGTATTATTTGTTTAACATCAAATTGTAGAAACGCATTAATAATTGGGGTAACAAGGAAATAACGCTGATTTTTATGTTTAATATTCGCTATAGCTATCTTGCAGTACTTAATATAATTTTTGTAAGTAATTTCAATGATTTTTAAGGTTATAATTATTTTCTTTATTCATAAACATTTTTTCACTACCCGTGAAAACGTTGGTATAAATCTGTGTTTAAAAGTCTGTATTTAAAAACAGGTTTAAATATTTTTAAATAATGAAATAGAAGTTTAACTGCTGAATTATCACTGAAATATTTGTATTAATCAATTCCATAATTCCAAACAATTAGAATTTATTCTAACCTAATACATCCCAGTGTTCTATTTATAGGACAATATATTCAAAAATTTTTCTCCGACCTAATAACGTTGTAAATTTGATTTATATTTTAAGTTTCTCTACTTTCAATAATTTTTAAAACGAACTCTAAAGTTCATTCAATGACAAATTATAACACAATTTTAAAGTAACATTGTAATTATTCCAGCTAGCTGACATTTATAATAACATTTTTTTCACTTACAATTAGTAAAACGTTCTTAAACTGACTAAACTATATATAATATAATTTATGAGATTGTAAATAAAGCCTAACAATATCAATAATTTCAAAAATAAATTCAGGTATCGTTGTTAAAAAAAGTGCTGTCCTATGAATACAACATTGGATTCTCATGATAATAATCTAGTCTGCGACTGATAATTTTTATATCTTTAATTGAATTTATTTTTTTGGTCAAATTTTCTACAAGAATTGAGAACATGATCAAAAAATTCGAAGAAATAAAAAATCGGAAAGTAATGGGTTAAGATCTGAATGATACGCCACTGACTTTACAGTGCACAATTTGCGGAGCACATTGGTAACAATGATACTAATCATTTCTATTCTTTTGCCTAACAAAACTAAAATAATAAAAAAAATTAAAAAATATATTTTATGCACATTTGTCATACCCGGACATTTTTAATACCACATACATATTACGTCATATTATTACAATACAGCGTGCAATAAAAAATGAAAAAATATATCTCACGCCTACATTAAGTACTTAATTTTAGCATAACATGATAAATCTGATTAAATTCAGTTCATCACTTTCTGAGAATCGAGATTCAATGATTGAAGCTGGGGCAAATCCCCGTTCGTTATCGGAAATACATAGCATACCTTAGTGGGTTCGACATCCTATTATAAGCAATTTTCAGAAACAGTTTTCTCGTATCAAATATATTACATACATATCCAGTGGCGGATTTCAGAATTAATGGTATGCTCAAAAAAGAGATAATTTAAAAAAATATATTTTTTTAATAAATTGGGTTGCACAAAGCAATATAATCCACGATTTTATTGTGTCAATTCTAAAAAAACAATCACGGTTATGATACATATTATACGATTAAAAAAATGTTATATGTAAATGTTAATACAAATGTTCATTTACAAATTGAGAATAAGTTTAGAATAAATATTAATCATGGATTGAAAATAACTGATTAACTAATCATGAATTATTTTGCTTTGTGCAACTCGAAGTAGGCCTTATATCTTTAAAGCCGATAATACAGAGAACTGCATTTTTTTACATAGTTGAAGTATCAAAATTTTTTTGACCTTAACCTCTCACTCACTTACTCATTTATCAACGTACAGCCCAAACCCTCGGACCTAGAAACGTGAAATTTCATAGGTGTTTTCCTTTTATCATGTATAGTAAGTAGTACCCAATAAGATTTTTTTTTTTGTAATTCAACCACTACGGGGTTAAATGAGAGTGTCAAAGTTTGTATAAAAAAGTTTTTTTTTTTTTTTTGGTCGCATTTAATTGAAACTTATCATACATACTCTACAATACAAATAATGAAACAATTATTTCAGCATTTTCCAAAATTTAACCCTTAAGGTGTTGCAAGGGGGTGGAAAAATTCGTTTTTTTTTGTATTCACTGACGAAGAAGGATTTTAGATATGTTTATCTGCATACCTGCTTTAGTTATAAAAATAAATTCGAAGCAAAACAGTAATTTATTAAAATAAAAATTTCGACATTCAACTCATAATGGCGGGGATAGACAGGGGGTGTGTTTTTGATATCTTTATCTGCATAGCTGCTTAAGTTATAATGGTGGAGTCGGGCAAAATAATCTGCAATACAAAAATCTATATTCAACCCTTAATAGCGAAGGTAGAAAGTGGGTGAGTTTTTGAAATTTTTAACTAAGATCTGAGATATTTACGATTTTTTATAGGTAATGAATAAAAATCAATATAAAAAAAATGTAATATGTCATCCCCTATCACGTATGGAGGGATGTAATTAGTTTCGAAATTAACGCGAGTGAAGCCGCGGAAATCAGCTAGTCCCCAATAAAATCGTAAATCCGTAGACATACCCAGGATGGTTGAAAAAAAATATATAGGAAATTTTTGACACAAAAAAATATATAGCGATTTCGTGTGTATAAAAAAAATTGTTTTAACTTTCATTTTCGAGAAATATGAAAAATTGGTGCTACAGATTTGTAATTTTAGAGGGCGCTTCTTGATATTTTTATTAACATGTGTGCAAAAATTCATTTGACATAAAATTTCGTTTCGTGTGCAAAATGAAGGGCACATATGAAATAACAATAATTCGTGCATCCACCACTGGACTATCCGAACATATCTAAGAAAACTTTCCGAATCAAAAATTATTATTATCATCGAGTGATGGTATTTTTATGTAAAGAGTCCGTTATAAATTTAGCTTTTTTATACGTTTTATGTTTTTTCTTCATTCAAGATAGCAGAGTTTGTCGTCGATATAGCCTAATATTGCAAATACATGATACGAATAAAAAAATTAATATCTGAAAAGAACATAAAATATGGATATAATAACAGACGTACAGGAATTATATTTCCAAATATAAATAAGTTTATTTTATTCCGTCGCAAGATGTATTTTTATTTTTATATTATGGCATATTATATTTCGCTTCACATTAAGCAATTATTTATATTATTTATTGTTTTTTTATAACAGTAAAATAATATTAAGTGTGTTATTCAATAAAAAATAATATTTATTTTAAAAATAAAATGAGCAGAAATCGTGCTCTGAAGGTTATGTACCATTATATACATATAAAACTTTTTTATACCCAGTTTTTCATTGTTTATCAACAAAATTCAGAAAATTTAAAAATATTAACCCTTTTCACTCCAGCTTAGTGACTCATATAATTTTAAATGTCACATTATCGGATACAACGGATTGAAAAGGGTTAAAATGTACATCTTGAAAAATAAATATTAAAAATAAATAAATTTTAAAGAGTATGTCTTGTCAATATGAACTTTAGCTCGGGCCACCTGAAATGTAATTTTTAAGGTAGGTATGTATTGTTTGGTATAGTTTTACTGTTTATTTACTTGATTTTCAAAATCTGTTTAATGTTAGAATATTTTTATGAAATTCATCAAAAGTCTTTCATTACAATAGACAATCTGAAAGATGTTAAGTTAAGCTTCATTTTACTTTTTTGTTATTTACTGTACCACCAAAATTACTCCGGCTTTGTTCATTTATATTATTTTTTCCTGATTTTCACTAAAATTGTGATACCTTTGTGAATTTTTGTAGCAAAAAAAATTCCATGATATCGATTTCAAGGTATTAAAATTCTCTGCAAAAAGGTTATTTTAAAATTTCATTTTCTACATACAGTCCCTGGCCATATTATTAGACCAAAGCTAAGAAATAAGTGTTTCATATTATTTTTGTTGTTTTATTGTAAACACTGTTACCATTCCTTAACAGAACTCGTAGTTTTATACTTATGGTAACATTTAATCTAATTTTTGAAAGACTTACCACTTTCAAACTTAGATGGCAGCAGTGTTTACACGAAAACGTCAAATAATCAAATAACCGTCAAACAGAGTGTATCGTTTCAATTGTTGTACAATACATAGTTCATTTTAATTAAACAAGTGATAGTGCTTCAAAAACGTGTAAAGTAAGTTCTTTGTTGATGCTTTAACATTTTTTGATAAAAATGTTATACAATTTTTGAGATTTGTAACAACAATAATAATAAAACTCATTATATTATATATGCTATTTCATAATTTAACGAAAACTGTCAAAAATTAAGGTGTATTGTAGTTAAAATGGCGAAAATGTGATTTTTCAGCTTTGGTCTAATAATATGGCCAGGGACTGTAAATGCACTTCGCGTCATGTTTCAAAATATGCAGTTTTTTTTCAAAATTTATATAATTACATAAAAAAGTTAAAAATGAAAAGATGTTGAGGAACGAATTAGACCATCATAAAGTAGAGTAAATTTGCTCCATTTAAGAATATAAAGTTTTGAAAAAAGTTAATTTTTGATTAACAATAAGTTACAAGCATTTGAAAACAGGCTATTTTTTAGGTGTACCCTTAATTAATGTGTTGATTATATTTAACTGAATAAATGAGTTAAAAAATGTATATTTTTATTTTTCTATTAATATAAATATTATACATGTATATTTATAAATAATTAAATACAAATAACTTCATATATATTCATAATATTTTCATTCAATAGTTTGATTTTGTATACATAAATATGTGACAGTTTTACAAAACATACACAATAAATCCCCGTCAGTTAAAATGGTGATCATTCAGACATTAAATGCAACAAACAAACAAACAAACACACGCATACAGACACACAGACAGATGTGACGTGCGACAAAGAGATCTGAAATCACGAAAAACTAATTTTCCTGCTCGCATGTGGTCGAATGGAAATCAGTCCGCTATATTAGCGCAGATAAATGATCTTTAACAAGGGCCCTAAATTACCAGCACGTGAAAATACCATTGGAGTTTGATTTGTGTATTAAATTAATAAATTGGATTTATTTGCAGGCTTTGCATATAAATAAATATATGTACACGGGTATCCTAATAAATACCCTATTGACAGAAATATTGGGTCAACATGTAATGGAATTCTAAAAGTGTACAACATATTTTTTTCATTTCTGGATAAAAATATGTTGGTTAACAAAATATGAATAGTGTTATAAAAAAAACTATTTTAAATGATATGAATCAGTGATCTCCAAACTTTTTTGATCGCGTATAATCATAATTGTATCTAGAGCTGTACCGGAACTGGTATTTTCGATTCCGACCAGAAACCGGAATTACCGGAATTCAAAAAAAAACCGACCGGAACCGGAATTTTTTTCAAAAAATTATATTTCAATTAATAATGATAATAAAATAATTAAAATGTTATAAATATGCTCTATAGATTATCATCATAAATTAATATAACATTATTTTATATTGTATTTCTTAAAGATTAGGGGGGTAGAGTCTTACATTATATTATAAAACATAGTATTTTCTACATATCGTGTGATTTTTACAGCTTTATAAGGTGTTTTAAATCGTTTATATATCATACGTTCTTTTCTAACAAATCTAATTAAACTACTAGTATATCAAATTTATATAAGTAAATATGATAAATCAAAACATCAGTTAAACAAATTCATATAAAATATCGATAAAAGAATACCAATAACTCGAAATTAAAGCACCAATATGCGTTACTTTAGTTCTAGTGCAATGGTCTTCGAACTATTTTCCGCGGTACCTCTCTGGGGGTTCCGCGAATAAAAATAAAGATTATGAAGCACTCACACTAGTTAAGTAGTACCTATTTATTAACTAAATATAAATATAATGATAGATTTAGAGAAACAACTATGTGAGTCTTTCTGATTTTATAGTTAATCCCAATAGCATAAATACTTGTGCAGTAACAAATTTTTCTCGGGCCACTATTTTGAATATTAATATTTTAAGATATATTTTTATATGGTAAAATAGAGTTCGCCGAAAAAAACATTTTAGTTTTAATCAGGAAATGTTTCTGAAAAAACAGGACTATCTAACAGGACTATTATCTAAAATAAACTGCCTTGGCAGGCACGAGACTTTTTTATACATCATGATATCGATGTATTGATAATATGGTTAATTTTATTTTTTAACATTTGATTTTTAAATATTTTACTTACAAAATGATTTTCAGTGAATGCAATGGATGCATTATAATTTTAATAATATAATTTTAATAACAAAACAAATTGGGATTATTGATTATTGAATACATATGTTTTTATTTTCTTAGACTTCAATTTTGACAGTTGTATACTAATAAATTCCTCCATTGTCATAGATAACTAGATTATTAAAATTATTTTTAAATTAAAATTAAAATTATTATTTTTTTGGTTAATTTATAAAAGATACAAAAAAAAGATTAGAACATAAATTAAAGAAAATAACGTTCTCTACAACTTTTTTTATAAACATTTTTTTCTGATATGAACCGTTTGAAATATAAATAAAAAAAAATGATTATTTCCTTCCACAATTTTTTTTTGGGAAAAATTATTAGAATAAAAATTATAGACAATAATATTCTCTACAACTTGTATCTCAAACATTTTTTTCTAATACCTACCGTTTAAAAAATAAATCGAAAAAATTAATTTTTTTAGAAAATCGATTATTTCCTAAAAACAAATTTTGGGGGGGAAAATGGATAGAACATAAATTATAGATAAAAGTACCTTCTACAACTTTGATCTAAAACATTTTTTTTTGCTGCGCACCGTTTCAAAAATAATTCGAAAAAAAAGTTTATTTCCGTTTCCGGTTTAGTGATGGTTTTCAAAAATAGGAGGTGCACATCTAGAGTATACAAGAACCTTAAGTTTAAAATTTCATGTTCGTAAGTCTAACAGTTTTGGCTGTAGAGCGTTCACAGACACACAGACAGACAGACAGACAGACAGACAGACAGACAGACACACAGACACACACACAGACGTCATTGAGTTAATGGTTGTATATGATTCAGGGACCCTCAAAACGTGTAATTCCGTTAAAATCTCGAGTTCGATTTTTTTCGTGATCACTATACTTTATTTATACATTACATTTCATGTATGTATAAAAAAGTAAAAATGCAGAATAAGTCTTATTTTACAGTTAATATTCAAAAATTTTCGAAAATCTTTAGTTTATTATTGAACAGTTCATCTCTAATTTATTAACAGTTCAATGTCCGTAGTTCGTAATATAATGACTTTTTATTAATATATTTAAAGTCAATTAATGCTAAAATTTCAATCATATTATGATAAAACAAATAATAAAAAACTGCCTTTTTGTTACGGAATGATTTTTTCATTAATAAAATGTTATTTATTCATAATTAAATTATTTATGAATTTGTTAGTAGAAAGAAATAACAAAATTTAAAAATTCCGCCAAACTCGGCCGGAATTTAGTAGTTCCGGCCGGAACCGGAATAAAATCGTGAATTCCGGTACACCCCTAATTGTACCCCCTATAATATAATGCACACAGTATTTTGAAGGGAAACTTTGCGTACCCCATTTTGGCGACTACTGATATAAACAATACAAATAAATATATTTTTGTTATTTTTGCTTGAATTTTTCAAAGTGATGTAACAGAGAGAATTTTATGAAAATTTGAGCATACATTCTTTATTCATTTTCAAAGATATCTGTAAATTTTCAGAATAATTAGGAACCGCGTTTTTTTTAAACAAATATAAATATGTAAAAAAAGGAGAAAGGCCTCCTTTAATAAGCTTAACTTTTTTATGCAACTGTATTTAAGAATTGAAACTTTAAATAATAATTGAAAATCTAGCTATAAGTTATTTAAAACAGATTAAAAACTTCTTTACCCGATACTGTTTATCAAATATTTGCAACGTCTTTTTATACAGAATTAAAGCATACATTTTACTATAGGAGTAAAATAATACTTTGAATGGTTTATAAACTTTTATTAGTAGTTTATTCGATAGTTTATCATAATGGGAAATAAAACTAAAATGGATGAAAGCGTAGAAGTTTTAACGAGTTTTCAAATTGAAAATTTCTAGCAAGTCATTTAATGTTTTAATTTTCACCAGGTATATTTAAAATATTATAAATTGTGAGGTTCGAACTTTTATTTTAACATATTACCGTACAAAAGTTTTTCAACTGATTATTTATATTTTTTGTAAAATATTATATCATTTTTCTTTGTTTTATTAATTACTATAGCATACCCATGGGAGTATATATTTCACCCCCTGTCACGTATGAAGGGTTGTAATTAGTTTCATTAGATCCGATGGAAAAATAGTACAGGTGTTCTTAGGGAAGATTCCCCTATCTCGCATAGGAGCCGAGATATTTACGATTTTTTCGACTTGATTTACTATTATCGTTACTGCTTATTCCTTATGTTACCTAACGTGACAAAATATACCCTTAAACCCGGTCAGAAAACGTGTCTATCGATTAAAAAAAACACGTAAATCGGATAAGTGGTTCTCGAGTGATAAGGCCACTACAAGACAGAAAGACGTTGAGGTTTATAATATTTCACAACTCAAAAAATGTAGTTTTGAGGAAATAGGAATAAAAGAAATTATAACAATTTAGGTAAATCAAAATTGTAAGGGTAGTATAGGAAAAGGACTGATACACAGTATTTAATTTAAATATTTCAGTATTCCTGTTATGTTTGAAAAATAGTAACTCTTAAAACGCTTAGTGAATAAGTATTTAAAAAATAAATAAAAAATGGGACATTTTTTTAGAATAAATGTACACGAAGTACATTAATGACAATTTTTAGTAGTAATATATAGTAATTTGGAATCATTCTAAATATCTCAAATATGATATTTTTTGAGTTGTGACACTTTTTTGCGGGAGTGCAAAGTATTCACTATCAAAATATTTCAACTGTAGCAATGATTTCTTCATTTTTGATGGGTGAATGTTTGGTGACTTTTATATTAAAATAATATACAACCTCGTTAAAACAAAGCGTTCAATTCTTAGAAATTTAAGAGAATGTATCTTGGTTGAAAGGTTTTAAATTTAAACCATGTCTGTATTACAATCGCAAATACGTCGTGTGTGGGTTGGTTAAACGAAATTTGCCTGAGCGGATTAATAAACATAAAATGCATTCTTATAGACCCAGTGCTTCTCAAAGTATGGCACGCTAAAAAGGTTAAGAGGTATGAGGTATTACAGTCGCCAATTCGTCGTGTAGGTTGGTTTAACGAAATTTATCTGAGCGGATTAATAAACATAAATGCATTCTTATCAGTGCTTCTCAAAATAAGGCACGCTAAGAAGGTTTAAAGAAGTACGAGGTAGAAAAATTTACTCAGTTGCTAATATATTCATAAATATGGCCAAAATCGCGATTAAATATTTTTATTATTTTTATACAAACACTTATTTTAATCTCTATTTATAAAACAATGAATGTTTGTTTGTATGAGGCTTATAAAGACTTAGGAATTACAGAATCGATTTCAATGCGATCTTCACCAATAGTTATATTATTTTTCTGTGTAGTATCGTTTAAGTCGTGTTTTGTTTCCGTGATGTCACAATTTATAAATGTTATTTATACAGGGTGGCCCAACTAAAAGAAACGGCCGCGCTTTTGGTCAGTTAAAATAAGATTTTGAAAAAAAACGCCCGAACAAGTCGATTTTGCTTTAAAAATTTTACAAGAATCTTTTCAACCCAGTGCCCTATGAGCACAACCCTTAAAATTTTTAATAGCATAATAGGGTAAGTGATATCTCATTTGAAAGGTTTTTTCATTCTAAACAAATTGCTTTTTTTAAATCTGTTTAGTTTTAGTCAAGTTATTTACATTTTTAAATCCACGAATGCATTGATTTTCTGATCAACAAAACAAACATTTACAACTAAAATTCAAAACAAAGTAAGCTTATTTTCTTATCAAATAATTTAGAAAAATTTACCAACATCCAAAACTTTAATTAATGTAATAAATTTTTGAATGAAAAAATCTTTCAAATGAGGTATCACTTGCCCTATCATGCTATTTAAAATTTTACAGCTGTGCTCATAGTGCAGAGAGTTGAAAAGATTCGTGCAAAAATTTTATAGCAAAAGATGTACCCCTTGAAAGCAAAATCGACATGTTGGAGCGTTTTTTTAAAATCTTATTTTAACTGACCAAAACCGCGGCCGTTTCCTTTTATTTGGGCCAATCTGTATAAAAACGTACAGAATTCTATAATTTGCGTTTTCAATATTTTATTAATTTAGGTAATAATGAATTTGTGGGTATTAACCCGGGTAACACTGGGTTCAATGCGTTAGTACTGTATAAACTATAAATCATATCAATTCACAGTTGTTATTATAGTAAAAATAATCAGGTATATTTTATTCACAAAGTAAACATTTGAAATTAAAAATATGTTGATTAATATTGTTTTAAAATCTCACCAGACTAATTTTGCAACATAATGGACATTGTTGTTATATTTGGTACAAAAATCAACACCGCTTAACTGATTTTAGCAAACAAACTTTATTGACTTAAAATAAAATTCATTTCGAGGGGATAGGTTTCGAGCTGTTTTCTATTTAATACCATTTCAATACAGTGTGTATACAAAAATCGATTGGATTTCATTCTAAAAGCGCTTTGTTTTATATCACGTATTTGGTATACAATTTATTTTCAGGAGTGTACGTACTGAATCATCAAAATGTTAATTTAAATATTAATTCATTATAAATTGTCAGTACAGAGGTTTTCTCTTTCTATGAACGTAATAAAAATAATTTAAAAATTACTTTTTTTATTTTAACTGATATATTCTTTTGAGATTTAATAAAAATAGTTTTCATTTGACCAATAATTTCATAGCTTGCTCAATTTTAAGCTGGTATTATATTGAAAAAGTTAAAATTCAGCTAGTCATTTTTCAGGAAATTTATATAAAAAATATTTGACAGGACATATTAAAAATATTAAAGTACCTACTTACATATAATTCGCAATTATTCTTATGAAGTATCAATGAATAACATACCTGAAAAGAGAAAAAATAATTAATACATAAATAAATAAAATTAAAATAGGTATGCAATATATCATAAAATCAATTCTATTAAAAAAAGTATCTGTGTGCCACAGGACTTTCTTATACGCTGTAAAAAAAGATAGAAAACATAAATTATAGATAAATAGCGATTTCATCCGCGTGAAATTTATATTATTTTATTTAATAATTTTTCGGGATAAAAAAATGCCTACGTCCTTCCACAGGATACAAGCTATCTCCCTGAAAAATTTCATCAAGATCGGTACAACGGTTTAGCCGTGAAAAGGTAATAAAGACCGACAGACAGATATAGTTACTTTCGCATTTTTCTAAGCATTTTTTTTAATAATTCGAAAAGTTCCAAACATGAAAAGAATAAACATCCATTTCCGGTTATAAAAATCATTTTAAAAAATGTAGTTTCCTTTCCAAACAGAAACTAATCCTACATATAAAATTTCACCCTTCACTTTTAACCCATTACTTCCCAGTGTCCTATTTATAAGACATCATATTTTCTAATTTTTTTCTCTGACATAATAACGTTGTTAATTTGATTTACATTACTAATATGTTTTTTTTAAATCTCTCTACTTACAATAATTTTTAAAATGAACTCTAGAGTTCATTCATTGACAAATTGTAACACTTTTAATGTAACAGTTTAATTGTTCCAGCTAGCCGGCATATATTTACTTAATAAAGCGTTTTTAAATTGGCGAAACTATATAATATTAATTATGAAAGTGTATATAAAGCATAACAATATCAATTATTTCAAAAATAAATCCAAGTACAGACTGTCGTCGTTAAAAAAATTGTTACCCTATAAAAATGGGCTCCATGTCTCTGGTACCCCCTTTTTTGAAATTCGAATTTTATTATATGCAGTTCGTTTGTGCTTCGTTTGTGCACGTTTGTGCAGAAAATCATTTCGTTTGTGCTTTAACCCTTTAGGAGATATTCAAAAAAATCAAATGGGGGGCCGTAGACATGCGAGCCCCCCCTTTTTCGAAAATCGAAATTTATTATATGTAGTTCGTTTGTGCTTCGTTTGTGCACGTTTGTGCAGAAATTTTCATCGTTTGTGCTTTAACCCTTTAGGTGGTATTCACAAAAATCAAAGAGGGTGCTGTAGATATACTATAGTAATATTAGTTTTCGAAAAAAATTATACGTCTTGTGTTTCTTATTTATCTAACTAGAAGCTCTGTTTACGCTTTAGGTGTCACAATAATACTTTTATAGACACGATTGCATCATAATTTTTATTACAAAATGTAGGTGTATAGGTGTTGCATTTAACCATTAACATAATACATAGTAAAATATATATATTTTTTATATACGAACTATATTGTATACTCACAAGATATAAAATACATAATATATAGGTAGTGCCACTTGGTCGTTGTATTGGGGCGGGAATTGACGTCACCAGGCGGACATATTCAAATGTTATAAATGAATAATTACAACATTCTTTTATTTCTTATTGTTTTTGTATTTTTTACGGCCCCCCATTTGAATTTCTAAATATCTCCTAAAGGGTTAAAGCACAAACGAAAGGATTTCCTGCACAAACGAAGCAGAAACGAACTGCACATTCAAAAATTTAAATTTCAAAAAAGGGGGTGCCAGAGACATGTTTTCGGTATTTTTAAATATAAATAACATGTAAAGGGTTAAAGCACGAACGATGAAAATTTCTGCACAAACGTGCACAAACGAAGCACAAACGAACTACATATAATAAATTTCGATTTTCGAAAAAGGGGGGGCTCGCATGTCTACGGCCCCCCATTTGATTTTTTTTGAATATCTCCTAAAGGGTTAAAGCACAAACGAAAGGATTTCCTGCACAAATGTGCACAAACGAAGCACAAACGAACTACATATAATAAAATTCGAATTTAAAAAAAGGGGGTGCCAGAGACATGGAGCTATAAAAATGACAATTTGATAATTATTATGTCTTGTATTGAATTTATCTTTTTGGTCATATGTTCAACAAGAATTGAGATTTTGATAAAAAAAAATTCTAAAAAATAAAAAGTCGGGAAGTAATAGGTTAAGTTACAGTCAGACACACAGACACATATAGTGAACGGTCAAAATGGTTTCATTAAAATCCGGAATTTGAAAGAAAAAAAAACATCCATATGTTCATAAGTAAAAAAAAAAAACTATAAAATAAACTACGATAATAAAAATGTAAGTGAATGAAAAACAAGTAAATATCCATTGTTTTTTACACTTTATACATCCGCACACATAATAATGTATATGTATATAAAACACAATCAACGAGTATCCCTGACCCCATCTTTGACCATCACAAAGCCACCTTCCTAAAACAATGTAGAGTAAATTCAATCAAAACAGATGCAACTGGTTATTGGTAGAGTATAAAAAGGTACATCCCAAAGTATCCCGGTGAAATGTAGGGACGCGTACAAGGCATTGAATGCCAGTGTTTGATGTACTCTACCGCGATGGAATTTTAGGTATATATTAATCCCATGGGAACGTATTTAAAATTCATGAAAAAAGTTATGCGTGTGTGTGTGTGTGTATGTGTGTATGTGTGTGTGTGTGTATGTACGTATGTGATGAGTGAACGCAGATCGATTCCGAGCCACTGTTTTTAGGTATTTGGTTAGAAATATATAGGTAAATATGTATTGGCGGTGAGGCCTTTAAGGTTTCTGGTGTATGAATTTTTAAGAAGAATGTTTGCTAAAGTTAGATTACGAAATATATTTACTAAACAAAAATTTATATTGTATAGCTCAACAAATATTAAGGGGTTAGGTGTAGTCAGAGACATGAAAAAATGACAATTTTAAAGAATTTTTTTTGCCAGTAAATTATTTTATTTTATAAAAGTAAAAACATAGCATCATTAAATAAGGTTTCGACTTGACTTGACAGAAATTTTAGAAAAAAAAATTAATAATTTTAAAAGTAATGGCTGTTTGTGTTGTCATCTATTAATGGGCCATATAATAGTTATTCTGCCGTTGTAGCAGCTTCCAAAAATGCAAAAAAAAGAAAATCGATTTCTTGAAAATTCTGACTACACCTAACCCCTTAAAGGCGATATCTAAGAAAAATAAATTGACAAAAAAAAATATTGTTTTTTGTTTTTAATATTTTTTTAGCCAACTTTTTATTTCTTTGATTTTTTTCTTGTTGAAAATATGACCGAAAAGATAAATACAATACAAGACAGTCGCAGAGTAGATTATTATCATAAGAACCCAATGTCATAATTATAGGACAGCTTTTTTTAACGACGATAGTCTGTATCTATATTTATTTTTGAAACTATTGATATTGTTATGCTTTATTTACAATCTCATAAGTAATATTACATATTATAGTTTAGTCAGTTTAAGAACGTTTTACTAAGTAAGTGAAAAAAATGTTACTGTGAATCTCAGCTAGCTGGAATAATTACACGGTTACTTTAAAAGTGTTATAATTTGTCATTTAATGAGCTCTAGAGTTCATTTTAAAAATTATTGTAAGTAGAGAGACTGAAAATTAGAAAAAAATGATGTCCTATAAATAGGACACTAGGAAGTAATGCGTTAAGCTGAATTTTTTTGTATAATGCTAGATTATAAGTAAGGTAAAGAATGTCGTTTTAAGAAAAATGCCTGTTAATGTTACATACATTACTTACAAAATATACCAAATAAAAATTTATATTTATATTATTACTAGCTGACCCGGCCACGCGTTGCTGTGGTTAACCTATACTTTAGCAACACGTGGTGGTTATGCTATTAAATTGTAGGTTATATGAAACGTTTGGAAGTTTGACATAGCGCCATCTATTGAATACTTACTCAATCCAGTCAACAGATGTCACCATCTGTTAGAATCGTTTGGAGGTAACAGATAAAGACAAATAATTTGCAATAAAATAATATTGCGATCATAAATTGAGATGTAAGCTATCCTATCTTTCAAGTTGGATCAAACTGCACACGGTGTACAAATTTGATTAAAATCGGTTAAGTAGTTTAGGAGTCCATCGCGGACAAACAATGTGACACGTAATTTATATATATTAAGAAGATAAAGTTCAAAAATATTCTAAGGAAGAAATATGAAAAAAAATTCAGACTAAAAACTGAAACATATTGTTTTTTTTTTCAAACTAGCATATTTTGGTGAAAAAAAAATCGTAGGTACCTACATGAAAAACTTGGTAAAACTATAGATAATGAATAAAAATCAATATAATAAATTGTAGGGGGTGACCCCTGTCACTTATGGAGGGTTTTAATTAGTTTTCATTTGATTCGGCGTAAAAATACTACAGGGTTGGAGATTTTAGGGCGAAAAACAACCCTTATCTTGAATAGGAGCCGAGATATTTAAAATTTTGTATAATGAATAAAAGGAATAAATAGACAAATTTAATATTTCACTCCCTGTCACGTATGGAGGATTGTAATTATTTTCGAAAATTACGAGAACGAAGTCGCAGGAATCAACTAATAAATATACAAATTTCAAAAATATCGATTATATTATATTAATCAATTTGAAACAATACAGATAATAATATATCTGATACATATATTGACAACAATAATTTCCGTTAGATGTCAAATGAACTTCAAACTCTGCAACAACCATACAGAGTAGATACCTATAGAGATAACAGGTATCCACCAAACCAGCCTATATGTAATTAACTCTAGAATGCTCAAACATCTATGCAATACCAGATGATTGACAATACGTAAATAATTGATTATGTTCGATTTTACAAGCGTCATCGCATAGTGTATTTGTTGACAGAATTTTAATTAATATTTCAAGTACTTCGTCCAATTATCAAATCAAATATGGTATTATTAATGAAGAGCACATGTATATATGTATGTAGTTAATGAATGACATGAACAACGCACATTTCTGTATACATGTGAAATACATTATTATCGATGTTGATGAGAATTAATTATTAGTGAATATAAGAGGATTTGCATCCAAGCCTATTGTAACAATTCGATGTGTATTGGAATATATTACAAGTGCTTATTCACAGAGATACTCGTGTGTACAACATTGCATACATACATCACAGTGTGACCATGGGCAACCGCAATACTTTTATAAAGGGAAAAGGTTATACATATGGAGAAAAATATTTAATAACAATCACTCAATTTTTAAAGAAATATTCAGTGCCGTAACTAAAAGCTCCGGGGTCCGGGGCAGAGTGTATGTGAGGGGGGGGAAGGGGCACAAAAAAACTGAAGACCTATTTTTTTCAATGTACTTAATTTAAGTGCTATTAATTGTAATGACCTTTTTTCTATATATCTTATTATTTTTAACATTTTATGATTTTTTTACACTGCTGTGGGGCCCCCAAGACTTGGGAGTCCCGGGGTACTGCCCCGGGTCCCCCAGTGGATGTTACGGTGCTGGAAATATTACTCTTTGTCGTAGTAATTTTGAAACGGTCTAAATATTGTAATAGACATGATGGCTATTATGATGATATTACTATTACGTGTCTCCTATTTCCAAAAAAATACTTATTTCTGCAGAAAATAAAGGTGTAATCGCAAACTCTTTTAAAACTAATTTTGAATTTGATGTCAAAACGCTCGCAGGTGACATTTCAGAGTTGTGACGTCACACTCCTTGTTAACAATAATCAAACATTTGTCTCAAATGTTTGTCGTTTATTGATGCGTGACGTCATTCGCTCTGATTGGTGTTCCATTTAACATGGCGGATTGCTGTATTTTACATTTTTATTTTAACAAAAATTATATTAATCTCGCTATTAATATAAAAAGAAATACATTTTTTTAGAATCTTTTTAACCTATTTCGTTATTTAAAATCATAATTTCAACGATACTTTATTACTGCCATCTTGCATATTCTTGCTATGTCATGTGTTTTTTACTCAAATTACAATATTAATTAGTAATTTTTGCGTGCAGGATTGAAATCTATATTATTGGTATAGTTTAATTTGTTATACATATTAATAAAAAATATCCTATTAATATAGTTAATTTTATACAATTATTGTATTGTCTTTTAATTGAAATGAATAGTATAGCACTTAACTTAAGAATAATTAGTTGAATAAATCATATAAATGATATTTACGAATATAGTAAAAATTACATATTATAAAAATTACAATGGAGATTGTAGAAGTTACTCAATTGACAGTACATTTTAAAACTGATAGTTTTTTTATACAAAAATAAAATTTTTAATCGGCAATTGTAATTTTTATTTACGACACTATTTTTCTCCGTGTTTATTTAGTTAAATGATATGGAAACTTGCAACACTCAATCTTGTCTCGTGAAAAAAATAGGCCAGTCTTGTCTCGTACTCGTGAACAAGAAAGTCTTTATCTCGTATTTATTTTCTTATAATATAACACAAGTCGAATATTATTATTAGGCACTATCAAATAAATGTCAGATTTCTTTGATCAAAGAAATTTTATCATATTTCTTTGTTAGTGTAATATCATGTAATAAGTCATCTTTTATAATATTCATAATATTTCTCTGGTCATAGATAATGACAGTCTCAATATTTGATCAAATCTTTGACATATTTCTTTGATAGTGTAATAGCTGCCTTATAGCTTAATTTAGTTACGTCGAATTTATTTATTTTTGTTCAGGTGCGGGTAGGTTCCCTCCCACTATATTTCAATACAGACGCCACTGATTGTACCCGCATTGGTATCATCAAATCAAATATGTCCAATGATTTCACCCTTTGTAAACATATATATACATATACTTTCGCTGTGCATATACAAATGTATATAAATAACGTTTATATTTTATTTAAAATTATCAATAGCGAAATTCAAACCTTATCAATCTATATACGGCATACGCTATTCATTTGAAGTTGAAAATTGAATCATAAATTATTGAAATATTTACTATTTATGCCATTATAGTCGGGGAGGTGAGCGCCAAAATTTGCAACTACTTTTTAAAAACTGATTTTTTGATATTAGGTCACATTTGTGGTGTAGATATACAGCCTGCCGTCAGTCACACCCAAAAAATAAATTAGTAAGTATTACAGTGCGGCATATTGCAAAATCGCTTCGAACCGTCAAATTGTAAAATTTACAAACTATTAATAATGAATCCGGCCATGTGCTAGGAAAATGAGCTAAAATTACAATGTTTACAGTATCTACTGCTTATTTTCCTTGTATTTACTTGATTTACAAGACGAAGTTGTAATTTTTGCTTAAGTTCACTTGATTTACAAGACGAAGTTGTAATTTTTGCTTAAGTTCAAAAAATACTTTTTTCCGTGCAGCTAGTTTCGTTAGCGTTTGGCGCGGGGGTGGTAAATCAGCTGCTAACGGCATTTGTTAAGGTAAAATTCGGACTGACTATTTTTTTTTAATAATAATATTCCTAACTCTTATACCGAATTTCATATTTCAGAAAGTACATTCACGATGTATAGATATTTTACGAGTTAAACGCGCCCGGTTGCAAGATTTTGATGACTGATTATGATAAAAGGGGTTCTTACTTAGTATACTGCTTACAAACAAATTTTCAGATTTTAGAAAGTAGTTGCAACGTGTATAGTTTTTTTTTTTACAAAGTTAAAACCACCCCCACGCCAAATGATAACGAAACTAGCTGACTGACGGCAGGCTGTATCTCTATATTAAAAAATCAGCTTTTCGAAAGTAGTTGCAAACTTTGGTGCTCACCTCTTGGACTATTATAGGATTACATAAAATATTCAATTTTTTTAGAAACCATTTCAAATCAAAAATCATTATTCTATCATTTATTAATATCCCAATGAATGAAATATATTAACACAAATGTGTTGTTCAATTATTTAGATAAAACCTAGTAAAATATTCTCTGATAGTCGTTTTAGTGTAAATATTGAGTTAATTTTGTAGAATACGTTATGTAGTATTGTACATAAATCATTTTACGTTTTGTGAAATATTTATACATTGTTGAAGTAATTGTATGATTTTATGTCAAGGTTACATATTTTAAATATTATTCTTTATTTCCTATACACAATAATCGATAATTTATGACATTTTCACGAACGTTTATTGGCTTCATTTCGATATCTTTTTTACTTTCTTATACATATGTACAGGCCCGGATTTAGAAATTTGCCGCCCCTAGGCAGTTGCGAAAATTGCCGCCCTCTTTTTCAAAATAAATATTTTTTTATTTGAACAAAAATAAAAAGTATATTATATTAAGTCGGATAAGATTTTAGATACCGGTGCCCTTTTAGTTTCCATCAAAATTTGCCGCCCCTTAATTTTTGCCGCTCTAGGCACGTGCCTACACTGCCTGCATGGTAAATCCGGGCCTGCATATGTATATGAAATATTCATATAGTATAAGTTTTTTTTTCCACATTGTGTGTCTGTCGGTCTGTATGTAGACGCTGTAACTTAAGTACGACAAATCGTAGAAGGGTAGAATTTTTATACTTAAGTTTAATTTTTGTCTGGGAAGAAAACCTCCTCTTTTTGAAAACGATCTTTCAACCGGAAACGGATGTTTGCCTACATTGAATTTTTCGAATTACATAGAAACAGTGTGAATTAGAGATAAATGGTCAATTTAAAAATTGTAGCTTACATTATTATCTATAATTTATGTTCTATTCATTTTTTCGAAAAAACAATTTTTTAAACAGTGTGGGTTATTCTAAATAATTATTTAAAAAAATTCTTTCTGGCTTAATCATAAATGTTGGAAAAAAATATATCGGGAATAAATTATAGATAATAATAAAATAAATCTAAAATTAAAAAAAAAAATGACAAGAGTAAACATTCATTTCCGGTTTAGTATTTACGTTAACCAAAACACATTTGATACATAATGTATAAAATAATATTTCTATATAGTTTATGTGCCATTCATTTTATTCTATCTTTTATTAGTTTGCCAGAAATATGTTCCAATAAAATAAGAATCATGTACACTGTTTATTGTCAGTAATACGTATAAGAAAGTCCCATGGCACCCACGGCAGCTATTTTTAATGAAAAAAAACTAGCTCATGTCACACCATAAATAAAAAAATATTTTTTTCAAAATAAATTTTTGAGTTTTATTCAAAATTAAACATAAAAAAAATTACGAGGATTTTTTTAGAGTTGTTTTTCAAAATTATGCAAAAATTAATTTTAGATGTTAAAAATAATCGTGAGCTGATTCCAGCCCGTAGGTTATAATTTGGCGACCTTTGTTTTAACATAAATAATATTTAATATTATATAAATTAATATGTTTGTATATTTTGAAGTATTTCTAATTATTATTCACTGAAATCTTGTGGGATTATGGGTAACATAAATGAGATTTATATGATTTTATAAATGTACATAATATATTATATGCTAAATTATTAATGTCCCACACTAATTTTAAATAATATAATTTATATAGTATTATCCAAAATGTAATGTATATATTTATATTTGTCACTAAATAATTATTTATTACAAATAATATATTAGTTTAGTACCTACATATTTACTTTTCATATAATATTTGATACAAATTCTAAAATGCTTTATGGATGATTTCGACTATAAAAATATAATAGCTCTATTTTCTTAAGCACGAACGTAGAAACATCTGTTGACTTGCTATGTATAATTTACAACTAGAAAATTTTTAATAATTTTTAAATGTTGGTAGGAAAAGATTTTCTCAAAATACGAAAGTTATTGCAATGTTCTACATATCTGTGTTTTTTATGATGTGTATTAATCAAACAAAATCTTTTCTACCAATTTGAAACTATAGATCATATTCTACATAACTTCAAGATGGCTTATTTTATTGAAAAATATTTCAGATGTCTTTTGTAGCTCTGTCTTAGACCTTTAAATTGTTTTTTATTTTGTTCCAATACAATAAAAATTACGGCCATTACAATCTGACCTGTTGGTATACGAAGCGTAATAACTCAATTTTTGTCTCTGTTCCCGTTTATAATTCGCGCTTCTACATATTGCACTAATCTATCAATTTTAAAGGATATTTATAATTTTTCTCATCTAAATTAAATTCTCTTTACATTGGTATCAGTAAAATTACAAAATCTTGAAAATTAAGAAAGATACAACAGTTTAAAGGTAAATAAAAAAAACACAATATTTATAAAAAACTCCCAACCTTCGAGTTGAGATAAAAACAAATTTTATTGATGAATCTATACGATATGGTATGTGCTTTATGAAATTCCTTGACTACATAGCACATACTGATGACGCACCCTGTATATAATAAAAAAGATTTTTTTTTTATAATAAACCCAAAATTAAAAATCGTGCGTTGAATCCAGAAATAAACAATTTTTCCTCCTCCAATCAGAGTTTATGACACGTAATAAATAGAAATTTAAATAATATCATATAATACACACACACATCAATATATTCATACGGAACACACCTCCCCTGATTTTGACAGCTGTTACAAATGTTAACATTACCTTTGTATTGGGCTAACGTAAATGCATGCATATAATATGTTATTCAGTTGGACAATTCTGATATCGTAGGGGGATGAGAATATATAGGTGAAGGTGTGGTGTCGAACATTAACATTCATGTTCTTAACCGTCTTCTATCTCCCATCTCATACTAATTGTTTATCAGTGGCGTGGTATTATAATCGAAATTTAAATTAATATAATTGAATATTCCTAAAACTTTTGTAAAGTGATTTTTCTACAATTTGTAACTTGAAAAACGGAGAAACTGTGGTTTCTTAGTCACTTAAACTAAAAATACACCTTAACCACAAAATTTATGTCACTCGACACGTATTTCGACTTCACAAGAAGTCCTCATCAGGAGCCTAACGATTCCAGACTGATACAGTCTTGGTCAGAACCTATAAGCGTGATAAGTCCTTTTAGTATATATATATAGGTTCTGACCAAGACTGTATCAGTCTGGAATCGTTAGGCTCCTGATGAGGACTTCTTGTGAAGTCGAAACACGTGTCGAGTGACATAAATTTTGTGGTTAAGGTGTATTTTTAGTTTAAGTGTACAATTTGTAAATATAAAGACAAGTACTAATATTTAATATCCGATCTATTTCTTACTTGAAAAACGGAGAAACCGTGATTTCTTACAAGGGAACCTTTTCAAGTCGAAAATTCGTATCGAGTTTAAACTTTGTATATACGAGGTTAGAGGAGGTCAAGGTAAGTAAGAAAAAAATTATCATAGCTGCGGTAAAACGGTTTAAGGGGATGAAACACCCCTATGAAAATGTGTAAAATAATCATATTTTTTTCAAATAACTCTGAAACTAATGAAAATTAAAAAATCTTTTTTGTCGAATTTCAAAATATTATATATGTAATTGGATAGATTTTGATACGCTGATTCCAAATCCGTCAACAAAAATCAAATCCGACCACACCTTCAAAAGTTATAGCCATTTTTCTCCAAAATTTTGAAAAAAAAAACTAAAACTTTGAGAGGCCATATCTCAAAAACGGTTTGAGATACAGACCTGCGGTTTGAAAATATCATCTATATAATAAACTTACTTTTAACGAAATCTAAAATTCAAAAAAATTTAATCAAATATCATGCATCTAATTGTATAGAAATATTAATTTAAATAGAAAAAAATAAGAAAATCTTTAATGTTTAGTTAACCAGTTAAATATCTGAATTGTCGTTCATCATTTTATATAACTATAAAAGTTGTACTCATTGAGCCCAATATATATGCTAATGGGCCAATCATAGCAGGTTCTGTTAAAATTAGAGACGATTTATTTTTTGTGTGTAAAATTTAAAAAATATGAAGATGTATTATCATAAGATAGTAGAGAGAGAAATTGTATTTAATGTTTTTTTTTTATTATTTACTGTGTTTCTGTTTTGTATTTTTTTGGTATAAACATCGCATTATAGTAAATATAATGCGGCGTTTACACCGAAAAAAAAAAAAAACAGAAACATCGTGTCTTTAAAATACTTCGTATTAAAAAATGTATAGGGTTTATTGCTTTTTGGTCATAAAAACACCGTGTTTCTGTTTTGTTTTCTCGGTGTAAACGCCGCATAAAAAAGTAAATTTTGAAAACTAGTACATTATTTTTGTCCGATAATGTAACGCCACTGGTTTAATTTAAGCACTATCATCATCAGTGTTTCTTCAACGGTTTGATCTGTAATACGACGTACCCTCGAGTAAGTTTTAGTGACCAAACTAGCAGAAAGTGAATAGAGGTAACGACAAACGGAAATCAGTTGAGGGAAATAGACGCTATCTATTCGATCCTATCGGTTTAAAATGTAATTGAAATGAGCAGATGTATATTGATTTGTAATTACTCAATTTTGTGCAAATTGTTACAGTGGGCATGTGTGTCGATTTGTTACAGTTTCTATCAGTTTTATTTATATTGGATCTGTGTTTCAAAGTTGGTACAATTAGTTTATCTGCCGTATATAAATAAATAACAAATTCAATTAAAATTATAAACAGTCTATTTTAAATGTAATTTAAATTTAAATGAACTATTCTAATGCTAAAGCAACTGTAATATATTAAACAAAATGTACAGAGACTTATGCCCGGTATTATCAACCAATTTAAAGTTCCTTTAGCACTAAATGCTCCTTTAAAGTAAATTTGGTGTATTACAAATGTGATATAAATCAATATTTAAGCTCTCAATGACAAATTTACATAATATACGTTGTAAAAAAACACTGCAGAAAATTTAAAATCTATTTAATTAAATGTATTATGCTTGTATCTGTTGATAATACGACAGTTAGTAAAGGAGCATTTAGTTAAACTTGATAATGCTGGGCGTAAAAGTTCTATAATTAAATATTGATATAGAATACTTTTTTTTGTGAAACTCATGGATAATTTTAATCAAAATTTTATTAGAAGAAATGATACATAATTTTATAAAGGCACTTTTTGCTTCCTCGCAATATCGAAGATACGAGAAGCTTTGTGATTGTTTTAAAATGAGAAAAAAAATTATTCTCCGATTTAAAAAAATTAACCTGATTTATCCGTTTCAGGTCAAGACAAACACTTTTAGTTTCGTGTCTATCTGTCTGTCTGTGTGTGTGGGTGTGAAAATTTTATAGAATCGTTTTTGTAGAGCATTCAATTTCTCATAAGATAGGTCACCACAACGTTTGTTGTAAAATATTCCCTTACAAATATTTATCTCAATTTGCTTTAAAAAATCGTTATAAATTGCTATTTACTTAAAAACAATGATTTTGATTGAAATTGTCAAAAAATTAAACATATACGACATAATAACGAGGTGCGTATAAAGAAAAATGCCGAATTAATATTTTTTATTAAAATTGTATGAAAATTAAATGTTTAACCAATGACAGGCAGTTCATCTGAATACTTAATCGGTTTTAATTTAAATTGTTCAATAATTAAGTACCTTTGATGAATTTAGCACGAGGAAGCACTGTGCATTTACTTGGCAAATGTTTTTTTTAAATAATAAACACTTTTTATTAATTCGTTTTCATTTATAAAAAATATAATGCACAAAAAATTAATTTTTCAACATTAAGCAAATATGTTTAACTTAAAACAAATTATATCACTTTAAATAAATAGTTCCCACTAAAAATAAATACTTTGCACTAAAAAAAGAATACTTTGCACTTGACCTAAATTTGAACCTGTCAGATTAAAAAATTATATATTTTTGATGTATTTATTGTGATTTTCTATATATTTACCTAACTACCAACTAACCTCCACCCTTTGATCTAAAAAGATTTGATATTTTTAATGTGATGTTATTTATGGATAACTAATATATTTTACTAATTTTTATTTAAAATATTGGACGTATGGTTTTTGAGTAACTAGATATTAAAAACACACAATAAATGAGAGAACTTGCCGAAAGTGCCCTACTTATTGAAATTCAACACAATTGGCTATACAGAGATGTTTTAAAAACTAATTATTCGAAACTTCAACCCTTTTAAATACAATAAAAATTATAAAACAAATACATTCACGTGTAATTTATTCAAAATAATGAAAAACTAGCTCTGCCATTACAGCAAATTAGTACATGTAACTATTAAATACCGTTCTGTATATTTCAATTTTCAAATTAAATTAAACTTTTTTTACTTTCAATAATCAACAAAGTAAAATATTCCATTAAATGTCAGTACATGTGTTCTGAATATAAATTAAAAACAAAATTTTTCGATACCAAATCTTATAACCTTAATCCTATATATTAATGAAGTCATTTTTTAACACAAACAGACATCTAATATACATATATTGTCTAAATTAGACGCAGTAATATTCATCAAATCAATTTACACCCAATATATCGTCAAATTTAAATCGCCGTCTAGTGGCATCTTGTGCATTCTCACAGACTTAATAAATAACTCGATATCTACGATCAGAGATCCCTTAGAGGATAGCCTTCGAACGCTGGCAGAACGATACTAGAGAACTGATTACCACTACACACGCTACGGCCCGGTGCCAAATATAATAAATTTGATGTAATTAACTCAGAGACATTTCATGCAGAGAATCATCGAGTTCTGATTCCTATCTGACACTTTGTTATTTAATTATTAACAAGATATAACTTCTGAAAATGTTCATGGTTCATCAAATGTTTCTATTGAAATTATAACGGTACTTAAAAAAAACTTGCCGTGGGACTTTCTTATACGTAATACTGTCAGTGAACAGTGTACGTGATTGTTATTTTATTGAAAGATATTTCTGACAAACTAATAAGATAGAATAAAATAAATGGGACATAAACTATAGAAATATTATTTTAAATAAAACAACTAATTGTCTAAACGTCAAACAATTTAATAAGCAAGGAAACGTAGCGAGCTTTCGATTCACAGAATCATCGTCAGGCTATTTAAAGGGGAGAATGCGAGAACGGTGTCGTTATCTCAACAATTTTCATTAGCTAAACCGGAAACGGATGTTTACTCTTGTCATGTTTTTTTAATTTTCGATTTTTTTTTAAATAAGACAAAAAATGTTTTAGGTAAAAAATGTCAAGTACTTATAAGTTATTATCTATAATTTATTTTCCATACATTTTGTCCAACATTTATTATTTAGTCAGAAAGAATTTTAAAAATAATTATTTAGAATAACCCACAATGTTTATTCTCAGTATTACGTATAAGAAAGACCTATGGTACCTATGGCAAACACGTACACTGTTCAGTCTCTGTAAATTGTATAAGAAAGTCCCATGACACTTATGGCACATATTTATTTTCTATTATGAACCATTTGAATTTTTAACTTGAACAATTTTCTCTAATTCGCACTGTTTCGATGAAATTCGAAAAATTCAAAAATCGATCTCAGTAAACATTTGTTTCCGGTTAAAAGATCGTTTTGAAAAATAGGAGGTTTTTTCCCAGACAAAAATTTATCTTAAGTATAAAATTTCAGCGTTCTACGATTTGTCGTATTTGAGTTACAGCGTCTACAGACAGACAGACAGACATTTTGACGAAAACAGAATTGAGGAAAGTTCAAAATGGATAGATCCATCAAAATCCAGATTTCGAAAAAAATCGGTTTTACAATACTTACTTATACTATAATATACTACTAATACTATAATATTTCATATACATAGGTATAAGAAAGTAAAAAATGTATATAGAAACAGCTTTTTTAATCGTGTCTCATTTATTCACTTGTTAGTTAACTCACAATTTTGTTATAAATGTATTTTATTTGATTTTTTAATTTTAAATATTATTACGTTCTTAACAAAATGTAAAACATTGCATTTTAAGTTACCCCTAACTGTGAAATTTCACTTTTCAATCAGCAAGAAGTTTGGTGATTAAGGAATGTAGATCATCTACAGATGTATTGACTTTTGAGCACTTCTAGCTCACGGCAACACTCAGTTAATGACAAAAAGGTTTTAGGGGAAACGCGTTCGAACATTGATTAAGTCGAATGCAGGATAAACAAAAAACAATATTAGATATATACAAAGAAACGTAAAGGGGTGGAAAATTAATGAAAATCTGAAGATATCTGAACACTAAAGCTGCTTTATTTTAATATTTGTATCATTTAATTTTACATTTACAACTGAAAATTAATCATTTATGAATTTATGATCCACCAACGCTTATATGCTCGATTTTCCGTCCGTCCGTCTGTCTTCCACCGCGAAATCTCGGCTCCCTGACCACCTAGAGACTTCCGGTTTTCGCTAAATGGTAGGTCTGTGGTTCTAATTTAGCCCATTTTAGGAATTTTTCCGGTCATGACCCTCCATACGGCCACGGACAGGTATAATGTCAATTTTTCATACATTTTTTTTCATATATGGCTTCATGTACCTCGTTGGACTCGGGATTGATTCACGAATCGATTGGCAAGGGTATTTTTTGAGTTGTGTCCATCAAGTAGGTTGCGCGGCAACACCCACGTGTGGGTTTTGATGAATTTTTAAATAATATAAAAAAAATAGTTTTATAGTATTGAATATTACTTAAGGTAATACGTTTAGCACACTGTAAAAAAAGATTTGTTTTCGAAAAATTTTGTTTTTAATTTATATTCAGAACACATGTATCTACAATCTACATATATTTAATGAAAAAGTAAAATTTTTAATTTAATTTGAAAATTGAAATAGACAGAACGGTATTTAATAGTAACATGTACTAATTTGCTGCAATGGCAGAGCTAGTTTTTTATTATTTTGAATAAAAAACACGTGAATATATTTGTTTTATAATTTTTATAGTATTTAAAAGGGTTGAAGTTTCGAATAATTAGTTTTTAAAACGTCTCTATATAGCTAATTGTGTAGAATATCAATAAATAGAGCACTTTCGGCAAGATCTCTCATTAATCGTGTGTTAAAAACTCTATTTTTAATATCCAATTACTCAAAAACCATACGTCCAGTATTTTAAATAAAAATTAGTAAAATATGTGAGTTATCCATAAATAACAAATAAAAATTTTAGACTTTTTTCTATACATTGCTCTAATGATCTAATAACCTTAATTAATACATTTTAATTATTAATAATATAGCAAAAAGTTAAAAATAAAAATTTTGTAAAGTAATATAGTTAATAGATATGATTATTGATTATTGAATATAAGGATTAGGTATATAATTGAGATAATAAAATTAGTATTGTAAATAGTAAAAATGACCTTGTTATTTAACCTATCTTATTGTTAGTCTGAATGCAACTTGAAAAGGTTTCATGTATACGAGTATACGGAAGTAAATGTGGTAAACTTGTGTTGCAACTGTTTAAATGAAATGAGTCAGCGTTAGAGATTTTGTTTTAAATGTGAATCACGTCGTTCAAGTAAACTGTTTGTTTTCTTAAAATCACACTTTCATTAACAGCTGTACGAATATTACACAAATTTTAAACAGCAATCTGAAATATGTGTTGTTCAGGTTATTTCAGTTTGTATAAATATCTATAATAATATAATAATATAAATATCTATAAATATCGTCAATAAATTAGGATGAATATGAAGTACTTATATCTACATAATAATATTAATTTTAGATAGATACATTCAAAATGAAAATACTTACAAGGGAACCTTTTCAAGTGAAAAATTCGTATCGAGTTAAAACTTTGTACATAGAGGTCAAGGTAAGTAATAAAAAAATTATCTTAGCTGCAGTAAAACGGTTTAAGAAAATGTGCAAAATAATCATATTTTTCAAATAACTCTGAAACTAATAAAGATTTAAAAAAAAATCTATAATACAAAATTTTCATGATTTTTTTATGTTCTTTCGAATGGTTATAGTCAAAATTAGAAAAAATTAAACCTTTCATTGTCAAATTATCAAATTTCGAAAAATATTAATTTAAATTTTTTATTACGTTAGCGATAAGAAAAGTATTGATTATAGTTGGAAAATTACCAATTTAGAAAGATATTTACATTTCAGAACCCTTAGAATCCAGTAAAGAGATTTTTTGCGCAAATTAGTCTAGAAAACGGCCGGTTAAAATCGTTATTAGTAATGTTTGTTTCTTGCATTAGTCCGATTTACTTTATCTGAATTCAATCCAGCTTCAGATATGAATAAATTTTGAATTTTAACAATAGATATCACCACTGTTTTAATACCGTTGGTGTTTACATACAACGCGTGCGCGAAACTTGTCAAAGTCTTCATTTAACTGCAAGAGAACTGTCATATAAGTTTGATACCTCATTTGATAGTGCTTGCTAGCTAGTAAATAAGCTAGTAAGTAACCAATGCCTTACTACCATGATTTTTTTCTTTTTATGAGGTACAATTGTCACCATTGCTTTGAGATTGTTATGTTCTACTTCCATATAGTGTCAGTAGATTGTCATTTATATTTAATACCCTGCAGATAGCGTTAGTTTAGCTTTTGAACCAGAACGAATTCTTTATAATACCGGACATTTTTGTATGTTATATTTCTACAGATGTTCTTTCATTTCCAAAACATAAAAATATTGAACAAAATTGCGCAGTCTTCCAAGTGATGAAATAACAACAAATGTTTACAACTTCCTTTAATAATTTTTCAAATGATTTATTGGCTATAAAAATTTGTTTAGTGCTAAATTCCTTTACGAATTATTTTATTTTAATTAGAGGCCAGTTTTTTTAAATTTATATCCAATAAAAATAAAATCTATTCATACTCCAATTATTTTACACTTTCATACATATATTACTTAACTGACTTATAACAACAAATTCAAGTTAATATAAATAAACTATGCAACGTTGAAAAAAAAGAGATCGCAAACAATTGAACAACATCCCTATTTTTCGAAAATGTATTTTTAAACTTTTGCATCGAATTTTACAATTGAGTGCTATATTTTTTTCACATGGCGTGGTGCAAATCAACCGAAACTATATTTTATTGAATTTTTCACTAGAACGAGTCCGTTACTCCAATAGCCAACATATTGACATATCACATCTTACTGACGACGTGCAAAAATGAACATACATACATAATTTATTGATAAAAATGTATTGGTCTATTAACTATTTTTTTATAATACGCATATGAAAAATAGTGAACATTTTTGTTTGCTTGTGTATTTTTTTTTTGTATTTCAGTTAATAATTATGAAATTTGAAAGAAGAACATTTTATTTATTGTATTGAAAATTGAAATTTTTCAAACCATAGGTCGTTATCTAAAACCGTTATCGAGATGTAGCCTCCCCAAGTTTTTTTCGAAATTTTGGAGAAAAAATGGTCGTAACTTTTGAACGGGCTGTCGGATTTCATTTTGGTTGACAGTTTTAAAATCAGGGCATCGAAATCTATATAAAGACATGTATAATACTTGAAAATTCAGTAAAAATATACCTTAAAAATGTATATATTTGATTTAAAAAATTGTTGAATTTTAAAGAAATATATATGTTATTATATAGATTTTGACACACTGTTTACAAATCCGTCAACAAAAATCAAAACATAGTAAAAAAATATTTTATTATCTCGCGTATTTTTTACAATAACCAAATGCATGCGCTGTTGCCACATTGTCAACAATACTGTAATTTATGTGATAGTTTGGTAGTTAAATCTTAATAACGGAATGGTCAATAGTTCTAATTTTTTGTATAATGTTTTCTTTCATATAAATATACAACATATCAGTTTTTTATGAAAAACTGACTTTTCGTTTATTAAATTTTAACTACTAAAACGTTACGTTGGTGTACATGTAGTCCATATAAGCTGTGTTAAAAATATAAATTTTGATATCGTTTTTCATGACTTTGAGATGGTCAATTTTAATAAAAATGGGCTATTCTTCAGATATTAATCTAGGGAATATTACTGTGCAATTTTAACAAAATCTGACATAAACAATGTTTACGGACCAATGATTTTTTTTTCATCATTGAGTAAATTTACACAACACTGTTATTCCGGTATTCGCTGGGTGCAAAGTAGGTAGTGGGGGAAACGAAATCGATCACAGCGCACAACATGGCAAAAAATAGCACTTTGGGTGGACTAACTGTCATTTTTAATAGACTCGTTTTTAACTGAAAATAGAAAGGTCAACATGGTTAATCCCACTATAGACTATGTGCAAGGGGGTGGAGTTAGAAATAATGTCGATGCGAGTGTTCGTGGTGAGCAATATTGTAAAATTATCGGCGCCAAAATTTGAGGTTATGCTGTCAATGTAAACGAATTAATTATTTCTCTATTATACGTCATAATTAAAGAGAAAAAGATACCCAAAATAAATAATTTTCACGTACCTTTTATGCTATACTATTTATATTATATGCAAACAGCTAAACTAATGATATTTGTTTAATAAAAAATTTCACGGTATTAAACATATTAAACAATGATAAAAAGAGAGTTGAATCCATTCAATCCGCTAGCGGCGCTAATAGACTTCGTGTACATAGCTAATAGTCATAAATAATCGTCTAAAATGTATATATTACGATATTTTATTGAAATTATTTGTTTGTTAGTACGTCAAAGTCCACCCAAGTTGCTACTAAAGTCCACCCATTAGTTGGCGCTGTCATCGCGCACGCTGCGAATACTGTAACCGATATAGTCAAATCCATAACCATAAATCTCGCCCAGACTTCCTAAGGCCGGCTCTGACTACATCGGTTACAATAAACAGGAAGAACAGTGCTATATAAACTTAATCATTGTTTTTATCTAATTGTATAAATATTACATATTTTTAACCACATATTTTAAATAAAAACCTATATTTTATAAATTAATATCTTTATAAGTAATTATGTTACATTTTAACAACATTTTGCGAACCCCTGTAATTGATTATATCATTTGACAGGAGTTTTGATTTAATAACCAGTTTTGAATATTATATAAATGAAATTAATCGATACAATCACAACAAATTTATAATCAACATCTATCACAAATCAAGGTTAAAACCTTTATAGATTTTTTGCACACATAACTGTTATTGTCACTAAACAAAATAAAGCAAAAGTGTCGTACTTTTTAAAGAAAATATCTAGAGCAAACGCTACTCGTAACCAAACACTTTCAGTCAGTGAGGCGTGTAAACGACAAAGTACTACTTATTTTATTGCAACGTAAATATAAATAATGAATACCTACAATTGTTTCAACAATCCGCGCATACAAACGGGACATTTGTAAGCAGGTATTACGTAATGTATTTTTAAATACTTGTTATCAAGTTACTCGAAGACTGTTTTTTTTTTTTTAACTTTACGACTTCAGAACAGTGGCGTGATATACAGTAAGTACCATAGACTTATAGAATGGACTCATTGTAAGCATTCCCAAGCAACTGTGTAGGTGTAGTAAATACTGGCGAAAAAGTGTGACAAAGACAAAGCGAAAATGTAGCCAATGTCTGTCTCTTTCTAGAATTCTAATTAGTCAGGTTTACAGTCATGACAGACCTACAGAAAAGAGACAGGTATTGGCTACATATTCGCTTTGTCTTTTTAAAGAGAGTGGTCAATTTTGTGAGGCTATTGCTCAATTAATTCTGTAAGTCTATGGTAGGTACTACAAGCAACTGTCTAGGACAGCGATTCTCAACCCGTGGTACGCGTACCCCTAGGGGTACGCGTTTCATGACTTGGGGGTACGCGAAAAAAAATGAGTAATGGCCGATGTTAAAAATATAACTATTTTCCTCTCGTCTCGATTCAGTTTCCCGCTGTTACGTAACTTTTCACATTAAATTACAGAATAATAAATATACAGAAGCGACACTCAACAATTGGATTTCAAATCCTTTCAATGTAGAATACTTTCGACTAGCTAAATTATCTATCAAAGAAAAAGAGAACTTAATTGATATTTCAAATAACTCTACTTTGAAAGTCGAATTTAAAGGAAAATGTCTTATTAACTTTTGGTGACATATCAGCACCGAATATGAACAGCTTTCTGCTAAAGCGCTTAACGTTTTGTTACCATTTATAAGTACAGTGCTGGTGGAAAGAGCATTTTCTTCGTATATCTTGATTAAAAACAAATACCGTAATAAGCTGAATGCAGCTCCAGATTTAAGATTGTACCTTGCATCAATCGAACCGGATTTCAAAAAACTATGTGCCTCAAAGCAAGCACAAGGATCTCACTGAATATAATAAGTTAAGTTAAAATTAATGTAATAAATTGCGAATATTTAACTTTATATTTATAATAGTTTGTATTTATTGTGTTTTTTTATTAAAAAATTATGTATCTATAAAAACCTTTTTAGTTTTCATTAATAAACATTTTGGGCACACTCCTTGACACGTTATTGTTATTTCTTTAGTGTTAGAACAAGTTTAAAATAATAACAAGTACGAGTATTTAAATTATAAACATTTTTCGAATATAAGAGGTACAATTTAGGATAATGAACTGCCAAGGGGTACGCAAGCTAAAAAAGGTTGAGAACCGCTGGAGTTTAAGAGGAGGAGATATTTGAAGACTGTGGTTCAGAAAAAAAATCAATTGATAAATAGTAAATATTCATTTTTGTTTGTGAAATCGTTTTCAAATATGTATATATTTTCTTATCCTGCTATGATTGGCTCATTAGTCCATTCCTTTTCTATAGACATAGACATATTTATTATTCTGTAAAACTCTGCACCGAGTATAGAACATGTCAATATAAGAAACAAAATAATAAAAATATAAAAATAAACAAAATGATAATAAAAATACTCTGCCTTGTAAATGCACGGTGCTTCCTCGTGTTAATTCATCAAAGGTAGTTAATTATTGAACAATTTAAATAAAAACCGATAAAGTATTCAGATCAACTGCCTGTCATTGGTTAACCATTTAATTTTCATACGATTTTAATAAAAAAATTTAATTTGACATTTTTCTTAATACGCGCCTGGTTATTTTGTCGTATATTTTGAATTTTTTGACAATTTCAATCAAAATCATTATTTTTCTGCTATACGAATGTCAAAATGACATTTAAAAGGTCAAAGTGACATTTAATATGTCAAAGTAAATAGCAGTTTTAAAAAAACAAATGACGATTTTCTTAAGTCAAATTGAGATAGATCTTTGTAAGGGAATATTTTACAACAAAAGTAGGTGATCTATATTATAGAGAATTGAATGCTCTACAAAAAAGGTTCTATAAAATTTTCACGTAACATGTGTCTTTCTTGAGATATCTTCAAAAAATAAATCTTTTGTGATGTCACCCCTCCCCCTTACACACAAATTTAATTATTTTGAAATGGGACCGTCCTCAAGCCAGACCCAACCAACCAACCAAGTTTCATCAATATCGGTTCAGTGGTTCATGAGTTAAGCGTGTGACAAGGATTGGGGGACAGACACACACACAGACAGACAGACAGACACACACACACACACACACAGACAGACAGACACGGAACAAAAAGTGTTTGTCTTGACCTGAAACGGATAAATCCCGTAAAATTTTTAAAATCGGAGAACAAATTTTTTTTCTCGTTTTAAAACGATAACGAAGCTTCTCGTATCTTCGATATTGCGAGGAAGCAAAATATAAAAATATAAAATAAAAAATAAAGAGAAATGAAAAAATATACAGTTTTATAAATAACTTACAAAAAGTAAAAAAATACAATTCATTCTTCAAGAAATTCTTGTAAATTGTAATAACATCGATCCAACAACAGTGACTTTAACTTTTTGTTGAATTTATTTAGAGGTAATAATTTTAGTTCTTTAGGCAATTTATTGTAAATTTTAATAGCATAATTCTGAGGCCCTTTATAATCTATCTTGTGTCTCTGTGTTTCCCCACAAACAGTCACATGAGCTGTCAGAAAAGGATCATCTCCTTTTCTGACAAAAAACGCAGAGAAGAAAAAGAAGAAGAAATATATTCTTCCATGAAGAACATTGATTTTAAGGTTATTCGATCATTAGAACAATGTATAGATAAAAGTCTAAAATTTGAATATGTTATTTATGGATAACTCATATCTTATTAATTTTTATTTAAAATATTGGACGTATGATTTTTGAGTAATTGGATATTAAAAATAGAGTTTTTAACACACGATAAATGACAGAACTTACCAAAAATGTTATATTTATTGAAATTCTACACAATTGGCTATATAGAGACGTTTTAAAAACTAATTCTTCGAAACTTCAACCCATTTAAATACTATAAAAATTATAAAACACGTGTAATTTATTCAAAATAATGAAAAACTAGCTCAGCAATTACAGCAAATTAGTACATGTTACTATTATATACCGTTCTGTCTATTTCAATTTTCAAATTACATTAAACTTTTTTTTTACTTTTGATAATTAACAAAGTAAAATATTCCATCAAATGTAGGTACATGTGTTCTTAATATAAATTAAAAACAATTTTATTCGAAACCAAATCTTACAGTGTGCTAGACGTATAACCTTAAAGAAATTCTATGTAATGTCGTTTTTGAGTAAAGCAAGAAATGTACGCGGTAAAAAAATAATTTTTCCCTGTACATCCCAAATAGTAAGCGACAATAACTACCATTATAAAATATTATTTTACAATCTGAAACTGTAATAATGTTTGTATATAGATACTCAATATAAATTAATGGAGTAAACTGAAAACATTACAGCCTAAAATAAATTATATTATTACCTACCGTTTCAAAGAGTACAATATATTTTATAATAATAGGTTGTCACTTAGAAAAAAACTGTAATTTTTTCGGTTTTTTTTCATATAAGTATCTAATAATAAAACTGATATTTTCCACGTTAGAAAGAACACATTAACAAATCACATCAAATTTTCAAAATACACTGAAATTACTAAACAGAAATAAAAACAGCGTAATAACATCCCACGAAATCAATCAACAACAATCATTATAAAAATAACAGTATTGCCTATCAAAACCAGTTCACTAATCGCCTATTCCGATCAACACCCCTCCCCGAATCACTCCACCCCTCCTCCAATTAATTTGTATGTGATAATTAATTCCCTCAATTGCCACAGTTTGCGTGAAACGCACTTGAAGTGGAATTTATGGGCTGCTAGTAACGTCATGGGGCTAAAACTTACATTCCTTCCTTGTTCAACATATTGTGATACTTGTCCGAAGTACTTGAAAAGTAGTTAAAATATTCTCTGATAGTTTTAATGTGTCCATTAGTGAGCTATAGAGGCGCCGTGGCCCATTTAACTTAAAAGGGGATTTGAAACATTTATAGCTTCTTTTAAATTTTAAATAAACATCTTACAAAGTCACCCAGAACACTTAAGGTTTCATTTTTTTTCGCTAATATCTTGAATTTTATTTATATTATACATATTTTAATTATATCAAAACACTTTTAAGCCTAGGGTCGGCGGGCTATGAGCATTTTACCGCCCTTGATAAAAAACCGTAATTATTTTTCAACTGTTCGCTCGTCAAAGTCAAGCTTCTCAGTAGCTACCACCCATCTTTTAAGGGGTTACATACAGTTAGAATTAAAAAAAATATTTTTTTTATTTCATTTTCGTAATGTACATATATTTAAGTACACACACAGAAAATTTCAAATCAATACGGCGATTATATTCGAAGTTACACGAATATTTGTAAAGACGTCTCAGAGCGTTTGAAAGTATGAGGTCAGAGTTAAGGGGTTATATACAGTTAGAATTTTCAAAAAATCGATTTTTTTTATTTCATTTTCGTAATCTACATATATTTAAATACACACACAGAAAATTTCAAGTCAATCCGGCGATTATTTTCGAAGTTACACGCATATTTGTAAAGACGTCTCGGAGCGTTTGAATGTAGGAGGACGGAGCGGTAGCGCGTTTTTCTCAAATCTACGTTTTCAAAGTCGGTGACCACTATTCCCGAAAACGGTTGAACCGATCAATCTCAAATTTTAACACAAGTTTCTTAAGAATATTTTTTAGTAATTAATCGAAGGTTTTATCTCACCGATAAATATTTCTTTTTTTATAAACAATTTAAGGTCAAATTTTTGTCGAAAATCGATATTTTTTTTGAGAAACCGCCATTTTGTCAAAAAAATTTATTTTGCTTATTCCTTCGATTAAGTACTAGATTATACATTACTTTAAAGAAATCGGTTTGGGTTTTTTATTTTAAAAGATGCAGTCCAGAGATATCGTGGTCACCACAAGGTGCCTTTTTTGAGAGGACCTCCTGGAGAACAGCTGTAGCAGCTTTCGAAATTATTATTTTTAGAAATAAAAAATGTTAAAATACTGTTAAAAGTTACCATAATATGTGTACAAATTTTTACATTGATAAATTATAAAAGTCTTCTCTTAAAAAATTCTTGAAAAAACACTTTTTTGGCCTTCTGACTGTATATAACCCCTTAATATATTTTGTGGTATTTGAATAAAAAATTGCATTTTAGTATAGGCGGCAAAATACTCACGTTTTAAAAGAGTTAAAAGGATATAGTGCCAGTTGAAATAGACAGAATTAATAGGAAACGTTTAATGCAAGTATGCTCTGGAAGATATTAAAAATAAAGAAAAGTTAATAACATAAAAATAAATTAAATTTTTCTGTTTCATTTTCACCACAGTCGTATTTCATCATGAATGTTGTAATATTTTTATTTTTTTACGACATATATATCTTTTATTATTTTTATGCAAATCGTTTCTAAGTTTTATTGTTTAAATAAAAAACAACAACACACAGCAAGACATTAATAAAAAAATCCTAAAGATCATGGAAATCATCAAACTGTAAGAAAAATCCCGCAAGACGAAAATTCAGTAACAAAAACGTAAATTTGCATCCTTAAAAAATAGGCGCGTTTCTTTGCAAAATGATTTACAACAAGGAAACATATATAAAACAGTATACAAAAATGTGTATTCATCTCTTTTTATGCCCGTCCATCAACAAGAATGATGGTATAACAGATAAGATAACAATTGACGAATGTGGTGTGAAACAGACATACAATGTTTATTGTATTTTACACAATCTATCTTTGTCTAACCGAAACAATCGAGTAAAAGAAAACAAGGCGGCTGCGGTTGAAATGATATATTCGCGATTTTTTTATGGTTTCTGGTTTTCTCTCACTTTAACATTTGTTTTATTACTATTATACTAGTCACTTATATATTTAACTAGATAATCTATCACAACTGCAACCTACTTCAAATTAATTCAATTTCAGCTGACTCAATTATATTTACTTAAGTAATATTAATTTGTTTATCGTATTATTTAATTAAGTCTATTAGAATATATTAACCTCGACAATACAAGTCAATTACGTTAATTTATAAAGTTACCAATTGTTTTAAATTTTATTTGTGGCACGCGTTCAATTAAATTATACCTACATATCGTCATCTCGGAACAAGAGTGGCACTCAAAAATTCTGAGTTTTAGGAAATCACGTTTTTAAACTTACATATATATAATTGAATGTTACTTTATTTTGATGATTTAGAAAAGCTCTAGTGAATTCAACTTTTCCACGCTTAATAGTACTAACGTTTGAGCAAATACCTATGTTTCATCATCCTACCACCCTTTAAAGTCCTTAAAGGCTTTGACTTGTGACAGTTTTTCATAAAAATTTTGGATCAAATTGTGCTCCCTGGTGGCCACACATGGAATTAACAGTTGTGAAACTCTTGCATAAAAATCTATACCATCTTACTATTCTTCTAATGAGTTTAGTAAAAATTCAATATTTTTTAGTTGTGCCACTCTTGTTTCGAGGTGACGATATATGACATATTTTTACTACTTTGTGGTATATATAAAAAACTAAAGTTAGAGATTATAACTCGAAAACAAAAAGTTATAGAAAAATTCTAAAAGCACTATTCAATTCTTCATAAAAATGCCTCGAGAAATTGTAAGCAAAAAGAATCATATCTACTTTGGCAACAAAATATATGGAACAAAATAAAATCAATATATTTTTTTTTCTATGTACATTGCAAATCATAATATTGACCCCTTTCTTCACAAAAATTCATCTGATTTAACAAAATCTGAATTTCTTATAGTTACTGAGAACCCCACACTTAAATTTAATATTACTTATACCCATGTATATGAAATATATACATATTATATTTTATAGAGCCGATTTTTTCGAAATCCGGATTTTAATGGAATTATCCATTTTGACCTTCCCTCAGGATGGCCAGTATTTCTCTGGAACACATTTCCCTGACTTTTCCCGGTTTTCCAGGAGAATTTTTACCGTTTTCCCTGTTTTTTATAATTAAAATTTAGATAAAAAAGCTAAAAAAAAAGGTCTCATAGATTTTGTATTTTTACAGAATTTGCATTTTTCCCTGACTTCCAACCAAATTCCCCGACTTTTCCCGGTTTTCCAGGAAAATAAAACAAATTTCCCGGTTTTCCCGGTTTTCCAGAAACTGACCACCCTGTCCCTGAATCCACTCTGACTATATTCGCCATTATGTCTATGTGTCTTTCTGTCTGTAAGCGCTGTAACTCAAATACGACAAATCGTAGATGGGTGAAATTTTATACTTAAGATTAATTTTTGTCTGGGAAGAAAACCTCATATTTGTTAAAATGATCTTTCAAACGGAAACTGATGTTAACCTAGATGGATTTTTGAATTTTTCGAATTACATTGAAACAGTGAGAAAAATGGCCAAGTTAAAAATTGAAGGTAACAATTCTATTAATTATTTCGAAAAAACAAATTACAAAAATTAATTACATTTCAAATGGATCATAACAAGACGAAAATAATTTTTTCAGATAAAAAATACAGAGTATGTTATTGTCTATAATTTATTCCCCATACACAGAAAAAAACTGTATTGGACCAAGAAAACCTTGTTTTGTATATAACGAAAACAATATTTTCTTAATATAAGAAACATACTCTTAATCCAACTACGTTATTCCTTCGTTCAAGAATACTATAGTTGGTTTAAGATATTATTGCTTATCTTAAGAAAATATTGTTTTCGTTATATACAAAACGAGGTTTACTTGGTTTGAGAAATCCTTTCTACCAGTGTACATGTTTTCCAACAACAGAATCTCTCAGTATTACGTATAAGAAAGTCCCATGATACCTATGACAATCATGCACACTGTTCAATTTATGTAATACGTATAAGAAAATCCCATGACACTCATGGCAGTTATTTTTTTTACCGTAAACGTGGTCGACACTTTCTTAAAATTCAAACAATAAGCAGAAAAATAACATAATCTACAATAAAAATAAATTTTTAACAATATTTGTGATATATGTATCATACCCTCGTTTTGCTATATAACCGAAATTAATTTTTAAATATGTGGAACGAACTTTTATGTCTTGACCTGCACTTTTTTTTAAAAACATGTTCGTTCGTGAAATGCTAAGCACAGCGTATTTTCATTTTTGTTCTACATATTCCATATATCAAACATATACCTTAATAAATCAACCAGATATTCTCAGAATTAAAATTTTGCTCATAATACATTTTATTTTTCATTTTAATGATAAGAGAACTAACAAATAATAATTTATAAACAGTATATACGTGTATCACACTATAATATAAACGTGTATGAATATATATATATATATATATATATATATATATATATATATATATATATATATATATATATATATATATATATATATATATATATATATTAGGGTGGGTCAAATTGTATGGGGCCGAAAAAATCTCTATGGGCACTTCGCGATTCTGTTACTATGGGCCATAACAAGTATTTTTGCAAATGGAACCATACCTCTAAAATCATTTTCGAGCCTGCCGAAATTTGTCTGAAGATATTTTCCAAAATACTCAAAAATCGATATATTTAGTGCATTTCGAATGTACAAAAAAATTATTGAAAATGTGTATACGGGGGTTTTTTGGGTCGGGAAATTCATTTTTCACATTTATTTTTAATTTTGGCTGCCGCCAGGGGGCGTTTTCGTGCATTTTTGTGGATTTTTTCACCTTTTGGGGGAAAATTGACGAAATTATTGCACAAATCGACGAATCTTTGACATTCCCATATTTAAAACAGCCCAAAATGTTCAGCACTGATAATTTGGTGGGGTACCCATACACGACCTATATCGATTTCATTCAATTTAAGTCAACAAATTCGTAAATAAAAACAATATATCGAATTTGTTGACTTAAATTGAATGAAATCGATATAGTGCTGAATATTTTGGGCTATTTTAACCCTCGGAGCCTCTTATGGGTCAATTTGACCCATACACCGACTTTGATCGTGAATAACGCTCAGGTATTTTAAAAACGGGGGGTACCACAGCCTTACAGGTATAGTTCGAACTCTTGACTATATGTTTCGACAGTTTCTGTAGGCTGCGGAACCATTAGTCGTCGTTGAGAAGCTATCAAAGACGGAGCAGGGTCTGGATGACCAATGTGTGTACTAGTTGTCGTATCAAAGAAAATAATTAATGGCTTATAATTTACGTTCGCGTGTCTGCGACGCTTAATTACGAGACAAATATTGGTGAGAAAGATAAACCCGAAGTAATCTAGTACTATAACAAGACAAAAAGAGGTACCGGTTTGTAAGCATGACACAGTTTATCAAACACATCGGTACCTCTTTTTGTCTTGTTGGGTCATCCAGACCCTGCTCCGTCTTTGATAGCTTCTCAACGACGACTAATGGTTCCGCAGCCTACAGAAACTGTCGAAACATATAGTCAAGAGTTCGAACTATACCTGTAAGGCTGTGGTACCCCCCTTTTTAAAATACCTGAGCGTTATTCACGATCAAAGTCGGTGTATGGGTCAAAGTGACCCATAAGAGGCTCCGAGGGTTAAAATAGCCCAAAATGTTCAGCACTGATAATTAGGTGGGGTACCCATACACGACTTATATCGATTTCATTAAATTTAAGTCAACAAATTCGATATATTTTTTTTATTTACGAATTTCTCGACTTAAATTGAATGAAATCGATGTAGGTCGTGTATGGGTACCCCACCTAATTATCAGTGCTGAACATTTTGGGCTGTTTTAAATATGGGAATGTCAAAGATTCGTCGATTTGTGCAATAATTTCGTCAATTTTCCCCCAAAAAGGTGAAAAAATCCACAAAAATGCACGAAAACGCCCCCTGGCGGCAGTCAAAAATAAAAATAAATGTGAAAAATGGATTTCCCGACCCAAAAAACCCCCGTATACACATTTTCAATAATTTTTTGTACATTCGAAATGCACTAAATAGATCGATTTTTCAGTATTTTGGAAAATATCTTCAGACGAATTTCGGCAGGCTCGAAAATGATTTTAGAGGTATGGTTCCATTGGCAAAAATACTTGTTATGGCCCATAGTACCAGAATCGCGAAGTGCCCATGGAGTGAAAATAATTGACCCACCCTAATATATATATATATGTATGTCGCCCCGAAATGTTATTTTTATAGACTCTGGAATTACCCGGCCGATTTTGATAATTTTTTTTTCGTCATGTAGCTTGACTCTTTTTCCAGTCAATAGGCTAGATTTCATTTCTTAGTTATGAAAGGTCTGTGAACTGTGATTTTTTTCCGAAAAAGTACATCGAAATTTTACTGAAAAAACGATGAATTAGCTGGTTCGAGTGTCGGCTTTTGTTTTTCAGACAGTGTGATTGTCGTTTGAAAAATACTATTTTTACGATAATTTGCTAAATTACAAGATATCACTGTTGTATTTTGTTTATATCTGTCAAAATATGACATTTATAAAGAAGAAAACACATGGATTTTTATTGACATTTTCATAAAAAACACACTGATAAATTACTTGATTAATTTTAAAATGTTAGTTTTGTGAATCTATTATAATTTCTACGTAAAATAGATTTTGATTGAAATTGTTAAACGAAGAAATTATAAACAGCTGTTTTTTTTCTTATATACGTCAGGAGCGTGGAAAGAAATGTTATTTTGTACATTTTGATTAAATTGCTTATAAATTAAATTTTAACCAAAATTGATTGGTAATTTGATGTAATTAGTATAATTATCTATAGATAATATTAAAAAGTATGTCAGGAGCGGCGAATTAAAAAATATTTAAAATCTTTTTTTCTAATTAGTTTAAATTTGACAGATAACAGATGACAGGGAATGTTCTAGAAGGTTTTCTATCGTTTTCTATTAGGAGTGAGAAAATTTTTGATGACGTTAAATTTGATAGTTCCAAAATTACGTGGTTTTTTACATGTGACATATTTTTTATGTTTGTAAAAAAATTATTTTGAGTGAAATTATTGAATTTTTTTTAATTGTTGAAATTATTCATTTAAATCAGGGACGGTGTTTCAAATATTTTTAAATTTGTGTTTTTTTAATGAAATTGTATAAAAATATAATTTTTAATAGTTTTGTTGATGTAATTTATTCAAAATTTCACATTTAAAAATAATAATTAAGTCAGGGGCTGGTGTCGTTTTAAATATATGAAATTTTTGGGAACTGTCACATTTCGTAACGATTGTAAAAACATAAAAAAACATTTTTTATAGTTCAAAAATATAAATTTCATAAAAATATGAAAATTATAATATAGATCAGTAGCGCCTATAAAAAATTGTTTATGAATTATTATTTTTTTGAAAGTTTTGAGATTGATATATTAATTTTTTTTTAAATTATAATTAAGTCAGGGGCGTTGCATGAAAATAGTTCAATTTGTTATTTTTTAAAAGTGCAATGTTTTTAAAATTATTTAATAAGTAACAGTACATTTTAGGTTGTGTAATTTATACATGTTTCATTTAAATCAGGGACGGCGTTTCAAATAATTTTAAATTTGTGTTTTTTTAATGAAATTGTATATAAATATAATTTTAAATAGTTTTGTTGTAGGTGATTGATGCAATTTATCCAAAAGTTCACATTTAAAAATAAATAAGTCAGTAGCGTCTCAATTTTTTTTTAATTGTTCAAAAATTAGAAATTTCAAAAAAATATGAAAATTATAATATAGATCAGTAGCGCCCCAAAAAAATTATTTATGAATTATTCTTTTTTTGAAAGTTGAGATTGATATATTAATCTTTTTTTTTTTAATTATAATTAAGTCAGGGGCGCGCATGAAAATAATTAAAATTGCTATTTTTTTAAAGTGATGTAGACAAATTAATTTTGATTAAAATTGAACAAAAATTAAAAACTTCAGGAATATATAAAAATAAAAAGTTAACCATTTAATAAATAACAGTACATTTTAGGTTGGGTTATTTATACATGTAATATTATTGAAAATTGTAATATTGATATGTGATTATCACCGCCAATTTAAGAAATAAAATGAGTATCAGCAAAAAGATTGGAAAATTATTATATTATACACATACGAGGGTCACAGACCCGAGTAAATTTGTGATTAGGTAATTTGTACATGTAAAATTACTGAAAATTGTAATATTGATTATCTCCGCCAAATGAAAAAATTAACTATCAAAAAATTGTGGAACGAGTATGATATATACACATACGAGGGTCGCAGACCCGAGTAAATTTGTGTAAAAAATATGGCGTCAAAGGGGGTTGGGGCGCGAAGCGCCCAGGGGCACAGCCCCTAGTGTGTTGATATAAATCGAATATTTCTTACTAAATGATATAAGATAGAAAAAAAATTAATGTAACATAAATAATTGACAGTAACATTATCTATATTTTGTATAAAAAGCATTTTTATATTCTCAGAATTTAATTTTGCTAATAATACATTTTATTTTTCGTTTTAATGATAAAAGAACTAACAAATAATAATTTATAAACAGTATACGTGTATATATTGATATAAAATGAATATTTTTTGCTAAACCATACAAGATAGAAAAAAAATCAATGGGACATAAATTATAGCCAATAATTTTATCTACATTTTTTATTAGAAACATTTTTTTCTTGACAAAAATATTGAAAAAATTAGAAAATCGTTTTTAAAAAATACGTCTTCTTTCATGAAGAAAACTAATGTGACTTACGGGACAGCCTTTATTTATGTATTATGTACATATTTTATATATTTCAAACAAAATATTAAATTTAAATTGCATTTAAAATTTATCAAAATTAAAAATCTTATTTCGTTATTAATTATTCAACGACAATATTTCTCAACATTTCAATAATAATAAATGTAAACAAATAAACACATATTTCATTACTGTTACATAACTATTAATGCAAATAAAGGTACATAAGCAATCAGATATTCAAATGAGTTATAAAAAATCTACACATTACTGCAAATGTCAGGTATTAGTAAATAACAAGTTAAGGTTGATATTAACAAGAAATAAAAATAAAAAAACATTCAAATACATTATTTGTAACATGATAACAAACGAAAATAAAATTAATCTAAAAGTTTATGAAAAATTAGAGTATTGTAATTTTGTATATTTACTTCCTTCATTCTTTTTTGCCCCGATTGTGATTCGATAGCATTTTTTTGTTATATCAAAGGAAAGGAAATTTATCGGAAATAAATTAACCTAAAACTCATGAATAACTTTTTTATTAAAAATTTTTAATGAGACAAAATTATATCAAATTAAAAGTTTTTGTACGAAAATGTAACATGATCTTCTATTATAAAATCAATGTTTTAAAAAAATTTACAGGAACATTTTGTTTTTCATGGTGAATTAAACGAAAATAACGATTCATATATCACTTTAATTATATATCCTTAATATATATAAAGCTCAATGTCTGTCTATCTGTCTGTCCGTTAGTGCGCTTATCACTCGAGAACCACATATCCGATTTACGTGATTTTTTTTAATTCATAGGTACATTCTCTGGCCAGGTTATAGGCTATATTTTGTTACGTTAGGTAACATAACAACTAAGCAGTGACGATAACAGTAAATCAAGTCGGAAAAAAAATTACCGACGGTGCGCTGTTTTGCAATACGCTGCCTAAACCGTTCAATATAGAACAAAATAATGTATTAAAGAATTGTGTAGAATCAAAAGTGTTACAATAAAGTCCGCGACACCATATGTCGAACTTTTATATTTAAGCCACAATGACTACTTTTATGTTACAAAGAAAACATAAAATATTTGGGTTCTGTTTACATGGACTTATGACCTGCAAAACTTTAATCCTTATCGAAATAAATGATTTCATCGTCATAAGTACTTAATGTAGATATAATTTGCCTTTTACAGAATTCAACTTGGTCTTTTGGTTTAGGAAATAACGTGAAATAAGTATATATAATAACATTATTCGTAACAATTCGCGCGAACTACGACTATGTAGACGCCGCGCTGGGCAGAGGAGACAGGCCGGTATTCTTTTGATTGTCAATTGTTTAAATTGTTTTCATTAATTAACTTTTAAATAATCAACTATATATTTTTTAAATCCTAAACAATAATTCCGTAGTCCACGCGAGCGAAGCCGCGCGGGCTAAGCTAGTCTATAAATATAAATTTTTTTGTCAATACAGCCCAAACCCCTGGTCCGAGAAACGTGAAATTTCATGAGTGTCTTCCTTTTTTGATGTAAGCACCCACTAACTAATAAAGGATTTTTCAAAATTCAACTCCTACTGGGTTAAAAGGGGGTGTCAATGTTTGTAAAAAAAAAATATTTGCTTTTTATTGAAACTTAGCGTAAATAAGTACTATACAATACAACAAGTATTTCAGATTTTTCCAAAGATGAACACTTTTTTGGTCAGATTTACTTAACATTTAGAATAATTCCTTAAGTTTTCAGGCGAGTGAAGCCGCGGGTATCGATTGGTATTATATATAAGCCACAACAATTTTATTAATTTCGTTAAAAGCCAAACCTTTTAAATATTCATTTCTTTCATTTTGTAAGAAATAAAACTTGTACTACACAACGGTTCATAGAACCGGTAAAACTTTTTATAGGGAAGTAACTATTTTAAAGAATTCCGCACTTGAGCTTTGTACAGCCGTAGAAATGTAGTAATGGCAAATTAGTAAATAGAGAAAAAGAAAAAGTTCCTTTGGAGAAATGTAAGGTAGAAAGAAACATTAGTGCTAGTTCCTTCCTTTTATTTAAACTACTGTTCCTTTGCACGAAATGTTCAACGATTTATTTAATGAAATAAGGGGTATTTAACACGGTATAGATTAAAGATTACAGTATAAAGTACTAATTGATGTATCCTTATAATAATCACACCATTAAGATACTTGACCACTTTGGAAAGCTAAAAAATATAACATTTTCAATAATTTTTTTCAGGCCCTGTACAACTTTTATTTGAAGCTGATAGAATACAAAAATACTTGATCTTTTTAATTTCATTTTTTAACAACTATCCAGGAGGGCCCAAAATCGAGGCCTCAAAAAAATAGTGTCTCATGGCGGACAGTTAATCCCAGGATTAGTGAATTTGAAAAAAATGTGTATATAAAAAAATCAGGAATTTATAAAATCAATTGTTAACGCTATGACAAAAGTTATATAGGACAAACTTCATAAGTTGATAAATAAGACAAAGCGAAAAAAAATTTTTGACCAAAGCACTAGAATCGTTGAGACCGGCCCTGATTATAACCTTTTTAGAATTAATGTTAAAAACGTTTTTAATCAAATAAAAATTAATTCAAAGTATTCGCAGCGTGCTCGATGTCAGCGCCAACTAGCGGTTACAACTAACGTGGACTTTGACATATTAACAAATAAATAATTTCAATAAAATATCGTAATATATACATTTTAGTTTTAGATGATTATTTATGCTATGTGCACGAAGTCTACTAGCGCCGCTAGCGGGCTATAGAGAAGGATTGAACGAACTGAACTATGTTTTTATTATTGTTTAATACCGTGCATTTTTTCAATAAACAAATATCATTTAATTAAACTGTGTGCATATAATATAGGATAGAATAAAAGGAACCATATGTGAAAATTAGTTATTTTAGTTTTTTTTTTAATTATGGCGTATAATGGAAAAATAATTAATTCGTTTACAATAACAGCATAACCTCAAACTATAGCGCTGATGATCTTACAATGGTGCTCGCAACGAGCACTCGCATCTACATTATTTCTAACTCCACCCCCTTGCACATAGCCTATCATGTTGATCTTTCTATTTTCAGTTAAAAACGAGCCTATTAAAAATGACAATTAGTCCACCATAATTGTTCTTTTTGGCCACGTCGTGCGCTGCGATCGATTTCGTTTCCCCCAATACCTACTTTGCACTAAGCGAATACACTCAACATTCTGCTATACGACGACATCGGTAGTTCAAAAATTCCACTACACGACGGCTAGAGGGACACCTACCACCACGCCGACTTTAACGTTGATTGGTAAATTTAAACGCGCAGAAATGCAGAAATATAGTATTATGGTGGGGGTGGGGGAAGGACGTTTGTTAGAACTGTCGGCACATTGTTTAACGGAGCGTTCGTGTAGTGAATGGTCGTATAGCAGAGTGCTGAGTATAGTGTAAAAAAATTCGATTAAAAGTAGATTAAAATTTAGTCGACACGAACAAGTTAATAAAACGTAAACAATTCAACGTATGTGATGTAATAATAGTCGCCGGTGTGAAATGACCTCTTCTTAAAGATCGTGTTTCAATGTAAGAAATACAAAACGGAAGAACATTTTTCTTAGTTCATTAAAACAACATCAAATGTTTTTTGTTTTAGAAATAGAATAGAACATAGCACCAGATGTAATTCGTGTGTATTTTCAGTTTAATGAATTTAAAATTAACTTAACACCTACAGGCTTTAGGGTTTTAAATTGGAATTAATTAAATAATTAAAACTGAATTTACTTCATATTATTTTACTATTATACCATGATTAATATTTTGAAACTATACAAAACATTATTTCATCAGTTTAGTTTTTTTAACTACACTAGTCGAGGGGGGTGAAAAATAGTTTTTATCGCGAATAATTTCAAAACAGTGAAAATGTTTCAAATATTTTTTATAGCATTTTTTTAGACCTTTAATTTGTTTTGTATTTTATTTCAAAATATTCATCAATTTTGAGGGGCAAGCAATGTTATGGTTGATTTTATTATAGATTTGGGTGTGGTGAATTCGAAAAAAATATCCCGGACTCGCGATAAGTGGTGCAACACCCTTAAAAATGGGGTTGAAGTGTGAAACCCCAGTTTTCAAGTGTATTTTCAATTTTCTTAAAATCTAAAACGACAATGGGGTATTTTTATGATTGATATTTGTTGAGGACTCTGAGACGAATCGATTGAGACCACATATACTGAATTTGATAAAAAAATATTCCTAAAAGTTTAATTTAGGTAAAAATGCTTCTTTTTGATGATAATAGTTTCAAAATTAATAACTTTGGTTATAATCATTAAAATGACTTGAAATTAGTCTCAAACTGTTCCTGAAATTCCAAAGAATAATAACCAACTATAATTTTAAAAAAATATTATTTGTTTAACCAATGAAAATTGCTCATTTTTAAGGGTAAGTGAAGTAAATTTTTGGAAAACTGTCTTTTTATTAAATTTTCAATAAAAACATAAGGGTTGAATAATTTTTAGTAAAACTAAAGGGAATATCTTCGATTTGTACATATAAACAAAATGAGCCCCTCCCAAAAAATATTCAGTCACTAGAACGAATGCAATTGCACACTAAAATGCACCGAATTATTTTAAATCATATTTACATTTTCATCATGTAAATTGAATGTTCTTTACGGTAATAACTATAAAATTAGAATAAATTGAAAATTGCATGTTATATCGGTTTTAGTTTTAATAAATTTATTTTGAGAAATAAAAAAATTCTATTGTTTTTTTTTTATTCTTCTAAGATAAAATAAGTTCAAATATTATCCAATAAAAATAGCAACTGGTAAATCTCCCATAAAACCTATCAAATTGTTTTGAGACCTAGATAAACCCGAATAAGCGATCGCTTTAATATATTTAAAATTATTTATCCCCAATAAAAACGACAGGGAGTAAAAATGCAAATAACAATAAATCAGAATATTTTCGGTAATGGATTGCATTTTCCTTACGTGTTATATTCTTTCAGGTGAAAGAAGAAAAGATAATTTGAATAAGAGGATTTTGTTGGATTTACATACATATATATGTACATATATGTAATGTATACTTCGTACATGCAATTTTATACGTATATTATATACTAAGGCTGTAGCCTCTTACATGCATGTAAATATAAACTTTCTACAATAGTTTACGGAATATTTCTTGCACGACATTTACAATTTGTTTTTCGACAAAAATAAACCAAAATGTAAATTTTATTTCTCTGTTGAAATTCAACCATTTTATATATTTTGTTACATTTGGTTTGAAAACTAAAAAGACACGTTATGCGGTGTTTACGCCGAGAAAACAAAACAGAAACAATGTGTTTATTTGACAAAAAAGCAATTAACACTTTACATTTTTAAATACGGAGTATTTTAAAGACACGATGTTTCTGTTTTGTTTTTTTTCTGTGTAAACACCGCATTAGGTATACACTTGATAGGGTTCTGTAGACATTCTCACTAACATTATCTACTTGATAATACGTATCAAAAGCTATTTCATGTCCACGAAAGATGTAATCTCTATAAAAATGTACATGTTCGTGTGGCGATATATAAAAATCAATCAATATGGGAGGGGGCCCAAAAATATCTAAAGTGTTTTCTATTAAAAGTACTTATTAACCTCTATAGGGCCGGAAAACCAATATTTTGGTGCACCAGAAAATCTTCAATTTTTGTTTTTAGATTAAAATATTCATTTTTCCAATATTATTCAGCGTTGACAAACATCGAAAACGTATATTTGTATAATGAAAAAAGGTTATGTACTATTTAAAATAATATTTTTTCGAATTTGAAATTTTTAACACAGGCTGTTCCCTTCCGGGCCGGTAAATCAATATATTGGCTCACCCCGTGATCGACATTTTACCTATGATCAATCAATGATATAAGATAACTTTTATACCAGTTTTCTGAGGGCGAAATGCCCCCTGAAATCCCGACTCTCTAAAGGTTGAAAGCTACATTTGGAATTTTCATTGATTGTTTTTTTTTGGGGGGGGGGGGCGCTCTGATAATGAATGGAAATATATCGACGAAAGAATTAAAATAAAAAGTTCCTAAAACATTTTTTGTTGCAATTAAGGAGACCTATCTAATTGTAAGAACACCTTACTCAATTAAGTACGTGAAAAAAAAATTAGTATACATTTCTGTTTTTGGGTCAAAAATCTACGTATGTATAATCAAATTTAATCTAAATAGGTATCTAAGCAAATGATGGGCTGTGTTATATAGACAGACAGACGGGTAGACCGAAACTATATAGGTTCATAGTTTTAATTAATTAATTAAACACATTTTAATTATTTTGACAATAATTAATAATATTTACTTAGAAATAAATTAATGAAATTATTAAGAGCATGTAATTCTAAATAAATATTTAACATAAAATATCGCAATATTAAAACTGAAGCAATGTTGAGTATACATCATCGTTATTTTCGTCACCAGATTTTACCTTTCTGCATAATTTAGTATTCGGCTTTAAAATAGCAATAATAACTCATTCAAATGACTTCCTTTTTCATATTTGTCTACATAAGAACTCATGATTTAAATTTGTTTCCTTAATTCAAGTAATAAAGTATAATATATACGTATATACAATTACGAACGCGAAATATATACATTAAAACTTAATTTTGATTAATTTTTACAAATATAGATCCTAATATTTTTGAAAAAATATAAATGTTCCGTACCATCAGCCCCCTACTTAAATTATCAAAAATTTTGAAAGGACAGTTAATGTGGTTCCATACATCATGAGAAATTTTTTTTGTCAAAAATTTTTTTCTCTAAAATTGATCGCGTTAAAATGTTTCAATCCTAACCTAATTTTCAATATTCATGAATTTTTTTTAGATTTTTCTGAACGATCATTTTGATGATAAGGGAAGGGGGCAAAAATTTTTAAGCATTTTTCCCGAAAAATGTTTTTAAAAATGCATAAAAAAATACATCATACATATACATATTTAAATTCGTGCTTCGATTTGCTTTCATTTGACATTAATTTTCCTAATTAATCCCCTAAAAATAACCCTCAGAATCAAAATTCAACTGTTTGTATACAGATGTTTTTTTTACATCGAATAGTTTCACATAGACGGACGGACAGACACCGAAATGAGTTCACTAAAAACAGTAAAAAATGTTATAATTTTGTTTAAAATTGAAATACACAATTATTTATGCTTTAACACATAACATGGATCAAAGAAATACAGCTTGATATTAATATTTAAATTAAAAAAATGTAACTTAATATAAAAAATCATTCAAAACATTTTCTCTTTACATTATTTAATTTCTATTTGAAATTCTCCAACATATTTGTTTATTTTTCTGTGTAACAAATAATCATTTCATATTGAAATCAAAAAATATACCTCATTTAAATTCCTTATATACAAACAAAAACTTATAAAAAGAAAATTTAAAATTAAAATATCGCAAAATCATTAATATATATTCAAAGACACGGAAATCGACTGGTCTGAAATTTCAATCTGTTGTCGAAATTAAAGGTAACATTCGTTTTGATAATTTAAGTTTATATTGAAACATTCTTTTGTATTATAAAGTAAAGTTTACTTCCCACCTTATTGCGAAGTAAAAACATAAATAATTAATTGCTTGTGTCATACAATTGCTAATCCGATTAAATTCCTAATTAAACGCGAAACCTGTTTAATCGATGTATGTACAGTGGTGCCTCGCATAACGAACTTAATTCGTTCCGGGAGCAAGTTCGTTATGTGAAACGCGTTTTCCCATAACAATACATGTTAAAAATTTTAATTCGTTCTGTAGCATAAAATATGGTACTGTAACATGAAAAAGATTGTACACACGTTTTTTATTTTTTAGTCAGAATCAGATTTAGGAGAGTCTACCGACGATTGCAGGGTCAAATCCTCTTTCTAATTATTTCTTGTTTAATTTCAACAGAAATCACCTTCCTGCGTTTTTTAGAACTCATAATATAGACACACAAAATTACATTTATTAAAACAAACAGGTGTGTGAGTTAAGCACAGAAAAGAACGACTGACGCGCGTTGATGCTATTCGTGCAAGTTTGAGCATCGTGATACGTAGGAGCGTTCGGGCGGCAAAAAGAAATACGATGCAGTTCGTTGTGTGAAGCGAGATTCGTTGTGTGATTCGCGTAATGAATGAACAGAATGTTTGTTGTGCGAGGCGTTCGTTGTGTCATACAATTTCTAATCCGATTAAATTTCTAATTAATCGCGAACCCGTTTAATCGATGTATATAAAAAAAACTAATTCAATTTTATAAACCATTTACCGTATATCAGTTTAAATTTGTATGATATTGTTTTATTACAATAATTTAATCCTGTCATCTATATTCAGAAAATCCCTTAAATCGTATTTAAAATTAGCTGTTTCATGATGCATTAAATACAAACGTGCATTTATAATTCCCAAACAATGTGGTAGATTCTAGTTTGAATTTATTTATTTCATAAATGTATCAATTGTCATTTTTAATTTGTTATTCTGTAATTGTAAGAAAATATAGTAACGCTCATAGACATAAAACATGGACTGCGCATTCTGAATTAACATAATAGTGTAAAAAAATTTTAAAACTCTTCTTTCTAAGAAGAATGAAACAGGCAATAATGTTTAACACTTTGTAGCCCAAGATCTTAAAAATTTAAATTATGTTGATAATGAGACAAGTTTAGGCATATAAAAAAACACGTATTTTTAAGAAATTTAAAAATATTTATTATTAATTATTTATTTGACTTTTTTGGGAGTGACATTACTGTGAATTAAATCGTAAAAAAAAACACGTATGTGGTATGGCAGGATTTGAAACAATTATTTTCTTTAATGCTACACCGCATTTTTTTGCAAATTGTTTGTGAAACGCCAGTACACTGGGAAAACTTACAACGTATTCTTTTTTCTACACAAATCGGTCAGTAGCCGATCTGGTCCTGCCTTACTGCCAATAGTTACGTAATAATACGTAAGTCAATAGGTTATTCCATCTGTGAATTTTACTTGATACTAAGTTATTCACTGATATAGGTATGTTACAGTAGTGTTACACATATCTGAATGAACTAAATATATTTAGTACGTATATTAGCGGGAATATCGAAGTTTGTTACAGAAATGTCACATGAGGCTATAAAGGGATAAATAGGGATTATATCCTAAACTATTTTCCTTCTCTTTCCTTCGACACAACTCTATTTTCAAGTCAGATGCGCGGTCCGTGTTTTATGTCTATGATAACATCAAATTTTTTGACTATCTGTTTCTAACTCAAAATTAATAAGTCATAGATCCGGTATCATAAAGGGGCTAGCAAAATTTGCTTCGTAGCAAGCACTCACAAATAAGGTATTAATTTTGTGATAGTATCTATAGATTTGCTATGGATTTAGAAAGATACCCAATTTTTTAGATATTTTTCTAATTATTTTCGCGTGTTAGGAAAAAAATTGAAGGGAATATTATTACCTATAATTTATAACGTATAAACACACGTATAAGAAAGTTTTATGCCTTCGTCGTAGATAATTATTTAATGAATGTACATGTTATCGGCAAAGTATGTAATTCAGGCATTCTATACAATGCCTAACGATTTCAGGCAAAGTATGAAATAATTTTTATTTATTGTTATAATAAATAAAATAAAATGTTAGTTCAGACGAATAATAAATATATGATTTATAATTGTTAAAATAAAAAATATACAAAAAAAAAGATATTTTTTAGTCATTCTAGTATTAAGTAAGATAAAAGTAGTATTTTAGTATTTTATTACATAAAATAAGCCAATATCTGTGCCTGAACCAAAATTGGTTAGTTCTCCCTTTTATGTTTATATTTCTAGTCTATACAATGCCTAGGAAATTATATAATTAAATTCATTTCATACATTGCCTGGTGATTTTAAGGCATTCTATAGAATATCTAGGAATTCTATACAATGCCGGATTTCATACCTTGCCGGTAACATAGGTACATATGTATCAAATTAAATTAAAATTAACAGTTGAGTATCATTCCTTAACAAATTACAAACATTTGACAGATAAATTTGTAACGAAAATGTACCTTTATATGTAAAGAAAGTCCAGAACATTTATCTTTGTCTAATACTTCAGTGTCTTTCTCTTTCTGTAAATGGATTTCATTCTTAGTTGCACTAGAAAGTTTTAACCTAGTTTTTAACAAACTTCAATACAAACTTGTACTAAAAAAGTACATACAACATTTGGAATTCAATTTGGGATTATATGTTTAAAAGAACAGTAGTCTGGAATAATCCTTAAGGAATTTTGTGATTCTTTTTATTTAAATTGTTCGCATTATTGACACAGATGTGTTTTTTGTAAAGTTAAGTCAATATTATTAAAAATGAATGATTTAAGGGAGAAAACCACTGTGACGGAAAAACATTTTTTTTCTTACATTTTTTTAAGTATACATGCATATTCATAACTATGTATACAAAAAATTGAGTTTAAATTCCGAAAATTGACGGAGATACAGTCAATTTAGTGAGACGAGGTAGCACGGCCGGTTATGACATAACAAAAACATTAAACACGTTTATCTCGAAATGACATTTTTCGATCTAGTTGATACGATTCCTCAAAGACTAATGAACCGATTTAATATTTTTTAAAATAATTTTCGTAATTGTACTAACTATCGTTGCACGTAGCCGATTTTTGAAATTTTGGAAATTACTTTTTTTCAAACCGCTCTAATAAAAAAATAGGCCAGAAAAATGAAAAAAAATGTGAAAAAATAAAATTAAAAAACGGCTATGTGCAACGATAGCTACATTCATATAGATACTGATAAAATTTTTATTTATTTTTTTCCTATAATCCTTCTCGAAATTTCGAGTGAACCATAGAGACAAATATTTTTTTTTGGTCGTCACATCGAGGCTCATAACTTTGTAAATATTTAATATATTTCAATAAAAATTGATATTAAATAAGTTGAATATATTCTAAATAAAACGTCCTTTACCTGGTTCAAAAATAATTAGTTATATCTGCGAAATAAATTCCCAAACATTAATAATTTTTTGACCCGTCACAGTGGCTATCCCCCTAATAAATTTCTGATATTTGTTATAATTAATTATAAAAGTAGTTATTTATAAATAAAAGCCTTATTTCAATACTTAATGAAACGACCAAAACCTTGGCTTATACTCAGAAGTCCAATAAGAAAAAAATAAACATCACCCCGTTGTACAACTAGACAATAAATATTCCTCTCTTATTTTAAAATACAGGCGCAGTGAAGCGACCCTACCATCGCACATATGCATAGAAATTGCCGCAGAAAAGAACCACAAACTTATTAAAAAGTAAACCAAGATACTCCCCGAGTGGTAACAATGTTCTACATTCAAGTACTTATTTGCCGCGCGCGTAGTTTGAACAAGACTTCGAGAGAAACGGGAAGGGGGTGGGGGGGGGGCTGGTATAAAACACACGCACAGGCAGAACGGGTTAAGGGGGAAGGAGACGTCTAGAAACAAATGAAGACGTCGCAGGATAGAATGGACCGATTCGTTACAAATGCTGTCTAAAATCGCTGAACAAGCTCTTTGTAGATTGTTTTTGGTTCATCGAACCGGCGGCAAACAGTTCCTCAACGGCCTGTTACATTAATGACGTTGCTGAACGAGTGATTCCCCGAGAGATGATTATTTTTAGGGAAATTTCAGATGTCTATCGTTTGTTTTGGATCAATTGTTTTCGATTGAAATAAGAGAGAGACAACATATGGAAAAGTTGTAAAATATATATTTTGGTAACTACTTGAAATTCATACTAACATTATAAATTTATATGAAAGTGTGTATGTCTGTCTGTCTCATCCTGATCTAATCTAAATTCCATGCATTAATAAAAAAATATGTATTTGTGGTTTTATACATTAGTTATACAGTGTTTTAAGGATGTTCTGGCGGTAATCAAAAACATACACCGGATATTAAAAATTTGACAGAATGTAATTTTAAATATGATAAGGCGAATAACGCAATTCAGATGCGATTTACTACACCGTTTAAAAGTTATAGTAGTTTAAAACACGTCTTCTTATGGAGAATTGAAAAAAATCTAATTCAAACCTTTATTATTCAAACAGCGAAAAAACGTAGCCAAAAATATACTTTTTTTCTATTTATAATAAAAATTATCTGTTTTACTTCTGTACAAAATTTATTAGTTTTTAACTTTTTACTGTAGAAAATGACGTGAAAAGTTAACATTTTTTAATGTTATCTTAAAACGTTCTCAAGATATAGCTTCTCAAAGTTTTTTTTTTTTTTTTTTCAAAATTTTTGAGAAAAATGGCTGTAACTTTTGGACGTGTAGTCGGATTTGATTTTTGTCGACGGATTTGAAATCAGCGTACGAAAATCTATACAATAACCTGTACAAATACTTGAAACTTTGAAAAAAAAATTGCGAAAAATCGTAAAAATTCAAAGGGGTATACCTTAAAAAATCATCAATTTTTCACAAAAATTTTTTTGTCGTATTTTAAAGTATAATGCATGTCATTATATCGATTTTAACACGCTGATTTCAAATCTATCAACACAAATCAAATCCGACCACAAATTCAAAAGTTACAGCCATTTTTTTTTTTAAATAAAACTTTCAGAGGTCATATCTCGAGAACGTTATGAGATAGACCTGCGGTTTGAAAATTTCAACTTTTCACATCATTTTCTATACAATAAACATACTTTTAACGAAATCAAAAATTAAAAAAATCATATTTCATGATTCAGATTTCAATTTGTCATAGAAAATTCAACTCAAAAAAAATCAAACAACGTATGTTTAATGTCCGTAACTTTAGACAGATTTTTTACTGGGCCATATGCATAGGTGGGCACAGTTAATCGAAAAGTTAACTTCGTTAATCGTTAATCCGTTAATAAAAAAATTAACTTCGTTAACCGTTAAAGCGTTAAAATTCCGAAAATGTAACGGAAGTTAAAGTTAACCGAAAATTCGAAAATTTAACGAAAGTTAAAGTTAATCCGTTAAAAAGTTAACCATCTAAAATGTTTGTAGACTTTTTTTTAGCTATTTCGACAACTTTGTTATGTACTTTTCAACAAACAACCAATGTAACGAACTAAAGTTAACGGAAGTTGAATTTAACGGAAGTTAACAAAAGCGTTAACATTTTTTTGAGTTAACTTAAAAGTTAATCCGTTAACTATATTATTTACTTCGTTAATTAACGATTAACGGATTAACGAGTTAATGTCCACCTATGACCATATGTTATACTTATATTTAGTAATATACTCTACAATCTACAATATATGTTATTCTGTAATTACGAAGTATTTTATCGTATAATGTATGTAATTATAATTATAGCTCTATTGACATAGAGATAATTACTTTTTAAATTATAACTTTCAACTTATTTAATTAAATTGTAAACATTATTTACTAACATTACATCCTTATTTTTCATAGTTTTCAAGTTTAAATCAAAAGCATTTTTGTTAGATACGAATATTTTGTGCATGTAAATGTGAAGCTATATTGAACGTCCATAGATTAAAGTGAGAAAACAACAAGATTACATAGAAATATTTCAGTATCGATCTGTTTTGAGTTTATTGTATTGGCTTGTAAATTTAAACCCCATAAAATCCAAGAATGCGTAAATTTTTATACCTCAAAGAAAAAAAAAGAAAGGAAACATCAATTCTTTGCATTTTCTTTTCACAAATTTCAAACAGAGATATTTTAGCAAGAGAAATATCATGAGATCATACTCGATTGAAGTCAATTGTTACTAGATGTAAAAATACATGTCTGAAATAACAATTCTCACTGATATTTATTCATGTATACATCAAGTACAATATATTATATTCAGTACAAATCAACCAAGCAACGTAAAACAGTAACGGCTCCAGTACTTTTTATTATTGTTTAACTATAAAATCAAAATATACACATTTACCTCGGGTTGCATAAAGCTAAATAATTCACGATTAGTTGTTTTCAAAGCATTATTACGTCAATTCTAAAAAATAATCACGATTATGATACATATTATAAGGTAAAAAATTGTCATATTTAGTGAATTGTTCATTTACAGATTGAGAATAAGTTTAGAATAAACATTAAGGGGAGGTTCTCATCAAGCACGACCAAAAAATCGATTTTTTTTTGCTTAAAAAGTTGGCAAATGTCTTGTAGAATACGCTCGTGAAACCCGTTTTGCCGAATTCAATTTTTTTTTAAAGTTATAGTCAAAAAACCGAAGTCGTCTTTTTTACGCGAAAATGGAATTTTTGCGGTAGCGCATTTTTCGGTATTAATTTTTAATTTCCCACAATTTTGTGACCATGGCATGGTATTTATATGTATTTCTAGCTACCTCGAATGCCGCTAGATGTCTATACATATATATAATCGAATATTAATAAAATTTTTAGGTGTATTTCTCGAAACCATGTTTTCTGAGACGGGCGGAAAGATATCTCAAAAACTACTATAGATATCGATATGATTTTTTTTTTATTTTAAAGAAAATTAAATTTGCTGGATCTTGAACTATAATCATAATTTTACAATCATTATTTTTATTGTTACAGCACTTTTTAGAGCCAAAAAAGGTGCGAAAAAATATTTTTTTTGCAAGTCCGCCATTTTGTTAATTTTTAACTTTTCTTAGTGATTTTAGTTCAGGATCCAGCAAATGTCTTCTATTTTATAAAAAACTTTGAATTTTGATTTCAGACAAAAATTGGATGCGTTACCTTTCCGCCCGTGGAGGTGTCTTTTTTTTCGATGACATATTTTGAATGCATATAACTATTCGGTATTTTTGTTCATAAAAATTTGTAAAAGTAGTTAATAACATACTTAATAAGTACCAAAAAACTTGACTACTTTATTTACTTCCTTCCATAAGAAAAAAAATCGCGAAAATCACGTAATTTTGGGTCGCTAGTTGAGAACCTCCCCTTAATCATGGATTGAAAACAACTGATTAACTAATCATTAATTATTTTGCTTTGTGCAACCCGAGATTAACCCTTAGCTGCTCCACTTCTCCAGAAAAACATACTTGCCACACTGGGGTCACCTCGTACCCCAGACACTAAAATGCTACTCGTAAGCTATTGAGTATTTTAATTCAATAAAATTCCTCTATCATCTTCGAACGAAACGGAATGCACTCCAATCGGTTATTTAAAAGAATATATAATATTTAATATATTTAAACAATTTAAAACCTTGTAAAATTTAAACAACCTACATTAAAGTTAAAAAAATGTGGGGCGCCTGGTACCCCATAGTGGCAGCTAAGGGTATAATATCCAGTTACTGAAAAACCATACTACGTCCAATATTTTAAATAAAAATTAGTAAAATATATGAGTTATCCATAAATAACATATTAAAATTTTTTACTTTTATCTCTAATGATCGAATAACTTGATTTAAAATAAATATAAATTTTATACACAAATTTGAGGGGGGGGATTGCTAAAATAATCTAATGTAAGTATATTTTTCTAAATGTCTCCTTGTATAGGAAGGATCTCAATCAATAAAATGTTTTGTTCGTTTTATATTTAATTAAGTTATTACTAATAAAGAGTTTTAATATTCAGTAGATACATAAGAAGTACTTGTAGATATATAAATATGTAAATTAAACTGTAAATGCACCTCTGTATTCTGTACAAATCCAAGCTGCTCGGATATTTCTAAAACATAAACATTATAAATACGTATCTCGAAGAATAAAACGATGATGCTGTACGTTGAATTTTAATTTACAATAATTTTAAATAAATATTAAATTCCTCGGAATACTTTACATTCAAAATGACATTTGCTCTTCATAATCAAAAATTCAAACATTTACATTTCTTTTATACATGTTTTTTTTTATATAAAATGTTATACATAAAATAACATGTTATTTTAAATTGTATTTTTAATGAATTTTAGTACATGAATTTTAGATTTTTTGAATTGATATTTACTCAATGTTTGTATATAGTACATGTATTTACTTTTGAATTAATAAAAAAGTTGAATTGTGTTGCAATGTACATTGCTAAATAAATATACTAAAAAACTAAAACAATACATACAATAGTTATTGTATGTATAAAAAATTAATTATTAATAGAACATAAATTATAGACAATTATGCTACCTACAATTTTTCAACTTGGCCATTTTTCTCTAATTTGCATTGTTTCAATGTAATTCGAAAAATTCAAAAATCGATGTAGGTAAACATCCGTTTCCGGTAGAAAGGTCGTTTTCAAAAATAGGAGGTTTTCTTCCCAGACAAAAATTAATCTTAAGTATAAAATTTCACCCTTCTACGATTTGTTGTATTTTAGTTACAGACAGACAGACACACAGACATCATGGCGAAAATAGAAAATGAATTCAGAGAAAGTCAAAATGGATAATGTCATCAAAATTTTCGAAAAAAAATCGGCTTTGCAGTACTTAGGTACTTATACTATATGTATATTTCATATAGGAAATTTCGCGCTATATAGGAAGATAGTCGGTATACCAAGCGGTAGTCACGTCGTTAAATCAAGCGGTCGTTATATCAAAGGTGGTTAAATTAAGCGGTGAATGTACTAATTAATAAATTGTTTTGTTTTGACCCCGTCTATAGTACTCAATTTTTTTATTATTAACCCCATTAATGGGATGTCTTTAGATAGATCTCCCAAAATGCAACATAAATATTTTACTACTTTTTGATTTAAACCCTTCAATCACGAGATATTTGCTTTCAAAGTCGTTATCATGATACGTCAACATCAAGTAGCTTTTGATACGTATTACACAGAAAAAAAACTGTATTGGACCAAGAAAATCTTATTTTGTATATATAACGAAAACAATATTTTCTTAAGCTAGTTGGTCCATCATAATGTGATCACATTAGGCCATGAGTACATATTTTTAATTTAGAGAAATGATCATGGCAACGCTGTACATTATCTACTATTAACTACTTGTCAAATGATTATATTTTATCATCTAAGCTACCACAGAATATATTAATAATTAATTAAATCGATTATAATTCCCTTCAATCCACTTATCATATTTTGTAAAAAAATATTTCATTATTTCGTGTATTTTTTACTATAATCAAATAAATACGTTGTTGCCACATTGTCAACAATACTGTAATTTATGTGATGGTTTGGTAGTTAAATCTGGTTAAATCTTAATAACGAGATGGTCAATAATTCCAATTTTTTGTATACTGTTTTCTTTCATATAAATATACAACATGTCAGTTTTTTATGAAAATCTGACGCTACGTTTAAATTTTATCTAATAAAACGTTACGTTAGTGTACGGTTAGTCCATATAAGCTGTGTTAAAAATATAAACTTTGAGATCGTTTTTCATGACTTTGAGATGGTCAATTTTAATAAAAATGGGCTATTTTTCAGATATTAATCTAGGGAATATTCATGTGCAATTTAAACAAAATCTGACGAAAACATGTTTACGGACCAACTACCTTAATATAAGAAAAGTACTCAATCCAACAACATTATTTCTTCGTCCAAGAATACTATAGTTGGTTTAATAATATACATATTTCTTATCTTAAGAAAATATTGTTTTCGTTATATACAAAACAAGGTTTACTTAGCTCAAGTAAACCTTTCTACCTGTGTAACATGTAGAAAATGTTAGTGAGAATAACTACGGAACCCAAATAAAATGTAATATTATTACTTCTAACAATACATGTGTAATGTTTTTTGTCAGCCAATTGCTATTATGTCACATCAGATATTTTCAATAGAATAATTCATCACACTAGACTACAGCACAAAAGCCATTTGATGATAATATTGTCTCAAAGTAAACGGTGCGGTTATTGAGAATAATAATTGATAAGTTATTTTCTACAAGCATGTAATACGACAACACAAAGGGAATTCATAATTGGGTTGATTCTCTCCTCTTCTCTCTATGACTGTATCTGAATATGTATGCGTACGTGTACATGTATGCCTGACTGTATACATACATAGGTACACTACAATCCAAAAGTATCAAACATTTTCATAAATGAGCTACGTATCCGATTTTGATGTAACTTTCACTAGGAAGCTTATGTTAGTATATGTCATTGTATTCTATAATGCCCAATTAAGGTAAAGTAATTATTTAACCCTTTAACTACGGTTATATTTCTAAAAAGCTAGTCTGTGGAACGCAAAAAAAATTGAACTCAATAAAAAATATTTGTATACATATCTTATAATAACAAATAACATCGTCAATAGGCGACACCCCGACACCCGTTCCCAGTTTAAACTATTAGATCGCTTATTAACGATACCCGTACCTCACGAAAGTTTCGTTGCGTCGTCTATTGACGACACCCGTAGTTAAAGTGTTAATTAATGAAGATACTCACTGTGACGGGTCAAAAAATTGTCGATGTTTGGGATTTTTTTCACAGATATAACTAATTATTTTTGAATCAGGTAAATGACGTTTTATGTCGTATATATTCAACTTATTTAATATCAATTTTTATTGAAAAATATTAAATATTTACAAAGTTATGAGTCTTGACGACCAAAAAAAATTTTTTCTCTATGGTCCACTGAAAATTTCGAGAAGCGTTATATGAAAAAAATAAATAAAAATTTTATCAATATCTATATGAATGTAGCCAGTGGCGTAACTATAGAAATGGGGGCCCCAGACAATTTTTCAGAATGAGGCCCTTGACAGGATTTTTTTTTACATTATTCCCCCCACCCCACAATAATAATTATTGCTTAGAATTGTGAAGGGATGAAAATATTTGAGGTATGGATAAGGAAACGTTCAAGAAAAATTGATTTATGTATAAAAAAATTCAATACTAAAATGAAACGCCAAATTTTCAAGTTTTTGAGATTTTGTTATTTTAATTTTAGAATTTTAAAATAAAATACTGGAAAATCAGCTTTTTCACCAAAAACTTTATTGATCGTTTCGATTCTAAAAAAACACAGCAATTAAAAAAATATTTCACCACTTTTGGGGGCCCCCTAGATGCTCGGGGCCCCGGACAATCTAACCGGCCAGACCGGCGGTAGTTACGCCACTGAATGTAGCTATCGTTGCACTTAGCCGTTTAATTTAATTTTATTTTTTCACAAAATTAAAAAATTATTAGAGCGTTTTAAAAATAATAATTATCAAAATTTCAAAAATCGGTTACGTGCAACAATAGCTACTACAATTACGAAAATTATTTTTAAAAAAATTGAAATCGGTTCATTAGTCTTTGAGGAATCGTGTCGACCAGGTCGAAAAATGTCATTTCGAGATAAACGTGTTTAATGTTTTTGTTATGTCATAACCGGCCGTGCTACATCGTCTCACTAAATTAACTGTAACTCCGTCAATTTTCGGAATTTAAACTCGATTTTTTGTATACATATTTATGAATATGTAAACTTTAAAAAAATCTAAGAAAAAAAATATTTTTTTTCTGTCACAGTGGCCTTCCCTATTAAGTTATATTTTCACGTTGCATTAAAGAAAATTGTGAACGATAGTGTACTTTGTCGCAACGTATGAATACAAACACGCGTCTGCAAATCTTTTATCTCAAATGTTAGAGACAATAACACTATCAGTTTTCGTCTTTTGTTAACGTCAGTAGCGCACGATAACATTCCTTTGCGTGATTACATGAATGAAAATCTAGAACAAAAAATCTTAAGATATTTAATTTAAGAGGCATAATATAGGATACAGTTACGTTATTAGAATTTTTTTTATTTACATCAACCGAGTATGTACTTCTATTTAAATTCGGACGTGACGAGACCGAGACGATATCATTTAAGGTTGAACGAGACAAGGCATACCATGAAAAAAGACCGGGCTTAGGAATGTAATTACAAATCACTATGCATATGAAACTTCATTATTGAAATGTTATATAGTTTGTTAAAACATAGAATATATCTATGTGCCGCTCTCTTTATACTAAATGCTATAGTCGACTGCTTAAGTTGTAGTGTAAGATGTGCGGCGTTCTATTAAGTAATGAGCTGGACGAGACCACTGAATCTAGGCAGTGACGGATAGTGCAATATTTATTTTTAATGGTAATCTAACATTCATATATTCTATAAATGTATTTTATTTGTATTTGACTACGCCAATGGACTAACGTCATTTCGGATTTCTTACCCTTACCGCTCCGGTCATTTTTCATGATACGTACAATACGATACCTGCTTTATAGGCTTCTATTTTCACAAGAACTGACATCCCGGGAAAAAATTGTATATCTGCAGAGATCTACTCAGATCTCGACAGATCTGCATTTTGAGACAAAATTGTATTTTTCACTGTTTTTTGATCTGTGGAGACTTGCAAAGATCTATGACCTATAAAAATCTAAAAGAGATTAAAACGTAGAAAATTCATGAATTTTCAACGTTACAATGATCTCCAGAGTTCTTTGTAGATTGTTTTAGATATTTGTAGATCTTTGCAAGTCACCACAGATCAAAAACCAGTGAAAAATATGATATTGTCTATAAATGCAGAGCTATATCGAGATCCAAATAGATTTTTGCAGATCTACAATTTTTTCCCGGGTTATTAGTTACAAAATTCGCGACTAATACACGGAGAGAATATTCTTTTAAAAATTAACAGAAAATGCTGTGAACCTGAGGACAGAATCAACTTCTGAAAAAAATTAACAGAAAAGTCGGTAGAATTTAAAATAAAGTAAATGAAAAGTTACAATGACATACTGGTAAATTTTAACATAGTATCTATTAAAATTTATTTACTCTGAAAAATTAACATACGCTATTCTTTAATTTAATTTCTTACTTTTCATATCTGGCCTATCGCCGTCATAGAAACTACTAGACAGTATATTCAATTGTAGTAGACGTTCTTTTAAATTTTACCATGTCGAGTGTTAAAAATTTCTAGGATTAATTTCGTCCTCCCGTTAACATGTTTTTTTATGTTAAAAATTAACATTAAATTTTTTCAGTGTACGCGACATCATGTACAAAACCCGAGACAGAGTATAAAAGACTTGTAAAGCCTTAAATTTTTTAACAAAATTATCACAAAACCCAAATCGCTTCTAATATCATTATTTCGATCATACAAAAACCTTAACGTACAAGAAAAGTATTTCAGAATATAACATATCCCACTAATATCGTTTTTACGTAACACAAATCCAATTTATATATAAATAGCTCATTAAATCATCCATCTACGTTGTTCACTTGAGGACTTAGCGGTCCTTTTATTGTAGTTTATCCAAAAGGATAACTTTGTCGAGCTGGCGAACAACCACTAACTTTTTGTCTCCATGTTGTTACACATGAAGCCCACATCTAAACTGAACAACGTCGTCTCAATTTTTGTTATTCATTTATTAAATAATGCATTTAGCTCGTTGTATTTTTCCTACAATTTACTAGTCTTGATAGAACATTGTATTAAATATTATAAAAACTAGTTTTGATGCATTAAAAAGAATTCTTTAGATATCATATAATCTATTATTCTTCTTCTTCTATGATTATCTATGGTATATAAAATATAACGTAACTAAACTTAAGGGGTATGTATTTTTTATTTATTTTATAAAAAATCGGTTTGTTGAAATCAAATCAAACTTTGAACACATATTTAGTACATTAATAAGTACCTTCTTAAAAGAAAATTTAATGGTATATTTTTGCATAATGGTCCTTTGAAAATGGCACCTCTTAAATCTGACTTCAGTGGCGTTAACAGAAATTCGCTCAAATGAATCATCTGAGGATAAAAACGAAAAAGATCCTTAAAATATATGTTATTAGCTATAGCCGGACATAGGGGATTTTCAAAATATCGTTTAGAAAAAAAATGGCGACCATTTGAAAAAAAAATCAAAATTTTCGCGAATTTTTCAATAAAAAATTTTTTATATAAAAAAAAACGACTACGTCCTGCTGAAAAGGCACGTTTCCTCTACAAAATCCATTTTGAGTCAAATAGATCGGACGAAAACTGTCTTAGTTATGCGCTCTCAACCAGGTCAAAAAAAGTGATTTTGAGAAAACGGCGTTTAAAGTTTTGGAAGAGATAAATCGAATACATAACATGAGAGCATCTGGCGCTCTTTTCGAATACTAATCGAATTTTCACTTGAAACTTGAGATACATATTCTTTGGGGTGTAAACTAATAATTTATAAACAAATAAAAACATTGATTTTTTGAAAATTTTACACTGTTTATAGTTTATACCCCTTAAAAATAAAAGTATAACAGTTTTTTATAGGTTAGGTTAAATTATACAAAAAAAACACACTTAACAACTGTAAATTAGGGACAGTTAAACAGAAATTGAAGAAATATTCTAATGGGCCCAAATAGGGCCGGATACAGACTAGGGTAAAAAATAAAGGACCGGTTAACTTTAAGTTTATATTAATTTTGTATAAGGTTCTTTTTTGGTAAACATCTGGTCACTTTTACGTTCCATATTAATAAATTTCACAGTCGTAAATTCTGTTTAAAAAATTCGCTCGTTAAAAAATAATGAAAACATCTCCTAAATTTTGACCATATACATATACAAAGAAACATATATGTACAAGTTAGAAACATAAACACAAAAATATCCGCATAAATACAATATGTATATAATGAAAGGATTTCCGAAAATATTAGCATATAAAACAAAATTTAAATTACGAAAATAATTTAAATACACAAACGAAAGATAACGCCTGCGCTATCAAAACATTAAAACGGATAAATTTAATCTAGAGAGAGGAGTGGTTATTTTTTATATTATTTTCACAATAATTTAATGTACACGCAGAATAAACCACATTGAAAGGTAAACAAAATACATATAGCGCCCATGTTTACTGTACGACGCAAAACATAAAATACTTTGTTTCTTTTCACATCGACGAGGGTAGAAGCCTTACAAAAATAATGCATGGGTATGTGTACACACATACATACACACATAAATAAATATCGAATGTCATTTATACAAAAATATGATTTATCTCATTCCATATAAATTTTTATCAATGAAATTCTATGGGTTGGATAAAATAATACAACGTCTTTTATTATATTTGAATTTGTGGTAAAAACAATGAATTAAAACATAAATCAACCAGAGGCGTTTACTCCATAAGGGGGGAAGGGGGTCTAAATTAAAAAAAAACATATTTTTTTCCTGTACATACTGACTATTCCGAGTTTAAGGGTTCCGGGGAGGGTTGAAGACGAAGATTTAAAAAAAAAAAAAACGAAAAATTAAAAAACTAACAAAAGTTTTCAAATATACATTTACTTATCCTGCTATGATCGGCTCATTAGCACATTCTTTTCCTATCTCGTGTATCTGTGATTCCCCAGTCACACAGGCATGAAGAAAGAAGATGATAGAAGAAGAAGAAATATAATCTTCCTCGAAGAATATTGATCTTAAATAAATTCTATGTAATGTCGTTTTTGAGTAAAGCAAGAAAGGTACACGAAAAAAAAGAAACCAGAAGAATTACAGTTTTTTCCTGTATATCCCAGATAGTAAGCGACAACCTATCTTAATAAAATACAGTCGGAAATTGTAATAATGTTTGCAGATACTCAAAATAAATTAATGGATAAACTGCAAACATTACAACATAAAATTATATTATAACAGTTTCAGAGAGTAAAAATATTTAATAATAATAGGTTGTCACTTACTGTACCCGGGATGTACAGAGAAAAATTATAATTTTTTTCCATGTACCAAATCTGTGTAATAAATTTTTTAATTACATAAAAAGTCATTGAATTCTAAAATTTCGCATGCCATTTCCACGCATCGGCGAAGCCCCATTTATGATATCCACCAAAGTGGCCAGTATTTCTCTGGAACAAATTTCCCTGACTTTTACCGTTTTTCCCTGTTTTTTTTTTTAATTTAGATAAAAAACCTAAAAAAAGGTCACATAATCACAGATAACTGTTCTATTTGCGAGAATTTGTGTGGTTTTTGCATTTTTATAAAAAATTCCCTGACTTTTCCCTGACATTTCCCTGTATAGCAAAATTCCCTAACTTTTCCCGGTTTTACAAAAACTGACCACCCGGAATAATAGGTTGTCACTTACTATCCGAGGTACAGGGAAAAACAATAATTCTTTAGGTTTCTTTTTTTCTGCGTACCAAATCCATTAAATAATTTTTTTAATTACATAAAAAATCTTTGAATTTTAAAATTCCGCGTGCCATTTTCACGCATCTGCGACGCCCCATTTTGATATCCACTGATTTAGAAAATAAAAAATAAAAACCCATATTCTTGTTATATAAACAATATATAAATGTTTCAACTTCTACGTTCCGCGCAAGAGAACAAAACAATTACACAGGTATCAGAAAAATAAACACAATTACACACTCTGTAAGAAATCAAAACAATCACCACCTGTAAAATCAGTCACACACAAAAAAAAAACTATAATTACGGAAACCGGATATGTTAATGACCGATAATACATGCGCGCTTCCACCTTGAGTTCATTTACCATATTACGAACTATATAACTTCCTTTCTATCCGTAGTGATCTTTGTTTTACTCGACTTCAGAACCGGGTTAGATAGAATATTAACCCATTACTTCCCAGTGTCCTATTTATAGGGCATCATATTTTCTAATCTAATTTTTTTCTCTGATATAATAACGTTGTTAATTAAACTTACATTACTAATATGTTTTTAAAAATGAACTTTAGAATTCATTCAATAACAAATTATAACACTTTTAAAGTAACCGAGTAATTATTCCAGCTAGCCGACATTTATAGTTACATTTTTTTCACTTAGTAAAACGTTTTTAAATTGCCAAAACTATGTATAATATTACTTTAGATATTAGAGTGTAAATAAAGCATGGAAATATCAATAATTTCAAAAATAAATCCAGGTACAGATTTATTGTTGTTGAAAAATGTGCTGCCCTATAAATATGTGAAAGAGGGCAAAAATATATAATAGAATGTTTTTTTTTAATTTGGCAATTTTTTTTTCCAATGACCCTTAGTCAATCTTCTACCTAGATGCAATTGAATTATATACTTTTTTTGCCCCATCCCCCCGATAACGCCTCTGTAAAAGGGTCTCGTAAATCATAAATTCTACCCTGCTTGGGTTGATTAATTTTATCGATCAGAGGTCAATCAGATTTTAATCAAACTAATTATAAGTATAAGGATTATACATTGCAAAAAATATAGAATATTCAAGAAAATTGCTATTTTAAGCACCGTTATATTATTAATTTATTATTATTTGAAAGTGGAAATTCTGAAAAAAATTAAGAAAATTGACCTGTGTGAAGTTAGCCCCCCTTTTGTTGAATTTTAAAATTTTGAAAGTTGAGCTGAATTGTGCTGTACTGTTCTACATTGTTCCAAAATATTTCCCCCCTTAATTAAAAACAACATTAGAAAAACCCGAAAAACGATTTTTTCAGTATAGCCCCCTTATTTAAAAGTTGTGCTAAATTGTGCTAGTTGTTCCTTACATTGTTCCAAAATAACATAGAGCACTTTCGACAAGATATCTCATCTATCGTGTGTTAAAAACTCTATTTTAAATATCCAATTACTCAAAAACCATACGTCCAATATTTTAAATAAAAACTAGTAAAATATATGAACTATCCATAAATAACATATTAAAATTTTAGACTTTTATCTACACATTGCTCTAATGATCGAATAACTTCCTATAATTACCTAGTAAAATAAATCATATAAATGATATTTAATTTAAGAATATAGTAAAAAATACGTATACGTAAATACGTAGTTACTCAATTGATAGTACAGGGTGACCAGTATTTCTCTTAAACAAATTTCCCTAACTTTTCCCGGTTTTCCAGGATATTTTTTTACCGTTTTTAAAATTTAAATAAAAAACCTAAAAAAAGGTCACTCTTTAAATATTTGCCAGAATTTGTGTGATTTTGCATTTTTATAAAAAATTCCCTGACATTTTCCCGGTTTTCCAGAAACTGGCCCTGTAGTACATATAAAAACTGAAATTTTTAATCAACAACTGCAATTTTTATTAAAATATCGACTAAATTTCTCTCCACTTGTATTTCATATAGATAAGAAAAAAATAGCTTCCCATTACAAATTAAGTTTCATTAAGTCAATAAAAAAGTCAAACAGTATTAAATAATTGTTATTTATTAGTAAAACTTGATGATAAATTAAATTATCAAAAAACAATGGTGTACTTTCTTCGTATAAATCCATTAACTTACAAAATACATAACTCAATGAGCAACTAACGCTTTAGAATCCCAAAAAACATTAGAGAATCTTTTATTAACTAAAACTCTCAAACCCGATATATAAATATATATAAAACTTCTTTTCTCTCTCGAAAACAACACAAATTTTCAGGAAATACAATTCATTACATTTACAAAGTTACTTCCTCCTTTCCTGTAATTCCTCCTACCTATAACATTGAGTTACAGAGCGAACGGGAGTAAAGAAAATTAATTGGTAACCTCTGATCTGTTCACTCGAACAAAATTGTAAAGGAAACAGGTAAGTCTAACACGTTGGAATAATATGTACATGAACACACGAGCTATATACAGGGTGATTGGTTCGGCGATACGAATATTTTGAAGGAAGGTAGAATGATTCATTTAGAAGTGATTTGAGCAAATATACCTATATATAAAGTGCTACAGTTTTTTTATATCGGCCTTTTTATTAAATTTTTAAGAAAACCCAGATTTATACATGTTAACGGAAAAAGATCAAATGTTAGAGTGCCCATCTTTTTCAAACACGATTTTTATATTACTTAAATGCCTATGCTATACTATCAGATCAAAATAAAATTGATTATAAACATAAACAAAAAAATGGCTGCAGGTTAACATTTGAAAACTTATAAAACTGGAATAAAATTAATTCTAAAAAAAAATATTTTATAAAATCTAGCACACTTACAGATGTTCAAACCCTTTCGAAAAACCTGCCGTATTACCTACATGAACGGGCTACTTTTGTGAAAAAACAAACATTTATCCGAAAATAAGCAAGATTTCTACATTTTTCCAGTGTGTTGATCCTAGTAAGCTAATACTAATAAGTCGTAAAAGATAGAATGCAATACTTTTTAAACATTTTTTTTCTACTTCTTGGACAGTGTAACACCAACTCCTGTGCAAATACTTGAAAATGTTGACCCTTCAGACTAATGACGACTTTTTTGTCGGTTTTTGGTAAATTAAGATATTGAAGACGGTAATACGAAGAAGTGGAAGATCATTCATCGTTAAATGTTTAATCAATGGTAGTTCTTTAGGAATTCTAGGAAATTCTTACAATTTAATGTGTTCGGAAGATAATGCGGACCCATCAGTCTATAGTGTATTATGATGGAATAACGTTTTGTTTTTCAAATGCGGATTGTGTCTTCTAACATTTCAGTAGTAGATGTTATTAAAAGTTTTCGTACATTCTCTGGAGAAAGTTGATTCATCGGTCTATAAAATACTTTCGAGGAAATTGCCGTCTTCAATATTTTAATTTACCAAAAACCGACAAAAAATCGCCATTAGTTTGACAGGATCATCATTTTCAATCATTTGCACGTAAGTTGGTGTTACACTGCCCAAGGAGTAGAAAAAAAATGTTAATAAATGAACAAAGTATATTTTTGTGTGTTTTGTGTCATACAATCTTTCACAAGTACCCAACTCAGGAAAAAAATAAAGAACAAAAAAATACTTGATAAAAATGGGTGGGCCTACTGGCTTCATACACCCCTGGTCTAAATTACTATTGTTTGATAGTGGAAATCGATAACACGTATTAATACTAAACCGGTTATCAAATTTCATAACTGTATCACTGAGGGTCATCTAGTTATTAAATAAACACTAATTTTAAGATAAATTTTTGAAAGGCTGTAGCTCCCTCACGAAGAATTTTTGGATAATGTTCACACAAGGTTTTTTGCTTAAAATAACATCCTCGATCTGCTGTTAATTTTTTTTACACTAGTTGTAAATCACCCTGTATATGTACTCGTATAGGAGTTAATGTGGTTTCCCTAACTTGACGAAAATTGAATCAAAATGTATTCGATGTCGATAAGAACCTCCTTTCATTACGGGTATGGGGGAACTATAACATTGTCTTCCATGTATTGTTAATTTATTTCAAAATGTCTTATCGATATTAGATATTATTGTTTGTTCATTTACAAAAGAATTTAATATCAGTTAAATTAATGAATACTTAATTAAACAATTATTTAACATTTCACAAAATTGGATTTTAATAAACAATATATTATTTGACATTTTAATTAGCAGTGATATGTTAATGTTAAAATATGTTGTACAAGCTGATGTAGAGGGTCGATTTTAAAAGATTATTATCAATGATTAATACAATTTAACTATATTTAATTAATCATACAGGCAGTTAAAAAATTCACAAATCTAGGTCATAAAATTATTGTTTTATTTATAAAGAAAACTTTTGCAAAGAAAGTCAACGTTTCTAACATTTTTAAATTAGAATTTGAAGTAAAATATACCTTTCTTTAGCTGTTTTTAAACAAAATGATCAATTATCATCAAATCACGCTGTAAGATAGTTAAATATAGGTATATGGATTAATATTCAATTAAGGCAGGATTCAAATATTAACAAAAAGTTTTAATTCAGTACATTTATGGTTATAAGTCTAGCACACTGTAAAAAAAGATTTGGTATCGAAAAATTTTGTTTTTAATTTATATTCAGAACACATGTACCTACATTTAATGTAAAAATTTTACTTTGTTAATTATTAAAAGTAAAAAAGTTTAATTTAATTTGAAAATTGAAATAGACAGAACGGTATATAATAGTAACATGTACTAATTTGTACAATGTAATGACAGAGCTAGTTTTTCATTATTTTGAATAAATTACACGTGAATTTATTTGTTTTATAATTTTTATAGTATTTAAAAGAGTTGAAGTTTCGAATAATTAGTTTTTAAAATGTCTCTATATAGACAATTGTGTAGAATTTCAATAAACAGAGCAATTTCGGTAAGTTTTCTCATTTATCGTGTATTAAAAACTCCAATTACTCAAAAACCATACGTCCAAAATTTCAAATAAAAATTAGTATAATATATGAGTTATTCATAAATAACATTAAAATTTTAGACTTTTATCTATATTGCTCTAATGATCGAATAACCTTAAGTTAAAAATGATCAACTGGGGTATCGCTCAAAATTAGTGCCTTAGATATATTTCAAAATTTCTTTATTTATCCTTAATATATATAAAGCTCAACGTCTCTCTGTCTGTCCGTTAGTGCGCTTATCACTCGAGAACCACTTATCCGATTTACGTGATTTTTTTTTTAATTCATAGGTACATTCTCTGGCCAGGTTATAGGCTATATTTTGTTACGTTAGGTAACATAACAACTAAGCAGTGACGATAATAGTAAATCAAGTCGGAAAAAATTGTGCCGACGGTGCGCTGTTTTGCAATACGCTGCCTAAACCGTTGAATATAGAACAAAATAATGTATTAAAGAATTGTGTAGAATCAAAAGTGCTACAATAAAGTCCGCGACACCATATGTCTAACTTTTATATTTAAGCCACAATGACTGCTTTTATGTTACAAAGAAAACATAAAATATTTGGGTTCGGTTTACATGGAGTTTTGACCTGCAAAACTTTAATCCTTATTGAAATAAATGATTTCATCGTCATAAGTACTTAATGTAGATATAATTTGCCCTTTACAGCATCCGTCAGTTTTGTTTCAATAATTAAATTTAAATTTAAGTGTTGTTTTTATTATTACAATAATAACTAATCGTGTTTGTACTTAATTTGTACTTAATGCGAGCGAAGCCGCGTGGGTACATCTAGTTATTACATAAGACTAAATGAAAAAATAATTTTTATACAAAAAAATCAGTCAATTTTTGTTTTGTATACGAGACGATACCGGCTTAATATTTTTTCTAGACGTGATAGTCATTAAAAAGAACCCCTCCCATATTTAATTATTAAATTTAACGATAAAAATCAGAATTTTTAATAATATCACTCAATTGCAATTGTATAAAAATACCCACTGAAAAAAAATACTAACTCTGTGTCAAACCGCACAATAGAACTCACGTTCACGCTCGACATACTATTTCAAACATTGCATGTGCAATATTTCATATAACCCCCCTCTCCCCTAAACCCCAACATCCAGCTTAGTTCCGAACTATCTATTTTCCATTTTCCGTATAAAGCAAGTATACGTACATACATTCAGTTTTCGTACAGATGATATTTCTTACAATGGACACGTTATATAATATGTATGTATGCAACCTGCAATAATGTCGGGTATGAGGGGGACCTCTCAACCGTCCAGGTAACAATGTTACCTGTGCATTGGGAACGATAAATTGCCAGGAACAACCTACAAGGGAAATGTTAGGACCTCTTGCATTCGAGTATACTGAGGTTTTTGTTATTTGCAGTTAAATAGAATTATAGACGCAGGTTTGTACTCTAGGCGAAGATGCTTTATGTATTTTTAACTCGAAATGTTTCTAGTGTGAAATAATCTCAACTAAAGTATACATGCACCATGCTTGATATAAGTACATATCTGGGTCAATGGAGTTAATCGAACTCTGGGATGAGAGTTTAATATTAACTCTTTCATTTGTAGCAAGAGTTTACTTTATATTAATAAGAGAGTATAAATTAAAAAAAAAAACGGGCAAGTGCGTGTTGGGCACGCACATGATAGGGTTCCGTAGTCATTCTCACTACGATTTATAAAAAGTATTTTTCAAAATTTTCGTGACTGAAGGGTTAAAATCAAAAAGTCATTTGACTTTTATTATTGCATTTTAGGAGACCTATCAAATGACACCCCAAAATATTTTTGACAATGTTCGTTATAATTTTCAGTGAAAGTACTAATTAACATCTACGTTCTGGAATTTTTTCAGATTTTTTTAATTGATAGTTTAGAAAATAGAGGGGGGGGACGCTTTTTTAACGACTTTGGAGAGAAAATACATCGTGATCGAAGGGTTAAAATTAAAAATTTCTGTTACATTTTTTGTTGCATTTTATGAGACCTTTCTAACGACACCCTACTCAATGGTGTAGGTGAAATTTTTTTTTTTAAAACACTTTTCATTTTATGAAAGGGGGGTCTAAAAAAAATTTATTTCAAAAATCTTATCATTTCTGTTTTTGGGTCATTAATCTACGACCGTATGCCAAATTTCATCTAATTATCTCAAAATTTTTGAAGACGGACGGACATGGAGAAACTATAAGGGTTCCTAGTTTTCTACGGAACCCTAAAAAGGGGGTGTGTACTTATTAGGGAGGGCATTAATATTATCTTTTTCTTTACAGCCACCCCCCCCCCCCCAAATTATGTATACAAAATTTTAAAGTGATTGGATATTGTTAACACGTGCTCCCGAGTGAACGAATATTAACACGTAAAATGCATTTGATTTTTTTTTATTTTTCTTTAAACAGCTGTATCTTTGTGAAAATTTAATGGATTTTGATGTTCTAAAACGCATTTTAAAGCTGGCATTTTCTAGTTTTTGTACCTTTTATTCGATTTTTTTATTGCTTCCCACTATTCCTTGAGAGATTTCAGAAAAGTGAAAGAAGCCAAAAATTTTAAATTGGCGTGTCAAACTTATACAGCAGGTTGAAAGAATTATTTTGAGCAAAAAACTTTATTTAAACATTTTTTCAAGAGAATTACTGCCCCCTAAAAAAATAATTTTTGACAAAATCTTCGGGAGGCTATAATTCTCTTACGAAAAATTTTCGGACACAACAATTTTTTGGTCAAAATAATTCCTTCAACCTACTGTTTAAGTTTGATACGCCAATTTTGAATTATCCTGAATTATTAAATTTTAAGCTTCTGTCACTTTTTCTGAAATCTCTCAAGAAGTAGGGGGAAGCGATAAAAAAATCGAAGGTACAAAAACTAGAAAGTGTCAGCTTTAAAATACGTTTTAGTACATCAAAATCAATTCAATTTGCACAAAGATACAGCTGTTTAAAGAAAAATTTTAAAAATCAAATGCATTTTACGTGTTAATATTCGATCGCTCGGGGGCACGTGTTAATAATATCCAATCACTTTAAAATGTTGTATGTATTATTTTTTTCTTACCTTTAAGAAATTCGAAAATAAGATAATTAATAGCCACCCTAGTACTTATGTGCGCCATTAGTACTGACATCTAGGGTGCAAATGCAAAACTAAAAACCTGTTGTACCGACTATCATAACAGAAATATGTATTATCTACACATATGGTGTTAAACTTATTTCCGTTGTATTACTAAAATAATATTTTAAGTATAGGTACACACAAATCTCTAAACGACGACCATCCTATAAACGCACGCTCCAAGAAACGATTGGCCAACCGCTACATGTAACGACCTTCCCCTATCCCTACCACCCGTGATATTTCTGCACGAAATTTAAATTCACTAATTAACGTTAAAGTCGGCACAGTGATGGGTGCCCCTCAAGCTGTCGTTGTTAGGAAATTTTGAATTACCGATGCCGTCGCTATTCGGAGGGACGAGTGTAACTTTTAAAAGCTAGTCGTTGTTAACATAATACACTAATTTGTTTGTGAAGTCATATCATGATGACATTTTATATGCATAATATTTTATAGAGAAAATGTCAGCATGAAGTAAAATAAACGTCAAGAAAACGTCATTGAAGAAATATCAAATTGATTGATGTGAAAAATTTAAAGAGAGAAAATCTTGAAATTTATTTTCATGATTCGTTATTTTTTTTTATTATATTTATAATTAATTATTGATTCAAATGCGTTGTAAATCAGGAAATATGATCAAAACATGTTTGTTTATAATTGATTTTAAACAAATTTTACTGACATTTACAATTCAGTAGGTATATACGAAAACATTCGAATATGTTGAAATATATTTACACCAAATAGACAAAACAAATAATGCGTTGTTTAGACCAAAAAGACAAAACAATAACACGTTGTTTTTTTTTTACAAAATAGCAAAAATCCTATACATTTTTAAATACGAACAGTTTTTAAAAACTTTAACTAAAGGCACCTGTAACTAAATGTCGTATTAAAAGAACCAAGTATAATATATTTAATTAAATGAATTTTGAATTTTCAGCACTATGTTTTTACAACGCATAAATAGTAAATTTATTTTTCATTGAGAACCTAAATATTGATTTAAATCACATTTGTAATACATCAAATTTACTTTAAAGGAGCATTTAACGCTATATAACTTTAAATTGGTTGATAATACTGGACATATTAATCTTTAATACCAACTTTAGTACTAAATAATCATTTTCTCATAAATGGGAAACGAGACCCCTCCCCCCTTGTGGTACCTCTTAAAATTGAAATTTAGGATAATCCTTCGTGTTTTGTAACGAGAGCAAAATATTTTTTTGACACACTCATGCCCGGTATTATCAACCAATTTAAAGCTCTTTTAGCGCTAAATGCTCCTTTAAAGTAAATTTGGTGTATTACAAACGTGATTTAAATCAATATTCAAGCTCTCAATGAAAAATAGACATAATATACGTTGTAAAGAAATACTGCAGATAATTTAAAATCTATTTAATTAAATGTATTATGCTTGCATCTGTTGATAATATGACAGTTAGTTAAAGGAGCATTTAGTTAAAGTTGATAATACTGGGCGTCAGTATTGCTGTTTTGTTTTTTGGTCTAAACATGGTATAACCGGTATAAGGATATCAAAGAATATTTAATTACTTATAAAAAATATATGCTAAGTAATTACACAGTGCTTCCTCGTGCTATACATTCATCAAGGGGATTGAATTATTATTTATTGAAGAATTTTAATAAACTACCAGTGATTAAGTTTTCAACTTTATGGAATTTTATTAAAAATTTATTTTTTCTTAATACATGCACTTAATAATTCTGCTATACATACATACGTCAAAAAAACGTATTTAAACGTCAAAAAAATGGACACACTTAACGATGGGTAAAAATTTTAGGAAGCAAGATTCTTCAAAGAAATATTTTACTTCCAAAATTGTATTATAAAAAAAAATTCTTTAAATATTTTGGGTAAAAATCAAGATACCACCCACCCCCTCACCATGATTTTGATGATTAATATACATATGAGACCAACTAGTTGTTAAATCAAGTTTCATTAAAATGTACCAAGGATTCATGGGACAGACAGACACAGAAAGATCAAATAGAAATGTTTAAATCGAAGAACAAATTTCTACTTTCAGTTATAATGATCACATAACTTCCCCTATCTTTCAGATATAGCGAAAAAGCTATTTTAATTGGTCTATTGATGTAATAATAAATAAAAATTATAAATGATATGAAACATCCCTATTTTCAATCAATGATAAAAGTTATTTTTTTATTTGAGTAATTTATTACCATATTTTTATTTTATAATTTGTAATACTCGAACACTGATATTTAAAATATAAACATAGTAGGTAGATACAAAGAAAAAATTCCATTTGATAACGAAATTATTTTAGTAACATGTACGTACGTTTTTTATTTAAATAATCCAAATATAAAGAATACATCATAAATAAATGAAATTCTGTAATAATTTTAAAAAATCTTTAATAACTAACGAAAACATTCTCAAGTAGCAAGTTAAAAGCACCCCCTAATCCTATAACAATAAATAGACGTAACCTTTAATCTCAAATTAACTCGAAACATTTAATTACGTTTAAATTATTTTAACCGGAAACTAGAAAAATGAAATTCAATTAAAAAACTATTAAAACTTAATATTTATTTAAAGCCTTTATATTAATTTATAGTTCAGTCTTGTACATACAATTAAACTGTTTACTTATAAAGTAATAATATATAGCTTTAACAAACAAACAAAATCAGATTATCTCTTCAACCGGAACATTAAATATTAGCAGAACAAGTAAAAAATAAAAATATTATCGGCAAAAAATTAAATCATAACTAAAGCGATAATATCTAAATAAACATTATTTTTATAACATCTTCTTGGAATTTTATATACATTTTTAAAATCCTCGTTTTTTTTATTACATGTCACAATAATTATACAAAATGTAATAATTTTTATTTTATTTAGTAATACGGGAATTAAATTAACTTTTTAGTACATATTATAAAGTAATTTGCATTCTTTGGTCATTATTATATAAAATATTGTGCAGATATGTTTTTTAAAACAGGTTTTTATATTTTTATTACATAATAACTTAAATAATTATTTCTCATAACCAGTGGCATTTCAAGAAGCAGGGGGGGGGGTAAACTGAAAATCTTTAGATTTAATATTTTATATATAAATCATAAATAACGAAGAAAACATTAATTTAAATTAGATTGCAACAAAATTCTGAAAATGATTTATTTCTTAAACTGACTTCAGTTTAATAATTTATTACTGCGTTTATTTGCCTTGAACCCATCAAAACCATTTACAAAAACAAATACACCGTTACTTTGTTAAAAACATAATAAAGTCGATTTAAAATGTAACAGAAACAAAACATATCAAAGGAAACTTGAAAATATTTACCAAGTAACATTAATAAATTCTACATAGAGGTAGATTAAAAATAAAACTAAAATTAAAATGTACTGCATATATTATTATTTCTTAATTTCAATATAATTTGATTCATAAGTAAATTGGATGTAACAGGTCTAAAAAGGGTTAAATATAATTATTTATTAGCATTAAAATATATGTTACATAATGTCAAAAATGTATAATGGCCACATTGCATAATATGTACTTCTTAGAAAATACAATTATGATAAAGTACACAATATAATGTTAGTAAACGATCTAATGACATCATAGTATTAAAGCAAACTCAATAAATTTCAAGGTAAACCGATCATACAAATCTTATTTGCATAGATTTAAAACAAGTTTCGCTGTGTAGGTGTAAACAGAATTTAAAAAAAAATCGTTAGCGTGTATACGTTATCACTGCAAAGCAATTAAAGATTACAATTCGAGATTAATCTGATAACTGAAACCGTTTTTCTACTTGCACGAATCTTATTTCATTATTTCCAAACATAAATCATTAAAATATAATTCAAAATACCTAAAATAAACAGCAAGACGTTAATCCCAATGTTTTCCATTGTTGACGATTTTGTATTTGTTTTTCTCTCTTGTTTTGTAAATATCCAAAAACAAAAACAGCACAATTTATTAACAAAAAAAACTGTCACACTAAAGTGCCATTATAAAAACATTAACTATATACACAATGATTATTATTAATAAACAACTAAATATATTTAAAATAACATGTAAACACTAAACCACAACAAATATGTTTTCATATGTTATCCAAATGAAATCCATTCTTTACCACAGATTAAATAATATGTCACTACAATAACCACTTTTAGATATACAAAAAAAACGCACTACATCCGATGAAAAATTCCTTTTAGAAAACTTTTCCCGAAGTTTTTCGTAGATTGTCTACTATTTTTGACAAGCCGACACATGCACACTCTAACGGTCTGCATAAGAATGAATCGCGTTTCACAAACCAGATGGTCGGTAGTTTAGCCAAGCCGCCGGTACAGCGCCACTGTCGCGCAGCTACGGTTGTAGTGCAGACAAGGACGCACACACCACGCGCACTACAAGTTAGACAGGGATAGTGCGATACGTATTACTTCAATATTCTTCTATACGTACCTGTATAGTTAAAAAGTTTGTTTATAGACGTATAATGTTTATTTTCTGATGTAGCATGTACGGAGTAGATACTGTTCGTCTAGTTTGCAGATTACAATGCGATAAGAATGTTTATTGTTTCTTTTTTAGTATTGTTTTAGTGTATTAGGTTTGCGAGATAAATATAGTACAATTTATGGCCTCTTAGCTTTATCAAACTATCAATACAGTAAAAAAATTTACTACATTATTATGGCTTTTTAATTAACTCATTTTAATAGATCAAAGACGTCTTTGAAATATAATTCTTCTTTAGAACAAAAATAGTGAAGCTGGTATTTCTGTTTTCAATCAATTTTTTAATGTCAGATGATGTATAATATTACACGGTTGATCTCAAATTCATAAAGAACATACAAAAATAATTATTTGGAAAAAGTTCATACTATATTCTGTTTCATTTAAGTTTCAAGTGGTTGCTGGGTGATTTGACGGTATGAAACGTGTATTGTACGGTCATAACCACTGCAAACTTAAATGAAATAGACTATAATTATTTATATTTTATATTTAATCTATGTATGACCAATATTGTTCCAGTGAAGATACTTTTTAGTCGAAACTGAAGCCGAACTTTTTTTAAAATCTCAAAAATTAAACCCAATATGATTTTTCAAAATAGTGTAAATATTACTGAGCTTGTTTCCATGGCAACATGAATTTATTAGTACCTATTTAAAATTAAAACTTTGACGCCCAGTATTATCAACTTTAACTAAATGCCCCTTTAACTAACTGTCATATTATCAACAGATCCAAGCATAATACATTTAATTAAATAGATTTTAAATTATTTGCAGTATTTCTTTACAACGTATATTATGTCTATTTTTCATTGAGAGCTTAAATATTGATTTAAATCACGTTTGTAATACACCAAATTTACTTTAAAGGAGCTTTAAATTAGTTGATAATACCGGGCATGAGGGTTGTTTTCACCCGTTCAGTGGCTATTTTGGCATGTTTATAAAATAAGTGCCCCTTAGATTGGATTGAATTACAAGTGTACCAAGTCTTATCAAAATTGGTGAGATAAAACTCACTTTTTAGACAATAATAGGTACAAAACTTCGAATATTTCCGAAACCCCTAATCCGATTAGCACAAAAAACAATAAGTCTGGAGTACTCACTGAGACAAACATTTTCCCCAAAAATAATTCAAATCGGTGCATATTTACAGTAGTTATCGTGAACGGAAGAAAATTCTACACACAGACACACACACGCACAACTTTTCTTTAAGTTTTGAAGGTAGTACAATCAGAATCTGCTCTTATTTCGGACACGATTTTCGACGGTATTATAATACTTCCATTTCTTCGAACATGGAAGTAAAAAATCACAATGTTATCAAACTTGATAAAACTGATTTCATGTTAATAAAGGGATATAGAAAAATATATCGCCCTTAAAGGCTGGTTTACACGCTACGATAAATTGTAACAATTCAATCGTTACGATACATTGTTACAATAAATCGAAAGAGTCTGTACTGTTTACATGCAACGATTTCTTGTCCAATATTCATTGTCGACCGCGGTATACTCAATCAGTTTTTGTCATGGAGGAAGTACTGTTGTGATCGTTTGTTTAGCAAAACAAGTGAAAAGGTCACGAAGACCTAGAAGAAAGTGGAACCGCCAGTGGTTGCTGAAGAAAAGGGTATTTTCTCATTTAAATTATTGAAAAAATTTCGAAATGAACCCAATCACTCGCGGAAATATTTAAGAATGTATGAAGAGACTTATGTTGAGTTGTTAACAACCTTTCCCGTGAACAGCTAATGCAAACTGAGTCAAATCGTAGCAATGAATGGTTGCTACTTGTTTACACGTTCCAACTTGTCGTTACGATTTGCAGAAATTGATGCCGGTCGGCAACAATCATCCAATCCAATTCCAATAAATCGCTACAATGCCCTGTTTACACGCTACGATAAACCGTAACGATTCGATCGTTACGATAAATTGTTACGATTTATCGTTGCGTGTAAACCAGCCTTTACACAAAAAACCAACTTGCCTTATATACGATGCATAAAAATTAATAAAACGCATTCCTCCGCAGAAATGGTACTTCTGCAGAGTAACATGTCTGTTACTAAGTAATTTATATTTAATTAAAAATCACGTTTGAACTACGACACAAACAAATGTCACAACAATGTTAAGTAATTTAATTAAATAACTTACACGCATCTCGCAATAAAGTAAAATTAACAATTGAATGCCAACTGTTAAGAAACGCTGGTATTATATTTCAGAGAACTTCTTCAATTGTTCTCGTAATGTCTTCAGTCCGTTTCCGTTTTAATGACTTAATCTTTGTTATTATGTCAATTACATAAGATCTACCTCATTAGATTATTTTATTGATTATTTGATAATTTACTTTTCTACTAAGTACATACTTATTATTTATATGTCAAGAAAAAACGTATACAAATAAAAATCGACTGACAAGGGAACCTATTCAAGTGAAAAATTCGTATCGAATTTCAACTTTGTATGTAGTTAGAGGAGGTCAAGGTAAGTAAGAAAAAAAATTATCTTAGCTGCGGTAAAACGGTTTAAGGGGGTGAAACACCCCTATGAAAATGTGCAAAATAATCATATTTTTTCAAATAATTGAAACTAATGAAAATTTAAAAAAACCTACAATACAAAATTTTCATGATTTTTTATGCTCTTTCGAATGGCGTCAAAATTAGAAAAAATTAAACCGTTAACCCCCACTACCCACCCATATTTCATAGATTTATTTTTTTCGAATTTTGACTATCGCCATGCGTAAGAGCATAAAATATAATGACAATTTTGTATTGTAGATTTTTTAAAATTTTCATTAGTTTCAGAGTTATTTGAAAAAATATGATTATTTTGCACATTTTCATAGGGGTGTTTCACCCTTTTAAACCGTTTTACCGCAGCTAAGATAATTTTTTTCATACTTACCTTGACTTCCTCTAACTATATTCAAAGTTTAAACTTGATACAAATTTTTCACATGAAAAATTTCCCTTGTGAGAAAATTAATATCGTTTTCTAGTATGTCAATAAATAAATTCTTCATAGTTTTGAATTTTCAAAATCAAGTGGGCCTATAATTACAAAACATTTTTTTTTCAAGTACCTATTAAATTGCTTTTTCTATAAATCATATATGTTAAGATAATAAGAGAAATGTTTTGGTCCGTCTGTTTGTGCATCTCATCGACGCAAAAACTATACTAATCGGATTAGCTAATCCTTTAATATTTGTCTAGTAGAGAGGCCAACGATTAATTAACAGATAGACTAATTTTACGCAAATCAAAACCGCAGACATATTTTTTTTAAATATACAAACACTTGCTTGCAGAGCAAATGAAGTAATTGAAATAAAGTATATTGTTACCTGGACTACTCCGGATAACCTACACAGAAAATAATAATTTGTCTATGTGTTAAAAATAAAAATCCGTGATCGATTTGGCTCCGATAGAGGTTGTTTGATATATTTTATTACCAAAATGGAAATATCTACGTTTATCTTATTGATAAATGTATATTATTACTAACAATGTTTTTATCACGGTGAAAATTTTGTTTCGTATTGTAAACATATATTTTAAAACAAAAAAAAATATTTATTAAATGACTTCACTAAATTTACCATATCGAAAATTCCACTTTCACTAGTTGGTTGATGTAAAAAATATTCACACTGATAAAAATTTATTAATACAACCATTATGTTTAATTTATTTGAGAGTTTCGTTAATTATTTATTAATTTGACAAATGGAAAGATTTTTAGATAAACATAAAGATATATTTTTCAAATGAATAAAACATCCTCAATAAGATTTTTTATTATTATATTGAGGAAATATTGTTATATTAACAAGATAAATTTAATAAGCATTTTTCTATCTCAAATTTTCAATAAGATCGAGTTTTTTCTGTGTAACTAGTATTTTTTAATATATGTATGTAAAAGTTTGTAAATATAGTCTTCGAGGAACCTTTTCCAATACTTTGTGATAATTTTCATTTTAATTAATTATAATTAGTGAAATTTCAATGAAAGTAAATAACTACGAAGTAACGGAAGTTGTTTTTCAATTTTTATCCAATAACAAAACGATATCTTAATTATATAGATCTACTATACGTAATAACTAATTTAAAATAATTTTATAACATTTTTTTACTACCCATTTCATTAATTTCAAAAAAATTTATTTATCTATGTCGTTCGAATTAATTGTAATATAATGGGGGTGGTAAATTAAAGGGTAGAGTAAGATGTTTCTAACAAATTATGAAATTTTCCTACATTTCCGTTGAACTAAATTTACATTGAAAAAATATACTATAAGAATTATAGATTTTCCTGCCTATCTCGGATAGTAAGCGAAAGCCTATATATAATATTTTACTCTCTGAAACTGTAATAATATAATTATAGGCTGGGCCCCTATTCTCGAGTTCGTTCGACTTTTTCTCATTCGAGATTACTAAACTAAAACTAAAAGTCACTAACAATAAGTTATTTACTCTAATCTCGATTGGGTCAATTTTATACCGTATTTTTTTTTCTAGAAATGTCAAATGAAAATTCTCGACTGCTCCTGCTCATGCGAGATTTAAAATCTCGAACGAATAACTCACTCGAAACGACATATTCTCGAGTGAGCTCGAGAATAGGAGCCCTGCAATGTAATATTTACAGGTTATCCATTAATTTATATTGAGTACACAGAAAAAAACTGTATTAGACCAAGAAAACCTTGTTTTGTATATAACGAAAACAATATTTTCTTAATATAAGAAACATACTCTTAATCCAACTACGTTATTCCTTCGTTCAAGAATACTATAGTTGGTTTAAGAGATTATTGCTTATCTTAAGAAAATATTGTTTTCGTTATATACAAAACAAGGTTTACTTGGTTTGAGAAATCCTTTTTACCAGTGTATCTCATGAAAATAAATTACAGGGCTATACGACAATTTTCCCTGATTATTTTGCTTCTTTTAAAAATCACGCGTTATTTTCGCAAATTATTTTTTTCTGTGAAGGAGCTGATAACAAATAATAAATAGAAAAATATAAACAAATAAGTTGTATACAAATAAATTTATTGTTAATTTTAGCTTTATCTTCGAATGATTAGTTTATAAACATTTTTTTAATACTAAAAACTGCCATTTTCCATTTTTTCCATTTAAGCTTTGAAATAAAGTTACCTACATTTATGATTTCTCTGAATTTTCAAAATAATTTGAAAATTTTTAACAGAATTATGTTACATTGAAAAAAATTCCTGTGTAGCTTAAAACTGATTTAAAAAAATGATTACACAAGTAAATTTTGATAATGTAATGAATGATGCCCCACAAAAAAAATAGAAAATCCGTTTGATTATGTAATGTACAAAAATGGACACAGACGCCAATATTATTCAACGAACTAAACAAGTTGGAAATGAAAATATTATTTTCCAATCAGTTGGGAAAACTTTAAAGCTCGTCGCTAACAAAATATAAATAATGAAGCTCAGTACAATTTTTCTAAGCTCTGTTTTAATCCGAACATGTCAAACTTATAAAACATGTATTTATCGAAATATATTAATTATTTTCGTTGTATTAGACTGGTTACCCCTAGAGATTTTGAAAGAATAAAATCTAGCTTATTATAACTATTAAATAAAAAATACAAATTTGTCAAATGCGAGTCGAACTTGGCGTATTAGTATCCCGTACCATATTATTTTTAAGTTTTATTTTTTATTTATTTTTTATTCATTTTAGGAACATTTAAAATCAGAAAACGTTTACCTGAATACAATCATTTTGTTAAAACAAAGCACTCTTATTGCAAAGGTTATTTAACAAGAGAAAGAGGTAAACAATCGAAATTTAAAACCCGACCTAAAATCGACCAAAAATTTCGTACAAATAATGTTAATTACAGTTAATCAAAAGGTACGTTTTTTAGTTTGCTAAAGGTTTATTGTAATTTCGAACCCTATACATACTTGATCCTGGATTACAGATTAATCCAGGTAAAGCAGAGGGTTTATTAAAGGGCACACGCATAGGATGTAGAACTATAGTATATACGACGTGTTTTTAATCAATACATAATTTTAAAATGCAAATCGTAATATCTGTCACTGTATAATAATCTAAAAGGGAATAGATTTTAAATTGAAATAGAATTGGCACTCAGCTTTTCCTGTTTTTAATTTATATATTTCTATAAAGAACGTATAAATTAATATCAATTTATTACTGTAATTTTATTCTTGAAGTAGTTTTCATATATAAATCACAATAAATCGTTCGATGTGGTATTTGAAATGTGATAAATAAATAAAAAAATTAATGAACTTTTATAATAAAACATACAAAAGAAATACAATTATTCCAAAAACCATTGATTTTAGAGCTACAAAAAGTGTTCAGAATTTACCATACAATTCAAAAATGGCAGAAAATACAGGCCATTAAAAAATCAATGATGACAGCATATATTCATCTTGAGACACATTTCAAACGTCAGTATTCCAAAATCGCTGATTTTAGAGCTATGGTATATTTTCTGAATCGTATACGAAACTTATTGTTACCAGCGTGCTCCGCAAAAGTGAACTCCGTAATGTCAGTAGCGTATCAACTGGATTTTAAAATAAATATCAATTGGTTTGGAACTATAAAATTTACTAATTATAATAAAATGTTTTATATTGCCTTTCTTCGATTAAGATTTTTGAGTTTTCTCTAATAAATAGTCCAGTCAAGTTAAAAAATTTATTACGAATTAATATTCGCCAGGATAATTTTAGTGCCGATGGGTAATGATATCCTGAATAAAATATTAAATTTGCAAGGTTGTGGGCCCCGGGAAATACACGAAAAAAATAAAATAACTTGAACTCCGTTTATGTTTAAATCATCGATGCAGCGAAAACGGTGTGAGCTAGAGCAAAAGTGAACAGAACACGTTTGATAGAGAATGAAATTTTCTGTAAAAAACAACAAAATTTATATTCCTAAAGTTAACAGTTTTTGTGTGATGATCGTCGAAAATCGCATGATTAAAATGTAATTTTTGAAATATGTTGCTATATACCTCGATCAGCTGTAAGAAGGAATATTGGTATTTAACGATTAATAAAAAAATTCAAAAAAATCACTGTTTAACTAGATACTATGAGGAAGTTATTTATGGATCCAAAAATGGTTTTCACTTTGAATTGTAATCGTAGGGGTTACATCAAGATTTTTTTTTAGAATTTTTTGCCTTTTTTTTGGTATTACGTTTTTTAAAAACTATCCAACGTAGAATAAAACAATGTAATGCGTTTTACATCTGATTTTATTCTATACAAATTGAACCTCTTGATATAAAGTTGTAAGTATAACCGTTTGCCCACAATGTTTAAAATATATACTAAAAATTAAATGAACAAAAAAAATTAATTTCAACAGTTAACGAAATAAACTGAATATATTACATCTACATATTTTTAAATTAATCTACCAACTTTCTAGTTGAATACATAGGGTATAGTTTACACAATAGTACTCTTAAATATACCCTTAATATAACGTAACCCTTTAAAAAAAATGTTAGCACATCTGATATTATTATAGAGCAAAAACCAAGGGGTAAATAATTTTGGGGTGATTGAAATATATCACATCAGAACAAATAACATAGATAATAAAAATCTCCCCCCCCCCCCTCCTAGACTTTATATTCCACTCAACACTGATAGCAAACGTTTTTTTAAATCCTATTCGCTGGGTGCAAAGTAGGTAGTGGGGGAAACGAAATCGATCACAGCGCACAACGTGGCAAAAAATAACACTTTGGGTGGACTAACTGTCATTTTTAATAGACTCGTTTTTAACTGAAAATAGAAAGGTCAACATGGTTAATCCCACTTTAGACTATGTGCAAGGGGGTGGAGTTAGAAATAATGTCGATGCGAATGTTCGTGGTGAGCAATATTGTAAAATTATCGGCGCCAAAATTTGAGGTTATGCTGTCAATGTAAACGAATTAATTATTTCTCTATTATACGTCATAATTAAAGAGAAAAAGATACCCAAAATAAATAATTTTCACGTACCTTTTATGCTATACTATTTATATTATATGCAAACAGCTAAATTAAATGATATTTGTTTAATTAAAAAATTTCACGGTATTAAACTTATTAAACAATGATAAAAAGAGAGTTGAATCCATTCAATCCTTCTCTATTACCCGCAATAGTCATAAATAATCGTCTAAAATGTATATATTACGATATTTTATTGAAATTATTTGTTTGTTAGTACGTCAAAGTCCACCCAAGTTGCTACTAAAGTCCATCCGTTAGTTGACGCTGTCATCGCGCACGCTGCGAATAGAATATTTCAATTAATATAGAATAGTCTATACCTATATATTTTTGCTCATCCATTCATATAATGTTCTAGATAAATGAGGTTAATATCCATATATACCTTCAAATTTTCGAAATCACCTATAATAAGAAACGTCTGCAGGAACTTTTAATATAACAAAGGCTTTCGTGTCTCTAATGGTCCTATTAACTCCATTCCATGGATTGTTTTCACCAATACATCATGCTCATTTCTTCAACACACTACAACGTACTGTAATTGAATTGTATTATGGACCACTATTTCCATCACGGTGTAGTATAGTAAGCACGGTTCAACATTAGTTGATTATTTGAAATTGTATTAAAAGTCAGTTTTTAAATATTGAAATTTCAACAAGACTATTAAGTAACAGATTTCTATAATGTTCCTGTAAGCATAGTCTACGAGTGAACAGGGAAGCAGGGGGAGGGGGGTGAAAATTAACAAAACAATAAATGATTTATTACTTCCATGTTCGAAGAAATGGAAGTATTGTGATACCGTCGGAAAATCGTGCCCGAGATAAGAGCAGATTCTGATTGTACTAATTTCAAAACGTAAAGAAAAGTTGATTTCTGCATGGCGTCTGTGCGTGTGTCTGTGTGTGTGTCTGGATGTAGAATTTTCTTTCTTTCACGATGACTACTGTAAATATGCACCGATTTGAAATATTATTAGGGAAAATGTTTGTCTCAGTGAGTACTCCAGACCTATTGATTTTGGTGCTAATCGGATTAAGGGTTTCGGAAATATTCGAAATTTTGTATTTATTATCATCTAAAAAGTGAGTATTATCTCACCAATTTTAATAAAACTTGATACACTTGTAGTTCAAACCAATCAAGGGGCACTTATTTTGATAAATGTGCCGAAATAGTCACTATAGGGGTGAAAACCACCCTCGAAATTTTAATTTAAAATACTAATAAATTCATATTGCCATACAACTGACATTAGAATATTAGGAAACTTATATTTATAATATAAAGGTGAGTTTTATATTAAAAAATATTGTAAAAGTCATGTATGGTTCTTCAAACAGTTTTTTTAAATTGAATTAGAAGTCACTTTTTAAATATTGATATTTCAATAAGACTATTTTCTATCAGATTTCTAAAATGTTCCTGTAGGCATAATCTACCTAACCTCTTTAGAAGGTATGTAGGTTAGGTAAAAATATAGAAAATCACAATAAATACATCAAAAATATGTACTTTTAAAATTTGACAGGTCCAAATTTAGGTAAAGTGGAAAGTATTATTTTTTTAGTGCAAAGCATTTATTTTTAGTGGAAACTATTTATTTAATGTGATATAATTTGTTTTAAGTTCAATATATTTGTTTAATGTTGAATAATTAATTTTTCGTGCAGTATATTTTTTATAAGTGAAATCGATTAAACAAAAAGTGTGTATTATTAAAAAAAAGAGCATTTAAATACAAGCCTTTATTCAACAGTTATCAGTATGTGTCGTGGTTTAAACTCTTTATAATTAAAACAATTACTTTCATGAACATGTAAAATATTCGATATAAATTCTGTAATAGTAAAAAAAAATCGTAACTTCAGGAACATTAAATACGATTTCTCGTCTCTAATAATAATTCAGTTTATTACTGTTTTTTGCAATTAATCTACATACAGCACTTTTTACTTACATGCTACGTGATTATAGAGTACAGAATTTACAGAATGGAATGTTAAATAATACTACATGTAATGTTTTCATTATATATACATAGATATATGCGTACATAATTTATAGATCGGATGTACAGTATAAAGAAAAAACTTAAAGAATAACTTTTAAATGTATTTAAGTAAAACATCGACTAATTAAGGGGAGGGAGTGTCAGTTAATTGTTAATTATATCAATCCAAAACCAAAAAAAATATATCATTCCATATCATGCAATAAATTCAATAAAACAATTTTTTTCTACGCCATTTTTGTCCTTATTTAATATTTAAATATGTTCTTTTTCTTTCCTTATCTATGTTATAAATGTTTATTGCAGTCCTTTAAATATTTTTTTATTTAAATTCTAATTATTTGATTTGCTTAATAAAAAATAGATAAATGCTTTTACAAAAAACAAATATATACTTAATGTATTTCTAATAATCAAAATAATAATACTTAAATTAAAATAGCTTCTACAGTCAAACCATTTAAAGATTTACCCAGTTTCTCAGATATCCAAGTTCAAATGATTTTTTCCTACATATTTTTTCAATTTTAACTCGTGTCTCAGTTATAGAGGTAATCAATCTTAGTTATTCCAGTAAAAGAGGTTATTATCGAAAAAAAATCAAAAAATGAAATTCCAGATAGAGAAGTTTTATATATCTCACTAATAGAGGTATTTTAGTGCCGAAGCGATAGGACTTCAATATGAAATCTAGTTATAGAAGTTTCCCACTTATCCAAGTCCCACATAATCAAGTATCACTGTATATATTTATTTCCATACAAGTTATTTTTTTTATTAAATTTGTACAAACACTGGATCATTACAATTCAGATGCTTTTACTTTATAATCTAATAACAATAGCTTTTGCTATTACTGAATAGTACAAGAAAATGTCCTGCTATAAAACGAAGCAATCATTTAAATGAAAAATAAAAAGAAGGCATGCCTATTATAACAACGACAAATACAATCATAGTATTAAATTAAAATGCATTGATATACTAGTACATATAATTAAAGTTAAACGAGTGGCTATAACTTATATTACAATTAAATTATCATTTATATACAGGCTGTTCCAGATCACCACGCGATATATCTATAATTCAAAAGTTCAATTAGGGATAATTCAAAAATTTTAAATACAATGGTAGATCAATTAAGTACTTCATCTTAAAAAATATACTTTTGTTAAGAAAATTAAAAATTATAATTTTCAGTTTTCAATTTTAAAATAATAAATTTAAATTTTATATTTTCTTAACAAAAGTTGTTTATTTACATATCTTTTTAAAGATAAAGTACTAATTGATCTATCATTATGTTTAAAAATTTTGAATTATCCCTAATTGAACATTTGATTTTTTTATATGTAGTGTATGACACTTTAAACTATCCAAATCTCAAATAATCATATACAGGTATGTATGTATCTTAACAAAGTTCATTATTTCTAGTTTCTAAATTTAAGAAAATAATAAAATTCTATTAACATTTAACGAAATTAGAGCACTTTTAGTAAAACCATAAAATTTGAGAACAAGTTGTCATATTTTTTAAACAAAAATTTTCATACTTTTAAAATTTTTGTTTTACGAAAGTTTCTTATTTTTTATGATCTTTACAAATATGTACTTTTTGATATACCATTCCATTTGATTTTGCTGAGAAACGTGCATGTACCCCTCAAACTACCCTCAAAAGGCGGAATATTTTCTTGAAATTCTTTAGGGTCGATATATGTATATAATACATTTTTTATCCTAAAGCTCTATCTTCAATAGTTTGGGCGTAAAATATAGAGGCCAGATAGTCTCGAACACCCTGTATACATATACATATATAGAGTCCTTATAATAAGTAGACTTATTTCCTAGTTTAAGACACTAATGTATTACTTAATTTTTTATAAAGCATATATAGCATTAATTAATTTTCATGTAGTTACATGAAAAAATTAATAAAAATGTTGGTAAATCATTAAAAAAATCACAATTTTTGATGATAGTTAATCCATTATTACCCAACCCAAATAACCGAACCGTCACTAGACAGCACAACATTCAATTTACATATTAAGTATAAATTATTGTGAAATTTTATGCACATAACATTAACTAAAGCTTTTAAACACAATTTGTGAGTGTTTCATTTTTTCGTTTTTGCCAACATTATATCAATATTAACATACAATTTAAATACAATTGAATATGTTCAGATCGAGTTTTAATTATTTACAATTATTTATTTTTATTTTTTAATTTGAAAATAAAAAATGACAAATATTTTTTGTTAAAATCTACTGCAAAAAAACATACTATAACTTATATACACTGAAAAAATGTTCTGTTAATTTTTAATATTAAAAACATGTTAACGGGAGGACGAAATTGATCCTAGAAATTTTTAACACCCGACATGGTAAAATTTAAAAGAACGTCTCCTACAATTCAATATACTGTTTTTATGTCGGCGATAGGCCAGATATGAAAAGTAATATACATAGAAATATAGTAAAATTATAGAGAATGTAGGTACGTGAAATTTTCATATGCAAGAAATTAAATTTAAGAATAGCGTATTTTTACTTTTTCAGAGTAAATAAATTTTAATAGGTACTATGTTAAAATTTACCAGTATGTCATTGTAATTTTTCATTTACTTTATTTTAAATTCTACCGATTTTTCTGTTAATTTTTTTCAGAAGTTCTTCTGTCCTCAGGTACACAGCATTTTCTGTTAATTTTTAAAAGAATATTCTCTACGTGTACCGAATCAATTGAAATTTCACAGAAATCAATTTAAAAATTACATTATCCCTAGAATTTATGGATTAAACAGCATTTACTTTTGGTATTAATTTTTTTTTCAGTTTTAGCTTTATTCATTTCTAAAAAATATTGTGTATTATCTGATTTCATATAGTTAATTTATATTTTTTCTAACTGTTTCGTTTTTATTTAATACGATAAGAAAAAATTATTCTATGCAAAATAATATAAAAATCGAAAGCTAACCCTAATATGTTGTCCGCCCTAAACCAAGAAAGAATTCTGGCATTAATAATAAAATACGTCAAAATAGTAGTACATACAAATAGTACAGGACATCTTTTTGATTATGAACAAACTAAAATTTTAGATAATGAAAGACATAAAGCTAAACGTTACATCTCGGAAATGTTACACATAAAAAGAAACAACAATACAATTAACAAGAAAACTGACATAGCCACATTATCTACTATTTACAACACTATTTTAAATAATTAATTTTAAATCTGTCAAAATTTCATTTTTAAATATGTTTCTTTCGTTCCTTAGTAACTATTTAGTTACTAAGAGATTTGTTATTTTTTCCAAACAATTCCGTAGCTAATGAAAATTGTTGAGATAACGACACCGTTCTCGCATTCTCCCCTTTAAATAGGTATATTCTGAATTTTTATTTTTTAAAATACCAATATTTTGTATTATATTTATTGTATTTAATTACTATTTATTATTTTAGCCAGACGATGATTCTGTGAATCGAAAGCTCGCTACGTTTCCTTGCTTATTAAATCTTTGACGTTTAGACAATTAATTGTTTTATTTAGTAATTTTTATCTATAGATATACGTAATAATAAATAAAAAAGATTAATGTCCAATATCATAAAGTAGCTAGCAAATTTGCTAGCTATCAAGCACTCTCAAATGAGGTATCAAACTTATAACAGATATTTGCATGCTCAGTAAGTTGTTTTTTACCGTTTTTACTCAAGGTTAGTAAATACACTTTAGTAAATATACTTTACATATCTTTGTTTTTACTTCCTATACATGAAACTATCTGTCAAAAACATTAAAGAAAACTGTCATATAAGTTTGATACCTCATTTAAGAGAGCTTGCTAGTTAGCCAATTTTGCTAGCTCCTATATGATACCGGAAATTAATAATTTTATCACGCGTCTATAACTTTCTGTCGCAACTGTACGTATATTGATAATAAATACAGTAATTTTAAGAAATATTAAAACTTATTGAATGTTTTTGCGCGCATTACTTAGAGTGTATTGAAAAAAATAATTGTAGTATATCAATACATTCATCTATTTGCTTTTTTATGATAGAACAGTAATGGGAGAAATAAATTACAAGCTACGAGTAAAGTTTCCTTTGATATTTTTTATGTAAAATTGTGAAAAGCTATTACTCTATAACCACATATTTTTGCACATTTGCTCACCAAGGATTCAAATAAACTAAGGCATGGGTACTTATTTGCATAATTTTGTTATTGAAACTTTAATCAACATTTATTTGTTGTTTGGGATAAATAATTTTTTAATTTTTTTTCAGTCCTTCAATAATAAAGCCATTATCTTTAAACTATATGTTTTAGTTAATAGTTTTTATTTTTTTGCCGTTATTTTATGCTGTTATTAATTTTTTATCCATAGACAACATATATGTAATATGTAGCTCATGTCAATTTGGTGTTTTGTATGACTACCCGGGAAAAAATTGTAAATCTGTAGAGATCTACTCAGATCTCGACAGATCTCCATTTTGAGATATCATATTTTCTTTGGTTTTTGATCTATGGAGACTTGCAAAGATCTACAACGGTCTACAAAGATCTAAAACGATCTACAAAAATCTCTGAAGATCTATCACGATCTACAACAATCTTTAGAGATCTTTGTAGATCCTTTTAGATCTTCGTAGGTCATTGTAGATCTTTACAAGTTTCCGCAGATCAAAAACCAGTGAAAAATATGATGACTCAAAATACAGATCTATCGAGAACTGAGTAGATCTCTGCAGATCTACAATTTTTTCTCAGGTATGCATGAATACATACGTATGCGGTCTATTTGTACCTACAATGAAATATTTTTTACGCGGTAATAATTCCAATTTGATAATTGCAAAAAAATGTCTATTTGTCTCTCCGTTTATTCCAACTTATCACGAAAACTACTAAACCGATTTTAATGGTATTTTCACTTTTATAAAACCAAAGACTCTAGAATAAGTTTTAAAAATTATTTACAACAGATCCGCATTAAGGAAAATGTGCAATTAATATTTTCTAAAAAAATTGAAAAAAAAAATGAAAAGAATAAAAAATTAATGCTAGTTTTGATGAGAATATAGTTTTGCCATCATCACAGTTAAGATGGGATGCTTACATTTTAGAGAAGGTATTTGTACGAGTACTTGTCGATTTAGAAATATACGCGGGTGAAGCCGTAGGGAACTTCTAGTGTACTTGTATATGTATAATAATGTTAATCATATTTCAATTCTGGGTCATATCTAATTGGTTATATTATTATAGACTTTTCATCTGTATAACTAGCTATGGGCATTTTGTTGTAATAATAAAGTCCCTGTAATATTATTAATTTCACCCAAAATTCGACAATAAAGAAGATCAGTGACTGAAAATCGTAAACTTTTCTACAGAATTTTTAGTGTATTACACTGGTAGAATAGATTTCTCAAACCAAGTAAACCTTGTTTTGTATACAACGAAAATAATATTTTTTTAAGATAAGCAATAATCTCTTAAACCAACTATAGTATTCTTGAACGAAAGAATAACGTAGTTGGATTAAGAGTATGTTTCTTATATTAAGAAAATATTGTTTTGTTATATGCAAAACAAGGCTTTCTTGGTTCAATACAGTTTTTTTTCTGTGTATATGTAAAGACATATCATGGCTGCTCATTTCCCCCCGCCCCAAAAAGGCGACTGGCTGAAGCGCCAGAGAAATAAGAGCAAGTAAAATTTATTGTTTTTTATGAAAAACCGATAAAGCAATTTAATTGATTTTCTTACGAAAAAATCGGATTTAAAATTCACAAAAATTAATTTAATAAAAAATAAATATCCGTAATCTAATTATCATTTTTTAGGGAGAGGGGATTTCACACAAGGTGCCAATTTTGCTAGGGGTGGCCCTAAAATCAACGCTTGTTTTTCGGATTAAATTTATTTTTATACTTAATCAAAAAATCACTTTTTAAAATAATGTCTAATACGAGTATGTAAAAACTTAATTAAAACTAATTAAATCGATGAGGAACTTTCACACATTATTAAGTACCTTTATACTAAGGTGTAGTCAAAAATTTTGCCTGTTACAAATTTGTCCGATCTTCAATATTTTTCCTGGACTATAAATGACTTTATTTTATTTTTATTTAAGGCGGCTATTACACTATCAAAGAAATGTGATAAAATTTCTTTGATCAATGAAATATGACAGTGTAATACGTCAACTTTTATAATATTTACGTAATATTTACCTTCAAAATATTTCTTTTATCATAGATAATGGCAGTTTCTTATATTTAATCAATGTTAATAATTAACTACGGATAAATCAAAATGGCGACTGAAAAGTGTTCGTGGACGGTTTCAGCTACGAAATTACTTATAATTGAATATATGATCAAATCTTTGTCAAAGATCTTTGACATATTTATTTGATAGTGCAATATTAAATATCATTTTATGATGACCTATTTTACTACTCCGTGATTCGGACCATTAATAGATTACATCACCGCCCATTGGGAAATGAATAGTGGTGCGATTTATTTTCCACTGCATAGATAATGTGTTATATGTATGTGTGTATATATACAGGCAATTTGGCGCTTCACTGTTTTTTTTTTTAAAAAAGGTAAAATAGTAATCTAAAATATAAATTAAGGAAACACCTTTGGCTGTAGGGAGAAAGACTTCAGGTAATGTTATGTGTAGTTATTGTTCACTTGTTTATATGTGAGATTTATTATTTGATATTATTTTGCTCAGTGGCGTAGGTGTGTTTTTTAATTTTTATTATTTATAAAATTATTTTATTTTATAAAATATTTTTATTTGGGTTAGTTATTTACATATAATTATATTTTATTTAATTAAAAAGTGGTCGTTAAATTACAAAAGAAGTGGCAAAACAGATAAGATACATATTGTTTGAAAAGTTTTAATTAATCAAAGAGTAAAATATATTTGTATTGGATAGCTATCGTTTGTGAAACCGTACATTAGACCAAATATGAAATCAAAAAAATTTTAGGGTATGTCAACTTAAAGAAGAAAATAAGAAAGAATCATAATTCAGACTAATTTTTAAACAAATTATAGGTCTAAGACAGAGCTACAAAAAACATCGGAAATATTTCCTATATTATAGGAAATTGAGTGCCCTATAAAAAAGATTCTATAAAATATTCACGTAAGATGTGTCGTTCTTGAGACAAGGATTAGGGGACGGACAGACACACAGACAGACAGACAGACACGAAACAAAAAGTGTTTGTCTTGACCTGAAACGGATAAATCAAGTAAATTTTTTTAAATCGGAGATTTCAATAAAATAAGCCATCTTCATGTAATTTATGAAAAAACAACTTTTCACCCATTTCACCCCCTACCAAACTACCCATGCACCTCTTAAGCTACGGTTTCCTAGAAAAGTGGTGTCGTTATCTAGCGGCCGTGACATAGCAGTTGATGACGTCACCAAAACGTTGTCTAGGAAAACCAATGGTGTTGGTTTCCTAAGAAGCGTTGAATGTGAACGTAACGTTAAATAGCGTTGCCGTTATTTATATGACGGTCGCCATAGCGGTGACGAACATTTGTCGAACGTTTTTTCACGTGTAGCGGTGAACGTTCCATTAAAAATAATGAGTGGAAACGTGATTTAACCTACAAAAATGACAAAAAATTGATTTTGTCAAAAATCATCAAGCATTATACAAGTAAATGCAAAGAGAAGCCCAGTTAAAACAAAATCTATGGAACAATATCGGAACTATATATCAATAAAACGGCCAGTCTATGGACGGGGAGTACAATTTTTTTTACAGTGTTCGTTATAATTTTCATTGAAAGAACTAATTGAAAGCTACATTCTGAATATTTTTTAGATTTTTTACATCGATATTTTAGAAAATAGAGGAGGGGACGCTCTGATAATGACTTTGGAAGCAAATATATCGTGACTAAAGGATTAAAATCAAAAGATCCTAAAACATATTTTATTGTGAAATACACACCTCTTAAAATGTATTAATTAAAACTTGAAAATATTATTTTATTAAATGAATATGTCACAAAACTATAAATGAATACAAAAACTGAAAAAGTATTGCACAAATAATAATTATATGACATTTATTGTACGTTAATCCAACAATTATAATTTTTCAGTTAAAAAGGTAATATTTTCTAGGAAACCACGACTTTGTCACCGTTAAGACGGCCGTCAAAAACGCCCGCCATATCATGGCCGTTAAATAACAGTACCTCATTAATGAAAAATCTATGTAGATAACTGCTTGTCTATTGAAACCAGGCATAAATGTACTTAAAATAAACACTCCATGAAAGATTAACTTCAAAAATGCTTCGTGTACAATTTATTTTTTATATGGAGAGCTTAAGGCTAACATAAACACAATAATTCCTGTAGTAAAAAATATTGTATACGACGAAGAGAACTTTTTTTATGTAGCATTTAAAGACCATCACACATTATACAAGAGGGCATAATTTAGAATATAAAATACGATTTCTAATGTACTATAAACCGATAAAATATAAGAAATAATATATAATGTCTTTCATACTGCTTCACTTTTCAATATCATGACTTCAATAATAAATTAAAATATGTTTGCAATAAAATATTATTGCTAGTAAAACTCTGTTGTAAAAATATCATAAAATGCTGGAAACACACTTTATGGAAGTTAACTTTATATATAAATCGTTTGTTTTCAAACTTCAATGTGCATATGTGACTGACACAAACAAAAAATAACAAATTAACAATCTGTCATTTTTTAATTCAATAATTTATCTATGAAATTTATCAATTTCAAAACTGTAAATGAAACTAAACTTAAAAATTATTATCAGTTAAATTAACATTAGAAATCTCACTTATTGTTAGGGTGGCCATTGATTTCCTTTTTTTGAATTTCTTTAAGGTCACCCCCCCCCCCCCAAATTTCTTAAAGGCAAGAAAAAAATAATGTATACAAAATTTTAAAGTGATTTGATATTTCGATATTCTTTGTGAAAATTGAATGGATTTTGATGTTCTAAAACTCATTTTAAAGCTGACGCTTTCTAGTTTTTGTACCTTTTATTCAATTTTTTATCGCTTCCCACTACTCTTTGAGAGATTTCAGAAAAGTGAAAGAAGCCAAAGATTTAATAATTCAAAATTGGCGTGTCAAACTTATACCGTAGGTTGAAAAAAAATTTGAGCAAAAAACTTTATTTAAACATGTCGCCGAAAATGTATCGTATGAGAATTACAGCCCCCTAAAAAAAATAATTTTGGACAAAATCTTCGGGGGGCTATAACTCTCTTACGAAAAATTTTCGGATACATGTTTAAATAAAGTTTTTTGCTTAAAATAATTCCTTCAACCTAGTAAGGAAAAATAATTTGTTTTATATAAGGAGATATACGTACAATTTTTTATTGTATAAGAAAGTTCAGTGACATTCATGACATATTTTACAATTTTTTAACTGTCCTTTATGAAAAATTTGATCCCAACAAAAAATTTCATATAATAAAAGGCTAAAAGGTATACTTAACATAGAATAATCCAAAATTAGTCCATTTTTCTTAGTTTAACTCGCAGTTTCCAAAGAAGTTATTCATTAAAATAGTATTATTTTGATATTAATTAAATGCTGGAAAAATTGTCTTTCTTTTTTATTTGAAATAAATAAATGATATTGGGCACGACAAAAAAGTTATATAACAATTAAGTTCGTAAGAAAAGTGAAATTTCCAAAAATTGTGGAGAAGAACCCTTAAGATTTAGAGAAAAAAGAACAATGACAAAATAATCTTCTCAATAAGCACTTTAAAATAAACAAAAGAAAATTGAAATCGGATGACAAAGAACTGACAATGAGATAAAGCTAATTTTATAACACCGATGGAGGTTATCTTTGATAGTCCATATAATGTGTTCTACACGGATTTTAAAGTGGCTCCCTATCTCAAAATATTTCTTTTGACCTTATGTATGACCACAGAAAGTGGCATACCCCAATCAAAAAGTGCAGCGTTTTGGCTTTATTTGCCACGTACCAGACGTACTATGTACAACTTTTTGGAAATGAATTTAATGCAGTTGAACTCACAGAGGAGCCACTAGTAATACATTAATGCATAATTTTATAAAATAAGAAGTGTGTATAATTATAATATAATCAAATATATGTATACATAATCAAATATTAATATATTAATTATGTATAATATAAATCAAATATTAATGGTTCAAGTATGATACATTATAGTTTATATTATAAATTATTAATCAAAGTAATAATACGTTAAATCAGCGATTCTCAACCTGTGGGGCGCGCCCTCCTAGGAGGGCGTGATAAAACTGAATGGAGGGCGCGAGCATATCGAGAAAAAAATGAGAAAAGATATTATTAAAAAATGTATTTAATTTACTGAAAGAAAAACAATAAAATACATTCCGACAATAAAAAATCAAAACTAAAATACACGTTTACATTCACACTGATATAATACACTTAGGCCTGGTTTCTCAATATGAGTTTAAACCACATGTCCCAGTTAAACTTAAGATTAAACTATACATTTGTTTCTCAATGTCCAGTTAAAAATTATAATTAATCTTAAGATTAACTTTTAACTGACAGATGAAATAATTTATTTTTCTAGCCCAAATATTAACTTATTATCCAACTTCTTTTACATTCTATAGTAACACTATATTCTTTTATTAATTCTAATAATGTACCCTGTTCTCTTTTACTGAATTAACTCATTTTTAATAAATTTAATTTAATAATTTGAGGTTAATTTTTAGTTTGACATAACAAAAATCCACCATTTCAACTTATATTGAGAAATTGAGTGAGGTTTAAACTGGACATTATGTTCAGTTTAAACCTAGGATGAAGATTAAATAATCTGAAGTTTAAACTCATATTGAGAAACCAGGCCTTATAAATAGGAAAGTATCAGTACTGCACAATGTATTTAATAATTAATTTATCAATATTAAATTTAACACAAGATTACTTATAGTGTCTCCCTTGGGCCTGTCTTGTAGAGCAAAGTTATTCGAAAGAAGGTTTTATATTAGAAATTGACACTCTGCATTATTTAATAATATAAATTAGCTGAGATCTATTTTTCAGTGAAAATTATTGTATGAGCGTGGGGGGAAGGGGGCGCGATAAGAATTGTGATTGAAAATTGGGTCGCAAGTGCTAAAAGGTTTAGAAACACTGCGTTAAATGTATGAATACGCCCTTTCTACATACTATAGTATAGCATACAATGTTATAGTTATTGTAAAATTCCGATATGGATGTTAAAATGACATTTCATACAATATGCAATACTTGGAATTTGTTACAAACATGTACATTGCAATCTGAGATTAAAATATGTACATATTTCTATCAGTTAAAAGGAATTCCCAACGTGGTTCAGGTGGGGGTTTAAGGTAGTTAAAAAGGGGTTTATAGTATTCCAGGGTATGTATATTATTATTATGTATATTAAAAAAATTACAATTATGTATACAAAATATAATTACCTACAATAACCTTTTTTTGTTTTCTTCTTGTACTTTTCCAACAAGTTGTTAAATATGTAAAGAAGGTTGGGAACCCCTGCTTTATACATATATTATATGTATTTTTTACATATTTATATTGAAATTTTGTTCATTTCTATTGACGAATTTTTCTGTTAAAATAAATAAACGCAATTAAAAAAAAATATTTTTCAAGACATTGAAGAAGACATTGAGGAATCGCTGGAACAAGTTGAAAAAAAAATTATTAGGAGAAAAATGCGTTCAAAGTTTCTGAGAGCCATAACCGGCCGCACTATCCTATTATGCTAAATTGACTGTAAATTTTTGGAATTTTAACTTATTTTTTATAAGTTTATGTTTTGAAAAAAGGCAAAAAAAATTTTCTTTCCGTCACAGTGGCTTTTCCCCTTAAGAGTGCCGTTATTCCCAAACGCCGTTATTACGAGGTGCTACTGTATAATCAGTTATTTAACAAATTAACTACATAATTTCAAACAAAAAATCCAAAAGATGCAAACACTCTAAAATCCAAATCTACCCAAAAAAAAAACACCCACGCTACTGGATAAAACAAAACAAAAATATTATTCACTCCAAGTAAAATTTCAATTATAAAAAGGAGTGTGAATACACATATTTCTGCTTGTATATAAAGCAGTAGTCCATTATATATTGCATTGTGTTCTACTGGGTGTAACGGGTACCACCTTCTAGGTGGAAATATTAAAAAGCAAGAAGGTAACAAACAACTTCTAAAGGGATGAATACCGAGATGAAATATATAGACAGAGGTTTATTTATTTATGTCATAGAATTCGTTTCATTTTATTTCATATAAGAGAATATTTGTTACACAAAGGTATGTTAAAAATAGAAAATAGTATCAGATTGTTTATTTTAAAATTGCTGATTCCCGCGATTTCGAAAATAATTACAACCCTCCATACGTGACAGGGGGTTAAATATTAAATTTGTCTATTGTTTTACTTTTTATTCATTATACAAAATCGTAAACATCTCGGCTCCTATGCGAGATAGGGGTTGTTTTTCACCCTAAAACCCCCACCCCCGTGGTATTTTTTATGCCGTATCAAATGAAAACTAAATACAACCGATAATATTTTTCCCATGAAAACTTTTCCATCTCCTTGCAACTAGGTACTATTCATTTCGCTATTCATTTTTTAGGGTTCCGAAGAAACCCTATTAATCTCACTTTGTCGTCCGTCCGTCCGTCCGTCCGTCCTTTTCACTCAAAGCTCTATAGCTCGTAAACTATATAAGCTAGAACCTTGAAATTTTGACAGAATATGTAAAATGACACCCTCTAGTAAAATATGTACAAATATTTTGGAAAAATATTTTTTAGGGGGGGTGCTAAGAAGCTAAAGACAGCCAAAAAAAATATTTTTTTTTATACCAAGGCAAGTGGCACATCAAAATGTGTAACCAAGCTAGTGTAATTTGATCCTTATTCTTATTTTTTTATAAATCAAAAATGGCGCCTACAGGGGGCTTTAAAGCAAATTCAAAAAACCAAAAAAAATGTATTCCAAGTCGTGTGGGATGTCAAAATTTAGATCTCAGTGAGTAGAATATGACACTATTTTTTATTTTTTTTTAAATTAAAAATGGCGCCTACAGGGGGCTCCAAGCAATAATTTTGTCTGTCCCCCCCCCCTCTAACTCGGTAACTACTGGCTCGAAAAATCTGAAAAAAATTAGGTAATGAGGCTTTGTTGAGACTACCAACGACAAATACTAAAGTTACCAATATCATTTCAAATTTTGGAGAAAAAGGGAGGGGTGTCATACATTTTTTATTTTTATTTTTTTATCTGGGCATGTGAGGTGTCGAAATGTAGATCTCAGTGAGTAGAATATGACAGTATTTTTTATTTTTTTTATAAATCAAAAATGGCGCCTACAGGGGGCTTCAAGCAATAATTTTGTCTGTCCCCCCCCCCTCTAACTCGGTAACTACTGGCTCGAAAAATCTGAAAAAAATTAGGTAATGAGGCTTTGTTGGGACTACCAACGACAAATACTAAAGTCACCAATATCATTTCAAATTTTGTAGAAAAGGGGAGGGGTGTCATACATTTTTTTTTTTTATTTTTTTATCTAGGCATGTGGGGTGTCGAAATGTAGATCTCAGTGAGTAGAATATGACAGTATTTTTTATTTTTTTTATAAATCAAAAATGGCGCCTACAGGGGGCTCCAAGCAAAAAAAAATTTGTCCACCCCCCCTCTAACTCGGTAACTACTGACTCTAAAAATCTGAAAAAAATTAAGTAATGAGGCTTTGGTGAGACTACCAACGACAAATACTAAAGTCACCAATATCATTTCAAATTTTGGAGAAAAGGGGAGGGGTCTCATACATTTTTATATTTTTATTTTTTTATCTGGGCATGTGGGGTGTCGAAATGTAGATCTCAGTGCGTAGAATATGATACTATTTTTTATTTTTTTTCCAAATTAAAAATGGCGCCTGCAGGGGGCTTCAAGTAAACAAAAATTTGTCCACCCCTCTCTAGCTCGGTAAATACTGACTCAAAAAATCTGAAAAAAAATTGGTAATGGGGTTTTTATAATACTAGTAACGACAAATATTAAAATCAACAATATCATTTCAAATTTCGAAAAAATAGGAAGGGGCGTCATGGAATTTTTTTTATTTTCATATCTAGGCTTGTGGGGTGTCAAAATGTAGATCTGAGTTAATAGAATATGATTCTATTTTTATATTTATTTTTAACTCAAATATGCACCTGTAAATGGCTCTAAACAGTCCACGTAGTATATATGTACTTCGGAACCCTTATGGCATACACTGGTGTATGTCTTGACAAATTTTATTATATTGTAAGTATCTATACAATTTTCAAATAAATCTTACCAAAAAAATATTTTTCCCATATAAACTTACACCCCCCTTTATCCCCTTAGGGGTTGAATTTCGGGAAATCCTTGCTTAGTGGGTGCTTACATCATAAAATGAAGACACCTACGAAATTTCACGTTTCTAGGTTTAGGGATTTGGGCTGTACGTTGATGAATGAGTGAGTGGTTAAGGACAAACTTATTTATATTAAGATTTTGTTATTAACTCTTTTATATTATAGGTAGATTAAGGTGTTTTAAATTTACATTATACAGTAGGAATTCGTTATTGTGATTGACATTTGCTCCCCAAATAGACGTAAACAACACAAGTTACTGTAACCAGTCTTGAAGGCTTTAAGAGCAAGGTTTACAATTTTTTGGGATTGATGGACTTCTATTTTATAATTCTCATGAACTCATATTACTAATAATGTAATTATCTCTTTATTAAATCAATTTAATTATCAAAGTCCCCAAATATAGTATCTATAGTCTTTTATATTGTTTATGTTTTTTTTTTAATAATGGACAAAGTAAAACCAGTAATAGGCTATTAAAAAATTATTAGTACTATGACACAATGAATTGTAAAATTTGAAATAATATAAGGCTATAATAATATTAATACATAAATAGATGACAGTAATAATAATTAATTTAAATGTCCACTATTTTTTTACCCATTGGCCGATTTCAACAAATTAAATTGGTTTACAGTTTAGTGTCTATAAATTATGATTCAGTAATGGCTGTAATCAAATATCAACGAATATATCTAATTTATTACATTTAATTAAACAAGTGTCCAATATTATACTGGTATTTATTCTATTTGAAATTTTAAAGTCCGGTATTATAAAGAAGCTAACAACTTTGCAATCTAGCAAGAACTCTCCAATGGGGTATCAAACTTATATTACAGTTCTCTTGAAGTTTTTTTACAGATAGTTTCACACAAAGGAAGTAAAAAAAAAGGTATGTAAAAAATTTACTATAACCTTGCGTGGTAAAAACCAACTTACAGCGCATGCAACTATCTGTTAAAAACCCAAAGAGAACTGTCATATAAGTTTGATATCTCATTTGAGAGTTCTAGCTAGCTTGCAAATTTGTTAGCCCCTTTATAATACTGGACATAAGATTTTAATATTTTGAGGATGCGACTATTTGAACCTTAGATAAGGAAAGATAAAGGACTCATCACACAATACCTACTGCTGTTACCATATCGCTCCACGAATCATTGGCGTATCATTCAGATTTTAAAATAAATATCAATTGTTCTGAATTATAAATTAAATTAATAATAAATGTTTTATATTGTCTTTAAAGGTATTTCAGTGATAATTGATTAACAAAGTAACGTCTATTTGAAACTATCATCTCTCATAACATCCCAAATTTAATTGTAATTTAAAGTATATTTGTATATTATAAATTTTCAACTGACGCCTCTAGGATATATGTATGGAAATAACCAAAGGTGGGCACAGTTAATCGAAAAATTAACATCGTTAATCGTTAATGCGATAATAAAAAAGTTAACTTCGTTAATCGTCAAAGCGTTAAAATTCAGAAAATTTAACGGAAGTTAAAGTTAACCGAAAATTTAATGAAAGTTAAAGTTAACTATCCAAAATGTTTGAAGACCTTTTTTTGCTATTTTGATACTTTCTTAAGTATATACTTGTCATCAAACAACCAATGTAACGGACTAAAGTGAACGAAAATTAACAAAAATGTTAACATTTTTTTGAGTTAACTTAAAAGTTAATCCATTAAGCATTTTGTTAACGAGTTAATCCCACCTATGGAAATAACAAAACTGACAGTCAAATTAAGATGGCCGCCGTAAAATTTTGGTAACACTTTTATATACGGACTAGCATTGGTCTTTTCTAATCTAAGATTTGAACAAACCGTATGTGTTTGACTAATTAAACATACTGTATGTGTACCTAACTGGCTATTTGCACTTACCACTAATCTAACGTAATCTAATTAGGAAAAAAATAACAGGTAGAAAGGTTTACTTGAGCCAAGTAAACCTTGTTTTGTATATAACGAAAATAATATTTTCTTAAGATAAGAAATAAATATTTAAACCAACTATAGTATTCTTGAACGAAGAAATAATGTAGTTGGATTAAGAGTACTTTTCTTATATTAAGAAAATATTGTTTTCGTTTTACCTATACAAAACAAGATTTTCTTAAGATAAGAAATATATTTTTAAACCAACTATAGTATTCTTGAACGAAGAAATAATGTAGTTGGAATAAGAGTACTTTTCTTATATTAAGAAAATATTGTTTTCGTTTTACCTATACAAAACAAGATTTTCTTGGTCCAATACAGTTTTTTGTGTGTGTATAGTATGTGCAAATAGCCAATTGCATACACATACGGTATGTTCCAATAGCCACATTCATATTTTGAATATTCCTGTACAACTGAAGATTTTCACAAAGACAATAACTTATTGCATCGATATCATTTTAGAAATATACTTTTGCCCGAGGGCACTTAAATGCATTTTCTCCCCTCTTATACATCAAAAGAATCGTGTATTTGATCGATGCCCCCTGTTTTTCTCTTTCGCTAGTTTTACTATATACTTTTTGCTGCGATGGAATAGTAAAGGACGACAAAAACTATAGTCATGAAGGTAGCAAAAAATTGTAATTTCACTTAATGTAGTAAATTACGTTAATTATCTACAATTTTTCTTTTCTTTACGAGCATTGAACTGGAATTCCATTTTATACCGTTTACTTTTAGTGGATTTTAAGTAACAATGAAATTAGTTTAATCTTGGGGAACGTACATAAACCACGTAACGCTTTTAGGGGGGAGGGGGTCATATTCATATTAATTCATATACAAATAAAAACTAAACATTGTTGGACGATTAAGCGATATTTATTATAATGTCTAATTCAAGCTGAAATAGTTTTAAAAACATAATATAATATATATGATACCTACATTAAGCGGGGGGGGGGGGGGTCAAAGGTTTTTATTACATAGGGGGGGTCCAAAAATTCCTTCCCTTGCTAATATAGCAAATATTGGTAAAGCTATAGATACAATATTGATACGAGCTTAAGTTTACAGAATATGCGCAAGTGAAGTCGTATTGATTTTTTTATTATTATTAATTTTTATATGAAATTATAAAGTTAATATTTATGCTTTAACATCTATATTAATTTACAATCTCTGTTCTATATCTGTTTATATTTTAACACATTATACCAGTTTATTTTGTCTCGTTTTAACCACAATCATCTAACTTATTGTCAAAGGGAGACATACGTTTTTAAGATTAATCATAAAACTAGAACAATACAAAACCCTTTCTCTAAAAACAAAGTTTATGTAGTTCCTTAATATTGTCGGCTTAAAGTGAATGTATGCTAGGTTCAAAATGACAAATTTTACAAATTTAACCCGGCAAAATCAAGTGTGATGCTTGAAATTTTACCCAAAAATTTTTAATTTTAGATTTCGTTAAAAGTATGTTTGTTGTATAGAAAATGGCGTGAAAAGTTGAAATTTTAAAACCGTAGGTCTGTATCTCATACCGTTCATGAGATATGGTCTCTTAAAGTTTTAGTTTTTTTTCAAAATTTTGGATAAAAATTCGGAATCAGCGTATTAAAATCTATATGATGACATGTATAATACTTTAAAATTAGATTAAAAAAATTTCGTCAAAAATCAACATTTTTTTAAGGTATACTCCTTGGAAAATTTTCGATTTTCAGCAAAAAATATATATATTATCAAGTATTATACATGTCATTATATAGATTTTGATACGCTGATTCCAAATCCGTCGACAAAAATCAAATCCGACCCCACGTTCAAAAGTTACAGCCATTTTTCTCCAAAATTTTGAAAAAATAAAAAATTTAAGAGGCCATATCTCGAGAACGTTATGAGATACAGACAGTCCATCTCTCAGTTAATAATTAAACTTGAGATTAATTATATTTTTTAACTAGACATTGAGAAATAAATGTATAGTTTAAACTGCAGTTTAACAGGAACATATAAACTCATATTGAGAAACCAGGCTTAATTCTTAATATATTTTCACAATATTTTCATAAACAATACACAAATATTTACAAGATATGTTAAAGAAAGTCATAGGGAAATGGTATTTTGTTGATATCGTTTTATTTTCCATTTTATATAAAAAGAAAATACATGTAGATATATCGATCTTCTTTAAACATCTTTTAGTATTCAAAACACAAAATTCTTCATCTATTTTAGTATCAAAAAGGACTTACATATATGCATTACAAACAGATACGTATATATTTTATGTATTACATATAAACTTATATATATATATATATATAGATATTTATATAAGCTATACATATAGATTTTTTTACGTATTATAGCTTAAGTTTGTTTCAAAGGAACATGATTCATACATTATTTGTGAAGTAAGTACTTTTAATAATATCTAAGATAAATTTACCATATAAAATAAATGCAAAACGTAAAAGCATCAGTTTTTATAGCCTATAAAATGTGTTTTAAATCACAAAAATCTTTTGAAACATTGTTGAGATAATATAAATACACTATACAGTGTTTTGCGTCACTGGATATCTCACTTGAAGCTCATGGGAAATTATATTAGCTTCAATGTCCAGCAATGACTTATATTAAACTATTTATTTACCGTGTCTTCGTACGCGTATTCATTTAATTGTTGGTTGAATTATATCAACATTAGATTTTAAATTACATTTTATTAGAAAAAATATCTGCCATGGGTGCCATGGGACTTTCTTATACGTATTACTGATAGTGAACAGTATACGTGATTTTTATTTTTTTGAAAGATATTTTTGATAAACTAATAAAAGATAGAATAAAATGAATGGGACATAAACTAATGAAATTATTTTATACATTATGTAGCGAACGAATTTTGATTAACGTAATTACTAAGACGGAAACGGATGTTTCCTGTTGTCATTTTTTTTTTATTTTCGATTTATTTTTGAAATAAGACAAATATGTTTTAGACATGTTATCTATAATTTATTCCCGATACATATTTTTCAAACACTTATGATTTAGCCAGAAAGAATTTTTAAAAATAATTATTTAGAATAACCCACACTATTTACTCTCAGTATTTTCTTCCCAGACAAAAATTAATCTTACGTATAAAATTTCACCATTCTACGATTTGTCCTATTTGAGTTACAGCGTCTACAGACAGACAGTCATACATCATGGCGAAATAGTCAGAATAGATTCAGGGAAAGTCAAAATGAATAATTCCATTAAAATACAATAAGTACTTACATTATGTATAGTTCATATAATGACAGTTGTATAAGAAAGTAAAAATTGTTTGTTTTCCTTAATTATAGTCTTAACTAATTCTAAAGTTTTAAGTTTTGGAACAGCAAAAGTTTAATGAAAATCGATTCAAACGTTTTTGTATCAATTTGGAACAAGCAAAGAGGCCTTCATGGGGAGTTTACATTTGCTGTTTTGCTTGGCCGAATACGATACTCGCCCGAGTACTCGTAATAGTGCCAGTCCGATCGCATACATTCCGACTCAGCTTCAGGTCTACTTTTTCGTGCGATTGGCTTACTGGTGCGAGCAAAAAGTATGTCTGAACAGATACATGCTGTCAACAATATTATTTAGTTCAAATCTCGCAAGGCGACAATACTATTATATTTATTATAACAATTAAAAACATTAGTAGGTGGAATGAAAATAAAACTAATGAATTTGTTCAAGAGATACGGCTTTTAAAAAATCATTGGAGATTTGTGAATGTGGATTTATCATTTACGATATGTTAAAAATAAAGTAATAACTTATTACTTACAGCGTATGTGCTTATTCCCGCATCTGTAACAATTTAGTTTAGAGTACACAGTAGTTACATTTTGAACTGAAGTTAAAAGCAATTGGGAAACGTCAAACAAGAAAGCATGCTTATCATATTTTAATGTAGACAGAAAAGTACTAGCGCTAGTATCACCGTGCTACTAATCGTCTGAGTGTAACAGCAAATGTAAACTCGGCATTAAATATTTCCTATTATTAGAGATAGAGTCTATACGTAAATGTATTTATTAGTATTGATTAGAACAGTGCTTGTCAAACTTTCTTCAAACTAGTATCAATAATAAATTGTATTTTATTTTTATATTGAATTTTATAAAAATAAATTAAAAATTAAAAACCTTATATCTAATGGTTAGTTTTTTTGCGAGTTCCAAAAATATTGTAAAATGTTTCAAACTATGTACATATGTACTGTTTTTTGTAGTTAAAATATTGTTATATACATATTATGTAGCTGTGTACCTATACAAAATACAATTGAATGAGATTGAAGAATAAATATTTTATTGGATATTTCTCTTGTGTAAGATTATATATCATATAGGTCAGATAACGAAAATAGAAAATCGCCCAATAGATAGATTCGAATTTGTTCAATAGGTAGGTAGTAGGTACATATGTGGTTAAAATGAAAAGCATAAAGATATTTTAAATGTCAAACAATTTTTATATATGAAATTGAATTAATAAATATTTTGTATTTTTAAATAAAATGTCATATTTTGTGTTGTAGGTGCCAGAAATAATTTAAAATTATAAAATTCCACCAAATATATTTCGAAAAATGAGTATAATACCTGTATAGTATATTGATCTTATATCAAGAATATTATATGCGAATTATAAATAGGTGTGTAATATTTCAAAGATTGTTTTATTTAGAAAGTTTAATTTTATTAATGTCTGGTACTACAGTCGAGCTAGCAAAATTTGTAAGCACTTTCAAATGGGGTATCAAACTTATACAACAGTTTTTTTTAGTTTTTGACAGATAGTTGCATGTATAGTTAGTAAAAATAAGGGTATGTAAAGTATATTTACTAATGTTTGGCGAAAACGGTAAAAATCAACTATCTAAGAAAACTCCAAGAAAACTGTCATATAAGTTTGATACCCCATTTGAGAGTGTTTGCATCGGGAAATGAAGTTAATAAGAGAAACAATTTTTACTTTCTTATACACATGTATATGAAATATACATCTAGTATAAGTAAATATTGTAAAACCGATTTTTTCGAAATCCGGATTTTGATGAACTTATCCATTTTGACCATCCCTGAATCCATTCTAGAATCCATCCAGACTATTTTTGCCATGATGTCTGTCTATCTGTCTGTAGACGCTGTAACTCAAATACGACAAATCGTAGAAGGGTGAAATTTTATACTTAAGATTAATTTTTGTCTAGGAAGAAAACCTCCTATTTTTGAAAATGATCTTCCGACCGGAAACGGATGTTTACCTACATCGATTTTAGAATTTTTCGAATTACATTGAAACCATTTAAAAATTGTAGCTTACATTATTATCTATAATTTGTGTTCATTCAAATAAATTTTTGAAAAAAAAAATTTTTTTTAATAAACATCCGTTTTTAATTACATTTCAAATGGTTTATAACAAAGAAGAAATAACAACCATAAGTGTCATGGGACTTTCTTATACGTATTACAGAGACTGAACAGTGTACGTGTTTGCCATATGTACCATGGGTCTTTCTTATACTTAATACTGAGAGTAAACAGTGAGTGTTATTCTAAATAATTATTTTTAAAAATTCTTTCTGGCTAGTTAATAACATAGCCTACTCGACATTTTTTGTCTAAAATATTTTTGTCTTATTTCAAAAATAAATCGAAAATTAAAAAAATGACAAGAGTAAACATCCGTTTCCGGTTTAGTGATTTCGATAAACAAAATTCGTTCGATACATAATGTATAATATAATATTTCATTTGTTTATGTCCCATTCATTTTATTCTATCTTTTATTAGTTTATTAGAAATATATAGTTTATCAAAAAAATAAGAATCACGTACACTGTCAGTATTACGTATAAGAAAGTCCCGTAGCAGCCATAGCAGATATCTTTTGTTGATTTACTATGATAATTTTTGAAAAAAATAAACGAAAAAAATATTTCAGTCAAAATAAATATAAAAACTCGTATAAGGAAAATAACGTTTCTATCATTTTCCTTCCGGCTTGAATACATCAATAAACTATTTTGAAACTAGCAATGAAAACAAAATCAGAATCATCTATATACTGTCGCTTTATCCCGCACATTCCCCTATTAAAGGCACTCAAGGAAATCTATCAATCACTGACTATAGTTTAACGTATGTTTAGACGGCCCAGGTGAGCCTTTATCTATCTCACTCTACCACACACAATTTATCTTTGTCTAACCCTTTGAGACATTGTTTTATTGATTCTCTAACTTCATTTCTAAATGAAAAACTTTCCAAACTCAAATTCCATTGTTAAATAATGAAATACTCGTTTCATACGGTTTCCAATAATACGGCATAAAATTACAGATATGTTAGGGGGTGGGGGGTACAATTTTATTTTTTATTTCTTATTAATTAATGTTTTATTGTTTTTTATTTACTTTTTACTTTTTTACTTTTTATTTTTTTATTTTACTTACCGCACAAAATTACAAATAAATTAGAAATTAGGAGGTGGGGTAAAATTTTCAGTTTTATTTATTATTAGTTATTGTTTTATTGTTTTTCTTATCTATTATTAATTTGTTATATCATACGGTTTCCAATAATACGGAATAAAATTACAAATAAGTTAGGGGGGGGGGGATTTCAATTTTATTTATTATTAATTAAAGTTTTTCTTATTTAAGTATTATTAAATTGTTAAATAACACGGTATAAAATTACAAATAAGTTAGAGGGGGAGGGGTAAATTATCAATTTTATTTATTATTAATTATTGTTTAATTATTTTTCTTATTTATTATTGAACTGTAAAAATAATGAAATACCTCTTTCATACAGTTTCCCATAATACGGTATAAATTTACAAATAAGTTAGAGGGGGGGGGTAATTTTTTTTTCAATTTTATTTATTATTTAATATTAGTTATTGCTTTATTGTTTTCTTATTTATTATTAAATTGTTAAATAATGAAATACTCGTTTCATACGGTTTCCAATAATACGGCATAAAATTACAAATAAGTTAGAATGGGGGGGGGGGGGTAAATTTTTTTCAATTTTATTTATTATTAATTATTGTTTAATTGTTTTTATTACTTATTATTATTGTTTTGTTCATTTATTCATCTGGTTTTGTGTTCTGTTTTAATTTTTGTTATTTGATTAGGTTTAGTTATTAATTTACCTCCCCTTTTTACTAACAAGTAACACTATATCAAAGTGCTACTCGCCGATTTTTTTGAAACTTTGCACACACGTAGTACATCGAATTTTTTTTATTTTGGCTAACAAGGCGTTTTAAGGGTAGAAAACACATTCGAAGGTTTAACCCCATTTGGCATAATGCTAACTAACGCTACTTATGAGTGTCATTCTCTTACAGTTTTTTCGAATTTTCTTTATCATAATTTCATTGTCTGCGTGTTTTTGAGATCGCAAAATTCTTAACACCCTTCTTTTCGATGACAGAAACAATAAGCAAATCACGAAATTTTAAGAAATTGATCCTTATGAAGACAGTGTTTACGATTTCGTTTTAAGAAAATGACGTGAAAAAATTAAATTTTCAAACCGCAGGTCTGTATCTTATAACGTTCTCGAGATATGGCCTGTCAAAGTTTTAGTTTTTTCAAAATTTTGGAAAAAAAATGCTGTAACTTTTGAACGTGTGGTCGGATTTAATTTTGAAAAAAAAAATACCATCCGAATTTCTGATTTTTCCTATGGATTTGCCAAAAAAATTGTCTTGACAATTATACGAACACAACAAAAAAAATCAGCTAAATCGGTCGAGCCGTTCTCAAATGATGATCTTTCATGCATGCGGCAATTGATTTTTATTTATATATTTTTAAAAAAATCGAAAAATCGTCAAAATATTTTACTTAACACTGTGCTGCCACCATTTAGACAATATTTAACTACTACAAGTAGCAATTTCTATATAAATACAAATTTTTAAAATGATTTAAAATTGTCATTTACGTAAAAACGAGTTCGTCAGTTCGATGTTATACTAAATTCCTTGTATTAATTAAATTAATAAAGTGTTTCATTGAATCAATTAAGAACTACTATTGAAATTTAAAACGAAAACTTTAATTAGCTATTGTTCATCTTCGTATAAAATATCTAAAAACAAGTACCTATCCTAAAATAATTTAAAATAATCGCTATACAGCGTTTTAATTGTTAAACAAACACATTTTCTATTTTATACCTTCGGGGTAGAACGGCGGGAATTTGTTGGGGAGATGAAAAATATATTTTGTAAATTTGGTTTACCTCACCTTGCCCGAAGCACTTTTAAATTTTGTTAGTAATAATATTCTTATTATACGAGAAATGTAATGTTTTAAACTCTTTTAGATATATTCATTTAAATAAAGGGGCATTAATGTGGGTATTAAGGGTATGTTAGGTGAATTTTATACGCATCGGAGGTTATAAGATTTATTCATTTGAATAGATTTTAAAAATGATGTTTCCATAATATTACACACATATATTATACATATAAATCAGCATGGGTTAAGGTTAACCCACCTCCCCATTTTGAATTTAAATTTCAAAATTGTTCGGATTGACACCATAAAAAATAATAACAGAGATTTTGATATAATTAGGTCATTAAGAGAATATATATTTTAAGAGATATTAAATAAACAAATTAATTTATTAGAACTACATCAGAAAAATATAATTTGTTTATGTGTTAAAAAATGTGATCAATGTAAAAAATTCAGATCGATTTGGCTCCGATAGAGGTTGTTTTGTTAATATAATAATTTTTACTGGAAATATTTTTATATAGAAATATTCACGTTTATCTTATTGATAAATGTATGTTATTAACTAACAGTGTTTTATCACGATGAAAATTTTGTTTCGTATTGAAAACATATATTTTACATACAAAATAAATACTTAATAAATAACATCACTTATACTAGTTGGGTGGTGTAAAAAATATTCACACTGATAAATATTTATTAATACAACCATTATGATTAATTTATTTGAGAGTTTCGTTAGTTGGTGTAATGAATTATTTATTAATTTAACAAATGAAAAGATTTTTTAGATAAACATGAAGATATATTTTTCAAATTAATAAAATATCCTCAATAAGATTTTTTATTTATTATTATATTGAGGAAATATTGTTATATTAACAAGATTTTTCTGCGCATAATTTCGAAATATGACAGGACTTTTCAAAGTGATGAAAATTTGAGCATACATACTTTATTAATTTACAAAGATATCTGTAAATTTTCAAAATGATTAGGAACCGCATTTTTTAATAATAAAAATGTGTGTGAAAAAGAGAGAGAGAGACGCATATATGTGATCTTTTCATGCTCCAAAGAGAGACATACCTTGTTTTTACTCTATTCTAATCCACAGTCAACCCAGGCGTAGTTATGGGGGGATTAAGGGGTTCCATGAATCTACGAAAATTAGAAGTTGATTATAATATACGAGCATTTTTTCAATAATGAATACATCTATAGATATAAGTGAATATAACCAATGTTTATACTTTATGAGATTTAATACTGTCACATCCCCCCTCCCCCAACGATAAAAGCTATCCGCGCCACTGAGTCAACCTCCTTAAATAAATGATACAATAATACAAAAAAAATATTTTGATATCTCAAGTCAGCTCCTCCCCCTGGATACGCGCCTGGTTTGTACACATATAAAATGCTTTTAACATTAATTTAGAAATAACAAAAAGCAAGTTGGCATATTGTGAAATATTTGATTAATAACTTGGTCAATTATACAATAATTTTACGTTAGCAATAATAATACTAAATTCGCAAATTTATGTTTAAATATTTGTTATATGATAAATGTAAGGAAATAAAACTGAAAATGTATCGCATGATCTATAGAATGGTTGTTGTTATGAATATGGTGAAATAAATCAATTTTATTTACACTGCAGTAATAGAATTTTTTTTCTCGCGATACATTTTTATTTACGGATATCATTTCGGATTAAATTTAATGTTGGGTTTTTTTAAAATATTTAAAATTATATTTAAAAAGATATCAAAATAATACTTCAATCAACTTCATCTGATGTATTTTTGTTTGAGATGAATTAAGTAAGTAATGTTTAACTTACTACTATAATTAACCCATATACAGAAAAAAATTATATGTCTATGTGTTAAAAAATGTGATCAATTTAAAAAATCCGTGATCGATTTGATAAATTTTTACCAATATGGAAATATCCACGTTTATCTTATTGATAAATGTATATTATTACTAACAATGTTCTTATCACGGTGAAAATTTTGTTTCATATTGAAAACTTATATTTTAAATACAAAAAAATACTTTATAAATAACATAACTGCACGTTCACTAGTTGGATGGTGTAAAAAATATTCACACTGATAAATATTTAATAATACAACCATTATGTTTAATCTATTTGAGAGTTTCGTTAGTTGGTGTAACAAATCATTTATTAATTTGACAAATGAAAAGATTTTTAAATAAAAACATCAAGATATATTATTCAAATTAATAAAATATCCTCGATACGATTTTTTTTATTATTATATTGAGGAAATATTGTAACATTAACAAGATAAATTTATAAAGCAGTTGCATCTCAAATTTTCAATAAAATCGATTTTTTTTCCTGTGTATTACTTTTAAATATTGGTTAATCACTAGATTTAAGTACACTTTTTTGTCTATATGTCATTTTATTTGCAATATAATCAAATGACTTTTTTCATAAAAACTTGTATTTTTTAATATTAACCCTTTCGGCCCTGACAGTGGCATTTGCTACTAGATAGTTGCAAAGCTCTTATTTTAAATAAATTGGTTATTAATTTTTTCTTTATAAAATATGTCGTTTCAAATATATGAAAAGTAGACTTGTTCTTATTTAATTTTCATCATAAAGAACTAGTGATGGTATTTTCCACGATTTCCTAGTTTTTATACTTAAAAAAAATGTTCAAAATTGATGAAGATGTTTCTGCAAGTACTCTAATAAATAAATTAATGCACAAAAACATTTTTTACTTAATAAAAATCCACGGCTGAAGAGTTTATCTTTCAAGAAAAAAAAAACATATTTTTTCTGAAAATTTAATGATTTTTGGACTCTACCAACATGAAGGCAAAACTATTATTTACCAATGAAAAACTTTATTTTGATCTAATAAAACATAGAATTTTTTTGCTTAGTTAAATTTAATAGCAAAAATAAAAAAATTCTTTAACTTTTTTTTGTACATAAATCAAAATAAATGTTTTATCTTTTGCATTTTTCCTTTCAAGTTGATGATTTTCGAGTAAAAAAATCTACCTATTTTGTTTAATTACGTCTATTAAACCCGAAAAACATTTTTTTCATGAATCGTTCTTTTTCCCCCACACCCTGTATACTGTATGTATATATATTTATATATAAATTCTAGACCACCCCCTTCCCGACATACGTCATGCACTTTGTAGTAACGTCAGCTATCAAACGTTCATCTTCGGGCCGAGTGTGCCCAAGGCCATCCTCAGTGCTCGCATTCCCAATTAGTGTTAGTTTACTAATAATTACCGGCCAGGTATATACACGTTGCAGATTCAGCACACAAAGCTATAATTGTTTAACTGATTTCGATTTGATACGGATGTTCATTTGTTTGCCTCCTTGGCAACGCGCGTGGGCCCTTATTAACGCTCTCCAGAAAGGTACGTGCATGTTGGCTCAATAACTTCAATATACCAGGACCGTATTTAATCATTTTTAACCGATTTTGAAAAAAGGAGGAAGATTTTGTTTGTTTGTTTGAAAGAGTATACTCCCGAGGTGGTCTATATAAATTTTATCTTAATTTGACCAAGGACTTCAATGATACGCCACTCAAAAAGGAAAAATAAAAAACTTTTTAGGAAAAAAATAGAACCAACTTCAAAAAAATACTGAAAAGTTTATAAAAATTCAATTTGACACTTTTTGAAGTCGATGTCAAGCAAATATAAAACTTTTAAGAAAAAATATAATAAAACCGACTTCAAAAACTGCTAAATTTAAGTATTGTATACTTTTCAGTCTTTTTAATTTTTTTAAAAGACGCAAAACGTAAGCCTTATAAGTTAATTGCATCTATCTATTGAAATGAACTTGTTACGAGTTAGTCTCGAATAAGGATTCATTATTTTGTATTTTGTCAGCTATGCTATTTTTTTAAAGGTGAAAGTATATTGGATGTGCTTAATTTCACATCAAAATTCACTTCAATTAAAAAAAATTTAGCATAGGCGTTATAAGAGATTTGTAATCATTACAACAAGTAAAATTTTATGAGCCTGCAACTACGAAACTTTGATATTTTTTACAATTTATCGCCAAAACTTATTTTCACGAAAACTTCTCTATCGTATGATGTGATTTTTTATATTAATGGAATTTTATATGTTTATGTAATATTTTACGTAAGAAGAATTTCTCAATATCTACGATAAAAATCATATTTAACCTCAAATATACACCCCCATAAAATGTAAAGTACTCTTCTATATTTTATATGAAAAATATATACATAATATTATTTGAGTTATGAACTTATTTTGGTACAAAAAAAAACCTTTATCAAACTGCGTTTCCCACATAAATGTACGGTTGAAGTGAAACTTCTTCTGTTTTTAGTTTTTACCAATTCCAAAGGTGGCTCGATCCTTTAATAAATTTATCTTGTTAATATAACAATATTTCCTCAATATAATAATAAAAAAAAATCTTATTGAGGATATTTTATTAATTTGAAAAATATATCTTCATGTTTATCTAAAAATCTTTTCATTTGTCAAATTAATAAATAATTTATTACATCAACTAACGAAACTCTCAAATAGATTAAACATAATGGTTGTATTAATAAATATTTATTAGTGTGGATATTTTTTACACCACCCAACTAGTGAAAGTGCAATTTTCGATATGGTAAATTCAGTGATTTCATTTATTAAGTATTTGTTTGTATTTAAAAAATATGTCTTCAATACGGAACAAAATTTTCACCGTGATAAAAACAATGTTAGTAATAATATACATTTACCAATAAGATAAACGTGGATATTTCCATATTGGTATAAAATTATCATATTAACAAACAACCCAAATCGATCACGAATTTTTACATTGATCACAATTTTTAACGCATAGACAATTTTTTTTTTCTGTGTACTATTTTACTTATATCCTAGGATATTTATTCCCCAAGCTCTCGGCATATTACTATACACGCTTTTACTCGTTTATATTAATTATACATATCATTCCAGTGTCTCGACAAACTTGAAACTATATAAAATATTTACATATTTAATTGTTTATAGTCGTGATTAACTATATATGTATAGAAATACATCAATGCTAATTATCTCACAAACTAGCTACGTTTGAGATAGTTATAAGTACATTGATATACATAAGTGTCTGAATTTTGATGTGAGTGAATTAAAGTACTGAGACATATGAAATTTTGATTAGGTATAACTGAATAAATAATATTCATAATTAGATCTTTCCATTTCGGAAATTAATATTATAATTATCAAAATAACAAGTTGTACGAGAGATGGTTTGAAACTTAAGTACAATGCCGTGCAAAAGTCTTTAGATTTGATTTTGAATATAAATATCATTCCACGTCAAGCGGGACACTTTTTGACCTCATGTTTTCTGATTTGGCTATAATTTTTTTTACAGCTTCTTTGGACCCAATTTATATATCGAATAATTTTTATTTTATTTTTATCACCCCTAGTTTAGAAGTTACAAGGGGTTGAAATTTCGGAAAAACGACAAAAAATCGAAAACTTTAACTGCTTATATCTCCGGTTCTATTCATCCTACAGACTATATTTTGAAGCTCTTGAATGTCACTTTAAGAACATATTTATTTTATTGTTATAAACAATTTAATTTATTTGTTATAAACAATTATATTATTTAAACGTAGTTTTCAAGGCGAGAACATGCTTTGAAAATTTTGAAAAAAATATCAGCGTATTCCTTGATCAATTCTCTACAAAACTGCTGAGTTACAGAATGGAACTCCGATGGGAACTGTGCCAAAAAAATGATTTATACGTAAAACCGCGCGCGCGCATATCCGCACGGCTTGTGTCGCAGTACCTAAAGGAAGAATTTTGACAACGCCGTGATTATTATAGATTTTGGTGCAGAGAATTCGAAAAAAATAACTTGGACTGGCGAAAAGTAGTGTAACACTTTTAAAATAGGGTTGAAGAGGGAAAACCCCGTTTCCAAATGATTTGCAATTTATCTCAAAATGCAAAGCGACAACGATTGATATTATTTATTGCATCTGATTTGCCTTTTTAAAAATAAATTGCATCGGATTAAAAAATATATTTACAAAATTTTATTAATTAAAAAAAACACTGACAAAGAGTAACTTTTGTCTGTTCCATTTTTCTATAAGCAGCTTAATTTTTGAAATAAAAATTCACCATTCAATATTAAAAAAATAAAAATGAAACACGAAACAGAATTATTTGAAATACAGCGCATTCTAAAAATAATATTAGTTATCAATACAACTGGAGGGGGGATATAAATAAGAGGTAAACGAATAAACGTGCAATTGTTGTTTGAAATACAAATAAAAATTAAAGCATCGTAGTTAAGAACATAACATGCAAGGCATATTGATTAAAAACTGTATCCGCCAATTTGCGGTAACTTGTTTCAATTCCATCTGCAAAATAAACAGAAGCCAATGCAGCACACATACAAATGTGTGTGTGTGTTTACACCATACATGTATATTATTGTATATATAGGTATGTACATATATACAAGAACGGTTCATGTAAAAAACAATTCATTTGATTTTAGACCAGCCCCAATAACAATCGGTTGATTTCTTGCTATGAAACTCTCGCTCCAAAAGTCACATGGGATGAGGTATTGCAGAAACCCTGAACATTTTTGACTTTTCATTTTTTTAAAGTACTTTTTTAAGTAGACGTTGAGAGGTTAAAAATATAAATCAAAAACGTGTATTTTATATTTTATTTATTTTTTATCATTATTATTATTTATTTATTGCTTTTTCAGTAAATTAAATACATTTTTTAATAATAATTTTTCTCGATATGCTCGCGCCTTCTATTTAGTTTTATCACTCCCCCCTATAACTTATAACTTAACTTCAATGTCAGTTATGAAAATGTTAACTACCATTAACTAATTTATGAAAGAATCAAAATTAATGAAAATCACACTATAAATTAATTGTGAATAGATTTTTCAAGTTTTGTTTAAGGTAGTTTGTCCATCATAATGTGATTACACATTAGGCCATGAGTACATATTTTTAATTTAGAGAAATGATCATGGCAACGCTGTACATTATCTACTATTAACTACTTGTCAAATGATTATATTTTATCATCTAAACTACCACAGAATATATTAATAATTAATGAAATCGATTACAATTCCCTTCTTATCATATTTTGTAAAAAAATATTTCATTATTTCGTGTATTTTTTACTATAATCAAATGAATACGTTGTTGCCACATTGTCAACAATACTGTAATTTATGTGATGGTTTGGTAGTTAAATCTGGTTAAATCTTAATAACGGGATGGTCAATAATTCCAATTTTTTGTATACTGTTTTCTTTCATATAAATATACAACATGTCAGTTTTTTATGAAAATCTGACGCTACGTTTAAATTTTATCTAATAAAACTTTACGTTAGTGTACGGTTAGTCCATATAAGCTGTGTTAAAAATACAAACTTTGAGATCGTTTTTCATGACTTTGAGATGGTCAATTTTAATAAAAATGGGCTATTTTTCAAATATTAATCTAGGGAATATTCCTGTGCAATTTAAACAAAATCTGACGAAAACATGTTTACGGACCAACTACCTTAAGGTTATAAGTCTAGCACATTGTAAAAAAATATTTGGTTTGGAAAATTTTGTTTTTAATTTGTATTCAGAACACATGTATCTAAATTTAATGGAATATTTTACTTTTTTAATTATTAAAAGTAAAAAAAGTTTAATTTAATTTGAAAATTGAAACAGACAGAACGGTATATAATAGTAACATGTATTATTTTGCTGTAATGGCAAAGCTAGTTTTCATTATTTTGAATAAATTACACGTGAATATATTTTTTTTATAATTTTTATAGTACTTATTTAAAAGGATTGAAATATCGAATAATTAGTTTTTAAAATGCCTCTATATAGCCAATTGTGTAGACTTTCAATAAATAGGGCTTATACCATATCACTTATGCAGACAAAAAATCGATTTTTAATTTCATTATTACAGGATAGGGTCAGTTAGGTCGAAAATAATCTGAAAATTTCAAAATATATTTACTATTTTGTATATGTACAAATCAATTAACTTATTTTACTATAGCTGTTTCGCCTCATATGTATGTACCATATAATAAGATATAAATCCTGTACATCGTTTGCGTGGAAATTAAGTTAAGTAGGAACTGTCACCAATAGAGAAGAAGAAAAAGAAGAAGGTTGGGTAGGTAAAGCAGATTTCTGTTATAGTCGATAAAACAGGTTACTTGTATAAATGTCATTTATACCCATTTTTTTATTTAATACTTTTTTAATACAATTTCCAGGATATAAAGTAGTCTGTCCTTACTCAGGATGTAAGCTATCTACATTTCAAATTTTAATAAGATCGATTCAGCGGTTTAGCCGTTAAAAGGTACCAAACAGACAAATATACATATAAATACACACTTTTGCATTTATAATATTTGTATGGATTTATTTCTCAATAATTATTTTACAAAACAAACTAAACCAATCAGGATATTTCATTTTAAATAAATACGGAATATTTGTTTTTGTCCACAATTGGTATTTTCGCAGTGTCGTAGTAACGCCCCCCCCCCACCCCCGAAATGTTCAATGTTCTTAAAACGTGTGTTTTGAGAAAATATCAGTTCAAAATACCTTCGAAAATTTAACACATATGTAAATATCCCTCTCTCCCGAAAATTTGTCTTACCACGCCACTGTATTTTCGACTTCAGAATAGTTCAGAATACGGAGTTCCATAGCATCCTTACTCAATAAAATAAATGTTTATTAAAATTTATTAAAGCAAGTCTTTCTAAAAAAATGTGACAAGTTTGTTAATTTTCTAAATGAACACAAGAAAAGACGTACTACATATTAAAAAATTAATAGTTTTAAGTTTAACGTACACTGGCGTAGCGCGCGTTTGAGATCGAGAGAAAAAGAGAGATAGAACGAGAAATATACAAATTAAATAGTACAAGTCCGAATTGGGTCATCGCGTGCTGAGATCTTTGCCCAATGATAAACCTCTGATGAATTGTGTATCCTATATTTTGTCCTGGCTGTAGGTACTGTTTATCTATGCTTTAGAACAAGTTATTTCCTCAAAGTATTTGTTATTTTTGATTTATTGCAGGATACTAAAGTATATACATTGTAGGTTTAGCTGTATGCAAAGCCAATTTGTTAAAGTGAAGCCGCTCTGGTTGAATTTTCGTCTCTATCTAATCTTTTAGAAGAAGAATAATAGTTTGTTTGCGAGTAGAAATGATTATTTACTTGATTTATTGAATTCCAGAGACTTGAATTCACTCTAGTTTAGAGATACTCGAGTAGAAGTTATGACAATGTCGCCATTTTTAGCCAAACGTGATTATATTAAAAAATTCATTACTATGTTATCTTTGATAAACATAAAACAATAGTAATAAAGATACTCGAGTAGGAGTTATGACAACGTCGCCATTTTTAGCCAAACGCAATTTATATTCAAAAATTAATAGACATGATGCCAGTAACAAAGTATCATTGAAGTTATGATTTTAAATAATGAAATAGGTTAAAAAGATTCTAAAAAAATATTTCTTTTTATACTGAAAGCGAGATTAATATAATTTTTGTTAAAATAAAAGTTCAAAATACAGCAATCCCCCATGTTAAATGAAACACCAATCAGACAGAATGACGTCATGCATTAGTAAACGTTAAAAGTGATTGACTTTTATTTTAGATAAATATCAATTCCTCTTACAAGATTATTAGGTACATACCTTATTTAAGAACTTATATACTTTGGAATTAATTTTTAACACACAAAATAATTAAATTATTGTCTAACTCTGAATGTTTGATTATTGTTGACAAGGAGTGTGACGTCACAACTCTGAAATGTCACCTGCGAGCGTTTTGGCGTTAAATTCAAAATTAGTTTTTGTGATTAAACCTTTATTTTCTACAAAAATAAGTACTTTTTTGGAAATAGGAGACACGTAAGATCATCATAGAATAGTTTTTTTTTATAAAATTAAACATCATGCTTATTCAATTGTTATTTTTAACAAACATAAAACAATAGAATTAAAGATATTCGAGTAAGAGTTATGACAACGTCTCAATTTTTTTCCAAACACGATTTATTAAAAAAAAATTATTTTTAGTAAGTATAAAATAATAAAATAAAATCAGAAATTAATTCGGGTTGTCAGAACTCTTTTTATGAGTGACTCTACTCTATCCACGCTGTTGCTGTCTTACTGTCATGTTCTGTTAGCTATATTAATATAAAAGTTATGAAAATTTACTTTCAAGCTTAAGACGAACGTTTTCTTGAAGAGATAAAAGTGATTTCAGATTTGATTGTTATTAGAATACTTATCGTCGCTTATCTGACAACACCGCTCAAGTCGAAAATTAGCTGTTTTTACATTTTAATATCATTGCGCGTCGATCTACCAATCACATTCTAGGCGTTTCGGACAATAAGAGACCAGAATTAAAAAAAATAATGACAGCGCGCAAGCCGGTAGCCTATATAAAACATACACGGTTTTTTCGCTCTCCTGTAAAGTTGGTCAAAACGACTTGAGCGGTGTTGTTAGATAAGCGACGTTATGCTAGATTTTATAAAGATCAAACTTATATGACAGTTCCATTACATTTATTAATAGTTTATTGCATTTGCAAAAATAGTAACTGTTCGGTGTCATAAAGAGGCTATATATTTGCTAGCTTGCCAGAACTCTCAAATAAGGTATCAAACTTATATGACAGTTTTCTTGAAGTTTCATGAAGACTTTGACAAGTTTCGCGCACGCGTTGTATGTAAACACTAACAACGGTAGGTATTAAAACAGTGTTGGTATTATGAAAACAGAGCAGGGTGTACTCGTTAACTGGCTGTATAGGCAACTTAAGGCCAAAAAAGAATAATAAAAAATAAAAAACCCATAGATACCTCATTTGAGGTATAAATAAAGTTAGTTTTTCACATTTTTTCTAAATGTTAAAATAAAAATAAATACCTTAATCCATTAACGCCCAAAAGAAAACAAAAACATGTAAAAGATTTTTTTAAATGAAATTAAGTACCTACATATTCAATATATTTAACTAAATATACAACACAAACTTTTTTTTAATATTTAGAAAAAAAATAACAGTGTGTACTCAAGCGAGTAAATTGGACAGATATGAAGTCTATTTTGTGTGAGACTGCTTTTCCGATATCATTAATATTAAGATAAATTCATTTAAAAGTCATGTTATAAATGTATATTTAAGTTATTTCATATGAATCTAACAAAATTCGAAATCACATGCTCTAGTTGGATAAAATATATTAGCATACCACGTACCTCTTTTCATATAAAAATTATTCAAAACAATTAAAACACGTTTAATCACTTATTACGTTAACATATTTTGTTTGTGCATTTCTACCAACTGATTTTTAAGGAAATATTGTAAATTAATATCCATAGATAGCAGCACTAATGTGTGCGGTGGGCGTTAATGAGTTAATTATTAAATAAATCAATATGAAAAGTTAAACATATAAGTTAAGTTTAGTTTTCATGAAGGATTATTTTCTTAATAATTAACATACATTTTAATTAGTCATTAATAGTCACATAATAGGAGAGATAATCTTTACAAAGCATATTTTCATTTAATTTACAACAACCAATTAAGATAACACTTTTTTTCAACGATTTATAATTAATTTTCATTAACATGTACATTTTCCCAAGCGTGTATTTCATTTCCACAACTACCTTTTCCACGATAACTCATTAAAAGTAAATATTTTTATATTCATAACATGAAATTAAGCAAACATAAAATGTTTTAAGCATAACATATGGTGTATGTATATGTATAAATATTCTTTAAATTAGTATAAATATGTTGAATTTATTTATTTATAATTAATGTTAAAAAAACTTTACTCAAAATTATGAAACATTAGTTTTTTAATTTTTAGTAATTATAGAATCTTTTACTAGCTACCTAGTCGCGGCTTCACACGTGTTGTTTTCATTTTTATAAATACTTATATACCTACATATACAGGGTGGCCCAACTAAAACGTAATGGTCGCTCTTTTGGTCATTTAAAATAAGATTTTGAAAAAAACGCTCGAATAGGTCGATTTTGCTTTCAAGAGGGACATATTTTACTAAACATTTTTTGCAAGAATCTTTTTAACCCTCAGCGCTATTATATATAAAAGCGCGGTCGTTTCGTTTAAGTTGGGTCATCCTGTATAATTTATAAATTCTAATACTTATATACTTAATTTTAGAGGTGGAATTTCAAAAAATCCTGTCTATCTGGGTGCTTACGTGATAAAAAGAAGACACCCCTAAAATTTCACATTTTCAGGTCCAAGGATTTGGCCTGGGTGTTGATAAGTCAGTTACTTACATATGTAGATGTTTCTATAAATTATACTAATATAGCTACGAATTAATATAAATTTTACCTCTCTACCCCCACATCCTATCACGGGCCATCATACTAGACCTTGTAGGTGGGTCTCCTGAAAAAGATTAAAATTTTTAATTTTTTGACCTTTTTTAAAATCATTCAATAAGACAAAAATTTTATTGAAGTTAACATTTTATTTCAATTAATGATTTTTTTGAACCCGCAGTTTCGGGTCCCCCTTAGTCCTGTCAGCCCCCCCCCCCTTGTGGGGCCCTGCTTATAATAATACAGCAAAAGTAAAAAATTTGCACTTATGTATATAAAAATTTTATATTTTATTTAATTAGTTTGTTTATGTTTTACATACTACTTTAAAAATAATTTTAAATTCTACATATTTACAATTTAAGAGGATATGAATAATTAAAAAACCTTTTAAAACCTATGTTTTCTCTCACCTAATTACACTTTTATTTTTTACTATGCACGCTTTTATATTCTTTTAATTAACTGAAATGAATGTGATTTAAGCATTTTATAGTCGCAATATTATTAATGTATGTATAAACTTTTATTTACAGATAAAAAATTCAATAGACAAAAAATCGTCTATATTTTTTTCTAGAATTTTTCTAACCCTCTTTCAGTTAGTAACTTTATATAAATAACTAGCTGAATCCCGCGGCTTCGCTCGCGTGGATATCGAAAATAGTTACAAGGAGTGAAATATTAAATAATAGTATTAATTTTGTTTTTTATTCCTTATTCAAAATCGTAAATATCTCGGCTCTTATGCCAGATAAGGGTTGTTTTTCACCTTAAAACCCCCAACCCTGTGGTATTTCTCCATACGTGAATACAATCGAATATATTTTTTCCCATAAAAAAATTTCCATCCCCTTGCAACCCTTTTATATTGTAGAGTATCTATACTAACAATAAGTTTAAAATATATCTGGCTAAAACACCCCCGTTTATCCCCTTAGGAGTTGAATTTCAAGAAATCCCTTCTTAGTGGGTGCTAACATCATAAAAGGAAGACACCTACGAAATTTCACGTTTCTAGGTCCAGGGGTTTGGGCTGTACGTTGATATATGAGAGAGTGAGTGGTTAAGGACAAACTTTTTTATATATATGTATAGATAGTCTTTGACCCCTCCTCGCCCTGCCTAATTTAACGTAGCCATAGGTGGGCACAGTTAATCGAAAAATTAACTTCGTTAATCGTTAATTCGTTAATAAAAAAGTTAACTTCATTAATCGTTAAAGCGTTAAAATTCCGAAAATTTAACGGAAGTTAAAGTTAATAGTTAATAGTAAAAATGTTTTTTGCTATTTCGACAACTTTCTTATGTACCTACTTGTCAACAAACAACCAATGTAACGGACTAAAGTTAACGGAAGTAAAATTTAACGGAAGTTAACAAAAGCGTTAACATATTTTTGAGTTAACTTAAAATTTAATCCATTAAGCACTTTGTTAACTTCGTTAATTAACGATTAACGGATTAACGAGTTAATGCCCACCTATGAATGTAACGCAGTTTCATTTTTATTACCCCCCCCCCCTCCCCCCGTAAAATAGTTACATTGTTTATTGATATTTGCTAATACCTAAAATAATAATATATTATAATGTTACACAACAATATTTGAAGAAAAAAAAAGTTTAAGAAGCATCATTACAATTCACAAAACGATCCTTTTTACGGCTCGACAATATTTTTTATGCGTCGTACAAGGAAGCCACGCGTCTGAACTCCGTATTGTTTCATATAAAAATAACGTCCATAAAAACTCACGCCGTTGTACGCGACACCCTCTCCCCTATAACTTGAGTGACGTGTGGAGCACGTAGATGTCGTGACAGGGGCCCGAACTTGTGACCCACGTACAGGGCCAAACTTACTCTATTTTTAGTATGTTACATTGTAACTATACTGCAGTCAATTGTAGTAAATATTTGCATATAGAAATTCATCTCAAGCTTTCACGTTGAGAGTCGGTTCTAGGATTTGCAAGGCTATATGCAAAAATAAGTGCAGGGTTGAGAAAATTAAGTTTTACACTAGGGTGTTCCAAAAAAAGTCGATAATTTTTTTTTTTCGATTGCATGTGAAATTCTTGTTATATATGCTATAAAAAAAATTCTGTAAAAATTTGAGCCCTTAATATCAACTTGAAGAACTCCATCACCGAATTTGAAGATTTACCATTGATTTAACATGGAAAAATGATTTTTTAACGTTCATTTCTCCTGCAAACTATGTAGAACATTATTTTTCGGAAAAACCATGACTGATCCTTCTTCAGTATTAAATTCTGTAAAAAAAAGCTCTTAGGGTCCAGTCTCTAACGTCAACCCTCTCGTTTTTATTTGCGTTAAAAAATACAGATTTTTTGAAATTTAAAAACGAGAGGGTTGACGTTAGAGACTGGACCCTAAGAGCTTTTTTTTACAGAATTTAATACTGAAGAAGGATCAGTCATGGTTTTTCCGAAAAATAATGTTCTACATAGTTTGCAGGAGAAATGAACGTTAAAAAATCATTTTTCCATGTTAAATCAATGGTAAATCTTCAAATTCGGTGATGGAGTTCTTCAAGTTGATATTAAGGGCTCAAATTTTTACAGAATTTTTTTTATAGCATATATAACAAGAATTTCACATGCAATCGAAAAAAAAAAATTATCGACTTTTTTTGGAACACCCTATTTTACACGTTCAAAAATAAATGATTTATTTTCCTAAAATTCCGGATATAGAGATCCTTTGGTCTAAATAACCGGACGAAGCACTAAACGACCGGATAATTTTTTTTTATTTAAGACTGTTCATGCCGACTTTTCCGAAACAAAATTCTACGAGATGTCGCCACCGTAGAAAACAAAAATCATTTGCACAAGTCTAGCCCTGAGGGGAAAATATTACCATAGAAACAAATACAAATTCAAACTGTCAGATATAAGGAATGGGATATTCTCGAAATTAAACAGAGATGAAGCTACAAAGGATAGAAATAGTTCTTATGTTTTAAGGCTTACATTCAATGTTTTGAAATGAAAATTGCAGAATTATTATAAAATTAGAAAGCTTAAACAAATACCTATGTCGTGGTATATTTTTTTCCGTATTTTTCAAGAATTTTTGTTATATCATATCAAGAAATATACACAAAATTTTCAGATTTTTTTTATTAATATATAAAAAAATTAAATTCAAAAATTATGTATGTCATGACATAGAAAAATTAATCTAGTTTATTACTGTATTTTTTCCTAAATGATTTATTAATACTGGTCAGAGCTGAACATAGAATACAAAACCGTAATTTCTCTATAGTAATTCTTATGGCAATTCAAATAGCATGTTCAGCCTGTTATTCTGTTTTTTTTTTTAGACAATCAGCAATTTACCGGATAATTTAAGCTTGTTTTTTATTATATACATATTTGTACATATTAATATTACTGTAATAGTACGTCTAGTACGTGGCAAATAAAGCCAAAACGCTAAAAAAAGTTATATAACAATTAAGTTCGTAATAAAAGTGAAATTTTAAGATTTAGAGAAAAATGAATAATGATAAAAAATAATCTTCTTAATAAGAACTCTAAAATAAACAAAAGAAAATTAAAATTGGATGACTAGGATCTGAGATAAACCTAATTTTATAACACTGGTACGAGTTATCTTTGATTGCCCATGTAACAGTGTTCTACACGGATTTTGAAGTGGTTCCCTATCTGAAAATATGTATTTTGACTTTATGTATGACTACAGAAAGTGGCATACTCCAATTAAAAAGTGCAGCGTTTTTTTATGTACTAGACGTACTATAATTCTTATTATGAAATAATAATATTAGTCCAGAGCATTTAGACGAAAAATAGCTGTATCTAGGAAAAAATTCGCATAGAGCTGAATTTTTGTATACACTTTCTTTTTGTCTTTATACATAATATGCCAAAAGTCCCCATCGATCCCTTGTGAGCATACTTTTTTATAGCCCTCAAAAGGTGCTAATAATTAGTTTTATGTAAATATCTCTGTATTTATAGATTTTACGATAGTGAAAGTCATATAACAATAGGAAGACTAGAAAATTCTCTACAAAAAAGGTTATTAATAGTTTTTCATACGAACTATAATTTTCACGGAAACTGGATGCAAAGTTGACGACTTAAGCAAATACTACTAACACAAGAAATGTAGAATTTTTGACTAATGTAAATATTATGCCGAATGTGCGAGGTTCCAAATTTTGTCAATAGTTAGAGTATACCGACATGTGTATTTTCTGAAAACTACCTAGCAAAGTAGGCTCCGGAACATCCCCATCGAAGACCCCAAATGTTCGTTATTTACGGATTTTGTGAACAGCTGTATCTAGTGAACGGAATGTCCGATCAACATCTTTTTTCACATTTTAGACAGATAATTTAATCTTCTACAACCTTTTTATTAATATTTTATCCAAAGTAAATTGTATGCCTTCCAAAATTACGGTGAATTTAAAAAAAATATTAATAATATAAGTTTGGCAGCCATTTTGAAGAACAATTCGTTAACTTTTAGTTAAAATACTATCAAAATGTTTGTAAAAAAATAATTAACTGTCTTATAAGTGAAAGACGATGTTGATCGGACATTCTGTTCATTAGATACAGTCTGTTTATAAAATCCTTATACAACGATATTTTGGGTTATTCGATGAGGGTGTTCCGGGGCCTACTTTACTAGGGAGTTTGCAGAATATATACATCTTTGTATGTTCTAACTACTGACAAAATTTGGCACCTCACATATTTGTCATAATATTTACAATAGCCAAAAAGTATATGTTATATTAATATAATATAGGAATGAATATTGATTAAGATTTTTTTGGGAATTTTTTGACAAAAAAGTATAAAACTTTTTACTATAGATTTTTTGTATTTACTTTTATATAAGTTTAGACAAGCTATACAAATTAAAAATAATAATAATAATAAGTAATTATTACGCTTGTACAGGAACCACGTACAACGTGAAAAAAACTTCTCCAAATGATTGCCATGATTATAGCTTTTCTGTTCGTCCGAAAAAACAAAACCAATAAATTTCTTTATCTATATAAGTGTGGCTATAGCGGGTGGCAAAAAATTTTAAATTAAAAAAATGGTGGTGTTTAGAAAAATGTCTATAGAATTTTCGTTACTATTTTTTTCAGTCTTTCATTGCCCGTAAAACAAAAATATTTGATTAACTCAATTCTGTTACACATAGTAATAGCTTGTGTACACAGAAAATTTGAAGTCAATCGGTTCAGTAGATCTTGAGTTATTATGGCAGCCAATTTCAGATTTCTGTTTCGAGAAAAACGCGTTCAAAGTTTACGTATAGTTGGCTATTCAATGTTACATATCTCTTTCAATCCACTATAACTTCGTCAATTTTGGGAATTTGGGTATAGGGTTTTGTACATATCTTTTTTGAACTCCTATTTATTAAAAAAATGCAAAAAAATAAAATCGATATTTTACATTTTTAGACTAGAATACCCCTATACTACGTGAAAACAATTACTTGTACGAAAAAAGGTATGAGATCTTTGTTGTAGATAATTTTCTAATCTTTCTATTTGATAATAACTATTTTAGTCATAGAGACAATATATACAGAGATATCTAGCTAAAACTAATTGTTAGCACCTTGTGTGGGCTGTAAAAAAGTATGCTCACAGGGGATCGATGGGGACTTTTGGTAACTTATTTATAAAGGCAAAACGAAGGTGTATACAAAAATTCAGCTCTATGCGAATTTATTCCTAGTGAAAACCTAAAGTTACTGGACTATATACATAGTTAGATTAATTTCTATTTAAATAAAACAAATATTAAAATTAACAAAAAGTAACTTTGATGATATTTACTTAAACATTGCACATTACATACATACATAATGTATTACAGTTTGATCAGAGATACAATGTACCTACATTCTATACATGTAAATATGTATTTACTGACGTAGAAAGTCTGTAATTTTACTAATCAACAATCAACATACGTAGGAGAGAGGAGAAAGCTGGGACGCGGGGCGGCGAGAGGTATTGCTTGTGCGCAGATATTGGAAACATTAAAATCAGTTGTTATAGTACATAGGTTCATAGGTATAAGAAAGTAAAAATATTAAATAATAATATTAAAAAGTTACAGGTTAGTAAAATTAGTCCAGTCAATATAATATTTGAGCTAGAAAAAAATGACGGAGTACGTTTTGTTCAAGAAATTGGTAGATTTCAATGTATAGAATATGGTGATAACTTCCCCCCCCCCTTCACAGGGGGGTGCATAACTTTCTAGGGGCTTCAAAGCTGTCTAAAATCAGTTATTTGGATATACCACTGGGGCTGTCAGTTTTAGAAGAAAACAGGTTTAATAAATCTTAAAGCTGATAAAATTACAAACAAAATAGTGTTTTTAAAAATTATGTTACATAAATAGTTAATGAAATAGAACCCACGAAAAAATCATTTAGCGACGTCGAAATTGGAAATCACGCCTAAAATGTAGAGTTACGTTCGACCGCTGTGTTTAATATGTTTTTGATTGAATTTCAAAATGAAAATTTCCATTATAATAGAGAAAAAAAAACTTTATTAGGCCCTCAGCTGTAAAATTCGTTTTTCGATTTTTTCATGGAATAATTGAATTTTATATTAAATGTCGCGTCCGGATCTGTGTTTGTTTGAGACACAGGTGCCGATCTCTTAGAGATCGTAAAAGATCGGATTCGATATTACTAAAGTATCTGTTAAATGTGGATGTATTGCTTTTTGAATGTTTTTATTGAGTTTCTAAAGAATGTTTTATGAAATATTGAAGATTATATTGTCAAGATGGTGTTACTAGTTTCACAAAATGACAAATATAATGTTAAATTTATGTATGTATGTACAATAATGTACATATATTGGGTCACAATGATATTTTGCAATATAAAGTCAATTATTTTAAAATTGATTTTTTAAATGCTATGAAAATGTTTAATTATTCTTAAAGTTTTATGCGTATTTAAATAATAATCCATTTTAACTTAAGGTTATTCGATTATTAGAGCAATGTATAGATAAAAGTCAAAAATTTTAATATGTTATTAATGGATAACTCATATATTTTACTAATTTTTAGTTAAAATATTGGATGTATGGTTTTTGAGTAATTGGATATTAAAAATAGAGTTTTTAACACACGATAAATGAGAGAACTTGCCGAAAGTGTTCTATTTATTAAAATTCTACACAATTGGCTATAAAGAGATGTTTTAAAAACTAATTATTCAAAACTTCAACCCTTTTAAATAATATAAAAATTATAAAACAAATATATTCACGTGTAATTTATTAAAAATAATGAAAAACTAGCTCTACCATTACAGCAAATTAGTACATGTTACTATAATAATATACCGTTCTGTGTATTTCAATTTTCAAATTAAATTAAACTTTTTTTACTTTTAATAATTAACAAAGTAAAATATTCAATTAAATGTAGGTATATGTGTTCTGAATATAAATTAAAAACAAAATTTTTCGAAACTAAATCTTTTTTTACAGTGTGCTAGAGTAGACGTATAACCTTGTATTATAATAATCCCTAGAAGAAGAAGGGGGGCTAAAACTAAAGATGGAATAAAATATTTATATGTTTTAATAAATAGAAATTCATCCTAAGGGCTTGAAAGAGTTATTTTATACCCCCCCCCCCTCTATATCGGTGAGTACTGACACAAATTATCTAGACAACTCTTGTACGTACGATGTAGGTAATATTTAAAATGGAAAAATAACATGTCCTAAATTAAAACGGCTGTATAAATACATTTTTAGTTAAATATATCTTCTCCGAAAGAATGTATGCTACATGATTTAAATTAAACTTCGCAAAAAAAACCCTCACATGTATTTAACTATAAGATTCATTTTAAATTCTTGCTCTTGTTATATTTAGGTACACAGGAAAAAAAACTGTATTGGACCAAGAAAACCTTGTTTTGTATATAACGAAAACAATATTTTCTTAATATAAGAAACATACTCTTAATCCAACTACGTTATTCCTTCGTTCAACAATACTATAGTTGGTTTAAGAGATTATTGCTTATCTTAAGAAAATATTGTTTTCGTTATATACAAAACAAGGTTTACTTGGTTTGAGAAATCCTTTCTACCAGTGTAGGTACCTGTGTTTAAAACAGCATTGTGTAAGTACAATATAATTTATATTAACCCCGTACATACGAGTTATACATCATAACTATAAATTAAAACAATTGCAAGAGCGCTAAGATTTAATACTTCCGCAGTTTTCAACAGTTTCTTGACTTCTTAGTATAAGTTGTGTCTTTAAACACCATTGTCTACACACTGACTTACTCTTATGTACGAATTCAAAACTAAAACTATCATAGGTAAATTTTTAGGGTTTTCATAAACCTTTAGTTAAGGAAGTTTTTTTTAAGTAACAAAAATATGTACTTTTATGTAGGGTAAAACTCGGTTATACGCCCCACTTTTTTCAAACCATGATAAAAATAAATTCATTAAATACTGCACCCAGCTCCTCAAACCGGGTTATTAAGTTTGTTATCATGTTTGCACTTGGAGCTGTTGCAATATTAAAATACTTACGATATATTCTTTAAGCTGTAACAATAGATCGTCCGAAAACAAAATAAAATTCAACAATTTTGACAAAGTTTTCGCAATGAGTAAGAAGACATAAAATTTTATAAAATTCTTTATAATCTGCAAAAAAAAGAAACACTTTTTTTTAAATACGAAAGTTATATGCATTTTAAATCAGTCAGTTCAAGTTGGCCCACTTTTTTTTGAGAAGCCGCCATTTTATCAAAAAATTTTATTTTGCTTATTCCTTCGATTAAGTACAAGATTATACATTACTTTAACGAAATCCGTTTGGTTTTTTATTTTAACTGATCCAGTCCAGAGACATCGTGGTCACCGCAAGGCGCCTTTTTTGAGAGGACCTCCTGGAGAACAGCTGTATCAGCTTTCGAAATTATTATTTTTTTCAAATAAAAAATGTTAAAATACAATTAAAATTTACCATAATATGTGTACTTACATTAATAAATTTAAAAGTCTTCTCTTAAGGGGTTAGGTGTAGTCAAAGACATGAAAAAATGACAATTTTAAATAATTTTTTTTTGCCAGTAAATTATTTTATTTTATAAAAGTAAAAACATAGCATCATTAAATAAGGTTTCGACTTGACTTGACAAAAATTTTAGAAAAAAAAATAATAATTTTAAAAGTAATGGCTGTTTGTGTTGATCCAGTTCCAACCGAAGCTCCTTGCGGTGACCATCACTTATCCTTGGAGATTCATCATAATTCAATCGGACAGAAACAATTAGTTTTATTAATAGATAATCTAGTGCCTGATCGAAGCTTTTTTTTTTCTTTCTTAAATTAACAAAATGGCAGCCTCAGAAAAAAAATTTCCAGATTTTCGGGAAAAAAACCAACAGTTAATTGTTTATAACAAATCGAAATTAAAAACAAAACAAAAATCCTTCGATCAGGCACCAGTTTTTCATGTTTTCAAAAAGCTGTATAAATATTAAATATCATTAAAATCTACCGAGCGGTTTTCGAGCTACAGTGGTCACCAGTTCAAAAAACATAGTTTTGAGAAAAACGCATTTAAAGTTTTACACTCAATTTACGTAAAATAATACGTATTATTTAATTACTTACATCTAGTCATCTATTAATGGGCCATATAATAGTTCTTCAGCCGTTGTAGCAGCTTCCAAAAATGCAAAAAAAAGAAAATCGATTTCTTGAAAATTCTGACTACACCTAACCCTTTAAAAAAATTCTTGAAATAACCCTTTTTTTGGTCTTCTGACTATGTATATAACCCCTTAAGTCAGTTTTATTTATTTTTTTTACAATTTTTTTATTAAATCGAATTTAGTTCAATAAACAATTCATTTCTTCGGAAAACAGTGAAAAAAAACATCAATTTTAATACTTTTGTCAAAATCATTAAATATCACGGCCCAAAACCACGAATAAATTTTTGTTTCTAACAAAATTAAAATTCATACCGAACGTAAAAAACAATATATACATCACTTACAAACCACACAGTGCGCTGACACGGTCTTTGGGACATCCAAATTGAGATTTACCAGGTTATGAATATACTACAAATGTGACTGCCGTCATATTTCTAAGATCTTATAATTGAATTAGACGTATGCATATGCCACACATACATACATACGTTCTGCGTTCTAAAGCGGGCAAGGATTGGCGGTTTGGATGGGGGGGGGGGGGGTAAAACGTAACATGAATTTATCTGATGCCTCGGTATATAGCTATGAGCGCATTCTCAGTATGAGATTTCTGTATGTATCTTTTACTGTAGACACAAGATATACATGTAATTTTATTATCTGTATTATACGAGTAGCTATTAAATTAAATTAAATTAAAGTGAAAATTTGAATTAACATTTATTAGTATATATACAATTTATTATTAATATATATGATATGTGTATTATCATTAATGTACATTTAATTCTGTTTTTATACGGTAGATACGTTCCAGGTAAAACCGTATAAAGATATGAAGTACATAGAAAATAAAATTATGTAAAAAAATACTTTTTAAAATCAAGCTTTTATTAAAAATGCACTAAAAAGTAAAAAATAAATTTACAGCTATCACAAAAAATTCAGGTTTTTATAACTATAACCAATAAAAGTGCGGGGCGCTCATGAAAGTAAATGTATAGCTTTTAATTAATTAATTACTTCATTTTTGTAAACTATTATTAAAGTTTATCAAAAATTCTACTGTATTTATTTGATTTAATTTGTAAATTTTCTACGCTTATCTTATATCAATTTATACTTCATTTCTTATTTTGCATAAGAATTTTTATTCATACGTTTGTCTTTATAACGCCCGCGCTTTTATTGGTTTTTGCCATAAAAAGTATTTTTTTATATAATTTCATTTTCAAATTTTTAGTTACTGATTGACTAACTAACTAACATACTAACAGGTAAAGCTCGACAAACTCTTTCATTTGATACCCATATCAAGATGGTTATAAATAAAAAGGTAATCCACCATCTTAGGGCGTCCAACATATACGTATACAAAATTTCAAAGCTCTAGCTTAATTAGAACTAGTCGAAATTTTGATTGCAATATTTGATCTTAACTAACAAACAAAAGCTTGTAAAAAGGGGATTAGTTCCATATTCTTCAACCCTGTAAAAAATAGGTAAAATGAAACGATTCATACAAAAAAAAAACTATAAATTAAATTTGTATGTGCATTCATGCACAGTTTATTTCATAAAAATAAAAGGCAATTCAATTCTTAAAGTAAAAGTAACATAAATATAAAATTTTCGCAAGTTTAGGAACTGAAAACTCGTACAAGACTAAAATATATACTTAAGCTGCTATGAAAATAAATTAGAAAGGGGAATTCCCTAACTACATATTTTATAAATAACAGATAGAAAAAAAATATTTTTTTTATATTTTTTCATCAATTATATGGATAAAGTAAAACGAGTAATGGGCACCCAGTACTACGATACAAAAATTAAAAAATAAATAATCGTAAAATTTGATACAATGTAAAGCAGATGCTATGACAATATAATAATTAATAAATATATTACACTTATAATTAGTTTAAATGTCCACCATTTTGATATCCATTAGCCGATTGTCATCAAATTAAGATGTTTTATAGTTAAGTGTCTAAAGATTATGATTCTGTAATGGCAGTTATAAAATATAAATTTTTTTTTTTTAATTTAGTACATCAATTAAACAAGAGTCCTACACTGGGATATTAATGATATTATATAAGACTGGAGCCAGTACTTTATAGGGTCGAATTATTGTCTGTCCGTCTGTGTGCAGAGTAACAATAACTTTTTGTAAAACTGTATTTTTTGTATTCGAAATGTGCACATATATGTAGTCCAATCGATTTTAAGGAACACATTAGTGTCTAAAAGAGCGCGCAATTTATAACAACAGAAATGGGGGCCTGCAACCCCATTTGAATGATACCTGCCTTGTCTATTTTATATGCAGCTTCCACAAAACTTTCCTAATTGGAGATGAAATTCAAATTAACTTAAAAAAAGTAAAAATGTGGAAAATGACGTTAATTTAAAAGAACTGAAAACATTATAAATTTTTAAACAGTTATTATTGGAATGATGTTTCCCATTTTTATATCATGTGGATTTTATATAATTTTTTTTTTAGTAAATATTTACATCCACATACACACACACACACACACACACACACACACACACACACATACCAACATGCCAGTTTACATAGGTTCGTTTCCCGCTATTCCAATTACCGGAAAATGCAGACAATGTCGGCAGATAAATATTGCAAACACTTTTTAAATATTCATAGATAAAAAGGCACTCGCCTTTTTATCTGGAAGTCATTATTTCCTGGACAAATTATAAAGTGCGTTTGTAAGCTGGTGTTTAAAACTCTTTTGAGCTTAGAGTAATAGCATCTGTCCCTTTTCTTTATATACTTTTCCTTTCTTTTAATTAAAATGATCAAATTTATTTACATGAAAAATAATCACTTAAACTAAAAATACACCTTAACCACAAAATGTATGTCACTCGACCCGTGTTTCGACTTCACAAGAAGTCCTCATCAGGAGCCTAACGATTCCAGACTGGATCCAGAGTCTGGAATCGTTAGGCTCCTGATGAGGACTTCTTGTGAAGTCGAAACACGTGTCGAGTGACATAAATTTTGTGGTTAAGGTGTATTTTTAGTTTAAGTGACTAAGAAACCACAGTTTCTCCGTTTTTCAAGTATGAAAAATAATAAAAATTATTATTTATAAAAATATACATATAGTATAAGTAAGTATTGTCAAAGCTGATTTTTTTCTATGACATTTAATGTTGGCAGGTTTGTGTCTAGTTCGACAGCTCAATAAAAAAATATATTTTTATGACAAATTGAAGTTTTGTTCATGAACTATGGATTAACCCAAAATGTTGTGTTTTCGATTTAGTTATAATTATTTTTATCTTATAGAAAATGACATAGCATTTTCAAACTGCAAGCCTACAATATGTCAAACCCATCTCGAGTCATTTATTTTTTATTTTGGAAAAATGGTCGTAATTTTTAAAAGAAAAATTAACCACAGTACATCTCCCTGCAAATCGTTCAACTTTTGTATTAAATGCTTTTCGATACCCAGAAAAAAAACTCGAAATACTTAATAAATTGATCTTGTTAATATAACAGTATTTCATATTTTTTAATAATAAAAAAAATCTTATTGAGGATATTTTATTCATTTGAAAAATATATCTTCATGTTTATCTAAAAAAAAATTCATTTGTCAAATTACCAACTAACGAAAATATCAAATAGATTAAACATAATGGTTGTATTAATAAATATCACCACCCAACTAGTGAAAGTGCAATTTTCGATATGGTAAATTCTGTGATGTCATTTATTAAGTATTTTTTTGTATTTAAAATATATGTTTTCAATACGAAACAAAATTTTCACCGTGATAAGAACATTGTTAATAATAATATACATTTACCAGTAAGATAAACGTGGATATTTCCATATTGGTAAAAAATTATCATATTAACAAACAACCCAAATCGATCACGGATTTTTTACATTGATCACATTTTTTAACACATAGAACTTCAACATAAAAAAAAAAAACATTATAATAAAAATAATTTTAACAAAATCGAAAACCCAAAATTTTGAGGTATTATTTTATATATTCGTCATTTTCTACAATTATTCCAACATAATAATTAAAAAAAAAACAATTATTTCCTTGTATTATTTTTTTTAAATCGAGATCCAGAAAATACTTCATTTAAACTCATACGAGACAAAATATCTAATGCAGTTGTTTACCTATTAATTAATTACTTCACCATCCAAATCTATAAACAATTAGACATACTAATCTAAACACTTTTCAGACCACACATATATGTATTTGAAACTGATTAAAGATTTAAGTAAACAGCGAGACAGTCAATGTGTTAAGTCAACTGTCTGTATTATTTAGACATGTTCTTGTCTATTTTCAGCTGTATACAAAATTAGTATAAATACAAAGTCATTTATATAATTTATGATTGTTTGTATAATTAACTAAGTTAATGTAAACTTTAGAAAGGTGTATCTAATTAATTTTATTGTCTAGTACAGTGTTTTTCAAACTAAGTCCACAGTACCCTAGGGTTAAATAAAGATAAGATTTGCTTTATTCTCTCTTGGAAATTGTTCAAAATATACCTAATGAAATATGTAAGTAACCAAAATACATTTCATAAGAAAAATTGATAACATATCACTCAATTTTTAAAGAAATATTACTATTGGACGTAATAATCTTGAAACGGTCCAAAATATTGAAATTCTTGTGTATAGATTTTACAGAACAATACTGTAGAAAAATTGTGTTTCTATCTATAGGAGAAGTTGGTTAAAGGACCCCGCAGAATCCTTATGGAAAAGTGGTTTCGGTCAAACTCTTTGAAACTTTGGATTATAATAGTCCTTGATGAGTAGATCAAAAGTGTCAATGGGCACTAAGTCCTAAAAACTCAAACTTTTAAGATATAACCCTCTGAAGTTGGGGATCATGATTGTCTTTAATTTACAATATTTTTTTTGTAGAACCTTTTTCGCTCAACTTTTTGTATGTGTTCCCAAAGACTTCTATAATCGATTGCCACCATAAAAAAGTCAACTTTTCAATTCATTGAGAAATGACAACACTTAAATCTTATTGTTACGTTTTTTTAATTATGAACGAATCCAATTGTTTTATAATAAAAAATTGGTTTATAATAAAAAAAACGTAATAATAAGATTTAAATACTGCCATTGGCTAAATAATTTAAAAGTTTACTTTTTTATGGTGACAATCGATTATATAAGTCTTTGGGAATACATACAAATAGTTGTGCGAACATTAAGGTTCTACAAATTTTTTTATTGTAAATTAAAGGCGAGCATGATCCCCAACTTTAGAGGGCAATATCTTAAAAGTTTGAGTTTTTAGGACTTAGTGCCCATTGACACTTTTAATCTACTCATCAAGAACTATCAGAATCTAAAGTTTCAAAGAATTTGACTGAAACCCCTTTCCCATGCGGGGTCCTTTCTATTTGTTTTTTGAAAAATGTACCTATTATTTATAAAAAATTTTAAAATTTTTATGAAAACTTTATTTGATCTAAATTGTGAATTATTTTTAGTTCTACCATAAAAATTTCATTAACTTTTACTCAATATTTACTGAGAAATCGTAATTTAAAAAAAATCGCACATAAAAATTCATTTGTTTATATTTTTTTAAATAATGCAAATTTTCATAAAATATTTTAAAACATTAATTTTGATTAATAAATCTTCAAAGTTCTACAATAAAATGTTTTATCTGAACAAGTTGATTTTTAGTAGTGTTCCAACTTCAGATTTGACTCAATATACGAATAGTAATTTTTGTGTGCAGGATCGAAATCTATATTATTGGTATAGTTTAATTTGCTATATACCAATAAACAAATATACTATTAATATAATTAATTTTACAGAATCGTAGTATCGATTGTATTGTCTTTCAACTGAAATGAAATTATTTGTATAGCACTTAACAAAAAAGATAAAATCATGTAAATGATATTTACGCGACTATATTAAAAATTGCGTATTTATCTTTAAAAACATTTAAGGTAAATAAGAAATACCTAATTTTCAGTAATTGCGCACAAAGTTATTTTTCTTTTTAGATTTTTTACCAATAGGCATGATGCCAATAACAAAGTATCATTGAAATTATGATTTTAAATAATAAAATAGGTTAAAAAGATTCTAAAAAATGTATTCATATTTATATTAAAAGCGAGATTAATATAATTTTTGCTAAAATAAAAATACAAAATAAGCAATCCGCCATGTTAAATGGAACACTATGTACTTTTTGGAAATAAGGGACACGTAAAATCATCATAGAATAATTTTTTTTTTAATTAGTCATCCATCATGCCTGTTGACAGTACTTGTTAAAACTGATATTATTTTTTGATACAAAATTGAAATTTTGAATCGGCAAATGTAATTTTTAATAAAAAATAGACTCAATTTTTCTCCGTGTTTTAAAAATTAAAAAAAAATAGGACAAGAAAGTCAATTTTATTTTATTTTTACCACCGGAAATGAAACTTGGTTAATTTTTAGTAAAGTAACTGGAAAAATTGGGCTTTAAAATTTTGACAATAAAATTGATTAAAACCTACAATAATAACAACTGAACGAAAGCGCTCCAACTTTCCCTGATTTTCCACGAACGTGTGGCCGTGAACTCATGCGATGATACACTTCCACTCCCACACTCGCTCACACACACGTACACACACACACACACACACACACACACACACACACACACACACACACACGTACACACACGTACACACGTTCGCGCGCGCGTATGTCATGTATCTTCTAACAATGTACAGTGTGCAACATGTTGGCCCGTGACACATATCTAGAGTTGTTTGCGGTTTTCGCCCCCACCAATTTATCATCATATCCACGGTTCCGGTTGGAAGTAGGGGAGGGGGTGAGGTATACCGACATTGCAAACCGGATCGGAAACGACTGTGTACATGGGGTTGCATTTTTTTTATTAAACTTAGATTTTTTACTATGCGTATAGATATTTTTCAAACTTGCAATTTTTTTTATATGTTACCAGGGTGACCAGTATTTCTCTGTAACAAATTTCCCTGACTTTTCCCGGTTTTCCAGGAGAATTTTTACCGTTTTTCCCTGATTTTTATAATTAAAATTTTGATAAAAAAGCTAAAAAAAAGAAAACGTCACATAGATAAATTTTTTTAATATTTTTTCCTGACTTCCAACCAAAATCCCTTACTTTTCCCGGGTTTTCAGAAACTGACCACCCTGGTTACGCACAAAAAAAACTGTATTGGACCAAGAAAATCTCGTTTTAAATATAAAGAAAACAATATTTTCTTAATATAAGAAAAGTACTCTTAATCCAAATACATTATTTCTTCGTCCAAGAATACTATAGGTTTAAGAATATATTTCTTATCTTAAGAAAATATTGTTTTCGTTATATACAAAACAAGGTTTACTTGGTTCAAGTAAACCTTTCTACCTGTGTACATAGAACATAGATGTCCAACCTTTTGACCTTCTAGGGCCGCATAGCGTTAGCTAAGTTTGCGAAGGGCCGCACATACAATTTTTGTATATTTAATATCGAAAAAAATTTGAAGACCTTTTTTTTCGTTGTTACTTAATTTCATTAATTATTTTCATATTGCTTACTCGCAATATCAAAGATACGAGAAGCTTTGTGATCGTTTTAAAATAAGAAAAAAAGATGTATCAAGAACGACACATGTTCCGTGAAAATTTTATATAATCTTTTTTGTAAAGCATTCAATTTCCTATAATATATATCATCTACGTATGTTGTAAAATATTCCTTTACAAAGAATTATAAATAAATTTGCTTTAAAAAATCGTAATTTCTTTTTTACAACTGTTCACTTTGACATATTAAATGTCATTTGGACGTTTTAAATCTCATTTTGACGTTAGCATAGCAGAAAAATTTAGATTTAGATTGAAATTGTCAAAATATTAAAAATATACGACAAAATAACCAGGTGCGGATTAAGAAAAATGTCGAATTAATATTTTATTAATAAAATTGTATGAAAATGAAATGACTAACCAATGGCAGGCAGTTAATCTGAATGTTTATAGGTTTTTATATAAATTGTTCAATAATTAACAATAATAAATGAGGAAGCACTTTGCATTTACTTGGCAGATATTTTTTTTCTTTCTTTCTACAATTCTTATGCGGGCCGCACGAAAAGTAGGGGAACATGGGTGACAGTGGATCATGGTACACAGTGGATCAGTGCAAATATTTTTTTTTTTTTGTATAAACCATATGCATATACTTATTACATCAGGAGTATACTTTTTCAAATGTCCTGCCTGCTTGTTATGTAGTATTTCTTAGATTATCACAGAAGGTAGACATGTTACGGCACTCTGACAAAAAAATGTACGAAATTTTTTTTCACAGTATTTTTCAAAACAATTTTTTTATAGAGAATATACATATATTGGCGTGTTTAATAATTTTGTACTACGTATAAGTATGTTAAGTATTGGTGAAACAGCTGTTTTTAATCCATTGTTGCTTGTATTTTTAACGGTATGATTATTATTTTCACACGTGCCTGTGGGTTACAGTGGATCATTATGTTTTGGGGTACAATGGATCGAGCTATGTTCCACGGGTAGGCCAGAAAATGTTCGATTTCGCGAATAACTATTCGTTAATTATTAATTATTAATTAATAATATATAATTATTTAACATTTCTGTAAAAATATTATGTTTTATAAATTTTATTGGTTTTGCCTATTTTTTTTTTTTAATATATTACCTATGTGATTTTATTACTTGACAAGATTGATGTTTCCTAGTTTAAGATAAATATAATACAATCATTAATAAAACGTAAAGGTTTTTTAATTGTCTTATGCTAATTCACTATGTTACCCGTGCATGGGGAACAGTGAATCATTTTCCTCATTTTTTTTAATAGCCGAAAAAAGGCGTTTCTAATGCTTCAATACCTAAAATTGTTAGTGTTGTTTATACTTTAATAACTCCTCTATAAGACCCATATAAAAGATAGTTAAAAAATACTACAGTTTCATAGGAATGCGACGGAATAAAAAAGTTGATCCACTGTCACCCATGCTCTCCTACTCGCGGGCCTCGGGTTGGACAAACCCGCATTAGAAGAAGATGAAGAAGAGAATGAGAAAATCCACCCTCGTTTGAATTATACGCCATTTCCAAATTAATTTCGCCATGATAAAAAATATGAAATCAAATTGGTTTAAAAGACTAAGCTTCCGCTAATGTTTATGCTTTTACATCCCTATAACAAATAGGATTAAAGGAAGGGATGATTTCGTTTGTAGGCTTAAAATGTAAACAAAATATCATTCCAGACAGGGTTTGTCATATTTACTTATTGCATAGATTACTTTCGCTTCCATTGTTATATGCAAAATAAATTACAGCTATGAAATGCGGTTTACCATTCCAATGTTAGTTAATCTGAAATGTTTACATAACGGGTTTCTTGGAAGTATTATGTTTATATTTGTTACCTGATACATGATTTGCTCTCAAAGGTATTTAAAATTTAATAAAGTATACATTTTTAAACAATTATAAGTGATTTTTTCTTGAAATATGAACCCAGAGAATTTAAAACTCATATAAATACTGTTTTTATACGGTTTTGATTTAACACGGTCTACGAAAAAAAATGATTCCGTTTTTACACGATTTAATTCGATTTAGCACGATTAAAAAAGCTATTTGATTTAAATTTGAAAGAAAAATATTTTTAATAACCATAGGTGGGCATTAACTCGTTAATCCGTTAATCGTTAATTAACGAAGTTAACAAAATGGTTAACGGATTAACTTTTAAGTTAACTCAAAAAAATGTTAACGCTTTTGTTAACTTCCGTTAAATTCAACTTCCGTTAACTTTAGTCCGTTACATTGGTTGTTTGATGAAAAGTACATAAAAAAGTTATCGAAATAGCTAAAAAAAAGTCTACAAACATTTTAGATGGTTAATTTTTTAACGGATTAACTTTAACTTTCGTTAAATTTTCGAATTTTCGGTTAACTTTAACTTCCGTTAAGTTTTCGGAATTTTAACGCTTTAACGGTTAACGAAGTTTACTTTTTTATTAACGGATTAACGATTAACGAAGTTAACTTTTCGATTAACTGTGCCCACCTATGTTAATAACCGTAATCTTCTAGGAATTTGTTATTTATAAAATTTGTAAATAGGGAATTCCCTTTCTAATTTATTTTCATAGCAGCTTAAGTATATATTTTAGTCTTGTACGAGTTTTCAGTTCCTAAACTTGCGATTATTTTATATTTATCTTACTTTTGCTTTAAGAATTGAATTGCCTTTTATTTTTATGAAATAAACTGTGCATCAATGCACATACAAATTTAATTTATAGTTTTATTTGTATGAATCATTGCATTTTACCTATTTTTTACAGTGTTGAAGGATATGGAACTAATTCCCTTTTTCTATGTACTTCATGTCTTTTTTTACACGTTTTTTTCTGGAACGTATCTACCGTGTAAAAAGAGAATTAAACGAAAATGTATACAAAAAGTTTCAATCTGGTGTAAAATTCTCTTCAATTTTTTTTCTTAACTGTGCCGTACGAGACCCCATTAGCACCCGAAGTCAGACCCGAAGTGGACCTCCCTCTCTATTCCTAGCCCCTCGTTTAGTCTATTACAAAAAATGAACAGAAATTAAAATTAAAATATGTTACAAAACGATTTTTAATTACAGAATACACCTATCCCCCGATTTACACGGTACTTTTTTACACGATTTCACTTTTACACGATTTATAAATAGACAATTTTCAAAAAACTAGTAAAAATGTTTATTCCGCTCCATATACGCCTATACAAAGACTGAATGGCATTTTTGATTTTTTTTCCTTCGGTAACCTGTTGAAAAGAACGGGGGATTCCCGGGCTTGTAAAATATACAATTAGGGGAATCCCGGTCATCTGTGCGTATGTATTTCACAATACAATAAATGTAAAATAAATTAAATATCTACTTATATCTTTCATTTGTTTGTTGTTTTATGAACTAAGAACAATTTTGAGTTTTCCAAGATATCTGACTTTTGTTTTACTTAAATAAATTACTGAATATGCACATTTTGTTTTTTTTTTTTCGTTTTACACGATTTTACTTAGCAAAATCTAGGATTTCAGTTTACACGGTTTTGTGCAGAACGTATCTACCATGTAAATCGGGGGATAGGTGTATACCTATTTATTATGTTGAATTTAACTTTCAGATAATATAGAGATTATAATAACAACAGGGTCAAATTTCACCTGTATTTAATTAGTTCTGATTATAAATACTCATTAGTAAGCAGATTTTGGTAAAGCATACGAAAAAGATATCAAATATCTGTGATAACGAATATGAAATGTATTTTAAAAATTCGTTTTTATAAAACACATATCTATATCACAAAAATATTATACACATATTGCTCGTACCCCCCCCCCCCCCCCCAGTTTCATTTCTAAAAACAAGATTCTTTCGTTGTTATTTTTAATTACAAAAGCATCGGGATATCAGTTTTCATAATTTCAGTTAAATGGGGCAGAAAAATCATTAATTTTTTTATATAATTGCGCATACTTAATTTTTTTTATTATTATTAATTTTTTTTTGTGTATAATTCGAGAAAATTCATAAGTGATTGTTGTTTTATAATATATATAGCATACTTCAATTTTATCTCAGCTTTAAGGTCGAAACGCACTAAAGCGGCTGGACGCTTCACTACACTACACTACGCGTCGCAACAAAATATTCTATTTAATGTTTTAAATGAACCTAGTCGCACATGGGCGACACTACGCTGCACGGTGCGTTACGTGCGATTGGTTAAAAAAATGAAGTGTAGTGTAGTGGAGCGTCGCGCCGCTCTAGTGCGTTCCGACCTTTAAAGCTATAATTACAGAAAAAAATAATTTGTCTATGTGTTAAAAAATGTGATCAATGTAAAAAAACTGTGATCGATTTGGCTCCGATAGAGGTTGTTTGTTAATATGATAATTTTTTCCCCAATATGGAAATATTCACGTTTATCTTATTAGTAAATGTATTATTATTAACAACGTTCTTATCACAGTGAAAATTTTGTTTCGTATTAAAAACATATATTTTAAATATAAAACAATATTTAATAAATGACATCACTGAATTTACCATATCGAAAATTGCACTTTCACTAGTTGGGTGGTGTAAAAAATATTCACACAGATAAATATTTATTAATACAACCATTATGTTTAATCTATTTCAGAGTTTCGTTAGTTGGTGTAATAAATTATTTATCAATTTGATAAATGAAAAGATTTTTATAGATAAACATGAAGATATATTTTTAAAATTAATAAAATAACTTCAATAAGAATTTTTTTATTATTATATTGAGGAAATATTATTTTATCAAATAAAATTAAACATTTTTCCATCTCAAATTTTATTTCTGTGTACCAATTGTATTCTTAAATAAAAATAATACCTGAAAATATACAAAATATTACAAATAATAAAATTGGCGTTAAATCATGATATACTTTAATATCATTTATGTTAAAGATATATTTAAAAATATTTTTTTAATTTTATCAAAATTTTTTTTCCAGGAAACCATTTAATTTAAAGGACTAATACCTACAAGGATTATTACGACACAATCAAAATTATTTAAATAAAATATGTTTAATCCAATATCATATACATATATTTTAAAGGTAATAAAATATTAAAAAAATGAAAAATAAATTAACATAAATACAAAAAAGTGATATCCATTATATTTATTAAAAGAGGCATATTTTTAATAAATAACGTACCACTAAACATCTGTATAAAATAGGAAGGAAACTGAAGGGAATACCAGGGAATGGGTATTTTAATAAAGTTGCTGATATCTTCATTTTTATTTCATTTTGCTTACTAGTGCGTGTGGTAACCGGTCGTTGTTCTTTTGTTTCGAGCAAACAATGGATGAGAATTTAACTCAGTAGCGTACCGAGATGTATACTGAATAGTTCAAACATACCTTTGGTTCAAATGCATGTGACATTACGGAAAATACGTAACATGTATATGTAAGTATCTGTTGGCACGTAGACGATTTAACGTGAAAATAATTACATTGAAATGTATACGGGTTGTGATTACCTACGTTCATTATTCATTTTTATAATTGTTTCGTTTTTATAACAATGAGACAATGAGTCCAGTTTTGTCCCAGGTTTATATTTATATAGTTATTTCGAATCGAATGGAATAAAGTTGCTTTGAAATGGAAATAAAGTTATATGTGATTTGTTTCTTTTAATTTTATCTGTCATATTTATTTTATACAATATTTTTTATTAAAATTTCATTATTTTTTTTACCTTTCTATACCCGCGTTAAATAGAATAGCACTACTTGGTCTCTGGAATCGAAAGTTCTAGAGCCTGTTTTTTATCTTTTTTGTTATGAGAGCCTAGTAAATGATGTGTTGAAATAAATAAACCAAAGTTATGAACTATATTTTGATTTGATTAGTGACTAACAGTCTTTTATTACAGCCTCTGAAAAAACGAGCTAAATTTTTTTTTCTTAAAACAAACACTAAAAATAACTCTAAAAACCTTAAGATGACAATATGAGGAATAAAGTATTATAAAATATTCTCAACCAATTTCTCACCATGCATTCGGAACATACTCAAAAGTGTAACACCTATACCCGCGTTAATCTTACAGATCAATTGATGTCGTGTATTGGTACCTATATGTCCTATTCGCACGAATGCTCGCACTGCACTAAATTAAAGATCGCGACAAATCATGAAGCTACCAGTAAGTTCATTGTCTTAGCATTCTCCATTATTGAAAAAAATAAATGTTATGTGTCGGTCTGACAGACCAATACGCGGGTATACGAAGGATAATTAATCCCTAAGAGCATTATAATATTCTAATTCTAATAAAGTGCGTTCATGATGAAAGGAACAAATTCGTTTAAAATTCAGATAATTATTTTGTGGAAAAAAGCTCGGACACGTCGATTAGTATTTTTAGTTGCGGATTTTTTGACATAAGAAAATTGTATTCAGGGTGTCTCAAGAAGAACATACGCAGTCATTATTGATTTTTTTAAATGAAACACTCTGTATATTATAGTCATTTTTGATTTGTACGGTAAATTCCGACACTTTTGTGTTATTTATTTATATTTTTAGTTCCATTAATTCATTGATTTTCTGATCTGCAAAACAAACATTTACAACTTATTTTCTTATCATATAATTTTTTAAAAATTACTAAGGCGGCTTTTACACTATCAAATAAATATGTCAAAGATCTTTGACAAAGATATGATCATATTTCTTTGATAAAATACGAGATTCTGTTCTATTAGACTACATAAAAAATTAGAAAATATTTTCCCAATATTATCTAGGGATATTTTCTTCTTTTTTGATGCATTTTGATTATCAGTGCGTGGCAATACAATACAACCGTGTATTTAAACATTTATTGAAACAATTGTAAAACAATTAAAGTTTTGGATGTTGGTAAATTTTTCTAAATTTTTTGATAAGAAAATAAGCCTACTTTGTTTTGAATTTTAGTTGTAAATGTTTGTTTTATTGATCAGAAAAACAATGCATTCATGGAACAAAACTAAGCAGATTAGAAAAAAGCACCTTGTTTAGAATGACAAAAAAAAACCTTTCAAATGAGGTATCACTTGCCCTATCATGATATTTAAAATCTTACGGGTTGTACTCATAGCACTAATGCCGGGTTTACACGGGTCGATTTTCGCCGAACGACTAGGCCGCACGGCAAAAATCGACCGTGTAAATAGCAATTCGACAAGGCCGCAAGTGACTAAAATCGAAAGCGTCAAAGTAGACTATCTTTTGACTTTTCCTGTGCGGCGACAGACCGCATGCGGCGAGTGACTTAAATCGACCGTGAAAATGATCAGTCGCATGCGATCGCTCGCCGCATGAAGATGTTTTCGTTCATCTGTTCTGGTCAACATTTTCAAACAAATGAACTAATCGCATGCGATTTTTATCGACTGTGAAAATGGTGTTGCTGTGCGGCCTAGTCAAGCGATTTGGTAGGTGACTAGTCGCACGGCGGAAATCGACCCGTGTAAATACACCTTAAGGGTTGAAAAAATTCTTGCAAAAATTTTATAGTAAAATATGTCTCCCTTGAAAGCAAAATCAACGTGTTCGAGCGTTTTTTTCAAAATCTTATTTAAAAAAAGCGCGGCCGTTTCGTTTTGGGCCATCCTGTATAAAACTATTTAAATGAGTTTAATTAAATAAATAAAACATTATTTAATAAACAATTTCTCACCGAATAAATAAATAAATGCCTCTATTTAAACAACAGTTATGATATAATTACTTTAACAAATAGAATGCATTTACCTTCATCATGTCACATTAACAATTCGTATCATTTTCATTCATTATCTCAATCTAAGAGTATTGTTCAGAAAATAGGAACAATTAACAAAGGAAGTACTTAATTATAGATACATATATGTGACCTTAAAATAACGATACCGCTTTTGTTTTGTTTGCAAAATTTTTACTCACTCATTGTCAGCATCTTAAGGTAGTTGGTCCCTAAACATGTTTTCGTCAGATTTTGTTTAAATTGCACAGGAATATTCCCTAGATTAATATCTGAAAAATAACACAGCTTATATGGACTAACCGTACACTAACGTAAGGTTTTATTAGATAAAATTTAAACGTAACGTCAGATTTTCATAAAAAACTGACATGTTGTATATTTATATGAAAGAAAACATTAGGTATACAAAAAATTGGAATTATTGACCATCCTGTTATTTAGATTTAACCAGATTTAACTACCAAACCATCACATAAATTACAGTATTGTTGACAATGTGGCAACAACGTATTCATTTGATTATAGTAAAAAATACACGAAATAATGAAATAATTTTTTACAAAATATGATAAGTGGATTGAAGGGAATTATAATCGATTTCATTAATTATTAATATATTCTGTGGTAGTTTAGATGATAAAATATAATCATTTGTAGTTAATAGTAGATAATGTACAGCGTTGCCATGATCATTTCTCTAAATTATAAATATGTACTCATGGCCTAATGTGATCACATTATGATGGTCCAACTACCTTAAGATATATACCAACATATCATAGCTGTTCATAATTTATAATTTATAGTTTGTTATTTATTTAAGTTAGATTATTTTTATAATGTGTTATTAATAATACTTTATCTATACAGGGTGTTCCAGACCATCCGTCCACTATGTTTTACGCCCAAACTATTGACGATAGAGTGTTAGGATAAAAAATTGACTGTATGTATCGACCCTAAAGAATTTCAGGAAAATATTTTCAACTCCCTAAAACCGCCCCTTGGGGATAGTTTGAGGGGTACATGCATGTTTCTCAGCAAAATTAAATGGAATGGTATATCAAAAAGTACATATTTGTAAAGATCATAAAAAAATAAGAAAATTTTTATAATTTGTTTAAAATATGTATATGGCGACTTGTTATCAAATTTTAGGGTTTTACTAAAAGTGCTCTAATTTCGTTAAATATTAATGGAATTTTATTATTTGTTTAAATTTAGAAAGTAGAAATAATGAACTTTGTAAAGATGTATGATTATTTGAGATTTTTATAGTTTAAAGTGTCATACGCGATATATCAAAAATTCAAAAGTTCAACTAGGGATAACTCAAAATTTTCAAATACAATGATCAATTAGTACTTTATCTTAAAGAAGATATGTAAATAAACAACTTTTGTCAATAAAATTAAAAATTATAATATTAAAATTGAAAACTGAAAATTATGATTTTGTAAAGCAATACAAAAGAAAAAATTAATAATTCAACCTCTGTCACGTATGAATGTTGTAATTAGTTTCAAAATCCACGCGAGCGAAGCCGCGGGTATCAACTAGTTTATTATAAACACAAAAAAATTAAATTTTTTATTTGTTATAGTTTGCAGCGCTAGTCTATTGTCCGATATCATAAAAAATTTACTAGTTAGCAAGCACTCTCAAATGAAGTTTTAATTTTGTGATAATATCTATGAATTTGCTACGGAATTTAGAGCAGTGATACTTCAACGTATTGTAACACAGTTGGCAACTCTGACAGTACAAAATAATTATCATAATATCACCACTGTATTAATACCGTTGTTTAGTGTTTACATACAACGCTTGCACGAAACTTGTCGAAGTCTTCATGAAACTCCAAGAGAACTGTAATATAAGTTTAATACTTCATTTGAGAGTGCTTTATAGCTAGCAAATTAGCTACCTCCTTTATGATACCGGACATTTTAGTTGTATGTAAGATGTAAAGGCAGCTTAGATAAACATAAGAATCATATGAAAAAATATTTTAATACAGTTTTTTGTTAAAATTAGTTAAGAGTGCCCAATTCATATTTTCAAAATAACTACATAAAAGTTTTGTATTTTATTTTGAACTATTATTATTGAAAAATTTTTTTTTAATTATTATGAAATACGATATAGTGTAATTATTTTTTTCTATAAATAAATTTATTGGTTTTGTTCTCATAGCGTTCAATCTTAATTAAATTTTTATCTGATTGTAACATAAATATAATCTTTGTAGCGTAACATTCAATATAATTAATAATTAAATTGAAAAATGTATTTCCCAAGAAATATTTATATGTACATAAAACTATTACATTGTAGTTTAAATTTTTATTATTTTGTATATAATATTTACGTTGTTATTTAATAATAACATCTTTGAAATACCAAGAATGAAATATAATATAATATAAGTAATATTTATATTTCAGATTCTATTTGTAATTCTTAAATATTTATCCTACATACAAGTATGTAGTACATGATGAAATATTAAATGTTAAAGTTTTATAAAATTTATAAATAGAATCAAAAGACGTACATAAAAGGTATAAAAGTTAATTTCTAAGAAAAATTCAAAAACTAATCTGACAATTTGAATTTCATTACAAGGCAACATGGATTAGTAGATGAATTTATTAGTATTTAAAATTAAAATTTTGAGGGTAATTTCCACTCTTCAAGCACGTATATAAATAGGGACCCCTTAAGGTTATTCGATCATTAGAGCAAAAAAATGTATAGATAAAAGTCTAAAAGTTTAATATGTTATTTATGGATAACTCATATATTTTACTAATTTTTATTTAAAATATTGGACATATGGTTTTTGAGTTATTGGATATAAAAAATAGAGTTTTTAACATACGATAAATAAGAGAACTTGCCGAAAGTGTTCTGTTTATTGAAATTTTATACAATTGGCTACATATAAACTTATTATTCGAAACTTCAACCCTTTTAAATACTATACAAATTATAAAACAAATATATTTACGTATAATTTATTCAAAATAATGAAAAACTAGCTCTACCATTAAAGCAAATTACTACATATTACTATAATATACCGTTCTGTCTATTTCAATTCTCAAATTAAATTAAACTTTTTTTACTTTCAATAATTAACAAAGTAAAATACTCCATTAAATGTAGGTACATGTGTTCTGAATATAAATTAAAAACAATTTTTTTCGTAACCAAATCTTTTTTACAGTGTGCTTTAAGTTCGATTGAACTACAAGTGTACCAAGACTTATCAAAATTGGTGAGATAATACTCGCAAACGACAATAGGTACACAATTTCGAGTATTTCCAAAAACACTAAACCGATTAACACCAAAATCAATAGTTCTAGATTCTAGAGTACTAAACAAAAAAAATTCAAATCGGTGCATATTTATAGTTGTAATCAACTTTTCTTTACCTTTTCAAGGTAGTACAGTGAAATTATGCTCTTATCTCGGACACGAATTTTCGACGGTATTACAATACTTCTATTTCTTTCAAAACATGGAAGTAAAAATAGAAAACCGTCAGTATTTTTCTGTCCATATGGTGTTGTCGATAACATTCATAAAAACACATAACCATTTAAAACCGGTGTCTTAAAATAAAACTGAATTGTCAATACACGTGCGTTTGGCATGATTATATCTTGAGAAAAATTCTACAACGTAAATGCTGTACATATACGCATCAACTATATTGTTTATATTCCCTGTTGTTTTTTAGCCCTGGCTCGTGTAAAGAATCGGATGTCGATATGTGAAAACATCACGGCTAAATTTCGTCAATAAGGCGATATGGGTATTGGATATATATGCTCGTATTTTAAAATGCAATGCTTATATCGGATCTATACATACTACACAGTAATACATACTACACAGTAAAGAATGTTTTATTTATTTATATGTATAAGGATAGATACAAATACAGTTTTTTTAAATTATTTCACCCATTAAAATATTTTTAGTATTACATCGAAATTTTAAAATAAGTTCGAAAAATTTCTTTTTTACGAATAATTTTCTTGACATTTTCTTCTATACAAATCATGATATATACCATTACAGCGTTGTTTATATTTTTGTATTGACCCCCCCCCCCTCTTCTGCACGATTTTAATAAGCCAGACTTTTTTATTGGAACCCATTCAGACAGACATGGAACGAAAAATCTGTGTTTTTTTTACTCAAATACACTTTTTTACTCAAAAAAGTAAATGATCATACATATAGTTTCTATAATCTATATCTATAAAAGAGTTTGTCCTTAACCACTCACTTACTCACTCACTCACTCACTCACTCACTCACTCACTCACTCACTCACTCACTCACTCACTCAACGTACAGCCCAAACCCCTGGACCTAGAAACGTGAAATTTCGTAGGTGCCTTCCTTTTAGGATGTAAGCACCCACTAAGAAAGGATTTTTCGAAATTCAACTCCTACGGGGTTAAAACGGGGTGTCAAAGTTTGTATAAAAAAATATTTTTTTTGTTCGTATTTAATTGAAACTTATCATAAATACTCTACAATATAAATTATGAAACAGTTATTTCAGCACTTCCAAAAATTTAACCCCTAAGGTGTTAGGGGGGTGGAAAATTTTGTAAGATATTATTTTTGTATTCACCGAATGAAACACGGCATAAGTATGTAGGTACTCTACAAAACAGATCGCATTTACGAAAATTCAACCCCTATGGGAATGGGGGGGGGGGGGTAAAATTTTGGTATATTTATATATTCATAACTGTTTATGATTTTAAGGTAAATTCGGACAAATTAATATTCAATTAAAAACGAAAGCTCGACATTCAACCCCTAGTAGCATTGGATGGGGACGGGGATGGTTTTAGATATGTTTATCTGTATACCTGCTTAAGTTATAAAGGTAAATTAGGCAAAATAGTCATATATTAAAATAAAAATTTCGACATTCCACTCATAATGGCGGGGGTAGACAGGGTGTGTGTTTTTGATATGTTTATCTGCATAGCTGCTTAAGTTATCATGGTGGAGTCAGGAAAAATAATTTGCAATAAAACAAATTCGATATTCAACCTCTAATGGTCGGGAGTAGACAGGGGTTGGGTTTTTGCTATTTTTAACTAAGATCCGAGATGTTTATGATTTTTTATAGGTAATGAATAAAAAACAATATAAAAAATTTAATGTCATCCGCTCGAAATTTACGCGAGCGAAGCAGCGGGATGCCGCTAGTCTTTGAATATAGCAAGAAAGTAACAAAAAAATCTAGATTAAATTTGATGTACAGGATGATTTAAAACGAGTGTAAAAAAATTAAGGATTTTATTTCAAGCAAAAATTTTATTAAAACGTGTGTCTATAAATTCTTCATGAGCGAGCTACCCCCCCCCCCCCCCTCACTTTTCCCGAAGATTATAAGTTTTTATATAATATCTGTTATAACGTTATGAAATTTGATAATCAGTTTAATAGTTATCGATTTTCAGTATTGATCAATAATTATTTAGCTCAGGGGTGTATGGGATAAATGAAGAATAAAAAAAAATTAAGGGCCGGCTACCCCAAACACCAAATGACTAAATAATTATTGATTGATGCTAAAAAACAATAACACTATATTACAATGAATTTTAAAAATATTAAATAAAAACTAATCATTTTTGGGGAGGCTGTAGCTCCTTAATAAAGTTTATTCGATCTTCTGTTCTTTTTTTACATTATTTTTAAATCACATTGTATAGTTAACATAAGAAAATGAAAATAAAGGAAGAAATATGAAAAAAATCTCTTATAATTAATTTTCTCAATCAATATCACTATCCAATGATACAAAGTCTGCTAGAACTAGACCAGCGATACTCAACCTTTTTTTCCTCCGGGCCGCATACCGATTTTTTCTATTTCAGGTGGGCGGAAATCTGACCTTTTTTTGTCACCTAAAATTTTCCACCTCCTAATAAATTTTGCTGTTGTTGCAAAGACTTTTTTAAGAAAGCTAATTTTTCACATTTTAAAGGCCCAGGAGGAAAAACGTCATTAAATGATTTGTTTTTCGCGTTATAATGACAAAAAATGTTATATTTTTTTGATACAACATGATCACGACAAATCAAACAAGTTACTGAATCCTGTTTGTTTGGCACAACAAAATATTCTTCTTCCCACTTGTCTTGAAACATTCTATTTTCTTCAGTTAATTTTCGTTTGCATTTTGAAAACTCTCCTGCCATCGTGGGTATGGATAATTTGTAGTAATTTACGTTAAAAACAGTCACAATAACGATATGTCCACTTTCTGGCACTTGAAATTATATGTTACAATAAACAAAACAATTTGAAAAACTAGAAAAACAATTCTTGACAACAATGAAGAATAAAAAAGTGGGTGGGGATACTTATGCACATGCGTTATACCTACTTCTTTTCGTGACATCTAGCTAGCAAATGGAAAACTAAAAACATGTTTTACTTTAATAACACAAATCTGTATTATCTACACATCTTCACGAATCAACGATATGGATACCTAACTTCAAAAAAACAAAAAAAAAGTATCTGATGACTGATTACTTTGGGCCGCACATAAAAGCTGGCCGGGCCGCAGGTTGAGTACCGCTGAACTAGACAGTTCATTTGTTTTATACTGTGACGTCATCGCCAAGAATTTTTTTTAATAAACAATTGTGACAAACAGAATGTAAAAAAATAAACGACCAAAAAAGTTTTTTTTATTTCATTATTTTGAAGTGCAACACACACAAATTTCTTATCGATGAAATATTATTTAATCATGAATCGATATACATAAAATAAGCATAATGAAATCTAATATAGAATAATTAGAACTATTACAATTTGCCACATGCTGTCAGAATTTTATTTGTCATTCACGTAATACATTGAAGAGGACCACCACACAGTAATTCTCGTCCCAATGTAGCCGAAGCTGGTACACCTTACAACCACAAACAATGCTAGGCAGAATTTACACATCCCTAAGGTATGAGTTACCAAATTTAATTAGACAAATTCAGTGCTATGTACACAAACGCCCCGGTTGGGATTCTGTGTTTATTGTTGTTTGAGTGTATTACACTCAACACATCTAATGAAAATAATGCTTTCAAATATTCATTTACAGTTATTAACGATCGACCTATTCCTACTCAGTTTTTTCATTCGTAAACTTTTTATATATAGAATTATGAGCACAATGGTTAAACGTAGTAAGAAGCAAAATGTAAAAAAAGAATGAGATAAATCTTCATAAAGGGGGCATTTTACTACAAAAGTTGTAATAATCTTTTTTAAGGTTATTCAATTCAAAAGTCTAAAATTTTAATATGTTTTTTATGGATAACTCATATATTTTACTAATTTTTATTTAAAATATTGGACGTATAGTTTTTGAGTAATTGGATATTAAAAATAGAGTTTATAACACAAGATTGCCGAAAGTGGTCTATTTATTGAAATTCTACACAATTGGTTATATAGAGACGTTTTAAAAACTAATTATTCGAAACTTCAACCCTTTTAAATACTATAAAAATTATAAAACACATGCATATATTCACGTGTAATTTATTCAAAATAATGAAAAACTAGTTCTGCCATTACATTGTAATAATTAGTAGGTACATGTTACTATTATTACTATTATATATAATACCGTTCTGTCTATTTCAATTTTCAAATTAAATTAAACTTTTTTTTTACTTTTAATAATTAACAAAGTAAAATAATCCATTAAATGTAGGTACATGTGTTCTCAATATAAATTAAAAACAAAATTTTTCAAAACCAAATCTTTTTTTACAGTGTGCTAGACGTATAACCTTAAAGAAAACTTAATGCTCTACGAAAAATTTTCTATAAAATTTTTACGTAACATATGTCGTTTTTGAGATATCTTGGAAAAATAAATATTTTGGAATGTCATCCCACTTACACACAATGTCCTTTAGCCAGGTTCAACCAATCAACCAAATTTCAGTTATATCAATTCAGTGGTTCATCAAATTAAAATTTTGAAATCATAGAATATTTTTTCTTTTCATTTTAAAACGATCACAAAGCTTCTCGTATCATTGATATGGCGAGAAAACAATATTAACCCATTACTTCCCAGTGTCCTATTTATAGGACGTCATATTTTCTTTTTTTTTTCTCTGACATAATAACGTTATTAATTTGATTTACATTACTAATATGTTTTTTTAAGATTCTCTACTTACTATAATTTTTAAAAAGAACTCTATAGTCCAGGAAAAATAGACATAAAAATATAGAAGATCGGACAAAATTTGTAACAGGCTAAATTTTTGCATACACCTTAGTATAAAGGTACTTAATAATGTGTGAAAGTTCCTCATCGATTTGACGTGTGCAAGTGTCAATTTTGTGGGGTCAAAGTTCAAGAAAACAGTATTTATCAAATATCATGAAAACGGTGACCTTTTCGGAAAAAATGTATCTTACTAATTTGTAGCTGAGATAATTTACTACAAAAACGAACTCATGAGTTTTTATGTAGGAGAAACCGTTCACGAATTATAAAGAGTTATTTATAACTCCAAGCAGTTTTCCACAGCATACCATATCGTTCTATGTAAAATGTAATATAGAGTTGCAACTAAAACATATATATTCCACATATCTAGCAAGATCGAGATAACTCTTTCTGTTTTATAAAAATCGAAAGTACATTAGTTGACAATACTTTAGTCAAAAATTAATCAAAATTACCACGTCGGAACAGAGTAAAATGGGGTCTTCAAGGTACGCGACCCTCGCGCAAAGTATTAAGCACATTTTCCACTTAGATATTTTTAAAAATCGAAATATATTGCAATTAAATCATTTAGCAGACATCTGTCTATAAGAATATATACATTTAAAAACAAAAAATATTATTACAAACAAAGAAAAGGGCACTTAAAGAATGATTTCTGGAGATGTATTATGATTTTTTAAAGAAAATTTTCGTTATTAATTAATATTGTGTGAAAAATGAGAACCTTATAAAAAAATACTTTAAATAAAATTTGTAAGATATATATTTTTGAAGAAAATGAGTGATAGCACACAATCATAAGATAAAAATTATTACACCTAGAGTAAATACACTCAACTGTAAAACAAAAAAATAAAAATAAAATCTCCAGAAATCATCCTTTAAGCGCCATTTTCTTTATTTGTAATATTATTTTTCATATATAAGTGTATATATTTTTATAGACAGATGTCTGCTAAATGATGTAATTGCAATAGATTTTGATTTTCAAAAATATCTAAGTGTAAAATGTGCTTAATACATTGCGCGAGGGTCGCGTATCTTGAAGACCCCATTTTACTGTGTTCCGATGTGGTAATTTTGGTTAATTTTTGACTAAAGTATTGTCAACTAATGTACTTTCGATTTTTATGAAACAGAAAGAGTTATCTCGATCTTGCTAGTTATGTGGAATATATATGTTTTAGTTGCAACTCTATATTACATTTTACATTGAACGATATGGTATGCTGTGGAAAACTGCTTGGAGTTATAAATAACTTTTTATAATTCTTGAACGGTTTCTCCAACATAAAAACCCATATGTTCGTTTTTGTAGTAAATTATCTCAGCTACAAATTAGTAAGATACATTTTTTTCGAAAAGGTTACCATTTTCATGATATTTGAAAAATTCTGTTTTCGTGAACTTTGACCCCACAAAATTGACACTTGCACACGTCAAATCGATGAGGAACTTTCACACATTATTAAGTACCTTTATATTAAGGTATATGCAAAAATTTAGCCTGTTACAAATTTTTTCCTTGTTGTACGTCTATTTTTCCTGGACTATCTAGAGTTCATTCAATGACAATATATAACACTTTAAAAAAAGTGTAATTATTCCAACTAGCCGACATTTATAGTTGCATTTTTTCACTTCGTAAAACGTTTTTTAATTTGATTAAACTATATATGTATAATATTACTTATGAGAGTGTAAATAAAGCGTAAAAAAATCCAGGTACAGACTATCGTCGTTAAAAAATTGTTGTCCTATAAATATGACTTTGGATTCTCATGATAATGAGACATAAATAATAATTATTATGTCTTGTATTGAATTTATCTTTTTGGTAATTTTTTCAACAAGAATTGAGAACTTGATCAAAAATTTCGAAGAAACAAAAAGTCGGGAAGTAATGGGTTAACATTTTATTTATAAATATTCTATTCCAAAACTATTCTATTCTAAAACCAAATGACAAAACACTTATAAATATAACAAGTCGAACTGCTAAATTCATTGACAAAAACTATATTTGAAGTAACTACAATAATTCCAACTAATTACTACATTATTTTAATTAAAACAAACCAAATCACATCTTTAACAATTAGCACAAAGCCATGCAAATCGCTCTACCCGTCAAGCAGTCATCGCACGAATAGGAGGTTTGAGACCCATCCTTCTAGAGCTATTATTTGATGATATCAAAACGATGTTATTGCACAACTGATGTCGATATTCCAAAGCGCGTATATGACTATATGTATGTATGTGTGCGTGGGTGTGGGTGTATATGCATGTGTGTGTCTGTGTGTATGTGTTCGGAAATACAGTGTGTCACATAAAATAATGAGTATAACTATACTTACAACTGGAATTAAATCATACTATTAGTTTAAATGAAAATTGAATTTTTGAAAAAAAAAAATTATACGTTTAAGTTCGCCATTGAAAATTGAGATTAATTTACAGTGTCGATTAAGTTTTTAGGGTTTCGTAGAAAACTAACAACCCTTATAGTTTCTCTATGGCCGTCCGTCCGTCCGTCTTGTAAAAAAATTTACATAATAAGATGAAATTTGGTATAAATATATCATTTTAACCCTTCAATCACGATGTATTTGCTCTCCAAAGACAATATAAAAGCGCCTCCCCCTCTATTTTCTAAAATATCAATTCAAAAAATCTGGAAAAATTCCAGAAAGTAGCCTTTAATTAGTACCTACTTTCACAGGAAATTATGACTAACATTGTCAAAAATATTTTGGACCCCTCTTTTATAGATCTCACATTTTTTTTCATTTACTTCATTGAGTGGGGTGTCATTTGATAGGTCTCCTAAAATGCAATAATAAAAGTCAGATGACTTTTTTATTTTAACCCTCCAGTCACAAAAATTTTGAAATAACTCTTTTTTATAAATCGTAGTGAGAATGACTACGGAACCCTATCATATACGTCCTCAACATGCACTTGCCCGTTTTATTTTTATCTAAAATAACCCGTGGTTTCATTATCGGAGATTGAGATCTCCTTGTAAACTAAAAATAACCACCAGATTTGCTACCGGAGATTAAGTCTTTTTACCTTAAATAACATTCAACTTCTCCACCAGAGATATCTTGCGGTGTAGATTGAGTCTTTTTTATCTAAAATAACCCCTAGTTTCATTACCGGAGATTGAGATCTCTTTTTAATCGAAAAATAGCCCCCAACTTCGTTACCGGAGATCAAGTTTTCATTTTTACCTAAAATAGCCATCAACTTTGCCACAAGAGATTTGTTGCGTTGAAGATTGAGTACTCTTTTTATCTTAAATAATCCCTAGTTTCGCTAATGGAGATTCAATCCAAAATATGGTATTTATTCTCTCATAATTGTAGATTTCAGATATAAACTATATATATATGTTGCCATGGCCATAACATCAAGTAGGATCCATATTTAGTTTCACTCTGTATATGTTAGCGAATGTACATTTGTGTGTTTATGTGCGTGTGTGGTGGGGGGAGAGGCGGAGTAAAGAGGGCTAAGAGGGGGGGGGGAGGGGGGTAAGAGCGCGAATACAGGCTCTATGTATACTAGTGACTAATTCATTTGCAGTAACTTCGTATTGCTAATTGTGTTTAGTTTGTACATAACCCCGGGCGTAGAATCGCAATTGAATTTAAAAAAACAATTAACGCTGTGTTAAAAGTTATTAAAACGATTCTTGCGTTAATTAAATAGTTACTTTTGGGATTTGTTTCTCTTTTATTAGCTTTTTAACAAAAATAAAATATCATTTCATAATTCATATTTATTTATGTCAGTTTTGTTTATCTGGATATATACATATATAAATAAATATAGAGCTAACCACTCCAGCATTTGTTTAAAAAAATATCATTAAACAAATCTATAAGAAATTTTAACACAAGTTTTTAGTTTTTTTCATTATTTCAACAGTTCTCTAAATGGAAATGTAGGTCATATTTGGTATCACTGAAAACACTTTTTTTACTGTAACATAAAAATTACGAAGGCGGCTATTACACTATCAAAGAAATGTGATAAAATTTCTTTGATCAAAGAAATATGACAGTGTAATATGTCAACTTTTATAATATTTACGTAATATTTACCTTCATAATATTTCGTTTATCATAGATAATGACAGTTTCTTATATCTAATCAAAGATTTTTGACGGATAAATCAAAATGGCGACTGAAAAGTGTTCGTGGACGGTTTCAGCTACAAAATTACTTATAATTTAATATATGATCAAATCTTTGTCAAAGATCTTTTTGATATATTTATTTGATAGTGTAATAGCCGCCGCGAAGTCCCGTTTTTGAAAAAAAGAAAAATTGAGTAAAAAAAATCTCAATTATTGAAAAATAACTTATCTCTCTAAAAAGTGTAATGTACTTTATAAATATTTATGCAAATTATTGAGCAACCTATTGTAAAACAAAAATTCCTATACTATTATCATTTTTAACAAATTGGTTAACAATAAGTACCAAGCACTCTCAAATGAGGTATCAAACTTATATGACATTTCTCTTTGAGTTTCATGAAGACTTTGACAAGTTTCACGCACGCGTTGTATGTCAACACCAACAACGGTATTAAAACAATGGTGATATTATGAAAATTATCACGTACAGTCAGAGTCTGCACCAACTGTGTTACAATACGTTGAAGTAACACTGCTCTAAATTCCATAAGAAATTCATAGATAGGTACTATCAAAAAAATTAAAACCTCATTTACGAGTGTTTCCTAGTTAGTAAATTTTGATAACAGGCATACATAAATGTATATTTATCGAACAAATATTAATTTACCTAAATTAAAAAAAAAAATGGCAAACCATTACAATTTTATTTAACATTAATACTGTTTAATTTAAATAAAAAAATTATGAATAGGTAATATTTAAAATAATCCATTTCAGTATAATTTAATTATGTAATATAATATCTTGAAATAATTAAAAAATACAAACACATTTTAAATTTCATGTTTAACACAAATAATTCAAAAAATAAACCCATATTAAAATTCTCATCGCACATCCGCAGAATTTTTAATATAATGTTAAAAATAAAATATTATATTTCACTTTCCACAGCAATTAGAATGTAGAGAGACAAAATACCACAATAAAATCTGTGGTATTTAATTTACTAAATTGCATTTCATTTACGAAAAACAGACCGTGTTAATGTTATTTTCTAATTAACTCATAACGATATGTCTACGTTTATTTGCCATTTGCACCGATGTCATTGCAATATAAGGCTGTTAAGACTAGCTAATGGTTTGTTTACTTTAAGAAGAGCTTACAATCTAAATGTTAAACACTGTATGTGATCTTTGAGGAAAGGTGTTATACCATTTAAAAGTACCTACTGTTATATATATACATAATTGTATTCGAACATACATATTTAAAATAAACATGATTTTAAAATTAATTTCTGTTTATTATCTAAAACTGAATTAGTATACAGGGTGAAGCAGTAACTATTACCACCTTTAATATCTTCGAATCTATAAGGCCCAGAGAAAAATTAGTGTAACCAAAATTGTACGGTACGAAGGGGGCTATCATATAGCGATAATAATTTTTGTCCAGGGGGAGGCGCTTCGGAGATATTAAGGTCATCTTCATTTTTTTAAATTGATTCGGTACATTTTTTTTTCCAAAATATGATAGAGGAACTGAAAACAAGTTCAGAACTCATCACACAACATGATTGAACAAGATTTAAAATTAAGAAAAAACGATTAAAAAATAAATTTTTTTATTAAATGAAATTTACATTTAAAGACAATGTTCGCATTGTTAATAACATGTTAACATGTTAAATGATATTTACCAGTGTTACATCGATAATGATGGCCACCACTTCGAACATCTTTAAATGTTTTCATTTAATAAAATAATCTGCCGTGTGCCACAGGACTTTCTTATACATAATAATGACAGTAAACAGTGTACGTGATAAAATTATAGATAATAATATTACCTACAATTTTCAACTTGGCCATTTTTCTCTAATTCGCACTGTTTCAGTGTAATTCGAAAAATTCAAAAATCGATGTAGGTCAACATCCGTTGAATGATCGTTTTCAAAAATAGGAGGTTTTCTTCCCAGGCAAAAATCAATCTTAAGTATAAAATTCCACCTTTCTACGATTTGTCGTATTTGAGTTACAGCGTCTACAGACAGACAGACAGACAGACAGACAGACCGACAGACAGACCGACAGACAGACACACAGACATCATGGCGAAAATAGTCAGTATGGATTCAGGGAAGGTCAAAATTGATAATTCCATCAAAAACCGGATTTCGAAAAAAATCGCGTTTACTATACTTACTTATACTATATGTATATTTCATATACATTGGTATAAGAAAGTAAAAATGTATTTTTTAATCGTTTTTTCTTAATTTTAAATCTTGTTCAATGATCTTGTGTGATGAGTTCTGAACTTGTTTTCAGTCCCTCTATCATATTTTGGAAAAAAAATGTACCGAATCAATTAAAAAAAATGAAGATGACCTTGATATCTCCAAGCGCCTCCCCCTGGACAAAAATTATTAATGCTATATGATAGCTCCCTTCGTACCGTACAATTTTGGTTCCACTAATTTTTCTCTGGGCCTTATAAGTTCGAAAATATTTATGGTGGTAATAGTTACTGCCTCACCCTGTATATACATAATTGTATTCGAACATACATATTTAAAATAAACATGATTTTAAAATTATTTTCTGTTTATTATCTAAAACTGAAAGAGTAGAAAATTCAGTAATTGACTTAGTTAGTCAGATTAAATTTCACTAAAAGAATAGTGGCGCCATTACGGCATTTATTTATACTTCGATTTGTTAATGTATATGAATCAACTGCTTTGAGTGAATTATAAACAAAAATCAGGTAAGTTTATTTAAGATTATTCGATAGTCTAAAATTTTAAAATGTTATTTATGGATAACTCATATTAGTCCAATCAAATTATCAAAAAAATGTAGTTCGTAAGACATTGTTCTACAGAGTCATTTTTTTTAATTCAAATTGTTAGGGGGTATGTTCTCAGTACTACATTAAGTTGGCGTGGTCTATGACCTTGAGCGTTGTCCGCCATAAGCGCGAAAACTTTAAACGTAATTATCTCGTAAACCTCTCATTCTACGATGAAATTTGTCATAACCTTTCTTATTCATCAGGATCGAATCTACAATTTTATTCACAGACCCAATTCTCTATCGTCAGTTGGTGACGAGATATATTGTAAAAAAGTACACAAAAAATGATTTTTTGCTTTTATTTCGTAAAGAAGCGATTATATTGAAAAAATTTAAACGACAATCTTTTAGAACTCTCAATTTGCAATATTTTTGTTATTAAATGCCATTTTGCAAAACCCATAGTTTGCGTGTTATAGCCCGCAAAGCATCGCAAAAACACATTTTTTCATTATAATTCAAAAACTATAATGAAACCTACAAAATGTGTAATGACAAAAGTGTAGATAATAAAATTTTACACTTTCTTTGTTTGAAGAAGAAAAAATTTTTTTTTCGTTACAATTTTTTTTTGTTTATTTACAAAAAAAAATTTTTTCTCTGAAGAAAAAAGTGTAGAATTCTGTGATCTTGACATTTGTCATTACACATTTTGTAGCTTTTATTATGGTTTTTGAAATATAATGAAAAAATGTATTTTTGCAATGCTTTGCGGGCTATAACATGCAAACTATGGGTTTTGAAAAATGGCATCTAGTAACAAAAATATTGCAAATTGAGAGTTCCAAAAGATTGTCATTTAATTTTTTTCAATATAATCGCTTCTTTACGAAATAAATGCAAAAAATCATTTTTTGTGTACTTTTTTACAATATATCTCGTCACCAACTGACGATAGAGAATTGGGTTTGTGAATAAAATTGTAGATTCGATCCTGATGAATAAGAAAGGTTATGACAAATTTCATCGTAGAATGAAAGGTTTACGAGATAATTACGTTTAAAGTTTTCGCGCTTATGGCGGACAACGCTCAAGGTCATAGACCACGCCAACTTAATGTAGTACTCAGAATACACCCCTTAATATTTTAAAACAAAAAAAATGACTCTGTAGAACAATGCAGACCAAAAATACAAATTGATTGGACTATATATTTTACTAATTTTTATTTAAAATATTCGACGTATGATTTTTGAGTAATTGGATATTAAAAATAGTGTTTTTAACACACGGTAAATGAGAGAACTTGCCGAAAGTGCTCTATTTATTGAAACTCTACACAATTGGCTATATATTTAAAAACTAATTATTCGAAACTTCAACCCTTTTAAATACTATAAAAATTATAAAACAAATATATTCACGTGTAATTTATTGAAAATAATGAAAAACTAGCTCTGCCATTGCATTGTACAAATTAGTACATGTTACTATTATATACCGTTCTGTCTAGTTCAATTTTCAAATTAAATTAAACTTTTTTTACTTTTAGTAATTAACAAAGTAAAATATATAATTAAATGTAGGTACATGTGTTCTGAATAGAAATCAAAAACAAAATTTTTCGAAACCAAATCTTTTTTTACAGTTTTCTAGACGTATAACCTTAAACAAAACATGAAAAATCTATTCACAATTAATTTTTAGTGTTTTTCATAATAAAATTGACATATTTATAACTGACATTGAAGTTAAGTTATAAATGATTAAAGATTATTGTCATGAGTGATGATTTTCTATTTTTTATGCTCATTAAATAGACCGGGAGCCAGGCTACATTCCGTTTGAAAAACCGTTAGGATTCATAAGAGTTGGTGATTTACATTCAGAAAGATGTAAAGAATGAAATTCTGAAGGTTGCCGAAAAAAAAATTTGGAACTTTTTTTGATACGAGCATTATATCGGAGTCCTTCCAGTTATAAAAAAAATAGATGTTGCACCATTTTTAATTTTGATGAAAGTTTAGTCAGTTGTAATTATACGTATTAGTTAGCAAAAACTGTAATTAGAAAATTTTAAATGTTCACAGGTTGGAGGTGGTGATCGTTTTACCCTCGTAAGATATGAATATTTCATCGATTTTTAACGATTCTTCGACTCGCTATAGCATGCGTTCTAATTAAACAATTATAATGAACTTGGAGTCATTTGAAAGCCTAAAGAATCTAGCTTCAAAATGATTTAACTCAATTTTAAGTTTAGGTTATTTTCGTTGTAGATATTCGTAATAAAGGCTTTTCAATTTCATTTATAAAATTGTCATTTTATCTTTTTTTCAAAATTTTCAGTGGCTTTCTGGTTTAACCGAGAAAGCTGTAATTATGCGTAAGTTATGTTCACATATAGTACTCAGTACCCACAAAAAATCAGCTTGATTGATGCACATTTTCTATTAAAAAAATTAAGTTAAATATCACAAATATCACGGAAACACCAAAAACAGCTGTTTTCGAAGCAAATAAAAGTTATGTGGGGGGCAAGATAAATTGCTGAATTTTTTTTACAAATGGCCTTAATAATTATCTAAAAAGGGCAATTTGATTCGTTTTGTTATTTTAATTTTTTTAGCTGCCAGAAATTTAAAAATAATCAAAAAAATGCAAAAACTCCAAAATTAGCTATTTTCAAAGTAAAAAAAATCTGTGAAGGGGGTGAGTGATGATTTTCTATTTTTTATGCTCATTAAATAATTAATTAGTTTTTTATGGTTGTTCCAATTTTTGACATCAAAAATAAATAAAATAAAAACCTTAGATTCTATCATATAACATAATTAAGAAGTGACTGTTCACTAATTAATAGTGACATACTTTTAACTATTTCAATTAGTGAATATTCACTATGAATTAGTGATTTCACACTAATACAGTTTTAGAGAGTAGATTTTTTTTTTTATTTAACAACTGGAGTCAAGTAGATTCCAGTTAATCAAGCATGTAATGCACGAACGATACATTAAATTTTGTTATAGTTTTCTTCCAAGTGTAATGATTTATTAACTATCTATATATACAGGCTGGTTCAAATGTCACCAAAGAGTTTAAAATTCTTTTCTGTAATTTTGTTTATAACGTAAGCATTCACTCAATGAGCAAATCTTAATATATAAAACTCTTGGTGCGTATGTACCGGCAATCATCAGGCTTAAACCACTGGACGTATCGAAGCCATATTCACACCATATATTTGTTTGGTGCTCGGGAAGGTTTATAGATTTTTTTGAACCCGGTAGGTGACTGTGGGGTCGAGATATTTACGAAAATGAGAAAAACCGTTCAATGGCTACTATGTTTTTATATAAATAACAGTGACATCATGAAAACAAAACATAAAATATTTTTTAGTATTTTGACGTGATTTTGACGTTTAAAAGTTTTTATCATAAAATTTTATTATAAGATTGACCATAAGAAATATTACGGAAAACGATTAGTTTTTGAAAAATACCATATAACAATTATTTTTTTTGTTTAGTTAATAACTTTTGTTTAAATGTTTTTAGAGTTGGAGCAATTTCAGATACATGAGGAGCAATTAAGGAGCAATTTTTTGAGCTAAAAATTTTTGTTGTTTTTCACAAGTCCGCACTAACTTCCTGACGGTAGCTACGTATTGAAAAATTAAATATCTATTAATTGGTGATAACCGAATTGAAATCGGTATGTTTTGTTGTATTTCTTAAATTCAATTGTTTTCAATTTAAACAGGTATAGTACGTAATTTTAGTATTTTATTTTATTTTATCTATTCGGTACGTGTTTTTAACATAACCTACGATACAGTTTATTTATATTCTTAAAATATAGTGAAATTATACAAAAATGCATACACGACGACGTTTAAACATCGGCCGAAATACTAAAAATAGTCAAAATACACAAAATAACCCTAACAAATTTAACACCATAACAATGAGAAAGAAAGAGCATGCAAATTATCCTTTGGCAAAACAACGTTTGTCGGGGCAGCTAGTATATTTATAAAACATTTTATACTGTAATAATAAAGGGGCATTTTAGACAAATATTATAAATATATAATATGTAATACTTTATTAAAAACAATAATTATGTCCGGTATCATAAAGGAGCTAGCAAGCTCTCTCAAATGAGGTATCAAACTTATATATGACAGTTCTCTTGGAGTTTCATGAAGACTTCGACAAGTTTCGAGCACGCGTTGTATGTAAACACCAACAACGGTATTAAGGATGTATGGCAGGTATGGCAGAAATGGTTTAAATTTGGAGGATTTATTCCTTAATAAAACTTAAGTACCCACACAAAATTTCAGAAGGTTCTACTACATAGTTTGAGAGTAATCATTTTTTTTAAATTAAAGAAATTAACATGGGCTCTTATGGCAGAATGATGTATTGACGGTTAAATTTTAATAAAACACATGGTTCAAGCACCGAGAAAAATTTGAAATTTTCACAACACGTCACTTACATATTTAGCAACAAGTTTCATAAAAAATTTCATACTCTTTCAGACCTAAATTCCGAGAAAAAAAATAATTATTACTGAAAAATATTGAAAAAAAATAAACAATGGCGTTTTTAAATGTAATGATTTGTTTTATTACATAGTTTTTCATATATTAAAGCATATAAACTACTAATATTATTGTTTTCATATCACATGCATAGAAACAACTAGTTTTGAACCCAGTTTTGACAGTAGAAACAAGCCAATTTCAGACCAATGCGATTGTACCGAGCAGAAACAAATAACAACGTTGTTTCTGCCCTAGGGCAGAAACAATGTTATTCCTGACTAGCAAATTCATTAATTTATTATTTATTAATAATTATAAAAAATTTGAAGTGACAACTTTGTGAGCTTCTCTACAAAAACTGAAGAATCTAATTTATGAACGACAGATACAGTAACATCAAAACAAACCGTATATAATTTTAAAAATTCAATCAATACAATTAATTTTTAAATCTGTCAGAATCGAATTTGTAATAAACAAAAGCGAATCTTATTTCTGAATTATTTTATTATTAAAATAGTATAAGATATTACTGCGCTATTTGTCTAAAATAGTCTTACTTCGACTGGCTACAGAAATCAAAACTCGTTGTTTCAATGCATGTGATATGAAAAATAGCGTGTGTAGCACGGGCTGAAACAAGATGATTTCTGACCAGTGCGATGACAGCCCTCGCTTCGCTCGGGCAGTCAACTCTCGCCCTAGTCAGAAATCGTCTTGTTTCAGCCCTTGCTACACAATATACTATTTCGTTGCATTTGTATATTCTACGTCATTTATAGTAATAAATTGATTCTTTTGTTTTTAAATCTGACAGATAAATTCAGAATAAAATTTTTTCATGTAATCAACACAAATATTAATTTTTTTGACTAAAATTGTAAACTAACAGTAAAAAAATGGTAAATGCGGTTTTAAACATAAGTACTAATATTGTTTAAGTAGTTTATAAACGAATTTGACTTTTTACAAGCATTTAAAGTGAATAATTCATAATTTGATTTTGATCGTCCATCATTGCATCTAAATTTACATTATTGTTGACTCAGACTGTACGTACTAGAGATGGGAAAAATGAGTCTTTTTAGTGACTCGAGTCATTTGAAACAATTCAGTAAAAAGATTCGTTCCAACTGATTCGTTCAATGAGTCGTTCACTTACGAAAATGAATTGGCGAGTGACGAGTGTTTTGAATCGTTCAGTACAGGAATCGTTCGTATGTGACTTGTACATATACAAGTGAGTCAGTGAGTGCAAGTCGGTACGACAAAATCCGAATGTATCCGATCACTGACAGAATGGATAAATAAATACGTTGTTACTTTTTGGCCGCCGTACGTTGCTTGATATATCAGTGGCGTACAAGTTATGTTCATTATTATAATAATTGTGTAAATTTATTATATTACTTAAAATAACTGTTGCTGATAGTTTTATTTTGACTTTGATATTTAATATAACTTTTATTCTCAGACGTTTTATCATGCTAATCTTTATAGATAAATTGATTTATAATGTTAGGTATTATATGTAAATAATTCGCTCGAAAACAAATACTAAAATTAAAATGCATTAATATTCTCGGGATTTTAGAGCAGTGGTAATAAATGTGTAATAACACACATTTTAAGAACTACGGCTATATAATCTAAATCTAAATTGTTTATTAAACAATTTTACAATTCAAAATAATATCAACATATGTATCTTAAATACACGAATGATACGCCGCTGCCATTCAGAGCTAAACTGTAACAGTTTCTTTCCTTGCAACAATTCGAATTTAAAAAGTTGTCTGGTTTAGCTGTTAAAAAATACACTTCTATAATTACATTTATCGAGAAATATTTTTTAATTGATTATTTTATTAATATCAATAATAACGATTGTTTTCTTTCTAAATATTTTAACTAACACAAAAAATAGTGTACGAATCTATTTTCTTTTATATTTTACAATATGATAAAAAAAAGAACGAATCTTTTTTAAAATACTGACTCGAGTCGTTTCGTTCACCGAAAAGAATCGTTCAAAAAGAACGAATCGTTCATGAATTACACATCTCTAGTACGTACCATACATCCTTAAAACAATGGTGATATTATGAAAATTATTTTATACGGTCAGAGTTGCCAACTGTGTTACAATACGTCGAAGTGTCACTGCTCTAAATGTCATATCAAATCCATTGGTACTATGACAAAATTAATACCTCAATTGAGAGTGATTTCGAGCTAGCAAATTTTGCTAGCCTCTTTTATGATACAGGACATTAATGTACATATAAAAGAAGCCGCCAGTATTATAAAAAATAAAACTAAATATTAATCAAATCAGTAAATTTAAAAATTACGTTTTTAAACGTACAATGGCTCCGTTACAAATTATGTAAATTGTTGTATCGAAACTTGTTAGATTTTACAAATATAAACTAGATATTATAATGATTGTTTTATTTTCTATACGATTTCTACGAAATCGAAGAAATATTTTTGACACGAATATTAGCACAAGCAATTTAAGACATGCACGTTATTTTTTTACCATGTCCAGTGGCGCCAGTTTTTATTAGGTATAGTTCATTTAAAAAGAGACATAATTAACATTTTTTTTCAATTAAGGCGGAAACCACTGTGACGGAAAAAAATATTTGTTATACTTTTTTAAAGTATACATACTCATAAATATGTATACAAAAAATTGAATTTAAATTCTGAAAATTGACGGAGTTACAGTCAATTTAGTGAGACGAGGTAGCGTGGCCGGTTATGACATAACAAAAACATTAAACACGTTTATCTCGAAATGACATTTTTTGACCTAGTTGACACGATACCTCAAAGACTAATGAATCGATTTCATATATTTTTTAATATAATTTTCGTAATTGTAGTAGCTATCGTTGCACGTAGCCGATTTTTAAAATTTTGATAATTACTATTTTTAAACCCGCTCTAATAAATGAAAAACAATTTCAAGCGATCGCCGTTTATAAAAAAAAATAAAATAATATAAAAAACAGCAACGTACAACGATAGCTACATTCATATAGATATTGATTTTTTTTTCATATAAACCTTCTCGAAATTTCGAGTGAACCATAGAGAAAAATATTTTTATTGGTCGTCACATCGAGGCTCATAACTTTGTAAATATTTAATATTTGTCAATAAAAATTGATAATAAATAAGTTGAATATATAGGTATACTTAATAAAACGTCCTTTACCTGATTCAAAAATAATTAGTTATATCTGTGGAGAAAAAATCCAAATATTGACAATTTTTCGATCCGGCACAGTAGCTACCTGACTTAAACTTAAATATGTATAATTTTATCTCTTAAAATTTCATATTTAATTGCAGTTGAATTTAAAAATATTTAAATTCAAAAGTTTTCCCATTAAAATTATTTTGAGACACCACTGTTTTTATCCTATACCCCATATAGCGTGCATTTTTCCACCTAGTTTCGATATAATTAATTTTATTTAATACAAAATGATAGCACGGGAAAAATTCATGCTATCATACATATGAATTAGTACCCATTATTTTTTTCTTTAATTATATACATTAAAATAATTTTCGCTATGCTTTACATGTGCACTTGAAAACCTAATAAGAAATACACAAAATAGTAATCAATCGAATATTTATATACGCCATCTTAATTTTCTTAGTTAATAATTAGCTGCAACTAAAAGATTTTAACAATAATATAAAAATAAAATTCTGAACATTATTTTTTTTAGTTGGTAGGTAATAATAAAATAATACAGAATTAACACAAACTTTCTGAAATCGGTACTTTCAGAAAGGAGTATTTATTCATCACGTTAGGACAGTTTTCGAAATCCCCCCCCCCCCCCCCCACTATTTAAATTAATTTTAATTATTGACATAAACATTATTTTCTAAGAAATAAATCTTGGAAACTAACCAGAAATATACCTACAACTACATACTAAAAAAAAGCTATTTCATAATTAAGCGCAATAAATATATCGTCAGTTTTACCAACTGTCTAAAAAAGCATAGTTATGTGTTGTTCATATTATTAAGTTAAACTTAAGAAATTATATGCACTCTTAATGTTGAATCGTTTCATTTTAAAATAGAATGGTTTTAAAATTTAAATCATGACTTTTATTTCTGTGTGGTCTTAAATACAAAACAAAAAATAAAAATATAAAAGAAGATACTTATTTACTTCAACATCGAATATTATTTTTGTATTCGTGTTACAAAAAAAGTTAAAAGTTTATGATTTAAATTTCATATTGTTAGAGCATTAGTATATAAGGTAAAATAGACATTCTTTTATAAATGGTTGATACTGCTTAAAGACTTAATAAAAGAATTATTTATACACCAGCTAGTTCAGTGAAGTCTCCTGTAATAAATCTAAATGTTTTGTAAAAATATCTGCCACGGGACTTTCTTATACGTAATACGAACAGTGAACAGTGCACGTGATTCTTATTGTATTAAAACATATTTCTGAAAAACTAATAAAAGACATAATAATATTATCTACAATATGTATCATTTTTTTTAATTACTAAGTCGGAAACGGATGTTTACTTTTGTCAATTTTTCAATTTTCGAATTATTTTTAAAATAAGAAAAAAATGTTTTAGGTAAAAACTGTCGAATAAATTATCAACATATATTTTATGTCCCATACATTTTTCCCAACTTTTATGATTTATCTAGAAATATTTCTTTTTATATAATTATTAAGAAACACACACACTTTTCACTCTAATTGTGAGTATTACGTATAAGAAAGTTCTATGGTATTTATGGCAAACAGGTACATTGTAAAATCTTTATAATACGTATAAGAAAGTCACATGACACTCTTTTATGAATCATCTGAAATACATAGGTGGGCATTAACTCGTTAATCCGTTAATCGTTAATTAACGAAGTTAACAAAGTGGTTAACGGATCAACTTTTAAGTTAACTCAAAAAAATGTTAACGCTTTTGTTAACTTCCGTTAAATTCAACTTACGTTAACTTAGTCCGTTACAATGGTTGTTTGTTATGAAAAATACATAAGAAAGTTGTCGAAAAAGCAAAAAAAAAAGTCTTAAAACATTTTGGATGGTTATCTTTTTAACGATTAACTTTAACTTTCGTTAAATTTTCGAATTTTCGGTTAACTGTAACTTCCGTTACTTTTTCGGAATTTTAACGGTTAACGAAGTTAACTTTTTTATTAACGGATTAACGATTAACGAAGTTAACTTTTCGATAAACTGTGCCCACCTATGCTGAAATGAAATATAATCAAAAAAAATTGTTTTTTCGAAATAATAAATTGAACATAAATTATAGATAATAATATTACCATACACAGAAAAAAATAATTTCTCTAAGTGTTAAAAAATGTGATGAATGTAAAAAATCCGTGATCGATTTGGCTTCGATAGAGGTTGTTTGTTAATATGATAATTTTTTTACCAATGTAGAAATATCCACGTTTATCTTATTGTTAGTAAAAAATGTATATTATTACTAACAATGTTCTTATCATGGTGAAAATTTTGTTTCGTATTGAAAACATATTTTTTAAATACAAAAAAATACTTAATAAATGACATCACTGAATTTACCATATCGAAAATTGCAGTTTCACTAGTTGGGTGGTGTAAAAAATATTCACAATTATATTATGTTTAAACTATTTGAGAGTTTCGTTAGTTGGTGTAATAAATTATTTATTAATATGACAAATGAAAAGATATTTAAATAAACATGAAGATATATTTTTCAAATTAATAAAATATCGTCAATAAGATTTTTTATATTGAGGAAATATTGTTATATTAACAAGATACATTTATTAGGTATTTTTCCATCTCAAATTTTCAACAAGATCGAGTTTTTTTCTAACATGATCATCATAGCTCAAATTATTAAAATAAGAATCAGAAATCATCAAATATATTTTTAATTAATACTTGCAAGAAATAAAAAAAAGTCAACATCAATGCACGTTTAAGTTTCATAGACACCTTTGACCAAAAAAAATAAATTATGGCCATCCAACGTGGCGCTGTTTATTATTGCCAGACGAGAAATAAACATCGAGGATTAGCTCCAGGTGGTGCATCGCAAAGAATACTTAACGCAAAATGACGGGCCGTGCTGTCACGAGAAGATACGCCTTTTGGCGTGACCCGCACTTGTGCGATTAAACACAAATTGGCCAGTTCAGAGGTCTGTGGAATGGGACACGTTTCTCGTTTGAAGTTATACTGACGTAACTAGCACAGTTAAATTTGCGCCTATATTTTTATGGAAGATGTATTTTTAGGTCGTAGGTACCGACTTAAATAATTAACGTTATTGTGTTTTTTATATTAAATTCAACTAGCGCATTGTATCCGGAGTTACCCGGATTAATTTTTATACACCTTTAATAAAATATTGAAAAACCCTAAATTATAGAATTTTTTTATGAACTGTTTATAATAGCGTCCCCCCCCCCCCTCTATTTTCTATACTATCAATTAAATAACTCTGAAAAAATTCCAGAATGTAGATTTTAATTAGTACTTTCACTGAAAATTATAACGAATATTATCAAAAATATTGTGGACGGGGGGTTTTTTACTTTTCAGTCTATGAAAGGGGGTTTCATAGACTGAAAAGTAAACTCACATTTTTTTATTTGCCTCATTAAATGGGGTGTCATTTGATAGATCTTCTAAAATGCAATAATAAAAGTCAAATGATCTTTTGATTTTAACCCTTCAGTCACGAAAATTTTGAAATAACTATTTTTTTTATAAATCATAGCGAGAATGACTACGGAACCCTATCATGCAATAGCCCGTTTTATTAAATAAATGATATTTGTCTGCTCACTGTGACATCATGGAAACAAAACACTATAATTTTAGTCTTTTGATGTTAAATCGTAAATTTTCATACAAAATCAATAGCTAAGAACATGCTCTGAAAAGTTATCAAATGATTGACGAAAACCGCATTAAAATCGGTTAAGTAGTTTTCGAGATTAACATGTAGATAAATATAACCTTTTATAGAGGTAAAGATTATGTTTTTTATTTTTATTTTCTTGTCTTTATGTTGATATTGCTTCTTCACCGTACCAACGATACAAGAAGCTTTGTGATCGTTTAAAAAATCCGTTGCAAGTCAAGATAAACACTTTTCACACCGTGTCTGTGTGTGAGTGTGTTTGTCCCTGAATCCGTTTCACACGCATAATTCATGAACCACTGAACCGATATTAAAAAAACTTGATTATAATAATAATTGTACTAATAGATTTTAACACGCTGTTTTCAAATCAGTCAATTAAAATCAATTCCGACTAACAGTTATAAAATTTTACTCAACTATTTTTTTTAATTCAAAGCATTGATCTATATACAGGGTGTCCAACATAAGCGTGAAATGCATGGGGATATCCTAAACGGTAAGAGATACAATATACATATATGGTTAAATGAGATGAATTATTTGTAAGAAATGGGTGAGTATTACTACATCAAAAAATATTAATAATTTTATGTGGTTTAGGCGGTATAACCAAAAAGCTGAAAATTCGGAATTTCTTTAAATGGCTATAAATTTTTGGGCAAAGTAGATAGGTACTTTTTGTTTGCGGTTTCTTAAAGCACTTTTTTGAGTATAATTGATTGGTGTAATTAGAATTTTTATATCACTTTTAGTTTCCGAGTTACAAACCCTAACATTAGTTTTTCTAATGGGCCGCTAAGTTGGATATAGCATATTTGAACGGTTTTTTACTCTACTTTACAACGATATGTCACATGACATACTTATTATAGAAAATAAGTCAAAGTACTAAATACTGGTGATATTTATAAACTATTTTATTACAAACATTTAAGTAAGCCATGAAAAACAAAAATTGTTAAACAAAAATTGCAGTAACAACAATGAAAATAATAAATGCATATTTAAAACAATAAACTATTACAAAAAAAAAGGTTCTTACTTTTTTTTAATAATAAGTATGACATGTGACATATCATTGTAAAGAAGAGTAAAAAACACGTTCAAATATGCTATTGCCAACTTAGCGGCCCATAAGAAAAACTAAAGTTAGGGCTTGTAACTCGGAAACTAAAAGTGATATAAAATTCTAAATACACCAATCAATTCTACTCAAAAAAGTGCTTTAAGAAACCGCAAACAAAAAGTACCTAAAATTATTAATATTTTTTGGTGTTGTAATACTCACCCCTTTCTTACAAATAATTCATCTCATTTAACCACATCTGTATCTCTTACCGTTTAGGATATCCCCATGCATTTCACGCTTATCTTGGACAGATCTAATCTTAATTCATGTAGGAAAAAAATTCCAAAATTAAAAACATTTTTACTGCACCCATCTCTGACCACATATATCATAAATGATGATCGTGTGAAACGCACCTATACAGAGCACATTTTTCAGTAGCCGCGAATAGCACGCGTTGTTCTGATAATGGTGATTCCAGCAGCATCGGTAGCCGACCGTATGGCCATTGACCGTGAATAAACGTATAAGGGACATCAGGTTCGTTCTGCGTTACCGCACATCGGCCAATATGTGACGTATCTCGTAACGTATCGAAACCATTCTCCATCGCGCGATGTATCATACATCCATGTACATATAACCTGTTTACAAATTGCCAAATATGTCGTCGCTGTTGTCTTATGTATGCATCATCCATGTCTCTACATGTTTGTTAACAATAATAAGTTATTATTGTTATTGAAAATGTATACACGGTGTAATAAGATTTGCTAGTTTTTGTATTATACAACACATGATTGATTACATGTGAGTTTAATTTGGTATATACGACGACCATCCTATTAACGACTGCTCCATGTAACGACTTTCCCCTATTCCTACCACAATACCCTTTTATCAAAAAAGCTCCTCTTTTTCTTCTTTTTTGACAGATCAATGTACCCTTTTGCTGAGAGTTACTTCACAGATCAGATTCCGAAATAATGAAAATAAAGTAATGAATCAAATATCTGATTAACGAGAATACATCAAAATTAGGAATATATACCTAGATTAAATCAAAAATTATTAAATTTTTGGCTTTTCTCACTTTTCTGAAATCTATCAAGTAGTAGTGAAAAGCGATAAAAAATCGAAACTAGAAATTGTCAGTTTTAATGCGTTTTAGAACATCAAAATCCATTCAATTTTCACAAAGATACAGCTGTTTAAAGAAAAATTGAAAAAATCGAATGTATTTTACGTGTTAATATTCGATCGCTCGGTGGCACGGGTTAATAATATCTAATCACTTTAAAATGTTGTATACATTTTTTTTGTACCTTTAAGAAATTTTGGGAGTGACCTTAAAGAAATTCGAAAATAATTAAATTAAGGTCCACCAAAAAATGAGTTGAGTTAATTATTTGTTAGCTTGTAGTTTTAGCTTATAATTTTATTTAAACAAAATAAAATTATTGTTCAATTTAAGATAGACGAAGACAGAAAAGTAAAAAACGAGTTAAATTTTGATAATATTATGTATTTCTTATGGTAAAATATAGTTTGTAGTTTTATTAAATGATTTTTATTTTATAAAATACCCAAAACTTATCGAGTTTTTTTCTGTGTATGAAGATCTAATTTGACTAAATTTATATCCATAGAAATCTACATAGATACTTGTGTATTATCTATGGTAAACGACGTTAAATTTGATCTAATTTTTTATACATAGATTGCATTTTAAATAAACTAAAGTAAGAATAAATATATAGCAGATATTTATTTATATTTTATTCAAATGTATGCAATAAAATACTAACAATAATTAGGTATTATTGAAAACAAATTCAATTTGACTTTTTATGCGATGTTAAAAATTTATCACAAAGTTAATCTAAACTTATTTCAAGAAAATTTATAATCGATTATATGAAATGAGGCTATATTCAAAATATAGTTTCCAATAAGAATTTATTATCAGAAGTAAATTTAGATAAACTGTAATGATATAGGTTGAGACATTATCTTTATATAGAAACAAGGGTGACCAAAATTCATAAAATATATTTACAAATTATTTATTTAGATTAACAAAATAGGGGTATTTAAGCCCCCGAAGATAATTTTCAATAGTATAACACACATTGTAATATGGGGGCCTAGTCTACCACTTTTTTCTTCTGCGAAATTTTTTGTAATCGCTGATTTTCTTCATTCAGCGATATTATATTGTCAGCAAGAGCTGTGCGACATTTTTCACGATTTTCTGACAAAGTAACTATAATTGGGTTTTAGGCGGCTATTACACTATCGAATAAATATCATATTTCTTTGATCAAAAAATTTTTTTTACAATTCATTAAAAATGTAATATTCGCCTATGTTAAATGTGATAAAATTTCTTTAATCAAAGAAATATGACAGTGTAATAAGTCATCTTTTACAATATTCATAATATTTTTCTGATCATAGATAATGACAGTCTCTATATTTGATCAAATCTTTATCAAAGATCTTTAACATATTTATTTTATAGTGTAATAGCCGCCTTAGAGATTTTCATTAAACATTCATCAAAAAATCAGCTAATTATCAATACACATTCATAAATTATTATTATTTTGACAGGTTTAAGGTGTTAGACACTCTAAAGTTTATCTTAGTCTTACAGTTTGAAAAAATACTACATCTATAAATTTTCTATACAATACAAAATGCATGTCTTTCAGAAAAAATAGAGGCGGGAATCTGTGATTACAAAAATTTTTGCAGAAGAAAAAAGTGGTAGACTATAGGGCTTGCAAAAAACCTATGAAATTTTAAAAACTGGTTTTCGGTTTTTTCATAAAGTGAAAACCGATTTTTAGTCGTTATTTTATTTATTTAAAATAAATTAATTTAAATTATTTAAAATAAAAACGAATTATTGATCTATATTTTTTCAAGCTCAAATTGAGACTAATCTATTGCAAATTGGGAATAATCATTTTTAAATTAAGTTTAAAAGCTAGTGTTAAAAGTGATTTAGGCATTGAAGTACCACATATCCAATGGTGAAGACAAAAAAAAAACAGTAGCTAAAAATACAAGAAAATATCATTGCTGCTAATTGTAGCTGATTTGTCACTCATGTTTAAAGATTCAAAACTGATGCATTAATTATGCTTTGTTAATTTGAGTAAATAATTGGGAGCCTGATTTTAAATAAAATTAAAAATAATGAATATATCTCATCTTAACAAATTAATATTCATAAAATAAATTAAATAATAATAATTGAAACAGCGGCCCCTACATGAATTGGGGGGGGGGGGGTACAAGGCTCTAACCTGAAGTCTAGGAAAAGGAGGACTCTAGGAAACTAGGAATAATTCATGACTTCATATGCTGCCTGGCATAGGTGGGCACAGTTAATCAAAAAGTTAACTTCGTTAATCGTTAATTCGTTAATAAAAAAGTTAACTTTGTTAATCGTTAAAGCGTTAAAATTCCGAAAATTTAACGGAAGTTAAAATTAACTGAAAAACTGAAAATTTAACGAAAGTTAACCGTTAACCGCTAAAAGTTAACCATCGAAAATGTTTGAAGACCTTTTTTTTGCTATTTCGACAACTTTCTTATGTACTTGTCATCAAACAGCCAATGTAACGGACTAAAGTTAACGGAAGTTAATAAAAGCGTTAAAAAAATTTTGAGTTAACTTAAAAGTTAATCCGTTAAGCATTTTGTTAACTTCGTTAATTAACGATTAACGGATTAACGAGTTAATGCCCTGGCCCTGAGATTAAATTATATGTAATATGATCAAGTATCAAATAAAAAAAATCTCAAGAAAAGTAAATTTAAAGTTATAAAGAAAACTAAATCCTTTCTCACAAAATTGATTAGAAGTTCAAACCACAAAACCAACCTATATTTTAGAAAAGTTTAAAGCCCTATACATTTCCAAATAAGAAATCGGAAGTAACATTGAAACTTATGTCTTTTTCAAATGAAATGATAGAATTCAATCTAAAAACTGTTAGAGGTAGGTCGTTAAATAAATTGAAGCTTGATGGAAGAATTGATTTTCTATCAGATTAAAATCAGACTCGAGGTAGATTCTAAATTATAGCTCAATTACAAAGATAGAAATGCTAGACAATTGGTTATACAAGAATACTTTATACGTTTTCTGTTTTGTTTTGTTACTATGTTCTGATATTAAAATAATTATTATTTAGATTCATTTTATTTACATTTACGTTGGTAGTAATTTCGTTTTAAACTTAGCTTAACTATTTATAATTGTATACAAACATAATGTTGCAAGGACATGAAAACACAAATGTTCATTTGGAGAAGTTTATAAAATTATTGTCAACTATATAAGTACAAGGTACTGGCACCACTCCTGAATGCTTACTTTATAAGAGTAACATGAATAAGAATGATGCTAGTAACAAAGTATCATTAAAATTATGATTTTAAATAATGAAATAGATTATAAAGATTCTAAAAAAATTATTTATTTTTATATTAAAAGCGAGATTAATATAATTTTTGCTAAAATAAAAATGAAATCCATGTTAAATGAAATAACAATAACAGAGAATGACGTCACGCATCAGTAAACGTTAAAAGTGATTGACTTTTATTTTAGACAAATATCAACTCCTCTTACAAGATTATTAGGTACATACCTTATTTAAGAACTTATATACTTTGGAATTCATTTTTAACAGACAAAATAATTAAATTATTGTCTAACTATTGTTTAATTATTGTCGACAAGGAGTGTGACGTCATCATGCCTATTGTTTTTTGAGATGAATGGGCTCTTTTTTTGTAATTCTCATGAACTCATGTTACTAATAAAACAATTAACTCTTTATGTTGTTAAAAAAAAAGTATAAAGCATTTACAAAAGAAAATACACTTTTCTTGATAGTGTGCCAAACTGCGATAATTATTTGTCCACTGGGTCAGTCCGCGGTGACGGTCGTGACATTTCAACTCGGATTGGAGTTCATAATTTCTAAATAATACTAGTAAATAACATTGTTTTACCTTTTTTCTGTAGATTTTAATGCAATACATGTATATTGAAAGAATAAAAAGTCTACAGTTATTTTACAAAAAATTGTCAGAGTTCAAAGCTCTGTGACGGTTGTGACGCCAACTATTGCAAGTTTTGCAACCTCTATCCAAAAACCCGAAAGATTAACGAAAATATTGAAGTTACTTTATAATAATCATACTTTATATGTTACGAATAAATTATTTTTTAGTTACACAAGAGCATCAGGTAAATATGTAATCTATTTAACTGGTTATTACCCAATAAACATTGTGACGGTTGTGACAGAAAATTGTGACGGTCGTGACACGTTGAATAAAAGGATACAATAAGAGTACTATTTGTATGTTTAATTGCTTATTGATATTTTGAACTAATCCTTATAACAATTATTTATCAAATACATCAATAGACTCATTAAATTTATAATAAATGCGGTTACCCTTAGTCATTATTGTTGGTGAGGGTAATTTTTTTTTAATTCGGTCAAACGTCACGTTTGATATGTAATTGTCAAAGACTTTTAATAGTTTGCCACGAGCGTCATTTATTGTCAAGTAAGTTATTGCGATTTCACATTATTTGTTGTCTTTTTCGAAAAAAATTTTAAATTTTTTGTAATATTTTGAAAATTGATGTTAAATAGCCTGTTAATTTTATTTTTTAGTATTCATTTTCGTAAAATATTTTTTTAACTATCTGGTATCGATTACCGCGGACTGACCCCATTTTGTTTTTAAACAAAATGATCAATTATTATCAAATCACGCTGTAAGACAGTTAAATGTATATACAGGGTGACCCATTTTAAGTGCACACATCTGATAACTTTTTATGGTGAAATATTATCAAAAAACTTTTCAGGTAAAAGTTGTACGGTTTGGAGGGGGACATAGACATATGAAAATAGAAACCATCAACTTTAGAGAAAAAGTACAAGATACAAAAAATGTTAACTTTGATCTAATAAGACTTGAAAAATTATTTTTAAAATTTTAAAACTCGTTCAATTTATTTTATTTAAGAAAAAAAATTTGAAAAATTCTTTAAGATTTATTAGACATTTTTTTGTATTTTGTAATTTTTTCTAAGCCTGATAGTTTCTGAGTAAAAAAATTTGGAATGTTCAATATTTCGAATTATTTTGTTAGATATCTTGGAAAATTTATGTTGTTAAAAAAAAGTTTTCAATGGAAGATTCGTGTTTTTTCGCGTAAAATAAAATTATTTGACAAAAACTATAGGTTCCTATTTAAAAAAAATGATGTTGACCCTCATATCACCTTGAAAACATCACCTAAAAAAATTTCATCCGAGTATCTCTATGTCCCCCTCCAAACCGTACAACTTTTATCTGAGAAGTTTCATTTATAACAGAAGAACTGTCTGAAATAAAATATTAAATAATGAAGAGCATTAAAAATAGTACTAAAACATTAAGAAAAATAAAATTTATCGATATTATTTTTTTAATTTTCAAAAATAGAATCATGTTCATAATTTTGTCAATAAAACGAAACAGAAAAAAAATTTTGTTCCCTAAAATCAATAGATGTGTATTTAATTTTTTTTCGGATGATCTTTTTTTCGGATTATTAATGGTTTGTTCATTCCAGCAACTAACGTTTCGTCACACATTACAATAGACTTTTCTTTTAATAGAGCCCAAATCGACGAAGTTTATACTTAGAATCCAAGTTGAAAATATTTATACATAATAAATATTATTAAAAATAAAAACGTAAGTTAATTCCCCCCCCCCCCCTCCTTTCCCTCTAAAAAAATAAACAGAGGAGGTATACAATGAGATCAAAAGATATGTTTTTATGAGATCCCAAATCGACGCGGCTTATATCCAGAATCCAAGTCGGAAAATATTTATACATAATAAATATTGTTAAAAATGAAAGCGTATATTAATTTTGCATCCCCCCCCCTCCATCTTAAATAAATAAATAGACAGAGAAGGTATGCAATGAAATCAAAAGATATGTTTTTATGAGAGCCCAAATCGACGCGACTTATATTCAGAATCCAAGTTACAAAGTATTTATACATAATAAATACCTATTGTTAAAAATGAAAGCGTATGTTAAGTTTGACCCCCCCCCCCCCTCTATCCCTCTTAAATAAATAAATAGACAGGGTAGGTAAGTAATGAGATCAAAAGATATGTTTTTATGAGAAAAACAAAAAAATAAATCGGTGATATTATAACCTGCAGAAAAATAGTAAAATTTTCGACCTCCCCACATATATCTCACATATATTTGAAAGTTTCTTCTAAAGCTCGCACGATGTAAGTGTAAAGAATCAATCAATCATATTTCTTTGAAAGTTTGTTGAGTTTTGAAACAGTTTTCCGTAGAATTTTCCTACACATATATATTTTGACATTCTTAAAACCAAGAATTCTAGAGAGAGAAATCTGGCTTGGTCAGCGGTATGCCAACTGAATATAAAAAAGGACAATCGACTTATTATGTTCTACTTGAATGACATACATTTGGTTAAATTCAGTTTTGACAGTTTTCAATTTCAGTAAAAGTCATGCTTTATTGATTTTTACATTCTCAAGCCGTTTTTCTTAAACATATCAGTAAAAGTTTTGTTTGTGAACGATATATGATATATTTTATATTTATAATATATACGATTTGTTTTATTTATGTTTAAACTTTAATCTTTGACTCTTAACCCCAAATTGGGTACGAAAAAGATCTGTCAATACAAAGAAATATATTTATTAATAATTTTAGTTGTTTATATTAAATTTTATTGTCTACTAGCTGACCCGACAGACGTTGTCCTGTCTTAACTATGAATATTGAATTCGAATTGGTAATACTTTACTATAAAATTAAAATATAAAATTAAAAATTAATAGGGGTTGATCGTAGAAGGGTGAAAATTAAGAGTAATATAATTTATTTTTATTCTAAGGTCATGACAAAATAAAAATAAAAATTTTGCCAAAAAAAATTAAAGTTTTTAATTAATAAATAAAAAATAGGGGTTGATCGTAGAGAGGTGAAAATTTAGGGTTGTATGTATTTTTGTATGATGTATCATAAAAAAATAAAAACAAAAAATTTTGTCCAAAAAAATAAAAATAAAATTTAAGGGTCGATCACCCTTAACATTTAGGGGGATTAAAAATAGATGTTGTCCGATTCTCCACCCTAGCCGATATGCACGCGAAGATTCACGAAAATCGGTCGAGCCGTTTCGGAGTAGTTCAATTACACACACCGTGACACGAGAATTTTATTAGATTATCTATCACATTAATGTTGATATCATAAAGGAGTTAGCAAATCTGCTTGCTAGCACAGCGGCGTAGTTAGGAGGGGGGTAAGGGGATATATCCCCCCCCCCATGAGTCTACGGAAATTATAAAATGATTATAATATATTTTTTTCAATAATGAATACATCTAAATCAGTGGTTCCCAAAGTGGTCATTACGGACCCCAAGAGGTCCCTGGCATCGTTCAGGGGGTCCGTGGAAAATTAAAATCGATTTGGGGGTCCCTGAACAACGTCAGGGGGTCCGCGCTGAATCCAAAAATGACCACCATTTTGCTCAATCAGCTCTTGTTTTTGCAATATTGCAAAAAAATGTTTTTTTCGATATGCAAACATTCAAATTCGTATATATATTTTTTGAATCAATGACTTCAACCAAAGATCATTCAGAATGAAGCTATGGGTCCTAATTGAACTAAATAGCCTTAAATTATATACATTCATATAGTTATTCCCTTCGAAAATCATTTTTTAAACGAGAAAAAATCTATTTTTTAGCAAAAATTTCGGCAATTTTCAAAATTCAAAGCGCATTAACACAAACAATTTTTGTCCAATTTTAATGTTATTCACTAAATTAGTAGCTTTATATATCTTCTTCATTGTGTTAAAATTTCAACGTAATCGAATAAAAATTGGCGAAGTGGTACTAAAATTAACTGCGCGTGTCAAAATTTAGTAGTTTTTCACCCAGGGTCCGTGGGAAAGTTTTGACTATGAAAGGGGGTTCGTGGGCAAGTTTTGACTATGAAAAGGGGTTCGTGGGCCAAAAGAGTTTGGGAACCACTGATCTAAATGAAGAATGTAACCAATTTTTATACTTTGCACCTCATAAAAGATGATTTTCATAATAAAAAATATAACTTTATGAGATTTAATACTGTCGTACCCCCCCCCCCCCCCCCAATTGCAAACACTCTCAAATGAGGTATAAAACTTATATGACAGTTCTCTTGGAGTTTCATGAAGACTTTGACAAATTTCACATACGCGTTGTATGTAAACACTAACAACGGTATTAAAACAGTGGTAATATTATGATAATTACTTTGTACGGTCAGAGTCTGCACCAACTGTGTTACAAGTTACAATATGTTGAAGTATCACTGCTCTAAATTCCATAACAAATCCATAGATAATATCACAAAATTAATACCTCATTTGAGAGTGCTTGCTAGCTAGCAAATTTTGCTAGCTCCTTTATAATACAGGACATTCGAAGCCTTCTAGCTGTTGACCCAGTTGAAAATTAAAGGTATATAAGAATTCATGAAATTTTAGTTTAATCTATTCTATTTAAAAAAATAAATAAAAAACTTAAAACTCCCAAAAGTAGTAGTGAAAAAATCTGACATCAGTAATATGTTTTTAATTTTATTTCGATCTTTATTTTTATTACAATATATGCTCAGATTAAATTTATATCTGAATAAATATTTACCTATATGAAAATGTTTTTTAAAAACTTTTCAAAAGTTCGTTTTATTTATATCCATGTACTGACCTTCGACATTTAACAAATATATAATTTTCAGGTCTATAATTATTTAAAATATGATTTTGAACAAATTATTTCCTTATGTTAAAAATACGTGATAATTAATTAAGTTTATTATTGTCTTATTACCTAGTAATTGAAAAGTCATTTGAATAAATAAAATACGATATGTTCAATGTGAAAAAATTACAAAAATACATCTTATTTATTAATAAAAATCGTACGCCCAAATAGACAAAAAAATTTAACTTATTTTTTAATGAAAATTAAATTCGTTATTTGTTTTCAACTCACGTAGAACACTTACTATTTATAATCTTAGAAATAATTTAATAAACAATAAAATCGATAAAGACAAGTGCGAAAGGGACTCGCCGTCTAAGTGTTCCGTACAGAATAGTACAGATATATGTACATATAAAACTTAATTATTGACAATAGTTAGTTATGAAGAGTAGACAATGGACCCGATTTACAATTTGAAAGCTCGTATCTTTTTATTGCATTGAAATTGAAACTTGATTTTTTTACAAGACCATTAGACAGTATACCGTAGTATTTCATATTAATTTCAACTTGATACCTTTAACCTTTCTTGATAAATAGGGTCTGATCGATCAAATAGACTTAACCCTAAAAATAATATACAGTAGAATCTGGATATAACAGGGTAGCCAGTATTTCTCTGGAACAAATTTCCCTGACTTTTCCCGATTTTCCTGGAGAATTTTTACGTTTTTTCCTGTTTTTTATTTAAAATTTAGTTAAAAAACCTAAAAAAAGTCACATGTTTTCTTTTAAAATTTTTTAATAGAAAACTGTTTAAATATTTGCGAGAATTTGTGTGGTTTTTGCATTTTCATAAAAAAATTCCCTGACTTTTCCCTAACATTTCCCTGTATAGCAAAATTCCCTGACTTTTCCCGGTTATCCAGAAACTGGCTACCCTCTATAAAGACCCACAAGGAACCGGCGACACTTGGTCGTACTAACCGGACGACGTACTAAGCGATCAGATATTTTTTTATTTTTATTTTATTTAACGTCCAAGTTATTCTTTTTTTAAATACAATCAGCAATTTACCGGATAATTTAAGCTTGTTTTTTTATTATGTAGGTACATATTAATATTACTGTAATTTTTATTATGAAATAATAATATACATAGTTAGATTAACTTTTATCTAAATGAAACAGATATTAAAATTAACAAATAGTTACTTTAATGATATTTACTTAAACATTGCACATTAAATACATACATAATGTATTACAGTTTGATCAGAGATACAATGTACCTACATTCTATGAATGTAAATATGTATTTACTGACGTAAAAAGTCTGTAATTTTACTTATCAACAATCAACATACGTAAGAGAGAGAAGAAAGCCGAGACGCGGGGCGGCGAGATGTATTGCTTGTGCGTAGATATTGGAAATATTATCCGGTGTTTACACCGAAAAAACAAAACAGAAACATCGTGTCTTTAAAATACTTGGTATTTAAATATGTATAGGGTTTATTGCTTTTTTGTCATAAAAACACTGTGTTTCTGTTTTGTTTTCTCGGTGTAAACACCGCATTATACTGCACGTCGTTCTAACTGGACAATGTATTGTCAAAATAGATCGCTATAAGTAGTTGGTCACTTAAACCAGAGTCGTACTATACGGATATGTTTTCATAGTACATCTATGTATATGAAACCTAATTTGAGTTTGCATTTTCGTCGCTAAAAACGGTTAGCCTTTATAAACGGATTTTACTGTAATAACTTTTTTTTAAATTAGTCTATAATAAACTATACTTATCAGATCTATTTTTTACTAGGTTCATACTATATATATGAATATAGTATATACTTATAAACCAGATTTTCGTTTTATTCGTATTTAAAACATATGATATGTTTAGTTAATACCAGATTTATATCTAAATGTTACCCATGTACTGCGTATACGTATATGAACATACATAAACAATGACACATTATTGAATTATTCACGAATACTGGAATAATATATTTTTATGTTGACATTTCAAGCAAGTTTTTATATATGACAGTATGTTTGTATGTACGTACAACATTAAATATGAGTTAGCAGATGTCATTTTCAACATTTATGGAGTTATCTTTTTATTCAGATTTATGTAAGATCAGATTAACTGTTTTTTTTTTTAATCTAATAGTCTGATTTAATAAATAATGAGTAAGGGGCCCCCAAAATGTGTAAAAAAACAAAGACTTTTCCTTTTGGTTAACATCTTAGTAGGTATTTTTGTGTGCTTGTAATTTTCATGACCTTTTTTTGCTATCACCTCATTATTTTTGTGTGCTACACAGAAAAAAATAATTTGTCTATGTGTTAAAAAATGTGATCAATGTAAAAATCCGTGATTGATTTGGCTCCGATAGAGGCTGTTTATTAATATGATAATTTTTTTTACCAATATGGAAATATCCACGTTTATCTTATTGATATTATTACTAACAATTTTCTTATCACGGTGAAAATTTTGTTTCGTATTGAAAACATATATTTTAAATACAAAAAAATACTTTATAAATGACATTACTGAATATACCATATCAAAAATTGCACTTTTACTAGTTGGGTGGTGTAAAAAAATATTCACACTGATAAATATTTATTAATACAACCATTATGTTTAATCTATTTGAGGATATGCCACTTTTTGTGTTCATATATAAGGGCAAAAGAAAGATTTTCAGATAGGGAGCCACTTTAAAATCCGAGTAGAACACTGTTATATCGACTATCAAAGATGGCCCCCACCGGTGTACTAAAATTAGCTTTATCTCAGCTTCTAATCATCCGATTTCAATTTTCTTTTATTTATTTTAAACTTTTTATTGAGAAGTTTATTTTTTGTTATTATTTAATTTTCTCTAAATCTTAAGGGTACCTCACAATTTTCGAAAATCTGAAAAATTCACATTTCTTACAAACTTAATTGTTATATAACTTTTTTTTATCGTGCCCATATCATTTTTTTTACTTCATATAAAAAAGAAAGATAATTTTTTCAACGTTCCATTAATAACAAGACAATACTGTTTTAATGAACAACTTCTTTCAAAATCGCGAGTTTAACTAAAAAAATAAACTATATATTTTAACATTTTCTATATATAATATTAAATATTAAATGTGATACTATTTCAATTGAGCAAAAAATGCACTAAAATGGTAATCAAAAAAATATTGTACAATAAAGTCTTAAATAACATATTCAAACGGCCTAAATCTAAATAATTAGTTCAATTTAAATAAACAATTAAGTTCTTTATTGAGAAATTTTGCGCGAGTAATTAATAACACCCTCTACCGAGGAATTCAGTAATCAATTTGTTGTCTCAGATTTACTAGGAAGCTTCAGCAAAAAGACATTTACAGAAAATTAAAAGACTGATTAAGAGTAGGCGGCTATGAGTTCTACAAATTAAAGTTTAAAATTAACTTAATGTTATATTTGATGTGGGCAACGCATTACTTTCCCACATCAAAGAGTATAACTGTATATGTACATTGCAACCCCTTCCACTTGGAAGAATTTGTACAACTTCCCACACGGAGAAATATTTTTAAATACTCCATTGTATAAAAGTTTGAACTAATATACTATATACCAGGGGTTTCCAACCTTTTTCCTACATACACAAGTAAAAAGGTTTACTTGAGTCAAGTAAACCTTGTTTTGTATATAACGAAAAAAATATTTTCTTTACATAAGAAATATATTCTTAAACCAACTATAGTATTCTTGGACGAAGAAATAATGTAGTTGGATTAAGAGTAGGTATTTTTCTTATATTAAGAAAATATTGTTTTCGTTATATACTAAACAAGATTTTCTTGGTCCAATACAGTTTTTTTTTGTGTGTGTAGCTGTAGACCCCTTTTAAACGAATGATTTTCTTTGTTGACTCCTTACATTTTTAGATTCTATTAAATAGCAATTATAAGTACAGTTGAAAAACAAAAAAAAGGAAAATTTTTAAACACAAAAATTTATCATAGATTTTTTTTAAAACTTCTATAGACCCCCAAGGGGTCCATTTGGACCCCGTTTCGATCCCCTGCTACATACATTTATTAGGTACTATTACATATAAATGTTTTTTAACCTCAATATTTAATTTATTTTAAATGTTAGGGGGCGTCCATAAATTACGTGAGATGTTTAAGGGGGGGAGGGGGTCGAGTCAAATCTCATCTAATCTTACGTTGGAGAGAGGGGGGGTCTCGGCAAATATCACGCAATTTTTTTTCTGATTGAAACAAAAAAAATTATACTATTTTGGTCCATTTAATCCAGATTATACATGCTTAAGAATTAATCTTAAGCGTATATCGCAATACGATTAAGATCATTCACTAATTCGTTGGAAAGAAAATAATTTCATTCATACTTTGACGTTATACATCTACTGACTGTCAAACCACCATATTTGTTTTATACCAAATAGCTCAATTTAATCTGAATTTACGGTACAGTGTAGTCCGAAGTTGAAGGAGCAGATGATTTTACTGAAAATCAGATGGACATGTTGGTTCCAATAGTCTCTCTTGAGACCGCGCATGATTCTCCATGGACTGAATTAGAGTAGATATTCTTTTTTTTAATCACAGTAGTCGCGATTTAAGTATTCTATTGTTAAATTTTTATTACACTTATAACTCTCAGCAATATTGATTACTAGTCGTAAATAAAAGTACGAAGTAAATTTTTTTTTCTTTTTACAATAACAATCCAACGCGTTTACATAAGAAACCCACATTTTGAAAAATCTCACGTGAGATTGGGGGATGGGGGAGGGGGTTGAATAAAATCTCACGACATCTCACCAGGGGGGGAGGGAGGGACAGAAAATTTAAAAAAACACCTCACGTAATTTATGGACGCCCCCTTACTCAATCATATGAAGAAGCAACTAATAACGTAGAACTACGACTATTGTCTTTTTTTATTATAGAAAATTCTATGAAAATTAGCTTGAATTTTTTATACAGATATTTTTAAGGGTTGAGGGATGGAGGGTTAAAACACATTTTATTATAAATGGGAATGTATAAGCTATATATACTACTGTTTTATTTATTGCTCTCTGATTAGTTTTTCTCGATATTATATAAAGATTTAAAAAATGACATATTTCGGTGCATTCGTGTTCTCGAGGTTACCCCGCCCCCCATAAAACCGCTGCATGGGGAGACGTATAGTAATTTTATGTCAAAACTGTGAAAGATAAAAAATAAATCCCTAGTTTTTGAAGAAAGGACAATTTAATATTTTTGTGACCGTTTGTTAAATTCTACAGTTATTTGTGTATTATAATGAAAATATTTATTTCTAAGATATCTGCTATTTTAATGGTGTAACCCAGAGGTCCCAAAAGAGTGCGCCGTGGATTTCATTAATTGAATGTTAATAAATACATAATAAATTAATTTGTTCAATAATGCAGTTTTTTACTTCCATGTTCGAAGAAATGAAAGTATTGTAATACCGTCGAAAAATCGTATCCGAGATAAGAACAGATTCTGATTGTACTACATTCAAAACGTAAAGAAAAGATTGTTTTCGCATGGCGGCTGTGCGTGTGTCTGTGTGTCTGGATGTAGAATTTTCTTCAGTTCACGATAACTACCTACTGTATATCAATATGCAGCGATTTGAAACCAATATTTATAATACAAAGGTATGTTTCATATTAAAAATTATTATAAAAGATATTATAGAACATGGAAGTCATGTATGGTTCTCCATACCCTTATTTATTTGCTAATTACAAGTTATTCATGATTTGACTTAGGAAGGGTGCCATGGAAAAATTTAAGTTCAATGCAAATTAAAAAAAAGTTTGGGAACCTCTGTTTTTAAGTATACCTACATACTTTTAATTACCCTGTCCCCATAAATTATGTATCTCCTAACTTATAGGTACCTATCTTAAAAAAAAACTTTATAGTAAACAAACGTTTTAATAAATAAAAACTATAGATAGGTACATCCCAGTTAATAGAAAATAACTACTTCAAATAAATTAATGTATGCAAATAACAGACACTCAAAAATAACCTATAATTAAGTTATATGTATTCTATAATTACTAATCAATACAACCGTAAGACGGGACTATTAATTTTAAAATAGAGACATTATCAATTTCAGTATAATTATTATCAATTAAGTAATTACGAGACTTTAATGTTCATTATAAATTAATACAGTACCAATTGGTTTTAACTCGTATATTTTTTTTCGTCCAACGAACTGGTTTTCACAAGAAAATTTTACACCAGAGGCGTTAAATGAAAATGCTGATTTAAAACGACCACGCCATTCGCTTGTTTTTCATCGATTTGATATAGGGCGAATTCCATACTCTCTGATTTCAAATTGCAATAAATTTTATCTTGGCGATACCTGCTTTTGTAATTTTAAATATTTTTTATCGTTTACATATTTAAATTTTTTTAAACTTTTACTTTATCTTGATATTTTATTTTTATCGTTAGGAATCAATGATTTATTTCATTGATATTTGGTTTTTGATTTTCATAACAATCATTCAATTTTTTTTAAAGAAACGGTTCAAAATATTATAATTCTTGCTAGGCCTCGTGTTTATTACAAAAGTTATAATATCAATTAGTAATTATTGCGTGCAGGATCAAAATCTATATTGTTGGTGTAGTTTAATTTGTTATATCAATAAAAAATATACTATTAATACAATTAATTTTAAACAATCGTAGTATTTACTGTATTGTATTTTAAATTAAATGAAATCATTTGTATAGCACTTAAAAATAATTCAACTTAAGGGGGATAGCTATACTGGGTCAAAAAATGGTCAATGTTTGAGAATTTTTTTTACAGATATAACTAATTATTTTTGAATCAGGTAAAGGGCGTTTCATTAAGTATATATTCAACTTATTTAATATCAATTTTTATTGAAAAATATTAAATATTTACAAATTAATGAGCCTCGATGTGACGACCAAAAAAAATATTTTTCCATATGGTTCTCTGGAAATTTCGAGAAGGATTATATGAAAAAAATTAATAATGTAGCTATCGTTGCACATAGCAGTTTTTTTTTATTTTATTTTTTCACAAAGTGGCGATCGTTTTGAATTTTTTTTTTCAATTTTTTATTAGAGCAGTTTTTAAAATAGTGATTAGCAAAATTTCAAAAATCGGCTACGTGCAACGATAGCTACCACAATTACAAAAATTATTTTAAAAAAAATATGAAATCGGTTCATTAGTTTTTGAGGAATCATGTCAACCAGGTCGAAAAATGTCATTTCGAGATTAACGTGTTTAATGTTTTTGTTATGTTGCCGTGCTACTACCTCATCTCACTAAATTGACTGTAACTCCGTCAATTTTCGGAATTTTTTGTAGGTATACATATTTTATGAATATGTATACTTTAAAAAAATGCAAGAAAAAAATGTTTTTTTCAGTCACAATGGCTTTCCTCCTTAAGAATAATTAGTTGAATAAATCATCTAAATTATATTAATAAAAATTTCATATTATAAAATTATAATGGAGATTGTAGAAGTTACTCAATTGACAGTACATTTTAAAACTAATAGTATTTTTTGATACAAAATTGAAATTTTTAAACGGCAACTTTTTTATTAAAAAATCGACTTCATTTTTCTCTGTGTAATAATATCTTTTCATTTTACCCATGGGGACAAATTTATCATAATTAGTGTTTAATGTACAGGGTAGATCTGAGAGGAAATTGCTTGATTTGTATAGGCCAACTCCTCCCTTCAGAAATCACAATTTCTTGCTATAGTTGTATTCGGTATTTATTAATATAATTTTATATAAATATTAAATCATATATTAAACTAGCGGAATCCCGCGGCTTCGCTCGCGTAAACTTCGAAACTAATTAGAACCTTTAAGTAATAGGGGATGACATATTACATTTTTTTTATATTGATTTTTATTCATTACTTATAAAAAAACGTAAATATCCCGGATCTTAGTTAATTTTTTTTAAACTAACCCCCATCTACTTTCGCCATTAGGGGTTGAATATCAAATTCTTTTATTGCAGATTAAATCCATCCTAGTTCCCGTCGAACTTTCATTTTTAATTGAATATTAATTTGTCCGAATTTTCTTTAATATCACGAACAGTTATTATTTATTATTATTCCCATAGGGATTGAATTTTCGTAACTGATATTTCTCTTGTAGAGTACCTACTTATGCCATGTTTCATTCGGTGAATACAATTTTTTTTTTAATATTTTATAAATTTTTCCACCCCCCTAGCACCTTAGGGGTTAAATTTTGGGAAATGCTGAAATAATCGTTTCACTATTTATATTTTAGAGTACCTATGTTCGATAAGTTTCAATTAAATGCGAACAAAAAAAATATTTTTTTATATAAACTTTGACACCCTGTTTTAACCCCGTAGGGGTTGAATTTTGAAAAATTCTTTCTTAGTGGGTGCTCATATCATAAAAGGAAGGCACCTACGAAATTTCACGTTTCTAGGTAAAGGGGTTTGGGCTGTACGTTGATATATGAGTGAGTGAGTGAATGAGTGAGTGGTTAAGGACAAACTCTTTTATAGATATAGATAAATACTAGTACAAAAAAAATAATTAATAATCACAAAAACCGTCAAATTATAAAATTATTTATTGACGCGTATTTTAATTTTAATTAAAAACGTCAATCATTAAAAAATATTTTCGATAAACAGTATGTAGCAGCATCAACTATATTTATATATAATATCCAAGGCACCTTACGTTCAGAAAATTCTATATACCATCATTAATTTTTTAATTAAAAAAATAAAACAAAACTCCATTCAATCAAAAATTTGACCTACAGAGCTGAAACCTTCAGCTGAAAAAATTACACGGAAAACCCTTAATCCTTATAAAAGCAAACCTAATCATATTATCCTTCCACAACAATCACGCTGTGAAATCACCCCTACCCTGATTTTATTCACTATTCCAGTGGTTCTCAAAATCACGATTACATAATAGACTACAAATATTTCAATACAGAAGAAAATTAAAATCAATTTCTAATTCAGTTCTTTGACTTACAATCCTACAATTTATACCTTCATTATATTCGCTGGGTGCAAAGTAGGTAGTGGGGGAAACGAAATCGATCACAGCGCACAACGTGGCAAAAAATAACACTTTGGGTGGACTAACTGTCATTTTTAATAGACTCGTTTTTAACTGAAAATAGAAAGGTCAACATGGTTTATCCCACTATAGACTATGTGCAAGGGGGTGGAGTTAGTAATAATGTTAATGCGAGTGTTCGTGGTGAGCAATATTGTAAAATTATCGGCGCCAAAATTTGAGGTTATGCTGTCAATGTAAACGAATTAATTATTTCTCTATTATACGTCATAATTAAAGAGAAAAAGATACCCAAAATAAATAATTTTCACGTACCTTTTATGCTATACTATTTATATTATATGCAAACAGCAAAATTAAATGATATTTGTTTAGTAAAAAAATTCACGGTATTAAACATATTAAACAATGATAAAAAGAGAGTTGAATCCATTCAATCCTTCTCTATTACCCGCTAGCGGCGCTAATAGACTTCGTGCACATAGCCAATAGTAATAAATAATCGTCTAAAATGTATATATTACGATATTTTATTGAAATTATTTGTTTGTTAGTACGTCAAAGTCCACCCAAAGAAAAACCCACCGAAAGAAATGGAAGTATTGTAATACCGCCGAAAAATCGTGTCTGAGATAAAAACAGATTCTGATTGTACTATCTTCAAAACGTAAAGAAAAGTTAATTTCCGCATGGCGGCTATGCGTGTGTCTGTGTGTCTGGATGTTGAATTTTCTTTCGTTCACGATACGATAACTACTATAAATATGCACCGATTTGAATTATTTTTGAGGAAATTGTTTGCCTCAGTGAGTACTACAACTTATTGATTTTAGTGTTACTCGAATTAAGAGTTTTGGAAATAATCAATATTTTCGATTAATATAATTTGTGCATATGAAAAAGTACATGAAAAATAAATTGTATTATTGTTGATATAGTAAATAATTATAGTTTTACATTCTTATTTTCTTATATTTAAGTTGATATTTCTATGTCAAATTCAATTTAATGCATGAAATATTACCCCAAAAATTTTGAATTTTAGATTTCGTTAAAAATATGTTTATTGTATAGAAAATGATGTGAAAAGTTGAAATTTTCAAACCGCAGGTCTGTATCTCATAACGTTCTTGAGATATGGCCTCTTAAAGTTTTAGTTTTTCAAAATGTTGGAGAAAAATGCTCGTAACTTTTGAACATGTGGTCGGATTTTTGTTGACGGATTTGAAATCAGCGTGTCAAAATCTTCATAATGACATGTATAATACATACATTTCATGGAATATTTTACTTTGTTCATTATTAAAAGTAAAAAAAGTTTAATTAAATTTGAAAATTGAAATAGACAGAACGGTATATAATAGCAACATGTACTAATTTGCTGTAATGGCTGAGCTAATTTTTCATTATTTTGAATAAATTATACGTAAATATATTATTGTTTTATAAATTTTATAGTATTTAAAAGTGTTGAAGTTTCGATTAATTAGTTTTCAAAACGTCTCTATTCTCTATATAGCCAATTGTGTAAAATTTCAATAAATAGAGTACTTTAGGCAAGTTCTCTCATTTATCGTGTGTTAACAACTTTATTTTTAATATCTAATTATACTTAAAAACCATACATCCAATATTTTAAATAAAAATTAGTAAAATATATTAGCTATCCATAAATAACATATTAAAATTTTAGACCTTTATCTATACATTGCTCTAATGATCAAATAACTTTAAGCCCTTGTATTAGCACAGTGCACACTGATATTTAAATTATTACATTATATTATTAATTAACATTTTCTTAACTTTTATATGGGCAAGAATGGGCAGATAAAACCTATACTATTGTATATTCTTCAAATTAAAAAAAATGTTTGTTAACCACTATTTTCTATCCACACACACACACACGCACACACATACGTACACACACAGATACATATGCGTTGATGTAATTTATCCCATCAAACATGAATATACATGTTGCCAGATCTCTACTCAATTCGCATCAATCATTTTTGATGATGTTCGAACAACCGTCGATAGAAGAAATGGATAAACGGACATTACATTATACAGACTATATCCATCCTTGTCGGTGTTTTCGTTCCGGTGTCCGATAATTCGTCACTTGTCGTTTTGTATCATATACTCCACTATTCATGGCTATAATCTCCTACGCTAAAATCGATATTTTGATATTAGAATCTAAGACCGAAAATACAGACAGTTTGATGCTTTAATTTAATGAACTATTTGCCAAATTATCGTGATTTCTATTCATCGAAGAACTTAGGGTGCCTGAATAATGTTAGTTTAATCTTATTTGAAAACTAAATAGGGAACTTTATTTTTTTACTACACGGAGAGAATGTTCTTTTAAAAATTAACAGAAAATGCTGTGAACTTGAGGACAGAATCAACTTCTGAAAAGAATTAACAGAAAAGTCGGTAGAATTTATTTAAAGTAAATGTAAAATTACAATGACATACTGGTAAATTTTAGCATAGTATCTATTAAAATTTATTTACTCTGAAAAAGTAATATATACGCTATTCTTTAATTTAATTTCTTGCATATGAAAATTTCACGTACATTCTCTATAATTTTACTATGTTTCTATATTACTTTTCTTATCTGGCCTATCGCCGTCATAGAAACTGTTATACAGTATATTGAATTGTAGTCTCTGTCACACTTTTTCGCCAATATTTACATCACAGTTGGATGCTCAGTCCATTTTATAAATCTATGGTAGCACCAAATATCCAGAAGTTATATGGGCATTTCTCTACTATCATGGTCACTGTCACGGGTAGTGTCTCAATGATATTTTTGTTTGATTGATGCAATTTAGTGCTTTAGATTGGAGATAAAAATTAGACAAATACACTCCATCATGGGATTCAAAACAATTGCGGTATTATACGATATAATACAGATAAAAAACATAGGGGACTGTGCTCAAAATTTCACGACAAAAATGTAACTGATTTTTACACTAATAAACATCAATTTCACAAAAGAAAAGTATGGTATTTTTATATAATAGTTATTGATCTCTGAAAATGTGATCGTAAATTTAATATTTCTACACTGGTAGAAAGAATTTCTCAAACCAAGTAAACGTTGTTTTGTATATAACGAAAACAATATTTTGTTAAGATAAGCAATAATCCCTTAAACCAACTATAGTATTCTTGAACGAAGGAATAACGTAGTTGGATTAAGAGTATGTTTCTTATATTAAGAAAATATTGTTTTCGTTATACAGGGTGAGTCATATCAGGTGGAACAAACTTAAACCGTCGATTGAGAAAAATATTTCAAGCAAAAAAGTTCATATAAACATGTGTCCGGAAACTCTTCGTGAGGGAGCTACAGACTCCAAAAGATTTTTACTTAAATTAGTTTTTATTTAATATCTGGGTAACCCATTGTGATACAGCAATGAAAATGAATATCTGGATTAGTAATAATACGTGTTATCGATATCCAGTATCAAACAATGATTATTTAGACCAGGGATGTATGGGGCCTGTGGGCCCTCTGATTTTTATCTAGTATTTTTTTGTTCTTCACTTTTTTCTTACGTTTGGTATTTCTATAAGGTCATATGATACAAAATACACATAAATATACCTTGTTAAGTTGTCATAAGATCAACCGTTTACGAGAAATACGATGGGGAAGATAGTTTTGCAGAATTTAACATAATACAAATGCTAAAAATTACACAAAATAAATTGATATTCTTGTTCTAGTACTAAAAATAAGAAAAAAAGTTGGTGTAAATATTCCTCTTATTATGACTCCTCATAGAATTATAGCCAGTTTTATTACTTTAATTCGTGCTTTATTAATTGACTAAAAAACGAAACTAAAAACTGTTATCTGATGTTAAGGATGCATTTTTGTAGGTATATTTACATACACATTTATTATTGTTTTTAATTATAGAACAAGAATATAAATTTATTTTGTGTAATTTTTAGCATTTGTATTAAGTTAAATTCTGCAAAACTATCTTCCCCATCGTATTTCTCGTAAACGGTTGATCTTATGACAACTTAACAAAGTATATTTATGTGTATTTTGTATCATATGACCTTATAAAAAAATCAAACATAAGAAAAAAGTGAAGAACAAAAAAATACTAGATAAAAATCAGAAGGCCCACAGGCCCCATACATCCCTGGTCTAAATAACCATTGTTTGATACTGGAAATCAATACCACGTATTATTATTAATCCAGGTATTAATTTTCATTGCTGTATCACAATGAGTTCTCCAGATATTTAATAAAAACCAATTTTAGTCAAAATCTTTGGGAGTCTGTAGCTCCCTTACGAAGAGTTTCCGGACACATGTTTATATGAACTTTTTTGCTTGAAATATTTTTCTCAATCAACGGTTTAAGTTTGTTCCACCTGATATGACTCACCCTGTATACAAATAAGATTTTCTTGGCCCAATACAGTTTTTTTTTTCTGTGTAATTACGTGTTTCTGAAATTAAGTACTTTGACAGTTATTCTGGGTTGGTTATCGACCAGGGGAATGTGTTTTACGATTTCAAAATAATATTAAATAAGTGTCGGTATTTTTATTATAACTTTTTATATTACGTACAAGTATAATTCATTATTATTAATTTACATCTTTCATAATAATTATAACGAAATGATAATAAAATAATAAAATTAGTGTGAGACACCAAGTTGCCTAATTAGTGGATAAATACTAAATACCCATATACCTATCTGATATTATTATAAATAACTTTTGGAAATACTTTTGAATTTACTAATTGTAGATCAGATATAAATATTTATTAGGGGCAATTGGGGTAAATGCAAACCCCATCTATAATATTGTACATTCTATATATTACTAATTTTTACTACATATACTCGAATAGCTTTCGGGGCTTATGTGAATAATAATAATAATAATAATAATTATTATTATTATTATTATTACTATAATAATTTACTTGCACATCGCCAATTATGATATAGATTATAGAAAACGTTACAAACGTTAACCCTTTCGGCCCTGACGGTGGCATTTGCAACCAGATATTTTCAAAGCTCTTATCTTAAATATATTCGTTTCAAATAAATGAAAATTAAACTTATGTATATTTATTTTTTATATTAAAGACCTTAATCAGTTGTTTTAAAAGCATTATTACGTTAATTCTAAAACACAATTATGGTTATGATACATTTTATAAGGTAAAAAATTATCATATTTAGTAAATTCTTCATTTACAAATTGAGATGAAGTTTAGAATTAACTATTATCATGGATTGAAAACAACCGATTAACTAATCGTGATTAATTTTGCTTTATGTAACCCAAGGTTATTGATGGCATTCTTCATGATTCCCTAACAATAAGTTTAAAATTGATTAGGATGTTTCCGTTGGTGCTCCAAAAAATAATTAATGCAAACAAATAGTTTTTTTTGCTAAGTAAAGATTCAGAGTTGAAAGGGTTAAATATTTATATAAATACAGTACCATTTACTTGTAAATTTTATTCAAGAAACAAGTGGTAATAGAAATAGAATTCAACTTCTTAGCAGAAAGCTAGCAAACTACTTGGACTTACGGTTATTCGATCATTAAGGCAATGTATAGATATGTTTTTTATGGATAACTCATACATTTTACTAATTTTTATTTAATATATTAGACGTATGGTTTTTGAGTAATTGGATATTAAAAATAGAGTTTTCAACACACGAAAGTGCTCTATTTATTGAAATTATACACAATTGGCTATATAGAGACGTTTTAAAAACTAATTATTCCAAACTTCAACACTTTTAAATACTATAAAAATTATAAAAAACTAGCTCTACCATTACAGCAAAATAGTACATGTTACTATTATGTACCGTTCTGTCTATTTCAATTTTCAAATTAAATTAAACTTTTTAAAGTGAAACTTTTATTACATCGTCTCAAAATTTTTCGTCTGTGTGTTGCATGTCGCTCGGCCGCGGAGTAGGGGTAAATACGTCAGAGCCATAGACATAAAGAAATGGACAGTGCATCTGACTCGAAAAAAGAGCCGTGTCAAATGAAAGAGACAGAAATTGTTTGGTTGTTATATAGAATTTATTAGAATTATTAGAACTTTTTGCTGGTGCATGTTGTTGTTTATGGATTTATTTCAATTTTGAGTGCTTGAATTTATTATTCCGAAAATTTTTAGTTAAATGTCTATAATGTGAAAAAAAGTTTCACTTTTACCGTGGTTTCATAAAACCACACAATCCTTTTTTTTTACTTTTAATAACTAAACAAAGTAAAATATTCCATTAAATGTAGGTACATGTGTTCTGAATATAAATTAAAATCAAAATTTTTCGAACCCAAATCTTTTTTTACAGTGTGCTAGACGTATAACCTTAAAAGAAAAATATACCGTTATTACTTTTACCCCTGTATTGAAATAACCCCACTTTACCCTACATTAATATCGGCATAAAATTCTTATTATGATTGAAATAAAACACAAAACAAATTGAGTTTTTCAATCAAATGAAATTAAAATTCTTTGTATTTAGTGTCTATTTGACAATTAAAAAAAATTAACGTGACTTTTAAAAACAAGACTATACATACAGAATCTATTATAGATTGAGCAATTGTTTTTTGTCGAAATATTTATGATTGACAGAACGAAAATTAACAAATACAACGAATTAACTGTTACAGAGAAATCAATTTCATATCGCTTTGGACACAATTAGCCGAACATAACCTTTTACATAAAACATACAAGTTTTCAATCAATATCAACATAGCAATTGGTACATACTATAACCACACAACAAACAAATTGACAATTTAATCCAAGCAATGAGAAAAAAGGGTCTCCATAATCCATACATATTAAAACTGATTGCATGTACAGGTAAAAAATTTAGTATTAGGCCAAGAAATCTAGTGATAGCATTTTCCACTATTTTTTAGTTTCTGTACCTAAAAAAAAGCTACTGAGGATGTTCTTGCAAGTAAGTATACTTCAATTATCAAAAAAGTTTTTTTTTTTATCCAAAACTGAAAGGGTTAATAAGAATTCTTTTTTTTATCAAACAATATCATTAATAAATCAATAAATCAAATGGAGTGGTATATTAAAAAGTACATATGTATTTGTAAAGATCATAACAAAATAAGAAACTTTTATAAAACGAAAATTTTAATACTTTCAATTGTTTAAAAAATATGGCGACTTGTTCGCAAATTTTAGAGTTTTGCTAAAAGTGCTCTAATTTCGCTAAATATTAATGGAATTTTATTAATTTTTTTAATTCAGAAAGAAGAAATAATGAACTTTGTAAAGATGTATGATTATTTTAAATTTTAATAGTTTAAAGTGTCATACTCGACATACCAAAAATTGAAAAGTTCAATTAGGGATAATTCAAAATTTTTAAATACAATGGTATATCAATTAGTACTTTTTCTTAAAATAGATATGTAAATAAACAACTTTTGTTAAGAAAATTTAAAATTTAATTTTAAAAATTGAAAACTGAAATTTTAAAAATTAAATTTTAACCAATCACAGCAAATGACGTCACGCATCAGTAAACGTGATTGACTTTTATTTTAGATTATCAAGATAACATACCTTATTTAAGAACTTATATACTTTGAAATCCATTTTTAACACATAAAATAATTAAATTATTGTCTAACTCTGAATATTTGATTATTGTTGACAAGGAATGTGACGTCACAACTCTGAAATGTCACCTGCGAGCGTTTTGGCGTCAAATTCAAAATTAGTTTTAAAACGATTAAACCTTTACTTTCTGCAGAAATAAGTACCTATTTTTTTATAAATAAGAGGCACGTAAGATCTTCATAGAATAGTTTTTTTTTTAAATTAATCATCATGCCTATTATAAAATTTGACACAGCTGTATTAACCTTTTAATTTTGACAAATATTTTAACAAAATCTGCAACTTTAGATTCTGCACGACCAATCCATCTATCCAGATATCATTATCAAACGTACATACACTTGCTAGATACCTCCTATTAAATATTCATTTACACAAATTATACCTACTAGACAATTTACAATTATTACAGCACACTCGTAAACTATTGATAATTTCATGCATCATGACACACTACAAACTAATTCGCATAATCTGTTATTTCTATTCAATAGCCCACTGCTGTGTCACACAGTTGGATGCAGCTAGCAAGATACGAACCCATCCATTCCAAGTCTCCGGGTCATAACCCGAATCTATGTCACTGAGGGTCCAAATTAACCGATCGATTCCCAACACCCGAACTTCTCTCGCTAATTAATACTATGTATGTTAATCACTTTCTAATAATTGATATTAGTAGATAATGACTCCATTGTACTTGACTGTTGCCTGAATATTGATCTTCTGGTAACCACGGAAGATAGTACCGTACTTTACAGCCGTGTGTGTGTGTGGATCGAGTACGTAATATTTGTTGTTCGGTGGAATTGAAAATGCTAATAGAAACAGAATATGTATGTAATTGTAAATGATTTGAATAGAATAATCTATATACAATACAAATATGAGCAGATTTATGAGCATATGCGTCATTTCAATGGGAGCTTTCAAAGTACAGTAGAATCCCGGATATAACGACTAACTGTTTTTAGCGACGAAAATGCAAACTCAAATTAGGGTTCATATAGACGTACTATGAAAACATCCGTATATAGTACGACTCCGGTTTAAGGGGTTACATACAGTTACAAACAGTCCGGTTAATGGGGTTTTTCAAGATTTTTTTAAGAGAAGATATATAATTTATTAATGTAAAAATTTGTACACATATTATGGTAACTTTTAATTGTATTTTAACATTTTTTATTTGTAAAAGTAATAATTTCGAAAGCTGCTACAGCTGTTCTCCAGGAGGTCCTCTCAAAAAAGGCGCCTTGTGGTGACCACGATATCTCTGAATTGCATCTTTTAAAATAAAAAACCCAAATGGATTTCGTTAAAGTAATGTATAATCTTGTACTTAATGGAAGAAATAAGCAAAATAATTTTTTTCGACAAAATGGCGGCTTCTAAAAAAAAAAAACTATTTTTGACAAAAATTTTGACCTTAAATTGTTTATAAAAAAAAAAATTATCGGTGAGAAAAAAACTAACTTCAAAAATAATCGCTGGATTGACTTGAATTTTGTGTGTGTGTGTATTTAAATATATGTATGTACATTATGAAAATGAAATAACAAAAATAGATTTTTTGAAAATTCGAACTGTATATAACCCCTTAACTCCAGCCTCTTACCTTCAAACGCTCTGAGACGTCTTTACAAATATGCGTGTAACTTCGAATATAATCGCCGGATTGACATGAAATTTTCTGTGTGTGTACTTAAATATATGTACATTACGAAAATGAAATTAAAAAAACGATTTTTTGAACTGTATATAAAGCGACCAACTACTAAAAGCAACCTATTTTGACAATAAATTGAATAAATTGCCCGGTTAGAACGACACGAAGTGTAATGTTTCCAATATCTACGCACAAGCAATACCTCTCCCGGCTTTCTCCTCACTCCTACGTATGTTGATTGTTGATTAGTAAAATTACAAACTTTCTACGTCAGTAAATACATATTTACGTGCATAGAATGTAGGTACATTGTATCTCTGATCAAACTGTAATACATTATGTATGTATGTAATATGCAATGTTTAAGTAATTACCATTAAAGTTAATTTTAATATTTGTTTTATTTAAATAGAAATTAATCTAACTATGTATTTTATTATTTCATAATAAGAATTATAGTAATATTAATATATACCTACATAATAAAAAACAAGCTTAAATTATCCGGTAAATTGCTGAATGTTTAAAAAAAAAGACAGAATAACTTGGATGTTAAATATCCGGTAGTTTAGTGCATCGTCCGGTTAGTACGACCAAGTGTCGCCGGTACCTTAGAGGTCGTTATATCTGGATTCTACTGTAATTTCTTATATTGACTGTTTCAATTTTATCATTATAGTCCGGATTATTGTCCGTTTGTTTACATATTTTGCCAACCATAATAAATTTTGTCGCGTCCGTTTCTGAAATAAAATACTACAGACAGACATACGTACATTTTGAAGTTATTACAATTTCAATTTTATCTAGAATCGCAGAATACTGTATTTTGATCCGTTATACTTCCGCTTCCTTCGGAACATTGAAGTAAAAACGATATGAAGTAAGATAAAAACTATTTAAAAAAAGTATTATCATCTTTATTGAAGGTTTTTTTTGGTGAAATTATAATAAATATATAAGAAAATTTATATGACCTATTTCTATGTACCCAATGTAATATAAATTTGTCATGGAATAATTGAAAATTATGCACCAATGTCTGTATAAATATTGGGAACAATAGTTAATTGTAATTCCTATTCCTGTACCTATTTATATACCTATATATGATATTGTAATGTAAACAAACAAATATTATATTTCAATATAAACGGAATAATTTATTGAAGATAAAATTAATTCTAAAACTTTATAAAGGATCTATATTTGTACATAGGTAATCTCATTTTAATCATAAAACCTTCTAACTATTGAACAATTTGACCTAAAAAGTTGAAATTTGACATATTGTGAACCAATTTTAGACTTTGAATTATGAAAATAAAAATTTAAGTTTTGCATGCTTTTTAAGGAGAAAGAAATATGGTACCAAAAAAAAAACAGGATGAGTGTAATATAGTCCAGTCATTATAAAATTTGAGCTAGAAAAAAATGACGCAGTATATTTTTTCAAGAAATTGGCAGATTTCGATGTATATAACATGTAGATAATTCCCCCCCCCCCCTTCGAAGGGGGGTGCATAACTTTCTAGGGGCTTACAAAGCTGTCTAAAATCAGTTTTTTCGGTATACTACTGGGGCTGTCAGTTTTAGGATAAAACATGTTTAATAAATCTTAAAGCTGATAAAATTACGAAGAAAATAGTGTTTTTAAAAATTATGTTAGATAGTTATTGAAATAGAGCCCGCGTAAAAATCATTTAGCGACATCGAGTTTGGTAATTACGCCTGAAATGTAGAGATACGTTCGACCGCTGTGTTTAATATGTTTTTAATTAAATTCCAAAATGAAATTTTATGTTATAATAGAGAAAAAGAGTGCCCTAAATAATGCTTTGTACCCTATATTGAAATCTCGAAAAATGTTTGAGTTATAAGCACTCAAAGTTCTAGGTATTACAAAAATTTAAGGAAAATTATTCATGTTTTTCGACGACTACAGAGAAGACCTTCTACACCGAATAAAATAAATTCCAGCTAGGAATCTATAGAAAATTTAATGCCCTAATTAATGGTTTTTGTTCGACCACGTTTAGTTTAAAATTGTTCAAGTTATGGGTAAATATACGAAGCTCATAATTAAAATCATAATTATCACAATTGTATTCAAAAAAAGTTTTTGTTATGAAAATTAGTCTTCATATATTTACCTATTTCTTGAAGAAAATGTACTCATTTTTTTCTAAATTTCTAGCTCAAATTTTATAATGACTGGACTATTATGATGAATTATATAATAATAAAAATGAAAACAACTTTGTTAAGATAAATAACAAAGTTTGTTTTATCTATTATTCAATTCAATTTCATGCAATAATTCTTAGAACATAAAAACAAACTGCAGCCTCTATCCAAAAGGACTTATCTCCTAAAGCCCAGTACATAAAAAAGAACACTGTTTTATCCACTCAAATAAATACCTACATAAACAATGAGGGGCCACTCCGGACCCGGATTAGGCTATCCACAACTTATTACGTAAATCGGGAACTCTTCGACAAAAACCTCGCGCTACAGGGACGAACTAAAAAAAACTACATTATTTTTATACAGGAAAACATTTCAATTTAGTTCACGTCATATACATATATGTTACCGGCAATGTATGAAATTCAGGCATTGTATATAATTCCTATATAGGAATTATATACAATGCCTAACGATTTCAGGTAAAGTATGAAATAATTTTTATTTATTGTTATAATAAATAAAATAAAATATTAGTTCAGATGAATATTTAGGATATGATTTAAAATTGTTAAAATAAAAAGCATACAAAAATATTAGATGTTATTTAGTCATTTAATAAAATATTGGGCCAGTATTAATTAAAATAAATAATCAGTATTTTAGTATTTTATTACATAAAGTAAGCCAATATCTGTACGTGAACCAAATTGCTTGGTTCACCCTATTCATGTTTTTATTTCTAGTCTATACAATGCCTAGGAAATGTATATGATTAAATTCATTTCATACATTGCCAGATTATTTTAGGCATTCTATAGAATATCTAGGAATCATATATACAATGCCGGATTTCATACACTGCCGTTAATAACATATTATATGTATAATAAGATATATATCATGTATATAGTTTACGTAGAATTTAGGTTAGATAGAAACTGTCACCCATAGAGAAGAAGAATAAGAAGAGGGTGAGGTAGGTAAAGCAGATTTCTGTTATAGTCGATAAAACAGATCACTCGAACAAATGTCATTTATATGTATGCTCATTTTTTATTTAATACATTTTTCAGGATATAAATAAGCCTATGTCCTTCCTCAGGATATAAGTTATCTCCCTGTCAAATTAAATCAATATCGATTCAGCGGTTTAGCTGTGAAAAAGTAACAAATAGACAGACAAAATTTCGCATTTATAATATTAATATGAAAGTTTGTATAAAATTAATGCTTAAGGTATTAAAATATCGGTATGGAGAACCATACATGACTTCCATGTTCTATAGTATCTTCTACAATAATTTTTAATATAAAAGTCACCTTTGTATTATAAATATTAGTTTTCTAATATTCTAATGTCAGGTTGTAGAATAGACATTTTTGTAAAATAATAATTATCTGACATTTGAATTTAACTGCGCTGGTTTCCATGGCAACATGAATTTATTAGTATTTAAAATTAAAATTTTAAGGGTGGTTTTCACCCCTTCAGTGGCTATCTAACCACGTTTATGAATGAAGTGCCCCTTAGATAACTTAGAGTGGATTGAACTACGTGTACCAAGTCTTATCAAAATTGTTGAGATAATACTCACTTTTCAGACGATAATAGGTACAAAATTTCGAAAATTTCGGAAACCCCTAATCCGATTCGCACCAAAATCAATAGGTCTGGAGTACTCACTGAGGCAAACATTTTCCCCAAAAATAATTCAAATCGGTGCATATCTACAGTAGTTATCGTACACGGAAGAAAATTCTACATCCAGACACACACACAGACACACACACAGACACACACACAGACACACGCACAGCCGCCATGCGGAAATTAACTTTTCTTTACGTTTTGAAGTTAGTACAATCAGAATCTGCTGTTTTTTCGGACATGATGTTTTGACGGTATTACAATACTTCCATTTCTTCGAACATGGAAGTAAAAACGAAAGTTTTTTTGGGTGGGGGGTCTAAAAAGTACCCCATGCATACAAATATTGATTATTTCAACCACAATAAAATTCAATATACAATTTTCATATATTGCAATTAAGAATTTCAAATCTAATATATAAAATTGTAATTCGTTCACCGAAGCCTATATTTTGTATTTGGCAAATCTTTATTGTGAATATCTATATGTTTGAAATTCAATAAATTATTTTCGGATTTGATGATAATCCTTATTCGGCCGACACCCAAAGTATATCACAAAGCTTTTTGTTTCACACCCTAAATCAATTATAATCAATGACAATGGCCACAGGTGTATATAAAGGCAATATCTCGATAAAACTGTACATGTTTGTAATCTGAATCGTGAGATATTTATTTATTCAAAATGTCCTTTGAAGCTGCAAACGCGATTTCCATGTTCTAATACGACAATTTAAAACACAGATGATTTGATTGTGTTTCTATTTCGTTTATGCAAAGGATACATTACATTTTTACATTTTTTTTGTCAAGTAGAAATATGTATGTATATTTTTACAAAATGTGTCAATCAAATTCATTGAAAAAACATATGCCAAGTAAATGCACAGTGCTTCCTCGTGCGAAATTCATCAAAGGTGGTTAATTATTGAACAATTGAAATAAAAACTGATAAAGTCTTTGGTTAACCATTTAATTTTTATGCAAATTTTATTAAAAAATATTAATTCGACATTTTTCTTTATAAGAAACCTTTATAACTCCCTAAGATGTATTTTCAATACATTTTGACTTCTGTTGCGCGAAGTTAGCATCTCAATTTTTCAAAACATTTTTTTTATGGGAAAATCAACGGAACTATTGTTAAAACTTATCAGGATCTATAGAACTATGCTGGATGCAAGCAGAACTGAAGTTTATTTGTGAATTCCGCTGAGATGCTATAATACGTTACGCGAAGTTAGCATCTCATTTTTTCAAAACATTTTTTTTATGGGAAAATCAACGGAACTATTGTTAAAACGTATCAGGAACTATAGAACTATGCTGGATGCTAGCAGAACTGATGTTTATTTTTGAATTCTGCTGAGATGCTATAATACGTTACGCGAAGTTAGCATCTCATTAAAAAAAAAAATTATGGGAAAATCAACGGAACTATTGTTAAAACTTATCAGGAACTATAGAACTATGCTGGATGCTAGCAGAACTAAAGTTTATTTTTTAATTCCGCTGAGATGCTATAATACGTTACGCGAAGTTAGCATCTCATTTTTTCAAACAATTTTTTTTATGGGAAAATCAACGGAACTATTGTTAAAACTTATCAGGAACTATAGAACTATGCTGGATGCTAGCAGAACTGAAGTTTATTTTTGAATTCCGCTGAGATGCTATAATACGTTACGCGAAGTTAATAGCATCTCATTTTTTCAAACAATTTTTTTTATGGGAAAATCAACGGAACTATTGTTAAAACTTATCAGGAACTATAGAACTATGCTGGATGCTAGCAGAACTAAAGTTTATTTTTTAATTCCGCTGAGATGCTATAATACGTTACGCGAAGTTAGCATCTCATTTTTTCAAAACATTTTTATGGGAAAATCAACGGAACTATTGTTAAAACTTATCAGGAACTATAGAACTATGCTGGATGCTAGCAGAACTGAAGTTTATTTTTGAATTCCGCTGAGATGCTATAATACGTTACGCGAAGTTAGCATCTCATTTTTTCAAAACATTTTTTTTATGGGAAAATCAACGGAACTATTGTTAAAACTTATCAGGAACTATAGAACTATGCTGGATGCTAGTAGAACTGAAGTTTATTTTTGAATTCCGCTGAGATGCTATAATACGTTACGCGAAGTTAATAGCATCTCATTTTTTCAAACAATTTTTTTTATGGGAAAATCAACGGAACTATTGTTAAAACTTATCAGGAACTATAGAACTATGCTGGATGCTAGCAGAACTGAAGTTTATTTTTGAATTCCGCTGAGATTCTATATATAATACGTTACGCGAAGTTAGCATCTCATTTTATCAAACAATTTTTTTTATGGGAAAATCAACGGAACTATTGTTAAAACTTATCAGGATCTATAGAACTATGCTGGATGCTAGCAGAACTGAAGTTTATTTTTGAATTCCGCTGAGATGCTATAATACGTTACGCGAAGTTAGCATCTCATTTTTTCAAAACATTTTTTTATGGGAAAATCAACGGAACTATTGTTAAAACTTATCAGGAACTATAGAACTATGCTGGATGCTAGCAGAACTGAAGTTTATTTTTGAATTCCGCTGAGATGCTATAATACGTTACGCGAAGTTAGCATCTCATTTTTCAAACAATTTTTTATGGGAAAATCAACGGAACTATTGTTAAAACTTATCAGGAACTATAGAACTATGCTGGATGCTAGCAGAACTGAAGTTTATTTGTGAATTCCGCTGAGATGCTATAATACGTTACGCGAAGTTTTCACATACACCATGCAGTGCTTCCTCGTTTATTATTGCTAATTATTAAACAATTTAAATAAAAACCGATATAGTATTCAGATTAACTGCCTGCCATTGGTTAACCATTTAATTTTATTAAAAAATATTATTTTGACATTTTTCTTAATACGCACTTGGTTATTTTGTCATATATTTTTAATATTTTGACAAATTCAATCTCAATCTAATTATTTCTTCTTTAAAAAATTTCAAAATGACATTTAATATGTCAAAGTAAATAGCAATTAAAAAAAACAAATTTAGATTAATCTTTGTAAAGAAATATTTTACAACAAACGTAGGTAATTTATATTATAGGAAATTGAATGCTCTACAAAAAAGATTCTATAAAATTTTTTACGTAACATGTGTAATTCTTGATATATCTTGAAATAATAAATATTTTTGGGTGTCATCCCTCCCCCTTACACACGATTTTGTTGATTTTGAAATCCTCAAGCCAGACCCAATCAACCAACCAAGTTTCATTAATATCAGTTCATGTGGTTCATAAGTTATGCGTGTGACACACATAAATCAAGTTAAATTTTTTAAATCGGAGAACACATATTTTTTCTCATTTTAAAACGATCACAAAGTTTCTCGTATCTACGATATTGCGAGCAAGCAAAAACACTGAAAAATACATAATAATTAAATTTAACAGTTTTTCAAGTTGGTTTTATTATTTTCTTTCTTAAAAAGTTTTTTATTGACTTGCACCGACTTCAAAAACCCGTTAAATTGAATTACTATTGTATAATCCAAAACTCTCATATAATAAAACAGGCAAGTGCGGGTTGGGCACGCACATGATAGGTTTCCGTAGTCATTCTCACTACGATTTATAAAAAAAGTTTTTTCAAAATTTTCGTGACCGAAGGGTTAAAATCAAAAAGTCATTTGGCTTTTATTATTGCATTTTAGGATACCTATCAAATGACACCCCACTCAATGGGGTAAATGAAAAAAATGTGAGTTAACTTTTCAATCTATGATAGGGGGGTCCAAAATATTTTTGACAATGTTCGTTATAATTTTCGGTGAAAGTACTAATTAAAAGCTACATTCTGGAATTTTTTCAGATTTTTTAAATTGATAGTTTAGAAAATAGAGGGGGGGGGCGCTTTTTTAACGACTTTGGAGAGCAAATACATCGTGATTAAAGGGTTAAAATCAAAAAGTTCTGATACATTTTTTGTTGCATTTTAGGAGACCTTTCCCATTCAATGGGGTAGGTGAAATTTTTTTTTTTGAAAACACTTTTCATTTTATAGAAAGGGGGCCCAAAAAAAATTTTTTTTCAAAAATCTTATCCTTTCTGTTTTTGGGTCATTAATCTACAACCGTATACCAAATTTCATCTTATTATCTCAAAATTTTTGAAGACGGACGGACATGGAGGAACTATAAGGGTTCCTAGTTTTCTACGGAACCCTAAAAATTAGTGACAATAATGTGTTTAGGGGCAAAAAATTCCAGTTGTCATGTGTACATTTTTAAATACACATAAAGACAACAGTACGGTTCGCCTCTGTACAACGTAAGCTTCCGACGACGCATATGTAGGTCTAGTAATCCTGCGTCGGGTCAATTCCCAGAGCTGTCTGTCAGGTAGGGCGTGGGAAAACGGCGGCGGTGCCGGGAAGAGAACCCACGGGGAACCGCGTTTGTCAGCAACCCTTCCCCGTATGTGATAATGTTTTGTTTCACACGAAGAACCTCTAAGATGGAATTGTGTGTCTTCTAGATAAATCGCTTTGTTGTTACCGAAAGAAGATTTTCTTTTAATACGTTTACTATTAAAGTGGTAGATCATTTTGTAAAGACGTAATAGTTTCATAAAATAATAGAAAATGTATCGCTAATGTTATTTTATCATATCTTTAATAATTGTAATAATTTATATATTAATATATATTTACGGTTGAGTTTGGGGGGGGGGGGATAACAGCTTTTATTTTAAATATTGATAAGGTTATATTTTTCTTACTGTATACTTTTTTATTATGTAGGTACAATAATTGTTATACTGACTTTTTAATTTATTTACAAAAATTGATTTTCTATTGGATTATTCGGAGAAACTGTGGTTTCTTAGTCAGAATGGAACGCTGTTAGGTTCCTGTTGATGACTTCTTGTGAAGTTGAAACACGTGTCGAGTGACATTGTTTTCTTGTGATTCATAGGTGTTTTTATTTAGTTTAAGTGATCAAGTAATTATTTTATTACGGTAACTTACTTTTCGTCAATTTTTGCCACCACAAACTTAAAAACTAAAATGATTGCAGTTTTAGTGAGCTTTTTCATGTATCTCGGGTTACGTTTATTAAATTGAGGCGTGAAGAATCGTAACTTGTTGACAAAAATATTTAAAAACTTTTTCGTTCTTGTATATTTTTTGATAAAGTTGATACAAAGTCTTTGAAGATCTGTGAATTTGAATGTAAATATACAGATTTCAGTCAATAAAAATACACAAAATAGCGAAAAGAATATATTTACTCGCAGTCAAAATAGTAAAAAAACAATTTCTCATTATCTTTAAAGACACTGTGCGTCAATACTTTCAACTTGAGTAAACCTGACCTTTCAGGCATATAATACAAAATTTTTCCTTAATATGGAAAATTGTAAATGCTGTATTTTAGATATGCTAGGATTATTACAAAAGTTGTAATTAAGTACTCTTTTTATTAACCATTTTTGCAGTTTTATATTTACAATACGCAAAAAAATGAGTGTCCGAAGACTTTTTCTCGGCAGTGTATTTACTAACATATGTATATGCAAAAAAACAACTTCTTTGGTTTCGAAATTCCAATCATCGCTTTAAATTTTAGTTATTGCAATCATTTAAATAAAATTACATATAAATAAATGTTATATTACCTGCCCTGATCGCCCCAGGGCATATCCTAATCCCACCAGTCATCCACGTCGACGTCGGTTATTACGTCATTTACACAAAACAACTGGCTGTGTATTAAAATTAAAGTAAAAAAAGTTATTTATAAATAAATAATAAAACCCAAAATAATTATAATTGTAGGGTACCCTTATTTAAAATTAAAAAAAAAATGGATTTCCATTCCATGCTTATACCTTTATTATCAATATTATGACGGTTTTTATCAAAATAAAAGTAAAAATAGAATCATTTGTATGTTGCCTATGGATTGTGCGCTAGTTTAAAACATAAACTTATGGTATAGAATGGACTGAGCATTCCCTATTCAACTGTGAACTAAATATTGGCGAAAAAGTGTGACAGAGACAAAGCAAATATGTAGTCAATACCTGTCTCTTTCTAGAATTCCAATTGGTCACGTTACAGGTTTGCAATCATTACAGATCTACACAAAAGAGACAGATACTGGCTACATATTCGCTTTGTCTCTTTAAAAAGAGTGCTCAATTTTGTACCAAATCTTATCAAAATTGATGAGATAATACTCACTTATTAAACGATAATAGGTACAAAATTTTAAATATTTCCGAAACCCCTAATCCGATCAGCACCAAAATCAATAGGTCTGGAGTACTCACTGAGGCAAACATTTTCCCCAAAAATAATTCAAATCGGTGCATATTTACAGTAGTTATCGTAAACGAAATTATGATTATATCCTTATTGTCAGTATTATGAAGGTTTCTATCAAAATAAAATTAAAAACAATCATTCTTTATGTTATCTATGGATTGTTCGCTAGTTTATACCTCGCTCAAATCCATAGATAACAACACAACTGTCAACCACACACGTACCTCATAAAATAATTATCATTTATACTTGGACTGAAATTCTTTACAATTCCAACAATTTACGTCTAAAACAGACGCACCTGAAGCACTAAAAATAACCTAATAAACTTAATATCACATTAATGTCAACAGAACACTCAATCCTGAGTACATATGTATGCGTGTGTGAACTAAACTAAGTAAATATTGTTTTTGCGCGAGACCATTAATTTTATGTGGATTTTGTTAGGTCACGTACGTGCACAGGACAGTCGGCGGCGGCGACGAGGACGAAACGGTGCCAAGTAAATCTCTGCATCTTGCGCATGAGAAATGGGTAAACTGTATAAAGATGATAGCTGTTTGGTAAATCTACTCGCAATGACCTATGGCTTTGAAAGCAATATAAATGTTCGAAACAACCGTAGAATTTAATAAAGAGTGTATATCGATGCAGTGCAGCCATGTAGGGGTGATACGGTAGGGGTGAATTTTTAAAATTGAAACAAGTGTTCGTGTTAGATTAATTGAGTAAACTAGGGATACTCATAACGGTCTGAATCAATTATGTATGTAGTTAAGTCTCAACCATAGTCGTATTTTCTGATTTTATTAATTTAATATCATTAAGGCAGCGATTTCCAAACTGGGAGGCGCCGACTAGTGCAAAGGGAGGCGCGAAAAGTTTAACGGAAATTTAATTTTCGTAACATCACATCAAGGTGTATAAATAAAAAATATAACATATAAATAAACTTTTATATTATCTGTTTCTGAAAGGTACGTTACTGTGTAGTTTTAGACTGACAACCATAGGTGGGCACAGTTAATCGAAAAGTTAACTTCGTGAATCGTTAATCCGTTAAAGCGTTAAAATTCCGAGAATGTAACGGAAGTTAAAGTTAACCGAAAATTCGAAAATTTAACGAAAGTTAAAGTTAATCCATTAAAAAGTTAACCGTCCAAAATATTTGTAGACCTTTTTTTTAGCTATTTCGACAACTTTGTTATGTACTTTTCATCAAACAACCAATGTAACGGACTAAAGTTAACGGAAGTTGAATTTAACGGAAGTTAACAAAAGCGTTAACATTTTTTTGAGTTAACTTAAAAGTTAATCCGTTAACCATTTTGTTAACTTCGTTAATTAACGATTAACGGATTAACGAGTTAATGCCCACCTATGCTGACAACTATTATTGAAAAAGCAAAACTGATAGAATTATCATGCGATACTTCTAAAAAAATTCAGAGTGAAAGCACTCCTCTTAATAACATCTAGATTTAATGAAGTTTGTGCTAATAAACAAGCACATTCATCGCATTAAAAATAAATTTTATACGCAAAAAAATATGTTTTATACCTTTTTAAAATGTCTGTATAATTTTATGAAATAAAGGGGGGGGGGGGAGGCGCAAGAGATTAGGGAGGCGTAGTTAAATAAAATTTGGAAACCACTGCATTAAGGGGTATGAACAGTGTAAAATTTTCAAAAAATCATTTTTTTTTATTTGTTTATAAATTATTAGTTTACACCCCAATTAATATGAATCTCAAATTTCAAGTGAAAATTCGAACGTTAAGTATTCGAAAAGAGCGCCAAATGCTGTTATGCTATTATTCGATTTTTATTTTCCAAAACTTTAAACGCCGCTTACCAAAAATCACTTTTTTTGACCTGGTTGACAGCATAACTAAGACAGTTTTAGTCTGAACGATTTGATTTAAAATAGATTTTGTAAAGGAAACGTGCCTCTTCAGCCGAACGTAGCCGTTTTACTTCCATGTTCGAAGAAATGGAAGTATTGTAATACCGTCAAAAAATCGTGTCCGAGATAAGAGCAGATTCCGATTGTACTAACTTCAAAACGTAAAGAAAAGTTAATTTCCGCATGGCAGCTGTGCGTGTGTGTGTCTGTGTGTCTGTGTGTCTGGATGTAGAATTTTCTTCCGTGTACGATAACTACTGTAGATATGCATCATTTTGAATTATTTTTGGGGAAAATGTTTGCCTCAGTGAGTACTCCAGACCTATTGATTTTGGTGCTAATCGAATTAGGGGTTTCCGAAATATTCGAAATTCTGTACCTATTATCGTCTGAAAAGTGAGTATTATCTCACCAATTTTGATAATACTTGGTACACTTGTAGTTCAATCCAATCTAAGGGGCACTTATTTCATAAACGTGCTTAGATAGCCACTGAAGGGGTGAAAATCACCCTCAAAATTTTAATTTTAAATACTAATAAATTCATGTTGCCATGGAAACAATCGTAGTTAAATTCAAATGTCAGATAATTATTATTTTACAAAAATGTCTATTCTACAACTGTCATTAGAATATTAGAAAACTAATATTTATAATACAAAGGTGAGTTTTATATTAACAATTATCTATTGTAAAAGATATTATAGAACATGGAAGTCATGTATGGTTCTCCATACCGATATTTTATCTTTTTTTAAACGATTTTCTATAGGAAAATTCGCGAAAACTTTGTTTCTCTTTTTCAAATGGTCGCCATTTTTTTCTAAACGATATTTTAAAAATCCCCTACGTCCGGCTATAGCTAATAACATATATTTTAAGAATATTTTTAGTTTTTTGTTCTCAGATGATTCATTTGAACAAATTGCTGTCAACGTCACTGAGGTCAAATTTAAGAGGTGCCATTTTCAAAGGACCATTATGCAAAAACATACCATTAAAAAAATAAAAAAAACATAAATAATACGTACTTATTAATGTACTAAAGATGTGTACAAAGTTTGATATGAATCCATTAACCGTTTTTTTTTATTATTTTTTTTACAAAATGGCAATCGTTTGAATTTTTTTTCATTTTCAAGACCTATTTTTTTTTATTAGAGTGGTTTTAAAAATAGTAATTATCAAAATTTCAAGATTCGGCTACGTGCAACAATATTTACTGCAATTGAAAAAATTATAAAATCGGTTTATTAAAAGGAGTTGTGTCAATCATGTCGAAAAATGTCATTTCGAGATAAACGTGTTTAATGTTTTTGTTATGTCATAACCGGCCGCGCTACCTCGTCTCACTAAATTGACTGTAACTCTGTCAATTTTCGGAATTTAAACTAAATTTTTTGTAAACATATTTATGAATATGTATACATTAAAAAAATGTAAGAAAATTTATTTTTTTCCATCACAGTGGCTTTCGCCCTTAAAATAGTTTTTTATTTTAATATTTATGTAGGTATTAAATTCTATATTACCACAATAACAATATTGCAATTTTTCAATATTATTAAAAATCACAACAAATTTTATTATGTTCAACAGGTTTTATGATAATATCTAAATAGTATTAATTACGATAACTGATGACATTAATCATTCGAAAATAAAAAGACTACAAACGTGAAAACGAGGCAATAAACCATTTTTACACATTCAGTCGATGTGAAATAACGTACTAAAAATAAACAATAACAGCTACGGCTACGTACATTGATCATAAAACGTACCAAATGAAATCGAAAAGTTTTACACAATGTAGCTCATTAGCTGAACGAGCCCATAGACTAAATAAAACTGTGTTTATCTAAAAATCAATGTCGACGATAGTCGATCATCAATTGAAGTAATTTCTGATGTTACACAGTAATTATCGGCACTAGTTTTTCAAGTTTATTCAATTAAAACTATAATTCCATTGAATGTGTACAGGGTGGCCGTAAAAACATGAGACAAAAGGAACATTTTTAAACAGTTTACAAAAAAGTGCTTTTACCTATTAACGCCCGCCGTACACATTTGTATACACCTTATTTTATAATTAGTGGTGCTGTCTATGGATATTAATTCACAATATTTCCTTAAGAATCAGTTGGTAGAAGTGCAACAAACAAAATCTGTTAACGTTATTAGAGTTTCATAAGTGTTTTAATTATTCTGAATAATTTTTATATGAAAAAAGGTACGTAGTATGCTAATATATTTTATCCAACTAGAGCATGTCTTGTGATTTCGAATTTTGTTCAAATCATATGAAATAACTTAAATATACATATAACATGACTTTTAAATGAAAATCTAAATAAAAATTATATCAGAAAAGCAGTCTCACACAAAATAGAATTCATATCTGCCCAATTTACTCGCTTGAGTAAACACTGTTATTTTTTTATAAAAAAAAAATGTGTGTTGTATATTTAGTTAAATATACTGATTTTTTTTTGCATGTTTTTGTTTTCTTTTGGGCGTTAATGGGTTAAGAATCCGCAAAAATGTATCTTGGATTATACTTTGTATATATAGCTATTTAATAAAAATCCCCATGTTGCAAAAGTTATCTGAAACACCCGGTATATTATATCATATCAATTTAAGCATAAATAAGGTAAACTTTCAAAGTATAATATATAACATTTTGTATTTTATATACAAACAATATAATTGGACTGTTAACAGAGTTGAAAATGTCAGACAAAATGTAATAAAAGAGTAACAAAGGTCAACAGCTTTCATTAAAAGATATTCTTGTGTAAATTGTACATGTCAAAATTACTTATTTAGCTACCTACGGGTGCATCTATACAGGCGCGTATATAAGGAGGGGTTAAGGGGTCAAGATCCTCCCCCTCCCAAATTAAAGAGATACACTTAATATTATGAGCAAATCTGAATTTTTTTTAAATAGTCAGATGAACACTGTTTCAGTTTAAATCACTATCTATTAATAAATTTCAATTAAATAAAATTTTTATATTATGATAGTTAACTGCTTAACACTTACGCCCAGTATTATCAACTTTAACTAAATGCTCCTTTAACTAACTGTCATATTATCAACAGATCCAAGCATAATACATTTAATTAAATAGATTTTAAATTATCTGCAGTATTTCTTTACAACGTATGTTATCTCTATTTTTCATTGAGAGCTTAAATACTGATTTAAATCACGTTTGTAATACACCAAATTTACTTTAAAGGAGCATTAAGCGCTAAAGGAGCTTTAAATTAGTTGATAATACCGGGCATTAGACAAGGAAAGATAATGGACTAATAACACAATACCTATACGCTAGGAAACCATCGATCCTGGCGCCGCCAAGTGGCAAAAATAAATAATTTTGGGTTTCTGTCAAACCAATCTGTCATATAATTGAAAGGAAAAAATGGATAATTGCCGTTATATTATGTATGTTATATTAAAATTTGTATTGATAAGTATCAACCTTTGTATATTATTAGAATTAGACCCCGAAATTTTCTTATTTTAAACCGACTTCTAAAAAAGAGGAGGTTATCAATTCAATCAATATATTTTGTTATGTATGTTCGAGCATAACTTCGACAAATATGCGCCTATTCGGTTGATTTTTGTTTGTTTGAAAGAGTATACTCCCGAGGTGGTCTCATATAAATTTTATCAGAATCTGACCATGGACTTAAAAAAAGGAGAGAGTTTTCTATTTTTTTTATATATTTTTTTATGTATTTTCGGGTATAACTACGACAAATATGCACCTATTCGGTTGATTTTTCTTTGTTTGAAAGACTATACTATCGAGCTGATACCATATAAATTTCATTATAATCAAATATATGGTTTCAAAGATACGCCACTCAAAAGAAAAAAAGAAAAAATCGTAATAGAGTTGATCGAAAATAGACAAATTACGCGGGTCGAATCCTTATAATCCGCAAAGATTGATACTCTTCAATACAGATTTTAATATAACACACATAACTTTGTGTTTTAACCCCGTAATTTACTCATTGGGTAATATCGGACATTTGAAAATAAAAAATAAAAATTTGCTATGAAAAAATTTAGTAAAAATAAAAAATTAATGTTTTTCAAGACCTTATATTACCCTTAAGTTTTACTGAAAATATCATCCAATTATATCAAACCATTAAGTAGAAAAAAAAAGGTTTTCGATTTTCAAATTTTAATTAATTACAGCTAAAATAATTATTAAAATTAATTAAAACTTGGTCAAGTACTTCTTCATACATAGGTTTATAGATAAGAAAAAAAATTAACGAAATCGGAACTTGGGAACATTATTTTCGGCTGTCCTTTTTTAAAAGTAATATACCCAAAGTTGCTAACGGCGCTCCCTAGGTGGCGACGTGTCGTTTTTGACAGATGGTTTCCTAGCGTATAGCGTTGTTACTATTTCGCTCCACAAAAATTCGCTCCACGAATCATTGGCGTATCATTCAGATTTTAAAATAAATATCAATTGTTCTGAATTATAAATTAAATTAATAATAAATGTTTGATATTGCCTTTAAAGTTATTTCAGTGATAATTGATTAACAAAGAAACATCTATTGGGAACTATCATCTCTCATAACATACCAAATTCAATTGTAATTTAAAGTATATTTGTATGTATATTATAAATTTTCAACTGACGTCTCTGGGATATTTCTATGGAAATAACAAAACTGACATTTAAATTAAGATGGCCGTCGTAAAATTTTGGTAACACTTTTATATATGGACTAGCATTGGTTGTTATGTATCCATAGTCTTTCCTTATCTAAGGCTTAACACATAGAAATGAAGATTTCTTTCATTTTAATTCAAATAAACTGAAAAACTATGCAAAGTTTGATTCATACATGACAAATTTATTTATTTCTAAATTATCACACAGAAAAAAATAATTTGTGTTAAAAAATGTGATGAATGTAAAAAATCCGTGATCGATTTAGCTCCGATAGAGGTTGTTTGTTAATATGATAATTTTTTACCAATATGGAAATATTCACGTTTATCTTATTGATAAATGTATATTATTACATTTATTATTATTATTTTTGTTTCGTATTAAAAACATATATTTTAAAAACAAAAAAATACTTTATAAATGACATCAGTGAATTTACGATATCGAAAATTGCACTTTCACTAGTTGGGTGGTGTAAAAAATATTCACACTGATAAACATTTATTAATACAACCATTACGTTTATTCTATTTGAGAGTTTCGTTAGTTGGTGTAATAAATTATTTATTAATTTGACAAATGAAAATATTTTAGATATATTTTTCAAATTAATAAAATATCCTCAGTAAGATTTTTATTATTATTATATTGAAGAATAGTATATTGTGTAGCAAGGGGTGAAACAAGACGATTTCTGACGAGGGCGAGAGTTGACTGCCCGAGCGAAGCGAGGGCTGTCATCGCCCTGGTCTGAAATCGTCTTTGTTTCATCCCGTGCCACACACTGTATTTTTCATATCACATGTAATGAAACAACGTTGTTTCTCCCCTAGGGTAGAAACAACGTTGTTTCTGCCCGGCACAGTCGCATTGGTCTGAAATTGTCTTATTTCGACTGGCAAAACAGGAATCAAAACTAGTTGTTTCATTACATGTGATATGAAAATATTATTATATTAACAAGATAAATTTATTAAGCATTTTTCCATCTCAAATTTTCAATAAGATCTAGTTTTCTTTTGTGCACAAATAAGGTACAGGTATCTAATGAACTTTGTTGAATATCTCAGACACTGTAGATATAATACTACATATATTCAAAATGAGACGTTATAAGGTGGACTAACAATTATGTCGTCTCCATATATTACATCCAATAACTGCACTAACTCCATCTGAGAATTTAATGAAAGCTTAAGTCGCCATAGAGACATTTGTTTACCAAGAATTTAATTTCAACATGAAAATTTAATTAGGAAATACATGATATATTGTACATTTAATGCTAGACTGATGGAACATCAATCAATGATTTTAATAATGCTCGTGTATGGATATTGTATTAATTAATTTCAGTAACAGTAATCTTCTTCTTTTCCAAATTTGATATGTTATTATAAAATATCTTAATATCGAGTTATTTCTCGGGTTCCGTACCTCAAAATGAAAAAAAAAAACAGAACCCTTATGGAATCATTTTGTTGTCAATTAAAGTTATACAAAATTGTGTTTTTAATTTATATTCAGAACACATGTACCTACCTACATTTAATAGAATATTTTACTTTGTTAGTTATTAAAAGTAAAGAAAATCGGTTGTTTTCAATCCATGATTTAATGTTTATTCTAAACTTATTCTCAATTTGTAAATGAACAATTCACTAAATATGACAATTTTTTACCTTATAATATGTATCATAACCATAATTCTTTTTTAAAAACTTTTTTAAAAGCTTTTATTTAACGTCACTTATTTGTATGTTTGTTTGTTAGTTAGTTAGTTAGTTAAGATCAAATATTGCAATCAAAATTTCGACTAATTCTAATTGAGCTAGATCTTTGAAATGTATACGTGTATGAGTCCAGTGACAATGCAATATAGTACATCTAATATTGTTCTAAATCCAATATGGCCGACGCCCCAAGATGACGGATTACCTTTTTCTTCATAACCATCTTGATATGGGTATCAAATGAAAGGGTTTGACGAGTAGAATACGATTAGCATTGCGACGTCATTCTAAATACAATATGGCGGATTATCTTTTCTTTATAACCATCTTGATATGGGTATCAAATGAAAGAGTTTGTCGAACTTTACCTGTTAGTTAATCAATCAGTAACTAAAAATTTTAAAATAAAATTATATAAAAACATGCTTTTATTAAAAATGCACTAAAAAGTAAAAAATAAAGTTTCAGTTATCACAAAAATTTCAGGTTTTTATGACTATAACCAATAAAAGCGCGGGTGCTATAAAGACAAATGTATGAATAAAAATTCTTATGCAAAATAAGAAATGAAGTATAAATTGATATAAGATAAGTGTAGAAAATTTACACATTAAATGAAATAAATATATAAAATCTTCGATAAACTATTTTCATTGAAATAATTAATTAATTAAAAGCCTTCGTGAGCGCCCCGCACTTTTATTGGTTTTAGTCATAAAAACCTGAAATTTTTGTGATAACTGAAACTTTAATTTTTACTTTTTAGTGCATTTTTAATAAAAAGCATTTTTTTACATAATTTTATTTAGAATTTACGTAGGTAATAATGCATTGAAAACAACTGATTAATTTGCTTTGTGCAACCCGAGGACAGCCTTTCAAAGAAAATTTTGTTAATTGACCGACTGACACTTTGATCATCAAAACTTATATATTAGATGCCTTGGAAATAACTAACTGTTATCAATATTAATTAAGTTTTATATAACAGTACGAACCACTCAGGGCGCAAATATTACCCACACTTGTCCGTATTTTTTATGTACCAATCTAACTGTCAAAACGGATATAAAAAAAATACAAACTGAAAACTTACCTAATTATTTTATAGTGCAACCTATGTTTTCTTATATCAACTAAAAATTAATTTGATATATGAAGTCTTTTACGATAAAATATCCCCAGTAAAAAATATATAGTTAGATACACATTTAACCATGTATTTTCTGTTTCTGCTTTATATGTATATCTCTATTCTCCGCTCCCTTTCCGTTACTTCGTTTAATTCTAATTGTGGATCTAGGATTAATAATTTAAATCCAAACCCTATTTGCAAATAATGAGTGTTAAATTACATTCAATTCTACTTACAATTAGTAAGTGGAGGGCAGGGGTTGTATAACAAATACATTTTCCTAGTACCCTAGTAATAGATTCAGTAATAAATTTATTAGGCGGCTATTACACTATCAATAAAATATCATATTTCTTTGATCAAAGAAATTTTATCACATTTCTTTAATAGTGTAATAACCGCTTATGTTAAATGTTATAAAATTTCTATCGTCAAAGAAATATGACAGTGTAATAAGTCATCTGATCATAGATATAATCATAGGTGGGCACAGTTAATCGAAAAGTTAACTTCGTTAACCGTTAAAGCGTTAAAATTCCGAAAATTTAACAGAAGTTAAAGTTAACTGAAAAACTGAAAATTTAACTAAATTTAACCGTTAACCGTTAAAAGTTAACCATCGAAAGTGTTTGAAGACCGTTTTTTTGCTATATTTCGACAACTTTCTTATGTACTTGTCATCAAACAACCAATGTAACGGACTAAAGTTAACGGAAGTTAAATTTAACGGAAGTTAATAAAAGCGTTAACATTTTTTTGAGTTAAATTAAAAGTTAATCTGTTAAGCAATTTATTAACTTCGTTAATTAACGATTAACGGATTAACGAGTTAATGCCCACCTATAGATATAATGACAGTTTCTTACATTTGATCAAATCTTTGTCAAAGATCTTTGAGATATTTATTTGATAGTGTAATAGCCGCCTTGAACATGTAAAATTATTTTCTAAAATCTTCATATTTCAAATTCATTTACAAAATATGCATCCTTACATTTAAGTCATAAAAATTACCGCAAAATAATATTTTTTACTTTTTAGTGCAACCTACGAAGTGGTAGCGCTTTTATGCTCGATTTTCCGTCCGTTCGTCCGTCTGTCGTCATCCGCAAGATCTCGGGTTTTCGTTAAATGGTAGGTCTATGGTTCTAGTTTAGCCCATTTTAAGAATTTTTTCAGTCATGACCCCCCCACTCTCAATTTTTTTTATATATGGCTTCATGTACCTCGTTGGACTCGTGATTGATTCACGAATCGATTGGCAAGGGTATTTTTTGAGTTGTGTCCAAGTGGGTTGCGCAGCAACACCCACGTAGGGGTTTTGATAATTTTTTAAATAAATATACAGGGTATTCCAGAACACTATGTTTCATGCCCAAACTATTGAATTTTCATACTTTCAATTGTTAAAAAAATATGACGACTTGTTCTCAAATTTTAGGGTTTTACTCAAAGTGCTTTAATTTCGTTAAATATTAATGGAATTTTATTATTTTTTTAAATTTAGAAAGTAGAAATAATGAACTTTGTTAAGATGTATGATTATTTGAGATCATATTTTTTAAACAATTGAAAGTATGAAAATATTTGTTTTACGAAAGTTTCTTATTTTTTTATAATCTTTACAAATATGTACTTTTTGATATAGGTACCATTCCATTTGATTTTGGTGAGAAACAGGTATGTACCCCTCAAACTACCCGGTTTTAGGGGGTTGAAAATATATCCCTGAAATTCTTTAGGGTCGATAATAATAATTAAATAAATATAATAATTTTTATCCTAAAACTCTATTTTCAATAGTTTGGGCGTAAAACATAGTGGTTGTCTGGAACAACCTGTATATTATCAAAAAACATTGAATTTGACACTTAAAAAATATGGCGAACATAGTTTTCTTCCACATTTCCCTAATCTTACAAAAAATTAAAAATTATAATAGGGTAAGTATTGCTAATTTATACAGAACAAATTATAATAAAGTACTGCATATTGGATGCATAGCTAACTAAAGAAATAAAATTGCTAATGTGCTAAACAAACACATTGCTTATCTATGTATTAATTAATGGATAATTTTCCTCTATGTTACATAAAACAAGATCCTCTTTAAACCGATATTACAAAAAGGTGATGATCTTTTTTGCGACTGACACTCCAGATCAAAGAACAGTTTCTGTAGTGGTTTTACTATTAAAGCGTCTATCAAAAAGCGATTAGTCGGTTTTATAAATTTTGTTCTATTTTTTTGTAAGCTGTGGATAGTTTCATTATGAATTACTACGTTAAACAAACGAGTTAAAGCATGCAATATTTGCCTTGAGTTGCATAAAGGAAAATAAACCACGATTAGTTAATCGGTTGTTTTCAACCCATGATTAATGTTAATTCTTAACTTAATCTCAATTTGTAAATAAAGAATATACTAAATATAATAATTGTTTACCTTATAAAATGTATCAAAATCGTGATTGTTTTTTTAGAATTTAGAATTATTGTAACTTTTGAACGTACGAGTATGGTCGGATTTGATTTTCGTTGACAGATTTGAAATCAGCGTGTCAAAATCTATATAATGACTTGTATAACACTTTGAAATTCGAGAAAAAAAATTTTTGCGAAAAATCGACATTTTTTTTTTTTTTTTTTTTTTAAGGTATCCCTCAATAAGCCAAAGGCTGCAGTGTTAGAGGCATCTAACCCTCATCATCAATCACAACCTAATCTAATCTAATCTAATCTAAAGGTATCCCTTTGAATTTTTTCAATTTTGAGCCAAAAAATTTTTTTCCGAATTTTTAAGAGTTATACATGTCATCTTATAGATTTTTACATGCTGATTTCAAATCTTTGAACAAAAATCAAATCCGACCACACGTTCCAAAGTTACGGACATTTTTCTTAAAAATATAAAAAATCGAAAACTTTGAGAGGACATACCTCGAGAACGGTTTGAGATACAGACCTGCAGTTTGAAAATTTAAACTTTTCACGTTATTTTCTCTAGAATAAACATACTTTTAATGAAATCTGAAATTCAAAATTTCTTATTCATTTTCATGCACCAAATTTTAATTTGTCATACAAATATCGATTTTAAGATAAAAAAATAAAAAAGAAAATCATAAATGACTATATAAATCAGAAGTTCCCAACCTTTTTCCTACATATACCCCTTAAAAAAATGATAGACTCTTTTTAAACATATTTTTAACTTAATTTAAAACACGTCATTAGTAATATTTCACACATATTTCAATTTGTCATAAAAACATCAACGCAAATACAAAAAAAATATGCAAACTAACCTAATAGAGAAGAAACAAGAAGAAGGTTAGGTAGGTAAAACAGATTTCTGTTATAGGTGTTCACTTTAGCCTATGTCCTTTCTCAGGAAGCAAGCTATCACCCTGCCAAATTTCATCAAGACACATTTTCGTATTTAAAATAATGGATTTTGAGCTACAACGTTAAAGGAAAACAAATTTGTACCGAATAAATCTAGCAGGTTTTAATATAATTTAATTTCATCTATATTATAGTGAGCTATGTACACACAGTAGAAAATGCAATCATTTTAACTGAAGTAAGAGAGAGCTTTTGTCAGACACATGACAATAGATATAGGGCACTTTTGATACATTACTTTGTTCTGTATAGAGAATATATACTATACATGTATATTACAAAGATGTTACAATTTGTAAATGGCACTTACAAACGAACTGGCTGCATTTAGTTCAAGTATGGGTGTATTACTTCGTTCTGCAGCACTGATATTCTGCAAACTGCTCAAGATACTTTGCTGCTGTCTTATTGTTCATTGTATATACTTTAAACTCAATTATACTTGTATATATTTAACACGTAAGTACCTACCTAACATATTTTATACATATATGACTAATTATGTTTTAATTGAATAAATAGATTAATATTTTTTATTGGTTTAGACGTTAGAGCAATGTATAATAATATAAATAATTAATGTAAAAAAATGTTCATTTTGCTTAGTTAAGATTCAGAGTTGAAAGGGTTAAATATCTATAATAATATCAGTACCATTTACTTGTAAATAATACTCAAGAAATAAGGGGTAATAGAAATAAAATTCATACATGTAAATCGACTTTCTGAGATATCAAGAAAGCTAGCAAAATACTTGGATTTAAAGTTATTCGATCATTATAGTAATGTACTATAGATAAAAATCTAAAATTTTAATGTTATTTATGGATAACTCTAATTTTTATTTAAAATATTGGACGTATGGTTTTTGAGTAATTGGATATTAAAAATAGATTTTTTAACACACGATAAATGAGAGAACATGCCGATAAATTGCTCTATTTATTGAAATTCTACACAATTGGCTATATAGATGTTTTTTAAACTAATTATTCGAAACTCCAACCCTTTTAAATACTATAAAAATTATAAAACAAATATATTCACGTGTATAATTTATTCAAAATAATGAGAAACTAGCTCTTCCGTTACATAAAATTAGTAGTGTCTATTTCAATTTTCAAATAATTTTTTATCTTTTAAGGTTGTTGTTCACTAAAATCGATCACTACAGAATTTGTTAACATTTTAATATTGTGTAAAGTAAGCTAGTTCGCATTTGTAAAAAAAAAATCAGGTCAGTTTACCATTTCGTTTATTAATTATAAACGTGCAAAGTTGGCCTCTTATACATTGCAAGCATAGGGATCAACTTGGAATTCGATATTCATTTAATTCGTGTATTAAAACTAAACATCAGATTTTAACCAAAAACGGATATGTTATAGATTGGTAATTAAGGAATATGTATATAAAATTTTAGAATGATTTACCATCTCCTTAAATAATTATTAATTTTTAACTCTTTTTTAGCTCTTTTATGATTATTTTATGACATATAAGTCTCTATTACACCGAAATTGGTACATTGCTATTAAAGTAACTCTGTTTTCACAATTAAACCGTTGGACCAATCATAATGAAATTTGACTGGGAGATTCATAAGATACAAATTACAAAATCGTGAGTAATAGCTTATATAAAATATACTAAAACAATTCAGATAAAATTTATTTAAATTTATTTTCATATATGTATTTTATATATTTATAAATATTAAAAAAATTTATAAAGATAACATATTTTTAAACGTTTTGTTAATAAAAAAAATACAAGATGAACCTAAAAGAAAACAAAATATCGTTCAAAATTTTATATACATACATATATATTCTCCTTGAGGCCATAATTTAATAAATATAAGCATTATAATATAATTAAAATACTCGTTTCAAAAACTTGTATAAATTTTCTCACGTAGGTGTATTAATTTTGCTTTAATAAAACGTACAATGTTTATGTACCTGAAATTATATTTTATTGCGAAGGACTCAATAAAGAAAATATAAAATATACCTATAACCGGCAGGAACAAACACACACACACACACACACAGGAAACTAAATAATCTCGTAACTGAATCCGTGGACTAAAAACAGGGCTAATCAAACGAAGTATTTGGAACAAATACATTTTTTGCATATTATATTTTTTATTTTATATATTTCAAAATTTCATTAACCAAATGTTGTCCAGGCTAATCGAGCATTCAGTTGGTTATGAAACGTTTTCAAGGGTCCATAGGTACAACATTTTAAACCTTTCCCTCCCTTTTTTCCAGATGTACTTCCATTTTTTGGTGGAACATTATAGTCCAAGAGGTGAGCGCCAAAATTTGTAACTACTTTATAAAAGCTGATTTTTTTTATATTTCGTCATATTTGTGATGTAGATGTGGTGTAGAGCCTACCGTCAGTTAGCTAGTTTCGTTAGCGTTTGGCGCGGGGGTGGCTTTAACTTTGTAAAAAAAAACTATACACGTTGACTCTACTTTCTAAAATTGGGAAATTTATTTGTATCAGTATACTAAGTAAGAACCCCTTTTATCATAGCCAATCATCAAAATCTTGCAACCGGGCGCGTTTAACTCGTAAAAAAATCTATAAATCGTGAAAGCACTTTCTAAAATATGAAATTCGGTATAAAAGTTAGGAATATTATTATTATTAAAAAAATAATCAGTCCGAATTTTACCTTAACAAATGCCGTCAGCAGCCGATACACAACCCCCGCGCCAAACGCTAACGAAACTAGCTGACTGACGGCAGGCTGTATATCTACACCACAAATGTGACGTAATATCAAAAAATCAGCTTTTAGAAAGTAGTTGTAAATTTTGGCGCTCACCTCCCCGATTATTAGTTATGGAACATTTTCAAGGGTCCACACAAAAAAAAACTGTATTAGACCAAGAAAACCTTGTTTTGTATATAACGAAAACAATATTTTCTTAATATAAGAAACATACTCTTAATCCAACTACGTTATTCCTTCGTTCAAGAATACTATAGTTGGTTTAACACTAGAAAGACGGGAGCAGTCATTTGACGGTAATTTCAATTTCAATATTGAATAATTCAAAAACTATTTGACTTACCGTAATGAGACTTTGTGACTTTTATTAATACGAGTAGTTAAATGAATCTATGTATCAAAATAATTCACATCTATTTTCTTTATTGTTTGAAATGTTGATATACCGACAAAGACGGTGGCGGTCTTTTGACGGCTATGATCTGATAAATATGTTTTTAATTGTTGTATGAGAGGGTACAATAATAAATACGTATATGAATTGTCAGTCAAATAAGCTTGTAATTGTGTATCGATATTATTGTAAGTAATTTGTGGAAAAAAGCCCAGGAAATTCGAAGAAGGCGAGAATGTCTTATTCAGAAATGTAAAAATAAAACTAATAAAGTATGCGATACTTATACTTGTAAAAAACCGCTTTGCGGCTCTTGTAACATGTAAAAATTGTATATAAATATTACAATTAAACATACATTACATCTACTTTTATTTCTTTACTTGATATTTATTAATTACTCATAAAAAAAGATATTTAGTAAATTTGTAGTCATTTGACCGGTCGCCGTCTTTTTAGGTAGGTAGATTTCCCCGTCTTTCTAGTGTTAAGAGATTATTGCTTATCTTAAGAAAATATTGTTTTCGTTATATACAAAACAAGATTTACTTGGTTTGAAAAATCCTTTCTATCAGTGCATATGTACAACATGTTAACCCCCCTCCCTTTTACCCGATGTACTACCATTTTTTGGTGGAACATTACCTACTGTCAGTATATAAAAACTAATTAAAAAAAAAATACGTTTGAATAGCAAATTTTCAATGGGAATATTGAATAGCCCTGAATGGATACGATAAAGAAAATAACACACATACATATGTATATATATAAACATACACAATAACCCCCAATATTCGGAACTGAATTCTATAAACCAAATATATTGCGTACCTACTTCAAATTTAATACATTAATAGTAGAATGAACCTAATTGAGCCGAACATGGAAATTCTGTTTTCCAATATATTGGAAATCGACTCCCACGCGTCCTAATTTACACCTGCTATTATGTGAATCTCTGTGAAGGTATGCACGGACCGATATTTTATAGGGAAAATTACCTCTTTCTCCTTACTCACACCAGTCTTTACTGTATGGAGGAACTGCTTGATGGTTTTATTTTACAGTAGTCGAAGTTCATTTAAGGGCTGATCAATGTTTCCTTTTAATATATTTATTTTATGTATATGTTACCGACAATGTATGAAATCTGGCAATGTATAGAATTCTTAGGTATTTTATATAATACCTTAAATCACCAGGTAATGATGAAATTAATTTAATTATATACATTTCCTAGGCATTGTATAGAATACCTAACTGGTAGCCAGTAATGTTTGAAATATAAACATAAATAAGGTGAATCAATTAACTTTGGTTCACAGATGTTGACTTACTTTATGTAATAAAATACTAAAATACTTCAGATTCAAATATATATAATAAACAAATATTTGATCATCCTCGATAGCTAAAGATTTTCAGATTACCGCCAATACTGAATTATTTACCTTACTTAATATACGTCTGGACTAATATTAATAAATGACTAAATAATATCTAATATTTCTATGTTTTTTATTTTAACAATTTTAAATCATATACTTAATATTCGTCTGAACCAATATTTTATTTTATTTATTATAATAAATGTCAAATGTTCCAATATTGTTTATGTAATTTTGTTATTTTAACAATTAGGGCCTCTAATATGAATTTTGACTTTTCAAAATTAATTAATAATATCTAGCTGATTTTTATAACATCATTTTGTCTTTTATTTAATACATTTCCTAATATCATCTTGGCATTTTATAAAATTCCTAGGTATTCTATCGAATACCTAGGCAAAGTATGTAATAAATTTATATTAAACAATTATTTCATAGTTTGCCTGAAATCGTTAGGCATTGTCTGACAGAGACAAAGCGAATATGTAGCTAATACCTTTCTAGAATTCTGATTGGTCACGTCACAGGTTTGTTTGCAGTCATTACAGACCTACAGAAAAGAGACAGGTATTGGCTACATATTCGCTTTGTCTCTTTAGAGAGTGTGCTCAATTTTGTGAGGCTATTGCTCACTTCATTCTATAAGTTTATGACACAGACACACACGCACAGCCGCCATGCGGAAATCAACTTTTCTTTACGTTTTGAAGATAGTACAATCAGAATCTACTCTTATCTCGAACACGATTTTTCGACGATATTACAATACAATACATTTCTTCGAACATGGAAGTAAAATATTTCATACTATCTTTTCTGACAAATTCCATTGATTTTTTTAATTTTATTTGAGAGATCGAAAATGAATTAACCCACTCTTCCCCTACATATATTTTTATTACTTATTGACCGCACTATACACATTCTTTCTTGACAATATTATATACTCTGTATCAAGAATTTAAAGAAGACAAACATTATATTTTATTTAAAAAGACTCAGATATTATATTCCCTTTAAAGTCATTAAAATGTAAGTTCAAAATATATGTATAAATGTAATAAGAAACTTTCTTCCTCTGAGAAACTATTCCTCATTATATCTACGGCCATGTTTTCAAGACAAATAATATCACATGACAAAACCAAATTGTACAAAAAAACAAGACCACTGCACTCACGAGTGCAGGAGTGCATATAATAATAATAATATTTATTTTATATACTGTAGTAGGTATAGTGTAAAATAAGACAAAATAAAAAATTTACAATGCTAACATATAAAAAAAAAGAAGAAGAATAGAAAGGAAAAATAGTCTCTCATATTATAAAAGTTCATTCTAAATATTAATTATTTTAATTGTTTTTAAGTCTATTTCATTTAACATTTTTAAATAATTTGGTAAGTGATTATAAATTTTAATAATTTGGTTTAACGGACCATTTTTCACGACGCTTAATGTTGAAAAATTGCATATAAAAATTGTTTTATTTCTTGTAACCTATGTGGTTGTTCAATGTATCATTTTTTGACAGACGTGCATAATAATCTCGAACATTTTTTTTTGTGGCAGTTTTTCATTTACTATATATGTTTATTTTATAACTCCAAAAAAAGGAGATTTTTCAATTCCAATTTATATTTGTTTGGGTACACTGAAAAAAAGAATTAGTTGAATTTATCTATCATAGTTAAATGCAACCATAATTTTGGTTCAGTTTAACTATGATTCATAAATTCAACTAATTATTTTTTTCAGTGTATATAACTCCGACAAAAATGCACCGATTTGAACGAATTTTTTTTTTTTTTGAAAGACTATACTCCCGAGGTGACCCTATATAAATTTTATCAGGGCCCCTATTGCCGAGTTCGCTCGACTTTTCGACATTACTAAACTAATACTAAAAGTCACTAAGTTATTTACTAGAATCTCGATTGTGTATAAATTTACACTATTCTCGAATCTCGATGCGACTTTTTTTCAAAAATGTCGAATGAAAAATTTAAAAAATAGATCCAAAACTCGACTGAAAAACTTGAATCGACAATAGGGACCCAGAATCTGACCAGGGACTTAAAAATATCTGCCAAGTAACTGTTCAGTGCTTCCTCGTGCTAAATTCACTAAATGTAGTTAATTATTGAGCAATTTAAATAAAAATCTAAATTGGTATTGGTTAATCATTTAACATTTATACAATTTTACTAAAAAATAATGTTCGAATTTTTTTAAATAGCAATTTAAAAAACAAATGATGATTTTATAAAGCAAATTGAGATAAATCTTTGTAAGGGAATATTTTACAACAAACGTAGGTGACCTATATTATAGGAAACTGAATGCCCTACAAAAAAAACACGGAACAAAAAGTATTTGTCTTGACCTGAACGGAAAGATAAAGTAAAAATTTTGAAATTGGAGAACATTTTTTTTCTCATTTTAAATGTTATATACTTCACAATATTTTTAGAGTTTTTTTTAAGTATTTTTTTTTATTATTATTAAAATGCAGCTTGTTTAGATATGTCTCTTTTATAATATATTTCATTAAATATTGTAATTTAGTATAATTTAAAAATTATTCTTCGTAAACATGTTTAAAGAAATTGTATTTGTAGTACACAAAATACTTCAGGGATTATTTCCTTTGATCGCGATTACAAAAAATTCTTATTATCAAATTGATTCCATGAAATATTGAATATATAGGGGAGATTACATTCAATTATTTCATTGTAATTTTTATTATTATTATCAATTATAATGAGCAAAAAATCTTTATGTAACTTTATAAATATTTAAAATATAATTTGTTATGTTATTAAACAAAAAATATAAAGAATCGTACTGAATTTGATTGATATTCACGAAAATATCTACACTGCCGTGCAAAAGTTTTTGGACTCTCATTTTTTGCGTATTGTTAATATAAAACTGTACAAAATGGTTGATAAAAAATCTTAAATGTTGATAAGAGTATTTAATACTATGGCTAGGCCATAAAATGCACACCCCTTAAACATAAAAAAATGTATTAACTTATAATATCAAATAAATACGGTACAGGTACAATATAATTGGTGAAACTTAAAAGGATGTTTGAAAAAAAGATTGGAGGTAATTAATTTTATATAAATATATAATATGAAGTTTATCACTCATTAAGATTTTTTAGAAAATCAACAATGAATCTTGATATCAATTGATATCAAAAAGATAAATACATCCACATATTGCAGCGATAACAGCTGTGTTCACCTGATGTCTAGCATTTAAAATGAAACAACAATGTAACGTTTATAGGTTATATGACGTATATAATATATTTGTTTTAAAAATGCAAACTTACCAGATTTTATCTTGATTAAAAAGATTGATTGGCTTTGAATAAAATAATTAAAATACAGCACGTATCGATGTACATTGTACATGTATTTATATAGGTATTAATTAACACAATATAATAATTATGGAATTTGAAGTGACATATGAAGAAATAGCGCCTACTACTATTAATAAATTATAAATAGCAACTACTCTATTTGTAAAAAAATTTCTTGTCAAAATATGAATTTTTGTTTAAATAAACTGCAAATTTCGTTACTTCTAGTTATCCAATTTTGTTGAGTTTTAATAGGGTTCTATTCTGATAATAGATGAAGTGAATTCAAAAGGATTGGTGCAAATTTATTTCGAATTGTAACCTGTAGTTCGGCGTTTCTATCAAAAAAGCGGGTTAAATCGAAAAATTGAACTTTATTTATATTTTTATAACAGAAAATTAAAACCGATCGATATTAAACTAAGCAAAAATGGAGACTGTAATGTTTTCTATCAGAAAATGTAAAAATGTAAGTGAGATACTGAATAAATTTAAGATATAATACTCATTTTATCAAATTATATACGAAAAACGATTTTAGGACGAGAGTAGAACACACTTCCAAGCAGAGCCTGCTTGGGGTGTGCAATAACAACTTTTGTAATAATCCTAACAAATCTAATATACAGCATTTACAATTTTCCATGTTAAGTAAAATTTTTGAATTATATGCCTGAAAGTATTGACGCACAGTGTCTTTCAAACTAACGAGAAATTGTATTTTTTACTATTTTGACTGCGAGTATACATATTCTTTTCGCTATTTTGTGTATTTTTATTAACTGAAATCTGTATATTTACATTCAAAATCACAGGTGTCCAAAGACTTTTGCACTGCAGTGTAAAAATAAATAATTGTTTTATTTTAAATGAAAACTGACAGTTTAGAAAACGCAAAAAACTTGATTAAATATTCATGCAAAGTGCGGCAAATAATACATTTTTAAATTCATCAAATGTTTAGAAAAATATGAATCATCTATGTATATTTCGAGGGTATATGAAAGGTGTATCACATCTGAATATTTAAGAGGGTTGATGTGGCCAAAAAAACATCCTTTGAATATGTGTTCACTTTATATGTCAAAGGCAACTCAGATGCATACATTAATAGGGTGAGGAAGTCAAAAATGTAGTAATTATTTTTGTATGCATTTTAAAATGATTTATTATTTTATATATTTATGACCAGATTAAAATTTTGACATTGGTTAATGTCTCGATGTCATAAAAGATTAATATAATTAAGTTTCTTGCTCTATTTCAGTGATTCTCAGATCTTATAGACAGTAGAAACTGATTATAACGACATCGAAGGGTCCTAATGGTCGTAAAAAGCGGATAGTCGTAATAACCGGTAAAAATGCAATTATATGGGATTCAGTTGGATTTTTATTTTGAGTCGTTAAAACCGATACGTCGTTTTAACCGGTTTCTACTGTACATATTATAAATAAATGTGGCAAGTGACATATCGTTGTAAAGTAGAGTAAAAAACACGTTCAAATATGGTATAGTCAACTTAGTGGCCTATAAGAATAACTAAAGTTAGAGCTCGTAACTCGGAAACTAAAAGTGATATAAAAAATCTAAATACACCAGTCAATTCTACACAAAAAAGTGCTTTGAGAAACCACCTACAGAAAGTACCTATCTACTTTGATAAAAAAGTTATAGCCATTTAAAGAAATTTCGAATTTTCAGTTTTTTGGATATACCGCCTAAACTACATAAAATTATGAATATTTTTTGGTGTAGTAATAGTCACCCCTTTCTTACAAATAATTCATCTCATTTAACTAAACCTATATCTCTTATAGATACTGAGATCCCCATGCTGGAAAAGTTATCTGGGACACTCGGTATTTTTAGCTGACGTCTATATTTTAGTTTTCCATGGCAATTGTTATTTTTATTCAATAATGAATAAAATGCGTTGTTTCTTTGTTTTGAGTTGTTTTATTATCGAAGATATGAGAAGCTTTGCGATCATATTTAAAATGAAAAAAAAAATCTCCGATTTCTAAAATTTCACTCAATCTTTCCGTTTCAAAAATCGTTTAAATTCTCAAAATATTAAATATAAACTTTTTTGCTTAACATATATTTCTCAATTAACTGTTCAAGTTTGTTCCACCTAATATGACTCATCCTGTATACGATCTATATTTGAATTCAATTTGATGATCAAATCCAATACGTTATTGAATAACAGCATGTGAAACAATTTACAAACCATATACGTTTATAAAATGACAAGTAAATATATTTCATTATAACTTCAGAGATTTCAGTCTTAAGTTTATTCGCTAGATTAAATATACTTCTCAACACTTGTCAGCTCAAGTGACGAGGTGACAAAGTTCACAAACTAGGGATTACTCACACCGAACAACCCATCCAAAATGTGAGCGCACGGATACAATGATATCATATTTTAAAATGTGTTTATTTTGTCTGTTAATATTATATTATCACACTGACACCCTAGTTGTATTTTAGCGCACAGTGTTGGTAATATAAATGCCTGTTTTATGTACACGTGGTAATTATTTTCAGGAGGAGAGAATTGTTTATTTTCTTTTTTAATAGTTGCACGTCACTGACAATGAGATTATATCAGGTACGTCTGGGGTTTATTATAATTAATAAAAAAATAAGTGGAGAGAGTTAAATAATTATTTTTTTAGTTATTTTAAGGCGGAAAGAAAAAAAAAATCTTACATTTTTTTAAATTATACATATTCATAAATATGTATACAAAAAAATTGAGTTTAAATTCCGAAAATTTGCGGACTTACAGTCAATTTACTGAGACGAGGTAGCACGGCCGGTTATGACATAACAAAAACATTAAATACTTTTATCTCGAAATGACATTTTTCGACCTGGTTGACACGATTCCTCAAAGCCTAATGAACCGATTTCATATTTTTTTTATTTATAATTTTCGTAATTGTAGTAGCTATTGATAATTACTATTTTTAAAACCGCTCTAATTAAAATATAGGTCTTAAAAATTAAAAAAATTTTTAAACGATCGCTATTTTGTGAAAAAATAAAATAAAAATGAAACGGCTACGTGCAACGATAGCTACATTCATATAGATATTGATAAAATTTTTATTTATTTATTTCATATAGAGAAATTTATTTATTTCCTTAGAGAAAAATGAATCATAGAGAAAAATATTATTTTTGGTCGTCACATCGAGCCTCATAACATTGTGAATATTTAATATTTTTCAATAAAAATTGATACTAAATAAGTTGAATACATATTTAATAAAACGTCCTTTACCTGATTCAAAAATAATTAGTTATATCTGTGAAAAAAATTCCCAAACATTGACAATTTTTTGACCCGTCACAGTGGCTACCCCCCTTAATTTAATTTTTTTCGACTTTACATGAAGCTACCAAACCGACTTTCACTGCTCTAAAGCTTAAAATCCTAGATTTTGTTTATGCTATATGTGATAGTTGAATTAATTAATAAGGAAAGTCCGTATTTAGAGGTGTGAACTCCCTCCGAATTTGTCACTATACATTATTAAAAATATATATGAATGTAAAAAATGAAAATTATATATGATTTACCCCCCCCCTCCACGGTGATTTCTTTGAGATATAATGAGCTTCATTTGAATTAAAATATTTTTTACACTATTTTTTATATACTACTTTCTATGACCGAAATCTACACAATAAAAAAAAGATAAACTAAATATTTTTTATAACCGTATACATTAGGTACATGTTATATAAAGAATATGTTCCTAATTTTTCCCTTGCGTGTAATGCCGTTGAAAGTTTTTTTAAAGATATAATGATACAATGTACAAAAAAATAAAGTTTCATTTCAAGGGTATAAGGATATATTTATATAAGTTTTAAAAATCGATATACATAACCTAGACATCTAAAAAATATAGAATTTTCCAAAAACTGTATTTAATATTAACATATTAAAGTTACGATTATTCGATCATTAGAGCAATGTATCTATTGATAAAAGTCTAAAATTTTAATAAGTATGTAATTTATGGATAGCACATTAATTTTACTAATTTTTATTTAAAATATTGGACGTATGGTTTTTAAGTAATTGGATATAAAAAATATAGTTTTTAACACACGATAAATGAGATAACTTGCCGAAAGTGGTCTATTTATTGAAATTCTACACAATCGGCCATATAGAGACGTTTAAAAAACTAATTATTCGAAACTCCAACCCTTTTAAATACTATATAATAATTATAAAACAAATATATTCACGTGTAATTTATTCAAAATAATTAAAAAAAAGAAAAAAGATATTTATGCTTTTTTCCAACCTGATTTTATTATTATCATCACTGTTTATTCCTTATATTCCCTAACGTAACAAAATACATATATCCTATAATCTGGCTGTAGAACATATCTTTCGATTTAAAAAAAACACGTAAATCGGATAAGTGGTTCTTGAGTGATAAGGAAACTAACATACAGACAGAAAGACATTGAGCTTTATAATATATTTAAAAGAATGTAAAATTATTTATAGAATTGTTTTTACTTTTCACGCTCGTTTTACTCACTCACGATCGTGCCCAACTCTAATAACTAATATATGTATGCAGGCCCAGATAGAGGGGGGGGGGGGGGGGGGGCTAGGAGGGCCGGCGTCCTGAAAATTATTTATATTTTACATATTTTTGATACTTATACTATTTTTAACAGAGGTTACTTAAAAAACATAAATATACTGCAAAAAAGTACAAGTAGAAAGCAAAAAAAAAGAAAAGAATTCTTTAAAAACCCCCTGATCTTTAATACTAAAATAATATCTGAAAATTATTAGAATTTTACTAGAACAAAAAGTGTTTGGAATGTCCTTACGCTCGGCGGGGGGGGGGGGGGGATGTATGGGGCCGCCAAAATGTGGGTTGGCCCAAGCCCTGTTGAAGCTCTCTGGGCCTGTATGTATGTATAACAAACAAAAAAAATAACATACATACAGAAAGAGGTTGAGCTTTATAATATACTAGCTGACCCGGCCACGCGTTGCTGTGGTTAACCTATACTTTAGCAACATGTGCTATTAAATTGTAGGTTATATGAAACGTTTGGAAGTTTGACATAGCGCCATCTATTGAATACTTACTCAATCAAGTCAACAGATGTCACCATCTGTTAGAACAGATAAAGACAAATAATTTGCAATAAAATAATATTGCGATCATAAATTGAGATGTAAGGTATCCTATCTTTCAAGTTGGATCAAACTGCACACGGTGTACAAATTTGATTAAAATCGGTTAAGTAGTTTAGGAGTCCATCGCGGAGGAACAACATGACACGTAATTTATATACAGGGTGAGTCATATCAGGTGGTGCAAATTTAAACCGTTGATTGAGAAAAATATTTCAAGCAAAAAATTTCATATGAACATGTGTCCGAAAACTCTTCGTGAGGGAGCTACAGACTCCCAAAGATTTTTACTAAAATTGGTTTTTATTTAATATCTGGAGAACCAATTGTGATACAGCAATGAAAATTAATACCTGGATTAGTAATAATACGTGTTATCGATTTCCACTATCAAACAATGGTTATTTAGACCAGGGATGTATGGGGCCTGTGGGCCCTCTGAATTTTATCTAGTATTTTTTTATTCTTCACTTTTTCCTTATGTTTGGTATTTCTAAAAGGTCATATGATACAAAATACACATAAATATACATTGTTAAGTTGTCATAAGATCAACCGTTTACGAGAAATACGATGGGGAAGATAGTTTTGCAGAATTTAACTTAATACGGATGCTAAAAAATACACAAAATAAATTGATATTATTGTTCTAGTACTAAAAATAAGAAAAATAGTAAGTGTAAATATTCCTCTTAATATGACTCCTCATAGAATTAGAGCCAGTTTTATTACTTTAATTCGTGCTTTATTAATTGACTAAAAAACGAAACTAAAAACTGTTATCTGTTGTTAAGGATGCATTTTTGTAGGAATATTTACATACACATTTATTCTTGTTTTTAATTATAGAACAAGAATATCAATTTATTTTGTGTATTTTTTAGCATCCGTATTAAGTTAAATTCTGCAAAACTATCTTCCCCATCGTATTTCTCGTAAACGGTTGATCTTATGACAACTTAACAATGTATATTTATGTGTATTTTGTATCATATGACCTTATAGGAATACCAAACATAAGGAAAAAGTGAAGAACAAAAAAATACAAGAGAAAAATCAGAGGGCCCACAGGCCCCATACATCCCTGGTCTAAATAACCATAGTTTGATACTGGAAATCGATAACACGTATTATTACTAATCCAAGTATTAATTTTCATTGCTGTATCACAATGGGTTCTCCAGATATTAAATAAAGACCAATTTTAGTCAAAATCTTTGGGAGTCTGTAGCTCCCTCACGAAGAGTTTCCGGACACATGTTTATATGAACTTTTTTGCTTGAAATATTTTTCTCAATCAACGGTTTAAATTTGCACCACCTGATATGACTCACCCTGTATATTAAGATTTACCTAGAAGAATTTAAAAATATTTATTGAAATATTTTTTTTATCTTTGACACTCGATTACTTTACTCACTCACAATCGTGCCCAACTTTAGTATATGTATATGTATAACAAACAAAAAATCATAAAAACTCCCCCAAGTGTCTGCATATCGAGGGTAAAGTTTGAGTGTAAAAGCAAACCCTCACGTTCTTGCAAGTCTCTCTACCTTGAATAACCTTTCACCTCTTAGCTGTAAGCAAACTGTAAAACATGTGCCAAAAATATACACACAGTTAACTTGAGAATGTATTTACTCTCTGTTTAAACAATTAAGTCTAGCTTAAACGAACGTCTAAATGAGTGAACCATGTTGGTTGTGTATTTTTGAGCTGGATTCACATGTTATAGTCAAGATTAGACGAAATTATCAGCAGTTACTTTAAACAATCTGATTTTTTTCGTAACTACTGAATTTTATTTAGGTTTTCACTAATGAATAGAGTGATTCATGTGGAAGGTTTAGGTATACTTTCCTACACTGCCGTGCAAAATTATTTGGACACTAATTTTTTTGCGAATTGTAGATAAATATAAAACTGCAAAAATGGTTGATAAATAATCTTAAATGTTGATAAGAGTACTTAATTACAACTTTTGTAATAATCATAGCATATATATAAAATATAGCATTTACAATTTTCCATGTTAAGGAAAATTTTTGAATTATATGCCTGAAAGGTCAGCTTTACTCAAATTGAAAGTATTGACGCATAGTGTCTTTCAAGCTAACGAGAAATTGTTTTTTTACTATTTTGACTGCGAGTAAACATATTCTTTTCGCTATTTTGGGTATTTTTATTGACTGAAATCTATATATTTACATTCAAAATCACAGGTGTCCAAAGACTTTTGCACTGCAGTGTACAGTGGTACCTCGACATACGAGTGCCCCAACATACGTTTTTCGAGATACGAGCCGGCGAGCGAGTGATTTTTTGCTTTGAGTTACGAGCGAAATTCGAGATACGAGTTGGGTAGTTCATTTATTTTTATAACCATGGATCGGAAGAAAGTTTGTGAAAAGTCAAGTGCTAAGAAAAAGATGATGAGTATTGAATTAAAACGTGAAATTATAGAAAAACATGAGCAATTGTTTTGTATGGGGAAATTTGCTTCGAGATACGAGTAATTCAAGATACGAGCAAAGTTGCGGAACGAATTAAACTCGTATGTCGAGGTACCACTGTATATAATTTTTCTTCAATGGGAAAAAAGTAATCATGTACAGTTTTATTATTCATTCTTAATCTATGAATCTTTGGTTTTGGTTACATGCAATAAAATAATTTGCAAACATATAATTTTTCTTTCTATAGCAGTCGGTAATTATCAGATTCGTTTGAAATTCGGGGTGAAAGGGATCATCATTTAAAATTTCCTAAACTGAAAAATGATATTTCATTATTTTGCAAAATTTGTCCGTTTCACCTCGATTTACCTCACTTAGATATTAAAATTAAACATGTGTTTGTACATTGATAATAGTTCGACGTAAAACTATATCTTCCAGTGGCGTACCCAGAAAAAAATTCAGGTGGGATTTAATTATTTTTTTTTTAAATTATATGTAACATTTTTTTTGGATCATAATTGCATATTGACAAATTCGGGGGGGGGGGGGGGATGAGTAACCCCAAACCACTTGGGCGCGCACACTGATATTTTCCCTTCAGGGTACGAATGCAATGAAAAATGTTAGCTAATTTTCATAGGTCTTTGTAGATATTTTTCTATACAAAAATGACATAAGTATTTTTAAAATTGATTTTATTATAATTTTATTAAACTCTTCTAGTTTCAAATTTCGTATAATATATATTAGAAAGTTAATAAATAATCAAATGACGAATCATTTTTATAACTTTTCTTGATACATTCATTTTATTTTACTTTAAAAAATAAATAATGCTTAGGTATCTATAATTAATTTTTTCCATAATACAAGATAAATATTTTCTAAGAAAACGTCGACGAAAATAGTTTTCAAGAGTTTGAATCAACCTTTACTGCATTCATAATAAATGTGAGTGTGTGAACCCATTGCGTGTGTGTATATGTAAGGCAAAGGGACGTAAGTTCAAACGTGTGAGGGTATGTACATGTGTAGAGGAAAGCACCCAAATTTCGGATACCATTTCTTTAACATGATGTAGTTTTGTCAATATTGATCTGAAATGTATGATATTTGCATATTCGATACTTCATTTCATATTGAACAATTATCTGAAATACAATATTTTATCAGCCATAATAATAACCTAAAAAAATTATATCAAATTCATGCTTTTTTTTAACTACATGAAATGGGTTCCTAATTTCGGATACATTTTGATCTACCATTTTTTTATGTTTGAACTGTGCTGTTAAAAAAAAACTATAATATTAGGTTTTCAAATAAATATTGAGAATTTTTATAACTTAAAATTTAAAATATAAACGAAATTATTTAAAAAAATATTATGTGTTCAACCAATGAGTCAATGCATTTCATACAAATAAATCGTGTTTTATTATTAAAACCAGTGCATTTTTCTAAATACTTAGAATATGCGCTGAAACAGCCCAATCAAGATCTATTTAACATTATTCTAAAATATTTTTATTAACCACTATGAAAAGAATCCCAATTTCTTATATCCGAAAATAGACACTGAATACTATCCGAAATTAGGGTAATATACAAAATTTCACTTCACCACGCTTATCAACATAACTTCAAACATCACAAGTTGTTTTCGAACAGAAAATCAAAATACTCCTCTAAACAAATATGATACATTAAACAAACAATATTATAACTCACCTCCTGGCCGCCATAAATGTTAGAAGTTGACATTGTAAAATATTCGAGTAAAATTTTTCAAAATTTTTATCCAACAAACACACGTTCCTCCTTCGTTCAAAGTGAGAACAATAACAATATAGAGGCTAAAAGTACGCGTCAGTAGTGTTGGGCAACACCATATATCGGTCAGTTGTCAACGGTTTGGTGTAAATTTTTCGAAACACAATTTTTCGAATCACAATTTTTCGAAACACAATTCTTCGAAACACAATTTTTCGAACAACATTTTTCGAAACACAATTTTTCGAAACACAGTTTTTCGAAACACAATTCTTCGAATGAACAATTTTTCGAAAAATTCATAAAAGCGCGGGACGCTATAGAGGCAAATGCATGAAAAAATATCTTGTGTATGAATTGATAAAATATATAAGGGTAGAATTTTTTTTTTATTTCATTTAAAGCTATACATATGCCTTTATGAGCGCCCCACTCTTTTAATGGCCTTAGTCATAAAAACCTAAAAATTAAGTGACAACTGAATATTTATTTTTGACTTTTCAGTGCATTTTTAATAAAAACCACTTTAAAAAACATTTATTTATTTATTTTTATTTAAAATAATATACCTAAGTTTTTTGTGATTATTGAAAACTATGCTGAATCCCTGTAAATTAAATATTATCTTTATATAACCTAACCTAAACGGGCACTAACCTAATCTACTCTAAGCAAACCTAACTAAAAGTGACTTACCCTAACCGGGACTAAACTAACCTATTCTGACCAAAGCTGACCTAACCTAAACTCTTTATTCTTTTTCATTTCTACCATTATCAAATTTTGTGTAAAACTTACCTAACTTAAAGAATCCAAAACTTATTTTTTTCGAAAAATTGTTCATTCGAAATATTGTTCATTCGAAGAATTGTATTTCGAAAAATTGTGTTCCGAAAAATTGTGTTTCGAAGAATTGTTTTCGAAAAATTGTGTTTCGAAAAATTGTGTTCGAAAAATTGTGTTTCGAAAAATTGTGTTTCGAAAAACTTTCCGGATACCGTTGTCAACATATCTTCGTATCCAAAATTAAGGCACTATCCGAAATTTGGGTACTTTCCCTTATAAGTATATATGTATATGTGTATTTGTGTAAATGTACATATGTGTTAGCATAGTGTTGTGTTTGTATTCGCGCTAAAGAATACAAATATTCTATACTGCAGAAAACCTTTTTCTATGTTGTGTTCTGCAAAATGCTCATATTCGACATATGGTACACAAACACACACACACACACACCCGATAAGTCGTGTTTCTAACATTTAGAAATCTACATCCATGGCCGTAACAACTCGGAGGGATCTTTTATTAAAAAAATAAATAATTTCAAATGGTTAAAATTAGAAACGACTCAGATTACAAAAGTTTTTAATTATTTATATTTTTTACACATGTTGGATTTAGAAAAATATTAGATATACTATATTGCATTGTCACCGGACTCATACACGTATACAACATTTCAAAGCTCTAGCTTAATTAGAACTAGTCGAAATTTTGATTGCAATATTTGATCTTAACTAACAAACAAGTGAAGTTAAATAAAAGCTTTTAATAAAACAGTATGTTCCGTAGGCTTTCGCGGTCATTATCAAAATGAATTTAGTTTCAGGAATATTGTCTATATGTTGTCATATTCTTTCATTTGATATTTTTGTTTTCAAGTCTAAAGAAGAGCCAAGAAACACAAAATGAAATAATACGACAATGTAAGAAACTTAGTGAACTGAGTAGTTCTATGCTTACTTATTATTTTCTTGAATGAAACCTAATGTAAATTGATTCATATTATTTTTTAAATCGTACAAAAAATATACATTTGTTGGATAAATCAAAAATATTCCATCAAATTCAAATTATTATTGTACTATAGTCTTTGTATCCAATAAGTTTCAATTTTTTTTATAAAAACTGAACAATTTATGCTATTTTCATGTCACAATATGACAGCTATCAAAATTATTCATTATTATATTGTTTTAAATAGGCTTGTATTTAAATTAAATGCACTTGCTTTAAATAATAACTTATAACAAATATATTACCCGAAAAATTAATTATTCAACATTAAACAAATATATTGAACTTAAGACAAATTATATCACTTTAAATAAATAAATAGTTTCCACTAAAAAAATATTGACCTAAATTTTTACCAATCAGATTTAAAAATTACCTACATATTTTTGATGTATTTATTGTGATTTTTTATATTTTTACCTAACCTACACAATGGTTAACGGATTAACTTTTAAGTTAACTCAAAAAAATGTTAACGCTTCTGTTAACTTCCGTTAACTTTAGTCCGTTACATTGGTTGTTTAATGAAAAGTACATAAAAAAGTTGTCGAAATAGCTAAAAAATAGGTCTACAAACATTTTGGATGGTTAACTTTTTAACGGATTAACTTTAACTTTCGTTAAATTTTCGAATTTTCGGTTAACTTTAATTTCCGTTACATTTTCGGAATTTTAACGCTTTAACGGTTAACGAAGTTAACTTTTTTATTAACGGATTAACGATTAACGAAGTTAACTTTTCGATTAACTGTGCCCACCTTTGCTACCTATACTAACATCCGTCCTTTGGCCCAACTAGATTTGATATTTTTAATGTGATTTTTGTAATTTCCTATATTTTAATTTAACCAAACGTCAAAACTAACCAACTTACTTTCATCCCAATAGATTTGTTATTTTAAATGTGATTTTCTATATTTCAAAACGATTAAATATTCACCTTATGCATTAAAAAAAGTATAAAAGTTAGTGGATACTATAAAATTTTAAGTGTAAAGTATTGAAATTTATGTTCGATGTACAAAGTGAATTCTATCTAATATATATCTAGTACAATTAATTATAACACTTCGTTAACATTTACAAATCTATATATTAACGTTTTAAACGATAATAATGTTTACATTATTACTGACAATTATTCAATAAAAGGATTATCTAAAATTTGAAAAATTTAATAGCTAATATGAGCAGGCAGTACCCGTATATCCATTCTACAAATTATTAATTAACGCGAATTTAAATTCCATCGAATTTATAAAATCATATTACGATACATTGATTCGAACCACATTTGAACAATTTTCCAATCTAATAATTAATGATGAAAAGATAAATCGATTTCATTCAAACCACAAAAATATTTGTTCACGTATGTACATAGGGAAGCTATTTTCTAATTAATCTGAATATTGCAAATGCCATAATTTAATAAATATTATATACTTGTATCATATACCTACATACAAACATGGTTATATTGGTTAACAGTTACACCTACACCAAATGCTGAAGTTCACAGATTAAATGTTCAGAAAGTGTGAATCAGTATTTTAATTACATATTATTATGATATTTTATCATATGAAATTGTTATATTTATTTATTTATTATATTTTATTATATTAAAATTTAGTTCAATCATGAGTACCACGCCTTAAGTACCTAAGAAATTCCAAAGCTCTATTAATCCTTAGCTGCTGCACTTCTCCAGAATAACATACCTGCCACACTGGGGTCACCTCGTACCCCAGACACTAAAATGCTAACTACTCGTAAGCTATTGAAAAATTTAATTCAATAAAATTAGTCTATCATCTTTGAACGATACTGAATACACTTCAATTGGTTATTTAAAAAAATATATAATATTTAATATATTTAAACACCTTGTAAAATTTAAACAGCTTATATTGAAGTTGAAACAATGTGGGGCGCCTGGTACCCCACAATGGCAACTAAGGGTTAAATATACATATTTTATTCGAAAACTGTTTCCCTTTTTATATGATTATTTTTCATGAATTCTGTTTTTTTTTTACTTCTATAATATTTTTTGTAAAATTTCTTATGCGTAACAATGTTATAAATAAATAAATATAAATTATTTTCAAATATACAGGGTGTTACACAAAAGTGTGGCACACTTAAGGGATATTTATTCGTATCTAAAGTAATAACCCCATCTAATGTTCGGTTTAGAAGAAATCATATTTAAAAAAAAAGATTTTTATATTATGGAGTATACATAATAAATAATATGCAATTGATTTTCAAATGTGAACTTACCATTTCTGTCTCTTATTCCTCGTTTTAGTAAGTAACAATCTGAAATTAAAAAAAAAAAAAAAATTATAAAGAAAGAAAAATATACACTCAAATCTCTAAACGACGACCATCCTATTAACGTACGTTCCGAGAAACGATTGGCCAACCGCTCCATGTAACGACCTTCTCCTATCCCTACCACAATACTATCGTGATTGCTATATTTTTACACGAAAAAAATGACAAATTGACGCTAAAGTCTTGTATATACATATGCGCACCTCTAGCCGTCGTTATTAGGATCGGTTGAATTACCGATGCCATCGTTGTTCGGAACGACGATTGTATACAATTAGTTCGTTTAAAAGGGACTGACAATGATGGAAAAACACGTACTAATGAGAAAGACATATTAACGAAATATTTTAACATGTGGCCTAAAATACCGGGACCTAAAAATAAAAACTATCTAAATAGGTTCCACTGCATACATAATACATGCAAGTATGAACATTAAGATCCCACTTTACGTCAGAGGATGCGTTCTAGAAAAACGCGACGTACATTGAATCAGTTTATTACTACATAATATTTTATAATACACCTAATTATGTTTTTACAAGGTAGATACGATCCAGAAAAACCGTGTAAAAAAAGGGGATTAGTTCCATATCCTTCAACCCTGTAAAAAATAGGTAAAATGAAATGATTCATACAAAAAAAATATAAATTAAATTTTTATGTGCATTCATACACAGTTTATTTCATAAAAATAAAGGGCAATTTAATTCTTAAAGTAAAAGTAACATACATATACAATATAATTATCGCAAGTTTAGGAACTGAAAACTCGTACAAGACTAAAATATATACTTAAGCTGCTATGAAAATAAATTAGAAAGGGGAATTCCTTAACTACATATTTTATAAATAACTGATAGAAAAAATGCCTAGAAGATTACGGTTAATAAAAATATTTTTCTTTAAAATTTAAATCAAATAGCTTTTTTAATCGTGCTTAATCGAATGAAATCGTTTAAAAACGGAATCATTTTTTTTTTCTAGACCGTGTTAAATCAAAACCATGTAAAAACAGAATTGGGTGTACTTATAATATTTTTATTAAATCTAATTTGTAAATTAAAAAGCTAGTTAATTATTTCACTTCGTAACAAACATAAATAGGGTTCCTACATAAATATTTCATTAGATATTAACAAGACTTAACGATTGATCGTAGAGATAATATATTTTATTGTTATTAAATTTATTTATTTATAAACAGTAATTAATGCGGGCAAAATGTTGTCAATCATTTATTGGCAATATTCTAGTGACTATAATTTAAAATTCTGTGATATAAATATATGTATGTATCGTAATGGAACCAATATATCCTACATCAACCCCTCCCTTTAATATATAAATGAGATCTCCCTTCAAATAATAAATAAATCAGTATTCGTTTTAGTTTCATTTATAAATCTACAATAAATGTTTTTTATATATTTATTTATTTATAACAATATAGCGTCCCGCGGCTGTATTTTAATTTAAAAAAATATGATTTAACTATAAGATGCAGAAAATTTAGATGAATCCAATGATGTCTTAATTGTTTAAATCGGTCAAGAATTTTAGACTCTACGAGGAAAATATTGACTTACATACAAACATACAAATTGCCAAATTCATAACCCTGCATTGTAATGAAAAAAAATGTCAAATTATAATAGAATATGTGTTTTTCGGGTATATATAATAGGGTTATATTTCACTGCACTATATATTAGATAGTATTCACTTTGTACATCGAACATAAATTTCAATGCTTTGCACTTAAAATTTTACAGTATGTACTTTATACACGTGAACATAAATTTTAATATTTTTTGTTAATACATTAGGCGACTATTTAATCGTATTAAAATATAGAAAATCACATAAATCACATTAAAAATATCAAATCTATTGGGGCGAAAGGAGGTTGATTAGTTCTTACATTAGGTTAAAAAATAGAAAATCACATTAAAAATATCAAATCTATCTGGGCCAAAGGAAGGAAATTAGAAGGTAGATTACGTAAAATATAGAAAATTACAAAAATCACAATAAAAACATCAAAAATATGTAATTTTTAAATCAGACAGGTCCAAATTCAGATCAAGTGCAAAGTATTATTTTTTTAGTGCAAAGTATTTATTTTAAGTGGAAACTATTTATTCAAAAGTGATATAATTTGTTTTAAGTTCAATATTTTTGTTTAATGTGAATATTTAATATTTCGTGAAGTATATTTGTTATAAGCCAAAACGATGAATAGTCCAGTAACTTTAGGTTTTCGTTAGGAAAAAAATCGCATAGGGCTGAATTTTGTATACACCTTCATTTTGTCTTTATAAATAATTAAGTTACCAAAAGTCCCCATCGATCCCTTGTGAGCATACTTTTTTATAGCACACAAAAGGTGCTTACAAGTAGTTTTAGCTAGTATATATTGGCTCTATGACTAAAATAGTTATTATCAAATATAAAGATTAGAAAATTATCTACAACAAAGATCTAATTTGGAACCTCGCACATTCAGCATAATATTTACATTAGTCAAAAATTCTACATTTCTTGTGTTAGTAGTATTTGCTTAAGTGGTCACATTTGCATCCAGTTTCCGTGAAAATTATAGTTCGTATGAAAAACTATCAATAACCTTTTCTGTAGAAAATTGTCTAGTCTTCCTATTGTTATATGACTTTCACTATCATAACATCTATAAATACAGATATATTTACATAAAATTAATTATTAGCGCCTTTTGAGGGCTATAAAAAAGTATGCTCACAAGGGATCGATGGGGACTTTTGGCATCATATGTATAAAGACAAAAAGAAAGTGTGTACAAAAATTCAGCTCTATGCGAATTTTTTCCGAGATATATCTATATCTATTTTTCGTATAAATAAAAAATGTTTATTATTTCAAAAAAAGTGCATCTAAATTAAATACAACCCTTTATTTAATAACTATATAGTACGTATTGTAATAAATAACATAAATATCTCTATATATCATTTGTGTCCATCATTTATTACTCAATACTGGACAGAATAAAAAGTTTGTTTATATATATATATATATATATTTTTTCGACCAAAATAAAAACTGATGTAAACGATCCTGACCACTACGTTATACAAGTTTGACAGTTAATAGATTAGAAACACACGTGTACATGTGTTGTGCCGAAAGAACCGAGACAGAAATAGCGATAAATAACACGAATATATCAGCACGTTTAAGTCTGGGGGCACCAGAACTCGCCCAAAAATCAAAAATTGGTTTTTGATATTACAGAGAGATGGTAAGATCAATGTTCAAACATACCGACTGGGAAAACATCATATGTAATATATATAGGATATATAATAATATAAAAAAATACAGAGTGGGTAGAAAAAAAGTTTCCTAGAAGATAAATATAGTATCATTGTACTATAAACTAGAGAAACAGTTTTAAATGTTTGATATCAATTCTAGTTTTGTATTCAAAATTGTTTCTGTATTCAAATTGCAAGTCATTTAGATTAATCTTTTATTTTTATTAGTGACATTTACATCTCTTTATGTACAGAAGATTAAAAACAAGTACTTAGATATCTGAAGATAAAATAAGGCATGATGACTAATTTAAAAAAAATTACTCTATGATGATTTTACGTGTATCCTATTTCCAAAAAAATGTTTCTTTCTGCAGAAAATAAAGGTTTAATCGCAAAAATTGACTCTTTTAAAACTAATTTTGAATTTGACGTCAAAATGCTCGCAGGTGACATTTCAGAGTTAGACAATAATTTTATTATTTTGTGTGTTAAAAATGAATTCCAAAGTATACAAGTTCTTAAATAAGGTATGTACCCAACTACCTAATAATCTTGTAAGAGGAATTGATATTTGTCTAAAATAAAAGTCAATCACTTTTGACGTTTTCTGATGCGTGACATTTATATTTAAAAAATCCTTGCAAAACGTTAACATCTTTAGGGGAATAGTTTAAGAGATATTGAATAAACAAATGAACATGCATTCTTATAAGAACTGCATAATTTCGAAACATTACTTTTCAAGGTGATGTGACAGATTTGATAAAAATTTCAGCATACATTTATTATTCATTTACAAAGATATCTGTTAATTTTCAGAATGATTAGGAACCGTGTTTTTTAATTTAAAAATGATGTGTGTGAAAAAAGAGAGAGAAAGACGCATCTATGTGATTTCACATGCTCCAGAGAGAGACATACCTTATCTTTATTCTATGCTTATACACAGGCACCGCCTGCCCCGCACCCTATAGTGTCAACCTCCTGAAAACAAAAGTCATTTATTTTTTCTTGCTAAACAAAATACCTAAATAAAAAGTACAAATTTTTCGGTTAGTAAAAGATCTTGAATAGATTTTGAAACTGATCACTTACCAAAAACTAAAAATACCATTTTGAAACCTAAATATTTTTTAAATGCTTAATTCAGAAATTTCCAAATGATGTGTTTTTAAATAAACAGACTGTATATAGTTTTTTAATGATATTTACGTTTAGAATTCTATTAAAATATCAGTTTCGTTAAAAACAATAATATTAATATAAATAAAAAGAAATACTAAAAATTTAATTCTTTACAAAGTTTCCAATATTTATAGGTACAGTCTAAGTAAAATATAATAATGTAAACATATCGCATCCCCCGCAAAAAAAGTGTCACAATTCAAAAAATGTCATATTTAAGATTAATATGTAGAATGATTCCAAATTACTATATATTTCTACTAAAAATTGACATTAATGTACTTTATGTACCTACCGTCAAAACTAGCATATTCTAAAAAAATGTAACATTTTTATTTTATTTTTTAAATACTTAATCACTAAGCGTTTTAATAGTTACTATTTTTCGAACATCACAGGAATACTGAAATATTTAAATTAAATACTGTGTATCAGTCCTTTTCCTATACTACCTTTACAATTTTGATTTACCTAAATTGTTATAATTTCATTTTTTCTTATTTCCTCAAAATTACATTTTTTGAGTTGTGACACTTTTTTGCGGGGGTGCGACATGTAGACTTCATAATAACATCAAAGTTAAATTTACTAGAAAACAATATATATGTATGTAGAATTTGTAGAATTTTATATTACAGAAATCTAAAATAATTTTAATAAAAAACAAAGCTGTTAAAAATTGTTTGTAGTAAAAATAATCTGTACTGTTTCACGTAACAGTAAAAATACGAGAATTGAAAGAATAATATTTATTTTTCAGATACAAACTAAGATAAATACAAGTGTAATTAAAAAAATATGAATTTCCTACCTTTGTGAGATTTTAAAATATATTTACATTAGCTCGCGGCGACAGAATTCGATGTAAATTTTAATATAATTTATTTGTTTCTAATTAAAATGAAATGCTTAGATAAAATCTTTCCATTTAAAATATATTAACTGTTTTGCATAAATTATGTTGATAAAAAAGGGTCCTGTTGTCGCTGAATTAATTTACATTGTTTTATAATTGATATGTAAATATATTTAAAAATGTGACCAGCATAAAACTTTTTTATATATTTATATACAGAAAAGAAAATGGTTCAATAAATCAAAAAAAAAAACATGAGAACAAAAATTATAGACGTTAATTAATATTGCTTTATAATTGATATGTAAATATATTTTTAAAAATGTGGCCAGCATAAGACTTTTTTATATAATTATATACAAAAAATAAAATGATTCAATAAATCAAAAAAATCAATAGAACAAAAATTATAGACGTTAATATTTTGTACAAATTTTATCTAAAACAGTTTCTTCTAATATGCAAAGTTTCAAAAATAATTTAAAAAAAAATACAAAAATTAACGTTTTCAAAAATAAAATTACATCGTTATATGTTTTTTAGATATAGTATCTACCGACAGATAGACACATAGAGATCATAGCGAAAATACTCGAACACCAGGGAGGCAAAATTGATATTTATATTAATATTTTTATATTAACAATAAGAAAAATGACACTAAAAATTGTTATATGTTGATAAGGATGCATTTATGGAGGTAATTTATATTAATTTTTTTTTCTTATCTTTAATCTTAACTAACTTAAAGTTAAATTCATTATCATCGTATTTCTCGTAAACGGTTGATCTTATGACAAATCAACAACGTATATTTTTCGTATATTTTGTGGCATATGACCTTATAAAAGTGCCAAATATAGGAAAAATAATTAAGAACATAAAAATATGCGGTACAAATCAAAAGGACCCACTAGCCCCATACATCCCTGGTCTAAATAATCATTAGTTGATACTGGAAATCGATAACACGTATTAATACTAAACCGGGTAGCAAATTTTATAACTGTACTACAATGGGGTCTCCAGATATTAAATAAAAACTAATTTTAGGCAAAATTTTTCGGGGTCGATTACCGGACACATCGCACCCTCGCTAAAAAAGGATCACAACTCAAAAAATGTCATATTTGAGATAAATATGTAGAATGTTTCCAAATTACTATATATTTCTACTAAAAATTGTCATTAATGTACTTCGTGTACCTACCGTCAAAACTAGCTTATTCTAAAAAATTGTCACATTTTTTTTAAATACTTAATCACTAAGCGTTTTAATAATAACTATTTTTCAAACATCACAGGAATACTGAAATATTTAAATTAAATACTGTGTATTAGTCCTTTTACTATACTACCTTTACAATTTTGATTTACCCAAGTTATTATAATTTTATTTATTCATATTTCCTCAAAACTACATTTTTTGAGTTGCGACACTTTTTTGCGGGGGTGCAACATGTTTATATAAACGTTTTTGCTTGAAATATTCTCTTCGATCAATTGTTTATAGGTATGTTACGCCTGATATGACTCACCCTGTATATGCGGCCGTATAAGAAAGTAATAATTGCAAAAATGGAAATCTACTAAATTCAATTAACTAATAAATTACATTAAAACCCACATATTTTGACAAACGATTGACATTTCTCTATTCCGTATTAAATCCAGGTGCAAAAATTTTTGTTAGTCACTGCACGACGACAGTCTTCAGAAGTTGATTCTTTGTCCAAGTTCTGAATTTCACGCTCGAGCACATCATCAAAATTATAAAAAGAACCTTGTGCAATGAAGCAACGTTAATTTTATAGTTTGTGACTCTATTTAGTTTGTATTAAACTGTGCACGGACCAAATATCTGTTTACACTTTTTGTGTCCTGTTTTTCTATTGAAATTTTACACACAATGTATAGGTAAATAAATACCATGTTTTGTTATGTATATGTATAGATACATTGATACATTATACTATGAACAAACTGTTATTTAAATAAAAATACTTCTTTTAAATAGTATCGTTTTTTTGTTTATATTTGTTAGAAATTTAACAAATCTATTAGTTCAGATTGAAACGGTTACGAAATATTGATAGTTTGAAATTATGGGTGTCCACATAAAGGGGAAAATGGGGTAATTCTCCGCCTGGGATCGAATAAATTCGTGTAAATTGTATTGTGAAAAAAATATTAAATAATCAAATTATTGTTGTGAATATTTGTTCTTCAAGCTTCCCCCCTTTTGGAAAATAAATTTAATATATTCTAGTACAGAAAGTAGTAAACATTTTTGCATTTTTACAGTAATGTTTCGGCTTTGAAGGGTCAGGAATATTTTATCTAATTCTTGATATTTTTGTTCAACTGGTATAGTTCAGCTCTCATAATCCTTTCAAGCTTGGGCCCTATACAGGATGGTTCAAAATTGAATGTCAATGTTGAAGGGGGTTAATTTGAGCATGATTTTAAAACAAAAATTTTATAGAAAAAAGGCCCACTTTTGCTTTATTTTTGATTTACATGATAATCAAGATTTTTGTTTTTAATTTTTAACAGTGAATTAAAATTTATAACAAATTTAATCAGAAATGGCTATTAGTTATCTAGTTGTTTCAATAAACAGTGTAAAGAGTACTTTAAGTGTAAAAATACTAAAAATACTTAATTTTCATGTGCAGATAATTGTTGTTCTTAATTTTTTTAATGAAAAAAGTTCAAGATACGAAAAAAAGTCAAGAGAAATTTTTTACCACAAAATAAAGCACCATTAACAATACCGTAACTAGAAGCTTGAGAGCCCCGGAGCAAAATGTGTGTAAGAGGGCCCCCGCTAAATAAAAACTGAAGATATATTTTTTATTAACACCAAACTATTTTTATATCTTATTAATTGTAACCTTTTTTACACTGGTGTGGGTGCCCCCTATACTTGGGGGCCCGGGGGCATTGCCCCGGCTGCCCTGGTGGTAGTTACATCGCTGACCATTAATAAAATAATGTTTGTTTTTGAAAAAAAGCAGTGACGTATAACTTTTTCATACAAAATAAGCAAAGTGACATTAATTGAGACGCCACTGTTTTTTTTTTCAAAAGATGTGTCTACACCTTCTCTAAATCTACCAAGTTTTATAAAAATATCTAATATAGTTTCGGAGTTATTAAAAAAAAATAAAAAATCTTGAATCTTAAAATCATGCATTTAATATTGACAATCACATATGAAACATCCTGTATAAGAATACAAAATAAAATGTTATATTTAAAAAATATTTACTTTTATATCTACTACCTAATTATTTACTATACGTTAAAAAAATAATTAGATAAATATAATTTTATAAATTACAGCAGTTTGTCTCATTATTCTTTTTAACTTATTTCATATAAAAAAATTCATCACATAACCTAAAAAGTTAAAAATATCTCCAGTTTACAAAAATAGAATTAAACTCCCCCAATTAACGTAGTACAAACAATAAACCATGAAAAAATATGTACTATACAAAAATAATTTAAAAACTTTACAAATAAAATTCAGCACCTAGTGAGAATTTTCAAGTTGAACAAACAAGTTATAAAAATCTGAACAAACTTCACGTTCACAACATAAACAATAAACTGTATGTGTAATTGTAGTAAGACTTTAATTAAATAATTCCCAAATCAGATATTGTAATTAGTGAGTACAGTTTCGTGTATTATTATTCGTATACCAAGAACGGTAGAGTTAAAAATAAATACATCTCAAGAGACTAATTCTGCAGTGTCAGGTTTGAAACTGCATTTATTATGCACACAGTAAACTGTTGGTAATTTTCATGCTGCAGGACAATATTGTTTTGATTGTATGTACGATATAAATAGTTCGTGGAATAAAGCGATATATGATTTTGTAAAACTATTGTTCCGGGTAGGGATTTGGAGCAGTCTAAAATTTAAATTGATCCAATACTGCTTCATTTATGTATCAATAATAAAAAAAACTGGTGTATGCTTCACTAACATAAGCGAACGATTGAAGTGAATTGTTTTTAACCACGATTAGTTAATCTGTTGTTTTCAAACCATGATTGAGGTTTATTCGATCATTAGAACAATGTATTGTATAAATAAAAGTTTAAAATTTGTATGTTATTTATTTATGGATAACTCGTATATTTTACTATTTTTATTTAAAATATTGGAAGAATAGTTTTTGAGTAATTAGAAATTAAAAATTGAGCAGTCTAGCACACTGTAAAATGTAAAAAAGTTTAATTTAATTTGAAAATTGAAATAGACAGAATGGTATATAATAGTAACATGTACAAATTTGCTGTAATGACAGAGCTAGTTTTTCATAATTTTGAATAAATTACACGTAAATATATTTGTTTTATAATTTTTATAGTATTTAAATGGGTTGAAGTTTCGAATAATTAGTTTTTATAACGTCTCTATATAGCCAATTGTGTAGAATTTCAATAAATAAAGCACTTTCGGCAAGTTCTCTCATTTATCATGTGATTCATGTGTTAAAAACTCTATTTTTAATATCCACGACTGAAAGTCGTGACATCTAGCGAAATTTAGCATGAACTACAGGGTTTTGATATGTCGGTAAAAAAGAACAAATAGATCTGGCAACAATTTATAATATTAGACAAGAATAGAAGATTCATTTTTAACAATATTGTTATTATTACTGTTGCTGACAATAGTAATAATTATAATAACAATAGTAACTATTATTATTATAAATAAAAACATTAAATGTAATCAATAATCACTTGATATTTACAACGCGCGTCAGTTTTCAATACCACGTTTTTATATTTCAAAGATCGCGCCCAATGCGCTGTTGCCATATCGTATATTTACGTCATGTGTTCGGGAATTTATCAAAGTTAAAAATTAATAATTATTTAAGGAGATGGTAAATCATTCTAAAATTTTATATACACATTCCTTAATTACCAATCTATAACATGTCCGTTTTTGGTTAAAATCTGACGTTTAGTTTTAATACACGAATTAAATGAATATCAAATTCCAAGTTGATCCCTATGCTTGCAATGTATAAGAGGCTAACTTTGCACGTTTATAATTAGTAAACGAAATGGTAAACTGACCTGAAATTTTTTTTTACAAATGCGAACTAGTTTACTTAACACAATATTAAAATTTTAACAAATTCTGTAGTGATCGATTTTAGTGAACAACAACCTTAAAAACCATACGTCCAATATTTTAAATAAAAATTAGTAAAATATATGAGCTATCCATAAATAACATACTAAAATTTTAGTATTTTAAATATACATTGTAGACGTATAATTCTTTATTTGTAATTTTTCTACATTTAATGAGTTTAACTTTTAAAAATAGATATAATTTTCTGACATAAATAATGATTTTAACAAGGAGAGAATTTTCTTATTATAAAAAACTCTATAAAAAGAATTAAATGCTGCCTACAAACTCACCTCCCACCTTTGACTTTGTCTTCAATCAGAACTCTTCAAAGTAGAAAAAAATAATGATCAAGAATTAAATCGTCTCATTTGATTCATGATCTGATTATAATATAAGATCATTAAAAATATATATCGTAGGCTTGAAGTGAAAGTATGCTAAGTCCATATTTTTTGTCTAATAACACTTTTTGGTACTATTCAAAAGAGAATAAGATGACTAGTATAACACATGAAAAATTAAAAAATAATAATTGGGCAATATATTGGACATTCGCGAATTTGAATGTTATATCAAAAGCGCTATATAAATAAATGTTGATTAAATGAAAAATTACATGACAAATAATGAAAATTATTGATTATATAGTTATTTATGATTTTCTTTCTTGTTTTCTTATATAATTATAAAATATTACTAAAAAATTTTGAATTTTAGATTTAGTTAAAAGTATGTTTATTATGTAGAAAATGACGTGAAAAGTTGAATTCTTCAAACCGCAGGTCTGTATCTCATAACGTTCTCAAGATATGGCCTCTCAAAGTTTTATTATTTTTTTTTAATTTTGGAGTAAAATGTCTGTAACTTTTGAACGTGTGGTCGGATTTAATTTTTGTTGGCGAATTTGAAATCAGCGTATCAAAATCTATATAATGACATGTATAATACTTGAAAATTTGACAAAAAAAATTTGTGGAAAATCGACATTTTTACCCCTTTAATTAATACCCCTTTGAATTTTTTCGATTTTTCACAAAAAAATTTTTGTCAAATTTTCAAGTATTATGTATGTTATTATATAGATTTTGACACGCTGATTCCAAATCTGTCGACAAAAATTAAATCTGACCACATGTTCAAAAGTTACAACCATTTTTCTCCAAACTAAAAATACACCTTAACCACAAAATTTATGTCACTCGACACGTGTTTCGACTTCGCAAGAAGTCCTCATCAGGAGCCTAACGATTCCAGACTGGAATCGTTAGGACATTTTCAGTTTAAATGTGAATATAAACGATTCACCACGGTTTTTTCGCTCTCCTATAAAATTTGTCATTTTGGACACTTCACTTTAAGCCGACAACTATTTTTTTCAGACTGAAACAAATAGATTACAAAACGTAAAATTATCATAATGATATCAACCTACTTATAAAAGTCTTTTAAATAATTTATTATCCATTATACTAAGAACGAAACGATATATAAATAGTCAAATAAAATATAAAAACGAAAAACATTATCTGAAATATATTCCATAAAATCTCCATTTATCTCAGCTCTTAGAACGATCCTTATAGTGGTAGAATATATTCCTAGAGGAGTCGAGACTTTGGAAGAATCTTATAAAGTCTATATAAATAACTTAGAGGCAGACAATCTGTTGTATCACTGACTCTCGAATTTCTAAAGTGGACATCAACACAATGACCCTATTGAAACTTAGAAATACGTACCACTCGGAAGAAAAATATAGGTATGCCTTTACTAAATCACCTGGCGTTTTAACACACAATCAACCTTTTTTTTCAACAGGTATGTATATCCCTTTTTCTGACCGCACGTTGTCGATAGTTAGTTCTTTGCAACCTTGTATTACGTAGTCTGAACGATTTTCAAAGAGATTTATTTTTTTTTTTTCTTATAGTTAACTCATTAAAAAGTTCTTAAAGTTTAGAGTTATTATTTTATTAACTAAAAAAAGAACTTTTAACTCTCTAAGCTTTATCGACAGTTTTATAAAGAAATAATAGCAATGTTTTGATAAAGTAAAAATATATTCGAGTGATTTTATAAGAAAATGTATCGATACTGATATTTCAAATACTATTTTGTACCTTATGCTTATCTGTCTTCTAACTACAATCTTAAAACCTAAAAAATATATATGACATAGTTATAATTAATGGTGGAATAATAAAAGACATAGTTATAAAAATTTATAAAATTAAGGTTTACTAAAAAAATCGAGTTGGGTATAAAATGAAAGCTAATGATAAAAAAAATTTGAATATGTGAACGTTTTTACTTCCATGTTCGAAGAAATAGAAGTGTTGTAATACCGTCGAAAAATCGTGCCCGAGATAAGAGCAGATTCTGATTGTACTACCTTCAAAACATAAAGAAAAGTTGATTTCCGCATGGCGGCTGTGCGTGTGTGTGTCTGGATGTAGAATTTTCTTCCATTCACTATAACTGCTGTAAATATGCACCGATTTGAATTATTTTTGGGGAAAATGTTTGTCTCAGGAGTACTCCAGACCTGTTGATTTTGGTGCTAATCGGATTAGGGGTTTCGGAAATATTCGAAATTTTGTACCTATTATCGACTAAAAAGTGAGTATTATCTCACCAATTTTGATAAGACTTGGTACACTTGTATTTCAATCCAATCTAAAGGGCGGTTATTTCATAAACGTGCCGAAATAGCCACTGAAGGGATGAAAACAACCGCCAATGTTTTAATTTTAAAATTAACCATAAACCTTAAAAATATATAGTAAGAAAAAAAAACTAAAAAAGTATAATGATCAAAATAAAATTGTAAGCACTCATCGCACTTATGCTAAAAATGGTCGAAAATAAATTAAAAATACATTGTGCTGCCTTCTTTTCGATAATATTTAAAATGCCACAAATTATAATGTTTTCAATTTTTAATCAAGTTCGAAAGGCTTTGAATTTGTAAAATTTGTAATATCTTATATCATTACTAGTGCCCATTGCACAAATGCAATTCAAAAATAAAATAATGTGTATAATATGGGACATTAATACACAAAGACTTGACTCGTGCTTGACATTTTTTATTAAATTAAATAATTTCTATTAGTAAAATTCATAAAAAGAATAACAATTCACAATAGTTCTATTCAGTATGTCTTAAGGCTTAAGGAAGCTACAAAGAATACAAAATCGACCACTATAACTCGTGCGATAAATTGATCGAACGCTGAAATTAACGCAGGTAAAAAAAAACACACCTGGCGATTCTGATATAATTTGACTTGCAATTTCATGCACTTTTGTGGCAGATGTGCGACCTTTAGCTCTTCAAAATCAACAGATGCTATTATTTTTAAGAAACCAGAGTTCTTTCATGAAATATTTATTAGATACATATTTTATTACCTACTATACTTATAGAGACTGTAAGAAATAACAAGTGTTTTTTATTTCCATATATTAGATATTCAATTTATAATATATTAGATTTTTTTGTTGATATAACTAGAAAAATGTGTATGGTTTACACTAAATAAAATTTATTTAATTTTGATATTTTTTTTTTAATAAAGTTACCTTTATTTTATAATTTATTTATACTTCTAATGTTTTAAATAAGAATATTAAAAAGTAGATAACGGATCTAGGGGTCTATAAATAATGCATATAAGTATTACAGGTTTAGAGAAAGGAATATAAATAGAAAAATAAACTATTTTTTGATTTAATTGTAATGTTCCAATAGTTTATAGGGTTCCATATAGATGAACTATGAACTCTTATAATTCCACTCTGTCCGTCAGTCTGTTTTAATTTTTTAACTAAAACTACTCATGGAGTTCATTTGTTTTGTATTGAACAATCATAGAAATAAAAATCTGCCTCCTCTGAAGTTAGATTTTTATCACCACTATTTTATAATATGCATGATGCCAGTAACAACGTATCTTTGAAATTATGATTTTAAATAATGAAATAGGTTAAAAAATTCTAAAAAATGTATTTATTTTTATATTAAAAGCGAGATTAATATAATTTTTGCTAAAATAAAAAAGCAAAATACAGCAATCTGCCATGTTTAATGTAACACCAATCAGAGAGAATGACGTCACACATTAGTAAACATAAAAGTGATTGACTTTTATTTTAGACAAATATCAATTCCTCTTACAAGATTATTAGGTACCTTTACATACCTTATTTGGAATTTATTTTTAACACACAAAATAATTAAATTATTATCTAACTCTGAGTTTTTGATAATTGTTAATAAGAAGTGTGACGTCACAACTGTAAAATGTCACATGTGAGCGTTTTGGCGTCAAATTCAAAATTATTTTTAAAAGAGTAAATTTTTGCGATTAAACCTATATTTTCTGCAGAAATAAGTATTTTTTTTAAATAGGAGATACCTAAGATCATCATAGAATAGTTTCACCGTGCCTATTATACATGAATCAACATTTTGTTTGTATTTCATGAAACAACAATACATGCAACAATGTTCTCTATAATAAAAAATAAACAATTTTAATACAATACCAATTAATTCTCAAGATAATAAAATAATAACTTTATAAAAACACAGTTACGGCGCGTTTCAAGTTATATATGATATACGTAATATTCGTTTTTTAATGCATTCATCGGAATTGTATTCATTTCATTTACTTTTGTGGGAAGATTTTATACTACACATATAAAACAATGTATGTATATTGTATATACCGGGTGTCCCAGATAACTTTTCCAGCATGGGGATCTCAGTATTTATAAGAGATACAGGTTTGGTTAAATGAGATGAATTATTTGTATGAAAGGGGTGAGTATTATTACATAAAAAAATATTCATAAATCTATGTGGTTTAGGCGGTATACCCAAAAAACTGAAAATTCGGAATTTCTTTAAATGGCTATAACTTTTTTGTTAAAATAGATAGGTACTTTTTGTTTGCGGTTTCTTAAAGCACTTTTTTGTGCAGAATTGATTGGTGTATTTAGAATTTGTATATCACTTTTAGTTTCCGAGATACAAGCCCTAACTTCAGTTTTTCTTATGGGCCACTAAGTTGGCTATATCATATATGAACGTGTTTTTTACTCTACTTTACAACGATGTGTCACTTGCCATATTTATTATCGAAAAAAAAATTATAATATATTTTTTCAAATAGTTCATTGTTTCAAATATTCATTTGTTATTTTGATTGTTGTTATTGTGATTTTTGTTTACAATTTTTGTTTTTCATGGCTCACTTAAAAGTTTGTAATAAAATACTTCATAAATATCACTGATATTTAGTATTTCGACTTTTTTTTCGATAATAAATATGGCAAGTGACATATCGTTGTAAAGTAGAGTAAAAAACACGTTCAAATATGATATATTCAACTAAGTGGCCCATAAGAAAAACAAAAGTTAGAGCTTGTAACTCGGAAACTAAAAGTGATATAAAAATTCTAAATACACCAATTAATTTTACACAAAAAAGTGCTTTAAGAAACCGCAAACAAAAAGTACCTATCTATTTTAACAAAAAAGTTATAGCCATTTAAAGAAATTCCGAATTTTCAGTTTTTTGGGTATACCGCCTAAACCACATAGATTTATGAATATTTTTTTGTGTAATAATACTCACCCCTTTCATACAAATAATTCATCTCATTTAACCAAACCTGTATCTCTTATAGATACTGAGATCCCCATGCTGGAAAAGTTATCTAGGACACCCGGTATGTTCTGACATATGACCTACAACAAAAAATATATATTCTGTTAAAAATGAATATGTATAAATATAAAATGTTATCTTTAAAATTAACGGCCGATCTTTCTATTGTTTTGAATTTCGTGATCGTAGATTTTAAAACAAAAGATATTATGCACTGCTAATTTTATAATAACAGAAAACCGTTTATTTTGATATTAATATTTATTATTAACTGAAAACATTATAATCATTAACTGTGTATTTTGAAATAACTTGCTTAGTTTAAGGAACAGTGACATGCAATGTATAGAAATAAATAGAAATCTTTATATCTATAGTATTATCCATGGATTTAAAGAATGGACTGAGCAATAAACTCATAAAATTGACCACTCTCATGAAAGAGACAAAGCGAATGTGTAGTCAATACATGTCTCGTTTCTGTAGGTCTGTTTTACGCACTTCCGACGAATAGACTATTTTTATTTGAATTAATAGATAAAATTATAATATATTAACTAGAGATGCCACGAATATTCGGCTACTCTTCGGTATTCGGCCTATTCGGCTACTTTTTTTACTATTCGGTATTCGGCCGAATAGTTCTCAATATTCAGCCGAATACCGAATACCAAATCGTGAAAAAAGCACATAATAAATATTACTCACAAATTTTTTTTTACAAAAAATCAGCATGTTTAAAGTCTTGGCATTTTAGGACGCCGCGCCGACCGCGCTGGCCGCTTCGGCCACCAGACACGCAATACTGATGTGTGTATATTATTTTCAAGGTTAAAAAAACACACATCAGTATTGCGTGTCTGGCGGTCGAAGCGGCTAGCGCGGTCGACGCGGCGTCCTAAAATGCCAAGACTTAATACTTAAAATCTATCAGAGGTAAGTTATGATGAATGAAAAAAATTTTTTTTTGCATTTGTTGTTAAACAGATCTTGCTGTTACACAACAAACAAACTGCCAGTTTATTGTCTTCACTACAAATTTTATTATATTCCCGAAATAGGTGATTTTTTATTAAATGGTGCCATTTCGTAAAGCTTTTCACGAACAAAGTGATATTTTTTAAGATATACAGTGTATTATATAAAGGGGATCATCTGTCCTATTTTGAAGAGGACAGTCCTCTATAGAAAACGTGTCTTCTTTTTGTCCTCTTTTTTAAGTTTTCGAAACTTTTGTTATTTGGTAAAATAAATGTTATCCATAAAATTACAAAAAAATAAATATTTTATTTTTCTCAAAAATAATAATAATTATTGAAATTAATCATTATTGACTTAAAATCGTCAATAATGATTATTAATGTGACACGACCTACTCGCAAATGAAACAAATACGCCCACGAAATGCACTAAGTGTCGTCGAATATTCGGCGCTTCGGCCGAGAGCCTAGCCGAATATTCGGTATTCGGCCAAATCACTATTCGTGGCATTTCTATATTAAACATAGTTTTTTAATATATTTTTTTTAATACGGCGTTCGAATTTTCACTTAAAAATTGAGATACATATTCTTTGGGATGTAAACTAATAATTTATAAACAAATAAAAAAAATTGATTTTTTGAAAATTTTACACTGTTCATACCCCTTAAAAGAGCAAAATAAATTGGTAGATATAAAATGACATCTATTGTAAAGAAACAATATTTATGTTATTGTTTTCTCTCTACATCGCAAACAGACGCTATATTTGACAGGAAGCCAGATTTATGTCATATTGAATTTAAAAGTTTAATGAGGAATCTTCCTCCATATGACGGACATGGGTTGTGTATATTCTCGGACTTATATCCCAAACACTTGATGTGGGTATATTGGTAACTCATTTTGTGGTCTCGTTTCAACGCGTGTGACAAAGAGAACCCAACACTCTGTTTCACTCGTTCATTGTGTTTATTTTTATGTTGTAAAATTTAATTAAGACTGGTCCAGTAGTAGCGATGTGCTGCTAGACGTTTTATTACATATTGTTTTAATGACTGTAATTTATATAGTTTTATACAGGGCTGTAAAATTTTAAAAAAATCACTTTTTTTATTTGTTTATAAATTATTAGTTTACACTCCAAAGAATATGTATCTCAAGTTTCAAATGAAAATTCGAACGTTAAGTATTCGAAAAGAGCGCCAAATGCTGTCATGCTATATTCGATTTATCTCTTCCAAAACTTTAAACACCGTTTACTCAAAATCACATTTTTTGACCTGGTTGACAGCATAACTAACAATAAGACAGTTTTCGTCCGATCGATTTGATTCAAAATGGATTTTGTAGAGGAAATGTGCCTCTTCAGCCGGATGTTGCCGTTTTTTATCTTTTTTTATAAACAATTTTCTATAGAAAATTTTGATTTTTTTTCAAACGGTCGTCAATTTTTTTCTAAACGATATTTTGAAAATCCCCTACGTCCGGCTATAGCTAATAACATATATTTTAAGATTATTTTTAGTTTTTTGTCCTCAGATGATGATTCATTTGAACATATTGCTGTCAACGCCACTGAGGTCAGATTTAAGAGGTGGCATATTCAAATGACCATTATGCAAAAACATATTAAGAAAATAAAAAATAAGTACCCGGGAAAAAATGATAAGATATTAGCATATATTACAAGATCCAATTGGTCAGATATGATGAGATATGCTTGGATCCTGATTTTGGCACGATCCAAGAACGCATTATAATATATTGTAATATATTGCAAGATATAGTTATATATTATAATATATACTAATGCCTTCTTGGATCGTGCCAAATTCAGGCTCCAAGCATATCTTGACATATATTACAATATATTAGCATACATTAGTATATATGTTAATATACAAGTATATCTCGACATATATAACAATATATTAGCATATCTGTTAATATATTTGTATATCTTGGCATATCTAAAAATATATTATAATATCTTATAATATATGCATAGAGGGGGGGGGGTATCCATCTATTATCTATCCCAATACTACAGAATCGTCCAACCAGGGAAAAACTCGTACTGAATCTATAATCAAATGTCACATATATTATATAATTAAATAAACATATAGCAGCTTCATTTACTTACGTCCGTATTAACTTACTTGAATGCACCTATGTAAACATTAGAGTTCGTTGGTTGCTTATATACTGATTCAAAGTGAAATCACACTGCTAGTGAGAGGCAAGTTACACCAACTTTTACGAACATAGTATGTATAGCTATTACATATATACAACATACTCGAATATTATTTAATCAATTAAAAAAAATAATCCGTATGCGTATTAAGTAATATTTGAGGCCCGTATTAATAAAATAAAAAAATATATACAAAAACTGTATAGAAATATTGTGACTATTAAAGAAATCCGAAATATATGTATGTATAGTAAATAAATGAAGAAAACCATGTGACATTTGCTTATTAAATATTCTTTTAAAGTAATTTTCAGTTCTTCAACAGATGGATCTATTATAGATTTAGGAATTTTATTGAAAATTTTAATTGTATTGTTAACTACATTTCTATTGACAATTTGTTTACGTGTTTGAATAGATTTCATATTGTGTTTGTTTCTATGTTGTAATTATGGTCATTTATATTACATAAATCAGTTTTTTTTTGTGAATAACTCATTTTCTAATAAATTAATACCTATCGATTATATTTAAAAATTTGTATTATATAAGCAGTGGACGGCAGTGTTCCCTGGGTCATATCTGGCCATAATACGAAGCAATTTATTTTGTATTTTGAGTATGTTATAGGTATAAGAAGAGAAGCACAAAAAAATTCCATATCTAATAATTAAATGTATATAAGCTAATACACATGTAACAAAACATTTTGCACAACCTTGTTGCTTAACACTCTAAGTGCGTGCACGAATTTTGAGATTTTGGCTGTAACGGAGTTTATATTTCTCTTACAAGTTAAATTTCGGTCTATTAATATCACTAAAAATTGTATTTTTTGAGAAATTATCACACCTGACTGGTGTGATCATAGAATTCAGTGATTATAATTTCAAAAATGTATTCATCAATGTTTGTATAAAAATTGTCAACACAAGTTGTAGAATTTTTAGATAAATGCGTGGGAACATCATTTTAAAAAAAAAGTTTCACCAAAAATATCCACTACCTATTTTAAAATATGATGAATGTACTTTTTTGAAAACAAAATATCTCAAAAACTATTAAAAATAGAGTAAAACTAAAAGATATTAATTTTGTAGAGAAATGCATAAAATTTATTTTAAAAAATATTTCACTGTCCAAAATTTTGTTTAAATATTTTTGTTCTTAATTTATAAAATTATATTGAAAATTTGGGTGATATGTCAACTGTGAATTTTTAAAACAAAAATATATGTTACTTATAACTTTATCATTCCTGATTATATGGGCAATTCTAAATAAAATTTACTTAAATTTTTACTCAATTTTTACTCAAATTTTTACTGCCGGATTCCTATCACCATTGATATTGGTCAAATGTAATATTTTGTTATAACAAATGTTAATCATTTAATAAATTTATTAATTTAAAAAAGTAACAGCCACTTTATTTACAAATACTTTACCACCGGGCGTTTACCTAATACATAAAAAATATTTTTTTTAAGATATGATAATATATTAGCAGATATAACAATATATAAATATATATAACAATATATTTTCGCATCTGAGGGCTGATATATATTAAGATATGATTATATATTATCAGATATGTCCATATATTAATATATATTACAATATATTCTTGGCTATGATAACTCAAAAAATAAAATTTATTAAGATATAATAATACATTAGCAGATATATCTATATATAATAATATATTACAATATATTCTAAGCTAAGTGAACTCTTTTCAAAATAATATTTTCAAGATATCATAATATATTAGCAGATATATAAATATATAAATATATATAACAATATATTCTCGGATCTGAGGGCTAATACATATAAAGATGTTACTATATATCAAAATATATAACAATATATTTTCGGATCTTAGGGCCAATATATATTAAGATATTACTATATATTATCAGATATATCTATATAAATTAATATATTTTAGGCTCAAAAATTAAGATATTACCATATATAACGAGATGCGAACATATCTTATAATATCTTGTTATATCTTATCATTTTTTCCCGGGTACTTATTAATGTACTAAAGATGTGTACAAAGTTTGATATGAATCCATCAAACCGATTTCTTTTTATAAAATAAACAAAAAAAAAACTCAAATTCTAACTTTTACACTGTTCATACCTCTTAAATTTAATTATTTTTGAGATAAATATATTTATAATACAGGCCCACAAGAAAATTTTTTTATTAAATAAAGATACGTAAAATTTAAAACATGTAAAGCAGATGCTATGATTATATAATAATAATAATAATAAATAAATAGATTACACTAATAATTAGTTTAAATGTCCACCATTTTGACACCCATTGGCCGATTGTCATCAAATTAAGCTATTTTACAGTTAAGTCTCTATAGATTATGATTCAGTAATGACAGTAGCAATCAAATATCAACAAATATTTCTAATTTAGAATATACAACTGTATTTTAGAACAACATTCTGTAAGACTTATATGGGGAATTTTTTATTCATTAATTTATTAAAAATTTATGACACAAATCTTAAGATAATTCACCCTGACTACACACTTAACTCTTTAAAATAGGAGTCCATGTATCTCTTACATACATAAGTTAGTAAAATGTATATAAATTTCGTTTAAAATACTTACAAAATGAAATATTGTTCAGACATTCTACATTTAAAATTCACTATTTTCTTTAAATTCGCTAGAGATATGGAAACATAATATGTACATATGAATTACATTCGAAAGAATTCTACATTATCTTGTATATAATTTATCATTACTTAGAATGTTTTTACATAAAGACGTCTTTCATTTTCTATGAAAAATAAGTAATTAAAAAGATAAATTCAGATTTATTGATAAGAATATATCTCTACTCGAAAATTTTAATGTAATATAAATCAATTTTCACAGCTTTTCGTTATTTTTAAATAACAATACAAAAAATTTTAGTTTATTCATTATGTACATACAGCTGTCCCGTAAATAAGGATCCAAGAGGGATAATAATAGTCCATTTTTTTATACAGTATAAACTGTATAAAAAGAATACGCCAAAATTCAATTGAAACTATACACAAATGTAATATAATAAGAAATAGAATCTCAACTTATAATACAATATATAAATATATACAATAATATGTATATATTGTACATAAATTTTAAACCAGTCAAATAAAATCGGTGTTTAACCTGATTGAGTGAGTTTTCTTTTTTCTGAAATATCTTAAAAACTGCTAGAGTAACACCAAAAATAGACATAGGTAAATGGTTTTATAGAAAATTCTATTCTCTATAAGAAAGGTCCTACAATTATCACTATAAATTCGACTGTTTCGATGCTACGTAGCTGCAAATTATTTTTCACATGTGCGTGTGTGTCTGGATGTAGAATTTTCTTTCGTTTTTACGATAACTACTGTACCTATTAATACGCACCGATTTGAATTATTTTTAGGGAAAATGTTTGTCGCAGTGAGTACTCCAGACCTATTGATTTTAATGTTAATCGGATAAGGAGTTTCGGAAATATTCGAAATTTTGTGCCTATTATCGTCTAAAAAGTGACCAATTTTGATAAGACTCGGTACACATTTCAATCCAATCTAAGGGACACTTATTTTATAAACGTGCCGAAATATCTACTGAAGAGGTAAAAACTACCCTCAAAATTTTAATTTAAAATATTAATAAATGCATGCTGCCATCAAAACAAGCGCAGTTAAATTCAAATGAGTATTATCTCACCAATTTTAATTTGACAAATCTCATTGAATTTTTTCTTATATACTTATGTATATTAAAAATTATTTATATGATATCGTTACTTATTAATTCTTATAAAGTAAAATTCTCCGGAAATTGATTCGAATAAACATTGAAATAGACAGAATGGTATATATAGGTAATAGTAACATGTACTAATTAGCTCTAATGACAGAGCTAGTTTTTCATTATTTTGAATAAATTACACGTGAATATATGTTTTATAATTTTTATAGTATTTAAAAGGGTTGAAGTTTCGAATAATTAGTTTTTAATATATAGCCAATTGTATAGAATTTCAATAAATAGATCACATTTGGTACGGCCTATCATATACCGTGTGTTAATAACTGTATTTTTAATATCCAAATACTCAAAAACCATACGTCCAATATTTTAAATAAAAATTAGTAAAATATATGAGTTACCCATAAATAACATATTACAATTTTAGATTTTTATCTATACATTGCTCTAATGATCGAATAACCTTAAGGTTGTTCTTCACTAAAAATCGATCACTACAGAATTTGTTAAAATTTTAATATTATGTTAAGTAAGCTAGTTCGCATTTGTAAAAAAAAATTCAGGTCAGTTTACCATTTCGTTTATTAACTATAAACGTGCAAAGTTGGCCTCTTATACATTGCAAGCATAGGGATCCACTTAGAATTTGATATTCGTTTAATTCGTGTATTAAAACTAAACGTCAGATTTTAACCAAAAACGGATGTTATAGATTGGTAATTAAAGAATGTATATATAAAATTCTAGAATGATTTACCACCTAAACTTTGATAAATTCCCGAACACATGACGTAAATATACGATATGGCAACACCGCATTCGGCGCGCTCTTCGAAATGTAAAAACGTGGTATTGACAACTGACGCGCGTTGTAAATAGCAAGTTATTATTATTAACATTTAATGTTTTTATTTACAATAATAATAGTTACTGTTGTTATTATAATTATTACTATTATCAGCAATAGTAATAATTATAATATTGTTAAAAATAAATAATCTATTCTTGTCTAATATTGTTAATTGTTGCCAGATCTATTTGTTATTTTTTACCGACAAGTCAAAACCCTGTAGTTCATTCTAAATTCCACTAGATGCCACGACTTTCAGTGAACAACAACCTTAAGAAATTGTATTTTTGTTGCGTAACATCTTTTCACACAAAACATATAGGCCGGTCATTTTTAATGGCAGTACATAACTCCTCATAGATCACCCACACATATAAGCACAGTTCACACAATAGCACCACATCATTCAATGGCCGGACCAGTCCAACCTCTCTCTCTCTTCAGTTAAGTGTTTTGTGTTTTGCCATTGTTGTAATCCATCATGTCTCACACGCCACAATCAAGTTCACATAGAGACGCTTTCTAAGTAGCGTCAATTTCCTTGTTTATACTACTTTAATACAGTCTTCCGTGTCTAATAAATCCTCATTGCCCGGAAGAGCCATAACTCAAAATGTCTACTGGTTAAAAAGAATTATCTTTTACGTTCGCTCGCTCTTTATCATACATATTTTATAATTTATTTTTACACACGGTGTGATAAAAAAAATTCTGTTGTGGTCTTTTTGGATACCCGCGAAAAAATTGTAGATCTGTAGAGATCTACTCAGATCTCGATAGATCTGCATTTTAGACAATATTATATTTTTTATCTGTGGAGACTTGCAAAGATCTACAATGGTCAACAAAGATCTAAAACTATCTACAAAGATATACAACGATCTACTAATGCAGCGATTCTCAACCCGTGGTACGCGTACCCCTAGGGGTACGAGTTTCATGACTTGGGGGTACGCGAAAAAAAATGAGTAATGGCCGATGTTAAAAATATAACTATTTTCCTCTCGTCTCGATTCAGTTTCCCGCTGTTACGTAACTTTTCATATTAAATTACAGAATAATAAATATACATAAGCGACACTCAACAATTGGATTTCAAATCCTTTCAATGTAGAATACTTTCGAGTAGCTAAATTATCTATCAAAGAAAAAGAGAACTTAATTGATCTTTCAAATGACTCTACTTTGAAAGTCGAATTTAAACGAAAATGTCTTATTAACTTTTGGTCACATATCAGCACCGAATATGAACAGCTTTCTGCTAAAGCGCTTAACGTTTTGTTACCATTTATAAGTACAGTGCTGGTGGAAAGAGCATTTTCTTCGTATCTCTTTATTAAAAACAAATACCGTAATAAGCTGAATGCAGCTCCAGATTTAAGATTGTACCTTGCATCAATCGAACCTGATTTCAAAAAACTATGTGCCTCAAAGCAAGCACAAGGATCTCACTGAATATAATAAGTTAAGTTAAAATTAATGTAAAATTGCGAATATTTAACTTTATATTTATAATAGTTTATATTTATTGTGTTTTTTTATTAAAATATTATGTATCTATAAAAATCTTTTAGTTTTCATTAATAAACATTTTGGGCACACTCCTTGACACATTATTGTTATTTCTTTAGTGTTAGAATAAGTTTAAAATAATAACAAGTACGAGTATTTAGATTATAAACATTTTTCTAATATAAGGGGTACAATTTAGGATAATAAACTGCCAAGGGGTACGCAAGCTAAAAAAGGTTGAGAACCGCTGTACTAATGGAATATTTTACTTTGTTAATGAATAAAAGTAAAACAAGTTCAATTTAATTTGAAAATTGAAATAGATAGAACGATATACACCTATCCCCCGATTTACACGGCACTTGTTTTACACGATTTATAAATTGACAGTTTTCAAAAAACAAGTAAAAATGTTTATTCCACTCCATATACGCCTATATAAAGATTTGATGGCATTTTTGAATTTTTTTCCTTCGGTAACCTGAACAGGGAATTCCCTGGCTTGTAAAATATACATTTAGGGGAATCCCGGTAGTCTGTGCGTATGTATTTCACAATACAGGTGTAAAATAAACTAAATATCTACTTTTATTACTTTCATATGTTTGTTGTTTTATGAACTAAGAACAATTTTGAGTTTTCCAAGATGTCTGACTTTTGTTTTATTTAAATAAATTACTGAATTTTACACGATTTTACTTAGCAAAATCCAAGATTTCAGTTTACACGGTTTTGTGCAGAACGTATCTACCGTGTAAATAAGGGGATAAGTGTATACAAGTAACATGTACCTACTAATTTGTACAATGTAATGGCAGAGCTAGTTTTTCATTATTTTGAATAAATTACAAGTGAATTTTTTTGTTTTATAATTTTTATAGTATTTAAAAGAGGTGAAGTTTCGAATAATTAATTTTTAAAACGTCTCTATATAGCCAATTGTGTAGAATTTCAATAAATACAACAATTTCGGCAAGTTCTCTCATTTATCGTGTGTTAAAAACTCTATTTTTAATATCCAATTACTCAAAAACCATACATCAAATATTAAAAAAAAAAAGTATAAAATATATAATCTATCCATAACTAACATATTAAAATTTTAGACTTTTATCTATACATTGCTCTATTTCTCGTAAAATCTTCTTAAATCAGAATGGATCTGTTTTGATCAAATTAGGTAGTAGTTGAGGTACCACTGGTTTATAGCTATAAAAGTCTATTTGAATTTAATTTAATGTAAACTAATTAATTGTATATATACAATTAATTAATAAATGATGTATGTATTTCAATGTAATTGAATAAATAGATCGTTAAAATATCAATTTCTGGTTATTATTATTTGACCACTCTTAACAGTTAATTAGAGATTAGATTGCCATTTGTATAGTATGGTGCCATGCAACCTTTACTATATTGATATCAATAAACCTCAGTTAGTTTATTATCAATTGCAAATATTATATTTGTATAATAATTTTGAAAGCACTGTACATAAAATATAATCGAAACCAATTTGTAATAAATGCCATTTTTGATTCAAAAAATTATAATCAGAATTGTTAATTTAGTAAATTATGATTTTCCTTAGTTTTGGGTTGATTTCCTTTTATTATGACAAATGCATGTAATTTTACTAAAAAAAATTGATTTTTATATTTCGTTAAAGTATCTTTATTATATAGAAAATGACGTGAAAAGTTGAAATTTTCAAACCGCAGGTCTGTATCTCAAACCGTTATTGAGATATAGCCTCTCAAAAGTTTTCGATTTTTTTTTAATTTTGGAAAAAATGGCCATAACTTTTAAACCGATAGTTGGATTTGATTTTAGTTGACGTATTTGGAAATCAGCATATTTAAATTTATTTAATAACATTGAAAAAATTCAACCTTAAAAAAATGTCGATTTTTGACCATTTTTTTTCTAATTGGGGAGTATTTAACATGTCATTATATAGATTTTGACAAGCTGATTTCAAATTCATCGACAAGAATCAAATCCGACGACCCGTTCAAAAATTGCAGTCATTTTTCTCCAACATTTTTTATGAATTTAATCACCCGGGAAAAAATGATAAGATATTAGCATATATTACAAGATCCAATTGGTCAGATATGATAAGATATGCTTGGATCCTGATTTTGGCACGATCCAAGAACGCATTATAATATATTGTAATATATTGCAAGATATAGTTATATATTATAATATATACTAATGCCTTCTTGGATCGTGCCAAATTCAGGCTCCAAGCATATCTTGACATATATTACAATATATTAGCATACATTAGTATATATGTTAATATACAAGTATATCTCGACATATATAACAATATATTAGCATATCTGTTAATATATTTGTATATCTTGGCATATCTAAAAATATATTATAATATCTTATAATATATGCATAGAGGGGGGGGGGGGGGGTATCCATCTATTATCTATCCCAATACTACAGAATCGTCCAACCAGGGAAAACTCGTACTGAATCTATAATCAAATGTCACATATATTATATAATTAAATAAACATATAGCAGCTTCATTTACTTACGTCCGTATTAACTTACTTGAATGCACATATGTAAACATTAGAGTTCGTTGGTTGCTTATATACTGATTCAAAGTGAAATCACACTGCTAGTGAGAGGCAAGTTACACCAACTTTTACGAACATAGTATGTATAGCTATTACATATATACAACATACTCGAATATTATTTAATCAATTAAAAAAAATAATCCATATGCGTATTAAGTAATATTTGAGGCCCGTATTAATAAAATAAAAAAATATATACAAAAACTGTATAGAAATATTGTGACTATTAAAGAAATCCGAAATATATGTATGTATAGTAAATAAATGAAGAAAACCATGTGACATTTGCTTATTAAATATTCTTTTAAAGTAATTTTCAGTTCTTCAACAGACGGATCTATTATAGATTTAGGAATTTTATTGAAAATTTTAATTGTATTGTTAACTACATTTCTATTGACAATTTGTTTACGTGTTTGAATAGATTTCATATTGTGTTTGTTTCTATGTTGTAATTATGGTCATTTATATTACATAAATCAGTTTTTTTTTTGTGAATAACTCATTTTCTAATAAATTAATACCTATCGATTATATTTAAAAATTTGTATTATATAAGCAGTGGACGGCAGTGTTCCCTGGGTCATATCTAGCCATAATACGAAGCAATTTATTTTGTATTTTGAGTATGTTATAGGTATGAGAAGAGAAGCACAAAAAAATTCCATATCTAATAATTAAATGTATATAAGCTAATACACATGTAACAAAACATTTTGCACAACCTTGTTGCTTAACACTCTAAGTGCGTGCACGAATTTTGAGATTTTGGCTGTAACGGAGTTTATATTTCTCTTACAAGTTAAATTTCGGTCTATTAATATCACTAAAAATTGTATTTTTTGAGAAATTATCACACCTGACTGGTGTGATCATAGAATTCAGTGATTATAATTTCAAAAATGTATTCATCAATGTTTGTATAAAAATTGTCAACACAAGTTGTAGAATTTTTAGATAAATGCGTGGGAACATCATTTTAAAAAAAAAGTTTCACCAAAAATATCCACTACCTATTTTAAAATATGATGAATGTACTTTTTTGAAAACAAAATATCTCAAAAACTATTAAAAATAGAGTAAAACTAAAAGATATTAATTTTATAGAGAAATGCATAAAATTTATTTTAAAAAATATTTCACTGTCCAAAATTTTGTTTAAATATTTTTGTTCTTAATTTATAAAATTATATTGAAAATTTGGGTGATATGTCAACTGTGAATTTTTAAAACAAAAATATATGTTACTTATAACTTTATCATTCCTGATTATATGGGCAATTCTAAATAAAATTTACTTATTTCGTGAAATCAGAACCCGGGAAAAAATGATAAGATATTAGCATATATTACAAGATCCAATTGGTCAGATATGATGAGATATGCTTGGATCCTGATTTTGGCACGATCCAAGAACGCATTATAATATATTGTAATATATTGCAAGATATAGTTATATATTATAATATATACTAATGCCTTCTTGGATCGTGCCAAAATCAGGCTCCAAGCATATCTTGACATATATTACAATATATTAGCATACATTAGTATATATGTTAATATACAAGTATATCTCGACATATATAACAATATATTAGCATATCTGTTAATATATTTGTATATCTTGGCATATCTAAAAATATATTATAATATCTTATAATATATGCATAGAGGGGGGGGGTATCATTCTATTATCTATCCCAATACTACAGAATCGTCCAACCAGGGAAAACTCGTACTGAATCTATAATCAAATGTCACATATATTATATAATTAAATAAACATATAGCAGCTTCATTTACTTACGTCCGTATTAACTTACTTGAATGCACCTATGTAAACATTAGAGTTCGTTGGTTGCTTATATACTGATTCAAAGTGAAATCACACTGCTAGTGAGAGGCAAGTTACACCAACTTTTACGAACATAGTATGTATAGCTATTACATATATACAACATACTCGAATATTATTTAATCAATTAAAAAAAATAATCCATATGCGTATTAAGTAATATTTGAGGCCCGTATTAATAAAATAAAAATATATATACAAAAACTGTATAGAAATATTGTGACTATTAAAGAAATCCGAAATATATGTATGTAGTAAATTAATGAAGAAAACCATGTGACATTTGCTTATTAAATATTCTTTTAAAGTAATTTTCAGTTCTTCAACAGACGGATCTATTATAGATTTAGGAATTTTATTGAAAATTTTAATTGTATTGTTAACTACATTTCTATTGACAATTTGTTTACGTGTTTGAATAGATTTCATATTGTGTTTGTTTCAATGTTGTAATTATGGTCATTTATATTACATAAATCAGTTTTTTTTTTGTGAGTAACTCATTTTCTAATAAATTAATACCTATCGATTATATTTAAAAATTTGTATTATATAAGCAGTGGACGGCAGTGTTCCCTGGGTCATATCTGGCCATAATACGAAGCAATTTATTTTGTATTTTGAGTATGTTATAGGTATAAGAAGAGAAGCACAAAAAAATTCCATATCTAATAATTAAATGTATATAAGCTAATACACATGTAACAAAACATTTTGCACAACCTTGTTGCTTAACACTCTAAGTGCGTGCACGAATTTTGAGATTTTGGCTGTAACGGAGTTTATATTTCTCTTACAAGTTAAATTTCGGTCTATTAATATCACTAAAAATTGTATTTTTTGAGAAATTATCACACCTGACTGGTGTGATCATAGAATTCAGTGATTATAATTTCAAAAATGTATTCATCAATGTTTGTATAAAAATTGTCAACACAAGTTGTAGAATTTTTAGATAAATGCGTGGGAACATCATTTTCAAAAAAACGTTTCACCAAAAATATCCACTACCTATTTTAAAATATGATGAATGTACTTTTTTGAAAACAAAATATCTCAAAAACTATTAAAAATAGAGTAAAACTAAAAGATATTAATTTTGTAGAGAAATGCATAAAATTTATTTTAAAAAATATTTCATTGTCCAAAATTTTGTTTAAATATTTTTGTTCTTAATTTATAAAATTATATTGAAAATTTGGGTGATATGTCAACTGTGAATTTTTAAAACAAAAATAATTGTTACTTATAACTTTATCATTCCTGATTATATGGGCAATTCTAAATAAAATTTACTTATTTCGTGAAATCAGAATATATATACAAAACTACATATACAAATAACGCGAGTGCAATATTATATTCAAGTCAAGTGAACATTAGAAAAATGAATGGTTGATATTTGAATTTTTTATATTTATTATTATTAATTTAATATTATTAAAATTCGTTGCTTATTTTGTTAATGTATAATAGCAATGCCAACATCAGGGAGGGAGACTGGGCTACCGCCCGGGATGCCAGTTCAGAAGGAGCAATGGACAGTTACATGGAGAAAAATTTGGCTTATATTCTAGTCAAAATTTTTTCTCTTTAATCTGATTTTACCGTTTCAGGGTATTTAAAAAAATTTTATTCCATTTCTTCAGAATTCATTGCGATATAAATATAAAATTTGATAATCGTTTTAGTATAAATACGTGCTATCGATTTACAGTATCAAGTAATGATTATTTAGACTAAAGAAGTGTAGGGCCAGCGGCCTTTTGATTTTTATTCAGTATTTATTTGTTCTTAACCCTTAATTACTCGTGTGAAATACCGTAACACAGTTACTCACGTGGTGTATTTTATACACCACAAAAAGCTAGTTTTTGGGAATTTTGATGATTTTATATTAATTTTTTTGCCCAATTGATATTATGTAGGTAGGTATTATTTTTGAGAAACTAAGATTTTTTTTAAATAATCCAACTAAAAATTAAGAAATAAATTAGAAAGAAAAACTAACTAAAATAAATCTAAAAAAGTGCAAAAAAAAATTTTTGCTATCCGATTTATTGCAAGATGAATATGAACATTTTATTTTTATTGGTAATTTTTTTAATTTTGCTCTTTTGACAAGATGTCTTCCATCAGTAGCATCACTAATGTTCTCAAAAACACGCGGTTCTTCGCTTAGGATGCTGTTGTTTGTGCGTCAATACCATCTACATTTAATAAGTAAAAAATTAATACAAACTGCTACAATCCTCAAATTTTTACTGCCGGATTCCTATCACCATTGATATTGGTCAAATGTAATATTTTGTTATAACAAATGTTAATCATTTAATAAATTTATTAATTTAAAAAAGTAACAGCCACTTTATTTACAAATACTTTACCACCGGGCGTTTACCTAATACATAAAAAGTATATTTTTTTAAGATATGATAATATATTAGCAGATATAACAATATATAAATATATATAACAATATATTTTCGCATCTGAGGGCTGATATATATTAAGATATGATTATATATTATCAGATATGTCCATATATTAATATATATTACAATATATTCTTGGCTATGATAACTCAAAAAATAAAATTTATTAAGATATAATAATACATTAGCAGATATATCTATATATAATAATATATTACAATATATTCTAAGCTAAGTGAACTCTTTTCAAAATAATATTTTTAAGATATCATAATATATTAGCAGATATATAAATATATAAATATATATAACAATATATTCTCGGATCTGAGGGCTAATACATATAAAGATGTTACTATATATCAAAATATATAACAATATATTTTCGGATCTTAGGGCCAATATATATTAAGATATTACTATATATTATCAGATATATCTATATAAATTAATATATTTTAGGCTCAAAAATTAAGATATTACCATATATAACGAGACGCGAACATATCTTATAATATCTTGTTATATCTTATCATTTTTTCCCGGGAATATATATACAAAACTACATATACAAATAACGCGAGTGCAATATTAAATTCAAGTCAAGTGAACATTAGAAAAAAGAATGGTTGATATTTGAATTTTTTATATTTATTATTATTAATTTAATATTATTAAAATTCGTTGCTTATTTTGTTAATGTATAATAGCAATGCCAACATCAGGGAGGGAGACTGGGCTACCGCCCGGGATGCCAGTTCAGAAGGAGCAATGGACAGTTACATGGAGAAAAATTTGGCTTATATTCTAGTCAAAATTTTTTCTCTTTAATCTGATTTTACCGTTTCAGGGTATTTAAAAAATTTTTATTCCATTTCTTCAGAATTCATTGCGATATAAATATAAAATTTGATAATCGTTTTAGTATAAATACGTGCTATCGATTTACAGTATCAAGTAATGATTATTTAGACTAAAGAAGTGTAGGGCCAGCGGCCTTTTGATTTTTATTCAGTATTTATATTTGTTCTTAACCCTTAATTACTCGTGTGAAATACCGTAACACAGTTACTCACGTGGTGTATTTTATACACCACAAAAAGCTAGTTTTTGGGAATTTTGATGATTTTATATTAATTTTTTTGCCCAATTCATATTATGTAGGTAGGTATTATTTTTGAGAAACTAAGATTTTTTTTAAATAATCCAACTAAAAATTAAGAAATAAATTAGAAAGAAAAACTAACTAAAATAAATCTAAAAAAGTTTTTTGCTATCCGATTTATTGCAAGATGAATATGAACATTTTATTTTTATTGGTAATTTTTTTAATTTTGCTCTTTTGACAAGATGTCTTCCATCAGTAGCATCACTAATGTTCTCAAAAACACGCGGTTCTTCGCTTAGGATGCTGTTGTTTGTGCGTCAATACCATCTACATTTAATAAGTAAAAAATTAATACAAACTGCTACAATCCTCAAATTTTTACTGCCGGATTCCTATCACCATTGATATTGGTCAAATGTAATATTTTGTTATAACAAATGTTAATCATTTAATAAATTTATTAATTTAAAAAAGTAACAGCCACTTTATTTACAAATACTTTACCACCGGGCGTTTACCTAATACATAAAAAAATATTTTTTTTAAGATATGATAATATATTAGCAGATATAACAATATATAAATATATATAACAATATATTTTCGCATCTGAGGGCTGATATATATTAAGATATGATTATATATTATCAGATATGTCCATATATTAATATATATTACAATATATTCTTGGCTATGATAACTCAAAAAATAAAATTTATTAAGATATAATAATACATTAGCAGATATATCTATATATAATAATATATTACAATATATTCTAAGCTAAGTGAACTCTTTTCAAAATAATATTTTTAAGATATCATAATATATTAGCAGATATATAAATATATAAATATATATAACAATATATTCTCGGATCTGAGGGCTAATACATATAAAGATGTTACTATATATCAAAATATATAACAATATATTTTCGGATCTTAGGGCCAATATATATTAAGATATTACTATATATTATCAGATATATCTATATAAATTAATATATTTTAGGCTCAAAAATTAAGATATTACCATATATAACGAGATGCGAACATATCTTATAATATCTCGTTATATCTTATCATTTTTTCCCGGGCACCCAATAAACGGTTTTATAAAATACGGTTATAAATATTTTAAAGATAAATTTCAGTTATTTTTTTACGAACTTAAATAAGTTAATTAATAACTTTAGGAGCTGCGGAACAATACTTGATAAATCCACTTTGAATCGGATATCTAATTTTTTTAAGATATTCATTTTACAGCCTGTGCAAGACGCTAGTTCAAAATTTGGGTATTAAAAAAATCTCCACTGTACCTACCTATAACCACACTCAAAAGTTAAAAAAAAAGTACACGAAGATAGAATAGTTACAATTTGACCTCTTCTGTAAATTTTGCGAAAATGAATTTATCCAGTTTTATTCTCTATAATTTCCAATGTTTTAAAAATATATTTTTTATTCTGGTCAATCCACCGAGCACTTGCCCAGTTGCCCACCAGTCGTATCTGGGCTAACTATCTTTCATTTGCATGCTTATGATACTTCTTACAAAAAGTTTCTCATCTGTCATCTCTGATATAAAAAGTTTTTAAATTACTTCGTTTAGAATTTGTATAAACTATCCTAATTGTATAACCCCACATATGTGTTTACTACCAAATTTTCTACACCATGTTTAAATCCCCGTTGTCTGACTTTAAATCTCAACATGCAAAGGAATGCGCACACATATTTATATACAATGTATTCTGTTAAATATACATGTTTGTTATCACGGAAAATCCACATTAAGCTCATTATCAGTTCTATATCGATAACTGGGCAGATCGCCTGACGGGAAATTATATCGAAAATTACTGAGTAAGTGTTTGCGAGCTCAATCATTTGTTGGGGTTCCGGGGGGGCAAGGTTGTGGAAACATAACAACATAACGCATGCAGTTTTACAAGGGTAAAACTATAATAGTTCCATTTTTAACAATCGTTTTATGAGTCAGGCTATTTTAATCGAAAATGTAGAACTTGGTTAGTAAACAAACATTTGTCCTTCTCTATTTCTGTGGTTTAATAGCTAATAGTCGATTATACAAAGCGTCTAATTGAATTAGTTTTAATTATTTATCCTATTTTGAAACACCCCCTCCTCCCATAGACTGAAAAGTGTACTCAAATTTGTCATTTCACTTACTACATACATATCTCCTAAAATGCAACAAAAATTTATGTAGGACATTTTGATTATAACCCTTCAGTCACTAAATATTTGTTTTTTAATTCGTTATCAGAGTACCCCATCCTCTAATTTCGAAACTACATATTAACATACAAAAATTGAAAATTCGAAATTTCTTTAAATGACTATAACTTTTTTGTTCAAGTACACTGGTAGAAAGGATTTCTCAAACCAAGTAAACCTTGTTTTGTATATAACGAAAACAATATTTTCTTAATATAAGAAATAATCTCTTAAACCAACTATAGTATTCTTGAACGAAGGAATAACGTAGTTGGATTAAGAGTATGTTTCTTATATTAAGAAAATATTGTTTTCGTTATATACAAAACAAGGTTTTCTTGGTCCAATACAGTTTTTTTCTGTGTAGATAGGTACTTTTTGTTTGCAGTTTCCTTAGGCACTTTTTTGTGCAGAATTGAATAGTGTATTTAGAATTTTTATATCATATTTTCCGAGTTTACAAGCCCTAACTTTAGTTTTTCTTATAAGCTACTATAGTTGACTATAGCATATTTGAACGTGTTTTTACTCTTCTGTACAACGATATGTCACTTGCTATACTTATTATCGAAAAAAAGTCGAAGTACTAAATACCAGTGATATTTATGAAGTAATTTATTATAAACATTTAAGTGAGCCATGAAAAACAAAAATTGTAAACAAAAATCACAATAGCAACAATCAAAATAACAAATGAATATTTGAAAACAATGAACTATTTAAAAAAATATATTATATTTTTTTTTCGATAATAAGTTTGGCAAGTGACATATCGTTGTAAAGTATAGAGTAAAAAACACGTTCAAATATGTTATAATCAACTTTGTGGCTCATAAGAAAAACTAGGGCTTGTAACTCGAAAACTAAAAGTGATATAAAAAATCTAAATACACCAAACAAACAAAAAGTACCTATCTACTTGAACAATAAAGTTATAGTCATTTAAATAAAATCCGAATTTTTTGGGTATACCGCCTAAACCACATAGAATTATGTATATTTTTTGATGTAGTAATAATCACCCCTTTCTTACAAATAATTCATCTAATTTAACCAAACCTGTATCTCTTATATAGATACTGAGATCTCCATGCTGGAAAAGTTATCTGGGACACCCAGTAAAATACACAGAAAAAAAACTGTATTGTACCAAGAAAACCTTGTTTTGTATATAACGAAAACAATATTTCTTAATATAAGAAACATACTCTTAATCCAACTACGTTATTCCTTCGTTCAAGAATACTATAGTTGGTTTAAGAGATTATTGCTTATCTTAAGAATATATTGTTTTCCTTATATACAAAACAAGGTTTACTTGGTTTGAGAAATCCTTTCTACCAGTGTAGAATCATAGAAAAGAAACGTAAAATTTACCAATCTCCTTCCAAAACAAATGAAGAACCCATTTTTCATTGTTTCACATATATTCAGTTATTTTAAATCATTGGGTGCGTTTAGCGAACGTCAGCGGCTGAGATGCTGACCAAATCGGTTTCGCTAAACGGGCCGCTGCGCAAACGCTTACTTCATGCTGTTGAGTAAATAAGTCAGCGCAAAAAAATAACGTAAATAAACTGCCTTGGTCGGCACAAGACTTTTTTATATATCATGGTGCTAATGTATTGATATATGATTAATTTTATTATTTAACATTTGATTTTAAATTTTTTTACTTACAAAATGATTTTCAGTGAATGAAATTGATGCATTATATTTAATATTGAAATTAAATATTAAACGAAATCAATTAAGATTAGTGATTATTGTATTTACTATCATGTATTTACATATATGTGTTTATTTTCCTAGATTTCAATTTTGACATTTCTAATAATAAATTCCTAAATTTTCATAGATAACTAGATTATTTGTATTATTAAAATTGGTGGCTTGCTGACTGTAAGCGCACGGTTTAGAGAATGAAGCAGTTGACTGTCAGCATACTCACAATCAGCATAGTTGACTGCTGACTTTCAACCGCTGAGCTCGCTAAACGCAGCCATTATATTCCATATACCGGGTGTCCCAGATAACTTTTCCAGCATGGGGATCTCAGTATCTATAAGAGATACAGGTTTGGTTAAATGAGATGAATTATATGTATGAAAGGGGTGAGTATTACTACACAAAAAAATATTCATAATTCTATGTGGTTTAGGCGGTATACTCAAAAAACTGAAAATTCGGAATTTCTTTAAATGGCTTTAACTTTTTTGTTAAAGTAGATAAGTACTTTTTGTTTGCGGTTTCTTTAAGCACTTTTTTGTGTAGAATTGATTGGTGTATTTAGATTTTTTATATCACTTTTAGTTTCCGAGATACAAGCTCTAACTTCAGTTTTTCTTATGGGCCGCTAAGTTGGCTATGGCGTATTTGAACGTGTTTTTTACTCTACTTTAAACGATGTGTCACTTGCCATATTTATTATCGAAAAAAAATTATAGTATATTTTTTCAAATAGTTCATTGTTTCAAATATTCATTTGTTATTTTGATTGTTGTTATTATGATTTTTGTTTACAATTTTTGTTTTTCATGGCTCACTTAAAAGTTAGTAATAAAATACTTCATAAATATCACTGATATTTAGTATTTCGACTTTTTTTCGATAATAAATATGGCAAGTGACATATCGTTGTAAAGTAGAGTAAAAAACACGTTCAAATATGATATATTCAACTAAGTGGCCCATAAGAAAAACTAAAGTTAGAGCTTGTAACTCGGAAACTAAAAGTGATAAAAAAATTCTAAATTCACCAATCAATTTTCCATAAAAAAGTGCTTTAAGAAACCGCAAACAAAAAGTACCTATCTACTTTAACAAAAAAGTTATAGCCATTTAAAGAAATTCTGAATTTTCAGTTTTTTGGGTATACCGTCTAAACCACATATAATTATGAATATTTTTTTATGTAATAATACTCACCCCTTTCATACAAATAATTCATCTCATTTAACCAAACTTGTATCTCTTATAGATACTGAGATCCCCATGCTGGAAAAGTTATCTGGGACACCCGGTATAGCTTTCTTATATTTATAGCGTCGTTATAATAAGTTTGAATAACAGTAATTTAAAAAGTAAATACAACCTACGTAAAGTTTAGAACACGGTGAAGTTGATCTGATATAAAAAAACCTTGTATAAAAAATAGCGTAAACTATAAAAGTTTGTATCGTTTTGTTTAATTTTACATGAATTACGGAAACAACTAGAGAAATAATAATTAGCTCTCATAGTGTGAACTTTATATAAAAGTTTCGCAGTTAGAGTTATATGACAAATGTACATGCTTGCAATTTATGGAAAATATTTACAGTTTCTGTTAACTTTAAACAAAAGCTTATTCAGTGAAAATCTAGTTTGCTTTGCACGTTTTGATGTAGGCGTCAAGATGTATCAAGATAAACAAACGGAAGTAACTTGATTACAGCTGTTTTTGTATTTTATTTACTACACAGGATTTATGTTTTAAATTTTTTTATAAAATGAAGATTTAGAAATTATCTCTGATAAACTGATAATATAAAAAACCGTTCAATTTTATATATGTGAAATATAAATGAAAAATAAACTATTTTGTGCTACGAGACTTTCTTATACGTGTACAATTATAAAATTTGATAAAATATAGTAGAATTCGGATAAAACGACCCTCAAGGGACCGGCGACACTTGGTCGTACTAAGCGGACGACGCACTAAACGACTGGATAATTTTTTTATTTAACGTTTCTGTCTTTTTTTTAAGACATTCAGCAATTTACCAGATAATTTAAGCTTGTTTTTTTATTATGTACATATGTACATATTAATATTATTGTTATTCTTATTATTAAATAATAATATACATAGTTAGATTAATTTCTATTTAAATAAAATTAATAAATTAAAATTAACAAAAAGTAACTTTAATGGTATTTACTTAAACATTGCACATTACATACATACATAATGTATTAGAGTTTGATCAGAGATACAATGTACCTACATTCTATACATGTAAATATGTATTTACTGACGTAGAAAGTCTGTAATTTTACTAACCAACAATCAACATACGTAGAAGATAGGAGAAAGCCGGGAGAGGTATTGCTTGTGCGTAGATATTAGAAACATTACACTGCGCGTCGTTCTAACCGGACAATTTATTGTCAAAATAGGTCGCTATAAGCAGTTGGTCGCTTCAACCGGAGTCGTACTATACGGATATGTTTTCATAGTACGTCTATATGAAACCTAATTTGAGTTTGCATTTTCGTCGCTAAAAACGGTTAGTCGTTATATCCGAATTCTACTATATATAAATAGAAATGAATGGGAAAAAATCAACTAAATTAACTTAAATTAAATAAACTATTTATGAAAACCGCATTAAAATCGGTTCAGTAATTAAAAAAAAAGATAGTCTATAATACAAAAAATCAAGTTGGCCTTTTTAATTAATTATATTATTTATTATACATCTTACATTTGAAACCAATAAAAAATAACAATAATTAAAATTGTCTACAAAAATACACACAAATTGATATAAAAATTTCATCATAGATTTTGATTTTGTCTCATTATTATTTAGACCGCATAATGAATGATATTTATATGTTTCCTTAATAAAACACATAACTTAGTGGTTAAATATCTAACACACGTTCCTAACACCACGAGCATTATTAAATGGTGTAGTAGAAACACTGTTGTTACACATAAATATCACAATAATTGCTCACATCTTGATTCTATTCTTGTTGCGTATATACATACATATATGTACGCGTCTATATAATAAAACCTATGTATATATTTATATACATAATATACTATAATATGTATGATAATTATATATAAATATATAGGTTTTATTATACAACATTATAATTATTATCATTAAATTATCTATAATTCGACACAAGCATTTTCAATATTTTTTTGACGTTATACAGGATGTCCAAGATAAGCGTGAAATGAGATACAGATGTGGTTAAATGAGATGAATTATTTGTAAGAAAGGGGTGAGTATTACTACATCAAAAAAATATTAATAATTTTATGTGGTTTAGGCGGTATGAAACTGAAAATTCGGAATTTCTTTAAATGGCTATAACTTTTTTGGCAAAGTAGATACGTACTTTTTGTTTGTGGTTTTTTAAAGCACTTTTTTGAGTAGAACTGATTGGTGTATTTAGAATTTTTATATCACTTTTATTTTCCGAGTTACAAGCCTTAACTTTAGTTTATCTTATGGGCCGCTAAGTTGGCTATAGCATATTTGAACGTGTTTTTTACTCTCTGCTTTACAATGACACACTTATTATAGAAAATAAGTCAAAGTACTAAATACTGGTGATATTTATAAAGTATTTTAGTACAAATTTTTAAGTAAGCCATGAAAAACAAAAATTGTTAAACAAAAATCGCAGTAACAACAATGAAAATAACAAATGCATATTTAAAAACAATAAACTATTACAAAAAAAGGTTCTTACTTTTATTCAATAATAAGTATGACATGTGACATATCATTGTAAAGTAGAGTAAAAAACACGTTCAAATATGCTATAGCCAACTTAGCGGCCCATAAGAAAAACTAAACTTAAGGCTTGTAACTCGGAATTAGTTATATTAACAAGATAAATTTATTAAGCATTTTTCCATTTAAAATTTTTTTTTCCGTGTAGAAGACCTATTTTTGAGTATCTAATAATTCAAATTTATATATTCAGAATTTATAATGAAATTAGACATATCTATAATATCTGTAATGAATGTATGACCTACATATAACACATACATATATTTACTGTCTAGTAGCATTACTTACAATTAGAACCCTATGTACATATTCTAGGTTGTTCAACAAAAGTCCCTTCTAAGACCGTACGGTTATTCTACATTTCAATTTGGGTAGATAATCCTAATTTCAATACCAATGTAATACGGGAACATCAGAATTGCAAATTATACATTTGCGCTGAAAAACCGCATGCGTATTTAAATAATAATGGATATTACTGAACACATATTATAATAAAATATAGCAGCGCGTATTGTTGGAACGTTTTATTCTCTCTAATATAAAAGAAAAATTATTACAGTTGAAAAACAACAATTTCCCCTCCAAACTAAAACTATTATTTGTTTTGTAATTTAAACAAGTAGGTATATCAATTTTATATTAACATTCATTTTAGCTTTGTATATACAGAATGTTCCAAATTAAACATTACTAATTTTTATTTCGAAAATTATGCGATGATTTCCAAACTTGACCAATTGTAAGGTAACCCCCTTCTCCCCAGTTCTTAAAGGTTTCAATAAAAGTAACCCTTTATACCCCGTCTGCTCCCCAAAGTCATACATAATAGGTATGACGACTAATTTTTTTTAAATTATTCTATGATGATTTTACGTGTCTCCTATTTCCAAAAAAAAAACTAATTTCTGCAGAAAATAAAGGTTTAATCGCAAAAATTGACTCTTTTAAAATTAATTTTAAATTTGTCGCCAAAACGCTCGCATGTGACATTTCAGAGTTGTGACGTCACAAACATTCAGAGTTAAACAATAATTTAATTATTTTGTGTGTTAAAAATTAATTCCAAAGTATATAAGTTCTTAAATAAAGTATGTACCTAATAATCTTGTAAGAGGGATTGATATTTGTCTAAAATAAAAGTCAATCACGTTTACTGATGTGTGACGTCATTCGCTCTGATTGGTGTTCCATATAAAATGGCGGATTGTGGTATTTTACATTTTTATTTTAACAAAAATTATCGCTTTTTATATAAAAATAAATACATTTAGTAGAACCTTTTTAATCTATTTCATTATTTAAATTCATATTTTCAATGATACTTTGTTAATGACATCATGCCTATTAATGAACGCTTCTTTATAAAAAAAAACTGAACAAAAATACAAAAGTTCCCAAAAAAAAACAACACATGTTGAACAGAACCAGCCCTCTCCCCCCTCCTCAATTAAAAAAATGTGCCCCATTAAAATAAATATATTAAAAAAATTATTAAACTAAAATATTTTTTATTAATAAAGGCCCTTATACTACGTTCATCCGGGGGCCCAATTTTTTTATACAGTACTATGTTATTATTCTTCAAGTTTCAATAATAATAAAAATCTATGTACATGCCCTGATTATATAAATCCATTATTTGCAAATAATGAAAAGTGGACCCATAAAAAAAATATTTACCGATAAAAAAAAACACAATAAAAAATAATGTAAACGATTTTTTATCTAAGGATATCATGTTTTATAACAATAACTCAATCAGGAATTAAAGGGCTTCCATTACTTCATAAACCAGTTTGTTTACCCAATTTCAAAGAAAATTGGATACGCATCACGCAAGATACTGACATAGCTCACAGTCATAGCGTATGTTCTTATATACATCACCCAGTTTGTGGCGGTTAGAATGTGATACGATTGTATTCAGTTCAAAGACATGACACATACACATTGTTCTGAAGGGGACTTATAACTTATAAGTTTACTGCATGTGATATGTTAAATTAGTTACTCAAGTTTTGGTAAGTTGTGTCAACGTGTTTTATAGTTAATATGTTTGTATGAAATTAACTGAGTTTACAATTGTTTTAGATACGTTGCAATAAGTTCTTGACTAACATTTCGTCGCATACTGCAGTTAAACTTTATCTTAAATGGTTTCTATTTAACAGAAATGTACAAACGAGCAAAAACGAATAAAAGCCTTCACGAGCCAATATACTTATATTGTTTTTACTTTTATAGATCAAAGTTTTGCTTCAATTTTTTTTGTGTTACTGTACGACCATTCTTAATCGAGTTATAATAAAAATATGTTCAGTTTTCCAAATCTGCCCCCTTTTAATTATTTTACTATCATTTGACCGTCAAATTAACTCGGTCAAAAATGGTCATATAGCGATGCAAAAAAGGCAAAATGAAGAAAAAAATATTCATATGATTAACAAAAACTTAATACGGCTTCTAGAGACCTTTTTTTTAATTTTGATGGCCATTTATACCTACATATTATGTCATTGTAACAATTTTCATTTAGAATATTATTACTGTTTTCTTCATTTTTCTTTATTTAGTACCTAGGTCGAAGTATGTAAAGACAAAATTATATAAAAGTTTGTCACAATAATTTAAATTTTAAGATTAATTATTTATTTTATACAAACAAAACTGTTACAACAACTATACTCAACACATTAAAGGGGACACCTAAAAAATAGCCTGTTTTCAAATCCTTGTAACAAATACTTAATATAGAAAAATCTTTCATTAAAATTATTTTGTACTTGAATTTCAGTTCTCCATTATATGTTTTGAAAAATCATTTACTGTGTATGCTCAATAATTTTCTACTGATTTTTTCCTAAAACCTATCATTCAAGTTTTTTTAGTGAACATTTCAATTTTTGAATATTTAAATTTATGTATATGTGGGAGGGGGTATAAGAAATTTAGAAATTTAGAATAGCACAAAAAAAGGTTGGGAAACACTATTCTAATTCGTTCCTCAACATCTTTTCATTTTTTAACTTTTTATGTAATTATATAAATTTTGAAAAAAAAACTGCATATTTTGAAACTTGATGCGGAGTTCATTTATGTAGAAAATGAAACCTTGAAATCGGTATCATGGAAATTTTTTTGCAATAAAAATTCTTAACTTAAAGAAAGCCGGAGTAATTTTGGTGGTATAGTAAATAACAAAAAAGTAAAATGTAGCTTAACGTAACATCTTTCAGATTATCTATTGTAATGAAAGACTTTTGATGAATTTCATAAAAAAATTAAAACAGAGTATAAAAGTCAAGTAAATAAACAGTAAAACTGTACCAAACAGAACATACCTTAAAACTAAATTTCAGACCCGAACTAAAGTTCATATTGACAAGACATACTCTTTAAAATGCATTTTTATTTTTTTTAATCGGACATGACTTCAATTGTTTTTGAGTTAAGTATTTAAATAACCGAAAAGTACTTGGAAATATCTATGTAACTATTTCAAGACATAGTTAAAATATTTTTAAATGTACCTACTTAAAATATTTTGGAATAATTTTTAAAGCGCTTTTTTTTGTAGTAATAACAGTTCGATTAAATCAGAAATATCTGTTAACCATAGAACATCCAAATCAAATTGATGTTAAGGTATGCGTAATAAAATCTCAACACCAGGTGTTTCTATACACTATTTAACCTGCATTGCTTTTTTATATAATATATACATACGTTATATACTGAGTATCAAGTTACCCAACATTCCTTCAAGAAACCATACTTTTTAAAAAAAAAAATTCTCAATAATCGTGGTTGATTCTATGCTTGCATTAACTAATTGATACTTAATATCCAAATAATAAACGGTACACTTCATTAATTAAACGAAAAAAGTAAATAAACACGTATCGTATTGCAATTTTAAACAATGTTTTGATTTTGTTTCAATTTTTATTTATCAGCGTTTGAAAAAGAAGTTTAGAAGATTTCTCATTTACTTCTATAACTCTTGTTTTAAAAGAATGAGATGCTACCAAAATAATTTTCGATTATTTATAAGGTACCTTCTGGCACCAATCTTGAAAATTTATATAAGAAAATACAAATATAAACAATGTAAAGCATTTACGTAAGAAAATACACTTTTCTTGATAGTGTGCCGAACCGCGATAATTATTTGTCCACTGTTTAAAAAAAGTGATCAATTATCATCAAATCACTCTGTAAGACAGTGTTAAATGTATAAAGATTAATATTCAGTAATGATAGTAATCAAATATCAATAAATATTTCTACTTCAGTACATTTAATTTAAAAATATTTCACCATCGGGGTATTGTTCAAGACTAGTGCTGTGATAAAAAAGAAAACAAATTTGATCTATATTCAATCAAATTATAAATACAAAGTAATAATAAGAACAGCATGTCTAAAAATAACTGAAGTTTTCAATACCTATCAAAATAAATAAAATAAAATCTCAATACAATATTCCATTGTTAACACTAGGTATGCACATTCAAAAGAGTTGTCAGCGTGGGTGTTAGAAGAACATGTCAACAATAATTGACAAGTAATCATTGAAATGTATTTCCTTGTATTGATGTAAAAATATACAGTAGACACATGTTTCTACGAGTTTTTAGCGCAACCTTTATCTTATATGCTCGATTTTCCGCCTGTCTGTCTTCGACAGCGAGATCTCGGCCCCCTGACCACCTAGAGACCTCGGGTTTTCGCTAAATGGTAGGTCTGTGGCTCTAGTTTAACCCATTTTAGGAATTTTTCCGTGCATAACCCCCCCCCCTCAATTTTTTTTATATATGGCTTCATGTATCTCGTTGGACTCGGGATTGATTCATGAATCGATTGGCAAAGGTATTTTTTGAGTTATTTCAAGTAGGTTGCGCGGAAACACCCACGAGTGGGTTTTGATAAATTTTTTAAAATAACTTTTCCAGTTTTTAAAATAATTTGTTCTGGAGAAAAAGCTAAACTAACGCTATCTGTGTGGTACTAAATATAAATGACAGCCCAGTGACAGTTGTAATCAATGGTATAGTTTATATGAATGACCTTAATGCTTGTTCAATCCAAAAGCAGTGGTGACGAGTGTACAACATAAAATGCAAAAAAACATCTATCTCTGTCTGTTTGTTTGTTAAATTTTCACGGCTAAACTGCTTAACCGATCTTTATGAAATTTGGCAGTGAGATGGCTTACATCTTGAGGTAGGTCATATGCTATACTTTGCATCCCAAAAATTTATTAGATATAAAAAAAATACAAATTCTACGCGGGCGAAGTTACGGATAAAAGTTATTTATTTATATTTATCATTTTTGTTTAATGTGTTTCGATCACTGTCGCTAATCAGTGACGAAGGGGGGAATTAAGGGGATCAATCCCCCCCTCTCCCCACGAGTCAACAAAAATTATAAGATAATTATGATATATGAGTATTCTTTTAAATAATGAATACATCTAAGTGAAGAATACAACCAATTTTTTTTTAATTTTTTAATGAAAAATATAACTTTATGAGATTTAATACTGCCAATACAAAAAAAAATATTTGACTGAATAGAATATTAGTAAAAATATATTTGGCAATCGTGTGCAATCTGACACTCACTCTGACACTAGCTGTCAGAGTACATGATAATTAAACTAAAAATAGTTTTCAAATTAATTCATGTGAATTTTATTTTTCCCTGACAAATAGGTATACGTTAATAAAATAATAAAATATTTAATGTTGTTTCATTTAATTACATAATATATTAATATTTACCATAAACATAGGGGAGAGTGGGGTAAAACGATCCCTCGAGGTAAAACGATCGCCCTGTGTTTTACCGAATTTAGCAGTGCCATCTAATAGTTTGAGTGAAAATCGTCTCCGGCGCCACTATTTTAACATTCTGTCAAAGTTATATATTGTTGTGAGCGGCACGGAATATTTTATTGTAACAAAATAAAAATAATCTTATTTGGTGTAAGGTATGCAATAATTCAATATTGTATAGTTTTAGTGTATGTATATTCAATGCAATAGGAGTGTTAGTTTCCAATATTATTCAACAATATAATCAGCAATACTTCATTGCTATAACTGAAAATTTGAGGGTTGATAAAAAATCTTAAATGTTGATAAGAGTAGGTACTTAATTACAACATTTGTAATAATCCCAGCATATCTAAAATACAGCATTTACAATTTTCCATGTTAAGGAAAATTTTTGAATTATATGCCTGAACGGTTAGGTTTACTCAAGTTGAAAGTATTGACGCACAGTGTCTTTCAAGCTAACGAGAAATTGTTTTTTTTTTACTATTTTGACTGCGACTACACATATTCTTTTCGCTATTTTGGGGATTTTTATTGACTAAAATCTGTATATTTACATTCAAAATCATAGGTGTCCAAAAACAGTGTATAAGGAAGAAATTATGACATAAAAAAATCAAGTTTTCTTTTATTCGCTATACCTTTGATCAAAGTAGATAAATTTAATATTTTAGTTTCAACACATTTTATGAATTTATCACTTCCCGGATATACATAATAAATAAATAAACAGTAAATTTAATTAACCCATATTTTGAATAATCACAAATTGTATACACAGAGTATATAGATATTAAAATTTATTAATAGACACATAAACATTAAATAAAAATAGAAACTAGCAACTCACATAAATACAAATTAAATATCAATTAACAAAGATAAATTAAAAACTGCAAATTGTAACATAGATAAAGCAAATACATTATACTGATTTAAATAGCCATTAGGTAAACTAACAATTACTATATGACCAAAAGCTATTTCTGACAAGTTTTCAAAAGCTAAAAATCTATTAATCTGTCAACAAACAAATCTATGAATGGGTATGTGTGAGAGAGAGATTGAATATTACGTTTTAATCCAGTGCATTTATGTAAATCCGCACCATTCGCAAATGTGTTTAATTTTTAGCGTGCTTTTAAATTATCCGGCCAGTATTAACTCGTTCATTGACCACCACTATTTACCTCGGTATTACAAACATTTGTTGATACCAAATTGTGCTCGGACCACTGAGCACATGGCAGAATAGAAAATGTAAATAAAATTAACTATGAAAAACGTTACGTAGCGATAACCGATAACGTTAGAGTAAAATCGGTATATATGGAACACCATTCATGTTTTAGGTAAAAAAACTATGATTAAGGCTGTTCATGCCGATTTTTCCGAAACTAAATTCTACGAGATGTCGCCACCGTAGAAAACAAAAATTATTTGCACAAGGGAAATGACAGATACAAGTAATTCAGTGACAATTGACGATCGAATGAAAAATGGGATATTCTCGAAACTAAACAGAGATGAAGCTACAAAGGATAGAACTAGTTCTTACGTTTTAAGGTTTACATTCAATATTTTCAAATTAAAATTGCAGAATTATTATAAAATTAGAAAGCTTAAACAAATATCTATGTCGTGGTATATTTTTTCTCCATATTTTTCAAGAATTTTTATTATATATTGAGTTTTCTCATAAGAAATATACACAAAATTTTCAGATATTTTTTATTAATATATAAAAAAATTAAATTGAAAAATTATCTATGTCATGACATAGAAAAATTAATCGTTTATCACTGTATTTTTTCCTAAATGATTTATTAATACTGGTCAGAGCTGAACTTAAAATACAAAACCGTAATTTCTCTATAGTAATTCTTATGGCAATTCAAATAGAATGTTCAGCCTTTCTTCAGGTTCTTTTTAATAAATCAACACTAATCATTTCATTGGACAGAGAATTTAATCTTTTAATCTTTAACTTAAATAAAAAAATTAAAAAATCTAAAACAATAGAAAATCAGCCTCTTAAAAAATGTGCGTGTAATATGGCCCACAGTAGTCCATATTACACGCTTGTTACCATAATACAGGATTATCTATATTAGATGGTAAAAACATTTGTATTTTAAATTTATTTTGTTGTTTTTATTTCAAACTTATATGTTATCACTGTAAAAAATAGCAGTGGCGTAAAAATCAAAATTTATATATGGCTCGCCTAAAATTTTTAAATTCTAAATTAGCTCCAACCAACTTGAAGGTTGGGCAACACTATAGTCTATATGATTGGTCTTCAGATATAATATTTTTGTATTCTAGATTCTTGAAATATATACTTATTATTATTGTAATAATAAGAAAATAAGAATTTAAGTATACTAAAAAAAAGTTATTCTTTTTCAAAGTATGTTTACTAGTTTTAATTCATATTAATTGGATACATTTAAATAAAATCCTTTACACCACCTACATATTACAATTCAATTACTGTATTAATCTATGTAATGGAACAAGTTCCCGTTTAACAATGTTTACGGAAGAGTTAGAATGTACAATGTAGAGTAAATAGTGCAGTTTGAACATAGCCTGACAAACGGTGGTCACCACTCAATGGATAACTCATTTAACTCACACATTAATGAGCATACACTTGTTTCACTGTTGTATACTAAAAAAAATAAAACTAACCGGAGTCGTTTCAAACATACTATTTCTAAAATTTAGATTTTTTAGTACCTACTGCGTCCTGTATTAAAAAATTACTCGAGAGCAAAAGCTAGACTAATTCTATTTACGAGGTGGTAAATATAAATGAATACACAATGACAGTAGGTATGATGCCAGTTACAAAGTATCATTGAAATTATGAATTTAAATAATTAAATAGGTTAAAAAGATTCTAAAAAATGTATTTATTTTTATATTAAAAGCGAGATTAATATAATTTTTGTTAAAATAAAAATGTAAAATATAGTAATCTGCCATGTTAAATGGGACACCAATCAGAGCGAATGGCGTCATGCATCAGTAAACGTCAAAAGTGATTGACTTTTATTTTAGACAAATATCAATTCCTCTTACGAGATTATTAAGTATATACCTTATGTATTTAAGAACTTATATACTTTGGAATTCATTTTTAACACACAAAATAATTAAATTATTGTCTAATTCTGAATGTTTGATTATTGTTGACAAGGAGTGTGACGTCACAACTTTGAAATGTCACCTGCGTCAAATTCAAAATTAGTTTTGAAAGAATAAATGTTTGCGATTAAACCTTTATTTACTGCAGAAATAAACATTTTTTTTTGAAATAGTAGTCATTATTTCTGTTCTAATAAATAGTATAGTTCAGGGGTTCTCAACCTTCTTCCTACATCGACCATTTTTAAAATAATGTTTTTTTATAGACTTCCTTACATTTTCAGATTCTAGAACACATAAATATACTACAATCTTTTTGAAAAAGTACAAATAGAAAGCAACAAAAATAGAAAATTGTAAAACATACCCCTGGGATACTAAATACCCTTTTTAAACTTTCATAAACCCCCAAGGAACCCGTTGGGAATCCCTGGTATAGTTTATATGTCTGTTAAGTAGAAATCGTCGATCTAAAAGTAATGGTGACATGTGTACCTCATAAAATATTTACTACTACTGCTTTAGAATCTTCAGAAAATACAAAATGATTAAACACCTCGTAGAAAAAAAAACGGGAACAATAAATAGATAATAAAATTTCCTACAAGAAAGGTACTTCTGGAATACTTACATATATACAAAACTAAAAGTCCAGGGCCCCTATATTCTCGAGCTTACTCGAGATTATGTCGATTAGAGTTTTTCGTTCGAGATTTTAAATCCCGTATGCCCAGGAGCAGTCGAGATTTTTCATTCGACATTTCTATTAAAAATAGTCGCATTGAGATTCGAGAATAAGGTATTATTTACACAATCGAGATTATAGTTAATAACTTAGTGATTTTTAGTTTTAGTTTAGTGATCGCGAACGAGAAAAAGTCGAACGAACTCAAGAATAGGGGCCTTGGACGAAAAAAATTAGAAGACATAAATGTCGGTTTTTGAAAATTGTCGTAATATGCCTTGATCATCTTTAAAAAAAATCATAGACTAACTAAACATTATTGGAAAACTACCCACTAGTTCAAAAGTATTTTTCACTTTAAATTGTATAATTATATGGGCTATACAAAATGTTTTTTTTTTTGTTAATTTTTTCATAAAACTGTTAACCGCAAAATAAAACAAAAATATTTATTTTAAAGAAAATTTTACCCTCGACAAATTCAACCTCTTGATATTTAGTCATAACTGCAACCGTTTGCCTACAATATTTAAATTAATAAAACATCATCCTTAATAAAATAAAAATATTATTATTTTTTAAATGGTAACATTTTTTTAAAATTAGTCCATGTAGAACATCACTATTTCCGGCAATTCCAATGAAAGCGAAAACAACAACATTTAACATTTCAATTATTTGTAAGCGATTCGTAATGCATGGCTGTCTGGATTTATTTGACCGCGTTTATTTGCCTTATGTTTCTGTCTTTATTGTTCTTTTGTGACGCTTCTACGTGATAGCATTTCGTTGTAAGGCACTATGTATTTATAGCATATCTCTGAGTGCCTTCTGCTGTAGTTTCATGTAAATAATGTTCTAATTCATGTCGAATTGTCATTTATTATGTTAATTTAAACAATCGTTCACTAATCGACGTTTCAAACGATTTTACTCCTGCTAAAACGAGGAAGATTAGTTCTTTGATAATGAAAAAAAAAATATTTAACGGTTACATTGTATTTGTGGATAAAAAAAATTGAGGGATCACATTTCATTATAAAACAAATATATTCACGTGTTATTTGTTCAAAATAATGAAAAACTAGCTTTGTCATTACAGCAAATTAGTACATGTTACTATTATACAGGATGGGGAAATAGTGCTCGGTTGTTCGATAGTTCGAACACCGTAACAGATAAAAAAAATTTTTTAAAGCAGATGTAAACTGTTGGTAAATGCGCATACAGAGAAATTATTTTCAAATATACAGGGTGTTACAAAAAAGTCTGGCACGCTTAAGTTAATTATTTTAATGGAATGCCCCAAATATTTTTGCATATTTAACATTTCTCTTGGGATGTTTTTTCATATCTAAAATATTAGCACCAACTAATGTCCGGTTTAGAAGTAATAATATATTTTTTTTTAAAATGATTTTTATATTACTCCACATAACAATTTACCACTTCCACGGCCGTAACTTTGAAGACGAAATTAAGTAAGGACCTTATTGTAGAAGGTGCTCTTATTTAAATATCATAAAGCCACCTGTACAGAATGTTCAAAATTAGTTTTCAAATTTTGATAACTTCAAAGATATTTTTCTCAACTTTTTCAAATGGAACACCCTATATATTTTTTAACGATGATATGAAGAATTAAATAACGAACATTTTTTGTGTATACATTCTCATGGCTTTTTGTAATCACTTTTGTTTTGAAAAAAGTACAAATTCAACAATTGACAATATTAACTAAAAAAAAGTAAGTTTTTTTTTTCAAATAAAATAAAACACCATGTACAGGCTGTACAAATTGCCCATAAAAAATAACTTAAGCGTGCTACACTTTTTTGTAACACCCTGTATATTTGAAAATAATTTCTATGTATGCGCATTTACCAACAATTTACATCTGCTTTAAAAAGATTTTTTATCTGTTACGGTGTACGAGCTATCAAACAACCGAGCACTATTGCCCCACCCTGTATACCGTTCTGTCTATTTCAATTTTCAAATTATATTAAACTTTTTTTTAATAACTAACTAATGTAAGTAAAATATCCCATTAAATGTAGGTACATAAATAAAATAAAACACATAAAGAGAATAAACTGAATTAAACAATTTAATTAAATGTAGCATACTCTTTTAAGTATCTAACAATCCTTTATTTATCAACATATTAGTACATTAACACATTTTGTTTCCAAGGACTCTTCAAAGTTGATCTCAATTAGTGAAATGACAAAAACATTGTATTGATGTTGATATAATTCGTCCTAAATTGAGGAATAATCTGGAAAATGGAACAAACCAGTAAATGCTGCTCAAATTGACTTTATAGCTGCCATTGTCACGTAATGTTATTGAATATATAGGTGATTCGAAAGTCATTATACTATTTACAAAATGAATGCACGATAGAAATACAGTGATGCCTCGCCTAACGAACGCTGCGCACAACGAACTTTCTGTTCGTTTATTACGCGACTCATACAACGAACCTTGCTTCACCCAACGAACTACATCGTATTTCATTTTGCCGCCTGAACGCTCTTACGTATCACGAAGTTACCCGAACTTCCAAGATTGCACGTAGTCGATGCTCAATCTTGCACGAACATGCATCAACGCGCGTCGTTCGTTCTTTTCTGCGCTTAACTCACACACGTGTTTGTTTTAATAAATGTAATTTTGTATGTGAGGATTAGACCCTGCAAGCCTCGGTAGACTCTCCTAAATCTGAGTCTGACTAAAAAATAAAAAACGTGTGTACAATCTTTTTTATGTTATAGTACCATATTTTATGCTACAGAACGAATTAAAATTTTTAACATGTATTGTTATGGGAAAACGCGTTACACTTAACGAACTTGCTCCTGGAACGAATTATGTTCGCTATGCGAGGCATCACTGTATATTAGATATTAAAATAATAAGTACTAGAAATATTGCCCTTGGTTGCAAAAGCACCCCAAATCAGAATTTACTCGGATCCCAGACTTTAGCTTCGACCCTTTTAAAAGAAATAAATAATGTAATGTGCTTTTTAAAAAGTTTTCCATAACAAGTTAGATACATATATATCTCTGTAAGTAGGGAATATTTTACTAGAAAAGTTGTAAACCTTTCTTATAGAAAATTTGATGCTCTAGAATTCTATGAAAAAGATTTTATAAAATTTCTACGAACACGTGTCTTTTCATAAAAAATAAAATCTAAAAACTATTTTGTTTGTATTAAATATTTAGTGGCGCGTCCAAAATGATTATTTGATTGAATCCTTAAAATATACAGGTTGAAACTTTTTTTTAAAACATTCAACAATTATTGTTTAAATAAAACAAATATTAAAATTAACAAAAAGTTACTTTAATGGTAGGTATTTACTTAAACATTGCACATTACATACATACATAATGTATTACAGTTTGATCAGAGATACAATGTACCTACATTCTATGAATGTAAATATGTATTTACTGACGCAGAAAGTCTGTAATTTTACTAATCAACAATCAACATACGTAGAAGAGAGGAGAAAGCCGGGAGAGGTATTGCTTGTGCGTAGATATTGGAAAAATTACACTGTGCATCGCTCTAACCGGACAATTTATTGTCAAAATAGGTTGCTATAAGCAGTTGGTCGCTTAAACCGGAGTCGTACTATACGGATATGTTTTCATAGTACGTCTATATCAAACCTAATTTGAGTTTGCATATTCGTCGCTAAAAACGGCTAGCCGTTATATCCGGATTTTACAGTAATACATAATTAATTATTAACATTTATTTTATTATTTTAGACATCCTGTACCCAGACCCAGATAGAGGGCGGGGGGGAGCAAGGAGGGCCATATGACCCGGGTCCCCTGTGCCTCAGGGGCCCCGGCGTCCAGAAAATTATTTATATTTTATATATATTGTAATACTTATACTATTTTTAACAGAGGTTATTTAAAAAACATAAATAAATAAAGATACACAGTGGAAAAAGTACAAAAAAAGGAAAATTTTCTTTAAAAAACATTTTATTTTTAATACTAAAATAATATCAGAAAATTATTAGAATTTTACTAGTACGAGATTTGTTTGGAATGTCCTTACGCTCAGTGGTGGGGGGGGTATGGGCCCCCCAAAATGTGGGTTGGGCCTGCCTGTACCTATATAGTCTATGGTATTTACATTTTTTTATTTTATTTGTAATTTATGTTCAATGAGTTTACAATTACAAATATACTTATTAATAATAGTATAATGATGTATAAAAAATCTTGTACTGGCCAAAACATTTTTTTTCTATTAAATTTTCCCAAACCGAACTAATATATTCAGCATAATCAATATGAAGCAGCACTTTCAGCACAAACAATAATAGAGGTAGGTCAGTTTCCGTGTACAAAAACTATAGCACCGCAAGCAAATTTACCTTACAACCGAATTAATATTATTCATGATAACGACAGCTATAATGTCACAAAACAATACAAGGAAGCCATTAGTTATACAAGTAGACAATTAATTATGTTTACTGTGTAATTAATAATGATGAGATTTACATATTTTATATTTATGGGTAAAGATATTAATCAATATTTATTAATATATTGTGTATATTTATTTTTCATATAAATACTCACGCATGACCAAAAATAATTGTATGTTATACAGTGAAGCCTCGCATAACGTACGTAATTCGTTTCAGGAGCAAGTTCGTTAAGTAAAACGCGTCAAGTTCGGTCGACGATACAGTTCGTTGAGTGAGTCGCGTAATGAACGAACAGAAAGTTCGTTATGCGAGGCGTTCGTTAGTGCGAGGCATCACTGTACATATACCGCACCCCCGCAAGTGTCACAACTCAAAAAATATCATATTTGAGATAAATATGTAGAATGATTCGAAATTACTATATATTTCTGCTCAAAATTGTATTATGTACTTCGTGTAGTAGGTACCTACCGTGAAAACTGTAATATTCTAAAAAAATGTCACATTTTTTATTTATTTTTTAAATACTTTATCACTAACATAAGCGTTTTAATAGTTACTATTTTTCAAACATCGCAGGAATACTTAAATATTTAAATTTAATTAAATACTGTGTATCAGTCCTTTTCCTATACTTATACCTTTACAATTTTGATTTACCTAAATTGTTATAATTTCATTTATTCCTATTTCCTCAAAACTACATTTTTTGAGTTGTGACATTTTTTTGCGGACATACTGGTGTAAGTTTTGTAGAGGTGTAATTTTTTAGATTTATTTTGGTTAGTTTTTTATTCTTGTTCTTAATTTTAAGTTGTGTTAATTTTAATAAATTTTTCTTAGTTCCACAAAAATAAATAGTACATAATATGAATTGGGCAAAAATTAATATAATACCTTCCAAAATTCCCAAAAATTAGTTTTTTTATGTGGTGTATAAAATACACTGCGCGAGTATCTGCATTATGGTACATCATAGATGGGGAGGCAACAACTAAATATGGTCATCATAGCAGCCCGTCAAATTTGTTATGAAATTTGTTAACTGGAACTTAGTTGCCTCATTTTTTTAACATCTTTGTCCCGCTATAAATTAAAAACGCCGCGGTGAGCTTGTCAGATATACATATTTCTTTTTTTGTAATAATCAAATCAACCTAAATCTTAAATATTTAATTTTTTTTTTAATTCACTCTTATATATTTAAACAGTGGCTTAGGCGTCAGAAAACTATATTTTCTTGATCTGGAAAACATGTACCTATCAAAATGCATTTATCTACCAGATTGCTATATGTCACCCTTGGTCAAAAACTTGACGACTTTGACAGCCTATCAGGGGTAAAAGCAGCGTATTTTATGACTGACAATTTACTTTTAATGTACAGGCTATACTAAATTAACAAATATCATAACAAATTTTGCGGGCTGCTATGATGACCAAATTTTGGTTGCTGCCTCCCGGTCCATCAGGCGAGTAACTAAGGGTTAATCGCTTTACCTTGTTGAAAATAAACATGTCTTACTGAATACTCAAGAATACGTGGTGTGTTTATACATATACACCGCCAGTTACTCTGAATATTGAATATCTCGCTAATATTTCATTACAAACTGGTTGAATTATATATATTTCATACAGTATTGGAAATGTTGTCTACCGAACTAATATTGAGAGAAAATAATAAAACTAGTAATATACATGCTAGTTATATTAATTAGCAAGTAATTGGATTAATACAATAATAAATTGTATATACATAGGTTATCTTCATATACCAGTATTGATAAAGCAATATTCTGTTACTAATGAGGTAGGTACTACAAATTTTAGTATGACGTAATTAAATGATCTAAATTTAACTCGTGCTTCCGATTTAAGAATTAAGCATTTTCTTACGTCCGTCTAGAGTCTAGACAGTAAATTGAGTAAATGTTAAATAACTGATATTAATAAGTTTTATATTAAAATAAGAGATACCTATTTTTAGGAAAAGGATTCCAGTCGATTTATTTGAAATTGTAGTTATGATGTAGTACATATTTTAATCTTAAATACCATAGAAAAATAACAGAGAGATTTCGATAACTTTTAAAAATAATAAGACATTTATATTTAAAAAAATTCTTGCAAAATTTTAAGGCCAGTTTGCTATATTTTCACGGCTAAAACACCGATTTTGATGAAATTTGGTAGGAATATAGCTTGCATCCTTAAGAAGGGCATAAGCTACTTTATATCCCGACAAATTGATTAAATAAAACAGATACAAAGTAAGTAACCCGGGAAAAAATTGTAGATCTGCAGAAATCTACTCAGATCTCAACAGAACTGCATTTTAAGAGTTTTAAGACATTATATGTTTCACTTATTTTTGATCTGTGGAAACTTGCAAAATTCTACAATGGTTTACAAAGATCTTAAATGATCTACAAAGATCTATAACGATCTACAAAGATCTCTGAAGATCATTGTAATATTGGAAATTAATGAATTTTCAAAGTTTCAATCTCTATCACGATCTACAACGGTCTTTAGAGATCTTTGTAAGTCTTTACAGATCAAAAATCAGTAAAAAATATGATACTGTCCCAAAATGCAGATCTATCGAGATCTGAGTAGAGTTCTGCACATCAACATTTTTTCCCCAGGAATCTATATTTTAAAATAACAATAATAATTTATTATAAACCTGATCATTTTGGCTTCATAATATCTCTTAAGGTAGTTGGTCCATCATAATGTGATCACATTAGGCCATGAGTACATATTTTTAATTTAGAGAAATGATCATGGCAACACTGTACATAATCTACTATTAACTACTTGTCAAATGATTATATTTTATCATCTAAACTACCACAGAATATATTAATAATTAATGAAATCGATTATAATTCCCTTCAATCCACTTATCATATTTTCTAAAAAATTATTTCATTATTTCGTGTATTTTTTACTATAATCGAATGAATACGTTGTTGCCACATTGTCAACAATACTGTAATTTATGTGATGGTTTGGTAGTTAAATCTGGTTAAATCTTAATAACGGGATGGTTAATAATTCCAATTTTTTGTATACTGTTTTCTTTCATATAAATATACAACATGTCAGTTTTTTATGGAAATCTGACGCTACGTTTAAATTTTATCTAATAAAACGTTACGTTAGTGTACGGTTAGTCCATATAAGCTGTGTTAAAAATATAAACTTTGAGATCATTTTTCATGACTTTGAGATGGTCAATTTTAATAATAAAATGGGCTATTTTTCAGATATTAATCTAGGGAATATTCCTGTGCAATTTAAACAAAATCTTACGAAAACATGTTTACGGACCAACTACCTTAAATAACAAAATTATACGCATACACAAATATATATTTCCCTCAATAACATTATCCCTATTTTTCACATTAATTCATCCGAGAAAACATCGAACATAATAAAATCATAATTCAATAACAATTCAATCATTCACCAGAAATATATCAGACCCACCCACCAACAAACAACAGTTACAATAATATTCATAATAAATCAAATAATAAAAACTACAATGAAACCAACTGAAATGAAGTTGTAAGAAGGTCTGCCCCCACACCCCAACACTCCGATACAAAAGTATCAGCTGACACAACAGCACAAACCACTGGTTGGCCGGTGTGGTTGGTCGCGTGGTACCGCCAAGGTCAGCAGGCAGCATCCGTCGTCGGTGCAGCTGTTCATCTACTATTACATCCCCCCTTTCCGCTTGCTGCACCAATGTACCCCTTGCAGTTAAAATATCATCCCTTTTGATAGATGTTTAATTATTTATATGTCAGATGTATTTATTTGTATAAGGTTATTCGATCATAAGAGTAATGTATAGATAAAAGTCTAAAATTTTAATATGTTATTTATGGATAACTCTAATTTTTATTTAAAATATTGGACGTATGGTTTTTGAGTAGTTGGATATTGAAGTTTTTAACACACGATAAATGAGAGAACTTGTTGAAAGTGGTCTATTTATTGTAATTCTACACAATTTGCTATATAGAGACGTTTTAAAAACTAATTATTCGAAACTTCAAACACTATAAAAATTAAAAAAGAAATATATTCACGTGTAATTTATTCAAAATAATGAAAAACTAGCTCTGTCATTACAGCAAATTAATAAATGTTACTTTTATATATCGTTCTGTCTATTTAAATTTTCAAATTAAATTAAACTTTTTTACTCTTAATAATTAACAAAGTAAAATATTCCATTAAAAGTAGGTACATGTGTTCTGAATATAAATTAAAAACAAATTTTTTCGAAACCAAATCTGTTTTAAAGTGTGCTAGAGGTATAACCTTAAAAAGATTTCGTTAGGGATCGTTCATTTTACACTAATGAATTTAATAAAAATAAAATGTTGATAAACAAAATATGATGATGTGTATATCAAAAAGATAACAAATAAGTCAATCAAGTTAAAATTCTAATACCGGTGCGCGGCGCGGTATGTAATATACTTTATACCAGTGATTTCCAAACTGGGAGGCGCGGACTAGTGCAAAGGGAGGCGCGAAAAGTTTAACAGAAATTTAATTTTCATAACATCACATTAAGGTGCATAAATAAAAAATATATAATTATAAATAAACTTTTATAACATAACATTATTTTTGTATACATATATGTACAATGTACATTGTACAATGTACATACTATCTGTTTCTGAAAGGGACGTGACTGTGTAGTTTTTGACTGACAACTATTATTGAAAAAGCAAAACTGATAGAATTATCATAAAAAAATTCAGAGTGAAATCACTCCCCTTAATAAGACCTAGATTTAATGAAGCGTGTGCTAATAAAAAAGCATATTCATCGCATTAAAAATAAATTTTATACGCAAAAAATACATTTTATACCTTTTTAAAATATGTCTGTATAATTTTAGGAAATAAAGGGGGGGGGGGGGCAGATATTAATTTTTTTAAAGGGAGGCGTAGTTACATAAAGTTTGGAAACCACTGCTTTATACAGTGTATGAAGTATATGGCGGACAACAAAAATGCTGATATCTCCGAATTTTGAATATACGTTAATTTGAAATGTTATATCATTGTATTCAGAATAGTACACTCTATTGATTAATGAAAGAAAAAATAAGAATTTCTTGAAAAAAGTTGAGGAGTGTCCGTTATACCCCCCAAATAAAATTGTTGGGGTCTAAAATCCGAGAATGACACCTGGGGAACTTCCCTTGTGAGAATAAAAAGAAAATTCTATATTTATTTTCATTTATCTGTGTTAAATACAAAAATTCTGTAGGAAAACGTGTTAACTCCAGTATCACTTTTGAAAATCGTTTACAGAAATTATCCTATCTACAAAACTCATAATTTTACCAAATCCACGAAACATTATTATTATTTAATGATATGAAATCATATTTTATGTGAAAACAATCAAATGGGATTTTCAGTTAGACTCGCATTTGACAATTTGTATTTTTATTTTTTATAGAGATATTTAATCCAATAACGCCTGATTTCTCTCTTTTTAGTTAATAATATACCAGACATAGTCAAAAAAACTATTTTAGTTTAGTCTTTGACTACAATTATGTTGCACAGAAAATCACTTTGATGTCTTTAAAAAAAAAAAAAAAAAAACGACAACGATTGAATCGCGTGTGTTGAATGTGGCAAAAAAATTTGCGTGCGTTGATTTGCGGCGTATATACGTCCACATGGATATAAATATGTTAGCGCACAAATCAATTTGAATCGAGCGCAATACACAACGTAAATTTTGTATGTACTAATGTGAACCCAGCTTAATCTATATCTATAAAATAGTTTGTCCTTAAGCACTCACTCACTCATATATCAACGTACAGCCCAAACCCCTGGACCTAGAAACGTGAAATTTCGTAGGTGTCTTCCTTTTATGGTGTAAGCACCCACTAAGAAAGGATTTTTCGAAATTCAACCCCTACGGAGTTAAAACAGGGTGTCAAAGTTTATATAAGAAAATATTTTTTTGTTGGCATTTACTTGAAACTTATCGAACATACTCCTCTACAATATAAATAATGATAAAATTATTTCAATATTTCCCAAAATTTAACCCCTAAAGTGTTAGGGGGATGGAAAAATTTGTAAAATATTTTTTTTGTATTCACCGAATGAAACATGGCACAAGTAGGTGCTCTATAAGTCAAATATCGAAAATATACGAAAATTCAAAAATTAAAAAGAAAGTGATACACTGCTTCTATTTATATTATAACCAGGACCGTACTTATTATACGTCTTTAGAGAAAAAAAATCATAATTGAAATCCTACTATTTTTTCTCCTTCTATATTTCACTATTTCTTTCTTTTTTTTTGTATCTTATTTTTATTTATGATGTAAATGACATGTTCTACACTCGTGTCAGAGTATTAATGGAATAAACATTATTATTATTATTAAAAAATTAAACGATGTGTTTGGTTTAAGTCCATTTTCACCTTTTTTTGAAAATTCCTTCTACATGGGTGTTAACGTCATAAAAATATTAGGTTCAGCGTTGATGAGTCAAGCACTTCAAGGACTTATCTCTTTACATATACATAAATAGTTTTTTTGTGTCATATATGCAATAAGATGTAATAAATCATGTATATTACTGTATATGGTTTGCGTGAAATTTAAGTTAAATTTAGAAGAAGAAAAAGAAGAAAGTTAGGTAAAGCAGATTTCTGCTATAGTCGATAAAACAGGTAACTCATTTACATCCATTTTTTATCTAATAAATTTTTTTGGGGTACAATTTTCAAAATTTAAAGTAGCCTATGTCCTTCCCCAGAATGCAAGCTATCTCCCTGCAAAATTTCATCAAGATCGGTTCAGCGATTTAGCTGTGAAAAGGTAACAAAAACAGACACACTTTCGCATTAGTATCAATATATAGATAAATAGGTTTGACATTAAAATGGACGCCCATACCAATTTATATTTTTTTTATTTTATATAATAAATAATTTTATATAAATCTGATATTTACGCAGACATTAAATGTTGAGATAAAATTTAATATTTAATACAAAAGATCAATAATTTAAATTAATATAAATCATATCCGGGTATCGTTAAAATGCAAATAAAAATAAAATGAATAATATCTTTTTTTAATTCTGATTCTAAATAAAAAACCTGACATAATCGCCTTAATTGAAATACCTACTTCGGAAACAATACGGGTAATAACTTCCGAGAAAAAATATATTTCCACGAATAAAAATTTATAATTTATTAATATCCTATAATACATTGTATAAATATTTACTTTAAAATTTAATTATTTCACCTCTTTACATTTCGAAATAAAATATTTGACAGCTAAATTAAAACGATGCTTTTTCATTTCTGATTTTGTTGAATATACAATAATATACATATATGTATACGTCATACCGTTTTTTTTAAATACAAATACAATTTTTTATATTTATTTCCAAAAAACGTAATTATTATCGATGTTTATTTTGTATTTAATTATACCTATTTGCATAAATCTGCTCCACATAATTTATTTTGTAAATCAATATTTTGCACAAATTGTTCTTTAAAAAAAAAACGTTAATGTTGATTTATGAACCACATTAAAAATGTATAAATAAATACAAAACAATATCATTTATCAAATGGTATTAATAACTGATATTAGACAGCTTTTTAAGCCCCTAGAAAGTTATGCACCCCCCTTTGAAGGGGGGAAAAGTTATCGCCATGTTCTATACATTTAAATCTACCAATTTCTTGAAAAAAATGTACTCAGTCATTTTTTACAAGCTTTTATTTAACTTCACTTGTTTCTAGCTCAAATCGTATAATGACTGGGTTATAATAACACTATAAAAATTTTAAAGGATGATCTACTCCACTTTTCTTTAGCTGAAATTATTGTCATTAAACTAATAGAAAATTAACTGTAACATAACACTTGATTTACGTATGCATTTTACTTTGATTAATAATTTTCACAAGGGTATATAGAAAACGATTTATTGATATGAAAATCGTTGAAATACTCTACATTCATGAATTTATTACCTACAAACATTGCGACTGATAAACAGTTTAACCAAGCAGGCTGATGATTACATTGTTACCAATATATACATACAAAATTATCAAATCAATCAATTATAGCATCACATAATTTACAAAATAACAAACAAGGTACCTACCGGCACCAGTATTGAACATTTTTAACCCTTAGCTGCCACTGTGGGGTACCAGGCGCCCCACATTTTTTAAACTTCAATGTAAGCTGTTTAAATTTTACAATGTTTTCAATTTTTTAAATATATTAAATATTATATCTTCTTTTAAATAACCGATTGGAGTGCATTTCGTATCGTTCGAAGAAGATAGAAGAATTTTATTGAATTAAAATACTCAATAGCTTACGAGTAGTTAGTATTTTAGTGTCTGGGGTACGAGGTGACCCCAGTGTGGCAGGTATGTTATTCTGGAGAAGTAGATCAGCTAAGGGTTAAATTTAAATGTATAATGCATTAGAAACATTTGTTGATATTTGATAACTACCATTACTGGATATTAATCTATATACACGAAGAAAATATTCTTTTAAAAATTAACAGAAAATGCTGTGAACCTGAGGACAGAATCAACTTCTGAAAAAAATTAACAGAAAAGTCGCTAGAATTTAAATTAAAGTAAATGAAAAATTACAATGACATACTGGTAAATTTTAACATAGTACCTATTAAAATTTATTTACTCTGAAAAAGTAATATACGCTATTTTTTTATTTAATTTCTTGCATATGAAAATTTCACGTACATTTTCTATAATTTTACTATGTTTCTATATTACTTTTTATATCTGGTCTATCACCGTCATAGAAACTGTTATACAGAATATTGAATTGTAGTAGACGTTTTTTTTAAATTTTACCATGTCGGGTGTTAAAAATTTCTAGGATCAATTTCGTCCTCCAGTTAACATGTTTTTCATGTTAAAAATTAACGTAAAATTTTTTCAGTGTATATTTAACTGTTTAAGTTGATCATTTTGTTTCAAACAGTGGACAAATAATTATCGCGGTTTATAAGTACACTATCAAGAAAAGTGTATTTTCTTATGTAAATGATTTACATTGTTTTAAATTTTACAACTCTTTATTTTATAAAACTTTTGGGTTGTAGTACTAATCATTTTAAAATCATTAGTAAGTGTTCATTACCGAAATTACTGGAGAAAAAACATATAAAAAATAAAAGACTATGTATCAATTATAAAATAAACTATATTTACGGATTTTGATAATTAAATTAATTTAATAAAGAGGTAGTTGTTTTATTAGTTACTTATATATGAGTACTTGAGAATTACAAAAAATAACCCATCAATCCCCCCCCCCCCAAAAAAAAAAAAAACAATATACATGGCTCTTAAAGCGTTCAAGACTATATTTGATTTCCAAAAAAATTAATTAATTTTATCAGCTGAATTTCTTAAATATCAATACCAATTAAATGGAAAATGACATTATATGCAGGTTAAAAATAAACTGTAATGTGGTTTAAGAAAAGGTCATGTATGTAATATACATTTTATCAACTTTTACGTACATTTTTCTTTACTTTTATTGTAAAGTTCACATACAAACAAATCTTATTTGACATAAAACACACAAGATGATTATATTTAATTAAATTTTACAACTTTGAAACAATAGTTAAATGTTTTTACAAGAAATCTAAAACTGACAATTATCTCAATAGGTATTTGTCTAGACATAAAGATGAAGTATAGTTATATACACAGTGTACCCTACATTATCGAGTTATCTTGAAACGACAATGCTAAAACTTTATTTGTGTTCCATTCGTCATATAAACATTATGATATTGATTATCATTCGTAGATGCTGAATATTCATAGACTTATAGAATGGACTGAGCAATAGCCTCACAAAACTGACCACTCTCTTTTGAGAGACAAAGCGATAAAGTAGCCAATACCTGCCTCTTTTCTGTAGGTCTGTAATGACTGCAAACCTGTGACGTGCCCAATTAGAATTCTAGAAAGAGACAGGTATTGGCTACTTTATCGCTTTGTCTCTTCGCCAGTATTTACTTCACAGTTGGATAGGGAATGCTCAGTTTATTCTATAAGTCTATGTGAATATTAGAACAGATTTAACCCTTAGCTGCTCCACTTAATTCTCCAGAATAACATACCTGCCATAATGGGGTCACCTCGTACCCCAGACACTAAAATACTAACTACTCGTAAGTTACAGAATATTTTAATTCAATAAAATTCCTCTATCATCTTCGAACGATACGGAATACACCCCAATCGGTTTTTAAAAAAAATACATATTTAATATATTTAAAAAATTTAAAACCTTGTAAAATTTAAACAGCTTACATTGAAGTTGAAACAATGTGAGGTGCCTGGTACCCCACAGTGTCAATTTTTTGTTAAAAATGAACTGTGACCGTGGCCCCCAAATCTTATCGTGAGCCCCCATATCAGGATTTACGGTGAGACCCCTTTTTTGCTAAAAAGTAAAAAAAGTCGCACAGGGCCCCTATGCTCATGCTGGAGCCCTGTACCCTATATTTGTGACTTATACTAACAATATAAATACTATCTATGTATCCAAAAAGATGCAAGGTAAGTTTTTTTGCTAAGAGCCCTGTACCCCATATTTGTGACTTATACTAACAATATAAATACTATCTATGTATCCAAAAAGACGTTAGTTAAGTTTTTTACATCCAAATTTATTCAGTAGTATCAAACAAACGGCTGGACGTCCATTATCTTGGCTCGTGTTGCCCTGAGGCAGTACAAGTTATTATTTTTATTTTTATACTGCTGCTAACCACTGACTTAAGGCCGGTTTTACACTGCAAAAAATCGAATTACTATTTTACCTGATTGACTAATCTGTAGTATAATCTAAGTCTCCGTATTTTCTGATTTTGTCAATCAACAACTTTAAATGTATAGGTATTTCATATATAATGATATTAAATTTTATATGTTTGGCTAAAAATGACGACCCTGTCATAACTCTTACAGGACTAACTCTGAATGTATACAGGATAGCCCAACTTCGGAAAATCGTTATTAATTAACGTGGATTTCTAATTGTTGTAAATTATTCACCTTTTGCTATATATACAGGATGGCCCAAGTAAAACGAAACGGCCGCGCTTTTTGTCATTTAAAATAAGATTTTGAAAAAACGCTCGAACACGTTGATTTTGCTTTCAAGGGGGACATCTTTTGCTATAAAATTTTTGCAAGCATCTTTTCAACTCTCAGCTCTATGAGCACAACCCTTAAACTTTTAAATAGCATGATAGGGCAAGTGATACCATATTTGAAAGGTTTTTAATTATAAACAAGGTGCTTTTTGTCTTTTTTTTTAAATCTGTTTAGTTTTAGTCAAGTTTACATTTTTAATTCCATGAATGCATTGATTTTCTGAATGCATTCAATTTGAACATTTATTTATTGATGTTAGTAATTTTTTTTTAATTATTTGATAATAAAATAAGCTACGTAGTTTTAAATTTTAGTTGTAAATGTTGTTTGTTTTGTTGATCAGAAAAAATTAATGAATTCATGGATTTAAAAATTAAAATATAACATTACTAAAACTAAACAGATTTAAAAAAGCACCTTGTTTAAAATGAAAAAAACTTATCAAATAAAGTTTAACAAACTTGTCCTATCATGTTATTTAAAATTTTAAGGGTTGTGTTCATAGCGCTGAGGGTTGAAAAGATTATTTCAAAAATTGTATAGCAAAAGATGTCCCCCTTGAAAGCAAAATCGACTTGTTCGAGCGTTTTTTCAAAATCTTATTTTAAATGTCATAAAAGCGCGGTCGTTTCTTTTTAGTTGGGCCATCCTGTATATTTACTTAATGTTAATAATAAAACAAAATGAACTCTGATCTGATATTTTTTAACTATAGCAACCTGTCCGCGGCTTCGCCCGTGTTGTATTCGTTTCAATCTATTTGAAAATCGATCTTGTAAACTTGACTTAAAACAAAGCACGACTGTCCAGTGGAAGAAAGAGAACAGATGTGATTATCACACAAAGGAACAGACAGACATACCCGTGTAGTTATTTGTGATTGGCCATCAGATATACCATATTTCCAGTGGTGATTACATTAAATCCTATGTAACAATCATACTGATTGACTGTATCTCATGATATATCATGGATTTTATTAAATATTTTACGCCTTCTGTATTAACTCATTGTCATTGAATATAACATGCTATGGATTATTATATGTTAAATGTCGTGTCATATTTGAGTTTTAATTATAAGCTATAGATGGCACATTAGTCAATCAAAAATGATAAATATACAAATAATAAGCTTTTAAATTGTAATTTATTATTTTTTATATGTGATTTGCAATTAAATTATTAATAAAGTAATGTATCTCGCATCATAGTTGGATATTTAATGATTTTTATTTATCAGTGCATTTACGTTAATCAGTTGTTTTCAATCCATGATTAATGTTTATTCTAAACTTATTCTCAATTTGTAAATGAACAATTCATTAAATATGACAATTTTTTACCTTATAATATGTATCATAACCAAAGTGGGCATTAACTCGTTAATCCATTAATCGTTAATTAACGAAGTTAAAAAAATGCTTAAAGGATTAACTTTTAAGTTAACTCAAAAAAATGTTAACGCTCTTGTTAACTTCCGTTAACTTTAGTCCGTTACATTGGTTGTTTGATGACAAGTACATAAGAAAATAGGTCTTCAAACATTTTCGTTGGTTAACTTTTAACGGTTAACGGTTAACTTTCGTTAAATTTTCAGTTTTTCAGTTAACTTTAACTTCCGTTAAATTTTCGGAATTTTAACACTTTAACGATTAACTGTGCCCACCTATGATCATAACCGTGATTGTTTTTTCAGAATTGACGTAATAATGCTTTGTAAACAACTGATTAACTAATCGAGAATTATTTTGCTTTATGCAACCCGAGGTTAGACTTAAATTAATAAATATTAAAACCGTAAATAGGGTATTTTACTAAATTTTTAAATATCTTGTAAATTGTGCGTATGTACATATATAATAGATACTTCTTTAGTATTTTTTTCCAAAATAATGCTGAAAAACGCTCATTCAAAGTCACGTGGTGTGTGTGACGTAACTGTTTACTCAAAGAAACTGAAATCAACCAATAGGGATGGAGTATTCTGACGTTTTTAGTAAGTAACTACGCCATACCAGATAGATACAGTTCTGCTAGACGCGTTTGCAATCACGTGACAAATAGGTTAGGATTCTGTATTCCATGGCTACTATTGTTGAAAACCGCATTAAAATTAGTTCAGCAGTTTTCAAGTTCGCATGATTTACAGATTTCTATAAATTTTTCTCTCTAGAAGGGGGAGAGGAAAGCTTGTTTTCAATTAACTATTAAAAAATTAACCTCGATTTTTTAAGTATCATAATAAATATTACGTTTTTACAGTTGAAAATTTAGATAGTAGGTATTAAAGAAATTTAAAATATCGAAAAAAATGATTATTCATCCAATTATTTTGAAATAATAATTGATTTTAAACAAAGTGCTACGTGACTAATGTAAAATTTAACAAATGGAAGTAAAATTGAATTATATTTTTATGAAAATAAATCAGACAAAAGTAAAATTATATCAATTATCGAGATGTTATGAAAGCTAGATGTAAGATCAAATGTAAAAAGATGATCAAAGGAGAACAATAAGAAAATGAATAAATTAATTTAAAAGCAAATCAACTATTGGGTATTGAAAAAGTAGTCATTTTGAGTTCATTTTAAACAATAATACATAATTATCGTCTTTCAATTAAGTATAGTGATCTTACTTTTCTAAAAAAAACGGTATGGAGAACTATACATGACTTCTATGTTCTATAATATCTTTTACAATAATTTTTAATATAAAACCTTTTTATTATAAACAGGGCTGTGGAGTCAAAAAACCTACGACTCCGACTCTTTACTGTACGAATTTTTTTTTTTATAAATTCCGTTTTCTTATCTCGGACACGATTTTTCGACGGTATTATAATACTTCGATTTCTTCGAATATGGAAGTAAAAAGCATTTTACTTCCATGTTCGAAAAAATGGAAGTATTGTAATATTTAATTACTAGCGAAATTCCGCGGCTTCGCTCGCGTAAACTTCGAAACTAATTAGAACTCTCTATACGTGATAGGGGATGACATATTTTTTATATTAATTTTTGTTCATTACCTATAAAAAACGTAAATATCTCGGATTTTAGTTAAAAATTGTAAAAACTAACCCCCTGTTTACCCTCGTCATTAGGGGTTGGTTACTTCAGATTATTTGAATGTCGAAATTTTTATTTTAATAGATGACTATTTTGCCCGAACTTACCTTTATACGTATAAACATATCTAAATCCATCCCCGTTCCCGTCCCATGCTATTAGGGCTTGAAGTTTCATTTTTAATTGAATATTAATTTGTCCGAATTTACTTTAATATCATCAACAGTTATGAAGATAAATATATGCAAATTTTAACTCCTCCAACCATTCCCATAGGGGTTGAATTTTCGTAACTGATATTTGTCTTGTATAGTACCTACTTGTGCCATGTTTCATTCGGTGAATACAAAAAAATATATTTTACAAATTTTTCCACCCTCCTAACACCTTAGGGGTTAAATTTTGGAAAACGCTGAAATAATTGTTTCATTATTTATATTGTAAAGTATGTTCAATAAGTTTCAATTAAATGCAAACAAAAAAATATTTTTTTATATAAACTTTGATACCCTGTTTTATCTCCGTAGGGGCTGAATTTCAAAAAATCCTTTCTTAGTGGGTGCTTACATCATAAAAGGAAGGCACCTACGAAATTTCACGATTCTAGGTCCAGGAGTTTCTTCTGTACGTTGATATATGAGTGAGTGAGTGAGTGAGTGGTTAAGAACAAACTCTTTTATAGATATAGATAAAAATCTTTAAAAATTTAATTATAATTATAAATACTTCATAAATATGTACTTTACTAGCAACCCTCTCCCCATTAACTCATATAACAATACTGCTTTGTTTTAATGCAACAAACATGGGCATTAAGCTCATAATATTTATAATTAATAAATAAAATAAAAATTAATATTATATTCCTTCGATGCTATAAGGATGTAATAATTCAATCGACATGCTGCAAGTAATATAACGTTATTTTTTATTTAACTTTCGTCCTTATTAAATTCATAATATGTACAGAGTGATCACAAAGAAGTTTATTTATTAAAAATTTAGGGGATATTATATTAAAAATATTTATGAAAAACAAACAAAATAATATGTTTTTTTATGACTCAATAAAATACAATTTTCTTTATAAAAATGAGAAAAGATGTCTGTAAATTTTCAGAATGATTATACAGGGTCCTCCAATAGTGTGTCCGGCATTGTTTTACTCCCAAACTATTGAAGATAGAGAGTTAGGATAAAAAATTTACTATATATATCGACCCTAAATAATTTCAGGAAAATATTTTCAACCCCCTAAAACCACTCCTTGGGGGGTAGTTTGAAGGGTACATGCCCGTTTCTCAGTAAAATCAAATGGAATGGTATATCAAAAAGTACATATTTGTAAAGATCATAAAAAATAAGAAACTTTTGTAAAACAAAAATTTTCATACTTTCAATTGTTTAAAAAATATGGCGACTTGTTCTCAAATTTTAGGGTTTTACTAAAAGTGCTCTAATTTCGCTAAATATTAATGGAATTTTATTATTTTTTCAAATTTAGAAAGTAGAAATAATGTACTTTGTAAAGATGTATGACTATTTGTGATTTTGATAGTTTAAAGTGTCATACGCAATATATCAAAAATTCAAAAGGTCAACTAAGGATAATTCGAAATTTTCAAATACAACGGTATATCAATTAGTACTTTTTCTTAAAAAGGATAAGTAAATAAACAACTTTTGTTAAGAAAATTTAAAATTTAAAATTATAATTTTAAAATTGAAAACTGAAAATTAAAATTTTTAATTTTAATTTTTTTTATCCAAAGTTGTTTATTTACATATCTTCTTTATGAAAAAGTACTAATTGATATACCATTGTATTTAAAATTTTTGAATTATCCCTAATTGAACTTTTCTATTTTTGGTATGTCGAGTATGACACTTTAAACTATTAAAATCTCAAATAATGATACATCTTTACAAAGTTCATTATTTCTACTTTTTAAATTTAAAATAATAATAAAATTCCATAAATATTTAACGAAATTAGAGCACTTTGAGTAAAACTCTAAAATTTGAGAACAAGTCGCCATATTTTTTAAACAATTGACAGTATGAAAATTTTTGTTTTACAAAAGTTTCTTATTTTTTTATGATCTTTACAAATATGTACTTTTTGATATACCATTCCATTTGATTTTACTGAGAAACGGGCATGTACCCCTCAAACTACCCCCCAAGGAGCGGTTTTAGGGGGTTGAAAATATTTTCCTGAAATTCTTTAGGGTCGATATATATAGTAATTTTTTTATCCTAACTCTCTATCTTCAATAGTTTGGGCGTAAAACAATGCCCGACACACTATTGGAGGACCCTGTATAGAAACCGCATTTTTTAAATAATAGTATATTATACCACGAGTCAATAATGATAGCTATTATTACCGAGGAATAATTTTCGAACCGAGCCGCATAGCGGCGAGGGAGAAAAAATTTCCGAGGTAATAATAGCCATTATTGCGAGTAGTATACTGTACTTTATCTACGACTATTTTAATTACTTTAATAAAACACAACTGAATACAAGAAATGCAAACACAAGCATTTTTGTTATAATTTCAAATTAATATAAATTAAACTATACCATGGAAACAAAATACACAAACTCTGTGGTGTCTAAAAATATTAAAATTAGTAATATTACAGTTAATAAACTGAACAAGTTTTGTACTATCAACAACTTTACTAGAATTTTTATCCATCTCAATACAAATACACAAACACTAGGTGTTTTATTTGACAGTCGTAAATAAATTTTTTAGACTTAAAGTTTGTGTATTTTGTTTCCATGGTATTATTTAATTTGAGGAATTTTCTGATTGGTGCATTGGAGGGCAATAATGATTTAGAGGGCAATAATGACCATTATTGCCCTCCAATGCACCAATCAGAAAATTTCTCTTTCGTCATGGTTCCCTCTGGGATTAATATATCGCATTATATAGTAAAAACTACGTATGTAATGTATGTATTATATATAAGTCGTGGATAAAAAATTATAAGTGTGTGAAAAAAATAGAGACGCATCTATATGATTTCGCATGCTTTAAAGAGAGACCACTTTGCCTTCACTATATGCTTATCCACATATACTTTCCCTACACCGTACCCCGCATCGTCAACTTCGCACCCTATAGTGTCAACCTCCTTAAGAAGAACATATACCTCGGGTTGCAAAAGCAAAATAATTCACGATTAGTTAATCAGTTGTTTTCAAAGCATTATTACGTCTATTCTAAAAAACAATCACGGCTATGATACATATTATAAGGTAAAATATTGTCATATTTAGTGAATTGTTCATTTACAATTTGAGAATAAGTTTAGAATAAACATTAATCATGGATTGAAAACAACCGATTAACTAATCGTGGTTAATTTTGTTTTGTGCTACCCACGGATAAACTGTAATTAATATAGTTAAAATAATCTCAATTGTAAAAATATTTATCATTTTTCGGTCACCCTGTATTCATTTCTATCTTTCAAGTCCTCGCATTGACTTCCATTATTCCCCCCAAGCAATAAAAATAAAAGTACATTGTTTGTAAGTTAGTATTGTTTTTCACAACACAGACTTTCTCATAAAGTGTAAAACTTATGGGTCTACCATATTCTCCACGGCTGCAAAAACGGCACAAAAATGTTGCCCGCCTGTTCAAAATATATTTATTCTTCATTATTGTTTTCATTTTATTTTTATTAGATGAACTAAAAGCTTCTGGATTTTATTTGACTCTTGGGCGGTAAATTACTTAAACCCAAAATTATTTACGAAATTCATTGTGGGAATACACCAGGATACATAAATATTATAGAAAACAATGTGCTTTAGCTCGTTTTAAAAAGGAATTCATATACATTTATTTTATAATTTTTTTATAAAAATACTTAAGATAATAAATTAATTAAATATTATTTAATTATTAACTACACAAGCCCTCAAATGTTTGTTTTTTGTATTTAACCCTTAATTACTCGCGTGAAATACCGTAACGTAGTTACTCGCGCGGTGTATTTTATACACCACATAAAAAAGCTAGTTTTTGGGAATTTTGAAGGTATTATATTAATTTTTTTGTCCAATTCATATTATGTACTATTTATTTTTGAGGAACTAAGAAAAATTTTCTTAAAATTAACCTAACTAAAAATTAAGGATTAGAACGAAAATCTAACCAAAATAAATCTAAAAAAATTACACAAAACTGTTGAATATTCATCTTGCTATAATTCAGACTACAAAAATTTGATTTTTGTTGGTAATTTTTTTTAATTTTGCTCTTTTGACAAGATGTCTTCCATCAGCAGCATCACTAATGTCTTCAGAAACGCGGTTCTTCGCTTAGGATGCTGCTATACCACCTACATTTAGTAAGTAAAAAATTAATACAAACTGCTACAATCCTCAAATTTAGACTGCCGGATTCCTATCACACTCTAAAATGACTAAACAAAGGTTAGATGGGGGTGTACAGTCCAACAAAAATTTATGCATTTAGTAATCGCAGATGCGTAGCTGGTGTACAAAATACACCAGCGCGAGTAATTAAGGGTTAAGTAGACAAAATTGTACTTTTTTAAATGAAAATTAATTATAGATTTTTCTCATTAATTTGTTATTTTTTTGTATCACTCACCTCGGGTTGCACAAAGCAAAATAAACCACGATTAGTTAATCAGTTGTTTTCAAAGCATTATATCGTCAATTCTAAACAACAATCACGGCTATGATACATAGTAATACATACATATTATAAGGTAAGAAATTGTCATATTTAGTGAATTGTTAATTTACAAATTGAGAATAAGTTTAGAATAAACATTAATCATGAATTGAAAAACAACCGATTAACTAATCGTTAATTATTTTGTTTGGTGCAACCCGAGGTCAGTCTTTTCTTCATAACTCGGTCAAAAATGGCCATACAGCAATCCAAAAAACACCAAATTAAAGAGAAAAGTATGCTCTACAATATTCATTCATTAGATTTGGCCATAAAGGCTCATAAAATAGCTTCTTTTTTTTAACGATAGCAAAATAATTTTTGGGGTTAGCGAGTTTTTTATTGTTGTATCATTTTAACCCCTGTTTACTATTAATTTAAGATAAACGAACACTTTCAAATGATACCCATGTTTTATTATTTACTAATAGTTGAATATGTTGTGTGTATTAGGTATATATGTACATAAATGAAACTACATACTAATATTTAGGATCAATTTTCATATCTCATTTGTCAACCGTATTTATTATTAAATAGTTTGAATTATACAACTGTTAAACATATTGTTATATTAATTATATATACCCATAAATATTTCTATGTTTAATATCCCTATTGATCATTTATTTATAGGTTTATCTATGATACATTTCTATTAATTCTAAATCAGTTTTTTTTGTTTATTTTATACATCAGTGATTTCCAAACTGGAAGGCACTATTCTACGCCGAATATGTTAAAAAAAGAAAAAGGTTTCCATTAAAAAAAAAAATTAAGTTGACTCCAAAATGATCTTAAAACCTCAACTCAAAGTAAAAAAATTTACTTCCATTGATTTTCCACCTTCTAACCCTAAAACTTTTTGTACCAAACATTTTCCATGAAAAACCTTATTATTATTATTTTCGAGATATTTGCTTGTCTCAATTTAACCCATTAACGCCCACCGTACACATTTATGTACACTTCATTTTATAACTAGTGCTGCTATCTATGGATATCAATTCACTATATTTTCTTTAAAATCAGTTGGTAGAAGTCCAACAAACAAAATCTGTTAACGTTATTAGTTTCATAAGTGTTTAAACGTATTTTAATTGTTTTCAATAATTTTTATATGAAAAGAAGAACATGGTACCTACGCTAATATATTTTATCCAAATAGAGCATGTGATTTCGAATTTTGTTTAAAACATATGAAATAACTTAAATATACATATAACATGACTTTTAAATGAAATTTATCTAAATAAAAATGATATCAGAAAAGCAGTCTCACACAAAATAGACATCATATCTGCCCAATTTACTCACTTGAGTACCTACACACTGTTATTTTTTTTCTAAATAATAAAAAAAGTTCGTGTTGTATATTTACTTAAATATATTGAATATTGTACTTAATTTCATTGAAAACATATTTTACATGTTTTTGTTTTCTTTTGGGCATTAATGGGTTAAATAGACTACCCGGTATAATAATTGAGAATACATATTCAGGTGTTGTATAAATAGAAGATAGTTCTCATGTTTCAACCTCATCAAACGTTTCAAATGCAACATTATACACTTATTGTTTAACTGACGTCACGTAATTAAGAAACGCAAGCTTATTGCCGCCCGTGTGTTTACATGGAAATTAATTTTAATTCAAGATCTTTCTCAGACTGAAGTTAGAATAAAGATTTTACAGAGGAGTGGAAACCTTATTACTGAAATAATTGTCTAATATATATGTATGTCCGGTATTATAAAGAAATTTTATAAAATATGTTTAGCTTGCTAACACTTTGAACTGGGTATCAATTTTGTAATATTGGAATTCATAACAGTGATATTTTAATACTGTTGTGATCTACTTACTGCGCATATAAGAACTGTCGTATAGACCGTTTTTAATGGAATTTTAATTTTTTTGAAACCTGGTTGAAAAATTGAAAAAAATGCGTTGGTTATGTTCGTTCGTCAGTAAAATTCCTTTACAGATTTTAAAATGGCGGAAAAACCTTCCTATATCCGCGTACCAAAAGGTCTAGAGTTCTAGAGCCTGTTTTTTTTATGACAGCCTAGTAAAATTAACTTTTATTTGTAATAAATGATATGTTGAAATAAATAAACTAAAGTTAGACAATATTTTGATTTAATTAGTGACTAATAGTCTTTTATTACAGCCTCTGAAAAAAGTTACTTTTTTAACGAGCTACGAAAACTTGAAAAAAAAATTTTTCTTAAAACAAAAACTAAAAATAACTATAAAAACTTTAAGATAACAACATGAGGAATAAACTATTCTCAACCATTGTTTCACCATAGCATTCGGAGCATACTCAAAAGTGTAACACCTATACCTGCGTCGGTCTAACAGACCAATTGATGTCGTGTACTGATACATGTCTATTTCGCTGCACGAATGCTAGCACTTCACTAAATTGAAGATCGCGACAAATCATGAAGCTGCCAGTAAGCTCACTGTCTTAGCATTCTCCGTTATTGAAAAAATAAAAAAATGTAATCTGTCGGTCTGACAGACGAATGCGCGGGTATAGGAAGGTTAAGAGAAGATCATTCAAAAATGGATGTAAAGTTAGGTAAGTCATAAACTAGATACATGTACCTTAATGTGTAAAATTTGATTCGCATAAATGAAGATATATATATGAGGTATAAGATAAAACCCAACCAATACTCTATCTTTTGTATACTCATGTTCAAACAAAGACCCAATGCATACTCTATCTCTTTCTTTTGTGACGATTCTATTTTCGAATCAAATGCGCGGTCCATGCTCTATGTTTTTGAAGTAGGTAGTATAAACATACCGGGTGTCCCATATAACTTTTCCAGCATGGGGATCTCAGTATCTATAAGAGATACAGGTTTGGTTAAATGAGATGAATTATTTGTAAGAAAGGGGTGAATATTACTACACAAAAAAATATTCATAATTCTATGTGGTTTAGGCGGTATACCCAAAAAACTGAAAATTCGGAATTTCTTTAAATGGCTATAACTTTTTTGTCAAAGTAGATAGGTACTTTTTGTTTCTCAAAGCACTTTTTTATGTAGAATCGATTGGTGTATTTAGATTTTTTATATCACTTTTAGTTTCCGAGTTATGAGCCCTAACTTTAGTTTTTCTTATGGGCCACTAAGTTGGCTATGACATATTTGAACGTATTTTTTACTCTACTTTACAACGATATGTCACATGCCATACTTATTATCGAAAATAAGTCGATATACTAAATGCCAGTGATATTTATTAAGTATTTTATTACAAACATTTAAGTGAGCCATGAAAAACAAAAATTGTAAACAAAAATCACAATAACAACAATCAAAATAACAAATGACTATTTGAAAACAATTAACTTTAAAAAAAAATACATTATAATTTTTTTTTTACAATAAGTATGGCATGTGACATATCGTTGTAAAGTAGAGTAAAAAACACGTTCAAATATGCTATTGCCAACTTAGTGGTCCATAAGAGAAACTAAAGTTAGGGCTCATAACTCGGAAACTAAAAGTGATATAAAAAATCTAAATACACCAATCGATTCTACACAAAAAAGTGCTTGAGAAACCGTCTACAAAAAATACCTATCTACTTTGACAAAAAAGTTATAGCCATTTAAAGAAATTCCGAATTTTCAGTTTTTTGGGTATACCGCATAAACCACATAGAATTATGAATATTTTTTTGTGTAGTAATACTCACCCCTTTCATACATATAATTAATCTCATTTAACCAAACCTGTATCTCTTATAGATACTGAGATCCCCATGCTGGAAAAGTTATCTGGGACACCCGGTATATCCATAGTTAAACAATCTAATCTCTGACGATTTTCTCAGTGACTACTGAACGGATCTTATTCCGGTTTTCACTGATAGATAGAATATTTCACGAGGAAGGTTTAAAGGTGTATAATTTGTGAATATTTTGTGTAAATTTCATCAAAATGCGTTTTGTAAAAAGTTAGCAATAAGGGAAAATAATGTTTAAGGTAGTACACCGGTGTGACGGCCGAAATTTTGACTTTTTTTCGTGACCTTATTTTAACAAGTAAATAATATACGATCGTTTTGTAACTTTTACATATTTATTTTAGTTCTTTAAATGATACAAAAAAAAATTTTTTTATTTAATTTTTCATTTATTTATTTACAATATGTAATGTCAAAGTGGAGTCCTCTAAAGAATGATGAGCTGTTTCGGGGAAGCACACAGCCTTCCGTAGTCATTTGAAATGAAAAAATCAAAAATATTATTATTGTGTAGACCTTATTTTAATGAACTAACCAATAATATACATAATAAAAAAAAAAAAATAGCGGACTTATGAAAAAAAAGTTCTCAAAATGTAATTTTTTTTGTTGATAAAATGTTTAAAAAAATTAATTTATTATTAAAAAATTAAATGTTTTAAAGGTTAGGTATTTAGATATGTGTATGTAGAATAACTAGTTAAATTTTGAGCCAAATCGGTTGAATAGTTTTGAGTCAGTGCTTCCCCGAAATTTCAAAAACATGGTTTCGAGAAAAACGCTAAAACGTTTGTTTCCCATCTTATAGCAATGTGCACTCGTCGAACGATAAATGCCTGTAACTTTGGAAATATTCTAAATTTTGGTCTGAAAATTTAAGAGCATATATTTAAAATGTGGTTCTTCCGAAAAATGTAAAAAAAATCGACTTTTTTGACCCATCACACCGGTCTACTACCTTAATGGTTTAATAGGTCTATTCGAGATTAAATTTATATCTTCGGGTCAATTGAGCTAATATATTTAATTAACATGACTACAAAGTTACATCTAGTATCAACAACAATGTAAATGTAAATATACGTTTTATTTATAGCATAAAACAGAAAATCAAGTATCTGTTCACAAGTGGAATAAATGTCTATACATGTAGTAACAATAAAGATAGCAATAAAACAGCACATTTCTGTGATTGCCATCCCTTATGGTATTCATACTGTTTCTGTAGTGCGAGAAGAACTGGGATTTTTGTGGGATCTTATTAAGTTATTGTTTACCTCACGCTCAGTTCGTTATGGAAAATATTTTATATTCCACATGAAATATCTAAGTTCACTGCGCAAGAGATATTTGTATTTTATATTACACATTTTATTTGCCTTTCGACTTGTGCATATTTATATGTGTGAGAGGATTTTTATAAGTAGTTGGTTGTGTTCTGATGATGACAATGGAAACGAAATCTCGTATAAAATATTTTCAAAAAAATCTGCTCTTCACCCATTACTTCCCAGTGTCCTATTTATAGGACATCATATTTTCTATTATTTTTTTTCACTGACATAATAACGTTGTTATTTTGATTTACATTACTAATATGTTCTTTAATGTCCGGTATTATAAACGACCTAGCAAATTTGCAAGCTTGCAAGCACTCTCAAATGGGGTATCAAACTTATATGACAGTTCTCTTGAAGTTTTTGACAGATAGTTTCATACATAGGAAGTAAAAAAGCCATGTAAAGTATATTTACTAAAGTGTAGTTACTAACCTTTCGTAAAAAATGGTAAAAACCAACTGACTGCGCCTGCAACTATCTGTTAAAAATTCAAAGAGAACTGTCATATAAGTTTGATATCTCATTTGAGAGTGCTTGCTAGCTTGCAAATTTGTTAGGTCCTTTATAATATAATATAATATTACTCAAGGTATATAAATATAGAGGTATGGCAATGCGGTCGTTGACCAATCAGCGGTAGTGCGGGAATTGACGTCACTGGTGGAAATATTCAAATGTTATAAATGTATAATTGCAAAAACATTCTTTAATTTATTATTGTTTTCGTATTTTTTGACATTTTAACAATACATACAATCACAGAAGTACAAATTCAATATTACAAAATCATAAAAAGCTGTCACAGACAATTTGGTGTATTCGAGAAGTATTACTTTTATTGTTCTTAAGTTGGCAATACAAAAATTGGGCTATATCGTATTAACAGCTTTTTATAATTTTGTATTATTAAATTTGTACTTCTGTGATTGTATGGTATTGTTAAAATGTCAAAAAATACGAAAACAATAATAAATTAAAGAATGTTTTTGCAATTATACATTTATAACATTTGAATATTTCCACCAGTGACGTCAACAACGCTGATTGGTCAACGACCGCATTGCCATACCTCTATATTTATATACCTTGAATATTACTTATGAAAGTGTTAATAAAACATAGCAATATCAATAATTTCAAAAATAAATCCAGGTACAGACTATCGTCGTTAAAAAAGTGCTGTCCTATAAATATGACATTGGGTTCTGATGATAATAATCTAGTCTGCGACTGATAATTATTATGTCTTGTATTGAATTTATCTTTTTGGTTATATTTTCAACAAGAATAGAGAACTTGATAAAAACATTCGGGAAGTATAGGTAATCGGTTTATATTTATTATGTTATTTCACATATTTATTAATTATAGTTCATATTTTATTAATTTTCAGTAAGGAAGTTTGGGGCCCGGGGTTGAATGTTAGTTATACCCCCCTCTCTCTTAAAGTTTTATTTTTAAAGTTAGAAGAGTCAACAAAAATTTCAACAGCAAAAGAAGTATCTTAATGTACTCTTTAAAATTTTGTTAAATTTACCTTTACCTTTCTCAGGTTAGACCGCGTCCCCCAAATTTTAAATAAAAAATAAAAAAAATATATCCTTCGAGCCGGATTTGAACCAGCGACCTATGGATATCTATTAGCAACGCCATCTACAGTCCACCGCTCTACCAACTGAGCTATCGAAGGTATGTGAAGTGTTGTCTTAAACGTCATTACGTATCAAGCATGCTCATAGCTAATTTTGTTATTCATATTTATTTTTTGTATGTATAAAATTAATTTTAACATTTTTTTGAACACACATCATTTACAAAATTATTTATGTATAGTTTCTAGCTTTAATTGAACTACTCATTAAATTAAATTAAATAAATAATATCGATATTCATAAATACTTATATATTTTTTTAAAACCTATTTCAAATTCTCATTAATAATAATTATTTAAAAATTTTCCTGCTATCAACTTTTGAATCAACATAACAAATTGAAAAGTCATGTACGTTAAAATTTATTATTACCCCAATGTGAAAGCCATTAATAAAACGAAATACAGTAAAACCACGTGACACAAAACGAAATTAATATTAATTATTGCAATAATTGTTTGAAAACGCTACAATACAGATATAATGTACGTACATAACAATGTAAGCGACAAGGTGTTGCTACCAGGGCCGCCGAAAGCTTACTAAAGATCAGGGGGAAATTATACTCAATATTTGACATTTTTCTAAATATTGTAAATTGTTATTTTCTTTGTTATAATCTTTCCATACCAGATCACGTGGTATGAGTGACGTCAGAAATCAGTAAACAATTTTAACGTGTAACACATTTTCTGACTTCATACCAATGACAGACGTGCCAGACGCGTTTATAATCATGTGAAAAATAGGTTAAAAATACAATGTTTAATTAGATTTATTATAATATTAAAATACTGACTTATTTCACGTAAAAAAAAAACACTTGATTGTAAATTATAGTAACATAATTAAACATATACGATTATACAGTCGAAATTGGTTACAACGATATTAAAGGCACCAGTCATATTAGGTTTTAAAAGCTGACAGTATCAAAAACCGGTAAAAAGGCAATTACATATCGCACCCTCGCAAAAAAATGTCAACTCAAAAAATGTAGTTTTGAGGAAATAGGAATAAATAAAATTATAACAATTTAATCAAAATTGTAAAGGTAGTATAGGAAAAGGACTGATACACAGTATTTAATTTGAATATTTCAGTAATCCTGCGTGATGTTTAAAAAAAAAGGGTTGTGTGGTTTTATGAAACCACGGTAAAAGTGAAACTTTTTTTTCACATTATAGACATTTAACTAAAAATTTTCGGAATAATAAATTCAAGCACTCAAAATTGAAATAAATCCATAAACAACAACATGCACCAGCAAAAAGTTCTAATAATACTAATAAATTCTATATAAAAACCAAGATCTTTTTTCCTTTTTCTATAAGCACGTGCTCTGTCGGCGTTCTGTTTTTTACGGCGTAAAATCTGTGCGTAAAATTAATTCATCGTCATTCATTTTTGCACTATTCTTTCTCGTTGATCAGTTTTTTGGACTCACTAGCTGTGTCGTTGTTTACCAAAAGCAAATAAATAACAACATTTACATTAAACACTGACAAATTACAATACAAACTTACTAAATATGTATAATAGCACACAGTACATAAACTGTCATACAATGAATGGCTGCTTGTTCCACGCATGCGCAGTCCAAACGTTACGCGACATGCAACACACAGACCAAAAAGTTTGAGACGATGTAATAAAAGTTTCACTTTAAAAATTAAAAATTATTGAAACAAAATAATTAAAATTTTAATAGGTATATAAAATTAGACTTTATAACGATGTATAACTTATGTTATATGCCTCCAAACATGAGACGTATTTTATACTGTAAATTAAACATTCTAGGAATGCAGTAGACAGCCTATATTTCATATACACCTGTCTATCATTGCACCAAAGTTAAGCAGCATCATGATAAGACATATGTTGGATGGGTGACCGGCCGGGCGGCTTTTTTATATTATTCTATTTGGGGAAACGTTATATGTATTAAAGTTAGAGGTACACCTACAATTGTACTTTATGAAGTAATGACGTATTTATCCCTACTCCGCGGCCGAGCGTAATACGACATGCAACACACAGACGAAAAAGTTTGAGACGATGTAATAAAAGTTTCACTTTAAAAAGTAACTATTAAAACGCTTAGTGATTAAGTATTTAAAAAAAATGTGACATTTTTTAGAATATATGCTAGTTTTTTTACCCCCCCCCCCTCGTTTCACTTGTCTGTCAACGACCCTGATCATAAAACAATGTAACTTTACCACAACTTTAATATACGAGTATGTCTGGCCTGAATGCAGCTCTATCAAATAATCCATTGGGAATTTTATGTTTGAACTAAATGTTCCTAACACGTCACCTTGTTCATGAAAAATTCTATGCAATTTGCAAATTGAATTGTGAATGTATAGGTATTTGAAAGCGATCATTCCCAATTCCCAATAATGATTAGTTTTTTTTCCTTGTCTTCAGTACTGAATTAATATTACAAACTGTTTTATTTTTTCGTTCAGAATGTATAAATTAGTCTAGACATGTGTAATACGTTCAAAACTATAAAAAGATTACCTAGACATTATCACTTGTTTTTTAAAATAAAATAAAAACAATTTCTGAATTACTTCTAGCGTATTATCTTACTTTTATACGCAATAAACTTTCTGATCATACTCATAAAAATAGTTTAACCTCTAGAGCAGCGGTTCTTAAACTAGGGTCCGCGGACCCCCGGGGGGCCGCCAAACTTTTACGGGGGTCCGTGAAACATTTTTGGCAAAAAATTAATTTACATAAAGTACTTTATTTTTCTGTTTATCAGTAATTAATTGGTATCTAACGACGTTTTTTGTTTTTCTATCAAAAAAGGGGTCCCTAGACCAGATAAGTTTAAGAACCGCTGCTCTAGAGGGCCGGAAAACCAATATTTTGGTACACCAGAAAATCTTCAATGTTTATTTTTAGATTAAAATACATCGTAAACGTATATTTGCACTTCCAAATAAATAAAAATCGTTCACGCGAGGCAAAGGGGTAATTTTTACCCTATTATAGGGGTTGTTTTTGGGTTTACTGTGTTTTTGACGTCAGATTTGGATTCAGCGTCAAAAAATACATCGAACACGTATATTTGTATAATGAAAAAAGGTTATGTAATATTTAAAATAATATTTTTTCGAATTTGAAATTTTTAACACGGGCTGTTCCCTTCCGGGCAGGAAATCCAATATATTGGCTTAACCTGTGATCAACACTTTGCCTATGATCAATCAATGATATAAGATACCTTTTATACCAGTTTTCTAAGGGCGAAAAGCCCCTTGAAATCAGAATATTAATAATAATAAGTAATAAACATAATATCTAATAAAAATAGTCCATTATATGTAGGTATCTATATGTATCTTATAATTAGTAAAGTAAGGACCAAGCATTGTTACCAATGTGCTCCGCAAAAATGTGCTCCGTAAACTCAGTGGCGTATCATTCCGATCTTAAAATAAATATTTGGAAATATAAAATTAATTAATAATAAATATTTTATATTGCCTTTAAGTGTCAATTTGAAACCATTATCTCTCATAACAAATTCAATTGTTATTTTAAGTTTATAAATTTTCAATCGACGTCAAATTTGACATTTGATAAAATATGGTCGTCACGTTTTTTGATAACAGTTTCGTATAATGTACTAGATGGATTGTTATGATTCTATAAACTTATATTATAATCTAAAATCTGTAATGCTCGGTTACCATTGCATCGGTATAAACAACATTCGTTTTTATAACGATAGCAAAAACAACAATATCATTATAACAAAAGTTATAATGATTGCGATCTTTTGATTGCGATATTGCTTGCTCGGTTTGAACATTCATATATAAATAATTCAAATGAATATAAGAAATAATTAACAGAAGATTATAAATTTTGATAAAGATAATAAAGAAAAAATATATTATGGTAAATGAATTAATATAATTTTCACTTTCGGAATCAGAAAACGGTGTGGAGAACCATCATACATGACTTCCATGTTCTATAATATCTTAGTCTTATCAAAAGTGGTTAGATAATACTCACTTTTTACACTATAATAGGTACAAAATTTTGAATATTTCCGAAACCCTTAATCCGATTAGCACCAAAATCAATAAGTCTGGAGTACTCACTGAGACAAACATTTTCCCCAAAAATAATTCAAATTGGTGCATATGTACAGTAGTCATCATTAACGAAAGAAAATTTTACATCACACATACACACAGCCGCCATGCGGAAATCAACTTTTCTTTACGTTTTGAAGGTAGTACAATCAGAATCTGCTCTAATCTCGGACACGATTTTTCGTCGGTATTACAATACTTAAAATAGTAAAAATAGATCTAACTTTATTTTGACGTGGTGGAAATTAAAAATAAAAATAGTAGAGAAAATTATTTCGGTATAAAAGAGTCTTGTGCTGGTCATATCAGATTTTTGTATCGTTATTGTGAACTCTTATGATAATATGTAATAGAGATGATTTCAAAATTGTATATATACAAATCAACTATAATCTATAATATCAAGTAATTTTTAAATAGCAATAAAATATTAGGTATATTTTGTTTGAACAATAATACTCTAATAAATTCCTTTAAAAACTATACATAGAATAGGAGTCCTCGTAACAGATTTAAAACGTATTTAAATCCTTCATGATTCCCATACGTTTGTGAGGTTCATATCCTAGTCAATGTTGAATTCACCAACGCTTTATTTGAAATTGTAAAAGCGATTCGGTGATAGCTTATGTGACGCGTTATAAATCCCATCGCAAATAGTAGATATCTATATACTCGGTGCAAAAAGCCGTTGCGCTCCTTGTGCATTATTTAAATCTAGTGCACTTGCTATGCCGGAAGCAGACGTGACGAAACGGAAACGGCCCCACGGACAAGTGTTTTCTTTCTCAACCGTTACTTTGGAGTACATCAAATTTAGTTTACATAGTCTTTTGAATTTCGATTAATATTCACCCTTATAATTCAGGACCGGTATAGTATAATCTATGTTTTTATATTCAAAAGTAATTAATTTTCAAATTAAATTAAAAATTATATAGGAAACATATTATAGGTATGAAATGTTTATTATATAAAAAATAACGTGAAAAATTGAAAATTAAAAACTTATCAAGTTTCAGTATTTTAATTCTAACCATGAAAAATGACGTAAAATTCGTTAAAAGTATATTTAGTTGAAATTTTCAAATCACAGATCTCTATCTCAAACCGTTCTTGAGATATGGCCTTTCAAAGTTTTCGATTTTTCAAAATTTCAGACAAAAATGGTCGTAACTTTTGAACGTGTGGTTGGATTTGATTTTTGTCGACGAATTTGAAATCAGCGTGTCAAAATCTATATAATGATATGTATTACACTTTAATATTTGAGAAAAAAAAATTGTGAAAAATCTACATTTTTTTAAGGTATACCCCTTGGAAAAATTTCAATTTTCAGCAAAAAAATTTTTTTTATAATTTTAAAGTATTATACATGTCATTATATAGATTTTGACACGCTAATTTCAAATCTGTCAACAAAAATCAAATCCGACCACACGTTCAAAAGTTACAGCCATTTTTTTTTCAAAATTTTGAAAAAACGAAAACTTTAAGAGGCCATATCTCGTTATAAGATACAGACCTGCAGTTTGAAAAATTTAACTTTTCACGTCATTTTCTATACAAAAAACATACTTTTAACCAAATCTAAAATATTTGACTTTTTAGTGATATTTCACACATCAAAATTCAATTTGTCATGGAAATATCAACACAAATACAAGAAAATACGAAAACTAACTTAAAAAATACATATTTTTAGTATGGTTACTCAATTAATAAGTTTAAGGTTTTTGAATTAAAAAAATACCTAGATGCAATTTAACGACCTTTTTTTTCTCTGCACAAAATAACTTTTAGAATTAAAAAAAACTATTCTATGAGGATCTTACGTGTCTTCTATTTCCAAAAAAAATACTTATTTCTGCAGAAAATAAAGGTTTAATAAAAAAAATTAACTCTTTTAAAACTAATTTTGAATTTGATACCAAAACACTCGCAGGTTACATTTCAGAGTTGTGACGTCACACTCCTTGTCAACAATAATCAAACATTCAGAGTTAGACAATAATATAATTATTTTGTGTGTTAATGACTTCCAAAGTATATAAGTTCTTAAATAATCTTGTAAGAGGAATTGATATTTGTCTAAAATAAAAGTCAATCACTTTTGACGTTTACTGATGCATGACGTCATTCTCCGTGATTGGTGTTCCATGTAACATGGCGGATTGCTGTATTTTGCATTTTTATTTTAACAAAAATTATATTAATCTCGCTTTCAATATAAAAATAAATACATTTTTTAGAATCTTTTTAACCTATTTCATTATTTAAAATCATAATTTCAATGATACTTTGTTATGCGATGTTTACACCGAAAAAACAAAACAGAAACATCGTGTCTTTAAAATACTTCGTATTTAAAAATGTATAGGGTTTATTGCTTTTTTGTAAAAAAAACACCACCGTGTTTCTGTTTTGTTTTCTCGGTGTAAACACCGCATTACTGAAATCATGCCTATTAAAAAGCTACACAAACATGCATAAACTATAACTTCTGATACTAGGTATACCAACTTGACGCACACTTACAGTTACGGACGAATTTAACATACGGATGTATGTATTTGCTTCCCAAGTTCTCTTTCTCTAACGAACAAAATCGTTGAACTGTAACTCCATAACATCTTACTTACATACATGACTATCGATGGGTTCATACGATAAACACATATTGTGGAAATTATGCTTCTGAATTTTTATTATACATGCATCCATTATATAGCTCTTTATATGTATGTATATTATTATGGAGTTGGTTATATGCTCATAAAATAACACTTTTGTCTTTTAAAAAAGAAATAACGATTTCAACAGACTATATGTATGTAAATATATATATGTATTATGTATACAATATTACTTACTCTTTATCTTCAATAGAATAAGGTTTTATTTAATATAACTGTAATAGCTAAATTAATTTATGTTCATTATTATAAATTATTCTAAAGAAGCTATTTGACAATTTTTTCGCACGTGCGGTAAGTAAACACTAGCGGTATTATAACAGTGATGATATTATGAAAATTACCTTGTACGGTCAGAGTAACCAATTGTATTATAATTAATATGACACTATGGGGTACCAGGCGCCCCACATTTTTATAACTTCAGTGTAAGCTGTTTAAATTTTACAAGGTTCTCAATTTTTTAAATATATTTAATATTATATATTCTTTTAAATAACCGATTGGAGAGTATTCCGTATCGTTCGAAGATGATAGATGAATTTTATTAAATTAAAACGAGTAGTTAGCATTTTATTGTCTGGGGTACGAGGTGAGCCCAGTGTGGCAGGTATGTTATTCTGGAGAAGTGGAGCAGCTAAGGGTTAAGTTTCACAAATCTAAAAACCTATAGATAAAATCACAGAATTAATACCCCGTTGAAAGTGTTTATATTTAGTTTTTTATTCGATTATGGCAAAACATAAATAAGTTTTTTTCATGGTTTTTCTTAAGCGATTTCAATAAATCAAATATCATTAAAATCGTCTTTATTGCTCTCAGCTAGACAACTGGTAATTTTTTGGGAAAATTAAAAATGGGAGCTGTAAGACACCATATTGTTATATAGATGAAAAAATTCATTGGGTATCAAATTAAAGGAATTGTATTTTTACACATTTCTAATATCGGGTATAATAAAGGAGCTAATTTTTTTTGCTATCTAGCAAACACTCTCAAATGGGGTATTAAACTTATATAACAGTTTTCTTGATGTTTTTGACAGATATTTTCATGAATAGAAAGTAAAAACAATGTGAAATATATTTACCAACCATTGAGTAAGAAACGTTAAAAATCATCTTACTTCACATGCAAATATCTGTTAAAAATTCAAAGAGAACTGTTATATAAGTTTGTTACCTCATTTGAGAGTGCTTGCTAGCTTTTTTATGATACCGGACATAAAAGTATTTTTACATGTAATTAAGGTTAAACGTTTAGCACACTATAAAAAAGATTTGATTTCGAAAAATTTTGTTTTTAATTTATATTTAGAACACATGTACCTACATTTAATTTAATATTTTAGTTTTGTTTATTATTAAAAGTAAAAAAAGTTTAATTTAATTTGAAAATTAAAATAGACAGAACGGTATAAATATAATAGTAACATGTACTAATTTGTACAATGTAATGGCAGACCTAGTTTTTCATTATTTTGAATAAATTACACGTGAATATATATTTGTTTTATAATTTTTATAGTATTTAAAAGGGTTGAAGTTTCGAATAATTAGTATTTAAAACGTCTTTATAGAGCCAATTTTGTAGAATTTCAATAAATAGACAACTTTCGGCAATCGTTTGTTAAAAACTCTATTTTTAATATCCAATTACCCAAAAACCATACGTCCAATATTTAAAATAAAAATTAGTAAAATATATGAGTTATCCATAAATAATATAAAATTTTTTAGACTTTTAATCTCTATACATCGAATAAACTTAAGTAACTTGTTTTTTCTAGTATGTATAGTTACTTAAATTGTTTACAATATGAGCTAATAAAACATTTATTCATATATAGAATGATGAACATTTAAACCATTAATGTAAACGGTACGACATAATCCATACATAACGATAATACCAATTCCTCCTATCTCATTAAAATTATATTCAAATCGTCAAATGAATAATCATCATCAGTGTATCCTCACTAATAGCTATGATATGAATCAAATTAATACAAATTCATACTAATCGCTAAGATTACTTTAATTTGTTATTACTTGGATTAAACAAATTTTATGATTTTAATATTTAATGTAGAGTAAAGTCGGTATATAATATATATGGAGCAGGCGGGTAATATGGACACCTCCTTTTGTTGCTCCATTTTACATTTTTTAAGACAAAATTAATATGTATCTAAGCTTACACTTCTAAATAACTGCGTTATTATTAAGATTACTTTAATTTGTTTTTACTTCGATTAAACGAATTTTATGATTTTAATATTTAATGTAGAGTAAAGTCGGTATATATGGACCATGTGGGTAATATGGACGCCTCCTTTTGTTGCACCATTTTATATTTTATAAAGACAACCTTAATATGTATCTGAGCTTACACTTCTAAATAACTGCGTTATTATTAAGATTTGTTATTACTTCGATTAAACAACTTTTATGATTTTAATATTTAATGTAGAGTAAAGTCGGTATATAATATATATGGAGCAGGCGGGTAATATGGACACCTCTTTTTGTTGTTCCATTTTACATTTTATAAAGAAAAAATTAATATGTATCTAAGCTTACACCTTTAAATAACTGTCAGTTGACATGACAGTGTTTGGAGTACCAGTATGTCATTGAGGGCAACTTAATGAAATTTGTAATTTTTGATTATTTATGTTAAGGTAAGTTAGTTTAAATTTTTATTGTATTAAATTGTTTAAACAGTGTTTTTAATCCACGTAACAATTATTGCCTTGGTGATAATTTTTTTTTAATACATGTGGTTGCGGGTATTATGGACTATAAATCATCCAGTACTTAACAACTATTCATTTCCGCAAAAATCCTTTTTTTAATACAAATTTTCTTGATGGTGCTCACTAAATGGGGTGCTAATAAGGAGATTTTACCCGCGTACTCTTTGCTACGCCACTGTTATTTTTTACAGTGAAAAACATATAAGTTTGAAATAAAAACAACAAAATAAATTTAAAATACACTTTTTTTCCACCTAATATAGAAAATCCTGAGTGTAATATGGACCACTGTGGGCCATATTACACGCACATTTTTTAAGAGACTGATTTTCGATTGTTTTAGTTTTTTTATTTTTATTTTGTTTTAATTTAAGAATTATATTTTTGCCTGCTCGATTTCGTTAAAAGATTAAATTCTCTGTCCAATGAAATGATAAATGATATTATCATAGTTTTCTTACCTAAAACATGAATGGTGTTCCATATATACCGACTTTACTCTAATATTTTCTATCAGACTAATAATGAATTTCTTTAGTTGTATATGAATAAAAAAACACTGTATCTACTTATCTCATTTTAAATAAAAATAATCAATTTATACTTTAATCAATTTATACAATTTTTTAAATGCATAAAGTATACCTGAACTTGAACCTTAAAAAATCCTAAATGGTTTAGATACAATAAAAAACTGTTTACAAATTCAACGTTGAAAATTTGTTTATTATCATTTATTAATTATTTATCAATATAAAATTACGTTAATTTTTTTCATTATTTATATTAAAAAATTATAAATATCCACCTATGTATGCATATAATATGTAATTTAAAAAATACATAATGAGATTTATGTGGTACATTAAAAAAAATTACGTTATAAAAACATTTTAAGATAATTTATTATAATTTTCGTTGGGTTACGTATTTTTTTACAAAATTAAAAAATATTGTTTTGTTAATTTTTTACTGAAAATAATTATTCAAGCAAATAAAAATTCATTTCATCGTAAAAATGTTCTTTAGGTATTAGTAAAAAGGTAAATTTAAAATTCTAATCAATCCCTTATTAAAAAAATACTTTACATACAATAATCTTATTTATTTTAGCTTTGAGAAGAATGTACAACAACTCAATGTAATGTATAACAAAACGTTGGTCAAAACAATGTTAAGTGTAGAACTGTAGAACCCCCAACAAACCTATTAAAAAATAATTAGTAAAATTAATTAATACATTTTTTAGTTAATTTTTTAAGTAAAATTTTTAGAATTAAAAATTGTCTCCAGATACCGGTTTATCTACCCCAGGGGTTCCCAATCTTTTTCCTATATATACTCCTTTTAAAAGAATGATTTTCACACTACAATCTTTTAGAAAAATACAAGTAGAAAAAAAGATCATTGTTATTATAATGTACACAAATATAGAAAAAAATACTATGGCTAGACCATAAAATGCACACCCTTTAAACTTAAAAAAAATGTATCAACATATATCAAATAAACACGGTACAATATATTTAGTGAAACTTAAAAGGATGTTTTAAAAAAATATTGGAGGTAATTAATATTATAAAAATATATAATATGAAGTTTATCACTCATTAAGATTTTTTAGAAAATCAACAATGAATCTTGATATCAATCGATTATTACCTTTTTTTATTTAAATTTAGGATGTATTGCAATAAAACAACAATCATTTTAATTTACAATTTTTATATAAAATATATTTTTTTTTGTAAAATGTATATAGTAAATAAATTAATTAATAATAATAATTAAACAGATAAATACATCCACATATTGCAGTGATAACAGCTGTGTTCACCTGATGTCTAGCATTTAAAATGAAATATACAAAAAAGTAACACGTTTATAGGTTATAATTAATTATATTATATATTTGTTTTAAAAATGCAAACTTACCAAATTTTATCGTGATTAAAAAGATTGATTGGCTTTAAATAAAATAATTAAAATACAGCACGTATCGATGTATGTACATGTATTTATATATTAATTAACACAATGTAATTATTATAATAGATGTAATTTGCAATGACATATAAGGAAATAGCGTCACTAGCGCCTAACGTATGTTTCTTGAACTTCTAGCTACATACTCTATTTGTAAAAATAATTCTTGTCAAAATATGAATTTTTGTTTAAATAAACTCCAAATTTCGTTACTTCTAGTTATCCAATTTTGTTGAGTTTTAATAGGGTTCTATTCTGATAATAGATGAAGTGAATTCAAAAGGATTGGTGCAAATTTATTTCGAATTGTAACCTGGAGTTCGGCGTTTCTATCAGAAAAGGGGGTTAAATCGACAAATTGAACTTTATTTATATTTTTATAACAGAAAATTAAAACCGATCGATATTAAACTAAGCAAAAATGGAGACTGTAATGTTTTCTATCAGAAAATGTAAAAATGTAAGTGAGATACTGAAGAAATTTAAGATATAATACTCATTTTATCAATTTATATACGAAAAACGATTTTAGGACGAGAGTAAAACACACTTCCAAGCAGAGCCTGCTTGGGGTGTGCAATTTCATCGACTTTAAGAATACTATACACCCTTTTAAAACTTCCATAGGCCCTCAAGGGGTCCACCTGAACTCCTTTAGAAATCCCTGATCTACCTTATACAAAATAAACAATTAATTAATTAATATTTAATCAAAATAGGTCAAATATTGACCCATAACACTCTATTTTATAAAATTTATTAAATTTTGGGCTGATGCACTAAAAAATTGATCGCTTCAATGGATGATATCTTGAAAAATACTTACAGGGTGGCCCAATTAAAACAAAACGACCGCGCTTTTGATCATTTAAGATAACATTTTGAAAAAACGCTCAAACACGTCGATTTTGCTTTCGAGGGGGACATCTTTTGATATACAATTTTTGCAAGAATCTTTTTAACCCTCAGCACTATGAGCAAAACCCTTAAAATTTTAAATTGCATGATAAGGCAATTGATACCACATTGGAACATTTATTGAATGAATTAAAATTTTGGATGTTGGCAATTTTTTTTAATTAATTGATAAGAAAATAATAAGTTTACTTTCTTTTGAGTTTAAGTTGTAAATGTTTGTTTTCTTGATCAGAAAATCAATGCATTCATGGAATTAAAAATGTAAATAACTTTACTAAAACTAAACAGATTTGAAAAAAAAAGTTCCTTGTTTATAATGAGAAAACCTTTCAAATGAGGTATCACTTGCCCTATCATGCTATTTAAAATTTTAAGGATTGTGCTCATAGCGCTGAGAATTAAAAAGATTCTTGCAAAAATTTTACAGCAAAAGATGTCCCCCTTGGAAGCAAAATCGACTTGTTCGAGCTTTTTTTTTCAAAATCTTAATTTAAATGACCAAAACGCAGCCGTTTCGATTTAGTTAGGCTACCCTGTAGGTATGTGCATATACATAAAAATAGAAAAAGAATTCATCGACCCAATAGACCCTTTTTAAACTTCCATATACCCTCAAGAGGTCCACCTGAACTCCTTTAGAAATCCCTGATCTACCTTATACAAAATAAACTATTAATTAATTAATATTTAATCAAAATGGGTCCAATAAAAAACTCTAACTTATAAATATCTTCAAAAATACATATATACATTTTATTGCAATCAAAAATCAGATAAATTGAAAATACGGACTCTGTATTCGCTGTCATAATCAAAACATATATTAAAACCATTAATCCTCGAGAGGAGAGAAAAGCTATCGTATATCGATATAGGGGTCTCCTAGTAAAGAACCATTAATAAATGTTTTCAAGCAAGACGCTGCAACAACGTAATAAATCACATATAGAAGTTTTCATGCACTTCTGCTTATAGGGAAGTGCTATTTATCCTTTACACCAGTAAAAACTAAACCCTCTTTGAATCTCCGTTGTTTTAAGACCAATAATTCTTTTCCACTAATGGATTTTTTAAATAGAACAATATACCAAGCATGAATATAACGATTCTCGAATCAAAATTAACTTTTTTTAATGGGCAGAGCAGGCTTTCACAAATTGACCCCCCCCCCCCCCCCCACTCCTCAAAACCAATAATAAAAAATATATTTTTACTCTAAAAAAACTTAATCGTTTCGTCCACGGAATCATTCATTAAACTACTGCCATATACAGGGTGTTCGCGGGAACCGAGTGATCATTGCTAACTTTATTATTGGTTAAATGGGCAAAGTATCAGTACTTTTTTCGGGATGAATAATTGCGGTGTTAAAAAACAATTGAATGTCGAATTTAATAGATATATTGAAATATAACATTTTTTAAATGGAATACCCTGTATATTATTATTAGATTTTATATCATTTATTAAACTACTGCCGCATATATAGGATGTTCGCGGGAACTCAGTGATCGTTGCTAACTTTGTTATTATTGAAGCTAGAAAATCGGTTAAATAGACAAAGTATCAGTATTTTTTCGGGATGAATAATGGTGGTGTCAAAAAAAAACAATTGAATGTCGAATATAATAGATATATTGAAATATAACTTTTTTTTAAGGAATATCCTGTATATTATTATTAAATTTTATAACTGAGAATGTTCTCTTTATAAAAGTGTAACACATGCATGGTGGTAAAATTGATAGAAAACATCTTATAACAAGTATAATATTAACCCATTGTTTCCCGACTTTTTTTTCTTCAAATTTTTTAATCATGTTTTCATGATCTTTTTGAAAATAGAATCAATTATGTTAAAAGGAAAAAAATCGAAGACATAGTTCCCTATAAATAGGACACTGGGAAGTAATGGGTTAATAGAAAATATCGAAAAATAGTGTGCTATACGCAGTTTTAATAAAATACAAACAATACTTTCAGGTTTATATGTAATTTGTTTGCAAACTTTCAATGTTTTTGAATTTAATTGATAAAGACAAAAATTATTTATTATAATTAATTAAATTTTTATAGGATAATCAAAAACCTAAATTTAAATAAAATGTATTAAAATACGTTGGACGACGAAAAAGTCCTTATTTCTTTATAATCTATATTTATCTTTGGTTCTCACAAAGAAGCCCCTATATATAATTAATTCTTTGATATGTTAAACAAGAGATACTAGCAAATGACAAGTACTTTGATACAAAGGTAGAGCTATAGTAGAATTATTATGTAAAAGCAGTGATGTCATAAATATGTTCGTGTGAGTTCAAAACGTTCAAACTTTTAGATTAAAGCCTATCCCATGTGAGAGTTTATGACCGACAATTATCATTTTGTAAACTTACAAATACTTTTTTTTTTGTTCTTACTTACTCGATATTTTTTACAAATTACTTAATTTTTAAATAAATATTACTATTTGACGTAATAATCTTGAAACTGTCCAAAATATTTTAATTCTTCCTAGGCCACAAAATCTACACAGAAAAAAATAATTTTTCTATGTGTTAAAAAATGTGATCAATGTAAAAAATCCGTGATCGATTTGGGTTGTTTGTTAATATGATATTTTTTTACTAATATGGAAATATCCACGTTTATTTTATTGATAGATGTATATAATTAATAACAATTTTGTTTCGTATTGAAAACATATATTTTAAATACAAAAAAAAATACTTTATAAATGACATCACTGAATTTACCATATTGAAAATTTCACTTTCTCTAGTTGGGTGGTGTAAAAAATATTCACACTGATAAATATTTATTAATACAACCATTATGTTTAATCATTTGAGAGTTTCGTTAGTTGGTGTAATAAATTATTTATTAATTTGACAAATGAAAAGATTTTTAGATAAATATGAATATACATTTTTCAAATGAATAAAATATCCTCAATAAGATTTTTTTATTATTATATTGAGGAAATATTATTACAATATTATTACATTATTTGATATTATTATATTTATTAAGCATTTTTCCATCTAAAATTTTCAATAAGATCGAATTTTTTTTCTGTGTATATTATTGGTATAGTTTAATTTGTTATACCAATAAAAATATACTTAATACTATGAATATAATAACTACACAATCATAGTATTTATTATATAATCTTTTAATTGAAATTGAATAATTTGTATATCACTTTATCAACAAAAAAATCAACTTAAGAATAATCAGTTGAATAAATCATATAAATGATAATTTACGAATAAAGTAAATATTGCGTATTATAAAAATTATTATTATTATAAATTATTACCCCCCCCCCTCTCTGTTTTCCCATCAAACTTCCTTCTTTAAAATAAAAACCTCAATGTACTTTAAATAGTACCATATTTTACAAACGAAATTATATCATGTCTAATTTCGATATATTTTTTAATGCATATAATACTTTAAGGTTATTCGATCATTACAGCAATATATAGATAAAAGTCTAAAACTTTAATATGTTATTTATGAATAACTCATATTCATATATAATACTAAGTAATTTTTATTTAAAATATTGGATAATAAAATATATTTGAGTAATTGGATATTTAAAATATAAAGTTTTTAACACACGATAAATGAGAAAACTTGCCGAAAGTGCTATATTTATTGAAATTCTACACAATTGGCTATATAGAGACGTTTTAAAAACTAATTATTCGAAATTTCAACTCTTTTACATACTATAAAAATTATAAAACGAATATATTCACGTGTAAATTATTCAAAATAATGAAAAACTAGCTCAGCCATTATAATAAATTAGTACATGTTACTATTATATACCGTTCTGTCTATTTCAATTTTTAAATTAAATTAAAATTTTTTTACGTTTAATAATTAACAAAGTAAAATATTCCATTAAATGTAGGTACATGTTTTCTGAATACAAATTAAAAAAATTTGGAAACCAAATCTTTTTTACAGTGTGCTAAACGTATCGACTTAAGATATTTTTTAACCCATAACAGTACCCCCCCCCCCCCCCACTTTCAACTTCGAACCGCCTACTTTAAAATCAAACCCTAAAATATATTTTAACATTACCTACCATGTTTCACAAACCATGTCTAATTTCGATATATTTTTGATTGAATATAAGTACTATAAGACTTTTTTAACCCATAACAGTGCCCCCCCTCCCCCTTAGTTTCAGCCTCAAACCTTCTACTTAAAAATCAAACCCTGAAATGTATATTTTAACATTAGCATGTTTCACAAACAAATGAGTAAAGAAACCATATCATGTCTAATTTCCAACCACTGTTGTGCTCCTTCCTCCATCGATTTTACATTAGTGTCGAACGCTGGTGCACGCATTCTAGCATACCTGGAGGTGTTTACATACATGTGTGTGTACACAAATTTAGAATTTACACGTACGAGAGTATAAAAACTCGCTCGCTTCGTGGAAAACAAAAGTGTATTAGCATTTAACCGCATGTTTGTTCTTATTTTATTCTCTATGGAGTTGGCTGCGTGCGACTGCTGCATTGTATAAAAGTGCTCGATGTAGATTTGTATAATAGAAAAACTCGTTAGAAAAATTATAAGTATGTGCTTATTCGTTGTAATTACTTTTTTAAATCAGTTTTTTTCGTTTTTATTAATCAATTTTCTTATCATTCTTTATATCAGTTTCAAGAGGATGAATTTTTTTACAGTCTGGTAAAAAAATGTATTGATATATAAATAACATATAATATATAGTAAACTAGCTGACCCGGCCACGCGTTGCTGTGGTTAACCTATACTTTAGCAACATGTGGTGGTTATGCTATTAAATTGTAGGTTATATGAAACGTTTGGATGTTTGACATAGCGCTATCTATTGAATACTTACTCAATCCAGTCAACAGATGTCACCATCTGTTAGAATCGTTTGGAGCTAACAGATAAAGACAAATAATTTGCAATAAAATAATATTGCGATCATAAATTGAGATGTAAGCTCTCCTATCTTTCAAGTTGGATCAAACTGCACACGGTGTACAAATTTGATTAAAATCGGTTAAGTAGTTTAGGAGTCCATCGCGGACAAACATGAGACACGTAATTTATATATATATTAAGAGAAGATAAGATAACAACTGTTCATTTTACTTAATGCTTGCCATGACGTATATCATCTATCATGCAGTTTAAATGATATGTTAAGAGAAAAATACATATTTGATTGTATAAAAATGACCATATTATATTTATATATTATTCTTTTTGGGTTTAATTATTGGTCAAAAAACTTTTTTTTTATCTAATAAATACCTATAGATATAAATTTATTTTCAATTTGCATATACATTTTGGAAAAATCTTTTCCTTCGCCAGTGCAATTTTACAAAATATAATAGGTGTAAATAGAAAAATGATTATATTTTGTAAAATTGCACTGACGAAAGAAAAGATTTTTCCGAAACGTATGCAAATTGCAAATAAATATATATAATTATTAGTATATATAAAAAATTTGTTTTATTGACCAATAATTAAACCCAAATTTTGTAAAATACATATGCACATACAGTGGTGCGTTATGACAGTCGGTGCCCTAAGAAAAAACAAATATTCTGGCCCCTTATTATTTTATAGACTAAAAAAACATTAAAAAAGAATCATTTTATAATACCTGAAGACCTTTTTTGCTCTTTAAACAATCGTGAGAGCAAAATTATTCAAAAAGCAAAAAAAAAATAACTTATTTCCTCAATCTGTGCCCCCTACACCTCGAAGCCTTAGGCCCTTAGGGAGTTACCTACTTTATATCTCTTCACTGCATATACATATGTACATTATACAAACCGCTACAAAGTAATTAAACAAACTCTGTTGATTTCAATTAATACCGCAAAATAAATAAAAAATAGTAGGGGAGAGTGGGGTAATCACGAACGCGGAGTAATCGCGAATTAAAATTTATAAATAATGAATTATACACAGAAAAAAATGTGTTAAAAAATGTGATCAATGTTAAAAAATCCGCGATCGAATTGGATCCAAAAGAGGTTGTTTGTTAATATGATAATTTTTTACTAATATGGAAATATCCACGTTTATCTTATTGATAAATGTATATTATTACTAACAATTTCCTTATTTTGTTTCGTATTGAAAACATATATTTTAAATACAAAAAAATACTTAATAAATGACATCACTGAATTTACCATATCGAAAATTACACATTCACTAGTTGGGTGGTGTAAAATATTCACACTGATAAATATTTATTAATACAACCATTATATTTAATCTATTTGAGAGTTTCGTTAGTTGGTGTAATAAATTATTTATTAATTTGACAAATGAAAAAAATTTTAGATAAACATGAAGATATATTTTTCAAATGAATAAAATATCCTCAATAAGATTTTTATTTATTATTATTTTGAGGAAATATTGTTATATTAACAAGATAAATTTTTATCTCAAATTTTCAATAAGTTTTTTTTCTATGTATATTATTGGTATAATTTAATTTGTAATTTTACACAATCGTAGTATTTAATTGTTTATCCACAACTTATACATAATACATACATTACATACGTAGTTTTTACTATATAATGCGATATATTAATCCCAGAGGGAACTATGACGAAAGAGAAATTTTCTGATTGGTGCATTAGAGGGCAATAATGGTCATTATTGCCCTCTAAATCATTATTGCCCTCTAATCCACCAATCAGAAAATTCCTCAAATTAAATAATACCATGGAAACAAAATACACAAATTCTAAAGTCTAAAAAATTTATTTGCGACTGTCAAATAAAACACCTAGTGTTTGTGTATTTGTATTGAGGTGGATAAAAATTCTAGTAAAGTTGTTGATAGTACAAAACTTGTTCAGTTTATTAACTGTAATATTACTAATTTTAATATTTTCGGACATCACAGAGTTTGTGTATTTTGTTTCCATGGTATAGTTTAATTTATATTAATTTGAAATTATAAGAAAAATGCTTGTGTTTGCATTTCTTGTATTCAGTTGTGTTTTATTAAAGTAATTAAAATAGTCGTAGATAAAGTACAGTATACTACTCGCAATAATGGCTATTATTACCTCGGAAATTTTTTCTCCCTCGCCGCTATGCGGCTCGGTTCGAAAATTATTCCTCGGTAATAAAAGCTATCATTATTGACTCGTGGTATAATATACTATTTGTCTTAACAATAATTCAATTTAAGAATAATTATTTAAATAAATCATATAAATGTTTTTTCATCTCAAATTTTCAATACGAAAATGTTTTTTCAGTGTATAATAAAAATATACATTACATCTATTACATAAAATCTATGTCTACTCTAATGTTTTATTTGATTTGATTTTTCCTTTAAGGTACATTGTAATGACCCCACTCTCCCTTACATACAGTTGTATGTAATGTGTAACTTTATAATATTATAACAGCATGGTATGATAGTACCAGTATAATGTGTTAAAAATACATACCCTAATTATTAAATGTAACTTCTGAAACAACTATGAATAGTGGGTATGGTAACATAAATTAAATGTACATTTGTAATATGTAAATAGAGTTAATCATGTACTCATATTATACGTACATATCAATTTGAAATGCAATATTTGTTTTGAACATAATAGTTTGAGATATACTGGTGTGTATAGTTTTTGTAAAATTATAGTATATTGACTTTGTATGTGTTTTATATCATAAACTTTAATGCAATGTCGGACACCCTATTTTAATGTTACTATGGTTCAAATGACCTGCCATATCAGCTATTAATATAGATAAATTAATTTCATTTGTGGCATTTTGTTTTGTTTATTGAAACTATTTGTTTGCATTTTCAGACGATTTAAATTTTACTGCTTTTGTTGTGTTACCCCACAAAATAATTAAAATTGTATTTATTGATATTATCGTTATATACAGTCATTATAATTAAATTTTACTCGAATATATAAATAAGGATTGTATTTAAATGCACTTTTTTAAATACTAAATACTTTTCATTTATAACAAATATACTGTACGAAAAATTAATTATTCAACATTTACCGATTACTATTTATAGGACATCATATTTTCTAATTTTTTTCTCTGCCATAATAACGTTGTTAATTTGATTTACATTACTAATATGTTTTTTAAGACTCTCTACTTACAATTTTTAAAACGAACTCTAGAGTTCATTCAATGACAAATTATAAGACTTTTAAAGTAACCGTGTAATAATTCCAGCTAGTCGACATTTATAGTTACCTAAATTTTTTTCGCTTAGTAAAGCGTTTTTAAATTGACGAAACAATATGTTATATAGTGTAAATAAAGCATAAAAATATCAATAATTTCAAAAATAAATCCAGGTCGTTAAAATAATTGCTGTACCTATAATATAAATATGACATTGGGTTCTCATTGTTGACAATAATCTAGTCTGCGACGGATAATTATTATGTCTTGTATTGAATTTATCTTTTTGGTCATATTTTCAACAAGAATTGAGAACTTGATCAGAAAATTCGAAGAAACAAAAAGTCGGGAAGTAATGGATTAAACAAATATATCGAACTTAAAACAAATTATATCACATTAAATAAATAGTTTCCACTGAAAATAAATACTTTGCACTAAAAAAATAATACTTTGCACTTGATCTAAATTTGAACCTATCAGATTTAAAAATTACATATTTATTGTGATTTTTATGATTTTCTATATTTTTATGTACCTAACATACCTCTTTCTTTTAGTCCAAATATATTTGATATTTTTAATATGATTTTTGTGATTTTCTTTGTTTTAAAACGATTAATTATTCGCCTTATGCATTATTAAAAGAATAAAAAAGTATTAAAATTAATATTCACGTGCATAAAGTGGATACTAAAAAATTTTAAGTGCAAAGTATTAAAATTTATGTTCAATGTATAAAAGTGCATACTATAAAAATTTAAGCGCAAAGTATTGAAAAACATAAAAATTAAATATAACCCTATAAATGTAAAAAAAATGTAAAAAGAATTCCAAGATTCCAAGTCGCTAAAAAAATTTATATAAATTTTAAAACAGTAAAGGCTGATTGATAGACCAACTTACGGTCATCGAAAGAAAAATCTTTTCAATCTACCAACTCGAACAAAAAACTGATGTATTTGCGCCAAACTGAATAAATAATAAGTGAATTTATGAATTTAAAATTGTTATTGATTTTCTTTATTTTTAACGAACCAATGATTTAAAGAATTGTGTATTTTGATATAGGAACTTTAATAAATATGTATATCTCTTTTTGATTTCTATTTTATATGATTATTTAACAATAAAGTTCGTAAAAGAGTTTCAAAAATTGCAGAAAACTATTAAGATTTCAGAAAAATTGAATAATAATAAAAAAATTCTTCATAATAAAAACTTTACAATAAACAATAGAAAATTGAAATAAGATCACTATAGGAGCTGAAATACAGCAAAATTTGTGGGAGCTATCTTTAATATCGGTCATTTCTCTTTTTTTCCGAAAATCTTCCTTTTGATCTTATCTATAGCCACAGTCAAAAATTACAGAAAACCCTTAAGATTTAAGGAAAAATGAATAATAATAAAAAAATTCGTCATAATAAAAACTTTACAATAAACAATATAAAATTGAAATAAGATCACTATAGGAGCTAAGATATAGCCAAATTTGTGGGGGCTATCTTTAATATCCGTCATTTTTCATATTTTTTTTCTAAAAGTCTCCTTTTTGTTCTTATCTAAAGCCACAAAAACAAAAAGTGCAATTTTTTTATGTACCATATTTTCTATAATAAAAATTATAATAATATTTCAAATATAGTTTTCGATTCAAATAACATTTCTTTCCTTTGGAGACATATTTATACCTCAGCCATTGTAATATATTGTGCAAAGAACGCAATAAATAGTTATTACAACACTATTTGTTTTTTCTGTCCCGAAACATAATTGGTTTCCCCTATAGGGCTGTTGAGGAAACATCGTCACTTTCTGATTTTATTGCAGTTTCGTTTTTCCAAACTATTGATAGATGTTTTTCTTACTACCAACATTTTTTGCTCTCAGTTTTATTTCTGTTTATTTTTATAAAGAGAAAATAAATAAAACTTCAGTATAATGGGTTTGTGCATTTTATTTCGTTCTTTTGAAATGAAATATTGTATACTTATTTCACACCACCACAAAAAAAGTGTCACAACTAAAAAAATGTAGTTTTGAGGAAATAGAAATAAATTAAATTATAACAATTTAGGTAAATCAAAATTGTAAAGGTAGTATAGGAAAAGGACTGATACACAGTATTTAATTTAAATATTTCAGTATTCCTGTGATGTTTGAAAAATAGTTACTATTAAAACGCTTAGTGATTAAGTATTTTAAAAAATGTGACATGTTTTTAAAATATGCTAGTTTTGACGGTAGGTACCACGATGTACACGAATGACAATTTAAAAGGAATATATAGTAATTTGGAATTATTCTTCATATTTATCTCAAATATGACATTTTTTGAGTTGTGATACTTTTTGCGGGGGTGCGATTTATGTTTTTTATCTTTGCATATAATTTGTCTTAATCAATTAAATCTGTATCTCTTTTACTCTTATACTTACTGAAATTTTTGTGTTAAAATATACCCGTTAAAACACAAGTTAAATATCATCGATTCAGTTGCAACATACAGTAGAATCCGGATATAACGACCCTCAAAAGACCGGCGACACTTGGTCGTACTAACCGGACGACGCACTAAAGGACCGGATATTTTTTATTTATTTTTTATTAAACGTCCAAGCATTTTTGCCTTTTTTTAAAGACATTCAGCAATTTACCGGATAATTAAAGTTTGTTTTTTTTATTATGTATCTACATATTATTATTACTGTAATTCTTATTATGCAATAATTATATACATAGTTAGATTAATTTATATTTAAATAAAACAAATATTAAAATTAATAAAAAGTAACTTGTAATGGTATTTACTTAAACATTGCACATTAGTTTGATCATAGATACAATGTTCTTACATTCTATGCATGTAAATATGTATTTACTGACGTAGAAAGTTTGTAGTTTTACTAATCAACAATCAACATACGTAGGAGAAAGGAGAAAGCCGGGAGAGGTATTGCCTCCTGTGCGTAGATATTGGAAACATTACACTGCGCGTCGTTCTAACAGGACAATTTATTGTCAAAATAGGTCGCTTAAACCGGAGTCGTACTATACGGATATGTTTTCATAGTACGTCTATATTGAGTTTGCATTTTCGTCGCTAAAAACGGTTAGCCGTTATAAACGGAGTCGTTCTACTGTATTGTTAAAATCTACTCACTATATGAACAAATACAACATTACTAATTTAAAAATAACTCAATTAAAATTCTTAGTAACCGAAACCAAGCAATAAAATGACAATAAAAAATACAAACTTAACTCAACACTTAAGTATATGAAGTGATTCGGAACAAGAACATTTAAAGTGACAATAAAACAGTGTACAGAAATGCAACCGCTTGGAGGCGCCAGTGTTCCGCATCGACGGCTACAATAGCACCACCTGTCGGACACAACGGCAGTTACAGTGTCTGTTAATCGTGCATCTTGTGTATACTAATTGCTATGAATTATTTACATCGTGAGGTACACGGAGTCAACGTGACTTTCAATTCAAATTATTCTTTGGGTATAACGCGTCTGCAGGACTTCCGGAATAAATGAAGAATAAAATATATGTACTCGAAACAATTGAATTATTTTTTAATGCGTGTATATTTGTAATAGACATGATACCAGTTACAAAATATCATTGAAGTTATGATTTAAAATAATGAAATAGGTTAAAAAGATTCTAAAAAATGTATTTATTTTTATACTAAAAGCAAAATTAATATAATTTTTGTTAAAATAAAAATGCAAAATACAGCAATCCACCATGTTAAATGGAGCACCAATAAGAGCGAATGACGTGACGCATCAGTAAACGTCAAAAGTGATTGACTTTTATTTTAGACAAATATCAATTCATCTTACAAAATTATTAGGTACATACCTTATTTAAAAACTTATATACTTTGGAATTCGTTTTAACACATAAAATAATTAAGTTATTGTCTAACTCTGAATGTTTGATTATAGTTGACAAGGAGTGTGACGTCACAGCTCTGAAATGTTACCTGCGAACGTTTTGGCGTCAAATTCAAAATTAGTTTTAAAAGAGTCAAATTTTGCTATTAAATCCTTATTTTCTGCACAAATAAGTTTTTTTTTAATAAGAGACACATAAGATCATTATAGAATAGCTTTTTCTTTTTAAATCATGCCTATTTCGATGTTTTAATAAATAGAAGCCAATAGGGCCCCGAGTGAGTGAACTGGCTAAAGTAAAAAAAGTCGGTGCAATATTTTTAATTTTTCTTATTCAAAATTTTTTTTTAAATGGAGGTCTCGAATTTTTATTTTGCATAGAGCTCCCTTTCCCCCATCTTTTGTAACGCGAGTTAAGTAACTTATAGTATACGTGAGAATAGAAAATTAAATTTATATTATTAGTTCATACCTATTCCAAAACTCTTATTTTTGATATCGTAATGTCCAGTATCATAAAGGGGCTAACAAAGATTAGCTATGGAATTTTGAGCAGTGATACTTCAACATATTGTAACACAGTTGGCGACTCTGACCGTACAAAATAATTATCCAAATATCACCACTGTTTTAATACCGTTGTTAGTGTTTATATACAACGCGTGCGCAGAACTTGTTAAAGTCATCATGAAACTTCAAGAGAACTGTAAACATGTAAGTTTGATACCTCATTTGAGAGTGCTTGCTAGCTAGAAAATTTGCTATTTTGATTTTTGGAAAATTACCGTTGTATCTAAAGATACTATTTAAAATAAAAGACAAATTACATTTTTAGGGGGAACGAACAGTACATAAAAAAATATCGAAAATATTATAAAAATATTTTGTATATTGGAACATAAAATAGATAGTTCAGTCAAAATAGATAAAATTAGAGTGAAAAGTTGTTGAACACAGTTTACTGCATAATATATACATACATACAATGTACGTTTTTATAATAAAAGTCATCAACTACATAAATGGAACTTCTGAGGTCATAATGGAGAAAGACCAACAAAAATATTGTATACACATTTCGCTAAAGCTCTTTCCTGACGTAAAATATGTTGAATAGTGTTTGCTACAAAATCATTCTATAGTATATATTTTGAAATAAAATAAATATATACCTAAAAGTTAAGTGATCCCTTTTCGTCCCCAAAATAGTATATTTATTTATTACCTTAGAACCAGTGGTTAACTGTAAGGGGCTTGTGGGGGCTCGCGCAAACCCTTTGTTAAATTATTCTATAATTTTCGAGCCCCTTATTAAAAAGAAAATATAATTAAAAATCATTTTCAAGCAATGACATCGCGCAAAAATATTTTTGTCTGGGAAGAAAACCTACTATTTATGAAAACGATCTTTCAACCGGAAACAGTGCGAATTAGAGAAAAATGATTGTAATTGAACCAAATTGTAGGTGATATTATTATCTATAATAATGTTCTATCAATTTTTTCGAAAAAACAAATTTTTGAAAAAAAAAAGTTTTTTAACAAGCACCTATCCGTTTTTAAGTATATTTCAAATGGTTCATAACATAACAGAGAAGAAATATCTGCCATGAGTGTCATGGGACTTTCTTATACGTAATACTGAGAATAAACAATGGATTATTCTAAATAATTATTTAAAAAAATTATTTCTGGCTAACTCATAAGTGTTGGAAAAAAATGTATGGGGAATAAATTATAGATAATAACATACTCGACATTTTTTATCTAATACATTGTTGTCTTATTTCAAAAATAAATCGAAAATTTAAAAAAATTATAAGAGTAAACATCCGTTTTCGTCTTAGTAATTACATTAAACAAAATTCGTTCGATACAAAATGTATGAAATAATACATCTATAGTTTATATCCCATTCATTTTATTTTATCTTTTATTAGTTTGTCAGCAATATGTTTCAATCAAATAAGAATCACGTACACTCTGTTCACTATCAGTATTACGTATAAGAAAGTCCCGTGGCATCCATGGCAGATATTTTAATTTAACTATATCAGCGAGCCCTTTGTTAAATATTTCACAGTTCACCACTTAAGTATATTAAAATTTGTAAATATACACAAATCTTAAATTTTTTAAAGAAAATAAAAAAATTCTTTAATTTTCGTTGCGAACGTATTTTATTTAATTAAATAGGAACTATAGATAATCCAAATTCACAAGGGGGGGGGGGGGAGAAGTCGGCGCCTATGCCTCCACAGATATGAATACCTGACTAATATTGATATCCAAGTTCGAAAGACAAATTACTATTCCATGTTTACCTACGAGATTAATGCTAGATATTTTACTACACTCACGTCACGGCGACATAAGTTCGCTTTGTGAGAAAATTCCATGACATTTATTACAGGAATAATGCAAAAGAAAACTTGCACATGTAAGTGCATAGTTGTTGGTAACATTCATATTTACCTTCTCTCTATGTGTACTTTAAACTAACAAGTAGCTTGTTGCGTTTATTATATGTATGTATATGTATGTTTGTAACTACTGAAAAAGTGTACTCTTTTATTTACAGTATCGTTTTTTAACAAAAAGATAAGTGTATTCAAATGGAACGTATTACATTAGAGAGACTAACTGCGTTTCATGTATATGATATTATATGGTACATTACTGGGGAAGTTATGAATATCATAAACGGTTTTGATGTGGGTATATGTTAGTATAATACAAACTACATATAGTTTAATATTATTTTTACATGAATTTGTTATTAATTTTTATAATCTTAATATACAGGTTGTCCAAGATAAGCGTGAAATGCATGGGGATATCCTAAACGGTAAGAGATACATATGTGGTTAAATGAGATGAATTATTTGTAAGAAAGGGGTGAGTATTACAACATCAAAATATATTAATATTTTTATGTGGTTTAGGCGGTATACCAACAAAAACTGAAAATAAGGAATTTCTTTAAATGGCTATAACTTATTTGGCAAAGTAGATAGGTACTTTTTGTTTGCGGTTTCTTAAGGCACTTTTTTGTGTAGAATTGTTTGGTGTATTTAGAATTTTTATATCACTTTTAGTTTCCGAGTTACAAGCTCTAACTTTAGTTTTTCTAATGGGCCGCTAAGTTGGCTATAGCATATTTGAACGTGTTTTGCTTCCTCGCAATATCGAAGATACGAGAAGCTTCGTTATCGTTTTAAAACGAGAAAAAAAATTTGTTCTCCGATTATAAAAATTTTACCGGATCTATCCGTTTCAGGTCAAGACAAACACTTTTTGTTCCGTGTCTGTCTGTCTGTCTGTGTGTGTGTGTGTGTGTGTGTGTGTCTGTGTGTGTGTCTGTCCCCCAATCCTTGTCACACGCTTAACTCATGAACCACTGAACCGATATTGATGAAACTTGGTTGGTTGGTTGGGTCTGGCTTGAGGACGGTCCCATTTCAAAATAATTAAAATTGTGTGTAAGGGGGAGGGGTGACATCCAAAAAGATTTTTTTTTTGAAGATATCTCAAGAAAGACACATGTTACGTGAAAATTTTATAGAACTTTTTTTGTAGAGCATTCAATTCTCTATAATATAGGTCACCTACTTTTGTTGTAAAATATTCCCTTACAAAGATCTATCTCAATTTGACTTAAGAAAATCGTCATTTGTTTTTTAAAACTGCTATTTACTTTGACATATTAAATGTCACTTTGACGTTTTAAATGTCATTTTGTATGTTCCGTGTCTGTCTGTGTGTGTGTGTGTGTGTGTGTGTGTGTGTGTGTGTGTGTGTGTGTGTGTGTGTGTGTGTGTGTGTGTGTGTGTGTGTGTGTGTGTGTGTGTGTCCCCTAATCCTTGTCACACGCTTAACTCATGAACCACTGAACCGATATTGATGAAACTTGGTTGGTTGGTTGGGTCTGGCTTGAGGACGGTCCCATTTCAAAATAATTAAATTTTTGTGTAAGGGGGAGGGGTGACATCCCAAAAGATTTATTTTTTGAAGATATCTCAAGAAAGATACATGTTGCGTGAAAATTGTATAGAACCTTTTTTGTAGAGCATTCAATTTTCTATAAGGTCACCTACGTTTGTTGTAAAATATTCCCTTACAAAGATTTATCTCAATTTGCTTTATAAAAATCGTCATTTGTTTTTTTAAATTGCTATTTACTTTGACATATTAAATGTCACTTTGACGTTTTAAATGTCATTTTGACATTCGTATAGCAGAAAAATAATGATTTTGATTGAAATTGTCAAAAAATTCAAAATATACGACATAATAACCAGGCGCGTATTAAGAAAAATGTAAAATTAAATTTTTTTATTAAAATCTTATGAAAATTAAAAGGTTAACCAATGACAGGCAGTTCATCTGAATACTTTATCGGTTTTTATTTAAATTGTTCAATAATTAACTACCTTTGATGAATTTAGCACGAGGAAGCACCGTGCATTTACAAGGCAGAGTATTATTAAGTACATGAATTTGTTATTAATTTTTATAATCTTAATATACAGGTTGTCCAAGATAAGCGTGAGATGCATGGGGATATCCTAAATGGTAAGAGATACATATGTGGTTAAATGAGATGAATTATTTGTAAGAAAGGGGTGAGTTTTACAATATCAAAACATATTAATATTTTTATGTGGTTTAGGCGGTATACCCAAAAAACTGAAAATAAGGAATTTCTTTAAATGGCTATAACTTATTTGGCAAAGTAGATAGGTACTTTTTATTTGCGGTTTCTTAAGGCACTTTTTTGTGAAGAATTGATTGGTATATTTAGAATTTTTATATCACTTTTAGTTTCCGAGTTACAAGCTATAACTTAAGTTTTTCTAATGGGCCACTAAGTTGCCTATAGCATATTTGAACATGTTTTTACTCTACTTTACAACGATATGTCGCATGTCATACTTATTATTAAAAAAAGTAAGAACCTTTTTTTGTAATAGTTTATTGTTATTAAATTGCATTTGTTATTTTGATTGTTGTTATTGCGATTTTTGTTTAATAATTTTTGTTTTTCATAGGTTACTTAAATGTTTGCAATAATATACTTTATAAATTTCACCAGTATTTAGTACTTTGACTTATTTTCTATAATAAGTACTCGTATGTCATGTGACAAACAGCCCCCTAAAAAATAAGTATGGAAAAAATCTTCGGGGAGCTATTTACAAAAAATTTTCGGACACATGTTTAAATACATTTTTTTGCTCAAAATAATTTCTTCAACCTACTGTTGAAGTTTGGTACGCCAATTTTGAATTATCCTGAATTATTAAATTTTAGGATTCTTTCACTTTTTCTGAAATCTCTCAAGTGGGAAGCGATAAAAAAATCGAATCAAAGGTGCAAAAACTAGAAAGTGTCAGCTTTCGTTTTAGAACATCAAAATCCATTCAATTTTCACTTATTTAAATAAAATTTGAAAAAATCAAATGCATTTAACATGTTAATATTCGATCGCTCGATGGCACGTATTAATAACATCCAATCACTTTAAAATTTTGTATACATTATTTTTTTCGAAATTTAGGGGGTGACCTTAAAGAAATTCGAAAATAAGTAAATTAAGGGCCGCCCTTTTTTAGTTTCAAGATGAACATATCCTTGTTTCAAATTCCTTAATACGTAACGATTTTCCATTCCATTTAAATTACTGTGACATTTAAAAGTGTTTTCTGTCTGACGAATGCGACGTGAAATTTATCACCGACTTGGAAACATAGAGAGAACGAGAAAAAGAGAGAGAGAGAGTCTGTTGATATTTTTATTACCCATTGTTGATATTCATTCCACGTGTGTATGTCGGAAGGTGTCGGTAAGAATGCGAGAAAGAAAGATGGCTGCTGGGTTAGTGTGGCAATACACTCAGCATTCTGCTATACGACGGCATCGGTAATTGAAAAATTCGGTACTTGTCTATTATAGGCCCCATTGTTTTAAAAAAAAACAAAAATCACTAGGAACGAAAAAGAATTCGTCTGTAGATAGGCAAATGTCATGATGAAATAAGCGCCAACGTGAGTTTGCACTATTAACCCTCGGAGTATACACCTATTTTTTCAACCTACTAGTACACTCTGGGTCAATTTGACCCTGCTTATTTTTGATCGCCTATAAATCCGCAACTACGAAACCTTTTGACTTACCAAAATTCAAAGGATACTTTGATTCATGGTAAATGAATTTATAAGTGTTACAAATACCTTTGAAGTATTCAGCATACTTAAAAAAATCGCGAAAAATTTAAAATACCTGAGCGCTATTCACGATCAAAGTCGGTGTATGGGTCAAATTGACCCATAAGAGGCTCCGAGGGTTAATTTCAATATTTTTAAATAGGTAATTATTATACATATAGGTATTCTGTTGCTAATTATATTATGAAAAGGTAAAGATTTTTGGTAAGAGCAATCTATTGGGGCGAAAGGGGATTAATATAGTATAAAAACGTTTTCAATCCCTGCTGCAATGAACTGTTTTTTAATAACTTTGCAAAATAAAATACATGTTCCAATTCCTACAGTTCGTTGCAGCGGAAATTGAATCCTCGTTTTTTTATACTATATTAATCCCCTTTCGCCCCAATAGATTGAATCCCCGCTTTTAAACTAAACTATTTTACAAAACGTCTAGCTAGTAATACATGACATTTACCTATCTACAGACGGATTCTTTTTCGTACCTAGTGATTTTAGTTTTTTCAAACAACGGGGACTATAATAGACAAGTACCAAAAATTCCACTACACGACGACTAGAGGGGCACCCACCATCGACTTTAACGTTGATTGGTGAATTTAAACGCGCAGAAATATAGCAGTCACGGTGGTATTATGGTGGGGATGGAAGAAGGACGTTGGTTAGAACTGTCGGCACATTGTGTAACGGAGCGGTCGTGTAGTGGATGGTCGTATAGCAGAGTGTTGAATGTACTGCGTTCTAGTTTTATGCGTGTACCACAGTGTTGTTTATTTATTTAAAACTTTTGTATGCAATGTCCTCTATATACAAATGGTTACTATGATCCTTTTATGAAAGTAAGTTTCACATAGATGTGTGGAACAAGTAATGTTTATTAATTATTTAAGTGCTAGTTTTAGAAGCAAACCGAGTCCTGAGATTAGTTAAATTATTTATACCCGCAACATTAGGGCTACATACGATACAAGACACTGTGTATCAAACCGACTGAAATCAAACCGAAATATTTTTCAGGATTTGGCAAATAACAAATGGTTTAAAGATTGATTAAAATTATATCGAATTAATTAGAAATTGAATAATACTCATCTATAACTTATTTTGTGACTTAATTATGCCTAGTTCACCCACTTTTTTCTTCTGTGAAAATTTTTGTAATTGCGGATTTCCCCTTTTATTTTCTGAAACATTTGGTGTTGTTTAGAAAATCTATAGATATACCCATATAGGGAATTACAATTGGGCCAGGCTTGGCCCAGGCTTGCGCCAAAGGTTGCCAACGCTGGGCCAAGCCAGGCAACCAAGACTGGGCGAACATACAAATGATAACTCCGTTCAAGGCTCGGCCAAGGCTTGGCGACCAGTATAGTACCAATGCTGGCCCAGAGTCTAGCCAGGCTCTGGCCCAAGCCTTGGCCAATACATATCGGCCAATATAGTGCCAAGCAGCGGTGCACCCAAAAGAGGAGGTTAGGTTTCCCCCCCCCCTCCGAATTTGTCGATATGCATTGTTTAATTTAATAACTGTGATCCATATAAAATATAAATTATATAAATCTCCCCCCCACCCGAATTTTTTTTTGGGTCCATCACTGGAGCTGATTTTGACACAGGCATGGCATCCAGAGCTTTGGATATTATATCTGTTTTTATATTCATAAATCATATATAAAACTCCCCAACCCCCGAATTTTTTTTCTGTGTGCGCCCACTGGAGGAGTTGATTTTGGCACAAGCATGACATCCAGGAGCCTTGGGATATTGTATCTGTAATTTTTTATTCATAAAATCATATGCATATATCTATTAAATATCAACTTATTACTTACCGTACTAACTTATACCTACATTAATATTAGCTAAAATGCCGTATATATACTGAATCAAAGTGAAATCACGCCGTTAGCGAGAGTTAAGTTTTGTATGAACATTGGGCTAGTATTGGCATAAGAAGATTGGCCCAGTCTTGGGTAAAGAATGGGTGACCGATACTCGGAATCTAAAGGTTGGCTCAGTCTTGGGTAAAGAATGGTTGGCCGATACTCGGTATCTGAAGGTTGGCCCAGTCTTGGGTAAAGAATGGGTAACCGACGCTCGGAATTTGAAGGTTGGCCCAGTCTTGGGTAAAGAATGGTTAGCCGATGCTCGGTATCTGAAGGTTGGCTAAGTCTTGGGTAAAGAATAGTTGGCCGATGCTCGGTATCTGAAAGTTGGCCCAGTCTTGGGTAAAGAATGGGTAACCGACGCTCGGAATTTGAAGGTTGGCCCAGTCTTAGGTAAAGAATGGTTGGCCGATGCTCGGTATCTAAAGGTTGGCCCAGTCTTGGGTAAAGAATGGGTAACCGACGCTCGGTATTTGAAGGTTGGCCCAGTCTTGGGTAAAGAATGGTTGGCCGATGCTCGGTATCTGATGGTTGGCCCAGTCTTGGATAAAGAATGGGTAACCGACGTTCTGTATTTGAAGGTTGACCCAGTCTTGGCTAAAGAATTGGTGACCGAAGCTCGGTATCTGAAGGTTGGCCCAGTCTTGGTTAAAGAATAGATAACCGAAGCTCGGCACCTTAAGGTTGGCCCAGTCTTGGTTAAAGAATAGAAAACCGAAGCTCGATATCTGAAGGTTGGCCCAGTCTTGGACCAATATCGAAAAAACGAGACTTGGCAATCCAATATTGGGCCAGGCTTGGGACCATCGTCAAGGCTGGCATTCCCTACATGGGTACTTATGTTAGTATTTTTTCAAACTGTAGGAGTACGATAATTTGATAAATGCGCGATAAAAAATTTGTCCGCTAAAATTTTTGGAAAGTTTAGGGTGTCCACCACCTGAAACTTGTCAAAATAACGACTTCAGAATATGTATTGATAATTAGCTGATTTTTTAGGATTGTTTAATAAAAATGTCTAAAACTCAATAGTTATTTTGTCGGACAAAATATATTGTCGCGATTACAAAAATTTTCACAGAGGAAAAAAGTGATAGACTAGGCATAATTATCCCATGAAAAAATTGTAGATCTGCAGAGATCTACTCAGATCTCGACAGATCTCCTTTTTTTGAGACAATATCATATTTCACTGATTTTTATCTTTGTAGACATGCAAAGATCTACAACGTTTTACAAAGATCTAAAACGATCTACAAAGATCTCCGAAGATCATTGTAAGGTTGAAAATTCATGAATTATCTCTCTATCACGATCTACAACAATCTTTAGAGATATTTCTAAATCGTTTTAGATCTTTGAAGATAGTTGTAGATCTTTACAAGTATCCACAGATCAAAAACCAGTGAAAAATATATTTTCTCAAAATCGAGATCTGCAGATTTAATAATAACCAATGAGCTTAATACAATATTAAAAAAATATCTTTGATTATTATTTATATACATATGTAGTTTAAAAAAATACAAATACAAAGCGACTTTTTTTAATTCAAGCATTGAAAGATAAATATACATATTTTTATAAATATCTAAAATATGTACATACAGGGTGTCCAAGATAAGCGTGCAATGCATGGGGATATCCTAAACGGTAAGAGATACAGATGTGGTTAAATGAGATGAATTATTTGTAAGAAAGGGGTGAGTATTACAACATCAAAAAATATTAATAATTTTATGTAGTTCAGGCGGTATACCCAAAAAACTGAAAATTCGGAATTTCTTTAAATGACTATAACTTTTTTGACAAAGTAGATAGGTACTTTATGTTTGCGGTTTCTTGAAGCACTTTTTGAGTAGAATTGTTTGGTGTATTTAGAATTTTTATATCACTTTTAGTTTCCGAGTTACAAGCCCTAAGTTTAGTTTTTCTTATGGGCCGCCAAGTTGGCTATATCATATTCGAACGTGTTTTTTACACTACTTTACAATGATATGTCACATGTCATACTTATTATTAAAAAAAAGTAAAAACCTTTTTTTGTAATAGTTTATTGTTTTTAAATATGCATTTGTTATTTTCATTGTTGTTATTGCGATTTTTGTTTAACAATTTTTGTTTTTCATGGCTTACTTAAATGTTTGTAATAAAATACTTTATAAATATCACCAATATTTAGTACTTCGACTTATTTTCTGTAATAAGTATGTCATGTGATATATCGTTGTAAAGTAGAGTAAAAAACACGTTCAAATATGATATAGCCAACTTGGCGGCCCATAAGAAAAACTAAAGTTAGGGCTTGTAACTCGGAAACTAAAAGTGATATAAAAATTCTAAATACACCAAACAATTCTACTCAAAAAAGTGCTTTAAGAAACCGCAAACAAAAAGTACCTATCTACTTTGCCAAAAAAGTTATAGTCATTTAAAGAAATTCTGAATTTTCAGTTTTTTGGGTATACCGCCTGAACCACATAAAATTATTAATATTTTTTGATGTTGTAATACTCACCCCTTTCTTACAAATAATTCATCTCATTTAACCACATCTGTATCTCTTACCGTTTAGGATATCCCCATGCATTGCACGCTTATCTTGGACAGCCTGTATATAAATATACACATATTCAAAGCAACAAAAAGACACCTTATACAAATATAAATTTTGAGCAATCAATTTTTCAAATCCTATTTGCAAATATTTACTCAATATAAAAAAAATATATATGTACGAAATATTTTGACTCGTTTATTTATCGTGTCAATATTAAAATTATAAGAATTTCACACCGTATTGCTATTTTGACAAAATTGAATACATATGGAAATTAAATTTAAAAATAACATAACACTTATTAACGTTTTTTTGAAAATGTTTTTAACTATTTAAAACATTAAATATTTCAAAATCTAAAAACCAAAACAAAATTTCATTTCGAGGGTCTGTCTGTCTGTATATCTGTCTTTTATCCCATTCATCCAATTTACGTGTTTTTTTTTTATTCAAAGATATATTTTTTGTCAGGGAACATAAGGAATAAGCAGTGACGATAATCAGTAAATCAAGTTAGAAAAAAAGTTTGCCGCCAGAGCGCTTTTTTGTAATACGCTGCCTAATTCATTAAATTTTGAACAATTTAATGTAGTAAAGAATTGTGTAAAATAAAAAGATCTATATTTTTCAAAAATCCTAAACAATAATTATCCTTATACCAATAATAAAGACAAAAATGTTCTAAATAGTGTAGTATATATTACTATAATTAACAATCAAGTGTTTTTTACGTGTTTTAAACATGAGCGGTATAAGTAGTGCGGTAGCTTTGTTTGTGTGAGTGCTAGGACCATGGTGCATATTGTCAAATGGGGCGTATTACCTAGTTTTACCCTACAAATCAGCCTGTATAGAAAAAAATAGAAATATTTACGGTAGGTATAATAATATACAATGAAACCTGGATAACTGGAATCTCAAGGGACTAGTTATTTTATCCCACTTAAGGGGTTAGGTGTACTCAGAATTTTCAAGAAATCGATTTTTGTTTTTTGCATTTTTGGAAGCTGCTACAACGACTGAAGAACTATTTTATGGCCCAGGAATAGTTGACTCGGTGTAAGTAATTACTTTACTTTACGTAAATTGAGTTGTAAGACTTTAAATGCGTTTTTCTCAAAACTATGTTTTTTGAACTGGTGACCACTGTAGCTCGAAAACCGCTCGGTAGATTTTAATGAAATTTATACAGCTTTTTCAAAACATGAAAAACTAGTGCCTGATCGAAGGATTTTTTTTTGTTGTAAATTTCGATTTGTTATAAACAATTAACTGTTGTTTTTTTTCCCGAAAATCTCGAAAAAAATTTCCTGAGGCTGCCATTTTGTTAATTTAAGAAAGAAAAAAAAAGCTTCGATCAGGCACTAGATTATCTATTAATAAAACTAATTTTTTTTGTCCGATTGAATTTGGATGAATCTCCAAGGATAAGTGATGGTCACCGCAAGGAGCTTCGGTTGGAACTGGATCAACACAAACAGCCATTACTTTTAAAATTATTAATTTTTTTTTCTAAAATTTCTGTCAAGTCAAGTCGAAACCTTATTTAATGATGCTATGTTTTTACTTTTATAAAATAAAATAATTTACTGGCAAAAAAAATTATTTAAAATTGTCATTTTTTCATGTCTCTGACTACACCTAACCCCTTAAAGAGGTGTCCCGTTTACCCAGTTATGTAGAACTTAGAAGTGACGACATCAGTATGAATTTTAGTTATAGAAGTTTCCCATTTAATCAAGTTCCACTGAAATACGTAATTTTAATATTTAATAGACAGTTGTATTTATACTCAAGGGGTTATTGTCAAAGTCAAATTAGAAAATAAAAAATCATTTACATTTAGTGTATTTTATGTATACAAAAAGCTTGCATAATTTTGAACGTTTTCCTTTTTGAATGACGTTGAGAAATGTAAGTATATATGTTTTGTATAAAGGTAAAAGAAACAAGTTTGTAGATTTTGATATAATTTCATATTCAAACTTTTAATTGAAATTTCATGAAGTTTTATCAAGTTAGATAAGTATATTACAAGAGTTAATAGATAAACGTTTTAAAATGTTACCAACTCTTTAAAATGTTTTTAAAAGTAGAATGAACTTTTTTTCCATCTATTTGTATGATTGTAAAAAAAAATATTTTTATTTGTAGTATAGTTTATAAAACAATTATGTAGCGTAACTATTTTTCAGAAGGGGGTCCTTGACAGGATTTTTTTAACATTATCCCCCCCCCACAATAACAATTATTGCTTAGAATGTTTAAGGGATATAAATATTTGAGGTATGGATCCGGAAACGTTTGAGAAAAATTGATTTATGTAAAAAAAAATACAATACTAAAATGAAAAACAGTTAATAACACGCCAAATTTTAAAGTTTTTGAGATTTTGATTGGTATTTAATTTTAGAATTTTAAAATAAAATAACTGAAAAATCAGATTTTTCACCAAAAACTTTATAGATCGTTTCGATTAAAAAAAAAAGCAAATATTTCACCACTTTTGGGGGCCCCCTAGATGCTCGGGGTTCCGGACAATCTAACCGGCCAGACCAGCGGTACTTACGCCACTGTATTTTAGTAACTATTAACTTTATCAAAAAATATATAAGAACAAAAAAATTTTGAACTTAATTGCAAATATGTCTAAAACTGTAAAAAAAAATGACACTCATAAGATTGTGCTAAATGGAGTTAAACTTTCGAATGTTTTTTCTACTTTAAAACGCATTTTAACCAAAAAAAAAAAAAACACATTTTTAATGTTTTTCGATATACTACGTGTGTGCAAAGTTTCAAGAAAATCGGCGAGTGGCACTTGGGTAGTGTTACTTCTTAGATACAAAGCATAGACATATCATATTATGATGTGCTACTATTAAGGGGGTTAGCGAGTATAGCGTCTCTGAAAATACTCAATATTTGGGAATTTACTGTGGACAAATGAAACAACGAATTAAAGCTAAATTAACACAGCTATTTAATCACTAATTAGAGTACATTTTAAATTATTTTTCAGATTTTTATGAACGAAAATTATTAATCTCTGGCCGATGGTAGATTTAATTTTTGAAACTATCCTCTATGGAATGAACTACTTTTATACCGTTATATATTTCAATAATTATAGGTATGTTTATACTCTAAAATTTAAGCTTTATTTGTACTTATTTTCATTGGCCATAAAAATCTACAGGACTTTTTGTTTCTAACCAAAGTGGTTCATTCCATAGAGCAGTGGTTTCCAAACTGGGAGGCGCGCCTCCTTGGGGAGGCGCGGACTAGTGCAAAGGGAGGCGTGAAAAGTTTAACAGAAATTTAATTTTCATAACATCGCATTAAGTTATATAAAATATAAATAAAAAATATATACATATAAATAAATTTTTATAACATAATATTATTTGTGTATACATATGTACATATGTATGTATATTATCTCTTTCTGAAAGGGACGTTACTGTGTAGTTTTAGACTGACAACTATTGTTGAAAAAGCAAAACTGATAGAATTATCATGCGATACTTCTAAAAAAAAATCTGAGTGAAAGCACTCCCCTTTATAACACCTAGATTTAATGAAGATTGTGCTAATAAACAAGTACATTCATCGCACACAGGTAGAAAGGTTACCTTGAGCCAAGTAAACCTTGTTTTGTATATAAGGAAAACAATATTTTCTTAAGATAAGAAATATATTCTTAAACCAACTATAGTATTCTTGGACGAAGAAATAATGTAGTAGGATTAAGAGTACTTTTCTTATATTCAGAAAATAATGTTTTCGTTATATAGAAAGAAGATTTTCTTGATCCAATACAGTTTTTTTTGTGTGCATTAAAAATAAATTTTATAAACAAAAAAAATACATTTTTAAAATATGTCTGTATAATTTTATAAAATAAAGGGGGGGAGGCGCAAGAGATTAAATTTTTTTAAAGGGAGGCGTAGTTACATATAGTTTGGAAACCGCTGCCATAGAGGATAGTTTCAAAAACTAAAATCACTTTGTAAAATTGTTCCAGATCTGACCATTTAGCTAAAAGCAAGTACGGAAGGTGTCAACTCCAAATTTTGATGAAAACCTACCATCGGCCAGAGATTAATAATTTCAATTCATAAAAATCTGAAAAATAATTTAAAATGTACTTTAAATAGTAATTAAACAGCTGTGTTAATTTTGCTTTAATTCGTTTTTTCAGTAAATTCCCAAATATTGAGTATTTTCAAAGGCGCTAGACTTGCTAAACCCCTTAATTAATTATTAATAATAATACGTAGTAATTAATACGAAAGATAATATACAATAAATGAAATTGAATACCTACTCTATTGATACAATATATCTTTTAAACAGTAACTATTATTACAGATATGTTACGAGAACATTTGTGAATAAAATTAGGAATATAAAATGTTTGAACTTGCTATTTGTGTTTTCTGTTTGGTTGTTTTCTTGAAACTTTATTTTTCTGCGACTCCATTTTCTGCGGTAGAAACAGAATTTACAAGCGGGACATATTTTTGTGTAATTTTGCCATTCAAACGAAATATTTTATACTCACTAAAAAAGTTATACGTAAAGTACATACATATGGATGTATATACATATATATTTATATGTGTGTGTGTTTATACGAAAAACACCAAAACAATTTTATTTTCTATGGAAATGTGTTTTTATGAAACATTTCTTACTATTTTTGTACATATGGATGTTTGTATATGAAATATCTTATTAATAAGAAATATAAATTTAAATATATGTAGTAGTTGGTTTAGTATATTCAACAGTTTTTTTCAAACAAATGGAAGATTACGTTTTGTAATATATATATAGTATCTATAAGAAAATATTTTTAAGCCGGATTCGAAATTTTGTTGAACATATTCATTTTGTGCAATGTGTGTCTGTCTGTAAGCACTGTAACTCGAAAACGATAAAATGTGGAAGGGTGAGATTTAATATTTAGGATCCAATAATTACAAAGTCCCCTGTATATTTTTTTTAAATCTGCTCAAATTGCTTTGAGTTCCATGATGGACTGTATTTGCCTATTTTTTATCTTATGCACTAAATTGCATCAACCAAGCAAAAATTTCATTGAGACACTACACGCAAATGTTAGTAGAGAAATACCCATATTTATAAAATTTATATTTAATTTAAGTTCTATTGAATAAAAAAAAAATTCATAAAATGAAAAGTGTTTTCAAAAAAAAAAATTGCACCTTCACCATTGAGTGCACGGAGAGAATTTCCTTTTAAATATAACAGCAAAATTACTGTCAAAAATTACAATTATTTCTAGTAATGCTGGGACATGATCACTTTCTAGTACAAACTTCTACCTGCAGATGAAATTTTACATTCTCTCCTAGTAATAAATTAAATGAGCGAAATTTTACTAGTTCTTCATGGTAAAAAGTAAATTTGTTGTAGATTAAAATTAACACTTATTATGAGTATATTTTACCAACCGTGCAGGATAAATTTTATACAAATAGTATAATAAAAAAATCCAATATTTCTATGATTTTTATTTTATTTTTAAATGATTTAAGGATAAATGATAAAGAAAAAAATTAGGTTAATATGAATGTTTATTTTTTTTATTGATATCAATTGAAATAAATCACACATTAATATAAAATACCTACATATTATAATTTACATACTAATAAAATAACATATTTAGTATTTTTTGCAATATTGAATATTCATTTTCTCTAAATTACACATCTCAATTTTTAATATCGAATACCAATTGTAAGTTATGTTAAATGTTAATTTCTACAATGACATATAGATACTTAAAATTTTAATTGTCATTCACATCAATGCAATATGTTTATCGAAAGCACGTGATTTTTTAAATATTTTACGACAATGAAAATAAGTAACGTCACAAATTTATATTAAATCAAAATGTATTGCTAAAATTGTTATACAGTGCGTTCATGATGAAAGGAACAAATTCGTTTAAAATTCAGGTAATTATTTTGTGGAAAAACGCTCGGACCCGTCGATTAGTATTTTTAGTTGCGGATTTTTTGACATAAGAATATTGTATACAGGGTGTCCCAAGAAGAACATATGCATTCATCATTGATTTTTTTAAATGGAACACCCTATATATTATGCCATTTTTGAATTGTACGAATAATTCTGAACACTTTTTGCAGGGCATACTATAGCTCTAAAATCAGCGGTTTTTGGAATAATGACGTTTGAAATGTGTTTCAAGAAGAACATATTTAGTCATCATTGATTTTTTTAATGGAAAATCCTGTATATTATGCCATTTTTGAATTATACGATAAATTCTGAACACTTTTTGTACAATTTAGTATAACTCTAAAATCAGCAGTTTTTGAAATAATGACGTTTGAAAAGTTATAAATAAATAAAAAATTAATTAACTTTATTAATAAAACATACAAAACAAATAAAATTATTCCAAAAACCACTGATTTTAAAGCTATGGTATGTTGTACAGAAAGTATTCAGAATTGACCATACAATTCAAAAATGGCATAATACTCAGGATTTTCCATTAAAAAAAATCAATGATGACTAAATATGTTCTTCTTGAAACACATTTCAAACGTCAATATTCCAAAAACCGCTGATTTTAGAGCTATAGTATGCCCTGCAAAAAGTGTTCAGAATTTATTGTACAATTCAAAAATGGCATAATATATTGGGTATTCCATTTAAAAAAATCAATGATGACAGCATATGTTCTTCTTGAGACACCCTGTATACAATATTCTTATGTCAAAAAATCCGCAACTAAAAATACTAATCGACGGGTCCGAGCGTTTTTCCACAAAATAATTACCTGAATTTTAAACGAATTTGTTCCTTTCATCATGAACGCACTGTATAAATAATGTATCATCTACAAATTATTTTTAATGAAATTCGATTTTCAAAAAATGATGACTACAAATATACATTTAAAATTATCGATTTCATTTATAAATTAATAATGAACTAAAAAAAACAAACAATGTATTCGTAAATATAATATTATACACTCAGCACGACCATCCACTACATAACCGCTCCGTAACACAATGTGCCGACAGTTCTAACCAACGTCCTTCCTCCTTCCACACGATAATACCACCGTGACTGCTATATTTATGCGCGTTTAAATTCACCAATCAACTTTAAAGTCAGCGTGGTGGTGGGTGCACCTCTAGCCGTCGTGTAGTGGAATTTTTGAATTACTGATACCATCGTATAGCAGAATGTGTAGTAGTGTAGTAATATGGCATTGTTTGGAAGTGAATTATTAATATTAAAATATCTATAAATATTTTCATTTTCATAAATTATAATTAAATTAGGACTGTACATGAGACGAGAGTCCAGTAATTATCGTCTTGGTTTCTGTAACTGATGTTTTCTTGAAAAATTAAACCGAACTCATAAATCGAGCTTCTGCCATCTGTAAAAAATACAGAATTGATAATATAATTTGTTTTTATTATGATTTTTCATTTAAATTACCTGAAGTTAAAATAGAAAATTATAATGTTGCGCCTGAACAGAAATTTTGTTATATCCTGTCGGTTTCCTCTTTTATTTTATTTTTTTGGTCAGGTACTTTATATCTAAAAAATAAAATTGTTAAATGTGAATGTAGTATGTATTTAAGAACGTGTATTTAACTTTATACATTATTGTACACATGAATTATGATAATTTTTCAAAAATTTCATTAAGTAAATTTAACAATATATGTATTATAATGCTTTTTGACGAAAAAAAAACATGGACTACAAAACAATAAAAATACATCAAATACCTCTAATATTTTTTTTATAAATCAAAATCTGTCTTTATGATGATAACATTGCTACTGAACACGTAAACTAAACACAACTACATAAAATATTATGTTTTTAAGAAGTATTGAATATATGTACTTACGTGCACATAAAACCAACTATGCCAATTACTGTATTGAACTTTTAATATTTCTCAAGTACTTATGTATTTTAATTATTTAGTTGTATGTAATGACATTAGTATAAAATGGCGACTGGCGTCCGAATATGTACATATGTATGTACATGTCAAAGATGCCAGATGCCGTACACTGCGCAAAATCGTAAGTCACGTGATGTAACGTGCTCAGTTCACACGAAAAATTACTAGACATTTATATTTAAATGTATTTGAAAATAATTATAGTTTTAAATATTTTTAAGTATTAGTAGAAAAATTACTACACTTTCTAGTGAAAATATACATTTTTATAAGTAAAATTTAAATATTAGCTGGGTACAATATAAAAAAGTTTAGGGTATTTATTAACTTCTTTCAATATTGCCAACTAGTATAGTAAAATTTATTCTAAGGAGGTGGAGTTTTTACAGCAGTTTAAGCAAAAAATTCTAATGAATACTATTATTTTTGGTTAGAATGTTGCGATGTCCCAAGCTTACTAGGAATTTCTAGATAATTTTTACTAGTTAATTTTCTGCGTGTGGGGTGTCGTTAGAAAGGTCTCCTAAAATGCAACAAAAAATGTAACAGAACCTTTTGATTTTAACTCTTTGATCACGATGTATTTGCTCTCCAAAGTCAATAAAAAAGCGTCCCCCCTCTATTTTCTAAACTATCAATTCAAAAAATCTGAAAAAATTCCAGAATGTAGCTTTTAATTAGTACTTTCACTGAAAATTATAAAATCATAGACTGAAAATTGAACTTACATTTTTTCCCCACTTACCCTATTGAGTGGGGTGTCATTTAATAGGTCTCGTAAAATGCAATAAAAAACGCCAAATAACTTTTTGATTTTAACCCTTCAGTCGCGATATATTTGCTTTTTAATGTTGCTGTCAGTGCGTCCCCCCCCCCTCTATTTTCTAAACTATCGATTCAAAAAATCTGAAAATTTTGAAAAATACTTTTTATAAATCGTAGTGAAAATGACTAAAAATTGCAGAGAATGTTATTTTCAATAATTTGTGTTCATTCATTTTTCCTATCTAAAGAAATACATTCTTAATCGATTTAAATCATTATCTAAATTTAATTATAATATGCTAAAAATTGTGTCACAATCGTGATCGGATGTGATAAAATCACTCACCGTTCTTGTATAATCACGATATTTTTCTACCAATTTGCCCCTCCACATATTCATTATTTTATATATAAGTTTTATTGCTGACAAAACAAAATAATGAATTTAAAAACATCTCAAGAATTTGTATTCAATTTTTATCATTCCCATACAGAAGCTCGAATGTAAGTATATAGTACATGCATTTTAAAAATTCACTCACCCTCGTTGCATACAGGGATCAAGTAAAGAGGGGTTTTATTATGCTTTTAAAAGCTTTTGTTATAATATAAATATTGTCTTATAATATTGTTTCCCCTTTTCATCCCTATACGTGAATAATCTTTAGGATAAAATTCAACAACTGGAAGAAATTTAGAACTTGAACTAACTAAAAACTCACTTGGGGGTAACCATTTATACACCATTGCTATGGGCTTTTTATATCAGATATGTGGTTATGATGATGTTTTAAATTGTTTGATATTTTTGTTAGGGTCTATATAAGGCATGTGTTTTATTTTTATTATAATACTAGATGTACCCACGATTTCGTTCACGTGGACTACGGAATAGAGTATTTGACTAAATTTTAAAATACACCTATCCCCCGATTTACACGGTAGATACGTTCAGCACAAAACCGTGTAAACTGAAATCTTGGATTTTGCTAAGTAAAATCGTGTAAAACGAAAAAAAAATGTGCATGATTCAGTAATTTATTTAAGTAAAACAAAAGTCAGACATCTTGGAAAACTCCAAATTGTTCTTAGTTCATAAAACAACGAACATATGAAAGTAATATAAGTAGATATTTAATTTATTTTACATTAGGAACAAAAAATTAAAAAAGACTCTTAAAAATGAATCATAAGTTTAATCACTATCATCATTTTCTTGAACTATCAATCGAAGAAAAATTCAAAAATGCCATCAAATCTTTGTATAGGCGTATATGGAGCGGAATAATCATTTTTACTAGTTTTTTGAAAATTGTCAATTAATAAATCGTATAAAAGCGAAATCATGTAAAACAAGTGCCGTGTAAATCGAGGGATATAGGTATACATTATACATATATTGTAAATTATGCGTATATGTACATTTTGTACATATATTATTGATACTTCTTTAGTATTTTTTTCCGAAATAATGCTGAAAATAATATTTTTCTATTCAAATGGAAAAATTCCCACCAAAACGCGTATTCAGTCACGTGGTATGCTCTGTGACGTAACTGTTTACAAAACAAACTGATTGTGAAATCAACCAATAGGGATCGAATATTCTGACGTTTTTAGTAAGTAACTACGTCATACCAGTGGCAGTTCTGTTAGACGCGTTTGCGATCACGTGACAAATAGGTTAACCATTACATTTTATAATTAGGTTTATTATTAAAATACTGACTTAAAACATATTGAAATATATTGGTTTTTGGCGTCCAAACAATTTGTGGTATTTTTCAAAAAAATTCATATACTTAAAATACTTTATTTTTTGTGTCAAACTCACTGGCACTATGGTAAAATAGATAAAATTACCTACCCGATACGATTTTATTGAGCTTTATAACTGAATTTGTTACCGAGGTCGCATTGGAGCATTTTAATGTATTTATAAAAAACTTTAACAAAAAACTTCATATGAAGAAATGTCTGGAAATTTTTCATTAGGAGCTACAGTTTTTATTTAATATTAGAAGGCATTGTAATACCGATATGAAATTTGATATTCGATTTAGTATTACCTATTGATTTTCAGGGGTATTTAAATAAAAACTAATAATCTTTAGGGGGGCTGTAACTCCTACACGAATATTTTCCGGACACGTGTATTCATATAAAGTTTTTTACTTAATATATATTTTTTAACTTCTTATAAATCATCCTGTATATAACAATGAACGACCGACCAATCCATTAACTGTTACATATCCATCACATAAATATTTAATTATTCGATTGTAAATCAGCCAAATTTCTCACATAAGTAATACAGACAGTGCCGTGTAGTTAAATAAATAACATTTTCTTTAGATTTGTGTAAAAATAAAATATTACTTCACAACGCCTAATTTGTAAATTATTATTAATTATCGTTATTAATTATACATTTTTTAAAGTGAATAACAGATTATTATATGAAGCGTGTAATGCGGTTATTAAAATTAAATAATAACATATGTTATTGATATATTTATCATTATAAGTATGTACCTTTTAATAAAATATTGTTTCGCTTTGTTTTTGTTTTTTTTTATTATTTCTGCTCATGTTATTATAATAATCCAATTAATTAAATTAGTTCAAACACAATCTGAATATTTATTATTAAGGCATACCTAATTTTATAAATAATTGTTACAAAAACAATTTTATTTCAATATTTATTTATTGTTGCTTCATATTTAATTTTTTATTTATTAAATATGGTTATATAAGTACAAAAAACCGTCGGGGGCGAAGTCTTTTTTATAAAAAATTCTCTACAAAAAATATCCTATACAAAATTCTTGTTAGTACAAACATCGTTTTTGAGATATTTTGAAAAAAAAATTGGAATACATGTACGTGAAAATTTTGAAATTGGAAAAAAAAATTATTTTCAAATATTATCTGAACCATAGATTAAAAAAGATTGTGGATACATAACAACGAATGCTAGTCCCATGAAGTACTGCCAGGAGATGACTCTGTATATCTGTAATACAATTTTATGTGTCACAATATGAATACAGTGGTGGACGGTATTTCGTTCTTTTCGACTAGTGCGCATTAGTTGACGTGTGAATACTAAAGGACCACGGGGTACAGAGGGGTGAATGCGAAAAAAACTTCTGCGCACTAGTCAATAAAATGCGGATTGCCTACATCATATTCCGTTTTTCGACATACCACTCAACTTTAGTGTATACTCCTGATAATACTTCATGGCTATTCCATATATGAAACTGTTATCAAAACTTGACAGCGGCCATCTTTAATTATATGTCACTGTCGTCAATTTCATGCATATTTTATTATAATATACAAATATGTTTTAAATTACAATTGAATTTAGTGTGAAGAGAGATGATAATTCCGAATGGACGTTTCTGTGTTAATCAATTATCACTGAAATACTTTAAAAATCAATATAAAACATTTATTAATAATTTATTTTATAATTCAAAATAAATATTATTAACATTAAAAAACCGAATGATACGCCAATGATTCGTGAAGCGATTTTTTGTGTTATTTGTCCTATATATTCCCTTGTCCAAGATCTGAACAACTAAATTAAGATGTGATCACGCGCCGCTACTGATTGTAAGTAGATTTTTATTTCCCAAGTCTAAATGGATGTTGTGCCTTGTATCTGAATTGTTATTGGTGTTTTTCTAAGAGAATTAATTAGATCCGAGGATTTATTTAGTGTTTAACAGGTAATTTACTTGACCAAAATAGAAACACATTCGGTTGATTGTTTTCACACAGCTTACTATATTCTTTTTTGTTTCGGTCGATACATGTTTTTCTATATTTAACCACTTCAAATATCTTTGGCATTCTATAGTCTCCACAAATTTAGATTCTTAAGTAATTTGAAAATAGTTTAGTAAATGTTGTAGGCTTATAAAATTTATTTTTATTGTCTTAGAAGTCGTATGTAACTGTTAAAAAGAGATTAATTTGTTAATTGTTCTAAATATTTTTGTTAAGAGATTTTGTTAGATTAAAAATCGTTATATTTAGAAACATATATACACCTAAAGTATACATTAAATATCTATGATATATACGTTTTTATCTAGAATTCTAGATGATAAATGAAGATAGAATCATGTTCCATAATTCATATTTTATAAAACAGATAATTTCATACAGAAATCATAACGCGAAAATAAAATATTTTATCAAAACGAATTTATATTACAAAATTACTTTATTGTTAGTATAAAATATTATTTTCAATAAATAATACAATATCACTACTTTTTAATCAAGAATTAAAAAAGACGACTTGTTTTCATATAAATAGTTTTACCGAGAAAGTGAACAGAAATTTAAAAAAAATTCTAAAATAATACTAATAAAAATGAGACGATATGAATCGATTCTGAAATATATTTCTTTCAGGAGGAAGAGAACCACTGTACCGATTTAAATGAGGTTTTTTAAATTAAAATGAATGCATATAAAAATAATTGTTCGTTTGTATGAGGCTTATAGACTCGAGAATTACTAAACCGATTTCAAAGCGGTTTTCAGCAATAGTTAGATACATTTTTTATGCAGTATCGTAGTTATTAATATTTTATGAAAACTCGAAAAATAATTTAGAAAAAAATTCAAAAGAAATTTGTGAAGAACCTATTATATCCTATAGGTTCCCCAATAGATTTTTTTAAATCTTAATTATTCTTTAAGTTATGAATATCCTAAGATGTATAACATATCTTTGATTGCTCATAGTTTGAATAATAATATAATTGAATTAAAAAAAATCCAAGGAATTTCATAAAGCACATACCATATCTTATGGATTCATCAATAGAATCTGTTTTTATCTCAACTCGAAGGTTGTCAAAACTTAATGTGAGTTTTTCATAAATATTGTATTTTTTGTTTACCTTTAAACCGTTATATATTTTATAATCTTCAAGTATTTGTAATTTTACTATGGTACTCACGTAAAGAGAATTTAAATTTGATTTGAAAAAAAAAAAATATCCTTTAAAATAGCAGCGCGAATTATAAAGGTGAACCGAGACAAAATTTGAGATATCACGCTTCGCACATAAACAGGTCAAATTATAACAGCTGTATCTCGGTCAATTTTTATTGTATTGGAATAAAATAAAAAAACAAATTAAAGGTCTAACGCAGAGCTACAAAAAACATCTGAACCCATCCTTTCACTCTCTACCCAACAACCCCTGCACCCCTTAGTCGACTACGCACAACGGTTTCTTAAAGTTTAAGTATAAAACTACGCATGTATCAATTTTCATTGATGAAGGAATTTTTGTGTTTTGTTTGTATATTTTTTACTACGTATTTTTACTGTACTATTAGGTCGCTATGATTTTGTAGATATTAACCCGGGTAACACCACGTCAAATGCGCTAGTTATTAATAAATAGTCGAGTCAAAATGTCCTAAAATTGTATACCACTAACCTAACAATAAGTAAACAAAACAAAAAAAGCTGGCCATGATCTCATGTTGCAGAAAAATACAAAACAAAATCGAAACGAACACAAATTAAAATAACAACAATGCCACGGCAGGGACGTCGCATAAAACAAAAACAATAATGTCGCGCTTGAACACCTGGGTGCGATAGATATGTTTTCCAGGATTATTTCCCGTTTTCGCTCGCTGACACTTCCGGGAAATACTCATATATGTGTGTGTGTGTGTGACGTCACTGTAAAAAGATGAAATGGATTTAATGAAAGTTGGATCATATAAAAATATAGTATACACCATTTGCTTTTCTTATTTTATAACAGAAAAATTTCCTTATCAACATTGTTTAAAAAATACTTCATTTTTAGTATAGATTGTTCTCGATTAACAAACGAATAACTGCTAATTGATATTTTTTAGAAATAGTATATTGTGTAGCAAGGGTTGAAACAAGACGATTTCTGACTAGGGCGAGAGGTCGCACTGGTCAGAAATCGTCTTTGTTTCATCCCGTGCCACACACGCTATTTTTCATATCACATGCATTGAAACAACGAGTTTTGATTTCTGTAGCCAGTCGAAGTAAGACTATTTCAGACAAATAGCGCAGTAATATCTTATACTATTTTAATAATAAAATAATTCAGAAATAAGATTGGCTTTTGTTTATTACAAATTCGATTCTGACAGATTTAAAATTAATGAATTTGCTAGTCAGGAATCAAGGTAAGTAAATGACTAGGTATGCTGACTTGCCTTGACCAATCAGCGCGGACGAAATGACGTCACCACGAAGTTCTTTTTAACACTCTAGATTTCAAATGGTCGCCAACGCTGTGTTTAATATTATGGCAGTTAAAATCATAGATAAATAAAAAAATCAAGTAGGTAGAAAAGAACTTCGTGGTGACGTCACAATTCACAAGTCAGCAAACCTGTACATTTACTAACCTTGGTCAGGAATAACGTTGTTTCTGCCCTAGGGCAGAAACAACGTTGTTTATTTGTTTCTGCTCGGTACAATCGCATTGGTCTGAAATTGTCTTGTTTCTACTGTCAAAACTGGGTTCAAAACTAGTTGTTTCTATGCATGTGATATGAAAACAAACTTTTTATTCAGTTTATAAAAAAATATTTTCTATGTTATTTCTACTAAAAGATATCACAATAGGGGCACTAACCTAACTGATTCAGTAATTTTGTCAGAATGCTCGCAATACGTCTGTCTGTCTGTGTAAAATACATAACTCTAATGAAAACTTATCAATTTTGAAAAGTTAGGGTAGAATTTACAACTATTGTGAAATAGAGGATTTGTGTACAATTTTTCTCACATTAGTAAAGCGTTTTTAAATTGACAAAACTATATACAGGGTGGCCCAAGTAAAACGAAACGGACGCGCTTTTTATCATTTAAAATAAGATTTTGAAAAAAGCTCGAACACGTCGATTTTGCTTTCAAGAATCTTTTCAACCCTCAGCGCTATGAGCACAACCCTTAAAATTTTAAATAGCATGATAGGGAAAGTGATACCTCATTTGAAAGGTTTTTTCATTCTAAATACGGTGCTTTTTGTTTTTTTTTTCAAATCCGTTTAGTTTTAGTCAAGTTATTTACATTTTAAATTCCATAAATGTAATGATTTTCTTATAAAAAAAAAACATTTACAACTAAAATTAAAAAGAAAGTAGGCTTATTATATTATGAAATAATTCAAAAACATCCAATTTGGACATTTATTGAATTAACTAAAATTTTGGAATTAAATAATTTAAAAAAAATTTACCAAGATCCACAACTTTAATTAATTCAATAAATGTCCAAATTTGATGTTTTTGAATTATTTGAGAAGGAAATAAACCTATTTTGTTTTGAATTTTAGTTGTAAATATTAGTTTTTTTATCAGAAAATCATTGCATTTATGGAATTCAAAATGTAAATAACTTGACTAAAACTAAACAGATTTGAAAAAATCAAAAAGCACCGTATTCAGAATGAAAAAACCTTTCAAATGAGGTATCACTTGCCCTATCATGCTATTTAAAATTTTAAGGGTTGTGCTCATAGCGCTGAGGGTTGAAAAGATTCTTGTAAAAATTTAATAGCAAAAGATGTCCCCCTTGGAAGCAAAATCGACGTGTTCGAGCTTTTTTTTCAAAATCTTATTTTAAATGACCAAAAGCGCGCCCGTTTCGTTTTACTTGGGCCACCCTGTATAATATTACTTATGAGAGTGTTAATAAAGCATAACAATATCAATAACTTCAAAAATAATCGTCGCGTCGTTAAAAAAAGTGCTGTCCTATAAATATGACATTGGGTTCTCATGATAATAATCTGATAATTATAATGTCTTGTATTGAATTTATCTTTTTGGTCATATTTTCAACAATAATCAGAACTTGGTAAAAAAATTCGAGAAGTAATGAGTTAAAATCGATTTCCGAAGAGCAAGAAAACGCGGTTTACATCCGGAAACTTGTGATACTACATACATAGATACATATACATAGTCAAACATAATGTTGTTAACGAAAACCATCACAACTTCAAATCAATCACAATCCACACTTAAACGAATTAGCTACCCCCATTACCAATTGTAAATCGCACATCCAATCAATAACTCCATTAGAGCATTACACATTATATATATAACATATATAATAAACATTAAAGCAAATCCAACAGACAACATTCGGCTCCTAGTTAAATTAATTATTGCAAACACCATTCATCTTAGTGTCCTGCAATTGCTCCTTACAATATCATAGTTCAAGTATGACTAATAAAATTATAAGTCCTGTCTAATCCGTAGCCTACAAGTTCGTGGCTCGGTTGTTGAGAAAGGGAAAACCACTTACAAGTTCTGAAACTTGGTTATGAGTAAGGTACAATCAATCCATTTTAGTATAAACTTGCCCGTTTAATTAAATACAAACATCATTCTGAACCTTAATAAGTTATTAATGCTGAACAAATAAATATCGATGTTGCTATTTAATGTGTTCCCGTATTAAGCCTATTATAGATATGTGAGTGTGTGTGTGTTTGTTCTAGGTGGGTGGGTGTCAGTAGGTGATGCTCTGTTTCAAATATTATGTTCATTTATTATATTACTAGCTGGGCCCGCGCGGCTTCGCTCGCGTGGACTACGGAATTATTGTTTAGGATTTAAAAAATATACATACATATACACTCAACACATTAATTAAGGGAGTATCCTGCTTTATGAGGCCAAAAATAAGCGTTTTTTGGGGAATTTTTTTAGGATAGAAAAAAATAAGCTAGTGAAGCAAACTTTTCAGATTGTTTTATTGCATATTTGAACGTTAAAAAAAAATTATTAAGACAAAAATATTCAAACGCAACCAATTTATATGAAATTTTGTACAACGCCTTGCAATCGCAGTCTCCAATCGGCGGGAAAGATGAAGCTCGTAATTTTTGTCTGAGACAAAAAAACCAAAGTAAGTTTTAATTTTTATATATTTTTCTTCCATATGAACTAAGAAAACCCCAAATAATTTTTAAATTAAAAAAATGTCAGGTTTGAAAAAAAAAGTGCTTTTTGCAAGAAAAAAAATCATTTCAACTTGCTAAAAAAGTTGTTTAGAATTTATTTTCATTAATCTTTTTAGTTCATATGGAAGAGAATTTAAAACTGAAGACAACAAGCTTTGATTCATTTTGATTGGTTGTTTAGTTTTCTTGCAATCACACCCGCCAATTTAGAAAAATGATAAAAATTAAAACTCAAGAAAACACGCTTCATAGTTTACGGTCAGAAAATATATCAGGAAATATATCATTATAATTTGTACTATAGCTTGACCCGGCGCTTATAAAAATTCAAAATATTGTTTTAGACGATAATTGAACCTATTCAGGTAGGTACATTGTTCGGATTTATTCGACCGAGGGGAAAAGCGAGCGCTCAAAATGCCCGAGCGTTTGTATACCTTCTGGACACTCCACTGCGATTAATGCTATATTTTTGAAAATATTTCGAATTTGCCTATAAAACTTTACAGACATATTCTTAGATATATGTATAAGGAAGAGATTTAAGCAATAAAAAAAATAGATTTTTTGAGACTCATAAAGCAGGACACTCCCTTAAGCGGTTAAATGAACATCAAAGGATTTTCCGATTAAAACCGTCAAACCAAGTTTCATTTTTCGACTCGGGTATTACCTAATTGTTTATTTTTTTTTAAAAAAACATCGATTTTCTCAATATTTTTCAGTGAAGTTGTTTACAAAGATATCAGTTCTATACGTAGGTAGACCACTGTTACACATCAAATTGAATTTTTCGTTTTCGCTAACTTCCTGTATACGAACTTCTATATATGTATGTATTACGGAACTTCGCTACAAAAGTGTATGTGTGTGCGTACATATGTTTACTCTTGAAGTTTATCAACACAAACAGATTTCTGTAAATGTAAACAACTAGAAGTTGTTGCTTTAACAAATTATAATAATTTGACTTAGCAACTTATTGATGTGTGAAAGATAATGTAACATATGTTTGTGTTTAGCAATAACATTCATACCCTTCATGTCCGTAAAGTACCTCTATAAGTTCACAACACTGTATACACATAGATATATATATATATATAGCAAAAGGTGAATAATTTACAAATATTAACAATTAGAGATCCATGTTAATTAATAACGATTTTCCAAATTCTGGTAAAGTTGGATATATTTAAAATTAAGTTTTATCAAAAAATATGATTAAATGGATTTTTGAGCTCTTAAAACTGATAATAGAAATAAATGGCCTGTACGAAAGTTATAGAGAATAAAATTTTACATATTTACATATTATTTATATGTAAAGTACAATATTCCAACTGTGAATATTTATTAGATATTTCTTTTTTAGGTAAACCAAATAATCGGTTTTCCGCCATTTTCTCGGAAAATTTGAGGTTATGTTGAAACATACCTCTTATAAAAGTTTTAGATTTTTTTATTATCTACAACTTTTGGTGTTACGTTTTCGACTAAGGTCATGTTTCGCCGAAACATAAATAGCACTTCCATTTCACTATTTCACTTTATCTCGTGTTTAATTTTTGTTTTTTCTCTTAATTATAACCTAAACTAAATGTTCCGGGTGCTCCTTGCCTGTTATTAATTTATTTATTTTTAGCCTTCAAAATTCGTTTTGGCACGAGCCTATTAGTCAATAGTATTTTGTTTTAAAAAAATTAAACACAGGATCAAATTTTTAAAAAATAACAAAGATGTTTGAAAGTATATAAAAAGACATTTATATTTAAAAAATCTTTACAAATTTTCAAGGTCGTTAGTATAATAGTTTTAAGAGATATTGAATAAACAAATTAACATGCATTCTTAATAAGAACTGCATAATTTCGAGGGTGACCGGAAAGAAGCCCACAGGAAAAAAGCCCATAGGAAAAATACCCACAGGAAAAAAGCCCACAGGAAAAATACCCACAGAAAAAAGCCCACACAGAAAAATGCTCACGCGGAAAAATGCTCACACGGAAAAATGCTCACACGGAAAAATGCTCACACGGAAAAAAGCCCACACGGAAAAATGCTCACACGGAAAAATGCTCACACGGAAAAAAGCTCACACGGAAAAAAGCCCACACGGAAAAATGCTCACACGGAAAAATGCTCACATTAATAAATAAATAGGATACAGATGTACTAATTCAAGACGGCACATTATTGTTATTTATTTGTATTGTATGTCATTTTTTATGATTTCATATATGCCAAACTTCTGTACTGTCACAACTTTATTTATTCTTATTTTAGATATGTATATATATGTTACTGTAAAAGCCCGAACTGAGGTAAAACCTAGGTTTTACCAAGAGACACGGTAAATGTTGAAAAATAGAGTAGGTATCAAAAATATGTTAAAAAAAATATATAGAAAATCACAAATATTTAATTTTGCTAACAAAATATTCGGGCGAATGGGGATTAATCTAGTATAAAATACGGGGATTCAATCTCCGCCTTGGTTAGGGCAATCTATTGTGGCGAAAGGGGATTAATCTAGTATAAAATACCGGGATTCAATCTCCGCCTTGGTTAGGGCAATCTATTGTGGCGAAAGGAGATTAATCTAGTATAAGAAACGGGGATTCAATCTCCACCTTGGTTAGGGCAATCTATTGGGGCGAAAGGGGATTAATCTAGTATAAAATACGAAAATTCAATCTCCGCCTTTGTTAATTATAAACAAACCGGAGATTGAATCCTTTCTGGGAAATTATTAAATAAATATATTTTTAGATTGAATAATTGATTGATAATGTAACAAGCTGAACAGGTATTTATATTGTAAATATATAAGGTCAATACAGTAGCTAACATACATGAAATATGTTAAACATCTGTATCCTATTTATTTCTTAATGTGAGCATTTTTCCGTGTGAGCATTTTTCCGTGTGGGCTTTTTTCCGTGTGAGCTTTTTTCCGTGTGAGCATTTTTCCGTGTGAGCATTTTTCTGTGTGAGCATTTTTCCATGTGGGCTTTTTTCCGTGTGAGCTTTTTTCCGTGTGAGCATTTTTCCGTGTGAGCATTTTTCCTTGTGGGCTTTTTTTTGTGGGTATTATTCCTGTGGGCTTTTTTCCTGTGGGTATTTTTCCTATGAGCTTTTTTCCTGTGGGCTTCTTTCCTAGAACCAATTTCGAGACATCACAGGACTTTTCAAAGTGATGTGACAAACAGAATTTGATGAAACTTTGAGTATATCTAAATTCTTTATTCATCTACGAAGATATCCGTAAATTTTCAGAATGATTAGGAATCGTGTTTTTACTTCCATGTTCGGAAAAATGAAAGTACCTACCTATTATAAATTATAATATATAATAACTTCAAATAATTAACTATAAAACTTAAAAAAGAGTTGATTTCCGAATGGCGGCTGTGCGTGTGTCTGTATGTGTGTCTGGATGTAGAATTTTCTTCCTTTCACGATAACTACTGTAAATATGCACCAATTTGAATTATTTTTGGGGAAAATGTTTGTCTCAGTGAGTAATCGGACAAGGGGTTTCGGAAAAATTCGAAATTTTGTACCTATTATCGTCTAAAATGTGAGTATTATGTCACCAATTGTGATAAGACTTGGTACACTTGTAATCTAAGAGGCACTTATTTCATAAACGTGCCGTAAATATCCACTAAAGGGTTGAAAAACCACCTTCAAAAGTTAAATTTTAAATACTAATATATTCATGTTGCCATGGAAACAAGAGCAATTAAATTCAAATGTCAGATAATTATTATTCTACAAAAATGTGTAGGTATTATACAACCGACATTAGAATATTAGAAAACTAATATTTATAATACAAAAGTGAGTTTTATATTAAAAATTATTGTAAAAGATATTATAGAACATGGAAGTCATGTATGGTTCTCCATACCGTGTTTTTTTTTTTTATTTTAACCCTTCAATCACGATGTATTTTCTCTCCAAAGTCATTATAAAAGCGTCCCCCCTCTATTTTCTAAACTATCAATTCAAAAAAATCTGAAAAAATTCCAGAATGTAGATTTTAATTAGTACTTTCACTGAAAATTATAACGAATACTGTAAAAATATTTTGGACCTCCCTTTCATAGACTGAAAAGTGAACTCACATTTTTCCCCACTTACCCCATTGAGTGGGGTGTTATTTGATAGGTCTCTTAATATGCAATAATAAAAGTCAAAAGACTTTTTGATTTTAACCCTTCAGTCACGAAAACTTTGAAATAACTCTTTTTTATAAATCGTAGTGAGAATGACTACGGAACCCTATCATGTGCGTGCCCAATATGCACTTGCCCGTTTTTTTAAATAAAAAAATGATAAGTGTGTGAAAGATATACGCATCTATGTAATTTTGCATGCTTCAGAGAGAGAGGCACACCTTGTCTTCACTCTAGGCTTATCCATAGGCGCTTACCGGTGCTTACAACGCTAATACACTATCAAAAAAACTATGATCAAATATAGGAGTCTGCTCAACTATTTCCTCAATCAACTTGCCAATAATGGCTGTCTGAAACACAAATATTGCACAATTTTATAAACAGATCAATATAAAAACAAAATCAACACGTCATAGCCGCCTGAGACAAACCACAATAAATCCCCTAACAGTTTTTATAAAGAACTGGTAAATAGGGGAAGTCGGTTCGGATATATTGGAAACGGTATAGCTCCAGGCGAGAAGGGGTTACACTAGATACCCCGTGGTCGCAATATAGGGGATTGTAGTCAACCCCAAGATTAATATGCATGCTACTAAAGACATCTACTTCGTTATTCAACTCATTGCCCGCAGGTTCCGATGTTTCAATATCAAACGGTTTAGAGGATATTAAGTTTTTAGAAAGTTCCTAAATTTATTTAATTGATTTAGGAATTTGATAATAAATTCATAATATCGCATTCCCGCAAAAAAGTGTTACAACTAAAAAAATGTCATATTTGAGATAAATATGTAGAATTTTTCCAAATTTTACTACTTATATAGTATGTATGTTATATACCGATGTTACCGGCAAAGTATGTAATTCCGTAGCTAATGAAATATTGTTGAGATAACGACACCGTTCTCGCATTCTCCCCTTTAAATAGCCTGACGATGATTCTGTGAATCGAAAGCTCGCTATGTTTCTATTGCCTATTAAATTTTCTGACGTTTAGACAATTAAGTTGTTTTTATTAATTCAGGAATTCTATATAATTCCTAGGAATTCTATACAATGCCTAACGATTTCAGGCAAAGTATGAAATCATTTTTATTTATTGTTATAATAAATAAAATAAAATATTACTTCAGACGAATATAAAGGATATGATTTAAAATTGTTAAAATTAAAAAAAATTAAAAATATTAAATAGTATTTAGTCATTTAATAAAATATTAGGCCAGTATTATAATTAAGATTATTAAAGTAAGATAAATAATAATCAGTATTTGAGTATTTTATTGCATAAAGTAAGCCAATATCTGAGCCTGAACGAAAATTGGTTGGTTCACCCTATTTATGTTTTTATTTCTAGTCTATACATTGTCTAGAAAACATATATGATTAAATTCATTTCATACATTGCCTGGCGATTTTAGGCATACTATAGAATACTCTATATAATGCCGGATTTCATACATTACCGGTAACATATATATAAAAATCGTCATTAATGTACTTCGTGTACCTACCGTCAAAACTAGGATATTCTAAAAAAAATGTCATATTTTTTTAAACAGGTACTTAATCATTAACATTTTAATAGTTACTATTTTTCAAACATCACAGGACTACTGAAATATTTAAATTAAATACTGTGTCCTTTTTCCATACTACCTTTACAATTTTGATTTATCTAAATTGTTATAATTTCATTTATTCCTATTTCGTCAAAACTATATTTTGTGAATTGTGACACTATTTTGCGGGGGTACGACATGATAATACAAATATTATAAAAACAATCAAAAATAAAATTACTTTCTATTAGACAATTGTCCAGTATTATCAACCAATTTAAAGCTCATTTAGCGCTAAATGTTCCTTTAAAGTAAATTTGCTGTATTACAAATGTGATTTAAATCAATATTTAGGTTATCAATGAAAAATTTACGTTTTATGCGTTGTAAAAACATATATAGTGCAGAAAATTAAAAATCCATTTAAGTCAATGTATTATGCTTGGTTCTTTTGATAATACGACAGTTAGTTATAGGAGCATTTAGTTAATCTTGATAATACCGGGCAAATATATAAAAAAAAATCGCAAGAACAAATCCATAACAAATCAGTATTCCTTAATCTTGAATTTACTTCCAGGATATATATGTATGTTGTATGAGTTCTATTGTCGAAAATGTAAATCACAATTTTTATTTTTCTCTATAGTGTATTTTGCACGACAAGAATTGTCCTCTTGAGAGTAAAATCGGTCATGCAATGTTCGGATTTTATATGAAAATTCAATAAAGCAGATATTTCATATATTGGTCACCTGAGCTCACTTTAGTTTGAACGAGAAACTTAACACGATCAATGGTTAATAGAAATATGTATCTATACTTTTTATGTACAATATTTATTTATTATTACAATATTATATGTATGTATACTACACACATATAATATTATTGTGTATATTTTTATATATGATGTGTCTCATTGTACTTTATATCTTTTGTAACAACCCGGGATTTTTTTTAGATCTGCAGAGATCTACTCAGATCTCGACAGATCTCCATTTTGAGACAAGATCATATTTTTTACTGGTTTTTGGTCTGTGGAAACTTGCAAAGATCTACAACGTTCTACAAAAATCTCTGAAGATCATTGTAATGTTGAAAATTAATGATTTTTCAACTTTTTAATCTCTATCACGATCTACAACGATCTTTTGGAGATCTTTGTAGATCCTTTTAGATCTTTGTATGTCATTGTAGTTCTTTGCAAGTCTCGACAGATCAAAAACCAGTGAAAAATATGATGTCTCAAAATGGAGATCTGTCGAAATCTGAGTAGATCTCTGCAGATCTACAATTTTTTATGAAATAAATAAATAATGAAATTTATTGTTTAGATAGTTATTTATGATTTTCTTTTGCGTTTTCTTAACTTTAAGTTGATATTCTTATGACAAATTGAAATTTTGAATTTTAGATTTCGTTAAAAGTATGTTTATTTCATAGAAAATGACGTGAAAAGTTGAAATTTGCAAACTGCAGGTCTGTATCTTATCACGTTCTCGAGATATGGCCTCTCAAAGTTTTATTTTTTTTTTCAAAATTTTAGAGAAAAATGACTAACTTTTGAACGTGTAGTCGGATTTGATTTTTGAAATCAGCGTATCAAAATCTATATAATGACATGTATAATACTTAAAAATTCACAAAAAAATTTTTATCGAGTTTTAAAGTATTATACATGTCATTATATAGATTTTGACACGCTGATTTCAAATTCGTCGACTAAAATCAAATCAGACCACACGTTCAAAAGTTACAGCCATATTTCTGAAAAATTTTGAAAAAAATAAAACTTTGAGAGGCCATAACTCAAGAACGTGATAAAATACAGACCTGCGGTTTGAAAATTTCAATTTTTCACATCATTTTCTATAGAATAAACATACTTTTAACGAAATCTAAAATTCGAAAACATTTCATGCATCACACTTGATTTAAGAAATAATAAACTTTCAATCGAATACTGTTTACCTTTCAAACATAAGATATATCCATGATATAATATATTCTAAATATATAATACTACCCCTGCACCAACAAAGTTTAGAAATTCAGAACTTAACTTTACAATAACAGAACATTTTAAGCTATGGAGGGGGCATATTGATTAGGATGCAAAATAATTTGACATACAAATTTTACAGATGAACAAGTTATAACATCGAAACCAATCAAGTCGAGTAAGAAAATAAATCTCATAAACTAACTTTACTAAAATAAATAGAACAAAAATTAACATATTCAAAGCAGTAAAAATAAAAAAATATTTCATTTCAATTAAAATACAGTACAATAAAAAATATGGTGTGTAAAAATAATTATATTAATAGTATATTTTTTATTGGTATAACAAATTAAACTATACCAATTATCGGATTAACTCGTTAATCCGCTAATCGTTAATTAACGAAGTTAAGTTAACAAAATGCTTAAAGGATTAACTATTAAGTTAACTTAAAAAAATGTTAACGCTTTTGTTAACTTCTGTTAACTTTAGTCCGTTACATTGGTTGTTTGATGACAAGTCATAAGAAAGTTGTCGAAATAGCGAAAAAAAGGTCTCCAAACATTTTGGATGGTTAACTTTTAACGGTTAACTTTAACTTTCGTTAAATTTTCGGTTAACTGTAACTTCCGTTAAATTTTCGAAATTTTAACGCTTTAATGATTAACGAAGTAAACTTTTTATTAACGAATTAACGATTAACGAAGTAAACTTTTCGATTAACTGTACCCACCTATGCCAATAATATAGATTTCGATCCTGCACGCAAAAATTATTAATTTATATTGTAACTTTAGTAACAAACACGTGGCCTAGCAAGAATTACAATATTTTTGGACGGTTTTAAGATTACAGTCCCTGGCCATATTATTAGACCAAAGCTAAGAAATAAGTGTTTCATATTATTTTTGTTGTTTTATTGTAACACTGTTACCATTCCTTAACAGAACTCGTAGTTTCATACTTATGGTAACATTTAATCTAATTTTTGAAAGACTTACCACTTTTAAACTTAGATGGTAGCAGTGTTTACACGAAAACGCCAAATAATCAAATAACCGTCAAACAGAGTTTATCGTTTCAATTGTGTACAATACATAGTTCATCTTAATTAAACAAGTGATAGTGCTTCAAAAACGTGTAAAGCAAGTTCTTTGTTGATGCTTTAACATTTTTTGATAAAAATTTTATACAATTTTTGAGATTTGTGACAACAATAATAATAAAACTCATTATATTATATATGCTATTTCATAATTTAACGAAAACTGTCAAAAATTAAGGTGTATTGTAGTTAAAATGGCGAAAATGTGATTTTTTCAGCTTTGGTCTAATAATATGGCCAGGGACTGTAATACCTCAAATAGTAATATTTCATTAAACCTCTAAAGGGCCGAAAAACCAATATTTTGGAGCACCAGAAAATCTTCAATTTTGTTATTAGATTAAAATACATCGAAAACGTATATTTGCACTTCCAAATAAATAAAAATCGTTCATGCGAGGCAAAGGGGTAGTTTTTACCCTATTATAGGGATTGTTTTTGGGTTTACTGTATTTTTGACGTCAGATTTGGATTCAGCGTCGAAAAATACATCGAAAACGTATATTTGTATAATGAAAAAAGGTTATGTACTATTTAAAATAATATTATTTCTAATTTGAAATTTTTAACACGGACTGTTCCCTTCCGGGCAGGAAATCCAATATATTGGCTCACCCTGTGATCGACACTTTGCCTATGATCAATCAATGAGATAAGATACATTTTATACCAGTTTTCTGAGGGCAAAATCCCGGCCCACTAAAGGTTAAAAATAAGTATTACATAGAAAATTCAATTCATATTTTTAACAACAAATAATTGTTTGCAAACAATATATAATAAAAATAATTATAATCATTCAAACCTACTGTAAAACATTCATAGAAAAAAATTCAATTAATTAATTTTTCATATACATGAATAGATATTTCCACAAATGGGTAGATTCAAAAACCCACCCACATTCATATTTCTTCTCACAGTACAAAAATCGCAATTATTTTAAATAGCAGCCTCGTATCAAGAGCACACAAGTCTCTCAGTGTTTAGGGTTGAGACAATAATGTACTTCCCATCCCCGAATTTCAATGGTTTCATCTCCCTCCCGTCGCATATACTGTTTTCTATTTTAAAATTGCAGAAACGCGTGTAGGCATCAAACATCGTTCTACAAGGGGGTGTGTTGCACCCTTATAATATACAAAGGGGGAGAATATTTGCCAGCTGGGGCGTCTGCATTAATATTCAGTGCAACAGTGAAATTTTATTGTAGGTAATGCGAAAAATTCATGTAATGTAATAAAAACTATTCCGCCCTTTATTTATTGTGCATATTTTCAACGAAACCGTAAGAAATATATTACTGACAAATGTAGAGGGTGAGTGAAAAATAAGAACATACTTTTCATTAAATATTTACATTAAAATAGGGAGATGCGGTTATTTTTTATTGAGACTCGAAAATTTTATTGCACTTTTAAAGTTTCTGATTTAATGCTATAATCTTGTTTAAATAAGATATTTTATGCATATAAGGATAGAATACATTCCAGAAAATGTTCTCCTAAATCGAAATTATGTATAGGTAATAACAAAATCTGAAATTACATATATCGCACCCCGCAAAAAATGTCACAACTCAAAAATGTCATATATGAGATAAATATGTAGAATGATTCCAAATTTTTACTAAAAAATTGTCATTAATGTACTTCGTGTACCTACTGTCAAAACTAGCATATTCTAAAAAAATGTTACATTTTTTATTTTATTGTTTGAATAGTTAATCACTAAGCGTTTTAATAGTTACTATTTTTCAAACATCACAGGAATACTGAAATATTTAAATTAAATACTGTGTATCAGTCCTTTTCCTATACTACCCTTACAATTTTGTTAATTTCATTTATTCCTATTTCCTCAAAACTACATTTTTGAGTTGTGACACTTTTTTGCAGTGGTGCGATATATGCGAAAAATAAATCAAAATACATTTATTAAATAATTCAATCATTAATTTAATTCGAGCAGTAGTTCCTAAACTACGGTCCGTTGAACTTTTGTTGGGGTCCGAGAAACATGATTGACATTTATAAACTAATGTAATTTTACATTTCTATTTATTAGAGATTAATTAGTATCAAACGACCTTCTTTGTTTTTATGTCAGAAGAGAGGGTCCCTGAAAAATAATTATTCAAAATAGGGTCCCTAAAAAACACAAGTTTAAGAACAACTGAATTAGAGAAATAAAAATCGTGTATACAACAAATGGTAAAAATTGCATATTAATAAATATCACTGCGCATTTAAAATCATATTTATAAAAAAAAAATTTAGTCACCTACCTACATTCAGATGTGTAGACACTGGTAGGCGTTGGGGTAATTACCATGGGCGTCAAAACCACAGGGCGGTGCTGGAGCTACACTAGCCTTTCCACTTTTCTGTTTGGAAAAAAAATGAATTATTAATCGCTCATGTATATAGTTCGTTCAAATTGAATACATATTTTTTATACTGTCGATTTATAAACTAGTTGAAAAGACACGATGTTACCGGGTATTTTAAAAAATACAGTAGAAACTGGTTATAACGACATCGAAGGGACCGGTCATATTGGTTGTAAAAAGCGTATAGTCGTAATAACCGGTTAAAATGCAATTAAATGGGATTCAGTTGGACTTTTATTTTGATTCGTTAAAACCGATACGTCGTATTAACCAATGTCGTTATAACCGCTTTCTACTGTTTGTATTGTTTTCATTATTTTGTAAATATCTAAAAACGATTTTGTTTTTATTTTTAATGCTTAGCACCCTAAAGACACACCTTCCTTAGTGGCCTAAATCTTTTAATTTCGAGAAAATAATGATTTTTATTTTAAAAACCTCATACAAATCGATTCAGTGGTTTTCTTTCTGTATAGATTTATGTTATTAAAAAAACGCCCAACCCGGGAAAAAATGTAGATCTGCTCATCTCGATAGATCTGTATTTTGAGACATCATATTTTTCACTGGTTTTTTTATCTGGGGAGACTTGCAAAGATCTACAATGACATACAAAGATCTAAAAGGATCTGCAAATATCTCTAAAGATCGATGTAGATCGTGATAGAGATTAAAACGTTGAAAAATCATTAATTTTCAACGTTACAATAATATTTGTAGATCCTTTTAGATCTTTGTAGGTCATTGTAGATCTTTGTAAGTCTCCAGAGATCAAAAACCATTGAAAAATATGATGCTGTCTCAAATACAGATCTGTCGAGATCTGAGTAGATCTCTGTAGATCTTCAATTCTTTTCTACGAAACTAAAATCAAAATAAATAATCTTCAAATCTTGAAGACAACAATTTTAATACAAACTAATTTTTCTACTGTGATAATTGAATCGTAGAAATCAATTTTCCTAATTTGACATTTACAAAAATGTCTCTCCCTATGTGTTTCATTTACATATTACGACATATGTTAGTTTTTTTTTATGACAGATCACTGTAAAACATATGGCGGGATTTAGAGTTCGAAACCTAACAAGTGCATCATAACAAAAGAACGAATGGGGTTGATTTTCAATAGGTTGTATTCCATATTCCATATACTGTATAGCTACATACTTTAAATTATAATACAGGAAACATTTATGTTAAAAATTATCATTCTTTGATTATAAAGAATAAAAAGATATATGTATGTAATTACAGTTGAAACTGGATATAACGACATCAGTCATATTAGGTCGTAAAAGTGGATAGTCGTAATAACCGGTAAAAAGGCAATTAAATGGGATTCAGTTGGACTTTTATTTTGAGTCGTTATAACCGGTTTCAACTGCATATAGATCAGTCTATTACAAAACTTATAATCAAGGCCGTAACTAGAAACTCGGGGGGGGGGTAGTGTGTGTACCCTCCCCCCCCCCTCACCACTGCTATATGCAAAATAAAAAAAGACCTTTTGTTTTCGTTGTTACTTCAGTATTTTCAAGTGATATTAATTTGAATGATCTTTTTTTTTTTCATTAACACCTAACTATTTTTGCATCTTTTTAATTGGAACTTTTTTTACGCTGCTGTGGCCCCCCCCTATGCTTGAGGGCCTCGGGACATTGCCCCGGTGGTAGTTGCGGCACTGTTTAAAACGATATAAAACTAAAATAATCACAATAAATTAAATGCACATTTTCAAGATTATAATTAGTGTTAATACTACACGTAAAATGAATCACTGTTAAGAAATCATCAGTTTATTAACTTTCGGTTATAATACATATTACATATACCTATTATATTTATAAAAAATTGATTTAACGGATTTTGGATTTAAATTCACCAATCTTTGATTGCGTGGATTCCAAGGGGGGAAGAGGAGCTTACAAATTTTTTGGTGCTGAAGAATAAAAAACATGCCCCACATTATTATGATTAGTCAACCTAACCTATATTTTTTTTTTATTTAAAACAAATCTTTTGTCTCAAAATGTCCAAGTACACCTCTGTAAGTATAGTTTCTTATTCATGTATGTACTATACCTACAATTGTATTAATATTATATAGAAGCATATTCAATAATTGTAAGCGTATATACATATAACAAGCAACACGAGTTTTAAATTCCGGTAAAAAAATGGGTTAAATAAAATAAAATATCAACGTTTTTTCTTGTGTGTGTCGAATATTTCACAAACCAATGAACAAAAAATCGATTTTGATTTAATGTTCGATATTTATAACCCGAATCAATCAACGGCGCAGTTCTGTAACAAACAGAAAGAGAAATAATGTAATAGATTTTACTTTCCGATAACACCCTTTCTCGCATCGAAGAGCTTTTTTGTAATAAAATTTTAAAGGTACCTATATTTTTCATATTTCTTTAATATTAAAATAACTAGTCGGTTTAAAAATAAATGTCCACACCAAAACAGTATAACCTATTGCATGTACTTTTTTATCTAATAATTTTTTGGGTTACAAAGTAGTATATGTCCTTCCTCAGGATTCTTGCCAAATTTCATCAAGATCGGTTCAGCCGTTTAGACATAAAAAGGTAACAAACATACACTTTTGCATTTAAGTATGCTATATTTATATGATACATATAATTACAGTAGCACCTATTTAGTAATGATAGAAAGGGAAATTTACACTATATTTAACTTTAAATACATATTTAGTACGTACAAATGAATGAATGAACAATATTTTCCTAAATTTTTATTGCAAAATATTGAAAATTGAACGAGTGACACTGAATCTCCGGAGGCGCCTCGAAAAAACATCATAACTAGCAACAGAATCATTTGAAACAAAAAAATCAAAATGCATTTGTTAAAGGAGATGTTTCTCGCGGTAACCCTGGGAGGATTTTTTTTGTTTTCGATTTTTCAATTTTTCGTAGAACTTGGAAGCCAAAAAAAACGATTTTCGCTTAAAAATTCGGCTAATTTGTTATTGTAACATTTAAACTAAAAACATTTAAACTAAAAAATTGTAACATTAATAATTAGGTATTAAAAAAAGTTTAATTTAATTTGGAAATTGAAATAGACAGAACGGTATATAATAGTAACATGTACTAATTTGCTGTAATGGCAGAGCTAGTTTTTCATTATTTTGAATAAATTACACGTGAATATATTTGTTTTATAATTTTTATAGTATTTAAAAGGGTTGAAGTTTCGAATAATTAGTTTTTAAAACGTTTCTATACAGCCAATTGTGTAGAATTTCAATAAATAGAGTACTTTCGGCAAGTTCGTGTGTTAAAAACTCTAATTTTAATATCCAATTACTCAAAAACCATACGTCCAATATTTTAAATAAAAATTAGTAAAATATATTAATTATCAATAAAAAAACATTAAAATTTTAGACTTTTATCTATACATTGCTCTAATGATCGAATAACCTTAAAAACGCCGTTATTAAGCGAGTAGGTAAACGTTATTGCGAGGTGCTACTATATGTATAATAATGTATGTATATTTACATAGTTACACATGTATTATTTATTGTTAAGACAAAGTTAATATATGTGTATTTATCTAAACTTACGTCGATAATAATATAAATAACAATATTCTACAATGACAAAATTCAATAGGAGAACATTAGCAAGAGTATACATTAAATGTATCATAACCATACATAAATAAACAGTTAATGAAATTATATTATATTATTTTAATGTAGAGGCTGCAAGTTAATTTTGATTATTCCGCCGTCGGAGTATTTAATTGTTCCAACAGAAACTGGTGGGAACTTTTGCAGCTCTATTCGTGATAGGGATATCTGAATAAACAGCTATTCCCTTAGGACCACGGGTTGCTCCCTTATTCCGTACAGCTACAGTGGTATCGAGAACAGTCTCTGAAGAATATCTACAATGACGACGTCGCCAAAGAGTTATACGTATACATGTTAGCACAGGCATACCAAACCACCAGAGTAATGCGGAGTTTCTCGTTCGAAACGTTTACTAAATGTATTGTGTTTGAGTTTGTATCCACCTGACAATTTTGTAGATTTTCTGTTATTGTTATTAGGAATAAAGGAGATGGTATGGTTACGTTTTACAAGTCGTTGCTAGTTTTGATTGTTTGTTGATCATTCTGTTGATATTGAGAGAGCATCATGCGGTTTTGTGTAGTTAGTTGGTGAACTTTCTTCTACCATTGAGCATTTAGGGGATTGGTAAGTAAGTATGTTTGTATGGGTGTGTAAGCGGAGGTGTAAGAGTCGCGATGCTGAGATTAAACCGTAAACAAGAAAAGGAAAGTTTACAAAAAAAACTATATTGCTTTCTCGCAATATCGAAGATACGAGAAGCTTTGTGATTGTTTTAAAATGAGAAAAAAAATTATTAAAAATTGTACATGGTTTATTCGTTTCAGGTCAAGACAAATACTTTTTGTTCCGTGTCTGTTTGTCTGTCTGTCTGTCTGTGTGTGTGTCCATGAATTCTTGTCACACGTATAACTTATGAATCACTGAACCGATATTGATGAAACTTGGTTGTTTGGTTGGGTCTGGTTTGAGGACGGTCTCATTTCAAAATTATTGAAATCGCGTGTAAGGGGGAGGGGTGACATTCCAAAATGTTACACATTTTACGTGAAAATTTTATAGAATTTTTTTTTAGATCATTCAATTTCCTATAATATAGGTCATCTATGTTTGTTGTAAAATATTCTCTTACAAAGATTTATCTTAATTTGCTTTAAAAAATATTCATTTGTTTTTTTAAATTGTTATTTATTTTGACATACATGTATTAAATGTCATTTTGACATTTGTATAGCAGAAATATTTAGATTTAAATTGAAATGATCAAAAACTTAAAAATGTACGACATAATAACGAGGTGCGTATTAAAAAAATGTATTATGCCCGGTATTATAAAGAAATTGCATGCAAGCAATTTGTTTCCATGCAAAGCAAACGCTATCTACTAGGAGTCAAATTGTCTTGATATTTTAAAGCTACAATCTGTGATTGGTTGTCATTTACATTTGACTCCTAGTAGATAGCGTTTGCAAATCGCAAATTTGCATGGAAACAAATTTGCTTGCATGCAATTTCTTTATAATACCGGGCATTAATATTTTTTATTAAAATTGTATGAAAATTAAATAGTTAACCAATGACAGACAGTTCATCTAAATACTTTATCGTTTTTTATTAAAATTGTTCAATAATTAACTACCTTTGATGAATTTAGCACGAGGAAGCACTGTGCATTTACTTGGCAGATATTTTTTTCTTACCACTTTGTGGAGTACGAACGTAAATTATTATTAAAATTATTAAAAATTCTCATTTAAAAATGTTTCTCCTCAAAATTGAATATTTTTTGTCAAAAAAGTTTTTTTCGAAATAAAAATCGTAATGTTTATTTTGAATTTTGCCAAATATAAGAGCGGGCATATTATAGTATAATACATTCATAGATATTAATATTGAATTCAAATAACAAATATTTCCTAACGTTTTGAAAAGAACATTACGTAGAGCTATAATCAGATTATTAAAGGTAGGGTAAAGTAAGTTTGAGATAAAACTACCCCTAATAACATATTTTACAAATACTTCATAAACAATCAAGCCTTCCAGTGTACCGTAAGGAGAGATTTATGTAAAAAACCATGGTATAGTGTTTATGATAACATAGTTGGTAAAAGCAGGAAGGGATCGTTTTCCGATAAATATTTTCCACTCCATTTTTTCGCTCGAATCGATTTTGAATGTTTTCTTTGCATTCTCCCCTCTCTACCCTAAGTTATTTTGTATTTTCGTATATACTATATTCTTGCGCGTAAGCTAGAAATGATATTTTTATTGTGATTGTGTAAATTCGTATAAAAATATATATCAAATAACATCGTTTTCAAAATGTTTTGTGTGGGGAATTTTGGTTAGGTTAGTGCATCATCGATAACAAATCAATAAAGATAAGGGATTCTTTGGAAAATATAATGTAGTTCTAATTGATGGGTTTATGATTCAAATTAGATTCTTTTTACTTTTACTCACTATGAATATTTTTGTGACAATAAGCTATTGCATAAATAATAATAGAAAAAAATATACATATTCTAATGTCAGTTGTGGCGGCTATTACACTATCAAATAAATATGTCAAAGATCTTTGACAAAGATTTGATCATATATTAAATTATAAGTAATTTCGTAGCTGAAACCGTCCATGAACACTTTTCAGTCGCCATTTTGATTTATCCGTCAAAAAACTTTGATTAAATATAAGAAACTGTCATTATCTATGATAAAAGAAATATTATGAATGTAAATATTACGTAAATATTGTAAAAGTTGACGTATTACACTGTCATATTTCTTTGATCAAAGAAATTTTATCACATTTCTTTGATAGTGTAATAGCCGCCATTTTTGTAAAATAATAATTATTTGACATTTGAATTTAACTGAATTTATTAGTATTTAAAATTAAAATTTTGAGGGTGGTTTTCACCCCTTCAGTGGCTATTTCGGCACGTTTATGAAATAAGTGCCCCTTAGATTGGATTGAACCAAGTGTACCAAGTCTTATCAAAATTGGTGAGATAATACTCACTTTTTATGTGGTGTTTACACCGAGAAAACAAAACAGAAACACCGTGTTTTTATGACCAAAATGCAATAAACCCTATACATTTTGAAATACGAAATATTTCTGTTTTGTTTTTTCGGTGTAAACACGGCATTAGACAATAATAGGTACAAAATTTCGAATATTACCGAAACCCCTAATTCAATTAGCACCAAAATCAATAGGCCTGGAGTACTTACTGAGACAAACATTTTTCTCTAAAATAATTCAAGTTTCAAAATTTGTTTTATTATTTTTATTTTTACTAGTCTGCCAACCTTTGTCGATGCAATATTTTAACAAAAAACAAAATAAACAATTATTGAGAATAACAGGTACAAGTAAATTATATAAAAACTAATATATGTTGGTTCTAAAAGAAAATATGACGCGACCACTGCAGGGTCAATATTCAGTTTTAACTAAAAAAATACCCAATGATATTCAATATATCGTACGCATATAAAACATACAGATTTGTATAAAATATTTAACTGTTTTACATTTCATCGACTTTCGTCGATATAAAAAATAAAAATAACAAGCTTCTTGAGTTCTATCAGTGCTTCATTTTTTTTTATTCACATAAATTAAATACGCGAATCTCGCAAATGTAAAAACGTACCACAGCCGGAGAATCAATACGCCGATATGTATTAAAAATTTTAATATTCACCAGACTATGTAACTACAAACATAAAGTAAAAACTGTACTATATACACGGCGCCATTATAAAACCGTTTTACAATATATTCAAGACATGAATTTCGAGTAGAAAATTCAAATAGTTTTTTTTTTTAAGATGTGAATTAAAGACGTGAATATAAAGAGGAACTCAATATTGGATTCTGTTTTCGTTGATAATTATATTTCAAATTTTTCAGAAGATGAGTAGTTGGAAATGTACCTACATTAATTTTCTTATTTTCGAATTTCTTTAAGGTCACCCTCCAGGTAAGAAAAAAATAATGTATACAAAAATTTAAATTGATTGGATATTATTAACACGTGCCACCGAGCGATCGAATATTAACACGTAAAATGCATTTGATTTTTAAAATTTTTCTTTAAGGATGTTCTGGCGCTAATCAAAAACAGTTAGATGATATTAAAAATTTGACAGAATGTAATTTTAAGTATGATAAGACAAATTACGAAATTCAAATGCGATTTACTACCCCGTTTAAAAGTTATAGCAGTTTAAAGTTTGCACATTTTAACACGTCTTCTTATGGAGAATTGAAAAAATTCTAATTCAAACCTTATTTAAACACCGAAAAAACAATGAAAAAAATATAATTTTTAGTAAAAACCACGTAAAAACTATCTGTTTTACTTCTGTACAAAACTTATTAGTTTTTACTAACTCATTTCAGAGAAAAAAACATTATTGTGTAAAAAAATGGTAAGAAAACATTACAAAATGTAAAAGTGATGAACTGGCAACAGTGTACTGAATAGTAAATGTATGCACTAACACACTGACAGTTCGAATTGGACCAATCAGATTGCAATTAGGTTGCCACGTCTTGTACTTTTAAATGTCATATTTTTTTTTCATATATTTATGCGTGTAAACGACTTATATTATCATTTTCGTAACATTTATGTTCTAAAGAATGTTATTTAATAATATTTCTTGTGTTATTCAATAGTATTTTCACTTGTGAAGTTATTTATAATAATAAAATATTTGGGGTTTTTTATTTCTAACAGATGAATTTAAATGACATTCACAAACAAAATTTTTCATATCATTAACAAACATTTTCATTTTTTTGGCTACAATAACAGTTAAAATACGAAATAAGGTTTTAAATACAAGTACTAATATTGTTTATGTAGTTTAAAAACGAATTTGATTTTCATACAAGCATTTAAAGTGAATAATTCATAATTTAATTTTGATCTTTCATTTCATTTAGATTTATATTATTTTTGCCTCATATTGTACGACCAGAACATCGTTAAACAGCTGTATCTTTTTGAAAATTGAATGGATTTTTTTAGGTCCCATAATTCTTCCATAAAAGATTTCGTTAATATGTTTTTCTTGTTAGTACGTATATTCCTTCCCCCCTCAGATTCTTCAAAAACGTACTAAGGAGGTTCCACTGTATATGGATAGTTGCATAAACTTTTTTTATTAGACTAGATAGATACCAAGAATAGATGTACGCAATAAAAAAAATTTAATAAAAAGTTTCACTTAAATAACTTTCCAAGAAAATATTATGCAAAAGAAATATAGTGTAAGTGGGTACATAGATGTACTTATATAATGTTTGTCATTTAGTTATTACTTTTTTACATCTATGTTTATTTACAAATGTACGTACTTATACACAGGGTATTAAAAAAGTCTGGAAAATATCTAGAAAATAAAACGTTTCAAAGAAAAATGTTTATGATAAAAAATGGGGTGTACCATTTAAGCAAATCATGTCGGCTTTGACCTGCTTTTACCCCTCCACTGAAGGTCAAACTAATATGATCATTAAATAAAATTTAATTAATTTTTTTTCGTACCTTTAAGAAATTTTGGGGATGACCTTAAAGAAATTTGAAAATAAGTAAAAATAAGGGCCACCTTATAAACCATATAACAGAAAGAGAATCACTGAACCGATTTGGATGTTTTTATTTTCTTACACGAAATAAGTATAGTATATAATTAAGTACTTATTGTTGACCGATTTTATCCATTTTTTAAATTTTTTTGCCATGATGTAAAATTACTATTTACGAAGTGTGACACTTATATAATTTTTGTTTGTTTGCAGTTATGGATTTACTAGAAAACTACTGAACAGATTTTATTTAAATTTTCTCCAATATGATCAGGTTTTACCTATAGGTTCAATGGAACCTAAAAAATTAATCTTATAAACCGAACTAGTAAAAAAATAGAATGTTATATTTATTCAGCATATTAAAAATTAAAAAATAGCAATTGATTTAAAAAAAATAATAACACACTTTTTGATTTTTTAATGTAGCAGATTTGTATATAGCTTTAGGTTATAATTTTCATACATGATTTTGGTTTATTTTATCCATTAATATTATTTTTGTATAATTTTACAATGACAGCCAGTTTATCAATTTTTTATCAGCCCATTTTAATTAATAACTGATTAACAAATTATTACATTGACTTGGATTTAAAATTTAAACGTTATCATATTTATGATCTACTTATTAGTTGATTAAAAGTATCAAATAAAGTAGACCACATACGACATAATTATCATCAACTGTCAATAATTAAAATTTAGTTTCAATTTTTGTGATTTTTTTAACAACCTGTTTTACTTCGATGTTCGAAGAAATGGAAGTATTGTAATACCGTCAAAAAATCGTGTCCGAGATAAGAGCAGATTCTGATTGTACTAACTTCAAAACGTAAAGAAAAGTTAATTTCCGCATGGCGGCTGTGCGTGTGTGTGTCTGTGTGACTGTGTGTCTGTGTATCTGGATGTAGAATTTTCTTCCGTTCACGATAACTACTGTAAATATGCTCCGATTTGAATTATTTTTGGGGAAAATGTTTGTCTCAGTGAGTACTCCAGACCTATTGATTTTGGTGCGAATTGGATTAAGGGTTTCCGAAATATTCGAAATTTTGTACCAATTATCGTCTGAAAAGTGATTAGTATCTCACCAATTTTGATAAGGCTTGGTACACTTATAGTTCAATCCAATCTAAGGGGCACTTATTTCATAAACGTACCGAAAAAGCCACTGAAGGGGTGAAAATTACCCTAAAAATTTTAATTTTAAATACTATTAAATTCATGTTGCCATGGAAACAAACGAAGTTCTACAAAATTTACAAAATTAAATATATTTTATTCTTATATTTTAGCACAAAAATTTAATGATTAGTACACAATTTTTATAGTGATTGAAAAATAAAATTGCGTTTTTTACAAATCGCTATTTTTGGTTTTTTTAATTTTTCACAAAATTTTTAAATGTAAAGGTATTTGAATTTTTTATCTCTCCTAAGGTTCGTCTCAATACGAAAAAATTGAGCACCCTAAAAGTTAAAAAATCGAAAATTTCTATGATCAATTTTTCGATTGTAAAAATTTCATTTTTTTCGAAAAACGTTAATATTTCAGGAAATATTTAACTTTGAAATTCCGAACAGATCGGTAAAATTAAAGGACTTCAAAACATACATTTTATGAAAATTTCAAGTATTTTGAAATTTTTTTTGATTTAAAAAACTCGAAAATTCAAAAAAAACGGTATTTCGCCATTATCTCGGAAAATTTGAGGTTATGTTGTAAATTGGTTTAAAACAAAATTGTAGATTTATTTTTTATCTACAACATTACTGAAGACCATTTTTCGATAGAAAGTCGTACTTCGCTGAAAATCGCAAAAAAACATTTTCAACCCTTAAAAACCACCCCCCTTCGAAACCGCTACATGTGCAGAGGTGCATTTTTCCCCCTCTTTTTGTAATCATCTTTAGCAACGATTCCCACCATCGCTATCCTGTAGAGAATTTTCCTGTTTTTTGACCTCAAAAAGTCGGATTGGCACTGGACTAGTATTATACAACCGACATTAGAATATTAGAAAACTAATATTTATAATACAAAGGTGTTTTATATTAAAAATTATTGTAAAATATATTACAGAACATGGAAGTCATGTATGGTTCTCCATACCGTTATTTATTTAATTAATAAATGGTTAATCAATTATTACATTGAGTTGGATTTAAAATTTTAACGTTATCATATGATCTATTTATTAGTTGGTATAACGTAGACCACATACGACATAATTACCATCAACTGTCAATAATTAAAGAAGAATTTAGCTTTAGCAGTAATGAACATAAAACTTACAAATTACTTTAGAGTTCTACATTACAAATTCAATTACCTACAACGAGCGCAAATATTTTAATGAAAATCGAACAATCAATTCCTCATTACATCAAACATTCCCTAACACCCCTCTCCCCTATTCCTAAAACTCAGACGCTCTAGTTAGTGCGTACTGCGTATCAGTTACGACATTGAGACATGTTTGAAGTGTGCGACGCATTTCTAGAGCGCGGGGGGGGGGGGTAAAGGAAAGAGGGTTGGTTGTGATGTGATGGGTGTCTCTGATGTCGCAAGTAAATTCTACAAATTAAGGTGCGTGTCGTCAACACCCCAATGTGTTAAATTTACTGTTTAATTATACCTGAGAATAGATTATATCCTAGGATCAATATCACTAACACGGTAAGTACAGTATCTTTAAAATGGTCAAAGGAATGCCGTATGCTAGTACAGTCCCTTATGTTACACTAGCATCTATAGCCCAATCCAATCAAAACATTTTTTTTTAATAATTACAAGTCTTGAAGCTTCTGCGATAATCTTGGCTTCTGGGTGTAAGCCGTGTTGATTTCGCCGTGTTATCGACCAATGTTTCGTCACACATTGCAGTGGACATCTTCAGGGATCTTTTAAATGCACACTTTTAGAAAAACTCTGGACAAAATCGACGCGGTTCATACCCAGAAGATTCAAATTAAGTACAACTTATTACAACCGGCCAGTTTAAATTTTAAAGATACACAGAAAAAAAACTGTATTGGACCAAGAAAACCTTGTTTTGTATATAACGAAAACAATATTTTCTTAATATAAGAAACATGCTCTTAATCCAACTACGTTATTCCTTCGTTCAAGAATACTATAGTTGATTAAAGAGATTATTGCTTATCTTAAGAAAATATTGTTTTCGTTATATACAAAACAAGGTTTACTTAGTTTGAGAAATCCTTTCTACCAGTGTATACTATATCCTTAAAGTTATTCGATCATTAGAGCAATGTATACCTAGATAAAAGTCTAAAACAGAGTCCTTATTATCTGAGGTATATTATACACTACACAATTTTCACAAAAATTGACTTTTGTACAAACTCTGCTTACATAAAAAGAAGCTTATTTTATATATTTTATTGATAATCTCGAAAACTACTGAACCGATTTTAGTTTGGTTTTCACCAGTAGATATATAATTTTTCAGAGCAAGTTCTTTGTTATTATTATTTTTTAACACTGATGGTTCTATAAAAAAATTGGATTGGTTTATAATAAAAAAAACGTAACAAGATTTAAGTGTTGTCATTTCTCAATGAACTGAAAAGTTTACTTTTATATAGTGGCAATCGATTATATGTATAAAACTTTGGGAACATATACAAACAGTTGTGCGTAGATTAAGGTGAACAAAAAAATTTATTGTAAATTAAAGACTAGCATGATTCCCAACTTCAGAGGGCTATATCTTTAAAGTTTGACTTTTTAGGATTCAGTGCCCATTGACACATTTGATCTATTCATCAAGGACTATCAGAATCCAAAGTTTCAAAGAGTTTGACCGAAAGCACTTTCCCATAAGGATTCTGCGGGATCCTTTTATCTAAAATTTTCATATATCATAAAAATTGTTAACAAAGTGCAAAATTATTTATTAATCCCCAATAAAACATTTAATCAATTTTAAATCCGGTTTACGAAACATGTATCAATGCAAATAAATATCATATCTGATAATTTTCCAGTTAAATTAACACTCCCCTATAACATCTGTGCAACGGTTGATAACGGGTTAATACGTGAGGGGTCCCAAACAAATAGACCTCTACACTTGTTGTAATGCACACGTACAGACAATTCAGATAAGAATCACCTTAATTTATAATAGATGACTTCAGAATGAATTAATGACATATGAAATTTAATATATTGTTTCAATTTTTTTATATCTCTTGATAATAGATAACAAAAAATAACAAAAATAACCTCGAAAAATGTACTTTTCATTGTTGAAAATTAGGTTTTTCGAGGTTATTTTCAAAATGAAGCTGCTATTTTGACCTTAAATTTGGATTCAGCGCCTCAAAATACATAATAATAAAAAAATAACAAAAAATGAGAATAACCTCGAAAAATGTATTTTTAATTATTGAAAATTAGGTTTTTCGTTACTTTCAAAACGAAGTTGCTGTTTTGACCTTAAATTTGGATTCAGCGCCTCAAAATACATAGAAATACAACGCTCTCCGAAAAAGTCATTTACCCTTTTTGCGTGATTAATATTTTGTAATTATACAGGCTGAAAAAGTTGATTTTACAGTTTAAAATGTTAACATTATAAAAATTGAAAATATTCGACTTGTGTTACTATGTCCGCAACATGTCTCTGTCCGTTAGGACTCTTATCACTCAAAAACCACTTATCCGATTTACGTGTTTTTTATTTTTTTTTCATGTATCAGACACGCGGCAGCGTGTCAAGCCAAGTTCAAGTCAAGCGCACCGTGTGTATATTTACACGAACCATTTAGAGTCACTTTTGACCCCCTCATAACTCAAAAACTATTTCACATAAACATGTCAAATTTGGCTGATATATTGAGACTTGCGAGATACATATTTGCTCCAAATTTCATAAACGTACCTCAAACGATTATTTAGATATAAACGTCCAAAAATCATCATTTTTATCAACTAACTATAGATCAAAACTATTATCAATTTTCACAATCGTTGTAACTATGGCAGCACTGTCAAATGTCAAATAGTATCAAATCACAGAACACAAGTATAAAGAAGCGACATATAACGTTAAATATTGCTGTCACATCCCTCTCGTGGTCGTCCATATGAACTAAAAAATAAAAGAAGGGCTTTTCAAAAAAATAAAATTTGATCCATCTAGCGTTCAATATGAAAACTAAATTCATCGGCGGGATTTATAAATAAAATTATTTATTTTATAATTACTATTTCATTTATTTTATTTTTATATTATTAGTAGTAACACAAATTTCTCAAGCTATAAAACTGTAAATTCTTTATATGTTAAATACTGCAATTATAAACATGATTTTCTATCAAATCTTACAATTCGTTACTAATATATACATAATACAATAATGTTCTAATACATTATAAAATTTTCTGAAAATGTTTAAATGCATCTAAAAATAATAAGATATATTAATATTAACTGATTTTATTTAAAAATATATATTTATACAGTACAAAAATATTATATGTAAAAATATAAGTATTCTATATAATATACAAGTACACAGACAAATTTTATGACTATAACAATATGAATAATAATATTAAAATCAAACATAAACAACTAAACAGATATTTATTTAAAATATAATTAATTTAATCACAAGAATTGTAGTTTTTGAAATTCATACAAATATAAATTTTTTCAGTAATTACTTAAAATAATTTTAAATCCTTGTGTTAGCCTAAATAAAATCTAAAATACTGATAAGGTTTTAACAATAAGTGCAAACATATTATAATAATAATAAAACAATATTATATTTTTTACACCAAATTTAAAAACTATAAAAAGAACCTAAATGTTATCGATTTTTTGCACGTTAAACCTTTTAATATTTATATTTTAAAAATCATCGTCATATAAAATTAATTATATGATTTAAATGATTTTCGTGTAAATCGGTGCATTTGTCGTGTTTGTTGTATGGACGGTCTTTTTTTGCATATTTTTATGGCACATTTTCTATATTGTTCGCAGGACATCTTCGAAATAAAATAAAAAATTAAATTAATATATATGTACTGGGCAATTGCCTAGGGCTCGAATTTCTAGGAACCCCGGGTTTTAAAAATAGGAAGAGAAAAAAAGTATTTAGATATTAATGCGGTCAATTATTAAATACAATTTTCTAAAAATATTATGTTGGATTTTGATTTTTTAACAGGAACCGCAATGAGAACCTTGCCTAGAGCCCTATTTTTTTGTTAATCTGCTCCTGGATTTACGCAAATCAGACCTAATGGTTCAAATTAGGTCTGGATCCTAACTTGTGTTTTTTTTCCGGATGGTATCGTCTAATATTAATTTACTCTAATACGTAATTAACAATTTGGTAGCTAGAGACTTTTTTAAACATATATTAACTGTACTTACCTTTTAAATAATAGTTTAATTCACAATAAACTCAAATAAATGTAGAAATCACTATATTCACAATTAGAATTGAAAATGACATAAAACAAAAGATAAATAATATACATAATGAATTATTTTAAATCCGCGTAACGCGCGTAACCTACGTAACGCAGCACCGATAAGTTTTACACCTTAAATAAGGTACAACTAGCGCCTCTGGGGGTCGTCCATATGAACTAAAATTTTTTGACCACGGCCATCGTATCCAAATGACGCTTCTGCTTATTAGTATATTCTGTGTATCAAATTGAATATTTTTACTACATATATTGTACAATGAGTCGTACAATAGAATTACTGGTGGGTGTGTGGTTATATTTTATTATGAATAAGTACCTACTAATAATTTCTGTACAAAAAGTAATGATATCCCATCAAAAACATAAATGTAAAAAGAGAGCCAAGTTCAATATTATGATATATGCCTTTGTTGTTGTCTTCAACGACAAAAGAAGTGAAATCTAAATGGGTGCCAAGTTCAATGGTCAGTCCTGAAATTTATTTATAACAACATAAAATATTTTATAACAACTTAAAATATCATTTCTTCTAGGATAATATATTGAAACCTAAGGTCTGACTTGGCTAGTTCTTATATACGAATTATGAAAGCAGTCATGGAAGAGCCCTATGTTCGATCGCTAGTTTCTACCAGCAAGCCAAATTTTCGGAAGAATAAAATAAGAACTTACAGCTTTAGAAATTGCGAAAGCTATAATATAATTCGTATATAAGAACTAACCAAGTCAGACCTTAGGTTTCAATATATTATCCTAAGTTATAAGAAGAAATGATATTTTAAGTTGTTATAAAATATTTTATGTTGTTATAAATAAATTTCAGGACTGACCATTGAACTTGGCACCCATTTAGATTTCACTTCTTTTGTCGTTGAAGTCAACAACAAAGGCATATATCATAATATTGAACCTGGCTCTCTTTTTACATTTATGTTTTTGATTCTTTATCCAGATTAGTATATATTTATTATATTAGTATATATTGTATATATAGTATATATTGTTACGTTAGGAAACATAAGGAATAAGCAGACAGTCCACGCGATCAATGTCGTGGAAACAGCTATAGGTATAGTTGATTATAAAAAAATATAAAAACGCGATACATACGATAATAGCAGCAACTGCAAATAATTTGCTAATTTACGAGTATATTATATATTATTAGCTCTCAGTGCATCGTGATAATAATATGTAAATACAATATCAGATGCATTCAATTTTAATTTACCATTATAAAAAATTAATTTACCTACAAACTAATAAATATTAATAATTTCTAATTTGTCCCCAGTTACACATAACCCATTTAGCATCCCATACCCATCTGATATATTTTCAACTGTATTAGGCATGTGTTTTACTACAGATAACAATATAAGGGGAGGGGGAACCCTAATTTTCGAGTCGACTGTATTTCATATAACATAAAATAAACCTGCATTGGAAGTGACTTTATTCCGAAATGTGTCCAAAAATTGTCTTAAGGTTATTCTATTATTAGAGCAATGTCTAAAATTTTAATATGTTATTTATAGATAACTCATATATTTTACTAATTTTTATTTAAAATATTGGACGTATGATTTTTGAGTAATTGGATATTAAAAATAGAGTTTTTAACATACGATAAATGAGAGAACTTACCAAAAATGCTCTATTTATTGAAATTCTACACAATTAGCTATATAGAGACGTTTTAAAAACTAATTATTCGAAACTTCAACCCTTTTAAATACTATAAAAATTATAAAACAAATATATTCACGTGTAATTTATTCAAAATAATAAAAAACTAGCTCTCATTACAGCAAATTAGTACATGTTACTATTATATACCGTTCTGTCTATTTCAATTTTTAAATTAAATTAAATATTTTTTACTTTTAATAATTAACAAAGTAAAATATTCCATTAAATGTAGGTACATGTGTTCTGAATATTAATTAAAAACAAAATTTTTCGAAACTAAATATTTTTTTACAATGTGCTATACATATAACCTTAAATGTTTAACAAGAATTTAGCTCAGGGGTTCCCAACCTTTTTCCTACATACATTTTTGAAAGAATGATTTTTTATACAAAGGTCCTCATACATTTTTAAATTTTAGAAAACATAAATAAACGATAATCTTCTTGAAAAAGCGAAAAAAGGTTATTGCAATTGTAAATACAGTTGAAAAGCAAAAAAATACAAAAATTTATCATAGACCCCTGAAATACTATATAATACCCTTTTTATGGACCCCATTTAGCTAACTCTATAGACAATTAAAAAAAATCTATTGTTTTAAGGTTCGTCTCATTTTTTTTAGTTTGTTAATTTTGATGCTACCAAATAAACATTTTTTTACAAAAAAATTAGAATAAAAATCTACATACCTACATAAATATACGATATACATTCATTTTTGAAATTATTTTTGTGTTTTATTTAATGGAAAGTAATTTTGATTCATTATAGCCATTAAACGAACACAAATGTTTGTTTTTTTATACGCTTAATTAGTTAAATGTACATAAAATACATACATTATTTTTTATACTATGCAAAAAAAAGTTTTAAGTGTAGATAATTTTGTATGCAAAGCAAATTCTTATCACATGAAGGTTCATCACCCCTGATATATAATAAAATGGGGTGCCAACTAAACGTTACACCTAAATCCCATGCACTTGTCATAGTGTAAACCTAATAACGAGTTAGATAGATATCAACAAGATTTATTCTCATGCGATGAGGGTAAATCACTACTATATAAAAAATGTATATATCGACTATAGAAAAAGAAGAGAGATGAAAATATTGTTAAAAAATAGTAAAGCTGCATGCATACAGACAAGACAATCTCGTCTTGTTTTCTACACGTGACCGAGAACGAGAACGAGATTATATGAAAGCCGAAACCAAAAGAAGTCATATAAAAATAATTCTTATTTTCCTGCACATAATTATATGAATCTCTTACGTGCATACCTGCTGCGGGTGCGTACTGTACTCTACTGTACTGTATTGATGCGTTACTAACAATAAGGCCCGGTTTCTCAATATGAGTTTAAACTACAGATTAGGTAAGCTTCATCCTAGATTTAAACTGGATATTAGTCAAACTAAAAAATTAACCTAAAATTATTATATTAAATGTGATAAAAACGAGTTAAGTTTAGTAAAAGAGATAAGGGTACATTACTACAATAGAATTCATATAGTGTTACTATATAGAATGTAAAAGAAATCGGATGGCAATATTTGGGCTATAAAAATAAATTTTAGTAACTCATTAATGCTATTTTGAAATTTTGAAAACATCGAAGCATGCAATTAGCTATAAAAAATTAATAATGGTATGAAAGATAGCCGATAGTGTCAATAGTTAAAATACGTAAACACTATTATGTTATACATACTTCTATGCCACTCATTAAAATTAAAGATAATATTACGAAATAGCATCAAATACATACATTATTTATTTTAAATTGTTTACATTTTTTGTCAACAAGTTTAATTATTAACTGACAGTTAATCTGTCAGTTAAAAGTTAAACTTGAGATTAATTATAATTTTTAACTGGACATTGAGAAACAAATATACATATAGTTAAACATGGTTTAAACTCATATTGAGAAACCGGGCGTAAGGAGACTACGTAAAAAAGAATAATGTACAGCAAAAACTGCACTTTTAATTAATATGGAATTAACACGTAAAAATATACATAGATACAATACAAAAAAATAACAAAAACAAATAATAAATTCAAATTATAATTAAATTCAGAATATCTAGAACTAAAAATACCTGCAATAAAATCTAATATGCAAATGATTAAAATTGCGCAGCATTGTCTGACACATGAGAACATGTTCGCAAAAAACAATCAGTATTAAATTATGCAATTTAATTTTCAATATTCAATTCAACGTGATTTGTTTAATACAGTTTTAATTACACATTTTGTAATTACGTTAAATTTAATTTCAACATATTGTTACCATGTCTGCTAATTTAACATATTTATATGTGTTACCTATATTACGTACTAGATGTGCTCGCGGTTTCGCTCGCATGAGTTACGGAATTATTGTTAAGATTTAAAAAAAAATATTGTTGAATAAATATAGATATTTTTATTATACACAGTTCTTTACTATATACATTATATTGTTCAATATTTAACGGTTTAGACAGCGTATTGTACAAAAATTTGACTGCTCATTCCTTATGTTACCTAACGTAATAAAATATATACTTAATCTTGGGCAGAGAACACTTGATGGACACAACTCAAAAAATACCCTTGTCAATCGATTCGTGAATCAATCCCGAGTCCAACGAGGTACATATGAAAATGTTTGTATGAAAAATGGACATTATGACTGTCCATGGTCGGATGGAGGGTTATGACCGGTTAAATTTCTAAAATGGGCTAAACTAGAACCACAGACCTACTATTTAGCGAAAACCCGAGGTCTCTATGTGGTCAGGGGGTCGAGATCTCGCTGTTGAAGACCGACGGACGGACGGAAAATCGAGCACTTCGAGGGTTGCGTTAAAAATACGTAGGTAAATCAGATAATGGATTCAAATTACTTATATAGATATTTATATTATTTCAGCTATAATCAAATAAATGATGGTTTCTTTTTTAAGCACGCGTTATTCAAAACACTGGTTAGGTATGTATTTGAACTGTAAGCTAGTTTGTTTGTACACGAGATGAAAGTAAGTTTAGGTTACAATACGTTTTTTACTTAAAAAGTACTTTATATCTATATTTCTATATACATACATAAAAAAGTTTGTCCTTAACCACTCACTCACTCATATATCAACGTACAACCCAAACCCCTGGACCTAGAAACGTGAAATTTCATGGGTGTCTTCCTTTAATAAAAGAATTTTTTGAAATTCAACCCCTACGGGGTTAAAAAGGGGTGTCAAAGTTTGTATAAAAAAAATTTTTTTTTGTTCGCATTTAATTGAAACACTACAATTAAACGATTATTTCAGCATTTCCCAAAATATAATCCCTAAGGGAATGGGGGGGAGGGGTAAAATTTATCTTCAATAAAATTTTATCTTCAATTAAAAATGAAAGTTCGACATTGAACCCTTAATAGCATAGGACGGAGACGAGGATGGATTTAAAATATTTTTATCTGCATACCTGATTTAGTTCTAAAGATAATTCGGGCAAAATAGTCATCTATTAAAACAAATATTTCGACATTCAACCCATAATGGCGGGGGTAGATAAGGGAGTGTGTTTTTGATATGTTTATCTGCATAGTTGCTTAAGTTACAATGGTGGAGTCGGGCAAAATAATCAGTAATAAAAAAAATTCGAAATTTAACCCCTAATGGTTGGTTTTTGTAATTTTTAACTAAGATCCGATATATTTATGATTTTTTATAGGTAATGAATAAAAATCAATATAAAAAAATTAATATGTCATCTCCTATCAAGTATGAAGGACTAATAACTTTACGCGAGCGAAGCCGCGGGAATCCGCTAGTTTCTTATACGGCCGTAGAGACTGTGGCAAGATTTTTTTGTGTTTTGGTTTCAAAATGGTTCAATTTAATGACATAAGTATAGATAGATGATTTTTTGTACAAGTAATAAAACATACCTACATAAAAAATACCAGTTAAGTTATTCGAGAAACACCATCAGCAAATAAAACTGATTGAAGTAGTTAAACACGCCGATAAAAACGAAATATGAAATAAAGATTTCACGACCTTAATAAATTTATATTTTACTTAAGGGTTCCATTGTCAGCAAGTACGTTATTTATATATTACCCGCGAGACCATCGGAATAATCTCCTTAAAAAAAAAAACGCTCTCGCGAACAAAAGGAAAAACAAACGAAAATCGTTAGCGTCGCCCACATAAAATATTAATTTCTCGAACACAGATTGAATAAAAATAATAAAAAAATCAACGCGACCGCACGAATTCCAAGAATACTTTTTTTTCGCTCGATGGAAAATTGTGTACTCTCCGAATTGTCATTTGCATACACCGTCATCTGACATTTAAGTAAAATTAAAATTTATCGATCGAGGGAAATGATTATTTTCATGCACGTAAGAATTCAAATGAGTTCGATGTCCAATTCACTGAATACTTATACCATAACGACTGATTTTCTATTGTAAAAAATACAGATGAAACACTATGTTTTCAATCAAAAAAATATCATCTGTTTTTACTTTCTTATACCATTTATGTTATAATTGTATAGTATAGTAAAGCTGATTTTTTTCGAAATCTAGATTTCGATGGAATTATCCATTTTGGCCTTCCCTGAATCCATTCTATTTTCGCCATAATGTCTGTGTGTCGGTCATGTATGACTGTGTATAAGCGCTGTAACTCAAATACGACAAATTACTTAATACTTAATATTAATTTTTGTCTGGGAAGAATACCTCCTATTTTTTAAAACTATTTTTCAATTGGACACGGATGTTAACTGAAATCGACTTTTGATTTTTCGAATTAGATTGAAACAGTGCGAATTAGAGAAAAATGGTCAATTTAAAAATTGTAGGTAATATTATTATCTATAATTTATGTTCTATTCAATTTCAATATTCAACAGGGAAGAATTATCTGCCATGAGTATCATGTGACTTTCTTATACGTATTACAGAGATTTAACAGTGTGCGTGTTTGCCATAGGTAACCATGGGACTTTCTTATACGTAATACTGAGAGTAAACAGTGTGGGTTAGTCTAAATAATTATTTTTAAAAAAAGGAGATCCCATGGATGTTTTTTTAAATAATTAAAAATTAGAGTTGGTTAGACTTATATAACAATGTTTAAAAGGACAACACTGTTGTAATTAAATCTATCATAAGATAGTAAAAATGATTTACTTTTATTAATTATCTTGCAAAATAAAAAATAAAATCTTTTGTCCTATTTGTGCAAAATTATTTATTAAAAACTTCTTGTTAGATAAGTATATAACTAACTATTTTTTTAAATGTTCAAAAATCCGTTAGATGGGGTTATCAAGGACAAATCGAACCCCCACAAAAAAGTGTCACAACTTAAAAAATGTCATATTTGAGATAAATATGCAGAATGATTTCAAATTACTATATATTTCTACTAAAAATTGTCATTAATGTACTTCGTGTACCTACCGTCAAAACTAGCATATTCTAAAAAAATGTCACATTTTTTATTTTTATTTTTAAAATACTTAATCACTAAGCGTTTTAATAGCTACTATTTTTCAAACATCACAGGAATACTGAAATATTTAAATTAAATTCTGTGTATCAGTTTTTTTCCTATACTACCATTATAATTTTGCTTGACCTAAATTGTTATAATTTCATTTATTTCTATTTCCTCAAAACTACATTTTTTAAGTTGTGACACTTTTTTGCAGGGGTGTGAAACTACTTAATTTAATTACATTTAATATAGTGTATTTCTACAAAACAGTGAGAGAAACGCGGCAGCGTTTAGGATATATCTTGTCTTTTTCTAAGAAGAATGAAATAGACACTCATGTTTAAATAACAACAAGTATATCCTAAACTATTTCCCATCTCTTTCTTTTGATACAACTCTGTTTTTGAGTCAATGCGCGATCCATATTCTATGTTTATGATTATTAATTATTTTTTTTGTAAATTGTTGTTTAAACAGTTGATGATAATAAAAGTGATCTTATTTTACAGCAAGGCTGTATGTACTTCAGTCCACCCCATTAACTTAAAATATAAACAATTAAATATACATTTTTATTACTTTTGATAAAAAATTTTTCTAATGAAAAATATGAACGTTTTTTCTTGATTTCATTATAAATATGTATTTTAAAATTTCAGACACTTACTTACTTAAGAAAAATTATACACACAGCGATTTTGATTTCATATTTAATATAAAATGCTTATCTCCCGCTACGTTTTATTAAATACAAAGTCATAAACAAATTTAGTGCTTAGAATGTGACGCTAGCAAAAACATAAAGCCTTCGGCTCATTTAACTAAAATACTTTTACTTTAATTTATCTGTAAAACATTTACAATGTAAATAATTTATACACAACATTATGTTTATATAGCAGTAGCAGCGTATATGAAAACCACTTTTATTTTTAATGTAGATATAATGTACATAAAAAAAGGATGAATTTAATTTTAAAATTAAGTTATAATCATATTTGAAACAGAAACACAAGTTACAATTAAAATAATATTTTGTTTATATAATAAACTCCGCGTGGAATTTTTTTATCTAATCAATATTTCGAGATACAAGCTTATGTCCTTCTTTACGATGAAAGCTATCTTTCTGCCAAATTTCATCAAGATCGGTTCAACGGTTTAGTCGTAAAAAGGTAACAAGAGTTACCTTCACATTTAATTTATAATACAGTAGAATCCGGATATAACGACTCCGTTTATAACGGCTAACCGTTTTTAGCGACGAAAATGTAAACTCAAATTAGGTTACTATGAAAACATATCCGTATAGTACGACTCCGGTTTAATTAAGTGACCAACTGCTTATAGCGACCTATTTTGACAATAAATTGAATAAATTGTCCGGTTAGAACGACGGCTTTCTCCTCTCTACTACGTATGTTGATTGTTGATTAGTAAAATTAGACTTTTTACGACAGTAAATACATATTTACATGCATGTAGGTACATTGTATCTCTGATCAAACTGTAATACATTATGTATGTATGTATGTAATGAGCAATGTTTAAGTAAATACCATTAAAGTTACTTTTTGTTAATTTTAATATTTATTTTATTTAAATAGAAATTAATCTAACTATATATATATTATTATTTCATAATAAGAACTACAGAAATATTAATATGTACAAATGTACATACATATGTACATAATAAAAATCAAGCTTAAATTATCCGATAAATTGCTGAATGTCTTAAAAAAGACAGAATAACTTGGACGCTAAACAAAAAAAATCCGGTCGTTTAGTGCGTCGCGTCGTCCGGTTAGTACGACCAAGTGTCGCCGGTCCCTTGAGGGTGGATTCTACTGTATTAGTATAGAATTATAGATGTATAGTGAACAACTATTTTTGTAACCTTTATAACCAAAGAAACCGTTATTTCTTCCTAACTGAAAGTATTTCTAAAAAACAGTTAAAATTGTATGTAACTACACGAAATACTTCAGAAAATTAAATGCTAATTAAATGCGCAAAAAGAAAATTTAATGCTCTTCAAATAAAATAAAAGGATTGTGTGGTTTTATGAAACCACGGTAAAAGTGAAACTTTTTTTCACATTATAGACATTTAACTAAAAATAACTAAAATCTTTTTTCCTTTTTCTATAAGCACGTGCTCTGTCGGTGTTCTGTTTTTTACGGCGTAAAATTAATTCATCGTCATTCATTTTTGCACTATTCTTTGCTTTTTCCTCGTTGATCAGTTTTTTGGACTCACTAGCTGTGTCGTTGTTTACCAAAAGCAAATAAATAACAACATTTACATTAAACACTGACAAAAACAAACAAAATAGCGTGGAGCACTGGCACAAATGAGTAATAGTCTATACACTACACGGTCAGCTTATGCCGCCATATTGGCCTCGGCTGCTCTGACGTATTTATCCCTACTCCGCGGCCGACCGTCACGCGACATGCAACACACAGACGAAAAAGTTTGAGACGATGTAATAAAAGTTTCACTTTAAAAAATATTATCGCGAAGATAATTCTTCTCGAGTTGTTTATTGCTAGTACAATTCAAAATAAAATAATCGAACAAATTGCAAAACCAACGATACGGATCACTTATACGACTCGCATTCGACAATATAGATAATTTTACATATTATACAATACATTTATTTAATACCTATCATACTTTATTCAAAAAATACCAAATGGCGAAAATCTTTAATCGATTTATAGTTTTTAATAAATAATACAACCGCTCGTAAATTTTTTTACTCATCGTTTAAAAAACTATTATCCTACGATATATTAAACACATATGCACATTATTCCAAGCAAATAATTAAAATCAGTACAATAAATCCTTACATAACAAAATACCCTACAATGCTTTTTTACTGGCAAGATTTACACCGAACCCTTTAACTTTATTACATGCCGTATATCAGGAAATAAGCGCCACACACACACACAGACACACACACATACATACACACACAGTTTTCTTATAAACATTCCGATTGAATCAAACCAAAATGAATATCGTACAAAAACGTGTACACTCCAGTACCCTTTCCTGGCAATCTATAAGCGCTATTTAATCATAGCCGATCCCGCGCGCTATCAACGCTTGCCAACAATCTTGATAACGCTACTCCTCATTACGTTTTTTTGTCCGATCTGTTTGCTCGACCACCCCTGGTGAGTGCGTGTGTGCTCGTTCACGCGGGACATGCACAGTGGCGGCGTGAAATTACAATCAAAAGGGGTGGGGTTGTTTATGTGCCCCTGTAGATATAGTTTTGGTTTTTTTGATTGGGTGGAAATTGTAAGAGAAAAAAATCAAATTTAGTTTCATTAATTACGTACGTACGGACGATTTTTGAAATCAAGGGGTGGGATTGTTTATGTGCCCCTGTTTTGGTTTTTTTGATTGGGTGGAAATTGTAAGAGAAAAATTATTTACGACGGTCGATTTTCGAAATCTCCCCCCCCCCCCCACTTCTTTGTAAGGATCAGTAAATATGATGTACCCCTTGCTATCATTTTGTGTTTTTTAATACGTTTATAGTAGCAGAAAAGAGCATTTGTACTGGAATCAGTCTTAGACAATATCCCAGTGTAAGACACTTGTTAAATTAAGGGGTATGAACAGTCAGAATTTTAGGTGTTTTTTGTTTATTTTCAAAATAGCGTTTATAATAAACAATTTTCTATTGAAAAATTCGCGAAATTTTTTTTTTCAAATGGTCGCCATTTTTTTCTAAACAATATTTTGAAAATCTACATCTGGATAGAGCTAATAATTTTTAATATTTTTATTATTTTAATATTTTTCATTTTTTTTCCTCAGATGATCTATTTGAACGAATTGCTGTTAACGCCACTGCGGCCAGATTCAAGAAATTCCGCATTTTCAATGGACTATTATACAAAAATATACCACTAAAAAAAATAAGTACTTATTATTGTACTAAAGATGTGTACAAAGTTTGATATGGGTCTATTAAACCAATTTCTTTTTATAAAATACAAAAAATACTTCAAATTATGACGTTTACACTGTTCATACCCCTTAAATGTACTAAATTTCTGAACCATTATCTATAAACACTTAACAGTAAAACAGCTAATTTGACTAGAATAGGTGTCAAAATGGTGAAATTTTAAACTCATTATTAGTATAATCTATTTATTAATGATTATATTATCATAGCATTTGCATTACATTGTTTCTAATTTTATGAATAGTTTTTTTATGACTTTTGTGTCTTATTGTTAGCACTTATCATAAGCAAGTGTCCATCACTGAGTAACCAGTAATGGCTTTACTTTGTCCATTACTAGAGAAAAGAAAATAAAAAAATATAATTTAAAATAAAAACTATATTTGCGGACTTTGGTAATTTAATTGATTTAATCAAAAGATAGTTATTTTATTAGTAACATGAGTTCATGAGAATTTAAAAATATATAAATCAAAAAACAGTACACATTACTTTTAAAGCGTCCAAGTTTGGTATCAGTACCTTTTATGAAAAGACTACGTAATAAATTTGTATTTAGTATTTTAACTAGATCACTGAATGTAAATTATTATCAAAAGTTATCAAAAATGTAAATACCTCGGGTTGCACAAAGTAAAATAAATCACGATTATTTAATCAGTTGTTTTAAAAGCATTATTACGTCAATTCTAAAAAACAATCACGGTTATGATACATTTTATAAGGTCAAACATTATCATATTTAGTGAATTGTTCATTTACAACTTGATATTAAGTTTAGAATTAACACTAATCATGGATTGAAAACAACTGACTTACTAATCGTGGATAATTCTGTTATATGCAACCCACGGATAATGTGAAAAATGTTCCGTTAGATATTTCACACAATCACTCACAAAGAGTGACTTTCTCATGACCCGCCACTGAATCATGTGTTGGAAAGGGGTTGATGTTTCATCCCCTATTCGGTCGTACACCATCCATTCATTATTCTCACGTCGTTACAAGTGCAGTGCTGGGGTTGAAACGGACTTCGTCGAGATGAATGACAACATATAATCTCTCTGTTAAATCAAGAACTGTATATTCCAATGTTGTATTGTCTAAGTATGTTATAAGTTATGTTATGATACCATCTTCATGGTATCAGGAAATATATTTAAATGCTATGAAATACATATTTTTTTTTATATTAAAAATCGATTGCTACATAGTAAAAAATAAATTGTCTATGTGTTAAAAAGTGTGATCAATGTAAAAAATCCGTGATCGATTTGGCTCCAATATTTGTTAATATGATTATTGTTTACCAGTATGGAAATATCCACGTTTATCTTATTGGTAAATGTATATTATAACAATGTTCTTAACACGGTGAACATTTTGTTTCGTATTGAAAACATATAATATTTTAAATACTTTATAAATGAATGACATCACTGAATTTACCATATCGAAAATTGCACTTTTACTAGTTGGGCGGTGTAAAAAATATTGACACTGATAAATATTTATTATGTTTAATTTATTTGAGAGTTTCGTAAGTTGGTGTAATAAATTATTTATTTATTTGACAAATAAAAAGATATTTAGATAAACATCATGATATATTTAAAAAAAATATCCTCAGTAAAAATATTTTTTAATTTTTATATTGAGGAAATATTGTTATATTAACAAGATACTTTTATTAAGCATTTTTCAATCTATTTTCTATATTACAAAAAAAAAATAGTAATATATTTTTATCAAAGAGACTTCATTTCCTCTTCTGTATTAATGAATTTTGTTATTTGTTTACTTACATTGATATTAAAGTAATAATTTAAAAATTTTACTCGAATATAAAAAAGCTGGCATGAATGCAACGGAACTTTCTTATACGTAATAATGAGAGTAAACTGTGTACGTGTTTTTCCTTATATTTCTTTGAAATTTTTTTGGCTGACTTATGTATAAAATATAATTGGAATATAAATTATAGACTTCTAGAAACTTTTTTTAATTCCAGGGAAAAAATTACAGATCTGCAGTGATCAAAACAGATGTCTCCATTTTGAGACGTCATATTTTTCATTGCTATTTGATCTATGGAGACTTGCAAAGATCTACAATGAACTACAAAGATCTAAAACGATCTACAAAATTCTCTAAAGATCCTTTTAGATCGTGATAGAGATTAAAACGTTAAAAATTCATTAATTCTCAACGGTAATTCTCAATTTGGATATTTTGAAAACAGTACATAACATTTTTCCGTTTACAGTTTTTGAAGTTGTCTCAAAATGGAGATCTGTCGAGATTTATTTGATCACTGCAAATCTACAATTTTTCCCCGCGTTATTACAGAAGTAAACGTCCTAATTTTCTTCCCAGACGAAAAAAAATCTTAAATATAAAACTATTTTGTCGTTTTTTAATTACAGCGTCTACAGACAAACATATAGACCGACTCAGGAAAAGTTAAAATAGATATTTCCAACAAAATCTCGAATTAAAAAAAATCGGAAATACAATACTTCCATATTTCACACATAATGGCGTATAAGAAAGTAAAATATCACACAACCCATTACATCCCGATTTTTTATTTCTTCGAATTTTTTGATCAAGTTCTCAATTCTTGTTGAAAATATGACCAAAAAGATAAATTCAACACAAGACATAATAATCATCAGTCGCAGATTAGATTATTATCATGAGAACCCATTGTCATATTTAGAGGACAGCACTTATTTTAACGATGATAGTCTCTACCTGAATTTATTTTGAAATTATTGATATTGTTATGCTTTATTTGCACTCTCATAAGTAAAATTATATATAGTTTCGTCAATTTAAAAACGTTTTACTAACAATAAGTGAAAAAATGTAACTATAAATGTCGGTTAGCTGGAACAATTACACGGTTACTTTAAAAATGCTATAATTTGTCATTGAATGAATTCTAGAGTTCGATTTAAAAATTATTGTAAGTAGAGAGACTTAAAAAATATTAGTAATGTAAATCAAATTAACAACGTTATTATATCGGAGAAAAAATTTAGAAAAAATGGTATCCTATAAACAGGAAACTGGGAAGTAATAGGTTAAATAATTTTAACGGACGTATTTCATAATATTTGTTGTCTGTAGGCAAATTGAATATAATATAAGAGCAAAAAAACAGACAAACCGACTCAGGAAAACTCCAAATAGATATTTCCAACAAAATCTCAAATTAAAAAAAATCGGAAATACAATATTTAAATACATATTTCATACATACTGGCGTATAAGAAAGTAAAACATCACATAATGTAAGTAAAAATATACAACAAACGTATCTTCTTTAACTTGATGACATACATTCTCATATCCACACATTATTACACGCTCGAGAAGTTCTCATCATAAAAAAGCAAACTAGCTGTCGGATCCAATTTTACCCGGGGATATAAAATTAAACTATATAACGTAAACTGTGGGGTGCGATCCTTTAGGTCCACACAATCAACTTCCCAACATGGTATGACTTACAATACTTGAATACAGATTATTTATTGTTTCCATAATTAATATTACTATGTTATAGTTTGTAATTTTTTTTTTTAATATGTATATGAAAAATTTTAATGGAATTTATCAGAAATAAAACTCACCCTTTGTATTATGAATATTAGTTTTCTAATATCCTAATAATGTCAATAATATAATGCACATTTTTAGAAAAACTAATCTGACAGTTTGAATGTTTGAATTTTGAATTGTGTTGTTTCCAAGGCAACATGAATTATTAGATGTATTTATTAGTATGAAATTCAAATTTTGATGGTGGTTTTCATCCATTTAATGGCTGTTTGGACCCATATAAAAAATAAATACTAAATACACGTTTCATTATTTGTATTGTATAGTATTTATTCTAAGTTCCGACTAAATTCGACCAAGAAAAAAAATAAAAATGAAAAAAAAACACCCTTTTTACCCCTGTAGGGGTTGAATTTCGAAAAATCCTTTCTTTCAGATCATATTCACGTCAAGACGCTTCGATTAGCACCCCAACGAAGTCAATAGCATTTTTTGTTCGCGAGATTTCGTCCCGGAAAAAAATGACACGTACGTACGTACGTACGTACGTACGTACATACACACACACACACACACACACAGACATTTTTCTAAAAATAGTGTCAATATACTCTAATGCCCTTGAAACATGAAAATATGTTAAAATTTTTGATTTCGATTTTCGGACCAATTACAATAACTCCCTATTGGGAAGTTAATAACAATAGCGTGAAGAAACAATTAATCAATACCTCCTCCTCCTGTCACACACATACACACACACACACACACATACACACACACACACACACACACACATACACACCCGTAAAAAAAACACATATACATATCGTCACCTCGGAGCAAGAGTGGCACAACTCATTTTGGGAAATCATGATTTTAAACGTACATATATATAATTGAATGCTACTTTATTTTGATGATTTAGAAAAGCGCTAGTGAATCCAACTTTTACACGCTTAATAGTACTAACGTTTGAGCAAATTTTACCTATGTTTCACCATCCTACCACCCTTTAAAGTCCTTAAAGGCTTTGACTTGTGAAAGTTTTTCATAAAAATGTTTGGTCAAATTTTGCTACCTGGTGGCTACACATGGAATTAACAGTTGTGAAACTCTTGCATAAGAATCCATACCATCTTACTATTCTTCTAATGAGTTTAGTCATGATCCAATAAAACAAGGTCTGCTACGATTATTTTGACAGCCGCCATTATTGCATATAGCGTTGATGACGTAGTACATCGGTCAAAAATTTACAAATTAAAAATTGATAAGTTTGAATTATTAAAATTAGATTTGAAGAAAATAGAAGTCTGAAGTGAAATAGACACTGTTGACATTATATTGGTTATAAAAAAAATGCAGTACTGTGTTGTAAAAAAATGTTTCAACTGGAAACAGACAAATAATACAAATATTAAATTTTTTCGTTTTCCAAAAAATCCCGAAATAAAAAAAAACTGGATTAAAGCTTGTGGTAAAGAAAATGTGAATGCGAAATACTACAGGAATTAAATCACAATGTGTTTATTTAAAATTCCACGTCAATGCAAGTGATAAAGTAGATATTCCACTTGATGTAAAAACATTATTTTTTAGATTTAGGATGTTTTTCAGAATTAGAAGCTTGAATACATTTATAAAAAATGAAAAAAATCAAATAAATTAAAAAAAAATATATTATGTAAACTGTATTTATCGTTTTTTTTATTTATATTTCGTTTTACACAAATTCATTATTAGAAAAATTTAGTGATGATAACGTCACAGTATAACACAAATGAACTGTCAAGCAGACCTTGTATTTTTGGATCATGGAGTTTAGTACAAATTCGATATTTTTTTAGTTGTGCCACTCTTACTCCGATGTGACTATATATACGGATATGAACGTATGACTTCGACATATGCAATGATACAGTATTTTTTTTTAATTTCATCCCTCACTTGTGCACCGCTTTTATGTCCCCCCGTTCCTCTACCAAGGGGGTTGAGGTGCAGCAGCCCCTGTCATATTAGTAAAACTTCTCGTGCCGCGCGCGTATGCTCAACACACGACTATCATAAACTGTGCTGCATTCTCTCATAAAATTAAATTTTCAGTATGACATACGCAAAACTAACCACGCGTTTTAGACGGTTTCGGCAGGACCGTATTTTGACTGTAGATTTTTTTTTCACTAGTTTAGACAGAAGATAGGTATTTACTATCAACGAGGGCTGCTTTCATTTATTTTTAATTTTTTTTACTCCAAAATCCAAAACCAATATAATTTTTGTATTAATTAAAGTAATCAAAAATTTTAAACCCATCAAAGTATCCCTTATTAACGATATCTACATAATATAAAATTAAAGTATTTGTTTAAACAATCACTATAAGTAAATTTTAATTACAATGTAGGTACAACTACGAACCATGTTTGGATCCAAGAGGAGGGGGTCATAGGGGACTTAAAGCAAATAATTTGTTTTTATTTATTTTTGTTTATTAAATCTACTATAGTTGTTTTGTTTCGAACTTTTTCTCACCACTCACCGGCCCATAACCCCCTCTCATAATTCTAAATCTAAATGCACATCTGCCTTGAACAGATTTGTAATACATTTTTGCAATAGACTATTATTTTTCTCTATAGGACCTGACTTACGGGACAGCCTATATACATAATATCTAATATGAAAATACCTACGTTTATCTTATTGATAAATGTACATATATTATTATACAATGTTCTTATCACGGTGAAAATTTTGTTTCGTATTGAAAACATATATTTTAAATACAAAAAAATAGGTACTTAATAAATGTTATCACTGAATTTACCATATCGAAAATTGCACATTCACTAGTTGGGTGAAGAAAAAATATTCACACTGATAAATATTTATTAATACAACCATTATGTTTAATCTATTTGAGAGTTTCGTTAGTTGGTGTAATAAATTATTTATTAATTTGATAAATTAAAAGATTTTTAGATAAACTTATTGAATAAAATATCCTCAATTATTTATTATTATATTATTATATTGCGGAAATATTGTTATATTAACAAGATAAAATTAAGCATTTTTCCATCTCAAATTTTCAATAAGATCGAGGTTTTTTTCATTGCATTGTCACGTGTGCAATATTTCAAAACTCTATCTTAATTAGAATTGTTCAAAATTTCGATTGTAATATATATGGCCTAAACTAACAGGAGAAGTAAAAAAAAGCTTGTAAAAAATTCACTCAATCGTAAATTGCTCCATACATCTTGCTACATACAAACAAAAATAATTACTAGACTACTGTAAAAATCAGTTATAACGACATCGTTAATACGACGTATCGGTTATAACGACGCAAAATAAAAGTCCAACCGAAACCCATATAATTGCATTTTTACCGGTTATTACGACCATCCGCTTTTTACGACCAGTATGACCGCTCCCTTCGATGTCGTTATAATCTCTTTCCATACTGTATTTACATGTACCTGAACACAACTTTCATTATCAAAATTCTACACCCTTTATATACACATACAAAACAAAACCAAATAAACCCTTAACATTCTGCTACTACCCTTCATAACCAATCCAACCCTGCGTCTGTACCCCTCCTGAATAAGACAGTGATACGTTTATGTAACAGATGAATTCTGAGCTTAGGGTTGTTTTGCTAAGGGATGCGGACGCGCGTCACCCGCGGCGCCGGCGAGTTCGTGTGGCACGGACGGGTGGTGAAACGAAGAGAAATAGAGGGGAGGGAGGGGTGGGAGAACGCCAGCAGACCGGGAGGGTTCGCAGAACAGAAATTGGCAACGGAATTGTACCATTATTTAGTTTAATGCGTTTTCGGTCATTTAGCGTGATGAAGAGACGAGCGTGGGCGTTTTGTGTGCGTGGATATGTGGGGGGAGGGGGGGGGAATTATAATTATATATATTTAAAGACGGGGATATATTAATAGAATGAAATTCGATAATGATACATCAAATTGTTATTAGTGGAATCATTTTGTTTTTCGATTGTTCGATTGATTTCGAAAACATTTTAACAAAAAATCCTTTATTTTATTTATTTTAATTTTATACAAAATGCATTCTTTATGAAGATAGTTTTCCACCTAAGTAACTGTGGCAAAGCCAATTCGAAACACAAAATTGTTTTCAATTATTATTAACCTTTATAGGGCCGGGATTTCAGTTCTCAGAAAACTGGTATAAAAGGTATTTTATATCATTGATTGATCATAGGCAAAGTGTCGATCACAGGGTTAGCCAATATATTGGATTTCCGGCCCGGAAGGGAACAGCCCGTGTTAAAAATTTCAAATTCGAAAAAATATTATTTTAAATAGTACATAACCTTTTTTCATTATACAAATATACGTTTTCGATGTATTTTTCGACGCTGGATCCAAATCTGACGTCAAAAATACAGTAAACCCAAAAACAACCTCTATAGTAGGTAAAAACTACCCCTTTGCCTCGCGTGAACGATTTTTATTTATTTGAAAGTGCAAATATACGTTTTCGATGTATTTTAATCTAAAAACAAGAACTGATGATTTTCTGGTGCGCCAAAATATTTTTTTCGGGCCCTCTAGAGGTTAATGAATTAAAAGCGAAAAATTAAGTTTCATGAATTTTCAACATTGTAATAATCTTCAGAGATCTTTGCAGGTAGGTTTCCCCAGATCAAAAACCAATGATGTGGTCTGAAAATGCAGATCTATCAGATAATGTTAAAAAAATGAAGTGAAAAGTAGAGATTATGACATTAACGACGTAAGTGCACTAATTGTGAGCTACCCAAAAATAGCAAGAAAAAACAGAGTTTCAGTTTTGTTTTCAAAATTTACAACTATCTAAACATTTTTTGTTAAATCACGTTATTTTTTGGATATAATTTTAGGTATTACAATTTAAATGAATCAGCCTGTATATGGCCGTATAAGAAAGTTTATATGAGATCATATAAACCCAAGTTTTGAGGCTTCCACGTTGATCTAAATGTGGACCAAGGTTTCTGGGTGTAAGCCGCATCAATTTGGTTGTGTAATCGAAGACCCCAAAGATACCATAGCTTTATAGAAATACCTGTCTCTTTCTAGAATTCTAATTAGTCACGTCACAGGTTTGCAGTCATTACAGACCTAAAGAAAAGAGACAGGTATTGGCTACATATTCACTTTGTCTCTTTAAAGAGAGTGGTCAATTTTATGAGGCTATTGCTCAGTCCATTCTATAAGTCTATGAAAGATATCCACTGCAATGTGTGACGAAACGTTGGCCGATAACACGACCAAATTGACGCAGCTTACACCCAGAAACCTAATTAATATCGTTTATCTGTAAAAAAAAAACAAGAACACTAACTAATAGTAACTATTCATAACATTTATGGTTTTTATCCAATGTAAAAAATACGAATAATTTCTCCAGACAGATAAACTACGTTATAAATTTAACCATTCCCTGGTAAATGTAACCATAACAAACTGGACATTCATTGTATACACTAGTGATGTAACGAATGTATGATTTTAAACATTCGCGAATGCGAATACGAATACGAATATTAGCTGTCAATATTCGCGAATGCGAATGCGAATGCGAATATTGACTTTTTGTAAAAAAGCTAAAAAAAAAGAAAAAAAAGAAGGTTTTCTGAATAAAATACATTAAAAAACGATGTTTATGGTTATTTATCGTTTTAGTGCTCCAAATTATTTTATGAAAATTCATTTTGTTTTAATATCTAAATGGGTTCTTATCTATGGATAAAATACAAGCAGAAGTTGCTATAAAGCTGGTCGAAAAGTCGTTTCACTAATATAAAAATTAAAATAATTTTATATTTCGTGGTTTAAGCTATTATTTACTTACAAAAACAATTTATGTTTAATATTTATGATAAACGTGATGTACAGTTTTAAATAAACAAAGCTGAACAATCCTTTTTTAATTTTTTAATTGTTATAATAATTTTTTTAAATACTTTTTAATCGGATCTATTAAAATATTTCTTGCAATTTCTTGTCAGTATCCATAGATTATAGCTAGATATTAAAATAAAACAGATTTTCAATGAAATAATTTGGAGCACTAAAACGATATTTAACTATTTTTATATATTAATACATCATAATATATTCGCAAAAATATTCGCAACTTTACCTGCGAATGCGAATGCGAATACGAATGTTTAAAAATGTGCGAATATTCGCGAATGCGAATGCGAATATTCGTTACATCACTAGTATACACATATATACGTTAATATTACTGCAATAAAAATAAATACAGAAAAATAATAATTAATAATATCGCATCCCATATTATTGAGTTTAAAAAACTGCTGGATAGGATGCTGTTTTAGTAAGTTATTTTTACTGTACGTATCAGATCGTGTTGACGATGGGAAACGCTCACGATATGTGTGGTGGTAACAATAGTGCAGATAAATTCTTACTAAACAAAATAAAAACATTTTCATTATTCTCCCGGTGCATTGTCGATGCATTGTACTCGCTTCATAAACTTCTAGCGTTCTCTCAGAATTAGCACAGTCAGACGTGTTGTATACACATGTAAGCATATAGGTATGACCCTATAAGATCCAGTTCAACTGTTACAGAATTATTGCAATTTTATAATGTCGGGTGACGTAAAAAAATATGTTTTTATTTTATAGAAAAATTTTATATTATTTTATTTCTTATATGCTCTAAATATTCCTGGGAAAAGAGGGAATTATCGAAAACTTTGTCAATGTTTGGGAATTTTTTCCTCAGATATAACTAATTATTTTTTGAATCAGGTAAAGCACGTTATATTAAATAATTTTTAGGGTGTCCAAGATAAGCGTGAAATGCATGGGGATATTCTAAACGGTAAGAGATACGGATGTGGTTAAATGAGATAAATTTTGTGAAGGAAAGGGGTGAGTACTACTGCAACAAAAAAAATTATAATTTTATGTGGTTTAGGCGGTATATCCAAAAAACTGAAATTTCAGAATTTCTTTAAATGGTTATAACTTTTTTGTCAAAGTAGATAGGTACTTTTTGTTTGTGGTTTCTTAAAGCATTTTTTTGTTTAAAATTGTTTGGGTTATTCAGAATTTTTATATCACTTTTAGTTTCCGAGTTACTTCAGTTTTTCTTATGAGCCGCTAAGTTGACTATAACATATTTGAACGTGTTTTTTTCTCTACTTTACAATGATATGTCAGATGTCACATTTATTTTATAATATGTACGAAAAAAAAATTTTTTCCGTCACAGTGGCTTTCCCCCTTAAACTGCCGAGCCGATTTGGATGAAAATTTAACAGGGATATAGCTTACATCATCAGGAATGACATTGTATCAAAAAAAATATATTAGATAAAAAAATTTCATCAAAATTTTTACTACAAAGACAATTTTATAAAATGTGAAAATAAAATTAAAAGTATTTAAACTAAAAATATTCTTACTGTCAGAAACATTGAACGTCTTTTAATGAAAATACTCGATTTCAATATAACGCTTTACAAAAATTATTCAATTAAATTTTGATCATTTACAATTACAATTAATTAATTTTAATTAGAAGAAGTAAGAGCTCACTTTTATCAAACAATACAATTATTGTTTGTTGGAAAAAGTGTTCATCATTTTTAAACGAATACAAAAAAGGAGGTGGTTCTCATTTCAACAATATATTTTTTTTATTTTTTTTTTCAGTGGCGTAACTATGTATATAAATAGGGGCCCAGACAATTTTTCAGAAGGGTACCCTTGCCAGGGAATTTATAGACATTATCCCCCCCCCCACAATAATACTTATTATTAAGAATTTTGAAGGGATGTATTTGAGGTATGTATGTGTAAACGTTAAAAAAAAGTGATTTATGTAAAACAAATTATTTTGATAGTAGAGTACTAAAATGAAAAATAGTCAATAATACGACAAATTTTCAACTTTTCGAGATTTTAATATCTAAAAAACCTAAATATTCACTAAATATAATTTTCACTAAAATTTTTTTTAATCGTTTCGATTCTATAAAAAAATTAACAGAGCAATTTTTTTTTCGTTCACTAATTTTGGGAGTGGCCTGATGCTGCATAACTTACTGAGCAGACGAGGCAAAGGGGTAGTTTTTATCCTATTATAAGGGTTGTTTTTGGGTTTACTGTATTTTTGACATCAAATTAAGATTCAGCATCGAAAAATACATCGAAAACGTATATTTGTATAATGAAAAAAGGTTATGTACCTACTATTTAAAATAATATTTTTTCGAATATGAAATTTTTAACACGGGTTGTTCCCTTCCGGGCCGGAAATCCAATATATTGGCTGACCACGTGATCGACACTTTACCTATGATCAATCAATAAAATAAGATACCTTTTATACCAGTTTTCTAAGGGCGAAATGCCCCCTGAAATCCTGGCCCTCTAAATGTTAATCAGTAAGTTACGTGTAATCCTCATTTACATTGATTTTGTGCAGGGTTATATTGAGAACCAAAATTAAATTCAAATCATCCGACTAAATACTCGAGCATCATTTTCATCCTTAAAAAAGTTCCCTCTCAACCACTACAAAAAAAAACTATATTGTATCTTCCTAACAAAAAAGGTAGCAACCTCAAGAACACTCCGATGTAGAAATTCGAAAAACACGGTATACAGGTCGACGTCATTTTCTTTCACGACGGAAAAAGCAAACATTAATAACCTCACCGTACAAAAGCGGCTTGCTCAAGACGTCGAAGATGCAGCAGAAATATCGACTGCATGCTACCACGCCTCAAGTCTTTCTATCGTTCCAACTATGATGCAGGTTGTCATGCATCATTATTTTTTATGCAGCGCTGATTGCACTGCCGTCTAGTGGCTCTCACGATAACTAGCGTTGCAAGGGGAGTAACAAGTGCAGTATACATCGGGGTGGGGTAAATATTATTGATAAACTAATACTATATTCAGACGTATGCGAATTTTATTGATTGTCAAATAGATACAATAATAGTAACAACTATCCAAACTTTTGAAAAAATAAAAAATCAATTCTATATAATAATTATACTTTTTACGAAATCAAAAACGCAAATTTTAATAATATCAATTTAAGGTAATACGTCAATAGTCCAGTCGCCAGACAATTTCGTATAGGGGTGGCGCTAGAAAAAAAATGACAGTACGTTTTTTTTCAAGAAATTTATAAATTTCAATGTATAAAATATGGCGATAACTTTTCCCCCCATTCGAAGGACGGTGTATAACTTTTTAGGGGGTTACAAAGCTATCAAAAATCAGTTATTTGGGTATAACTCTGGGGCTGTCAGTTTTAGGATAAAATGAGTCTAATAAATCTTAAAGCTGATAAAATTACGAACAAAACAGTGTTTTTAAAAATTATATACCTTAATTAGCTATTAAAATAGAGCCCGCGAAAAAATCATTTAGCGGCGTCGAGTTTAGAGTTTACGCCTAAAATGCAGAGTTCCGTTTGATCACTGTGTTTAATATGTATTGAATTGAATTTCAAAATGAAATTTTATGTTATCATTAGAAAAAAGAGTGCCCAAAATAATGCTCTGCACCCAATGTCGAAATCTCGGAAAATGTTTGAGTTATAAGTACTCAAAGTGCTAGGTATTACACAAATTTAAAGAAAATTATTCATGTTTTTCGATGACTACAGAGAAGACCTTATACACCGAATAAAACAAATACCAGCTAGGAATCCATAGAAAATTTAATTCCCTAAATAATGGTTTCTGTCCGACCACGATTACGTTAAAATTGTTCAAGTTATAGGTAAATATATAAAGCACATAATTTAAATTATAATTATCACAACTGTATTCAAAAACAGTGTATATTACAAATTTGTGTTATGAAAATTAGTCTTCATATATTTACCTATAACTTTAACAATTTTAAAGTAATCGTGATACCCCTATTATCCCTCCCGGAATGGCGCCTATAAGCATAACAATTAATTCAGACTAAACTTTATATAGACCGATCTATTTGTTTTTGCCCGGGCCGGTATTAGAGCACGTATCTCCGGCCCTGGTTATAATTTTTAAATCGACGCGACGTTGGAAAACTATAACATCTAAATAATAATATATTTTCATTTATTTATTCACTAGCTACATAGCTGTTACTCGCAACTTCGTTCGCGTCATATATATAATATGGTGTATATCATGTACGATATATCATATGGTTTACGTGGATTTTAGGATAGGTAGGAACTGTCATTCATAGAGAAAAAAAGTTAGGTAGATAAAGCAGATTTCTGTAATAGTCGATAAAACAGGTCACTCGTACAAATGTCATTTATACCTATTTTTTATCTAATACAGTTTTTGGGGTACAATTTTTAGGATATAACGTAGTTCTTCTTCAGGGTACAAACTATCTCCCTGCCAAATTAAATCAAGATCGTTTCAGCGGTTTAGTCGTGAAAAGGTAACAAACATACAGACAGGCAGACACACTTTCGTATTTATAATATTAGTATGGTTAATCGACATACAACGCGGGTGAAGCCGCGAATAGAGCGCTAGTATGCAATTCAAATCAGTGTTTTTCAAGCAAAAAAAAACCTTATCTCACTCCCATTGATATTACTTTAAGACCGGCATCTGTAATCAATGCATTCTCGATACAACGCGGAGATCCATTTAAAAAATAAAATGAAACGGATGATAAGAAAGGATTCAATTGTATGAATACTCCCTGATACTGAAAACGTTGACAGGATAAGATTGTAGAATCCTGTTCACTCCTTTCATTGCCTTCTGCTATTCTTATCATATTCTAGTTTATATCCGTTTTCCTTTATAAGGAAATGAATATGTGAATGTTTACTGAACAATGCCTACTAGAAAACAAACATAAACTATCAGAAAATAAAATAATATTAGCACAAGAAATTGATATTTTTATAAATTAGCCAAAACTAAACAAATTAATTTGTAAAATATTTTGCTTTAAATTTTATTACTTTCTAAAATCTGAAAATTTATTTGTAAGCAGTATACTAAGTAAGAACTCCTTTTATCATAGTCAGTCATCAAAATCTTGCAACCGGGCGCATCTTTTAACTTGTAAAAAATCTATACATCGTGAAAGTACTTTCTAAAATATGAAATTCGGTATAAGATTTAGGAATATTATTATTATTAAAATAAAATAGTTAGACCGAATTTTACCACCCCCGCGCCCAACAATAACGAAACTAGCTGACTGACGGCAGACTGTATATCTATACACCACAAATATTGTAATATCAAAAAATTAAAAGCTTTTAGAAAATAGTTGTAAATTTTAGCGCTCACTTCCCCGACTATTAATGATGGGCACTAATGATTTTAACATGATAAGTACTTCGCTATAAACGTTAAGAGTCAAATAAAGAGTTAAATAAAAATTAAAACAATGTAAAGCATTTATTCGTTTTAATCAAAGTTTTAGTATTATTAATAAAATAATTCATTTTAGTGTGTCTGTCTATTTTCTATCTGTCACAAACTTGTTGTTACTGATCTATTTGATCTAGAAAGCTAAGATTTGGCAACTGCGTTACCACAAAAAATTCCGATGTCTGGAGTATATATTAAATCTCATAAAGTTTACATAGCCTGCTTTAAGCATGTTTAAGTCGCATGTTATTAGGCGACAGAAAATAAAAATAAACTAGTATTGTCAATTCCTTGTAGTTTTTAAGATATATGTGACAAACTTATGTTTTCTAAATTTTTAAAAGTATTTTAAAAAAAATATAGCACAAAGTATTTTTTATTTATTTGATATCATATATTTTATATCGACTTTATAGAACATATTTTGAGAACCCTTCACACAAAAAAAACTTTATTGGACCAAGAAAATCTTGTTTTGTATATAACGAAAACAATATTTTCTTAATATAAGAAAAGTACTCGTACTCTTAATCCAACTACATTATTTCTTCGTCCAAGAATACTATATAGTTGGTTTAAGAATATATTTCTTATCTTAAGAAAATATTGTTTTCGTTATATACAAAACAAGGTTTACTTGGCTCGAGTAAACCTTTCTACCTGTGTTGATGGTCCGCTTCATCTCAGTGTGAATTGAGGGAATTAAAAGGATAAAATGAAGATATGGCATATAAAATATAGCTGTTAATTTACCTTAATGCAGTGTCTATATAGGTATATTAAGAAATAAATGATGTTGTACAAAGCCACACAGTTAAATAAACTTGTTGTCGTTTAAAGTGGTGTTGAAAAATTCCCAGACATATAAAAAGTACACACTTTAAATTGGCAATTATTCCAGAAACACAAATCTCTGTTTGAAAATTTCTCTTAGAGGAGATTCAACTTTTTAACAATATATTTTATATTGTTTTTATGTTCTTTAAAAAGGATATGAAAATCTATGCTGACAGTTTTATTTAAAAGATTATCATAGCATGTTTAGCTATATACTTATTGTATATTGCTTGTTTCTTGTCATATTAATTATTATCTATTATATCTGATTTATTTTATAGAAATAATTAATGCCATACAAAAATTTGGGGAAGGGGGTAATAAAATAATTTTTTTAAATCTTGAGTGGGTTCCGCGTCAAAATAAGTTTAGGAACCGCTGTTATACACCAATATAGCTAAATTTGTTATTTTTCATGTAAAAATATTTAAGGCTATTCTATCATTAGAGCACTGTATCTAGGATAAAAGTCAAAAATTTTAATACGTGTTATTTATGGACAACTCATGTATTTTACTAATTTTTATTTAAAATATTAGACGTATGGTTTTTGAGTTATTGGATATAAAAAATATGAGTTCTTAACACATCGATAAATGACATAACTTGCCGAAAGTGTTCTATTTATTAAAATTTTACACAATTGGTTATATAGAGACGTTTTAAAAACTATTATTCGAAACTTCAAACCTTTTAAATACTGTAAAAATTATAAAACAAATATATTCACGTTTAATTTATTCAAAATAATGAAAAACTAGCTCTGCCATTACAGCAAATTAGTATATGTTACTATTATATATCGTTCTGCCTATTTCAATTTTCAAAGACAACTAAAATAACAAATTAAGGTTATATAATTTGTTATTTTATTGACTTTTGATTTGGTATAAAAAAATTGGAATTTTTTATTTCACAAAAAATGGGGGGAGGCAGACATTTCTTCTATCTGAGGCCTCCAACTAACAAAACGCACCACTATACCTGTAGTATTCACCAATATTAATTTTAAAAAATACAATGTATTTGTAACGTCAACTGAATAATCTATATCTATAAAAGAGATTGTCCTTAACCACTCACTCACTCATTCACTCACTCACTCACTCATATATCAACGTACAGCCCAAACCCCTAGCTCTAGAAACGTGAAATTTCGTAGGTGGCTTCCTTTTATTATGTAAGCACCCACTAAGAAAGGATTTTTCGAAATTCAACCCCTACGGGGTTAAAACAGGGTGTCAAAGTTTATATAAAAAAATATTTTTTTTGTTCGCATTTAATTGAAACATATCGAACATACTCTACAATATAAATAATGAAACAATAATTTCAGCATTTCTCAAAATTCAACCCCTAAGGTGTTGGGGGGGGGGGGGGGGGGGATTTTGTAAAATATATTTTTTTTGTATTCACCGAATGAAACATGGCACAGTAGGTACTATACAAACAAATATCTTATGGGAATGGGAGGGGGGGGGTAAAATTTTGATATATTTATCTTCATAACTTTTGATGATATTAAAGTAAATTCGGACAAATTAATATTCAATTAAAATTGAAAGTTCCATATTCAAGCCCTAATAGCATGGGACGGGGACGGGGACGAGGATGGATTTAGATGTTTGTCTCTATACCTGCTTTACTTATAAAGGTAAATTTGAGCAAAATAGCCATATAGAAAATAAAAATTTCGACAATCAACCCCTAATGGCGGGGGTAGATAGGGTCAGTGTTTTTGATATATTTATCTGTATAGCTGCTTACGTTATAGTGGTGGATTCAGGCAAAATAATCTGCAATAAAAAAATTCGATATTCAACCCCTAATGGCGGGGGTTAGTTTTTACAATTTTTAACTAAAATCCGAGATATTTACGTTTTTTATAGGTAATGGATAAAAATCAACATAAAAAATATGTCATCCCCTATCACGTATGGAGGGTTCTAATTAGTTTCGAAGTTTACGCGAGCGAAGCCGCGGGATCCCGCTAGTTGTAAATAAAACAAATAAAAATAAAAGATCATTTAAACTGGTTATAGTAGGTATTCTTTCTTATCTTCACAAATAACATTCCAAGTACCACTGTTGCGGAGTAGATAACAGTGCAGGATTTAGAGTGAAGCTCCAGCGACATAGAACGGGTTAGGGTGGAGAAAGCTACACCAGTGCAGCAGGAAAAGGGGATGATCTACAGTGGGTTTATATTAAACACCATTGTGCGGCAAGGCTGATCGTTTTGGGGGCGTAGAAAATACCCGGGTCTTTACACGTATCCCCACTTACTAAACAAATTGCAATTTGTATGAAAAAATATTCCGCCCAATTCTCCCACTCTTAACCCTTTATTACCTACGCTGATTTGACATATTTCAATGCTATACGTTGCTAGCGGTGTAAATTCAGTTCTTAGAGAACGTGACTACCAAGTTTTATTTACATAAACTCGAATAAATTAATTTGAAATTTAATTTTAATTTTCAATTCCAAATAAAAAATTAAATCTAAAAAAATAAATACATACTAATATTACGGCTAAACCACTGAACCGATCTTGATGAAATTTTGAAAGGAAATTTTAATTTAATTAATTTATTTATATCCCGAAAAAAATACAAAGTTCACGTTTAATTTAAACATAAAATAAACATTTTAAATTTTTGAATCAGCACTGCCCGTCTATCTGTCTGTCTGACAGGCACACGTATCTAAAATTAAAACCACCTAATAAAGCTTACTAAAAAAATTATTTTTTTAGTTATCTCGCTCACCAATGAGAGGAATTATTGCGAGATCGACTAAAATTTTGACGAAATAAAACTGAGACAATATCAGTTTTATTAAGTAGAGATATAAGTAGATATGTATCTCTTATTAAGGGGTTATATACAGTTAGAATTTCCAAAATCGATTTTTTTTTAATCTCATTTTCGTAATGTACATATATTTAAGTACACACACAGAAAATTTCAAGTCAATCCGGCGATTATTTCTTAAGTTACACGCATATTTGTAAACACGTCTCAGAACGTTTCAATGTAGGAGGCCGGAGCTTTAACGCGTTTTTCTCAAATCTGTGTTTTTAAAGTCGGTTACCAAGATTTTTCGGAAACGGCTGAACCGATTAGTCTCAAATTTTAACACAAGTTTCTTATGTATATTTTTTAGTAATTAATCGAAGGTTTTTTCTCACCGATAATTTTTTTGAATAAACAATTTAAGGTCCAAATTTTTGTCAAAAATCGATTTTTTTGAGAAGCCGCCATTTCGTCAAAAAAATTTATTTTGTTTATTCCTTCGATTAAGTACAAGATTATACATTACTTTAACGAAATCCGTTTGGGTTTTTTATTTTAAAAGATCCAGTCCAGAGATATCGTGGTCACCGCAAGGCACCTTTTTGAGAGGACCTCCTAGAGAACAACTGTAGCAGCTTTCAAAATTATTATTTTTACAAATAAAAAATGTTTAAATAAAAATAAAAGTTACCATAATGTGTACAAATTTTTACATTAATAAATTTAAGTCTTCTCTTAAAAAATTCTTGAAAAAAAAATCTTTTTTGGCCTTCTGACTGTATATAACCCCTTAAAGGATTATTAAAATCAATAACTATTCAAAAATCTATATATTAATAGAAGAACATCGAACATTGTCGTATCTTCTTTTATATTTATTACAAAAGGAAGGGAATGAAACATATATCATTCGAATAATTGCAAAATATTGGTTAAATTTCGACCATAGGCTTCATAATAACTTTATAAAATATAAATGAAAAAAAAATATATTAAAGGATATCGATCTTATCGAGACAAGACGAAAGGATATATACTTATTAACTTTCGTCTCATGTGAAGCGTTCTAGAAACACGTACATATCTTATAATTAGTAACGTAAATGTTAAGAGCACATTAGTATAATTGCATGCATATTTATATAGATCATCCTGTATGTATAATACATATAGTAAAGTTTTAGTACAATACCTTTGTGTAATCGCAAACCCACATATTTGCAAAGCATGAGTTTTAATGCTAACGTGGTATAATTTGTGATTAACCACTCATAGCTATTTTCATGGAGCCACGAAGATGAATGTTATTAGGGTATAAGTCTTGCACGGTACTTTGACTTTATAATTTTCCTCTTGGAAAATATCCTGCATAAATATTCGCAACCGAAAAAAAAACTAACTAGAGAATTTCTCGCACATGAATATTTTTAAATTGGCTGTGAGATAAACATATAAAATTATTTCAAATAGGAAAATATGTTTTCATGAAATAAGATTATTTTATTCATTTTAAAATTAAAGACTATAGAAGGCTTGGAAATCGAGTCTCGGTTTTAAAGAAGTAACAAAAAATTAATAAAAAGGACCCCGTTTTTGTTTTTAATTTATATTCAGAAACACATGTACCTACATTTAATGGAATATTTTACTTTATTAGTTACTTAAAGTAAAAAAGGTTTAATTTAATTTGAAAATTGAAATAGACAGAACGGTATATAAAAGTAACATTTACTAATTTGCTGTAATGGCAGAGCTAATTTTTCATTATTTTGAATAAATTACACGTGGCTTTATTTGTTTTATAATTTTATAGTATTTAAAAGGGTTGAAGTTTCGAATAATTAGTTTTTAAAACTAGCAAGTTCTCTCATTTATCGTGTGTTAAAAACTCTATTTTTAATATAACGTCCAATATGTTAAATAAAAATTAATAAAATATATGAGTTATCCATAAATAACATATTAAAATTTTAGTCGATACATTTCTCTAATGATCGAATAATCTTAATACAATTTATATAATAGAAAAAACTGTTTTTGGAGCATATATGCGGTTGTTAAAAGTTTTATTTCTTATTTATTTTATTACTCCCCCCCCCCCTTCTGTATTACAGATAACTTTTTAACATCTATCACAATACCATTGTTTGAAACTTTAATTTAAGATTGTGATGCTTCAAATAAATATCAGATAATATTAATTGAAAGCATTGTTCGTAAACCCACTAAAGTAAGTTTTAGTCAATAGTTCGTTACTTTTTTAACGTCTTTTCCAATAAAATTCTAACATAAATTGTGGATTGATCATAAAACGTACGTTTGCCAATTCTTCTAGGATAACTTGAACTGTAAACTTGAGAGAAAATAAATTCAACAGAAATGCTGTTAGCGTTTCTTCTCCAACTCCTCGAATATTCAACTTTGTACGATGTTTAAAAATTCAAAGCCAATATTTTCCTATCTTCTGTAGAACGAGTAGGTAGATAGGTATGTCTATTTTTCTATTAACTATGGAGTAATATCCTCACGTTTAAATTATTTATTTTTCGTTGTTGAGCTCTGAGTAACGAGTATATAAATGGTATGAAATGTTGAAACATTATATTGTATAAAATTAATTAAATTGTTCAAACAATATTATCAGTTTTTTTAAACGGCAACTCAAGAAATGGGCGCGATTTTCCGCCCGTCGGTCTGTCTTCCACCGCGAGATCTCGGCCCCCTGACCACCACTAAATGGTAGGTCTTCTAGTTAAACCCATTTTAGGACTTTTTTCTAGTCATGACCTCCCCCCATCGAAATTTTTCATATATTGGCAAGGGTATTTTTTGAGTTGTGTTTCTGGTGATTAGAAAAATTAAAATATCAGCAAAAAAACTTATGGATTTTAAATCTTACTAATTATAGCATCTGTAGAAAAAAATTACATTTTCTTCATTCCCCAAAAATTTTTTTTTACTTTGAAAATAGCTAATTTGGAGTTTCCGCATTTTTTTTAATTTCCAGCGGTTAGAAAAATCAAAATAATAAAACGAAACAAATTAACCTTAAAGATAATTAAGTACTTAATTCAGAATATTATCTCGCCCCCATATAACATTATTTTGCTTCGATTTAACTTAATTTTTAATTAGAATATTTGTATCATTCTAACTGATTTTTTTGTGAGTACTAAGTACTAAGAGAACATTTCTTACAAGTATATAATATATAATAGTATATAGTATATAATAGCTTTTTCAACTTAAAATTTAAAACCACAGAAAATTTTGAAAAATAAATAAAATGATAATTTTATTAATGAAATTGAAAAACTTATATCTTTAACTAAATTATTCAAACTCAAAATTGAGTTAAATCAATTAAAACTAGACCCTTTTGGCTTTCAAATGACAACAAGTTCTTTATAGTTAATTTATATTATAACGCGTGTAATAGCGAGTTGAAAAAAACGTTAAAAATCTACGAAATCTTCATATTTTACGGGGGTATTTGTTTCTTATTACAGTTCTGCTATAAAAAATATCATCTGACAAAATTTTATCAAAATTAAAATTTCCAACACAATATAAGCAAGTATATAATATCTATTCCTAAGTACACTAGCATACCTTATACTTAAATAAACACATATAATTTAAGTATATTTTAAATCACACGTATACATTAATTAAAACAACAACAACGAAACAAGCATAGGGCGAAGAAATGAGCATCTACCCGACGACTGGCGCTTGCTAGCACGCATACGAGTAGAGTGATTTAACGCGATGTATAGAGCCTACTCTACATTACATAACAACACGTTAGAACTTGCTGTAATTATGTAACCAGCTAACGACATTATTTTGCTGTTGTTTGGTGGCGCGAGGCGGGAATTCTGTCGACAACAATGAAGGACAATGGTGGCTCGTGAAAAACAGACACGGAGGGTACGCACTAGGTATCTGGATGTACGTGTTGATATATACTGACCATTTGTCATAAATAATATACAATTAGAGTGGGTTTAATGACCAAGAAATGTGATGAAAGTTACTGTATAACAAAATAGTCAAATAAGTCGCTAAATAATATAATTTATATCTAATAATTTCTATCTAGAAAAGTTGGTTAAATTTCTATTTGTTTATTAAAAAATGCATTATTTAATTTTGAAAAATTTTATGAAAACTTTATTTCATCTAAATTGTGAATTATTTTGAGTCCTACTATAAAAATTTCATTAACTTTTACTCAATAGTTACTGAAAAATCGCAATTAAAAAAAAAATCGTAAATAAAAATTCATTTGTTTATAACTTTTTAAATAATGCAAATTTTCAAAAAAATATTTTAGTACATTAATTTTGATCAATAAATCTTCAAAGTTCTACAATAAAAAGTTTAATCCCAACAAGTTGATTTTTTAGTGTGGCCACTTTAGAAAAGACTCAATATGATAATTGTTTACAAATATAGAAATAGGTACACATGTTTATCTTATTGATAAATGTATATTATTAGGTACTAACAATGTTCTTATCACGGTGAAAATTTTGTTTCGTATCGAAAACGTATCTTTAAATACTTTATAAATGACATCACTGAATTTACCATATCGAAAAAACTCAATTTCTATTCCACGAAGGTTACAATAGGTATGATGACTAATTTAAAAAAAAAACTATTCTATAATGATCTTACGTGTCTCCTATTTCCAAAAAAATACTTATTTCTACAGAAAATAAAGGTTTAATCGCAAAAATCGACTCTTTTAAAACTAATTTAGAATTTGACGCCAAAACGTTCGCAGGCGACATTTCAAAGTTGCGACGTCACACTCCTTGTCAACAATAATCAAACATTCCGAGATAGACAATAATTTAATAATTTTGTGTGTTAAAAATGAATTCCAAAGTATATAAGGTCTTAAATAAGGTATGTACCCAGGGCCGGATTTACAAATTCGCCGCCCCTAGACAGTTGCGGAAATTGCCGTCCTTTTCATTGAATAAAAATTTAAAAAGTGAATATTTTTCATAAATACCTCCTTTTTTTTTCGTTGTCGAAGTAAAATTTATTTTTTTCAGGTTTTTTGGATAAATTTTACCAAAACTTTTTTTCACGCTCAAATCTGCCGCCCCTAAATTTTTGCCACTATAGGCACGTGTCTACACTGCCTGCATGGTAAATCCGGGCCTGTATGTACCTAATAATCTTGTAAGATATTTGTATAAAATAAAAGTCAATTACTTTTGACGTTTACAGATGCTCTGATTGGTGTTCCATTTAACATGGCGAATTTCTGTATTTTGCATTGTTATTTTAACAAAGATTATATTAATCTCGCTTTAAATATAAAAATAAATACATTTTTTAGAATCTTTGTAACCTATTTCATTATTTAAAATCATAATTTCAATAATACGCCTAATAAACAAAATGTTTCATTTGATAAACCAACAATATAATTTATCCACACCACATTTATTGCACTATAATTTCTGTATAGCATATTCATATATTCTCATGCATATACCGCCAATGTTTAGACGCGATTATTATGAAGAAATTGGGAGGATGGGTTCTGTGGATTTATTACATAATGAGAGGAACAAAACCGAAGGTTAACGCGGAATATATTGACCCATTAGAATTTATATGGCATGTTGCGTAGTGTCTACTCGTAAATCGATGTTTCATTTCAAGAACAAAGGATTTTAGGTTCTTTATACTTTCGTTTACTTACTTACTACTGCTGTATACCATAATCATACACTTATAGAATGGATTGATCATTCCTTATCCAACTGTGAAGTAAATACTGGTGAAAAAGTGTGACAGAGACAAAGCGAATATGTAGTCAATATCTGTATCTTTTTAGAATTCTAATTGGTCACGTCACAGGTTTGCAGTCATTACAGACCTACAGAAAAGATACAAGTATTGGCTACATATTCGATTTGTCTCTTTAAAGAGAGTGCTCAATTTTGTGAAGTTTTTGCTCAGTCCATTATACCGGGTGTCCCAGATAACTTTTCCAGCATGGGGATCTCAGTATCTATAAGAGATACAGATTTGGTTAAATGAGATGAATTATATGTATGAAAGGGGTGAGTATTACTACATAAAAAAATATTCATAATTCTATGTGGTTTAGGCGGTATACCCAAAAAACTGAAATATCGGAATTTCTTTAAATGGTTATAACTTTTCTGTTAAAGTAGATAGGTACTTTTTGTTTGCGGTTTCTTTAAGCACTTTTTGTGTAGAATTGATTGGTGTATTTAGATTTTTTCTATCACTTTTAGTTTCCGAGATACAAGCCCTAACTTCAGTTTTTCTTATGGGCCGCTAAGTTGGCAATGACATATTTGAACGTGTTTTTTACTCTACTTTACAACGATGTGTCACTTGCCATATTTATTATCGAAAAAAAATTTATAATATATTTTTTCAAATACTTCATTGTTTCAAATATTCATTTGTTATTTTGATTGTTGTTATTGTGATTTTTGCTTACAATTTTTGTTTTTCATGGCTCACTTAAAAGTTAGTAATAAAATACTTCATAAATATCACTGATATTTAGTATTTCGACTTTTTTTCGATAATAAATATGGCAAGTGACATATCGTTGTAAAGTAGAGTAAAAAACACGTTCAAATATGATATATTCAACTAAGTGGCACATAAGAAAAACTAAAGTTAGAGCTTGTTACTCGGAAACTAAAAGTGATATAAAAATTCTAAATACACCAATCAATTCTCCACAAAAAAGTGCTTTAAGAAACCGCAAACAAAAAATACCTATCTACTTTAACAAAAAAGTTATAGCCATTTAAAGAAATTCCGAATTTTCAGTTTTTTTGGGTATACCACCTAAACCACATAGAATTATGAATAATTTTTTGTGTAGTAATACTCACCCCTTTGTTACAAATAATTCATCTCATTTAACCAAACCTGTATCTCTTATAGATACTGAGATCCCCATGCTGGAAAAGTTATCTGGGACACCCGGTATAAGTCTATGACCATAATCCAATAAAAGTAGGTCTGCTGTGGATATTTTGACAATCGCCATTTTATATAAATTTCTTGTTGATGACGTATTACATCAACAAGAAATTTATCTGTGTTGTGCTTCAAAATAATTGATCGATAGTTAAATCAAATAAAAAAAAAATATTATGTAAACAGTATTGACCACTTATTTATTTACATTCCGTTTATTACAAATTCCTTATGAGAAAAATTTCTTGGCGATGACGTCACAGTATAAAACAAATGAACTATTCAGTATGATGATGCAGGTTTGCCAACATAAAACTTAGTTGCAGATTTCATTAATGATTAATCGATAGAAATCAATTTAAAAATAAATACGATACGAGGCTTAAGTTTTTGTCTCGTCTCGTTAAAAAATTAAGCAACTCTCGAACACAGAACTGTGGCAAATTGTTTTGGTTAAACATAAAGACGCTGTTTACATCCAGAAGCAAAGTATATATCAAAAAGTTTTCATATTTTTAATAAATAGAAATGAATAATAGAAAATAATCTATTGAATAAGCAAAAAAATCGAAAAATACATAGAAATAAATAGAAATAAAATAATGAAAACATAAAAAAAACGTAATTGCTCTCATTTTTATAAATAATTCGATTGTTTTGAATTCAAATTATTATAAAAGAAAATATAAATAATTTTTATATTCATACTTTTTTTATGAAAATCTCAATTTATGTATGTTCGGTAAAAAAATTTGTTAGCTAATAAGTACTTTCAATAGGGGTATGAATTCTGTGATATTATCTATGAGTTTTTTTTTTTGGAATTTAAATCAGTAAAACTTCACAAAAGACTTTGACCTTATAAGATATTAATATTCATAATAATTTAGATCAGTGATACTTCACAAAATACTTCGGCTGTATATAGTAGGTATATGATGTTAATATTCATATCACCACTGTTTTAATACCGTTGATAATAACAAGAAACTTTTAAAAAACTCCATAAAATTTCAAGTGATATGTCATATAAGTATGATACCCCATTTGAAAGTGCTTATTAGCTTACAAATTTTGTTTGCTCCTTAATAATACCGGACATTAAATATTAATTTCATTCTTATTATGAATATTATTTATATTAACTAATCATTAATTAATAAGATCTAATAATGTTAGTTAAATTTATATTATTTTTCGTAATTATCGTCTTTTTAACTAAATTTAATTAGTAGACGTCACTTTTCAAAAATGGCCACTACCCCAACATAAATAATAACAACGAAGAACTCTGCGACAAGATCCGACGCTTTCCCCCTCCCCTTTAGTCAGTTACCGACGCACCCCGCCATGCTTTGAAACCACCGGAAACTTACGTAGTTTCCAAACTCGGTTCCGGTAAGTTATGGTAGAATTTATATTATTTACTATAAGGTTGTATGATTTCTTTATTGTTATATAGCTACGTAGATAAATTTGGATAAATTTAAAGGGGATTTTTCTCTTCTTCCCTATATATTTCTCTTCTTACGAACGGGATATAGATAAAGTAAAACATTCCGACAAAAGATATGGGCTCTCGTGTATAAGAATATGTAAGTCAAAGTTAAATGATAAAACTGCAGAAATGGCATAAAAAAAGTTTTGTAACATGTGTAAATTTGCATTCTATTTATTAAGGCGGAAGCCACTGTGACGGATTTTTTATACATTTCTTTTAAAGAACATATATTTAAAAATATGTACAAAAAAATAAAATTCTGAAAATTGTTTGAGTTACAGTCAATTTAGTGAGGTTAGATAGCACGGCCGGTTATGACCCTCAGGAAACATTTTGTTTCAAAATGCGATTCCTCAACGACTAATGCACTGATTTTTTTTTTCGATAACGCAGTAGTTAAGTCTGTGCGTAGCCGATTTTTGAAATTTTAATATTTACTATTTTTTTAAAATCGCTTGAATTAAAAAAAAGGTGTTAAAAATTAAATAAAAATTTTAAACCGTCGTCACTTTATGAAAAAATTAAATAAATAAAAACAGCTACGCACAACCAATATAAGACCAATCATATTAGATATTTAAATGGAATTCATATTCGTCAGAATAATTTTAGTGCCGATCGATGAGTAATTATGTCCTTAATAAAATATTAAATTTGCAAGGTTGTGGGCCACCGGGAAATTCACAAAAAATATAAAAAATATAAAATATAATATAAAGGAATATTGGTATTTAACGATTAATAAAAAAATTCAAAAAATTTACTGTTTAACTAGATACTATAAGGAAGTTATTTATGGATTCAAAAATGGTTTTCACTTTGAATTGTATTCATAGGGGCAACATGAAGAAAATTTTTTTTGTAAAGTTTTGCCTTTTTTTTGGTATTGTCATGTCGGAGTCTTCTTCAGAAGTGATTCTGAAACTGGTTCACTTCTGAAGAAGACTCCGACACGAGAGTCGAAAAGTCAAGTATAAGAATACGACAACGTGAACAAATTATCACAATATTACGTTACACAAATCAAACCACATCCTAAGTAGCTGCAATAATTATAAGTACCTACATAGAATCAATTAAAATTTGTTTCCAGCACAGAGGCAACGTTGTTGGAATTGCATTGTAAATCTATGTGATACAGCAATGATCTCAGTAGCTCGCGTGATTGCGTTAGGTGTATGGACCGCAAGGCAGCGTCATTAACAATATAATCCTTGTTTAAATTTGGTTTACTAGTTGTGTCAGAGCATCCCTGATCCTTTAATCTTCCGCAATCTACATTATCAGAGTGTTCTATATATGTATGTACGACGTACGTACACACACGTGCATTATAAAGGTTCAAATCTCTCTCACTTGAAACGATGTAAAAAGATATTATTAAGCCCTGTCCGCACAATATAACATATTATACTAAAAGTCATTCTGCAAAAATTCTGATGTATATTGTTAGAGAATTTTTTTTAAATTGTCAATTGCGGGTTGAACTTCACATATAAGCAGGGTTGGCAAAAACCCGGGTTTTTTTAAAAAAGCCCAGCCCAGCGGGTTTTATTGGGTTTTAAAACCGGGTTTTTTTGGGTTTTATTGGGTTTTTTAAAATTATGTAAAGACATATAATATATATTTTAAACACAAAATAATGTATTCAAATGATGTTGATTGATGTAATTGCGTCTAAAAAAGGAAAATTATCCTCAGTATTTTCGTTATATAAAAAAGGTCCTTGGAATTTCCAAATATAGTTTTCTATAATATATCTTTTTTGAATTGCCTAGTAACAAAATTAAAAAAATCCATTTTAGTATGTTAATTAACTGTTCGAAATGGTTTCTGGTTTTTTCAAGACCTATTTTGAAACTCGACAAACATAATTAAATGTTTATCTGCGGTAATGCCCAGTATTAATGAATAAAAGATTTAACAATAAATACATAAAAATATTTAAATTTAATTATAATTTAATATTCAAAGTGGGTCTGGAAGACAAAAGATAATAACGAAAACCATACATGACACATGTTCCATAATATTTTTCTTATACTATTTAAAATATTTTTTTAAATATTAGTTCTGTAATATCCTCAATAACAAAAAAACAAAAATGTAGAATAAGAATCTGAAAATTTGAATTAACTTGCATTAGGAAACGTGAATTAGAAAATGTAATATTTTATTATTTAAAATTAAATTTTGAGCATGTTTTTCTCTCTTTTTAATAGCTGCTTTCGATCAATAAATAAATAAATGTCCTTTAGGTTCAATTGAACTATCAGTTTAATATTAGGTACAAAATTTCAAATATTTCCAAAACCCCTAATCCGATAATTCCAAAAATCAATAGGTCTAAAGTACAAACATTTTCCCCAAAAGGAATTCAAATTTTTACAATATACTTATCGTGAAAATTCTTCACCCAGACAGACACATGTATAGCCGCCATACGGAAATATCAGATCTTTACATTGAATTTATATGTATAATACAATCAGAATCTGCATTTATCTCGGACAAAATTTTTCGACGGTATTACAAAACTTCCATTTCTTACAGAGTAAAAAATATTTAAATCCTTTATTCGAGAATGTTGGTTATTTCTAGAGAAATTATTTAAAATATTTATTTATCATGAGTTTTAAAAAACACTGTTTATTTTTGAGAAATAAATGAACATTTGTCATTACAGTTTTTTTATTAATCCAAAATTATCCATCCTAATTGTAGTAAAGAGGGTTAGTATTAAAAAATGGGGTTGCCGTCATTCTAGATCTTCTCTCATATTGTCGAAACGAGTGATATTTGATAACATTTTTAGGTCTAGACAAAAAGTTATTTGTTTTAAACTTTTCAAATCACAGAGTCTGTATGTATAGGTACAATTAGTTATTACCACTGTTATTGTAATTAGAAAATAAAATATATAGGTCTGGAATGATTGTATTACAATTATTTCGTTACAAAATAAAATATTTCATTCAAATATACTGTAAAATAATGAAATTTAAAAAAACCCACTGGGTTTTTTTATGTCAAGTTACCCAAAAAAACCCGGGTGGGTTTTTTTGGGTTACCCAGTGGGGAGCCAACCCTGCATATAAGTGACCCATACCGTACATTTATCTCATTTATTGAGTATTGTTAATATATAACTGCAAAAATGGTTGAAAAAAATCTTAAATGTTGATAAGAGTAGGTACTTAATTCAAACTTTTGTAATAATCCTAGCATATCTAAAATACAGCATTTACAATTTTCCATGTTAAGAAAAAAAATTAAATTATATGTCTGAAAGTTCAGGTTTACTCAAGTTGAAAGTATTGACGCACAGTGTCTTTCAAGCTAATGAGAAATTGTTTTTTTACTTTTTTGACTGCGAGTAAACATTTTCTTTTCGCTATTTTGGGGATTTTTATTGACTGAAATCTGTACATTTACATTCAAAATCACAGGTGTTCAAAGACTTTTGCACGGCAGTGTAAATATTATCGTTTGGAATAAATTTTGAAAAAATGCAGTGAGTTCCCATTTTTACTTGTTACTTTTTTTACTTTTAACTTGAGTAAGAAACAAAGATTATCACATTTGCCCTCTTAAAAAAAGTTCTAAAAATTTATTTGTTATTGTTCTACCATTTATTATAACTAACAAACCAAAAAAATTTTTTTTACAAAATATATACCTAAAAATATATAAAAAATTCTGATGAAATAAAACATTCATTTACGGATAACGTAAAAAAAGAAATATAGCAGATATAATATTTTAAAAACAAAAAATGTATCTTAATTTATTTGTATGTAAATAAATGAAAAACATACTTACATTTCTTTTTTTTTCTGTAAAATACTTCAAGAACTTTGACATCAGCATTTGAAAATCCGCAAAAAGTCAACTGAAAAAAGAGATAAGTAAAAATAAATAATTCCCAGATACAAGCCAAAAAAATAAGCAAAAAATAATGGACTGATCCATACAACGTTTATTAAAGCAGTATTTAAAAAATGCAATTTATAAACAGTGCTATAGCCATGATATTTTAGAGGCAGGGTTTAAAGTTTACTATAATTTTTTATCTGGGCCCTCGCTGGTTACGTCACTGGTATCAATAGATAATTTAAACTACCAACGTTCTACAAAATAACAAACAAAAAATATATGTAGAACAACACTAACTAATTCATAATAATATAGTTCAAAAACTAAAAGCAGATTACCTACATCTAAAATCCATGTTTACAATAATATCGAATTTGACTCCCATGTGGTTAATACATTATTATCATATTTAGACGTCTATATAAGTAAGCAATTATATCATACATATACATTATACATATACACTTTACAAATTATACAATATACATCTATATACTAATATAGGTAAACATCGAAAATTGTCGTACCTTTTTTTGGATTTATTATAAAAGGAGGGGAATAGTGCCATAGATGTGCATACACAAAAATCATGCGTGTATATTGCCGTTAAGGCGGCTATTACACTATCAAATAAATATGTCAAAGATCTTTGACAAAGATTTGACCATATATTAAATTATAAGTAATTTCGTAGCCGAAACCGTCCACGAACACTTTTCAGTCGCCATTTTGATTTATCCGTCGAAAAACTTTCATTAAATATAAGAAACTGTACATTATCTATGATAAAAGAAATATTATGAAGGTAAATATTACGTAAATATTATAAAATTTGACATATTACACTGTCATATTTCATTGATCAAAGAAATTTTATCACATTTCTTTGATAGTGTAATAGCCGCCTAAGGCAGGTAAAATATGGGTCGAATTTCAACCATATATAGGCGATATTAGTTGCTTACCATAATATTACAAAAAAATAAGGTTTAAAAAATTAACCCTTCTATAAAAAAATCGTACGGGGGATAAAAAAAGCTTTCGAACGCTTTCATTGAATTTCTAGTAAAAAAAATGTTTGCTAAAATTTAACGCTTTCAAAGCTTATAAAAAATTAAGGGATATTTTTAACTTCCCAATAGGAAGTTATTGTAATTGGTCCGAAAATCGAAATCAAAAATTTTAACATATTTTCATGTTTCAAGGGCATTAGAGTATATTGACACTATTTTCAGAAAAATGTCTGTGTGTGTGTGTGTGTGTGTGTGTATCTACGTACGTACGTATGTACGTACGTATGTACGTACGTATGTACGTACGTACGTGTCATTTTTTTCCGGGACGAAATCTCGCGAACAAAAAATGCTATGACTTCGTTGGGGTGCTAATCGAAGCGTCTTGACGTAAATATGATCTGAAAGAAAGGATTTTTCGAAATTCAACCCCTAGGGGGGTAAAAAGGGTGTTTTTTTCATTTTTATTTTTTTTCTTGATCGAATTTAGTCGGAACTTGGAATAAATACTATACAATACAAATAATGAAACGTGTATTTCAGTATTTATTTTTTATATGGGTCCAAACAGCCATTAAAGGGATGAAAACCACCATCAAAATTTGAATTTCATACTAATAAATACATCTAATAATTCATGTTGCCTTGGAAACAACACAATTCAAAATTCAAACTGTCAGATTAGTTTTTCTAAAAATGTGCATTATATTATTGACATTATTAGGATATTAGAAAACTAATATTCATAATACAAAGGATGAGTTTTATTTCTGATAAATTCCATTAAAATTTTTCATATACATATTAAAAAAAATATTTACAAACTATAACATAGTAATATTAATTATGGAAACAATAAGTAATCAGTATTCAAGTACTGTTAGTCATACCATGTTGGGAAGTTGATTGTGTGGACCTAAAGGATCGCACCCCACAGCATTATACGTTATATAGTTTAATTTTATATCCCCGGGTAAAATTGGATCCGGCAGCTAGTTTCGAACTGTTTTAACCCTTATCACAGAGCAGCAGGGGATGATAAAAAATAATTGGGCTCTTCATTCAAAAACTAAAAAGTAAAAGCTTACGAATGAGCTATAGATCATGCAAATCCAATCATTTTTCGCGTAGATATAACTGATTGAAAATTTGTTAAAAATTAACTTTTTTTAAATTATCCTACATTTTTTGATGAGTGTATTTCCAATCTTTATTCTCCTCATTAAAGCTTTTTTGTGTGGGACAGTTTTGGCGCCCCCTAGCACATAGCGCCCGATGACAACTGCCCCCCCCCCCCAGGCTACGCCATTGAATCAAAATTTATTTAGAGAAAGTTATTAATTTATATTATAAATAAAATATGATATTTTGTACACTGCATTAATTTTTTTTCGCATTTAGGAACTCTATTTTAATGTATAGCTTTCAGAAAAAACCTTTATTTTTCTATGAATCCATTAAAAGACATATATATGAATGTCTCTGAAATACTTTTTTCTGTACGGTTTCTGCTTAAAGGCTTAAACTCAAGTTTTCTAATGTAATAGTTTAGGATTACAGGTTTTGCCGTGCAAATTTTCTACAAATAAAAAAAGGATTACCTAAATCCCTATAGGATTTACTCTGATATTTATTTTTATCTATTTTTCCATGTGCCACATTCTAGATCTAGATGTATATAAAAACATGTATATTTAATTCTGATTGGAAATTTTTAATTGTTTACCTATTTTCTAATAGTGTTTCTCAAAAAAATTACCCCGGCAAATAAAAAAATATTAAATATGGCCCCACTACCTCCCTTATTACGGTTATTCGATCATTAGAGCAATGTATAGATAAAAGTCTTAAATTTTAATATGTTATTTATGAATAGCTCATATATTTTACTAATTTTTATTTAAAATATTAGACGTATGGTTTTTGAATTATTGGATATTAAAAATAGATATTTTAACACACGATTGCCGAAAGTGGTCTATTTATTGAAATTCTACACAATTGGCTATATAGAAACGTTTTAAAAACTAATTATTTTAAACTTCGACCCTTTTAAATAATAATTATAAAACAAATATATTCACGTGTAATTTATTCAAAATAATGAAAAACTAGCTCTGCCATTGCAGCAAATTAGTACATGTTACTATTATATAAATACCATTCTGTATATTTCAATTTTCATATTAAATTAAACTTTTTTTACTTTTCATAATTACGAAAGTAAAATATTCCATTAAATGTAGGTACATGTGTTCTAAATATAAATTAAAAATAAAAATTTTCGAAACCAAATCTGCTAGGCGTATAACCTTACGCAATTTTTTTTATAGTAAATTTTTAAAAAATATTCAAAATTAAAATAAAATAATATGTTATAATATTTTACTCGAAAACTTATAAATGTAAAATCTATCCTTCTTTTCAGTATGTTCTTAGTTTGCATTTTTGCACTGTTAATTTCATGGTGGCTTTGATTTAAAAATAAGCTACTTTAAAAAATAGATGTAAACCAAAGCTTAGGCAAAATATTAGGGGAGTAAAAAAGTAATCATTTACCTCATTTACCTGAATAATTTCATAGACTATTACATTGATCAATTCCCAAAAGAACATACAATAACAGTATACATATTACATCTATGTTATCAAAATGAAGTTGTCATCGTTCATCGTATACACATAAATTCGTTTCTTAAATTTGAACTTTATATCTAGAAGGGGAGCAAACTCATCACATCACCCTTATTGTTAAAATAATAAATGATTTTTCATCTATGACAGTTATTTCCTAATCTAATATATTTTTGATTATAACGAACATCAAATTTTGTTACAATATTAAAATTGTGTTTAATTAATTCGAATTTTATTATGGAACAGTTATATAGTATTTTTTATTTAAAATATTGGTTGTATTGTTTTTGAGTAATTGGGTATTAAAAATAAAGTTTTTAACACACGATACATGAGAGAACTTGCCGAAAGTGCTCTATTTATTGAAATTCTACACAATTGGCTATATATAGACGTTTTAAAAACTAATTATTCGAAACTTCAACCCTTTTAAATACTATAATAATTTATTATGAAACAAATATATTCACGTGTAGTTTATTCAAAATAATGAAAAACTAGCTCTGCCATTACAGCAGTACAAATTAGTACACGTTACTATTATATACCGTTCTGTCTATTTCAATTTTCAAATTAAATTAAACTTTTTTTTAATTTTAATAATTAACAAAGTAAAATATTCCATTAAATGTAGGTACAGTCCCTGGCCATATTATTAGACCAAAGCTGAAAAATCACATTTTCGCCATTTTAACTACAATACACCTTAATTTTTGACAGTTTTCGTTAAATTATGAAATAGTATATATAATATAATGAGTTTTATTATTATTGTTGTTACAAATCTCAAAAATTGTATAAAATTTTTATCAAAAAATGTTAAAGCATCAACAAAGAACTTACTTTACACGTTTTTGAAGCACTATCACTTGTTTAATTAAGATGAACTATGCATTGTACAACAATTGAAACGATACACTCTGTTTGACGGTTATTTGATTATTTGACGTTTTCGTGTAAACACTGCTGCCATCTAAGTTTGAAAGTGGTAAGTCTTTCAAAAATTAGATTAAATGTTACCATAAGTATAAAACTACGAGTTCTGTTAAGGAATGGTAACAGTGTTTACAATAAAACAACAAAAATAATATGAAACACTTATTTCTTAGCTTTGGTCTAATAATATGGCCAGGGACTGTACATTTATTCTGAATATAAATTAAAAACACAATTTTTCGAAACCAAATTTTTTTTACTGACGTACAACCTTAAAATCGATACATAAAATTATTTATAATAACATATTTTCAAAGCACTATAAATATTTCATATACATACAAAATACCATAATGTCTAAACTAAAAATATATGTACCTATATTACATATACGCATAACCAAAAAAAAATGAAACCCATAAACTATTTCAATTCTTAAAAAAAGGTAAACTGCAATTTCCTTTATAGCATAACATATCTTTTAAAAATATCTATATAACACTAAATATTACTCACGCAAAAAATGTATTGAACAAAAAAAAATGTACAAACTTATTGGAACAATAATTTCTGGTTATTGTGGAATTCCCTATAAGGCACCCCTCCCTCCCCCCTCTATCGTTAAACGAGACTTGATGTTTTGTCAGCGAACGCTGTTATCTGCTCCAATTATTTGTCGTTTCCCAATGAAAACGTCGTCAATGTTAACAGGGCCGTAATAAGTGACATTTATAGTGATGCGGCTTTCTCACTTAATTTTGTTTAACCTTTAGAGGGCCGGGATTTTAGGGGGCATTTTGCCCTTAGAAAACTGGTAAAAAAGGTATCTTATATCATTGATTGATCATAGGCAAACTGTCGCTCACAGGGTGAGCCAATATATTGGAATTCCGGCCCGGAAGAGAACAGCCCGTGTAAAAAATTTCAAATTCGAAAAAAATATTATTTTAAATAGTATATAACCTTTTTTCATTATACAAATATACGTTTTCAATGTATTTTTCGACGCTGAATCCAAATCTGACGTCAAAATACAGTAAACCCAAAAACAACCCCTATAATAGGGTAAAAACTACCCCTTTGGCTCGCGTGAACGATTTTTATTTATTTGGAAGTGTAAATATACATTTTCGATGTATTTTAATCTAAAAACAAAAATTGAAGATTTTCTGGTGCGCCAAAATATTGGTTTACATGTCCAATTTGGACATTCATTGAATTAATTAAAATTTTGGATGTTATTTGATAAGTTAATAAGCCTACTTTGTTTTGAATTTTAGTTATAAATGTTTGTTTTGTTGATCAAAAAATCAATGCATTCATGGAACTAAAAATGTAAATAACTTGACTAAAACTAAATAGATTTAAAAAAAAAGCACCGTATTTAGAATGAAAAAACCTTTCAAATGAGGTATCACTTCCCCTATCATGCTATTTAAAATTTTAAGGGTTGTACTCATAGCGCTGAGGGTTGAAAAGTATCCTGCAAAAATTTTATAGCAAAAGATGTCCCCTTGAAAGCAAAATCGACGTGTTCGAGCTTTTCTTCAAAATATTATTTTAAATGACCAAAAACTCGCCCGTTTCGTTTTACTTGGGCCACCTCGTAGATTTCAGTGAAAATTTCTTTAAAATAATAAGTACTCCACCCCTGTTTTCTTAGCAAAGCATTCACATAGTACAAGCATGTTCCACAAAATACCAAAACGTCTAAATTAATTCGCATGAAATTTATGCTTTATAGAATATCCTCCCTCCCCCCTCTCTACCCACTATAAAAGTTTAATGACGATATAGAATTTACATCCATGAATCAAAGACTAGAGCTCCTGTAATATGTATGTCGTTTCTTTCTACATGATTTTGAAATACACACATATAATATTAATCCATTGCTCAATTTACTTCAAGTCATATTGTAACTTGATACTTTGTTATCGTATTCCAATTTCGTTTATCATAAATATAACTTTGTAGATGTTGAATATATCAATATCTATTATATTAACCACTTCAGACCTGCTGTGGATATTTTGACAGTCGCCATTTTATGACGTAATACATCGACACGAAATTTATGTGTTGTGCTTCAAAATAATTGATCAATAATAATTAAATCAATATCAAAGAGAAAAAACTATTTAGTAAACAGTTTTGGTCGTTTATTTATTTATATTTTTTTTGTCACAAGTTCCTTATTAGAAAAATTTCTTGGCGATGACGTCACAGTATAAAACAAATGAACTGTCCATCAGACCTTGTATTATTTGAGACATAATTCATAAAACAAATAATCATTGTTTATTTCAGTTTTTTTTTTAATTTTTTTCAGCATGTACACTGCCGTGCAAAAAAGTTTGAACACCTGTGATTTTGAATGTAAATGTACAGATTTCAGTCAATAAAAACCCCCAAAATAGCGAAAAGAATATGTTTACTTGCAGTCAAAATTGGAAAAAAAACAATTTCTCGTTAGCTTGAAAGACATTGTGCGTTGATACTTTCAATTTGAGTAAACCTGACCTTTCAGGCACATAATTCAAACATTTTCCTGACATGAAAAATTGTAAATGCTGTGTATTTTAAATATGCTAGGATTATTACAAAACTTGTAATTAAGTACTCTTATCAACTTTTTATCAAGATTTTTTATCAACCATTTTTGCAGTTTTATATTTACAATACGTAAAAAAAATGAAAGACTTTTGCACAGCAGTGTATGTAAAACAGTAAAACTTGTACAAAAGTCATGATTTTACAAAAGTTAATATATCTAACCCAAAAATAAATCTTATTTTGTATTTCATAATATGAGCTCTAAATATTTTATAAATCGGTGTAAAATAAAAAAAATGACGTTCGCTCTTACCTGTCAACAATTTCATGCCATTTGATGCATCACCAATAAAATGTCATGAGTTTTGAATAGAATCAAACAGATAGATATTTTTTATAAAAAAAATATGCTTAAAACTTTTAATACAATTATTAGTTAGATATTGAAGCTCTAAGCCAGTGTATAACATTATAATGTGCGTCGGGTCTGAAAGGGTTAATATATCATGCTACATACTCGTTCTCTTTCTATTTTCATGCTATTGCTCTCATTAATATTCAATACATGTAATTTACATTCATATTATTGTAGAATTTTATTCTTGAGTGAATTACATATTTGGGATTTGATGAAATTATCTTACAATGGAACATGATTCAAACACGCGTTTAGACGTTTGCATTTGTTACCCACCCTTACCCTATCACTATAACGCTGTGAGATGATAATTATCGATAAAAAAATATGTTTATTTTTTACAAACAATAAAAAAATTAATTTTTTTTTCGCTCCCGCAACCCAAAATCATATTTTTCATCTAAAAATATTCGGTATTGGGTTTTTTTGTAAATAATTCTAATAGAAGTGGAAAAACGAAGGAATTCCTAGTATATACTTCAGACACGTCAATACGTTAATCAGCTATTACGGGATTTCCCCGACACTCTATGTTAGACATACTAATTGTAAGTAAGAATTAAAAATAATCTTCTCAATACTATTTTTTTTAATATTGTTTATTTTCATACATTTTTTATCATTATTAAATTACTAATGATATTTTTTAATACCTAAACTATACATGCTTCTATTTTTAATATTTATTAAACACACGTGGCAAATCTAAGATGACTATTGCTAAAAGTTTCACGTATATGTAATCAAATCATAATAATATGAAATCTGAGGTTAACAGCTGAATATACAATTGTACAAAAAACAAAAAAATATCATCCAAACAACTGTTATGGCATTTTTTATCAATATTTTACTTATTAGAAGTTATATTTATATTTTATACATATACCATGAAAATCAGACATTCTATATAATTCATAGGTATTTTATAGCATGCCTAAAAATCACCAGAAAATATATGAAATGAATTTAATCATAGACTTTCCTAGGCGTTGTATAGACTAGAAATATAAACATAAATAGTGTGAACTGTGAACCAACCAATTTAGTTCAGGTACAGATATTGACTTACTTTATGTAATAAAATATATACTGATTATTTATCTTACTTACTACTGACCTTATTTGTTATTAAATGACTAAATAATAAATAATATTTTGTATGTTTTTTTATTTTAACAATTTTTACTAATGTACTTAATATTCGTCTGAACTAATATTTTATTTTATTTATTTTAACAATAAATGAAAATTATTTCATACTTTGCCTGAAATCGTTTGGCATTATATAGAATAGAAATTATACAGAATGCCTGAATTACATAATTTGCCGGTAACACATACACTAGCTGTGCCCGCGACTTCGCTCGCGTGAACTACGAAATTATTGTTTAGGGTTTTTGATAATTATAGTTGAAAAAATATAAACATGTTTATTAAAGTGAAACTTTTATTACATCGTCTCAAACTTTTTCGTCTGTGTGTTGCATGTCGCGTGACGCTCGGCCGCGGAGTAGGGATAAATACGTCAGAGCCATAGACATAAATAAATGGACAGTGCATCTAACTCGAAAAAAAAGCCGTGTCAAATGAAAGAGACATAAATTATTTGGTTGGAAATATCATATATGTAATACTGTATTACATACAATGGCGGTGCGTGTAAAATGACTGTAGTGAGGCCAAAAAATCATATCCTTTTAAATAATATCCGCTGGGCCGAAATTTGCGCCCTAGGCGATATCCCCCCCCCCCTCCTAGAATATGGAGTTTATAACAAATTACAAATTATATCATTACGCGGTTCTATATTAAGGTCATTCGATCACTAGACGAGTTATTAGATAAAAATGTGAATTTAAAGTATGTCATAAAACAACATTCAATGCGTTGATATTTGCAATTTCAAAAAGATCTACCGTACAGTTTAAAAGAAATTAATTATCAAAGTTAGTATTTTTAACATGGGAGATATGGCGAATCATACCGGCAACTGCATGTATTTGTATATATCGGATTAAATAAATTAGATAAAAGTTTAAAAAACTAAATAATTGATTTATTGAATATAACAGATTATGTCAAAAATAAAAAAAAGTACTTTTACCGTTTAGTTCGTGATAAATATTGATTTAAAATTCAGACAAATTGTATATGTCATTATCATTCATATTTGATTTTAATTAACATCACAATCTGACAACATTGCATTCAAAACCGTAGAGAAAGAAAAGACAAATAACAACACTTACAAAATGATTTACATATTCTATGTTCGCATATTTAAAATGCTATATAATAAAATGAAATAATATTACATATTTTTAATTTATAACGTATTTTTATTATTGAAAAACGAAAAAAGTACATTTTTTATGTACTTATGTATGTTTATTAAATATAATGCTCATAATTCTATGTAAACCATAGACATATAGTACTAGACAGCGCGATCTGTATCGTACATTTGTAAATGTGGATCACGCTGTCCAGTACTATATGTCTATGATTTAAACTGACAGCGATTCTTTCGATTCTTTATTGTTTTTAAAACGGTACATGTTGCCAGATTTATTTTGAGTTGAAAACAAGTAGAGTCAAATTATAAACTTTTTAAATATTTAATAGTATAATTGTTTAAAAATCAAATGACGAATAATCTTATGATACGAGTAAATAAAAAATACATTTTTAGATATTCATATATTTTCTATATGTTGCATAAAAAATAGTTGTATTTTCCATTAGCGTAGTATATTCTATGGCACTGATCGAATTACCTTAAATTGAAATTCCTATTACCTATTAGAACTCAGTATTAAGAAAATTTAAAATATGAAGTAAAATGGTACAATACACAAATGGAATGTTCAGGAAAATGAAAATGAGTATGTAGGTACTATGTACAGGCGAAAAATTATATTAGAATGGAATCAATATATAATATGAAAAAATACAACATAAAATAGATATTGAAGATTAAGAATAATAACGTAATACTTAATTGATAAAATATTCAATATTATGCTAAATAACATGATAAAATATATTATTGTTGTTCAAAAGTTTCACTTTTACCGTGGTTTCATAAAACCACAGAATCCTTTTTTTCTACATAGTTATTTACTTCATTATATTGTTCAATATTTAACGATTTATGCAGCGTATGTGGAAAAAAATATAAACCGACTTGATTTACTATATCAACGTCACTTCTTATTCCTTGTGTTACCTAACGTAACATAATATCTACTAAAACCTGACTATATGAGTTTGCATTTTCGTCGCTTAAAACTTAGTCGTTATATTCGGATTCTACTGTATTTGAAATAAAAAGCAAAAACCATCTAAGACAGAACAACCCGCGAAACGCTAATGCAAGACGTAATGCCACGGTTGTGCGGGGCGGGAGGGGTTGGAAGTGGGGGGGGGATTGCGCTTTATTAACGTTGTTCGTCTGTTACCGGGATTAGATATCCCGTAGGATATTTACTATCGACATAAACAGATTCATATTCCACTAGTGTACGTCTCTTCTCTAGTTGCATTACGTTCTGTATGTATGTGTGTGTGTGTGCATGTGTCTGTGTATGTGTGTGTGTTTATGAAGCAACACACCTGTGTACATACGCGGAATATTAACAGTTTCATTAGAAGAGCTTTGCCACCGTCGTCGTCGACGACTCCCGGCACGGATTCTTCATGTAACAACCTATATAGCTCTCTTCTCGCTCATACTACCTATCTTTGTCTTCTGGTGTGTATGTGCGTGTGTGTGTGTTAATAGGGATGCGATGTCAAAATTTTAATAACAAATTGATCAAATTGTTGGTATGTTTTTAAAGACAGCGATAGAATAACATTGAATGGAGTGTCGTTAGAAAGGTCTCCTAAAATGCAATAAAAAATGTATCAGAACTTTTTGATTTTAACCCTTTAATCACGATGTATTTGCTCTTCAAAGTCGTTAAAAAAGCGTCCCCCCCTCTATTTTCTAAACTATCAATTTAAAAAATCTGAAAAAAATTCAGAATGTAGCTTTTAATTAGTACTTTCACTGAAAATTATAACGAACATTGTCAAAAATATTTTGGACCCCCCTTCTATAGACTGAAAAGTGAACTCTCATTTTTTTCCCCACTTACCCCATTGAGTGGGGTGTCATTTAATAGGTCTCCATAAATGCAATAAAAAAATGTCAGATCACTTTTTGATTTCAACCCTTCAGTCATGAAATATTTTCTTTTTAATGTCTCTGTCAGAGCGTCCCCCCACTCTATTTTCTAAACTATCCATTCAAAAAATCTGAAAAAATTCAGAATGTAGCTTTTAATTAGTACTTTCACTGAAAATTATAACGAACATTGTCAAAAATATTTTGGACCTCCCTATCATAGATTGAAAAGTTAATTCACATTTTTTTCATTTACCCCATTGAGTGGGGTGTCATTTGATAGGTCTGCAATAATAAAAGCCAAATGACTTTTTGATTTTAACCCTTCAGTCACGAATATTTTGAAAAATACTTTTTATAAATCGTAGTGAGAATGACTACGGAACCCTATCATGTGCGTGCCCAACACGCACTTGCCCATTTTATTTACTGATATTTCATGCATAAAATTTCAATTCTTCATAAAAAAAATTAAACTCAAATAGGTACAATAATTGAAAAAAAATGAGACCAATCTAACTATTATAAATGTGTTTTTTTTTTTTTTACATAGACCTTATTACACCCTGGGCCTTATTTGTCTCAGGTACCTTAGAATAATTCACTGCATTATTTTTAATCAACCCATTCCCAAAAGACACCTTCAATAAGTAAAATATACAAACCACGATAAAGTTTTATTTACAAACAAAAAGATATTTATCAAGTTTTCAAATTTCATTAATATTTCAAACCCTCCCCATTCAAGATTTAATCCTATTATACGTAGCTACTTATATAAGTGAGAATTAAGAAAATATTTACCAACGACAAGTTATATAAAGACCTTAAAGGGTTCTGTTATTATTTACACACCCCTGTGTGGACGCAAGGGAATGCTTATATATGTTACAAATTCTTCTTTACGGTGTGTTTATTGTACACTTTGCTTACACAAGAAAACAAATCGACAATGACTAAAATATGCGAATAATGAAATTACTATCACAACTTAAATATGCTGTCATACTTTATTAAAATACGCATTCAAATTACATTTTTACTTCCATGTTATGAAAGCAATTGTAATACCCTAGAAAAATAGTGTACGAGAAGATTGTACTACCTTCAAAACGTAAAGAAAAGTTGATTTCAGTAGCGTTATCATTATTAGTGTCCTAAAAGACTGATAGTTTTAATTTTTTTAAACATTTTATTAATATACATTTTACTTCCATGTTAACGCTATGAAAAGCAATTGTAATACGTAGAAAAATAGTGTACGAGAAGATTGTACTACCTTCAAAACGTAAAGAAAAGTTGATTTCAGCAACGTTATCATTATTAGAGTCCTAAAAGGCTAGTTTTAATTTTTTTAAACATTTTATTAATATACATTTTACTTCCATGTTATGAAAGCAATTGTAATACGTAGAAAAATAGTGTAAGAGAAGATTGTACCACCTTCAAAACGTAAAGAAAAGTTGATTTCAGCAACGTTATCATTATTAGAGTCCTAAAAGACTGATAGTTTTAATTTTTTTAAACATTTTATTAATATACATTTTACTTCCATGCTAAGAAAGCAATTGTAATACCGTAGAAAAATAGTGTACGAGAAGATTGTGCTACCTTCAAAACGTAGAGAAAAGTTGATTTCAGCAACGTTATCATTATTAGAGTCCTGAAAGACTGATAGTTTTAATTTTTTTAAACATTTTATTAATATACATATTTTTATTTTTTGAAAGATTTTACTTTACTTCAGATGTATGTAAAGGGTTGATTATATTGGGCGAGTTTACTAGCTATGAGCCGGCGAGTTTAGAAGTGGGCGAGTCAGCTAGTACGATAGTGATGATGACACAAAAAACATTCAGTCGCTCAGTAGCAACTAGCTAGCGAGTTTAAACCACGTGTTGTGAATAGGAATCATCGGGATACTCGCAGCTAGTTCACTAGCAACTCTGATGACACACAGTTAGTTTACTAATTAACAAGCCCACACGCAAGCGAGTAGCAAGTAAAGTAGCCGGGCTTTCAACTGTTATAGCTATACAGAAAAAATCTTGTTTTGTATATAACGAAAACAATATTTTCTTAATATAAGAAAAGTACTCTTAATCCAACTACATTATTTCTTCGTCCAAGAATACTATAGTTGGTTTAAGAATATATTTCTTATCTTAAGAAAATATTGTTTTCGTTATATACAAAACAAGGTTTACTTGGCTCACGTAAACCTTTCTACCTGTGTAGTTAGCTAGTGAACATGATTACACTGGGCGAGTTTACTAGCATTTATTTAATTCGCCGGCTAGTAGCTAGTAAACTCGATCTTTTACTGACTGTTTGGGTCACAAAATTTGTAACCGATTTTTATATTTGAATAAAATCATATGCGATATTTATAACAACGTATTGTATATAAATATTATTAAATTCGCATGTCTATAACAACAAAATCGACTAGATGTCTATAAGTTTCGCATTACTTAAATTCTTTTTATACAATAAAAACAATACATACCAAAGTTTATTTTATTTCTTATGTTAACAAATTCCCTGAATTTTCCTTTAAAATATTTACCAAAAGCAAAGATGTTTTATTTACAAAAAATGTTTTTGTAAGGATATAAGAGAAAACGACAAATTGTTTATTTAAAGTAAAGATACAATTGTAAATAAAAGTCACATAAAATATATACTAGAACATAAATAATGTGACATATATTTCCAAATTCAATAATTAACACAAGTATTTTAAGTTCCCAGGAAAAAATTGTAGATTTTGCAGATCTCCATTTTGAGACATCATATTTATCACTGAATTTTGATCTGTGAATACTTACAAAGATCTACAACGGTCTACAAAGATCTAAAGCGATCTACAAAGATCTACAACGATCTACAAAGATCTCTGAAGATCATTGTAACGTTGAAATGATTTTTCAACATTTTAATCTCTATCACGATCTACAACGATCTTTAGAGAACTTTGTAGATCCTTTAAGATCTTTGTAGATCATTGTAGATCTTTGCAAGTCTCCACAGATCAAAAACCAGTGAAAAATATGATGTCTCAAAATGGATATCTGTCGAAATCTGGGTAGATCTTTGCAGATCTATAATTTTTTCTTGGGTTATCGACCGATAACAAGACCAAATCGACGCGGCTTGCACCCAGAAGCCAAGAACCGTATCAAGATCACCGTGGAAGCCTCAAGACTTGTATCTTATTTTATTTTTTATTCAGGTGACTGGTTATTATATTATACTTCAGTCGTCCAGATGCAAAACCTGCTATCCGCATAATTTTAAGATTTTTAGGTTCTACTCGTCTCAGACTACAAGTATTATCATAAATTGGGCTGCAAACCCGGCAAAAATCTCTTAAAATTTAATTTGAAAGATTAAGTCGGTTGCTAGAACCTGCTATATTTTTGGTGAACTAACAAAAATTATTTTAATAAATGTAATAAATTTTGTATCGAATTGAGACAAGAAAAAAAATGAGAGGTTTTCCATCCAAACTCATGAAAAAGTCATAAGGAAATTTTACCTAGAAGTAATTTTTTTGTAATTTTACTAGAAATCTATTCAAACACACATAGCAGGTTTTGCATCTGGACTACTCACTTATCTATATCTATAAAAGAGTTTGTCCTTAACCACTCACTCACTCACTCACTCACTCATATATCAACGTACAGCCCAAACCCCTGGACCTAGAAACGTGAAATTTCATAGGTGCCTTCCTTTTAGGATGTAAGCAGTAGCACCCACTAAGAAAGGATTTTTCGAAATTCAAACGGGGTGTCAAAGTTTGTATAAAAAAATATTTTTTTTGTTCGTATTTAATTGAAACTTATCATAAATACTCTACAATATAAATTATGAAACAGTTATTTCAGCACTTCCAAAAATTTAACCCCTAAGGTGTTAGCGGGGTGGAAAATTTTGTAAGATATTATTTTTGTATTCACCGAATGAAACAGCATAAGTAGGTACTCTACAAGACAGATCGCATTTACGAAAATTCAACCCCTATGGGAATGGGGGGGGGGGTAAAATTTTGGTATGTTTATATATTCATAACTGTTTATGATTTTAAGGTAAATTTGGACAAATTAATATTTAATTAAAAACGAAAGCTCGACATTCAACCCCTAATAGCATTGGATGGGGACGGGGATGGTTTTAGATATGTTTATCTGTATACCTGCTTAAGTTATAAAGGTAAATTAGGCAAAATAGTCATATATTAAAATAAAAATTTCGACATTCCACTCATAATGGCGAGGGTAGACAGGGTGTGTGTTTTTGATATGTTTATCTGCATAGCTGCTTAAGTTATCATGGTGGAGTCAGGAAAAATAATTTGCAATAAAACAAATCCGATATTCAACCTCTAATGGTCGGGAGTAGACAGGGGTTGGGTTTTTGCTATTTTTAAATAAGATCCGAGATGTTTATGATTTTTTATAGGTTATGAATAAAAAATAATATAAAAAATTTAATGTCATCCTCTCGAAATTTACGCGAGCGAAGCCGCGGGATGCCGCTATAGAATAATAAGAGAGAATTTATAAATATAAAATTAGTTCGTGTAAAACAATCCCTAATTGACCGTTATTCCAAAGCCGCTCTCGATCTGAAGTCTGTTGTTTTTTAACAGTCTGTAAGACGTATAAAAACAACACCCTTATACGAAATACTCGACGTTGTTTGAACAGCAAGTATAACAATATTGTCGTAGAGATATTTTCGCTCAAAGCTCTTCAGATAATTCAATTTTCGTAGGGCATTCCTCGTTTGAATCAAGCCTCATTATGATTTTGTGGTTCTTCGTTCGTGTTACTGTCGCTTCAACTCTATAGATATATTTTCAAATAACACTCGTACAAATACATTTTGCTATTATTGTCGTTAAAATATTTATTCATTTGGATGTTTTAACACAAAATACATAGTAAATTTAAAAATATTTTATATTTGAATTCGAATTATTACCACTGGAAAAAATGGTATGGAGATCAATACATGACTTCCATATTCTATAATATCTTTTACAATAATTTTTAATATAGGTATAATAAATATTAGTTTTCTAATATCAAAATGTTAACTGTAAAATACACATTAAATTTCTTGAATAACTAATTTGACATTTGAATTTAACTGTGCTTGACAATATGAATTTATTAGTATTTAAAATTAAAACTTTGAGGGTAGTTTTCACCCCTTCAGTGGCTATTTTGGCAAGTTTATAAAATAAATGCCCCTTAGATTAGATTGAACTACAAGTGTACCAAGTCTTATCAAAATTGGTGAGATACGTAATACTCACATTTTAGACATAAACCCCTAATCCGATTAGCACCAAAATCAATTGGTCTGAAGTACTCACTGACAATGAGACAAACGTTTTCCTCAAAAATAATACAATACGGTGCATAAGTTACAGTTAGTTATCATGAACGGAACAAAATTCTACATCCAGACACACACACACGCGTGCGCTTTTTTTTCTTTACGTTTTTAAGGTAGTACAATCAAAATCTGGACGTATGGTTTTTGAGTAATTGGATATTAGAAAATAGAGTTTTTAACACACGATAAATGAGAGAACTTGCCGAAAGTGCTCTATTTATTGAAATTCTACACAATTGGCTATTGAGACGTTTTAAAAACTAATTATTCGAAACTTCAACCCTTTGAAATACTATAAAAATTATAAAACAAATATATTCACGTGTAATTTATTCAAAATAATGAAAAACTAGCTCTGCCATTACAGCAAATTAGTACATTTTAATATTATATACCGTTATGTCTATTTCAATTTTCAAATTAAATTTACTTTTTTTTACTTTTAATAATAATTAACAAAGTAAATATTCCATTAAATCTAGGTACATGTGTTCTGAATGTAAATTAAAAACAAATTTTTCGAAACTAAATCTTTTTTACAGTGTGCTAGACGTACAACCTTAATAATTGGAATAGCTAAATTTAACCACAATATTAGTTTCGACAATGACGCAATATAAAAAAACGCGGTGGTGAATAACTATAGCCTACCTTACCTACCTGGCTTTTTGTTTATGTAATGTAATGTTTAGTCTGAACAAAAAACAAGTATGCTTGTAGTTCAAAAAATACAAAAAAGAAACTGTAGCCGAAATAGTAATTTAGTTATTAAAGTTTAAACATCTTATATAGGTACCTTTGTAATTTTATTATACCGGATCTTGACTGCATTAGAATTAAGCAATTTTATTTACAAATAAGTCTTTCAAAGGCCTAGATAACCCTATAGAAAAAAGCAGATTTAGATGATAATTAAATTAAATAAAGGGTACATTTTTTTTAATTGGTAAATAATATTATTACAGTATATAGAAACCGGTTATAACGACATCGATTAATACGACGTAGCGGTTTTAACGACTCAAAATAATAGTACAACTGAATCCCATATAATTACATTTTTATCGGTTATTACGACTATCCGCTTTTTACGACCAATATGACAGGTCCTTTCGATGTCGTTATAACCAGTTTCTACTGTACATAATTTTACAATAAAGTATAATATAATCTTGAAATTTTCAACGAAATTATAACATTTTGAAGGTTCTGAAATTTTAAATTCTATTTTTTATGTAGGTACCTATAAAAGAAGTTTGTGTTCATTGTATTTATAAATACAGTCGAAACCGATTATAACGATATTGGTTATTACAACATATCGGTTTTAACCAGGACTGTGAAATCAGAGTCGGAGTTTTAGTAATTTTGGTCGGAGTTGGAGTCCGTAAAAAGGTACCGACTTCGACTCCTTTAATTAAATAATGGTTTTTACTTCTTTACACACTTAATATTTTTAGTTCGTTTTGAATTTTGAAGTACAATGATTTGAAATTTTCAATTATGGCCGTAACCAGTGCCCGGATACAGAATTTTTTCAAACAAAATTTTGTACAGTAAAGAGTCGGAGTCGTAGGTTTTTGTACCGACTCCACAGCCCTGGTATTAACGACTCAAAAAAAAGTCCCGACTGAATCCCATATAATTGCCTTTTTACCAGTTTTTACGACTATCGGCTTTTACGACCTAATATGACTGGCTCTCTCGATGACGTTATAACCGATTTCGACTATATTTTCTAAATGGTGCGTAACAGAAAAAATGTTTTAAATAAATCTTGTAGAGAATATTATTATCTAAAATTTATATATCTTCTAACAATTTTTAAAAATTTTAATTAATCTTTATTGTAAAAAAAAAACATAATTATAATAATATTTCATACATTATTACCAAAATTTGCCACAAAGTTAATCGTTGTGGCAAGTGCATTAGATTCTTATAAAATACAAATATTTTTTTTAAATATGTGTATACTGCTTCGACATTTTTGCAATTTCATTTAACGAGAAAATACACTTTAAAATACCACAGATTCTTATTAACAACTTGTCAATAAATCGAAGTTCATAAAACATTTTTTTTTGTTTATTTATCGAAATTACTTTCATATAAACATCTGACCTCATTCCAAGATTCCAATTTTATTTTATCTTCGCAGAGGGATGTTAAAAATATTTTAATATATTGTGTTTTATGAAAAATTTAAGAACCAATAATTTAATTATAGGAAAGCGCGTTTTCAACTTAAGGGGGGATATATACAGTTAGATTTTTCAAAAAATCGATTTTTTTAATTTCATTTTCGTATTGTACATATATTTAAGTACACACACAGAAAATTTCAAGTCAATCCGGCGATTATTTTCGAAGTTACACGCATATTAGTAAAGACGTCTCAGAGCGTTTGAAAGTAGGAGGTCGGAACGGCAGCGCATTTTTTTCAAATCTGTATTTTTAAAGTCGGTGACCACGATTCCTCGGAAACGGCAAAACCGATTAGTCTCAAATTTTAACTTCTTTTTTCTTAAATATATTTTTTAGTAATTAATCGAAGGTTTTTTCTCACCGATATTTTTTTTTATACAATTTAAGGTAAAAAAATTTGTCAAAAGTCGATTTTTTTTAGAAGCCGCCATTTTGTCAAAAAAAATTATTTTGCTTATTCTTTCAATTAAGTACAAGATAATACATTACTTTAACGAAATCCGTTTTTTTTTTATTTTAGATGATCCAATCCAGAGATATCGTGGTCACCGCAAGGCGTTTTTTTTCGAGGACCTCCTGGAGATCAGCTGTAGCAGGTTTCGAAATTATTATTTTTACAAATAAAAAAATGTTAAAATACAATTAAAAGTTACCATAATATATGTACAATTTTTTACATTAATAAATTTAAAAGTCTTCTCTTCAAAATATTCTTGAAAAAAAAACTTTTTTCAGCCTTCTGACTGTATATAATCCCTTAAACGAAATAAGATATTAAAAAAGTAAAAAAAATCACGAAGTAGAAAAACGAGAAATAGACTTGTATATAAAAACATACGTTATTTTCTGCACAGATGCACATATATACACCCAAATGCTTCCATTGCTGCCCTTTATAGAATCAGGGGTGATAGGGATCATTGAGTTCGGATAACATTTGTATACCTCCCCTAAAAAACTGAAATAAACATCTGTAAAAATAATTGTACCAAACTATTATTCTGATAACTTCATTATTATTGTTATTATACGAAATTTGATAGCATATACAGGATGTTCTAAAGCAATATGTTTTACGCCCAAACTATTGAAGATAGAGTTTTATGATAAAAAATCTACTACCTATAAGAATTTCAATAAATTTTTTTCAACCACCTAAACCTCCCCCTTGGGGAGTAATTTGAGGGGTACATGTTCGTTTCTCAGCAAAATCAAATGGAACGGTATATCCAAAAGTACATAATTGTAAAGATCATAAAAAATGATGAAACTTTTATAAAAAAAAAAATTCATACATTCAATTGTTTCGAAAATATGGTAATTTGTTCTCAAATTTTAGGTTTTTACTGAAAGTGCTCTAATTTCGTTAAATATTAATAGAATTTTATTATTTATTTAAATTTTGAAAGTATAAATAATGAAAAGTTTTTTACTTTTTTATCAGTATTTTCTGTTTAGTTTTAAATAAGTAATCATACAAACTTTTCTTGGCCTCAGTTTGAAAAAAAAAGATTATATTTATTTATAAGAAATCCATACTAATATTATAAATGCGAAAGTGTTTCTGTCTGTCTGTTTGTAACCTTTTTTACGGCTAAACCGCTGAACCGATCTTGATGAAATTTGATAGGAAAAAAGCTTGCATCCTGAGAAAGAACATAGGCTACTTCAAATTCCAAAAATTTATCCCCTAAGGAATTGAAAGGGGGTGAAAATGTTTGTATGGAAAAAATTTAAATTTTGTTATTAATATTTCACCCTCTGTCACATATGAAGGGTTGTAATTATTTTCATTAGATCCGGCGGGAACAATACTACGGGGGGTGGGGGTTTAGGGGGAAAAACAACCCCCTATCTTACTAAGGAGCCCAGATATTTACGATTTTGTATCCATATTTAATATTAAGAAAAATACAAAAGTGGATCTGTCTTTCTGTCTGTTTTTTACTTTTCCACGGCTAAACCACGCAACCGATCTTAATGAAATTTGGCAGGGAGATAGCTTGTATCCTAAGGACAGATATAGGACTTTGTTATCCCGAAAAATCTATTAGATAAAAAATGGGTGTGTAACATTTGACCTGTTTTATTGATTATCATACAAAAATCTGTATTATCTATTTGTATTATTTACCTAACTTAACTTAATGTATTTTCCCTAACCTAAATTCCACGCGAACGAAGTCGCGGGTAGCAGCTAGTACAAAATAAATAAGAATCTATATATAAATTAGTTACAGTAAATTTTGAGAAACACTGTAAGTGTACATCAATGTCATACCCAGATGTGCATTGATAAGGTAGTTCCATCACAATATTTAATCATCAATTCATTCGGCTAGTTGGAGACGAAAGCGATTCTCAAAGTATATTAAACGACGCGGTAAGACGCGGATTAATTTCTGATTTCAAGGACGAACGGACACCGGAAATACATGACGTTTAAGTAGCCTACATCAAAGACAGCGCCCTCTGGCGACAAACAAATGAACCCAGTACCCAGTTGAAAAACTCACTTGGATAATTGTTTATTTTGAGGATATGGAAACACTCTACACTTGGGGGAAAAGCCACTGTGACGGAAAAAAAAAAATTCTTACATTTTTTAAAGTATACATATTCATAAATGTGTATACAAAAAATTGAGTTTAAATTCCGAAAATTGATGAAGTTACAGTCAATTTAGTGAGACGAGGTAGCACTGCCGGTTATGGCATAACAAAAACATTAAACACGTTTATCTCGAAATGACATTTTTCGACCTGGTCGACACGATTCCTCAAAGACTATAATGAACCGATTTCATACTTTTTTAAAATAATTTTTGTAATTGTAGTAGCTATCGTTGCACGTAGCCGATTTTTGAAATTTTGATAGTTACTATTTTTAAAACCGCTCTAATAAAAAAATAGGTCTTAAAAATAAACAAAAATTCAAACGATCGCAATTTTGTGAAAAAAATAAAATAAAATAAAATAAAACGGCTACGTGCAGCAATATTCATATAGATATTGATAGTTTTTTTTTTCATATAACCCTTTTCGAAATTTCGAGTGAACCATAGAGAAAAATATTTTTTTTGATCACATCGAGGCTCATAACTTTGTAAATATTTAATAATTTTTTCAATAAAAATTGATATTAAATAAATTTAATATATACAAAATAAAACGTCATTTACCTGATTAAAAAATAATTAGTGAGATCTGAAAAAAATTCCCAAACAGACAATTTTTTTACCCGTCACAGTGGCTATCCCCCTTAAAAAAACATATTCTTTCAAGTTTCGTTTTTATATCGAAGAAAAATAACACTTTTGTTGTTGGAACCAATACTGTCTGTCTGTCTATCTATCTATCACAGCCTTCTAATGCGGTGTTTACACCGAGAAAACAAAACAGAAACACGGTGTTTTTTTGACAAAAAAACAATAAACCTTATAAATTTTTTAATACAAAGTATTTTAAAGACACGATGTTTCTGTTTTGTTGTTTCGGTGTAAGCACCGCATAACTACTTAACCGTTTGAATTAAAATAAAAAAAATAAAACACCATTTGTTTTTAAAAATATGAAATTTTCTTTCTTCTAAAAATACAATAAATTTCACCCTTCTATGAATCATTTTTGAATTATCGCGCCTACAGACAGATTCAGAGAAGATTAAAATTTGATATTTCCATCAAAATTCGAAAAAAAAAAGATTTTAAAATTATTTTATTTATTTTTCGATATGATCGTATAAGAAAGTTATAGAAAAATATATTTATTGATAAAAAGAAAATAAGAATTACTGTAAGAAAACCAATTTTACAAAATAGACTTCCCCCCCCTGTTTCCAATTAATAAAGCAGCAGTCCTGCACTTCGACTCAGGTCGGAAATACGTAATATTTAAGTATATACAACATCAAAGGTTTGCCCCCTAGCGGTAAACAGACGAAGCCTATACTTCTACTGCCCTGTCGAATTGAAAAACTCACTCGCCAGTTCAGTTTTACCCACTTTTCCCGTTCCTGTTTACCCTATCCACCTATTTATAGATTTGTTTCTTGTGATTGCTCAATACACATTTATTTGCCTTCCCCTTGCATTGAGAACGTTTTTCTCCGGTTGCAAATTTGTGACAAACTGGTAAAGAAAATATTGTTTTATAAGTTGAAAGCAGTGTCGTAGGAAAATTGTGTCGAGTTTTTAAGTGGTATGAACAGTGTAAAATTTTCAAAAAATCTATTTTTTTATTTGTTTATATAAATTCTTAGTTTACACCCCAAAGAATATGTATCTCAAGTTTCAAGTGAAAATTCGAACGTTAAGTATTCGAAAAGAGTGCCAAATGCTGTCGTACTATCTATTCGATTTATCTCTTCCAAAACTTTAAACGCCGTTTACTCAAAATCACTTTTTTTGACCTGTTTGACCTGAGACAGTTTTCGTCCGATCGATTTGATTCAAAATGAATTTTGTAGAGGAAACGTGCCTCTTCAGCCTAACGTAGCCGTTTTTTATCTGTTTTTTACATTTTGATTTTTTGGTCGCCATTTTTTTCTAAATGATATTTTGAAAATCCCCTGCATATTTATATTTTAAGAATCTTATTCGTTTTTTGTCCTCAGATGATTCATTTGAACAAATTACTGTCAACGCCACTGAGGTCAGATTTAAGAGGTGCCATTTTCAAAGGACCCTTATGCAAAAACAAACCATTAAAAAAATAAAAAAAAATAAAAAATAAGTACTTATTAATGTACACTTATACAATGACACGTTATCCTATAAACAAAAAGGAGGTTTAATCCAGGATGCGAGTCCTGGTGAGTGAATTTTTCGGGTCACAAGTTTGACCCGACATGAACGTAAACGATTTTCAAATCTTGGATCGTGATTGTATATTCTGTTTAAATAAATGCGATTTTGATGAAAATAAACTGCTTTGGCAGGCACAAGACTTTTTTATACATCATGACACCGAAGTATTAATATGTGATTACTTTTATAATTTATTATTTGATTTTAAAATTTTTTACTTACAAAATGATTATCAGTGAATGAAATTGATACATTCTATTTAATATTGACATTAAATATTAAACGAAATCAATTAAGATTAGTGATTATTGTATTAACAAGTATTTATTCTAAAAACAAATTTTTGGGGGGAAAATGAATAGAACAGAAATTATAGATAAAAGTCCCTTCTACAACTTTAATCTACTTAATTTTCTACTGCGCACAGTTTCAAAAATAATTCGAAAAGTTAAAAAATTGACACCAGTAAACATCCGTTTCCGGTTTAGTGATGGTTTTCAAAAATAGGAGGTGCACATCTAGAGTATACAAGAACCTTAAGTTTAAAATTCCATGTTCGTAAGTCTTACAGTTTTGGCTGTAGAGCGTTCACAGACAGACAGACACACACACACATACAGACAGACAGACAGACAGACACACAGACGCCATTGAGTTAATGGTGGTATATGATTCAGGGACCCTCAAAACATGTAATTCCGTTAAAATCTCGAGTTCGAATTTTTTCGTGATCACTATACTTTATTTATACATTACATTTCATGTATGTATAAAAAAGTAAAAACATCTGTCAAGTTAATGCACAGTGGTTTCTCGTTTATTATTATTAATTATTAAACAATTTAAATAAAAACTGATAAAGTATTCAAATTAACTGCCTGCTATACTTATAAACAAATAAAACTATGTTTAATATATATCATTTCTTATACAAATGTTTTTTAACATATTGCAGACAGTAGTAAAAAAGAAAATAAGAAGAAGAAGAATAAAAAGCAAATATGGAATAATATTTAATATAAAAGGTATCTTCGCCTTAATCTATTAATGTACATTTCACCCTTCTTGCATCACGTAAGTACAGGGGGGTTTGAAAAACTCACTTCAAAAATTAAATTGGAGTCTAAAAGTGTTTATTTAAGTACTGCAGCACGATGCATTTTGATTTGAAAACTTTCAATTCATTTTTACCCTCGTGTTGAAGCAAATGCGAGTGCATTTGGTCTAATATCAATATTTAAAGTAATAAAATTTATTAAATAACCTTGTACGTGCTTTCTAACAAATTAAAAGAGATGCAGATTTTTAATTATCTAGTGTACAACGCTTGGGCATAAATAAATATTTATTTTAAACAATATGTTTGTACTGTTAGTAAAATGGTAAATATAAAATATATATTTTAAAATACATGTTGTTAAAATCATATATGCATTTCTAGGGCTGTCGAAACGAGATCGGTTTAAAATTTAGACCAAGATGAAATTATAATTTTATCTCTAAAATTTAAAAATAAAATACTTAAGCTGCTATGAAAACAAATTAGTAGGGGGAATTCCTTAACTACATATTTTATTAATAACAGATAGAAAAAAAATCCTAGAAGATTACGGTTAATAAAAATATTTTTCTTTAAAATTTAAATCAAATAGCTTTTTTAATCGTGCTAAATCGAATGAAATTGTGTAAAATGTAAAAACGGAATCATTTTTTTTTTCTAGACTGTGTTAATCAAAACCGTGTAAAATAAAACAGGCAAGTGCGTGTTGGGTACGCACATGATAGGGTTCCGTAGTCATTCTCACTACGATTTATAAAAAATGAGTTATTTCAAAATTTTCGTGACTGAAGGGTTAAAATCTAAATTGAATTTTAGGAGACTTATCAAATGACACCCCACTCAATGGGGTAAGTGGGAAAAAAATGTGAGTTCACTTTTCAGTCTATAGAAGGGGGGTCCAAAATATTTTTAACAGTGTTCGTTATAATTTTCAGTGAAAATACTAATTAAAAGTTACATTCTGGAATTTTTTCAGATTTTTGCAATGATACTTTAAAAAATAGAGGGGGGCGGCGCATTCATAATGACTTTGAAGAGCAAATAAATCGTGATTGAAGGGTTAAAAAAATCAAAATGTCCTGATACATTTTTTTTGCATTTTAGGAGACCTTTCTAACCACTCAATGGGGTAGGTGAATTTTTTTAAAACACTCCATTTTATGGAAAGGGGGTCTAAAAAAATTCTTATCATTTCTGTTTTTGAGGTATCAATTTACGACCGTATATCAAATTTTATCTTATTATGTCAAATTTTTTACAAGACGGACGGACGGAGATGGAGAAACTATAAGGGTTCCTAGTTTTCTGATAAAAAATAGTTATAGAAGTTTCCTACTTATCCAAGTCCCACTTAACCAAGTTTCACTGTATATATTAAAAATTAAAAAATTGATTTTACAATGAATAATTAAAAACAAAAACTCTGTACAGCAAAATAATTTTGTACTGATTGGTAAATATGATTATTAAAGCAACTTTTTAAACAAAGTTTAGATAACAAAAAAAAACGTTCATTAAAATTTCCTGATAACAAGATTAAAATAAAAGCTGTGTTTGACATCGCGGCTTTCTTCATTCCCGATTTTTCTATATCAAAAAAAAAAAAAAAAAATGAAAACATCAAAAAGAAAAAAATTAATACGGAATAATTTATCGGCCAACTGTAATGTGTGTGTGTGTATCATTCCTTGCAAAAATCCATCAAAGATCAAAAAGATCAATCATAAAGAAAAGTCAACATTCTAGTCCCTACTTGCCAGTGTAATCTCAACTTGTAGCTCTGAAAAGTTCTTGATTGTCATTTTTCTTTGAACTGATACAGGGCTGTGCAAGAATTCTGTACTTTTGTTATTAATTATTAACATTAAAAAAAATCTGCCCAGGTCGGCACAAGACTTTTTTATTCATCATGATACCAATGTTTAGATTATTTATATTATTAAAATTATTTTTAAATTAAAACAAAATTTTTTTTGTTAATTCTTAAAAGATACAAAAAAAATAAAATAACATAATTTAAAGAAAATAACGTTCTCTAAACTTTTATTGTAAACATTTTTTTTCTGGTATGAACCATTTCAAATATATTTAACTTAAAAAAATGATTATTTCTTTACAATTTTTTTTTTAAATTATAAGAACAAAAATTAAAGATAGTAATATTCAACCCACATTTTGGGGGCCCACTATACCCCATGCTTTCTACTGGTACTTTTTCTACAAGATGTATCTTTTTTGTAGTATAGTTATGTTTTTTAAGTAATCTCTGTCAAAAATAATATAAGTATCAAAAAAAATATGTAAAAATGTAAAATATAAATAATTTTCAGGGCGCCGGGATCCCTGAGCCACAGGGGGCCCGGGCCATATGGCCCTCCTAGCCCCCCCTCTTTCTGGCCCTGATTACAGGTATATCATATATTATATTATATCATATAGATTCATAGAATTCATACTAAATAAGTAGAACGTACTACAGCCAATTCAGTTTTCCATCCATCCTGTCAATGATTGGTTTCTGTCGTACTGACCTATGCTATGATACTCGTGTTACCCCCAAACTCCCAACTCCCCACTATACCTGTGTCCGTATAATCCTGATCTATTCCAGCGATTCCCGTAGGATAGCCTTCCTCTCTCACTCGTCCCCCTATCACATTTCTCAGACTCAGTACGAGTACTGCAGCACGCGCGCTCCTTCGGGGTGATACATAGTTTAGGGATCGAAATGTCATTGGCGTCATTTATCTGATACGCAGAGATTTTTAAAAAATAACGCTGTGCTACATGAAAATAATCAATAAATTGAATAGGTATCTGATTTCACGTTGCTGTATTTTATTATAATTTTATATAGAAGAATTCTGTCTAATTGTGGATATTATCTATATTTATTTTAGTTATATTTAATTGCACTAAAAAAAATGAGATTAGTTCTATATCCTTCAACCCTGTAAAAAAAATAGGTAAAATGAAATGATTCATACAAAAAAAAACTATAAATTAAATTTTTATGTGCATTCATGCACAGTTTATTTCATAAAAATTAAATGCAATTCAATTCTTAAAGTAAAAGTAACCTAAATATAAAATTATCGCAAGTTTAGGAACTGAAAACTCGTACAAGACTAAAATAGGTATATACTTAAGCTGCTATGAAAATAAATTAGAAAGGGGAATTCCCTAACTCCTAATAGTCCACTGCAATTAGATATTTTCACTAAATCGGGCCTCTATGAACCGATTTTTAAGAAACCTTTGCATTTGGATTGTTTCGATGGATAGGTCAAAGTTTATATTTTCAAACTTTACGTAGACCCTAAATAATTTTGTAGGGACATTCCAATAAAGAGCCACCAATGAGGTATACAGTGACTTCTCAGATTTTGTTTAAATTTTTATATGTGATGTAGACAATCAACAGGTAAATATATCCAGTAATTTTTTTGCAATCGGACACGTCATTTGCCCGTTGTGAGTGACGAAAGTCGTCGCGCGACGCTTATACGATCATTTTAAGTCCGCTTTATTGCTGCCTTGTAGTTACACAATTAATTCTGAAAAGTTCATGATTGTATTACACAAGGGCTAAACTAATAATATGAGTCATTAGATCCCGGCATTAAGTATTTAGAGTGCCCCTTAGACCCCGTAAACTGATAAAATTTTACTCAACTTTAGATCTGTAAATTTTCCAGGAAAAAAATATTTGTTGGGGTTGTTATTTATGTACGATAAAGCCCCAATATACTACAACATAATTCAGCAGGAATCATCTCCCGTAGTATCCTTAGATTACGGTTAATAAAAATATTTTTCTTTAAAATTTAATTCAAATAGCTTTTTTAATCGTGCTAAATCGAATTAAATCGTGTAAAAACGGAATTAATTTTTTTTCTAGACCGTGTTAAATCAAAACCGTGTAAAAAAAGACCGTATAAAAACAGAATTGGGTGTATTTATCATATTGCTGTATAAGAAAGAAAAAATATTATGACACAATACGATGATTTACCCCATACCAAAGCCGCCTATGTACGTCTGCATTTAGCAATACATCACACGTACCGCATTGCAAGGATAATTAAAAATTGAAGGGTGTTCGACTAAAAGGTCGGATGTGAACGCCGGTCACTGAAATCGACGATACCCGAACTTAGATTGGTTCGATACAGATTTGGTTTGTGTTTGCGATGCTAACTCTCTTTCGAAACAAATAAGTTTTCCTAATTGATTACAACTTCCTTTTTAGCTTTTAGCATAACAGCCTCTTCAGTCAATTTTGTCAAATTGAATTAGACAACTCTGTGTAAATGGGTTTTTTTATTATTTAAGACAAACAATATAAGGTGCTGCCTTTTTTTAATTTTTGTTTCATCATTTATCCATATATACAGCCTTACTTCTCGAAGGGGGTCATTCAGAAAAATTAACTTTTAGAAAAAAAAACTCAGCACTCCGAACAACGACGACATCGGTAATTCAAAAGATCCTAACAACGACAGCTAAAGGGGTACCCAGCAACGTGCCGACTTTAACGTTAGTTCGTGAATTTAAATTTCGTGCAGAAATATAGTAGTCACGGTAGTATTGTGGTAGTGGTAGGGGAAGGTCGTTACATGGAGCGGTTGGCCAATCGTTTCTCGAAGCGGACATTAATAGGATGGTCGTCGTTTAGAGTGTTATATTTGAAATAAACGTATAATAAATCTCAAAATATTCTATCGTTTAGTTTTTGCTAAAAAAATAATGCTGTTCCAGAATAGAATTTTACTTATTCAGAGAAATTCGCTGATTAATAATAATCTGTAAATCAAAATTTATTTATAGTCCAGTAAAGGAAGCATTTTGACACAAAATTTACGGGGCAAACAATGTTATAATTGATTATTATAGATTTGGGTGCGAAGAATTCGAAAAAAATAACCCAGACTGGCGAAAAGTGGTGCAACATCCTTAAAAATGGAGTTGAATAGAGAAAACCCCATTTCCAAGTGAGTTTTTAATTTATCTCAAATCTAAAGAGTCAATAGAGTATTTTTATGGTTGATATTTATTGATACGAATCCATTGAGACCACATATACTGAATTTGACTAAAATTGTTTGCGAGATATTAGTTAACAAATATTTTCTTGACAGCAAATTCTTTTATTTAAATTTTAATAACTTAAAAATTCGAATATTGCAATAAAAGATAGTAGAGAGAGATGCACAATATGGCAACTAGAAATTAAGTCAAATCAATTTCCTATAACTCATATAAAACAATTATTTTAGTGATGTTCAAAATTAATTATATTACAAATAGTATGCAGTCTTCATTTCTACGTGTTAAGTTGCTAATATAATACAAAAATTTTATTCAAATGATTTTGTAATTGAAAATTGATTAATAAGTAGTGATTTAAACTCAACCAGTATTCATCTGACTACTTTAAATAACTTTCAGATTTCCTCATATTATCTAGTGCTAGTGTATCTCTTTAATTCTTGAGAGGAGGGTGTAACCCCTTGACCCCCCTTGTACACGCATCTGCATATATATGGAAATATTTGGAATAAACAATTTAGAAGTTAATAATATAAGAAAACATGAATAATAATTTTATTCTATCATATCAAATAAAATCTTTTGCTATCTTGCAAAAATCCACAGACAATATAAAATGCAAGTATCAATCTCGTAAAGAGTGTTTGATTTGATTTTTCTAGAGAGAGTTATAAACTTAGATTAGGAAAGTTTAAAGATTCATAACTATTGCCAAAAACGATGGCAGACATATTTTATCTAATGTCAAATTAAATTTATATTACCCATATATAGAAATCGATTGAAAATTTATAGTATGAGTAAATGCTCTTAAAATTTAACTTAAGATAATACAGTAGAAACCGATTATAACGACATCGGTTAATACGACGTATCGGTTTTAACGACTCAAAATAAAAGTCTACCTGAATCCCATATAATTGCATTTTTACCGGTTATACGACTAATCGCTTTTTACGACCAATATGATCGGTCCCTTCGATGTCGTTATAACCGGTTTCTACTGTAGTTCCAAATAGACGCTGATTATAATTACCTAATTATTTTACGGAGTACACTAGTAACAGTTTTTGAATGACAACTTTATTTCTAAAATGAATTTACAAAAAGCATATAAATATACATAATAATTTGAAATTTTTTTTGTATCAACAATTTTTTGTACCTACGTAACTCACATACTTTCAATTTACATCCCTTAACATCGCTGAAACATCAATAAAAATAAACCAAATAAAAAAAATGAATAGATTAAACTGTTTGTTAAGAAACGTTCTATAAAAAAAGGTCACAAGTATTTTTTTGTAGGACTAAAAATACAATAGTTATTCTGTCTTGAAGATTTTCATCCCCTACTATGTACGTACGTATGTACGTACGTGTCATTTTTTTCCGGGACGAAATCTCGCGAATAAAAAATGCTATTGACTTCGTTGGGGTGTTAATCGAAGCGTCTTGGCGTGAATAAGATCTGAAAGAAAGGATTTTCCGAAATTCAACCCCTACGGGGGTAAAAAGGGATGTTTTTTGAGTTATTTTTTTTGTTTTGATCGGATTTAATCGCAACTTAGATTTATTTAGAATAAATATTATACAATACATATAATAAAACGTGTATTTCAATATTTGTTTTTTATATGGGTCTAAACAGCCATTAAAAGGGTGAAAACCACCATCAAAATTTGAATTTTAAATACTAATAAATACGTCTACTAATTCATGTTGCCATGGAAACAAACGAAATTAAAACTGTCATATTAGTTATTCTAAAAATGTGCATTATATTTTTGACATTAGGATATTAGAAAACTAATATTAATAATATTAGTTTTGGTGGGTTTTATTTCTGACAAATTCCATTAAAATTTTTCATATACATATTAAAAAAAAAAAAATTATGGAAACAATAAATAATCAGTATTCAAGTACTGTTAGCCATACCATGTTGGGAAGTTGATTGTGTGGACCTAAAGGATCGCACCCCACGGCATTATACGTTATATAGTTTAATTTTATATCCCCGGGTAAAATTGGATCCGGCAGCTAGTTATTTTTAATGTTGAGTATAAAAGTTATAGATAATTTGATTACCTTCAAAAATGCTTCTTAGAAAAAAAAATTTAAGCTGACTGGAGATAAATAAAAAACTAATTGCACCCTTATTTTCAATATGGCGGAAAAACAAAATGAGTTTTTGAGTCACGAATGATCCCTGTACGAACCCACCTAAAAAAATTGCTGCCTACCCAAAATGCACGGTTTTTTTTATTTTTTACGACACTTTGACTGTACTATAACTATTTTGGTAATGTTTTATAATATTAATCCAAAACAAAGTTGTTATTAACGCGACACGTTGTGTACCATAGAACCTTGGAATTCTAAAAATAGCTCGTATAAATTCCATGAACATCTTGAATACCCATATTTACAATAACCATGCGCGCAGATCTATGTTTTCTGTAATAATCATGTATTGAAATTATATGTTTACAATATTGATATTTCTACTTTCTAATAATAGAAGCAAGTCGAACCAAATTTTAAAATTATTTAATTCCAAGGTAGCATCGAAAAATAAATTATTTTCTATGGTATTAGGGTAAAATAAAAACTTTATTAAAACATGTCTCCGAAAAATTTTCGTAAGTGAATTACAGCCCCCTAAAAAAATATTTTTTGACAAAATCTTCGGGGGGTCTATAACTCTCTTACGAATTATTTTCGGACACATGTCTAAATAAAGTTTTTTGCTCAAAATAATTCCTTTTGGCGCGTCAATTTTGAATTATCAAATTTTAGGCTTCTTTCACTTTTTCTGAAATCTCTCAATAAGTAGTGGGAAGCGATAAAAAAATCGAATAAATGGCACAAAAACTATAAAATGTCAGCTTTAAAATGCGTTTAAAACATCAAAATCCATTCAATTTTCACAAAGATACAGCTGTTTAAAAAAAAATTGAAAAATCAAATGCATTTTACGTGTTAATATTCGATCGCTCGGTGGCACGTGTTAATAATATCCAATCACTGTAAAATTTTGTATACGTTATTTTTTTCTTACCTTTAAGAAATTTGAGTGGGGATCTTAAAGAAATCCGAAAATAAGTAAATTAATGGTCACCCTAATTATTCAGTCTTTTCGTTCAATTAGGGCTCTATGATAACTATCTAAATAAGGCATTCGTCATATATTCTGAATATTTTCAGCAGAAGATAAAGCTGTTTAAAGAAAAATTGAAAAAACGTGTTAATATTCGATCGCTCGGTAACACGTGTTAATAATATTAAATCACTTTAAAATTTTGGTTAAAAAAAAGTGGTTCGTATTACCGAGTTTTACCGTACTCACTATTAATATATTTTATAATATAAAATATAATTTTAGGAAGTACACATGTGAGTACATTTCGTAACATATATATAATCAAGGTTCATGTAGTTTAGGGCTCACATGCGCATGTCTCTAATTAAAAAAGTCATGTATGTAGCTCCGAACAAGCTCGGAGCTGTGTAATGTACGTGTCTTCGCCACATGTAGCTCCACATCCCGTCGAAGTCACCCTCCATTGTTCTGTCTGGCAATTATGTTATTAAACATGGAAAAGAGCTATTATTTGTGATCTAGTAATTGGTACAGGACGCCTGACTCGTGTATAACGACACAACCATACCCAGATGGAGTTAATTTTTATTCTCGTTTTGTTTTCAGGTGAGATCTGTATAACGAAAGTATAACGCTGCATTTGAGTCTACTGTAGTTATTATTATAATGTCATGCATAGTTTATTATATACAATATGATTATGTAAAAGTATTATTGCTGTGTTTAAAGGTTATTAAACACTTTGCTTAATTATTTTGTAGCATAATTTTGTACTTTTTTATATTAGTTGTATTATAAATGTGTGTATAAGCGTCCTTTATGCACTGGAAAATATTATTAAAATTTACAAAAAAAATCTTAGGGAGATTAATGGTCTTGTGTTTTTGTGACGATAAGGCTGAGACGATATTAACTTTATTTATTTATATTTCAACATTCTATTTTCATCAACTTCCGTTTAAGAAGATTGACACCATAGAAAAATAAAAATTTCGATGAAATTTTAAAAATAACAAGACATTTATGTCAAAGTCATTAAGAGAATAGAGAATAGTGTTTAAGAATTTTTTTTGGCGATACAGATAGTGTTAGTTTATTTAGTAAATTTCCATATAATAATGCAAAATTTGAACAATATTTTCCTAAATTTTCATTGCAAAATATTGAAAACTAAGCGAGTGACAGTGAATCTCCGGAGACGCCTCGAAAAAAAAAGTTGTTTTGCGGTGTACATCATAACTCGCAACTGAATCATTTGAAACAAAAAAATCAAAATGCATTTGTTAAAGGAGATGTTTCTCGAGGTAACCCTGGGAGGATTTTTTCCGATTTTTCAATTTTTCGTATCACTTGGAAGCCAAAAACCGATTTTCGCTTTAAAAAATCGGCTAATTTGTTATTGTCAAATTAATAATTATTACAAAAAAGAAAAAAAAAAGCTCCCAGGGATGCCTGGTGAATGATGTGAAAAAGTAGGTACTGTGCAAAATTTCAAAACAATTGGTTCAGTAGATTCAGTTTTGGCGTACACGAACTTCAAAAATAACAAGTTTCAGAAAAACGCTTTAAAGTTTTGCAGCTATAGAAACCCGGCCTGGAGCAACGGACGCTCAAATACTTATAACTTTGTCAATTTTGCTAAGATCGACTTGTAATTTTGACACAATATTCTTGAGATATTATGCATTAGTTTAAAAAAAATAAAACAAAAATTAAATTACCCCGACCTCCCTTTAAGAGATAATAAATATACAAATTAACATGAATTCTTATGAGAACTGCATCACAAAACTTTTCGAAGTGATGTGACAGAGAAAATTTGAGCATACATTCTTTATGCATTTACAAAGATATCTGTAAATTTTCAGAACGATTAGGAAACGCGAAAAAAAAGGAGAGAGAGAGAGATGTATCTATGTGATTTCGCATGCTCCAGAGCGACACACTTTGCCTTCACTTTATGCATATCCATAGGTGTTTACCCACACTGTTCCCCTGAAAAACCAGCACCGCACTCTATAGTATCAACGTCCTTAACGCCATGTATTACAACTGAACTTTAAAATTTATTTTCTTAAAAATTAGTTAGTCAAAAAAAACTGAAATTTCATTTTAAATTTGCATGAAATTTCAACTTATTTCGACGTAACTATCCCAACCTTTTTATCATAAAGAATTTTGTTAGTATATCGCTTGCAAAAATATTGTATTATAGAAATAACCTATCGCACCTCTGCAAAAAAAGTGTCACAACTCAAAAAATGTCATATTTAAAATAAATATGTAGAATGATTCCAAATTACTATAAATTTCTACTAAAAATTGACATTAAATTAGCATATTCTATGTAAAAAAAAATGTCACATTTTTTATTTATTTTTTTAAATACTTAATCTCTAATCTTTAAATTAAATACTGTGTATCAGTTTTTATCCTATACTACCTTTACAATTTTGATTTACCTAAATTGTTATAATTTAATTTATTCCTATTTCCTCAAAACTACATTTTTTGAGTTTTGACTTGTGACATTTTTTTTGCGGGAGTACGATATATACAAATTTTACTAAAATATGGGACATTTAAGCATCCCAATAAAAACTATCTGGACAGTAGGGCCTCTAGTCATTTACTTTTAATCGATTTCTATATTATAGTACTTACATAAATGTAGTTTTGTGACAAATATATAAGTGATTATTGAATAATCCTTGATAAGTGTAACAAATGTCAAAGGGTAACAATAAAATACCGCAACAATTCCTAAACACTAAAGTGAAAGAGAAGCACGAAGAGAAATAAGTAGGGCGTCACATTAATCGTTAATAAAACATACTGTGTGAAAGCCACGGTGTAGACTCGAATAGTGATTTCCTCTCTCTCAATCGTTCTATCGTACTTCCTTTTTCATTTCCTAGCAATAATGGAGTAAAAAAGACGTGAAGTGAACTGCAAATGGAACATTGCCGAGCTAATGGGAACACCACACGTTTACGTAAATAAATATTAAATTGAATTATACCAATAGAAATAGTTGTAATTGGGTTTTATTGTTCGGCTATTTGAATGATTACCAATTAAAAATGTCGAGCGATTCTTTCACCGTTTTAATTCTATTATCGTGTTTATCAGAATACAACTGCGTTATGGAATTATGTGAATAGAGTTGAATTGTTGTACAACATTCTATTGTGTACCCACTCTCAAATACAAATGAATAGTTTTGTTTACACGCTATATCCGAATGATACGGGAAACTATGTGATCATTTCTCAAACACATTTATTTTTGTATCTGTCTGTCCGTCACTTCAAACAATGTCACATACATGAATAAATGTAACTAATAAAACAACTACCTCCTTATTATATCAATTTAAAGAGTATGGAACAGTGTGAAAAAAATTAAAAACATTTTGTTTATAAATTATTAGTTTACACCCCAAAGAATATGTAATATGTATCTCAAGTTTCAGGTGAAAATTCAAACGTTAAGTATTCAAAAAGAGCGCCAAATGCTGTCATGCTATATATTCGATTTCTCTTCCAAAACTTTAAACGCCGTTTACTCAAAATCACTTTTTTGACCTGGTTGATGCATAACTAAGACAGTTTTCGTCCGATCGATTTGATTCAAAATTGATTCTGTAGAGGAAACATGCCTCTTCAGCCGGATGTAGCCGTTTTTTATCTTTTTTTTTATAAACAATTTCCTATATAAAAATTCGCGAAAATTTTAATTTTTTTTTCAAATAATCGCCATTTTTTCAAATGATATTTTGAAAATCCCCTACGCCCGGCTACAGCTAATAACATATATTTTAAGAATCTTTTTCGTTTTTTGTCCTCAGATGATTTGAACGAATTGCTGTCAACGCCACTGAGGTCAGATTTAAGAGGTGCCATTTTCAAAGGACCATTATGCAAAAATATATCATTAAAAACAAAAAAAAGTACTTATTAATGTACTAAAGATGTGTGCAAAGTTTGATATGAATCCATCAAACCGATTTCTTTTTATAAAATACACAAAAAAACATCTAAAATTCTGACATTTACAATGTTCATATCCCTTAATTACCAAAATACGCAAATAAAGTTTTTTTTTTTTTAAATATCCTTTTATTTTGTATATGTTTTCTCCAGTTATGGACAAAGAAAAACCAGTAATGAACACTTGTTAATGATTACAAAATAATAAGTACTACGACACAAAATTTATAAAATAAAGAGTCACGAATTTAAAACAATGTAAAGCATTTACATAAGAAAATACACTTTTCTTGATAGTGTAGCAAACCGCGATAATTATTTGTCCACTGTTTTTAAACAAAATGATCAATTATCATCAAATCACGCTGTAAGACAGTTAAATGTATATCGATTAATATTCAGTAATGGCAGTAATCATATATCAACAAATATTTCTAATTCAGTACATTTAAGTTAAAAATGTTCAACACTAGGGTGTTGTAATTTTTTATTTAGAAAATAAATGATATTTATTAAAATTCTTCGATAACTAACTACCCTTGTAGAATTTAATACAAAGAAGCACTGTACAGTTTTTCTTTTTAACATTATCGATTTACCCCACTTTTCTCTATACTTAAATAATTTTATTGATACGTATCTACGACACGTATCTAGAAAATGACTTAAGTTGTAATGTATAATATCCTTTGTTACTTATTTTAATATTGTGAATGGAACTTTTATAAAGTTCAGAAAAGTTTTGATATTGTTTAACTATATAACATCTGGCTAACTAGAAAATAATACCTATTGTATACACACTTGTTACTTTGTTACTATTTAAATATTTATACTGAAAAAGTAAATACGATTATTGAAGTATGCATATACCTATTACTATTAAAGTGCCTCTGGATTGTATATTTTTTAAATGTAAATATATTCATATGCACTAACAATCCTTTGAAAAACGTTTTGTTTAATATACATACACATAAAACTACAAATTTGCACTATTTACATTTTTCAAATTGATTATAAAGAATTATAAATTAAAATATACATTTTTGGTTCCTCAACATATCATTTTTGAAAAAAAGAAGAAAATTATACTTCTCTGTCCATTTTAGTTCAAAACGAATACATTCTATTGCATGTCTAGCTGTCTGTTCTAAATCATTGTCAGATACTTAACTCATAAAATACTGTACGGATTTTAATGAAACTTTATTTGTTTTTGGATCAGGCGAGTCGAGGCCCCATAATTATGAAAATTTAACATTTTATTGCATATCTGTCTGTCCTAAATCTTTGTCACACGCTTAACTCATGAACTACTGTACGGATTTTAATGTAACTTTATTTGTTTTTTGGGTTAAGCGAGTTGAGGTCACATTATTACCTTAAGTTATCGTGATAATTTGAAAATTAGAACCTATATGGTTTACAAGGATTGTAAAGCTATCATTTCATAACACTGGTCAACAAAAAAAAATCTTAGAGATCTGAATAGGTGATTTAGAAGGTATTTGTCATGCCGAATCCGAATTCGTTGCCCAAATGGTTTCATCACGTCAGGTTTTTGAGATATCCGAACCTAAAAGTCCCAAAAATGACAATTTTGACAACGTGGAAGAATTTATTACAAAGCAGACAATTTTTTTCTGAAGTATTCTTTCTTGATTACAAATAGTACAATATTTTCTCTTTAATTTTCTTCACCGAAATATACTACTTTGAAGATATATGTAGTAAAGTCCATTGTGTCTATAATACTACACTCTATTAACAAAAATATCATATCTTCAAACTAGTACATCTCGGCTAAAAAAACGTACAGTAAAAAGTTAAAACTCATTTTAAAGAAGAAAGATAATACTATTTGTTACCGTGACCGAAAACTATAGAAAAAAATTATCTACTTGGTAATAAATTCTTTAACATTGCCAATATAGTCATTTTCGGGACTTTTAGGTTAGAATATCCCAAAACCCTGACGTGATGAAACCAATTGGGCAACAAATTCGGTTTCGGCATGCCAAAAGCCTCCTAAATTACCTATTTAGATCTCTGTTACATTACAAAAGTATTTTTTTGTTGACCAGTGATAACTAGTCTAAGATTTTGAATAGTAATTTTGGATATGAAAGTTTCATACAATTGTTATTAATCCAATTTAGTTTATTAATTAATTAATTTTGTGAATTTTTAATATTTTCAGTAAACTGTTTTAAATATTTAATAATTTCCAATTTATTATATACATAAGTTAAGAAGTCTGTGTAATTTAATAAAAAAGCATTATACTATTATTGAAATCTTATATAAAAAGCTAATATGTGAATAACATTCGTCTATAGACTTAAAAATCACACTTTCATATGTATGTATGTTTGTTTATACATCTAAACCAATTCTAAAACACTGAAACCCTGATTACGTCAGTTTCATAGTAATGCTTAAATATTTACTTCAAGTTGGCAGACAGTCAATACGGATAATGTGCATTGGAACATTCCCCATACGGTTGGCGATTATGTTATTACATAATTCCATTAGAACAGAGGTCTGCAATCAGTTTGCAATCAAATTGCAATTAAATCTGATAATATCTGCGTATTATTAAACCAGAGATAGTAATTGTTTTACAGGGTCTTATCTCATATTTTATCACAGTTATTTTCTGTGATTTTATGAGTGCACTATTTCAACCTTTTAGATGAAAATGTAACAAACTAAATAAACCTAATATATTATATGTTATTATACATATCGCCACCCCCACAAAAAAATGACACTTTATAATAGGAACAAATGAAATTACAACAATTTAAGTAAATCAAAATTATAAAGGTAGTATAATAAAAGGACTGATACACAGTATTTAATTTAAATATTTCAGTATTCCTGTTATATTTGAAACATAGTTACTATTAAAACGCTTAGTGATTAAGTATTTTAAAAAAATATGACTTTTAGATTATGCTAGTTTTGACGGTAGGTACACGAGTAGAAATATATATAGATATATATAAATATTTTAGTAGAAATATACAGTAATTTGGAATTATTCCATTTCTACATATTTGAGATAAATATGTAGAAAAAAATCTTTTCATTTGTCAAATTAATAAATAATTAACGAAACTCTCAAATAGATTAAACATAATGGTTGTATTAATAAATATTTATCAATGAGAATACTTTTTACACCACCCAACTAGTGAAAGTGAAATCTTCGATAAGGTAAATTCAGTGATGTCATTTATTCAGTATTTTTTTGTATTTACAATAAAATATAAATTTTCAATACGACACAAAATTTTCACTGTGATAAGAACATTGTTAGTAATAATATACATTTATCAATAAGATAAACGTGAATATTTTCATCAGGGCTGTGGAGTCGGTACAAAAACCTATGACTCCGACTCCAACTCCGACTCCTTTATTTTTCTTATGTTCGACTCCGACTCTTTACTGTACAAAAAATTTTTTGAAAAAAAATTTCGTTTTCGGGCAAAATTTTTTTGAGTAAATTCCGGTGATTTTGGTTCCGGCCAGAATTGAAAATTTCAAATCATTATACTTCAAAATTCAAAACGAACAAAAAATATTAAGTGTGTAACGAAGCAAAAACCATTATTTAATTAAAGGAGTTGGAGTCGGTACCTTTTTACCGACTCCAACTCCGACTCCACCCAAAATTACAAAAACTCCGACTCCGATTCCTCGACTCCGACTCCACAGCCCTGATTTCCATATTGGTAACAAATTATCATATTACCAAACAACCTCTATCGGAGCCAAATCGATCACGAATTTTTTACATTGATCACATTTTTTAACACTGACAGTTTTAATCAAAATTGTATATGATGCATATGGATAAATACATTAATTAAATTAGAAATCAGAGATCTAAAAGCATTAGTGACAGGTGTATAAGTGTATATCATAGAATGCATTAGCAGCTTTATATTATTATAGGTATGCACCTATTTATTACCACATTAGAATGTTAAATCAACAAATATACTATTTACATAAACGCTTATCTTATATGCTTCAATTGCAACTTACGATAGAATAAAAAAGAGTGTAAAGAGTGTTAAATATCTCACTAGCGATAACACTGTGATCCCGCATCTATCACGAAGAACAAAAAGGAAAAAAACACATCCTCAGTCCAATCCTGTGGCAAGGATGAGCGATCTATAAATCCCAAGGATTTATCATGTAATTAGTATGTTCTCTTCAATCAGTTCTACAGCACTGAACGATCTGTTAGCAATGAATACTTCATCATTGCTTTCTAGCTCACGTTAAGGTTTCTTTTTATATAGTATGGTTAAAAAGAAACACCATATGTGTTGAAAATGTTTGTTACTACCCTGATAACACCGGAAATGTTTGTTTTTTATAAACGAGAAGGACATTTATTTCGTCTTTTGGAGATTGTTTATTTTTGCTTTAACTGTTCCCAATTACTTTTATAATGTTTCTATAAGTACCGAATTTTATTGTGATTTTCACTAATGTATAGAGTGTTTCACGAAGATTGTTAAGGTGTATAATTTATGGATGTTAACCCGGGTAATGCCGGGTTTAATGCGCTAGTATAATATGTTAAACAAATAAAATTAATATAAGTTTTTGTACTTATAAAAATGCAATTATTTTTAATTTATTTACCAATTTTGAAGTCTGTAAAATATTCAAAAATAAAAAATAAAAAGTTACAGTTAGCAGAGCGTGGTTTCGATCCACGGACCTCTGGGTTATGGGCCCAGCACGCTTCCACTGCGCCACTCTGCTACGTTCGCTCTCGCCTTTTATGCGCTACTTATTAGATCGTCGCATAGATATCAACTTAAACATTTTTGATATGAATATGTTTTGCGAGCGCCAATCACAGAAATATTAACTCAATACGAACATAGACTATAAGTAGATAAATAAATAGACAAGTTTTATATGAAACCTACTATGTTGTAGATACGAACAAAAACAGCTAATTTTGATAAAAATTATTAAATCAGGTCTTCTAAAGAATAAAACCCAAAATAATTTTTTTGTTAAGTGCACCAAAATATTCCAAAATAAGGTCAAAAGTCTACACCCAATTAATTAGAAATGGGTCACAAAAATTCATTCATACACAGTTTTATCATTACAATTTAATACTGCTCTATATACATAGTCGAACATCGTTAAAACGATTTTCCGTTTGGGATAGTTTAAGAGAAAATCTTATATTTTTATTTTTTGGAGGATTTTGTTGAACAAAATTTTAATGATAACATCTCTATATAATATATCGTATAGTCGCACATCGATAATTCGATTTTTATAGGTTACTATGATATCTAATCAAATTCAAACATGGATACTTTTAAACATAGCTTACACAGGTAGAAAGGTTTACTTGAGCCAAGTAAACCTTATTTTGTATATAACGAAAACAATATTTTCTTAGATAAGAAATATATTCTTAAACCAACTATAGTATTCTTGGACGAAGAAATAATGTAGTTGGATTAAGAGTACTTTTCTTATATTAAGAAAATATTGTTTTCGTTATATACAAAACAAGATTTTCTTGGTCCAATACAGTTTTTTTTGTGTGTAGTATATTGTAATTAACTATAATAATGCATACTATAGTTAAACATCGGTACAATGGTATCGATTACCTACCAGGGACGCACCCAAATATTTTTGTAGTCATATAAAAAAGTAACTACATATCCACTTCAAGAAATAATAGTCGAAGTACCATCTGGAAAATATCCTTTCAACTTCCATATACCTTATACAACTGCAGAAACTTATCGTTTAAACCATAGAAAAATAAAACACGTTCATATTAAATGCTTTCGTTATCTGATTTATATTCCACCACCCTGTAGAATTGCTTTTCCAAGAATCCATTCTAGTAGAAAATTGATATGGTATATATAAGCACTTGCATTTGAATTTCATCACTAATAAAATGACGTTAAGTCGATTTTTAGAGTTACTTTAATACGTGATTATAATAGGATATATCAACAAGTCATAACTGGAACGAAATATACAGATTATGAGGCATGGCATTAATCTGGCTATGCAAAATATATAATTCATTCATACAATCATCATACAATCTTGCACCGGTGGTGTTCATCACTTTATATTATATGGTTTGTCAACTGTTATTGAAATAGAGCGTGAAATTTAATTCTGTTATATTCCAGGACAATTTACTGAATAAATCATGATATGTGTGTACCGATGTCGTCCTGGGCTTCTAGGTATGAGTTAATCTAAATCAGTGAAAATCATAGATTAAAAAATGAATAGTTACGTCAGAAATAGAGTGACCAGGTCTTAGAATATCACCCGGAGTCCCAGGGTTTGTATACGCGCTCCGAGTTTCATTATAATTTCTCCGGGTATTGTAATATTGGCAACCAAAAAGTGTTCAAAAATACCAGGGAGTGTAAAAGTGAAGATTGGGTTATTAAGGTGTCGACGAAAATAAAATTAAAAAAATTAAATAAAGTTTTCATTTACAGCTCAGGGTTTTTTTGAGGGGAGGGGGCTTCGTTCAAAAAACATCTTCGGTCGGGTATTAATAATCAAATTTATATAATTATTATTAAGATTTTTCTAACAATCAATGATAGTTATGTACTTAAGGGGGCAGACAGTTAGAATTTTGAAAAAAAATTATTTTTTGCATTTTCTCAAAATAGAATATATCAAAAGTATTATCTGAAAATTTCAGACAAATCGGATCGTTATTTATAGAGATATATAATTTTGAACGGGCCCGTCTCTAATGTATAAAAGTAGGCAGATAGCGGCAGCTGTGCGTTTTTTTTTCTCGAACCCATGTTTTCGAAATCGGTGATCATTTCGGTTTGAAATTTTTCTCACTTATTCTATACATATTTGTCCTCCGGATGGACGAAGGATTTTTTTACGATTTTTTTATAGCCGAAAATGCGAGTGAAATTTTAGTCGAATAATCTGCTGTATCCCACTTATTTTTTAATATTTTGCCATAAAAAAATTATAATATTTTCTATAAATACATATATTTCTTGTGGAAAAAATATTTGTTAGTAATTAATTTAATGCGTGGCCAAAAAAAATCCTAAATAGTTTTTTTTGTAAGTTTCAACTGTGTCTGCCCTCTTAACATGACCACACAATACATAAATAACAAGATTTACAAGTAATTATTAGACACATCTACTAGGTACTAGGTACCACTGTTTTTATAATGTCTATGAACTAATAGTACCTATATCTACACACATATACATACATATATGTATATATGTATTAATAAATTAATCCATGTCCGCGCAAAAACAGAAGCGACGTAATCGACCGCAGAAACAATACGAATAATTAGAAACAATATAATATGCGACAGTTTATACGACCACCAGTGACGGGTTCGGGATCTTTTGTACAGGACCCCAAACAAAAATGGGGTCTACTTTTTATATCTAGGTTAAATTCAAGTCTTTCCAAATAAATATTACTGTAATCCCTATTGGATAGAATTGATAGATTAATTAAAGTGTCCTGCCTCACCAGTAAATATTTCCAGAGAAATTCCCAAAGTTTATATAAATCTATTTGACCTTTCAACAGGTATCTAATTTTTTGATTAAAAACACATTACTTACTTTTCTTTTTTTATCAGATTTTTTCAATATACCGTGGTTTCGTTCGCGTTGTTTTCATTTTTATAAATACAACTAGAGGAATCCCGCGGCTTCGCTCGCGTAAACTTCGAAACTAATAGAACCTCCATACGTGATAGGGGATGACATATTACATTACCTATAAAAAACGTAAGTACCTCGGATCTTAGTTAAAAATTGTAAAAACCAATCCCCTGTCTACCCTCGCTTTCATTTTTAATTGAATATTAATTTATCCGAATTTACTTTAATATCATGTATACAATTATACCCATTCCCATAGGGATTGAATTTTCGTAACTGATATTTGTTTTTTAGAGTACCTACTTGCGCCATGTTTCATTCGGTGAATAAAAAAAAATTTTTTTTACAAATTTTTCCACCCCCCTAACACCTTAGGGGTTAAATTTTGGGAAATATTATAATATATAATGAAACAATATAAATAATTGTTTCATTATTTATATTGTAGTGTACGTTCGATAAGTTTCAATTAAATGCAAAAAAAATAAAATATATAAATTTTGACACCCTGTTTTAACCCCGTAGGGGTTAAATTTCGAAAAATCCTTTCTTAGTGGGTGCTTACATCATAAAAGGAAGACACCTACGAAATTTCACGTTTCTAGGTCCAGGGGTTTGGGCTGTACGTTGATATATGAGTGGTGAGTGAGTGAGTGAATGAGTGGTTAAGGACAAACTCTTTTATAAATATAGATAGAAAACGGTTATAACGACATCGGTTAATATTACGACGTATCGGTTTTAACGACTCAAAATAAAAGTCCAACTGAATCCTATTTTTTGCAATATGAGAAATCGATAACACTTATTATTAAACAGATTACCAAATTTCATAATTTTATCACAAAGGGTTCTCTAGATATTAAAGAAAAACTCATTTGGATTAAAATCTTTGGAGGGCTGTAGTTCCCTCACGAAAAATTTCTGGACATATGTTTATTGAAAGTTTTTTGCTTAAAATATTTTTCTCAATCTACTGTTTAAGTTTGGCACGACAGTGCTGAATCACCCTGTATATAAATATATACATTCAAATTCGCGAATGTCCAATTTATCGGACAGACAGACACACAGAGATACGTTGCGTTTTATAATATGTAAAGATGTACTTTTAAAAAGCATAAAAAAATTTGAAATTAAAAAAAATATATCGCCATAAAATTTAAGGCGGCTATTCTGCCGTGCTAAGCATAAAAGCGGTATCTCAGTAAAAGCGAGTTTCGAGAAAATCAAAGTTTTGTTAAAATAGTTTTTTTTTACTTTACAGATTGTTTTTTTTATTTATTGAATGGAATTTATACATTATATTGGGAATTTTGGCGGTATCAAAATATACGGCTATTCACCTACGTATTATTGATTTACCTCTAATTATCTTAGTGATTTCAGGTAAAACTGAGATAGGGAAAAAAATTTTAAGGGTTTTTTCATATGTTTTAAATAAGATATCGCAATTTGGCTTAGTTCATTGGATTCGTATTTTTTTAAGCTATTCAATGCCATAAAAATCAACTTTACGATTTTTTTTTAGATACCGCTTTTGTGCTTAGCACGGCAGTATTACACTATCAAATAAATATGTCAAAGATCTTTGACAAAGATTTGATCAAATATATCATTATCTATGATCAGGGAAATATTATGAATATTATAAAAGATGACTTATTACACTGTCATATTTCTTTGAATGAAATTTTATTACATTTAAAATAAGCGGATATTAAACTATCAAAGAAATATGATATTTATTTGATAGTGTAATAGCCGCCTAATACACTACAAATATATTTTTTTATAATATACGATAAAAAGTCGTCGCCATTTGTTACAATATAACCCTCTCAAAAGTAAAATCTAAAATTACTCCATTATTTACCTGAGAATGATTACTTTACTAATGAAGCGATTTTCAGAAAGACATCGATGTTCTTGATTAATTAACAAATACAAATTCGTAGAATCAAACAATAACGTTTCTTAAGATTAAATCCAACCCTGAACCGATTGGACTAGGGCAAAAGGGGTGTAGGGGTACCCCAACAGAACCAACGTGTGTAGTTATTGCAGCATTATAACTCCAACGCCGTTGATGGCGACCATAAATACGTATTAGTGTAACATTTATTTGTAATGCGCAGAATTACCATATTACATACAAGCGTGGCTAAAGAACTTCGAGACAACAACGTTTGACAATCGTATTTGTTCTCTTTGTTGTATGTGTGTGTGTGTGTGTGTGTGTGTGTGTGGGGGAGCACACCAACAATGAGAAGGGTGAACAGTGTAATGCTACCAACATATAAAGTATAATTATTTTAAAAGCGGTTGGCGTTGGAAAACAAAAGCCTATCTATATTTAAATTGGTAACAATGATATTTTATTTATAAATGAAATTTTATTCAACGTTATAGTTTCATATTTACTTGAAAACCAATAAAGATTTCATTTTATGTATGCAAACTTTTATCAAAACATTTTTTAATTACATATGTATTGTAACAGTTTGGGTTCTCTTTATGTTAATATTCTATTTCTCCTTTTATCGGGTAGGCAGAATAACCTATGACCAGAAACGTACAGATATACTATTAAGAAAATAAATTTAATTTTTATCAAAACTTACACGTCTAACACTATTTCATTACAATTTAACACACTATTTTGTAACAATGGAACACTTTTTATATGAACAATAATATACACTACAGAAGTTAACTTATTACTAGTTAACTTAAGTACACAGTGAACACAATAAACAATAATACTATTTTTAACACTATTAGGTAGAAACAACTATGCACTTAAACGTAATTTTCGGGGTCGCTACCACAGAGACTCAATTTCTCCTGGGCGTGAAGGTTTTTCAGTATTTAATAAATTTGTCAATCACTGAACAATTATAAATTTTATAGTCGTACTCAAGACCCTGTGCTATCGACTGACTCATATTTATTTTATTGGATGTATTCTAACAAGTATTGCGTAATGTCACTGTTTTCCAAAATTGTTATAAACACCGGGATTACGCAATACTAATTGCCATCGCTTACAAATTTTCAAAATTGTAGTGTTATATATAACACTACAGTATATATGTATGTCGCAACCGGATTGTAAATTTTGCCGTTTTGTAAAAAAAAATATGCTCTAATAATAAACACGTTTACTTTCTTTGATCAGGGCAATCTTTTGGGGTGAAATAAACAGGCTAGTATCTCAATTAGGTTAAAAATGGGAATTCAATATCTGCCTTGGTTAGGACAATCTAGTGGGGCGAAAGGGGATTAATATAGTATGAACTGGGATCCAATTCCCGCTGCAATGAACTGTTTTTTAATAATTCTGTCAAATAAAATAAACGTTAAAATTCATACAGTTCGTTGCAGCGGATATTGAATCCCCATTTTTATACTATATTAATCCCCTTTCGCCTCAATAGATTGCCCTAACCAAGGCGGAGATTAAATTCCCGTTTTTAACCTAACAGAGAGACTAGCCTGATTATTTTACCTCAATACTCAATAAATTGCCCTTATCAAGGACAGTTAACGTGTATATTATTAGAGCATCAACATTTTGTAAAGCGGCTGAATAGGCATGATGACTAATTTTAAAAAAACTATCCTATGATGATTTTATGAATGTGTCTCCTATTTCCAAAAAAATATTTATTTCAACAGAAAATAAAGGTTAAATCGCAAAAATTCACTCTTTAATAACTAATTTTGAATTTGACGCCAAAACGCTCGTAGGTGACATTTCAGAATTGTGACGTCACACTCCTTGTCAACAATAATCAAACATTCAGAATTAGACAATAAATTAATTATTTTGTGTGTTAAAAATGAATTCTAAAGTATATAATTTCATAAATAAGGTATGTACTACTATGTACCTAATAATCTTGTAAGAGGAATTGATATTTGTCTAAAATAAAAGTCAATCACGCGTAACGTCATTCGCTCTGATTAGTGTTTCATTTAACATGGCGGATTGCTGTTTATTTTAACAAAAATTATATTAATCTCGCTTTTAATATAAAAATAAATACATTTTTTAGAATTTTTTTAAACCTATTTCATTATTTAAAATCATAATTTCAATGATACTTTGTTACTAGCATCATACCTAAATTTTAAAATATCGGTCATATTAAGATTATAAAAAAAAACATTGAAACGAGCACTTAAACACCCTTCCTCTCTAAATTCTCACAAGTTGAATTTCATCTGCATGCTCCTCGACAAAACAGAGAAGCGTTTTCTATACGTCTCAATTAAACCGGGTTCAATTTGTATTTAAATTGAAGGCTTTTGTAGATAAAGAGGTCCAAGTTTTCCTTCTACACTATGATCCTAAATGAGAGGGGGGGGGGGGGGGAGTCAAGTACACTCACGACACTCACACTAACGAACCTAAACTCCAAGTGTTATTAATTGTTTCAAATCGTATGATAACAATGCAGCATCATGAAAATTCTAAACAATCAAAAAACGTTAATAGTCCAGTAACTTTAGGTTTTAACTATTGACAAAATTTGGAACCTCGCACATTCGGTATAATATTTGCATTAGTCAAAAATCCTACATTTCTTGTGATAGTAGTATTTGCTTAAGTGGTCACCTTTGCATCCAGTTTCTGTGAAAATTATTATAGTTCGTATGAAAAACTATAAATAACCTTTTTTGTAGAGAATTTTCTAGTCTTCCCATTATTATGTGACTTTCACTATCGTAAAATCTATAAATACAGAGATATTTACATAAAACTAATTATTAGCACCTTTTTAGGGTTATAAAAAAGTATGCTCACGAGGAATCGATGGGGACTTTTGGCATCTTATGTATAACTAGAGGAATCCCGCGGCTTCGCTCGCGTAAACTTCGAAACTAATTATAACCCTCCATACGTGATAGTGGATGACATATTATTTTTTTATATTGATTTTTATTCATTACCTATAAAAACGTAAATATCTCGGATTTAGTTAAAAATTGTAAAAACTAACGTAAGCAGCTTTGCAGATAAACATATCAAAAACACAGACCCTGTCTACCCCCGCCATTAGGGGTTGAATGTCGAAATTTTTATTTTAATAGATGACTTATTTCCCGAATTTACCTTTATAAGTAAAGCAGGTATGCAGATAAACATATCCAAATCCATCCTCGTCCCCGTCCCATGCTATTAGAGCTTGAATATCGAACTTTTATTTTTAATTATCATTTTTAATATCATGAACAATTATGAAGATAAATATATCAAAATTTACCCCTCCCCTCCCATTCCCATAGGGGTTAAATTTTCGTAAATACTATTTGTCTTGTTGAGTACCTACTTACGCCATGTTTCATTCGGTGAATACAAAAAAAAAATCTTTCACAAATTTTTCCACCCCCTAACATCTTACGGGTTAAATTTTGGGAAATGCTGAAATAAGTGTTTCATTATTTATATTGTAGAGTATGTTCGATAAGTTTCAATTAAATGCGAACAAAAAAAATATTTTTTTATATAAACTTTGACACCCTGCTTTAACCCCGTAGGGGTTGAATTTCGAAAAATCCTTTCTTAGTGGGTGCTTACATCATAAAAGGAAGACACCTACGAAATTTCACGTTTCTAGGTCCAGGGGTTTGGGCTGTACGTTGATATATGAGTGAGTGAGTGAGTGAGTGAGTGAATGAGTGGTTAAGGACAAACTCTTTTATAGATATAGATGACAAAAAGAAATTGTATACAAAAATTCAGCTCTATGCGAATTTTTTCCTAGATACATCTATTTTTCGTCTAAATGCTCTGGACTATAATTGATTATATTTAGTATGAAAATTGCAGGCGTCGTAATGAATTTGTTAATCACTTCTTAAGGACCCAGTGATACTTTTTAATAACACTTTTAAAAGTATCTACCATTTTGTGTTAAATGGTTTGATTAAGACGAAAGTTAATTGTTTTAGCCCTTGTTACATTAAGTTAAATGAATTGTCTGCATTTTGTGTAAAGCACTTCACCCCAACTACAGAACTTTTGTTATGACGTTGGATGAAAATATATTATTGACAACTCTTAATGTGAAATATTGTGTAAACTTTTAACGGCTCTTAACTTCCGGAAAGTGCACTTTTAGAATATTTTGAAAAACATAAATTTGTAACGTAAACACTCAACAAATGTCCGGTATCATAAAGGGGCTAGCACACAGAAAAATAATCTGCCGTGTGCCACAGGACTTTCTTATACGTAATAATGACAGTGAACAGTGTACGTGATTTTTATTTTATTGAAGGATATTTCTGACAAACTAATAAAAGATAGAGTAAAATGAATGAGACATAAACTATAGAAATATTATTTTATACACTAGCTGACCCGACAGACGTTGTCCTGTCTTAACTATGAATATTGAATTCGTTTACTACTGCAAAGCAAAAATTCAAAAATCGATGTAGGTAAACATCCGTTTCCGGTTGAGTGATCGTTTTCAAAAATAGGAGGTTTTCATCCCAGGATAAAATTAATCTTAAGTATAAAATGTCACCTTTCTACGATTTGTCGTATTTGAGTTACAGCGTCTACAGACCGACAGACACACAGACATCATGGCGAAAATAGTCATAATAGATTCAGGGAAGGTCAAAATTGATAATTCCATCAAAATCCGGATTTCGAAAAAAATCGCGTTCACTATACTTATTACTTATACTATATGTATATTTCATATACATCGGTATAAGAAAGTAAAAACTCGATCTTATTGAAAATTTGAGATTGAAAAATGCTTAATAAATTTATCTTTTTAATATAACAATATTTCCTCAATATAATAATAAAAAACTTTTTGATAATATTTTATTCATTTGATAAATATAATCTTCAAGTTTATCTAAAAATCTTTTCATTTGTCAAATTAATAAATAATTTACTACACCAACTAACGAAACTCTCAAATAGAGGTTTTCATCCCAGGATAAAATTAATCTTAAGTATAAAATGTCACCTTTCTACGATTTGTCGTATTTGAGTTACAGCGTCTACAGACCGACAGACACACAGACATCATGGCGAAAATAGTCATAATAGATTCAGGGAAGGTCAAAATTGATAATTCCATCAAAATCCGGATTTCGAAATAAATCGCGTTCACTATACTTATTACTTATACTATATGTATATTTCATATACATCGGTATAAGAAAGTAAAAACTCGATCTTATTGAAAATTTGAGATTGAAAAATGCTTAATAAATTTATCTTTTTAATATAACAATATTTCCTCAATATAATAATAAAAAACTTTTTGATAATATTTTATTCATTTGATAAATATAATCTTCAAGTTTATCTAAAAATCTTTTCATTTGTCAAATTAATAAATAATTTACTACACCAACTAACGAAACTCTCAAATAGAGGTTTTCATCCCAGGATAAAATTAATCTTAAGTATAAAATGTCACCTTTCTACGATTTGTCGTATTTGAGTTACAGCGTCTACAGACCGACAGACACACAGACATCATGGCGAAAATAGTCATAATAGATTCAGGGAAGGTCAAAATTGATAATTCCATCAAAATCCGGATTTCGAAATAAATCGCGTTCACTATACTTATTACTTATACTATATGTATATTTCATATACATCGGTATAAGAAAGTAAAAACTCGATCTTATTGAAAATTTGAGATTGAAAAATGCTTAATAAATTTATCTTTTTAATATAACAATATTTCCTCAATATAATAATAAAAAACTTTTTGATAATATTTTATTCATTTGATAAATATAATCTTCAAGTTTATCTAAAAATCTTTTCATTTGTCAAATTAATAAATAATTTACTACACCAACTAACGAAACTCTCAAATAGATTAAACATAATGGTTGAATAAATAAATATTTATCAGTACCTATGAATATTTTTTACACCACCCAACTAGTGAAAGTGCAATTTTCGATATGGTAAATTCAGTGATGTCATGTATTAAGTATTTTTTTGTATTTAAAATAAATGTTTTCAATACGAAACAAAATTTTCACCGTGATAAGAACATTGTTAGTAATAATATACATTTATCAATAAAATAAACGTGGATATTTCCATAAAATATGGAAATATGTATATGTATAACTGATTGATACAAAATTGAAATTTTTAATCGTCAACTGTAATTTTTATTAATTTTTTATTAAAAATCGACTCCGTGAACAATTATTATGAAATTAGAATACATGTATATTAGGGTGGGCCAATTTTTTAACCTACCTCGGCTACCCCCCTATGTGAAAGTACAATCAATTCTAAGAAAAAACGCCAATGGAACTATACTTCTACATTCAACTTTAGTTCGGCGCATTTTTGATTGAAAATTTTAAATTTGAGTCCCTTGAATTCAAATAGGTTAAACTAAGAAAAAATTCCCACCAAGCTGAATTTTGGTGGAGACTTTTATTTTGATTTTCTAAGCATACCCTAAAAACTACCCTTAGTTTGGGCCATCGGTTTGTGTTTTTTAAGGGGTTAAGGGGGGAAAATTCTATTTTTTTGCAATTATCTCAAAAAGTATCAATTTTTCGAGGACAATGGTTATGAAGAAAATTGTAGCTTATAAAATTCTACACAAAAAAGATAAGTATACTTTTTTCGTATAATCAATACTTTTCAAGTAAAAAGTTTGGAAACGAGGTTTTCAACCTTCAACCCCTTTTTAAGGGTGTTGCACCACTTTTCGCCAGTCTGGGTTATTTTTTTCGAATTCTACGCCTAAAAATCTATAATAATCAACCATAAAATTGATTGCCCCTAAAAGTTCGGATTTTGGCACTTTTCACGGCACTGGACACTTAAAAAGTTTGTTTACTTAAAAATTATTGATTATACGAAAAAAGTATAGTTATCTTTTTTATGTAGAATTTTATAAGCTACAATTTTCTTTAAAAATATTGCCCTCGAAAAGTTGATATTTTTTGAGATATTTGCAAAAAAATAAAATTTCCCCCCCTTTACCCCCTAAAAAACCCTTGGCCCAAACTAAGGGTACTTTTTAAGGTATGCTTAGAAAATCTAAATAAAAGTCTCCACCAAAATTCAGCTTGATAGGAATTTTTTCCTAGTTCGACCTATTTGAATTCAAGGGACTCAAATTTAAAATTTTCAATCAAAAATGCGCCGAACTAAAGTTGAATGTAGAGGTATAGTTCTATGGGATTTTTTTCAGAGAATTGAGAGTACTTTCACATAGGGAGGTAGCCGAGGTCGGTTAAATTTTGTCAATACAATTCGGCCCACCCTAATGTATATAGAATATGAACATATTTGTTTCTGATGTTTATTTTTACATAACAAAGTTTATATAACGTTTTCATATTTTTAATACGTATACTGTAATATGTATGTTCCCCCCATTTTACCGTAAAGTTTCCAGGTTGGGTTTTCATAAAACTTTTTAAAACTCATGCTTGTAGAATGTTTAATCGGTTCCCAGCACACAATTGAAATGCTTTTATAATAAATTTTCTTTAAAGTGATATTGTGATTTTGTGAGTAAACTTTAACAGTACCGGCTAAACATTTTTAAATCAGGAATTTTATAGATCTGTTTGTAGCAAATTTTTGGAAAAGTATTACATACATACATACATAAGTATGCACTTGTTGAATATAAAAGTTAAATTTTTCATTTCTGTTTAATTTTTTTTCGATGACTGATAAAAATTATTAAATATCGTTTATTTATTGTGAATTTTACATTATTTTTACTTTTTTGCCGGATTTACTTGAAAGTTAGTATAGATACTCTACAATATAAATAATTAATCACGTATTTCAGCATTTTTTAACCGCTAAGGAGTTGTAAAGGAATGGAAAAGTTTTTATGAGAAAAATATTTTCGATTGTAGGTATTCACTCAAATGAAACTTGGTAAAAGGATAGGTACATATAAGTATGTAATGAATAAAAATCAATATACAAATTTGTAGGGGGTGACCCTTGTCACGTATGGAGGGTTTTAATTAGTTTTAATTTGATCCGGCTTAAAAAATACAACTGGGGTGGGGGTTTTAGGGTGAAAAACAACCCCCTATCTCGCATAGGAGCCGATATATTTACAATTTTGTATAATGAATAAAAAGCAAAACAATAAACAAATTTAATATTTCACCCCTTGTCACATATGGAGGGTTTAATTATTTTCGAAATCCACGTTTATGTTTAAATACAAAATTAGAAAAAAGATCCACCACTGTATAATATACTTTTTTAATAACCATATTCTTTAAAAATGATATTATGATTTTGAAGAAAACTTTCTATGTTTTTATTTTGTTGTTAAAATTCAGAACGATTCAACGCAATATTGTTAAACTTTACGAATTTTAAATTGAAAAGCCATGTATGAAACAATTTAAAAAAGATGATTGATATTTATAACTAAAATGGCTGACCTTTAGAACATATGTTTTCTGTTATTCATTATTTTCCTTTACTTTTTGTATTCCCAATTATGAATTGTTTATTCGGTATACTTTTATATAAAATCAAATTTGTATTGAAATAAAATATTTATATCTATGTACATACAGTGAAACCTCGTTAGTACGATTTGCTTTAACACGTTTTTCGTTATAGAACGTATAATAGGCGAGTAATGCCTAGTTTATATGGTACAAGTACTCGGCCGAGTACTAATATTGACCGAGTAAACGTCTACACGCATTCTATATGCTGGGCCGAGTACTATTCTCTACCACTAGGATGTACTGTACTCGGCCCAGTGTTTCTATTCACTCGCTCGCTCATTTCACTCGGCCGAGTACAGTACTCATTCCATGTAAAATAGGCTTCAGTTCCTTCGAAGATAAATGTTGGTTACGTATAGATATAGACAATATACCTGATTACCAAGGTGTATTTGTATAGGCAGCGGTTCATAAACTTATGTGATCTAGGAACCCTCTTTTGAACAATTATTTTTCAGGGCGAAAAACAAATAGTGTTTGATACTAATTAATTTATTAGTCCAGGAAAAATAGACATAAAAATATAGAAGATCGGACAAAATTTGTAACAGGCAAAATTTTTGAATACACCTTATTGTTAGTGTAAAAGTACTAGATAATGTGTGAAAGTTCCTCATCGATTTGACGTGTGCAAGTGTCAATTTTGTGGGGTCAAAGTTCAAAAAAACAGTATTTTTCAAATATTACGGTGACCTTTACGAGAAAAAAATGTATCATACTAATTTGTAGCTGGTGAGATAGTTTTCTATTTTATATTCGAACTTCAGAGTTTTTATGTAGGAGAAACCGTTCATGAATTATAAAGAGTTATTTATAACTCCGCGCACTTTTTCATAGCATACGATATAGTTTTATGTAAAATGTAATATAGAGTTGCAGCTTAAACATATATTCCACATAACCAGCAAGATCGAGATAACTCTTTCTGTTTCATAAGAATCGAAAGTACATTAGTTGACAATACTTTGGACAAAAATTAATCAAAATTACTACGTCGGAACAGAGCAAAATGGGGTCTTAGAGGTACGCGACCCTCGCGCGATGTTTGAAGCACATTTTCCACTTATCTATTTTTAAAAATCGAAATCTATTGCAATATAATCATTTGGCAGACATCTGTCTTTAAGAATGTGTACATTTATAACTACATGAAAAATATTATTACAAATAAAGAAAACGACTCTTATGTCAAACATAAGGGTTCAGTTTGTTTTTTTTTAATATGGAACCCTAAAAAATTTTAAGTTATTTTAATAAGTAAAACATTTTTATTGATATATTACATATAGTTGTAAGGATATATTTTTGAATGTCTAATAAAATGAAAATAAAGTTATATATTTAAAAAATAATAAGACTGAAAATAAATTCATAAATATTATTTACATAAATACATATATAAAAGGAAAATGCTTTCGAATTTTTATTACGAAATTCTTTTAGCTTTTGATTTATAAAGAACAGCTTAAACATTTCAAATGGATAAAAGATCAAAAGACATATTTCGTAAAATATTTACTGATTGTTTTTATTTTTAAGAAATATTGACATTTATTATATTTTCCCCGGTTTAAGACATCAAAACGTTTTTTATAAATTATCTAATATAGATATCAAAATCATAATTTGTTATTCGCAATGAGTAATTTAGAAAATTATTTTTTCATTACTTTATAATATTATAAATAATTTATATATAATTTATAAAACTTAACTAAATATATTTCAGTCAGAATCTTCAATTTTAAACAATTTTAATTTTATCTATTTTTGATTGATTTTAATGTAACTGAATCTATCCCATTTTAATCTATCACCCCCCTAATTTTTTTATCTATCAATTAAATCATGTTTCAAATTAAAATTATTTGGTTTTGAGGGGGACCCAAAATGGCATTATTCATTTTTGATTTTTTGGACGTCTTCATGGTCAAATTGGGACAGATTAAAATGGGACAGCCGGTATAGATTAATATTCAGTAATGGCAATAACCAAATTTCAACAAATATTTCAGTAGATTTAAATTAAAAATATTCAACACTGGAGTGTTGTCCACGACTCATCCCAGTACCTTATTGTAAGATATAAATAAAAAAATTGTCGTGTAGAATGGCGCGTTTAAAATGAAAGAAAAAATAAAATACTCGGCTAGGAAAAATACGCTATAATTTATACCGCAAACTTAAAAACTCTGGATGTGTGTGTGTGTGTGTCTGTGTGTGTATACACGTATAACGTATATGTATAACTACAATAAAATTTGTGTAAACAGAAGAGAATTTTCGCTTTTAAGCAACATTACAAAAGCGTGTTATGAACGTGAAATAATGACGACGTGGTTATGAAAAATAGTGAACAATACAGGTCTAATGTATGTTTATTTCTTTTTTGTATGAACTTTTAAAATATACTAATAATTTATAAAAAAAATAATTTGCAAGAAGATACTGTGAAACTTCTCCAAACCGATTAGCTATCGTTAGTATTTTTTTATTTTTATATATGTTACCGGCAAATTATGAAATTCAGGCATTCTATAGAATTCCTAGGAATTCTATACAATCCCTAACCATTTCAGGCAAAGTATAAAATAATTTTTATTTATTGTTATAATAAATAAAATAAAATATTAGTTCAGACGAATACTAAGTACTTATATGATTTAAAATTGTTAAAATAAAAAAACATACAAAAAATATTAGATATTATTTAGTCATTTAATAACATATTAGGTCAGTATTAAGTAAGATAAATAATCATAATTGTAGTATTTTATTAAATAAAGTAAGCCAATATCTATGCCCGAACCAAAATTGGTTGGTTCACTCCATTTATGTTTATATTTCTAGTCTATACAATGCCTAAAAATGTATATAATTAAATTCATTTCATACATTGCCTGGTGATTTTTAGGCATTCTATAGAATACCTAGGAATTCATACAATGCCGGTAACATATACAACTCCAAATGGTACCATCACGGAGCTCGATACAGTAATTTTTTATTAATCTCTCCCGTATTAGATCAACAGAGTTGGTAATAAACAAAAATAACATTCGACATTTCTTCTTAATTGTTCTGAAATTTTATCACTAACTGGACCCGGTATTACCCGGGTTAATATCACTTAAACCTTCCTCGTAAAACACGAGACACGATTTATTCAAAAATTAATGCGTGCATTTTATTTTTATCAAGCCTAAAAAATAAAATTAAAACTGAACAAATTATAATGATATTATGAAGAATATTTATTTATCGATTGATATAATCAGAAAATACAGCTGTGAGTTAGACTTGGCTACTATAATCAATCAGAAATCGATTCGTGTTGTCAGAACTCATATCTCTACAGAATGATACTGTCTGCGCCATCTATGTATATTTTATTAGACTAACCGAAGATTCAAACCAAGACATTATTCAACAATCAGTCATTTAAAAATTTAAAATTAAATTTTATCACAGTTATAATATTCATAATATCGCACCCCCGCAAAAAAGTATTTAATTTAAATTTAAAATTATAACTATTAAAACACTTGTGATTAAGTATTTAAAAATAAAATAAAAAATGTGACTTTGTTTAGAATATGCTAGTTTTGACGATAGGTACACGAAGTACATTAAGACAATTTTTAGTAGAAATATATAGTCATTTGGAATCATTCTACATATTTATCTCAAATATGACATTTTTTGAGTTGTGACACTTTTTTGCGGGGGTGCGATATAATCTCGCGTTTTCGGTTCAGAATACCACCTTAAAAAACTGACACAAGTATTTATCAACTTTATGTAGGCATAGAAGTTCTTTCAGAGCACCTGTAAAATTCACACACACCCCGCTAACTCAAGATTAAGTACCCCTCATTACATTCACTCTATTTTTTTTAATTCTTGAGGATTTAAAAAATATATATGTGTTCATTTATTTAACATAATTACTGCAGCTATTATGTTAATGAAGTGATATTAATAAATTAATATTAACAGTGCCGTAACTAGAATCTCGGGGGGCCCTCGTAAAATAAAAACTGATAACTTTTTTTTGGTATTTGTCTATTATAGTCCCCGTTGTTTGAATAAGGCAAGTGACATGTTTTTATGATAAATCAGCGCCAATGTGAGTGAAGTGTGTACTACTCGATTTTAAAATTCTAATTGTCGTATTTCAGAACTGACAGTTATATTTTACCTCCCACCCTAATTATAATTTAAAATCTAATTATTAATTATCATTTGGCGCTGATTTTATCATAAAAATATGTCACTTGCCTTATTCAAACAACGGGGATTATAATATAATAGACAAGTACCCTTTTTTATTATTAGATAGATATATATATATATATAGATAAATTTCTTTATTATTTCCTTTGTACATAAAAAGGGTTAATAGCGTCATAGAAAATACATAAAATTTTATATTTATATTTATATTTATTATAATTATAATTATTATTTTATTTTAATATAATTAAAATTATATTTATATTTATTTATTATTAATTATAACCTTTTTTACACTGCTGTGTGGCCCCCTATACCCGTTGGTAGTTTTATATGTATTTTATACACTAGAAAATTAAATATATGTATGTATCTTGTATCACATTTTTAAGTTTTTTATTTGGTTATTTTGGTTATTACCTATATTTTTGTTTCATTATAAAATTGATAAAAACAATTAATCTCCACCCCATACACCAAGGTCACCAAGCATGCCCTAGTATAAGAATTAATAAAAATACCGATTACGTATTACATAAATGTCTTTTAGTTCCATTATGTCATTTATTCGTTCTAGAACATAAATATTTTATGTAAGAAGGTAGGTAATTTGAAATATCATTAACTAAATTTGAATATAGGTACTCATTCACTCATTCCACGTTTCGTAATGGATGAGTAAATATGAAACCTTTCACACACCACTGGGTTTTTAATCGTCCTGCAAAGAAGGAAGATATCATTGTGACTTACCGGATATTGCCTGTCGAAGAGAACTGCCTTTTCCCTAATCACAATTCCACTTTGCATTGCTCCCTAGATGGAATTCCAATTGTTACACGAATACAAACAATTAACTTTGTGTAAAAACAAATAATGGCTTTACAAACGAAACGAGCCCTCTCTTAATACCACGTTTTTAACTTACACTTTTCTAAATTAAAATTATTACATAATATTAAAATAAATACGAAACTTACAATTTTGTTGGCTATACATATGTATATAATTCATATTTTTTAACGGTCTTTAAGTAGAGAGTTCTCACCGTTGTCACTGTTATCACCGTTATGACTAAACATTTATAATGTCCGAAAAGTCATTAAATACGTTTAATACACCGCACAAATCACATAACTCGTTTAAAATGCTTGCCAACTAACTTTAATTCAATTACTTTATTAGACAACCACAATACTGAAACACAATGGACATTTTGAAAAGTCTCAAGACGAAACCTGTATAAAAATTAATTTTTAGTTCTACAATTTTTCACAGATGGCACCAGATAGCAATTGAATTTGGTTAAATTTATGTCAATTTTAACGATTTTAATATTTGTATACGTTTTTAACAAATAAAGTTATTTATCTTACTGCAATGTTGAACTAAATAATAAAGTTTATTGAAAACTACTTTAATGTAAATACTTTACTTTATATTTGAAAAATAACCTATAAAAATGTCAAAAAGGAAATTTGATGAATACGTAGAAAATGAATTACTGAGTGATGAAGCCAGTACAAAAACTCGCAAGCATATACATGAAAAAGTAAGTAAGCATTCCTTGGACTCAGATGAAGAGGATGACGATAATACAGAAGATGCATATAATATTCTACACGAAGACGACATCGAAGGTACAGAAGATATCATGGCACCTACTGAAGGTGGAGTACGTATGACTGCATTCAATATGAAAGAAGAAATGGAAGAAGGACATTTTGATAAAGAAGGTCATTTTCAATGGAAAAAAGAAAAAGAAATAAAAGACAATTGGTTAGATAGTATTGACTGGCAAACGATCCATAAACGAACAGAAAAAGAAGAAGAAAAAGCAAAAGAAGACTTTAAAGGGCTCGGTGAAGACAGCAATAGTGGTTCAGAAGATTCAAATACATACGATGAAATCAGTACTTATAAAAAAATACTCGAGTACTTAAAACCGAAAGAAAATGTTGCAAAAGCTTTAAAACGTATCGGAGCTGCAAGTAAAGGTATTTCTAAACAAGAACGTTGGAAACGGAAGAAAGCAGGTATCGAATCTACGGAATCAAAAGACGTAATTGATTTAACCGACCTTGCAAATGAATTATTAACAAGAACCGGGAATATGGATGTATATCAAGAAACGTACGAGTTTATTTCAAACAAAATTAAAGGTTCTGATAAAAAAAATATCAACAAAGAAGCCGAATTCGATATGTATGCCGACGATTTTGGAGAAAAAGAAAAATCTAAATTAGAACCAGGAAGTTCCACTTCAGAAGAAAACTTACCTTCTGCTTCAACCGGCATTATGTGGGAATTTAAATGGTCGCAAGACGCTGATCAAGTTTATGGACCTCATTCAACTGAACAAATGCAACATTGGGTAACGGAAGGATATTTCAAAGATGGAGTATGGGTCAGAAAAATTGGACAAGAAGGACCTTTCTATACTTCAACTAGGATAGATTTTGAATTATATTATTAAACACAAATTTAATCATTTATTTAATTAGTAATCTTGAGTCTGCTTATACGAAGGGACACTGAAATGTTTAGGTAGTGAAATTCTTACTAACTCGATACATTTTCTGTCTGATTTTTGATCTTACATACCTGTAAAGAGTTGTGAAACTAACGGCCTTCCCAATAAGAACGATAGGATTTAAAATTGAAATAGAACACACTAATTTTGGCCAAATATAGTGCGTATGGATTTTATTAGATGGTATATTCTATGCCATTTAAGATTTAAGCAATATACCGTTGGCTATTTTTGCACAGGCTGATCCAGTTACTCCAATTTTTGATGAGGTATAGCGTTTATAATTACTCATCTCAAGATCACGGAGAGTTTTGGGTTTTTTGGCGTCATAGGTTGGCATTAACTCATTAATCCGTTAATTGTTAATTAACGAAGTTAACAAAATGCTTAACGGATTAACTTTTAAGTTAACTCAAAAAAATGTTAACACTTTTGTTAACTTCCGTAAACTTTAGTCCATTACATTGCTTGTTTCATGACAAGTACATAAGAAAGTTGTCGAAATAGCAAAAAAAAGGTCTTCAAACATTTTGGATGGTTAACTTTTAATGGTCAACTTTAACTTTCGTTACATTTTCGGAATTTTAACGATTAACGAAGTTAACTTTTTTATTAACGAATTAACAATTAACGAAGTGAACTTTTCAATTAACTGTGCCCACCTATGGTTGGCGTAAACCTGAGATTTAACATAGCCCCACAGAAAATAGCCGAATTGTGTTAAATCACAAGATCTTGAAATTTCCGTCTCACCAAATCGTTTGCGCAATAACTCCATTGTAACGCCGCAAATTATGGTCGTGTAGCTATACTTCTTGTGCCAATACCATCTTGTATATGTAAGTGCAAGCCCAACTACAAAAAACACCAGGTAGTCATCCTAGATAAGCCTAACTCTTGCAAACGATGCGGAATGGCAAACCTTACTGATGACAACTGTCAGCTGATGTCAAATATTGCAATTTAAATATAGCCGCTGTGAACTGTCAAAATCCTATCGTCCCTATTGGGAAGCGCCACAGTAGCATGAGCAGTTACGATAAGAAATACATTAGTACTTTTCAGCCCTCTTTCGTAAAATTTCTTTTTATATTAGAGTTATCTTTACTTTTCATTTTCAATCACTTAATAAATATTTAATTCAATAGCAGAATTAAACACTTACTAATTAAAACAATGATACACGGATTTATTATGTAATGTACACGTACATTATCGCTTTTAATAAAAGTAAATATTTTTATGAAATGTTTTTTATTTAAAAAAATTATTATTTATTTTATACACAGACATGTTAAGGTTGTATTTGAAACTAAACATAAAAAAAATAACAAACACAGAAATTTTCATACATGAAGAATTTTTAATATACTGTATCAAAATTAAAGCTTTAGCAAATAATATAACGTTGAAATATCACCATGCTGAAATCTTGAGTTGTTTGGCAACATTTCAACGCAGTTATTTGCTAAACCTTTAACGTACAAATACACTAAGCTTAAACGATATGACTGAAGTTATAAAATCCAATGGATTTTTCTTTAATTTTAATGAAATAAGTATATTGTTCTTAAATAAGATAAAATTCTATAATAATAGTTTATTTAGAAATCATTGATGATCAAAATACGACAGAAAGTTAAATTCCTCACGACATATTCACTTATCAATATTGAAGACTTAATTCTTTACTCTCGGCTTCATTTTAGAGAAAGTTTAAAAATAAAAATCCATAAGATTCGCAATTACATTTTCAATAGCGCCCTGATCTTCCCTCTCTACGAGGAGGCTCTGGTCCTTTCCTTCCTCTAGATCTAGACCGTCTCTCTCTGGACCTAGATCGTCTTCTACCTCGAGATCTTGATCTAGATCTAGATCTCCTGCCCCCTCCAACACCGCCTCCTCCTCGGCCGCCCTTACGCCGAGAATACAGGTACCGTCTTAGTTCTCGGGAAATAGGCTTCAAGTGCATGAAATTGCAGAAACCGGAACGTGTGCATTCTCCCATTTCGTATTGTCGGCAGCAAGCTTCACGGAAATCCGTTACCGGACTTAATTCAGCATACACAGGTCGGCCACCGAACCATCGATTGTTTAAATCATTAACGGCCCTTTCAGCATCTTCTTCACGGCGAAACTATAGTTTTTAATAATAAGTTTATAAAATTTATAATTAAAAATAATCCTTAATATATATAAAGCTCAACGTCTCTCTGTCTGTCCGTCCGTTAGTGCGCTTAGGGAGCGTTCAAGTATTACGTAACGAATTTGGGGGGAGGTGGGGGGTCTTGTAAAACGTTACGATGCGTTACAGGGGGGGGGGGTTGAACTGCGCGTTATGTAACAGAGTTTTAGGTAAAAATGGTCACTTGCTGGTTACGTAACGTTTTACTAGGGGGGAGGGGGGTACAGAAAAACGTTACATGGGGGGGAGGGGAGGTCAAAAATCTCCAAAAATTGCGTTACGTAATATTTGAACGCTCCCTTATCACTCGAGAGCCACTTATCCGATTTACGTGGTTTCTTTTTTAATTCATAGGTACATTCTCTGGCCAGGTTATAGGCTATATTTTGTTACGTTAGGTAATATAATAACTAAGCAGTGACGATAATAGTAAATCAAGTCAGAAAAAATTTTGCCATCGGTGCGCTGTTTTGCAATACGCTGCCTAAACCGTTGAATATAGAACAAAATAATGTATTAAAGAATTGTGTAGAATCAAAAGTCCTACAATAAAGTCCGCGACACCATACGTCTTACTTTTATATTTAAGCCACAATGACTGCTTTTATGTCACAAAGAAAACATGGGTTCTGTTTACATGGACTTATGACCTGCAAAACTTTAATCCTTATCGAAATAAATGATTTCATCGTCATAAGTACTTAATGTAGATATAATTTGCCTTTTACAGAATCCAATTTGGTCTTTTGGTTTAAGAAATAACATGAAATAAGTATATACAATAACTTATTATTTGTGACAAATCGCGCAAACTACGACTAGAGGGAACAGGCCGGTATTCTTTTGATTGTCAATTGTTTAATTTGTTTTCAATAATTAACTTTTAAATTTAAATAGAACAAAAATTATTTTTACTTTTTGTTCTGATTTGCTTTTATTAGGTAGGTAATTTAAGTGTTGTTTGGCTTTTATTAGAAAAATAATTCAACTATATATTTTTTAAATCCTAAACAATAATTCCGTAGTCAATGCGAGCGAAGCCGCACGGCGCGGACCCACCTAGTATTATATAATACTCACTTTAATGTAGACATTTCCGACCAAATGATCTCCCAAATTGTCACAAACATTCATTTCTTCAATCTCACCATATTTATCTTCACATTCTACAAAGACGTCTTCAAAAAAATTATCGTAATGCTCTTGCATCTCTTCATCAGATACATTGGCGACCACTGAAATAACAATCCAATTTAATACATTTTTCAAGAAATGAAATATTCGATCACTTACAATGACTTCCATCAGCAGATTTTGCAGAGTTCTGAGGGTTCACATATAAATTCTGTAAGAGGACGGTCTGCGAAAAGGTTGGTTTATTGTGGATACGAGAACATCTGTCTCCGTGACGGCAGGCACCGATTTTAAAATAAAACGAACAATTTACTCTGAAAAGAATAGTATTTACATGTTGTTCTGTCAATAAAATTAAATAAACCTACTTGTCCTTCTCTGTACCGAAAATCGAAGCTAGATATTCAGCCATTCTGAATTGATTTTAAAACTTATTTTTAATCAAATAGTTACTCAGATAGTAATACATAAAAACACAGCGGCATTCCTACATCAAAGCAATAAGCTTTCAAGCAGCCATTTTGGTTAATATCGGCGTCCAATAGTACCACATGGTAAAAGAAAATTACACTCATCGCTTGAATTACCGACGTTGTGGGTAATTCAACCCCTTGAATTTTCGACGTCGAGAGGGGCCCCCACCACCGTTACAACCTCAATGTTGATTGGTGAATTTAAATTTCACGCAAAAATATAGCAATCACGGTATTATTATGGAAGGGATAGAAGAAAGTCGGCAAATCACGCGTTTAGCCCGTCGGTAAATGAAGCTGCCGGTAAATCAAAGGTCGGTAAATCGCGAGATGAGTGTATGTAAAGAAACAGCTTGTACTTTTGGTAGCATATATAGTTGCTACCGTTGCTACCATTGCTACCTATACATATAATAACCAAATTAGGAACACACATCTGTCATCTGTCAAATGAAATTATCAAGCAAGAAATTAAAATTATAAATATTTTTTAAAGATTATTATAATGATTTCATCGAATATCCCATTATTTAGAATATGCGACAAGCATTTAGTAAAAAAGGTGATATACAAAAAAAAAATATAATCATACAGATTATAACATATTTATTATTTTTTAGTTTCTTCATGCTTGTGTTGACGATTTGATTGACAGAAAAAAAGCTATTTATAACAATATAAATAATGACATTGAATGGACAAAAGAAGACTTTTTACTATCTCTAAATTCAATACAAAACTTATTTAAAAAATCTGTAATAAATGAGGACTTCAATATATCTGAAGAAATAAATAGCCTCGATGAAGATCAACAAGAAGTCGTTTTAGAATGTTATAATATACGTAAGAGCGAGATCTTAAATCATACAATCAAACAATACGCTTATAAAATAAACAAACCATTAGTAGAAGATTTCGATTGGAAAATAAAACTTGTAATGGGTAGTTCCAAATATTCTAATTTTAGAGAACCATTACTACAAGTAAATTTATATTGTAATGAAGAACAAGATGGAAAAGATATTAAATCAATTGTTAACTTTGAAGTCAATGAAAATGAGTTAACTAATCTCATATCTGTACTGGAATCTGCATTATGATCTTCCATATTAAAATTGAGGGGTATGGAGCAACAAGGAGTTAACTCCAGTTTTTATAATTTGTGGGAGAATAGAAAAAACTGTTTATAAAATGGAGAATGTATTTAACTCTTTGAGGCACGGAATTTTAGCAAAAAAAGACCCATGTTGCACAGAATTTTTTTTTTTTAATTTTTTTAACAAATTTGGTTTATTTTAATTAGTAAAAAATACAATAACAAAAAAAAATAAAAAATAAATAAACAAAAAGTCATTAAGCCACTTTCAACGGCTGGCGAGCCTGTACTGACAAGTTTTACGGTCAATCAATCAAGCAAATACCAGTGAGACACCTGATGTGAAATTACTAACTAGTTTCAAGAGATGGGACTAAATTTAATTTAATTTTAATTTTTCGAGGTGGGATAAAAAAAGTCCCACCAAGCAGATTGAAGTAACATAAAGGTGGGACACTTCCAGTCCCGCCTAGTTCCAAAGAGTTAATTAAGGGGGTATCCTGCTTTATGAGGCCAAAACAAAGCGTTTTTTTGGGAATTTTTTTAGGACAGAAAAAAATAAGCTAGTGAAGTGAACTTTTCAGATTATTTTATTGCATATTTGAGAATGTTAAAAAAAAATTTTATTAACACAAAAATATTCAAACGTAACCAATTTATATGTACATTTGTGCCAGGGCTGTGGAGTCGGAGTCGGAGTTTTAGTAATTTTGGGTGGAGTCGGAGTCGGTAAATTTTGAAGTTAAATGATTTGAAATTGTCAATTCTGGTCGAAACCAGAATCACTCAACAAAATTTTGCCCGAAAACAGAATTAAAAAAAAATAAATAAAATTTGTACAGTAAAGAGTCGGAGTCAAACATTAGAAAAATTAAGGAGTCGGAGTCGTAGGTTTTTGTACCGACCCCACAGCCCTGATTTGTGCAACGCCTTGTGATCGCAGTCTCCAATCGGCGGGAAAGATGGAGCTCATAATTTTTGTCAGAAAGAAAAAAACCAAAGAACATTTTAATTTTTATATATTTTTCTTCTATATGAACTAAGAAAACCCCAAAAAATTGTAAAATTAAAAAAAATTTCAGGTTTGAAAAAAATGTGCTTTTTTCAAGAAAAAAAATCATTTCAACTTGCTAAAAAAGTTGTTTAGAATTATTTTTTCATGAATCTTTTTAGTTCGTATAGAAGAGAATTTAAAACTGAAGACAACAAGCTTTGGTTCATTTTGATCGGTCGTTTAGTTTTCTTGCAATCACGCCCGCCAGTTTAGAAAAATCATAAAAATAAAAACTCGAGAAAACGCGTTTCAAAGTTATACGGTCTACAGTATACCTGCTTGACACCTCACTGCGTTTAGTACTACATCTTTGAAAATATTTCGAATTTGCCTATAAAACTTTACAGACATATTCTTAGATATATGTATTAGGAAGAGATTTAAGCAATAATAAAAATTATTTTTTTGAGACTCATAAAGCAGGATACCCCCTTAAATTGCCTTTGTCTTTGTCCAATTATTATTTGTCACCTACCACTTCATGTTTTGGCCAAATTCCATTGAGAAATTCGTCAAATTCGCAATTCTAGACTCAATTTTATTCTGGAGTTAACTCTTTTTTGGCCCAAATAGTTGAAAATTATTTTCTTTTTAAAGTAAGGAAGCATTGAATAAGAACAATTTTCAAGAATATTTGTTTATTTCAAGAAATAACACAGTAACGAGTCTACTAACTAAATTCTAAGCCCAAAAACAAAGAGTCAGCTCCTGGAGTTAACTCCATTTTTACCCAAGCGAATGAAGCAGCTAACTCATTCTAGCGGATACCTTGAGAACTATCAACGGTAGGTAACTCTTTGTTGAACCAAACGAAAGAATGATTTTTTTCCCCAAGAAACGGTTGTTAACTCTGTTTGGACTAAAAACGGAGCTAACTCGTTATTGCTTCAAACCCCTCAATTGTTTTAACTGTGATAATATATAAAATAATTTCAATAAATCATTTATAATACTTTATACATCAATTATTCTTAAATCTTATTACAGATGACTAATTTAAAAAAATATTCCACGATGATCTTACGTGTCTCCTATTTCCAAAAAAAAACTTATTTCTGCAGAAAATAAAGGTTTAATCACAAAAATCAACTCTTTTAAAACTAATTTTGAATTTGACGCCAAAACGCTCACAGGTGATATTTCAGAGTTGTGACGTCACACTCCTTGTCAACAATAATCAATCATTCAGAGTTAGACAATAATTTAATTATTTTGTGTGTTAAAAATGAGTTCCAAAATATATAAGTTCTTAAATAAGGTATGTACCTAATAATCTTGTAAAAGGAATTGATATTTGTCTAAAATAAAAGACGTTTACTGATGCATGACGTAATTCGCTCTGATTGGTGTTCCATTTAAAATGGCGGATTGCTGTATTTTGCATTTTAATATAAAAAATAAATACATTTTTTAGACTCTTTTTAACCTATTTCATTATTTAAAATCATAATTTCAATGATACTTTGTTACTGGCAACATGCCTATTGTTTAAATTTTAAAATATCGGTCATATTAAGATTAAAAAAACATTGAAACGTGCACTTAAACTTCCTTCCTCTCTCAATTCTCTCAAGTTGAATTTCATCTGTATGCTTCTCGACAAAATAGACAATCGTTTTCTATACGTCTCAATTAAATCGGGTTCAATTTGTATTTAAATTGAAGGCTTTTGTAGATAAAGAGGTCCAAGTTATTCTAGAGAAATGTGTCAAACAAAGGTTAAAATCTGTTATCATTTATGATATCAGGGTGTCCTTTTTACATATAATGACGTGTCTATTACTTTCAAATTCGAAAAGGATGTGTTTCTTAGTAAAAAAATCGATACACCCTTTTCGAATTTGAAAGTAATGGATATGCCATTGTTTGTAAAAGGATACCCTGATATCATAAATGATGACAGATTTTAAAATAATTCACTGGTTCAAATTTTCATGAAATTTTTTAAAACAAAAATTGATAAAAAACAGTTTTAACGATCCAAACGCAACTTTTAAAAAACTTTTTTCGAATAATTAGACACGTTATCGTATGTAAAGGGATACGCTGATTTGACTTTTCGTGTCAGTTACGAAATTCATCAAAGGGTTCAAAAGTTACAGCGATTTTTCTACGAAAAATTGATGAAAAACGGTTATAGCCGTCTGAGTGCAACTTTTTATTAACATTTTTAGAATCATCATGCCGTTATACATACGATAGTGTGCCTAACTCGACAACAAAAATTTATACGATAACGTCAGATGACGGCGCCTACACCATATATAAAAATCTTTTTCAAGATATATTGGAAATATGGTGGAGGTGTTTTCTGTCTAATTTTTTACTGAAGCCATTCCGAATGTGCATAACAAGATTCATTCGAACTGTTTGCCCTCTGAATTATTGCATGTGATTTATATAAATAATGAGTCTCTTTTCTTTGGTTAAACAATATGCTTTTTAAAAAAATATTTTTATCTTCAGAAATCATTCCAATAAAAAATTATTGATAATTTTCTCTATTATTATAATCTAATATTATCTAAACGTCTAACTACGTCTTTGTATGTACAGTATGTAGCGTATTTAAAAAGCAAAGTAGGTAAATACGGTAAGTAATGATAGATATATTATTATAGAAATAAAACTATATAAGCCTATGTAGATAAATAGGTATAAAGAATTTAAAAAAATTTGGACTTAGAATGGCTTCTGAAAAGAATTTAATTTAAATAACATGTGGCGCCATCTATCAGAAAAGGCTTGAACTAACACAAACGTCGTTGAAAAAAAAAATGATTCTGTGGTCGGAATGGCTTCTGAAAGAATTATTGATATTAATAATTTACGTGTCGCGACATCTAGCGGTGAAAGGTTGAACTAAGAGAAATGTCGCTGGTATGAAATCTGTATTCTGTGGTTGGAATGGCTTCTGAAAAAATTATTGATATTTGTAATTTACGTGTTGCGACATCTAGCGGTGAAAGGTTTATCTAACACAAATGTCGCTGAAAAGAAATCTTTATTCTGTGGTTGGAATGGCTTCTCAAAAAATATTGATATTTGTAACTTACGTGTTGCGACATCTAGCGGAGAAAGGTCGAACTAATAATTTTATTCAGAATAGATTTCTACTCTAATTTTTTGAAAGTTCAATCTTTTCCCGCTAGATGTCGGTACATGTAGATTTAAAATTTCTATATATTTCTATATATTAGCCATTCTGACTAAATCGTAGACCGATATGGTATTTATTCAAATATTAGAGAATGTTTGTAAAATCTGGTATTATTTATGGTATCCGCGTATCCCTTTACATACGTTAACGTGTATAATACTTTCGAAATCAAAAAGGGTTTATTAATTTTTGTACTAAAAAACACACTCTTTTGGAATTTAAAAGTAATAGACACACCAATGTATGTAAGAGGAGACGCTGATATCATAAATGTTATCGGATTTTAAATTAATTCACCGGTTCAAATTTACATGACATTTTTATATATGGTGATTTTATATATATTTAAAAATATTTTGTAAAGTAAAAGCTTATTGTTAAACCAAAGAGAAGAGACACATTATTTATCTAAATCACATGCAATAATTCAAAGAGCGCAAACAGTTCGAATAAATCTTTCATGCACGTTTTCGGATTGATCAAAAATGTTGACTTATTGTTAGTCGGAATGGCTTCAGAAAAAAACTAGACAGAAAACACCTCCACCATATTTCCAATATTTCTTGAAAAAGATTTTTATACATGGTGTAGGCGCCGTCATCTGACGTCATCGCATAAAATTATTTTTTGTCGAGTTAGGCATGCTATCGTATGTATAACGGCATGCTGATTCCAAAAATGTTAATAAAAAGTTGCACTCAGACCGCTAAAACCGATTTTTATCAATTTTTCGTGGAAAAATCGCTATAACTTTTTAACCCTTTAATGAATTTCGCAACTGACATGAAAAGTCGAATCAGCGTATCCCTTTACATACGATAACGTGTCTAATTATTCGAAAATCGAAAAAAGTTTTTTTCGACCAAAAAAGAAGGAAGGGGTTTACCTTGTTTCTTTTTTGAGAAAATATTTTTTGGTCGAGTTAGAGCCGCTATCGTATGTATTAGGGCACCCTGATTTCATATATGCCCATCAAAAGTTGGGCTTGGATCGTTAAAACTGTTTTTTATCAATTTTTGTTTTAAATTTTTTTATGAAAATTTGAACCAGTGAATTAATTTAAAATCTGTTATCATTTATGGAATCAGGGTGTTCTTTTACATACAATGGCATATCTATTACTTTCAAATTCAAAAAGGGTGTATCAATTTTTTTACTAAGAAGCACATCCTTTTCGAATTTGAAAGTAAAAGACACGTCATTATATGTAGAAGGACACCCAGATATCATAAATGATTACAGATTTTAAATTAATTCACTGGTTCAAATTTTCATGAAATTTTTTAAAACAAAAATTGATAAAAAACAGTTTTAACGATCCAAGCCCAACTTTTGATGGGCATATTAGGTATTAGGGTGCCCTTATACATACGATAGCGTCTCTAACTCGACAAAAAAAATTTTCACAAAAAAAAAACCAAGGTAAGTAATAGCCTTCCTTCTTTTTTGACCGAAAAAAACTTTTTTCGATTTTCGAATAATTAGACACGTTATCGTATGTAAAGGGATACGCTGATTCGACTTTTTGTGTCAGTAACAAAATTCATCAAAGGGTTCAAAAGTTATAGCGATTTTTCCACGAAAAATTGATAAAAAACGGTTTTAGCGGTCTGCGTGCAATTTTTTATTAACATTTTTGGAATCACCGTACCGGTATACATACGATAGCATGCCTAACTCGACAAAAAATAATTTTATGCGATGACGTCAGATAACAGCGCCTTCACCATGTATAAAAATCTTTTTCAAGAAATATTGGAAATATGGTGGAGGTGTTTTCTGTCTAGTTTTTTTCTGAAGCCATTCCGACTAAGAAAAATTTTTTTGTTGAATCCAAAAACGTGCATAAAAAGATTCATTCGAACTGTTTGCACTCTGAATTATTGCATGTGATTTAGATAAATAATGTCTTATTTCTTTGGTTAAACAATATACTTTTTAAAAAAAATGTATCTTCAGAAACCATTCCGACTAAGTCCAAAATTTGTTGTCTAAAATTCATTGAATTGATTACATCTATTTATCTACATAGATGCTCTTATTTTGTTGTATGTTACATGTTTATCTACACAAGTATTAATTGTACTATTGAATATTACTTACCTTCTTTATAATTTACCTGTTTATTTACACAGGTATAAAAGACATGTATGTAAATTGACTTAATTTTAATCTTAAATTAATTATTATTAATTTAAATTACCGACATGATATGAACAATGCGTGGGTGGATAATTAGTTCACATTTTTGTCACTCTAACAGCGATGGCGTTAATGTCAGTCACATGTGATTGGTTGTGTATTGCTGTCAAAAATATAAAATTTAGTTTTTAAACGTAAAAAAGTAATAAGTAATACTACTGAAACAATATAAAACGAAATATATTGTTATTATTTGTGTGAATGTTCTCATTTCAGTGAATAGTAAGTACTTTGCCGTACAATTAGTGACCTGTCATTATAACCTATATGTTACGAAGATTTAGAACATTTCGAACTTATTTTGGGTATAAATCGCGTCTATTTGACGAAACGTTGGTCGATAGACCATTGTTTTGTCACACATTACATTGCACGTTGTCTGAACTATATTATAAGTGCAATTTCATAGAGAATATCACATAATTAATAACTTGCGAGCTAATTAAAATTTCTTTTTAATATCGAACATAAGTAGCTTTGTGCTATTCAAGAGATCAAGTTAATTATCTTAGACAGTTTTTAAATTATGTTTTAAATAACAATATAATGATTGTCAATTTGTATAAAGAATTGCTTTAAACAATTCACGTTGATTCCAGGTATGTGACAAATAGTTTACACAGAAATACGACCTGACCGTTTACACAAGTATTTATACAAGATACCATCCGTACGTGTGATTGATATCCAGTAGAAACTTCAGTGTATAGACTCTGTTGTCTAAACACATGCACAGTCACAGCGGTGGAAAGATATACTCGCAGAACGTATATCTACTGAAGTGTCTGCGGGTGCACTTAGAGGAGCCTCCGTACCAGTGTAAAGTGTACAACAAGCATTCTACACAGCAGTCAAATCACCTAGATTAAACTCTATTGATTTTACACCAAAATACGCATAATTGTTGTAACTCAAAATAAATAAAATATATTAATATTATTTGATTTGTTTATTCTATTTGTTAATTATGGAACTTGTCTGTTTTACAACCGCCTCTATGGACGTAGTTATAGCTCACCATATAAATAGTATGAGTTTAGATTTACACGTATTTCTGAAAGACAGCGTCTATAAGATTCTAATGATGCAAGCATTGCTAGTAAAACAAGTGGGGGGGTCGATGCATTTATTTCAGTTTTTACAGTGGGCGCAGAAACCTCTACCTACGTCTCTGTATGTAGCGTAACTAAAGAGCAAAGTAGGTACGTAGGTAAATACGGTAAGTACTGATAGATATATTATAATAGAAATAAAACTATATAAGCCTATGTAGATAAATAGGTATAAAGATTAAGAAAAAAAATAAAATTAACGTACGAATAATAACACCATCTAGTGGCCAAATGGTGAACTACCAGAAATCGTGACGTCATTAGCCGAGATAAGCTCCGAAATCACAAATTTTGGGTGTTATATAATGAAAACGGAGCTTGTCTCGGCTAAGTTTATTTGTCTTTGTGTTAGTGGCGCCATCTAACGGCAAAGCGATGAACTAGCAGAAATCGTGACGTCATTAGCCGAGATAAGCTCCGAAATCACAAATTTTGGGTGTTATATAATGAAAACGGAGCTTATCTCGGCTAAGTTTAGTAAACATTAAACTTAGCCGAGATAAGCTCCGTTTTCAATATATAACACCCAAAATTTGTGATTTCGGAGCTTATCTCGGCTAATGACGTCACGATTTATGCTAGTTCAACGTTTTGGCGTTAGATGGCGCCACTATTCTTGCATTGAAATTTTTATTTTATTTTTTAATCTTTTGTACCTATTTATCTACATAGGCTTATATAGTTTTATCTGTATTTTAATATATCTATCATTACTTACCGTATTTACTTACATACCTACTTTGCTCTTTAGTTACGCTACATACAGAGACGTAGGTAAAAGGAGCTGCGTCTCCTATAAAAACTAAAATAAATACACCAATCTTTAGTCCTAACACTATCACCCTTTCAAATAACCCCCCCCCCCCCCACCCACTTGTTTTAATAGCAATTCTAGCATCATTAGAATCTTACAGACGTTGTCTTTCCGAAATACATGTAAATCTAAACTCATACTATTTAAATGGTGAGCTATAACTATGTCCGTAATGGCGGTTGTAAAACAGACAAGTAAAAAATTAACAAATGAAATAAACAAATCAAATAATATTAATATATTTTATTTATTTTGAGTTACAACAATTATGCGTAATTTGGTATAAAATCAATAGAGTTTAATCTAGGTGATTTGACTGCCGTGTAGAATACTTGCTGTACACTTTACACTGGTACGGAGGCTCCTCTAAGTGCACCCGCAGACACTTCACTAGATACACGCTCTGCGAGTATGTCTTTCCACCGCTGTGACTGCGCATGTGTTTAGACACCAGAGTCTACACACTGAAGTTTCTACTGGATATCACTCACACGTACGGATGGTATCCTGTATAAATACTTGTGTAAACGGTCAGGTCGTATTTCTGTGTAAACTATTTGTCACATACCTGGAATCAACGTGAATTGTTTAAAGCAATTCTTTATACAAATTGACAATCATTATATTGTTATTTAAAACATAATATAGAAACTGTCTAAGATAATTAACTTGATCTCTTGAATAGCACAAAGCTACTCATTTCGATATTAAAAAGAAATTTTGATTAGCTCGCAACTTATTAATGATGTGATATTCTCTATGAAATTGCACTTGTAATAAAGTCCAGACAACGTGCAATGTAATGTGTGACAAAACAATGGCCTATCGGCCAACGTTTCGTCAAATAGACGCGATTTATACCCAAAATAAGTTTTAAATCTTCGTAACATATAGGTTAAAATGACAGGTCACTAATTGTACGGCAAAGTACTTACTATTCACTGAAAAGAGAATATTCACACAAATAATAACAACATATTTCGTTTTTATATTGTTTCAGAAGTATTACTTATTACTTTTGTACGTTTAAAAACTAAAATTTATATTTTTGACAGCAATCCACGGCCAATCACATGTGACTGACATTAACGCCATCGCTGATAGAGTGACAAAAACGTGAACTAATTATCCACCCACGCATTGTTCATATCATGTCGGTAATTTAAATTACACTCATCGCTCGATTTCACAACGTTGTTGGTAATTGAACCGCTTGAATTGACAACGTCGAGAGGGGTCCCCACCACCGTGCCGACCTTAACGTTGATTGGTGAATTTAAATTACGCGCGGAGATAGCAATCACGGTAGTATTATGGAGGGGATTGGAGAAGGTTGGCAAATCGCGCGTTTGGCCCGTTTCGAAATCAAGCGGTTACGAAATCGAAGGTTTCGAAATCGAGAGATGAGTGTAATAATAATTAATTTAAGATTAAAATTAAGGTAATTCACATACATGTCTTTTATACCTGTGTAGATAAACAGGTAAATTATAAAGAAGGTAAATAATATTCAATTATTCAATAATACAATACTTGTGTAGATGAACATGTAACATACAACAAAATAAAAGTATCTATGTAGATAAATAGATATGTATAGTAATTGAATTTTAGAAAAAAAATTTGGACTTAGTCGTAAAGGTTTCTGAAGATAAAAATATTTTTTTTAAAAGCATATTGTTTAACCAAAGAAAAGGAAAAAGAACACATTATTTATCAAAAAAAAAGGAATAATTCATAGGGCAAAGAGTTCGAATGAATCTACACATTTTTGGATTCAACAAAAAATTTTGACTTAGTCGGAATGGCTTCAGAAAAAAACTAGACAGAAAACACCTCCACCATATTTCCAATATTTCTTGAAAAAGATTTTTATATATGGTGAAGGCGCTGTCATCTGACGTCATCGCATAAAATTATTTTTTGTCGAGTTAGGCATGCTATCGTATGTATAATGGCATGCTGATTCCAAAAATGTTAATAAAAAGTTGCACTCAGACCGCTAAAACCGTTTTTATCAATTTTTCGTGGAAAAATCGCTATAACTTTTTAACCCTTTAATGAATTTCGCAACTGACATGAAAAGTCGAATCAGCGTATCCCTTTACATACGATAACGTGTCTAATTACTCGAAAATCGAAAAAAGTTTTTTTCGATCAAAAAAGAAGGAAGGATATTACCTTGTTTTTTTTTTGTGAAAATTTTTTTTTGTCGAGTTAGAGACGCTATCGTATGTATTAGGGCACCCTGATTTCATATATGCCCATCAAAAGTTGGGCTTGGATCGTTAAAACTGTTTTTTATCAATTTTTGTTTTAAAATTTTTTATAAAAATTTGAACCAGTGAATTAATTTAAAATCTGTTATCATTTATGATATCAGAGTGTCCTTCTACATACAAAAACGTATTAATTATATTCAAATTCGACAAGGGGGTGTTTTTCATTACAATAATTGATACACCCTTTTCGAATTTGAAAGTAATAGATAAGCCATTGTATGTAAAAGAACACCCTGATTCCATAAATGATAACAGATTTTAAATTAATTCACTGGTTCAAATTTTCATAAAAAAATTTAAAACAAAAATTGATAAAAAACAGTTTTAACGATCCAAGCCCAACTTTTGATGGGCATATATGAAATCAGGGTGCCCTAATACATACGATAGCGGCTCTAACTCGACCAAAAAATATTTTCTCAAAAAAGAAACAAGGTAAACCCCTTGCTTCTTTTTTGACCGAAAAAAACTTTTTTCGATTTTCGAATAATTAGACACGTTATCGTATGTAAAGGGATACGCTGATTCGACTTTTCATGTCAGTTGTGAAATTCATTAAAGGGTTCAAAAGTTATAGCGATTTTTCCACGAAAAATTGATAAAAAACGGTTATAGCGGTCTGGGTGCAACTTTTTATCAACATTTTTGGAATCACCGTACCGGTTTACATACGATAGCATGCCTAACTCGACAAAAAATAATTTTATGCGATGACGTCAGAGGACGGCGCCTACACCATGTATAAAAATCTTTTTCAAGAAATATTGGAAATATGGTGGAGGTGTTTTCTGTCTAGTTTTTTTCTGAAGCCATTCCGACTAACAATAAGTCAACATTTTTGATCAATCCAAAAACGTGCATGAAAGATTTATTCGAACTGTTTGCCCTCTCTGTATTATTGCATGTGTTTTAGATAAATAATGTGTCTCTTCTCTTTGGTTTAACAACAAGCTTTTACTTTAAAAAAATATTTTTAAATATATATAAAACCACCATATATAAAAATGTCATGTAAATTTGAACCGGTGAATTAATTTAAAATCTGATAACATTTATGATAACAGCGTCTCCTCTTATATACATTGATGTGTCTATTACTTTTAAATTCGAAAAGGGTGTGTTTTTTAGTACAAAAATTAATACACCCTTTTTTATTTCGAAAGTATTATACACATCATTGTATGTAAAAGGATACGCTGATATCATAAACAATACCAGATTTTACATCCATTCTCTAATAATCGAATAAATACGATATCGGTTTACGATTTAGTCAGAATGGCTTCCGAAAAAAATATAGAAAATTTAAATACACATGTAACGACATCTAGCGAGAAAAGTTTAAACTACCAAAAACATTGAGTAGAAATCTACTCTGAATAAAATTGTTAGTTCAACTTTTTCCCGTTAGATGTCGCAACACGTAAATTACAAATATCAATAATTTTTTCAGAAGCCATTCCAACCACAGAATAAAGATTTCTATCCAGCGACATTTGTGTTAGTTCAACCTTTCACCGTTAGATGTCGCAACACGTAAATTATTAATACCAATAATTCTTTCAGAAGCCATTCCGACCACAGAATCATTTTTTTTAACGACGTTTGTGTTAGTTCAACCTTTCACCGCTAGATGTCGCAACACGTAAATTATTAATACCAATAATTCTTTCAGAAGCCATTCCGACCACAGAATCATTTTTTTTTTCTAACGACGTTTGTGTTAGTTCAACCTTTCACCGCTAGATGTCGCAACACGTAAATTATTAATATCAATAATTCTTTCAGAAGCCATTCCGACCACAGAATAATTTTTTTTTCAATGACGTTTGTGTTAGTTCAAGCCTTTCCTGATAGATGGCGCCACATGTTATTTAAATTAAATTATTTTCAGAAGCCATTCTATGTCCAAAATTTTTTGTTATTGAATTTATTACATCTATTTATCTACATAGATGTTTTTTATTAGTTTTTTTTTTTACTTGTTTATCTACACAAGTAAAAAGCATTCTAATATTTCATTATCACTTACCTTCTTTATTTAAATTCATACTTACGGTACCACTTATTTACCACATTATAACGATTACTAACCTAGCTTACCCTAAACAATTAGATTTCGCCCCAACGACCCCAACCTGTTTATCTGTAATACAACTTTATGTGTCACGATATGATCACCGATGTGGATGGTATCTCATGCTTCTACCGGTGCGCATTTGTGTATCCCGCCTCAACGGTTAACTATTTATTATAATGCAACAAAATTAAGGCGACTATCCGCCTTTTTTTGAAGAGAACAGTCCTTTCTTTTGGCCAACTGTCCTCTATAGAAAACTTATCCTCTATTTTTGTTATTTGGTAAAATAGCAGTTGAATTATTAAGATGACAATGAATTTTACAAAATTTTCGAGATTTAAAAATAAAGTTATCTTTTTCCGAGGACTTTTCTGAATGGTAGGGAGGGTACCCCTCTTTTGAAATGTTGTCCTATTTTTTATTTTTATAATTCTGGTTTCCTTAAACAATATCGCAGTGGACATTGAGTCCCAGGAAAAGAAGGAAATGACACAGGGAATTTAAAAGAAAATGCAGAAATTATTTATGAATACTTATATAATATAAACACATTCACACTTACATTAATTAATTATAAACTGTATTAGAGTTAACTTTGCGCTAGATAATTTTGTTACAACACTTGATACAAAATCACCATCGAACAAAGTAAACTCTTACTCGTACATTTTATTTCCGTAAGATATATTTTATTCACACTATGAACTGAGCATTTTGCTGCGTACCTGACTCCCGTAAGCTTGATTTGCCTGCATCTAAATCCTAAATCTTTCATTATAACATCATTTAAATTTTTTGACATCAAACAAGAATTAATTTTCGTTGTTATAATATACAATTTGGTATTACCTTTAATCTTAATAATTAAATCAACTATACATTTATCTCGATATAACTAAATATCCACTTTTATTAGACCGCTCACAAAATTTATTTAGAATTTCGCTACAACCCTTTTAATGAACAATTCAATACCAACCTATTACATAAATATTATGATTTATGACACTAAATATTTTATATAGAAAAGTATTGAACAAAATCATATCTACGCAAAAAATAACAATCGATTTAATTTATTTTCAAATTTATAGTTTGAATTGAAAAATCTTTTTAAATGATGATAAAGAAGGAGCAAATTAAACATTAATTAGCATATGTTCATTTGAAAACTAATTTTGGGGCAGAAACAAAATGACATTATTAGTTTTTGAAACAATAGACCCAAGGTATATAAAGACAAAGCGCGAGAATTGACGTCACCACGAAGACATATTCAAATGTTATAAATGTATAATTGAATATAAATTACAAAAAAATCCTTTATTTATTCTTGTTTTCGTATTTTTTGATATTTTAACAACACATACCATCAAAGAAGTACAAATTCGATATTGCAAAATCATAAAAAAGCTGATTCTGACAGTTTTTAATGATTTTGAAATGTCGAATTTGTACTTCTTTGATTGTATGTGTTGTTAAAATTATTTAAAAAAATACGAAAACAATAATAAATAAAGGATTTTTTTGAAAATTGGATATTTCCACTTATCATAGAACCTTGAAAATTCGGATTTAGATTCTATAGGTGTTGATGATGACAGCTATTGAGCCTTTTTTGAATAAGTTGATAAATAAATGGGGTAGTAAGGGACCCCAATTTTTCAAATAAAACGCCGTTATATTTATAATTTTTTTTATATTCTTTAGGCGATAATAAAGGATTTTTTTTGAAAATTGATATTTTACGTCAATACCCGCACCAACGCTAATTGGTCAAATATCTGATGAAGCTACCTTAGATCAAACTAATAATGTTTACCCCTTAACACGATAAGTTTTCAAATATTCCAAACAAATTAAAAAGATGACATAATATTTACGCACGAGTCATTTACTTACAACAAACTATAAACATTTGAAAAAACAAACTGTTTCATATCCCTCGTTATTATACATTTTTTAAAAAGTGGCATCAGCAGCTTCCAACTAGAAATAACATCAAGTACAATTAATATAATAGCGACAATTAATATTTTGATGAAATATGGATATTATATATGTTTAAACTCATTTATACCTATAGAATACATTACAGTTAACTACACTATATGTAAATACATAAAATATGCAAGAAATATCATAAAGAGAACTATATTAATTACAAACGCACCCTGAAACACCATAAACAATCCTCGCTCTCATTCTGTTACAGATGCACCAACTTTAACATTTCAATTCCAGGAACGACGATTAAAAACTTTTCTATTAGATATTATACTAATTTATACACTTATTAAACCATAACTATTCGATTCAAATTAATTCACAGATCATATCATTCATAGGATAAAGATTGCTACTTGTTTATTATAACCTCCGCAGTTTGAAAAAACTAAAATCACTAGGAACATAACATAATCAGGTCTACAGATAGGCAAGTGTCATGTATTATTTGAGATAATCAGCGCCAATTTGAGTAAAGTTTGTTATTCATATTTATGTAAGTATTACATTTTTCATTATTTTTGAATGATAACATCTAACTGTCCTTGGTTAGGGCAATCTATTGAGGCAACATCGAGTTTTGTTTAGGGTTGGTTAGTTTTCGTTAAGTATATATTAACCTAACAAAGAAACTAACCTCCCTATTTCACCCCAAAACGATTAAATCTTCACCTCATAATGTAATTAGCAACAGAATCCCTATATGACATTAATAGTACAAACTTTACTCACATTAGCGCTGATTTCATCATGACACTTACCTATCTACAGACTGATTATTTCTTGTCCCTAGTGATTTAAATTTTTTCAAAACTGCTGAGTTTATAATAGACAAGTATCAAAAGATTTTTGCATGCTTTATAATCCCTTTTTTCTAGATCGGTTAATTAATTTTGAATCAAAATTAAAAGCTAGATATAATTTAAATAATCATGAAATATTTAGGCCAATAACTTAAGAAGACAATTATTTTACATTATACTTTTCTTATCTATTATTTATTCTACTAACAAACGGATATTCTCAATAATGGCCTAAAAATCTCACAACTATTAATGCGTATACAACCATTTTAAAAAAAAAACAAATAATTCCTTATCGCTATGTATGATTTTAACCAGCATTCCTGAAAAGTTAATTTCAACAGTACTGTAATATTAAAGTTCATAATCTAAAACAAGAGTAGATTGGCTTACGTGCTGGAATGTGAGTGTGTTTTTATTTTTTTTTTACAACTGCTTTCTATCGCCAGCACTGTACATCTAAATATCTAACCAATCGTCCCCTATGATTCACTCATTGTACCAACTTTACATAACAGTCTATTCATACCCTTCTCTCAATTCACTAAAATTATACATATGATCATTTTAGACCACTATTACAATAAAAAGAAGATATTTTAAATACAAAAGTCATGTTTTCGTTTGTTGTATTTGATATAATAATTAAAATGGTTCAAATAAAATAATTTTTTTAAACAAGCTTTTTCTATAAATGCTATAATACTAGAGACTATACTATTTTACAATATCATATTTTTTTATTAAAAAAGTGTCACAGAATGACTTATAAAAAGAGAATCATATCAAATTTATCTTAAAGGACGAGCTAAAAATGTAATTTTGCGCAATCGACATATCTTCTAATAATTACAATATTCTATTCATTTTAATGGCAGCATTAGTTTCAATTTATTTTTTAATTGTTGGTCGTCCGAAAAATATTTATTTTGAGGAATGATATAAAATTTGTTTTTTTTTGGTATATATTGTGTAATAGTGTCCATTCATACATTCCTTTAAATTTAAATACAAAATTTTAAACACTTGTTGTGTTTTTTATTCCTCGGCTGCAGTTCCTACAGCAGGTTCTGTGGTTCCCTGTAATTAAAACAAACATTTATTAATCAAATGGTACAACAATACATATTATTTTTTTAAATTTGTCAAATGTGAGTCGATCCTAACGTATTTGTGTCCCGTACCGTACAGTTTTTCAATTTATTCCAATGACACTACCCAGAAAAAAATGAACAAATCTAAATGGATCTAATTATTATAGCAAATTTTATATCCAATTAGATCTAATCAGATCTGCCAAACCAAATTACGGATCTGCTTGGATCTGATGACACTTTTGATGACATTTTTTTATATCCAATTGGATCCAATCAGATCTGATTGGATCAAAATAACCGCAAGTTACCTCTCGCTAGAGAAGCCTGTTTCCAGTTTGTGTAAAGGTAGGTAGGTAACATCATGAAAATGTTTCTTATTAATATTTAATGAAGAGTTGTTCAGTAGAAAGAACAAATTATTCTTAAATTTAGATCTGGTTAGATCCAATTGAATCTGATCGTATCCAATCAGATCTGATAAAAGTGGCCAAGTTTCAGATCCAATTGGATTAGGGATGTGACATTGTACATAAAAAATCGATTTTTAATTAATCGGTTTTTATTGTAGAATGTAAAATCGATTAATAAATAATCGATTATTTATAAAAATAAAATCACGTATTAAAATCGATTTTTACTTTTAAAAAATCGATTATGGAAATAATTTCCATAATCGATTATTTTTTCACATCCCTAAATGTAATATTATGGAGATAATATTCTTTGACAGTTCGCGTTCCGGGCTCCGGGCCAAAAGACCAATATTAATGTCGGGGGGTTGCAGATGAAAAATCGGTAATAATTGATTGAATGATAATAAAAAAAATCGATTATTTATAAAAATAAAATCACGTATTAAAATCGATTTTAACTTTTAAAAAATCGATTATTTTTTCACATCCCTAAGGTAATGTTATGAGTTGTTCAGTAGAAGCAACAAATTATTCTCAAATTCAGATCTGGTTAGATCCAATTGAATCTGATCGTGTCCAATCAGATCTGATAAAAGTGGCCAAGTTTCAGATCTAATTGGATCCAATTAGATCTTATTGGATCCGATCAGATCCAATCAGATCTTTTTTGTGTAGGTTAAATGGTTCAGTAGTTAGAAGACTCTGATATAAAAATAGACAATGGGACACTAAAGAATAACATATTTTTTTAACAATTGATGACATTTTTCTTCGATTTGTATTAAATTAGAAACAAATATAAAACAAAGATCAATTCTTACATTTGTTTCAACAACAGCTTTTTCAATCTTGCATTGCGTATCTCCAATTTCTTTCGTTACTGCTACCTCAATTTTTTCTGTTATTTCATTCTCCTGAAATAAAACATCGTCACAAAAACATACATTACTGCAAAAAGCACTGTAAAACTTGTATAATAAAAAAAATAAAAGCTTGAAGCAAAATCGAAGCTACAAAAAAAATATATCGTGTGCAAAAAAAAAATACAAGTTTTTCAGTGATGATTTCAAAATACTAATTAAAAGAAAAGCAATCTAATCTAATGTAAGTTATGATAAAATTACGCTATGAAAACTATTGATTAATTGAATATCATATTACAATGTGCAAAAGTGTGATATATATTACATGTAGAGTGGTAAAGATTTGTTAGTTAATATCAAATTACTTTCGACCATGGAAAATAAAACAATCATTGGTTAATATAAAAAAAGGTTACTGAAGCATTGAGCTGTAGATAAAAATTTAGTATTATTACACATAAAGCAAATAAAAAAAATAGGACTTGGTGAACAAGGGAAAATATATATGGTATCAATCGGAATTTGTTAGTAACACTCGTTTTAATTTGTTTTAATGGTATATTGGGCAATTCTCACTATAGTTGTTTGTTTTATGACACTGCCAGTCTTGTTATTCACACAAAAAAAAGACAAAAAAACAAATGAACACTAATGATTATATATAAAATTGAAAAAAAACAAACGAGGCGGACAGTCAAAAACATCGACTTTTGTTAATGGTACGAAAAATACTTTCCATTACGACAGTGTATTCACCTGTTTGGTTCGAGATTCACCGTCCGTCGTGATCGCGGGTGCAGGTAAATTGCAGCCATCTTCGCTGTGCGGTGCGACAACATTGTCTGTAAGGACTTTGGGGATATCGTCTGGAATTAATTCTACCGGAGATGTTGGAGAAGGTGGGGCAGGTAGTGTTTCAGAGATGGGTTCCATTTCAGACACAGAATCCGGCAAAGGGGATGGAACTTGCTCAGGAATAGTAATTGGTTCTGAGAGAGGTTCTGGAATTATCTCTGAGGAGCCTGCAGATAATTGCTCAGAGTCTTGTGGACACTCTGGTTCGGGTAAAGAGTCTGTAATCGACAGTGGTTCAGGTAAGTTCTCTAAGTCTGGAAGACTGGTGGGTTCTGGAAGGCTAGTGGGTTCAGGCAAGCAGTCACTTGTTGGCTCTAGCTCAGTAATCGGTGGTGGGGGTAAGCTTTCTGGTTCAGGCAAACTAACAGGCTCTGGTAAGCTTTCGAGTTCAGGCAGGCTAGTGGGTTCTGGTAAACTCATGGGTTCAGGTAAACTTTCAGGTTCGGGTAAGCTAAGAGGTTCGGGTAAACTTTCGGGTTCCGGTAAACTAATTGGTTCTGGTAAGCTCTCGGGTTCAGGTAAACTTTCTGGTTCGGGTAATGGTGACACAATAGGTATTTTTTCAATTTCTGGCACACTAACGGGTTCTGGTATTATTTCTTGTACAGGCAAACTAACCGGTTCTGGTAATGTTTCATTAATGGGTGAACTTATGGGTTCTGGAATCTTTTCAGTTACAAGGGTACAGCTAACAATTTCTGGTTCTGGCAATTTTTCAACAACAGCAACTGTTTCGGATATTTTTTCAACTACAGCAACCGTTTCAGATAATTTTTCATCGGGAATAGTTTCAATTAAAGAGGAACTCATAGGTTCAGACACAATTTCAGCTGCTTTAACACATTCTGTTTCTAATACACTAATTTTTTCCACGACAGGTTCAGATTGTGTTACAGAGGATTCAATAGGACTTGGGAGTTTTTCTTCGACGGGTAAAGGAGCAGGAGCAGATTCCTGTTTAGCTTCAGGCATTGGCACAACAGTTTCTACAGTGGGAATATTTACAGAGACTTGTGATGGTTCTACAGATTCTACAATAGGAGAAGCCTTCACCAGGATTTCAGTGGGAATTGTTTCGGCCATTGTGGATTGGGCAAGAACCGACACCGGAGAGGGTTGTGGAGAGGCTGGCAGTGGAGGAGGCGTGTCCTCGTTACGCACCTCTTTCGATTCTACACCGTTCTCCTTTGGCTGATGTGTCGTCTCTTCTTTTTCAGGTTCGGATACTTTAGGTGCTTCGGGTACTGATTCGACTACAGGTGCTACTACTGCTACGGGTTCAGCTGGTTTGATTTCTTCGACGACTGGCTCGGGTGTACTTTCAACTACCGCTGGAGCAGCTTTCTCAACGACGGGTTCTTCTACTGGTTTTACTTCCTCCACAGGTTTGGTCTCCTCAACTTTTTTAACTTCTTCGACTACGGGTTTGGGTTCTTCTACTACGGGTTTGGCCTCTTCTTTAGGTGATTCTACGGTATCAACACCGTTATCAACAGCTTTAGGTTCATCGACTTTGATTGCTTCTTCAGCCTCAGCCACTGGTTTTGATTCTTCCACACTTGGAGATTTGGCTGCATCTTCGGCGATATTCTATAAATAATAAAATTATCCAAGTTAGTACCAAAACTTAAATACAAAAAATACAGTAGAAACCGGTTATAACTTCCCACAGACCGACGCGAATTATTCGCGGCGGCAGCGAATAAAGGCTCCGACAGACCGACATATATATATTTTCAAACGAAAAAAAAAGACGATGGTAAAATAAATTTCGCGTTTTTTCAGAACTCTTTCACGTTTCTTTTCGGGTAAAAAATTCACAACTCGAAAACTATTCATGATTAAGAAATGTAACTATTGTATTAACTCCAGAAAGAAAGAATCTACAAAATGGCGAAAGCTACAGCAAAATCGGTTCGGTAGATATTTAAATATATAAAAATTTCGCTGCGTTTTTATTCGCGCCGCAGTTGCTGCGAATGTTTCGCTTCGGTCTGTCGCAGCCTTTATTCGCTGCCGCTGCGAATAATTCGCGTCGGTCTGTGGGAAGCTTTAACGACATCGAAGGGATCGATCATATTGGTCATAAAAAGCGGATAGTCGTAATAACCGGTAAAAATGCTATTATATTGAATTCAGTTGGACTTTTATTTTGAGACGTTAAAACCGATACGTCGTATTAACCGATTCCGTTATAACCGGTTTCTACTGTATTTGTTACATTTATTTAATTTGTATTGAAACGTCAGGCCGAATAACAAATCTTAAATAACACGATCGAATTAATCTTGATAATATAATATAATATACAAGAAAACAATTTTCTATAAATCATCACCCGTCTGAATAATGCCAAGATATTCTAATATTAATTCAACACCCCCATAGTTCCGAGGGTAAAATTTCATAACTCAATTAAACATGTTCAATAAGAGGCAATTGAACAACAAAAGACGGACGCGCAAAGTGGAAGACCGTGTTGGAAACAGATGTCCTCAGAATATATACGCACAAACTCTACAAATAATTATTTTTATAAATTTTATCACAACATTATCTAATTAATATGTACAAATCAAAAAATGGAAAACTGCGTTAACGTAAATTTTCAGAAGAACGATTTAAAAGTTTCAAGTTACCTATTTTAACCGTATAAAAATCTAACGAAAACTAACTAAATTGGAATAGGTGTTTATCAAAAAATTATGACCCTCAAAATTTAATTCGTAATATTAATTAAAAACGTTTAAAAAAAATTATTAGCAGATAAAAAAACAATCGATTTATAATTATTAACACAAAATAATAGAAATACGAAAATAAAACTAGTAGTATTTGTGCCACAAATCACAACTAATAACGTAGAACTAAGTAAGTCCATTGTCACTTTTTTATAATAGAAAATAATATGGTCGGTTATAAAATATTATGTACAAAATTCTATGATAAAAACTATCTATTTAATGTCATTTTATTTATTAATTTACGATTATTAATTCCGGAGATATAAGCTCCCGAGTTTACCCTCTAGCTTCACCGGAATAAATGTAGTTCTATGTCAAAAAATCGTTCATAGGGTGGTCCAACTAAAACGAAACGGCTGTTATTTTGGTCATTTAAAATAAGATTTTGAAAAACGCACAAACACGTCGATTTTGCTTTCAAGGGGGACATCTTTTGCTATAAAATTTTTACAAGAATCTTTTCAACCCTTAGCGCTATGAATACAACCCTTAAAATTTTAAATAGCATGATAGGGCAAGTGATACCTCATTTGTAAGGTTTTTTCATTCTAAACAAGGTGCGTTTTTTTTTCAAATCTGTTTAGTTTTAGTCAAGTTATTTACATTTTTAATTCCACGAATGCATTGATTTTCTGATCAAAAAACAAAAACAAACATTTACGACTAAAATTCAAAACAAAGTAAGCTTATTTTTTAATCAAATAATTCAAAAAAATTTACCAACATCCAAAACCTTAATTAATTCAATAAATGTTCAAATTGGATGCAAGTAATTTTTTAAAACTATTTAATAAGAAAATAACCCTACTTTGTTTTGAATTTTAGTTGTAAATGTTTGTTTTGTTGATCAGAAAATCAATGTATTTATGGAATTAAAAATGTAAATAACTTGACTAAAACGAAACAAAATTGAAAAAAAAAAACACCTTGTTTAGAATGAAAAAAACCTTTCAAATGAGCCATCACTTGCCCTATCATGCTATTTAAAATTTTAAGGGTTGGGCTTATAGCGCTAAGGGTTGAAAAGATTCTTGCAAAATTTTTACAACAAAAGATGTCCCCCTTTGAAATCAAAATCGATGAGTTCGAACGTTTTTTTTTTTTCAAAATGACTAAAAGCACGGTCGTTTCGTTTAACTTGAGCCACCTGTATATATTTAAATCAAAAATGATTTACAACATCGGTTGAATAAAAAAAAAAAAAAAAACAAAAAACCAACACAAAAAAAACTACCCTTCGAATGATATCATCCCCCGTAACGAACGCCAGCCACCAATACATCGCGTCCACAAAAAACCCTAGCACTCTCGTATACACACCCACAACTAAACGTACAAAAATATTGTTTACCTGATTCTCCATATTTCAACAACAATCGATATTCAAAACTCAAAAACAACAATATATTAAAAACAATACAACAATAACTATCAACTTAATACTATCAGAGATACTCCAAGATACTGAGTATGTATTCAAGAGTGCTAATGTATTTATATGAACAGCTAGATGATTTTTTCCAACTGCACCCCGCTTGCCAATGTTGGAATTACGCCGTTAATATCAAGCGAGGAGTATCAACAACATCTACACCCACGACACTGTGTTCAGCAACCGTAGTAGTGCAATACCCAAAGCAGCACAAGCACACACGATCGCAAAATATCAGCGGTTTCAGAGCCTACTATCTAATTGGAATAAATCAGGTATGACTGACTACTTCGGAGACGCCGAACTATCCGAAGGAAAGCGAGAAACTGTGATGAGAAAAAAAATTAAATATATCTTCACCACTTTTACACTGTTGAATTTGTTCTATTTGCATACAATACTCATTGCGCGATATTAATATACTTACAAGAAGTTATCAGAAATGGTGATGTTTTTGGGCGGGTTAATTTTACACAGGATATTAATAGAATCAATGCCGCAAAGAGGTGCATGCATATTAAAAAAAATATATTTTTGTGATACTCGCTTAAATTATAATCCAATTTCCTTTTGGCAACTATCATCAAGGTATTATAATGCCGTTAATATTCATCAGTTTTGCTCTGATTACACTGGTAAACAAAAAAAAATCCTAGAGATTTGAATCGGTGATTTAGAAGGTATTTGTCATGCCGAGACCGGAATGGTTCCATCACGTCAGGTTTTTGAGATATCCGAACCTAAAAGTCCCAAATTTTGGCAATGTTGGGGAATTTATTACCAAGAAGCTAATTTTTTTCTGAAGTTTTCTTTCTTGATTATAAATAGTACTATCTTTTCTCTTTAAAATGATTTTTTACATATCACTGTGCGACTTTTCTTCACCGAAATATACTACTTTGAAGATATATGTAGTAAAGTTCATTGTGTCTATAATACTACACTCTATCAAACTAGCACATCTGGGCTAAAAAATCATACAGTAAAAAGTTAAAACTCATTTTAAAGAAGAAAGATAATACTATTTGTTACCGTGACCGAAAACTTTAGAAAAAAATTACCTATTTGATAATAAATTCTTTAACATTTAACATTGCCAATACAGTCATTTTTGGGACTTTTAGGTTAGAATATCTAAAAACCCTGACGTGATGAAACCAATTGGGCAACAAATTCGGTTTTGGCATACCAAAAGTCTCCTAAATTACCTATTCAGATCTCTGTTACATTACAAAAGTATTTTTTTTGTTGACCACTACCTTCACCATAAATTTCATACAATGTAACACCAACTTCTGCGTGGGGGGGGGGGGGTAAACGGGCATTTAAATGTGTATTAAGTCCCTAATAATTAATCATATATAACAATACACCCAATTATATATCCTAGAAGCCCACATCATTTTTAAGGTCATAAAAAATATGTATAACAAATAAAATTTTGACTTAAAAAATATGAATATTAATTTAATATATTTTCATGGTTCTTTCTTTCTGATATGGAAGCATATAATTATAATAATATGATATTATTTTGTCGAAACAAGAGTACAAGGAACTTTTACTGTGACATTCCTTTAAGAATAAAATTACAATTGTAAATTTACTCGTTATTCAAATATACAAGTAAGTAGTGATAATATGTATATTTTAAATAAATATTTCTAGCTGCAGAGTTCGAATAAAGATCGCTATATATTTTTCATGATACGTATTTTTCTTTGTTTATTATTCATAAGCTATTATCTCAATTGCTAAATAAATTTAAGAAAAATATAAATATGTATATGTGTTAGAGATATAATACTTTACTTACTCTTACTACTGCATACAAACTATATGATAATAATGTTCAATTTTACACTGAATAATTTTACCATTTTTTATTACTTAAATAATATAATTGACATATTATAAAATTGCTATTAACATATACCAATCAAGTTTTAATTCAATTGTCTTTCAATATTAGCTATTTATATTTATTACTTCAAATTAAAATACAGAAGGATCTCTTTTAACGAGGTATATACGTTCCACAGTAAATCGCGTATAAAAAAAATAAAATTCACGAAAATAGGAATATCTATTAAAAAAAAAAACACACACAAAGAAAATTAGTTCGACAATCTAAAAATTTTTTTTCGTCACTATCTGAAAATACAACTCGGCACCGTGTGAAATCTTGTTAAACAAAGATTTTAATTATAACAAAACGTTTACACATTCAAATTCCTTGAATTGCCATCTTTTATTAGATACCCCACATGCCAAAACGAAAATTCCTGAATTTTCATGAAAAACACTTCAAATCCGCGTAAAAAAGATCTTAATAGTTTTAAAAATCAAAAATTAATTCATCATTTACAAAAAATCATTAGCAACTGAAGTACATTATATTGAATTTTGATAATTTATTTTTTATTTTATTTTTCATTCACACAAAGCAAAATAAAAAACTGTATACGTAATTCCAAATCTATTTGTGCCCGAATGCAATAAACAGTGATTATTCTATAAAACAATTGACGTCACTACTGTAGTATAGCCCACATGTTCAACATTGGGAACCATTTAAATATTTATTTATTAAAACAAAGTCGCCGTTAAAATATTATCACATCTGTTTGCCAATACGAGAAACCAATACAAAGAAATCATAAATAATACGAAATTTTAAATAAATACGTAGTAATTTATTTAAAAGAATTATTTAAATTAGGTGCTATTTTAAATAACTCAACTTATTTTCATAAAAAAAAAATTGCAGTAGTACTGCATTTTGAGACAACATCATATTTTTCACTTGTTTTTAATCTGTGGAGACTTGCAAAGATCTACAACGATCTACGAAGATCTACAACGATCTTTGAAGATTATTGTAACGATGAAAATTAATGATTTTTCAATGTTGAATATTAGAGATTTTTGTAGATCTCCACAGATCAAAAACCAGTGAAAAATAATAATATCTACAGATCTACAATATTTTGCCTGGAGGTTAAATTGGTAGGTATATAAGTAATGTAAAACTCGTTATGAAAACTTTAGAGGCGTGAATTTAAACGATAAAAAAAAACTATGTTCTTTCTTTTTGTACAGTCCATTAGTTTATAAATAGTATAATATTTTTCATGACTAAAGAAGAAGGAAAACCAAAAATAATTTTATAAATATCATACTCGATGACTAACTTGGTAAATATGCATATGTACACATATGCGATCTATTTTTACATTTTGTATCATAAAGAGTTGCACATTTGTGTAAGAATTAAGTATAGAAGGGTAGTTTATTTTTCAAAATAAATTTTAAAATGTTTTAAGGTTATTCGATCATTAGAGCAATGTATAGATTAAATTATTTATTGATAGCTCATATATTTTACTAATTTTTATTTAAAATATTGTACGTATGGTTTTTGAGTAATTGGATATTAAAAATAGAGTTTTTAACACACGATAAATGAGAGAATTTGCCGAAATTGCTCTATTTATTGAAATTCTACACAATTGGCTATATAGAGACGTTTTAAAAACCAATTATTCGAAACTTCAACCCCTTTAAATACTATAAAAATTATAAAACAAATATATTCACGTGTAATTTATTCAAAATTAAAAAAAACTAGCTCTGTCATTACAGCAAATTAGTACATGTTACACTATTATATACCGTCTATTTCAATTTTTAAATTATAAATTAAACTTTTTTTACAGTGTGCTAGACGTATAACCTTAATAAATTAAAATAAAATATAATTGTTATTATATTATTAATTATTTAATATGTTTATTAAGACTTTCAAATAAATGGTGAACTTTTTTTTTATCAAGCAAAACCATTATTTTTTTCATGACTTCATTTTTCCATGGTTTTATTTACGCACTGTTTTCGTGGAACCAATTACACGCGTAAATCGAGGGAATTCTTTACAACGTATAATTTTTTACATGGTTTTCTCTGAAACGTACCTAGACCTACCGAGTAAAAACAAAATTTGGGGTACTTTATTTGTAATAGACATTTTAAACAAGATATAAATTTCATTGGACAATCTAAATTCTTTTTCAAGTTACATACGTACATACAAACAGACACACACACACACGCACGAGCGCGTATCAGGTATTTCCGCAGTGTTATTTTTTCGTCTCCGTATAAATCACGTCGGCGCCACAGACGCACGTCATTGGCGTCTCCGTTCACGGTTACACCGGGGGATCGAATTACAGGTGTGGTAAGAGATACATACATAAATACACACATACACACCACACGGATTTATACAACTGGAATAGAACCCGAGGCCGATCGAAATTCAGTGCGAGCAAGGTTGCCAACGTTAAGTAATAAAAAAAAATTATAATTTATTTTTTTCTAAAAATAAAAATAAAATTGGATTACATTTCGATTTATCTTTATAAATTTCTACGATTAGAGGGGGGGGGGGGTATCATTAATATATTCATCAGTTTGCACATTTTCAATTTTATTTCAATCAAACAATTTTTTGAGAAATTTTCAGTTGATATATTAAAGAGTTACAGACAAATAAGTGCAGCCCTTTTTTGAGGGGTTAAAAGGATAAAAATATAATTATTTATAAAACTGGCATAAGTTTTTTTTACTAACAAAAAAAAATTGATCGTTCTCAAACATTTTTTATACAAATAATAATAAATAAATATTATTTATTTTAACAAAATTCACTAAGGACCTTCAAAAACGAAATTAAATACAAACGTTACACGTTCATCGCCGCAATATTAAACTGTAAATCTTTCAAAATAAAATTAATGTATTATTTATAATTTAAATCTTAAGTGGCTCAGCATATGTTATCATATTTTATAAATATTTTTATTACCTACAGGAGAATTTTCATAATTTCTTCATTGATTTTATCGTCCTATTAACAAGACCATTATATTTTATGGTTTGTTTTAAAATATGAAAACATACATACAAATTGTAAAATAAACATTAAATATTATTTATTTCTAATCAGATCGATTTAAATCAATGAATAATAATATTTTTTACGAGATTTTCGGCCTTTTTAAGGGGTTATATACAGTTAGAATTTTCAAAAAATCGTTATTTTTTTAAATTTCATTTTCGTAATGAAAATTTCAAGTCAATCCGGTGATTATTTTCGAAGTTACACGCATATTTGTAAAGCTGTCTCAGAGCGTTTGAATATAGGAGACCGGAGTAAAAACGCGTTTTTCTCTTTGTGTTCTTAAAGTCGGTGACCAAGATTTCTCGGAAACGGCTGAACCGATCAGTCTCAAATCTCAAATTTTAACACAAGTTTCTTAATTATATATTTTTTTAATTAATCGAAGGTTTTTTCTCACCAATAAATATTTTTTCAAATTTTTTGTCAAAAATCGATTTTTTTTGAGAAGCCGCTTTTTTGCCAAAAAATTATTTTGCTTATTCCTTCGATTAAGTACAAGATTATACATTACTTTAACAAAATCCGTTCTTTTTTTATTTTAGATGATCCAGTCCAGAGACATCATGGTCACCGCAAGGCGCCTTTTTTCGAGAGGACCTCCTGGAGATCAGCTGTAGCAGCTTTCGAAATTATTATTTTTACAAATAAAAAATGTTAAAATGCAATGAAAACTTACCATAATACGTATACAAATTTTTATATTAATAAATTAAAAAGTTTTCTCTTCAAAAAAATATTGAAAAACCCCTTTTTGGGCCTTCTGACTGTATATAACCCCTTAATCGATTGATTTCGTTTAACGCGGTTTTAGAAAATTAAGGAACGTATCCCTATTTTTACAATTTTAAGTGATTCAGCCCTAATTCCCATACACCTAAATCAAAAAATAAATCACCTAGTTAAGTATCATATAAATAGATGTACCTACACGACATTCTAATGAAAGAATGCATATTATTTTAGTAGAACGTAATTACGAGTGACTCATTATGACGTCTAAAATTAAAAAATAATTTCTTTTATATACGCAAAAGCTATTAATATTAACATAACGAGATAGGTATGTATTGTAACAGTAGGTCATGGCAAAACACAATGATCTATATTAAATTGTCACATATTTGTTTTGGCTAAATATCGGTGCAAATATTTGGCAGACAATATAACTTCCTATAATCTTAAAATAAACTATTGTGCATCGGGAAAAGCCCTAATTATTGTTTACATTTTTTTAAATGCATATACATGCATATGTTACTTATTCAAATCAATGATAATGCAATTACTTAATTTTATTAACAATGATTACATACACGGTACAGGACACTAATGCACGAGGATCGACTCGCAATTGACAAAATTTATATATATATTTTTAATATAAATTGTATACTTATATTATAGCTAAGCGGTTGGGAATTAAGTCAGATAAATCCAAAAAGCTTGTATGTTACGTGTTAAATGTAATGAGAAAACTAAAGACATAAAAGTTAACAATCTGTTAAAATCCGGGAAGGATTTCGAGAAAATCAACTTCAATGGGGCTGAAATTATGTGGACTGTATATAGTGCAAACTCAGTGAGACGAATGAGAGAAAGTATAGGTAAACATTACTAGACTGCCCTACTTAAAAATAAACTGCAAATTCTGGAGGAATTTTGTGCGTGCTTTTTTTTATTGCAATCGGGTCACGGAAGATGTTATAAAAAGTTACACACGTGCTTACCTAGAGGCCAAAAGGTGGTCACACTAAAGAATAGATAGGTATTTCGCTTTATAGACAGCAGAAGGTTTGGAGAAAATTTACACCATTTGAACGGTTAAAAAAATTATTTTTTTTGGTAGAAATTTATTGTTAATTAGGTATTGGGTAGTTATTACAATAATTTTTACATCATATTTGCTGTAATATTTTATTCAATTTGAAACATTTTTTATTTAATAAGTAAATTTTTGAGTTCTCATTGAAATTTCTGGAGAGGTAAATTTTTTATGATCAAGTAAAATTTATCTGAAAACTTGACTAAAAATATTGGAGTTTGGACACTCATTAATAGACGAAGTAAGAACCTGACCAAAAAAATGTATACGATATTTTTTGTAGAGAATTTAATTAGCTTTAATTTTGTAACTAAGTACTTTTGTCGTATTGTTGAAATAAAGTCGATAAAATAAATAAAACAGAAAATATAAAAATAATATTCTTTACAAAATTAAAATTGTAATTATTTTCCGCACATTTTTGAGTTACAGCATCTATAGACAGACCCACAGACACACATTCGGATAAAAATGGATATTTCCATCAAAATCTCAAATTCAAAAAAGTGTTTTTTTTTGAGCAAAAGGTTTGAATAAACGATAAATGTGTAAAACACAGAAAAACTTGCATCTGTTTACATCGTTTCATATACTGTCCCTTACGTTATTTTTAGACGCCGTTTAATAATATTTGCGCCGAATTTATCTATAAATAATGTCCGGCATCTAATCGCCTGCAAATTACGGCGACCAATGTGTGTGGACGACGTATATGTACGTCATCGAATCGAGATACGGTAAAGGATGTATCCCTGGGAAATAAAAATGTTCTATACAAGAATTCACAAAACTCCGTGCCAACATTTTGTTTTGATTACAAAGAAAAACTAGATTCTAGTACACCGTGTATTTATTATTACATTGATACAGACAAAATACCGGAGCTAGGCAATTACAACAAATGGCTAACTAGTATAATAGTTGAGCAATGTGAAAAAATAGACGTGCTGAAAAGTTGCTATTTAAATATGATACAGGATGATTCTTATCTAACGACGAATTTAAAATTATAAAGAAATATCCTGTATATTGATAGTGTATTGTATCAGTGGCGTAGTTAGGGGGGGGGGGGGTGAAGGGGATCAATCCCCCCGCCCATGAGTCTACGAAAATTATAAGATGATTATAATATACGAGCATTTTTTCAATAATGAATACGTCTAAGTGAAGCAGGGTGACCAGTATTTCTCTGGAACAAATTTCCCTGACTTTTCCCGGTTATCCTGGAGAATTTTTACCGTTTTGCACTGTTTTTTATTTAAAATTTAGATAAAAAAGCCTAAAAAAGGTCACATGTTTTCTTTTAAATTTTAATAGATAACTATTTAAATATTTGCGAGAATTTGTGTAGTTTTTTAATTTTTATAAAAAAAATTCCCAGACTTCCAACCAAATTCCCTGACATTTCCCTGTATATCAAAATTCCCCGACTTTTCCCGGTTTTCCAGAAACTTGTTGAAGAATACAACCAATTTTTGTACTTTGTACTAAATAAAAGATGATTTTCATAAACTTTATTAGATTTAATACTGCCATATCCCCCCCATCGCAAAAAGCTATCTTCGCCACGGTATTGTACAATGTATATCCAGGACAGATATATTATCTATATATGTAAAATAAAATATTATAACTATACAGATGGTGTTAAAATTGATATAAAACTAGTTATAATAAATTTTATTATAATAAAAAAATATTAAACGAAAGTGTGCTATGGAAATATGGAAACACTTTCAAATGAGGTATCAAACCTATATGACAGTTCTCTTGAAGTTTCATTGAAGTGTTTGACAAGTTTCGCGCACGCGTGGTAAATAAACACCAACGGTATTAAAACAGTGGTGATATTATGATAATTATTTTATACTGTTAGAGTTGCTAACTGTATTACAATACGTTGAAGTATCACTGCTCTAAATTCCGTAGCAAATCCATAGATACTGTCACAAAATTAATACCCCAATTGAAAGTGCTTGCAAATTTTATTAAAAAAACTTAGAAATACGTCTTATAGCGCTCTGACTACATCGGTTAGAGTAAAATCGGAATAACAGCACTATATAATAACGTATATATGTACACTGTACACTATGATACTATCTCTATTACTATTTCATTAATCCACCCCTAGCAATATAGAACATGGTATATACATACATAATACATACAATTTGATATGAATTAAATAATAATAAGCATTAAGTTTAACTATTTATCACCATATAATAATAATAATTACCTTCAAACATAGTAACAGAATTGTTTATCTCAATAGTATGTATGCATACATGCAGTAGCGTACTCATGAGGGGGGGGGGGGTAGAGGTCAGAAAAATCCACGAATTATAAATACATTATTTATGATTATTTAATATAAAAAATATATTATGATACATAAAAATTATATATAATTAGAAAAAAACAAAAATTGCCTGTAACCCTCCTCCACCAAACTATTTTTTCATGAAAAGCAGAATGGGAGAGAGGAGGGGGGGGGGCAACTAAAAAAAATGATTCGAAAATTGCGACTAAAATTTTCAAGGATACTCAAATTTTTTCACCGAATTAAAAAATAAACGTTATCCTTCAAATAAGCATACATAAAAAAAAACACGCGCAAGCGACGGCGGCGTCGTGTGCGTAACTCAAGTAAATAAATTAAAAATAAATATAATCGCAATCTACGTTCTTTTTTTCACGACATTGCATACGTTAACTAACCAAGAAACCTTCGAGTTAATAATAAACAAAGTCTAAACCACGACAAAAAAACATAACCCACGTGAATTTAGAATAAACACGAATTACACATTTTTTCAAAAGTGGATTCTACGTTAAATGAAAATATATAAAATAAAATAAATAAAACATTTCGGAACGGAAACAATTATCTAGAAAAATAAATCAAAACCATTATTTTTATATCATATATCATACAGTAAGATTTCGGCATTACGAATTTTTATATTGTTGTATAAAATTTTTATCTAATACAGCAGCGGTCCTTAAAGTAGGGGCCCGCTAAAGTTTTACAGGGGACCGTGAAACTTTTTTGGTATACTTATTATATGAAGTACATTCATATTTCTATTTACCAGTGATTAATTAGTATCTAACGACCTTCTTTGTTTTCCTATCAGGTGAGGGGGGGGGGTCCCTGATAAATAGTTGTTCATAAAAGGGGTCCCCAGACCACATAAGTTTAAGAACCGCTGTATTACAGTGTTTTCTAAACTTTTAAAATACGTATACTATTTTTTTAAACATTGATTTTTAACCGGCTAACTCTACATTTGACAGAAATAATCGAGGTTTGGGGGGGGGGAGGGTACAAAACACATTTGTAATTTGTAAAATTCTAGTAAAATTCTAAACATTCAATTGCGTACACCCCTTTACCCCCTATATGATATTTTTTGAGTTATGGCACATTTTTCTGCGGGAGTGTGATTTGTGAATTTTCTTTTAAATACATCATTTTTTTAAACAAACTTAAAAGTATAATTATAATAATTTTTCAACATTTTGAGTACCGCTGTACACATAAATTGACGCAATTTTTATACATGCTAACCTCGGCATTCTATTTTAATTTCGGTACTTGAAACGTATCTTCCGTTAAATTTTAATATGAATATCTGCCACGCTCGTACCTTCTGCGACGTCAATAAAAAAAAATAACCGCGTCCTTCCATTCGACCTAGCTTTCTTCGCATCTTCCACTCCACACAAAATAGAGTTCTTCAAACCTAATTCATCTTTATTATGTTCGTATGTACGTTTTATATGTGTACTATACGTAAAAGGGCAAAACTTTGTAATCTTTTTTATTTCATTTTCTTCTTACCGTATATAACAGACAACGAATTATTTTTCTGAAAGAGCTACGAGTAGCAAGCGTTCAGGAAATCAAGTATGATGTATTCTTTCTTCTTGCTCTTCTTCAGAATTTTTCATTTGTTAGGGTTTCACTCAAAATGAGGTGATAGTAGATTTTAGAATTTTACAAAAGAGAAAAGTTTGAGAATCCCTGGTTAAGAATCATCATGAAATACCAATAGGCATGATGCCTAATTAAAAAAAAACTATTCTATGATGATCTTACGTGTCTCCTATTTCCAAAAAAAAATACTTATTTCTGCAGGTTTATATAATCGCAAAAATTGACTCTTTTATTACTAATTTTGAATTTGACGCATAAACGCTTGCAGGTGACATTTCAGAGTTGTGACGTCACACTCTTTGTCAACAATAATCAGATCAAACATTCAGAGTTAGACAATAATTTAATTATTTTGTATGTTAAAAATTAATTCCAAAGTATATAAGTTCTTAAATAAGGCATGTAATAATCTTGTAAGAGGAATTGATATTTGTCTAAAATAAAAGACGCTTACTGATGCGTTACGTCATTCTTTCTGATTGGTGTTCCATTTAATATGGTAGATTGCAGTATTTTGCATTTTTATTTTAACAAAAATTATATTAACCCATTCAGTGCTGAGAACGCGCTCGGCGCGTTCTGACAATATCTCGTGTGACGCGCAGAACGCGCCAGGCGCGTTCTATTTATTACTGTGCTGAGAATGCGCCTGAGGCGCGTTCTATCATGTAATATATCGATAGGTACATTTTTATTGTTATCTTTTTAGAGTACCAAATAAAACTTATTATCTCACTTTGTCATTTGTCCGTCTGTCCTTCCGTCGTTTCCAGTTAAATCATAATATCACGTAAACTATTACGCTACAAACTTGAAATTTTTACTAAACATGTAAAATTATGCCTGCTAGACAAAAAAATTAAAAAATTGGAAAAAATATTTTTAATTATTTTTTTCTAAGGCATGTGTGGTATCAAAATCTCGCTTTTAATATAAAAATAAATACATTTTTTAGAATCTTTTTAACCTATTTCATTATTTAAAATCATATTTTCAATGATACGTTGCTATTAACATCATACCTATTATTGGCAATCTTTTCAAGCCGATACTTATAATACACAAGGTCTGACCTCAACGTGAAGCTCTATAACAATTTGCAGAGCACCTACTATAACATTTTATCCATTTATACTAATCATGCTTCGTCTAATTTCATCTCTAAAGGCTCTTTAATTTCATAATCGTGCATTAAAAGCATTTGCAAAGTATGATGAATGCATTAATTACATCAATTCATCAATTGATATATAAATTAATTAATAGAACTTCCTTAATGTCTTAAGAAAAGTTTAATGAATTTGATTGCTACATGCAGATGTTATTAAAATTTAAAAACCGTATTTAAAATGAAAGGTTTTAAATCATTTCGCAATTCTTAATTTCATGTATTATTATATTATAAAGAATCATCATTTCAAATTTCAACCCTAAGATTTACCATGGAAATAATATTTAAAAGATAATTCAAATACCCCTTCTGTGAAAATAACTCACATTCTATAAAAAATCTTCTACATTTTTAATATTATATAACAAGCAAGAATGTTCATATACAGGATGGCCCAAAAGTCACATCATTTAAAAGTCAAATAACTTTCTACAATAATTTTTTTTTAAATTTGATTTCAAATTATTAAAGTAGTTGGTCCATCATAATGTGATCACATTAGGCCATGAGTACATATTTATAATTTAGAGAAATGATCATGGCAACGCTGTACATTATCTACTATTAACTACTTGTCAAATGATTATATTTTATCATCTAAACTACCACAGAATATATTAATAATTAATGAAATCGATTATAATTCCCTTCAATCCACTTATCATATTTTGTAAAAAATTATTTCATTATTTCGTGTATTTTTACTATAATCAAATGAATACGTTGTTGCCACATTGTCAACAATACTGTAATTTATGTGATGGTTTGGTAGGTAAATCTGGTTAAATCTTAATAACGGGATGGTCAATAATTCCAATTTTTTGTATACTGTTTTCTTTCATATAAATATACAACATGTCAGTTTTTTATGAAAATCTGACGCTATGTTTAAATTTTATCTAATAAAACGTTACGTTAGTGTACGGTTAGTCCATATAAGCTGTGTTAAAAATATAAACTTTGAGGTCGTTTTTCATGACTTTGAGATGGTCAATTTTAATAAAAATGGGCTATTTTTCAGATATTAATCTAGGGAATATTCCTGTGCAATTTAAACAAAATCTGACGAAAACATGTTTACGGACCAACTACCTTAAAGCGTTATTCTTTGAAATTAATTATGAGGAAATTCACGACTGAGCAATTGTGCTAACGCAAAGAATATGGGGTCAGAAAACCACCACATAAACAAACTATACTTTGCTTATTCCGGCGGTTTAAAATTAACTGCTCCAGACTTCTTTCTGTTGGGGTATTTGAAAGATAACGTATACCCCGTAACTATCCTCGAACCATTCAGAAATCCGTAAAGAAATTGAAGGAATAAACCAAGAAACATAACGACAGGTGATGATTCACGTCTTAAAAAAAGCGCGTCAGTGTGAAGCGTAAAATGGTGGTTATTTAAAGGAAGTAATTTTCAAAACTAAATAAAATTTACTTCCAAGAAGTGTGTTTTCTGTTTATGAAAGAATAAAAGTGAATTATTACGAAACGAAAAAGTTATTCCATTTTAAAATGGTGTTATGACTTTTGGACCATTCTGTATATACGTCTATCTCACTACATACATATTTCAAATAACTAATGGAGTAATTTGAAACCAATAACCTAAACATAATAATGGTTAAAGTATCATTGACTACACTACATACCAGAGATAAAATTAAAACCAGTTACAAAAATTGGTGTCATTTTTCAAACCGGTCCCTATATATTAAGGGCTGTACGAATGAAAAATTGATAAAGCTTTACAGGGAATGTTACAAAGAAGATAAGCAAGATAAAGACAAAAATGGTAACATCATATTTTGTAAACGGAATTTTTAAGATCGAATTTAGAATATTTATTTTATTTTTACTTTTTTATACACATACATGAAACGTACTGTATAAATAAAGTATAGTGATCACGTAAAAATTCGAACTAGAGATTTTAACGGAATTACACGTTTTAAGGGTCCCTGAATCATATACAACCATTATCTCAATGACGTCTGTGTGGGTGTGTGTCTGTGAACGCTCTACAGCCAAAACTGTAAGACTTACAGACATGGAATTTTAAATTTAAGGTTCTTGTATACTCTAGATGTGCGCCTCCTATTTTTAAAAACCATCACTAAACCGGAAACGGGTGTTTATTCGTGTCAATTTTTGAATTTTTTGAATTATTTTTGAAACGGTGCTCAGTAGAAAAAAAGTTTTAGAAGGTACTTTTATCTATAGTTTATGTTCAGTTCATTTCCCCCTTTAAAATTTATTTTAGGAAATAATCGATTTTCAAATTTTTTCTTATTGAAATCAAATAATTTTATAAATACAAAATTCTGAATTAAAAAAAAACTAATAGTGATTCAGGGCGCACAGAACATTAATCAACAAAAAAAAAGTTTTGTTATATTAAATAATTCAAAAATACAAAACTTAGCAAACAAAAATCGGTTACGTATATTTTTTTAACTAAAATTTAATGTTTTATGTAGGTATATTTACAAAAAGTCAGGAAATTCGTAACAAGTTTCTACCAATATCCCCAAGTATTTGAAAATCTTTGACATCTCTTAAGTTTTCCAGATCGGTGAATATCACGTGTAACTTCTAAATTTGAAAGGAAAGTTTCAAACTTGTGTTCGAGTGTACTGGCAACGAAAATATCGGGAATGATGAAAAAAGAAACGGAAAAATATTGCTCGATAAAATTTCCGATTGTTAAATATATTACCTATACAAAAAAATACCGGCGTAAGAATTAACTATGGTACATAGGGAATTCAATGTTATTTCAGATACATACAAGTATTTATTCTTCTGTAATAAATATTACGAGAATTTTTTTATTCGAAATTTCATCTTAAGCGGTGTTTACACCGAAAAAACAAAACAGAAACATCGTGTCTTTAAAATACTTCGTATTTAAAAATGTATAGGGTTTATGTATTGCTTTTTTGTCAAAAAAACACTGTGTTTCTGTTTTTTTTTCAGAGTTATATATTTCAATAATTATAGGTTTATTTATACTCTAAAATTTAAGTTTTATTTGAACTGTAATTTTCATTGGCCATAAAAATCTACTGGATTTTTTGTTTCCAACCAAAGTGGTTCATTCCATAGACCCATAGAGGATAGTTTCAAAAACTAAAGTCACTTTGTAAAATTGTTCCAGATCTGACCAATTGGCTAAAAGCAAGTACGGAAGGTGTCAACTCCAAATTTTGATGAAAACCTACCATCATCGGCCAGAGATTAATAATTTTCATTCATAAAAATCTGAAAAATAATTCAAAGTGTACTTTAAATAGTTATTGAACAGCTGTGTTATTTTAGCTTTAATTCGTTGTTTCATTTGACCACAGTAAATTCCCAAATATTGAGTATTTTCAGGGGCGCTAGACTTGCTAACCCCCTTAAGCAGTTAAGAGTTCATAACTCCAACATTTTTACAAATTTCGATATGAAATTTTGTACGCATATTCTCAAGACTCTTAGCTAGAAGATTAAGATAAAAAAATACCCCCCCCCCCTCTTTAAACGTTAAATTTAAATAACATTAAAAATGTACTATGAAAAGGAAGCATACATATATTTGATAATTTTCCGCAACACCGCGAGAGCAATAAATATGCAACATACAAAGCGCAAACGTACAGAGAGGAAACTGTTACCTCTAACTTCCACCACCACACGTATATATCTATCTATATTTACACGAGTCGCGCGTGGCAGTGCCCCCCCCCTCTTTCTCACCCCCTCCCTCCCATGCTACATACATACACACACACTCCCACCCGCAGACACACATCCGCCTCTCTCAACAGGAGAGTAGAGAGAGTTCATTGCAGTCAGTGTCGGATCAAAGGTGCTGAGAGCTTTATCCGGGACCAGCTTTGGAAGCTCCAAAACAACACAAGAATTATAATAATGTATGTATGTAGGTACTACATAATGATGTTTATCATAATGAGAGTAGTGAAAATACAATTAATGTTATTTCTTGAATAACTGAAAAAAAAATTGTTGTGAACAATAAATATTAATTGATTCAAATAAATAAATAATTTGTGCCGCAGCCAATAATTTTGTTTTAAGACCAAATAAATATTTATTTAATCGAAATATTTTGCTTCAATAGGATCAAGTTTAAAATTCTTTATTGGAATTACGAATTATTCAAAACAATAAATCGATTCGATGCATCAAATAAATAAAAGTTTGAACCAAGTCTTCCATTATTTCATTTGAAAAATTATTTCTTCCCTTCAACTCAATATTATTTTTTCTCAAATAACTCGCGACTTTGTCCGCGTGGAATACAGATTTCTGTTATGATAGTCGATAAAACAGATTTCTAGTTTCATATTTGCACGATAGATGTCTACGCCAAAAAAAGAAATAACATATCGAACGTAAATAAATTTCTGGCGAATTTTTTTAGGATACAAAGGATCCTATGTCTTTCCTCAGATCGGTTCAGCAGTTTAGTCGTGAAAAGGTAACAAACAGACAGACAGACAGACACTTTCGCCTTGATATTAGTGACAGATCTCGATATTAAAGCACAAAGAGTCTCGAAATTTTGGACTTGTAATAAAAAAAATGTTCAGGTAACGATATATTTTATTAATAATGTTTTATTTAATAGGAAAACTTAGTAACATTATAAATATTCAGATGTCTTGGTAAAAAGAGTACACAATATAAACAATTACATGAGATTGTTTTTAAGAAAATTCTACTGTCTCTCTTTTACAACCAGTTAAAGTGAGATAAAACAAATTTGGAATATTTTATTTGACCATTTCTGACCGGTTGAATAAATCGAGTATTTTTTTTAAGGATAAATATTTGATGCGATAGAATTATAATGAAAAATTGTCATTAAATTTTTGTACAATCCTGCATAAATTTAAATGATAGGAGAATTTTCAAACATAGCATTTTCTCAGGCGAATAATCATACTTTCCATTCAATCAAAAATAAGTCCCAGGTGGTCAAAATATCACCCACTTAAAATTTGCTACCTTCGTTAATCTCCAGAGCAAAATTATTATTCTGCAAGATATTTTTCACCGTCATGAATCTTCTCTCCAATATTCTATGCAGATTTGCTAACGGGAACGTAAATGCAAAAAAACATACATTGTTGGTCTGACAAAAATTACTTTTACAAAATCAAATTTTACTATACCGCTGAAGGCAATGAAATATCTTAATTCCATCCTTGCTGCGTTTTATAAAACACGAAAGAAATAAAATAAAACCTTAATACATTTTCGTCAACCCCTATAATGAAAAACGTATTGTTTCACACGAACCAGTTTTCGATATTATATATTTACGATCCAAAATACTAACAGCAAAATTTACCACCTGTGTTTCGAAAAAAAGAAAAGAATTTTTGAGTTTTTTTTTTATATATGGAAAAAAAGTTCTGTCGATTTAACCCCACAAAACCGTATTTTTAAAATGGGGTGCTAACTTCACACAGTACCGCAAACTCAACAATTTTTTTAGAGTTCTGGATAGCGTTCCAAGACTTTTGGAAACAGAGTTCTATCAAACCTCCCAAAACTGTATTTTCAAAATGGGGATACTAACTTCACGCAACCAAAAATTTTTGTATAAGTAGTTTGGAAGTAGGTTGGAAGCGTTTGAAGATGTTTAGAAAAACAGTTATGTCAATTTAACCCCCAAAAACGATTTTTGAAAATACTATTGAGATGTTATGTTCATATATATTTTACTATTGCACCAAAACGAGTTTTGAAGATAACTTTATTGCATTAAAATTTCCGAACATCAATAAAAATCTAGTTTCATCCCCATCCCTTATAAAAAAATATCAATTATCGTGTGTAATGACCCTCGCACATTCTTTCTGTGGAATCTCGATTCCTTTTTATTTCTCATTCTCCCCCTCTTATTGAAGTTTACCGCAGGGCCTAAGCACATTCGACATTATCACCGATCTATCAAGCCATTATCAGAAGAGATAGTGAATCTTGCGACAGAAATTCGTAGCAGAAACTTCCTAAAACTTGACTATTCGAATCTATAGTTATGTTCTATCATAATCAGAAATCTGAAAGTACATATCGCACCCCCACAAAAAAAGTGTCACAACTCAAAAATGTAGTTTTGAGGAAATAGGAATAAATGAAATTATAACAATTTAGGTAAATCAAAATTGTAAAGGTAGTAGAGGAGAAGGACTGATACACAGTATTTAATTTACATATTTCAGTATTCCTGTGATGTATGAAAAATAGTAACTACTAAAACGCTTTTAGTGATTAAGTATTAAAAAAATAAATAAACATGTAACATTTTTTTTAATATGCTAGTTTTGACGGTAGGTACACGAAGTACACTAATGACAATTTTTAATAGGAATATATAGTAATTTGGAATCCTTCTACATATTTATTTTAAATATGAGTTGTGGCATTTTTTTTTTGCGGGAATGCGATATGTATAAGGTACTGGCTCTTTAAAAGCAAGGTATACTGTTTTTTTTTTTTTTTTTTTTGGGGGGGGGGATTATGGGGTTCATTTTTGTAATTTTCATGAAGCCATGTTACTAATAAAACAAGTACATCTTTATTAAATTAATTTAATTATTAAAGTCTGTAAATATGTATACTCTTTTTAGGGTTCCGTAGAAAACTAGGAACCCTTATAGTTTCTCCATGTCCGTCCGTCCGTCCTGAAAAATTTTGAGATAATAAGATGAAATTTGGTACACGGCCGTAGATTGATGACCCAAAAACAGAAATGATAAGATTTTTGAAAATAAAAATTTTTTAGACCCCCCTTTCATAAAATGAAAAGTGCTTTCAAAAAAAAAATTTCACCTACACCATTGTGTGGGGTGTCGTTAGAAAGGTCTCCTAAAATGCAATAAAAAATGTAACAGAAATTTTTAATTTTAACCCTTCGATCACGATGTATTTTCTCTCCAAAGTCATTAAAAAAGCGCCCCCCCCCCTCTATTTTCTAAACTATTTATGTAAAAAATCTGAAAAAATTTCAGAACGTAGATTTTAATTAGTACTTTCACTGAAAATTATAACGAACATTGTCAAAAATATTTTGGACCCCCCTTTCATAGACTGAAAATTGAACTTTCATTTTTTTTCCCACTTACCCTATTGAGTGGGGTGTCATTTAATAGGTGTCGTAAAATGCAATAAAAAACGTCAAATAACTTTTTGATTTTAACCCTTCAGTTACGATATATTTGCTTTTTAATGTCGCTGTCAGAGCGTCCCCCCCCCTCTATTTTCTAAACTATCAATTCAAAAAATCTGAAAAAAATTCAGAATGTAGCTTTTAATTAGTACTTTCACTGAAAATTATAACGAACATTGTCAAAAAAATTTTGGACCCCCCTTTCATAGACTGAAAATTGAACATACATTTTTTTCCCCACTTACCCCATTGAGTGGGGTGTCATTTAATAGGTCTCGTAAAATGCAATAAAAAACGTCAAATAACTTTTTGATTTTAACCCTTCAGTCGCGATATATTTGCTTTTTAATGTCGCTGTCAGAGCGTCCCCCCCCCCTCTATTTTCTAAACTATCGATTCAAAAAATCTGAAAAAAATTCAGAATGTAGCTTTTAATTAGTACTTTCACTGAAAATTATAACGAACATTGTCAAAAATATTTTGGACCCCCTTTTCATAGATTGAAAAGTGAACTCACATTTTTTTCATTTACCCCATTGAGTGGGGTGTCATTTGATAGGTCTCCTAAAATGCAATAATAAAAGTCAAATGACTTTTTGATTTTAACCCTTCAGTCACGAAAATTTTGAAAAATACTTTTTATAAATCGTAGTGAGAATGACTACGGAACCCTATCATGTGCGTGCCCAACACGCACTTGCCCGTTTTATTTATTATAGCATTTTATTTTGTTTATGTTTTTTCTCCAGTAATGGATACTTAATGATAGACACTCGCTTATGATTACAAAATGATAAATATTACGACACAAAAGTTATAAAATAAAGAGTCATAAAATTTAAAACAATGTAAAGTATTTACATAAAAAAATATATAAATAATTATTTATCCACTGTTTTTAAACAAAATGATCAATTAAAGTTAAATGTTTATAGATTAATATCCAGTAATGGCAGTAATTAAATATTAACAAATATTTACAATTCAGTACATTTAATTAAAAATTATAAAAACATTTATTCTTAATCGCAAGTCAAATAATCCGATTAAATATATACACTTTTAAATCGAAGAAAATCTTAAGAAAACCAAAACCGTAATTGCATTTTGTATCAGTAAAGTTTTCAACTTTTAACAAAAACAAAAAAAAAACTTTTATAAATCGTTCAACCCTTCAATTTCCTAAGTAGATTTAAAGTTAACGATCTGTACTTGAAGTAAATTTTAAATGAAGCGAAATAATTCCGAACGCGATTTTCCTGTACAACGGAAAATAATCCCTTGTTACAATCTAACACAATAGAAAATATGATTAAAATAAATTTTGTATAGATACGGATTAATATTGTTAAACTTTGAATACATACATTTTTCATGTTGTCAATATAAAATAAATTATAATTTATAAAATATTGCATACATATTTTTAAGCCAGGTCATTCATCTGTATACATACTGGGCAAAATATGCAATTTAAAATTTAAATATACATATTTAACCCTACATAACGAATAATTTTATTTTAAAATACTTCTACGCGAATTTCAACTAAAACTGTTTCAAAATTGTTACATGCACCAGATGCAAAAATTCACATACAATTTATATTTTGTAATTAATTATTTTAAACTATAAGTACTGATGTCCGGCATCTTAAAGGGACTAGCAAAATTTGCTAGTTAGCAAGCACTCTCAAATGAGGTATTAAATTTTGTGATAGTATCTATGGATTAGCTATGGAATTTAGAGCAGTTATACTTCAACGTATTGTAACACAGTTGGCAAGTCTGACATTACAAAATAATTTTCATAATATCACCACTGTTTTAAGGGGCCATAAGTACCAGTGTGAAATTTTCAAAAAGTCAATTATTTTTTTGCCATTTTGGAGGCATTATTCGAGGAAGAAGAGGATCCATTATATGGGCCAGGTATAGCTGATAGTAGTTTTTATGGTAAATATAATTTTATCTTGTAAAAATCGATAGTTAAATCTTTAAACGCGTTTTTCTCGAAATGAGATTTTTCAAATTTGCTTACATTGGAACTCAAAGAGCAATTATCCGATTGACTTAAAATTTGAACTGAGTACTCTTGAATATATTTACTCTACGATGACAAAAGATATTTTGATTGGATGAAAATTGAAGATTTGGCATTAAAAATACGACCATTTTATAGGCAATAAAACAGACTTTTTTTCATAACTACGTCACTTTGTTAGATTTTGATATTTTTCGAAAATCGTAGGTCATCATACAGGAAATACCTTCCAGTTTGACGACATTTTTTCTTTTTTCAATTTCAGCTACTCCATCGTCCGGAATCATGGCTGCAGTGGAGGAGTTTTTTTTTGCACCTCCGAAGACAGCTCATAAGACGCTTAGATATCGATATTTTTACGTGAAAAAATTATGGAATACACGTCTAATATAGCCAAATATCTTCTCAATTTTCCAAAATATTTCATTTAGTATTATTCTTCCAAAAAATTTCCGAAAATCACCGAAATTTCCAGTATAGCCCCTTAATACTGTTGTTGGCGTTTACATACAACACGAAACTTGTCAAAGTCTTCATGAAACTATGTCATATAAATTTGATACCTCATTTACTAGTTAGCAAATTTGCTAGCCCCTTAATAGAATCAGACATGAAATTCATAAAATATGTTTTTAATACTGATAATAAACTCATATCTCATTAAATAATTTCACACTCAAAATTCATACAGTGAAGGGTTAACTTTATAACGTACATATGAAGAACTTTATGAAGAGAAAATGCAAGTCATAATTACATGGTGCGCAATCATAAAGTTATCATCAGTTTATATTTTGGCGACTAAATGAGCGACATTCCTGAGATGCCTGTGCAAGAATACATTATAATAAATGTTCCGCATGGACAGAAATATTTATACGTATGTATATACATAAGTACACATTCATGTTGATGTGTATAAACATATAATATCCTACAAATATTACGTGATGAAAACAAAATTTGATAAACTAGAAATAATTGATTTATAAATCGACGTATGTAAGTATTTTTTGATTGTTTTTAAGAAAGTCTTTAAGGTGTAGTTTGGAGCACTTTGAAGACCTTTTGCACCATATAATGTGAAAAATGGACGTATGATTTTTGAGTAATTGGATATTAAAAATAGAGTTTTTAACACACGATAAATGAGAGAACTTGCCGAAAGTGCTCTACTGAAATTCTACACAATTGTTGATATAGAGACGTTATAAAAACTAATTATTCGAAACTTCAACCTTTTTTAATACTATAAAAATTATAAAACAAATATATTCACGAGTAATTTATTCAAAATAATGAAAAACTAGCTCTGACATTACAGCAAATTAGTACATGTTACTATTATATACCGTTCTGTCTATTTCAATTTTCAAATTAAATTAAACTGTTTTACTTTTAATAAATTAACAAAGTAAAATATACCATTAAATGTAGGTACATGTGCTCTGAATATAAATTAAAAACATTTTTTTTCGAAACCAAATTTTGTTTACAGTGTGCTAGACATATTACCTTAAGAAAGTCTGTAAGATGTACTTTGGTGCACTTTGAAGACCTTTTTCTGCCTTTTGCACCGTATAACGTGAAATCTTTTTTCTCTTACATACATTATTTTATTTTTTACCCCCCCCCCCTCCTTACACGTGTTTCGACTTCACGAGAAGTCCTCATCAATATGATATAGTATAGTCAGTAACAATAAGCGATAAATTTTACTCAAATAACAAAACAAATACATTTATTAATTACAAAAATTTCCATTTGATCAAAAAGATAATAATCACGAAATACTACATTAAATTAATAACGTTTATCACGCCTCGGGGATCCGTAATTTCTACTGCAAACATGCACAATGCATCCGATACACAATACATTAAATAAATAGATCGAACTAGAAAATTTAACTCTAACTCTGGCCGTAGTTACATATATAGAGTTAATCAGACTTTACGGTTTAAGACCCGTCTGACTTAATTATATAGATTATGAATAATTATGTATATACAGGAACAAGATGGCGGCAACCGTGTGCACTCTGTACAATTTAATTAACTAAATTTAAAATTATTTACATGGCAGTTAATCAAGCTTGGGTCTTGTACGTTTTCTGTATCCTCAGGCGGCGTGTTCTATCGAAAAGGCTCATTATTAATATATAGGTACAATATAACTTGTGAAAAGTGGTTTTGTAATTTATCGAATATGAAGTATTTAATTAATTTTATAAATAATGCAAAAAAAATAAATTTTCCCGCAGATTTTAAAAATTCAAAACATTCGTATATTTTTATTTCAATTGTGTTGAAATCTTCAAAATATGTTAAGGTTAGCTATTACTCGCAATTTCGTTCGTGCCATATATTATCATATATTAATAAATAACGCAAAAAAAGTATTTTTTTCGGCATATTTTTAAAATTAAATAAATTCGTATATTTTTATTTCAATTGTACTGAAATCTTAAAAATATGTTAGGCTAGATATTACTCGCAACTTCGTTTGCGCCATATATTATCATATATTAATAAATAACGTAAAAAAGTATTTTTTTCGGCAGATTTTAAAAATTCAATACATTCGTATATTTTTATTTCAATTATGTTGAAATCTTCAAAATATGTTAGGCTAGCTATTACTTCGCGCCATATATTATCATGTATATGGTTTACGTGGAATTAAGACTAACAATAAGTAGGAACTGTCACTCATATCGAAGAAGAAAACGAATAAAATTAAATAAGTAAAGTAGATTTCTGTTATAGTCGATAAAACAAGTAACTCGTACAAATGCCATTTATATATTTATATACAGGAAGTTCCAGATCACACGTCCATTATGTTTTACGCCCAAACTGTTGAAGATAGTGTTTTATGATTTTTTTCTACTTAATCTTAAAAATTATTAAAAAATAAAATTTTAAAATGGAAAATTATAATTTTATTTTCTTAACAAAAGTTGTTCATTTACGTATCTTTTTAAGATAAAGTACTAATTAATATATATCAATGTTTTTAAAATTTTTGAATTATCCCTAATTGAACTTTTGCATTTTTGATATGTCGCGTATGACACTTTAAACTATCTAAATCTTAAGTAATCATACATCTTTAGAAAGTTCATTATTTCTACTTTCTAAATTTACGAAAATAATAAAATTCCATTCATATTTAACGAAATTAGGGCACTTTTAGTAAAACCCTAAAATATGAGAACAAGAAACAATTAAAAGTATGAAAAATTTTGTTTTCCAAAAGTTTATTATGATCTTTACAAATAGGTATGTATAGTTTTGGATAAATCGTTCCATTTGATTTTGTTGAGAAATGGGCATGTACCCCTCAAACGACCCCCTAAGGGGCGGTTTTAGTGGGTTGAAAATATTTTCCTGAAATTCTTTAGGGTCGATATATGTATAGTAAGATTTTTTTTCATAAAACTCTATCTTTAATAGTTTGGGCGTAAAACATAGGCCTATTTCCTTCCTCAGGATAAGAGCTATCTCCTCCTGTCAAATTTCATCCGATCGGTTCAGCGGTTTAGCCGTGAAAAGGTAACAAACAAATAAACAAACAGACACACTTTCGTATTGGATTAACCCTTCAACTACAAACAAAAAAACGAAAATTTCAAAATCGCTCACATCGCATCACGCCCGTACACAACTGCGATCATACTCCATAAGAATCGCGTAACTAAATCAATCATTATTCAAAAAACCCGGGGAAAAATTGCTCTCTCCCCAATCATGAACCGAAAACATCGAAATAATAATACCTGAAAACAAGCAATAACAATAATTACCCACAACCACAGATACACACGCACGCGAACGAGCGCATGCATGTTATAGTTTGTGGTGGCTATCAACGACGAAAAAAATACAATTGTCATTGTCAGCACCGTTGATTAATAGCCTTTACAGATAGAACAACAGACAAATGATTCTCTGTTAAATCCAGCCATCGCTATTTTGCATACCGGTGTCAATTTTATGCCGAGATAACATACACATTGAAATGTTGATTTGTCATAAATAATAAATTGATTTAATAAATTTAATATACTTTGTGCGGTTAGAATTCTCTTTTTGTACAGTTTTATCTCATCTCATTTGTTTTCATACTCGAATATTCTATATTTTGTACATTAACCCATTAATGCCCAACGTTTCGCTTTAGTTCCGGGGAAATTGAGAGCAAAGAAGATTTGAAAATAAAAGACAAACATATCGACCGGTGACGTAAAAACTTCTCGGATAAAAGAAGCTGATATTAAGTCCACTGGAATAATTGTTAAGTTTCAATATTTGCATTCTCTTATGTCAGATATTCTTCAGTGGCGTAGATAAAATTTGAAAAAGCGAAACATTTGGTACATTACAAATTTTGAGATTTTTCTTGCCATAAAACTATTTTTTCGGGTCACGGACTACGATATTAATCCATTAACGCCCAAAAGAAAACAAAATCATGCAAAAGATTTTTTTTAATTAAATTAAGTACATAATTATTTAACAAAATATACAACACAAACTTTTTTTTAATATTTAGAAGAAAAAAATAACAGTGTGTATTCAAACGAGTAAATTGGGCAGATATGAAGTCTATTTCGTGTGAGACTGCTTTTCTGATATCATTTTTATTTAGATAAATTTCATTTAAAAGTCATGTTTTATGTATATTTAAATTATTTCATATGATTTGAACAAAATTCGAAAAATTGGATATAATTTATTAGCATACCACGTACCTCTTTTCATATAAAAATTATACAGAACAATTAAAACACGTTTAATTACTTATAAAACTAATAACATTAACATATTTTGTTTGTTGCACTACCAACTGATTTTTAAGGAAATATTGTGAATTAATATCCATAGACAGCAGCAATAATTATAAAATGAGGTGTACACAAATGTATATGGGTCAAATATACTTTGTGCGGTTGAAATTCTCTTTCTGTACAGTTTTATCTCATCTCATTTGTTTTCTTTTCATACTCGAATATTCTATATTTTGTATATTAAGGAGGCTGACATCATAGAAAAAAACTTTGGAAATAACGACTTAACTAATTACGTTGCAAATTAATGCCAAATGAATTATTATTATTGCTTTCATTAACCGTACATTGTAATACAGCGTGAATAAGATATACATATTAGTAATACAGAGAATAGGGGCCCAGGGTTCGAGTTGGTTCGACTTTTTCTCATTCGAGATTACTAAACTAAAACTAAAAGTCACTAATTGTAAGTTATTTATTAGAATCTCGATTGTGTAAGTTATACCGTATTCTCGAATCTCAATGCGACTTTTTTTCTATAGAAATGTCGAATGAAAAATCTCGACTGCTCCTGGGCATGCGAGATTTAAAATCTCGAACGAAAAACTCGAATCGACATAGGGTCCCTGGTATTCTAGTCATTGTATTGTGTAATCAAAAAAATTAACTATTTTACAGTAACATTTCAGATTTTTAAATTTTTAAACCCTTTTAAAAATTATATATATGTCGACAAGACAAAAGACGTCTCTCAAATGAGGTATTAATTTTGTGATAGTAACTATAGATTTGCTCTGAAAAGAGCAGTGATACTTCAACAGTTGGTGACTCTGACCGTACAAAATAATTTTCATAACATCACCACTGTTTTAATATCGTTGTGAAAAACTTGTCAAAGTCTTCATGAAACTTCAGTCATATAAGTTTGATACCTAATTTGAGAGTACTTGCCTAGCTAGCTAGCTTTACTAGCTCCTTTGTGATACCGGACATTACTTTTTTTTATTAAAGTACCCGATATAATAAAAAAAGAAAAACCTACCCCATTCTAAATACCCAATAATTAATACATACATCAATCACTTACGCAATCTCCAACAGATTCTTTTTTACTCACCTGAAACAAAACAAAAAAATATATTAAAATAATGAACTACAAATATCAAAACAATGTAAATACAATAATATACTCGTATCTATCATACGATCTTTAATATTTCAATTAGAACGCAATAGCTATATTTATATATTGGCATATAAAGAAGAGGGCGTTGTAAACTTGTAAGTGTGTATGTATGTACGTGTGTGTAATTATTAGAAGCCGGCGCGACGCTAACAACGCAACAAACGATCAGAATACACGCACAATACGCGCATGACTCACGGTAGGTACGATAATTATGTCAATATAAATATACACCATACGTTTGAATTAATTATTATTTCATAAAACTCGATATGTTAATTAGTTGCATAGGTAATACACTTTTATAATAGATACGCATTTGCTGATTAATTTTTATTGCAAATATGTAAATCAGTAGTTTCAAAACTGTTTATTTTAAACTTAAAATTTAAGCTAGAACGTCATAAAAGCTCAGTGTGCTCTGATCGGTTACAGAAAAAAAAATGCAAGAATGTTCATTTCATTTAGAATGTTAGTTTAAGGGTGCCGCATAGTTTTGGGATAAAATGGGATAGCATACCAGGAACCTATTTTCCACAGATACATCACGATTAATTTTTACAGTATTCAGACATTAGACGAGACGAATTGGTTTCGAATTATACTTTACAGAAAAGTTAAGATCTCATATGAATTTTTTCATAAAATTTTTTTTATTATCAATTAGAATTTTTGTATTCGTATTTTTTTAACTAATCAATTTTCGGGGTACAAAGTAGCATATGCCCTTCCTCAGGATGCAAGCTATCCCCCTGACAAATTTCATCAAGATCGGTTCAGCGGTTTAGCTGTTAAAAGATAACAAACAAAGACAAAGTTACTTAGGTACGCATTTATAATTTTTTTAAATTATTAACCCTTTGCACTCCGTTGGCGCCGTCACGGCGACATTTTAAATATGAACTTCACTAGGCTACTGGAGTGCAAAGTGTTAATAATAACTTAAAATCGAGATTTATAAATAAAGTTAATATCGACCCGGTTTCATTTCGTCCGAATTTAAAACCCTCTCGTCTCGGAATCGTTTTCGTCCTGCAACCTTATACAAAATACAGTAGAAACCGGTTACAACGACTATCAGCTTTTACGACCTATACCTATAATATAACCGATCCCTTCGATGTCGTTATAACCGATTTCTACTGTATTATTTTTTTATTTTAACTTTTTTATACATACATAAAACGTTCTTTAATTATTTCGTTTAACGCGGTTTTAGAAAATTATGGAACATATTTCTAATTTTATAATACATACAAGCAATGTCTTTTTTGTGGAACGCATCTACCGCGTAGAATGAAACCCTACTGTAATTGTATGGTATTATTATTACTATGATTATTTAACCATCTCAAATAATATCGTTCAAGAATAAAACAGGGTAAATTTCAAATCTCTAATTTTATAATCTAAGCAATGAATGTCTCTTTTTTGTGGAACGTATATACCGCGTAGAATGAGACCTACTGTATATTTTTATTATTGTGGTAATTTAAATATCAAATAATATCGCTCAAGAATAAAACAGGGTAAATTTCAAATCTCTAATTTTATAATATAAGCAATGAATGTCTCTTTTTTGTGGAACGTATATACCGCGTAGAATGAGACCTACTGTATATTTTTATTATTGTGGTAATTTAAATATCAAATAATATCGTTCAAGAATAAAACAGGGTACATTTTTGTCCAAATTCAACACCGGAAATCGCGATATTTCATATACATTGTACAACACCAATCGAGAAACAAAAATAAAGCTCACATTAAAGCCCTATATACCTATAACAGTGATTTATCTGTAAACTGTGAAATAAAAGTGCGGTCTTTTCTCAGTACATTTCTTCCAAACGAATCGCGGACAGACAATCTGGCAACGTAGCATCAGCGCAAGCAGACGAGGGGGTAAAAACCACGACCATCAATCAACCCATGGGCTTGGTCTGCGAGAGAATGAGATAAGACACGTTCACTAACATGACATCACCATAAGTTTATCTCTGTTTGACGGACGACGAAAAGATTTAGGTTTTTAATATCGCCTTCATCCCCCAACAACTATGGTCAAACCAAGTTCATTTTTTCTGCTTTCAAAAAGGGTAGAATTGTTATTAAATCCGTGTTATTTTTTTTCCTCCACTGTTCCTAAATGTGTAAGTATAAATCTGACTAACGTCGGATTAAATATACGATGAAAGAGAATTTTTATTTTTAACGTTGATTTTTTTTTGTAGGATAAATAGTTTGTGATACGGTAATTTGTACATGTTAGATTACTGAAAATTGTTAAAATTATTATCACCGCCAAATTAAAAAAAAATAACTAACAAGGGAACCTTTTCAAGTCGAAAATTCGAATCGAGTTTAAATTTTGTATATACCTAGTAAGAGGAGGTCAAGGTAAGTAACAAAAAAATTATCACATCTGCGGTAAAACGGTTTAAGGAGGTGAAACACCCCTATGAAAATGTGCAAAATAATCATATTTTTTCAAATAACTGAAACTAATGAAAATTTAAAAAAAAATCTACAATACAAAATTTTCATGATTTTTTATGCTCTTTTGAATGGCGACAGTCAAAATTCGAAAAAAATATACCGTTAACACCCAACTCCATAGGTTTAATTTTTTAGAATTTTAACTATCCCATTCGAAAGAGCATAAAAAATCATGAAAATTTTGTATTGTAGATTTTTTAAAAGAGTTATTTGAAAAATATCATTATTTTGCACATTTTCATAGGGGTATTTCACCCCCTTAAACCGTTTTACCGCAGCTAAGATATTTTTTTCTTATTTATCTTGATCTCCTTTAATTATATACAAAGTTTAAACTCGATACGAATTTACGACTTGAAAAGGTTCCCTTGTAAGAAAATAGTTCAATCTAAAATTTTGCCAATTGAATTGTATTTTTTTTTGTATTCAAATTTATTTCTGGACACCTATCATATAATTTATTAAAATTATCTAATAACAAAAATGATATATTGTAAATAAAGACATATCGCACCCCCACAAAAAGAGTGTCACAACTCAAAAAATGTCATATTTGAGATAAATATGTAGAATGATTCCAAATTACTATATATTTCTACTAAAAATTGTCATTAATGTACTTCGAGTACCTACCGTCAAAACTATCATATTCTAAAAAAATGTCATTTTATTATTTTATTTTAAATACTTAATCACTAAGCGTTTTAATAGTTATGTACTATTTTTCAAACATCACAGTAATACTGAAATATATAAATTAAATGCTGTATATATCAGTCCTTTTCCTATACTACCTTTACAATTTTGATTTACCTAAATTGTTATAAATTCATTTATTCCTATTTCCTCAAAACTACATTTTTTGAAATGATGATCCACGAAAATGTAATTTCAAGTCGGCATATTATTATCAGTAGACAACTTACAAAAGTTTTCCTTTTACTTTGATACAACAATGACACGTTTAACAAACGAAAGATACGAGTCAAACCCTTCACACTGAAGTGAAAACTTGCCAAGATTTTAATCAGATTTCAGTAGAGCTTTTACTGCGACGTATGTTCTATAAAAGTTCGTATCAAAACTGTTAACATGGAATAATATTTATTTTGATAATTATAAATTATTTTAATACAAATGCAAATAACATAATGATAACTAAAATTAATGGATATATTGTAATAACAAAATATTAATTAATTAAATCAATACATTTAATTAACTGTAACACATTTTTAATTAAAAACTTATGCAACCACAATTACAAGGATGCTATTATATCACAAAAATGTATCCTCATATACACTCGAATCTCTAAACAACGTCCATCCTATTAACGTACGCTCCGAGAAACGACTGACCAACCGCTCCAAGTAACGACTTTCCCTTATCCCTACTACAATACTACCGTGACTGCTATATTTCTGCGCGAAATTTAAATTCACCAATTAACGTTAAAGTCTGTACGGTGGTGGGTGCCCCTCTAGCCTATGTTATTAAGAGATTCTGAATTACCGATGCCTACGTTGTTCGGAGGGACGAGTGTACGTACATACAGGATGATTCATTTAACCTGGAATTTTGTATATGTCGAGAACTAAGTAAAATAATGAAAAATGGTTCAGACAAAAGTTATAAGGTATCGAAAATTCGAAAGGGTCAAATATTGGTGACCTTGAATTTCACCTTGATTCTTATTTTCATGGTCAAATGAAGGTCAACTTTGATTTTTAAATAAGAACCTATATTTTTTATTGTATATTCGTATTATACGGGAAAAACATGTCATTTTTGTACAAATTTTTTTTTTAAATGTAATTTTTTGTTTCTAACGAAATTTCTATGCACTTGCTATTTGCTTCGTAAATTTAAAATTACTAAATAATTTTACTTTTTATAAGGTCGATTAATTCCAGAATTACGCCAAAAGTAGTTTATTAATCGACTGTATAAAAAGAAAAATTATTTAGTAAATTGCAAGTGCATAGAAATTTCGTTAGAAACAAAAAATTTACATAAAAAAAAACCTTTCGCACAAAGGTTATATATTTTTTTCTGTATAATACGAATATGCAATAAAAAATATAGATTCTCATTTAAAAAACCAAAGTTGACCTTCATTTGACCATGAAAATAAATATCAAGGTGAAATTCAAGGACACCAATATTTGACCCTCTCGATACCTTATAACTTTTGTCTGAACCATTTATCATTATTTTGCTTAGTTCTCGAGATATACAAAATTCCAGGTTAAATGAATCACCCAGTATATACAATACACTCACCAATCTACACAACGACGGCGTCGGTAATTCAATCGTTCTACCGAACGACGGCAAAAGGGGCACCCACCACCTTTAACGTTAAGTGGTGAATGTAAATTTGGGCAGAAATATAATGCGGTGTTTACACCGAAAAAACAAAACAGAAACACAGTGTTTTTTTGACAAAAAAGCAATAAACCCTATACGTTTTTAAATACGAAGTATTTTAAAGACACGATGTTTCTGTTTTGTTTTTTCGATAACAGTTACGATAGTATTATGTTGGGGATGAGGGAAGGTCGTTGCATAGAACGGTCGACCAGTCGTTGCACGGAGCGGTCGTTTTATAGAGTGCTGTGTGTACTTTTAATTATATCATAAGAAATGAAACAGTTCAGGTGTTTTTTTTAAATATGCAGTGTAATAGTCCCACCATTTTGGAAAAAAGGGTGGAAATACATTTTACGCGCTGTTTTCATGGAACCAAATAACCGCGTAAATTGAGGTATTATATATTTTTAGGTTCATTCGATCAACATTTCGTTATACATTGCAATGGATATTATTAAAACTCAACACTGACGCGGCTAACACCCAGAATTAAAGTATTATTCAATATATAATAGATTTCTAACATTACAAAATATACGGATAAATGATTTTAAAAATAAATTCAAACAAAACTACCCCTCGCGGCTAGCATCGAGAGTTTAACATCGCAATGTTGATTCACATCAAATCAATCGCATGGTAATAATTTACAGTTACAAATTAGTGTGGATGTGAAAGGATGAGGAGAACCGATCGAAAACAGGGAAAACAAGCAATGTTTATGTAGCATTATCATAAAATATATAATACGACTTTTATTGTAATTACACCGTTTTATTTCTAATAGGTCTGTATGGAATTAACTAAAAGCATTATCAATTTAATATAAAATCGACGTTTATTCTATTCTATATTATTCTTTTTATTTTATTAAAATGTTTATGGCCTTGTATTCGTATAAAGAATGGTAAGTTAGCTAACACAAGCACTTTTAACGGGGTATTAGTTTTGTGATATTACTACATAAAAGGTGGGTGGACCATGGAAGGCCATACGATGACAAATTCCTTCTACTCACACTAACATCCATCGAATTCAAGAACACAGACGTGGCGCGGCGAGTCACTCAGGCCTCTATTTTGTCTGTGCCGTCCCATCCTTTATTGACTTCGATCGTTGAGGTTAAAATTATAACTACGCGCCCACAGCAAAACGTAACTTTTCAAGTAAATAAACTATTTTTTTAAGACCTTTCTATGTTGTTAGATATTAAGCAGATATTTTGATTGTCACAACGTTAGTTTTAAGTTAAAAATGTATTTTGGTCTTGTAAGGAGCCGTGTTCCTTGCAAGGCCATTTGGAAGAGTTTAATAAAACTTAGAATTAATAAATGATCATTAACTCTGTAATAAAAAAAAATGTTTTATAAGAAAGTTACATAATAAAACAAAGTGTTACTTAATATTTTGTTTGTTTCATTTATCCAGTAAATAAAGGAATAATAACTGTTTATTCCTTAAGTTCCACTCACCTTATAACACAGTTGGTGACTCTAACCGAAAATGATAGTTTTCATAATATCACCACTGTTTTAATACCGTTCATATTTACTTAATGCGCGTGCGAGAAACTTGTCAAATACTTAATGAAACTTCAAAGGGAACTGTCATATAGGTTTGGAACTTAAATACCCCATTTCTATACAATAGACATAGTTTTAACGAAATCTAAAATTCGAGAAAAAAATTGTGAAATTTCTTGAAACAAATATCGATTTGTCATATAGAAATACCAACTTAAAGATAAGAAAATAAGTAGGAAAATCATAAAACCAATAATTTTCATTATTTTTAATGTAATTTTTCATTGAAATCACATTTATCCGATCAGAACGCTTTAAATGATATTTATGTACATTTAAAAAAAATCTCTAGTTAAAATGAAAAGTCGGCGCCTATGCATACATACACATACATTCTGTTAACTGTGATGGAATCTGGATAGTCACGAAGTTTTCCGTAAAGTACCCAAATGAGTATAATCTAATAAAATAAACTAGTGGCGTGTCTCCGCCCCGTCTAGCATTTTGAATATATTGAGAGATTTTTCAATTAGAATAGGTGCGTGGACGATCCACCCGCTTTTATCTGGATTAAATTCATAAATACAGATAGACAAAAACCACTTTTATACCAGAGATACCCAACATTTTTTTTATATCGAATATATCATAAATGTGAAAACAATTCTGTTTGTTACATTTTCACGGCTAAACCGCTGTACAGATCTTAATGAAATTTTGCAGAGAGATAGCTCGCATCCTGAGGAAGGACATAGGCCACTTTGCATCCCGAAAATGTATTAAGTATATAAAAAAAAATCACGCGGGTAAGAGCTAGTATCGAATATTAAAATATAAAAAAATTAAACTTATAAGTATCTTTAATATTAATACCTGTAGAACAGCGGTTTTTAAATTTATGTGATCCAGGGACCCTTTTTTTGAAAATTATTTTTAGGGACCCCCCCCTGATAAAAAACAAAGAAGGTCGTTATATACTAATTAATCACTGGTAAATAGAAATATAAAAGTACTTCATGTAAAGTAATTTACGCCAAAAATGTTTCACGGACTCTACTTTAAGAATCGCTGCTGTAGAAGGAACCCAGGACGTCCTCATAGGGGGGGGGGGGGCGAACAGAGCACTTTTGAAAAAAAAGTTATAATTACATTATTGAACCTACAGTAGCGACATCTTACGAAAATAAATCATACCAGCTTTCACCCAAAGATACGAACCACAAAAATTATTCTTACCACCAATAATTCAGTCACTTCCAACCATAGACTTGTCTCTTTTCTATAGGTCTGTAATGACTGCAAACCTGTGACGTGACCAATTAGAATTCTATAGAAAGAGACAGGTATTGGCTACATATTCGCTTTGTCTCTGTCACATTTTTTCACCAGTTAACAGTCCATTCTATAAGTCTATGCTTCCAACAGTCCCGTACATTTTTCACGCTCATTATTATAATAATATCTCAGTATGCTTTGAATTGTCACGCGTACTACTGCAAACATTTTGAGCACCGCTGATTTTCACGTATATAGGTGCCGGTCAGACTGGCAATTTGCGTGACCGTATTGTCTAAATAGAACCCATAATAAATTATACACACGCCATTGGTGGAGGTGACGGCAGCGTAGTTATACCGTCTCTACCCTGCGCCCCCTCCCCCACGATTACACTTTACCCCTTTAAATAAATAGTATGTATTCGCAGACAGGAACTGCACTTACTGTAGGTAAAAATAGAAGACAATGATTTAAAAAAATGACATTGCTTTTTTCCATAGTTTCTATTTTTTTAACTACCCGGAAAAAAATTATATAGATCTGCATAGATCTACTCAGATCTCGACAGATCTGCATTTTGGGACAACATCTTGTTTTTCACTATTTTTTGATCTGTGGAGACTTGCAAAGATCTAAAACGATCTCTAAAGATCGTTGTAGATCGTGATGGAGATTAAACAGGGTGACCAGTATTTCTCTGGAACAACTTTCCCTGACTTTTCTCGGTTTTCCAGGAGAATCTACCGTTTTTCCCTGTTTTTTATTTAAAAAAATTAGATAAAAAACCTAAAAAAAAAAAACGTCACTCTTTAAATATTTGCGAGAATTTGTGTGATTTTGCATTTTTATCAAAATTCCCTGACTTCCAACCAAATTCTCTGACCTTTCCCTGTATAGCAAAATTCCCTGACTATTCCCAGGCTTCCAGAAACTGACCACCCTGTTAAAACGTTGAAAAATCATTAATTTTCAACGTTACAATGATCTTCAGAGATATTTAAATATCGTTGTAGATCGATAGAATGTTGTCTCAAAATGCAGATCTGTCGAGATCTGATTAGATCTCTGCAGATCTACAATTTGTTCCCTGGTATCTAATTTTCTATACTACATCGAGTGTTCAACTATAATCTTCGTGCAATATTCGTCGATCCGAAGCACTAACCCTGCGAGACCCGTCTCGCACATGACCCTTTTCTCAATAAATCGAAAAGATTTTTTTAATTGCCCCCATTTCCTGTAACATGTACTAAAATAGCGAAATCTATTCTACTTAAGCCCTCTTAAAATTATGATACGCTCTAATATAAGAAACCATTGACGGTAACACATGTTTACCACAAAATACCAACAAATAAATATACGTATACTTTATGTTAATTACTCATTAAACTGTCTTAACTAATCATAAATAAATTATAGCTGTCTTAAATTTGAATGTTTTGCTTTACTTTATTTTTAATTACATATATTAACCTTGACGGAAAAGTGTTAATAATAATAATAATAATGTATATTATGTTTTTCTTGAGAACTCCATCGTATAAATATTTCAACGTTGGATACGCCTAATACTTTAAAAATAACTTTCCTCTTAAAAATTATAATAAAAAGTATTGAAGGGGTGTATATGTCTAATGTAGAAGTTTATATTGCAATGCGAGACTGATATAAGTAGGGTAAATCTACCTACACTGATAGGTGTTTTAATAATTATTTAAATAATAGCATGTACAAATCAGGGCTGTGGAGTCGGAGTCGGAGTTTTAGTAATTTTGGGTAGAGTCGAAGTCGGTAAAAACCAAATTAAATAATGGTTTTTACTTCTTTACACACTTAATAGTTTTTGTTCATTTTGAATTTTGAAGTACAATGATTTGAAATATTCAATTCTGGTCGAAATCAGAATCAGCTGAATTCACTCAAAAAAATTTTGCCCGAAAACGGAATTAAAAAAAATGTACAGTAAAGAGTCGGAGTCGAACATTAGAAAAATAAAGGAGTCAGAGTCGTAGCCCTGATAAATGATCAATACGTTATTTTGAAAACCTATATAATTCAAAATCTTTACTTTTAGTTTCTTTTGAATTTTGATTTGATTTTTGATTTATATAGGTTCTATTGTAATTTATGACATAGTACAAAATATTTTCATATTTTTGTCAATTGGAGTAGAATCCGGATATAACGACCCTCAAGGGACCGGCGACACTTGGTCGTACTAACCGGACGACGCACTAAACGACCGGATAATTTTTTTTATTTAACGTCCAAGTTATTCTGTATTTTTTTTAAAGACATTCAGCAAATTACCGGATAATCTAAGCTTGTTTTTTATTATGTACATATGTAGTAATATGTACATATTAATTAGTATTACTGTTATTCTTATTATGAAATAATAATATACATAGTTAGATTAATTTCTATTTAAATAAAACAAACATTAAAATTAATAAAAAATAACTTAAATGGTATTTACTTAAACATTGCACATTACATACATACATAATGTATTACAGTTTGATCAGAGATACAATGTACCTACCTACATACATTCTATGCATGTAAATATGTATTTACTGACGTAGAAAGAATGTAATTTTACTAATCGACAATCAACATACGTAGGGGAGAGGAGAAAGCCGGGAGAGGTATTGCTTGTGCGTAGATATTAGAAACATTACACTGCGCGTCGTTCTAACCGGACAATTTATTGTCAATATAGGTCGATTAAACCGGAGTCGTACTATACGGATATGTTTTCATGTCTATATGAAACCTAATTTAAGCTCTCATTTTCGTCGTTAAAAACGGTTAGTCGTTATATTCGGATTCTACTGTATATGGGGTTAAATCAAGATGAGTACAAAAAAATTCTAATCTTTTTTTATATATGTATTGAATCAACATTTTTTAACCCCCCCCCCCCCCCCATGATACTAACATTTAAGCAAATATATTTACATAAACAAAATTTGATCGGTTTTATAGACAAGTGCATCTATTTTATTAGCGTATTTACCCTACATTCGCTATAAAAATGCAGAATATATTCAATATATGACGGGACAACAAAAAAGGATACACATACACAAATGCTAAATATAGTATACGTCTTGTATCACCCCCCCCCCCCCCCCTCCAAAGCATATACTAACGATGAGTTATTGCGCCCAGAAGTCGCAAATAATAACAAGTTGGGGAGAAAAAAACAGATGCGCCGGCCACCTTGATCTGTTTGTATAAACTATTTATGGATGCGTCGAGTGTTTCTATTGGCGGTCCCGTCATATATGCATTTAAAAAACCAAGCACTCGTTCAACATTTGCATACATTTTTTATGACAAATGTTGCAAGGCTTACGGAATTTTTTTTTGTGTTACAGCGATTTGTAATATTTATTTAAAAAAATCGGGATCGTTGAACTTTGATCTAGGTGGCTATGGTATAATTTACATGTACTTTAATGCAAACTGACTAAAGCCTGTATTACACAACCATTATTTTCTTTTAATCAATTTTGAGAGCCTCCAAAGGTCGTGAAATTTTTTTTGATCAAATCTAATGAATGATTTTTGTAGATCAGAATTTTGTCTTCCGTTTGCTTTTTTTGTATCGCTGTACAACCATTTATGATCAAGTTATAAAGAGAAGACTTTTAGCTTATCAAATATAGGTATTAACCTCTAGAGAGCCGACAAACCAATATTTTGGCGCACAAGAAAACCTTCAATTTTTGTTTTTATATTAAAATACATCGAAAACGTATATTTGCACTTCCAAATAAATAAAAAGGGGTAGTTTTTACTATATTCTAGGGGATGTTTTTGGGTTTACTGCTTTTCTGTAGTCAGATTTGGATTCAACGTCGAAAAATACATCGAAAACGTATATTTGTATAATGAAAAAAGGTTATGTACTATTTAAAATAATATTTTCTCGAATTTGAAATTTTTAACACGGGCTGTTCACTTCCTGGCCGGAAAGTCAATATATTGGCTCACCCCGTGATCGACACTTTGCCTATGATCAATCAATGATATAAGATATCTTTTTATACCAGTTTTCTGAGAGCGAAATGCCCCCTGAAATCCCAGCCCTCTAAAGGTTAAAGATTAAAAGATATATGGCTTTTGCTTTGATTGCAAATAACCAAGCCATATCATATCAGAGATAGGAAAAAAAATTGAAAATTGAAAAGAAAAGGCCGATCTACAAAAATCGTTCATTGGATTTGATCAAAACACTTTTATCACAGCCTGTACAAATACTCAAAATTAATACATAATTTTCTATTCTTTTTTGCTTCCTCGCAATATCGAAGATACGAGAAGCTTTGTGATCGTTTTAAAACAAAAAAAAAGAATGTGTTCTTCGATTTTTTTTAAATTTCTGACGTTAGCAAAAAAATTACAGGGGTTATTCAGAGTACTAGATATTTTTTATCAGCATGTGCAATTAAATAAAAACTTACAATTCAAAATAAATAACTACCTATATAAAAACCAATACTTTAAAAGAAAGCAATTGGCGGTAACAGAAAAATTCAACAAAAACAAAAAAAAATACATTACTTGAACTAACAACTTACGACATACTACACAAACGAGTGCAATATACTATTTTCTCACAAATCATACCAACAAGTATCCTTCAAGGAAATATAAAAAAAAATTAAAAAAATGATACACCATTACATCAGTAGACAAGCCAACATTTTCAGTTATGATCGTTATATTTCACAAACCATGCAATAAATAAAATTTTCTACGAGCGCAGCGAAATTCCAACTAGTTTTCCATTCAAACCAATGAAAGAAAGAGGGGGGGGGGGCAAAAGGAAAAATATTCCCCAGAATCGCCACACAATCATCATTTAAACTAACACTTTTGCTCTAGACACAAAAAAGATAAACATCCATCGAGACTGATCGATATATATATGGAGAGAAAGACAGCGATAGAGAGAAACACGACTTCTTCTTGAATTTCCGGCAGACAACCGGAAGGACCGAGTGTCTGTGATCGCGAAAAGAGACGGATGTATCGTTGTAAAGAGGTTATTACCGCCTCGGGCAAGGATTCGCAACAAACATTATTGTTTAATTAAATTATTATTATTGATACATTGATGATCGACCCTCGGGTAGTTAAATTTAGTTTAAATTATTTTAGCTGTAGTAAGATATGTTATAAAATTATAATATCTAGATACCATGAAACATATAATAAGGAGGTTAAACTTGAGTGGAAGGGGTTGGTCAAAAAATAGAACCTAGTGGGCGGTCCACATTTTTTGGATCTCAGCGCACAAGTACTTGAAGTAAGAAATTTACTTTGTGCCTGATAATTTGTACTGATTTGCACATTGCAATACGCACACAACCAGGCCCAGATAGAGGAGGGGGGGGGGGTAGGAGGGCCATATGACCCCTTATATAGGGCCCCCAAAATGTGGGCTCGGCCGAGGCCCGTTGCAGCTCTCTGCACACAACTATACGGTTGCTACGAGTAGTTAGCATTTTCATGTCTGGGGTACGAGGTGACCCCAGTGTGGTAGGTATGTTATTTTGAAGAAGTGGAGCAGCTAAGAGTTAAGAGACTTCAAGGAATACATTGGTGCATATTTCACAAAAATCGGTTCAGTAGTTTTCAAGATTACTTCGGTCAAACTTTCACTTCTGCGTAATTTTTTTATCTGTCAAGTTTAAAAAAAAAAAACTTTTTTTACATTTTTTTAAATCAAGTTGATTTCAATTTTAAATCAATTCAACCCATTTTATTTAAGATAGCGGAATCCCGCGGCTTCGCTCGCGTAAACTTCGAAACTAATTAGAACCCTCCATACGTGATAGAGGATGACATATTACATTTTTTTATATTGATTTTTATTCATTACCTAAAAAAACGTAAATATCTCGGATCTTAGTTAAAAATTGTAAAAACTGACCCATGTCTACCCTCGCCATTAGGGGTTGAATATCGAATTTTTTTATTGCAGATTATTTTGCCCGACTTCACCATTATAACGTAAGTAGTTATGCAGATAAACGTATCAAAAATACAGACCCTGTCTACCCCCACCATTAGGGGTTGAATGTCGAAATTTTTATTTTAATAGATGACTAAACATATCTAAATCCATCCTTGTCCCCGTCCCATGCCATTAGGGCTTGAATATCGAATTTTAATTTTTAATTGAATATTAGTTTGTCCGAATTTACTTTAATATCATGAACAATTATGAAGATAAATATATCAAATTTTACCCCTCCCCCCCATTCCCATAGGGGTCGAATTTTCGAAACTGATATTTGTCTTCTTGTACCTACTTGTGCCATATTTCATTCGGGGAATATAAAAAAAATATTTTACAAATTTTTCCACGCCCCTAATACCTTAGGGATTAAATTTTGGGAAATTCTGGAATAATTGTTTCATTATTTATATTGTAGAGTATGTAGAGTATATGTTTGATAAGTTTCAATTAAATGCGAACAAAACAAATATTTGTTTATATAAATAACTTTGACACCCTGTTTTAACCCCTCAGGGGTTGAATTTCGAAAAATCCTTTCTTAGTGGGTGCTAACATCATAAAAGGAAGGCATCTACGAAATTTCACGTTACTAGGTCCAGGGGTTTGGGCTGTACGTTGATATATGAGTGAGTGAGTGAGTGAATGAGTGAGTGAGTGGTTAAGGACAAACTCTTTTATAGATATAGATATATAAAATATTTTTCTAACTAATTATCACAACTTAGGATTCAAGTCATACAATTACCGTTTCATATTACATGTTATACAAAAGATGTCAAATTATCATTGACTTATAAATCTAATAAAATACAAGTAAAAGAAAATATAAAACGTAATGTAATAAATGTCTGTAGCTTCAGCTCTAATTGAAAACTAACTTGTATTACAGAAGGCTACGACGACAGACAAAAGAAATAGACTCTCGTACTGCGCCATAGAAAATAATTCAACACTTAATTATATATAATGCAGGTGTAGTATAGGTGATATTAAATTTCAAATTATCCAAAGGGTATCTAATTTTCAACACATAACATACATAATACATATCGTCGGCTTAAAGTGATAATGTGCTAAGTTCAAAATGACAAATTTTATAGGGGAACGAAAGAACGTGCTGAATCGTTTATAATCACATTTAAAGAAAACTTAAAATCCCGCTGTATTGTTTTCACGTCATAAAATATGATTTCATATCCTAAAATAATAATTCGATTTCGTGGATTTGATAAAAATTTTGGAGATAGCATATTTTCTGTAAGCAATTTTCAAAAGTAGTGTTGGAGTTAGCACGTTTTCCTACGGGCAAAATCAGGTTAAAAAATATATAATTTATTAATAATTATTATTATCGCCGAGTTGATCGTCGCCGAGTTGACCTGCCCCGACAAAATCAATTCATAAAATTTTACCCAAATTTTTTGAATTTTAGATTTAGTTAAAATTAAGGTTTTTGTATAGAAAATGACGTGAAAAGTTGATATTTTCAAACCGCAGGTATGTATCTCATCACGTTCTCGAGATATGGTCTTTCAAAGTTTAAGATTTTTGGAAATTTTGGAGAAAAATGGTTGTAACTTTTGAACGTGTGGTCGGATTTGATTATCGTCGACGGATTTGGAATTTAATAAACATACTTTTAACGAAATCTAAAAATTATATTTTTTTAGCAATATGTTTCATATCGTTACATACAGACAATATTATCAGGCGATAGGTAATATCGATACTTTAATTTTAATTTAAATTCCAACACCATAAAACTTGATTTTTTTTAAATTAAATATTATAATAAATTATACTACTCAGAAATATAATATACATATGTCACATTATCTTCAAACTGGAATATCTTGGTAAAAAAATTTAATGGAGAAAGATAGTATTATTTGTTGCCCGAAACGAAAACTTTAGAAATAAAACGGGCAAGTGCGTGTTGGGCACGCACATGATAGGGTTCCGTAGTCATTCTCACTACGATTTATAAAAAGTATTTTTCAAAATTTTCGTGACTGAAGGGTTAAAATCAAAAAGTCATTTGACTTTTATTATTGCATTTTAGGAGACCTATCAAATGACACCCCACTCAATGGGGTAAATGAAAAAAATGTGAGTTCACTTTTCAATCTATGAAAAGGTGATCCAAAATATTTTTGACAATGTTCGTTATAATTTTCAGTGAAAGTACTAATTAAAATCTACGTTCTAGAATTTTTTCAGATTTTTTTAATTGATAGTTTAGAAAATAGAGGGGGGGGGGGCTTTTTTAATGACTTTGGAGAGAAAATACATCGTGATCGAAGGGTTAAAATTAAAAATGTCTTACTTTTTTTGTTGCATTTTAAGAGACCTTTCTAACGACACCCCACTCAATGGTGTAGGTGAAATTTTTTTTTTTAAAACACTTTTCATTTTATGAAAGGGGGGTCTAAAAAATTTTTATTTTCAAAAACCTTATCATTTATGTTTTTGGGTCATTAATCTACGACCGTATACCGAATTTCATCTTATTATGACAAAATTTTTCAGGACGGACGGACGGACGGACATGGAGAAACTATAAGGGTTCCTAGTTTTCTACGGAACCCTAAAAAACTGTCTGCTTGATAATATATTCATAAATATGGCTATAATAGTCATTTTTGCATGGAGGTAATAGATACAGATAGAACGAACATTAACTTACTTTATAGGCAAGGGGATTGCCGCCAAATGCGACGCAAAAAATTAAGGGTATATATTTTAAACAGATTAATATTTTAAGCAGATTTGCTTAAATCTCTATCTCTACATTTAATATTATTTAATTCCTCAAATAGTTCCTTTATACTGATTTACGTTATTTTTATTTTTTAATAATCTTAATTTTATTTAATATTATAAATCATTACAATTTTTTACCATTATACCCTTATAAATCTTTATATTCTTCTAAAAAGATAAATTCATTAAATTGAATATGAACATTCTTAGGGAACGCATATAAAATTTATATCAAAAAAACACTAATTGAAAATTTTAACCCTTCTACAGTTTTGCAAATATCTCCACCAACATATAAAATAATGTTCCACCATCAGTTACAACGGAAAGGTCAAATTTTAACGAACACGGGAGCCCCCTAACGAAGCGGTGACATGGGCTGAAGTGCCTGGTAGAGGGGGGGGGGGTTGTCAAATAACACACGATAATCATATAACGGTTAATTATTGGTTAACATTACCTGTCTTGATTACAAAATTAGAAAATTAGACACGATAACGCCATTACTGATTTAATTGTATATAATCAATACGTCCAATTTTGGTAACTTGTTCGGAAGCGATGAACTGAAATGTGTTATTTTGAAAATCATATAGGGATATTTAAAAATAAATCATATAGTACGGGTTTATTAAAATTGAAATCGATATATTCTGAAATATTACATCTAAAATATATTATTATGTAGAGGTACTTATCAAAATTACTACGTAAGAGGTTTTACAGAAAATATCAGCAATTTATCAATCTCTTAGTATAGAGACAAAAATAATTTGTCTATGTGTTGAAAAATGTGATCAATGTAAAAAATCTGTGATCGATTTGGCATCGATAGAGGTTGTTTGTTAATATGATAATTTTACAAAAATATGAAAATATCCACGTTTATCTTATTGATAAATGTATATTATTACTAACAAAGTTCTTATTTTGTTTCGTATTGAAAACATATATTTTAAATACAAAAAATACTTTTAATAAATGACATCACTGAATTTACCATATCGACAATTGCACTTTCACTAGTTGGGTGGTGTAAAAAATATTCACACTGATAAATATTTTTTAATGCAACCATTATGTTTTTAATTTGACAAATGAAAATATTTTTAGAGAAACATGAAGATATATTTTTCAAATTAATAAAATATCCTCAATAAGATTTTTTTATTATATTGAGGAAATATTGTTAAAATATAGCATTTTTCAATCTCAAATTTTCAATAAGACCGAGTTTTTTTTGTGATAGAAAAACTCGAAAACTTCTTAACAGATTTTCATGAGATTTACACCGTTAGAACGCATACAATCCTAGATTTTTATATTAAAAATAATAATTACCCGCAACTTCGTTTGCGTCATTTATACATGGTTTAACGAAAACGTCACTTATGAATAAGAAGAAAAATGTTAAGTATAGCAGATTTCTCTTATAGTCAATAAAACAAGTTATACTCATACAAATGTTATTTACACACATTTTTTAGGGTTACAGTTTTCAAGATATAATCCTTCTTCAAATGCAAGCTATCTCCCTGCCAAATTTCATCAAAATCGGTTTAGATGTGAAAATGTTACAAACAGATAGACAGACAGACACACTTTCGCATTTGGTGGACTTTTCATTGTTATCTGTGCAAAGGTTTAAATTAAATATCACCTCATATAATATTAAAAAAAAATGGAGCAGTACGTTCGACAAAACAAACACAGCAGTAATATTCGTGCCTACCTGTTTACACAGCAGCCGGACCTGCAGTAATTTTGTATTCTGTATAATCTTATCTGTATCTACGAAATATTAACTTTTAATGGAGAGCTTTACTATCATATTAATGTTCATAACTTCATATAAAATTGTTTTTTGCTCTTTGTTGCACAGAAAACCTTAAAACATGACCGGTATATTTATTTGTGTTCATAAATATTTAAACACTGTAATTACGGTAAAACAACAACAAAAATGTTATATGTACTAATGAACTACTTTGTTAGCAGCGTCTTTTAAACCCTTACAGTTTCCCGGCAGCAAAAGAAGCATAAGAAGGGTAAATAACACTACATAAAGTCATATTATAACGTCGCACGTAAAAGCAGCCGCCGCACACTCCAAAACCCATTCATTGTTGTTCGCCACTGAAGGTGTGTGTTTTAAAAAGTCCTTAAGAGATAACGATTATTGAAATTTATTTCATTTAACCTAAAAAGTTCAACGAGGTTTTATTTGCTTTAAAGATTTTCGCGAAGATTTCTTCAAATACTGTGCGCGGTTTTTAGGGAGGGTAATATTTTAATTTTGTTTACGTTTCTGCTTTGAGGTCGGCTTTTTAGTAACTGTAATTTATTTAAGAGATGATTTTGTGTACAACGGAGTATTTCGGAGAACGGTTAATTATTATAAGGATTCTGAGAACGTTTAAATGTATATATAAATAAATATATTTTACTAGCTGACTTCGTTCGCGTGGAATACAAGTTAGATAATACAGATTTTTGTTGTCGATAAAGCAGGGTTTTAGTTTCGCATCTGCACGATAGATATCTAATTCTAGAACGTACACCCATTTTTTAATCTAATAAATTTTTTGGGGTACAAGGTAGCCTATGTTTTTCCTCAGGATCCAAGCTATCTCCCTGCCAAATTTTATCAAGATCGAAGATGATAGAGGAATTTTATTGAATTAAAATATTCAATAGCTTACGAGTAGTTAGCATTTTAGTGTCTGGGATACGAGGTAACCCTAGTGTGGTAGGTATGTTATTCTAGAGAAGTGGAGCAGCTAAGGGTTAGATATGGGTTCTTATGGAAAAATGTCGGGACCTTAAAAAATGTACTGCGACATTCAACTGTATCAAAAATAAACGTTTCGACACTTATTACAGCTGCTAGCTGCTACTATTAATATTAATGCATTCATATTATTAATAAAGTTTAATATGTATCATATGTATGTTCCTTATAATATTCAGGGTTTTTAATAACGAACATTTTATACGAAATAAGCTTTTTTGCTACCAAAAATAAATCTATTTTATACATACAAACATAAATATGGCATTAATAAGTTATATTATTTGTATGTGAGCAAAATTAAAATTTCAAACGGCGTTAATACAAAAAAAATCACAATATACAGGTGTCCCGTAAGTCATGATCTATAGAGAAATATAATTGTAACTGCAACTTAATTATATTTAGAAAATATAAATCATTTTAAGTTCTGACGCGGCTCTCATATGAAAAACCGATAAAATTAACTTTTTTACAGAAAGGTTTACAAATAATATTTTCATACATACCTAACAAATGACTGTTTATTCTACCTTTTAGGATAAAATCTACTTAATTAAAACCATACAATATGTATAATGTATACGTTATCCATACTGTACCTACATTTATAAACCAAATACAATTTATAAAAGAAACGTCGGACGGTTACGGTACAGTGACACTGGAGGGCAAACAGAACAAAACAGGGGGGGTATAACACACACACACCCATACAATACACAGGGCCTGATCTAGGGGCGCAATTCCTGTGGGCAACATTGATAATTGCAAAAAAAAAATTATTCAACTGCGGTATGGTGTATAGTCAGGCCCAGATTTACCATGCAGGCAGTGTAGGCACGTGCCTATAGCGGAAAAAATTTAGGGGCGGCAGATTTGAGCGTAAAAAAAAGTTTTGGTAAAAATTTTATGTGAGAACAAAAAAAAGGTCTTCTAATTTTGACTTGAGAACCTAAAAAAGGTCTTAAGATTTTTAAACTAATAAAATTTTTACTCGACAACTAAAAAAAGGTCATTGATATAAAAAACCTTCACTTTTTTTATTTTTATTCAATGAAAAGGGCGGCAATTTTCGCAACTGCCTAGGGGCGGCAAATTTCTAAATCCGGCCCTGTGTATGGTTATAAACAAACGTTTAATAACGAGTTCGAATAAGAGATAAAATTTCCTTCATTTTTCACCCCTTATGAGTTAACAAATATTAATCATTTACAAACTACTTTAATGAGTGTACATATAAAGGGCGGCAAAATCCTTTTTGCCCGGAGCGGCGGAAAAGCTAGATCAGGCCCTGGCACACACACACACACACACACATGCGCGTCTGTGTGTGTGTGTGTGTGTGTGTGTCTGCACACGGCCGTCGTGTCGGGGGCCCCGTGTGCTGCACACGCCGCCTAACGCGGATCGATATCAGACGCACGTTGGCGGTAACCATGGCAACGGCATCCCGGTAGCTGCTGTTGCAGCGGCTGCGACGGCGGCGAGCGCAACAGCGACACGGCGCGGACGTCGCGACGGGACCGAAAAACCGCGGAGCTATTTTCTCTCTGTGTGTTTTTTTACTTCGTCCACTGCATGTACCTATATAGCATAGCGGTCCTTTGTTGGCCGATGATGATATTTCTTTGTGGACAGTTCATTGGGCTTTTTGCTGCGTTATCAAATTGTCCGTTTCCCGAGTACGTTTGAACGGAGGCGGAACGATTTATTGTGCCTTTTTGTGTGTCGGGGACGGAACGAATCATTAGCCTAGATTCCGAAATTGGTATTTAATAGAATGCTCTAAATGTCTGAGAAATTTAAGTAATTGTAAAATTTAACTCATTTGAAGAAATTAATTAATAATTATTTATAATTTTTTACTAACCCAGTTTTGTCACAATATGCATAAACAAATCAATATAATTGTTTAATATATAGTATACTAGCGGAATCACGCGGCTTCGCTCGCGTAAACTTCGAAACTAATTAGAACCCTCCATACGTTATTATTATTTTTATTATGATTTTTATTCATTACCTATAAAAAAACTTTAATATCTCGGATCTTACTATAGTTAAAAATTGTAAAAACTAACCCCCTGTCTACCCTCGCCATTAGGGGTTGAATATCGAATATTTTTTTTGTAGATTATTTTGCCCGACTCCACCATTATAACATAAGCAGCTATGCAGATAAACATATCAAAAACACAGACCCTGTCAACCCCCCGTTGAATAATAAAAATTATATTTTACAAATTTTTCCACCCCCCTAAGACCTTAGGGATTAAATTTTGGGAAATGCTGAAATTATTGTTTCATTATTTATATTGTAGAGAATGTTCGATAAGTTTCAATTAAATACGAACAAAAAAAATATTTTTTTATATATTTGACACCCCGTAGGGGTTGAATTTCGAAAAATCCTTTCATAGTGGGTGCTTACATCATTAAAGGCAGACACCTACGAAATTTCACGTTTCTAGGTCCAGGGGTTTAGGCTGTACGTTGATATATGAGTGAGTGAGTGAGTGAGTGGTTAATTTATATATAATTCCACTTTCTTCACCCATTATTTCCCAGTGTCCTATTTATAGGACATCATATTTTCTATTTTTTCCCCTGGCATAATAACGTTGTTAATTTGATTTATATTACTAATATGTTTTTTAAGTCTCTCTACTTAAAATAATTGTTAAAACGAATTCTAAAGTTCATTCAATGACAAAAATTATAACACTTTTAAAAAGTAACCGTGTAATTATTCCAGCTAGCCGACATTTATAGTTACATTTTTTTCATTCAGTAAAACGTTTTTATATTGACGAAACTAGTATATATAATATTACTTATGAGAGTGTAAATAAAGCATAACTATATCAATATATTCAAAAATAAATCCAGGTACAGACTATCGTTGTTATCCTATAAATATGACATTGTGTTCTCATGATAATAATCTAGTCTACGACTGATAATTATTATGTCTTGTATTGAATTTATCTTTTTAGTTATATTTTCAAGAAGAATTGATGGGTTGGATTAATTTAAAAAAAAAAAAACATTCCGACAGCAATAAAAGTTTATTACCAAAAAGGAACATATATCATTATTAAGTTAATTAATTTATTGTAGACATTTTCATATGCTGTTGGGAATTAATATTAATTTTTGCTAATGTAGGAATTTAATACAAATAAATACAATTTATGTTCCATATAACATTGTATAATTTATAAACTGTATAAATTGTATTAATAATTACTCTTATTACTAATAAAAAAATTAATAATTAATAAATATTTAGTATTAGCTTCACAAGTAATGAAAAAAGATTTTTAGAAAAGTAAAAAGTGCCTTTCGTTTATTAATTAAGTAAAGATAATTATCAAAAGTTCGACCCCCCCCCCCTCTTCTACTTCGTAAAGGTTTTATAGACCCTCTCCTTTCCCCAAAAAACCTTACTTATATTATATATTACTTCATATATACGTAATATAAAAAAAAACGTATTATATTATACTTTCTTTAATATTCCAGGGAAAAAAGAACATTGATATTTTCCAATAATCACTATATATATATACCTACATAAAAACATACGTTTATGATGTGAACAAAAAAAAATCTTCAACAAAATTGCATTTATTAAAGTCTATCGAAAACTCTGAACGATATTTCATAACAATAGCATTATGGTTGTAACCCTTATACAAACGTATAATATTAACATTATTTACAATTTCAGTACAGTTACAAATACGTGCGTACGCGTACGATATAATGATGCCTTATGAAAAAGAAAAAATACGCGATATGAAAATTTAAATGTTTTATCTTTGAGCTATGTCGGGGGTTGAAGGTGTGATATATAGCTTTAGATTTGCAGTAAGGGTTCACACATGATAATCGATTAAGGGTTGAAATTCAGCTTGTTTTACAGCGAGTTTATATGCATTTTTTTTAAATACGAAAATTTTATACATTATTGAAAAAAAAAAAGCTTATAAGTATTTAAATGATCCCGCAGAATCCTTATGGGAAAGGGGTTTCGGTCAAACTCTTTGAAACTTTGGATACTGATAGTCCTTGAAGAGTAGATTAAAAGTGCCAATGGGCACTAAGTCCTAAAAACTCAAACTTTTAAGATATAGCTCTCTAAAGTTGGGGATCATGCTCGCCTTTAATTTGCAATAAAAAAATTTGTAGAACCTTAATTTTCGCATAACTATTTGTATGTGTTCCCAAAGACTTATATAATCGATTGTCACCATAAAAAAGTAAACTTTTAAATTCTTTAACCAATGGCAGTACTTAAATCTTATTATTACGTTTTTTTTATTATAAACCAATTTTTTAATATAAAACAATTTGATTTGTTTATAATTAAAAAAAAAACGTAACAATAAGATTTAAGTGTTGTCATTTCTCAATGAATTGAAAAGTTGACTTTTTTATGGTGGAAATCGATTATAGATGTCTTTATGAATACATACAAAAAGTTGTGCGAAAATTAAGATTCTACAAAAAAATTTATTGCAAATTAAAGACAATCATGATCCCCAACTTCAGAGGGCTATATCTTAAAAGTTTGAGTTTTTAGAACTTAATGCCCATTGACACTTTTGATCTATTCATCAAGGACTATCAGAATCCAAAGTTTCAATGAGTTTGACCGAAACCCCTTTCCCATAAGGATTCTGCGAGGTCCTTTATATTTTTACTTACGAAAATCGGCAAAATTTTAACTCACCTGAAAAAAAAGAAAAATAATATTAATCATTTTAAAATAATTAAAAACTTTCTTACAAAATAAGTGACACCAACCTAGGGTTGCACAAAGCAAAATATTTCACGATTAGTTGTTTTCAAAGGGTTATTACGTCAATTCTAAAAATCAATCACGGCTATGATACATATTATAAGGTAAAAAAATTATCATATTTAATGAATTGTTCATTTACAAATTGAGAATAAGTTTAGAATAAATGGATTGAAAACAATCGTTAATTATTTTACTGTGTGTAACTCGATGTAAGTATATTATATTTTAATTCTAATTAAATACAAAAATAATGGGTCGATTTTCTTGTCTCTGTTTTAACAGACCTTCATAATTTTGGAAGATAACTAGATATTAATTGTTATAATTAATTAGTAAAAGTGCTTTTTACACACCTCTCTTAATTTCAATGTGCCCAAGCCGCTGTGAATTATCTATGCTAATAAGTATTAATTAATTATAAGCAAGTTGGCATTCAGATAAATAATATCATATTTCGTAGGTATATATATCATTCCTTTTTTGCTTCGTTACCTGCCCATTTAAGCAACGACATGAATAAATTTGTCAAATAAGAAAAATGTGTATTTTTTTAAAGGCGAGATAAAAATCTAAAACTAAAATGCGGGACGTTTAATATTTATAAATTTAAAAGGATTTGGGTTTTATAAATAACCAAGAAAGATTTTTTTAAAACAATGTTAGATTACAAAGTAAAAAAAATGTATTTGGCCAAGACAAAACAATATTTTCTTAATACAATTAATAAATTTTCGAATATTTCCAAAACACCTAATCCGATTAGCAATCAATAGGTCTAAAGTACTAACTAAACAAACATTTTCCCCAAAAATAATTCAAATCGGTGCATGTTTACAGTAGTTATCGTGAACAGAAGAAAATTCTACATCAAGACAAACACACGCAAAGCCGCCATGCGGAAATTAACTTTACTTTACGTTTTGAAGTTAGTACAATCAGAATCTGCTCTTATCTCGGACACGATTTTTCGTCGGTATTATAAAACTTACATTTCTTCGAACATAGAAGTAACAAATTATCTGAATCAGCATCGAAAAAAGTATAAAGGAATACCGCATTTGTTTTTAATTTTGAAAAATTCCGCAACAAAATAAGTTTGAGAACCACTGATCTAAATAATAATAAAAATGAATGGGACCAAACACGAAACAATGTTAAACAAATATTTATTTAAAATAAAAATTCCACACACCTGTGAACGACCTTACAGAATAATTTCACAGGGAAATGTTGAAACCAGGGAGTCGAACCGAACCCGAACCTGAACCGAAAACCGGTTCCGGAACGAAATTTTTGGGCGAACCGGAACTGAACCTGAACCGAAATTTTAAACTTGACGTTGAACCTGAACCGGAGCCGAACCGAAAAACAAACTTTCGGTTAATTTGGAAAAAATATATGTTGTAGATATAACCAGGAGTGATATGTGAAAAAAATATAAACTTCCAGAACCCATGATATCTACCCGAAAAAAAATTCCAAATTTCATTAGAAAATACGCGGGGGCACTTTTTCAATGCTTACCCTGCTACGGCCTTTAAATTGCATTGAGCATAGTCTAAATATTAATTGTCAATAATTTTATTATTCCGGCATAAACCCATTTTTTTAAATTAATACAAATAAAAAAATAAGCCTTAAAAAGTATCGATACATTATACACAAAACTGGAAAGTAAAGGTATGTAGGAAAATATTTATTTAATTTAAAAAATTATAGGGTAGGTTTAATTATAATTTAATTAAAATTATTATGTTTGAATAATTCACAAAAGTAAAAAAAAACCGGTTCGAACCGGTTCGGAGGTACATTGAACCGGTAACCGAAATAATAAAAAAATAAAATATTGAACCGGAACGAAAACCGGAACTTTATTTTCTGTGTAAACCGGAACCGAACCGGTTCGGGAAATAGTGCCGGTTCGACTCCCTGGTTGAAACTATATTTGTTTTTCTGCATCGTTACTTACGGTTATGTCAACTTCACACTTACTTTTTTAAATTTCTTAAAAACTAATTGTTTAAAGTGAAATCAAAACGAAATGAATACAAAAATAAACATTTTCCGCTAAAAAAAATCAATTCGTAAAAAATTACATTTTCTATCAAAATCACGTGACAAACCAACCCAATGGTAAAATCATTTCTGATAGCTCGTTCTCGGGCTCATTAACGTTGACTATGCGTTATCTATCGGCATGTAATATCTAACTGTGTTTTCCCCTTATTTTTTTTCCCACCCTCGCGTCAAAGAAAATCTGTAGGGCAACAGCTGTCGCTTTAATTTCTAGACAGTCTGCAGATTATCGCCATACAATAGTCCCCGGTAGGACGTTTATAAAATAAATAATCTTGTTGATTATACTTAAGAAGTATTATTTATATACAGGGTGTCCCATTTTAATCTATCACCCCCCTAATTTTTTTTATCTATCAATTAAATAAAAAAATGCTTCAAATAAAAGTTGTTTGGTTTTGAGGGGGACCCAAAATGGCGTTATTAATTTTTTATTTTTTGGACGTCTTCATGGTCAAATAGGCCCCAACTTTTTTTTTCAAATGGAAACCTATATTTTTTATTACAATATCTTATTGTTTGGAAAAAAACAAGTAGCTTTTGTTTCAAAAAAATTTTTGTATGACTTCATTTTTTTTTAATATTAAACAAAATAATTTTAGATTTTAGATATTTACTAATTTTTTACTCGAAACCCATTAACTTTAAAGGAAAAGTGTAAAAAACAAAAAATGTTTATTTTAATCTGATATAACTAGGATAATTATATCAGGATTTTTTGATAACTTTTGATCTTCAAAATATTAAAGCAAATAAAAAATAAAATAAAAAATCTGAAATAATTTTCCTAGTTATATCATATTAAAATAAACATTTTTTGTGTTTTACACTTTTCCTCTAAAGTTAATGGGTTTCGAGTAAAAAATTAGTAAAATTCTAAAATCTAAAATTATTTTGTTGAATATTAAAAAAAATGAAGTCATACAAAAATTTTTTTGAAACAAAAGCTACTTGTTTTTTTCCAAACAATAAGATATTGTAATAAAAAATATAGGTTTCCATTAGAAAAAAAAAAGTTGGGCCTATTTGGCCATGAAGACGTCCAAAAAATAAAAAATTAATAACGCCATTTTGGGTCCCCCTCAAAACTAAACAACTTTTATTTGAAGCATTTTTTGATTTAATTGATAGATAAAAAAAATTAGGGGGGTGATAGATTAAAATGGGACACCCTGTATTAAAGAATGGATTAATGTTGAAATATACATAAAAAAAATATTTTATAACTGGTACAAAAGATACATAAGTAAAAAAAAAACTTCGTGTAATAAAGAAATACATTTCGAAATACTTATCAAATTATTCATAACTTGATTTTTTTTCGAGCATTTAGAATAATGAATGTTCACTGTCAATTTTCCTAAAGTGCAGTTGAGCTCTATCGAGTTGGATGTAGCTTGCATTATTTATTTATATTTGCGTCTTCAGCCAATTTACTCGGAGTGTATTTCATCCTATTGCAGAGAAAAACCCCTTGCAATACTACTACTTTCAATGATACAGGTAGTTTGTTAAGTGGATCGATGTTTCTAACAAGTGTTTCGAATTTAAAGTAGATGTATAATGTTAATCTTATACATTATACAACTTTCGATTACCTTTTGGGGTTAAAATAATAATTGAATATCGTAGTCCAACGAGACCCTAAAAATTCATGTTTTTAAGGGGTTAAATACATTAGAAATTTCAAAAAATCGATTTTTTTTAATTTCATTTTTGTAAACGCGTTTTTCTCAAATCTGTGTTTTTAAAGTCGGTGACCAAGATTTCTTGGAAAAGGCTATGCCAATTTAACACAAGTTCCATAAGTTTATTTTTTAGTAATTAATTGCAGGTTTTTTCTCACCGGTAATTTTTTTAAATAAACTATTTAAGGACAACATTTTTGCCAAAAATCGATTTTTTTTAGAGAAGCAGCCATTTTGTCAAATAATTTTATGTTGCTTATTCCTTCGATTAAGTACAAGATTATACATTACTTTAACGAAATCAGTTTGGTTTTTTTATTTTAGATGATCCAGTCCAGAGATATCGTGGCCACTTGGAGATTAGCTGTAGCAGCTTTCGAAATTATTATTTTTACAAATAAAAATGTTAAAATACAATTAAAAGTTACCATAATGTGTGTACACATTTTTACATTAATAAATTTAAAAGTCTTAAAAAAATTCTTGAAAACCCCTTTTTTGGGCCTTCTGACTGTATATAACCTCTTTTTTGTTTCAAGAAAAATGTTAAATTTTTCAGTCTAAAATTTGAACGAAAATCGAATGTACCTAATGTTTCGCTGTTTCAAAGTTTATCTACGTCACTGAAGAATATCTGACGTAAGAGAATGAAAATATTGAAACTTAACAATTATCCCAGTGGACTTAATATCAACTTCTTTTATCCGAGAAGTTTTTTCCGTCGCCGGTCGATATGTTTGTCTTTTATTTTCAAATCTTCTTTGCTCTCAATTTCCCCGGAGCAAAAGCGAAGTTATACAGATTTGTTTCGTGTAATATACAATATACTCTTTGACAAATCAAGACAGAAAGAAACGATAGTGACATAATAATTAAGACCACGCCAGTATTTTTCTGGAACAAATTTCCCTGACTTTTCCCGGTTTTCCAGGAGAATTTTTACCGTTTTTCCCAGTTTTTTATTTAAAATTTAGATAAAAAACCTAAAAAAAAGTCACATAGACAACTGTTTAAGTATTTGCGAGAATTTGTATGGTTTTTGCATTTTTATAAAAAAATCCCTGATTTTTCCCTGTATAGCAAAATTCCCTGACTTTTCCCGGTTTTACAGAAATTGGCCACCCTGATGATTTTTATGTTTGATATATTAAATGAGCTAGAAAAATGGGGTAACAAACTTATGACAGTTTTTTTGGCAGATAGTTTCATGCATAGTAAGTAAAAATAAAGGCATGTCAAATATATTTACATAAAGGGAGTTTACAAGCTAGCGAGTTTAGAAGCGGGCGAGTCAGCTAGTGCAATAGTGATGATGGCAGATAAAACTTTCCACTCGGTCACTAGCCAACTAGCTAGCGAGTAAACCACATGTTGTGAATTCATTTTGTAGACACTGAAACCAGAAATCACCGAGATACTTGCAGCTAGTTCACTAGCAACTATGATGACACACGGCTAGTTTACTATCTAACAAGCTCACACGACTGCGAGTAGCGAGTAAAGTAGCATGGCTTTCAACCTTATTTGCAGATTGTTTACAATCTGTTTGTTAGCTAGTGAACATGATTACACTGGGCGAGTTATCTAGCAGCTTCTAAACTCGCTGACTTGTAAACTTGCTTAATGTAATCGACGCTTAAGGGAGCGTTCAAGTATAACGTAACGCAATTTTTGGAGATTTTTGACTCCTCCATGTAACGCGACGTAACGTTTTTCTGTACCCCCCCTCCCTCTCCCTAGTTTTTATCTAAAAACTGTTACGTAACGCGTAGTTCAAAATCCCCCCTCCCGCCCCTGTAACGCATCGTAACGTTTTACAAGACCCCCCCTCCCCCCCAAATTCGTTACGTAATACTTGAACGCTCCCTAAAGTGTATTTACTCGATCAAGTATAAATGGTAAAAATTGTGCAAATATCTGTTAAATTCTTAAAGAGAACTGTCATTGTCATATTTTTGATACCTCATTTGAAAGTGCTTTCTAGCTCCTAAATCTAGATTTACATAAGATAATGTGACCTATAAAACAATTTTAAATCAAACCGAATTATTTCAATTAATTTCATCGAACAGAAAAATGAATTTAAATCCTATAAAAATATTTAACTTAAAAAAATGCGATTAAACAAACGAAAAAAGAAATAAAAGATAAAAACAAAAGAATACGAGAGAGATATACGAAAAAGTAATTAAATGAAAATTACGAGAACCTATTATCTCATCCCATCTGAAATAAATATCCCCATCTGTGCGAACAAACAAACAAACACACACACAGACAGACAGACAGACGGATGAAAACATCCCAGCAGTACAAATCCGCGCACGAGTTCGAACCGGAGAGAAAATAATATAAAAACTAAGTGCCCCAGGGGCGGCGGCAGTGCACGGGGGGTGGTGGTTTGTGTTAGGCCGAAATCACTTTCACCCCTCGTGGACTTAATGTGGGCTGTACATCGACACAAGCTATCGTCGAACTGGGTCACCAGAAACGGTAAGTGCCGGGTATGAGATGACGGCGCGGCACAATCACGTGGTGGCGGGCCAGTTGTCCTCATCTCTTCGGGATTATTATTGGACATTTCCAAATACCGATATATAGATATATTTATTGTACAGGGACGGATTCAGAACAGTACAAATTTATTATGATATTTTATATTTTGGTTGCACAAAACAAAATAATTTTCGATTAGTTAATCAGTTGTTTTCAACCCATTATTACGTCAATTCTAAAAAAAACAATCACGGTTATGATACATATTATAAGGTAAAAAATTGTCATATTTAGTGAATTGTTCATTTACAAATTGAGAATAAGTTTAGAATAAACATTAATCATGAATTGAAAACAGCTGATTAACTAATCGTGGATTATTTTACTTTGTGTAATCCGAGGTAAATCATATAATTCGTTAAGGATTCCTCACGTTAAAATATAGGTCGATAAAACTGTTATATACATAATACACGCGGGTGAAACCACGGTCAGATTTTAGTTAAAAATACATTTACTAATAATTATTATTATCGCCGAGTTGGATGCGCTGAGTTGACTTACAAAATCATGTGTGATGAATAAAATTTTACCCAAAAATTTTGAATTTTAGATTTCGTTAAAATTAGAGTTTGTATATAGAAAATGACGTGAAAAGTTGAAATTTGCAAACCGCAGGTCTGTATCTCATCACGTTCTCGAGATATGGCCTTTCAAAGTTTTAGTTTTTTTAAAATTTTGAAGAAAAACGTCTGTAACTTTTGAACGTGTGGTCAGATTTGATTTTTGTTGACGAATTTGAAATCAGCGTATCAAAATCTATATAATAACATGTATAATATACTTGAAAATAGAAAAAAAATTTTTGCTCAAAATCGACATTTTTTTAAGGTATACCCCTTTGAATTTTTTCGATTTTTCGCAAAAATTTTTTTGTCGAGTTTCGGAGTATTATACATGTCATTATATAGATTTTGACGCACTGATTTCAAATCCGTCGACAAAAATCAAATCCGACCACACGTTCAAAAATTAAAGCCATTTTTCTCAAAAATTTTTAAAAACTAAAACTTTGAGAGGCCATATCTCGAAAACGTGATGAGATACCGATCTGCGGTTTGAAATTTCAACTTTTCACGTCATTTTCTATACAATAAAGATACTTTTAACGAAATCTAAAATTCAAATTTTTTTAGTAATATTTTATGTATCAAACTTCTATTCATCATAGAAAACAAACATAAAAATAAGAAAACAAGAAAGAAAATCATAAATAACCATATAAACAATAAATTTCATTATTTGTCATGTAATTTTACATTAAATTAACATTTATTTATATAGAGCGCTTTTGATATACATATAGATATACATTTAAATTCGCGAATGCCAATTTTTTTTTATTTGTCAAGTACAATACTAGTCATTTATATAAATTTTGATATGCTGATTGCAAATCCGTCAACTAAAACCCTCAGGTATGTATCTCAAACTGGTCTCGATGTATTTTTTTTAAATATTGAAGTCAAATAATTTTAGATACCGCCATGTAATGTTAATAATGTCACACACATGTAATGAAGTATTGACCAAACTAAACATTTTCTATTATTGATTGATCAAATACAGCTCTAACATATCATTGCAATCAAAATTCAAACTATGTATGATAATACTATTTAATCATCGATACATGAATACTAACAATGCAATTAATACATAAATAGTTATATTTACTTTAAATACCACTGTACCTATATGTTATTATTAATTTAAACACTGCAATCAGGTGTATTTAAATCAAATATATGTACGTACCACAGATTAAATAAAAGATGGGTAACCTCGGGAGCACGAATAAAACGAAATATACCATTCTTTGAAAACTTATATTTTCTATATTCTTTTCAAAACATTTAGGGAACCGCACCAGTATCTTAGAAGTCATACATATGCATACTACATATAAATATATTATAATATTATTCTAAAACTGTTTTACAATTCTTTTGTCAAACATTCTTTGAAGATATACTCGGTCCAGTATCATATGTATGTATAGCTGCATTTTACCTTACACATAATTCATATTTGTACTACCTACTTGCCGTGTAATTCACAAACATTCTTTCTGTCAAGGATTTCAGTTCTGCAACTTGTATACCATTATATAATCTCTTGGAACTTTTCAAATATGTACAATGAATACAATAGCAGGTATTCAGTAGTATATACAATATAAATATCGGTATATATGGAGAACCATGATGCATCCAAGTTACGTTGTTATTATTTATTTAAAATAATAATACGAGAAAATCTGTAGTGGAATTTGCCAGAAGACTCTGTACTTGCATAGAATAATAAAACTCGATCTTATTGAAAATTTGAGATGGAAAAATGCTTAATAAAATTTTGTTAATATAACAATTTTTTCTCAATATAATAATAAAAAAAATGTTATTGACGATATTTTATTAATTTTCTTAAATTGATCACATTTTTTAACACTAAAGTTTTCGCTGAAACGAAAATTTCAGAAGTATTTGTGAACAAATTTGCGAGAAACCGTTTTTTTTTTCTCTGAGTTTTGGCGTTAGGGTGAGCCTCGTACAGCCACGACTAAAACCGTTTTCCTTTACGTAAAAGTAAAAAAAGTGTAAATTAGTATATTACTAGCTGACCCGACAGACGTTGTGCTGTTTTAACTATGAATATTGAATTCGAATTGGTATCTATATATATAAAAATGAAGCACGCATTCCGTCAATTCTATGTCAAACGTCATAAGGTTACATTTAAAAAGTTTACATTGTCTAAAGCGCTAAGGTTAGATTAGAAATAATATTATATGGTGGTTAAGTATTCTTAAATTTTCTAATTTTCCGCGCAATTTTTTTAATTTTTTCTTTCATAAGAACCTTCTCCTGACAATAACAAACACAACAAAAAAAAAGTGAAATTGGTCCAGCCGTTCACGCGTGATGGCGTAACCAAGGGAAATAGGGACTCATTTTTATATAGATAGATAAAATATACTATCGAAATTCTTATTCAGTTTCAAAATGAATGTACTTTTTATTTTAAATAAAATTATAAAATACAAAACGTTACGGCCCTTCGTTGCTACCATTCATTGGATTCGCAGGAAACCGAATAGAAAACAAGTTATTTTATATTGTTTCGGTTTTTTTGAACATAAAAAAAATAAAATGGAATGAATTTATAGTCGCTTGCGGACATACAACATAAACATTACCTACGTTTGTTTTTTATTCAAATAAATGAATATAAAACACGAATTTTTATTACAGAACATATTTGAAACTAACACAGGATAAATTTTGAAACAAAAAACGCTATAAAATAATTTAACAGATTAAGAATACATCGAATCTGAAATATTTATTTTTTTATTTTCTAAGCACTTTTTTAGAGTAATTGTACCTCGAATTTGTACATAAGTACATTTATTAAATTATTATATGATAGATACGTTAAATAAAATAAATATAATTTTTTTTGTTATTCATCTTAATTTTTTTGCAAATTCGAACCCTATTTTCTTTAATGATGCAAGCGTGTAAACGTATCTTCTTTATAAGATAAAAAAATCTCTATAATTTGCAATAAAATACAACCCTAATATCGTAGACAATAGTCAAAGTATCATTGAAATAATGATTTTAAATAACTAAATATGTTAAACAGATTCTAAAAAATGTATTTATTTTTATATTAAAAGTGAGATTAATACAATTTTTGCTAAAATAAAAATGCAAAATACAGCAATGCACCATGTTAAATGAAACACCAATCAGAGCGAATGAACTTATATACTTTGGAATTAATTTTTAACACAAAAAACAATTAAATTATTGTCTAACTCTGAATGTTTGATTATTGTTGACAATGAGTGTGACGTCACAATTCTGAAATGTAACCTGCGAGCGTTTTGGCATCAAATTCAAAATTAGTTTTAAAAGAGTCAATTTTTGCGATTAAACGTATTAAAGTATTTTTTTTGGAAATAGGAGACACGTAAGATCATCATGAATGGTTTTTTTAAATTAGTCATCATGCCTTTTGTAAGTTTATTTATATATTATATTTTTTGTATAGTTGCAATTATTCTGACCCTGCATGCGCCACCAAATTGTGACCTCAAAGATGACTCAATAACAAAGCCAATAAAACCTGCCTGTGGAGTTAATAAAACACCAATAAAACAGGCAAATTTAATCATTTCGTCTCATTCTGGTCTACGGCAAACATCTCTTCCGTTTCCCTAAACGGATTGCGCGAGGAAAATGCGACGTAATCAAATTTCCACGCCCGATATCAGTGCTCAAACTGTGTGACAAATACCAACACATACACACACACTCACAAACAGACACACAGATTCACACACGTCATGTAGATATGAGTTATTCAAGCACTAAAAAGGATACTCCGTTATCTGATTTATTTCAAAAATATATATACCTACGAACATTTAATTATTAAACTAAAAGCTTTAATAAATAGTAGATTTTCCCCTCAACTTCACTCGCGTTTTTTTTTTAATTTAAATCCATTTCATTGATCAACCTTTTAATTTTTAAAACTGTTAGAAAATACCACCTGTATTTTTTTCGCAATACGTGCCTGACCTAATTAGTCAATTTAAATATCTATACAGTAAATTAAATTTAATTTTAGGATTTTAGACACTCGAACAGTGAAAAGCCCTATTCAATATTTTTATAGTATTATATTAAAGCATTAAGTTCTTATATGTTCGAACAGTGAAAGGCCTAAAAAAAATCGATTCAGTTTTTTTCGTGTCTAGTCAGAAAAAACAGACAGAAACTCATAGCTGCAATATTTGACCTTACGACAGTTTCAAAAATAATGGCATAATATATTTTTAAGCCACTGTCTTGCATACATACAATAGCACCTCGCAATAACGATATAATTGGGACCAAACCCTCGTCGTTAAGTGAAAAAGTAAAAAGGCCGGCTAGTGAATAAAGGCTTTTTTGTACCTCGCATATGTACTACTCCACGGGGTCTGCATCAGTCTAGGCTTCGGGATGTCGTACTAGACACTCGAAAAAAAACCTTGTCGAAATAAATGATTTCGTCGTAAAATGTACTTACTGTAGGTAAAATTTTGAAAAAACGTATTATATTATTGAATTTTACAAAAACGATTTTGATTAATTAATAACAGAGACATGTTCCTTGATTAGACAATAAGAAGGTGACAAGAAGTAATAAAAAAAATTGATAAGTTGAAGTATATCGTACTTTTTTTACGTGATAACGAGGGGTGGTGCATAGGAATCGTATCCGAATCGTCTTGCACAAATGAAGAAAGTTTTTCAGTTCTGCGTCGAATGAAAAATTATCTTCGTGCAACAATGATGCAAGACCGATTAAATCATATGGCTTTGATCCACATTTATTCAGAATTAGTTGACAATTTAGACATTAAAACACTAATGAACAAAATCATCGTTAAAAATAATAAGCATACAACTGTTTTCACCTTATCGCAGAATAATTAATGTAGGTACTTTGAAATAATTGAGTCAGATATTATGAATAAAAAGCTAATTTGAATTTTTATTTATAAAACTATTGATAATTTTTAATGTTTAAAAACCATATTTAAAAAAAAACTCTCCAACCTCCACATACGCTCACTTTTTTACTAGACACTAGAAATTTATCTGTTCGGCCGGCCCTGCTACTCCATGTACTAATTACTAATTACTATTATGTGTACAAAAATACCGAGATTTAAGAGCACTTTTATTGTAAAACGCCGTTAATAACCGTAATTGCGAGGTGCTACTGTATAAAAAAATCAAAATATTTATTAAACGCACAAACGTGAATATATTTACGATGTCTATATATGTATAGAATCAATTAAACATGATTGATTGAAAACAATCAAGCGCACGCTGTTGATTATAACCACTCAAAAATTATTGATGGAGTTTCTATTATTACCTACGTATTTTTCCGAATTTCGGTTTTTTAAAACGTTTCGAGTTGATTTTTAACGACACAAACAATTTTATCATACATAACCAACAGATCAAATCGATCGAACACGGGAAACTGGAACAAGTGGTTGATGGATACTAAATTTTACAAAACGCAGAAAAATATATAATAAAGATTAAGATATGATTGAAGTAAAAAATGTGATGAAGTAGGTAGAAAATTTTGGATTGAGATCTTAAAAGTGATTATAATAAAATAAAAATGTATAATGGATTTACGATTAATTTTGTTTTAATTTTGCATTAAAACACTTGACATGATTTCGATACAGAAATAAATTTTTAATTGGAAAGAAAATTTTAAATTAACCCATTATTTCCCAGTGTCCTATTTATAGGACATTATATTTTCTAATTTTTTTCTCTGACATAATAACGATGTTAATTTGATTTACATTACTAATATGTTTTTTAAGTCTCTCTACTTACATCAATTTTTTTAAAAGTAACCGAGTAATTATACCAGCTCGCCGACATTTATAGTTACATTTTTTTCACATTGTTAAACGTTTTTTAATTGACGAAACTATATACATATAATATTACTTATGAAAGTGTAAATAAAGCATAACAAAATCAATAATTTCAAAAATAAATCCAGGTACAGATTATCATCGTTATAAAAAGTGCTGTCTTATAAATATGACATTGGGTTCTCATGATAATAATTTAATCTGCGACAGATAATTATTATGTTTTGTATTGAATTTATCTTTTTGGTCATATTTTCAACAAAAAATAACAACTTGATAAAAAAAATCGGGAAGTAATGGGTTAATAAATCAAACTACCAATGTTTATCATATTTTAGCTTAAAGAGCTAAAAAGAGTATGGACGGAGGGAGGGGGTAATAGTTTTTTTTATATCATACTAAATCCCACTTAAAAAGAATCCTCCTCCATTTTGTTAAAATATTGAATCACCTCGCAATAATAAGATTTTTTATTTTTATTTAAAAATATAATAATTATTTTACCAGGGTGGCCAGTATTTCTCTGTAACAAATTTCCCTGACTTTTTCCGGTTTTCCAGGAGAATTTTTACCGTTTTTCTCTGATTTTTATAATTAAAATTTTGATAAAAAAGCTAAAAAAAAAAAACGTCACATAGATAAAATTTTAATATTTTTGCAGAATTTGCATTTTTCCCTGACTTCCAATCAAATTCCCTGACTTTTTCCGGTAAAGTAAAATTCCCTGACTTTTCCCGGTTTTCCAGAAACTGGCCACCCTGTTTACCCCCCCCCCCCCCCCCATGAATTCCTTAAAACCCTTAAGCAATTAACGAATGCCTCTTTATCCACAAAACATAAAGTTACATATCAAAATATTCACAAAATCGCTGTAAAACCCCCATTATGAAATTCCACAGTATTTTTGGAAAGACAGAAACAATTAATTTTTTTTATTTATTTGTGAATATTATAAATTGCGCGCCATTCACATATTTCTGTGTGTCTGTGTATGTGTATTTTACTAATTAAACCGGAAGTTCGAAGACGCTCAAGGACAATATAAAACAAATGACAGACATACATTCGTCCTCGTGATATGAATAATATATTATTGTATATGCATATTAAAAATATACACTACAGTCGAACTGCTTGCAGAGGCGTAACAAATAAACGAGAGCCAGATGGTTATATTTTATAATTAAAATATATATTATTTGTCAACTCCCCCACTACCCCCCCCACACCCGAAAAAAATTCCACCGATTGCACTTAAGAGAATTTATATTCAACATATAGTTTAATTTTAGTTAATAAATAACGAGGGCCAGTTGGTTAAATCATATAATTAAAAAATATATTTTTTGTTAATGCCCCCACTACCCCCCCCCCAAAAAAAAGAAACTACTTCACTTAATAGAATTTATGTATACTGAACATAATTTGAATATAGTTTAATTTTAGTTCATAAATACATCTTTATTTATATGACAAATGTCTAATTAGGTATTATCAATTTTTTATAATACTTATAAAAAAGTTAATTTATTTTTTATGTCATCAATTCTTCTTATCTAATGTTAGTCAATAAAAATCTCAATGACATCTTATTCATTTCTTTTTATCTCGCAGACATTGCAAATGACAAAGAAATACAGACAATGAAGTAGAAATATGCAAATTAATTTTTTCAAAAATGTTGTCTTCGGCAGATGTTTATTAAAGAATTATTGAATTCAAGAAAACAAAACATTTTTTATTAAAATAGACGGTATCACATTCCCTTTTTATAAAAAAAAGTTTTTAAATGTTTACCCTTTAAATTAATTATTTTCATCGACCTTGTGCCTACTGCCTACCAACAGCCCTGAAGCAAAATTTTATAACAAATATGCGGGCCCTTTGAAACAAACGTTAAATATCCCCTTCCACCCCTCTCTCTTTAAATAAATAATTAATTTCACACCGCGAAATAAATTTAGTTTGTTATAATAATAGAACCAAATTCAGAATATACAATCAAATCTTTTAAAATTTATTTGATTGATAATAATAGACAATTTACATAAATTTTCATTTGATTAAATCTGCATTATTCATTGAGCCAGAATAAATATTAATAATAATACAGTAGAAACCGGTTATTACGACATCGAAGAGACCGGTCATTTTAGGTCGTTAAAACCGACTGTCGTAATAACCGATAATTCGATTTTTTAAGGTATTTATCGGAAAAACTAAAATTTTCATGAGTATGCTGAAATTTTGTGAAATTCACAATTTATTAGAATTAAACCTAACCTTTTCCATGATGTATTATTATCATATGTCATACAATATTTTTCATTGTACAAAAAATTTAATGTACAAATTATGTCAGACACAATAAAACAACGCGGATTATTAAAGGATAAACATAATATTCTTAAGTTAAGATTAATGAAATAAAAACACAACATTGTTTTAATTATAGTTAAATAACACAAATGCAAAGAGTATTTATTGCCTATATAAAAAATACTACATATATTTAAAAAAATGGAAACAAAACGGTCCGGCGTTAAACCGATAAAATTCTCCGAAAATATTGTAAACGGAAAGTCGTTCTATACGGTATTTCGTTATAAGCAATATCGTTATAAACGGTATATTATAATGGGATTCGACCGGGACTTTTATTCTGAGTCGTTATAACCGGTACGTCGTATTAACCGATATTCAAAAGTTTATTAATTCAATGATTTTGAATTTTAACTTCATACACTCAACACTCTGCTATACGGCTATCAACTACACGACCGTTCCATTATACAATGTGCCGACAGTTCTAACCAACGTTCTTCCCCCATCCCCACTACAATACCACCGTGACTGCTATATTTCTGCGCGTTTGAATTCACCAATCAACGTTAAAGTGGTGGGGGCCTCTCTAGCCGTCTTGTAGTGGAATTTTTGAATTACCGATGTCGTCGTATAGCAGAATGTTGAGTGTAATAATAAAATCTTTATTTTCTATCTCCCAAAACAAAATATGTATCGACCTTCGACACAACAAAAAAGCGACCACCATGATGCAAGTCACTTCAAATATAACATATCAATTACCCCTCCCTGTTATTTAATTTCTCCCACCTAAACATACATACATACAGATAAACATACGGTACACAAAATAAAGCGAAAACCTCTTCTAAACAATAATAGTCTTCAAGGGTTGTTGTCGATATGAACACAAATGTCCCATTAACCGTCATTAGCCGGATACTAGAGATCCTACGTCAGCTAGTCGACTTATCAGTCAATACCTTGCTATGTATAAAGGTGTAATGGCTGCATCGTAAATCCCTAAATTTCCTTATCTTGAATAATTAATCAGGCTATATTTAGAGTGCTTACTTGTACATACTTAGTAATTTTATGTCTTTCAATAAACAATGTTCTAAATTTAAATTTAAACATTATTGAGTTCGCAATTTTACAGAATAGTACAGTAAAAATAGTAAAAAATATACATTATAAAAAAAAACAAAGAAATTTGTAAAGAATTTATAATATCCTATAGGTTCCTCAATCGATTTTTTTAAATCTTAATTATTCTTTGAGTTATAAATATCCTAAAATGTATAACATTTTCCTCACATACGCGAATAAAAATATGTGCATATATCTTTGATTGCTCATAATTTGAATAATAATTGAATTAAAAAAATTTGTCAATGAATTTCATAAAGCACATACCATATCTTATGGATTCATCAATAGAATTTGGTTTTATCTCAACTCGAAGATTGTCAAAAATTAATGTGAGTTTTTCATAATTATTGTGTTTTTCGTTTACCTTTAAACCGTTATATCTTTCTTAATTTTAAAGTTTTTTGTAAGTTTACTGATACCAACGTAAAGAGAATTTAATTTAGATACAAAAATATAAATATCCTTTAAAATTGATGGATCAGTGCAATAGTAGCGTGAGTTATAAACGGGAACGAGACAAAAATTGAGTTATCACGCTTCGTACATAAACAGGTCGAATTGTAACGGCCGTATCTCGGTCAATTTTTATTGTATTGGAATAAAATAAAAAACAAATTAAAGGTCTAACGCAGAGTTACAAAAACATGTAAAATATTTTTCAATAAAATGAGCCGTCTTGATGTTATTTATGAAAAGTCGACTACGCTCAACGGTTTCTTAAAGTTTAGGTGTTCAAAAAATCTATTTTTACTGTACTAGAAACCAAATAGCAATCTACGATGAAAAAATTTCCACTTCTATGAATTACAGTAAAATAATTTTCATTTTGACTAAATTAAAAGAAAACTCTTACAATAAACGACCTTACATACCACAACAGAAATTATTTCATTAAATAAAGCTCCAAAAATACATAACCTGACGAATTTTAGAAGATATAAAAAAATTATGACAAATTATTTTTTAGAAAGACATATACTAGAATGGAATGAGCAATAGCCTCACAAAATTGACCACTCTTTTGAAAGAGACAAAGCGAATGTGTAGCCAATATCTGTCTCTTTTCTGTAGGTCTCTCCTACAAATCTGTGACGTGAGCAATTCTAAAAAGAGACAACTACAGGCTACTTTATCGCTTTATCTCTCTCACACTTTTTCGCCAATATTTACTTCACAGATTGATAGGAAATGCTCAATCCATTCTATAAGTCTATGATTTTTTATTATCAAAACAAATAAATCATTCCAAATTGATAAAAAATAACATTTAACCTCTGAATTATAAACAAACAGCTTATCAGAATTTTTTTACTTATAAAATAGCTAATAATGAACAGTCTACAGTTCTATTTTTAAATATGTAAGATTGTGATTCATCCAAATAAATTCCTTTTATTAATTATTTCTGATACTAAATTGAACAAAATCTTTGATACGAACCACTGCCCTATAGATAATTAAAATAATAATAAAATCATTCCACCTATATTATAAAAAAGGGCGCAACAGCAAAAGCCTCAAAATCGTGCACAAATAAATTCACATCCTGTCATTATTATAAAACAATTTATAAAAACATAAAATATAATTGCAGAAGAGAAAACCGCAGGAACAAGTTAAGCCCAGTGAATAGTATTTAAAGTCTTGTCTTCTCACGGCCCATCGCTTGGGCGTTAATCTCATCCTTTCATCTCGATTGTCTTCATCGTCTCAGACGATTAGCGTGGCTAATCAATACAAGAGACAATGCCAAACAGTCACCACTCAGAGTCGTGTGGGTGTCTCTACTATACGGATATAGCGCACAAGTTAGAGATGGACGACGATAAACCTCACCACATGGATTTACATTGTCGAGCTTTTTGTTTTCAATATAAGGGATTTGTTTACATTATACCGATATACGATACTGTTTTACGATTTTTAGTAGCTATTGGTTAGTTTGATATGCATGTGCCTTATTCGTACCATTTAGGAAGAAAAAAAATGTCAAGTGCGGATCGACAGGAATTTATTTATCGAACTGGAATTTATTTATGGTTCGGGTTCGGTTCAGGTTCATTAATAATTTTCGGTTCGGGGTTCGGGTTTAGGTTAAGGTTCAGCACAGTGCAAAGTTTTTGGGTTCAAAAATCGTTATTTTTTTCAGGTTCGGGTTCGAGTTCAGGTTCAAATTAAAAAATAAAAATAAATTATTATTTGAAAATAAAAAAACTACTATCCTGCTGTGGGATCACAAAACAATATGTATGCGGTATAAAATAAAAATCCATTAAAAATGGTATATTATTAGTTTTCTAACTGTTCAGCTATATTTAAAAAATCAAGTTATTTAAAACTCCATTTCATGAGATAAAATTTGTTTTCGTGAATCATATTATAACAAATGTATATTATTATTTATAGTTTATAAATATAATAATATACATTTGTCAAAACAATGAAGGGACGAAGATACTTTTCAGATTTTTTGCAAATTGAAAAGAAATTCATTTTTACAAAGTTATAGAATTATAAAGCAAGCAAAAAAAAATGTAAATTTTAGTAGTGGACTTGAGAAGTCACATCATACAGTTAAATTAAAACAAACTTCCAATTTGTACATTTTACAAATCAATGGAGGAAAATTGATAAAATATTATAAATAATTTCTTTAACCTTTTGAAAAAATATGAATACCGGATATCAAATCGGGTTCGGACTCTGGTTCGCTGACTTTGAAATATAGCGTTTCGGTTCGAGTTCAGAGGTTCATGAAAAATACGGGTTTATGGTTCGGGTTCAGGTTCAGGTTCCTGGTAGTAATATTATGAATTATTTTTGAAAAAATATGTAAGTGCGATCAGTGCTCATAATTTTCATTTGAATTCAGCATAATTAAACACATTCTTGAAAATAAATTTCAGATTTATCTCGTAATTACTTCTGGGGACAAAATATTTTAACGATTTTTAAATTCCTTGAATCGCCAGTTTTCATTTGATACTCCACTCGCCGAAATTTAATAAAAAAAATAGTAACCCAATTGCCTCTTTAAAAAAAACTTAAAATTTTATTTTTATAACTCATGTCAGGTATATTATTTTATTACCGTTTACTAGTATAAAGTATAACTATGCCAAATTTCAGCTTTCTAAGGTACATGCTCAGAAGCAAGTAAGCTATTGCAGACTAGGTTCTATAAGTAATAAAAAAAATCGAATTTCGTTTCAGAACACTAAAAAGTTTATACAGTTTAAAGTTTCTTCCATACACGTGCCAAAGTATCATTTGCTTGTATCATTCTATGTTGAAGTTGCACTCGTAATGAACGAACAATTTGATTACAATGTGTTGGCTAATAAACTAATATACAATATTAATCAATAAGTATGACTTTTAAGTCTTCCTGATCCCACTGGTCACAGTAACAACTCTAAAGAACTTTCAGGACATGAATTAAACATTCAACATTCAGACTTAGAACAAGTAGCAATAGAAGTTCTTGCATGTATAATAGACATTGTTCTAAAGTATAGCGCGCAACTATACCAACTGCTGTCGGTTCTCATAAAGGATCGCTGTTACATCTTGGAAACGGTCTTTAATACAATCAACCCTAACAGTTGTTTGTGGGCATGTAAAGACCTTGAATTATATTTTGCATTTCCTGTATTAAAGTACATTTTTTTACTGGCGTCCGCGTCGGTCGTTACGCAAAATAAAATTAAGAACCGTTACAAAAGTTGAATCCTGATAACTCGATTTTGATAGACCACTTTATCGAAGCATTGTTCTGAAATATTAGTAATAAAAATCCACTTGTGCATACAATTATTTTATTAAGGGGGCAGGCAGACCCAGTTAGAATTTTGAGAAAAAATCAATTTTTTTATTGCATTTAATCAAATTAGAATATTTCAAAATTATTCTCTGAAAATTTCAGACAAATCGGACCGTTATTTATGGAGATGTATAACTTTAAAGCTGTGCTCTTTTTCTCGAAACCATGTTTTCGAAGTTGGTGATCACTGTAACTTGAGAACTGCTTTGCCGATCGGTTTGAAATTTTTTTCACTTATCCTATACATAATTGTCCTCCGGATGGACGAAGGATTTTTTTTACGATTATTTTTTTTATAGCTGAAAATGCGAGTAAAATTTTAGTCAAAACTTAAACTTTCAACATCCGCTATTTTGTGAAAATTAAAAAAATTTCAAACCCCTTATTCCACTCGGAGCTTTATGTCATTAGCTGATGATCCAGTGACGAACAGCAGTGATCACAGCAAAACACTTTTCTTTTGGACCTCTCCCAAATTTGCTGTATCCCACTAATTTTTTTAATATTTTGCCATAAAAAAAATTATAATATTTTCTGTAAATACATATCTTTCATGTGGAAAAAAAACATTTGTTATTAATTATTTTAATGCGTGGCCAAAAAAAAATCCTAAAAAAGGGTCTACCCCCTTAAATGCCTTATCTCTGTATAATAATGATATTCCACAACCATTTTGAACACCGCTGAAATAAACATTCAAATCTTCTATGTATTGCAATTGCATAAAAATCATTCTTCCACTATAGTTTCCTTCTCTCTCTTTAGATCCATCACGACCTAACCAACCCTCGACAATCACCTTAATATCCCTTCACACACATACACACGCACACACACAATCCCCCCCCCCCTTTTCATCGTCATCGTCACACTCACTATCTAACGGATGCACTTGCAATTTATTGTTTGCAAGAACATGCCGGGTAAATGGGTGCTTCATTGTCTTACTACATTATGTAGGTCGACCTTAAATCTTTAAGTGGTACATCTTTGGTTTTAGTTACATTATTAGATACTCACATCAATTAAATTTGCATGTAATTATAATTAATTATAATGTTTTATTATATATTATTTAAACGAAGTTTTCGTAATAATGCAACCAAGCCTCGGATGCACTTTTAGAAGAGCCCTGAATATGTCCACTGCAATGTGTGACGAAACGTTGGCCGATAACACGACCAAATCGACGCGGTTTACACCCAGGAACCAAGATCAATCTTCATCAGAATTAAATTATTGATTTATTAATTATTATCTAGGCTAACTCGTGAGTCTCATTACTTAATACAAGGTGGTATTTTGTGGGGTATTTACAATCGGCAGCAGGTGCTTTGCTGAAAAATCTTGTTTTAATATACTAACAATGTAGTTCTACTTGAGTAAAATTGAAAATAACGCATTCATGTGACAGTTAAAATTATTTCTGAATTTTAACGAATTAAATAATCCAAATGTATATACGGCTTTTTACGAACGACAGTAACATTAAATTTTTTTTATACATTTGTCAACTTTGCGCCACTATCATTTGAACAGAAATTGATTAGTCAACATGTAATTTTCATCATAACTACTTCAATTAATACTGAATGCTGTGGTTTAATTAGGTTTCTCAAATTCAGAAGTTTTGGCAACTTAATGGGGTCATCTGGTCCATAGTGTAATGGTGTAACATTTCTTCAAAACAGTGAGAGATGCAGTGTACTTGAAGGTATATCTATCTTTATTTCTAAGAAGAATATAATAGACACTCCTATTTAAACAAGGGCAAGTATATCCCTAACTATATTCCATTTCTTTCTTTTAACACGACCCTGTATTCAAGTCAGTGGTGAATCCAGCAAAAGTTAACATTATCTTTCTTATAAAATAAATAAAAAAAAAACATCTTTTAAAGGCACATTCTATCAGCTACACCCACATGAGATTAGAATAATAAAACATCGACTCGATTGAAATCAAACAAAAATCTAAACTCAATCCAATCTGAATTGTTCATCCCCAGAAGAACGACAACACGTCTTAACCCTCGACAACGACCCCTCTTTCTACCCCCCCCTCCCCCTCTGCGCATTACCATTACACCCGCCCCTGCGATGCACTTTATTGTTTGTCTCAACATGTCGACGACGGCGACAATGGTGACGTAGGTGTTTTATTATTACTGTTCACCCTAGTGAAAAAATAGGTCGATTTTTCTAGACGATCGCCGGTATAACAGTCATTGCGTTTGTACGACATATCCAGAGATTTTATATGGATCTGGAGATGTGTAAGATACGCATTACATTATCGCCTTGAGTGCAGTTGGTAAGAAAAAAAAGATAAAAATAAGGGGCAATGCAATATATATAATTTATTTTTTATAATCATGTGTAAAATTTCTTTAAAATGTAGTAAATGAAAATCTCTAACTGGAAGAGTTGCCAAATATCACTTAAATACTTTAGACCAGGCTTGTCCAACCTGCGGCTCGCATAAGATTTTAAAAAAATATATGAAAATAATTAACGATGTAAGGTAAAAAAGGTATTTTTTTGACATATAAAGTATATAAGTAAGTATAAATAAAGTCAACAACGAAAAAAAAAGTCTTCAAATTTTTGTGCGGCCCTTAACAAATTTTTTCGCGCTTTTTTGCGCTCTGTGGCCCACAAAGGTCAAAAGGTTGGACACCTATGCTCTAGTCTAGGTCCCCAACCTTTTTTATACATAGACTCTTTTGAAGGAATATTTTTCTTCATAGATTCCCTGGTTTAAAACATCATTTGACATTTTGTTGAAAAAAAGGTAATTATATACTTATATAAATTGTAATATGAAAAGAAAAAAAATTCTATAGACCTCTGGCATACTATATACCCTTTTTTAACTTCCATAGAGTTGAGAATCCCTGCTCTAAGACAAGCATTTCTCTGGTATTTTTCGATATAAAATATATTCTAGGAAGATAAATAATGTTTATTTAATTCATTTGGCATCATAACAACTCAATTCTTTTCCAGCAACTCTACAACACTTTTATGAACGTAAAAACGACAAAATAACATGATCTAGCCATAAAATGCAGACCCCTTTAACTTTTTCTAATGTATTAATATAGATGTCAACTTTTATACTAATAACTAATAAAATAATCTGCCGTGTGCCACATGACTTTCTTATACATAATAATGACAGTGAACAGTGTTAACAAAAATATTTGGCATGTTTTTGTTTTCTTTTGGACATTAATGGGTTAATACGTTTTGCAACCTGCCTAAAAATGATCATAATTCTATACAATGAACTAATTATTTATTTTTATAACAGAAAACAAAAAAACTGTAATGTTCTCTTTCAGAGAATATGGACAAACAAAGCCTGCTTTGGATGTGTAATTAATAACGTTAATAATATCGTCTAGCCAGGAACTGAACCAACGATATCCATATAGACAGAATCACCGCAAAACATCCAATGCCAACTGGCTTTACGCCACAAGGCAATAATCTCTAATACAAGCTGTACAAATAATTCCAAAACACATCAGAGCAAGACCCCGATAGATGTTTCGCAATATGAGCATATAAATAATATGAATTTATAACTCCAGGATAAATAATTGCACTTATTAAACGGGCTATCGATCATGTAGAGATAATATATCTTCTTCCCAGTTTTTCGTTTTACCAAGGTTACTTGCGCGATTTAATTTTCTAAATATCGTTGTGGGTGGTTAATATTTTTAGTACTACGTACTTGAAACAAATATACGCAGCTAAATTGATTTATAAATATTGTCACAGCGCGTTTTCAATTTTTTTTTTGTGAACTGATAGTAAAATATTATGATAACTAATTTTATTTTTTTATTAAAAGCGGGTGCTTTCATCATAAAAAACACCATTACGTTTCTAAGTCCAGTGATTTTATATACAGGATGTCCCAACTAAAACGAAACGGCCGCGCTTTTGGTCATTTAAAATAAGATTTTGAAAAAAACGCTCATACACGTCGATTTTGCTTTCGAGGGAGATATATTTTGCTATACAATTTTTGCAAGACTCTTTTCAACCCTCAGCGCTATGAGCACAACCCTTAAAATTTTAAATAGCATGATAGGGCAAGTGACACCTCATTTGTAAGGTTTTTTCATTCTAAACAAGGTGCTATATTTTTTTTCAAATCTATTTAGTTTTAGTCAAGTTATTTACATTTTTAATTCCATGAATGCATTGATTTTCTGATCAACAAAACAAACATTTTTTACAACTAAAATTCTAAATAAAGTAGGTTTATTTTCTTATCAAATAATTCAAAAAGATTTACTAACATCCAATCTGAACATTTATTGAATTAATTAAATTTTTGGATGTTTTTTTTGAATTATTTAATAAGAAAATCAGCCTACTTTGTTTTTAATTTTAGTTGTAAATGTTTGTTTTGTTGATCAAAAAATCAATACATTCATGGAACTCAAAATGTAAATAACTTAACTAAAACTAAACAGATTTGAAAAAAAGCACCGTATTTAGAATGAAAAAACCTTTCAAATGAGGTATCACTTGCCCTATCATGCTATTTAAAATTTTAAAGGTTGTGCTCATAGCTCTGAGGGTTGAAATAATTCTTGCACAAATTGTATAGCAAAATATGTACCCCTTGAAAGCAAAATCACCGTGTTCGAGCGATTTTACAAAACTTTTTTTAAATGACCAAATCGCGACCGTTTCGTTTTAGTTGGGCGACCCTATATAGACAGATATAAAAATCAGATCAACACCTCTGAATCTAATATCAAAATCAATGATATTGCACCCATTTTAACGACACCTAATACGAGTATTTCTACGTCAAGGCACGAACGTATAACTGCCAATAAAACTGTTAATAAAAATTCAAACGTGCTGAAATTTTACCATACACAAAATCAGCATTTCCATGAACCAATTTCGTACCACAAAATGTTATCGATACAACTGATAGATAAATCGCACCCCCGCAAAAAAGTGTCACAACTCAAAAAATATAGTTTTGAGGAAATAGGAATAAATGAAATTATAACAATTTAGGTAAACCAAAATTGTAAAGGTAGTATAGGAAAAGGACTGATACGCAGTATTTAATTTAAATATTTCAGTATTCCTGTGATGTTTGAAAAATAGTAACTATTAGATTAAGTATTTAAAAAAATAAATAAAAAATGTGACATTTTTTAGGATATGCTAGTTTTGACGGTAGGTACACGAAGTACATTAATGACAATTTTTTAGTAGAAATACCGGGTGTCCCAGATAACTTTTCCAGCATGGGGATCTCAGTATCTATAAGAGATACAGGTTTGGTTAAATGAGATGAATTATTTGTAAGAAAGGGGCGAGTATTATTACATATAAAAATATTCATAATTCTATGTGATTTAGGCGGTATACCCAAAAAACTGAAAATTCGGAATTTCTTTAAATGGCTATAACTTTTTTGTCAAAGTAGATAGGTACTTTTTGTAGACGGTTTCTTTAAGCACTTTTTTGTGTAGAATCGATTGATGTATTGAGAATTTTTATATCACTTTTAGTTTCTGAGATACAAGCCCTAACTTCAGTTTTTCTTATGGGCCGCTAAGTTGGCTATGGCATATTTGAACGTGTTTTTTACTCTACTTTACAACGATGTGTCACTTGCCATATTTATTATCGACAAAAAGTCGAAATACTAAATATCAGTGATATTTATGAAGTATTTTATTACAAACTTTTAAGTGAGCCATGAAAAACAAAAATTGTAAACAAAAATCACAATAACAACAATCAAAATAACAAATGAATATTTGAAACAATTAACTATTTGAAAAAATATATTATAATTTTTTTTTTCGATAATAAATATGGCAAGTGACACATCGTTGTAAAGTAGAGTAAAAAACACGTTCAAATATGATATAGTCAACGTAGTGGCCCATAAGAAAAACTAAAGTTAGAGCTTGTATCTCAGAAACTAAAAGTGATATAAAAATTCTAAATACACCAATCAATTCTACACAAAAAAGTGCTTTAAGAAACCGCAAACAAAAAGTACCTATCTACTTTAACAAAAAAGTTATAGCCATTTAAAGAAATTCCGAATTTTCAGTTTTTTTGGTATACCGCCTAAATCACATAGAATTATGAATATTTTTATATGTAATAATACTCGCCCCTTTCTTACAAATAATTCATCTGATTTAACCAAACCTGTATCTCTTATAGATACTGAGATCCCCATGCTGGAAAAGTTATCTGGGACACCCGGTATATAGTAATTTGGAATCATTCTACATATTTATCTCAAATATGACATTTTTTGAGTTGTGACACTTTTTTTGCGGGGGTGCGATATTTTTATAAACTATAAAATTAATATCACCCATTTTCATCAAAATTGCAGTTAATTTAAACACGCAAAACAATGGATTCAAGTAGATAAAACCTATATTTGCTATAGCAATATATTAATTTCAATAGTATGATTTCAAAATCAACTTACAATGTGTACGTAAGCCATAAGCTCGCGAGATAAAACCAGCCAGGGAATGTTCTTGTGATTTATCATTCTCTAACCCGCGTGCCTCTAAACAAATGGAGTAGGGTTTATTCTCGCTTATCGTTGTTATTTTATATATGTAATATTCTGTAGTAGATATATATGAATCGTTATATAAACCGTTCTAAAAACATCACGTTAAAAACCCTACAAAAACATTTATTATTATACTGTTCTATTTAATGGTTTTTATCTCTAACTTTTATAATTAATGTGTTACTTATTTATTTTATGTCGGCATATAAAAACTTTAAATAATAAAATTTCTGTAATATCAGATAGTTAAAATCATTTCAAATAAGGTTAATATTCAGAGTTTCATTCGTCTGTGAGATTTTCTAAATTTTGAAAAATTTTGTTCATTCGTTTTTTGGTTAGTACCACTTATTTTAGCTAAATAATACGCAAATTTTAAAAAGTAACAATATATTTATAAATTATTTTTCATGTTTTCAAAAAAAAATATTTTTCATGAAATACATAATACATGACTACTGATATGTTCTTTGCTTTCAAGAGGGATATCTTTTGCTATACAATTTTTGCAAGAATCATTTCAACCCTCAGCGCTATGAGCACAACCCTTAAAAATTTTAAATAGCATGATAAGGCAAGTGATACCTCATTTGAAAGGTTTTTTCATTCTAAACAAGGTGCTTTTTTATAAATCTGTTTAGTTTTAGTCAAGTTATTTACATTTTTAATTCCATGAATGCATTGATTTTCTGATCAACAAAATGAACATTTACAACTAAAATTCAAAACAAAAGTAGGCTTACTTTCTTATTAAATAATTAAAAAAAAATTACCAACATTCAAAACTTTAATTAATTCAATAAATGTTCAGAATTGAAAGCAAAGTCGACGTGTTCGAGTTTTTTTTTTTTTCAAAATCTTATTTTAACTGACCAAAAGCGCGGCCGTTTTATTTTAGTCGGGCCACTCTGTATAACTATTATTTGTTAATCAACACAATTTTATATTTACTGTAAAATAAAATCACATGAGAGATACTGAATAATAAAAAAAATAATCATTGTAGTAACAGACTGTTAATTTATTGTTTTCATTTTTGTATTATCTTCGGTTTTTTTTTTGTATCTGACCTTTGGTGATTAATAATTTATTTATAACCAAGAGTTTTTATTGAAATAATATATATATTGTTTTACTCAGCATATTATTCATAAAATGTTAAATAACTTACATATGTTACTTAAGAACATTTTTTGCATATTTTTCTGGCAATGCAAATATTTGTACTTTTATACTTTATATATGTTACCGGCAATGTATGAAATCCGGCATTCTATAGAATTCCTAGGTATTCTATAGAATGCCTGAAATCACCAGGCAATGTATGAAATGAATTTAATTATATACATTTCCTAGGCATTGTATAGAATGCCTAATGATAGCCGGCAATGTATGCAATATAAACATAAATAGGGTGAAGCAATCAATTTTGGTCCAGACACAGGTGTTGCTTTACTTTATGTTATAAAAATACTTTCGATGCAAATATATAATAAAAAAATTTGGTTCATTCTCGATAGCTAGGTTTCTAGATTACAATTCGGTATTGTCAGTTCAATACTGAATTATTGATTAAAATAAACTTTTTATATTTACGCGTATAATTGAAAAATGTATGTAAAGTGATCTAAACTAGTGTTTAAGAATTTGTTTCTGATAATATGTTGAATATTCAGGGCCAAAATCTCACATAATACGTACTCGAACAAATTTTTGACTGAGTTGATTATCTAATATTTAAAGTTCCAATATTGTTTTTGTGAATTTGTTATTTTCACAGTGAGGGGCTTACTTAATACACGTCTGGACCAATATGTTATTAAATGTTTAAATAATATCATACCTCAGACGCAATCGAAAAATCGAAACTAATATTTTATTTTATTTATTATAATATAAAATGTTATATTATTGTTCATGTATTTTGTTATTTTAACAATAAAGAACCAAATTCTTACTTATATAATTTTTTGACTTTTTAAAATTAAGTAAATTAACTAAATATAAATATTTATTTGCTTTAATAATATTATTTTGTCTTTTATTTCATACATTGCCTAATACTATCTTGGCATTCTATAGAATTCCTAGGTATTCTATAGAATGCCTAGGTAAAGTATATAATAAATATATGTATATTTAACAAATATTTCATACTTTTCCTAGGAATTCTATAGAATGCCTGAATTTCATACTTTGCCGGTAACATATACATTACATATTTAGTAAAATTGTTTGCTTTCTGACCATTAAAAATTGATATCTGGAAAATTTATTAAACTGTCACTTAAAATATCCATATTTAAATAAAAAAGTAAACACATATGCGAATTTACAAATAAATAATTAAAACATAGGACATATAATGCGTATTATATCTATGTATATCTACATATTTATGCAGCTGCCAAAGATTTCAAAAACAGAAAAGGTGTTGACCGCAAAATCAGTTTTTTTTATTTATTTTTGGCGTGCATTCAATACGAACTAAGCACCTGCGGAATCACCGGGCGCATAAAACGTGTATACACACGATGCTACAAAGTATTAACCCCATCAGTGGCGTGCTAATTATTCCCAACTAAATTCAATTGATAAATATAAATTTATTCGGCTGAATATTTATTCCATATGCAATTTGATTTATAGTTAATTATAACAACTGCTAGTACAGAGTGGCCCAAAAGTCACAATACCATTTTAAAATGGAATAACTTTTTTCATTTCGTAATAATTTACTTTTATATCCGGTATTATAAAGGACCTAGCAAATTTGCAAGCTTGCAAGCACTCTCAAACGGGGTATCAAACTTATATGACAGATAGTTTGATACATAGGAAGTAAAAAAAGGGTATGTAAACTGTAAAGTATATTTACTAAAGTGTATTTACTAACCTTGCGTAAAAAATAGTAAAAACCAACTTACTGCGCCTGTAACTATCTGTTAAAAACTCAAAGAGAACAGTCATATAAGTTTGATATCTCATTTGAGAGTGCTTGCTAGCTTGCAAATTTGCTAGGTTCTTTATAATACCGGATATTATTCTTTCATAAACAGAAAATACACTTCTTGGAAATAAATTTTATTTAGTTTTGAAAATTACATCTTTTAAATAACCACCATTTTGCGCTTCACACTGACGCGCTCTTTCTAAGGCGTGAATCATCACCTGTAGGTTTATTCCTTCAATTTCTTCACGGATGTTGACCTTCAATTGCTGAATAGTTCGAGGATTGTTACGGTATATTTTATCTTTCAAATACCCCCACAGAAAGTCTGGAGCAGTTAATTTTAAACCGCCAGAATAAACGAAGTATAGTTTGTTTATGTTGTGGTTTTCTAACCCCATATTCTTTGCGTCAGCACAATTGCTCAGTCGTGAATTTCTCCATAATAATTAATTTCCAAGGATAACGCTTGAATAATTCGAAATCTTTAAAAAAATAATTAATTGTAGAAAGTTATTTGAATTTTAAATGGTGTTGTGACTTTTGGGCCAGCCTGTATTAACATTTGCTCTATAGCAGAGGTTCCCAATCTTTTTAATATGTTGTACCGGTGTGTAGTAGAAAATATGGTGGCGTACCGGTAGGTAAATATTTTTGGAAAAGAGTCCTATTTTTTTTTCTCGTAAATTTTCAAGTAATGACCTTTTTTCGTTATTTGTTTCTCTCGGAAATTTTGACGAAAAAAAAATAATTTTAGCCCTACAATAAAACGTAATTATACTAAAAACAATTTAATTCACAAATATTTTTATTACAATATTTTTTTAATAAATGTATAACCCCTCTTCCGCCATTGCCATAAACGTTGAATTTTTGTAACTGATATTTGTGTATATTGTATCATATAATATATAGATATAATAATAATTTTGGTTATTGTATAATAATTAATTAATGTGAAGGATGCGCCTGTAAACTTTTTACCAGAGTAGAAATATCTGGTTCAATTTTGGTCAATAAGGCGAAGATCAGACTCAATACTAAGCAATGATCGGTATTTGTTTTTCATCGCTGTCATTGCAGAAAATCCAGTTTCACATAAGTATGTAGTATTGAAGGGCATTAAAAATTTGAAAGCATAGCAAGAAAGTTCTAGATATTATGTACGAATACAAAGCCAAAACGATAGTAAGCTGGTGGTGCTCTGAAATTTTAATTTCAAGCCAACGTCACTTATTAGATCGATGAAGGACTGTTTCACAATTACATAAATGTGAAGGGACTGCATTATTTTACGCAAAATATTCTTTTAATTATTATTTCATTCCCTTATCGCGTACCGGTAGCACAACATACGCGTACCGGTACCGGTACGCGTACCACAGTTTGGGAACGTCTGCTCTATAGTAATAATAACCCTCTAACAATTTTTAAACCCTTCATGTAACAAACCTCATTATATGTACAATAACTACCTATTAACTCAACCACATTAAACGGTTATTCACAAAGTTTGAAATCTAATTAATTAAACTACAATAACTATATCTACAGTATTTATATCCAATCAAGCTTATCCAATCAAATGCAAAACAAGCTGCACAGTGTTTCTGTGATAACTTCATTAGTGTCTACCTACGTTACAGTAAAACGCTATCTATTAAAGGATAAATGTTTAATTTAAAATATCAAAATTGTGAATCTAACACAAGCATGGCAGTGCCAAATACGCGACATGGTTTACACCTTTAATTAAAAAAATGTTAGCTCGATTAAAAATACTAAAAACTGAATAAAGGACCCCGCAGAATCCTTATGGGAAAAGGCTTTCGGTCAAACATTGGATTCTGATAGTCCTTGATGAGTAGATCAAAAGTCTCAATGGGCACTAAGTCCTAAAAACTCAAACTTTTATGATATAGCCCTCTGAAGTTGGGGATCAGGCTCGTCTTTAATTTACATTTTTTGTTTGTTTGTTGAACCTTAACTATTTGTACGTGTTCCCAAAGACATATATAATCGATTGCCACCATAAAAAAGTCAACTTTTCAATTCTTTAGCGAATGGCAGCACTTAAATCTTATTATTACGTTTTTTTATTATAAACCAATTCAATTGTTTCATAGAACCAGCAATATTAAAGAATAGTAATAGCCAAGAACTTGCTCTGAAAAATTATTTATCTAATGGCGAAAACCAAACTAAAATCGGTTCAGTAGTTATTGCGATTAGTGATAAAAGATACAAAAATAAACTTTTTTTATATCGCTAGAGTTAATTAATTGTATAAAAATCAATTGGACTATAAAAATTCAAAGTTTCAAAGAGTTTGACCAAAAGCCTTTTCCAATAAGGAATCTGCGGAGTCCTTTACCAATTCTAAATGTGTATGTAAATTGTCTGCTAATTAAGGGGAACATATTAATAATCTAGAAAAATCATTTAGAAACCGACCAATTTAAAAACTGGTATAATTTTCAAATGCTTTTGAACCTCGTAATAAAAAATAACTAAATTCACCTCATCTGAACATTTTGTTATTTCATTTAATCACAAAATTAAAATACCTTTAATTAAAAAAATGTTAACCCGATTAAAAATACTAAAAACTGAATAAAGTTAGCAATTGAGCTGTTTGGAATTTGTATGTAAAATCATATATTAAGCATACTTAATATGCTTAATATATGGTAAAATTGTCTGCCAATTAGGGAGAACATATGTATATTAATAATCTAAAAAAAATCGTTTTAAAACCGACCTATTTATTATATTATTTATACTATTATTTATAACTAGTATAATTTTCAAATGCTTTTGAACATCGTAATAAAAATAACAAAATTCGCCTCATCTGAACATGGTATTATTTTACATTATCACATAGATACAGCTACACTGGTTGATCTCTCAATGCTGGCAGATGTTGAATCAGCTAATTCATTTCATCAAACTTAATTGCATTTCAAAAGAGATAGTCCACTCTGCAATATTCGTATATATAGTTATGTATGTGTATTATGTATACATACATACCAGGCGCGTATACAAAGGGGGTCAAGGGGTCATGATCCCCCCCCCCCCCCAAATTAAAGAGATAGACTAGAGATATTATGAGAAAATCTGAAAGTTATTTAAAGCAATCAGATCAACACTGAGTTTAAATCACTATCAGTTAATATGATTTCAACTAATTTTTTATATTAATGATAATTAGCTGCTTAAAGGAAGATAGTCATACTATTTTTAATATAATTAATTTTGAACATTGCTAAAATAATTGTTTTATATGAGTTATAGGAAATTGATTTGACTTTATTTCTCGTTGCCATATTGTGCATCTCTCTCTACTACATTTTATTGTAAAATTAGAATTTTTATGTTATTAAAATTTAAATTAAAGAATTAGCAGTCAAGAAAATTTTTGTTAACTAATATCTCGCAAACAAAAGCTCCTAATACATTTTGATTAATTGATTATTAATTAGTAAATTTTTCTGAATAAGTGAAATCCTGTTCTCATTATCATTTTTTTGCAAAAATTAAACGATAAAATATTTTGAGATTTATTATACGTTTATTTTAAATACATATGCTGCTAAATATTAGATAGTTTTTTTCTGAAAGTTAAATTTATAAAAAAAAAATCTGTATGACCCCCTCTGTGAAGTTAGGCTATATACGCACCTGATATATAAACATATATACGTATTTGTATCTCTATAATATTCTGCACCTTTATTTACTTCAACGCAAAATAAACATGTTTATAAGATACTTATATTTGTAAATAATTTATATATTAACATTTTTTTAATTCATGTAATAAGTATATGATTCATATCACATGATACCTTTGATGAAAAGTATCGTACATAGAAATACAAAATTTAAGTGAATTTTAATTTAATATTGGACCATTTATCTTTTAAAAGTTTTTTCAAAAAATAAAATAAATAATTATTTTATATTTTGATAAAAGTTTCTACATTAGTAACTAGTGGAATCCCGCGGCTTCGCTCGCGTAAACTTCGAAACTAATTAGAACCCTCCATATGTGATAGGGGAAGACATATTTTTATATTGATTTTTATTCATTACCTATAAAAAAAACATAAATATCTCGGATCTTAGTTAAAAATTGTTAAAACTAACCCCCTATTAGGGATTGAATATCGATTTTTTTTATTGCAGATTATTTTGCCCGTCTCCACCATTATAACGTAAGCAGCTATACAGATAAACATATCAAGACCCTGTCTACCTCCGCCATTAGGGGTTGAATATAGAAATTTCGAAAAATCTTTTCTTAGTGGGTGCTTACATAATAAAAGAAAGGCACCTACGAAATTTCACGTTTCTAGGTCCAGGGGGTTGGGCTGTACGTTGATATATGAGTGAGTGAGTGGTTAAGGACTCTTTTATAGATATAGACTAGCGGAATCCCGCGGCTTCGCTCGCGTAAACTTCGAAACTAATTAGTAATAGGGGATGACATATTGCATTTTTTTTATATTGATTTTTATTCATTACTTATAAAAAAACGTAAATATCCCGGATCTTAGTTAATTTTTTTTTTAAACTAACCCCCGTCTACTCTCGCCATTAGGGGTTGAATATCAAATTCTTTTATTGCAGATTAAATCCATCCTAGCCCCCGTCGAACTTTCATTTTTAATTGAATATTAATTTGTCCGAATTTACTTTAATATCATGAACAGTTATTATTATTATTCCCATAGGGGTTGAATTTTCGTAACTGATATTTCTCTTGTAGAGTACCTACTTATGCCATGTTTCATTCGGTGAATACAAAAAAAAAATATTTTACAAATTTTTCCATCCCTCTAGCACCTTAGGGTTTAAATTTTGGTAAATGCTGAAATAATCGTTTCACTATTTATATTTTAGAGTATGTTCGATAAGTTTCAATTAAATGCGAACAAAAAAAAATATTTTTTTATATAAACTTTGACACCCTGTTTTAACCCCGTAGGGGTTGAATTTCGAAAAATCCTTTCTTAGTGGGTGCTTACATCATAAAAGGAAGGCACCTACGAAATTTCACGTTTCTAGGTCCAGGGGTTTGGGCTGTACGTTGATATATGAGTGAGTGAGTGAGTGAGTGAGTGAGTGAGTGAGTGAGTGAGTGGTTAAGGACAAACTATTTTATAGATATAGATTTATGATTTTCTTTATTTTATTTATAATTTGAGATTGATATTACTACACAGAAAAAAACTGTATTGGACCAAGAAAACCTTGTTTTGTATATAACGAAAACAATATTTTCTTAATATAAGAAACATACTCTTAATCCAACTACGTTATTCCTTCGTTCAAGAATACTATAGTTGGTTTAAGAGATTATTGTGTATCTTAAGAAAATATTGTTTTCGTTATATACAAAACAAGGTTTACTTGGTTTGAGAAATCCTTTCTACCAGTGTATCATAAATTGATCTTTATTGTAACGTATTAATACGTACGATTACAAAAATGAACACAGACTTTACAAAATTGCTAACCCAAATTTTATGCAGGCCCCAGTAATGCTGGGTACATTGCATGCATAAGATAAGAGATATACAGCGATGGCAATAATTCATTTATATGGTTTTTATATTTAAATCTCACTCGATCGGTATCGTAGACTTTTGATCGAAAACCAGGTGATTTGCAAAACAGATGTCGCTGCGGTGGCTACACCATGAATTATTAAAACAGCTGAAGAATCCAACAGATTTGCAATTTAAGTGGATATTTATCGATTTACGAACTCATATCTTCATTATTTATTTGCATTGAATATTTGTTTTTGTCTGGATGTATAAAATTTCTAGAGAGGCTGAAATAACAAAGAACGTTTTAATATATTCATACAGTAATTCTGATTTGTTACATTTTCCGGGTCAGTAAACTGCAAGAGAGGAACAGGAATGTCAAATCAGAACATATACAAAAGACTATGTCTGAATACGTATAACTTTATTATAAATTTTGCCCTACTTATGGTGGTTACATATTATATTAAAGCAGACGTGTGCAATATTTTTTGTTAAGGAGTAAGTAGAAGTAATGGAAGGGCCGAGTCCTTCTCCCCGGTTAAGGGTATTTTACCCTTTTTAAGAGGATGAATGAGATCACAGTATCACACCATTTGAAAAGTTGTTTTAACTTATGCTTTCGTTTGTATGTTACAATTTAATAGAAAAAAAAAAAAAAAATTTATCTTTTCATAAAACATGCTCCAGAATTAATTTAATTGAATTTTTATGTAAAAAAAATTGATCCCATTTGAGGTTTATTATTGATCTACATAAGAGGTTATATACAGTTAGAATTTTCAAAAAATCGATTTTTTTAAATTTCATTTTCGTAATGTACATGTATTTAAGTACACACAGAAAATTTCAAGTCAATCCGGCGATTATTTTCGAAGTTACACGCATATTTGAAAAGACGTCTCAAAGCGTTTGAAGGTAGGAGGCCGGAGTAAAACGCGTTTTTTTGAACCGGTCAGTCTCAAATTTTAACTCAACTTTCTTAAGTATATTTTGTAGTAATGAATCGAAGGTTTTTTCTCACCAATAAATATTTTTTTACAAACAATTTAAGGTCAAAATTTTCGTCAAAAGTCGATTTTTTTTCGAGAAGCCGCCATTTTGTCAAAAAAATTATATTTTACTTATTCCTTCGATTAAGTACAAGATTATACATTACTTTAACTAAATTCGTTTGGTATTTTTACTTTAGAGATATCGTGATCACAGCAAGGCTCCTTTTTTGAAAGGACCTCCTGGAGCCGAAATTAATATTTTTACAAATAAAAAATGTTATAATACAATTAAAAGTTACCATAATATGTGTACAAATTTTTACATTAATAAATTTAAAAGTCTTCTCTTCAAAAAATTCTTGAAAAAAAACTATTTTTTTAGGCCTTCTGACTGTATATAACTCCTCAATTATACAAAATCTGTTTTCTAGGTCAAACGGTTCAGTAGTTAAAAAATTGTGACATAATAATGATTCCATAAGTGTTAAATTTTTCCTATTTTATGTCCTTTTACAAAAAATACTCCAAATAATTTTGTGTAAACCAGGCGACTAAAAAATTACCACCATTCAAGATTTCAGAAGGTCATAAATCTACATCCCAACTCTTCACTGTAATAAATTAAAACGACAATCAATCCACACACACATACCTGACAAATCTCTACTAGAAGCATTCATGCCGCTCTGAGCCGCCAACGGCAAACGACGCTTTAGGAAATAACTCAAACCCATTGAAACGTTTATTCACAAGTGGACACACTCTCAGACCCCCCCCCCACAATCACCCCCCCCCCTATGTACCCTTCAAGTGAATCTTGCAATTCCACACACACACATATTACGGGAATGGGGGTATAGGGGTAAACCATTGCAATGATGTGCGACATGAAAGGACCATGCGTTTAATTTCCGCATTCACAAAGTGCACTGGCTAGAGTGAGAGAGAAGTGCGGTGCGACAAAGAGGGGTTGTTGAATACGTGTGTGGTTCTTCATATACGTATTATTAAATTTGTAGTGAGTTATCTTGTAACAACATGGGGTGTTTTTCTAAATTGTCGCAGAAGAAATAACATTGAAAAGAATAGAGAATTTTCATCACGTTTCTAAAACTGATTTAAGATTTTTAAAATGAAACAGTTGACTTTTTGGATTTATTTCTGTTGGATAATTTAAAAATAAATGTAGGAACCTCTTAATTAACCATTATATTAGCAAAAAAAAATTTGTATCTTACTGGGGAAGGAGGGAAGGATTTCAGGGGACGTTTGGACGTTTCTTCAGACAAAATAAAATAAAAAACACTTTCAGAGTGACTAGTATTTCTCTGGAACAAATTTCCCTGACTTTTCTCGGTTTTCCAGGAGAAATTTAACCGTTTTTCCCTGTTTTTTATTTAAAAAATTTAGATAAAAAACCTAAAAAAGTCACTCTTTAAATATTTGCGAGAATTTGTGTGATTTTGCATTTTTATAAAAATTCCTCGACTTCCAACCAAATTCCCTGACTTTTCTCTGTATAGCAAAATTCCCTGACTTTTCCCGGTTTTCCAGAAACTAACCACCCTGACTATGTTAATGTTCAAAAGGAATTCAGACATGGTGTCTCAAAATCTAGTTTGGAAAATATAAATAATATATAAATAAATAATATAAATAAAATAAGAAATTCTCTGATTTTTACCAGAAAATATCAATGAGAAATTTTTAGAACTGAATTTTGATTCAGTTGCCAAAGACAAGATCCAAAGATAGTTACAATACATCCTAGTTTATTAAGTTAAAATACCGTCGAAACTCATTATAACGACATCGGTTAATACGACGTATCGGTTATAACGACTCAAAATAAAAGTCCAACTGAATCCCATATAATTGCCTTTTTACCGGTTTTTCCTAATATATTACTGGACCCCACGATGTGGTTATAAAAGTTATAACCAATTCTGTATGTACTTTTAATAAAAAATTTTAATATTTGAAAAGACTGAGGATATTTCAAAATTATTTAATGACGAGGAATTTAATTTTGTAGCAGTTGCTACTTGTAACATTTTTTCAATTTTTAATCATACCTTATGCCGTGTTTACACCGAAGAAACAAAACAGCAACATCGTGTCTTTTTTACAAAAGTGCAATAAACTCCATACATTTTTAAATACGAAGTGTTTTAAAATTTGTCTTTTTCGGTTTTCAATGTACTTTAATCTTAGTGGATCAAAAAGAAACGTTTCAGAACCGCTTTTATTCTAAAAATAACTCCGACAAAATATAATTTTGTAGTATATGGACACTTTAGTGTCCCGCAACCACCACGGATGGCGCGACCCTCGTTCGTTCACATTTAGCTTTTGTCCTCATACACACCCTTCAAAGGCGCTAGACACACACACACACACAGTCACACACGCACGCAACTCAAATGTTTATTGTTTTAAAATTAATTGTAAAAATATTTTTCTTACCTCCTCTATTACGTGATATAATGTGCTGTTAATGAACTAACTAACACGACACGACGTTAAAAAGATTCACCCCTTTTGTTATTCATTCTATTTGACGTCTGTTTAAAGAAAACAGTGTGCGGTATTTTTTGCTTTGAATTCAAAAAAAAATAACGTTGAATAAAATCCTCGTTAGCCTTTGTCTTAGAAAATATGATTTAGGTAGACGAAATAATCCAGACAACAAAGGTATCGATAATGCAGTGTTAACTTTGTAAAATTTTAAATCGATAGGACAATTCAAAGTGGGTGAAAAATGAGGTGTAACATTTGTTCTAACAGTGAGAGAGAGATGCAGTGTAGTTTGGTAAATATCTTTATTTTTCTAAGAATCTGATTGGTAGTTTAATACAGTTCAATGGTAGTATTTCTGTCGTATATTTATTTATTTGCGTACAGTCAATATTTGTAATGATAAAAATATAGGTAACGAAAATCATCGCATAATTATTTCTTAATATGAACAAGAATACAATATTACGAGTATTTATGAAGGCATTAATTCTGATTACATTATTGAAATAATTAGTTATATGTCAGGATTTGTAGGAAGAAAAATACTAAAAACAAACAAATATTTTAATTGCAACAAAATGCTTATTTCGCAGTAATCATCTTTTTTACTAAATATAAAAAATCGAGGCAATTTACAAAAACCGTCAACTGATCCATAGAAATAAATTTTCCGAGAAAGTAATATTTTTGGTAATGCAAAAAAAAAACATTTGAAGTACCAATTTTCAAAATAATCTTATCAACACGATAATTTGTACAAATCAAAATAGTTTTCCTTTATCTTTACAAGTTGATATGTAACACCCTCCCTTCAACAGGGTATGTATGCATTTTCAGAAACGTACAAGGAAATCAAATGGATGTTATACCAGATAGACTTTTTTACGCTCTGCATGTGGTTGGGGGGAGGGACGCATTCGGTTAACGGGGTAAAGGAAAGGAAGAGATATACAATGTCATTTACTTTTACGTACGTGTACGCACGAGAATATGGCCACAGTATTCGTATTCCAGTGTTGCAGGAAATTTACTAAATCCACCGTAGTACGTGTGACTGCAATTTTAGTATGTATTTGAATCACTGCACTGAAGAAATTATATCTTTTACACGCCCTCTTGTTATAATAATAAGGTACTTAAGAGTAGTAGGTATCATTACGAAGTGCGGTAGATTTAAATTAATCTTAACCCTTAAAGACGTATTAGAAAAATTGATAAAAAAAATGTATTTTAATTTTTTTTTACACCTGGATAAGATTCGTATAATTGACAATAAAACTACTTATTAGATATTAAAACGAGTTAATCAAGTAAGTGAATATCGAGAAATTAAAAGGATCGTTTCGTAACCCTCAAAAATTTTAATTAAAATAGAAAGGCATTTTACATCAATTTTTTTTAAGTTTTTGCTTTTTTACAAAAAAATTTCCCGGCTTTTCCCTGACATTTCCCTGTCTAGCAAAATTTCCTGCCTTTTTCCGATTTTCCAGAAACTGTGGAATATATATATATAAAATAAGTCTTTAAATAAAATCAGGATGAACACAAACTTATATCCAGAAACTAATATACAGTCAAAATCAGTTATAACGATATCGTTTAATACAACAAATCGCACCCCCGCAAAAAAGTGTCATAACTAAAAAAATTTAGTTTTGAGGAAATAGAAATAAATGAAATTATAACAATTTAGGTAAATCAAAATTGTAAAGGTAATATAGTAAAAGGACTGATACACAGTATTTAATTTAAATATTTCAGAATTCCTGTGATGTTTGAAAAATAGTAACCATTAAAACGCATAGAGTTTAAGTATTTAAAAACTATATAAAAATGTGACATTTTTTTAGAATATGCTAGTTTTGACAGTATGTATACGAAGTACATTAATGACAAAATTTTTAGTAGAAATATATAGTAATTTGGAATCATTCTACATATTTATCTCAAATATGACACTTTTTGAGTTGTGGCACTTTATTGCGGGGGTGCGATATCGGTTTTTACGATCTAATATGACTGCGGTACCCTCGATGTCGTTGTACCTAATTTCAACTGTATTCAAGATATTCGTAGATATAATTTAAAAACCACATATAGGTATTTCAAAACAGTTTGATTTTAAATAGTGTGATAACAAATAATATCAACGTCCAATTGAAATGTAATTATGGTATTAGTGCGTGACCAGTATTTCTCTGGACCAAATTTCCCTGACTTTTCCCGGTTTCCCAGGAGAATTTTTACGTTTTTCCCTGTGTTTTTTATTTAAAATTTAGATAAAAAACATAAAAAAACGGTCGCATGTTTTCTTTTCAATTTGAATACATAATTGTTTAAATATTTGCGAGAATTTGTGTGGTTTTTGTATTTTTATAAAAAATTCCCTCACTTCCAACCAAATTCCCTGACTTTTCCCTGTATAGCAAAATTCCCAGACTTTTCCCAGTTTTCCAGAAACTGGCCACCCTGGGTATTTTTATAGTAAAATAAAATTACTTTTCAACTCAATTATGAAATGTGGATGAACTTACTACATACATATATAACACATAATGAACAAAGCATGTGTGTGGAATATTTCGACTTGAGTAAGTTACGTGGAAATCCATTTACACACAAAAGTTTCAAGTCGAACGCTACAGCAATTACATCTCATGTAGAAATACTACTCCAGGTTTACACTAACTACATACAGAAAACTAATTATAAACTAAAATTAAACAAACTATCATCAACTTCAAACAACAATAACAAAGAGTAACTTTAAAACAAGATATCAAAGACAAAATTTCAAATAAAATAAACTAATAATGTGTTAACATTTGAATACTGTCTAAAGTAGGTACTCTAAAGCTTCTTTAATATTCCAGGGGTCTATTGGAAGTTTTAAAATTAAAAGAGTCGATGCAGGAAAAAGATTGGGAACCTCTGGTGTAAAGAAACCATAATAAAAAGCCTTTTAATAAGAATATAAATACCCGAAAAAAATTGTACATCTGCAGAGATCTACTCAGATCTCGATATTTTTCACTGGTTTTTGATCTGTGAAGGTTTGCAAAGATCTACAATGACCTAGAGCAGCGGTTTCCAAACTTTATGTAACTACGCCTCCCTTTAAAAAATGTAATCTCTTGCGCCTCCCCCCCCCCTTTATTTTATAAAATTATACAGACATATTTTAAAAATGTATAACATGTATTTTTTTTGCTTATAAAATTTATTTTAATGCACACAAAAAAAACTGTGTTGGATCAAGATAATCTTCTTTGCATATAACAAAAACAATATTTTCTGAATATAAGAAAAGTAATCTTAATCCTACTACATTATTTCTTCGTCCAAGAATACTATAGTTGGTTTAAGAATATATTTCTTATCTTAAGAAAATATTGTTTTCGTTATATACAAAACAAGGTTTACTTGGCTCAAGTAAACCTTTCTACCTGTGTGCGATGAATGTACTTGTTTATTAGCACAATCTTCATTAAATCTCGGTGTTATAAAGGGGAGTGCTTTCACTCAGAAGTATCGCATGATAATTCTATCAGTTTTGCTTTTTCAATAATAGTTGTCAGTCTAAACCTACACAGTAACGTTCCTTTCAGAAACAGATAGTATGTATGATGTATTGTATACAAAAATAATGTTATGTTATAAAAATTTATTTATATGTATATATTTTTTATTTATATAACTTAATGTGATGTTAGGAAAATTAAATTTCTGTTAAACTTTTCGCGCCTCCCTTTGCACTAGTCCGCGCCTCCCAGTTTGGAAACCACTGACCTAGAGATTTAAAAGGATCCACAAAAATCTCTAAAGAAAACGTTGAAAATTCATTCATGAATTTTCAACGTTACAATGATCTTAAGAGATCTTTGTAGATTCTATTAGATCTTTGTAGATCGTTGTAGATATTTGAAAGCCTCCACAGATCAAAAACCAGTGTAAAATATTGTCTCAAAATAGAGATCTGTAGATCTACATTTTTTTCTTAGGTACTCATAAAAAATATTAAAATCTTCGAATAATAATAAGGGGGCGTTTCTAGCGGTGGTGGGAGGGAGATCTAAAATCTAAAGAATTACTTACAGTTTTCTCAAAAATCATCCATATAATTTTTTTTAAATCTTTATATTTTTATAAGTGTAAAACAAGACGAGCACTAAATTATATTAAAAACAATTACTTAAAACTTATTATAGTGAAGAATGCAATTAATATTATTATTTTTTTTAAATTACTGATGGTTTTTATTGCGGCAATAAACATCAACGGTGTAATAAGTTTTTTTTTTTATTATTACGAAGCAAAATTAATCCAGTGTAAAGAAATATAATTTAATTACACTAGAATTATATTTTTATTTCATGATTTATTCCCGTGATTCATTTTTAACACACTGACGAAATTTAACAGAACATGAAATACAACCTATATCGATATTTTATTCATAATTTAATATCTTTATTGTTCCAATTAAAGAAATTACAGTTTAGCATATCTAATTAGAGATACTTTCAGTAAAAGTTACATATGACAGCTTCGCTATTTTTAGCTAAATGTGATTAATTAAAAAATCATTTATATATTATTTTTAGCATATAAAAAAAAATACTATTTTGATTAATAAAACCATAAAATACGACTGTAAGTGAGACTTGGCTATTTGTTACTACAATCAACCAGTAATCGATTCGCATTGTCTGAACTCACTATGAGTGACTTTAATCAAAGCTAAAGAAAATCGTTCTCAAAGTTTTTTGTATATTAACCCATTAACGCCCGCCGTACACATTTGTGTACACCTCATTTTAGTGCTGCTGTCTATGGATATTAATTCACAATATTTCCTTAAAAATCAGTTGGTAGAAGTGCAACAAACAAAATCTGTTAACGTTATTAGTTTCATTTGTTTTAATTGTTCTTAATAATTTTTATATGAAAAGAGGTACGTGGTATGGTTATGTGATTTCGAATTTTGTTCAAATTATATGAAATAACTTAAATATACATATAACATGAATAATGAAATTTATCTAAATAAAAATGATATCAGAAAAGCAGTCTCACACAAAATAGACTTCATATCTGCCCAATTTACTCGCTTGAGTACACACTGTTATTTTTTTTTCTAAATATAAAAAAAAATTGTATTGTATATTTACATAGTTAAATATAATGAAAATGTATTTAATTTCATTATTTAATTGCATGTTTTTGTTTTCTTTTGGGGCATTAATGGGTTAAAGTAATTTGTTATAAAAATTATATGTTATTATTGTTTTTCTAGAAGTAATTTTATTTCAAATTAACCCTTTGAGTCCTGATTTTTTAAAATAGACGCTAGGAAATAATTTATAAATAGGTGGTTCCAGTGCGAAGCTACTAGGACTCAAAGGGTTAAATAAATATTTTTGTCTTTTTGGGTCAAAAAGTATTTTTTAACATTGTTTTTTTTTTTAATATTAAATTAAAAATCTAATACAAACAAACATACGAAATTTAATAGAAAGCTGATTAAAAAAAAAAAAAAAAAACAGAAATAACTAATCCGTTTCAAATTTCCGCATGATATAGTAGAACACCCTTACTCGAATAATGATTAACAAACAAACATCCAGCTAATCACGATAATTTCCGGTTCCCCAAGGAACATGGAGCGCGTGAGTGAGAGAGAAGGGTCGAGAGAGATGCAGGATACGTTCTGGTTCTGTAAAACTTCTCACAAGACGGTAAACGATGATGAATAAGCTCTTTATATCGCAAAACATAACGGCATCGCGTAAACGCCAATTTCGCTTGACATAAACAAAACGGCTAATTCTGTGCACTCGCACCTACGCTTTCAACGGTGGCGCATCAGTTACAAAAGAACCAGTGGTATTAAAACGTTTAAAAAATAACAATGCTAATTTATTAAGGGATATGAACAGTGTAAATGTCAGAATTTGAGGAGTTTTTTGTTTATTTTATAAAAAAAATCGATTTTATGGATTCATATCAAACTTTGTACACATATTTAGTACTTTAATAAGTACTTTTTTTTAATGGTATGTTTTTGCATAATAGTCCATTTAAAATGGCACCTCTTAAATCTGACCTCAGTGGCGTTGACATAAATTTGTTTAAATAAAACATCTGAGGATAAAAAATGAAAAAAAATCTTAAAATATATGTTATTAGCTATAGCCGGACGTAGGGGATTTTCAAAATATCGTTTAGAAAAAAAAAATGGCGACCATTTGAAAAAAAAAAATTCGCGAATTTTTTTTTGTTTATAAAAAAAATATAAAAAACGGCTACGTCTGGCTAAAGAGGTACGTTTCTTCTACAAAATCCATTTTGAATCGAATCGATCGGACGAAAACTGTCTTAGTTATGCTATCAACCAGGTCAAAAAAAGTGATTTTGAGTAAACGGCGTTTTAAGTAGTCGCTCTTTTCGAATACTTAACGTTCGAATTTTCACTTTAAACTTGAGATAGGTACATATTCTTTGGGGTGTAAACTAATAATTTATAAACAAATAAAAAAATTGATTTTTTGAACATTTTACACTGTTCATACCCCTTAGTATTAATACGATTTTCTATCCAATAAAGCTTAAAGTAAAATATATCTGTCTGTTTGTTTGTCACTTTTTCACAATTAAACTGCTGAACCGATCTTGATGAAATTTATCAAAAATATAGCTTGTATTCTGCGAAAGAACATAATATGATACTTTATAAAGCGTACACTTTTTGGACTATATTTTTTTCTTACGAGTTGCAATTTACGGATCAACCTATAGATAAAAGATTTATGGTTATGATATTAAAAAAAAAAAATGTTTTCGAACAAAAAAATTAGCCCGCATAAAGTTTGAGAACCACATGTATCAATCAACGTCTGCTAAAATGTGAACCTATATATATTTTTATATAAAATCGCGTTATTTATGCAAGCCATACTGTATGTGGTTGCACCTGCTTTCCCATTAATTTAATGAATATTTGTTGAATATTTATGTGTTTATTTTTTCGGGACGGGGGGGGGGGGGGGGTGCTCCTCGCTGTAACGTATTTCAAACCACAAATGCCATCTGTTGGTGATATTTTTCACGCGAAAAATGATTTCTGTTATTTAGGTTTTTATTTGCGAAAAATAAATAATAAATAAAATTATGAGTAGATTTAAAAGACATAAAATACAGGGGGGAAGATATATAACGTTCCTTAATAAATGAGACGAACAAAAATAGTGGATTGTTTTTTCAGTTTTTAAGCCAACATAAATCATTTACTTTTATACGTTTTCTCCGGATGTAAAAACAAAAACGATAATGTTTTGTTCTTAAACCAGTGGCGTAGATAGCTTTTTGCTATTGGGGGGGGGGGGATATATGACAGTATTAAATCTCAGTTATACTTTTTATTATGAAAATCCTCTTTTATGTAGTGCAAAGTACAAAAATCGGTTATATTCTTCACTTATTGTTAGATGTATTCATTATTGAAAAAAATCTTGTATATTGGCTGCTTTTGTAGAAGAAGAATGCCAAGAAACCCAAGAAAAAAAAAATAATCATCTTCGTATCAATTTTCGTAGATTCATGGGGGGGGGGGATTGCTCCCCTTAATAATATACATCAACAATTGAACCTTTGTTTAAAGTGTGCTACATTTCTCATTAGTTAAAGTACTAAAAATAGATCACGCGATAAAACATAATTTTTTGTTAACAATAGAACTTTTTTGAAAATTTTGCAAGTTTTCTTTTAAATTATAACACATAGCTGTTCAAATATTTGCGTGAATTTGTGTGGTTTTTGCATTTTTACAAAAAATTCCCTGACATTTCCCTGTACAGCAAAATTCTTTTTCCGATTTTACAGAAACTGACCACCCTGCCCTTAATCCCTCCTTAACTACGCCACTGTCTTAAACTATTTGTTTTTATGAAACATAAAACCATCGATTTTAGATATAACGTTACTGTTTTGTTTCTATATTATTATTTGTGTAAAATCTTGATATATTAAAACATAAAATATTTATTTCTATAAAACACTTACCTCTTCTGGGACCTTTTTCACTTCACCGTTTTTCTCTTCGTCTTTGTTCGGTTTCGACTTGTCTTTCTTCGAGAACGAGATACTCCTGATGGACCACTTCTTCTTGACCTTCTCCTTCTTCTCTTTCTTTTTCCCGCTGCCCTCGGGCGCTGTGGGTGTTGTAGCGGTCGCTTCACCGCCCTCCTGTTTAGCCTCACCGTCGACTTTTACCTCTTCGGCCACCGCACTGTCAGGTGTCTTAGCATCCTCGCAATCTGATACGCCATTTTCTACAATGGCTTCCTTGCTTCCGGACTTCTCTTTGTCCTGCAAAAAAAATATATATATGTTAAACTTGCAAATTAGATACAGTCAAATTAATATTATATTTATAGTACAGGCAATAAAGGGATTTAACATCTCATTTTATAATTAGTGCTGCTGTCTATGTATGAATATTAATTTACAATATTTCCTTAAAAATCAGTTGGTAGAAGTGCAAAAAACAAAATATGTTAACGTTATTAGTTTCATAAGTGTTTTAATTGTTCTCAATAATTTTTATATGAAAAGAGGTATACATGGTATGTTAATATATTTTGTACATTTTTTGAATTTTGTTCAAAGCATATGAAATAACTTAAATATACATATAACATGACTTTTAAATGACATTTATCTAAATAAAAATTATATCAGAAAAGCAGTCTCACACAAAATAGACTTCATATCTGTCCAATTTACTCGTTTGAGTACACACTGTTATTTTTTCTTCTAAATATTAAAAAAAGTGTGTGTTGTATATTTAGTTAAATGCATTGAATATGTACTTAATTTCATTTAAAAATTTTTTTTTGCATGTTTTTGTTTTCTTTTGGGCGTTAATGGATTAAATAGAACAAATTCGGAGTACGATGAAATTTGGTACATTATAGTACGTCTGTAAAGTCGCCATCTATAGGCCTTGTGGAAAAAATTTAGAGCCGTTTGAAGTTTAATTAAGTTATTCTTGAATAACTTCAAGACAAATAAAGATACAGAGGCGTGCCTCATATTAAAATTTTCAAAAATGTTTGCTTTACAACAAATTTAATCCAATATGTCCACCTAAATTGCTACAAAAATGCCGTAAATACGAAAATAAAAAAAATTATGTTTGAATGGATTTTTGAGCTCTTATAGTAAAAAATGTCCTGTTCAAAATTTATAGAGAATACAATTTTACATATTTCTATGTAAAATGCAAAATTAATTTAAAAAATCGTATGATATGAAAATTAATATTACATTAGAAAATAATATATTATTATTATTATTATAATATTAAATTCAATAAATACACCCAATTCTGTTTTTATACGATTTTATTCGATTTAGCACGATTAGAAAAGCTTTTTGATTTAAATTTTAAAGAAAAATATTTTTATTAACCGTAATCTTCTAGGAATTTTTTTTCTATCTGTTATTTATGAAATATGTAGTAAGGGAATTCCCCTTTCTTATTTATTTTCATAGCAGCTTAAGTATATATTTTAGTCTTGTACGAGTTTTCAGTTCCTAAACTTGTGATAATTTTATATTTGTTACTTTTACTTTAAGAACTGAATTTTTTATTTTATATTTATGAAATAAACTGTGCATGAATGTACATAAAAATTTAATTTATAGTTTTTTTTTGTATGAATCATTTCATTTTACCTATTTTTTTACAGAGTAAAACTAATTCCCATTTTTAATTTAATTTCCCATTTTTTCTATGTACATACTTCATGTCTTTTTTTACACGGTTTTTTTCTGGAACGTATCTACCGTGTAAAAACAGAATTAGGTGTATATTCTGTATATATATATTTTAACATTTAGAACAATATTTTTACATATACATAATTTCCGAAACGAAAGTACTGTTGATTTACATATTACATACATACATTTCATTTTGAGTGTAAATATCTAATTCATTTAAATATCCTACGTTACTTTATGTTTATTCAAAATGACTTCCTCACTTCCGGATCCACCCCGACTAGAAAAAAATATGTTAATTCGTTCATATTCGCTAACGACATTTGCGAGGCAGTCCTAATGAAGTGTGAATTGATACAAAAAGACTTTAAATTGTCTGACATCTGCTTTAAATGTTACAAAGTTCATATTACAGTCCCCTATTTATGTTTGAACTAATAAAAGTCACTTTTAAGTCTTTTATTACCAATTTAAAATACATACATTCGAATATCGGTTAAAGATATTTGACGTCAGTGAAATATAATCGTTTAGGTTAAATTCATGATGCCAGTAATCGAATAATCAATTTTATGAATCATTTAAATGCTAAAGCGATTAACTAGGCATAAAAAATACAATATAGAACATTACCCTTTCTATTTTTTCTAACTCAAAAATAATTCAAGCAAAGGGGCACGTAACAGTTACTTCGTAACCGCCTTCGATTTTATTGAAATTTTGAGATGAAAAAATGCTAACTTGTTAATATAACAATATTTCCTCAATATAATAATAATAAAAATCTTATTGAGGATATTTTATTAATTTGAAAAATATAATCTTCATGTTTATCTAAAAATCTTTTCATTTGTAAAATTAATAAATAATTTATTACACCAACTAACGAAACTTTTAAATAGATTAAACATAATGGTTGTATTTTGTATTAATAAATATTTATTAGTGTGAATATTTTTTATACCACCCAACTAGTGAAAGTGCAATTTTCGATATGTTAAATTCAGTGATGTCATTTATAAAAAAAAATTTTTTATTTAAAATTTAAAATATATGTTTTCAATACGAAATAAAAATTTTACCGTGATAAGAACATTGTTAGTAATAATATACATTTATTATTAAGATAAACGTGAATATTTCCATATTCATACAAAATTATGATATTAACAAAACAACCTCTATCGGAGCAAAATCGATGACGGATTTTTTACATTGATCACATTTTTTAATACAAACAAATTATTTTTTTCTGTGACTCAAATTATTTTAAAAAAAAACATGACAGCTGAATATGGTGGTCTATCAAAAATATTTCATATTTTGGAGAAATTGATAAAATTTATTTAAAAAATTAAAACAACATTAGGGGGAGGGGGTAAACGACTTATACAAAAATTAGTATAAGTGTCATGATAAATTTTATTAATTAATAAAATATATACCATTTAAAATGTAACCATTTAAATTTTATAGTCAAAAGCAGGGCTGTGGAGTCGGAGTCGGAGTCGAGGAGTCGGAGTCGGAGTCGGAGTTTTAGTAATTTTGGGTGGAGTCGGAGTCGGTAAATAGGTACCGACTCCGACTCCTTTAATTAAATAATAGTTTTTACTTCTTTACACACTTAATATTTTTTGTTCGTTTTGAATTTTGAAGTACAATAATTTTAAATTTTCAATTCTGGCCGGAGCCAGAATCACCGGAATTCACTCAAAAAAATTTTGCCCGAAAACGGAATTTTTTTCAAAAAAAATTTTGTACAGTAAAGAGTCGGAGTCGGAGTCGAACATTAGAAAAATAAAGGAGTCGGAGTTGGAGTCGGAGTCGTAGGTTTTTGTACCGACTCCACAGCCCTGGTCAAAAGTATAATAAATTATACAAACAAAGAAAACTATTAAAGAATTTTATTTACATTTAATGTTTTTAAGTTAATTATAAACCAAAACATTAAAACGTCACATAAAAAACAAACGAAACACAAATGCCCCTCTACGAAAAAAAAATATTAAGATAAAATTTCTTCAAGCATTAAGAGTGCCTTTTCATTTTTTTTTATATTGGGGTTCTTTCATAAAATATACAATAAAAGTAGGCATTAAATGGCGTGCAGAAAATACATTTTACTTAAACGGTAATCGCTCCTTTGACTCTACATAACTGCAAACATTTTAGACAGGACGTATGTGTAGAGAGATGTTCACATCAAGTATGTTTTTCAAAAGAGTATCTTCCCTCTTTGTCTATCGGAGTGATGAGAAACGAGATAAAGATACTAATTTGAGTCAAAACAAAGAAGCTGTTGCACGTGGACAGAACCGGAATAAAATGATTGCTCAACAACGTGTTGTTTTATTTGTTTATATTTATTTTTAGATACCTACTATAAAATAAGCAGGGATGAACAAAATTGCATCATTACATTTAAAATAAATTTACGTATACTGAACTTTATGTTATACAGGATGATTCGAAACATAATGTATACAATATTCAAGGGGATAGTAAAAGCGACCAAGACTTAAATTTCGGTCTAGCAATTTTGTATTATTAATTTTTAAATCTTCTGCTCCATCGATTATAAAAATACAGTGGTACCTCGACATACGAGTTTAATTCGTTCCGCAACCTTGCTCGTATCTTGAATTACTCGTATCTCGAAGCAAATTTCCCCATACAAAACAATTGAACTACCATTAATCCGTTACGTGGTTTTGAATAATAAAAACGTATTTATAAATGACAAATATTTATTGTACAAAAACAAAAAAGAGAATGTAAAGAAATATATTAGATATCCTCACTGGTCTTTCTTCCGATCCATGGTTATAAAAATAAATGAACTACAACTGTTACTAACTGCTAAACTAAACCGAACTCGTATCTCGAATTTCGCTCGTAACTCAAAGCAAAAAATCACTCGCTCGCCGGCTCGTATCTCGAAAAACTCGTATGTTGGGGCACTCGTATGTCGAGGTACCACTGTACACATATTTTTTATAGGAAATGATTAAGAACAAACAAAAATAAAACGTGCAAGTGCGTGTTGGGCACGCACATGATAGGGTTCCGTAGTCATTCTCACTACGATTTATAAAAAAAGAGTAATTTCAAAATTTTCGTGGCTGAAGGGTTAAAATCAAAAAGTCGTTTAACTTTTATTATTGCATCATCAAATGACACCCCACTCAATGAGGTAAATGAATAAAAAATGTGAGTTCACTTTTCAGTCTATAGAAAGGGGGTCCAAAATATGTTTGATAATGTTCGTTATAATTTTCAGTGAATGTACTAATATTAAAAGCTACATTCTGGAATTTAAGGTTTTTTGAATTGATAGTTTAGAAAATAGAGGGGGGGGGGGGACGCTTTTATAATGACTTTGGAGAACAAATACATCGTGACTGAAGGGTTAAAATCAAAAGGTTCTGATACATTTTTTGTTGCATTTTAGGAGACCTTTCTAACGACACCCCACTCAATGGGGTAGGTGCATTTTTTTTAAAACACTTCATTTTATGGGGGGTCTAAAAAAATTTGTTCTTGGGTCATCAATCTACGACCGTATACCAAATTTCATCTTACTATGTCGAAATTATTACAAGACGGACGGACATGGAGAAACTATAAGGGTTCCTAGTTTTGAACGGAGCCCTAAAAACCGTAATATGTATCTATCTTTCTTTTTTTTGGTTCAAACACTACAGTCAAAACAAATGAACTTACTTAAAATCTGATATATTTATTCTACAGAATAATTGAGAGAAAACGTTGTTTTTTAATGCTGAAACCGACTCTGCTTGTTCTAATATTCGGGGTAGACGGTGACACAAAAAACGAATTTTAAAAAGACAGGAGACAAATGACAGAAGAAGACACAATTACCATACACAAATGATGACGGTATAATGCAAGGTGGGGTGAAAGGTTTAACGGGGAGGGGGCATCTCGAGTACGTACTTATAGTATTTACAACAGCGATCCTAAAACTATAAAAAGAAAAACAGTCATTTAAAATAATTGTTCACGAAATAATAATAAAAATAACCTGTACATATATGTATGTCGAAGTTCAACCCTTGAATAGGGGTTAAATATTTGATTTTATAAAAATATATAAATGTGTATACACTGAAAAAATTTACTGTTAATTTTTAACATAAAAAAACATGTTAACGGGAAGACGAAATTTCATTCTGTGAAAAATTAATCGGTAACGTAGTAATATTACATACCAACAGTATCAAAAATTACTATTCCGTATTATGTTAAAATAATTATAAAACTTAAATAATTATTTTAATAAGTTATTAATAGTCAGATGAAAAAATTTCATTAACATTTTTATTTATTTACGATGCGTAGGAATGGAGAAAAAATGTTGAACGTTTACTACAATTCAATATACTGTATATCAGTTTCTATGACGGCGATAGGCCAGATATGAAAAATAATATAGAAACATAGTAAAATTATAGAGAATGTACGTGAAATTTTCATATGCAAGAAATTAAATTAAAGAATAGCGTATATTTTTCAGAGTAAATAAATTTTAATAGGTACTATGTTAAAATTTACCAGTATTTCATTGTAATTTTTCATTTACTTTATTATAAATTCTACCGACTTTTCTGTTAATTTTTTTCAGAAGTTGACTCTGTCCTCAGGTTCACATCATTTTCTGTTAATTTTTAAAAGAATATTCTCCCTGTGTAGATAAAACAACGTTAATTTTCAAAAACATCAATTTGTTCGTCTTTTTTTGTTATAATATAATTGATCGTTTTAACATCCGAACAGACCATATATCACCATTATTTCCAGAACACTGATCTCTTATTTCAAATTGTTTTTCTTTTACGAATTTCGCACGTTCAAGAGACACGCACATTGAGTAATAATGACTGACACATCGGGGATTGTTTTTCAGTCCTGTTTATGCTTATTGATTGCGCGTCGAGTTCGTCGAGAATAAAGAGGTTAAAACGAAGACAGGCGATATAAGTAAGAAGAACGAACCGAGAGCAAAATTGGAAACATGGAAACACTTTATTATGTTATTCACGTATATACATTTAACAAACTGGCTCTTTTCATTTCTCATTAAAATGTACAAATCACTCGGCGTCATAATTAACGAAATTGTAAACATACCAAATTACAAGCTAATTTATATTGATTTAATAAAATACATAATAATTTTTTTTCGCTAACTTTTATATTTTTTTTTACAATAGGTATGATGTATAATTAAAAAAAAATATTCTATGGTAATCTTACGTCTCTCCTATTTCCAAAAAATACTTATTTCTGGAGAAAATAAAGGTTTAATCGCAAAAATTGACTCTTTTAAAACTAATTTTGAATTTGACACCAAAACGCTCGTAGGTAACATTTCAGAGTTGTGACGTTACACTCCTTGTCAACAATAATCAAACATTCAGAGTTAGATAATAATTTAATTCTTTTATGTTTTAAAAATGAATTCCAAAGTATATCCTTAATATATCTGTCTGTCTGTCTGTCTGTGTGTCCGTTAGTGCGCTTATCACTCGAGAACCACTTATCCGATTTACGTGATTTTTTTTTAATTCATAGGTACATTCTCTGGCCAGGTTATAGGCTATATTTTATTACGTTAGGTAACATAACAACTAAGCAGTGACGATATTAGTAAATCAAGTCGGAAAAAATTTTACCGACGGCACGCTGTTTTACGATACGCTGCCTAAACCGTTGAATATAGAACAAAATAATGTATTAAAGAATTGTGTAGAATCAAAAGTGCTACAATAAAGTCCGCGACACCATATGTCTAACTTTTATATTTAAGCCACAATGACTGCTTTTATGTAACAAAGAAAACATAAAATATTTGGGTTATGTTTACATGGACTTATGACCTGCAAAACTTTAATCCTTATTGAAATAAATTATTTCATCGTCATAAGTACTTAATGTAGATATAATTTGCCCTTTACAGCATCCAATTTGGTGGTATAGTTTAGGAAATAACATTAAATAAGTTTTATACGGTAAAATATTATTAATAACGCGCGAACTAAATACGCCGGTATTCGATCTCCCTCGGCTCGGCCGTTGTCATTTGACCGTCAGTTTTGTTTCAATAATTAAATTTAAATTTAAGTGTTGTTTTTATTATTACAATAATAACTAATGGTGTTTGTACTTAATGCGAGCGAAGCCGCGTGGGTACATCTAGTAAGTTCATAAATAAGGTATGTATGTACCTAATAATCTTGTAAGAGGAATTGATATTTGTCTAAAATAAAAGACGTCATTTGCTCTGATTGGTGTTCCATTTAACATAGCAGCGGATTGCTGTATTTTGCATTTTTATTTTAACAAAAAATATATTAATCTCGCTTTTAATATAAAACTTTTTAGAATCTTTTTAACCTATTTCATTATTTAAAATCATAATTTCAATGATACTTTGTTACTGGCATCATGCCTATTGTTTGAGGTGCACTGGTTTACACAATATCCCAATAGATACTTTAATTACAAACATATGTAATCACGATCTATGAAATTAGCTTATTGTTTACAATCGTGCAGTAATAAATTTATCTCCACGCTATATTTATAGCTATCAATTACAAACAAATGAATGGTTCTAAATTCTAACACTAATTACAACAAATATGACGTGTATTCAGTATAATAAAAAATACAACACTATTGTCTACAATCTACATCGATACAACCAGTAGTATTAAAAATGTACACCAAAATCACATTTATTAACTGTACAGGGTGGCCAATATTTCTCTGGAATAAATTTCTCTGACCTGTCCCGGTTTTCCAGGTGAATTTTTACCGCTTTTCCCTGTGTTTTATTTAAAATTTAGATAAAAAACCTAAATATTTACGAGAATTTGTGTGATTTTTGCATTTTTATAAAAACTTCCCTGACTCAACCAAATTCCCTGACTTTTCCCGGTTTTCTAGAAATTAGCCACCCTGCTGTAACCCGCGATTTAGTCCGCGTGGAACTTATATTTTTATAAATAAGTAACATATATCCTTCCACAGGATGCAAGCTATCTCTTTGACAAATTTCATCAAGATCGGTTCAGCAGTTTAGCCGTGAAAATATAACAAACTTTCGCATTTGTAAGTAATATTATTATTGATCGTAACCTAAAATTAAACTAGTAAGGCTATATACACATCAAGATGAGACTTTTTCAGTAGGTATGGGTTTCCAAACGAGAACGATACCGAGTTAGAGTGCTTTAAATTTAATGAAATGGCTTCAATTTTTTCGATACCTATATAGACGAAAGTTCAATTTCAAAAACCGAGACGAGACTATACATACCCTACTCTCGTCCCGTCTCGTGTATGCAGTCTTAACCCCTACTTATTTCAAAAACACATAATTTATTTATTAACAAGATCCTATAAATGTCAAAAAAACAAAACAGAAATGTCTTAAATATAAATTTTCCCCCATAAATTCTCATACTGCATATATTTATCATATACCAAATATTGTTTTAATAAACACGAAGGTAAACACGCGTGAACAATTTTATCTCGCACGCCTAAACACACAGAAGAAAAAAAAACATTCACAAAACAAACATTTAAATATACAATTTCTATCCCCTGCCCAGAGAACATAATTCACTTGTACCGAGAGAAGAATTAGCTATATACGTGTAGGAAATACAAAAGTCGGGCATAACGAATTTAAAAGCTCTTTCTCTATAGAAAAGAAATGCGAGAGCGAGATGGATAATTAAGATTTGCATTTAATTCCGCTGCGACAGGCCACACAGAATCTATTCAGGAGCGTATCATGAGCCATTTTAATTCCTATGATTACAAAAAATACTTGATACGCGCCACTGGCATTAACGCATTAACGCCCAAAAGAATATAAAAAAACATGTAAAAGATTTTTTTTAATGAAATTAAGTACATATTCAATATATTTAACTAAATATAGAAATTAATATTAAGAGAAAAAAAATAACAGTGTGTACTCAAGCGAGTAAATTGAGCAGATATGAAGTCTATTTTGTGTGAGACTGCTTTTCTGATATTATTTTTATTTAGATAAACATTTAAAAGTCATGTTTTTATATGTATATTTAAGTTATTTCATATGATTTGAACAAAATTCCAGGGATGAAAGTCTCTTTCTTTTTCAAAAAAGAGAAAAAGAGGATTTTTTCTTGAAAAAAGAGACCAAAAGAGGAATTTTCTAGCTCTTGAATAGGTTATATATAGATATATTTTTTAACGCTTAATCTAGAAATATACTTTTTTACGTTTTTGCGCTATTATTTCTTACTATTAAGGACAAAAAACATCCCAGAAAATATTAAGGACCTAAAAGACAACAAGTTCTGGGTATTTTATAAGAAAAAAAATCATTTAATAAAATAACAAACTATATTTTACCATAAGAAATACATAATATTATCAAAATTTAACTCATTTTTTACTTTTCTGTTTTCGCCGCTCTTAAATCGAACAATTTTATTTTTAAAATAAAATTATAAGCTAACAAATAACAAATTCAACTTGAAATCAGTCAAAAAAGAGGAAAAAGAGTAGTTTTTTTGAAAAAAGGGTACTTTAGGGTCGACTTCCCAAAAAAAGAGGAAAAGAGGAAAAAAGAGGAGCGCTAGCATCCCTGAAATTCGAAATCACATGCTCTAGTTTCTAGTTGGATAAAATATATTAACATATCACCTACCTCTTTTCATATAAAAATTATTCAGAACAATTAAAACACTTATGAAACTAATTACGTTAATAGATTTTGTTTGTTACACTTCTACAAACTGATTTGTATGGAAATATTGTTAATTAATATCCATAGACAGCAGTACTAATAATAAAATGAGGTTTACACAAATGTGTACGGCGGGCGTTAATGGGTTAAGAAGAACACTGGTAATAGTATAATTCCTCGTCTAAGATCACACTAGCTGAGTAATCCAGCGTAATACAAATATCTCCTTTGTTCCAGTTTCTACGGGCCTGATCGGTTACATCAAAAAGATGTCAAACAGGGATACGTCAAGAAACAACCCCCACAAAAGGGGCGAGTCACTACTTAATCCGGATTATAGGAATTCTAATATATCAAGATTATGTTAAAATCAAACCACGTTAGTTTTATTTGATGTATTAAAAATAAGAGAAAATTCCATGGTATTTGGTGTCCATTGAAATTCATAAAGCCGGAACAGGTCGTTTTTGGTTTTTGTATAAAATATATCTATCCATTTTATACCTGTATTTTATAAATAAATAAATAGCACATATGCATTATATTTTATCTGTATAGGTATACATTTTTACTTGAATCTAAATATTTTCATTATTTAGATTTAAAAGTGCATACAAAATTTTATTAAGCTTTAATTTTATAAAGCCTCCCCTCCTCTCATTTATGTAGATTATGAGGGGCTGAACGTCGCCGATTTAAAAAATAAATATTAATAAGATATTGGTGCCAGACTTGGATAATTAAATGTACTAAATATTTGTTGATATTTGATTACTGCCTTTACTGCACTGGTAAAAAGGATTTCTCAACCCAAGTAAACCTTGTTTTGTATATAACAAAAACAATATTTTCTTAAGATAAGCAATAATCTCTTAAACCAACTATAGCATTCTTGAACGAAGGAATAACGTAGTTGGATTAAGAGTATGTTTCTTATATTAAGAAAATATTGTTTTCGTTATATACAAAACAGGGTTTTCTTGGTCCAATACAATTTTTTTTCTGTGTGAATCATAATTAATAGACACATAACTGTAAAACATCTTGATTTGATGACAATCGGTCTATGGGTGTCAAAATGGTGGATATTTAAACTAATTATTAACGTAATCAATTTATTAATTATTATATTATTATCATAGCATCTGCTCTACAAAAAATAAGCCCATAAATCTGAAAAAAAAACAATATACCTTGCTCTTAGCGTCAGTACTGGTGCCATATTGTTATTGTAAGAAATAATACCTATTATGCAAAACAAAAAAAATCTACATGTCTAACAATTTTCATAACAAAAAGGTCTAGCTTCAATTTGTATACCTGTTATAAAAAAATAACAATTTCGTAAGACTATTTTCTTTATAACACAAATTTCTTTCTATATAATACACAAGATGTGCTAAAACGAATATACGAATTGCAAATGGAAGACTTTCGATTAGTATTCAGCATCGTTTCTAATAAAATTTTCGTGTTCTGTGTGCACAATTAACATAATCTAAAGTTTTTGTTCTTGCAAAAACAATAGCACATCGCGCGCGCGCGCGTATCAATATGTCAAAACTGCGACTCCATTAAAATATAATTCGAAATTTATTGCTTATAAATCCATTGTTTGAAGCAATACGGGAATAAACGCCAATTTCATAAAAGCTCACAAAAGAAATATGGGTTTTATTATTTTTTACCATTTACTAATTTCGTGAATAGGCATGATGACTAATTTAAAAAAAAAAACTATTCTATGATGATCTTACGTGTCTCTTATTTCCAAAAAAAAATACTTATTTCTTCAGAAAATAAATGTTTAATCGCAAAAAATTGACTCTTTTAAAACTCATTTTCAATTTGACGCCAAAACGCTCGCAGGTGACATTTCAGAGTTGTAACGTCACACTCCTTGTCAACATTCAGAATTAGACAATAATTTAATTATTTTATGTGTTAAAAATAAATTCCAAAGTATATAAGTTCTTAAATAAGGTATGTACCTAATAATCTTGTAAGAGGAATTGATATTTGTCTAATATAAAAGTCAATCACTTTTGATATTTACTGATGCGTGACGTCATTCGCTCTGATTGGTGTTTCATTTAAGATGGTGAATTACTGTATTTTGCATTTTTAGCAAAAATTATATTAATCTCGCTTTTAATATAAAAATAAAGACATTTTTTAGAATTTTTTTAACCTATTGCATTATTTAAAATCATAATTTCAATGATATTATAATTTTGTTACTAGCAACATGCCTATTATAGAGGGGGGGGGGGGTAATTATTTATTTTAAAATACTCCAACTAAAACCTTAAGTTAGAGATAAGGGTCAAATTATTAAAGGTGGAAGGGAGGTCAAAATTTAATTAAACGTAATTAATTAAAATTCTCTATTAAGTATTTATAAAATAAACAAAAAAAATCGACCAAAGAATATTTCTACAGTTTCTATAGCCCTTCGTATGAGTGGAAATTAAACACGAAGTGAAATATGTTTCATTTCAAAGAGCTCTCTAGCCTCTACTACAATTATTCATTTCAAAGAGCAAATTCCCTTTCATGTGTACTTGAACTCTAGGGAATAATTTGACCTACATATCGTTAATTGATTTTAGTAACCGGCATTCGCAACTCAATTTTATATATGAAAAAAAATCGCAAAAAAATTATTTTAAATTTTATAAAAGTGATGTCGAAAACAACCAATTTCTTTGTTTTTGTTTTTTATTTGCATTCGTTAAAATAAACAACATTATAATAATGGACCACCAATAGCTTTTTTTTATATATAACAGATACTTATCAATTTTCCAAGATTTTGTGGATATATTAACAGCTTAAGGTTATACGTCTAGCACACTGTAAAAAAAGATTAGATTTCGAAAAATTCATTTAATTTATATTCAGAACCCAAGTACCAACATTTAATGGAATATTTTACTTTGTTAATTATTAAAAGTAAAAAAAGTTTAATTTAATTTGAAAATTGAAATAGACAGAACGGTATATAATAGTAACATGTACTTATTTGTACAATGTAATGACAGAGCTAGTTTTTCATTATTTTTTAAATAAATTACACGTGAATATATTTGTTTTATTATTTCTATAGTATTTAAAAGAGTTGAAGTTTCGAATAATTAATTTTTAAAACGTCAATTATGTAGAATTTCAATAAATAGAGCACTTTCAGCAAGTTCTCTTATTTATCGTGTGTTAAAAACTCTATTTTTATTATCCAATTATACTAAAAATCCAAACGTCCCATAGTTTAAATAAAATAAGAAAAATATATGAATTATCCCATAAATAACATATTAAAATTTTAAACTTTTATCTATACATTGCTCTAACAATTGCATTTAATAATTCCAAAAATCTATATATATTTTTTTAATAAATCTTTAAAAAAATTTATATTTTTATCATCAAGCTAGTAAATCTAAAAATAAATAGCATCTAATAACGTTTTAAACACTATCCATATGATTCACATGATGCATCAACTCAAATAAGAAAAAACCCAAGTGTCATATGCAATTTATCATATGTAAATATAGCCGCCCAAACATTCGATACATTATCAAGTGTACCAAATAAAAAAAATCAATATAATATTTACTCTAACTCAAAAAATTTCAATATCATGGCCATGAAAATTTAAAATAAATATTCTGTCAAATATTAAACAAACAAAAAATGTATAGAAATTTAAAAGCTCTGATTTAAATACTAGACTGACGTCCGGTATCATAAAGAAACTAGCAAATTTTCTAGCTAACAAGGTATCAAACTTATATATGACAGTTCTCTTGTAGTTTCATGGAGACTTTACCAAGTTTCGTACACAACCAACGGTATTAAAACAGTGGTGATATTATGATAATTATTTTGTACGGTTAGAGTCTGCACCAACTGTGTTACAATACGTTGACCGTTGAAGTATCACTGCTCTAAATTCTATAGCAAATCCATAGAAACTATCACAATTTGAGAGTACTTGCTAGCTAGCAAATTTTGCTAGCCCCTTTCATACTGGACATTATATATTCAAAATATATTTCATTGAAAAGAAAAATGCAAAAAGATAAAATTTCATTGTGGTTAATATGAAAACAAACATGATTTTAAATCGTCTTTTACTAAAGTTTTTAATTGGCTTATATAAATTAAATTAGTTAAATGATCGAATTACAATCAACTATTCCAAACCGAATTAAACTAACTCCAATGCTAGTATCTTGTTTTTATAATGATAAATTCATATAATAAATCCTTTGATGTGGCCGTAGCTACATCAAATAGGATTTATATCAAAAACTTTATAAGCAATTAATACAGTTGTCAACAGTAAAAAGAGTTAATCGTAGATAATACCTCTAAACATCACTATATTTACATTGTTTAAATTTTTTATTAATTCTAATTACCAAATGACGAGTAAATTTCCAAATACTTTTTAAATATCGATTTTTTTGTTGATGTAAAATAGGAATTAATAAATTGTGATATTCTTCATTTAAATAATGGTAATTAAATAAGAGATCTTTGTTTTTTAGAAAAAAAACTTGATCTTACTGAAAATTTGAGATGGAAAAATGATTAATAAATTTATCTTGGTAATATAACAATATTTCCTCAATATAGATAGATAGATAGATAGATAGATAGGTTTTATTTCATATAGACTGTTTATAAAAAATTCTTATTGAGGATATTTTATTAATTTGAAAAATATATCTTCATGTTTATCTAAAAATCTTTTCATTTGTCAAATTAATAAATAATTTATTATACCAACTAACGAAACTCTTAATTAGATTAAACATAATGGTTATATTAATAAATATTTATCAATGTGAATATTTTTTACACCACCCAACTAGTGAAAGTGCAATTTTCGTTATGGTAAATTCAGTGATGTCTTTTATTAAGTATTTTTTGTATTTAAAATATATGTTTTCAATACGAAACAAAATAAGAACATTGTTAGTAATAATATACATTTATCAAAAAGATATACGTGGATATTTGCATATTGGTAAAAAATTGGACAACCTCTATCCAAATCGATCACGGATTTTTTACATTGATCACATTTTTAATAATAAAAATTTATTTTTTCCTATGTAGGAGTTATATGATATTAAAAATATCAAATCAATTGGGGCGAAAGGAGGTTGGTTAGTTTTTACGTTAGATTAAAATATAGAAAATCAACAAAAATCATCAAAAATATGTAATTTTTAATTCTGACAGATCTAAATTTATTTAAATACTAAGTTCAAAGTATTATTTTTTTTTAGTGCAAAGTATTTATTTTTAGTGGAAACTGATTATTTAAAATGCTATAATTTGTTGTACATTCAATATATTTGTTTAAAGTTGAATAAACATTTAAACGATTAAATAAAAAGTGTTTATTATGTAAAAAAAGTGCATTTAAATACAAAAAACTTTTATAAGTAACATAAATTCATTATAATAAAAAAAATACCTTTCTGGTGTCAATGCCTTATCAAGGTACAAAAGGGTATATCTATTAGAGTATTAGAGGGTGATTAACGTGTTAAAAACGTATCACATAATAAAGATCAGTTCGTGTATAAGAAATGTCAGCGCATCTCACACCATCAAGTACCTATACCAGACTTTAAAACATAGAACGTTCGTCGAATGACGAGGGCGGACGATAGATAGTTATGCGCTTTTATAAATAAATAGGGGTGCATTGTAATGACGATGACAGCACCGGCCGGCTGGTTAGCATCGTCGTCGTCGTTGTCTGTCTGTCTGTCTGATGATGCACGCCGCGACTGGGTTTGTCTAGCTAGTTAGGTGACTGTCCGAATCGAAGGTCGATCCGACATATCGTCTCTCTCGGCCTCTATAATGTATGTATACATATGAGCAGCGTCGTGTGTCATGTTTTATACTATAGACTATAGACATTATAAATATTATAAATATGAAGTGGTTTTGTTTTAAATATATTACACGCGAATTTTAGTAGGGTTAAAATTATCTTAACATATCGTCATCTCGGAGCAAGAGTGGCACAACTCAAAAATTCTGAGTTTTGGGAAATTACTTATATAATTGAATGCTACTTTATTTTGATGATTTAGAAAAGCGCTAGTGAATCCAACTTTTATACGCTTAATAGTACTAACGTTTGAGCAAATTTTACGGATGGTACTAAGGTCAAAATATTTCGATAAATTGTATTTACAGGGGTCGAAACAAGTTAAGTGTTCAAAAATACTGATTTTACTGACACAGAAATCTAAAAATACTGACTTTTACTGACTATCTGAACCGAGTTAAAAAAATGAATGAGAAATGCAATTGAGAAACGGACAACTTTACTCTTGATTGCTCTTTATATTTTTGAGTTTTGAGATGATGCATGTTACTCAATTGCCTTGAAGCCCCAAGTCATAGAAAATTTTTTTAAGTACACAACAAAAAAGTCACTTTCACCATCCCTTTTTCCCCATTCAGATACCCATTTTGTATCTTTTTTATTCAGCCAATCAAGTGCATATTTAACAAATATTGAGTTTAAATTTTAAATAAGTAAATCATTGTTGTGAATTCACAATCAAAACATTATTAATAATTTGAATATATTTTTCACGGTAATTGTATCGTTTTGAAGTCAAATAGTGAGTTTTTTCACAATAAATTGAGGTCTGATGTGAAAACTTTGAGTGTCAAACCCAAAAAAACTGACAAAACTGACCATTTTTCAAAAAAACCGACTTTAACTGACCGGGTTACAAAAAACTGACTTTTACTGATTTTACTGACCAGTTTTGACCCCTGTATTTATGGTCCGATTTGGCTCATATTCAGAATTTATGTTAGTTACGTGAAAATAAATATTTTTATAAAAAATGGACCCGGTAGGTGGTGCTGGACTCGAGATATTTGCGAAAAGAGTTTGATTTTTAAATAAATTATTTTTAGGTAGAAAAAAGGTCTGCCGTGTCAGTTAGTTTATATTTTATATTTTTTATATTTTTATATTTTTATAAATAATTCATAAGTATGTATGAAATGCACAGTTATATTCATCCTAACTATTTTTTTTATTAAGACAACCACTGTGGACACCCCTGAAGAATAAATATCTATTTGTGATCAACGGTCGTGACCGAGAACTTCGTATTTTGACGCCGCGGCCTCGCCACTGTTCCATACATTGTATGTATATACATATGTATAATACATATACGTGTGTGTGTGTGTGTGTCTGTGTGTGTGCGGATAGGGAGAGGTGCGGAGATGTGTATATGTATTTATAGAAATTGCAGTTCCATATGTCAATACTGCACACACTCACTAAATAAATAGTTATTTATATATAATACGTATCCAATTAGGTTTATACAGGCTGTCCCATTTAAAAATGATACAGCTTCAAATATTCTGGCTTTTATGGAGTTAATTTATAATTAATACCAGCTTTACCATATGTACTGTTACTTTCAAAAAATCAGTGTCATTCTTAATCGATTTTTTTTATTCTTACAAATACAACATTATTATGAGATAAATTTTGTCAAAGAATATATGTAGTCCTATTTTAAAAAAAATAACCCTCAATCCCTCAACCCTTAAATACATAAGCATAAAAGACTAAAATATCCGTACTTTTTCGTTAAAAAAATAAATTAAAAAAGTTAAAATATTGAGTATATTTTAGATATTGTATTCGAGGAGAAATCATAGTTGGTTTAGTGCAAAAAGTTATTTTCCATGTTGAACAATTTGCATTAATGGATGTCACTTGTGACACTTTTTTACAACAAAACAATTACTATTTTACATGAACTGTAATTTAAATATTTAACAGGAAATGTCATTTGAAGTTACGTATTTTTTTTAATACATAAACATTGTGATATAAAAGTATATATCATTTATCACAAAATCACAATAAACATTAAAAATACATTAAAACATTAAATTAAATATAAAACAGTTTCATTTCCTGGTTTTTATTTTTGAAAAAAAAATTATAAATACTTTTTTAGGGTAAACGAACGATAACCAAACAAATACTTAATAAAGAATTAAAACAATAAATATTACAAAAAAGTATCAAAATAATTGACCAAAATATTTTTTATTAAAATAACAATATTTTCATTTACAGTCGGTATTTTCAAATAGGACTTGAAAAATAATAAAAATTGTATGTACTAGAAATTAATCATTAAAATTCATACCTCATCATTGTAATAAACAAATTTATACATGCACATATGCATATAATACTTATAGCTTGACATATTTTAATAGAAATACATTCCATACTGCGATACTTATCGAAAATAACAAAGGGAACGTGTATACTTTGAAAACTTTGAACACAATTTACACAATGTTATAATATATACCGGGTGATTTTTTAAAGATTTCCAGCGAAATATTTCCAAAATAACGAATTTTCAAAGAAAATGTTCCAGACAAAAGTTTCATGGATTTGAAGGGGCTAAATGGGTTGATCTTGAAAAGGTCACCATAATGAGTTTTCAGGTTCAACATTACTTTTTTTTTAAATCTTAACCCATATTGTATGTTGTCGATTCGTAATTTACGAAGAAAACTGGATTCTTTTTTCAGAAAATGTCCATTTTTTATAATATGGAGCAAAACAAAAACCAATTTCTGGATATTCAATTATTTTTTGCTCAGAAACTACCAATTTATAAGAAAAATTACAAGAGGGAAGAAGTGCTATCATGTTTACCTTGAAAAGGTCACTTGATAGCACTTCTTTAATGTCAATATTTAGCCCCTTCAAAGCCATGAAACTTTTGTCTGAAAAATGTTATCTGAAAATTCGTTATTTTGTGAACTAATCCGCTGGAAAGTCTTTAAAAAAACACCCGGTATATAGATATTATATTATGCAGTACATACACAATTTTACAAGTATACGTGATAGGTAAAGTGATAATGTGATAATCATCAAAAAAAACTATACGATTTCATTTTCTTATTAGCGATGTCCATACAAATAAATAATTATGAAACCAAGTTTCCCTTTTGACAAAACTCTACGTGTAAATATCTGAAATTATGTAGGACAGACAGTGTAATTGAACTGTACACCTCAATAAGGAGAAGTTTAGATATAATATTATTTATAAATATTCATTACGTGTTCTTAAATGTTTTTTAACCGACATTAGGGCTCTCAATTCGGCTATATGTATTTTTTATGTATGTTCGAGTATAATAACTCCGAAAAATATGCACCGATTTGGACGATTTTTGTTTTGTTTTAAAGAGCATAACCTCGAGGTGGCCCCATATAAATTTTATCAGGATTTAATCATGGACTTCGAAGATACGCCACTCAAAAGGAAAAAATAAAAAAACTTTTTAAGAAAAAAAATAAAACCCACTTCAAAAACTGTTAAATTTAATTACTAATTTAATTAATATAATTTTCAGTGTTTTTAGTTGTTTTTTTAAGCCGGTTTAAATTTTATCAAAAAATATTTATTTAAACAAGTACCCTATTGCTGATTTCATGAAAATGTCAGCTGTTTTTTTTATTAACATATTTTTTTTTAATACAATTTTAATTAAAGAATGGAAAATTTAAAAAAAAGCAGTAGAGTCCTTAAAAATCCTCAGGCATCTTGTACAAATTCAGTTTTTTTTAAAGCTGTTTTTAATTTTTTCATAAACAACAATATATTTAAAAAAAATCAAAACCTTGTAAAATTTAAACAGCTTACATTGAAATTAAAACAATGTGGGGCGCCACATTGGCATCTAAGGGGTAAACACGTACCCTGTTGAAAATTTCAGTTGAATGTTTTTTTTTTTTTTCATTAACAGACTTTTTCTTAACAATATTTTAATAAAATAAGGGAAATTTTAAACAGTCCTTAAAAATCCTCAGGCATCTTGTACAAATTCAGCGTGCGTGCAGTTAGCCCCCTCTACCCCCCCCCCCCCCCCTTCAAGAACAAGTTTGGAATGTGGGCTGTAGTTTGTATTCACAGACACTTGCCGCGCGTACCTGCAACCCATACTCAACACAGCACAAATCGATATGCAAATCAGAGTTCGAATGCATCGGCCAACTTGTCAAACGTGCCGATCGGTCGCGCAGCCTACTCCGACATTCAAATTCACAGAATAAAGCATCATACAGCATAATATATCAATGACAACATTCTTATTTCACATACTTTTTAAAAATATACTTTATAGAATTAATAAATAAATTATCCTATGATTAGAAAAGGGTATATTTTTGAATCTACTAAAGGTAAGCTCTTAGTTCTTTGTACTTGTTAGGTCAACCAACTCATTTTATTATTTTACCTATGGTTTACAATCAGATCCGGATTTACAAATTTGCCGCCCCTAGGCAGTTGCGAAAATTGCCGCCCTTTTCATTGAATAAAAATAAAAAAGTGAATATTTTTCATATCAATGACCTTTTTTTCGTTGTCAAGTAACTTCTTTTCGACGCTCAAATCTGCCGCCCCTAAATTTTTGCCGCTATATGCACGTGCCTACACTCTGTCAGAAAATAACAGCTTATACGGCATTTAATTTTTTGGGATATGTTGTCTGGTTTTAATTATAATTATTTGAACCAGCATAAGAAAGGATAAAGCCTCAACAAAATTTAAATACGACTTGAATAGGTTCGTAATAATTTTTTTGGACTATAATTTTACTTCCATGTTCGAAGAAATGGAAGTATTGTATAATACCGTCGAAAAATTGTGTCCGAGACAAGAAGAGATTCTAATAGGACTAACTTCAAAACGTAAAGAAAAGTTGATTTCCGAATGGCGGTTGTGCGTGTGTGTCTGGATGTAGAATTTTCTTCGGTTCACGATAACTACTGTAAATATGCACCCGATTTGAATTATTTTTGGAGAAAATGTTTGTCTCATTGAAAACTCCAGACCTATTGATTTTGGTGCTAATCGGATTAGGGGTTTCGAAAATATTCGAAATTTTGTACCAATTATCGTTTAAAAAGTTTGAAAAATTTCTTATACCTATATAAAAAATTATTTTAAAAGATATTATAGAATATGGAAGTCATGTACTGTTTTCAATACCGTTTTTTCTCTGAGAGTACTGACTTACGGGACACCTATACATCCATGCAACCATTATTAATAAATAAAACTAAATAATAAAAAAATAGTCGACAAAAAGTTCTAATAGCATTGAATAATCCAGTAAAAATCCTTCACTTTCAAAGTGTAATAAATAAATCTATTATAAATTTCTTCAAGAACCCTTCCTCATCCACAGACCCACAAAAAAACAAAATAAATAAAAAGACCAAAAGAAAAAAAAACTTATTATTATGTAATAAAAGTGCGGTCAAAAAACTTATAAAACATACAATAGAATTTACAAATCTACCTGTGAAATTTTATTGCATTCTTATATTGAATACCTTGTGCTGCTACCATTATTACATTGCGGTTACCCCCAGAGATGTGTTCAAGCAAGTGTAGGGTGGGCGCACAATAGGGGGAGGGGGGGGGTGAAAACGTGTGAAAATAAAATACATGTTAACCAGTCCACTGACAGCACTTATACTTACATATTCAACTACAGCGGTATTGAAAATGTCAGTACACCTAATTCTGTTTTTACACGGTAGATACGTTCTAGAAAAAAACGTGTAAAAAAAGACAAGAAGTACATAGAAAAAAGGGGATTAGTTCCATATCCTTCAACCCTGTAAAAATAGGTAAAATGAAATGATTCATACAAAAAAAATATAAATAAAATTTTTATGTGCATTTATGCACAGTTTATTTCATAAAAATAAAAGGTAATTCAATTCTGCAAGTAAAAGTAACATAAATATAAAATTATCACAAGTTTAGGAACTGAAAACTCATACAAGACTAAAAAAAAATTCTTAGAAGATTACGGTTAATAAAAATATTTTTCTTTAAAATTTAAATCAAATAGCTTTTTTAATCGCGCTAAATCGAATGAAATTGTGTAAAAACGAAATCAATTTTTTTCTAGACCGTGTAAAAACAGAATGTATTTATGTAATTTATAATATAAAATTTCTACAAATAATAAATAACGAAAAATCTCACACTGAAATTTCACCTTTCAGATTTGTGTGTTGATGAGTCAGTCACTCAGGATATAGATTAAAAATTAGTGTCTTTATTTTATATAGAAACGCGTTTTAATTAGCCAGTGTTTGTGTACATCAAGCTTTTTAATACGACGACGGTTAATTAAATCAAAACTTTGAAACTTTTCACTCGTTAGTATTATAGATCAAAAAGAAATTCACTTTGAATAAAAATATCAAACGTTTATATGAAAAAAAAGTCGGAAAGATATATTTAACATTTATAAATTATTCTTATTATTAGTAACAGAGTATGTACCTCTTTAATTTAAATTTTTTGAGACTAGAGTTAAAATATTAATTTAACCAAATAAATTTTGAAAGAAAAAAAAACTAACACAAAGAGAATAATAAGTAAATAAATATTTTCAAACAACTTCAAACTGTATTAATTAAATTAAGCATGGAAAAAAATACAACTTTTGTATTCGAAAACTAGAATTATACACCATTTATACAATTAAGTAAAATAGTTTCCAGTACTCATAATTATAAATTAAAACAACATATTCATTGCATTTTATTTGATTATACTTAATTTCTCTTGGGATTATCACAGTTCATTAAAAAAACACACACAAGGGAAGAAATATAAATTAATTTAATTTTTATTCATTAGAGCAATGTTATTTATGGATAACTCATATATTTTATTAATTTTTATTTAAAATAATTAGACGTATGGTGTTTGAGTAATTGGATATCAAAAATAGAGTTTTTAACACACGATTGCAGAAAGTGCTCTATTTATTGAAATTCTACACAATTGGGTATATAGAGACGTTTTAAAAACTAATCATTCGAAACTTCGACCCTTTTAATTACTATAAAAATTATAAAACAAATATATTCACGTGTAATTTATTCAAAAAATAATGAAAAACTAGCTCTGCCATTACATTGTACAAATTAGTACATGTTACTATTATATACAGTTCTGTCTATTTCAATTTTCAATTGAGTCGTCCAGATGCAAAACCTGCTATCCACATATTTTAAGATTTTGATGTTTTTGTATCTTTGGATTCTACTCGTCTCAGACTATAAGTATTATAATAAATTGGGCTGCAAACCCGGCAAAAATCTCTTAAAATTAAATTTGAAAGATTAAGTCGGTTGCAGAAATTGCTATATTTTTGGTGAACTAACATAAAAATTATTTTAATAAAAGTAATAAATTTTGTATCGAATTGAGACAAGACAAAAAACATGACAGGTTTTACATTCAGACACATGAAAAAGGCATAAGGATATTTTACCTAGACGCTGCAAAAAACAGTTTATGTAATTTTGCTATAGAAATCTGTTCAAACACACATAGCAGGTTTTGCATCTGGACGACTCAATTTAAATTTTTACTTTTAATAATTAACAAAGTAAAATATTCCATTAGGTAAATGTAGGTACATATGTTTTGAATATAAATTAAAAACAATTTTTTTCGAAACTAAATCTATTTTTACAGTGCACTAGACGTATAACCTTAAGTCATTTTTCCTCAATATTAATTAAATTAGCATTGCATTTAAATAATTTGTTTATAATAGACAACATATTGTGTGCTCTGTTCCAGAGAGCGTAGCACATACAACAAAGTATAAAAACATGTATCGTATTAACATATAATAAAATTAATAGCTGTCATTGTATTATTGCACGATAAAAATGTATATTTCAATTAGTCAATTAGTATACCTATAAATGTAATTGTTAATGCAATTTAAAATTACCCATACGTGTATACAGTTTTTATATTTTGTACAAAATAATCATAAAGATTGAGACAACAAATACTAATTTTTTTAATAAATTACACGTGAATCCATTTGTTTTATAATTTTTATAGTATTTAAAAGGGTTGAAGTTTCGAATAATTAGTTTTTAAAACGTTTCTATATAGCCAATTGTGTAGAATTTCAATAAAAAGACCACTTTCGGCAATCGTGTGTTAAAAACTCTATTTTTAATATCCAACTACTCAAAAACCATACGTCCAATATTTGAAATAAAAATTAATAAAATATGAGTTATCCATAAATAACATATTAAAATTTTAAACTTTTATCTATACACTGCTCTAATGATCGAATAACCTTAAGTTACCTTCATTTCGAAGAAAAAATATTGAGACTAACGTTTTAAAATCGTTTTAGGAAGGAGATAATTGATTTGTTTTAACTTTTGGCGCTAACTTCACACCAGTATTTCTCTGAAACAAATTTCCCTGACTTTTCCCTGTTTTCCAGGAGAATTTTTACCGTTTTCCCTGTTTTTGTATTTAAAATTTAGATAAAAAACCTAATAAAAGGTCACTCTTTAAATATTTGTGTGATTTTGCATTTTTATAAAAAATTCCCTGACTTCCAACGAAATTCCCTGACTTTTCCCGGTTTTCCAGAAACTGGCCACCCACCAGAGGTAACGATTTGAAATAGAATTATATAAAAATATAAACTGTGGAAATTTCAATGGGTTAGAAAAAGTTATTCTGGTCAAGTAAAGTAATAAGTAATAACCTTCGAAAGTTATCTGGCCAAGTACACAAAAGATATTACACTACAATTGCAAATATCACAGCCGCCCACGTATTCATGTAAATAACGGATTTTTCAGTCACTTTCCAGACACATGTGGGTAGTAAATCTACACAGACATATTTGTTTTTTATTTATTTTAAAGCCTCGAAGCAAAATGGTGAATTGATATTAAATATAAGAACAATTTTTTTACCAACGTCTCATTTTTTTAAATCTAATAATTTTTGGGATATAAAGTAACCTATATCTTTCAACAGGATGCAAGCTAACTCCCTGCCTAATTTCATCAAAATCGGTTTAGTAATTTAGCAATGAAAAGATCAGAAACAGAGTTACTTTCGCATCTATGTATAACTAGTGGATCCGTTAATTTTGCACCCCCTTTCACGTATGGAGTATTGAAATTAGTTTCATTAGTTCCGACGAAACAAACCCCTATCTTGCATAGAAGCTGAGATATTTACGATTTTTCCCGACTTGATTTACTATTATCGTCACTGTATATTCCTTATGTCACCTAAATTATATACAAAAACCTGGCCAAAGAATGTATATCTATGAATTAAGAAAAAACCACATAAATCGGATACGCGGTTCTCGAATTATAAGCGTACAAACGGACAGACAGACAGACACTATCGTGATAATTATATATCAATGTTAACTATTTATTCGGTATCTGATTTTAAATCAATACATACATTTATGTTTACGAAACAAAAATTGGGAGAGATTGTTTTACTGTTATATTTATTTTATCAAAGCCAACTTTGAAACAAAGTGAATTTATTTCCAAGCGGCATCACATCAACTAATAGTTCAGTTCATTTTAGATGTCTGATTGTTTATAAGTTCAAACGAGTAACAAGTTGGAATTGTTTTTGAATTGGGTTCAAATTGTTTCACTGTATAAACGATCTCATCATTCTCATTTATCTCTCTCTCTCTCACACTCTTCTCTTTCTATTCCTGTATGCTGAAGTTTTAAAACAACTCTCATATGTTTCACCTTTTACCGAGTGTAATTGGTTTTAATTTTTTATTATTGTACGATCATCATTTGTGCGAATGACAGAATAAAACGGTTCTTTTTGTTTTTTAATTCATTATGTCTGTTAATGTGTGAAAATTTGCAAGAAAATTACAAATTCCGAGTTTAAAATGTACAGTAGAAACCGGTTATAACGACATCGAAAGGACCGATCATATTAGGTCGTAATAACCGGTCAAATGAAATTATGAGATTCAGTTGGACTTTTATTTTGAGCCGTTAAAACCGATACGTCGTATTAATCGATGTCGTTATAACCGGTTTCTACTGTAATTCCTTAATCACCTACAAAAAATCAATGGCTTTGAGGACGAAGATAGGTATCGAAACACAGATAACTTTTCCAGCATGGGGATCTCAGTATCTATAAGAGATACAGGTTTGATTAAATGAGATGAATTATTTGTATTACTACACAAAAAAATATTCATAATTCTATGTGGTTTAGGCGGTATACCCAAAAAACTGAAAATGAAAGTACCTATCTACTTTGACAAAAAAGTTATAGCCATTTAAAGAAATTTCGAATTCTCAGTTTTTTGGGTGTACCGCCTAAACCACATAGAATTATGAATATTTTTTTGTGTAGTAATACTCACCCTTTGCCTTACAAATAATTCATCTCATTTAACCAAACCTGTATCTCTTATAGCTACTGAGATCCCCATGCTGGAAAAGTTATCTGGGACACCCGGTATACTCAATCGACACGAGATTTCAGTTGAAAACCAGATACGAAAGTAACTTTGCCTGTTTGAATGTTACGTTTTCACGCTAAACCGCTGAACCGATCTTGATGAAATTTTCTAGGGAGATAGCTTGCATTCTGAGGAAAGACATAAGATACTTTGCATCCGAAAAAAATTATTACATACTAAAATACGTGGGTAGCAGCAACAAAAAAAGTGAAGTACAAACAATGAATAGCTGCATTTTAAATGAAACAAGAATTCAATGTCATAACAATATTGAATAATCACATAAACACATTAACACACTTTTTTAATAATTTATGAGAAAGTGAAGAAGAAAAATGCACAAACAATCGAGAAACACGATTATCTCGAAAACAATGGAATTACTTAATACTGAATAAATCTTAAAAACGATTATACAATCACAATTAAATAAATTCACATGTAATCCAAATTGTACACAAAAAGCTTACGAGCCCGTTTTACACTAGCACAAAGAACAGTTTGAAATTATACCGGATTAAATTATATATTAATGAAAATATGTCCCACCCATCTAATCTCATTTAGCAGGCCACCCAGCACATCTAAACATACTTTGATTAGCCCATCAGCACCTTCCTAATCCGTCCTGTCAGTTTAAATTTCTTTTAAATTATCATTTAAGATAATTCGATCATAAGAGCAATGTATCAATAGATAAAAGTCTAAAATTTTAATATGTTATTTATGGATAACTCATATATTTTACTCATTTTTATTTAAAATATTGGACGTATGGTTTTTGAGTAAATGGATATTAAAAATAGAGTTTTTAACACACGATAAATGAGAGAACTTACCGAAAGTGCTCTATTTATTGAAATTTTACACAATTTGCTATACAGAGACGTTTTTATTCGAAACTTCAACCCTTTTAAATAATATAAAAATTATAAACAATCAAATACACGTATAATTTATTAAAAATAATGAAAAACTAGCTCTTCCTTTACAGCAAATTAGTACATGTTACTATTATATACCATTCTGTCTATTTCAATTTTCAAACTAAATTAAACTTGTTTTACTTTTAATAATTAACAAAGTATAATATTCCATTAAATGTAGGTACATGTGTTCTGAATATAAATTAAAAACAAAACTTTTCGAAATCAATTTTTTTTTTTTCGTAAAATTTATCGTAAAATTAAAACAAAAATCAAGAATACGCCCAAACTTTGTAAATAACTTAAAAAAGATTATAAGAAGCTCCACTCAAAGTCCTGAAATGATTCACCAGTTGTGAGCAAATATATCGTTAAAATAAAATCAATAAATTTTAGAATTGTTAAATTAATCTTAAGATAATTTTGCACAGTGTAAAACCGCCCCTAAAATCTGCACAAAAAGATGAACGAAAAGGGAACGCACGAGTAATACTGAATATACAATTTCGCCCTGTATAACTGTAAACACATCAAATCTTGAGCACTTTGAAATTCAATTCGAAGCCCATTAAATCATTTTAATTCAGAGCATTCCACGAGTATTTGCGAGGCTCGCTTTCCACAAAGAGACAGACTCTCCTCCGTTAAGTCTGCCTGTGACAAAATGGATTTCAAAGCGCCACCGCCGCGACGCCAATTTAAACTTTTTGTTCGTGCCGTACGTTTCGTTTGCTTTCTACACACTACCAACAAATCATTTGATTAATTACTGCTTTGCAATTATTATTACTTTTATAGAAAATTCTACTCGAAAATATGTAACAGTAATTATTACTAATGAAATATAAACGTATCAAAATTCTGTCAAAAAAATTGATTTGGGGGGGGGGGGGGGGTTCAAAATATAAGATCTCTAGATTACTCTAGAACTTTCTGAGTTTTATTCTTTTAATAAACAATCAAAGTCACAAGTCAAAGTTTCGCGAGTATAATATAACCTTTAACCTTTAGAGGGTCGGGATTTCAGGGGGCATCTTATATCATTGATTGATCACAAATATAAGTTTTCGATGTATTTTTCGACGCTGAATCCAAATCTGAAGTCAAAAATACAGTAAAATCAAAAACAGCCCCTATAATAGGTTAAAAACTACCCCATTGCTTCGCGTGAACGATTTTTATTTATTTGGAAGTGCAAATATACGTTTTCGATGTATTTTAATCTAAAAACAAAAATTTAAGATTTTCTGGTGCGCCAAAATATTGGTTTTTCGGCCCTCTAGAAGTTACTATCATAATTAAATGTAATTTGTTGTCAGCACGCCACTGATAAACTGTAAGCTAGAAATCATGGATGCATTATACATTACGATACATTAGTTTTCTCGTATACATCTAAAGCAAACGCAAATTTAGCTCCTAATAAACTTGAATGATAATTATTACGGGTCAATAACTCAAATCGGTAAAGTCCATAGATCAAAGACAAGTTTGATAATTATATTTAGTTATATAGGGCCGCTTGCTAAATGTTACTAAATAATTCTTATCACCTATTATGAAAGCGGTTAGAATCTTACTTTATGGGAATTTATAAGTCGTGTCAACGTTTCGTCGCCCATTGCAGTAGACATTTTGGAGAAAAATAGTCGTAACTTTCGAACTAGTGGTCGGAATTGATTTTTGTTGACGGATTTAAAATCAGCGTATCAAAATCTATATTATTATAATTTTAAAGGTATACCCCTTTAAATTGCATTATAATTATTGTTTTTAATGTAAGTTAAATATTTCTTCCTTATTTTTTTATATTTAAGTTGATTTTTTAAGACAAATTGAAGTTTGATGCATGAAATATCACCTTTAATTTGAATTTTAGAGTTCGTTAAAAGTGTGTTTATTATATGGAAAATGACGTACAAAGTTGATATTTTTAAACCGCAGGTCTGTATCTCAAACCGTTCTCGAAATATGGCTTCTCAAAGTTTTAGTTTTTTGAAAATTTTAGAGAAAACTCGCTATAACTTTTGAACGTGCAGTCGGATTTGATTTTTGTTGACAGATTTGAAATCAGCATAACAAAATCTATATAATGACATGTATAATAATTTAAAATTCAGAAAAAAAATTTTTGCTCAAAATCGAAAAAATGTCGATTTTTAGTAAAAAAAAATTTTCTTAATTTTAAAGTATTATACATGTCATTATATAGATTTTGACACGCTGATCAAATCCGACCACACATTCAAAAGATACAGCCATTTTTCTCCAAAATTTTCAAAAATCGAAAACTTTGAAAGGCCATATCTCGAGAACGTTAAGAGATACAGACCTTCGGTTTGAAAATTTCAACTTTTCACATCATTTTCTATAAAATAAAAACACTTTCAACGAAATTGAAAACACAAAAATTTTTGGTCATATTTCATGGTTCAAATTCCAATTTTTCATAGAAGTATAAACTTAAAGACAAGAAAATAAGAAAGAAGATCATAACTTACCATATGTATATTAAATATCATAAATAAATTACACTGAAAAATCCTAAACAATTTCATTATAATAACTGCATTAGAAATGGATCTGAATTAGGTACTGCGGACAAAAAAAAATAATTGGCTTATTATAAAAACGTCTTTTTCAGTAGGCATCTTTTATACAGAAACAAATGTGCCATAAAATCAAATCATCTGCTCAGCAGTCACGATAGATTAATGAAAAACAGCAGAAATGCAAAAATCAAAATATTAAAATACGAAACCGATTGCGTCTATTATAAACGCTGAAAATTCACTCATGTGAAAAGTTTTTGTTACTTTACAATACTCAGATCTTAACTGGAGGTAAAAGAGGGGAAGATGGTGTATAGAAATATAAATCAAAATAGAGAAACCGCAGATATAGATTTTAAGAAAAGAAAAATAAATAATTTATATTATTCATGTTGCAAATATTCGTTTAAATTTTAGAAATAAATTTAACATCCATCGTGTTTTATTAACTACACCAATTAATTAAAATTATAAATGATAATTTAACTGATTCACTTTTTTTTAAAGCTAACATAAAAATATGAAGTTATTAACCGTTAAAAAGTATAACCTCATTAAAAAGTAATTTAATTCAAGTAATAAATGTTATTCTGTCTATAAAGTTCAATTTTTTAATTTAAAATTCTAAACAAAACTGAGCGATAAAATAATAGCACATCTATCTATCTTCCATACATAAATAACATGTGTTCGCACTCTTTGCATAACATTGTACACAGCAGGTAGAGTTCAAAGTTTCGGCAATTACAATGTCAAAATGAATTACGAAAAATGCCATTAATTCAGTACACTTAAAAACGTACTCTAAACTTGTAGGTCATTAGAATTAATTTTTAGGGTTACATGTGAAAGAAAATCGCATAAAAATCAGATCAGCAGTTAGCGAGACAAACAGGCAAAATTAATTAAGGAAAAACCCATTATGTGCACTTAGAAATGTACTCTAAACTTTAGGTAATTAGTATTAATTTTTTATTAAACTTATTAACTCAGACTTGGCCTATACGTGAAAGAAAACTGCATAAAAATCAGATCAGTAGTTCGAGAGACAGACAGGCAAAATGAATTAAGGAAAAAACCATTAAGTGCACTTAAAAACGTACTTTAAACTTTAGGTCATTAGTATTAATTTTTAGTTAAACTAATTAACTAAAACTTGGCCTATATCGCACCCCCGCAAAATAAGTGTCAACTCAAAAAATGTCATATTTGAGATAAATATGTAGAATGATTTCAAATTACTATATATTTCTACTAAAAATTGGCAATAATGTACTTCGTGTACATACCTTCAAAACTAGCATATTCTAAAAAAACGCCACATTTTTTTAAATACTTAATCACTAAGCATTTTAATAGTTATGTACTATTTTTCAAACATCACAGGAATACTGAAATATTTCAATTAAATACTGTGTATCAGTCCTTTTCCTATACTACCTTTACAATTTTGATTTTCCTAAATTATTATAATTTCATTTATTCCCATTTCCTCAAAACTACATTTTTTGAGTTGTAACACTTTTTTGCGGGGGTGCAAATATGCGAAATAAAACCACATAAAAATCAGATCAGCAGTTCGAGAAACAGACACAGTAAAAGTTATATTATAAATGTAGTTATTCTCATGATTTTCTAGTATAAAAAGAAAACATTTAAATGTTGATATTTCAAATAGTCTGCAAAAATACAAAATATGTTTATTAAATCTTGGTGAATAAACACTGTAAAACAAAATTATACATGTTGAACATAAATCCGTTAGAAACAATCACTGTGTTAAACGTTTCATTTAAATATACAAGCGTGTTTTCGGGAACATATGATTTCAACGGGACATTTTTCCATTTTCACGAACGAAAAACGTGAATAATGACAGCGTACGGCAAGCGACATGTGCTCCGGTCCATATAATAAAATTTATTGTTACATGAAGTGAAACAAACGACCGTATGTGGATAGGAAACATTGTATATACATTGTACATACTACATAATACACAAAAACAGTGGCTGTTCGTTAAACTATAGTAAAAATAATAGTTAACAAAATTACAATACAAACATTTATTGAAAATATAAAATACACTCAACACATTAATTAAGAGGACACATAAAAAATAGCCTGTTTTCAAATGCTTGTAACTTGGTCGAAAATTAAATTTTTTCAAACCTTTTTTATTCTTAAATGGAGCAAATTTACTCTACTTTATGGTGATCTAATTCGTTCCTCAACATCTTATCATTTTTTAACTTTTTTATGTAATTATATAAATTTTGAAAAAAACTGCATATTTTGAAACTTGGCACGGAGTGCATTAATGTAGAAAATTAAATTTTAAAATAACCTTTTTGCAGAGAATTTCAATACCTTGAAATCGGTATCATGGAATTTTTTTACAACAAAAATTCACAAAGGTATCACAATTTTAGTGAAAATCAGGAAAAAAATTTAAATGAACAAAGCCGGAGTAATTTTGGTCGTACAGTAAATAACAGAAAAATAAATGAAGCTTAACATAACATCTTTCAGATTATCTATTGTAATGAAAGACTTTTGATGAATTTCATAAAAATATTCTAACATTAAACAGAGTATAAAAGTCAAGTAAATAAACAGTAAAACTATACCAAATAGAACATACCTTAAAAATTACATTTCAGGTGGCCCGAGCTAAAGTTCATAATGACAAGACATACTCTTTAAAATGCATTTTAATTTTTTCTAATGGGACCATATTACGCGAATATATTCAACTTTGATGTCTCAATATCAGAAAACTCATTTAAATTACAAATTATTGAAATTTTTCTCGAAATAAAGCAGCTCATGAAAAATTTTTAGAATTAAAAAAAACGTAAATCAGAGAAGTGGTTCTCGAGTGAAAAGAACACTAACGGACAGACATACAGACGTTTTTTCATTCTAACCAAAAAAATTTTTTTTCTGTCAAGTTATTTACAATTTTAATATGAATGCATTGATTTTCTGTTCAACAAAAACAAACATTTACAACAAAAATTCAAAACAAAGTAGGCTCATTTTCTTATCAAATAATTTTTAAAAAATATTAACAAAATCACCCCCATTTTTCCTCCCTGTGTCCCGCCACTGTACAAACAACACACACACACACATCCATAAATACATAGTACAAAACAAAAACCCATCATCTGAAGAGAATCGTCGGTTGGTTTTGAGTTAATGCACGTATATATGTTTACGTCGAGGGGGAAGGTCGTAGGCGTGGGGTGAGGGGAGGGGAAACACGCCTCGTGACCATTAAGCTGAGAAGGTAGTAAATTATAATACCCGCCAAGGTCACACACAGAACCTACACAATCATCGCGGCTTAAGGTAGGAACAACGAACTTGACACGGTGGTTATAATGTGAAGCTTTATTTATACATCAACATATACTCTACATTGTTTTCAGAAAGTAACAGCAGAAACAAATAACTATAGAAATAGGCATGATGATTAATTTAAAAAAAAAAAACTATTCTATGATGATCTTACGTGTCTCCTATTTCCAAAAAAAAAACTTATTTCTGCAGAAAATAAAGGTTTAATAGCAAAAATTAATTCTTTTAAAACTAATTTTGAATTTGACGCCAAAACGCTCGCAGGTGACATTTCAGAGTTGTGACGTCACACTCCTTGTCAACAATAATCAAACATTCAGAGTTATACAATAATTTAATTATTTTGTGTGTTAAAAAAGGATTCCAAAGTACCTATATGCATAAGTTCTTAAATAAGGTATGTATCTAATAATCTTGTAAGAGGAATTGATATTTGTCTAAAATAAAATACGTTTATTGATGCGTGTTCCATTTAATATAGCGGATTAATGTATTTAACAATTTTACTTTAACAAAAATTATATTAATCCTTCTTTTAATATAAAAATAAAAACATTTTAAGAATCTTTTTAACCTATTTCATTAGGTATTTAAAATCATTATTTCAATGTTACTTTATTACTGGCATCATGCCTATTGCATCGAAACTTGAATTTTTACAATAAATAATATTTTTTATAAATGCCCAAATAATAATTTTTGTTGTTAATCTACCAATAAATACAAAATATAACAATATTCTCTCGATGCAAATACATTTTAAGTTTAATATAATTTATTATACCTACATAATTATAACACACATTGTTTCCTTATCTTAAAAACATAATTCCGAAGTAAATTTTATCACGGTATTTAAATATGAATTTTTGTTCATCGATAAGTTAGGTATCTAATTTTTATATCAACTACAGATAATAAAGAATACTAGCTAGTATCTCCTATGGTCGAAATTCGACCAATATTTTACCTACCTAAACGGCAACATAAACACATAAGTGTAATAGCCCATAAGAGCTATCTTTTCGGGCTGTTGTCCATGTTGTCGTAATATTTTCCTAGACGTTTCGACTTCCATGTTTCTGAAAACCGTTTTCTGAAACACTTCTGAAAAAGACTCCGACATGAGAGTCGAAACGTCAAGAAAAACAATACAATGTACATGGACAACAGCCCGAAAAGTTAGCTCTTATAAACATAATTTTTTTTTGGCACAGTACCTTTCGAATGAAATAAGTTTCATTCGTCTATTTTTATAATAAATACAAAAAAAAACGTACGACAATTTTCGAAGTCACTTATTATGTTATTATTATATAGATTTACAGAACAGTTGGCTTTGGATACAATTCATTCTCTGGTACGGTCCGGCAGTTCAACAGGAAATTAAAATTTAATGACTTACTCGACCATTGTTTTAAGTCGATATCCCCCTAAAGGCCATAGGGAGATAAGGATGTTAAAATTGCCCCCGGGCTTTTCTGAACGATATTTTCAGGGCATGTTTGTACTATAATAGTACATCGATTTTGAAATTTTTAGACCTCAAAATCAATGGGGTTCCGAGTAAGAATTAAAAAAGTCGAAAACAGAAAAACATTTTTTTCTCTTAATTGGCTGCACCGATTTGAATAAAATTTTTATGGTAGTCTGATATCTATATAAGCACTCTTTAAAAAAATAATCAACTGTATAGCTTTGCATTATCATAGGAAAAAAAATTATTTTTTCAGAAAAATATTTTTTTCTATTGTTTTCCTAAAGAGTACAATTCTGAAAATATTTTTTTCGAATTCTTCATCAAAAAACACATAAAATATATTTTTTTCATATTTTTCCTAGAGGTACGCCATATCGGAAAAAAATAAATACTGCGAAAAAGTTGTATTTTCCGTTCATTTAACTACAGTGCCCGAACATTGTGTCAAAGTTCAATATTTCATTTATTAAAACAAATAGAAGAAAACTTTAAACGCAAAAGTTGTCAGGTTGGAGAAACAGCAAATTTTGAAAATAGTTACATTTATACAGTGTGTCCCATAAGTGCGTTACAAATAAAATATGTTTTTTTTAATACAAAATATACTTTCTTAATTGATAATCTAAAAATGCGAATATGAAATTATTTTGTTTCGAGTTTAAAACACATAAAATATTTTTTTTAATGTTACGCCACAATGAAAATAATAAATACTGCGAAAAAGTTGTATTTCCTGTTCATTTAACTATATAGATGTATAGATTATTATACATATACAGTTAAGTTGTGACAAAAAAAATTCCCCCTCGTTATGAAAAATATGTTTTTTTAATGCAAAACATACTTTCTTAATTGATAATCTAAAAGTATTAATTTTTCTGGGTATTTTGATACAAGCATATGTGGAATTATACAGAGCGGTTTAGAAATAATGACCATTTTTGTATGAAAATTGGAATATTTTCAACACGTTGTATTTTTCTAATTACAACTAATTTTTTTGTTCTTTGCTAGAAGTAGTTTTAGCATATGCTCTATTATTGTGATATTATCTACATCAAACATGTGCAAAATTATAGTCTATGTACAGGATGTATCAAAACTCTGAACCTAATTTTTTTCAAAATTTTCAAATACAACATCTCGTATATTTTTACATAAATAATATGTTTTACATTGACTATTAACAACAAAAATGGATGAAAACACCTACAAACTCTAACGGCCTCATCACAATGACAACATATTTTAAACACCATAATGAATTGGCAACAATGAACAATTAAAGCTTATTTTTAAATTATAATATACCAACAATAACAGAATCAAATAGAAAAAATATTATTGCAAAAGTTGTAAAAAGGTCAATTTTTCACAATAAAATTAGTATTTATTTTTATTTCCATAAAAAAAAGTTTTTTCATAGATTAAATCATCATTCCGGAAGAACAATGATAAGAGGTTTACAGGTTATTTCCCATTCAAATAACCTGTAAAAATTATTCTTTAGTACTAAAGTTATTACTACTGACTAATGGTACCTAATTGATATTTTGTATCATTTGTCATTTTGTAGAGAGTAATATTAGCATTTAACTTATTTTTATAGAAACAATAGTTAAGCTGTGAGAGCCATAAAACGTAGGTACAATTTAACAAATAAATCAATTAGAATGTCTGTAACATTCGATACCTTGAATTGAGGGGACATTACTTTGCAGATATTTTTGTAGGTAATTTTATCTTCTACAAGATGATGTCCTTAAAAAAATTTCATCAGTTATCATGAATTAGTAATAATAACTTTAGTACTAAATGATCATTTTTCTGTATAATAATGTATATAGTTAAAAGAACAGGAAATACAACTTTTTCGCAGTATTTCTTATTTTCATTGTGGCGTAACATTAAAAAAAAATATTTTATGTGTTTTTTAAGGATAAATTCGAAAAAAAATAATTTCATAATCGTATTTTTAGATTATCAGTTAAGAAAGTATGTTGTGTATTAAAAAAAACACAACTTTTATTTGTAACGCACTTATGGGACACACTGTATAAATGTAACTATTTTCAAAATTTGCTGTTTCTCCAACCTGACAACTTTTGCGTTTAAAGTTTTCTTCTATTTGTTTTAATAAATGAAATATTGAACTTTGACACAATGTTCGGGCACTGTAGTTAAATGAACGGGAAATACAACTTTTTCGCAGTATTTATTTTTTTTCGATATGGCGTACCTCTAGGAAAAATATGAAAAAAATATATTTTATGTGTTTTTTGATGAAGAATTCGAAAAAAATATTTTCAGAATTGTACTCTTTAGGAAAACAATAGAAAAAAATATTTTTCTGAAAAAATAATTTTTTTTCCTATGATAATGCAAAGCTATACAGTTGATTATTTTTTTAAAGAGTGCTTATATAGATATCAGACTACCATAAAAATTTTATTCAAATCGGTGCAGCCAATTAAGAGAAAAAAATGTTTTTCTGTTTTCGACTTTTTTAATTCTTACTCGGAACCCCATTGATTTTGAGGTCTAAAAATTTCAAAATCGATGTACTATTATAGTACAAACATGCCCTGAAAATATCGTTCAGAAAAGCCCGGGGGCAATTTTAGCATCCTTATCTCCCTATGGCCTTTATACAAGTATTTTTATAAACTTTCTTTCTATATGTTTAGGACAATTTTTTTTCCTAATAAGGTGTCGTAATTAACCATAATTAATGAATCAATTGCTTTCTTTGTTGTATGTAATTAATTAAAAAGAAATTTGTTACATTAACACGGTTATTTTTTTTGAATTTAAAATATACCTACATAATGTTTTAATTTTTATTTAAAATTATTTTCAGTTTTAAATTAAAAAAATAATATATTAAACTTGCTGCTACCCGCAATTTCGTAGAATTTGTTTTATCTCATCAAAAGTATCATTTGTCCTCTCTCTCAGGAACAAGCTATCTCCCTACCAATTTTCATTAAGATCGGTTCAGCCGTTTAGCCGTGAAGAGGTCAGAAAGAAAGTTACTTATATTGCTCTAAAATTCAAAACTAAAATTTTTTAATAAAAATAAAATTGTAGATCAAAAATGGTTGAATGAATAAATAGAGCCCATATGTTTGCCTATTAAAAATTATAATTAGAATACAATTTGCATTAAATAAAAGAGCTTATATTCTACTAGATCAGATAAATTAAATTGAGTGTATTTCCCCCTTAAGCATTCTATATAATATATTATGATTATTTATTTATTTAGAAGACAACTGATAATATTTTACACAAAATTATTTTAACGAGATTGGTATTAAACACAATGACACCGGATGTTGATTTCCTGTTGTCAGATTTTGATAGTTATCGTTTAGAAAATGGTCGATTTTTGTTGTCTAAACATTTCAAATAAAAGCTCGCTATTGTTTCTTCTTGGACAATAAAAGATAACGACTTTAATTCATTTTACATATTTATTCAAGTAACACTTATCATTTTTATTTATTCAAATATAAACAAACTTTGTTAAAAATAAAATCGACCTTATCAAAACATTTACGTTTTAAATTATTTATTTTATTATATTATGATAGTACAGCGGCCTCGAAATGTTATGGCTACCCGAAATACTGATCAAGTTTTATCAGTCATACCTATCAAAATAGTTAACCAAAAAAATAATGACTCAATTTTTTATCAATTCTTCTTTTAACATTTTTCACAAAATTAAAGAATTTTAGATACAATTTTATACAATTAAAAAAAAATGTATAGTTTAAAAAAAAGATGTTCGATCGATTCGGTACAAAAACTACTGAACCGATTTTTATGAAACTTTCACAATTCGAAAACATAAGAATTAGTTAAGGTTATATTAGTTATTAAGGAAAATTAAAAAATGATTGTTTTTAAACAAAAATATACAAAAATGAAAATAAATAAAAGAAACTGAAACCCGCGGAAACCTGTTTATTGTAAAAAAATAAAACATTTTTCAACATAAGACTTTCGCGGTTGTTCAATTGTTTAAACGCATTTTTTTATTTTTATTTCGCATCTCACTCAACGTTTCGACCAACGTCTCCTTGACTGTACCCGGAAATAAATTGTAGATCTATAGAGATCTACTCAAATCTCGACAGATCTCCATTTTGAGACAACATCATATTTTTCACTATTTTTTGATCTATGGTGACCTAAAAAAATCTACAATGATCTATAAAGATCTAAAAGGATCTACAAAGATCTCGAAAGATCGTTGTAGATCGTTATAGACATTAAAACGTTGAAAATTAATGAATTTTCAACGTAACAATGATCTTCAGAGATCTTTGTAGATCTTTGCAAGTCTCCACAGATCAAAAACCAATGAAAAATATAATGAATTGTCTCAAAATGGAGATCTACCGAGATCCAAGTAGATCTCTGCAGATCTACAAATTTTTCCCTGGTATACAGAAATATTAAATTCATAAACAAAACAAAAAAGTTATTTAATCTAAAATGTATATCGAATTACATATTCAAAGAATTTAATCAAAACTCTACATCACCGAAGAACAGTTTTTCTTAACACACATCTCAAAAAAAAAAACACGCAGAAGCCTCAAGCTTTGCCAAAAGGCATCAACATCAATCAAATCAGAGATACAGCAAAAAAAAAAAATACACTCGAAGCTTTTTATCATCGAATCTCAGTACAAATTGAATAAACTCCATTCAACAAATTCGCAGGCGGGTTACAATAATTCAACTCAATTTTAATACATACATACAACACGGGTACGACGCACGCGTATATACGTCCATACAAAATGAAATCTCAAAACTTTTAACATAGTCGAGTGATTGATGCAGTTACATAACTGACGGCTCATCTTAGGCTTGATGGACGCTATCTTAATATGTATCACGTTTATATATTATATATTTTTTAAATCTTCGAACCAAATTACTACCATCAAGTTAATGTAATAACATTATGAAAACATGTATTTGTTGATTTTGATAGATAGGTTACATAGGGCACTGGGCCCGTATCCTCAAGTTCGTTCGACTTTTTCTCATTCGAGATTACTAAACTAAAATTTAAAGTCACTAATTGTAAGTTATTTATTAGAATCTCGATTGTGTAAATTATACCGTATTCTCGAATCTCGATGCGACTTTTTTCTATAGAAAAATAAACAATATTATATAAGAGAAAACAATAAACAATGATAAATTGAAAAAGTACAATAATAAATATAAAATCAACATATAAGATATGAAATATGTATAAGCGAAGCCATTTTTTTTCATATTACTTTTGAAAAAAATCCCAAGCCAATTTCATAATAGACAATTTTCAAGTTAAATAGCTTCGTTTTATTTATTTTTTAAATGTGATAGCATGCCTTATGTTTTCCTTAAATGTTTACAAGAAAAAAATCAATAGAGCCCTGAAGATGTCTACTGTAATGTGCGACGAAATATCCATCGATATAGAACGACCAAATCGACGCTGCTTATACTCAGAAGCAAAGATCCATTACCCACTGAAACTTTATAAGATGGTGCCAATCAGGGACTTGAACCGGAATTTATTTATGGTTCGTGTTCGGTTCGGGTTAAGGTTAAGGTTCAGAACGGTGCAAAGTTTTTGGGTTCAAAAACAGTTATTTTTTTCAGGTTCAAATTAAAAAATAAAAATAAATTAGGTACTATTTGAAAATAAAATAAAAAAGCTATCCTGCTGTGGACTCAAAAAGCAAAAAAAATAGCAAAAAATAAAAATACATTTTAAATATTGAAATCTGTACTTTTCAGAAAATAAATTCATTTTTACAAAGTTATAGAATTATAAAGCAAGCAAAAAAAATGTAAATTTTAATAATGGACTTGAGATGTCACATTATACTGTGAAATTCCAACAAATTTCCAATTTGTACATTTCACAATCACTCTCTGGAGGAAAATTAATAAAATATTATAAATAATTTCATGAACCTATTGAAAAAATATGGTTACCGGATATCTATGAAAAGGTTCGGGTTCGCTGACTTTGAAATATAGCGATTCAGGTTCATGAAAAATACGGTTTTTTTCAAGTTTATGGTTCGGGTTCAGGTTCAGGTTCAGCTCTCTGGTGCTAATATACCTATCACAGAAGAGCAATCCCAACAAATATAACATCAATAATTGATAACCAACGTCCATACAACAATAATGATTTATGTATTTCAGACAAGAGGGAATCGCACAAAATAAATAACCATTCACCACAATGAGCTATGCATGATGGTGACGATAGCAACACATAATCAGTCTCGTGTATACGTGTATACCAACACCAACTAACATTATTGTGTACTCATTTAGGGCACTGGAATATAATCTAAATAATTACATGTTTGAACGACCTTCTCTATCTCTGTTTCAGTCCGGCCCCACCACAGCAGCCCCGGGGCTGTTGTATGTAGTATACGTACCGGCCGGCTGGTCCATAACGAGCGAGAGAACGCTTTGTCTGCGTTGGGCCCTTTCACACGACCCAAAAAAATACACGAAAAAATTTAAAAAATTAATACACCCTACCCCCCTCCAAAACCACCTGATTATCTATTCTATAAGCCAGACTCAACTAAGTTTCATTGAAATTGGTCCATTGGTTCGTGAACTATTCGAGTGACAAAAATTTATAGAAAAAAACATTTAAAAAATTTAGCCCCCCCCCCCCCCCCCAAAAAAAACATGATCATCTATAAGCCAGACTCAACTAAGAAACCAAGTTTCATTAAAATTGGCCCATTGGTTCATGAGCTATTCGAGTGACAAAAATTTATAGAAAAAAACATTTTTTTTAAATTAAGAAAACTCCCCCCTCCCCTCCCTCAAACCACCTGATTATCTATAAGCCAGACTCGACTAAGAAACCAAGTTTCATTGAAATTGGTCCATTGGTTCATGAGCTATTCAAGTGACAAAAAATTATAGAAAAAAAAAACATTTTAAAAAATTAAGAACCCCCCCCCCCCCAAACAACTACATGATCATCTATAAACCAGGCTCAACTAAGAAACCAAATTTCATTGAAATTGGTCCATTGGTTCATGAGTTATTTGAGTGACAAGAATTTATAGAAAAGGCGACGAGAAAATTTGACATTTTATCGAAAATGTCGATAAAATTCATGATTTCCTATTCACATAAACGTTTACATAATATATAACCATATACACATTATTTCATTTCGTTGTTGCATGTATACTGAAAGTTTGGAAGTAAACAGAACCTCCCGTTAGAAATTACATTAACGATATTTTAATATTTGTACTTAAAGACCCATTATGATACTTGACATATCTATCATATAATGCGTTTTGAATAGCATAATATAAATTACATTATACGTATAAAAGAACGAAAAAGTGATCATCTTGAAAATACATCACACTAGCGCGTCGTTCGGAAAATTTTTCCCATTGAATTTTTTGTTTTTATCTTATTGAGGAGATTGCCCTGATTATAAAAGTGCAAGGTGGAACCTTCTTCGGATATTGTTTAAACCGCGAGAAGGCCCTACAAAATGAAAAAAAAATGTTTTTTGAAATATTTTTTTTTTGTATAATCTTAAGGTCTTTTCGAATAAAAAAGATCCTTACAGTCATAACTGTAACTCTACAATCTTTAAATGAATGTTAACAATGTGATAACTTCAATTTCAAGATTCTTACCGGCAACCACCTTTATTTTAATTAACAACCAAACGCGTTTCTCTACTCTGCGCGTTCATATTGCTTTCTCACTCACACTCTTATGTTTCATATAGGCAAAAAGAGTTATATATAAAATGAAAGATAGTAAAATTCTCTACCAAAAAGGTTATATACATATTTTTCGTCAGATTCGTATTTCAACTGTCTGAATTTTAGAAAAACATTATTGAATAATTTAATATTATTATTAAAGTTGTATTTTCATTAAAATACTCCATCAATAATTTAAAAAAAATTCAAACAGTCATTAATCACTGAAGTATGAATCAGACGAAAAATATATACAGAACCTTTTTTGTAGAGAATTTACATTGTTATATTGTTCCGAATGGCACCTTGCACTTTTATAATCAGGGCAACCTCCTCAATAAGATTAAAACAAAAAATTCAATCGGAATAATTTTTCGAACGATTGTGCTACTATGTTTTAGTCTAGTTGAAAAAAAATCATTTAATATCAATAATAATAAGTGTTCGTGTGAACTAACCCTAACTATGAGTTTAAACAAACTTGAATGGATCATGTCTAATTTGACTCATTCCTTTTTTTAATGTATTTGTTAATTTCCTTTGTTCAATACATACAATGAAAAGATTTTTTAACCAGTTTGAAAATAATGTATAAACTTTTGTTAACAAATAATGATATTGTTTTTTTTTTTCGTAAATCTAATTTTTCTTTTTTGACACACATAAGTACAGTGATTAATTTTATATTATACAAACAAGATTAGATGATATTAAATATTAATTGTATTTTCAAGTTTTGTAAAATTTAAGCCGATAAAAATCTTTTTATAAAATTCACGACTTTTTTATTTAACCCATTACTTCCCGACTTTTTATTTCTTCGAATTTTTTGATCAAGTTCTCAATTCTTGTTGAAAATAAGACCAAAAAGATAAATTCAATACAAGACATAATAATTATCAGTCGCATACTAGATTATTATCATGAGAACCCAATGTCATATTTATAGGACAGCACTTTTTTAACGACGATTATTTTTGAAATTATTGATATTGTTATGCTTTATTTACACTCTGATAAGTAATATTACGTATAGTTTTGTCAATTTAAAAACGCTTTACTAAGTGTAAAAAAAATGTAACTATGAATGTTGGCTAGCTGGAATAATTACACGGTTACTTTAAAAGTGTTATAATTTGTCATTGAATTAACTCTAGAGTTAATTTAAAAAATTATTGTAAGTAGAGAGACTTAAAAAACATATTAGTAATGTAAATCAAATAAACAACGTTATTATGTCAGAGAAAAAAATTACAAAATATGATGTCCTATAAATAGGACACTGGGAAGTAATGGGTTAATATTTAAAAAAAATCCTTTAAGATTTGAGAGATCAATATAACATAAACAAATTTTATTTATAACCCTATAAGCTGAAACATACATAATATTGTTTATAAATATATACCTTCATACATTAAAGGGGAGGTTAAGTTAAAAGAATTAAAAATAGACCATTTCAAGTAACGGAGAGCAGCTGTCTTTCTCGGAACGGTTTTGAAACCAAACCACAGAAAGACCGGGTGGTTTTTCTTCATGAAACCAAACATTTTCAATTAAAACTGATACGAATGGAGAATATGATTAAATTCATTTATAATGAATACACCAAAACAAACTTTGCGATTAAAATTAAATGTTTTATACATAACGTTATAATTTCATTAGGACTATTTTCATTAAACTGCTCTCGTTTATAAAATTTACATTTGATTTTAATTTATTAATTACTGAAATAAAAAATATAACACACAGAAAAAAAACTCGATCTTATTGAAAATTTTAGATGGAAAAATCCTCTATAGATTTATCTTGTTCATATAACAGTTTTTCTTCAAATATAATAATACAAAAATTCTTATTGAGGGTATTTTATTCATTTGAAAAATATATCTTCATGTTTCATTTGTCAAATTAATAAATAATTTATTACACCAACTAACGAAACTCTCAAATAGATTAAACATAATGGTTGTATTAATAAATATTTATCAGTGTGAATATTTTTTACACCACCCAACTAGTGAAAGTGCAATTTTCGATATGGTAAATTCAGTGATGTCATTTATTAAGTATTTTTTTGTATTTAAAGTATATGTTTTCAATACGAAACAAAATAAGAAGATTGTTAGTAATAATATACATTTATCAATAAGATAAACGTGGATATTTCCATATTGGTAAAAAATTATCATATTAACAAACAACCTCTATCGGAGCCAAATCGATCACGGATTTTTTACATTGATCACATTTTTTAACACATATACAAATTATTTTTTTTTGTACATACATAAAATATATTTACTTCTCGTATATAAGTACTATCCAAAAATGTAAAAAAAAATAGTTAAGGAAGTTGACACTATAGTTTGCTGGGTTGGTGATGCGGGGCACGATACAGGAAAAATGCCTGTGAATAAGCATAGAGTGAAGGTAAGGTGTGTCTCTCTCTCTGGAGCATGCATAATCAGATAGATGCGTCTCTCCTTTTTTCACACACTTATTATTTTTTTTAATTAAAAAGTGTCTAATTATTCTATTTTACAGATATCTTTGTAAATGAATAAAAAATGTATGCTCAAATTATCATCAAATTCTCTCTGTCACATCTCGTTGAAAAGTCCTCTCATGTCTCGAAATTTTGCTAAGATTTTTTAAATAAAAATGTTTCGTAATTTTAAAATTTTCTATGGTGTGAACCTCCTTAAGATAAGTTATTAATTAAAAAAATATATAAATACACGTATTACAACAATACACTATTGAAAGCAATAATAATAATAATTAATTTTGGCAGTAATTTGCAACTTAATTAGAATATAAATTCCATTCCTCCGCCCACATATTTGTTTTTAGCTAAAATTCATATAATTAATCATTTGAAAACGAAATTACCAGTTCATTTAGAGCTTAATGGAACAATGGAAAATAACATTAAATAAAAATTTACAGTGTTTGCTCTTGCTGATGAAAAATATACGCAGTAGTTATTTTTAATAAATTTTATTAAAGTTGTTTTTAATATGAGATTATAAAAGATATTTTCCTCTTAAGACCACGTCAAGCATTCAGTGATCTTTTTAGTTTTTAATATAATTGTTTTCCTTATTAAAACGTGTAGCCATGGTAAAGTTTGAAACGTTTGGGCTTAGGGGGATACTCATTTCTCTTCTTCTTCTTATTTATAATAATATTATTTTCGCAGATTTTAATGAATTTTATTTGATTTAAAAACAATACAAATATTTTGCGAATTGCTGTTAAATAAAACGAATGTTTGCCATTGTATTTAAAATGTCACAGTTGAAAAATTTCAATTTTGAAATTTTGTTAGAACTATATAGTAAAATGCAGGTAAATCAAAATAAATAAAAAAATTGTAAAGGGGACTCTCGGGCCAAATTTAATTTATTATTTTTTAAAATAAAACCAATTTTTCTCACATGAAATAACCGAAATCAAAATGAAAGAATAATATAATAAACATGGGCGCTTCATGGTTAAAAAAATCTATAAGAATCATTGTTACGTATGCTAATTTTCAATGACCTTGTAATAATTAAATGCAAATTTATTTTGCAGGTGAACTGCCTAAATTTATTCATTGCATTTGACGATATAACATTTTATACACAGTAAAAAACAAAGAAAAGCTGTACCTACTAAAATATTTTTTTTTATTGTTTGAAATCATGGATTTAATAACTCTGATATCAGATCATTTCAAAACTGAAGTATAAATGAAACATGAAAAAAAAGCGAAAACGGCAAGATATTCAAAAGTAATTTAATCTTAAAAAAAAAACTTTTTTTAACTATATCAGTTATGTATTAAGGTAAATTTACAACTGATATTATTTTTTTATACAGAAATATATTTTTTTATATAGAAAATTATTTTTTACCCTTATTGCCACTGAGAGGTATCAGGCGCCCCACATTTTCAATTTTTTAATATATATTAAATATAATTTATTTTTAAATAACCGATTGGAGTGCATTCCGTACCGTGCGAAGATGATAGAGGAATTTTATAGAATTAAAATATTCAATAACTTACGAGTAGTCAGCATTTTAGTGTCTGGGGTACGAGGTGACCCCAGTGTACCAGATATGTTATTCTGGAGAGGTGGAGCAGTTAAGGGTTAAAATAAATACTCTGTTAAAAATTAAACAAACAAAAAATTTAAATCAAAAATTTATAGAAAGGACCCCGCAGAATCCTTATGGGAAAGGGGTTTCGGTCAAACTCTTTGAAACTTTGGATTCTGATAGTCCTTAATGAGTAGATTAAAAGTGTCAATGGGCACTAAGTCCTAAAAACTCAAACTTTTAAGATATAGCCCTCTAAAGTTGGGGATCATGCTCGCCTTTAATTTACAATAAAAATTTTTTTAGAACCTTACTTTTCGCACAACTATTTGTATGTGTTCCCAAAGACTTATATAATCGATTGTCACCATAAAAAAGTAAACTTTTAAATTTTTTAGCCAATGGCAGTACTTAAATCTTATTATTACGGTTTTTTTATTATAAAACAATTGGATTTGTTTATAATTAAAAAAACGTAACAATAAGATTTAAGTGTTGTCATTTCTCAATGAATTGAAAAAAATTTTATGGTGGCAATCGATTATAGATGTCTTTGGGAACACATACAAAAAGTTGAACGAAATATAAGGGTCTACAAAACTTTATATTGTAAATTAAAGGCGAGCATGATTCCCAACTTCAGATGGCTATATCTTAAAAGTTTGAGTTTTTAGGACTTAGTGCCCATTGACACTTTTGATCTACTCATCAAGGACTATCATAATCCAAAGTTTCAAAGAGTTTGACCGAAACCCCTTTCCCTTAAGGATTCTGCGGGGTCCTTTACAAACCCTGATTTATGTCCGGTAAAAAGGAGCTAGTTTTTTGTTAGATAGCAAGCACTCTCAAATGAGGTATCAAACTTTGTAAGACAAAATTTTTTCAAACAAATTACCTTTAATCAAATTAAAAATAAACCGACTTACCTTCTCGTCGATAGCGGCAATTTCCGCGGGGTCCGCGTCGCCGTTCGTGGCCGGCGCCGCAGACCCATTAGCTGCGGCCGCCGCTTTCAGGTTGGCGACCTGATCACCAGCATCCTCGTATTTCTCTACACGTCCCTCAGACTCGGTTTCACCGGCCGGAGCGCCCTCCTTCTTCGGCGTCGTCGTTATGTCCACCGACCGCTTCGATTGCCTGGCTCCCATTCTTACACTCGCGCACTCACACTGTTATACTGACTGCAAACAAAACAAAAATAATACACGTTAAAATGCAATTCATTGAAATATTAATTACTTTAGAAATGAAAAAACGTGTCATTTGAATTGACTCGTTTCAATACTTCGTAATTTATTTAATGTTCTTTATTGTAAACGAATTGCTACCAAGTTAAAGTAAGATAAATGTATTTGCAAGGCGTCTAAAGATTGCGCTTGTATAAGAAAACACCTTAATAAAATCAATATAAAATTGATTACAACTTCCAATAGGTTTTCAGTCATTTCATAAAAAGATTTTGATTTACTTTTACCAGGCATAAATTAACCAGTTTATACAAAATAAATTCAATTTGTTATGCGATGTTTACACCGAGAAAACAAAACAGAAACACGGTATTTTTATGACAAAAAAGCAATAAACCCTATACATTTTGAAATACGAAGTATTTAAAGACACGATGTTTCTGTTTTGTTTTTTTCGGTGTAAACACCGCATTATAATGCCTTCATGAAGATATTTAGTTAAATATTTTGAAGCCATATTTCAGTTAGCTCCCTATATTAATTAAAATTATCGTTTGTATTTTATTTAAATATTAAAAATCGAACTAAATTGTAACAAAATTATTTGAAATCGAATTTGAATTGCCCGAAAGAAATAAAAATATAAACATAACATCTAGATAAAAATAGTGGATGCCACTATTTTAGAAAGAGTTTCTAAAGTCCGCTATTATAAAGGGGCTAGCAAATTTGCAAGCAACTTAGCACTCTCAAATTTATATGACAGTTCTCTTGTAGTTTTTTTAAGACTCGGACAAGTTTCGCGCACGCGTTGTATGTAAACACTAACATCGGTATTAAAACAGTGGTGATATGAAAATTATTTTATACAAACCGAGTTGCCAAGTGTGTTACAATTTACAATACCTACGTTGAAGTATCATTGCTCTAAATTCCGTAGCAAATCCATAGATACTATCACAAAATTAATAACCTCATTTATGAGTGCTTGCTGGCTAGCAAATTTGCAGGACATAATTGAATCGGTGAGTGAAAGAACAATACAAGTGCCAAAAATGGCAATTTTAACTGAGATAGGCAAAATGTTTAAAATTCATAGCTCTATCACATAGCAAAATAATAATACATCGACCAACATCGTACGTGCGACGGGGGGTAGTTTTTTTTACAATTACTTTTACCTTACTTTTCTGATGAAATCCTCGAATTTTACTACCATATTATTTCTTGGAAAGTCAAAAATGAAGATTCTGAGTAAAAATTACAAATAATTTTTTTTGTAAAATAATAAAGCCGAAAATAAAGCAATAAAAAAAAATTAGCAATTTTTTTTTAATTGAGTGAAAGAACAGTATAACTGCAGGTTATTTTTTTTTTCAAATATCTTTTTTTGCATTTTTTTTTTAATTTATTTATGTACGTATTATTATCGGTTAACATAAGTTCTATAATGTCACAATACATAATTAGACCAAATAACCCATAGTTCTCCTTTAAAACAGTTTTTTTTCGTTTTTCTCAAAATGGTCATTTTGGAGATACATCGTTCTTTCACTCACCGATTCAATTATATTATATCATAAGATCAAGTCAAAAATAGTCAGAATGGATTCGCGAATTCAAATAAGTAAAAAAAAATACATCTGCTTGTCCCAATATCATCAAATTCCTTAATGTTAAGATACCGTCATATGTGTAGTAACTGAGGCAAACACTATATACAATAAAACTACATGAAACTTTAGCACACAATTAATTAGGGCTAGTGTGCTTGCTCGGTAATTACAACCGACCAGGGTCTAATTGTGTTGCTAATTGTACTGAAAACGATAGGCGGGGATAGAGAAGACGTTGTGACCACCACTTACTAGTCCAGTACGGTCAGTCTTTTCATCTCAACATACTAAAAGGGTGTCTGATATCTGATACAAGTACCCTTTTATCTAACTAAAAAAAATGCATCACACCATATCATTTTATATTAAGGTATTTCTCGAAATCGAGAGTAAACCCAAATTTTGTAAATAACTAAAAAAAAATATTACAAGAAGCTCCATTCAAAATTCTGAAATAATTCACCATCTTTGAGCAAATATATCGTCAGAATAAAATCAATAATTTTAACATTGCGAGTATAGAATTGCACGCTCACAATGTAACAATTTATTCATTTTATTTTGATTACATCTTTGCTCACAGATGGTGAATCATTTAAGAATTTTGAATTTTAGATTTTTAGCGCAACCCACGAAGTGCTCGATTTTTCGTCCGTCCGTCCGCCTGTCTTCGACAGTGAGATCTCAGCCCCCTGACCACCTAGACTCCTAGAGACATCGGGTTTACGCTAAATGGTAGATATGTGGTTCAAGTTTAGCCCATTTTAGAAATTTTTCCGGTCATGACCCTCCATCCGGCCACGAACAGGCGTCCATTTTTCATACACATTTTTTTATATACTTCATGTACCTCGTTGGACTTGGGATTGATTCACGAATCGATTGGCAAGTTTATTTTTTGAGTTGTGTCCAGGTGCGTTGCGCACACACCCACGTGTTGATTTTTGATAATTTTTTTTTAATTATATAAAAAATTTTGATTTTTTTTAATTTAATTTTATTATTTTTCTCGCAATATAAAAACGATAAACGTGTTACAAAATACACAATGTTATTATAACAGAGAATATCTATTGCTTGTAGTTAGCTTTAGTAATTCCAAACTACTATTAGCATATTATGAAATTGCGTCGTAAATGTATGTTTTCGCATTGTACATAGGGGTTATCATCATCATAGAAGATAACAGCTTTTAAACTATCATAATTAAACGTTTGCATTGTTTTAATGTCATCAAATAGACTTAACAGAATACAAAATGTAATACAATTACAACAAGTAATTTTTGTAAAATACGTTACGTAAAATTAACGCATTTTTCACTTATGCATCTCTTTCCCTGTCACAAAACCTGGACACGCCCCCCCCCCCCCACTTATGAACGAAAAATAAATATTCAAAATTCATCATTTTTACTTATTTTGTTAATTATTAAAAGTAAAAAAAGTTTAATTTAATTTGAAAATTGAAATAAACAGAACTGTATATACATAATAGTAACATGTACTAATTTGCTGTAATGGCAGAGCTAGTTTTCCATTATTTTGAATAAATTACACGTGAATATATTTGTTTTATAATTTTTATAATATTTAAAAGGGTTGAAGTTTCGAACAATTAGTTTTTAAAACATCTCTATATAGCCAAGTGTGTAGAATTTCAATAAATATAGCACTTTCGGCAGGTTATCTCATTTATCGTGTGTTAAAAACTCAATTTTAAATATCCAATTACTCAAAAACCATACGTCCAATATTTTAAATAAAAATTGGTAAAAATGATCGAATAACCTTAAATAAATAAATTCAAAAAGTACATACAGAATAAAATAAACATAATTTGTAATCCAGAAATGAATTCATCTGTCAACACGCTACAGCCCAAGCAATTGTATATACATTACATACATATATTATATCAAATGCCCCTCTCACAGTGGACACTATATATGTATACTTTCATACGATAATTTATCTTTCAACATGAAACGGACAAGCGTTTCAAAAAGCGGGCGGGCCTTTCTACATTTACATCTCACAGTATAAATAAAAAATAAAATAAAAACATGAAAATATGTTGTGTACACTAATTTGTTATACAATTAACAATGTGAGCATGTAATGTTCACCCTTATATATAAAAAATAACTACATTATGTTCTCTTGATGTAATGCTAAATTATTTATAATTTTTTATTTCCTTCACGCAATCTTACAATTATTACCTTTAACACCTAAAATTATCTTGCGAATTTTGTAGGAATTATTTTAGCAATTAAGAATGGATGGATTTAACTAATAGTCCAAGAGGTGAGCGTCAAAATTTGCAACTACTTTCTAAAAGCTGATTTTTTGATATTACGTCACATTTAAGGTGGAGATATACAGCCTGCCGTCAGTCAGCGTTTGGCGCGGGGGTGGTTTTAACTTTGTAAAAAAAAACTATACACGTTGCAACTACTTTCTAAAATCTGAAAATTAATTTGTAAGCAGTACACTAAGTAAGAACCCCTTTTATCATAGTCCTGATATAAAAAAAAAATCAACTTTTAGAAAATAGTTGCAAATTTTGGCGCTCACCTCCCCGACTATCATAACTGGTCGTTTTGAGTAAGCATATTTGCCACGACTGGTTTTTAATCAGGGAATACTAAGTTTAACTAAATGCTTCTTTAACTAACTGTCATTTATCTTACAATTAGATCTATACGTTTAAATTTTGTAATTCATTCGATTGAAGAGAATTTAAATTTTCTGCTGCATCATACGAATGTTATGAATACATTTTTCTATCAGAATCAAGCATTTAATTCTACTTTAAAGGGGCATTTAGATAGAACTACGTTTCCCCCGGCAGTTTTAAAGGGGTAACCCTCGGTAAGCACGAATCCAACGTGATTTAGCCCCATTTAAAATAAAAATTGACCTTTCATCCCTTAACACATGAATACAGTAGCATAAAAAAGTGAAGCTATTTTTTATAAGATAAGTAGGTATATATTTAACTTCTATAATAAAACAAGTAAGAAAAGACTTACGTTATTAATTGCGGTACAGATTATTTTTACTTTATTAAATAAAATACATTGAAATAATTGTTTCAAAAATAACATGCATAAAAAAATTGAGTTACGTTTTTTTAATACTTATAAAATTTAACTTCAAGCATATTACATTTAACATTGTACGTTCATGTAAATGAGTTATAGTCGTATATATCAAAAGAGAAAAAAGGCCAAGAAAAACAACAAACAAAAAATAAATTACTTAAACTGATGACTTTCTAATGAGAATCGTTATAAGATATCTCGAAAATAAAACAAACTTCTAAGGAATCCTGAACGTCCTATGAAGATTTTTTTATAGCGTTTTTATAAAATATTATTAACTGATTCCTGAGGTATCAGTTAAAACAGAAAAAATTGTAAATCTGCAGAGATCTACTCAGATCTAGACAGATCTGCTTTTTGGGACAACACCATTTTTTCACTGGTTTTTGATCTGTGGAGACTTGCAAAGATCTACAACGATCTCTGAAGATCATTGTAACGTTGAAAATTAATGATTTTTCAATGTTTTAGTCTCTATCACGAACTACAACGATCTTTAGAGATATTTATAGATCCTTTTAGATTTTGTAGGTCATTGTAGATCTTTGTAAGTCTCAACAGATAAAAAACCAGTGAAAAATATGATGTTGTCCCAAAATGTAGATCTGTTTGATAAGTTAGCTCTTATAAATAAGGGCCCACGAAAGCCTACACATGAAAATTAACTGGTATATGTTGAAAAAAAATCTTAGTTACGAATTTTAACCCTTAGCTGCCACTGTGGAGTACCAGGCGCCCCACATTTTTTCAACTTTAATGTAAGATATTTGATTTTTACAAGGTTTACAATTTTTTAAATACATTAAATATTATATATTCTTTTAAATAACTAATTGGAGTGTATTCCATATCGGCATATCGTAATAAGATGATAGAGGAATTTTATTGAATTAAAATATTCAATTGCTTACGAGTAGTTAGCCTTTTAGTGTCTGGGGTACGAGGTGACCCCAGTGGAGCAGCTAAGGGTTAAACGTTTATAACTTCTAACTCATGGCATGTACTCTTATAGTTTACCGCTCTTTTTTACAAAGAATTAAATTTTGTAGAAAATTTAATTCTTTATAAAATAAAATCACAAGTTGTAATAAAATCAAATCAGTTTCATTGATGATAAAAATTGAATAATATCAATTGAAAAATTAGAAACATAAATATATTCTTCTGACATGTTTCACATCCGCCAACAGCGTGTTCATAATACCACGCTTGGAGTAACGTATTTCTGGCCATGACATTCCTAACAAATTTAACAATAAGTAATGAAGCCAAAACATAAAAAGTATGATGATATTAACCGCTTCTCTCTGACAAGTTTTTCGTCTGTTTCGGAACAACTTTTTGTCGAAATAGATTCCATTTTAAATTATAACGAATTTCGGAATACGTTTGTATAAAATTGAAATGTTAACAGAGAATGAATGGATGTTAGGTTGCATTGCGTGATTGAAATAAATTACATTATTCTCTTTTTTTACTTTCGTATTTTTGTTTTCTTTTAAAAAGAAAATTAGATACATATTTAATGATTAAATATTAATATTTATAAAGAAGAATATTTTAATTTTTTAATATTGTTTTAGTGCCCGATACGAGCTTTAACATTGGCCCTAACAAAAAGTAATGGACCGGGGCCCATATAAAGTATATCTAGTCTGAATTAATTTAAATAATTATGCCCATATGCGCCGATTTTGGAAGAAGATGGGGGTAGTAACCCATTTCGGTGTGAATCCATTGTTTATGTAGTAAGTTATAATTTTCCTTTTTATTTTCGTATCTTTAAGTTGATATTTCTATTAGAATTCAAATTTGATGCATGAAATATCACCCAAAAATTTTGTATTTTAGATTTCGTTAAAAGTGTGTTTATTATATAGAAAATGATGTGAAAAATTGAATTTTTCAAACCGCAGGTCTGTATCTCATCAAGTTCTTGAGATATGGTCTCTCAAAGTTTTAGTTTTTTCATAATTTTGAAGAAAAATGGCCGTAACTTTTGAATGTATGGTCGGATTTGATTTTTGTTGGTAAATTTGAAATCAGCGTATCAAAATCTATATAATGACATGTATAATAGCTGAAAATTCAGAAAACAAATTTTTGCTAAAAATCGACATTTTTTTAAGGTATACCCCTTGGAAAAGTTTCAATTTTTAAGCAAAAAATTTTTTATTGAATTATTAAGTGTTATACATGTTATTGTATAGATTTTGACACGCTGATTTCCAATTCGTCAACGAAAATCAATTCCGACCACACGTTAAAATGTTACAGCCATTTTTCTCCAATTTTTTTTTTTTTAATTAAAACTTTGAGAGGCTATATCTCGAAAACGTGATGAGATACACACCTGCGGTTTGAAAATTTCAACTTTTCACGTTATTTTCTATTGAATAAACATAATTTTAACGAAATCTAAAATTCAAAAATGTTGGGTGATATTTCATATAAAAAATTGCCATAACTGTAGGTCGCAATTGATTTTAATTGATGGATTATAAAACAAGAAATAATATTGCATTGATCTTCAATCATAATTGTTTTCCAATTAAATTCTGTTTTTAGATAAGTTAACAAATAAGCAATTATACCAAACCATTTTTATGTACTTATAAAAAAAAATGAACAAACTTTTCAATTATTAATGCGGCCTTGAAATTCATTAAAATTCACAAAAGACCGACTTACCAACTAATAAAAATATAAATGAATTGTACTGTAAATAAGTACATACCATAAAAATTAGAGAAACATTATGACTCAGCTATAAAGAGAAATTAAGTCATATCAAACAAATGACTATGATGTCCAGTATTTTATTCAATTAAAGTGCAATTATTAAATTAATGCTATATTAAAAAGAACAATACTATTTCCACGAAAAATACACTATTTACTTTCTAAATAAAAATTATGTTCACTTATTTAAATAGAAATGATTTATATTTCTAGGATATATTAATTACTATCAATATAAGTTAATTCATATGGTACAAGTAAAAACAGTATTTTCAACGATTAAAGTATGGCTACTAGTCTGCGAATAAGTTATACACTGAAAAAATGTAATGTTAATATTTAACATAAAAACATGTTAACGGGAGGACGAAATTTCATTCTGTGAAAAATTCATCGGTAACGTAGTAATATTTCATACCAACAGTATCAAAAATTACTATACCGTATGTTAAAATAATTATAAAACTTAAATAATTATTTTAACAAATTATTAATACCTAGTCAGATGAAAAAATTTCATTAACATAAATGTTGATCCTAGAAATTTTTAACGCCCGACATGGTAAAATTTAAAAGAACGTCTACTACAATTCAATATACTGTATAGCAGTTTCTATGATGGCGATAGGCCAGATATGAAAAGTAATATAGAAACATAGTAAAATTATAGAGAATGTACGTGAAATTTTCATATGCAAGAAATTAAATTAAAGAATAGCGTATATTACTTTTTCAGAGTAAATAAATTTTAAAAGGTACTATGTTAAAATTTACCAGTATGACATTGTAATTTTTCAATTACTTTATTTTAAAGTCTACCGACTTTTTTTCAGGTTCACAAGTTTTTTTGTTAATTTAAAAAGAATATTCTCTCCGTGTAAGTAATATTTTAACCGACCCTCCGTAATAAAAAAAAATACCTGCCCATCCCTGCTTTTTAATACAACATTCACACCAGTACAATATTGATGTACTTTTAATCATTTTACTGATAAATGACCATAAAAACCACACACATACACATGTTTAACATCGCAATTTCCGTCACCGACCACGCGACACAAAATTGACAATTGACTGCAATCAAATTCATGAGATTTAAATAATTTGTCATCATTAATGTCACATGATAAATTATCTTGTAGCATACATGTAAGTGTTATAATATATTCATACATATTAACAATGACAGAAGCTACCTAATTATAATACTACATAAACTGACACTGATTATTTGAGTAGTCTTTAAATAGCTTCATATCATGTCCTATATACATATCTATTCAGTTATACACAAAACACTACACGGAAAAAAAAGAAAACAATTACGATTTTGATTTTACTTCCATGTTCGAAGAAATGGAAGTATTGTAATACCGTCGAAAAATCGTATCCAAGATGAGAGCAGATTCTGATTGTACTAATTTCAAAACGTAAAGAAAAGTTTATTTCCGCATGGCGGCTGTGCGTGTGTCTGTGTGTCTGGATGTAGAATTTTCTTTCGTTCACGATAACTACTGTAAATATGCACCGATTTGAATTATTTTTGAGGAAAAATGTTTGTCTCAGTGAGTACTCCAGACCTATTGATTTTGGTGCTAATTAGGGGTTTTGAAAATATTCGAAATTTTGTACCTATTATCGTGTAAAAAGTGTGTATTATCTCATCAATTTTGATAAGACTTGTTCAATCCAATCTAAGGGGCACTTATTTTATAAACGTGCAAAATAGCCATTGAAGGGGTGAAAACAACTCTAAAAGTTTTAATTTTGAAATGGAAACAAGCGCAGTTAAATTCAAATGTCAGATTAGTTAATTCTACAAATGTGTATTATACAATTGACATTAGGATGTTAGAACACTAATATTTATAATACAAAGGTGAGTTTTACATTAAAAATTATTGTAAAAGATAGTATAGAACATGGAAGTCGTGTTTGGTTCTCCATACCGTTTGTATTTACCTTTGAGTTTTCATAAACTACACCGGACAACAAAACAAATATTTTTCCTCCGAACCCTGATTAATTATAAGATCCTGAAGGTTTTAGCATGCGCTGAAACCAAATTGGCCAAGAGGAAGAATACAAAAACGAAGAAAAACTGAAATCAAATTCTAGTAAAAAGAGGCGAAAAAAGTCTTGCCCGCGTAGTTGTTGCAATTAAAACATTTCTTTGTTTTTAGTATTTTCCTTGCTATAAATCCTGACATAACTAATTATTTCAATAATGCAAACATAATTAATGCCTTCATAAATACTCAGAATATTGTATTCGTGTTCATATGAAACAATTACGCGATGCTTTTTATGATTACAAATATTGACTGTATGTAAATAAATAAATATACTACAGAAATACTACCCTGAACTGTAGTAAACTATCAATCAAGATTCTTAGTAAAAGATATAGATATTTTCCAAACTACACTGCATCCCTCTCTCACTTTTAGAACAAATGTTACACCATTATATTAATACGAATGCGCTGTCCATATGTCTCCAAATATACTTTTCAATTTTAATTTTTTTATGCTTGCTAAAAATATTACATAAATATATTTTTATTTTGTCTAAAAATGGCGACGCGTGTCATAACTTTCACTGAAGTATCTCTAAGCCAGTGCGACAAGGTCATTATCAACGCTTACAATTATTTTAAATCCATCTCAATGATAACTCCATTGACAACAGCACGGACAATACAAACAAAGCCGTTTTCCTATTATAACAATGTATTCTTCTTCATCTACAGATTGTGTTGTCGAATGATTGTTGCTATAGTTTTATCAATTGACCGGTTAACAAAAAGTCTACAAAGCGAACGTAAATTGCCACTATCCGGTTTTGTGCAGCGACTGCCAATATGCTTATTATTATTGCCAACAGGGCTGTGTGTAGAACCCAAAAACAACTAATGTATTCCATATAATTTAGAAAGTGGCTATTTACACATGCAGTATGTGCAAACAATTGGCTATTTGCACATACCTTATATGTACGAAATTAAGTTAGCAAATGTGCAAATAGCCAAATGCTCGCACATACTGCATGTGCAAATAGCTTCATCCTATAATTTAATCATCTAATAATGCCCGGTATTATAAAGAATTTGCTTGCGTGCAAAATCAAATTAGCTTCCAGCTAACGCTATCTGCCTAGGTATTAAATATAAATTAGAACAACCGCTCTCAGATGTATCCAATGAAATCGTATATATGATAACCTTGATGCACGCACAATAAGTATAGAAATCAGTGACTTAAGATAAGTGCTCCCAAGTGTATCTAATAAATATTATTATTTATTTTTTACCACTGCTTTAAAATATCGAGCAAATTTCATAACAATTTGACACCTGAACTGAAAAAAATACTTTGTCTATGTGTTAAAAAATGTGATCAATATAAAAAATCCGTGATCGATTTAGCTCCGATAGAGGTTGTTTGTTAATATGATAATTTTTACCAATATGGAACTATCCACGTTTATCTTATTGATAAATGTAAATTATTACAAACAATGTTCTTATCACGGTGAAAATTTTGTTTCGTATTAAAAACATATTTTAAATACAAAAAAAATACGTAATAAATGACATCACTGAATTTACCATATCGAAAATTGCACTTTCACTAGTTGGGTGGTGTAAAAAAAATATCCACACTGATAAATATTTATTAATACAACCATTATGTTTAATCTATTTGAGAGTTTGATTAGCTGGTGTAATTAATTATTTATTAGTTTGACAAATGAAAAGATTTTTAGATAAACATGAGTACCTATATATTTTTCAAATTAATAATTAAGCATTTTTCCATCTCAAATTTTCTATAAGATCGAGTTTTTTTCTGTGTAGGAGATATCGTTAGCTGGAAGCTAGTTTGTTTTAACTATGTATAATGTATACAATTATATTCATTATTTAATAGAGATATAATGATATATAAATATACTTTCTGAAATAATGATTATTTATTTATTTTAAAATAGACAATTACTTACAATTAGTTTAAATTCATAATTACAAACTATAACATATAATTTATCTACATTTTTCCATATACATATGTATATCACTATACCCTACATAATTTTTTGAACCATAAATTATTACAAAACATTATCGTATATGTATTATATAAAATTACAGTATACCAACATTAAAACTATAAAATTAAATTAAATACATATGTAATTTTTGCATACATGTTTACAATTCATTATATGCACTCATATATTTGCAATTTTACTGAAATGTATACCTAATAATTAATTTAAAAGTGATAATTTCAAAACATATTCCTATTTTGTGATTAATAATTTCAAATTGCAGTATTTCGTGAATAAATAGTACCTACTCTAGTAAATTCAATCATTGACTAATCGGTAAAGCGTAATTCCAAATTAATACAAAATACCCAATTTGTAAAATTATGTAAAATTATTTATAACTAACAAAATGCTGTATAAATATTTAATATAGTATTAAAAAATATTACAATATTGTACATTTTATTACCGATTCCCAGTTGGATAGTAACTTGACTATGATGAACCATTTCAACCCATAGACATAGAGACATGGATTGCGAAGTATCATTGAAATTATGATTTTAAGAAATGAAATATGTTAAAAAGATTCTAAAAAATGTATTTATTTTTATATTAAAAGTGATATTAATATAATTTTCGTAAAATGCAAAATACAGTAATCCGCCATGTTAAATGGAACACCAATCAGAGCGAATGACGTAACGCATCAGTAAACGTCAAAAGAAATTGACTTTTATTTTAGACAAATATCAATCCCTCTTACAAGAACTTATAATATATACTTTAGAATTCATTTTTAACACAAAAAAAATAATTAAATTATTGTCTAACTCTGAATGTTTGATTATTGTTGACAATAAGTGTGACGTCACAACTCTGAAATGTCACCTGCGAGCGTTTTAGTGTCAAATTCAAAATTAGCTTTAAAAGAGCCAATTTTTGCGATTAAACCTTTATTTTCTGCAGAAATTAGTTGTTTTTTTTTAAATTAGTCTATTCTATATTATCATAATGTGTCAGATTTAGTTCACACAAATGAAGATGTTTAAAAAAAAGACAAACATAGATTCAACGTACACTATTTTTGTACTAAAACTCAATTTTCGAATTAATTATTTCATATATGTATTGAATATCACAACAAAATATTTATCAAATTTCCACAACATTCACACAGATGAAGATATTTAAAAAAAGACAAACATAGACTCTATCTCTTTTTTTGTGAAGACTCAATTTTCGAATTATTTTCAATGATTTCACATATTGAATAAAACAACAAAATCTCTTTAATTTTTTACAACATTACATAACCCTGTCGATTGCTTGCATACGGTGGCTGCCGAATCGGCTACGATATACATCCACCATCTGGCCGGCTATACAGTCGCCGCAGCAGTCGCAGCCGCCGCGATAGAATGAACGTGGCGCGGCCGTGAACCCGTAGCGGCTGTGTCAATGTCGGGCGACCCTCTCTCTGTTATATAGAAAGCGAACGTGCATGGCTCGCGCGCGCGCGCGGCAACAGTTTGGTTACCACTGCAGGAATGCACTCGGAAGATAACAACACTATAAGTATAGACGACCGAAACCGCATAGGTCATGGATAATAATCACTCTATACATCGTTATCCAATAGTTTTTGTATTGTATATGGTATATCAGAACTCTTTTGTATAAAATTGTTTTTTAGCTTTACAGAACACTGAAAAAGACGATTATAATTTAAGTTTGGTTTTTAATTTATATTCAGAACACATGTACCTTAAAAGTAAAAAAAAAAAGATAAATTTAATTTGAAAATTGAAATAGACAAAACGGTATATAATAGTAACATGTAATAATTTGTACAGTGTATTAGCAAAGCTAGTTTTTTTAATTATTTTGTCAAGTGAATATATTTGCTTTATAATTATTATAGTATTTAAAAGGGTTGAAGTTTTGAATAGTTAGTTTTTACTCATTTACCGTGTGTTAAAAACCCTATTTTTAATATCCAGTTACTTAAAAACCATACGTCCAATATTTTAAATAAAAATTAGTAAAATATATGAGCTATCCATAAATAACATATTAAAATTTTAGATTTTTATCTATACATTGCTCTAATGATCGAATAACCTTAAAATTTATATTTTATATTGATATAAAAATACCAATTAAAAATTCCTAATTGAATCTAGAAGACCTTTTTTTAGAATTTTATTTCAATATTAAAAATATAAAAATAAAGTGTAAAGATCTTTTTTTAGTAATTTTGACGACTTTTTTACGTATGTAAACTTCTTAAAAACCCCGGACACATTTGAAAAATCCCCTTGGACGCCCTTAAAAAGAGGACAGTGTCCGAAGAAAACAGGACGGATGGCAACCCTATCTATAAGAAGCATACAATCATAGAAAATTTAATAAATAAAAACGTTTGCCAAAATAATAAAACATAGTGTTTTTTGATACTGTCTTTGCAAAGGAATATTTTACTTGAAATGTTGCAATATTCTTTTTTATAGAAAATTAGCTGTTATACGCAACTTCGTTTGCGTTATTTATATAATAAGATGTATATCATGTATATGGTTTGAGTGGAATTTAGGTTAGGTAGAACTGTCACACAAAGAGAAGAAGAAAAATAAGAGGGTTAGTTATACTTATAATCGATACAAATGTCATTTATACCCATTTTTTATCTAATACATTTTTCGGTGTACAATTTTCAGAATAAAAAGTAGCCTATTTCCTTCCACAGGAATAAACTATCTCCGTGCAAAATTTCATCAAGATCGATTCAGCGGTTTAGCCGGGGAAAGGTTACAAACAAACAGACAGACACACTTTCGCATTTATAATATACAAAAAATATTCTATACAATTTTCAATTCAATGGGTTATTTTGAGGAAAAAATCAATTAACAAAAATTTATTATAAATAGAATGTTTATTATCCTATAAATATATAATTGTGGGGGGGGGGGGCTAGGGGAAATTTTTTTTATAAAACCAGCTGAAGAGGTCTTAAAAGTGCACCGAATTATAACATTTTATTCAAAACGATTTACCTTTAAACAGGTATACGCACTAATTTAAATATAACATTCACATGATACAATATGAATATGTTTACGAATAAGTATAAACGTATTAAATTACACACAAAACTAGTATCAACATTACAACATTTCGAAACAATTCGCAACTTTGTATGTAAACAAATATTTCCACTAACGAAAAACAAAACTGTTTCTATTTTAATAAACTCTATACACATTCTATAGAATGTCGCTTTTGTTTGATTTTGTTAATGATATGTAATTAACTCACATTTTATATTCAATTATATTTTAATTAACACACAGGTGTTTTGATATCTATACAAACGAACATATACGAGATGTTAACAAAAAAAAATACTAATGTCATTAAAAATAGTCTTTGGTATTTCATTCAATGATGTTGTATTTGATCATTTCCTCTTTGATAAGTATAGTAGCAGCAGCGATATCCAATTATTTATAATATCATTAATAAAACTAAACGGTTGACTTTTTATTTAACCCTCAACTAAAAACACAAAAATGTAAAAAAAAAATGTTTTAATAATTTTGATATACCGGGTGTCCCAGATAACTTTTCCAGCATGAGGATCTCAGTATCTATAAGAGATACAGATTTGGTTAAATGAGATGAATTATTAGTAAGAAAGGGGTGAGTATTACTACATCAAAAAATATTCATAATTCTATATGGTTTAGGCGGTATACCCAAAAAACTGAAAACATTTCTTTAAATGGCTATAACTTTTTTGTCAAAGTAGATAGGTATTTTTTGTAGACGGTTTCTCAAAGCACTTTTATGTGTAGAATCGATCGGTGTATTTAGATTTTTTATATCACTTTTAGTTTCCGAGTTATGAGCCCTAACTTTAGTTTTTCTTATAGGCCACTAGTTGGCTATGGCATATTAAACGTGTTTTTTACTCTACTTTACAACGATATGTCACTTGCCATACTTATTGTCGAAAAAAAAGTATAATGTATTTTTTTAAATAGTTCATTGTTTTCAAATATTCATTTGTTATTTTGATTGTTGTTATTGTGATTTTTGTTTACAATTTTTGTTTTTCATGGCTCACTTAAATGTTTGTAATAAAATACTTAATAAATATCACTGGCATTTAGTACATCGACTTATTTTCGAAGGTATGTACATTGTACATATAAGTTATATTTTGAACGTTGATTTCTTTTGCGTAGATTTTTTTTGAAGGGGGGGGGGTCATTTATATATTTAACAATACTTACAGCCCCGGTCCCCTTTCATATACCACAATAAGGTAGTATTAATTTTTGTTGGAAATTTAAAAATAAAAAGTAATCTTTATTTTACTTTTAGGTATGTCTTCAATAGAAATATAATTAATTAAATAAATATCGAAATATGCTTGTAGTTGGCGTATTTTTTTAATATTTAGAGATTTATCTACATTTTTTAGATTATTTCTTTTAATTTGGGCAGTTTAGTTTTAGAAAATGTATTTATATCCGATGCTATTTTTAAATTTCTTTGTTATATACATAGTTATAACATGAATTTGAAGCAATATAATGGAAATCTAGTGCCCAAAATACAAAATTCAATATTTTTTTAAACACTCAATTTTCTGGTTCAAGTATAATACATATGTATAATTCACTCGCATGCATCCATATACACATATTATTTTTTTAAGTATAAAAAACTGACATCACTTAACCAACCACTGATTGCCCAACATTTTCTAAAGTGTACACACATGTATATCAAATTACAAACATAACTTTTATTCTTTTAATTAAACCAAACATTTGGGGAGACCCCCCCCCCCTTCTCCCTCTCTCTCCTATCCTACCTAAAACACACACACACTGTAGAAATACTCATATTAAGAAATCTGACAGCTCGAATCGATTTCTGATTGATTATAGTAGCCAATAAGTCCCCTTTATATTAATTTGGTTAAAAATGGCGACGCTGTCATACATTACCCTTACTATGATAATGAGTATCTCTAACACGGTACAGCTGATTGTGAGACAAAAATGATGAGTATAGAAAAAAGATAAGTAAATAATACCCCAAATAACAATATTTACATTGTCATAAAATAAAGCAAATGAAATGTTTGCAAATCGACACCACGGCTGACTTTGCTGCCAGAGCGCATTCCCCGGTCTCATGTTACACAGCCGGCCGGGCAACTGGACACTGTTAAATCACTCACTAACTCGTCCTTCTGCATCAGAGCAAATCATAAAACGTAGTATGTACGTACATATTATTATAATTACATGCCAACAATACTTATCAAACGTGATGATTTTTTTTTTTAATACAAATAAATATTTTACGTGCTTTTCAATCAATAAATTCGACCCGATGTTATCCAGGGATATAAATTTAATCTGTAATAAACGCGAAGATACCTCTAAGATGATTGTTTTTTATACCTCGTGCAACATTCCAGTGACGTAGTAAGAAACATTTTCGGGGGGTGATATTTACATATGTGTTATGTGAAAAGGTATTTTGAACTGATATTTTCTCAAAACTGACGTTTTTTTAGAACATTGAAAACTAAAACCTCCCCCCCGTGCGGTAGTTATTGAGAAAATTTTTCAGACAGAAAAACAGTAAAATCTACCTAAAAATATATTTTCCTTCTACCAGGACCGTATTAAAAATCAAACTAAAATATCTGTTTTTAATTATAACTCAAAAAAATTTAATATACCCAGTTATAAAAACAATTGAATGTTGAATTTCACAGATATATTAAAATACAACTTTTTTTAATGGAATACTGTACATTATTATTGAATTTTATAGCTGTATATATTGTTCCAAAATACCAATGCTTCCGGTCGACAACATTATACCTTTTAAACCCAATGGTGGTATCGAATAAAACACAAAATAAAATGTTACATCTTCAAAAAATCTCACAAAAACTTTCGCGTTCCGACAATAAATAAGTAAACCCCTCCAAATTAATGCGATTCTGTCTAAATTTAATTTAACCCTTAGCTGCCACTGTGGGGTACCAGGCGCCCCACATTTTTAAATATATAATTTTTTTTTTAAATAACCGATTGGAGTGCATTCCGTATCGTTCGAAGATGATAGAGGAATTTTATTGAATTAAAACACACAATAGCTTACGAGTAGTTAGCAATTTAGTGTCTGGGGTACGAGGTAACCTTAGTGTGGCAGGTATATTATTCTGAAGAAGTGAAGCAGCTAAGGGTTAAAACCGTACATTTTCAAATATATTTGATATAGATACAGTTGATACATGCATTCCATGGAAAAGAAAAAAAACACTAACTGTACATATAAAATTAATTTAAAACCATAATCAAGATCAAATTAAACGAGAATAAAAATACTGTATATGACAATAAACATACCGATGCTAGAAAACAACAAAAATTAATTGCAACTAGATCGGTAAATACAGTTAGTTAATGTAATAATAACAACAGCAAAGATATAATCTATTTCTCTTCGCGGTTATTAACTAACCTTTGTCATGTTCTATCAAACTAAACCAGTATCCGTAGATTACAGAGCAAGCAAGTAACAACGGTGGTGCCGAGAAAAAGAAGGGAAAAAAACTGGAAACGAAGCGACTGGATTGCATATAGTAGATACATAGAGAGATACAACAGATATTAAAAAAAACATAATGAACAGACGAGAAAGAGATGCTTCTAGGGTGTGAAACTGTATGAGACATGATAACATCGAGTACGTGTTAACGTTATTCTAGGGTAATTGTGATAAAAGAAGTACTTATCAGCCAATTATAAAAAGCTGCGATGGGTGTCACGAGACTTTCTTATACGTACTACTGACAGTGAATAATGTACGTGATTTTTATTTTATTGAAACATATTTCTGACAAAATAATAAAGATAGAATAAAATGAATGGGAGAGAAACTATATTATTTTAAGTAAAAAGGACTAAATTGTCTAAACGATAAAAATATATTAAGCAAATATATGTAGCGAGCTTTCGAATTACAAATTCATCTTCTGGGTAAAATATTAATTAAAATATTATTTTATATATTATGTATCGAACGAATTTTGTTTAATGTAAACACTAAGATGGAAACGGATGTTTACACTTGTGACTTGTCATTTTTTTAATTTTCGATTTATTTTTGAAATAAGACAAAAATGTTTTAGATAAAAAATATCGAGTATGTTATTTTCTACAATTTATTCCCCATACATTTTTTTCCAACACTTATGATTTAGCCAGAAAGGATTTTTTAAATAATTATTTTAAATAACCCACACTGTTCACTCTCAGTATTGCGTATAAGAACACGTACACTGTTTCGTCTCTGTAATACGTATAAGAAAGTCCCATGACACTCATAGCAGATATTTCTTCTTTGTTATGAACCATTTGAAATGTAATTAAAAATGGATACTTATTAAAAAAAATTTTTTTTTTAAATTTGTTTTTTCGAAAAAATTCATAGAACATAAATTATAGATAATAATATTACCTATACATGTTTCAACTTGACCATTTTTCTCTAATTCGCACTGTTTCAATGTAATTTGAAAAATTCAAAAATAGGAGGTTTTCTTCCCAGACAAAAATTAATCTTAAATATAAAATTTCACCCTTCTACGATTTGTCGTATTTGAGTTACAGTATCTGACAGACAGACAAAAAAATACATGGCAAAAATAGTGGATTCAGGGAAGGTCAAAATTGATGATTCCATCAAAGTCCGGATTTCGAAAAAAATCGGCTTTACAATTATAAATTATTTCATATACATAAGTATAAGAAATTAAAAATATGGATCGTATCAAAATAATATAAACGGGTCATATTATATGCCTACTTAAAATTCCGTCATGTGTGAACCTTCACATTTTTTTCATTTGTTATTTGAGTGAGCTTCTTAATAACTTAAGAAATATACGTATTTTTAACAAATTAAAAAAAAACATATTCTGGGTTAAAACAACGCATTCTTGGATGGAAACTGGGCTAAAAGAATAAACCAATATTATGCGGTGTTTATACCGAGAAAACAAAACAGAAACACGGTGTTTTTATGACCAAAAAGCAATAAACCCTATACATTTTTAAATACGAAATATTTTAAAGACACGATGTTTCTGTTTTGTTTTCTCAGTGTAAACGTACCGCATTATAAAGAATTTGGTCTCTAACCAAAACCATTCTACGAGGTATTTCCGGTGCAGTTATCTATCTATGTATTTCACAATTCAAATTCTACATGTTACTCATTTAGGCAAGTTTATGGACTCATAACAGACCACCTAGTCCATTATATAAAACTGTAACCAAACCGTTAGTAGTAATATAAAATTTACTATACTCTTAATTATAAATAGTTAGTAACTTATTTAAAATCAGAATGACAGGACGCTAATGTGCTTTGTGGAACACATTGGTTTCAATGTGTAAAAAACTTTTATTACACCAGGCATTAGAAATTAATTAAATAACCTTTCAGAACGGTCTGCAAGTATTCTAACTCTGTTACTAATATTTCTAGATATTTAAATATAAATTATTAATATTCGTTCAAAAATATCTTAAAATATTCAGTAATTATAAAATCAAATAATTAATTATGACAATTAATTCAACTTGTTAAATCTTATCTCGAAATCAGTCTTCTGTATAAAAAAATTTAATATAATTAAATTATCATTATATAATTAGCATTAAAATTTCAAACGAGTTTAATATTAAAAGTGAAAATACAATTTTAATATCTTATATACCAGGGGTTCCCAACCATTTTTCCTATATCGACCCTTTCTAAAAGAATAAAAAGACAAATAATTTCTAAAGAAAGATAACAATTTTACTAATAATATTTATACATATTAAAATGGACGTAACGTAAATGTAAACTTCCATCGAACGCCAAAGGGTTCAACTGTACCCCATTTTGAATCTCTGTTATATACTAACGATTACAATTTTTTTGTTTTTTACATCTTAACACAAAATACTGTGTCTTCTCGCATTATTCCTATAATCCCGCCCCCCTGTTCGTTATCACCTGCTATGATTGGTCCATCAGCAACCTCCCAATCAATCACGTGTCCCTGTGCTCACTAACCATACATACACACTCCAAATAAAATTCAACCACGAAGGAGCTGTCTGAAAAGGCTAAGCCAGCAGACATAAATGCATGAGAATTTTTTTTTTTTTGATAATCCATTAATCGAATTTGATGGCGCTTGTGATACTTATGGTCCTCTGTACATAGTAAACCAGAAAAAAATTAATAAAGTTTAAAAAATTAAAAAATATTATGTTGTACTCGAAGGGCAATCACCATTTTTTTATAAAATATACCTTGTACGTACCCAAGCAACATATCAAAATCCCAAACTGATATAAAGGATATATAATACCGAACAAAAATGTAGCAAAAATGACAAATCCTTGGCTTATAAAATACACATAATTATATGTACATTGTACATATACTTTATTCCAAGGAGACTTGATATTTGTAATACGAACAACGTTCAAAATAGCTGACACGGCAAACAAAATAAACATCTACAAAAGGCATTCCATTGTTACTATACATCTATTATCACCGATATCAAAAAAAATAAATCAATATTAATTATAACACAAACGAAAATGCGAAATAAGCATATACCCTATTTATTTAATTTTATTTAATTGCACTGTATGAATGCACGTTTATTAATATTATCAGGTTCATTTTTCATAATGTGTCATAGCTTGCGATAAGTAAGCCATGTTATTCATAACAATGGATTAGAAAAAAAAATAATAGCAGTATAAATAATTAAAATATAACGTATAACCACCAATGCTTTTGTAGATAATAAAAAAAATAAATGGATTTTTAATGTTTTAGTTAAGTTGCGGCCTAATTTCACATGAACTTTCGTTTCTACGTGATTGTGAGTAATCTTTCAAATAGTTTTTTTTAATAAAATATAAAATATTTCATAGAAAAAATACATACTAAGCATTTAAAATAAATAAGTGACTAATACAAAATTCTTTTTAAAATAAAACACATCACATACCTATTTAAAAATAATATTTTGTACTAATATACAATGTACTAATATTAAACAAATAATAAAAATGGCAGCATCGTATTTAGGTTATATATATTTTTTAACGATTTATAAATCGTGTCTATTGTTGCACTTTCAAATCGTGACTTACTATGTGCAATATCTACTGTATATATATTCTATTATTAGGTCGAACGGGCCATTCGCCTTTTGCAAAGTCGATGATCACAAAAAAAAAGAAAAAAAAACAGGACCGGGTTCAGTTATTATCTTCATGGGCATTTTTGTACAACCATTTGTTTTAAAAAATTAAAAGTTTATAATTTTAGTGATTGTTCATCCCCTCCCCCCTCCCCTATTCTATCTTTAAATATATCAAGAGTATAAAATAATTTATTTTTTATTTTACGGATGAATGGGAATAATTAATGAATTTTTTTAAAAGAAACTATAAATAAATTGCAACTAATATCAGAAGGGAGGCGATTCTACCCCATTTTTTCTAAAAATAAAAATATTCATAACAAAATCTTACGTCTCAAACTCAAAATAAAAATTACTGATAGCACCGATAATTTAGAAAAAAATTATAATTTTATATTTTTCATCAACAAAAAAAAAACGTGTTCAAAGAAAACAAATCTTAGTTTAAAAAAATACGAGCTATAAATTTTTCAGTTTCTTTAATTTTAATTTTTACTCAATAAATTGTGCAAGGCAATCAAAATATATGGTATACAAAATTATAGTATAGGTAAAATAAATATAAAAAACTATGTATGTATTCAAATAAAATTATGTAATATCAAGAGTAACTCAAAATAGAAACCACTATGATTTCCTTACCCAACAAATTTTCACGTGTGCGCCACAACTAACCATAAAAGTAACTTTTTATCTCACAATTTCACGAACATGAAAAAATATTAGTTTTTAAATAAGTAATAAAAAAATTAATTAACAGTAGATACATGAATATTTATATCTAATACAAATTTTAATATTCGTGCCAATAGGTTGTTTAAAAAAAAAGGCCACACACTTCAATTATTTTCACGAAACCCTATAATTTTCAGCAATAAAATAAAACAAAAAAAATAAATAAATTACATAACTTACAAGAACAAAAAATCCAATACAATCCAAACTGAAAACTCCTTAACACTTTGTCACACAAAAAAGCACTCAACAACAAGATAAAAAGAGTTAAAAATAAAATTAAAAACTTAAAAAAAAAAAAACTATATTTCCACAAACGTCAATTAACAGTGAAAACAATTACACCAAATAGTGTATTAATTAAAACTGCAGACAGGGTGCAAAAAAAACACAACAGTTATATGCCCTTCTTCACACTATAAATTAATTGTAAACTCTTCGTCGACAAAGGCACTGGCTATATGTTCTGTCGTACAATACAACATACAACTATAGCATCCCACGATAAGTACTGGAAACGCGTTGGTAGCGAAGTGACGAACACAAAAAATGTGCCGGGTGGGGCATAGCACACACACACACACACACACACAGGCACATGGATCAAGTCGAACGGTTGAACACAAGAAGCCCGAACCCCGATACGTAGTACCACGTTAACACACGGATCGTCGCGTGACGAAAACATCGGATCCAATGAAAGACAATAATAATTATTAACCTTTAGAGGACGGGACTGGTCTATATATCGACCAGAAACTTAGTCGGGTATGCCACTTGAGAAATTAATTGATTTAATGTACAAATTTTGGAAATAAAAAAGGTCGATTTCAACGTAAAAATCCCCGTCCTCTAAAGGTTAAGAATGAAATACAGTGTGTTCATTTTCAAACATACTACATGATTTTTTCTGAAGTATTGAAAATTTGAGATAGAAAAATGCATGATAAATTTATCTTGTTAATATAACAATATTTCCTCAATATAATAATAAATAAAAAAATGTTATTGAGGGTATTTTATTAATTTGAAACATATATCTTCATGTTTCATTTGTCAAATAAATAAATAATTTATTACACCAACTAACGAAACTCTCAAATAGATTGTATTAATAAATATTTATCAGTGTGAATATTTTTTACACCACCCAACTAGTGAAACTGCAATTTTCGATATGGTAAATTCAGTGATGTTATTTATTAAGTATTTTTTTGTATTTAAAATATATTTTTTCAATACGAAATAAAATAAGAACATTGTTAGTAATAATATACATTTATCAATAAGATAAACGTGGATATTTCCATATTGGTAAAAAATTATCATATTAACAAACAACCTTTATTGGAACCATCAAATCGATCACAGATTTTTTACGTTGATCACGTTTTTTAACATTATTTTTTTCTGTATATAAAAGTTTATGCTTATTAATTTTTTACGTGAACACCCTGTACATCTATTTCATAATATAACAAATTTAATTCAGCTCTAGTAAAATAACACAAATAACGATAAAAAGCACACAGACGACCCGAAAACAAAAATAAAATTTAATAAGAAAAACAAACATATAAATTCCCTTCAGAAGAAATATGTACTATAAGAACTAAAAGAACTACATAGTCGAGCAGGAAAAATTATACAACATATGTAACATATTTCAAATATATATATTTTTAATTAAACAGTACAATAAAGTTGAAATAACTGTACTATAAAATGAACAGTAAATAGAGTAAAAAAAAGTACTTTTTGCTTATGTTGCATTAAGACACTGTCAACTAAAGTAAAAACTAAAAACATATTTTTTCAATGTTATTGAAAACAAACAAAGAAATAGGCTTCTGAATAGAAAACTTAAACCCCAGAGCAGAATAAAAAGATCATAATATATACCTGAAATAAAACGACCATTATATTTGAATAATACTTTTAAATTTTAAACTGAAGATATGTAAAATTTCTCATAAGAAAAAAAAATGTACGGTTTCTTCTGAAAATAAATTTGCTAATGAAGTTCTCAGGTGAGAATTAATTTAAATCAATAATCGATCAACTGTGAAGTAAATTACATTAACCGACTTTAAACAACAAAAAAGAAGTTGTCATTTTTTAAATAATAATATACAAGTGGACTGTTAGATAGATAGATACAAAAAAAAAACACGTCAAGTCCAGCCAGAAACCAACTGTTTTTATATTAGTTCTTTCTTTAATGTTTCCCACTGCAATTAAAAGACAAAAAAAAACATGTTTTTTTTTTAAATTTCTTTAACAATGAAGCCATAAAAAAGATTATATTTTAATAAAAACATTATATATCGACATACAATGGATATTTTGTATAGATAGTAAGTAGTTATTATTCGTGATGAAAATATATGTGTATTAAAACTCCCCCATCTTTGACACTCCACTGAACACTGGGTTTATTAAGGGAGAAATTCAAAGGGAACTCAATTGATAGGTCATTAAAGAATGTATCATCGGAATTTTTATTGAATAACAATGGTAAAGTTGTAGAACATTCTTATATATCTATTATTATCTTACAACGATATACATATGTACATATATTCATTTTATAACTCTTAACATATTATTAACGTAATAAGAATTATAAACTATTTCGATTCTTAAGGTTTTTCGATCATTAGAGCAATGTATAGATAAAAGTCTCAAATTTTAATATGTTATTTAAGCCTTGGCATCTTAGAAGAACGCGGTGCGCCGCGTTCCGCTACGCGCCGCCTCGCGTTTCGACCTTGCACATCACTTGTATTGAATCACATATAATAGATGTGCAAGATCGAAACACGAAGCAGCGCGTAGCGGAACGCGGCGCACCGCGTTTCTTCTAAGATGCCAAGACTTTATGGATAACTCATATATTTTACTTAAAATATTGGACGTATGGTTTTTGAGTAATTGGATATTAAAAATAGAGTTTTTAACACAAGATTGACGAAAGTGGTCTATTTATTGAAATTGTACACAATTGGCTATATAGAGTCGTTAATTATTCGAAACTTCAACCCTTTTAAATACTATAAAAATTATAAAACAAATATATTCACGTGTAATTTATTTAAAATAATGAAAAACTAGTTCTGCCATTACAGCAAATTAGTACATGTTACTATTATATACCGTTTTGTCTATTTCAATTTTTAAATTAAATTAAACTTTTTTTACTTTTAATAATTAACAAAATAAAATATTCCATTGAATGAAGATACACGTGTTCTGAATATAAATTAAAAACAAAAATTTTCGAAACCAAATCTTTTTTTACAGTGTGCTAGACGTATAACCTTTAAAAAATATTCTCGACCCTCTAATGATTATAATATTATATGAAACAAATAACAACTATTAAATTTTAATGGCACTCCAAAAGAATTTGAGATCGAATACACATTTTAGTTGTTTGGTGATGAAAAATGATAAATAGAATTTATTTATCTAAAGAGTATATTTATTTAAAGATAAGCTATTTATTTGAACATGGTGTAAACCAAACACTAAACTCATTGGCAAACACGTTTTCCTTTTAAAATGAATGGTAAACAATGCACTGACAGAAGTACTTGAATTTTAAACTGGTCTATTTTCAAAAGTACTTATTGTAATCACATCTACAAACATTTAAAAATATGTATTTTCCTGAACCAAAAAATATGTTTTGATTAGCATCTGTTAGGACTGCACACGAGACGAGAGTCAGATAAGTCTCGTCTTGTCTCGTATAGTGGAAATTGATGCAATCTTGTCTCGTATATTTTTTGAATTTTTTTTACTTTAACTCATTACTTCCAAAATTTTTTGATCGAATTCTCAATTCTTGTTGAAAATATGATCAAAAAAATAAATTCAATACAAGACATAATAATTATCAGTCGCAGACTAGATTATTATCATGAGAACCAAATGCTATATTTATAGGATAGCACTATTTTTAAAGACGATAGTCTGTACCTGGATTTATTTTTGAAATTATTGATATTATTATGCTTTATTTACACTCTCATAAGTAATATTATATTTAAAAACGCTTTACTAATTAAAAAAAATGTCAGCTAGCTGGAATAATTACACTGTTACTTTTCAACTGTTATAATTTATCATTGATTGAACTCTAGAGTTCGTTTTAAAAATTATTGTAAGTAGAGAGACTTAAAATACATATTAGTAAAGTAAGTCAAATTAACAACGTTATTATGTGAGAGAGAAAAAATTAGAAAATTAGAAAAATGGGAAGTAATGGGTTAGATATATGTAATTCAACATTAATATTAAATAGTGCAATTTTATTTAATCATTTCAGTCTCGACTAATTAAAATTTCAAATTAAAAGCATCACATCGATCTCATGCAACTTTAGCATTTGTACAAAGAAAAATATACATATCGTCACCTCGGAGCAAGAGTGGCACAACTAAAAAAATATCGAATTTGTACTAAACTCATTAGAAGAATAGTAAGATTGTATAGATTTATATGCAAGAGTTTCACAACTGTTAATTCCATGTATAGCCACTAGGGAGCAAAATTTGATCAACATTTTTTATGAAAAACTGTCACAAATCAAAGCCTTTAACGACTTTAAAGGGTGGTAGGATGGTGGAAAATAGATTAAATTTGCTCAAACGTTAGTACTATTAAGCGTGTAAAAGTTGTATTCACTAGCGCTTTTCTAAATCATTAAAGTAGCATTCAATAAGTTTAAAAACGTGATTTCCTTAAAATTTTGAGTTGTGTCACTCTTGCGCCGAGGTAACGATATGTATGTATCTAAAATAATATACAAATCTATCTAGATATTATATCGTCTCAAAATTTAAGTGAAAAATCAATACAAACCCCCTACAATACAGATGTTATCAGAACTACATTCCCCTATGGCCTATAGTTGTACCAAAGTGCAATACACAAAAGTCTTGTTTCTCATTATCTATGCCCTACAGGTAAACTTCACAAAATGCAAGGTATTTCAACAAGAATGCATTACCTACAAACTACAAACCATCCATACACACAGACAAACAAATATACATACATACATACACGTATCACCAAACTCAATACCTACTACTGATAATACACACTCCAGCATAGGTGCCAACTTTAAAATATCCACTGACAAGGGAATAGGGAACCTTTTCGAAGTCGAAAATTCGTATCGAGTTTTAACTTTGTATATAGTTAGAGGAGGTCAAGGTAAGTTAGAAAAAAATTATCATAGATGCGGTAAAACGGTTTAAGGGGGTGAAACACCCCTATGAAAATGTGCAAAATAATCATATTTTTTCAAATAACTCTGAAACTAATGAAAATTTTAAAAAATCTAAAATACAAAATTTTTATGATTTTTTTATGCTGTTTCGAATGTGCGATAGTTAAAATTCGAAAAAATTAAACCGTTAACCAACACCTCCCACCCACATTTCGTAGTTTAAATTTTTTCGAACTTTGACTTCAAAAGAGCATAAAAAATCATGAAAATTTTGTACTGTAGATTTTTTTAAATTTTCATTAGTTTCAGAGTTATTTGAAAAAATTATTTTGCACATTTTTATAGGGGTGTTTCACCCCTTTAAACCGTTTTACCGCAACTAACAATAAGATAATTTTTTTCTTACTTATCTTGACCTCCTCTAACTATATACAAAGTTTAAACTCGATACGAATTTTCGACTTGTAAAGATTCCCTTATGAGAAATTAGTTAAAATTTAAATATAAAAAAATGCGTATTTTTTTTGTGTGAATAATCAAATCAATTAATGTTAATTGCTAGCAAAAAAAAATGCAAGAATAATTAATAGATGTAATCATTTAAACACAAACAATAAAAATTACGTTTGCTTAGTTAATTAAATATGACCTCAACTGCATTCTTTTCTAGATTTTTTTTTTTTTTTAATTATCTTCAAGTTAAAAATTCTATAAACAATGCATGTAAAATGCATCTACGTGTTCCCAATTTATCTTAAAGTGATTATAAAAACCATTGTCAGTTGTGTTAAGACACGAAATATATATATGTAATTAATAAGTGAAATACATATACGAGTATATGTTTAACATAAAGTCGTTAAAAGTCATACTTAAAGTTATTCGATCATTAGAGCAATGTATAGATAAAAGATTTATTTTTGAAATAAAAAGAGTATTTTTTTAATATACAGTGAAACTTGATTAGGTAAGTGGGACTTGGATAAATGGGAAATTTCGATAGCTAGAATTCATACTGAGGTCCCGTCCCTTCAACATTTGCATCTCTATGATAAATGGGACACCTTTTAAAGTGGGATAATATAACTGGTCCCTTTAGATTTTAGTTATCCAGGTTACACTGTAATAATATAAAATATATAATTCGATGACCTCCGCTTTTTTAGAACAAATATTTTCAAAAACAAAGTACCGTGTTATAACATTTATATAACTGTGGTATATTTAAAATAAAACGTACCTTAATTGGTTAATCGTTTTATGCCTTACACGTGTACACAGTAAATACAGGCCCTATAGAATTAATTAGATATATATATATATTCCCCTTACAAGGTTCCGCAAAGCGAACAGCCATAAATTAGAGACGTATTTTTTATGACCCTTAATTTAACACATTTCGAAATTGCTTTGTTGGCTTTACATTTTGTTTTAGCAAGATTTATATAAACGAATTTCTATATTTAAAAAAAAAATGCAAAAAGTATTTTTAAATTTTAAGAAAAAACAGCTAATTTACAGAAAATATTCTACACTGTAGCAAAAATCTAGAAAATACAAATTCCACGAAGTATTTAGAATATTATTTCGTATCTTGCTGTGCGCTTCGACCTTCAGTAGGTAAAATATGCATTCTTAACATGTCTAATCCGAAAAGTCCAATACAATTTCTTCCATGATCTTCGTTTCAACTATTTCTCTATGACGAGATAAAATTTAGAGAAAAATCTACCTCAGACAATCAGGGGTGAAATAAGAAAATAAACATAAATAAAACGGGCAAGTGCGTGTTGGGCACGCATGTGATAGGGTTCCGTAGTCATTCTCACTACGATTTATAAAAAAAACTATTCCAAAATTTTCGTGACTGAAGGGTTCAAATCAAAAAGTTATTTGACTTTTAATATACGATCCATACCAAATTTCATCTTATTAAGTCAAAAATTTTACAAGAGGCATGGATAAACTATAATGGTTCCTAGTTTAATACGGAACCCTAATTTCTTTAGTTAAAAAGTTGTTTGTGTGTTGACAGATTGGTACATATCTGTTAAATGGGTTCTGATAGGTCAATTTGGAGATTTACATGACTATTTCCAAGAACAGAATTTGATAAAACTGTTTTTTTTTTCATAATTGATTTTTATAAACTTGTAAAATGTTTAAATATTTATATACACAGTCCAACTTTTACTTTATTTGTCTACAAAGTAACGGTTCCAGTCAGCTAAATACCGTGAAATCCTGCACATTTCTATCATTATACTTTTAAATAAAATTCATCCATACCACACCAGTGGCGTCATGTCTAAACAATTTAAGTATTCATAATATTCATTAAAATGACTAGACGCCGAGACCGACATCGAGACGGTATCAAATATATTTATAAGTCTCGTCGAGAAAATTTAAAATGTCACACATATTTCAATCACGTATACGAAACGAGACACGGCTGAAATGGCTTCAAACATCAGTTTTTCAACTAGATGTTTTTACTCATTTTATAACATTTTTGAAAATGCATTTACCATAATCTCAACAAAAATGTTCAAATGATTACAACTTTTCGAAAAAAAAATCGTAGAGACCTCGGCGATCCCGCGTTGTTTTCGTCTCGATAAATCCTTTCGAATGAGCCCCCACTCAACCCCACGTGCCATTTAAGATTTCTTTGCCCCCCCCCCTCCCCCCGCTTCCCGGTGATATGCAGGTGGTTGCTTTTGTGGTTAAATAATGAGATACAATGGTGATCCAATTGTATCTCTATAAATTTTATTCTTATATTTCAAACCATTCAAAAGTTATTTAGGTGGCCCCGAACTTTTGGAAGACACTATATAATAGTTTAAATATATGTAAGTTATTACATCATATAAAGCTCAACGTCTCTCTGTCTGTCCGTTTGTGTGCTTATCACTCAAGAACCACTTATCCGATTTACGTGATTTTTTTTTAATTCATAGGTACATTCTCTCTAAACCGTTGAATATACAACAAAATAATGTGTTAAAGAATTGTGTAGAATCAAAAGTCCTACAATAAAGTCCGCGACACCATATGTCTAACTTTTATATTTAAACCACAATGACTGCTTTTATGTTACAAAGAAAACATAAAATATTTGGGTTATGTTTACATGGACTTATGACCTGCAAAGCTTTAATCCTTATTGAAATAAATGATTTCATCGTCATAAGTACTTAATGTAGATATAATTTGCCCTTTACAGCATCCAATTTGGTGGTATAGTTTAGGAAATAACATCAAATAAGTTTTATACGGTAACATATTATTAATAACGCGCGAACTAAATACGCCGGTATTCGATCTCCCTCGGCTCGGCCGTTGTCATTTGACCGTCAGTTTTGTTTCAATAATTAAATTTAAATTTAAGTGTTGTTTTTATTATTACAATAATAACTAATCGTGTTTGTACTTAATGTGTACTTAATGCGAGCGAAGCCGCGTGGGTACATCTAGTTTAATCTAATTGTAAGTAAAAAATCATGTAGTTACAATTTCTTATCAGTTTGCAAACATATACATATATAAATTTACATTCTTGATGTATATGCAGACATTAAAGCAAATAAATAATATTATAAATACAGTTAACAATTTGATCTTTATATAAATAAAATGTAAAATTTTATTTTCGCAAACCTTCATAACCCACCACTGATCAATATACATTATGTATACACACAGCCACCACTGAAAGTTTATAATAAATTTACAAAATAAGACAGTCGGAGTCTTTAGGTTATAACATTTTAATGGGTTCTAAAATTATTAATGTGCTCATAAATGTTTATTTTTTTAAGAATTCAAACTAAGTTTCATCTAACTTAAGTTCATTAAAGATGTATTTAAAAGATAGCTTAATTAGTTAAATAACATATTTGAATTCATTAATTTAGCAAATTATATTTCAGTAATAAATAATTTCATTCTCGATTAGTTAGATGACTTTCTTATACATAGTAAACAAAAACATTAAATACACAAAAATAATAATTGAATTGGAGGGTTTGCAGCAACAAGGAGTTAACAAGGAGTTTTTATAATTTGTGGGAAAATAGAAAAAACTGTTTAAAAAATGGAGAATGTATTTAAATCACCTTTGTCTTCGTCCAATTATTATTTGTCACCTACCACTTCATGTTTTGGCCAAATTCCATTGAGAAATTCGTCAAATTCGCAATAAAAGTCAATTTTATTCTGGAGTTAACTCCTTTTTGGTCCAAATAGTTGAAAATTACTTTCTTTTTAAAGTAAAAAAGCATTGAATAAGAACAATTTTAAAGAAAATTGGTTTATTTCAAGAAAGAACACAGTAACGAGTGTACTAACTAAATTCTAAGCCCAAAAACACTCTTTTTAGTACATGAAAAATGAACCTCCAAAGAAAAAATCAGAATGCAAAACTACTCATCTATCAACGGTAGGTAACTCTTTGTTGAACCAAACGAAAGAATGATGTTTCCCCCAAGAAACGGTTGTTAACTCTGTTTGGCCTAAAAATGAAGTTAACTCGTTGTTGCAAACCCTTCAATTATCAATAATTTACAAAAAAATGTAGTCGTGTTTAAAATGTTCAAATTATGAAATTCACACAAAGAGTAAATATTTGCTGATACCTAATAGATTAATTAACAATTATGTTAAAAATTGTTCTACTTATACTTACAATTAGATAAATATAATGAGTAATATTACCCTAATTATTTTGTACTAAATAAAACCTAATACCTACCCACTAAAAGATTATAAGAGAACATTTAGGAAAAATTGTGCCAACTGATAACTTTAATGTTCGATAAAAACCGATTAAAACTTGTAAACATATTTGAACGATTTATGCAAACAAACAAAATACGGAATATACGAGCAAAAGATTATTCATTATTGTGTAAACAATGAGACAATATTCATTATCGATATCAAAACACATATCTTGGTAACATATTGTTCGCAGATTTTCAATTCCTGACATACATAAATTCAAAAAAATATATATCACGAAATACTTATTGTTAGTATATACGAGTATGTAAGTCCTGGAGAGAGACAAAACGTCGTGGTTTACAGATTACACCCAGAAGTCAAAATCACCGCGAAAGCATTTAAACTAGTATCAAGCAATATGTTCTTCTTTTTTTTTAATTTTTTTTTTCGAAATTTAAAGCATAGCCTTCTAACTATTGAACCGTTTGACCTACAAACTTGAAATTTGGCATATTTATAGTAAATGGTGATCTAATCAGGGCTGTGGAGTCGAATATAATTAAAAATTAGAATATACATTTCCATAATATTTCAACTAATCTAGATCGGTTCATAACTTTGCTAAGGGTAAGGAATAAAAAAATATTTTCTTTCAAAACCGTGACACCTGTACAATAAATTAAATATTAAGTATACCTATTACTAAAACTCTTAAACAATTTCTTCAATTCAAGTGTCAGCGGTTTATTTATAAATAACGTTATCGAATCTATAAATACAGACGGCCGACACATATGACAATGGACGTTTAGGTTTCCGCTGTTATTTTGGAGACCGGATATGACTCGTAATCAACGTTAGATATTCTTGAGGTAGCCTCGTCGGACACATACAACTATATAGTGATATATTGGCAATTGTTATAAAGCCAGGAAATTAGTGGTGAGTACGGATAGACTAATAAAAAATATGTTGAGTTATTTAAATGAGCATATAGGGGAGAATGGGGATATAAATCATAAACACTATTCGTTCATGTACACCAAATGCTACATTCTATTTTGATCCACGCAATATCGAAGATACGAGAAGCTTTGTGATCGTTTTAAAATAAGAAAAAAAATTTGTTTTCAAATTAAAAAAAAATTAACTTGATTTATCCGTTTCAGGTCAAGACAAACACTTTTTGTTCCACGTCTGTCTGTCTGTCTGTCTGTGTGTGTGTGTCTGTCCCCTGAATCCTTGTCACACGCATAACTCATGAACCATTGAACCGATATTGATGAAACTTGGTTGTTTGGTTGGGTCTGGTTTGAGGACGGTTCCATTTCAGTATTATTAAAATCGTGTGTAAGAGGGAGGGGTGACATCCCAAAAGATTTTTTTTATATAATTTATTTTTCTCATAATATAGGTCAACACAAAATTTGTTGTAAAATATTCCTTTACAAAGATTTATCTCAATTTGCTTTAAAAAAAATTAAAATTGCTATTTACTTTGACATATTAAATGTCATTTTGACATTTGTATAGCAGAAAAATGATGATTCTGATTGAAATTGTCAAAAAATTAAAAATATACGACATAATAACGAGGTGCGTCTAAAGAAAAATGTCGAATTAATATTTTTTATTAAAATTGTATGAAAATTAAATGGTTAACCAATGACAGGCGATTCATCTGAATACTTTATCGGGTTTTATTTAAATTGTTCAATAATTAACTACCTTTGATGAATTTAGCACAAGGAAGCACTGTGCATTTACTTGGCAAATGTTTTTAAATATAAATAATGTTGTTTTTTTATAAAAATACATAATCAAAGACAATAAAATCAGATAAAACTCTTTCACCTTCCAGGAAATATTTAATTAGCCGTATACTTATGTTCACCCACGATCTCTCGCATGAGAATATCGCAAAACGCGATTTTCTACCATTAACGAACTCAACCCACACATACAAACTGAAAGATATTTGATCGATTGTATGATAAATATAATAAATCATATAGGATGCTCGGAACCAGTGACATTAAACATTTTAAAAATTCTACCTCCCTCCCTGCTACAACTTTTTTACAATCGACGAAATAATAAAGAAAAAATATTTGTTATGGTTATTCCATATAAAAGTCTAAATTTTTTTTTTTGAGTAATTGGATATTTAAAATTATTTTAAAATAGAGTTTTTAAGACACGATAAATGAGATAACTTGCCGAAAGTGCTCTATTCATTGAAATTCTACACAATTGGCTATATAGAGACGTTTTAAAAACTAATTATTCGTAACTTCAACCCTTTTAAGTACTAAAAAAATTATAAAATAAATATATTCACGTGTTATTTATTTAAAATAATGAAAAACTAGCTCTGCCCTTACAGCAAATTAGTACATGTTACTATTATATACCGTTCTTTCTATTTCAATTTTCAAATTAAATTAAACTTTTTTTTTACTTTTAATAATTAACAAAGTAGAATGGAACACCTATTTAAGTGGGATATAATAACTGGTCCCTTAAGATTCCATTTATCCAGATATGACTGTATATAGAAAATATAATCTACATTTTTTTTTTTTTTTTACTTGAAAAACGGAGAAACTGTGGTTTCTTAGTCACTTAAACTAAAAATACACCTTAACCACAAAATTTATGTCAGTCGAAACACGTGTCGAGTGACATAAATTTTGTGGTTAAGGTGTATTTTTAGTTTAAATAATCTACATTGTTTTCAGAATTCGGGCAAAATTAACGTTCGATACTTGTACAACATATTGGATACTGCACTCATTTTACATTAGCATATACTGGTATACTGAATCACCAGTAATCACAATCTACACCGCAAGCATCCCCAACGACAATTACAGCTAACAATAAGTATTACTACAACCTACTCATCAAAAACTAGACAGCGGACACCAATTCAGCTTTAATCAATTTTGGTAGAATACAATGAACAGCGTCACTGTTTAAAAAATTTAAAACATTAAAGAAATCCAACTGTATTAATAAAAATCCAGAGTGTCTTGGTTACCCCCATCTACTATTGCAATATTAAAGCATTAAAAATATTTCTCGTAGAAAACCAAACCATGTCAAATTCTCTTTTCCGTCCCGGACTATTCATTTTCTGTCCCGGAGTAAGCGCTCTGAATTCTATAATTTAAAAACTTAAAAAAAACACACTATGAGCATCTCCACCATCATACAGGGTGGCCCAAAAGACACAATACCATTTTAAAATGGAATATTTTTTTTCATTTCGTAATAATTCACTTTTATTTTTTTATAAACAGAACACACTTCTTACAAAACGCCCCTTTACACAATTCATATCAAGAGATTCAATTTGTATAGAATAAAATCACATATAAAACACTTTGAATTGTATTATTCTACGTTGTATAGTTTTTAAAATACGTAATACCAAAAAAGGCAAAAAATTACAAAAAAAAATTCTTGATGTTACCCCTATGAATACAATTCAAGGTGAAATCCATTTTTGAATCCATAAATAACTTTTTTATAGTGTCTAGTTACACAATGATTTTTTTGAAATTTTTTATTAATCGTTTAATACCAATATTCCTCCTTACAGCTGATCAGGGCATATAGCGACATATTTCAAAAATTACATATTAGTCATGTGATTTTCGACGACCGTCACACAAAAACTATTAACTTTAGAAACATGAATTTTGTTGTTTTTTATAAGAAATTTCATTCTCTATCAAACAGGTCCAGTTCACTTTTGCTCTAGCTTACATCGTTTTCGCTGCATCGATGATTTAAACATAAGCGGAGGTCAAGTTATTTTTTTTGTATTTCCCGGGGGCCCACAACCTTGCAAATTCAATATTTTATTAAGGACATTATTACCCATCGATCGGCACTAAAATTATCCTGGTGAATATTTATTCTATTTGTCATATATGTATAAAATCATTTTAACTTGATTGGACTAGATGGAGAAACCGCCTGTACAATAAATTGATATCCGTATATGTACATCAAGTTGGCGGCGGCGTTCCCGCGCGATCGAGTACGCGTGCACTCGGCTCATAGCCACCCATCCGCCGGTTGCCACAACGGGGGGACATGTGGCCGACATGTGGAGAACCGAATCGCGCGAATCTGACTGACGTCACCGTCACCAGCGCCGCCGCCGTGACTAAATGACTGACGGTTTTCAATAATTCGACATTACTATATGTTTGCTCACTCACTTACTCACTCACTCACTCGCTGGTTTTAGACGTGTTGGAACAACTTTTGTGTGTGAGCATGGTTTGTTTATGTTTGCACTGATGTTTGCAGATTGATGTCTTGTGAAATTAATATGTTTGTTTAATTTGATTTAGTTTATTTGATCTTACGAAATCGTTTTGGAATCGATTTGTATAGGGAAGCAAATAAATAAATCACTTATGTATATCATCTAAAGTTGATAAACTGCCAAAAAAATTGTACATCTGTTTAGTGGAATATGTTTTCGTAAAATTAATGCATTCTTACGAAACAACTTAATAATTCTCAAAACAATATACAGTAAAATAGATTTCTGCGTGCAACAGTGTTTTATCGAGTCATGGGCCCCTATTCACGACTTTTTCTCATTCGAGATTACTAAACTAAAACTAAAAGTCTCTAGAATCTTGATTGTGTAAATTAAACCGTATTCTCGAATCCCGATGCGACTTTTTTTCTATAGAAATGTCGAATGAAAAATCTCGACTGCTCCTGGGCATGCAAGATTTAAAATCTCGAACGAAAAACTCGAAACAACATATTCTCGAGAATAGAAGCCATAGACTTGTAGTCGATTCTCGTATCGAAGGGAAATAAAACTTTCGCGTCCAAATGCTTATATAATAGGTTATTTCGGAGATTTTTAAGGTACTTGACCAACTTATAAATTTCAAAAAATCGTTTTTTTTTTGCATTTTCTCAATCCTTATAGGTACTTTTAAAAATCAACCCCCATTTTTTTTAAATTCGAATTTTAACATAGTGAAATTAGTGAAAGTGTTCGCGAGCTTCCATTACTCCATACTTGCTAACTCTGTTTTAGGCAGCTGTTTCTCGAAACTCCTTTTTTTCAAATGGCGGACAGTTAATCTCCGAAATTACTCGGCCAATTTTTAATAATTTTGGTCTTGTTTTGTTCGTTGAGATGTTTTGTATGGCAATTTACCTTATTTTGCCAAAAAAAGTAATTATAACATTTTTTTTTCAAACATTCGCCGTTTTTTATTTTAGCCAAATTGTGGTAAATTGTAAGGGACCTTTCTTTTGAAGATGCCGTTTTTATTTATTTTTTTCAAATTCACCAATCCTGAGATTAATTGTCCGCCGTAGGACACGATTTTTTTGAGGCCTCGACTTTGGCGCATAAATGAAATTTAAAAAAATCAAGTATTTTTGTATTCTATAAGCTTCAAATAAAAGTTTTATAAAATCATTGTAATATCTTATACAGGGTCTGAAAAAAAATTATTGAAAATGTTTTTTAGCTTTCCTAGGTGGTCAAGTATCTTAAACATTGTCGAAACAATTGATAAAACTATTAAATATTTCTTAATCTATAAATAAATGCACTATTAAACATTCCTATTGAATGTGTCATAGCAATCCATACATATACAATATACACACATACACACACACACACACACAGGAACATCTGACAAGCACATTTCCGTGTTTAAACAGGACATATTTGTTTTTCTATCAACAACACACACAGCAAGCTCTCTGTATTTACGTTAAATGAGGGACCAAGTCCAAAAAAACATCTCCCAAAGGTCAATGTGTATAGTATATATGAGTTTTGTATTGTACATTATCTCTTCTTCTCTGGCCGGACAACAAACCAGTTTATTTTTATAGTGCAGATAACTGTATTACCTTCACGTATATATGTATGTATGCATACAAATGGATCGATTGCAATCTGTTGCAATTATATTGCACTGAAAATTTAAAAACAATCAAGAAATCTATTTTTTTTAAATAAAACATTACGAAAAATCGCTCCCAGGGCACCAGATTCACAAAAACAAGCCCTAGAAGTTAAAATAACTAACTATTTCATCGATTTATTATAAATTTTGATGAATTAGTTGCCCCATACTTAGTTACTGACAAGGAAACCTTATCAAGTGAAAAATTCGTATCGAGTTTAGACTTTGCATATAGTTAGAGCCAGAGGAGGTCAAGGTAAGTAAAAAAAACATTATCTTAGCTGCGGTAAAACGGTTTAAGGGGGTGAAACACCCCTATGAAAATAAGCAAAGTAATCATATTTTTCAAATAACTCTGAAACTAATGAAGATTTAAAAAATCTATAATACAAAATTTTTGAATTTTCGGATGGCAATAAATTCGAAAAAATTAAACAGTTAATCCCCACCTCCCACCCACCCCAGTATTTATTAAAGATTTTTTTTCTATTAACTAAAATTAATTGAAGTATACAATAGTAATCCAAATAAACAAGAGATATTTCATTTTTAACCCTTTCATCGTCACATTATTATATTTCGAAAAATATCAATTCAATTTTTTTAATACGTTACCAATAAGAAAAGTATTGACTATAGTTGAAAAGTTACCAATTTAGAAGGATATTTACATTCCAGGACTTCTAGAATCCAGTAAAGAAATTTTTAGCGCAAGTTAGTCTATAGAAAACGGCTGGTTAAAATCATTATTAGTTATAGTCCGGACGTTAAGAACTTTTCCTCTGCACTTTTTGATAGAAGCATGAAATTTGGTATGGTTGTATATTAAACCTTCCTCTACAAAACTAGAGACGGCGACATTTCAAAAACGCGTGTGGTCCCCATTTTAGGGGCAAAAATGTCTCCTCGGGTTTAGTTTTTCATATTTATCTCGCAAATGGTTATTCGTACAAAAAAATAGAGGAGGTCAAAAATAATGTTCATTAAATTATAAACAAAAGTTGTTATTATATATTTTACGATGAGAGTAACCTAACGCCATATAAATGGGGGTTCAATATATGAGAAAATTTTCGCGCGCGATAAAACTCGCGTTCTTCCTCAAATATCTCGTAAACAGCTTTTCTCATGTGAAAAATGTATATGACAAATATTAAAGAGCAGACAATTCCCTATCAGATATGTCAATCTGTTATACTATAATATTATGTTTTAATGAATTTTGTTCACCATGAGTAGAATAACATACATGGCATTTTAAGAAAAGTAACAATTCTCGCCCATTTTTTCCGTTATATATAATTAAGCACTTTCAAAGTTATTTAATGGGTATTCTATAACAATTTATAAATATATATATAGAAGGAACAAGAGAAAAAATTGTGTTAAATTGGCCTACATTTATCAATATATTAAAAATTAATTATTTGGAAAAAAAAATCTTTTTTTTAATTATAAAGTACATCCTGTATAATGTATTATGTGTATTTATGTTATCAATATTGCAAAACACTAAAATTTTAAATATTTATAGGCGACAAACATGTTTTTTATTATTTTTTGCTGGAAAAACATTTATTAATACTGGCGCTGAATCACTTGATAGCCCCTATTTGATACACAAACCTTCAAGCGCCCAAAACTAGGGATGAATAGATTCGTCATTAAATTTAGAATATTAAACAGTTAACTATTATTTACTAGTGATTATATTTTTTGTGTAATTTGAAGTTGAAATTAACGACAACTAGTCGATAACAGTAAAATTTGTGTCCGATATATTATTTTTTGTTTTAAATCTTGTGAACGGTCAATTGGATGAAAGAAATGTATAGGAACTAAATTGTTGACAATGAAATTTTGAATAATATTTTGTTATGTTTCATATGTCAAATACTAAAGTTTCCGAGTAAATAAAGGTCAAAGTTACAAATTAATTGATGTATTATGTGGTCGGTGTAAAGCAGTGCATTTTTGCCACACAATATTTTATGACCAGTTTTTTACAATTAAAAAAAATGTAGAAAATATGATAGAGTGGACATACATCTATCATATATACATTTTACTTTTACAAAAAACATGATATTTTTATTGTTTCACATGATTTCTTAGCATTGCTATTTTGTATGATATTTAAAGTATACACTCGACAAATTAATTAAGGGGACACCTAAAAAATAGCATGTTTTCAAATGCTTGTAACTTGGTCAAAAATTAATTTTTTTCTAAACTTTTTTATTATTAAATTGAGCAAATTTACTCTACTTTATGATGGTCTAATTCGTTTCTCAACATCTTTTAATTTTTTAACTTTTTTATGTAATTATATAAATTAAAAAAAAAACTGCATATTTTGACACTTGATGTAGAGTGCATCTATGTAGAAAATGAAATTTTGAAATAACCTTTTTGTAGAGAATTTTAATACCTTCAAATTTATTATGGTGCGAAAAAAATGTGACAAAAATTCGCAAAAGTATTACAGTTTTAGTGAAAATCAGGAAAAAATAATTCAAATGAATATAGCCGGAGTAATTTTGGTGGTACAGAAAATAAATAAAAATAAAAATGAAGCTCAAAGTATCACCTTTCAGATTATGCAATGTAATGAAAGATTTTTTTATGAATTACAAAAAATATTCAAACTTTAAACATAATAGAAAATATGAGTAATTAGACAGTAAAATTAAAACAAAGAATACATACCATAAACATTACATTTTAGGTGGCCCGAGCTAGAGGTCTCATTAACAATACATGTTCTTTATAATTCATTTTTATTTTTTTAAATAGGACCATATTACGCGAAGATATTCAACTTTGATGTCTCAACATCAGAAAACCCAAAAAAATTACAAATTGGAATTTATTGAAATTTTTCTCGAAATAAAGCAGCTTATGAAAAATTTTAAGAAGTCAAAAAATGCATTATTTTACTGAAATAATAACCCAAAATGATCCATATGGTTTTAAAATTGTACCTAAATATGTGTGCTTACTGTATACATTCATTTGTGCATGTAAAAATAAATATTTAGTAAAAATAAGTATTTTTTGACTTAAAAAACATTCCATGACCTGCTTTATTTTACAAAAAAAATTTTAAATTTTTGCAATTTGTAATTTTTTTGGGTTTTCTGATGTTGAGACATCAAAGTTGAATATCTTCGCGTAATATGGTCCTATTTAAAAAAATAAAAATGAATTTAAAAGAACATGTATTGTTAATGAGACCTCTAGCTCGGGCCACCTAAAATGTAATGTTTATGGTATGTATTCTTTGTTTTAATTTTACTGTCTAATTACTCATATTTTCTATTCTGTTTAAAGTTTGAATATTTTTTGTAATTCATAAAAAAATCTTTCATTACATTGCATAATCTGAAAGGTGATACTTTGAGCTTCATTTTTATTTTTATTTATTTTCTGTACCACCAAAATTACTCCGGCTATATTCATTTGAATTATTTTTTCCTGATTTTCACTAAAACTGTAATACTTTTGCGAATTTTTGTCACATTTTTTTCGCACCATAATAAATTTGAAGGTATTAAAATTCTCTACAAAAAGGTTATTTCAAAATTTCATTTTCTACATAAATGCACTCTACATCAAGTGTCAAAATATGCAGTTTTTTTTTTAATTTATATAATTACATAAAAAAGTTAAAAAATTAAAAGATGTTGAGGAACAAATTAGACCATCATAAAGTAGAGTAAATTTGCTCAATTTAATAATAAAAAAGTTTAGAAAAAAGTTAATTTTTGACCAAGTTACAAGCATTTGAAAACTTGCTATTTTTTAGGTGTCCCCTTAATTAATTTGTCGAGTGTATATTGTAATTATTAATTTTAATTTTTATTCCGGCCGTTAACAGCGGATGTTTAGGAATTCAAGCTTGCGTTTCATGATAGAAATATAAAATTTTATACAGTTGAACATCAAACCCACCTCTACAAAACTAGATGTGACTCCACACTCAAATCTTGTGGGGTCCCCTATTTAAAGGTTAACATATCTCCACGAGTTTTGGTTATTTTATTTTATTTTTTGCAAACGGTACAGTAAATATATACATATTTATATGTGCATATGATTCGTCCTTTTATAAACATGCGATATTTTAAATGTGTAAAACGATTTTTAATATTATTATTCTGTAAGAAATTTTTTTTTCATTTATTATATCATTTTTTGCTTCTGTATACTTAAAATCAATGCATCCAAATGAATATTTATAATATTTATAATATTCTTGTTTTATTTTGTAGGTTTCATATTCCCCACAATATTGTTTGTCTAGTAAATATAAAAATACATATCTTGTAAATAATAAAAGTTGTACTTAAATCGTTTGCAGAAAATAAAATAAAATAACCAAAACTCGTGGAGATATGTTAACCTTTAAATAGGGGACCCCACAAGATTTGAGTGTGGAGTCACATCTAGTTTTGTAGAGGTGGGTTTGATGTTCAACTGTATAAAATTTTATATTTCTATCATGAAACGCAAGCTTGAATTCCTAAACATCCGCTGTTAACGGCCGGAATAAAAATTAAAATTAATAATTACAATATATACTTTAAATATCATACAAAATAGCAATGCTAAGAAATCATGTGAAACAATAAAAATATCATGTTTTTTGTAAAAGTAAAATGTATATATGATAGATGTATGTCCACTCTATCATATTTTCTACATTTTTTTTAATTGTAAAAAACTGGTCATAAAATATTGTGTGGCAAAAATGCCCTGCTTTACACCGACCACATAATACATCAATTAATTTGTAACTTTGACCTTTATTTACTCGGAAACTTTAGTATTTGACATATGAAACATAACAAAATATTATTCAAAATTTCATTGTCAACAATTTAGTTCCTATACATTTCTTTCATCCAATTGACCGTTCACAAGATTTAAAACAAAAAATAATATATCGGACACAAATTTTACTGTTATCGACTAGTTGTCGTTAATTTCAACTTCAAATTACACAAAAAATATAATCACTAGTAAATAATAGTTAACTGTTTAATATTCTAAATTTAATGACGAATCTATTCATCCCTAGTTTTGGGCGCTTGAAGGTTTGTGTATCAAATAGGGGCTATCAAGTGATTCAGCGCCAGTATTAATAAATGTTTTTCCAGCAAAAAATAATAAAAAACATGTTTGTCGCCTATAAATATTTAAAATTTTAGTGTTTTGCAATATTGATAACATAAATACACATAATACATTATACAGGATGTACTTTATAATTAAAAAAAAGATTTTTTTTTCCAAATAATTAATTTTTAATATATTGATAAATGTAGGCCAATTTAACACAATTTTTTCTCTTGTTCCTTCTATATATATATTTATAAATTGTTATAGAATACCCATTAAATAACTTTGAAAGTGCTTAATTATATATAACGGAAAAAATGGGCGAGAATTGTTACTTTTCTTAAAATGCCATGTATGTTATTCTACTCATAGTGAACAAAATTCATTAAAACATAATATTATAGTATAACAGATTGACATATCTGATAGGGAATTGTCTGCTCTTTAATATTTGTCATATACATTTTTCACATGAGAAAAGCTGTTTACGAGATATTTGAGGAAGAACGCGAGTTTTATCGCGCGCGAAAATTTTCTCATATATTGAACCCCCATTTATATGGCGTTAGGTTACTCTCATCGTAAAATATATAATAACAACTTTTGTTTATAATTTAATGAACATTATTTTTGACCTCTTCTATTTTTTTGTACGAATAACCATTTGCGAGATAAATATGAAAAACTAAACCCGAGGAGACATTTTTGCCCCTAAAATGGGGACCACACGCGTTTTTGAAATGTCGCCGTCTCTAGTTTTGTAGAGGAAGGTTTAATATACAACCATACCAAATTTCATGCTTCTATCAAAAAGTGCACAGATTACTCGAAATATCGCTCTTAACGTCCGGACTATTATGTTTGTTTCTTTTCTAAGTATATGCAAAGTTTAAACTCGATACGAATTTTTCACTTAAAAAGGTTCCATTGTAAGATACTTTCAAAATTCTCATTATTTCTTATTATTTTTTACATTTTTTTTTATAATGGCACCACTGTTTCGCAAACTTGATTTAAACAAAAAGAAAGAAGAATTCCTTATTTCGCAACAGATTAATATTACAACACTATACCAATAACAAATATATTTAAATAAATAACTAAAAACACGTGCTTTCTATGTAAAAAAATGACACATCTAAAAAGAATGTCTATGAGTGCATATTCATATTATAGATTAATACGTATATAACATATATATTAATTAATTAATTTCCCCATCACATCGCCCGCAGTCCAGTAGCTGTTTTACATGGTTCATATACGCACAAACATTTATCATAAGAGCTAATTACATTCTCATTTGATTACGCGTGAAAAAATGAATCATGAAAGCCATTGAGAATTTTATTTTAAAAAGAAATATTGTAATGGTAATAGAATAATTACAGAGTGCTTTGGACGATTATCATAATCTTGAAGATAATTGGTTATACGGAGAAACTGTTATGTATTATGTATACAATTTAACAATACTTTAATAATAGGGATTTTCAGTATATATAGTAGTTGAAAAAGAATTTACGGTATTGTCAAATAAGATAATAAATTTCAATGTAATGTGTAATTTTATACAAATTTATTCAGTAATTAAATACGACGGAAGAGTTTTAATTTTTTTTTGAATCTAGACTGTTTGAAAGAAAATGCACCGACAATGTATCATTACAATTTAATACTCTAAAATTTCAACTTTATATTGAGTGCTTTACATAGGTGGGCATTAACTCGTTAATCCGTTAATCGTTAATTAACGAAGTTAACAAAATGTTTAATGGATTAACTTTTAAGTTAACTCAAAAAAATGTTAATGCTCTTGTTAACTTCCGTTAATTTTAGTCCGTTACATTGGTTGTTTGATGACAACGTTAACTTTCGTTAAATTTTCGGAATTTTAACGCTTTTTTATTAATGAGTTAACGATTAACGAAGTTAACTTTTCGAATAACTGTGCCCACCTATGATGATTAATACTTATATAAATATTGTAATTACAGTATTTTTTTATTCAAATAAATGCCTATTTACCTATAATATATATTTTAAATCTCAGCGTCTATCTGTCTGTCCGTTAGTGTCCTTATCACTCGAGAACTACTTATCAGATTTGCGTGTTTTTTTTTTAATTGATAGATATTTTCTCTGGCCAGGTTTTAATATATATTTTGCTACGTTGGGTAACATAAGGAAGAAGCAGTAACGATAATAAATAAATCAAGTCGAAAAAAATCGTAAATATCTCGGCTCCTATGCGAGACAGGGAGTAAAATATTAGCGGGAACTTATATATAAATACTTACTACTTATTATAATTTTTTCAAAGATATGAAAACTCACCTGTAACAAAAAACAAACAATTAGTTTATATTTCAAAATTTTAAATTAAATAATTGAATATGCGATCCGTTAAGTAGTAAAAAAAAATTAAATTGATTTTTCTACTATAGAATTTATTTACAATATACATACTCCCTAAGCGACGGAATAACCCTATTTTCTCATTAATCAATTTTCCCTTCACTGAATACTAGATTATAAGTGAAATACATAAACCAAACAATTGAATAATTTTGAGTTTTTAATATCAAATATGTCGGGGTAGTGGGGAAATATATTTGTATATATTTAGGAAGATATTGTAACCATATAATAAGAAATACTATGGCTAGGCCATAAAATGCACACCCCTTAAACATAAAAAAATGTATTAACTTATAATATCAAATAAATACGGTACAGGTACAATATAATTGGTGAAACTTAAAAGGATGTTTGAAAAAAAGATTGGAGGTAATTAATATTATATAAATGTATAATATGAAGTTTATCACTCCTTAAGATTTTTTAGAAAATCAACAATGAATCTTGATATCAATCGATTATTACCTTTTTTTATTTAAATTTAGGATGTATTGTAATAAAACAACAATCATTTTAATTTACAATTTTTATATAACATATTTTTTTTGTAAAATGTATAAAGTAAATAAATTAATTAATATCTAATAATAATTAAAAAGATAAATACATCCACATATTGCAGCGATAACAGCTGTGTTCACCTGATGTCTAGCATTTAAAATGAAACAACAATGTAACGTTTATAGGTTATATGACGTATATTATATATTTGTTTTAAAAATGCAAACTTACCAGATTTTATCTTGATTAAAAAGATTGATTGGCTTTGAATAAAAATACAGCACGTATCAATGTACATGTATTTATATATTAATTAACACAATATAATAATTATGGAATTTGAAGTGACATATGAAGAAATAGCGCCTACTACTATTAATAAATTATAAATAGCAACTACTCTATTTGTAAAAAAATTTCTTGTCAAAATATGAATTTTTGTTTAAATAAACTGCAAATTTCGTTACTTCTAGTTATCCAATTTTGTTGAGTTTTAATAGGGTTCTATTCTGATAATAGATGAAGTGAATTCAAAAGGATTGGTGCAAATTTATTTCGAATTGAAGCCTGTAGTTCGGCGTTTCTATCAAAAAAGCGGGTTAAATCGACAAATTGAACTTTATTTATATTTTTATAACAGAAAATTAAAACCGATCGATATTAAACTAAGCAAAAATGGAGACTGTAATGTTTTCTATCAGAAAATGTAAAAATGTAAGTGAGATACTGAAGAAATTTAAGATATAATACTCATTTTATCAATTTATATACGAAAAAAATTTTTAGGACGAGAGTAGAACACACTTCCAAGCAGAGCCTGCTTGGGGTGTGCAATATTAATAATGAAATAACGTTCGAAACGAATATAATTAAATTCTTCGATAAATAACCTCCAAGTAAGTAGATTTTCGCGAAACTACACAGCATTAAACTGTAAACAACGTGTTATTATAATTTTCACAGATAATTACACCAAGACAACACCCTTCTCTAAGCAGTAACCGAAGCTGAAACTAAAACAAACACATTTCCACCCTATATACAACCGCCTAGGGTTGTTTATATTGATTAAATCTAACTCAGAGCTTATACACCTAATCGTATCTTATCTAAAAAAAAGTAATAAAATAAACATTCAACACTGTTTTCTAATTAAATTTCACTTAAAAGATGTTATATTTCTTAAAAACACTTCCAAAATAAATCAATTTTGAAAAAATAGTACAAAATAAGAAAGCATTTTATCCAAGCTCTAACAGGGAAAATAAAAACAAAAGATACAAACTAAATAAATAAATATAAAAAAAAAAAACAAATTGGGAACATATCGAACCCAAGGGAGTGATCGAAACTGGGGCAAAAAACATCAATGCAATCGTTTTTAAGGCCCTATTCTATAATAAATGTATTTGTATTTAATATATTTTTTAATCGAAACTGTTATGACGTGTTTACACCGAAGAAACAAAACAACAACATCGTGTCTTTTTCAGAAAAGTGCAGTAAACCCCATACATTTTTAAATACGAAGTATTTTAAAACATCGTATTCCTGTTTTGTCTTTTTCGATGCATTAGAGATACTCTAATAAAAGTTATGTCAGCGTCGCCAATTTTAGCAAATTCATTAATGCATTATTTTTAGCAAGCGTAAAAAATATAATAATGCTAGCTGTTACCCACAACTATAATAAGATGTAACGTGGAATTTAGGTTAGAGAAGAAGAAAAAGAAAAAGGTAAGGTAAGGTAAAGCAGATTTCTATTATAGTCACTCGTACAAATATCCTTAATACCCATTTTTTATCTAATACATTTTTCGGGGTACAATTTTCATGATATAAAATAGCATATGCTCTTCTATAGGATACAAGCTATCTCCCTGCCAAATTACATCAAGATCGGTTTAGTTGTTTAGGCGTGAAAAGATAAACAACTACTTTTAAATATATTATCTAAAGTAGGTATATTTAAAATATTTGACGTACACTGGTAGAAAGGATTTCTCAAACCAAGTAAACCTTGTTTTGTATATAACGAAAACAATATTTTCTTAAGATAAGCAATAATCTCTTAAACCAACTATAGTATTCTTGAATGAAGGAATAACGTAGTTGGATTAAGAGTATGTTTCTTATATTAAGAAAATATTGTTTTCGTTATATACAAAACAAGGTTTTCTTGGTCAAATACAGTTTTTTTTCTGTGTAAGGTATTTGTGTAATTAAATATTAAAAATAGAGTTTTTAACACACGATAAATGAGAGAACTTGCCGAAAGTGTTCTATTTATTGAAATTCTACACAATTGGTTACATTAGAGACGTTTGAAAAACTAATTATTCGAAACTTCAACCCTTTTAAATACTATTAAAATTATAAAACAAATATATTCACGTGTAATTTATTCAAAATAATGAAAAACTAGCTCTGCCATTACATTGTACAAATTAGTACATGTTATTATTATATACCGTTCTGCCTATTTCAATTTTCAAATTGAAATAAACTTTTTTTTTACTTTTAATAGTTAACAAAGTAAAATATTCCATTAAAAGTAGGTACATGTGTTCTGAATATAAATTAAAAACAAAATTTTTCGAAACCAAATCTTTTTTTTACAGTGTGCTAGAAGTATAACCTTAATCAGGGTGACCAGTATTTCTCTGGTACAAATTTCCCTGACTTTTCCCGGTTTTCCAGGAGAGTTTTTACCGTTTTCCATGGTTTTTATTTAAAAAAATTAGATAAAAAACCTATAAAAAAAAAACCGTCACGTTTGTGTGATTTTGCATTTTTATAAAAATTCCATGACTTCCAACCAAATTCCCTGACTTTCCCTGTATAGCAAAATTCCCTAACTTTTCCCGGTTTTCCAGAAACTGGCCACCCTTTTAATGATTTAATTGATAAAATCGACTATGTACGAGACATGGTTCGATTCGAGTTATCAAAACTCTTACTAATTCCATTATCAAAAACCCTAAACGAAAAAAAAATCAATCTCTATGCAAATAATTGTAAACATGCGTTATATAAAATATAAAAAACACATACGCATACGACAAATTAAAAGCGCAAGTAATTTTTCTGTAATATGAATAATTCATATAGAGGGACATCAAAACGCGTGAAGGAATCTCACACGGTCACTAACGAACAATTTCCATTAACCGCTCGAGCCTTTGTTTGCTTAACCCAATAATACAACAGCGTATATATACCATCGTATACATAGTCGCTTTTCCGACAGCACACGTGTAAATAAATAAATAAATAAATAATAGGTACAGGACTCGAGGTCGTATATCATTTTTCCAACACACATACGACGCACGCGCGGGTGCCTCTCAATAAAGTTTAAACGGGGACCCTTTTTTAATATTTAATCATTTTATTGTTGCGCATTTTAAATTATGTATTAATAATCCATTGAGTTACCTACAGGGGGCGGTAAATAATTAATACCTTGTTAATTTTTTGCCGGTTGTTTATTTCTCATATTGTCCTTTAGTAAAAATAAAACGTTATGTTTAAAAAGCATTCAATTTAGATATTTTGGGATACTGAATAAAGGGTTTATTTATATGTATATTAGGGTGTTCCAAAAAAAGTCGATAATTTTTTTTTTTTCGATTGCATGTGAAATTCTTGTTATATATGCTATAAAAAAAATTCTGTAAAAATTTGAGCCCTTAATATCAACTTGAAGAACTCCATCACCGAATTTGAAGATTTACCATTGATTTAACATGGAAAAATGATTTTTTAACGTTTATTTCTCCTGCAAACTATGTAGAACATTATTTTTCGGAAAAACCATGACTGATCCTTCTTCAGTATTAAATTCTGTAAAAAAAAGCTCTTAGGGTCCAGTCTCTAACGTCAACCCTCTCGTTTTAAAATTTCAAAAAATCTGTATTTTTTAACGCAAATAAAAACGAGAGGGTTGACGTTAGAGACTGGACCCTAAGAGCTTTTTTTTACAGAATTTAATACTGAAGAAGGATCAGTCATGGTTTTTCCGAAAAATAATGTTCTACATAGTTTGCAGGAGAAATGAACATTAAAAAATCATTTTTCCATGTTAAATCAATGGTAAATCTTCAAATTCGGTGATGGAGTTCTTCAAGTTGATATTAAGGGCTCAAATTTTTACAGAATTTTTTTTATAGCATATATAACAAGAATTTCACATGCAATCGAAAAAAAAAATTATCGACTTTTTTTGGAACACCCTAATGTATATGTTACCAGCAATGTATGAAATCAGGCATTGTATAGATTTCCTAGGAATTCTATTCAATGCCTAACGATTTCAGGCAAAGTATGAAATAATTGTTTCTATAGACTGCCAAGATAATACTAGAAAATATATTAAATAAAAGACAAAATGATGTTATTAAAGCAGATAGATATTAGTAAATTAATTTTAAAAAGTCAAAATTCATATTAAGTGCCTTAATTGTTAAAATAACAAAATTACATAAATAATATTGGAACATTTGATATTTATTATAATAAATAAAATAAAATAACGTCCATTAAGCTGGCATTGTCAACATAGCGGAATCAAATTTGGAGTCAGTAAAAATGTGTTGCTTTTTTGTTGCTAATTTGTATATTAATATTAATAAAATATTAGTTCAGACGGTTACTAAGTATATTATTTTAAAATTGTTAAATAAAAAAACACAACTATTAAATATTATACGTAAGATAAATAATTCAGTACTGTCGGTAATCTGCAAACCTTCAGCTATCGAGAATGATCAAATATGTTTTATTATATTTGCTTCTGAAGTATTTTAGTATTTATTTTATTACATAAAGTAAGCCAACATCTGTACCTGGACCAAAATTGGTAAGTTCAAAAAGAGATAGATATATCCTAAACGGTGCCACATCTCTCTTACTGTTTTGAAAAAAATGTTACACCATTATGCTCTTCATCTATGAGATACTCTATACATGTCCGGTATTTTATCAATGGTATTGAAATCACCAGTATCATTTTTCGACAACTTACCCATTTATCTATTTATTCTATAGAATGAATTAATGTTCCTATAATGGCATGTATTCATTTGACAAATCGAACAAAAAATCTGACCTAAATTATCATGTTAACATTATCTTATCTAAAAGACAAGCCTGCGAAAATGGACACACCTCAAAGAAAACTGTGTAAATATGGAAAATTGATAGATACAAAATTATCAATTTACATCGTTTTATAAAAGAGTTGATATGCAAGATTTAGGGCAAGAATCCAGGGCGTTGCCTAAAATATACAATGTATATAAAAAGTACAATGAACGTTATCACCACTAATTAATGCTATATTGAAACCAAATATTTGTCTATTCTGTATTCATATCAGGTATCAATTTAAATTAAATTATAAATTAAAAAAACTTGTATTTTAATTTTAACAATAAGTATTAGAACATACTTCTGAAATTAGACCAGACATCGAAATTAGTAGTTAAAAAGAACAAAGAAAAATTTGACCTGTTAATTCCCCCCTAGAGATTTTTCAACTACATAGACTTATGTCCGGTATCATTAAGGGAGTAGCAAATTTGCACTCTCAAATGAGATATCAAACTTATATGACAGTTCTCTTGGAGTTTTCTGATGACTTTGGCAAGTTTCACGCACGCGTTGTATGTAAACACAAACAATGGTATTAAAACAGTGGTGATAAGTATTATAAAAATTATTTTATACGGTCAGAGTCTGCACCAACTGTGTTACAAGTTACAATATGTTGAAGTATCACTGCTCTAAATTCCATTACAAATTCATAGATACTATCACAAAATTAATATCCTAATTTGTAAGTACTTACTAGCTTGCAAATTTGCAAATAGCCCCTTTATATATGATACCGGACACTATACACGAGTATGTACTATTTATTTCTTTTAAGAAGAAAAATCAACCGTGTTGCTATCCGAATCAAATCGATATACAAATAAACATTTATAATATATATTCCAATAAATTTCATTATACTTGTTCACTAATTGGCATTAAACAAACACATTAAATTCAATCTCGTACGAAAATAGCAAGCGAAGACTGATAAATGATATAAACCATGTTTTAATCAGATAAAATCAATTCAATTATAAAAACAGCATGCTGAGAATAACGGTCAGTAGGGTAAGAAGAAAATATAGTACAAAATTAAATTTGTTACATATGTATACTTATAAATATCTATATAGGATTATACTGTGAATATGACGCATATAAAATAATCATGCATACTATTTAAAAACATCCGCGGTGTTATCTAGATGGGATCATCCGGAAAAGCCCCGCTTTGATGTCACTTTTCATTGAGACGAAAAAACATTAATGAATGTTAACTATGCATTATACAGGATGGCCCAACTAGAACGAAACAGCCGCGTTTTTGGTCATTTAAAATAAGATTTTGAAAAACGCTCGAACACGTCGATTTTGCTTTCAAGGGGGGCATCTTTTGCTGTAAAATTTTTGCAAGAATCTTTTCAACTCTCCGCGTTATGAGCTCAAACCTTAAAATTCTAATAGCATGAGATAGGGCAAGTGATACCTCATTTGAAAGGTTTTTTCATTCTAAATAAGGTGTTTTTTTTTCAAATCTGTTTGGTTTTAGTCAAGTTATTTACATTTATGAATGCATTTATTTTCTGATCAACAAAACAAACATTTATAACTAAAATTCAAAACAAAGTAGGCTTATTGTCTTATCAAATAATTCAAAAAAATTTATTAAATTAATTAAAGTTTTGGGTGTTGGTAAATTTTTTTGAATTATTTGATAAGAAAATAAGCCTACTCTTTGTTTGAATTTTAATTGTAAATGTTTGATTTCTTAATCAATGCACTCATAGAATTAAAAATGTAAATAACTTTAAAATGCTATTTAAAATTTTAAGGTTTGTACTCATAGCGCTGAGGATTGAAAAGATTCTTGCAAAACGTCCCCCTTGAAAGTAAAATCGACGTGTTCGAACGTTTTTTCAAACACATATTTTAAATGACCAAAAATGCCGCAGCTTATTTTTATTTGGGCCACCCTGTATAGACGCACAATATGTATAATATTATTCCATATGTCTAAATGTAGTGATCTAATGAACAATACTAAAATAAATCACAATTTTTATAAAATAAAATAACTTAAGGTCCTATAGTCTCGTAGTATTTATTTTGCGTCGTTTTAATAATCTTACACCTGTAAAACTGCCCTTGGATACCTGACACAAACAGACTGACAATTACCAAACCAACAACCAAAAAACAAGTGCTCTATGAATATTTTGTAAATCACGAAGGCCATGAGTATAAATTACCATCAACACCTTTTCAACATTGATACTTATTTTATTATTATCAATTATGGAATGGATGTGTCAGCACAGATATAAAATAAAACCCCACCTCTTCAAATAAGTGAATGAAAAAAAAAACGATTAAATAATTACAAATTATATTTTTTTAAATCCTGTCCGCAGTAAGCGAATTTTCCGTGAAAGCGAAAAAAAAACATTAAATAACGTGCTGAAAAGGTTATTTTTTAAATGTCTAGGAATAGTGACCCTCTATATAATATTTTGATCTAATTGAGAGGATTTTTAAACATATTTGATATCGTTAAGGGGCCATACCAGTGTGAAATTTTCAAAAAAATCATTTTTTTTGTTGCCTTTTTGGAGGCATTATTCGAGGAAGAAGAGGGTCCATTATATGGGCTAGGTATAACTAGTAGTTTTTATCGTAAATCAATAGTTAAATTTTTAAACGCGTTTTTCTCGAAATGAGATTTTTCAAATTTGCTGACATTGTAACTCAAAGAGCAATTATCCAATTGACTGGAAATTTTAACTGAGTACTCTTTAATATATTTATTTACTCTACGATGACATTGGATATTTTTGACTGGATGAAAATTGACGATTTGGCATTAAAAATACGACCATTTTATAGGCAATAAAACATACTTTTTTCATAACTACGCCACTTTATTAAATTTTGATATTTTTCGAAAATCGTAAGTCATCGTACAGGAAAAACCTTCCAGTTTGACGACATTTTTTCTTTTTTCAATTTCAGCTACTCCATCGTCCGGAATCAGGGCCGCAGAGAAAGAGATTTTTTTTGGCGCCTCCGAACACAGCGCATAAGTCGTTTAGATATCGATATTTTTATACATCAAAAACTTATGGAATACATGTCTAATAAAGCTAAATATATTCTCAATTTTCCAAAATATTTCATTGAGAATTTTTCTGCCAAAAAAATTCCGAAAAGCACCCAAAATTTCCAGCGTTCACACTGGTATAGCCCCTTAATCCAATAGTTAGTTTCATATCCATAATCCAATAGTTTTTTTCCTATTATGGACGGTCAAAAAATCCATAATAAAGTTCAAAAAGATCATAAGTAACCCAGGCTAAAGAGTCCATAAGAAACGATCATACTTATATACATAAACTAGCGGAATCCCGCGGCTTCGCTCGCGTAAAGTTCGAAACTAATTAGAACCCTCTATAAGTAATAGGGGATGACACATTACATTTTTTTTATATTGATTTTTATTCGTTACTTATAAAAAAACGTAAATATCCCGGATCATAGTTAATTTTTTTTTTTATAACTAACCCCCGTCTACTCTCGCCATTAGGGGTTGAATATCAAATTATTGTATTGCAGATTAAATCCATCCTAGTCCCCGTCGAACTTTCATTTTTAATTGAATATTAATTTGTCCAAATTTATTTTAATATCATGAACAGTTATTATTATTATTCCCATAGGGGTTGAATTTTCGTAATTGATATTTCTCTTGTAGAGTACCTACTTATGCCATGTTTCATTCGGTGAAAAAAAAATTATTTTACAAAATTTTCCACCCCCCTAGCAACTTAGGGGTTAAATTTAGGGAAATGCTGAAATAATAGTTTCACTATTTATATTTTAGAGTATGTTCGATAAGTTTCAATTAAATGCGAACAAAAAAAATATTTTTATATAAACTTTGACACCCTGTTTTAACCCCGTAGGGATTGAATTTCGAAAAATCCTTTCTTAGTGGGTGCTTACATCATAAAAGGAAGGCATCTACGAAATTTCACGTTTCTAGGTCCAGGGGTTTGGGCTGTACGTTGATATATGAGTGAGTGAGTGAGTGAGTGGTTAAGGACAAACTCTTTTATAGATATAGATTAATCACCGAATTTATTAAATTAAAACTAAAAGAAATATACTCGACACGATTATTCTTGAAGCACATAATTAATTTCGGTAATTAGTTTTCCAAATAACATTTTATATTTATCTTAATGTATAATCACGTACATATCTTCCCTGGAAGATCTAAACGATATTAATTTTAAAAACACATGTTGCACATCTATAACAATTATTATTCCAAGCATGTAATATAACTTTTAATAAATACAATATATTTGAACAATTATCTATGAGAAATACAGTTTTTATTATGTATAATGTACAACATACATATCGTCGCTTTTTTAACAACACCGCTTAAGTCATTTTGACCAACTTTACAGGAGAGCGAAAAAACCGTGTATGTTTTATATAGGCTACCGGCTTTCCCGCTGTCACTATTTTTGAATTCTGGTCTCTTATTGTCCGAAACGTCTAGAATGTGATTGGTAGATTGACGCGCAATGAGTAGCTCTATCCAATGACATTAAAATGTAAAAACCGCTAATTTTCGACTTAAGCGGTATTGTTAGATAAGTGACGAGATATAACAATCCATAGGTCGATAATTTACTTATTTTAAAACAAATGAATATACGGTACTTCCGGATCAATAAGGTAATCTTTTTTTTTCATGGCAAACAGAATTATTATATGAATGTCAAAAATGACATTTATTAAATTTTGTATTATCAAAAATGTATTGTTCAATTTGCATATTCGTGACAATATGCACACGTATAAGGAAAAGTAAAAAATATACATGTTTATTAGGGTAAACTTAATATTATTATTAGTATGTATTTAGCTTAAGAAGCCATGTGCGTTTCGTTAAATGATTCAGAAATTAGAAATGTGTATAAGTAGTGTTTATATTAATTCTCGTACTTCAGTTCATTGCCAAATATTTTACTCACTGACCATAGTAAATATTTTACGATACCAACGACTATTTTTAACATTTTTTATTCAACACTTCAAACCACACACGCACACACACACATGATAATTGGAAGTCAATAAAACTATAATAATTAAAATTTTATTAGTTCTTTTCAATGTTAAATATAAATTAATTTGATTATGTTTTTTGTGGTTATTATTTTAGATATTTTTTTTTACAATCTGCATAGAGTTTTGATACTAAATATAACCAAATAAGACTCAAACGAATAAATATATTTCTATATTGATATATGCAGGCCTTATAAAGGGAGAAGGCAAAACTTATATTTTTTAAATAGAATTTAATTTTTTAACATTTAATTTTATTTTATCATAAAGAACAGTGACACGCTTCGAGCAGATTATAGCCCCCTTTTTTGTCGAAAATTTCAAAATTAATACCGAATCTAAAAACAATTAAGTTGTTTCCGTAAAGGACTTTTCTTTGCACTCACAATTGCTTCAATAATCTTCATCAAAATTATTTGAAAAGCCAAAAAAGTTTTATTTTCTTCAATTCAGGGTCCTAGAGCCTACTGCAGCGATTTCCAAACTGGGAGGCGCAAACTAGTGCAAGGGGAAGCGCGAAAAGTTTATCAGAAGTGTAATTTTCATAACATAACATTAAGATATATAAATTAAAATAATATACTAGTAGTATTCTCCCCTTTAAATAGCCTGACGATGATTCTGTGAATCGAAAGCTTGCTACGTTTCCTTGCTTATTAAATTGTTTGACGTTTAGACAATTAGTTGTTTTATAAATTAAAATATATATTTTCTTATAAATAAACGTAATATTTTTATTAAATATATTTTCTGTTCCTGAAAGGCACATTACTGTTTTTTTAAGACTGGCTATTATTAAAAACGAAAAACTGATAGGAATAGTATGCAATACTTCGAACAAATAGTTCAGAGTAAACCCCAAGTTCAGTTTTAGTTGAATCGAAGTGAAGAATATAATACTTTTTTATTTTTTGTATTAAAATATTTTATACCTTTTAAAAATGTGTCTATTATTTTATGAAATAAAGGAAGGGGGAGGCAAGGCAAGATTACATTTTTTTAAATGAGGCGCAGTTACATAAAGTTTGGAAACCACTGATCTACTGTATAATACGTCACTGCTAAAGGATTTATAAATAATCGGCTCATTTTAAATTTACAAATTAAATTACATTACTTCTTGAGGCTTCTATTAAAATAAACGGTTCATTATACAAACACACACACACACGAACACCGAGTTTATTTACAAACTACTATACATAGTCTAATTACAAGCTATTAGAATTAAATATTTGTAACAGCTTAATTTATGGCGAGCGATGATTAGCAAATACATTTACGAGTCAAGTCCATGTCAAACATATGTTTAGCTTATTTATTACCACTGCATAAGCAAGTGATATCCAAAATAGTTGAACAGAGGTACTTAAACTGTATGTTTATAACCTGGATTAAGGTTATACGCCAAGCACACTGTAAAAAAGATTTGGTTTAGAAAAATGTTTTTAATTTATACAGAGTTCTCTGGAACAAATTTCCCTGACTTTTTCAGGTTTTCCAGAAGAATTTGTACCGTTTCCCGTGTTTTTTGATAGATAACTGTTTAAATATTTTGCGATAAATTGTGTTGTTTTTGCATTTTTATAAAAAACTCCCTGACTTCCAACCAAATTCCCTGACTTTTCCCAGTATAGCCAAATTTTCCGACTTTTTACGGTTTTCCAGTAACTGGCCACCCTGTATATTAAAACACATGGGATATTTTACTTTGTTAATTATTAAAAGTAAAAAAAAATTTTGACAATTGAAATAGACAGAACGGTATAGTATAATAGTAACATGTACTAATTTGCTGTGCAATGGCAGAGCTAGTTTTTCATTATTTTGAATAAATTACACGTGAATATATTTGTTTTATAATTTTTATAGTATTTAAAAGGGTTGAAGTTTCGAATAATTAGTTTTTAAAACGTCTCTTTATAACCAATTGTGTAGAATTTCAATAAATAGAGCACATTCGGCAATCGTGTGTTAAAAACTCTATTTTTAATATCCAATTACTCAAAAATCATACGTCTAATATTTTAAATAAAAATTAATAAAATATGAGTTATCCATAAATTTTAGACTTATCTATACATTGCTCTAATGATCGAATAACCTTAAAAGTAAAAAAAAAATAAAAAGAAAGAATTGAGCTGAAGTAAAACTTTAAAGAATCACTGATGTTTATATGAATACAGACATTTCGTGTCAAAGTTAATATATGTTAATTTTTAATCGGATTACTTCATTTAAATGAAAGTCATTTCGTGTTGTTAGCATATTATAGGATCGCAGTTGTAACATTAATGTAGCACACAACAGATGACATGTGGTGTGTACAATATATTTTTCAACTTGTTTAAATTGAAATTTATTGCACCCGTTCCACAGAAATGTATTTTTTAAACTAATTGTTGGTATTTTCTTCGTAGCTCTTTTAATTAATTATTGTAGTTTTTTTTGTTTTAATAATTTGTAATTGTATTAGTTTAATATACCATAGGCGCAACTCATAACGCATAATTCTACGAGGGTTTTTTGTTAATTAACTAAGATATTTTTTTCTTATGTTTCAGTATAAAATTTTGTGGTTTCGTTTTTACTGCAAGTATTAATATAAACATACTAAAATATCTTACACTAACAACCTGAAAAGTTCATGCCACAGGCCCAGGACCCCTATTCTCGAGTTCGTTAGACATTTTCTCATTCGAGATTACCAAACTAAAACTCACTGATTTATTTACTAGAATCTAGATTGTGTAAATTATACCGTATTCTCGAATCTCAATGTGACATTTTTCTATAGAAATGTCGAATGAAAAATCTCGACCGCTCCTGGGCATGCGAGATTTAAAATCTCGAACGAAAAACTCGAATCGACATATTCTCGAGTATAGGGGCCCAGTTCTACCCTAGATACAACACTGATTATAAAGAAAACACGCCCCCCCCCCCCTCATCGAGAAAATGAAAAGTTAATTACTGACGCAATTTATACATTCCATTGGGATAAAATAATTTTTTTTTGTAATTATGAATCTTCTATTAATTATAAAAAATACAACAACAATGATTAATCTCGGGTTGCACAAAGCAAAATTACGATATGTAAATCAGTTGTTTTCAATCACTGATTAATGTTTATTCTAATCTTATTCTCAATTTGTAAATGAGCAATTCACTAAATATAACAATTTTTTAACCTTATAATATGTATCAATGTATCATAACCGTGATTTTTTTGAAGAATTGACGTAATAATGCTTTGAAAACAACTGAATAACAAATCGTGAATTATTTTGCTTTGTGCAACCCGAAGTTATACTTTCAATAACTATATTTATCAATTTTATTTTTGTTACGTTGATTTCAGATAATACTCGACATTTTGACCGACACCTTACAGCATTTTTCTGACGTGAGAGGTAAAACCGTACAGCAACATTCAAAAAAATCAATCGAAATTCAATACACAACAAATACACCCAATACCTTAGTATTTCCCATGTTGGCACACAAAAAGATTCCTTATTTTTATACCGAAAACACTAAAACGTGAAACAGATCGGCAGCTTCGCCACCACGTGCTGTGTACCGGTATTTGTCACACCTGGCACACACACACACACACACACACATTTGTATATAAGAATGTTGCTCCGTCCGTACACGCGTCTATATAGGGGGTGTGGGGTGTAACCTAACAAACAGACAGACTTGCATCTGGCACAGAGCAGAGCGCGCACCCATCGGGGGGGTAACAGGCACTATGTATGCGAATAGTAGAGGGTATAGGTATGTATACGGTTTTAGCCTACGTAAAGTTGTATCTAGATTCATAGGGATATGGTTTATGGTGTATTCTCATTTTTAATGAAATTGGAAAATTAGTATTACTTATCTACTTCATGTTAGCCAATATTTATTTCATTTCGTTTTGACGGTATTTATACAATTGATCTATTGATAAAAATTTTCATAACTAAAAATATACAAGTTTTTTATCTTGAGACTGCTTAATATCTGGAAAACTGGATTTTTATGGAAAATGTTTGGTAAAAAAGTTTCAGGATATGGGGGGGGGGGGGGGCAAACCAATGGAGGTAACAATTTTGATCTTGAGTGGAGGTTTTAACAGGGTGACCAGTATTTCTCTGGAACAAATTTCCCTGACTTTTCCCGGTTAAATTTAGATAAAAAACTTGAAAAAAAAACGTCACTCTTTAAATATTTGTGTGATTTTGCATTTTTATAAAAATTCCCCGACTTCCTACCAAATTCTCATACTTTTCTCCGACTTTTCCCTGCATAGCAAAATTCTGTGACTTTTCCCGGTTTTCCAGAAACTGGCCACCCTGTTTAAGGTAATTAAGGGGTCAACTTAATTTTTTTCAAATTAAAACATTTATTTTTTTGCAGATTCGTATACTTTCTAAAAAAGGAACAATTTTGTCTAAACTTTTGTTTTAAAATATCTTTAATTTTAATGTCATTTATTTTTCCTTTTTTACATGTCCGATTAGAAGAGATTACAATGGTGAATTTTGTGCATTTCATATTTTATTTTATGAATATGTACCGCGATTTTTCACAGTTTAATCCAAAAAAACAGTAAACATTTGTTCAAAAAAGGATTAAATTATATAAATTATATTAAAGATCATCAATATAAAAAAATCTATAAAAAATTCTAATACATATTACATAATTATCAACCTGCCTCCGCAGTTAACATGCATTACATTTTAATTATTTAAACGCCCAACCTTTTCCACAAAAATAAATTAATTAAAAAAACACACACACCTACAACAATTTCGCATTTAAAAAAAAACTAACCCTAAAAATTAAAAACTAGGTCACAACACAACATAATTCTCGTCCCCATCATCATCTTCTAACATATTATTATTTCCGTGTCGTCGGGCCCCTCGCGTGCCTACGGCCGGCTGTGGTGGCACGGACCTGACTCTCGGGGGCCATGCGCATCTCGTCATTTGTGACCCTCCCCGTCTGAGTTATTGTTCACTGCGCTGTCGGCGCGAGGGTGTGGGGCGGCGGGGAGGAGCGTGGGGTGGTCCTCAGGACTTGTGTTTGAATAATTGTTTTAGAACTGGGTGTAGTAGTAAAGCACCACCGCCGCACCCTTGTTGTTTCTACGGGTTGACGACTTAAAAATTAGACTCGTTTACGAGCCACGAGCGGAGAATTATTATTGACTGTACGGATCTGTTTTTGCTGCGTGTTTTTTAATTGAATTTTGATTATCGTTTGATGCATACAATAAGTATTATTATTGTGACTTTTTTTATACTTCAAACATTAACCTTTTTAAGCCCGTATGTAGGTACAGAATTGCATGGCTTCATTGTGTATAAAAATGTGCATATTCAAAATGTACAGTCATAGGAGGGGAAAGGGGAATTGATGTAAATGATTGCACTTTTAAGTTAGAATTTAATGTATAAAAATATGATTTTAATGAAAAATTAAATAAAAAAGAGTTTAAATTATTGTTTGACTTTCTTTCTTATTTTCTTACCTTTAAGTTGATAATGGCTACATTGAGTATATGCAAAATATAGTCATAGGGATTACGGGAGGGGGGAATTGATGTATATGATTGCACTTTTAAGTTAGAATTTAATGTATAAAAAATCATATAGATTTTGACACGCTGATTTCAAATACGTCAACGAAAATCAATTCCGACCACATGTTCAAAAGTTACAGCCGTTTTTCTTCAAAATTTTTAAAAACTAAAACTTTGAGAGGCCATATCTCGAGAACGTTATGAGATACAGACCTGCGGTTTGAAAATTTCAACTTTTCACGTCATTTTCTAACTAATAAACAAACTTTTAACGAAATCTAAAAAAAATTATAAAATTTCATGGTTAGTTTCACTTTTCATAGAAATTTCATAAAAAAAATCAAATTTTCATAAAAATATCGACTTAAGATATTAGGAAAGTTAATGTATAACATAATTTGTATTTAATTTTTGCGAAGAAAGTTTCAAAAAAAATGTTCGGCAGAAAATTTTGAACAGATCTTGATGAATAGATAGATAGCTTGCATCCTTAGAAAGATTATAAGCTACGTAAAATCCCGAAAAATTGACTAGATAAAAAATGTGATTAATAAAACTTTGACAATCCATGATAAATATTTGAATATATCTAAAATACATATTCTATTAAAATAATACATATTATGTATTCGTCACTAGTCACTGACATATGTAAAAATAAATTAAGAACATAAAAATTTCTTCTATACGATATTTTATTTATTTTTCCATAACCGGATTATAAATCAACTTGATTGAAATAAAAAAAATAGATAATAACATTTCAAAATGATGAATTGACAGAGCCAAACGTATCTGTAAACCGGAAACGGAAGTTATGGGCAGATGAATATACCCAAAATGATTTTATCTTAAAATTCTTTGATATATTGAATAAGCTTTATTTGTGTATACAACTAAAAATAGGTCAAGATTATTAAAAAAAAGAAAACATTAAAATTAAATAATTTATTTGCATGTACACTGAAAAAAATAATTTATCTATATGTTAAAAAATGTGATCAATGTAAAAAATCCGTGATCGATTTGGCTCCGATAGAGGTTGTTCGTTAATATATTTTTTTACTAATATGGAAATATCCACGTTCATCTTATTGATAAATGTATATTATTACCAACAATGTTCTTATTTTGTTTCGTATTGAAAACATATATTTTAAATACAAAAAAAAAACTTAATAAATGACTGAAATCACTGTATTTACCATATCGAAAATTGCAGTTTCACTAGTTGGGTGGTGTAAAAAATGTTCACATTGATAAATATTTATTAATACAACCATTATGTTTAATCTATTTGAGTTTCGTTAGTTGGTGTAATAAATTATATTTATTAATTTGACAAATGAAAAGATTTTTTTGATAAGCATGAAGATATATTTTTCAAATTAATAAAATATCCTAAATACGATTTTTTTTATTATTATATTGAGGAATATTTAATATTGTTATATTTACAAGATAAATTTATTAAGCATTTTTCCATCTCAAATTTTCAATAAGATCGAGTTTTTTTCCTGTGTACTACAAATAAAACGCAATTTGCATTAATTAACAAAAAAAGATACGCGCGCTAATGAATAATAATATTTTGATAAAAATGCGGTTGATAAAATTTGTGAATACCTCGAAAAATGATTTATTTTATTTATAGCAATATAAAACGTTCTGACAAGAAAAATAGCAGAGAATGATTTTAAATTTTAAAGTTAAAAATTATCTCGGGGAACACAATTTTATACTGTCGACTGCAGGAAAATCTTGGAAAGTTATGCATCCCCGTTGAAACATACATCTTCTTTGCTGTCAAACTTAAAACTCCCGGTTGGGTAAAGGGTAAAATGAAATTTGCTTAAATTTACTGTGCAAATATACATATACAGACAGACCCTAAGTATGGAGAAGTGTTAAACTTTCTTTAAACCCATATCATCTTTGACGTTAAACATCATATCAAGTTATACATATCTAAAATGTCATAATTTTTTAACATTAGAGTGACCGTTAATTTTCTTATTTTCGAATTTCTTTAAGGTCACCCCCAGATTTCTTAAACGTAAGAAAAAAATAATGTATACGTGTTAATATTCGATCGCTCGGTGTCACGTGTTAATAATATCCAATTTATTAACACGTGCCACCGAGCGATCAAATATTAACACGTAAAATGCATTTGATTTTTTCAATTTTTCTTAAAACAGCTGTATCTTTGTGAAAATTGAATGAATTTTTATTTTCTAAAAGCTGACACTTTCTAGTTTCTGTACCTTTGATTTTTTTATCGCTTCCCATTACTCCTTGAGAGATTTCAGAAAAGTGAAAGAAGCCTAAAATTTAATAATTCAAAATTGGCGTACCAAACTTCAACAATAGGTTGAAGAAATTATTTTGAACAAAAACTTTATTTAAACATGTGTCCGAAAATTTTTCTTAAGAGAGTTATAGCCCCCCGAAGATTTTGTCCAAAATTATTTTTTAGGGGGCTGTAATTTTCTTACGAAACAATTTCGGAGACATGTTTAAATAAAGTTTTTTTGCTCAAAATAATTCCTTCAACCTACTGTTGAAGTTTGACACGCCAATTTTGAATTATTAAATTTTAGGCTTCTTTCTCTTTTCATTTCTGAAATTTCTCAAGGAGTAGTGGGAAGCGATAAAAAAATCGAATCAAAGGTTCAAAAACTAGAAAGTGTCAGCTTTAAGATGTGTTTTAGAACATTGACATCCATTCAATTTTTATAAAGATACAGTCGAAGACAGCCGGACGGAAATCGAGCATATAAGCGCTACCACTTCGTCTTTCTCTTATACATATACTCAACGCTCTCTCACGCAAATGCACACTCTCTTTAGTATTTCATCTAGAGTCATTCAAATTCACTAGCTCCTTCACTACTTCAAAACTAAAAATTTAAAATGATTTTTCAGAATAAACACATAATAAAATTCCACATAAAACACACGTATAAAAAATGCCTATTACAGGTTGACCAGTATTTCTTTGGAACAAATTTTCTTGACTTTTCCCGGTTTTCCAGGAGATTTTTAACTGTTTTTCCCTGTTTTTTATTTAAAATTTAGATAAAAAAAAAACTAAAAAAAGGTCACTGTTTAAATATTTACGAGAATGTGTGTGGTTTTTTCATTTTTATAAAAAATTCCCTGACTTTTCTCTGACATTTCCCTGTATAGTAAAATTCCCTGACTTTTCCCAATTTTCCAGAAACTGACCACCCTGTATTATATAAATCAATACAATATAAGTACAGTAGATGCATATATAATATATTACCCTATAGCAAATTACATGGAAACAACACAATACAAGAGGGTTGAAATTGCACAATAATATGTGAATATTACGACGTACATCTCACACTTTTTCCATGAACCATATTATTTTCTGTAATATAGTTTCGTTTTAACCTTTTATCGCACGCAACATACTCTACACGAGCTTACTGTACTTACTTATATACATGTACACCTTACATAAAAACTTGTTGCAGCAAATAGTGTAGTGGGAGGGTTAACTACGAGTTTAAAATAAGTATCGAATACTTTAGACCGAATCGAAATGTTATTTTTATAGATTTAGTTCATAAGTATTACTACTATACGTGCCTGACATAATAATAAGTTAATTTAAGCAATTACATCAATATCACAAATAAATTGGATATTTTTTTCATTTGTATTGATTTTTATTCGAAAAACATAGCCTAAAGTAATTATATAGTTTTTTTGACAGTGAAAGTCCTATCAAGATTAGTTCAGTAGTTTTCATATCAAAGAAAAGCAAAGAAAACATTTTTAACTATCAAAATGGAAGACCGTTTACAACAATTTTTCTAGCCTTAAGGTTATACGCCTAGCGCACTGAAAAAAAGATTTGGTTTCAAAAAATTTTGTTTTTAATTTATATTCAGAACACATGTAGGTACTTTATTTAATTAATGGAATATTATACTTTGTCAATTATTAAAAGTTAAAAAAGTTTAAATTAATTTGAAAATGGAAACAGACAGAACGGTATATAATAGTAACATGTACTAATTTGCTGTAATGGCAGAGCTAGTTTTTAATTATTTTGAATAAATTACACGTGAATATATTTGTTTTATAATTTTTATAGAATTTAAAAGGGTTGAAGTTTCGAATAATTAGTTTTTAAAACGTCTCTATACAGCCAATTGTATAGAATTTCAATAAATAGAGCACTTTCAGCAAGTTCTCTCATTTATCGTATGTTAAAAACTCTATTTTTTAATACCCAATTACTCAAAAACCATACGTCCAATATTTTAAATAAAAATTAGTAATATATATGAGTTATCCATAAATAACATATTAAAATTTTAGACTTTTATCTATACATTGCTCCAATGATCGAATAATCTTAAGTATTACAGATTTTCAAGTTTCATGCCGGAGACAGTTTTTGAAATACAATTGTATTTCAAAAACAAAACAGTCCATAATTTACTTTTTAAAATACAAGTTGTATTTCAAAAACAAAAAGGTCAATCATTTTGAATTTTTTATCACATATCAGAATAATAACCTTTTTGCCATTTCTGAACGTATTTGGTATAGCGGATACGTACAAAAATCGCAAACTTTGATGATAATTATCTCGAGTTTAAAACGCATCATCTTTTCAAAATTTCACGTTCAAATAAGTATCATTATTCTTTTTATCCCGTGAATTTTTGTTTAAATTCTATTGAAATGGAATTTGCACGTGAACTACTATACACCCAAAAAAGAAATTAGTAAGTATTACAGTGCGGCATGTTGCAAAATCGCTTCGAACCGTCAAATTGTAAAATTTACAAACTATTACTAATGAATCCGGCCAAGTGCTAGGAAAATGAGCTAAAATTACAATGTAGATACTGTATCTACTGCTTATTTTCCTTGTATTTACTTGATTTACAAGACGAAGTTGTAATTTTTGCTTAATAGTTTGTAAATTTTACAATTTGACGGTTCGAAGCGATTTTGCACCATGCCGCACTGTAATACTTACTAATTTCTTTTTTGGGTGTAAACACCATTTACAAAATTCGACAAAATCAATCGACACTTGCACCCAGAACCGTCAAATCCAATTATAATAAAAAACCGCGAATAGAAAAGTCCATCGATGGCAAACGACATCGGTGCAGTGCAAGTAAACTACCACCAAGGGGTGAAGGTGTACGTGAGTTAGAGGGTGTTGTTGCCCGAGGGAGAAGGGGGGGGGGGGGGGGGGGGGCTTGGAATAAACAGGGGTAGGCGGTAAGCAGTGGGTTATATAGGGGACGCGACAGCTCAGATCCGAGCACGGAAACGACAGTGACTCAGACGTGACGACACGTAACCGGGGTTTTCTACGAATGTCTAAACATTTTATGTTATAAGAGATAATTCTAAAGGCTTTCATTGCAATATTGCATTAGGTAACAAATAAATAATTAAATTCGTTTTTAATAATATTAAAAAAATTAAATCAGAGTGGCTTAAAAAAATTACCCATTTACGTAATTTAGGAAGTATTTTATTTTTTCCCCCATTATAGGGCTGCATGCCGACACGAGGCTTAAATTAGAACGAGATGATATCACTTGAATTTTAATGAAGGTCGGTAGAAATTTTCTAAAAAAGAAGGTCCTCAATTCGACAGTGTATTTTTTTATATATGTTCGGGCATAACTCCGAAAAACATGTACCGATTTGGACGATTTTTGGTTTGTCTGAAACAAATTTCCCAGACTTTTCCCGGTTTTCCAGGTGAATTTTTACAGTTTTTCCCTGTTTTTTATATTTAAATTTTAGATAAAAAACCTAAAAAAAAGTTTTTTTTTTTAAATACTAGTTTTTGAAATCAGTGCTAATAAATCAATAAAAAAAAACTTTTAAAGAATGAAAAAGATAAAACAGATTTCAAAAAACTGTTAAATTTACCTATGATATACACTGTCGTGCAAAAGTCTTTAGACACCAGTAATTTTGAACGTAAATATATAGATTTCAGTCAATAAAAATTCCCAAAATAGCAAAAAGAATATGTTTACTCGCAGTCAAAATAGTAAAAAAACAATTTCTCGTTAGCTTGAAAGACACTGTGCGTCAATACTTTCAACTTGAGTAAACCTAACCTGGCATATAATTCAAAAAATTTCCTTAACATGGAAAATTGGAAATGCTGTGTATTTTAGATATACTAGGATTATTACAAAAGTTGTAATTAAGTACTCTTATCAACATTTAAGATTTTTTATCAACCACGGCAGTGTACTTTTCAGTTTTTTCATTATTTTTTTTATTCTCCAAATTTAAAATTTAAATTTAATTAAACTACTGTAATTAATATCGTATACAACAAAACATGCATTCTTTTCACTATGTATATAAGTCGCAATATTTCGAAATTCACAAAACCAAAGACGTAGAACGGGCACATATCAAATATCCTGCATACTTCGGTTTTGGCATTTGAGACGTTGAAAGTGACAGTGATATAACCTAACAAAAATTTAGACTGTATCTTTTTTATTGTAAATATCAAACTAAAACCTGTTTAATGTCATTATTAACAATCTATTGTTAACAAGCAATACTTGTTTTATTGGTGTACCTAAATTTACTGTGAATGAAAAAAAGGTTGCATACAAAAAATTATTTAAAATATATTTTTTTGTCTATTTCCTGATTTTGATTATTGAGTATGCATTTTCAGTAAATGCTTTATATTTTTAGTGGAGTTAGTCGTGTTTGCTTCTGAATAGCATGTATTAGGTATATTGTTGATTATCTACAGCCCTGGGCCCCTATTCTCGAGCTCACTCGAGAATATGTCGAGTTTTTCGTTCGAGACTTTAAGGTAGTTGGTCCGTAAACATGTTTTCGTCAGATTTTGTTTAAATTGCACAGGAATATTCCCTAGATTAATATCTGAAAAATAGCCCATTTTTATTAAAATTGACCATCTCAAAGTCATGAAAAACGATCTCAAAGTTTATATTTTTAACACAGATTATATGGACTAACCGTACACTAACGTAACGTTTTATTAGATAAAATTTAAACGTAGCGTCAGATTTTCATAAAAAACTGACATGTTGTATATTTATATGAAAGAAAACAGTATACAAAAAATTGGAATTATTGACAATCCCGTTATTAAGATTTCACCAGATTTAACTACCAAACCATCACATAAATTACAGTATTGTTGACAATGTGGCAACAACGTATTCATTTGATAATAGTAAAAAATACACGAAATAATGAAATAATTTTTTACAAAATATGATAAGTGGATTGAAGGGAATTATAATCGATTTCATTAATTATTAATATATTCTGTGGTAGTTTAGATGATAAAATATAATCATTTGACAAGTAGTTAATAGTAGATAATGTACAGCGTTGCCATGATCATTTCTCTAAATTAAAAATATGTACTCATGGCCTAATGTGATCACATTATGATAGACCAACTACCTTAAATCTAGCATCCCCTGGAGCAATCGAGATTTTTCATTCGACATTTCTATAGAAAAAAAAATCGCATCGAGATTCGAGAATACGGTATAATTTACACAATCGAGATTCTAGTAAATAACTTACAAGGGAACCTTTTCAAATCGAAAATTCGTATCCAGTTTAAACTTTGTATATAGTTAGAGGAGGTCAAGGTAAGTAAGAAAAAAATTATCTTAGCTGCGGTAAAACGGTTTAAGGAGGTGAAACACCCCTATGAAAATGTGCAAAATAATCATATTTTTTTCAAATAACTCTGAAACTAATGAAAATTTAAAAAAATCTACAGTACAAAATGTGCATGATTTTTTATGCTCTTTCGAATGACGATAGTCAAAATTCGAAAAAATAAACCTATGGAATGTGAGTGGAAGGTCTGGGTTAACAGTTTAATTTTTTCGAATTTCGACTATCGCCAATCAAAAGAGCATAAAAAATCATGAAAATTATGTATTATAGATTTTTTTAATTTTTCATTAGTTTCAGAGTTATTTGAAATAATATGATTATTTTGCACATTTTCATAGGGGTGTTTCACCCCCTTAAACCGTTTTACCGCAGCTAAGATAATTTTTTTGTTACTTACCTTGACCTCCTCTAACTATATACAAAGTTTAAACTCGATACGAATTTTCGACTTGAAAAGGTTCCCTTGTTAGTGACTTTTAGTTTTAGTTAGTTTAGTAATCTCGAATGAGAAAAAGTCGAACGAACTCGAGTATAGGGGCCCTACATTGTTAAACTTCCGAGTACATCATGTGTAGCTACTAGACATGACATTTTTTTATAGCTCAAACAATAAAACATGTGTTATTCATTTTATAGTTTTTATAAATTCATGACAGGTATAAATCGTATAATATATTCATCCTTTATTACAATATTTATAATTTTTCAAATAGGGTTTCGATACATTATCACAATATAGAATATAGAACAATTTTATAACCAATAATTTTATGTATGTATTTGACTAAACTCGTTGAAAATCAAAACTGATAAATTTTAATAATAACAAAAAAGAATTCGCTAATAAATGAAATTCCGATAGAAATTCTACGATATATAATTCCATTATAATACGTTTTTCTTCACAAACTTTAACGCGTTTACTGATAGAAAAAGTTGTTTCGAAGTAGAAAATATATTTGTGTTTCGTACCAATTTAAGTTTTCTTCGAAATCTTGTGATTTATAACTAAATTAATGTTTATTATACTACGCTACATTTCACAAACGTAAGAAATAAATTACTTTTAGAGAACGTGGATATTATCAAACAAATATTGTATTGATACTTTAATATTAATTATTCAAAATTCAAAACAGATGTTTACAATTTATCAATAAGTATTTGCACATATTTAAATTAACCATACAAAGTTTGAAACTTGAAAAACGAATAATGGTTTAACGAAATAACAGAAATCTTATAAATATGTATATTAGGTATATAAAGCATTTTCACGTTCATATACATTCATACAATTATAAAAAATATATATAAAACTCTCGTAAGTTCAACAACTAAATGCATACCTAAACTTATGAATGAAATATTTAAAGCTTTAAAAATAAAAATGTACCTTCATTCACAAATTTCTCTTTAAAATTCTTGGTAACATTCCAAAAAAGATTGTCCGATATCGTTAAAAACGTTATGTTCTTTTTACAAGACCATCTTCCGGTTATAAAACTGTTTTTCTAACAAAAATGTTTCACTTAAGCAATGCACTTTAGGTTATACTAGAATTTTTTGACAAATGTCAAAATTTACAAAAAAACAAAACAATTAAATTTAGAGGAAGCAGGCGTTACGCCCAGTATTATCAACTTTAACTAAATGCTCTTTTAACTGTCATATTATCAACAGATGCAAGCATAATACATTTAATTAAATAGATTTTAAATCATCTGCAGTATTTCTTTACAACGTATATTATGTCTATTTTTCATTGAGAGCTTAAATATTGATTTAAAACACGTTTGTAATACACCAAATTTACTTTAAAGGAGCATTTAGCGCTAAAGGAGCTTTAAATTGGTTGATAATACCGGGCATTACTCTTTTAATTTTAATCAATATTTTGAACAACCCATTCAACCCTTATGATATTTGAGACAAAATGGGGACATTAAGGACAATTTTATTATAATACAATTAGTGATATTTAAGATACGATTATGTCCTCAAATTTCCCTCTCTTCCCCTATACATAGGATTCCTTCTTTTACAAATATCCTATTCCGTAATATAATTCCGGTATGCGGAGTGTATTTCACGATGTTGTGAAGTAAAATTTTGTTGAAACTTTTTTAATTTAGCGAGTTTGTAAAGTTTGCCATTATGAACTTACTAGTGCCTTAATGGTATACAACGAGTACCTACTTACAAGTGAATCGATTTTTTGTTAGGCTGCAAACATTTCATAAGCTGAGATTATATCCATACCAATTACTTGTCATCAAAAATGAATATATTAAATGTTTGAACGGCTCCATGTCTCTGGCACCCCCTTTTTTGAAATTCGAATTTTATTATTTGCAGTTCGTTTGTGCTTCGTTTGTGCAGGAAATCCTTTCATTTGTGCTTTAACCCTTTAGGAGATATTCAAAAAAATCAAATGGGGGGCCGTAGGCATGCGAGCCCCCCCTTTTTGGAAATTCGAATTTTAATATATGTAATTCGTTTGTGCTTCGTTTGTGCAGAAATTTTCATCGTTTGTGCTTTAACCCATTAGGTGGTATTCACAAAAATCAAATGGGGGCTGTAGACATGCGAGCCCCCCCTTTTTCGAAATTCGAACTTTGATTTTTGTGAATACCACCTAAAGGGTTAAAGCACAAACAACGGGATTTCCTGCACAAACGTGCACAAACGAAGCACAAACTAACTGCATACAATAAATTTTAAATTTCAAGAAAGGGGGGGCTCGCATGTCTGCTGCACCCCATTTTATTTTTTTAAATATCTCCTAAAGGGTTAAAGCACAAACGAAAGGATTTCTTGCACAAACGTGCACAAACGAAGCACAAACGAACTACATATAATACATTTCAATTTTCGAAAAAGGGGGGGCTCGCATGTCTACGGCCCCCCATTTGATTTTTTGAATATCTCCTAAAGGGTTAAAGCACAAACGAAAGGATTTCCTGCACAAACGTGCACAAACGAAGCACAAACGAACTGCATATAATAAAATTCGAATTTCAATAAAGGGGGTGCCAGAGACATGGAGCTTGTTTGAACATCATTTTTACTGAAATTTAATGAAACGTACATAATTGGAATACTTTTTTACAAATAATCAATAAATAATTGTTCCAATGAACTTTTTTTGGCTTTGAAATATAAGTCGTGTCTTTTTGTTCTCATATTCATCTAACATTTATTTTTCATCACGTTTTACCCTATAATGTCCAGTATTATAAAGGGGCTATCAAAACTTGCTAGCTACAATTCACTCTCAAACGAGGTATTAATTTTGTGATAGTATCTATGGAATTTAGAGCTGTGATACTCTGACCGTACAAAATAATTTTCATAATATCACCACTGTTTTAATAAATTTGGTGTTTACATACAACGCGTGCACGAAACTTGTCAAAATCTTCATGAAACTCCAAGAAAACTGTCATATATAAGTTTGATACCTCATTTGAGAGTTTACTGGCTAACCAATTTACTAGCTCCTTAATTTATGATACCGAACATAAGAGTGCAATCGATACAAATATAACAAAATCTTCAAAGTAATGTATCTTGACGAAAAAAAATCGTACAGTCAAAAGTAAAAGTTTAATTTTAAAAAGGAAAGCTAGTACTATTTGCTGCCCTGGACAAATACTTTTCTTTTAAATCCTGCTTGATAATATCGCACCCCCGCAAAAGTGTCGCAACTCAAAAAATGTAGTTTTGAGGAATTAGGAATAAATGAAATTATAACTATTTAGGTAAATCAAAATTGTAAAGGTAGCATGGGAAAAGGACTGATACACAGTATTTAATTTGCATATTTCAGTTATCCTGTGATGCTTAAAAAATAGTAACTATTAAAACGCTTACTGATTAAATATTTTAAAATTAAAATTAAAAATGTGACATTTTTTAGAATATGCTATGACAATTTTTAATAGAAATATATAGTAATTTGGAATCATTCTACATATTTATCTCATATATGACATTTTTTGAGTTGACAATTTTTACGGGAGTGCGATATATTCATAAATATGTCAGATTCTTCCAGAAAATACAATAACATCAAAGTTAAAAGAACCGATCACCTATGATAGAATTATTTAGTAAGTACATACAACGGTGTTGTACCTACTACGTTCTAAAACAGTTCTTCACGCATAAATAATCAAAACATGAACTCGACATCCTGTATGTCCAGCGCGTTATGCGACTCACGTCACTTCCGTTTCATCGTCTCATCCAACAATAAATGCAAACAAATGAATATAAGTGACGTACGAGTATGTATATCTGTAGTTTATAACTTCATTTCTATTTAATTGTTGAACTATACTCTATTTCATGATTTGACGGCACGATTCACTATTCATACCGTCAAAACACCCGGTAACCACCGCAAACTTGAATGAAATAGATGACCCCTAGGAATTAACCCATTATTCCTGAGCCTCGTGAGTGTATCCTGCCTTGATCGCCCTAGGGCAATTCTCGTCCTAACAGTAATCCGCGTCAGTTGCAGGGTGTACTCGTTTACGAATAATAATAAAAATGAAATAGATTTATATAGTCATTTCATTTTTTCAGTATTAATCGTTTTGTTAATTATTATAAATATTAACCCTTACCGGTCTGTGGGACTGAAACCTGTTATTTCATCTAATATATTGGAGCCCCCATTTATCTATGCAACTTTTTCGCATTGTCAACTCTTGGAATATTAACTAACCTTAATTAATTCAACGCAATCTGTCAGACAAGCACGTGTTCTTTACAATATTCGATGTTGTAAAGATATTTAACCTCTAGAGGGCCGAAAAACCAATATTTTGGCGCACCAGAAAATCTTCAATTTTCGTTTTTAGATTAAAATACATCGAAAACGTATATTTGCACTTCCAAATAAATAAAAATGTTCACGCGATGCAAAGGGGTAGTTTTTATCCTAAAAAAGGGGTTGTTTTTGGGTTTACTGTATTTTTGACGTCAGATTTGGAGTCATCGTCGAAAAATACATCGATAACGTATATTTGTATAATGAAAAAAGGTTATGTACTATTTAAAATAATATTTTTTCGAATTTGAAATTTTTAACACGGGCTGTTCCCTTCCGGGTCGCTAAGCCAATATATTGGCTCACCCCGTGATCGACATTTTGCCTATGATCAATCAATGATATAAGATACTTTTTATATCTAAGGGCGAAATGCCCCCTGAAATCCCGGCCTTCTAAAGGTTAATGAATTCTCATCTTAAACGAAATTTACTCAAAAAAAATGTTTTTACGTTATTCAGATATTTACTAATATTGATAACATAAAGAAAATACATAATGTAAAAAATATATTTTCTTCAATATGAACTAAACCTTATAAAAACAGCAATTGTACGTTCTTATTTACCTTTTAAGCACTGTTTCATGACAAATTGATCGACAAATAACGCTTGGTTATGCGCATACAAACCAGAAATCGAATTATTTCTAGTCAATTAGAATTTATCAAATGTTTACCCAGTTTCAAATTAAATTAACCGATAGTATTCAACAACACCTAACCTAGAAGCAGCAAATTGCAAGCCATATATACCTTACACAATTGAACACAGACATTGTTAAAAAAGAGCACTTGTTTTTGTTTTTTTATTAAAAGCATTTTATTGTACTGATTTCTTTTAGTGGAAATTCACTTTATCAAGTTTTTTTTTATTCGAGCATTTACAATTTTCCGCATCGTTTGTAAAATGTTTTTAGAAATATATGTAGATTCAGGGTAAGTCAATGAACGCAGTGAAATTAAAATGTTTAATAATAAAAAATGGGAAAATTTATTTAAATATTTTTTTGTATTTTTTATACACACGAGATGGGAAGAAATTTAGGTAAGTCTCGATCTCGTGACCCGTTTTTATTTTTATTAAACTATTATTCGGGATGCAATCTATCTCCCAGCCAAATTTCATCAAGATCGGTTCAGAAGTGAAAAGGTAACAAACAGACATACAGACACACTTTCGCATTTATAATATTATGATTATATGTAGGTACACAGAAAAAAATAGTGTGTTAAAAAATGTGATCAATGTAAAAAAATCTTTGATCGGTTTTTTACCAATATGGAAATATCCACGTTTATCTTATTGGTAAATGTATATTATTACTAACAATGTTCTTATCACGGTGAAAATTTTGTTTCGTATTGAAAACATATATTTTAAATATAAAAAAATATTTTATAAATTACATCACTGAATTTACCATATCGAAAATTGCACTTTCACTAGTTGGGTGGTGTAAAAAATATTCACACTGATAAATATTTATTAATACAACCATTATGTTTAATCTATTTGAGAGTTTCGTTAGTTGGTGTAATAAATTATTTATTAATTTGACAAATGATTTTTAGATAAATATGAAATGAATAAAATATCATCAATACGATTTTTTTTATTATTGTATTGAGGAAATATTGTTATATTAATAAGATAAATTTATTAAGCATTTTTCCATCTCAAAATTTCAATAAGATCGCGTTTTTTTCTGTGTACACAAAACGATAAAATTTGCTCCATTTGTACAATAATCAGTTTATTATCTTTCAAAAACATATAAATTACCAAAAGACATACGCAAACAATCACGTAAAAGCAATTACTGCAGAATTAAGTTCGCAACAGGAATTTCGTTTTTGGGATTATCTAAACACCGTATGCTATGGGTCTCATAGCCTTCCCCATACATAGTGTAAGGTAGCTAGTATGTAGCTATATAGCAACCCTTTTGAAACACTTGAAAGTGATAACTATGCGAACATAGAAGGTGTAAAGTATAAAATTGTTTGAATTATTCATTGTCTCTATTATGTATTGTATGGCTATGTAAATGTATGTATATTGTTATGTACAAAGTAGGGCTTTAAGTAATACAAAATCAAGTATTAATTAGCGTTAAACAAGTTATCAGTAATTAGCCATGATAGCAATTAGAATTTATTGAATGTATGTAACAAGGGTTACAACCTTTTTCCTACATATACCCCTTTTAAAAGAATGATTTTCTTTATAGATACCCATACATTTTTAGTAAATTTATGATTTTGGTTTTTATTTTCTTATCTTAATGTCGAAATTTAGTGCATGAAAATTACTAAAAAAAATTGAGTTTTAGATTTCGTTTAAATTACGTTTATTTTATAGAAAATGACGTGAAAAGTTGAAATTTTCAAACCGCAGTTCTGTATCTCAACACGTTCTCGAGATATGGCATTTCAAAGTTTTCGATTTTTGAAAATTGTGGAGAAAACTGGTCATAACATTTGAACGTATGGTCGGATTTGATTTTTGTCGACGAATTTGAAATCAGCGTGTCAAAATCTATACAATGACGTGTATAACACTACAAAATTCGACAAAAAAAAATTCGCGAAAAATCGAAAAAATTCAAAGAGGTATACCTTAAAAAAATATCGATTTTTGACAAAAAAAATTTTTTTCGAATTTTAAAGTATTACACATGTCATCAGATAGATTTTGTTACGCTGATTTCAAATCCGTCGACAAAAATTAAATCTGATCACACGTTCAAAAGTTAAGGTAATTTTTCTCCAACATTTTCAAAAATTGAAATCTTTGTAAGGCCATACCTCGAAAACGTGTTGAGATACGGACCTGCGGTTTGAAAATTTCAACTTTTCACATCATTTTCTATAAAATAAACATAATTTAAACGAAATCTAAAATTCAAAATTTTATGGTAATTTTCATGCACCTTTCAATTTGTCATAGAAATATCGACTATAAGAAAATAAAATAAAAAGGGAAATAATAATTTATTATATAAATCAGGGGCTCCCAACTAGATTTAAGCTTTTTGCAACAATATCATAATACTATGGCACAATCTTCCAAAGAGCATGGACCAATAATGAAATGGTTTTATGGGAATTTTTCTAAACCAATTTCGATAAATTATTGTCGTAGCTTCTGATGACACATTGAATAATTTGTATTTCTCTCACTAAAATAATTTATAATAAAATAAAAGCACTGTACATATATTAAAATGTCAATGCAAAATACGTTTTTCGCCACCATCTCAAGAATAAATTATTATTAATATGTAGTACTTTCTTTTCAATTTAATAATATAAACCAGTTTAACTATAACGCCACATTATGAATGCCTGAATATGTTGATCATGATATCGTATATTTTATTTCAAAATGAAATTGATATTATGGGACCAATGATCATCAAAAAACCGGTTTATAAAATTTGTTTTGAGATCTGTTTGTAGATATATCAATCTTATAAGGTTTATTCGACAAATAAAAACCCCTTGATAATTTAAACGGTACACAGCTATATTTACTTTAATTTAATTACCTGCCCCACATTTTTTTAAAATCAAAATGCAATTTTTTTTTGTACAAAAAAAGACAAGGAGCAAAAAACTTTATTTAAACATGTGCCCGAAAATTTTTCGAAGATTTTTTCCAACATTATTTTATAGGGGGCTATAATTCTCTTACGAAAAATTTTCGCACACACGTTTATATAAGTTTTTTGCTCAAAATAATTCCTTCAACCTACTGTTGGAGTTTGATATGTCAATTTTGAATTATTAAATTTTAGGTTTCTTTCACTTTTTCTGAAATCTCTCAAGTAGTGGGAAGCGATAAAAAAAATCGAATAAAAGTTACAAAAACTAGAAAGTGTCAGAGTTAAAATGCGTTTTAGAACATCAAAATCCATTCAATTTTCACAAAGATACAGCTGTTTAAAGAAAAATTGAAAAAATCAAATGCATTTTACGTGTTAATATTTGATCGCTCGGTGGCACGTGTTAATAATATCCAATCACTTTAAAATTTTGTATACATTATTTTTTCTTACTTTTAAGAAATTTGAGGGCTGATCTTAAAGAAATTCGAAAATAAGTAAAGTAAGGGCCATCCTTACATTGTACATATAAATACCACGCCCTTAAGGGGGTTATCAAGTTTAACGCCTCTGGAAATACTCAATATTTGAGAATTTACTGTGGTCAAATGATACAACGAATTAAAGCAAAATTAACACAGCTGTTTAATTACTATTTAAAGTACATTTTAAATTATTTTTCAGATTTTTATGAATGAAAATTATTAATCTCTAGCCGATGGTAGGTTTTCATCAAAATTTGGAGTTGACATCTTCCGTACTTGCTTTTATGTTAGCCAAATGGTCAGATCTGGAACAATTTAACAAAGTAACTTTAGTTTTTGAAACTATCCTCTATGGAATGAACCACTTTTGTTGGAAACAAAAAATCCTGTAGATTTTTATGGCCAATGAAAATTACAGTTCAAATAAAGCTTTAATTTTATAGTATAAACATACCTATAATTATTGAAATATTTAACTCTGAGGTGTAAAAGTGGTTCATTCCATAGAGGATAGTTTCAAAAACTAAAGTCACTTTGTAAAATTGTTCCAGATCTGACCATTTGGCTAAAAGCATGTACGGAAGGTGTCAACTCCAAATTTTGATGAAAACCTACCATCAGCCAGAGATTAATAATTTTGATTCATAAAAATAATTTAAAATGTACTTAAAATAGTGATTAATTTAGCTTAAATTCGTTGTTTCATTTGACCACAGTAAATTCCCAAATACTGTATTTTCCGAGGATGCTATACTTGCTAACCCCCTTAATTTCGCCATCAGCCCACCACTGGCTTCGAAACATACAACCCGAATTACATTATATCGGATTTCCTTATCTCCGCGACACGTGTATGTGTAGCTTATTAAAATAAACATCGGGTAGAACAATTATAACAAATATAAACTGTACAGTTACGTGTCAGACAGTGTGTAAACGACAGCAGCCAGTCTACGGTTGTAATTTACCTGCCGTGTGCTGGAGACATGCCATTATTATGTCACTACTGAGATTTGAAAGATCGCATCTCTTGAAATGTCGCATACCGAGGGGGGGGTCGTTTGAAATGTCACAGATATGATTATTGTATCCGCATCGAATAAACTTATTTCTCGTTTATTATTGTATTGTAATAATATTTAGTTATACGTAATTAAAAATTAAGTTCCACAGGTAAAATGGCTTATTGATAATATCATCATTGAAAAATAACAGAGATTTCGATAAAACTTTGAAAACAACGCATTTAAAAAAAACACTTAACAAAATTTCAAGGTCATTAAGATAATAGTTTAAAAGATATTAAATAAACTAATTAACATGCATTCCCGAGAAAAAATTGTAGATCTGCAGAGATCTACTCAGATCTCAACAGATCTGCATTTTGATACAACCAGGGCTGTGGAGTCGGTACAAAAATCTACGACTCCGACTCCTTTATTTTTCTAACGTTCGACTCTGACTCTTTACTGTACAATTTTTTTTTAAACTCCGTTTTCCGGCAAAATTTTTTTGAGTGAATTCCGTTGATTCTGGTTCCGGTCAGAATTGAAAATTTCAAATCATTATACTTCAAAATTCAAAACGAACAATAAATATTAAGTGTGTAAAGAAGTAAAAACCATTATTTAATGAAAGGAGTCGGAGTCGGTACCTTTTTACCGACTCCGACTCCACCTAAAATTACTAAATCTCCGACTCCGACACCACAGTCCTGGATACAACATTATATTTTTCACTGGTTTTTGATCTATGAAGACTTGCAAAGATTTACAACGGTCTACAAAGATCTACAAAGATATCTGAAGATCATTGTAACGTTGGAAATTAATGATTTTTCAACGTAGATAATTCATGAATTTTCAATGTTTTAATCTCTATCACGATCTACAACGAGCTTTAGAAATTTTTGTAGATCGTTTTAGATCTTTGTAGGTAATTGTAGATCTTTGCAAGTCTCCACAGATCAAAAACCAGTAAAAAATATTATGTTGTCCCAAAATGCAGATCTGTCGAGATCTGAGTAGATCTCTACAGATCTACAATTTTTTTCCCGGGTTTTTATGAAAACAGCATAATTTCGAGATATGACAAGACTTTTCAAAGTGATGTAACAGAGAATTTGATGAAAATTTTAACATACATTCTTTATTCGTTTACAAAGATATCTGTACATTTTCAGAATGATTAAAAACCGTGTTAAGTGTGTAAAAAAAGAGAGAGGCTCGTCTATGTGATTTCGCATGCTCCAGAGAAAGACACACATTGCCTTTACTGCTATATGCTTAAGATGTATAAAATGGAAAAAATATTGTATTTAAAACCGTCTCATTAAAATTTCCTTTTGCCTCGTTTAAAAAAAATAGTTAAAAACTCAACAAATCACAAATATATTTTAGTATTTTTTTTAAATAACATAAAACAGGATGTCAACGAGAAATGTGACACTTCTCATTAGTGCCTTTAAACGGTCTTAATTTAATTAACACGTTATATGTGGATTAAATATATTTATTTCGTTTAAAAATGAATCATATTCGTTCACAGAATCAATTATTGATGACACATTTATTAAATATAACAAAAATGACAAATTACAGTGGCAGAAAGGGGGGGGTGGTCGAAATGGGTAATTATTAGTTTGATGCGATTAAAAAAATAAAACAAAAAAGGGCCCTGAAATCAGTTTGTACTTAGGGCCTCAAATTGAGTAAATCTGACACTGATTCCGTAGTAAAAAAAAATGATCCATGATTACTACGGATTCCTTCACGTATTTCGAATATAAAATATCTAAAAGTTCAATATGTATAAGTAGATAGCCGAATAAAATATTTATGCATGACTTATCTTTAAAAAAATATATAATCAGACGTGTCAAGGCCTAATTGTCAACCATATCAGACAAAAGAATGCATTTAACTTGTCGATCTTGCAGTAAAAATCAATTTATTTTATTTAACAATGTATAAGCATTCGATAACTAAAAAAAATATTTTTCAATTTATAAAAGCACAATATTTATATAAATGTCGAACAAGATTAAATGTTTCAACCCCTTACCACATGTATTATAAAAAAAAATATCAAAACCCGTACGTGGGTATTGCCACGCAACCCACTTAGGCACAACTCAAAAATACCCTTACCAATCGATTCGTGAATCAATCTCGAGTCCAACGAGGTACATGAAGCCATATATAAACAATTTTGAGGGGGGAGGGGTCATGACCGGAAAACAAAATCATAAAATGGGTTAAACTAGACCCACAGACCAATCATTTAGCGAAAACCCGAGGTCGCTAGGTGGTCAGGGGGCCGAGATCTTGCGGTAGAAGACAGACGGACGGACGGAAAATCGAACATATAAGCGCTACCACTTCGTGGGTTGCGCTAAAAATATCAATTGAAGGGTTTGCAGCAACAAGGAGTTAACTCCAGTTTTTATAATTTGTGAGAAAATAGAAAAAACTGTTTAAAAAATGGAGAATGTATTTAAATCGCCTTTGTCTTCGTCCAATTATTTTTTGTCACCTACCACTTCATGTTTTGGCCAAATTCCATTGAGAAATTCGTCAAATTCACAATTCTAGAGTCAATTTTATTCTGGAGTTAACTCCTTTTTGGCCCAAATAGTTGAAAATTATTTTCTTTTTAAAGTAAGGAAGCATTGAATAAGAACAATTTTCAAGAAAATTGGTTTATTTCAAGAAAGAACGTATTAATTAAATTCTAAGCCCAAAAACACTATTTTTAGTACATAAAAAATGAAGCTCCAAAGAAAAAATAAGAATGCAAAACTACTCATCTATCAACGGTAGGTAACTCTTTGTTGAACCAAACGAAAGAATGATTTTTTCCCCCAAGAAACGGTTGTTAACTCTGTTTGGCCTAAAAATGGAGTTAACTTGTTGTTGCTGCAAACCCCTCAATTATACAGAAGACAAAGAACTTTAAAGTTAAGTTTGTATGTTGTTCTATCCGCTCAATGTCTTCATTAAAGAACAATAGTTCATAAAATGTAGGTACAGACACTGTTTGCTGAAAAATTTACATTTCACGCGCACCTTACCTTTGAGTTTCTTTTTACGTGGGGAGGTTGGTATGCATGCGAGAGAAATTCAAGGCAGGAGTGGATTTAAATCTTTATGCAAATAAATTTAATTTGTAATATGTCACAACAATTAAATAATAAATCAAAACAATCAATGTTAATAAAAAACAAGTGAACTTAAATAAAAGCTTTTAAAATAGTATAGGTATGCATTAATCTCAACTAACAATAAGAGTACTTATGTAACAATAACAACAAGATATATTGTTTAAGTGATTAGTAAGTTATAAGATGTTATGTAACTTTGTATAACTCGGTAATCAAATATCTTATCCGTCTAGTTTTGGTTCTGCATTCCATGCACTGTGGTATTATAATGAAGGAGCAAATTAGAGATATTTAGTATGACGTTATTAAGTTTAGAAAAAATGTATTAGCAAGTATACCTATGGATCATTATAAATGTAAGTGTTTATGGTTATTAAAATAAATATATTGTCGATTATTAAAAACTATAGAGCCTATACCTAGTTTTTAATAATCGACAGTAATAATGAAACAGTCTATAGCAGCGGTTCTTAAACTTATGTGGTCTGGGGACCCCTTTTTTGGACAATTATTTTTCAGGGACCCCCATCCCTGATAGAAAAACAAAAAACGGTCGTTACATATTAATTAATCACTGATAAATTGAAATATAAAAGTACTTTATGTAAATTAATTTTTTGCCAAAAAAAAATTTCTGGCCCCTAAAGTCTAATCAAACCCATGAACCCCACATCTTATCGCGGGCCCCCAGTCAGAATTTTCGACGGGCCTTTTCCTGGCAGTAGTTTTTTTTGGCTCGTTCGGGTTTCCAAAAATAAATTACCAGGTGCACTTTGATAACAACGTAAAAAGTTTGGACCCCAAAAAAGCATGTTAAGTTCTATTTCCCCCCCCCCCCCACCTCATGGAGACCATTAAAATAAAAATGAAAAACTGAAGGCCGGTCATATTGGTCGTAAAAAGCGGATAGTCGTAATAACCGGTAAAAATGCAATTATATGGGATTTAGTTGGACTTTTATTTTAAGTCGTTAAAACCGATTCATATCGTATTAACCGATGTCGTTATAACCGGTTTCTACTGTATTTATTTACTCATTAAAAAATTCAAGATTACGTGTAAGTATATGTAGGTATATTTTTTAAATGTGTTTATATATAATAAATATTTTTTAACTCGTTAAATACAGAGGTACGAGATCACTGGAGATAATGAGTACATACTACAATCAAAATGAATATCACTTCTTGACAAAGAACAAAATGCAAATTACTTTTCGGACGATTTACATACACATACATTTTATGTTTTTTTTTTGTTCTCCTCGAGTGACATGCGAGACTGCAGTATGTAAAACACGGCACATCTCTCTTGCACACATATAACCAGTGGCATCCACACACGGGGGGTCACGTTACCTATATTTGAAATTTAAAGCTAACAAAAATATTTTAAAATTTTAACCATCAACAAAGCAGTAGCGTGCTTATGTATAAAATTAAAAATTATCGTATTTACCCATGAGATCAATTTTTATTTTTGTTTCCTCGCAGTATCAAAGATACGAGAAGCTTTGTGATTGTTTTAAAATGAGAAAAAAAATTGCTATCCGATTTTTTAAATTTAACTTGATTTATCCGTTTCAGGTCAAGACAAACACTTTTTATTCCGTGTCTGTCTGTCTGTCTATCCCCTAATCCATGTGGTTGGTTGGGTCTGGCTTGAGGACAGTTCCATTTTAAAATTATTAAAATCGTGTTTAAGAGAGAGGGGCGACATCTCATATGTATCAAAAAATATGTAAAAAAAAAAATAATGTAAAATAGAAATAATTTTCAGGGCGCCGGAGCCCCTGAGACCCGGCCATATGGCCTTCCTAGCTCCCCCCCCCCCCCCCCCCCTCTATCTGGGCCTGTGTGTGAGTGTCTGTCCCCTAATCTTTGTCACACGTATAACTCATGAACCACTGAACCGATATTGATGAAACTTGGTCGTTTGGTTGAGTCTGGCTTGACGACGGTCCCATTTCAAAATTATTAAAATCGTGTTTAAGATGGAGGGGTGACATCCCAAAAAGATTTTTTTTTAAATATCACAGAAATAATTCATATTCTTAATTTTTTTTTAACTTTTTAACCCCCTGTATTTTTTTCACGAGGTGGCACTGGTGCACACACAAAATCGTTACGCATTTTTGAGATCCATCATCCGTGTAAAGTAACTTTTAATTCAAAGTCTCCTTTGTCAAGGCACGTTGTTATTGGTGGGAGGTAAGTACGTAAAGCAGGTTTTACTGATCGCAACGTTATTTTGTATTTTTTTAATACTTCCTCTTTCAATACTGGAACAGGTATTATCGCATTGTTGTCAGAACTGACCCTATTTAATTACGACCAGAACAAAAGCATGGTGTGTTTTTTTTGTAAATGATGTTTTTTTAAATATGTCAGAATTCATCCGTGAAGAAGTGTAATATACAACAAAACAATGTTTTTTTAGTTATAACGGATTTTAAAACAATACATTTCAAAGTATTTTTTTATGATTAGATTAAATTTGTCCCTATGGTTCCTGACTTACGGGACAGCCTGTATGTACATATTATAGATAGATATAACGCGATTTTAAAACAATACATTTCAAAGTAGATTTTTTTATTATGCTGCAGGATAAATTTGTCCCTATGGTTCCTGACTTACGGCACAGCCTGTATGTACATATTATAGTTAAGTTTTTTTTAATTATTGGCTCGTTAATAAAACTTTAATAAGACCATAAATTCTAGCAAGGAAGGGCCTTCTGGTGTATTATGCATATACCCTATCGATTTCTTTTAATTTTAGGGATTAAATAGAACACTAAATTTATTTTAGCATCTAAACCTAACCTAAAAGTCCCAAAAATGACGATTTTGGCAATGTTGGGGAATTTTTTTCTGAAGTTTTCTTTCATGACTACAAATAGTACTATCTTTTCTCTTTAAAATTATTTTTTACATTTCACTTTGCGACTTTTCTTCACCGAAATATACTACTTTGAAGATATAATTGGTAAAGTTCATGGTGTCTACAATACTACACTCTATTAACAAAAATTTTATCTTCAAACTAGTACATCTCGGCTTAAAAATCGTACAGTAAAAAGTTAAAACTCATTTTAAGAGGAAAGATAATACTATTTGTTACCGTGATTGAAAACTTTAGAAAAAAGTACCTATTTGGTAATAAATTCTTTAACATTGCCAATATAGTCATTTTTGGGACTTTTAGGTTAGAATATCCCAAAACCCTGAAGTTTTTCGGCATGCCAAAAGCCTCCTAAAATATCTATTCAGATCTCTGTTACATTACAAAAGTATTTTTTTGTTGACCAGTGAAATTAATCAAAATTTCTTAATTTTACGTAAAACTATAAAATTTTGATAAATATGTTTTGAAAATAATTATTTTTTAAACCCCACATCTTTGAGAGATTCAAACACAATACACAAGACAAATTCACCAACCAAGGTTGTTACAAAGAACAATATAATTATAAATGTTAAAACAAATTACAATAAACAATAAAATGCATTCGATTCGTATGAAAACATTACATATATGACATTAGTCAGAAATATGCAATTCCTTATAGAACTTTGAAGGTCTCTTTTATGTGAACAATAACGCTAACTAAAAAAACATACACATTTTTGACTCACAATACTTCTGATTCAGTAAACATGACTAATATAATTGCAACTGACACGCTTCGCGTTTATTTATAATTATTTATGTGTTCTCAATTAAAATGGGTGTTTTTTAAATCATCTTTATTTACTAAATAACAAATTAAGAATTTAAAACTGATCAAATCTTTCAGATCTACCCTGTTATTTATAATACAAATAATTACAAATCATAAAATATAATTTTGAACACCTGGTAATCTGCAAATTTTTATTACAAAATAAAATAATTCCTCAAAATAGTTGTTTCTTCATTAAAAACGTTACCAATTGGCCAATAAAAAATGTATATTTAACATTTTTATTGTTTAATTAAGTATTATTTTAACCACAAAATAAAATTTGCAGTATAATGCGGCCAAAACGTAAAGAATTAATCAAGCGTATTTATTTAGAGGTCGTCCCAACGTTTCAACCAAGAGCAGATGTCTTATGTCTGCCGAAAATCACCCTAAGCAACAAATATAATTTACTGGACATGTACATCGCCCCCATATTGTAAATGTCTGCTACCAATTAAATATTCAATCAATTATTAGCATTTGTGTTTTAAAACTATTTAGAACTTATATAATTTAAAAAGCCATAAAACTAAGCACAATATTACGTAAAACAAAAAAATATAACATAATCCCATGATTTTATTTTAAAATATCATTTTTTGTGTTATATAATTATAAATTATCTAATTTTATACAAATTTCATTATCCTATTATTTAAAACTAAAGCACAAATTCAAAATTCCGTTAGCCGGCCGGTCCAGTAACACAAGCATGGTTTCACAATATTCAAATATTTCCTTTTGTACTTAACGGATCGTAACAATATTTAACAAACAATTAAAACTACGTAAAACAATGGCAATTTCATTCAGAACTTAATTATTTCACTTACCAATTAAACGAAAATTTCCGAAAACAAGCACTACACGTAAACACAGACTCTAACTCACCCAAAAGATGTGATCACACACTGAAAATTAGAGGCCCGCGCAAGACTACAATACAATATGGCGGCCACCCCACCAAACATTTAATTCTACTATTCTATTGGTTCAAAAGACAGGGACGCTAAAATGTTGCCAACATTGAACAATAAAAATTTTAAAACTTATAATAAAAAATCTTTGTAATTATTAACAAATAAGAACTTTATTTGTATTCATTAATATCGATACTTCTAGCGAATCATATTAAATAAATATTTATAAAATTATAACATGTATTTGATCAAGAGACAAGACGTTTACTCAGAAACCCTAGGCTTAGAAGAAATGAGCGGGAAACTCAAAATGAAAATTAATCAACTATCATAATATTATTTTTAGAATCATATAAAAATAAATTTATATATCAGTGGCGTAACAAGACGTGTTAAACTTTTATAAAATTTAAATAAATGTCCCAGAATTTATTTGGGATTATAATTATGTAGGTATTTTCTTTGAATTTTATTTTCACAATTACTTGTATAAATACATACGTTTATAAATATATCAAGTACATGCGTGTAAAGAGAGAGGTGTCCATCGTTTCTTTAGTCTTCACTGCCCCCTCATGGATAATTCCAGTCGAAGGGAGCAACTACAGACACATTAGGGTTGAAATGATGAATCATTGCATTTGCATTAGGCTATCGGTTAATAAACAAGGGTGCATAAATGCAATCATTTTGATCAATAATATAATCTTACTTAGAATTTATTTTTCTTTAATTGGAATAATCTAATTTTAATTTATTAGGAAAAAGTATATAACGATTCGACATTTGAAATATTTAAAAAATTATGTATTAATTGATATCAATTTGTTTAGTTAAAATATAATAGTATGTAATCTTTTATTCTTTGTATTTATTATCTTTAGATAATAAGAATGAATCTACATTTTTTGCCTAAAAATAATTTAAATAATATGAATTAAATTATCTGCAATGCGGTAAACAATTACTGTTGGTACTTAATTCTATCAACACTCACGAGTATTATGATGTGATGTCAATGTCGTGTTTTTGTTATCAGGAAGAACTATAATAGAATAATGAATTATATTTATTATACGTGCCATTAGTATTACGAGAATTTAATTTAAAAAACAATTAAAAATGTGGCGATTTATAGAAAAATTCAAAGATCCTATTCTAGTTGCAAATATTCAAGAATATTTCGGTATTAGGTTAGTCAATCTTCAGAAAGATTATACTTGTAATGAAACGGAATTACGTCAAAGGAACAGAAATGATATCAATAAAAAACCAAAAACAGTTCAAGAAGTAGAAATTACCAATAAATTTTGGTATTACTTTTTCTTCATAGGAACTGCACTCGGAGATGAAGTATTCTACGCTTCTTTTATTCCTTTTTGGTTTTGGAATATCGATGGAGCCGTTGGACGAAGAGTTATATTAGTATGGGCCATAGTTATGTACATAGGTAACGTAAAAATAAATATATAACCTATAAAAAGGTTATAAAATCAATTTTCAGGTCAAGGTATTAAAGATATCATCAGATGGCCACGTCCAGGAAGCCCTGTCGTTCGTTTACAAGATAAATGGTCGCTAGAATATGGCATGCCGTCAACGCATGCTATGGTGGGAATGTCGATTCCGTTTTCTGTTTTACTATACACGATGGATAGATATCAGTATTCGGTACCGTTAGGCGCAGTTGTGGCAATCGTATGGTGTTCCGTTATTTGCGTCAGTAGATTGTATTTAGGCATGCACACAGTTTTGGTATGAAATATATTATATGAACGTATTATTTTTAAATGCATATTTATTTGTTTATTTTTTTTAGGATATTTTTGCAGGTCTTTTGTTAACGTTGTTAATAATGATCCCTTTAGTTCCAATTGTTGATAAACTTGACTATGTTATATTGACGAATCCTCAGTCGCCGCTGATATTGTTAACAGTGTCGATTTTAATGATTGTTTATTATCCGAGTGGCGATAAGTGGACACCTACGAGGTAACGTTTGATAACCTATATTTAATTAACCTTAAATGAACTAGGTGCGGTCAGCATCGTAGACATAGAGACATGGACTGCGCATGTGAATTGAAAACAGAGAAAGTAGTTTGGAAATATACTTATCCTTATTTGTACAGGAGTGTAACTGTTTCATTTTTGGCTAAAAATAACTAACGTTATAAAATATTTTATTTATTAAAAATGATTACTTATTTTTAAATAATACCAGTTTGGTACTTTTTGACCTATTTCACGTCATCATTTTTTAATAACCACATGGAAATTGCTTTAAAACTATTTTTTATTAATAAACATTTAATATTTACACTACCAAAAATATTACTTTCTCAGAAAATCTGTTCACTAATTTTACAAATTTCTATGAGATCAGTTAACGGTTTTTGTAAATTGGTATAGTAAAAAAGATAATTGCTGCAAAATAAGCAATTTGTTGCAATAGTCCGGTACAGTTAGCTTTTTAATATCTCTGTACTTGTCTATATAGTGAATGGATTTTCATGGGTTTTTTTTAATTGAATTTCTAATTGTATGAATTTTAATCTTTTACATTAAAAACATATTTAATGCCCCATGGAAATCCATTCACTATATAGATGAGTACAGAGGTTTTACAGTTTTCACAGCTAACTGCGTCGGACTACCCCATTTTCAAGGGGATGTTTTTGCAAGATTGGGTAGAGTCAACAAGTCAATTTTTTTGTACACAATAATTTTATGTAGTACTATTAAGGGTTGAAATTTTAGATTTTTATCTGGTTCCCCACCAGAATTATTGAGCTTTGAAAAGTGCTATTTTTTTCAAATTTTCAAACTTTGAGAATTTTTTGAAAAAAGGGGTGTCAGTCTTAGGGTGAACATAACTCATTCCCACTTCTTTGTAAAAAAAAAATTACTTGTAAACTTTACCCCTTCTTGCAAAAACATCCCATTGAAAATGGGAGTTTAAGCAAAAATAGAGATACGAGTTCAAGCAGAAATTTACCCCTTTAAGACTATATTTCAAAGAAAATGTCTATATTATCTTGTAGCTAATTCGTTTTTGAATAATTTGGTTTTAGTTTCATGTCGATAGGATAAATAGATGCTGAGATATTACAGTTTCCGCAAACCCTTGAAAGTGCAATAAATGCACCAACATGTTAGGGTAATTGCACACAAAATATAATTTTTTCCAAAAATGGTCAAGTAACCAGTGCTGGGCCACTGATATGGAATGACCCATAACTAATTAAATAATTATTAACAATATTTTTTTAATTTAAAAGATTAAAGTCCTTACAATAAGAAACTCAATGAAAAAAGTCACATTAAAATTCATTCACTAAAGACGAGTTCCGAGGTTTTACATTTTTTATGGCTAACTGCACCGGACTACAATTAAAACATTTGTTTGTTTTTATTATTTTACTAGCTACAAAACCTGACATATAACTAATTATTTCAATAATGTAATCATAATTATAGTCTTCGTAAATACTCGGAATATTGTATTTGTATTCATATAATATATAAACGTAATGATTTTTGTTACCTATATTTTTATGATTACAAATATTGACTGTACGTAAATAAATAAATATACGGCATAAATACTATCCTGAACTGCAGTAAACTACCAATCAGATTCTTAGAAAAAGATATAGATATTTTCCAAACTACACTGCATCTCTCTCTCACTTACAGAACAAATGTTACACCATTATGTTAATACGAATGTGCTATCCATGTCTCTATGTCTATGATCAACATTCTTTTATTAAGATGAATTATTTAAATTTTTCAGAGGAGACACAACAATGGTGGTATCTGTTTGCGTTGGGGTACAAATCGGTGCATGGCTTAATTACCAATTAGGCTCAATGTCTCAACCAGAACTAACTCCTCCGTTTGCTATAATGTGGCCAACATTACCAAAACTAGGGCAAGCTGTACTTCGTACTGTTCTTGGTTTCGCTGCAGTTTTTGCTACTAAAGTAGTTTCAAAACAAATAGCATACTCAGCGTTGTGTGCACTGTTACGAAGGGATGTACAAGATCTTAAGAATTCTGCAAATTCTTTAGAGAATAAACACAAAACATTTGTTGAATTATCGTACAAATATTTTGCTTGTGGTATGATCGGTTTTAATACGTTGTTTGTATTACCTTATGTGTTCAGAATTTTAAGCATAGAGAGACCTACTTTTTACACGGAAATATGAAATTAGTATATATTAAATTCAATTTAATTTCTTTTCGGTTAATATATTTTTAATGAGAATTCAGACTCGGATGAAAGTAAGTACAGTAAAACCTCGATATAACGGACAATATTTAACGAACTTCGGATAAAACAGACAAAAATTCTGGTCAAATGTTAAAAAAATTAAAAACGTCCTGTTAATATTATACATGCTTAAATTCAAGTGTCATATTATACGTCTAGCACTAGAATTTGAGACATGATGTCATCCTGCTCGTAGACTGCATCTAGCCGGAGCGATAGTATATTAAGGGGTTCCCTTATATAATAACGTGTAGGTTTCGATGCAGCACATTGGTGTTTGCCATGCTGGCCGGGGATTCACGCAACTCTACAGCAGTTTAACTTGTTTACTCGAAGTGAATGAATGCATTTAGTGTACTTCAGTAAATATATTTACTCTACAACAGAAAAGAAAAAAGGTTTTTTGATTTATTTTAAACCTATTTTTATATAACGGACTTTCGGCTTTAACGGACACCCCCTCCCCCCCAATTAGTCCCTTATATCGAGGTTTTACTGTATTGATTATTTTTTTAACTCTTCAGTGGCATTCTGGTTAACCCTTTCACTGCATCATGTGGATTTGTCCATTCCGGTAATATGATTTTACATTAAAATTGATTCAATACAGTAAAACAAAAACGATGAATCTCTGAATATACATATTTGAAAAATAAAAAGAGAATCTAATTATAGTCCAGTCACCAGACAATTTCATATAGGAGTGGCGTTAGAAAAAAATGACGATTTAAAAATTGGTAGAATTCGATGTATAGAACGTGGTGATAACTCCCCCCCCCCCCCCCCCTCGAAGGGAGATGCTTAACTTTCTAGGGGCTTACAAAACTGTCAAAATCAGTTATTTGGGAATAACACTTTAACTTAAAAGTTTTTGTTATGAAAATTATTCTTTGTATGAAGGGTACACAGGAAAAAGAGGCTGAGTCAATTTTTAGTTGAATTAAGATTACAGCGCCATTTAGTGGCAGATCTAGATACTTTTCGAGCCACATGTATATTAAGGGGAAAAACATGCTAAATTCCATAAAATAAAATTTAAAAGATATCATTTTTAGAATAAAATTATCCAGGATGCCAAACTTAAACTAGCGATAACTCAAAACTAGAAATTTTAACTTGACCTTTTTTTCCCGTATTTTATTTACCTATATCTTGAACAATTTTAAAGCAAACGTGGTCGGGCATAAACCATTATTTAGGGCATTAAATTTTCTATGAATTCCTAGCTGGAATTTATTTTATTCGGTGTAGAAGGTTTTCTCTGGAATCGTCGAAAAACATTAATAATTTTCCTTAAATTTTTTGTAATACCTAGAACTTTGATTGCTTATAACTCAAACATTTTTCGAGATTTCGACATTGGGTACAGATCACTATTTAGAACACTCTTTTCTCTATTTCATTTTGAAATTCAATAAAAGACATATTAAACACAGCGGTCGAACAGAACTTTAACATTTTAGACGTGATTACCAAACTCGACGTCGCTAAATGATTTTTATGTGGGCTCTATTTCAATAACTATTTATGGTACATAATTTTTAAAAACACCGTTTTGTTTGTAATTTTATCAGCTTTAAGATTTATCTGACCTATTTTATCCTAAAACTGACAGTCACGATGTTATTCCCAAATAACTGATTTTAGACAGCTTTGTAAGCCCCTAGAAAGTTATGCAAGTGAGGGAAAAGTTATCACCATGTTCTATACATCGAAATCTACCAATTTCTCGCTCTTTAATGACTGGACTATCAGGCAATTGAAAAAATATATTTGCAACAATTATAAATTATTTTTATTGAAATTCAGTCATACCTTCGTGCATTTTACTTCTGAATTTAATATTTTCTGTAATATTATGAGTAAAAAATAGTGAACAGTTGCTTATTACGATTTAATACTGTGTACAACATTCGTATTTATTTTTTTATTACTATACAGGCTGGCCCAAAAGTCACAACACCATTTAAAATTCAAATAACTTTCTACAATTAATTATTTTTTTAAATTTGATTTCAAATTATTTAAACGTTATCCTTAGAAATTAATTATGGAGAAATTCACGACTGAGCAATTGTACTAATGCAAAAAAACCTACACACGTAATTTTGGGGTCAGAAAACCACCATATAAACAAACTATACTTCGTTTATTCCTGCAGTGTTTTCTGTTTACGAAAGAATAAAAGTGAATTATTACAAAATGAAAAAGTTATTTCATTTTAAAATGGTGTTCTGACTTTTGAACCATCCTGTACTTCAGTTTTTACGGCCACACGTTTCTTTAGGCGAAGTATGACTATTATATTTTGTTATTGCCATTGTTTATGTTTCAAAGCCTAGTCATTTGGATAAAATATACTTGTGTAGGCATAATCTTTAGATATCGGTAGATTTCAGAGTATTATAAACTATTGGACGTTAAAATTAATATATAGCTTTCAATGGATTAAATATCACCGCGTTGACATTGAGAATTCAAAATGAATGAGCCTGGCACAGGCTTAAGTAAACATTAACACTCCATTCTAGTATTTACTCTATTAGGTTATTATCAATCCTTCGTGGTAATAGTTGCACTTGATTCAAGAAAGCGTATTTCTCAGGTTCAATATTTTAATAATATAATTCACTAATACAGTCAATTAATAAATGTTTCACAGAAATATATATTTTTTAAAAATGTATCCCGATCACAAAAGAGAGATGGAAATGCAATTCCCACAATACTGTTTTCTATTAATATTTAGTTTCTTTATAGATATTACTCAAGCGATAAATTAAAACCAAATATAATAATTACCTACATCACACGTTCTGATAGTATTAGATCATGAAATTTGAATCGTCAATTTGTATTAGTAGTTTTGACTAGGATTTACTTTCGCATGCAGCAAAACTATTATTAATTATAACTGTGCAGACAAAAGTGAATCGTAGAGAATACTACTGTATTTTAATACTCAAAAATATGTTAATTGACTTAAGGAGGTGTAAATTAACAAAAAAGTATATAGATTTGTGTTAAAAATAAATTACTAGCAAGCAAAATCAAATCATAATATTTGTAAGGTACTAAATTACACTCATCGCTTGATTTAACGACGTTGTTGGTAATTCAACCTTAGAGCATATACATATGGAGACAGCCTTGCCGCTCGGCCGTGCGAACAAGTGTGCTAGAGATAGCGGGAGAGTACTACCTCCATTCTCTCTCGCTCCCGCATGCTTATTGGTCCGCAGAGAGGGGCAATATTACCGGTAATAGCGGGAAACACCTTCCCCTCTCTGCCGACCAATAAGCACGCGGGAGCGAGATAGAAAGGAGGTAGTACTGTCCCGCTATCTCTCTAGCTCACTTGTATGCACGGCCGAGCGACAAGGCTGTCTCCATATGTATATGCTCTAAGAATTCAACCATAGTGATATGTAATATTATCTATGAATTCAACCGCTTGATTTAACGACGTCGAGAGGAGCCCCTACAAAGTTGAATCTTGAAGCATACAATAAGGAGGTTAAACTTGAGTGGAAGGGGTAGGCCAAAAAACGGAGGTGGTCCGCATTTTCGGGCGTTTTACGCAGAAATAAGAAATTTATTTTGTACGCACCGCATACGAGAGACCATCCGGCCCGGGTTTCATATTTTGACTCAATAAATTGTATTACAAAGATCATAGTTCACACTCCTTACTATATGCTCCATGACTAAAACAGATTGTGCGCATGCGTCAACAGTCACGGTAGTATAATGGTGAGGATGGCAAAGGTCGCTAAATCGCGCGTTTGGCCCGTCGTTAAATCGTGACATGAGTGTATAATCTATGGATAGACAACAATGAAATAAAAACAATGTAATTTCAAATTAAATTAAACTAAAAAATTGTTTCAAGATTAACTAACCTTATAATACAAGAAAGCGTGATATTTTCATTATAATAGTTGTGACAGTTACAAACAATTCAAATCTAAACATAACCTTAAACTAGTGATAGAAAAAAGAAACCAAAAGAGAGGTAAATTTTTAAGATATTAAATTTGATTTTGCTTGAGAAAAATTTATTTTATAATGCAGAGTATAAAATTAATAAACGCCATTTTTAATGAAGCTTCAAATTTTGTAAGATTGTTAAACAATTAGTAAATATATTTTCTTAAAAATTCAACAATGCAGTAGATTCATAATTAGCATAAAATAACGGTAGTTTAGTTTTAATGAAGAAATGTTATATGCTTTAGATAAATAAGTAAATAGACTGCTAACAAACTTGTAGTGATACTTCAATATTACAGCTTGACCCGCAAAAATGCGATATAATTTATTATATAAAAGTGCTGCGCCATCATAGGTATATCATATCTTGCATTGTTGCGGGGAAAGCCTCGTTCTTCACAATTATTTTATAAGTAAGGTGGGAAAGTTGGAATTATGCAAGTAATAGAGATTAAATTACTGTGTAAACGATTTTATTTATACATACATATTTATAAAAATATCAAGCGAGAAATCCACTTGTACGGCATGACAACTACTAAGTAGAGGAAAATAAATGCTTTTAGACTCTTAAACAAGAAACATATACAGCAGACGGTCGTTACTATCAAACGCTTTTTTTCCCCTACTCCTTGAAAATCTTCTCTCGTGCGCATGCGTAAAATATTTTGTACAAACCGCAAGAAAAACTGTACCTTTAAAATAACTAATATTTTAGAGAGAAATTTAAAAATCAGGAGTAGGTGGTAAACAACTTGACAGAAGTAACAATCGGAGGGACTTGACAACAACAAAGCGCTTGACGGTAACATTAATGTTCGTCTACTGTAAATATAAAAACTACAGTATTACATTTGTGTGGTAGTTACAAAGTTATGCTATGCTAAATAGAAATATAGTTATAGAAGTATATAATATCACTTTTTTGAGCATGACCGTACCTGACAAACTATCTAAAGCTATAATTGACAGCATTTAGTCAGAAGCCATTATTGACTTTGATTGTTGTGCCGCACAGGTTATTTTCTATATAAATATCTAATTGTTACAATAAAATACTTGCAAGCTTATTAAAGTTGTTCAAGTATATAAGTTTTGTAGATATTGTTATTATATTATTATATTGAAAATAAACAAGTTTTACAATCACTTTAACTTGCTTCTACTACAGGCATTTTAACTGTTATTACCTGAAAAATTAAAATTAATAAATAGCTATAAAATTCTTCCAACACGACCCTTTTCAGAGAACTAAATACAGTAAAGGTTTGTTATCATCAACGGCTCGGAGTAAAGTACAGTAAGTAGTACACTAACTTATTACTATCACAATTCAATCGCACAAATATTCTGTATAGAATGAACCTCAGAATTTGCTTCAAAACAGCATTAAAAAGATTAGGGAATGTCCATAAACCACGTAACACTTTTAGGGGGGAGGGGGTCCGGCTATTTTGTTACATGGGGGATGGGGGTCATATTTAAATGTTACGTAACATTAATTCATATACAAATAAAAATTAAACATTGTTGGACGATTAACCGATATTATAATGTCTAATTCAAGCTGAAATAGCTTAAAAAACATAATGATACTGTTACATGGGGGGGGGGGGTCAAAAAATTATGGAAAAAGGCGTTACGTGGTTTATGGACGTTCCCTTACTTCATTTTTATATAGTTGGACATTTATATATGATAGGTTATGTTAACAAATACAACTGTCACTTATCAACAATAGGCATGATGACTTTAAAAAAACTTTGGTGATCTTTGTTGTTGGATATATCCTTTGAGCATATACCTACTACAGGCAGCCTTGCCGCTCGGTCGTGCAAAACAAGTGTGCGAGAGAGAAAGCATAATAACGCTACTGAACGCTACATCCTTTCTCTCTCGCTTCGCGTGCTGATTGGCACCGGTAATAGCGGGAAACACTTGCCTCTCCCCACCGACTAATCAGCACGCGGAGCCAGAGAGAAAGAATGTAGCGTTATGGCGCTTTTTCTCTCGCACGCTTGTTCGCACGGCGGACGGAAAGGCTGCCTCTAGTAGGTATATGCTCTAAGGATATATAATTGCAAATAAGTTGGTACACCGTATGGTGTGACATGAGATGCATATGTATAGTTGATTTAAAAAGTTAATTGTTGTCTTTTTCAGTTGTAGTTTGTAACAATCAGTTAGTAGAGTACATAAAAGTCGTTTATGGTGTGCAGTTGTATATCTTTTCTTTTGTTGCATCATAAAATCATACATACATAAATATAATAAAGTAATATAATTAAGTTAAAAGTTACTCTTGTGTTTTATTTAAAAACCGGTCACATTAAAAACTAAAATCACAAAATACGTGTCTCCTATTTATTTCTGCAGAAAATAAAGGTTTAATCGCAAAAATTGATTCTTTTAAAATTAATATTGAATTTGACGCCAAAACGCTGGCAGGTGACATTTCAGAGTTGTGACATCACACTCCTTGTCAACAATAATGAAACGTTCACGAGTTAGACAATAATTTAACTATTTTGTGTATTAAAAATGAATTCCGAAGTATATAAGTTCTTAAATAAGGTATGTACTTAATAATCTGATTGTTGTATTTTGCATTGTTATTTTAACAAAAATTATATTAATCTTGCTTTTACAAAGTGGCCAGTATTTCTCTGAAACAAATTTCCCTGACTTTTCCCGGTTTTCCAGGAGAATTATTACCGTTTTTCCCTGTTTTTTAATATTAAAATTAAGATAAAAAAGCTAAAAAAAAGGTCTCATACATGAAATTTTAACATTTGCATTTTTCCCTGACTTTTCCCGGTATAGCAAAATTCCCTGACTTTTCCCGGTTTTCCAGAAACTGGCCACCCTGTTTTAATATAAAAATAAATACATTTTTTAGAATCTTTTTAACTTATTTCATTATTTAAAATCATAATTTCAACGATGGTTTGTTACTAGCATCATGCCTATTGTGAATGAGCAGTTGATGGTAACAAAATTGATGATAATGTATAAAAATTGATTGTATTTGATACTCACTTTTGTTATATTATTGAATTCAGCAGCTACGTATTCTTGATTTATCAAATACGGCAAGAATATATCTAAGTAATAGCTTGGTCGTTTTGCAACTAATACAATGCGGTCTTCACCAACATCCAAAGTAACGTCTTTAATCGACATCTAGATAATATAATTTAATTTATAACTAAATGCTTTCATGAAAAACGAACACAGAATATTCTATCTATAGTTACCTACCATAATAACTGAAATGAAAGGAGTTTCGTATCAAATAAACGCAATCTCCTCATTTCTAAAATATAGTATCGATACTTACAATTTCAGGGACCTTGAACTCTCCAATTACGTATTTCAAATCTCCCTCCTTTGGTTCCCTTATTAGTCTATAGTCAGGGTGACATATAGTTTTAGTTATACTCGGTTTTTCATCTTTGGCTTGAGTGCGAGGTATTGTTATATCATCTGTATAACAAAACAAAAAATATGCATGTTACGTATCTCTTACACTTTAAGTCAGAGTACTTGTTAAATGGTTTTAACTATCGCAGTTAATTTATTCACTGCTCAACTATTTTGAGTGATAGTGTGATAATATGCACCTTAATTATTTATTAGATTTCAAGGGAATTCATTTGTTTTTAGCGCAACCCACGAAGTGGTAGCACAAGTCTTTTTAATTTACTTTAATTGTATTTTGGTTGTTTATTCAATGTAAGAAGGCAGTACATACTTTTTTTAACTGACTTAAAAAATAAGGAGGTTTTCAATATGACAATATATATTTATGTATGTTTGGGTATAACTTCGACAAATATGCATCAATTTGAACGATTTTTTGTTTGTTTGAAAGAGTATACTCCAGAGATGGTCCCATATAAATTTTATCAGAATCGAACCATAGATTTCAAAGATACGTCACTCAAAATGAAAAAATAAAAATATTATAATAAAATTTAACAGTTTTTGAAGTCAGTGTCAAGCTAATAAAAACTTTAAAAAAAGAAACCCGACTTCAAAAACTGTTAAATTTATACATTTAAGATTTTTAAAGTCGTTTTTTTCACACAACCCCTCGATTTTCTGTTCGTCCGTCCGTCTGTTTTCCACCGCGAGATCTCGGCCCTCTGACCCCCTAGAGACCTCGAGTTTTCGCTAAATTATAGATCTGTGGTTCTAGTTTAGTCCATTTTAAGGATTTTTCCGGTCATGACCCCTCTTCCCCTCAAAACTTTTCATATATGGCTTCATGTACCTCGTTAGACTCGGGATTGATTCACGAATCGATTGACAAGGGTATTTTTTGAGTTGTGTCCAAGTGGGTTGCGGTTTAGAAGTTTAGATAAAAAAAAATTTATAGTTGCAAACTAACTCTTTCAAAGATTACTTAAATGATAAATAATAAAATTCAACATACCTAGTTCTTCAATTAACGGTTTAGGCTTTATTCCCATTTCCCTGTTGACCTCCCTTTGTTGAATCCTGTGCGTATGCAACGACCCGACACATTTCTTATTCTTCAGTATAATAAATTTTTCTCTATCGATGGCAACTTTATATTTATTTTCTAACGCTTCAAGTACAACGGCAATAAAGAATTCTTTAAACGGTAAACTCTTTTCAATTTTTTTAAGAAAATTTGTATGAATCGCAATGTCAAAAGCTAGCGCAGGGTTTCCAGAAGTATCAGATACTGTATGCCCTTCACCAATACTCATAGGAATACGATAGTTACTCCGTGTATCTGACGTTAGTATTTCGTTCAAAGCGTCTTCAGAAATATCCTCGGGCTCTGGTAACGCATCTGTGTGACAAACATTAACAAATATCTTTTCTTCATCTTTACTCCTAAATTTGACACAGAATCCTGAAAAATATATCAATGTAAAATAAATCATATAAATAATCATACTACATATTGCACACTAAAACAAAACATTTAGGTACTTGTCTAATTATAACCTTTGTAGTTTGAAAAAACTAAGGAACAAGAAATAATCAGTCTGTAGATAGGCAAGTGTCATGATGAAATCGTCGCCAATGTGAGTAATGTTTGTACTATTAATTTCATAAGGTAGTTATTATACATATAGGTATTCTGTTGCTAATTACATGAGTGATTTCGGTAAGAGCAATCTATTGGGGCGAAATAGGGAGGTTAGTTTCTTTGTTAGGTTAATATTTACCTAACGAAATCTAACCAACCCTAAACAAAACTCGATGTTGCCTCAATATATTGCCCTAACCAAGGACAGTTAGATGTTATCATTCAAAAATAATGAAAAATGTAATACTTTTAATAAATATGAATATTGAAATTAATAGTACAAACTTTACTCATCTTAGCGCTGATTATCTCAAATAATACTTGGCACTTGCCTATCTGTAGACCTGATTATGTTATGTTTCTAGTGATTTTAATTTTTTCAAACTGCGGAGGGTATAATAGACAAGTTCGAATATTTAATCTCAAATCCATATTTTATTTCATTACATTTAATATACAACACTAACTTAAAAACTCTTAACACTAGAACATCAAGATTACATTTATTACTCAGTACGAGAATGACTTAATTGCATTTTTATTTTTCTTGGGAAATAACAACGCGTCGACCTTGATAACTCAAGTTATGTAAATGAATGAACCTGGCACAACAAATGGTTTCAGTCGTCAAGGTCGGCGCAGCGACGCTTCAACGTTGTGTTATTTGTCATTTCAACTCATGGCGTAATAATTTTGCAGTTAGATCACTCTTGAACTGAGCACCTCATTTATTATTTACAATATTTCATAATTAATTACAATATTTTGTACATTGTATGCATATTACTCAAAGATAACAGTTTTATTATTAAAATTGTAATTTTCAGGATTATAGATTGTTGATAAGATTGCTTTCATGAATTCACTATACAGGATGATTCAGCACTGTCGTGCCAAACTTGTGATTGAGAAAAATATTTTAAGCAAAAAACTTTCAATAAACATGTGTCCGGAAATTTTTCGTGAGGGAACTACAACCCTCCAATTTTTTGCTCAAAATGAGTTTTTATTTAATATCTAGAGAACCCTTAGTGATATAATAATGAAATTTGGTCGATTTCTCGTGTTAGCCAATTACAATTTAGACCAGGGCTGTATGAGGCCAGTGGTCCCATCGATTCTTATCTAGTATTTTTTTGTTCTTTAATTTTTTCCTGAGTTGGGCACTTATATAAGATTATACGACACAAAATACACAAAAATATACTTTGATTATTTGTCATAGAATAACCGTTTTCGAGAAATATCGATGGAAAAAAAATTATATTTTTGTTCTATGATTAAAGGTAAGAAAAAATGTTTATTTAAATATACGTCCTAATATGAATCCTCTGAAATCTATAGCCAGTTCTATTACTGTTACATTTACTTGAGTTTTTTGCATAAAATATTTTTCTCAATCTACTGTTAAAGTTTGGCACGACAGTGCTGAATCAGCCTGTAGATTTAGATATAAATTTAACTTTAAATTTTTAGTAAATAGGTAAACATAATATCACTGTATTTTCTGGAACCTACCTACTGAATAATCCATAGGATATCAACATAGTTATTTCCTAGGAAGGCCATATGGGCCAGAGTGCATGAGTTTCAGAGGCCCCGAAAATTTTAAGAATAGTACAGAATTTTTTAGAAATTTCCTTACATTTACAAGGGTATGGGGCCTTCGAGGCCTCTCAGGGCCTAATTATAAACTACATATAACAACGGTTACCTGTATTGAAAAATATATACAATGTACAAATTCAACTGATGCACAATTATTTAATAATATTAATTACAAAGAAACTGCTTCTATTTAAAAAACTAGAATTCTAAAAAAAAAACATATATTATATCGCACCCCCGCAAAAAATTAGTGTCAACTCAAAAAATGTAGTTTTGTAAAAATAGGAATAAATGAAATTATAACAATTTAGGTAAATCAAAATTGTAAAGGTAGTATAGGAAAAGTACTGATACACAATATTTAATTTAAATATTTCAGTATTCCTGTGAAGTTTGAAAAATAGGAACTATTAAAGTATTTAAAAATAAAATAAAAAATGTGACATTTTTTTAGAATATGCTAGTTTTGACGGTAGGTACACGAAGTACATTAATGACAATTTTTAGTAGAAATATATAGTAATTTGGAATCATTCTACATATTTATCTCAAATATTACATTTTTTGAGTTGTGACACTTTTTTGCGGAGGTGCGATATATAGTAGGGTACAGTGGATCTTTACGCTATTTATCAGATATAATATAAATATTTTATTATTTATAATATTAAATATAATGTAAACAAATATACCTACATAAGTATAAAAATACTCTTTTCTTAAATTCTATACATAAAATAAAATAAATAGGTAATAATACAGCTTGCAATCAATTTATTTATAATATTATATTTTTATTATGGAAAGTACACCATAAAATAATTTGATCATGTATTGAACCATCGTATAAAGCGAAGATCCACTATACATTAAATACAATTGTATAAAATTAAATGTTCAGTGAAAACAGGTACCTAGGTACATAGCCAGTTTTTTTTTAATTCGGATAATTTTTTAACCTCCAGAGGGCCGGAAAACCAATATTTTGGCGCATAAGAAAATCTTCAATTTTTGTTTTCAGATTAAAATACATCGAAAACGTATATTTGCACTTCCAAATAAATAAAAATAATTCACGCGAGGCAAAGGGGTAGTTTTTACCCTATTATAGGGATTGTTTTTGGGTTTTCTGTATTTTTGAGGTCATATTTGGATTCAACGTCGAAAAATACATCGAAAACATATATTTGTATAATGAAAAAAGGTTATGCACTATTTAAAATAATATTTTTTCGAATTTGAAATTTTTAACATGGGCTATTCCCTTCCGGGCCGGAAAGCCAATATATTGGCTCATTCCGTGATCGACACTTTGCCTATGATCAATCAATGATATAATACCAGTTTTCTGGGGGCGAAATGCCCCCTGAAATCCCAGCCCTCTAAAGGTTTATAAGGTTACTTTTCCACAATACATTTCTGGCTATGTCCCCGACTAAAATATTTATATTTAAACACTAGTAATTATATAAAATAACTGAAATTTAGTTACTTTATAGAATACCTAGCATTTGAGAACAATAATTATGTGATGCTTCAACTTTAACAAAACTATACTAATTAATAAATATAGGTACATGTGCAAAAAATATATTTCATTGAAAAAAAAGGCAGTGCTCGGAATGTAACATGACAGACCGTACCCCACCTTTTCATTTCCTAAAACCATTCTGCTTTGTAATAATAATATGTTCTATTTCACACTGAATAAACATAAATATGTATGCATAGATATAATGTGCAAATATTACATTGAATTTGAAATTTGAATCATTGCTCAAGGTCGCCCCCCCTTAAAGCCGCCACTGCTTATAATGCATTATCACTTTTATATTTCAATTTGTTTTTAATTGATATAGGACAAAAATTAAATTTAAAAAAAAGAAAATAAGATAAAGTAGATACTGAAGAAGTTTACTGTAATTTTTTTTTTAAATGAAAGTACAGTAGAAACCGGTTATAACGACTTCGAAGGGACCGGTCATATTGGTCGTAAAAAGCAGATAGTCGTAATAACCGGTAAAAATGCAACTATATGGGACTCAGTTGGACTTTTATTTGAAGTCGTTATAACCGATACTTCGTATTAACCGATGTCGTTATAACCGAGTTTCTACTGTAATTCATTTCATTGTTAATGCACAAAAATACTGTATTACAATTTATTATGCAATCTAAAAATTTAACGAAAATAATGACCTTGCATTTTTTTAAATCTACAAATATTAAATCTAAAGATGTATCTGTCCACCTGCTTGACACGTTAACTGCCACCGAGTAAAATTTTCGAATTTCCTGAATCATTTTTTTAGTGTTGAATGATTAGGGCATACAAGGGTGGATTTTCTAACGGTGAAAATATATTATTTACAAATTTAAAAAAATTTATATAAATAAAAAATAAGATAAAATTTATATTTTTGATACTATTCTTTCAAATTTATTTATTATATTCTCATCTTCAGGGGTGCCAATAGACAATTGGATTCAACACTACCAACATTACGTTCTTTATTTTATTGGGTCTATCAGGCCTGAAAACCTTTTTCAAAAGGGTATTTGTCTTAATACGAAAATGTTCTAAATAGTGTAGTATAATTTACAATCCAATGTTTATTTACGTGAAATAAATCAGTCTTTTAATAATAAACCTACTTTTAAAATGTAATATTTAACCTATTTGTCACGTGATCACAAATGCGTCTAGCAGAACTGTAGTTACTTACTAAAAACGTCAGAACATTCGAAACCTATTGGTTGATTTCAGTATGTTTTAGTAAACAGTTAGGTACGTCACAGTGCATACCACGAAACTTTGAATGCGCGTTTTGGCGGGAATTTTTTCATTTGAATAGAAAAATATTATTTTCAGCGTTTTTTTGGAAAATGATACTAAAGAAGTATCTATTATAAACCTACATATGCACAATTTAAAATATATTTTAAAATTTTACTATCTTCAATTTTTCGAAAAAATTAAATGGCATATAAGAGGTATTTTATGGTTGATAATGGGTTAAAATGTCGATTTTGTTCATCCTTACTTTATTAAAAAAAACTATATGTACAATCAAATTTAGATTGATTAATTATTATAATTAATATTATCTTTTTAGATAACATTTAAGTACTATGTACATTTAAAACAATATAAAAACTTGGTAATTTTTATAATATGCTAACTCATCTATCAAGAACTATATGACACACATATTTGTATTGATATTATTATATCATGATTATCACGTGACCATATAAGCATTAAATATATGTATACTCATGTCAATGATTTACGAATTGTTTGTTGGGTCAATATAATAATATAAAAATAAAAACATCGGTATAGTGAACCATATATAACTTCTTTATTCCATAATCTAGTTTGTATTTTGGTATAAAATAGGCGTAATGTGGTGTCAGATTTCTACGAGAACACGACATATCAATTTTCGTTATGTCAGTTAAGTTAACACCGCCATTTTTTAAATGAAACAATGAGCAAAAACATAAAAAAAAATAGTTAGCCCCATAGACATGGACAGCACATTTGACTCGAAGACAGTTTTGTCTGTTTTATTTTTAGTAGTCAATATACACAAAATTTCTCAAAATCTAGAAAAAACCCCGATGGTAAATGAGAAAATTTTAAGTTTGGGATTTTAGCTACAACTTTTGCTTGAAAAATTTTTCAATACGTCAATTTGCAACCAAAATACAGCTGATTTTCAAAAAATATATTTTTGACTGCTTGTGCATGCACGTTTAAAAGTTCTCTGGCTTTTTAAATCATCTGATCTTTGATTAATAAAATCAGATAGAAATCTATTGCAGAAAATTATGAAATCGATATTATTTATTAAAGAAAACCTAAATTTTTGAATCATAAGATTTTTATAAAGATTTGAATCATTTTTCTCAACTAAAAGTGGGCTTTTTATTTTCGCGTAGTATGCACACATTATTGTTCATAATTATTTTAATAATAACTAAAACTAATTTTCCTTTTGCAAATTGAATCTACAATACTTAATTTTTCATTTTATCAAAACCAAACTTGTCTCATTTACAAAGAGGAAAAAATATTAAACTTTTAAATTTGACTTTTTTTTGTACTATCTACGCCGTTGGCCAGAATATTGATAGGTATTCTTTATTTTAAATATTAAATCTGCTCAAAAAATCAAAAGAAAACAAAAAAACAATTTCAGTGACTGACTTGGCGTAGGTTGTATATAAATAAATACAAACAATGTTTACAAACACCAAATTAGATTTAATAGATGTATGACGCACAATTGCTTCCAGTCAAACACACGAGTTTGAAGGACAAAACAGCTGGGAAAAGTACATCCTCCCTACTATATAATTGATATTTCATAAAATGCAAGTAGTAAACTGTACTTAATGTTTTCTTAAAAAGGTATGGATCGTGCGCTAAAGAACTGATATCATATACACTATACAGTGTCGAAGTAAAATTATTTATAAGTCTTGATGCCCCTCCTTTTAATTAAATATGGCACTGGTAAAATATACCAACACATACACAGAAAAAAATATTTTGTTTATGTTAAAAAATGTGATCAATATAAAAAAATCCGTGATCGATTTTGCTCCGATAGAGGTTGTTTTGTTAATATGATAATTTTTTACCAATATGGAAATATCCACGTTTATCTTATTGATAAATGTATATTATTACTAACAATTTTCTTATCACGGTGAAAATTTTGTTTCGTGTTGAAAACATATATTTTAAATACAAAAAATACTTAATAAATGACATCACTGAATTTACTTTATCGAAAATTGCACTTTCACTAGTTGGGTGGTGTAAAAAATATTCACACTGATAAATATTTATTATTAATCTATTTGAGAGTTTCGTTAGTTGATGTAATAAATTATTTATTAATTTGACAAATGAAAAGATTTTTAGATAAACATATGAAGATATATTTCTCGAATTAATAAAATATCTTCAATAAGATTTTTTATTTATTATTATATTGAGTAAATATTGCTATATTAACTAGACAACTTTATTAAGCATTTTTCCATCTCAAATTTTCAATAAGATCGAGTTTTTTTTCTGTGTACAATGGTGGAAAAATTAATAAGTAAACATTAAGTAAGTTTTTCTCATAAAACTTTTAATTTTCTTTGTTAAAAGTATGTATGGGCGTAGAAAAAATAAAATAAATTAATTCCTTTTTATTACAGAACAAATAATAATAAAAAACCATAAAGTAAAAAATTATTAATTTGTCCATAACTGTATTTATCTACATTTTACATAATTATTCCATCTATTTCCCAGATTCCCCTTAAAACAAAAGAAAATATGTGTACTTATATGAATTTAAATAACTTTTAATTAAACGAAATGAGAAGCTACAATATTTGATTCATCTTTTAATAACAGGAATGCATTCATGTTATTATTAGAATGGACTCACAATACTATTTAATGTTGACAACAGTGCCGTAGCCGGATTTTTTTTGAAGGGGGGAGTACTCATAGACTCATATATATATCAACACCAATACAACCACCTAGATTTAGACTTTTCTGTAAACTTAAGGGGTTATGTGTAGTCAGAATTTTCAAGAAATCGATTTTCTTTTTTTTTTGCATTTTTGGAAGATGCTACAACGGCTGAAGAACTATTATATGGCCCATTAATAGATGACTCGGTGCAAGTAATTAAATAATACGTATTACTTTACGTAAATTGAGTGTAAAACTTTAAATGCGTTTTTCTCAAAACTATGTTTTTTGAACTGGTGACCACTGTAGCTCGAAAACCGCTCGGTAGATTTTAATGAAATTTATACAGCTTTTTGAAAACATGAAAAACTAGTGCCTGATCGAAGGATTTTTTTTTTAATTTCGATTTGTTATAAGCAATTAACTGTTGGTTTTTTCCCCGAAAATCTTGGAAAAAATTTCCTGAGGCTGCAATTTTGTTAATTTAAGAAAGAAAGAAAAAAGCTTCGATCAGGCACTAGATTATCTATTAATAAAACTAATTTTTTTTTGTCCGATTGAATTTGGTTGAATCTCCAAGGATAAGTGATGGTCACCGCAAGGAACTTCGGTTGGAACTGGATCAACACAAACAGCCATTACTTTTAAAAATTATTAATTTTTTTTTCTAAAATTTCAAGTCAAGTCGAAACCTTATTTAATAATGCTATGTTTTTACTTTTATAAAATAAAATAATTTACTGGTAAAAAAAAATTATTTAAAATTGTCATTTTTTCATGTCTCTGACTACACCTAACCTCTTAAGTCTTGGCATTTTAGGACGCCGCGCTGGCCGCTTCGACCGCCAGACACGCAATACTGATGTGTGTTTTTTTAACCTTGAAAATAATATACACACATCAGTATTGCGTGTCTGGCGGTCGAAGCGGCCAGCGCGGTCAGCGCGGCGTCCTAAAATGCCAAGACATTAATATAACAGTCACTAAAAAATACTATTTTTGATCATGTTAACGAGAAAAGGTTGGTGACTCCTGGTCTTATTTATCACAAATCACTAGCTCTTAACAAAAAGGCCAAACTGAATTACCACGTGTTTTTATAAATTAAAATTTCCATTGTACTTCACTAAAGAAAAATTCAAATAGTATCCCTGAAATGCACTCAACTTATAAATAAAATATTAAATAATTAATAGATACATACTATACTTAATTTGTGTCTTTAAATATTTTAACAACTGATACTATTGAATATTTTAAAAGATAACAATGTATAAAATCAATATAACATGATATTCTCAAGTGGTGTCATTATAAGTTATAACAATACTTTAATTTCACCTTGGAACAAGAAGGGCCATCAAAGAATTATCAACATTTACCGTGGGATCGACAACAAATACCGACTGTATGCCTTAATAATTATATAACTACTTGGATGTATATTATGAAGAAAAGAACGCCAACAGAAGAATCATTTTTTTATCAATCTTCAAATGTAGTTTTCGTCTTAGGAAAATCATTTTATACATTGCAGGGATGAAAGTATATTTTTTTCAAAAAAGAGGAATTTTTTCTTGAAGAAAGAGACCAAAAAGTGGAATTTTCTAGCTCTTGAATAGGTTTTCTATAGATATATTTTTTAACGATTAATCTAGAAACATATTTATTTACGCTTTTGCGCTATTATTTCTTAAAACTACTAACTATATACTTTACCATAAGAAATACATAATATTATCAAAATTTAATTCGTTTTTTACTTTTCTGTCTTCGCCTCTCTTAAAACGAACAATTTTTTTTAAATAAAATTATAAGCTAAAATAAAATAAAATAAGCTAATTATTTTCTGAGAAAGGCACATGGCTTATTTTAGTGTGTAGTTGTTCTTGTAGCTTATTTCTGCAGTTAAAGCTAATTTGTGTAATAGAAAAATAATAAGTGAGAATGTAGATCAAAATATCTGCTATGGGTTTCACGGGACTTTCTTATACGTAATACTGACAGTGAACAGTGTACGCGATTCTTATTTTATCGAAACATATTTCTGACAAACAAATAAAAGATAGAATAAAATGAATGGGACATAAACTATAGAAATTTTATTTTATACATGATGTATCGATAAATTTTGTCTAACGTAATTACTAAACCGGAAACGGATGTTTACTCTTGTCATTTTTTTAATTTTCGAAATAAGAAAAAAATGTTTCAGATAAAAAATGTCTATAAATTATTCTCCAAACATTTTTTCCAATATTTATGATTTAGCCAGAAATTTTTTTTATAAATAATTTATTTATTTATTATAATTTTCATTACTAAAGCTTAATGAAAAGGAAGGAGACTTTTCTTTATTTTTCCGAGAAAATTCGAATAATGTTATATACACTTGCCTATATACAGAAGTGGTCGACCAGTTTTGCATCTGATAGTACTTACACCTAATATTCTCATCGCATATTCATTGATCAGTTATAATATAACATAATATAACTGTACATATACATATTATTATATCTATATTTTTTGTCCATTTAAGTTACAAAATATTTTGCTTCTAACCTTGACAGTTTCAAGGATAGTTAAACATTTAAATTATATGTTTTCCAATTTCATCAATTGCTGATGTGGAGAAGAACAGGCAGACAAACTTATATATTTTAAAGCATTTGGACTACATATACATACCTAAAAAAATATACCGGGTGTTTTTTTAAAGACTTTCCAGTGGAATATTTCCAAAATAACGAATTTTCAGAGAAAATTTTTCAGACAAAATGGCTAAAAAATATTGACATTAAGGGTTTACCTTGAAAAGGTCGCCAACGGGAAAAAATAAGTAATTTTTGTCTGAAACATTTTTTTTCAGACAAATTTTATGATATGGGGCAAAACAAACAGTAATATCTGGATTTTAAATAATTTTTTACTCCAAAACTATTAATTTAACAAAATAATCGCAAGAGACAAAAAGTGCTTAGATTTAGGCAAGAATTATCAGCGATTTTTTTTATTAGTAGGTAATTCATTTTTTTTTCTTAAAAATTTCAAAAAATGTCTAAAGTTTTTTAAAATAATTTTGAATTAAAATTTTTCTGAGAATCCTTGTCTAAATCTAAGCACTTTTTTCCTCTTGTGATTTTTCTTATAAATTGATAGTTTTTGAGTAAAAAATTATTGAATATTTAGAAATTTCTTTTGTTTTGCTCCATATCACACAAAAATGATATTTCCTGAAAAAATAATTCAAGCAAAAGTTGCTTATTATTCCTTGTAAATTACGATTCTGCAACAAAAAATATGGATTTACATTTGAAAAAAAAGTTGAACCTGAAAACCCATTATGATGACCTTTTCAAGGTTATCCCATTTCGTCAATATTAAGCCCCCTCAAAATCTTTAAATTTTTGTCAGGAAATTTCTCTCTTAAAATTCTTTATTTTGGAAATAATCTGCTGGAAAGTCCTTAAAAAAACACCCGGTATACGTACTTGCATAGACATAATTTATAATCAATATGTACATCTCGTTTTAAAACCACGACTACTATTATTATTGTTATCAGCTTTTTTATTTGCACTTTGATAAAAATAAAATACCTCTTATATGTGCTACTCTATAAAAAAACTTCTAAATAATAAGATTTTATTCAAAATATCTGGATAATTGAAGTACCATACATTTTTTTATAAATGACACATACGTTATTGATTAATATCGATAAAATATAATATGTGATAACTAATAACAAAATTGAATCATAAAAATGATTTTTATTTAATACTGAAATAATACAAATGAAGATAATGTTTTTTCTTAATTATTATCTATTTACAAGGTGATGAGATAAAAATAGAAAGCAAAAATAAGGTACTGCGAAAAATAAAAATAAACTTGCCTAATTTAATTTAAATTTATTATTTTGGAAAATTTACAGATTATTTTTAATGATGTAAACAATTATAATTATTTTTTATTTATATCTGCATACATATTTATATCAAAATAAAAAATAAACATTTATATTATATAAAAATGACAACACTTATTTACAGGATGGCCAGTATTTCTCTGGAACAAATGTCCCTGACTTTTCTCGGTTTTCCAGGAGAATTTTTACAGGTTTCTTTAGATAACTGTTTAAATATTAGCGAGAATTAGTGTGGTTTTTGCATTTTTATAAAAAATTCCCTGACTTTCAACCGAATTCCCTGACGTTTCTCGGTTTTCCAGAAACTGGCCACCCTGTATTTATCAAATAAATAAATATTTTTCAAAAATGGGGGCCCACATAATACTTTTGTTTAAAAACCACTGATCTAAACTAATCTTTTTTTTAAACGTGTTAATTGAATTAATATGGCATCCTACAGGTATGATTCATTAAATTATCAAAATGATTATTTTAATTCTTTGTACTACGTTCATCTTTTGTAATTTTATACATTTACTTTAAAAAGTAAATAGTAACTTATGTAGAAATGAAATATTATTGTTTATTAACTAATTGTACATGAAAGCAGCAATTTATTTTGACACTTCAACCAGGGCTGTGGAGTCGGTACAAAAACCTACGACTCCGACTCCTTTATTTTTCTAATGTTCGACACAAATTTTTTTTTAATTCCGTTTTCGGGCAAAATTTTTTTGAGTGAAAATTTCAAATCATTGTACTTCAAAATTCAAAACTAACAAAAAATATTAAGTGTGTAAAGAAGTACCTAAAAACCTTTAATTAATTAAAGGAGTCGGAGTCGGTACCTTTTTACTGACTCTACCCAAAATTACTAAAACTCCGACTCCGACTCCACGGCCCTAACTTCAACAATGATAAGAAAAAAACGGACAACTTTTACTTAATATTTCAATCACACATAAAAAAACTTATAAAACATTAAAAAAAACATGAATACATATAATATACAAACAAACTTAATAGTACCATTTCTAATTCTGATGATAATAATCACAACATCAAAACCTGCAACAATAATGGTGAGAAAGTGCATCATCCCCACTCCTACGGAACAAAAGAGTAACAAGTAACAAACAAAAAATTAAGAGCAACAGTAGCGCCAACCTAACAACATCATCACATGACGTCACACTGATATTCAAATACAATTATTAAAAAAAAACAAGCATCGCGCGGCAGTTTATACAGATAAACATTTAAACACACGTTCCAGTGTGTTGTAGCATTTTGAATCATTAACACCGCGCATTTGTCATCCTAAGGAAAAATATAACCAACACGGATAAACAAATAGCAAATTTACATGATGCTGATTAAATAAATACTATGTTTAGATAGTATACTTAAATTAATAGTGGTGACTTGCAAAATCGTGTTTGTTCATACCTGAAACTTTTAAGCGGGGATATTTTCTGGTGTAGTTTCTAAAAAAATAAAAACTATAACTTACTTATTAGTGTTTGTATTGTTTTATTCAAATTCAAATCGAGGTAAGTTCACGTGGATAAATATTAAAATTGAAATAACAATAAATTCTTTATTAATTGTTCTCTATTAACCCATTAAAGCCCGCCGTACACATTTGTGTACACATAGGTGGACATTAACTCGTTAATCCGTTAATCGTTAATTAACGAAGTTAACAAAATGGTTAACGGATTAACTTTTAAGTTAACTCAACAAAAAAAAACCGTTAACATTGGTTGTTTGATGAAAAGTACATAAGAAAGTTGTCGAAATAGCTAAAAAAAAAAGGTCTTCAAACATTTTGGACGGTTAACTTTTTAACGATAAACTTTAACTTTCGTTAAATTTTCAAATTTTCGGTTAACTTTCGTTACATTTTCGGAATTTTAACGGTTAACGTAGTTAACTTTTTTATTAACGGATTAACGAAGTTAACTTTTCGATTAACTGTGCCCACCTATGTGTGTACACCTCATTTTATAATTAGTGCTGCTGCCTATGAATATTAATTCAAATTCACAATATTTCCTTAAAAATCAGTTGGTAGAAGTGCAACAAACAAAATCTGTTAACGTTATTAGTTTCATAAGTGTTTAAACGTGTTTTAATTGTTCTCAAAAATTTTTATATGAAAAGAGGTACGTGGTATGTTAATATATTTTATCCAACTAGAGCATGTGATTTCGAATTTTGTTCAAATCATATGAAATTTATCTAAATAAAAATGATATCAGAAATGCAGTCTCACACAAAATAGATTTCATATTTGCCCAATTTACTCGCTTGAGTACACTGTTATTTTTTTTCATAACTATTAAAAAAAAGTTTGTGTTGTTTTAGTTAAATATATTGAATATGTACTTAATTTCATTAAAAAAACTTTTCTTTTGGGCGTTAATGGGTTAATCAACTGATATGAGTTCAATGACCTTTTGCAACAATTAGAAACATAATTCCAGTACTTTTAAAATTTTATTTTAATAGGTCAATATAATAAAAATGATTATTTAAAATATTTAATCCAATATCAGATATACATATCTGGGCTATAGATAAAAAATGTTTTCAGTCAAATTATAATATGCATACCTTCATTATATTAACCGTTCAGTAGTCAAAGTAATTAAATCCACATTAAAAACAAAAATTCACACATTTTGTATGGTATATAAAAAAATACAAATATTTTATTAATTACTTACTCATTTTCAGTGAAGTTAATTGTTTTGGCTTCTGAACTGATCGTAAATTATGTATAACTACACAAATAATTATTTTTTACACTTCAATGAATAATTTCCTTTTTATCATAAATATTATTACAGTATGCGTAAATATCAAACACATTTTTTTAAATAATTTTTTCATTAACAACTATATTACAACTCGTAAATATTAACATATACTTATCAATAGCACTTGAACAATTGTTTTAATAGATATTCGATAATTTTATCAATTCAATGATTTTATAAATTCATTTATAGTCCAATCAAATTATCAAAAAAATGTAGTTCGTAAGACATTGTTCTACAGAGTCATTTTTTTTAATTCAAATTGTTAAGGGGTGTATTCTGAATACTACATTAAGTTGGCGTGGTCTATGACCTTGTGCGTTGTCCGCCATAAGCACGAAAACTTTAAACGTAATTATCTCGTAAACCGCTCATTTTACGATAAAATTTGTCATAACCTTTCTTATTCACCAGGATTGAATCTATAATTTTATTCACAGGCTCAATTCTCTATTGTCAGTTGGTGACGAGATATATTGTAAAAAAGTTCACAAAAAATGATTTTTTGTATTTATTTCGTAAAGAAGCGATTGTATTGAAAAAATTTAAATCACAATCTTTTAGAACTCTCAATTTGCAATATTTTTGTTATTAGATACAATTTTGCAAAATCGATAGTTTGCGTGTTATAGTCCGCAAAGCATTGCAAAAACACATTTTTTCATTATATTTCAAAAACTATAATAAAACCTACAAAATGTGTAATGACAAAAGTGTAGATAATAAAATTTTACACTTTCTTTGTTTAATGAAAAAAAAACTTTTTTTCGTTAAAAATTCTTTTTTTGTTTATTTACAAAAAAAAAAATATTTTTTTCTCTGAACAAAAAAAGTGTAGAATTTTGTGATCTTGATTTTTGTTATTACACATTTTGTAGGTTTTATTATAGTTTTTGAAATATAATGAAAAAATGTGTTTTTGCAATGCCTTGCGGACTATAACACGTAAACTATCGATTTTGCAAAATGATATCTAGTAACAAAAATATTGCAAATTGAGAGTTCTAAAAGATTGTGATTTAAATTTTTTCAATACAATCGCTTCTTTACGAAATAAATACAAAAAATCATTTTTTGTGAACTTTTTTACAATATATCTTGTCACCAACTGACAATAGAGAATTGAGCCTGTGAATAAAATTGTAGATTCAATCCTGGTGAATAAGAAAGGTTATGACAAATTTTATCGTAGAATAAGCGGTTTACGAGATAATTACGTTTAAAGTTTTCGTGCTTATGGCGGACAACGCTCAAGGTCATAGACCACGCCAACTTAATGTAGTACTCAGAATACACCCCTTAACATTTTAAAACAAAAAAAATGACTCTGTAGAACAATGCAGACCAAAAATACAAATTGATTGGACTATTAATGTTTTGATATTTATATGAAGTAGGTACATAAACTATTGTTTTTTTTATTAAATTTTAAGTTTATTTACCTAATCAAATAAATATGTAGTAACAGTGATTCGTAATTTTTTCTCAATATTTTTACAGTCAAAAGTGTTCCGTGGTTTCGAAAGGGTTAAGAACCACTGCTATAATAGTATAGATGATTAATATTAATTTTAAGACAGTATTCAAATGTAATAGACTGCAACTATTATTGATCTTTTATTCCTGTAAAAATTACAGCATTTGTATGGCAACCCTATTTAATGTAGTAATACTCACCTCAATCTTCAAGTTAAGTATACAGAATCTATTCAATAATAATGATATCGCAATTATCTAAAGTCTAAAGTATATAATGTGATGATTATGTAGAACAAAACATGAAACAATATTTCTGGCTAGAACTGCATTTAATTCTTATAATTAGGTACACATCTTAATTAATTAATAAATTTTTGACTTGGGTATTTAAGACTTTACTAGCATCTATAACAAACTAACTTAAAATGTATGCATTCAACTAAAACAATAAGCTTTATTTATTTATTTTTTGTAATAAAGTATTTTACATAACTTCATTTAACGACTGCGTGATCTACGAAGGTTTTTTTCATTTCCTCCGTGATGTCCACCATAAAATGCCGGCCCCGCGTTACCGACATTTGAATCACCGTAGTTGTTGTACCTGGGCGCGACTCTCGACTCCCAACAATTGATCGGCGGCGGTTGGTAGAAGTTCGAACCGGGTAGCTGCATCGGCCTGACATCGGCAGCACGGAGTGGCAACGGGCCGCCACCTCCGCTCATCGGCTGCTGGTGCTCCAGATTGCTTCTCCTCGACTGCGCCATCTCCAACTGCTTCAGGATATCGTACATCAACACGTCCTTTGACGGCGATGGATTCGACGACTGCATCGCAGGTCTGTTGTTGTACTCCCTTTGGTTACCTCCTGCCAAACGATCGTTGTACGTAGGAGGAAAGTCCCTGTTGTTGTCTTTCCTGTTGTACACACAAGGTCGGTTGTAGTCGGGTTTTTCTACGACGGGTGGACTCACTTGTCTCGGATAACGCCTCGGAGGTTCTCTGAGACGTTGATTTATCCCACCGGTTGAAATTCTCGGCGGTGCTGGTGGACTGTTACGTCTGGGTACGTCACGACGTGGGGAGTAATTGTCCCTCCTTGGTGGAATATTACGATCTCGTTTCATCTTAGGATCTTCTCGCTTGAGTTCATTTCGATACTTGATTAGATTATCTCTCAAATCGTGTTTTCCTTTGGATAATTTCAATTCTTCAGAAGACGACTTCTTGTAATCAGACTGTTTCGACATTTTCCCACCCCTGTCTTTAGAAATGTTATGCATTGGTTTCGAGTGTTCGTTGCGATATTTTGACGGCGGTTCTTTGCTTCCTAAAAGGCGATGATCGCGGTACTCTGCGGACATTTTTCGGTTAGGTACGTCATTGCGTCGGTCTCTATCGCGTGGAGGTGATTTAACAATTCGTCTTGCTTCAGCCACTTGTCGTATTTCTCGTTGCAGCTCTGCTTTCTCCATTTCCAGCTTCTCTCGTTCCAACGTCAACATCAATTCCATTTTTTCCCGTTCGAGACGCTCTCTTTCTCTTTTGATTTTTTCACGTTCTCTCTCCAGTTCTTCCTTCTTTCGTTTGAATTCTTCCATCTCTCGTTTTTCACGTTCTTCTTCTCTTGTCGGTTTCACAGTTGTTTCGATTTTTTCCTTAACGGGAATTTGAGTTGTCAGGGATTTTCTTCTTGGCTCGCCACGATTACGAACCGGACTTTTCGACGGCTGTTTGCGTTCTATTGATTTTCTTTTAACGACTGTGTTCACTTCTTCTTTAAACTTCTTTGCATTGAGTGTTTTTTTGTTTGCAGGCATTTTAAATAACTCAACGTCTATCTTTGATCCACGTAATGTTGTTTTATTCAAATATTGGATTGAATTCACAACTTCATCTTCGTTGGACATTGTAACATATCCGAATCGATTATTTTTCGCTCGTCTTGTTTGAGTAACTATTTTGGCGACGACAACTTTTCCATATTGACTGAAATGTTTCTTGAGGTCATCCGCTGTCGTGTAAGGAGCTATACCCCGTACCCAAAGACTTTTCTTTGAAGATTTCGGATCGTCCTTCAATTTATTAAAATCAGTGTTCTGTTTGTTCGCCATATCAGTTTTCTGGTTGCTCGACGACGTCTTGGAAACAGGTTTATTAACCTTTTTAATCGGTTCCTTCTTACTATCTACTTCTTTGGGAGTCGTTGCAACGTCTGTAGATTTTTCACCGGCTTCGTCTTTATATTTTTTAGCTATTTCCTTGTATTTTTCCACGACAACTTCTTTACTGCTGTTGTCCTCCAGATTCTGTACAGTTGTATCTAATAAATATGATTCGGGATCTTCTCCTTCTTCAATTAGAGATGATATCAAACCTTCTAAAAACTCATTTTCCATGCAGTCTTTATTGTCCTCACTGGAGGCAGATGCGGTTTCTGTATTCTTTGTATTTTCTTGTTTATCAGGCATAATTTTGATTTCTGAAAATCGCAGCAGCTCTTGTTAAATGGATATTAAAACATCATAGTCATGTAACATAGGTATGCACTTAATACTTTTCATACATACTTCTTAAATTGTTGAAATTCTCGCTTTTTATTAAAAATCGAATTCTGAAGCAAATCAAATGATTATTAGAATATATAAAAAAAAATGTACATATTATAATATACTAAATGTTTTAATTGAGTGATATTATTAATGAAAGCAAGCCTGCATTTATTTGGTGTTTTATTAAAATGTAGAACTTTAACACTTCTTAATATTTTAAATTTTATTTAAGTTCTATCTAGACACAAAAATACTATAAACCAACAGGGTCCAGGTGAACCCCCTGGAGTCTACTATAGTTTAAAAAGAGTATATAGTATTCAAGGGGTCTATTGGGGATTTATGGTAAATTTTTATGTTTTAAAATTTTGAATTACAATTTTTTTTTTTTGCTTTTCATTTATATTTATTGATATATGATTGCCTGTATTTGCTATGTATTGCTTGTACTTTTTCGACAAGATTTATGTATTCTAGAATCTAAAAATTTAAGGGGGTCTATAAAGAAAATCATTATTTTAAAAGGGGTCTTTGTAGGAAAAACGTTGGAAACCCCAAATTTATATAGTAATTTATGATTTTCCATTTTATTTTCTTATCTTAAAGTCGATATTTCTATGACAAATTAATTTTTGATACATGAAAATTACTGTAAAATTTTAAATTTTAGATTTCGTTTAAATTACGTTTATTTTATAGAAAATGACGTGAAAAGTTGAAATTTTCAAACCGCAGTTCTGTATCTCATCACGTTCTCAGGATATGGCCTTTCAAAATTTTTGATTTTTAAAATTTTTTGATAAAAATGGCCGTAACTTTTGAACGTGTGGTCGGATTTGATTTTTGTCGACGGATTTGAAATCAGCGTGTCAAAATCCATAAAATGACGTGTATAACACTTCAAAATTCGACAAAAAATTTTTTGCGAAAAATCGAAAAATTTCAAAGGGGTATACCTTAAAAAAATGTCAATTTTTGACCAAATTTTTTTTATCGAATTTTAAAGTATTATACATATCATCAGATAGATTTTGATACGCTGACTTCAAATCCGTCAACAAAAATCAAATCCGACCACACGTTCAAAAGTTACAACCATTTTTCTCCTGAATATTTCAAAAATCGAAAACTTTGAAAGGCCATATCTCGAGAACGGTTTGAGATACAGACATGCGGTTTGAAAATTTCAACTTTTCACGTCATTTTCTATAAAAATAAACGAAATCTAAAAACCCCCTGGAGTCTACTGAAGTTTAAAAAGAGTATATAGTATTCAAGGGGTCTATTCGGGATTTATGATAAATTTTTATCTTTTAAAATTTTGAATTACAAGTTTTTTTTTTGCTTTTCATTTATATTTATTGATATATGATTGGTTGTATTTGCTATGTATTGCTTGTACTTTTTCGACAAGATTTATGTTTACTAGAATCTAAAAATTTAAGGGGGTCTATAAAGAAAATCATTATTTTAAAAGGGGTCTATGTAGGAAAAACGTTGGAAACCCCAAATTTATATAGTAATTTATGATTTTCCATTTTATTTTCTTATCTTAAAATCGATATTTCTATGAAAAATTGATATTTGATGCATGAAAATTACTATAAAATTTTGAATTTTAGATTTCGTTTAAATTACGTTTATTTTATAGAAAATGACGTGAAAAGTTGAAATTTTCAAACCGCAGTTCTGTATCTCATCACGTTCTCGAGATATGGCCTTTCAAAGTTTTTGATTTTTAAAATTTTTTGATAAAAACGGCCGTAACTTTTGAACGTGTGGTTGGATTTGATTTTTGTCGACAGATTTGAAATCAACGTGTCAAAATCTATACAATGACGTGTATAACACTTCAAAATTCGACAAAAAAAAAATTCCCGAAAAATCGAAAAATTTCAAAGGGGTATACCTACCTTAAAAAAATGTCAATTTTTGACCAAATTTTTTTTATCGAATTTTAAAGTATTATACATGTCATCAGATAGATTTTGATACGCTGATTTCAAATCCGTCAACAAAAATCAAATTCGACCACACGTTCAAAAGTTACAGCCATTTTTCTCCAAAATTTTCAAAATTCGAAAACTTTGAAAGGCCATATCTCGAGAACGGTTTGAGATATAGACCTGCGGTTTGAAAATTTGAACTTTTCACATCATTTTCTATAAAGTAAACATAATTGAAACTAAATATAAAATTCAAAATTTTATAGTAATTTTCATGCACCAAATATCAATTTGTCATAGAAATATCAACTTTAAGATAAGAAAATCATAATTTATCTAAAAATGTAAGGGGATCTATAAAGAAAATCATTATTTTAAAAGGGGTCTCTATGTAGGAAATTGTTTGGAAACCTCTGCCATATATTATTAAAAATCTAAGATTACTCAAAAACAAACATGTCATTTTTAAATTCCCTAAAACCATAATTAAATAAATTATAGAAAAAGAATATTTGTTCATTTATCATAGAATTACAGAATTCTAAATCAAGCAAAAAAATGTATACAGGGTGTTGAAAAAAGATGGATACACCTGCGTAACTGGCCAGGGAGGAATTATCAGGAAAAACGATCCAGACAAAAATGTTAGCATTTTTTCCCAGCTATCACATGGCGATGCCAGTTGTGAGTGAGGATCTGCCCCCCGGGGGGAACGCTCCTCTCTTCGTATTTTTTAAATGGGAACCCCCTATTTTTATAACAGATTTTTTATTAAAACTTTGTCAGGGTTCATGGAGTTTGATGAAATTTCTTAAACATTGGAAGGGTACCTACATATTTTTCCAACTACAAACTATCATTATTGTCAATAAAAATTCTTAATAACTTATTAATATACTAAACTAATAAGAATATTAAAACCAAACAAATAAAGTAACAATGTAAAACATTATTTTAATTCTTTCACTACTAAATGGAATTCATATAGAACAATAGATTTAAATATTTAACTTTAAATCGAGAGAAAACAAAATACATATTTAATTTTAAAAAGATAAGATCAAATTAATTTATAAATATTTGATTTAAAATACTAAGAAGTGATAGCAGGTATACATAGTTTAAACAAATAATTATTGTACAATCTACAAATGGAATCCAATCACTACAAATAGAATTATTTATATAAACAAAAATAATATATTATTTACATTTAGATGCCATACATTCAACACTTGCGTAACGCATGTTTTTTAAATACACTTGCATTATTATTATTATTACTACTTCTTGTAAATATTTTAAGTAATGAACTATCAGATTATGTAACACATATTATAATCTAAACACAACATAAAATATATTTTTTTGTAGTAACATGAAACATTGGTTCGTTCGATGAATATAGCGAATAATATCTTTGTAGATCTTTCCAATATCAGTCGATTCAACGCATTCTTTTGATTATTTCCACACGGTGACTCATCAGATCAATTTGTTGTACTGTTTAGTTAATAATATTATTGCTAAACAGGTTTTATATGTATATATTATTGTACCATTCTTCTAAAACTCTTTCAATGGAATTATTTTGACCTCCAATCGATAATAATTTCGATCCTATCTCAGAATATAGTCAAGGATAGAACTTGGTGCAGACATATAACATGTTTTAAAGAGTGCGTCTCCCATTAAAGCGTCGATTACATTAAGTGAGTTAACTACAAGCCAGCGAGCTTAGAAGCTGCTAGTAAACTCGCCCAGTGTAATCATGTTCAGTAGATTGTAAACAATCTGCTACAAAAGTTTAAAGTCAGGCTACTTTACTTGCTACTCGCTGGCGTGTTGGCTTGTTAGTTAGTTAACTAGCCGTGTGTCATCATAGTTGCTAGAAAACTAGCTGCAAGTATCCCGGTGGTTCCTATTCACAACTCGCTAGCTAGTTGGCTACTGAGCGAGTGGAATGTTTTGTGTGTCATCATCACTATCGTACTAGCTGACTCGCCTGCTTTTAAACTCGCTGGCTTGTAGCTTGTAAACTTGCTTGATGTTATCAACGCTTTACACAATATAAAATTGTTTGTTGATCTTTCCAATATCATGAATGATAAAAAATCAATGCATTCTTTTGATAATTTCCACGGTGACTCATCAAATCAATTTGTTGTACTGTTTAATTAATAATATTATAATATTATTGCTAAACAGGTTTTATATGTATATATTGAATATTGTACAATTCTTTTGCATCTCTGAAGTTTTCTCTTTCAATGGAATTATTTTGACCTCCAATCGAACTTCTATAATAATTTGGAAATGTCTCAGTTAAAATTTGTTAAACCACCAATTGGAAAATCAGGAATAGTTAGAAATCTTGATGTTTTGAAAAGAGCTTCTCAGAATGTAGTCAAGGATAGAACTTGTAGGGCGTATAACATGTTTTGAAAAGTGAATCTCTCATTAAGCAACTTTGAAGTGACCCTGTAGACTACATATTTGCATTTGATATTCTTGTAACTTGATGTGTTCTTCTTATGATGATTTATTTGATAAATATCAGCTAAAACTTGATTAGACAATTTTTTCCTTAGTCTTGTTTTATCTATGAATTCGACTCTCAAAAATAAATTTAAATGATCAACTAAATGGCTTAACTTGTACCATATAAAGATTTTAACAAATTTAGAAAAAAAAATGTACTTAGAAGATAAGTCAACTGAATGGTTATTTATAGATGTTGGTAATCTTCAATATTATAGTTGTATCCATGAAGTAGAATTTTTTCCATTAGTTTCAGCAATCAGGTGCCAAATACCTTTTAGACCCACGGTTGACAATATTCCAAAGAAACCATTGCAAACACTGGATTCTGTTGTTTTCCCAAACAAAACTGCTTTATCATACTAATTACTTTAGCATTGAAGGAAGGCCTATTTTACTTCATGTTCTAAAAAATCTTCGTTTTTCAGCTACATCGCCTCTCATGAAATATATTTTGACTAAACATTTCATTGACTAAGACGATCCCAAAAAGTTTTATGTAATTTTTTATTCTTGCTTTGCAATTACAAATTATGCGATTTTTAACCTTGACACATTTTCATAGACCAATTCAGCATTTTATTTCTTTGCTCATTTGCTTTTTCAATTGGAATTTTGTCGAGCTATCAATTTTTAGAACGTTAGAATGCCATATCAGATGTTAATATTTGTTATATTATACATAACTATGTTGCATGATATCACAAAAATATTGTCTCTTCATCTGCTTCTGATTAAATATTTGTCAATTACTTTGCTCAATTACTTTTGTATCAATTGGAATTTTGTCGAGCTATCCATTTTTAGAATATTAGAATGCCATATCAGATGTTAATTGTTGTTATATACATAACTATGTTGCATGATATCACAAAAATATTGTCTCTCCATCTGCTTTTGATTAAATTTGTGTTGAGTGAAAAAGATATTCATTCCTCGTTGGTTAAATTTCAATCGCTTTTTTGAAATACTGGTCCATTATTATGTAAATGATGAATTCACATGGTATATCACTTTTTATCAATCTAATTGTTACAAATGTATTCATAAAAAAAATAGTAATCAAACAATTGACCTATCGCTTCTTGAAATAAATTAGAATCAATCTATATTTATATTGTACACTGCTAGCGTATTATGATATCTATAGAATAGTTAGAATTTTTAATATCTAGCCATCACATTACAATTAAAATCACAATCTGATATATCGATTAAAAAAAAATTATCTGCGTATTAAAATGATTGTAAGACTATTGAACATTTAATTTTATGTTTTAATTAAGAATGATTGCATTTCTACGTAAAGAAATACTGTATTTACACCACAAAAATTAATTATATAAAAAAATACATACCAGGTGAAGGCTTGACAAGTTTAGAAGGAACTTCGTCTTTTTTTGTTATATTATCTAATAAACTATTAAATTCGCTGTCGTTTGCTCCCTATAAATTAAAATAATTGTTTACATGGGTATACATTAATTATTAATAAAGAAAATAACACAGAGCGTCAACATAACCTCAATGTCAAAATAAAATTATTACCGTTATTAATAAATTTTTCTCTATAATACTGCGGTCTACTTCAAGCAATGAATTATTAGAAGACATAACAAATAAATTATTCTAAAGCTCGATATAATAGGAAACACAACACATCACTTTTCACAGCTCAATAATTTTTCGCTTTTCTAAACATTTGCCGATCTTCCTCTCCGCTACCTCCCCGGAAACAGATAAAATGGCGGATTTTTTAAATTGATGTGTTTTTTGCAGATGAATTCAAATTTATTTTTCTAATTAAATACAGTCACAATGATTTTTATTAATTCTATGAAAATTGTATAAGCATGCGCTTTTTTATCTACTTATAGATAATACATGACATCAACTGCAGAGCGGTTATTTCACAACATTAGATACGATTTAAACCAAGGCTGCTTTGGTACTCGACATCAATTTTACATCTTGCGGTTCTATTGTACAGATTGTACACAAGCAACAAAACTCAAATAGGTTAAAATGGCGAATCATTCATTAGATAAGTTTTGTGGTTCTCCGTTTTGGGTAAGTTTTTAAAGAAAGTATATACATTTAATTAGTTAAAAAACGAAATTTAAGCTCTAATTTATACATTAAATAGGTTATGATATAATTTATTAAGTTGCTTACACAATTCTATATTTAAAAGTAATTATTTATTTATGTATGTCAACTTTGCCTACAATTTTTTTTTACAATAAATATTTAACAGTAAAAAATAGAATAGTAATTTAAGATTCATATAAAGCAGAACTTAGTTTTATTTAATTGTTATACTATTTAGGTACATTATTATTATTTTTAATAATATTAAATATAATATGTACTTAAATTAATTTTCATTACAGAATTATACATTAACATGGAATACAACCGATCCAGATTTAACACCGTGCTTTCAAAAGACTGTGTTAGTGTGGGTTCCGTGTATTTTTTTATGGACGTTCTCAAGTTTAGATGTTTATTATATACTCCATAGTAAAAAAAGAAATGTTCCGTGGGGGTTTTTAAATATATCAAAATTACTTCTAACTGCGTTATTGATAGTTTTATGCATTATCGATTTTAGTGTATCTTTATATAGATCTAATTCAACTTCTGTTTATAACGTTGATATCTACACACCCTTTATAAGACTATTAACTTATGTGAGTATTAAATAACATACGTAAATAATACATGAACTAACGTTAAAATATATTTTAGGCATTTTCCATTTTGTTACTTGTATACAATAAAAAGTATGGCCTTCAAACTTCTGGGCTGCTTTTTCTATTTTGGTTTTTATTTGGTTTATTTGGTGCAGTTCAATTTCGTTCTGAAATTCGCGAAGTACAAAATCCAGAATCTGAAATACCTTTCACTACGATAAGTTACATTATTCATTACTCGATCATATTATTAATGTTCATATTGAATTGCTTAACGGATAAGAAACCAAAGTATTCTGAATATCCACCAGCTGAAGTAAGTTTTAATATTTCATGTTTAGGAAACGTTCATTTTTGAAAATTATAATTAATTTTTAGAAACCGTGTCCGGAAATGCATAGCAGTTTCTTATCTAAACTTGTCTTTGCTTGGTTTGATCCATTTGCATGGAAAGGTTTTAGGAAACCACTTGAAACTTCTGATCTATGGTCTATGAATCCTGAAGACAGTGCGAGTGAAGTTATACCTATTTTTGATAAGTATTGGGAAAAAACCTTAACCAAATTCCAACGGTAAGTGAAATCATAACGAATATTGGTACTTGTCTATTTTAACCTCCGCGGTTTGAAAAAAAACTAAAATCACTAGGAACATAATATAATCAGGTCTACAGATAGGCAAGTGTCATGTATTATTTGAGATAATTAGTGCCAATGTGAGTAAAGTTTGTACTATTAAATTCAATATTCGTATTTATATAACAGGGTGGCCAGTTTCTGGAAAACCGGGAAAAGTCAGGGAATTTGGTTGGAAGTCAGGGAATTTTTTATAAAAATGCAAGATCACACAAATTCTCACAAATATTTGAAGAGTGACTTTTTTTTTAGGTTTTTTTATCTAAATTTTAAATAAAAAAACGGTAAAAATTCTCCTAGAAAACCGGGAAAAGTCAGGGAAATTTGTTCCAGAGAAATACTGGTCATCCTGTATAAGTACTAGCTATTGGACCCGGTGTTACCCAGGGATATTAAATTAAACTATATTTAACATACAATCATTTTCTAATATTTTTTTTAGTTATATTATTTTTATATTAGAATATAATTTCCGAATTTTAGGAGTAATTTGCAAGACAATCAGTGATAAAAGTATCTAAATTTTACAAGATTTTGTATAAAAGTTATAAAGGTCACAAATTATTGCTGGAGTCGTTGACTTATACAGGGTCCTCCAATAGTGTGTCCGGCATTGTTTTACGCCCAAACTATTGAAGGTAGAGTTTTAGGATAAAAAAATTATTATATATATTGACCCTAAAGAATTTCATGAAAATATTTTCAACCCCCTAAAACCGCTCCTTGGGGGGTAGTTTGAGGGGTACATACCCGTTTCTCAGTTAAATCAAATAGAATGATATATCAAAAAGTACATATTTGTAAAGATCATAAAAAAATAAGAAACTTTCGTAAAACAAAAATTTTCATACTTTCAATTGTTTAAAAAATATGGCGACTTGTTCTCAAATTTTACAGTTTCACTAAAAGTGCTCTAATTTCGTTAAAAATTAATGGAATTTTATTATTTTTTCAAATTTAGAAAGTAGAAATAATGAACTTTCTAAAGATGTATGACTATTTGTGATTTTGATAGTTTAAAGTGTCATACGCGATATATCAAAAATTCAAAAGTTCAACTAGGGATAATTCGAAATTTTCAAATACAACGGTATATCAATTAGTACTTTTTCTTAAAAAGGATATGTAAATAAACAACTTTTGTTAAGAAAATTTAAAATTTAAAATTATAATTTTAAAATTGAAAACTGAAAATTAAAATTTTTAATTTTATTTTTTTTTTATCAAAAACTGTTTATTTACATATCTTCATTAAGAAAAAGTACTAATTGATATACCATTGTATTTAAAAATTTCGAATTATCCCTAATTGAACTTTTCAATTTTTGGTATTTCGAGTATGACACTTTAAACTATTAAAATCTCAAATAATCATACATCTTTACAAAGTTCATTATTTCTACTTTTTAAATTTAAAATAATAATAAAATTCCATAAATATTTAACGAAATTAGAGCACTTTGAGTAAAACTCTAAAATTTGATAACAAGTCGCCATATTTTTTAAACAATTGAAAGTATGAAAATTTTTGTTTTACGAAAGTTTCTTATTTTTTCATTATCTTTACAAATATGTACTTTTTGATATACCATTCCATTTGATTTTACTGAGAAACGGGCATGTACCCCTCAAACTACCCCCCAAGGAGCGGTTTTAGGGGGTTGAAAATATTTTCCTGAAATTCTTTAGGGTCGATATATATAGTAAAATTTTTATCCTAACTCTCTATCTTCAATAGTTTGGGCGTAAAATAATGCCGGACGCACTATTGGAGGACCCTGTATATGAAGCTAAACTCTCCCCTATGACTATTTTGATGAAGGTTTTAATATAAATTTTGTCTGCAATTATCAATTCTTATTTGCAACAATTTTTACTTTTATTATGATAAATTTCTTTTGATTGCTATTTTTCATACGCCACAACCTCCGGTCAATTTATCATAAACAGTTCATTGTAAAAACAATTTACCATAAGAACAATTTATCGTAAATCAATTGATCGCACAAAAATGTATGTATTATTACTGTCACAGATTTCAATGGACTTTTTTATACGTATTTTGGTCGATTTGGAACCCTATACATTAAAATATTAACATACACGTTAATTGTCCTTGGTTAGGGCAATCTATTGGGGCGAAATAGGGAGGTTAGTTTCTCTGTTAGGTATATATTAAACTAACAAAGAAACTAACCTCCCTATTTCGCCCCAATAGATTGCTCTTACCAAAATGATTAAATCTTCACCTCATAATGTAATTAGCAACAGAATACCTATATGTACAATAATTACCTTATGAAATTAATAGTACAAACTTTACTCACATTGGCGCTGATTTCATCATTACACTTGCCTATCTACAGACTGATTATTTCTTGTTCCCAGTGATTTTAATTTTTATAAACTGCGGAGATTATAATAAAATAATGAAACTAGTTTATTTGATTTATTTTATTTGATTCCAGTAAACGACCAACAGCATCATTCAGATCAGATCCTACAAGTGTCAATTTTTCATCTGAAACACCAAAAAAACAAGCATCCATTTTACCAGCTTTGTGTAAAGCTTTTGGACCGACATTTGTTTTTGGATCTTTATTAAAACTTGTACAAGATGTTTTGACTTTTGTAAATCCTGAAATTCTAAAGTAAGTTTACTTTAAGAGTTACAAAAATTAGATTCCCCCATTAAAACATTTATTTATTTTAGACTATTGATCGGTTTTGTTGGAAGCGATGAAATTCAATGGAAAGGATATTTTTACGCAGTTCTAATGTTTGCAACTGCAATGATACAAACATTAATCCTCGCACAATACTTCAATCGAATGTTTATCGTCGGTTTACGTATAAGAACAGCCATCGTATCAGCCGTGTACAGGAAAGCGCTCAGAATGTCAAGCAGCGCACGTAAAGAAAGCACAGTCGGAGAAATAGTAAATTTAATGTCCGTCGATGCTCAACGTTTCGTAGACCTAACTGCTTACATTAATATGATCTGGTCCGCACCTCTACAAATCGCTTTAGCTTTGTATTTCCTCTGGAACATCTTGGGGCCTTCAGTTCTCTCCGGTTTGGCTGTGATGATTATTTTGATACCTGTCAACGGTTATATAGCAAATAAAGCGAAGACTTTACAAATTAAACAGATGAGGAATAAAGATGAAAGGGTTAAATTGATGAACGAAGTCTTGAGCGGTATTAAAGTGTTGAAGTTATATGCGTGGGAACCTAGTTTCGAAGAACAAGTACTTAAAATCAGGACTAAAGAAATAAAAGTCTTAAAACAAGCAGCGTACTTAAATGCAGGAACTTCGTTTATATGGTCTTGTGCTCCGTTTCTGGTAATTTTTTTTTTTTAAATATATCAACGTCGTTTATATTTTTACGTTTGTTTTTGTTTTTTTAAAGGTTTCACTGGTAACATTTGCAACGTTTGTATTGGTCGATGAAAATAACATCTTAGATGCAAAAACAGCTTTCGTGTCTCTTTCGTTATTCAATATTCTTAGATTCCCGTTAAGTATGTTACCGATGATGATCTCCAATATTGTACAGGTATTTATTTATTTATTTATATATTTGGATCTGTCTGCGGTAATCAATACTAGATAGTTCGTACATAAGGTCAAAAGAAAGATTTTCAGATAGGGAGACACTTTAAAATCCGTGTAGAACACTGTTATATTGGCTATCAAAGATAACCCCCATCGGTGTTTTAAAATTACGTTTATCTCAGCTCCTAGTCATCCGATTTCAATTTTCTTTAGTTTATTTTAAAATTCTTATTCGATGATTATTTTTTGTCATTATTCATTTTTCTCTAAATCTTAAGGGTCCCTCACAATTTTTGAAAATCTGAAAATTTAATTTTTCTTACACTTAATTGTTATATAACTTTATTTATCGTGCCCAATAGCATTTTTTTACTTCATAAAAATGAAAGATAATTTTTTCAGCATTTCATTGATATCAAGATAATAATGTTTAAATGAATAAATTATTTGGAAATCGCATTATATTCAATTTTATTTGAAAAAGTTCATAATAGAATAAAATGTTTATAACAAAAATTGTAGAGTACGTTATTTTCTATAGTTTATGTTCCATTAATTTTTTTGTATCTCTTACCAAATAAAAAATATATATTTTTAATTTTAATTAAAAAATTTTCTAATCAAAATATGAATTTTTGTTTAAATAAACTTCAAATTTCGTTACTTCTAGTTATCCAATTTGATTGAGTTTTAATAGGGTTCTATTCTGATAATAGATGAAGTGAATTCAAAAGGATTGGTGCAAAATTTCGAACTGTGGCCTGCAGTTTGTGGCTTTGATAAAAAAACGGGGTTAAATCGACAAATTGAACTTTATTTATATTGTTATAACAGAAAATTAAAACCAATCGATATTACTATGTAAAAATAGAGACTGCAATGTATTCTATCAGAAAATGTAAAAATTTAAGTGCGTTACTGAAGAAATTTAAGATATAATTCCCTTTTATCAATTTATATACGAAAAATTTTTTATCACGAGAGTAGAACCTGCTTGGGTGTGCAATTAGTCAATTTTTCTTAATTTAATTGGCAATTTCCAAAGAAGTTGTTCATTAAAATAGTATTATCTTGATATCAATGAAATCTTAAAAACCATCACAAAACTTTAAACGTTTTACTTAAAAATGGTAAAACCATGTTATTGGCTAGTATTATTTAGAAATTATTAACTCTAATCACTGCAGACTGACCCATTTATCTAAACATATTTATTTTTAGGCAAGCGTTTCAATTCAAAGAATAAACAAATTCATGAACTGCGATGAATTAAATCCAGATAACGTGACACACGACCCAGCTGAAAGTACGTTACACATAAATAAAAATATATATATAATTTTAAAACCGATACTAATAATTAAAAATTTTAGAAGATCCTGTTGTAATTGAAAACGGAACATTCAGTTGGGGTGAAGAGGAAACAATACTGAAAAACATCAACGTTAAAGTAAACAAGGGAACATTAACAGCTGTAGTCGGCAGCGTAGGTGCAGGAAAGAGCAGTATGATAAGCGCAATGCTCGGTGAAATGGAAAAAGTCAGCGGTCGCGTTAACACCGTCGGTTCAATAGCTTACGTTTCCCAGCAAGCGTGGATACAAAATGCAACATTACGAGACAACATCCTGTTTGGTAAATCGTTCGATCAGAAGCTTTACGATCGCGTTGTAGAAGCCTGCGCTCTCAGACCTGATATTACGATGCTACCTGCCGGAGATCAAACTGAAATCGGAGAGAAGGGTATTAATTTATCGGGAGGTCAGAAACAACGTGTCAGTTTAGCTAGAGCTGTTTATAATGACGCTGATATATATTTCATGGATGATCCATTAAGTGCGGTAGACAGTCATGTTGGGAAACATATCTTTGAACAAGTTATCGGGCCGAATGGTATACTTAAAGGAAAAACGCGAGTACTTAATACTCATGGTATTACGTATTTACCTGATGTTGATAATATTATTGTACTTAAAAATGGAGAAGTGAGTGAAACTGGTACTTATAAAAACTTAATGGAGAAGAAAGGAGATTTCTCTGATTTTATGATTCAATATTTACAAGAAATAATAGAAGATGATGAAGAAAGTGAAGGTATGTCTTTTTATTACGTTTTGTTTTTGTTTTAAAAGAAGTAGAGAAGATATTAGTGTAGTTATTTGGTCAAATTTAAAAGATTACTTAGGCCCGGTTTCTCAATATGAGTTTAAACTTCAGGTGCGTTATTCAACACCATTTCAACACATTTAAAGTGTAGTACGATTGCTGGACAAAACTCTAAGTGATTTCTCACTGCCTGAAACAGCAGCAAACTTTGTTTTGCCCCTTCCAACCGACCCCCACTCCTGATCTGCTGATTGGTCTGCGTCATTCTACGTATTTAGCGCCAATTTGAACTGAATAACTTCCTCGTGCCGACATATACATACTTCTATGCCACTCTTTAAATTTATTACAGATAATATTACGAAATAGCATCAAATACATACATTATTTATTTTTGATTGTTGACAATTTTTGTCAACAATCAATTTTTTTAAATTAGTACATAAATCAATCTTCCAATACATAGGCAAATTGTAAAACTCTTTCTTGATATTGACTGTTCATTCATTTTATTTTTGGATGATTTAAAACCAAATATTGTTGTGATTATGTTTAATTATTAACTGACAGATCATCCGTCAGTTATAAGTTAAACTTAAGATCAATTATAATTTTTAACTGGACATTGAGAAACAAATGCAGGGATGCTAGCGTTCCTCTTTTTTCCTCTTTTCCTCTTTTTTTCGGAAGTCGGCCCTAAAGTACCCTTTTTTCAAAAAAACTCCTCTTTTTCCTCTTTTTTGACTGATTTCAAGTTGAATTTGTTATTTGTTAGCTTATAATATCGTTTGATTTAAGAGAGGCAAAGACAGAAAAGTAAAAAACGAGTTAAATTTTGTATTGTGTATTTCTTATAGTAAAATATACAGTGTGGCCAGTTTCTGGAAAACCGTGAAAAGTCAGGGAATTTTACTATACAGGGAAATGTCAGGGAATTTGGTTGGAAGTCGGGGAATTTTTCATAAAAATGTAAAACTGCAAAAACCACACAAATTCTCATTAATATTTAAACAGTGACCTTTTTTTAAAGTTTTTTATCTAAATTTTAAATAAAAACAAGGAAAAACGGTAAAAAATCTCCTGGAAAACCGGGAAAAGTCAGGGATATTTGTTCCAGAGAAATACTGGTCTAGTTTGTAGTTTTATTAAATGATATTTTTTGTTCTTATAAAATACCCAGAACTTGTCTTTTAGGTCCTTAATATTTTCTGTAATGGTTTTTGTCCTTATTGGTAAGAAATAATAGTGCAAAAACGTAAAAAATATATTTCTAGATTAAACGTTAAAAAATATATCTATAGATAACCTATTCAAGAGCTAGAAAATTCCTCTTTTTGGTCTCTTTTTTCAAGAAAAAATTCCTCTTTTTCTCTTTTTTGAAAAAGAAAGAGACTTTCATCCCTACAAATGTATAGTTTAAACTTAACTTTAACTGAGACATGTGGTTTAAAGTTTAAACTCATATTGAGAAACCAGGCCTGAATGTTTGATTAGTCAATTTTTGCGATTAAACCTTTATTTTCTGCAGAAATAAATATTTTTTTGCAAATAGGAGACACATAAGATCATCATAGAATAGTTTTTTTATTTAAAATTAGTCATCATGCCTATTTTATCAGTAATATAATTAAGTAAGTTAATTAAGTAACCTTTTGTTTATCCGATATTCCAAAATACAATTAATTCCAGATATCTATCCTATCCTTTTCCTCAATTTTATCTCTTATTTGTATAGACAAAGCTAATAAAATTGTAGAACTTGGCGAACTTAAACATCAGTTGAGCATATCAACAGACAAAGAAGAAATTGTTCAAAAATTAGTACAAAGACAGCGTTCAAGAATATCTGAAAGTTTATCAGAATCAGGTTCTGCCGATTGGAGATCTCAAAATGGTTCATTGAAACGTAAACAGTCTACAGATTCGAGACAAAAAACACCGGAGAAGGAATTGATCAAAAAGAAAATCGAAGGCGAGAAATTGATTGAAAAAGAAAAAACTGAAACAGGAAGTGTAAGTTTATTTAATTAAAATTCTTATGTAAATTACGCCCCCCCCCCCCCAATAATATTAATGTATTATTGTTTTTTTTTATTAGGTTAAATGGGAAGTGTACAAATATTATTTGAAGTCTATCGGTGTTGTTCTTTCTGTGTCGACTATTTTTATGAATATGATATTCCAAGGATTCAGTATCGGTAGTAATGTTTGGTTATCGGTTTGGTCGAATGATGAAACATTGGTTGTAAATGAGACACAAAATACAGCTAAAAGAGATATGTATTTGGGAGTATACGGAGCGCTTGGAGTTGGTCAAGGTAAGTTTCGTTATTTTTAAATTTTTTCGTGTAGGAACTGTTATTTTTTATTCAACGTGTAACCCTTTTGACAGCAAATAATTAATCGGGTAATTTCGCTTCTTGACAACTACAGGGAGCGCCTTCAATATGTGGTCAATGAAAATATTGACTAACTTTGAATTTTCTCAATAAATTTCGAAAATATTTGTTTATTTATTGGGCTTACCCTTTTAAAATTTATTTTAACTCGTTTCCAAAAACAATATCGATCAAATGGCTGCCCTAGTTGCTGAGACAAAACCAAGCTTTTTTTAAACATTTTCCATCACTCTGGCGATATCGCTGCCATTTTAGCTCGAATGTTGTCTTTGAGCAGTGGCGTAACTATAGAAATGGGGGCCCCAGACAATTTTTCAGAAGAGGGCCCTTGACAGGATTTTTTTTACATTATCCCCCCCCCCCACAATAATAATTATTGCTTTGAATTTTGAAGAGATGTAAATATTTGAGGTACGGATACGGAAACGTTCGAGAAAAATTGATTTATGTAAAAAAAAAAATACAATACTAAAATGAAAAACAGTCAATAACATGCCAAATTTTCAAGTTTTTGAGATTTTGATATTTAATTTTAGAATTTTAAAATAAAATAACTGAAAAATAAGCTTTTTCACCAAAAACTTTATTGATCGTTTCGATTGTAAAAAAAAACACAGCAATTAAAAAAAATATTTCACCACTTTTGGGGGCCCCCTAGATGCTCGGGGCCCCGGCCAGACCGGCGGTAGTTAAACCACTGTCTTTGAGCTCTTCTATGGTAAAATTCGGAGATCTTGGTGGCCAGTAAATATCCCCTCCTTTCAACACCACACGTGGCGCACTGAGTTAACACAAATTAGCGACTATTTTCAACGTCAAGTGTTACTATTTCAGATGTTCTTTAGATGTATATCGATCCATGGCTGAAATTGAATATTGTTGAGAATAGTTAAAGTTATTCAATAGTTCTATTGACCACATACTGATGGTGCATTCTGTACTGTACCAAAAGGGTTATCTAAATGTAATTTGACTCTTGGTAATTTGATATTTGAGTTAAAGTATTGATTTTCTAATATGTATTTTATACAAACGGAGGATAGAATAATCAGTCTTTTTTTACCAGGGGTAAAATAATTATTATTTACAATCTATACAGTATATCTACTTGTAAGGAAGATTTTATAATGTTTTTATTAATTTTTAACTAGCTAATTGCATTTTAATTCATCAGAATGTTTTATCATAATTAAAACCCGCCTGCCTTTATTTACAAATAAAAAATCTTTAGCTATTATAACACAAAATGCTACTGTACACTAAAACTTTTGTAATTAACAAAACTTCTATTTATATTTATTATTTAGGTTTACATCGATACACATCGTATTCTAAAAGTTCCCGGATTAATTGAAATAAATCAAAAATACAAAAAAAAATATCAAGTTCATTTTTTAATGTATGTTCAGTCTAGAGTCTAGGTTATAGTACAAAAATCAAGAACTTTTGATTTGAACCTCTGAGTATAACTGTTTTTTTTTTTATCAAGTGAAATAAGTCAGTATTTTAATAATAAACCTAATTTTGATATGTAATATTTAACCTATTTGTCACGTGATTGCAAACGCGTCTAGCAGAACTGTCACTGGTATGACGTAGTTACTTACTATGTAAAAACGTCAGGATACTCGATCCCTATTGGTTGATTTCAATTTGTTTTAATAAACAGTTACGTCACAGGGCATACCACGTGATTTTAAGGGGCTATAAATACCAGTGTGAACGCTGGAAATTGGGTGATTTTCGGAAATTTTTTGGAAGAAAAATACTCAATGAAATATTTTGGAAAATTGAGAATATATTTGGCTATATCAGACGTGTATTCCATAATTTTTTCACGTAAAAATATCGATATCTAAGTCTTCGGAGGCGCCAAAAAAATGGAGTAGCTGAAATTGAAAAAAGAAAAAAATGTCGTTAAACAGGAAGGTATTTCCTGTTCGATGATCTACGATTTTCGAAAAATATCAAAATCTAACAAAGTGGCGTAGTTATGAAAAAAAGTGTTTTATTGCCTATAAAATGGTCTTATTTTTAATGCCAAATCGTCAATTTTCATCCAATCAAAAATATCCTACGTCATCGTAGAGTAAATATATTCAAGAGTACTCAGTTCAAATTTCAAGTCAATCGGATAATTGCTCTTTGAGTTACAATGTCAGCAAATTTTAAAAATGTCACTTCGAGAAAAACGCGTTTAAAGATCGAATTTTACAAGATAAAATTATATTTACCATAAAAACTACTAATCAGCTATACCTGGCCCATATAATGGATCCTCTTCTTCCTCGAATAATGCCTCCAAAAAGGCAAAACAAAAATTGATTTTTTGAAAATTTCGCACTGGTATGGCCCCTTAAATGCGCGTTTTTGGCGGGAATTTTTTCATTTGAATTGAAAAAGATTATTTTCAGTGTTTTATTTTGGAAAAGGATACTAAAGAAGTATTTATTAAATACATACGCACAATTTACAATATATTTTAAAATTTAGTCAAATATCCTATTATAATTATTACAGATTTAAATAGGGTTATTTTGGTATAGAATTTAAATTAAAAACCAATTCCGGGAACTTATAATATGTATAGTTGTATATATATTTAAGTAGTGAGAGGTTAAGTTTAGAGTTAGTAATAGATGCATTTTATTTATATTTAAAAAGCAGTGTCTAACAAATACATAATAATAATGTAGTAATATAAAAACTAAACGCTTTTTATTAATTTAGTAATTTCATATCTGATAACTTCGCTAACAATGGCATTGGGAACGTTATACGCTGCGCAAATCATGCACGATGAACTTCTAACGAGAGTAATGCGTTGGCCTATGAGTATTTTTGATACGACACCTATAGGCAGAGTCGTCAATAGGTTTTCATCCGACGTCTATTTAGTCGATGTAGTTATTCCGATGTGCTTTCGAGCTTGGTTAGGCTGTTTACTTACGGTAACTTGAGTTATTTTAGGAAATAATCTTTAATAAATATTATGGGGGTTGTCTGAGATGCTTTACGAGTATATTTTATGTAGGAGGTGATGGTTTGTGTTAAATCGTAAGTTTTAATATATTTGTTGTATGTGGGAATTTGTGTTTCAGCCATTCTTCGACTAATATACTTTCTTCAATGTATATAAATAATTACGATCATTATTCATGCTTTTAATAGTATTTTTTTTTTGCTTTATTTATTAATCAGCTTTATAGTGAATTAACAGTTTTAATTTCTTACTAAATAGTTATTATTTTTATCGCGATGTACACTTTTGATTTGAAAAATAAAAAATCTATACAGGCCCATCTTATTAAAACAAATCTAAATATTGTAATTATTTTTGACTTTATTGATAGTGGTTAGTAAAATTTTAAAATGAAATATTCATGATTATGAAAAATCGATTTTTTTGATCTCCCTAGTAGCATGTTGTCCCTTAAATAAATAAATTAATTTAATAGCCCAGGAAATAATAGTAGATTTGCAGAGATCTACTCAGATCTCGGCAGATCTCCATTTTGAGACAACATCATATTTTTCACTGGTTTTTGATCTGTGGAGATTTGCAAAGATCTACAATGACCTACAAAGATCTAAAAGGACCTACAAAGATCTATAAAGACCGTTGTAGATCGTCATAGAGATTAAGACGCTGAAAAATCATTAATTTTCATCGATACAATAATCTTCAGAGATCTTTGAAGATCGTTTTAGATCTTTGTAGACCACCGTAGATCTTTGCAAGCTTCCACAGATCAAAAACTAGTGAACAATATGATGTTGTCTCAAAATGGAGATCTGTCCAGATCTGAGTAGATCTCTGCAGATCTACAATTTGAGACATCATATTTTTCACTGGTTTTTGATCTGTGGAGACTTACAAAGATCTACAAAGATCTAAAATGATCTACAAAGATCTCTAAAGATCGTTCTAGAGATTAAAACGTTGAAAATCATTCATTTTCAACGTTACAGTGATCTACAGAGATCTTTGTAGATCGTCGTAGATCTTTGCAAGCCTTCACAGATCAAAAACCAGTTAAAAATATGATATTGTCTCAAAATGGAGATCTGTCCAGATCTGAGTAGATCTCTGCAGATCTACAATTTGAGACAACATCATATTTTTCACTAGTTTTTGATCTGTGGAGGCTTGCAAAGATCTACAATGACCTACAAAGATCTAAAAGGATCTACAAAGATCTCTAAAGATCGTTCTAGAGATTAAAACGTTGAAAATCATTCATTTTCAACGTTACAGTGATCTACAGAGATCTTTGTAGATCGTCGTAGATCTTTGCAAGTCTCCACAGATCAAAAACCAGTTAAAAATATGATTGTCTCAAAATGGAGATCTGTCCAGATCTGAGTAAATCTCTGCAGATATACAATTTGGGACAATATCATATTTTTCACTAGTTTTTGATCTGTGGAGACTTATAAAGATCTACAAAGACCTACAAAGATCTAAAAGGATCTACAAAGATCTCTAAAGATCATTCTAGAGATTAAAACGTTGAAAATCATTCATTTTCATCGTTACAATGATCTTCAGAGATCTTTGTAAATCGTTTTAGATCTTTGTAGACCATCATAGATCTTTGCAAGCCTCCACAGATCAAAAACCAGTTAAAAATATGATGTTGTCTCAAAATGGAGATCTGTACAGATCTGAGTAGATCTCTGCAGATCTATAATTTGAGACATCATATTTTTCACTGGTTTTTGATCTGTGGAGACTTGCAAAGATCTATAAAGACCGTTGTAGATCGTCATAGAGATTATAACGCTGAAAAATCATTCATTTTCTTCGTTACAGTGATCTTCAGAGATCTTTGTAGATCGTTTTAGGTCTTTGTAAACCATCGTAGATCTTTGCAAGCCTCCACAGATCTAAAACTAGTGAAATATGATGTTTTCTCAAAATGGAGATCTGTCCAGATCTGAGTAAATCTCTGTAGATCTACATTGTTTTCCCGGGAGCCATGTCTTTTTTTCAAATTTTTACGATCAAGTGTGTACATACTACATACATGTTTAAAACTGAAGAATATTTTTAAAATCATCTTAAAAAGAAAGTATATTAAACTGGTTCACGCATCTTGGAAAAAAATTTCATGTTTTAAAAATTTCACTCATCGAACATTTTTAACAAAAATATATTTTATAAAACAAAACAAAAGTAGTTTATATGCGTTTACAGTTGTTAGCGTGTTGCTGTTCTCATTGATTTTATACATCGGTGCATTGACTGCCGCACACAAGAACCATAATTTTATGTTGGCTACCGTGCTCCGGGCGCCTTGCAACTTATTCTACGACGTCACACCGGTCGGCCGTATACTTAATCGTTTCAGCAAAGATGTCGATACACTCGATAATACACTTCCTATGAATTTACGTGGATGGATGACTTGTTTCTTCGGGGTACTTTTCAAATTTTATTTATTTTTAAATTCGTAATAATATATTTTTTTTAATACACTGATCAGATGACAACACGAAATTTTTATTACAGATTTAAATCATTCGACATTTTTGTATGTTTGTTTGTGATTATGGATGTTTTTTTTTATTGTGGTGCTAGCTTCACACGATACGACAATCGTTTATAAATACCCTCGAGCATATACTTATTAGTGGGCTCTCACACCGGAGCAATATAGCAACACAGCAATAAAGTAACTACCAATTAGCAACTAGCAATATAGCGAAATCATATTGCTTTGGTGTGAGACAATATGTCCGATTCAATGTATATTGACAGATAGCAATAATATCGCTAGTTATATAAGTTGCTAGTTGCTATATTGCTATATTTCTCCGGTGTGAGAGCCCACTTAGAGGCAGCCTTTCCGTCCGCCGTGCGTACAAGCGTGCGAGAGAGAAAGCGCCACAATGCTACAACCTTTCTCTCTCACTTTGCGTGCTGATTGGTTGGCGGAGAGAGGCAAGTGCTTCCCGCTATTACCGGTACCAATCAGCACGCGAAACGAGAGAGAGAAAGGATGTAGCGTTAATGCGTTTTCACTCTCGCACGCTTGTTTTGCACGGCCGAGCGGCAAGACTGCTTCTAGTAGGTATATGCTCTAAAGGTATTATAAAGGGGCTAGTAAATTTGCAAGCTTGCTAGCACTCTCAAATGGGGTATCAAACTTATATGACAGTTCTCTTGGAGTTTTGTGATGACTTTGACAACTTTCGCGCAAGCGTTATATATAAACACCAACTGTATTAAAACAGTGGTGCTGAAAATTATTTTATACGGTCAGAGTCGCCAACTGTGTTACAATACGTTGAAGTATCACTGCTCTAAATTCCATAGATACTATAACGAAATTAATAACTTCATTTATGAGTATTAGCTAGCTTGCAAATTTGCTAGGTCCTTTATAATACCGGACATCAGAATATACTTGCATTCTTGTACATTTGCTTTTCAGGTGAATTTGCATGAATGTTAGTATTATTAAGATGTGTATTGAATAAAACTTTTGCCTAGTCGTGTATAGCTAAAATAAAAAATGTTTAATTTTGTCGTATACTGTGTTATCTCACGCTTTATAATTTAATGAATATTTATATATAAATCAATTATCATTATTAACAAAACTAAAACAGTTTATGAACCCATGATCTTGTAAAAATGGTCATATATGACCATATATGATCATATATGATCATATACAAATATACAGCGTGATCTATTATTTTAAGTGCACACCTCTGATAACTTTTTATGGTGAAATGTTATCAAAAAACTTTTCAGATAAAAGTTGTACGGTTTGGAGGGGGACATAGACGTACTTGGATGTATTTTTTAGGTTGTTTTCATGGTCATATAAAGGTCAACATCATTTTTTTTTAAATAAAAATCTATAGTTTTTATTTGGTAATTTTATTTTACGTGAAAAAACACGAATCTTTCATTGAAAACTTTTTTTTGACCAACTTAACTTTTCCAAGATATCTAACAAAATAATTCCATATTTTTTTACTCAGAAACCATTAGGTTTAGAGAAAAAATACAAGATACAAATAATATTTAGTTTCATCTTATAAAACTTGAAGAATTATTCTAGAAATTTTAACTTATTATTATTTTTGCTTAAATAAAATAAAAGTGTTATTAGATCAAAATAAACATTTTATGTATCTTGTAAAAAAATACTGAAAATTCAAAATCTCGAATTATTTTGTTAGATATCTCGGAAAATTTAAGTTATTAAAAAAAAGTTTTCAATAAAAGATTCGTGTTTTTTCACGTAAAATACAATTACCAAAAAAACCTATAGGTTCCTATTAAAAAAAGGTGTTGGCCTTCATATGACCTTGAAAACACAACCTCAAAAAATAATTTGAGTACGTCTATGCCCCCCTCCAAACCATACAACTTTTATCTGAAAAGTTTTTTGATAACATTTTACCATAAAAAGTTATCAGAGGTGTGCACTTAAAATGGGCCACCCTGTATAATCATTATTTATTTTTTTTAAATAATATATATTTTATTTTCAATTTCTCTAAAACGCAAGTACATTATACGTATATTATATCCGAATTTCTTGAATTACTGCAGCTACTAAGGGTTAATTTTGATGTTTTTTTAAATTGCTTATTAAGGCAATAATAATTGAAAAAACAGTGCATGAAATTTATATTCCTAATCATGCGTAAAATTTTCATACAGCTTTTTTTTAAACTCACAGTTGTGTGTTATCATATTTTGTGCAAATTATAATGTGCCAATGTAATAAATATACATTAAATGATTTTTAAATCATTGGAAATTGTATATTATTACTAAACCACGATTGTTTTGATAATGGTGTAAAATAAAATGATATAAAAGAATATAAATGACGGCGTTGTAAAGGACCCCGCAGAATTCTTTTGGGAAAGGGGTTTCGGTCAAACTCTTTGAAACTTTGGATTCTGATAGTCCTTGATGAGTAGATTAAAAGTGTCAATGGACACTAAGTCCTAAAAACTCAAACTTTTAAGATATAGCCCTCTAAAAAGTTGGGGATCATGCTCACCTTTAATTTGCAATAAAAAAATTTGTAGAACCTTAATTTTCGCACAACTATTTGTATGTGTTCCCAAAGACTTATATAATCGATTGTCACCATAAAAAAGTAAACTTTTAAATTCTTTAGCCAATGGCAGTACTTAAATCTTATTATTACGTTTTTTTTATTATAAAACAATTGGATTTGTTTATAATTAAAATAAACTGCCTTGGCAGGCACGAGACTTTTTTATACATCATGATACTGAAGTATTGATAATATGGTTAATTTTATTTTTTAACATTTGATTTTTAAATATTTTATTTACAAAATGATTTTCGGTGAATGCAATGGATATATATAATTTTAATAACAAAACAAATTAGGATTATTGATTATTGAATAGGTACTTGTTTTTAATTGAGACTTCAATTTTGACAGTTGTATAATAAAATTCCTCCATTGGCATAGATAACTAGATTATTAAAATTATTTTTAAATTAAAACTAAAATTATTATTTTTTTGGTCAATTCATAAAAGATACAAAAAAAAGAATAGAACATAAATTAAAGAAAATAACGTTCTCTACAACTTTTCTTAAAAACATTTTTTTCTGATATGAACCGTTTGAAATATAAATTAAAAAAAAATGATTATTTCCTTCCACAATTTTTTTTTTGAAAAAATTATTAGAATAAAAATTATAGATAATAATATTCTATACAACTTGTATCTCAAACATTTTTTTCTAATACCTACCGTTTAAAAAATAAATTTTTTTTTTTTAGAAAATCGATTATTTCCTAGAAACAAATTTGGGGGGGGATGGAAAGAACATAAATTATAGATAAAAATACCTCCTACAACTTTGATCTAAAACATTTTTTTCTAATGTGCACCGTTTCAAAAATAATTCAAAAATAATTCGAAAAATAATTATATTTCCGTTTCCGGTTTAGTGATGGTTTTCAAAAATAGGAGGTGCACATCTAGAGCATACAAGAACCTTAAGTTTAAAATTTCATGTTCGTAAGTATTACAGTTTTGGCTGTAGAGTGTTCACAGACACACAGACAGACAGACACACACACACACACACACACACACACACACACACACACACACACACACACACACACACACACACACACACACACAGACGTCATTGAGTTAATGGTGGTATATGATTCAGGGACCCTCAAAACATGTAATTCCGTTAAAATCTCGAGTTCGAATTTTTTCGTGATCACTATACTTTATTTATACATTATATACATTTCATGTATGTATAAAAAAGTAAAAATAGAACATAAATTATAGAAAATAATATTCTCTACAACTTGCATCTCAAACATTTATTTCTAATACCTATAACCGTTTAAAAAATAAATCGAAAAAATTAAAAATTATTTCCTAAAAACAAATTTTAGGGGGGGGGGGTTAATGGATAGAACATAAATTATAGATAAATACCCTCTACAATTTTAATATAAAACCTTTTTTTTCTAATGTGCACCGTTTATACATCATGACACCGAGTATTAATATGTGATTACTTTTATAATTTAATATTTGATTTTAAAATTTTTTACTTACAAAATGATTTTCAATGAATGAAATTGATACATTGTATTTAATATTGACATTAAATAATAAACGAAATCAATTAAGATTATTGATTATTGTATTAACAAGTATTTATTTTGCTAGATTTCAATTTTGACACTTCTAATAATAAATGATAAAATTTTCATAGATACCTAGATTTTTTGTATTATTCAAATCATTTTTAAATTAAATCCATTAAAACTAAAATTATTCTTTTTTTGGGTTAATTCATAAGATACAAAAAAAAAGAATAGAACATAAATTATAGAAAATAATATTCTCTACAACTTGTATCTCAAACATTTTTTTCTAATACCTACCGTTTAAAAAATAAATCGAAAAAATATTTTTTTTAGAAAATCGATTATTTCCTAAAAACAATTTTTGGGGGGGATAATGGATAGAATATAAATTATAGATAAATACCCTCTACAACTTTGATCTAAAACATTTTTTTCTAATGTGCACCGTTTCAAAAATAAAGCAAAAATAATTCGAAAAATAATTATACTTCCGTTTCCGGTTTAGTGATGGTTTTTAAAAATAGGAGGTGCACATCTAGAGCATAAAAGAACCTTAAGTTTAAAATTTCACGTTCGTAAGTATTACAGTTTTGGCTGTAGAGCGTTCACAGACACACAGACACACAGACAGACACACACACAGACGTCATTGAGTTAATGGTTGTATATGATTCAGGGACCCTCAAAACGTGTAATTCCGTTAAAATCTCGAGTTCGATTTTTTTCGTGATCACTATACTTTATTTATACATTACATTTCATGTATGTATAAAAAAGTAAAAACGTAACAATAAGATTTAAGTGTTGTCATTTCTCAATGAATCGAAAAGTTGACTTTTTTATGGTGGCAATCGATTATAGATGTCTTTGGGAACAGATACAAAAAGTTGTGCGAAAATTAAAGTTCTACCAATTTTTTTATTGCAAATTAAAGACAATCGTGATCTCCAACATCAGAGGGCTATATCTTTAAAGTTTGAGTTTTTAGGACTTAGTGCCCATTGACACTTTTGATCTACTCACCAAAGTTTCAAAGAGTTTGACCGAAACCCCTTTCCCATAAGGATTCTGCGGGGTTCTTTACAAATGGACCAATCAAAACGTAAGCATTTAGATGCTTATTTCAGAATGCCTGTTCCATTTGAAAATTTCATAAAGTTTTGACGGTACTTGTCTATTATAACCTCCGCAGTTTGAAAAAAAACAACTAAAATCACTAGGAACAAGGAATAATCATTCTGTAGATAGGCAAGTGTCATGATGAAATCACCGCCAATGTGAGTAAAGTTTGTACTATTCATTTCATAAGGTAATTATTGTACATATAGGTATTCTGTTGCTAATTACATGAGTGATTTTGGTAATTGGGGCGAAATAGGGAGATTAGTTTCTTTGTTAGGGTAATATATACCTAACGAAAACTAACCAACCCTAAACAATACTCGATGTTGCCTCAATAGATTGCCCTAACCAAGGACAGTTAGAAGTTATCATTCAAAAATAATGAAAAATGTAATACTTTTAATAAATATGAATATTGAAATTAATAGTACAAACTTTACTCACCTTAGCGCTGATTATCTCAAATAATACTTTGCACTTGCCTATCTGTAAACCTGATTATGTTATGTTTCTAGTGATTTTAGTTTTTTCAAACTGCGGAGGTTATAATAGACATGTACCATTTTGATGTTATAAATAATAAAATTAAAAATGAACCGTTACAAAGCAATCATGGTATTTTATACATAAATCATTTTCCGTAGTTTGTGAGTTTTTTCTTATATATTGTTGCAGTGTTGTCCACTATTGTATCGGTATTGTGTTTAGCTATTGGATCACTAAACGCTGCCGAGTTAATGCACAATTTTATAGTGTCCCACATATTGCATAGCCCCATGTCATTTTTTGACACCACTCCTGTAGGACGAATATTGTCTCGGTTTAGTACCGATGTTAATGTTTTGGATACAACATTGGCGATGGTTCTACGACAATGGTTGATTTGTTTTTGCAGGGTATGTGTAATTATTAAACATATCCTTTGAGTCATCATGTATTTTAGTTTATTTATATTTATTTTTTTATTAAGACTGCCCGGGAAAAAATTGTAGATCTGCAGAAATCTACTCAGATTTCGACAGATATCATATTTTTCATTAGTTTTTGATTTGTTAGTCGGGGAGGTGAGCGCCAAAATTTGCAACTACAGTAATGCCTCGCGCAACGAACGCCTCGCTTAACGAACGCTGCGCACAACGAACTTTCAGTTCGTTCATTACGCGACTCACACAACGAACCTCGCTTCACTCAACAAACTGCATCGTATTTAATTTTACCGGCCGAACGCTCCTACGTGTAACATGCATAAACGCGCGTCAGTCGTTCTTTTCTGCGCTTAACTCACACACGTATTTGTTTTAATAAATATAATTTTGTGTGTGAGGATTTGACCGTACAAACCTCGGTAGACTCTCCTAAATCTGAGTCTGACTAAAAAATAAAAGACGTGTGTACAATCTTTTTTATGTTACAGTACCATATTTTATGCTACAGAACGAATTAATTTTTTTAACATTTATTGTTATGGGAAAACGCGTTTCACAACGAACTTTTCGCATAACGAACTTGCTCCTGGAACGAATTATGTTCGTTATGCGAGGCATCACTGTAATTTCTAAAAGCTGATTTTTTGATATTACGTCACATTTGCGGTATAGATTAGGTACAGCCTGCCGTCAGTCAGATAGTTTCGTTAGCGTTTGGCGCGGGGGTGGTAAATCAGCTGCTGACGGCATTTGTTAAGGTAAAATTCGAACTGACTATGTTTTTTTTTTTTAATAATAATAATCCTAACGTTTATACCGAATTTCATATTTTAGAAAGTACTTTCACGATGTATAGATTTTTTACGAATTAAACGCGCTGCTGACGCGCCTGGTTGCAAGATTTTGATGACTGACTATGATAAAAGGGGTTTTTACTTATTGTTAGTATACTGCTTACAAATGAATTTTCAGATTTTAGAAAATAGTTGCAACGTGTATAGTTTTTTTTACAAAGTTAAAGCCACCCCCGCGCCAAACGTTAACGAAACTAGCTAACTGACGGCAGGTTGTATATCTACACCACAAATGTGACGTAATATAAAAAAATCAGCTTTTTGAAAGTAGTTGCAAATTTTGGCGCTCATCTCCCCGACTATGTGGAAACTTGCAAAGATCTACAATGACTTACAAAGATCTAAAATGATCTACAAAGATCTCTAAGGATCGTTGTAGATTTTGATAGAGATTAAAACTTTGAAAATTCATGAAAATTCTTTGTAGATCATTGTAGATATTTGTAGATCTTTATAGACCGTAGTAGATCTTTGCAAGGCTTCACAGATCAAAAACCAGTAAAAAATATAATGTCTCAAAATGGAGATCTGAGTAGATCTGCATTTTGGGACAACATATTTTTTACTGGTTTTTGATCTGTGGAGACTTGTAAAGATCTAAAACGATCTAAAAAATCTCTATGGATCATTGTAGACCGTGATAGAGATTAAAACGTTGAAAATTCATAAATTTTCAATGTTACAATGATCTTCAGAGATCTTTGTAGGTCGTTGTAGATCATTTTGTAGATCTTTGCATGTCTCCACAGATCAAAAAAAACTAGTGAAAAATATAGTTGTCTCAAAATGCAGATCTGCCGAGATCTGAGTAGATCTCTGTAGATTTATAATTTTTTTCCCGGGTGACTTGTGTCAGAAATATTTGAAAATAGTTTTTCTGGTATTATGAAAAACTAAGTACAATAGCCCTGACTCAAATTAGATTTCTTGTATTATATTTGTGCGTATGAGTATGTGTGTGTGTGTTTATTTATTTATTTATTTAAAACTGGATTTGATTACGAATCCACATGAAATGTTTTATTGAAATATGGAACACAATCTGGTTTTTGTATAGTTTTATAGATAATGTTTGTAGAATCTAGTAGTGCAATTTTCTTTCTTTTCATATTTGCATGATTCATATAAAGCAGGCTTGTCCAACCCGCGGCCCGCGGGCCGCATGCGGCCCCCGAGCACATTTCGTGTGGCCCGCATAAGATTTAATATAAAATATAAAGATAAAAAATATAATATAAAGATTAAAAGTAAAATATGAAAATAATTAACGATATCAAGTAAAAAAAGGTCTTCAGATTTTTTGTGTTATAAAGTAGTATAGATAGTGTACATACTACAGAGATATAAATAAATTAATCAAGTCAAAAAAAAAAAAAGGTCTTCAAATTTTTTTGCGGCCCTTAACAATTTTTTTCGCTATTTTTTTGTGTTCTGCGGCCCACGAGGGTCAAAAGGTTGGACACCTATGATATAAAGTATCGATTGTCGGATCTCGACAATTGAAAGGTAAATTAAATGTATATTACGTGTAAAGTTGGTGTTCTGTTTTTAGACAATGTATAAAGAAGTAGAATATTTTTTATATGATTGATATATTTTTTTAAATTTTAAATAGTTTTTAAACACCAAAATAAGCACCTTACAAAAATTCTAGTTCATACATATTAATCAAGTAATTTCTCGCAATTATATTAGTTCCCACAATAAAAAAGCAGTTATGTTGGATTGATCTACTCAGATCTCGACAGATTTTGGGACAACATCATATTTTTCACTAGTTTTTGATCTGTGGAGACTTGCAAAGATTTACAATGATCTCAAATGATCTAGAAAAATTTCTAAAGATCGTTGTAGATCGTGATAAAGATTAAAACTTTGAAAATTCAGAGAACAAAAAAAACAGTGAAAAATATAATGTTGTCTCAAAATGCAGATCTGTCGACGTCGAGATCTGAGTAGATCTCTGCAGATCTACAATTTTTTCCTGGGTATGTAAATGTATCAGTAAATAGTGCAAAAAACATAAAACAACTACCTAAACCTTTTACTTTTTTATATTAGTTAGAGTAATGTCCGGTATTATAAAGGACTTCGCAAATTTACAAGCTAGCTAGCACTCTAAAATGAGATATCATACGTATATGACAGTTCTCTTGGAGTTTCCTGATCGCTTTGACATCTTTCGCGCACACGTTGTATGTAAACACCAACGGTATTAAAACAGTGGTGATATGATAATTATTTTGTATACGGTCAGAGTCTGCATCAACTGTGTTACAATACGTTGAAGTATCACTGCTCTAAATTCCGTAACAAATCCATAGATACTATCACAAAATTAATAACCTCATTTGTGAGTGCTAACTAGCTGGCAAAACTAGTCCCTTTATAATATCGGACATAAGACAAGTATTAGAAATCTTGTAGTATGTTTTTTACTTGAAAAACGGAGAAACTGTGGTTTCTTATTGTTAGTCACTTTAAATAAAATTGCACCTTTACCACAAAATGCTATATCACTCGACACGTGTTTCGACTTCACAAGAAGTTCTCATCAGGAGCCTAACGATGAGGACTTCGTCGAAACACGTGTCGAGTGATATAGCATTTTGTGGTAAAGGTGCAATTTTATTTAAGTCCTATAGTCAAAAGTGGGTACAGTTGATCGATAAGTTAACTTCGTTAATCGTTAATTCGTTAATAAAAAAGTTAAATTCGTTAATTGTTAAAGCGTTAAAATTCCGAAAATTTAACGGAAGTTACAGTTAACCGAAAATTTATCGAAAATTAACCATCTAAAATGTTTGAAGACCTTTTTTTTGCTATTTCGGCAACTTTCTTATGTACTTGTCATCAAACAACCAATGTAACAGACTAAAGTTAACGGAAGTTAACAAAAGCGTTAACATTTTTTTGAGTTAACTTAAAAGTTAAACCGTTAAGCATTTTGTTGACTTCGTTCATTAACGATTAACGGATTAACGAGTTAATGCCCACCTACGCATGCCTATAGTATGTGTCAAACTATAAACAACTGTTCAGCACCCGTCAATTCATGTCTAAGGAATGCAACAGAAGAACCTATATTTAATGTAGAACTGTCCTTATTCCTCCGTTAACTTTCGTAATCAGCATTTGCGCAATCCAGCATAATTTGCTACAATTATTTGAATCCGTAAATAGCGAGGGATTACTGTATTTGTTTTTGTACTACACACGACAACATACACATACATTATTTATGATAACAAGTGGTTAGATAATTGGGGCCGATGTTTCAGCATTTGGGTCGGTGTTCTGTGACCTCCTACCACTATTGGGGGGTTGGTTCGCGGCGCGAGCATTACATGTGCAGATGTTACACAACATAGTACGAAGTCCCCTTACGTTCTTCGATACAACCCCACAGGGACGAATCGTTGCACGTTTCTCAAAGGATATTGATGTCGTCGACACTGGTTTACCAGGACAGATATCAGATGGTACCTACTGCTTCTTCGAGGTACCTATTATTACAAAGTGCTCACGTTTTTATTATCGACCAATAGATAGTTTAATTTTTTTATCACGCATATTACTTTTTTGTTTGTTAATTTTTGAGTACCGTAATTTTTTATTTTTAGGTACTGAATATTGTTTTGTACATAATATTCTTATCGGTATCTGTCACACAAATAAACTGTGTTTTGTACCCAAGACTCGTATAATGCATTATCCTTTTTTGAGCATTATAAATTGCTTACTTATGTCCGGTATTATAAAGGGGCTAACAAATTTGCAAACTAGCTAGCACTCTCAAATGAGATATCAAACTTATATGACAGTTCTCATGGAGTTTCATGAAGACTTTGACAAGTTTCACGCACGCGTATATAGTATTTAAACACCAACGATATGAAGCTAGCCTCTTTATAATACCGGAAAATACTGTACAAAAATTCAAACTTAAACATATTTTGCTTGTTTTGTTTGTTATTTTTGAATGTTAAGTTGGGGTTCCCAACCTTTTTCCTACATAGATCCCTTTTAAATTAATGATTTTCTTTATATACCCCCTTACATATTTAGATCATTTATGATTTTTCTTTTTATTTTCTTATCTTAAACTCGATATTTCTATGATAAATTGAAATTTGGTGCATGAAAATTATACTATGAAATTTTGAATTTTAGATTTCGTTTTAATTATGTTTATTTTATAGAAAATGACGTGAAAAGTTGAAATTTTCAAACCGCAGGTCTGTATCTCTAAACGTTGTGGCCTTTCAAAGTTTTCGGTTTTTGAAAATTTTGGATAAAAATGGCCGTAACTTTTGAACGTGTGGTCGGATTTGATTTTTGTCGACGGATTTGAAGTCAGCGTATCAAAATCTATCCGATGACGTGTATAACACTTTAAAATTCGACAAAAAAATTTGATCAAAAATCGACATTTTTTTAAGGTGTACTCTTAGAATTTTTTCGATTTTTCGCGAATTTTTTTTATCGAATTTTGATGTGTTTTACATGTCATTATATAGATTTTGACACGCTGATTTCAAATCTGTCAACGAAACATAAATCCGACCACACGTTCAGAAGTTACGGCCATTTTTCTCCAAAATTTTCAAAAATCGAAAACTTTGAAAGGCCATATCTCGAGAACGTGTTGAGATACAGAACTGTGGTTTGAAAATTTCAACTTTTCACGTCATTTTCTATAAAATAATCATAATTTAAACGAATTCTAAAATTTAAAATTTTATAGTAATTTTCATGCGCCAAATTTCAATTTGTCATAGAAATATCGACTTTAAGATAAGAAAATAAAAAGGAAAATTATAAATTACTACATAAATCAGGGGTGCCTTACATATACTCCTTTTAAAAGAATGATTTTCTTTATAGACCTTACATTTTTAGATTCTAGAAAACAAATATAGGTATACTACAATCGTACAAATTTATTTCAAATTGAAAATTTTAAAACAGAAAAATTCATCATATACCCCCAATATACCCTTTTTAAACTTCCATAGACCCCCAGGGGGTCCACCTGGACCACGTTGGGAATCTCTGATTTAACGTATCATTAAAAAAGTTTTTTAAAAGTACTTTTTTACAGCTCTACTTTTGTTAAAAGTACACATTAGTTGAAATTTGTATTAATGATTGGATTTTTAATTTTTGTTAAATATTTAAAACTACTGTACCTACATTGACATAATAATTTCTATTTTCAATAATTTGAAAGTTATTATGTACAGGGTGATTCATTACTGTCGTGCCAAGAATAAGAATATAATTTTATTTTTTGTAATTTAAAGCATCCGTATTAAGTTAAAATCTGCATTCTTTCTTTTCCATCGATATTTCTCGAAAACGGTTTATCCTATGACAAATAAGCAAAGTATGTTTTTGCGTATTTTGTGTCATAACTGCCCAACTATATAAAAAATTAAAGAACAAAAAATACTAGATAAAAATCGATGGGCCCACTAGCCCCATACATCCCTGGTCTAAATTATAATAAGTTAATACGAGAAATCGATAACACTTATTATTACTAAACAGAATACCAAATTTCATAATTTTATCACAAAGGGTTCTCTAGATATTAAATAAAAACTCATTTTGAGCAAAAACTTTGGAGGGATGTAGTTCCCTAACGAAAAATTTCCGGACACATGTTTATTACAAATTTTTACTTAAGATATTTTTCTTAATCTTCTGTTTAATTTTGGCACGACAGTAATCAATAGTAAAATTTTGATAAATTTTCTTAACGGTAGTGACAGAAAAAATAAATAATGCCAAATGCATTTGAATTATTTAAAAATACAAAGAACGTATACCATTGAACGGGAGTAAAAAATAAAAATGATGTGGTTTTTTAATACTCATAAGAAAAATGTTTGAACTGATGTTTAATTGCGATCTAAATAGTAATATTTTAATATAATAAGTTTAAAAATATTTTATATTTATTTCTATATTGCATGTAAAAGTAATTTTGAAAAAGTATTGAATTTTTTTTGTAAGTATAAAATCAGTATTTAGTATTACTCAAATTTATTTTTATATTTACAGTGAATAAGTTTCATTAATACTATTTTTAATAATACATATATTTGAATTTTATTTTTCAGATTCAGTATAGTAAAAGTAAATGTAAGAATGTGTTCCATAATTCGATATACATATGTATTTATATTTGTTTAAATCATATATTATTTAATGTTGCATGCAATGTGTCAAAATTTCAAACTGTTTTCCATTTCGTTCGTCAAATAAAATGTACTATGTAAACGTGAATAGTCCAAATTATATCAGTTCGTTTGTCATATGTTCAGTGTATATGTTTCAAAATGTCTTGTATACAATTATTATTTGCATGTAGAAAATTTATAGTTTTATGGTTTAATTAATTTACGGCCCTACAGATATTATATTAACCTGTAATCACTGATTACACTATGCAACACAAAAAATTCACAGAAATTTGAATGGGTGATTTAGAAGGTATTTGTCATGCCGAAACCGAAATGGTTCCATCACGTCAGGTTTTTTTTTAGATATCCGAACCTAAAAGTCCCAAAAATGACGATTTTGGCAAGTTGGGGAATTTATTACTGTATAAGTAGGTAAGTTTTCGAATAGTACTATCTTTTCTCTTTAAAATGATTTTTTACATTTTACTGTGCGATTTTTCTTTTCCGAAATATACTACTTTGAAGATATATGTAGTAAAGTTCATTGTATCTACTATACTACACTCTATTAACAAAAATATCATATCTTCAAACAAGTACATCTCGGCTAAAATAATCGTACAGTAAAAAGTTAAAACTCGTTTTAAAGAGGAAAGATAATACTATTTGTTACCGCGACCGAAAACTTTGAAAAAAATTACCTACTTGATAATTAATTCTTTAACATTGCCAATATAGTCTTTTTTGGGGCTTTTAGGTTAGAATATCTCAAAACCCTGACGTTATGAAACCAATTGGGCAACAAATCCTGTTTCGGCATGCCAAAAGCCTCCTAAATTTTCTATTCAGATCTATGTTATATTACAAAAGTATTTTTTGTTGCATAGTGAATATTAAAAACAAGAATAATTATATTTTTAATAAGTCTTACTTACCAGATAAAAAATTGAAATAAAAAATATAAATAAGTTAACTAAGACAACAGTGGTTACAGGTTAATAATATGTTCCAAATTGAAACAGTATTATTTATTCAACATTTAAAATAATTATTAACAACACAGGTACTTGTCTATTATAACCCCCGTAGTTTAAAAAAAAAAACTAAAATCACTAGGAACAAGAAATAATCAGTCTGTAGATAGGCAAGTGTCATGATGAAATCAGCGCTAATATGAGTAAAGTTTGTACTATTAATTTCATAAGGTAATTATTATACATATAGGTATTCTGTTGCTAATTACATTATGAGGTGAAGATTTAATCGTTTTGAATTGCAATTTTGGTAAGAGCAATCTATTGGGGGGAAATAGGGAGGTTAATTTCTTTGTTAGGCTAATTCTGGCTAATATATTCGCAGCGTGCGCGATGACAGCGCCAACTAACGGGTGGACTTTAGTAGCAACTTGGGTGGACTTTGACGTACTAACAATCAAATAATTTCAATAAAATGTCGTAATATAAACATTTTAGACGATTATTTATGACTATTGGCTATGTGCACGAAGTCTAACGGGTAATAGAGAAGGATTGAATGGATTCAACTCTCTTTTTATCATTGTTTAATATGTTTAATACCGTGAAATTTTTTATTAAACAAATATCATTTAATTTAGCTGTTTGCATATCATATAAATAGTATAGCATAAAAGGTACGTGAAAATTATTTATTTTGGGTATCTTTTTCTCTTTAATTATGACGTATAATAGAGAAATAATTAATTCGTTTACATTGACAGCATAACCTCAAATTTTGGCGCCGATAATTTTACAATATTGCTCACCACGAACACTCGCATCGACATTATTTCTAACTCCACCCCCTTGCACATAGTCTATAGTGGGATTGACCATGTTGATCTTTCTATTTTCAGTTAAAAACGAGCCTATTAAAAATGACAGTTAGTCCACCCAAAGTGTTATTTTTTGCCACGTTGTGCGCTGTGATCGATTTCGTTTCCCCCACTACCTACTTTGCACCCAGCGAATACCTAACGAAAACTAACCAACCCTAAACAAAACTCGATGTTGCCTCAATAGATTGCCCTAACCAAGGAAAGTTAGAAGTTATCATTCAAAAATAATGAAAATTGAATTTAATAGTAAAAACTTTACTCACATTAGCGCTGATTATCTCAAATAATACATGACACTTGCCTATCTGTAGACTCGATTATGTTATGTTCCTAGTGATTTTAGTTTTTTCAAACTGCAGAGGTTACAATAGACAAGTACCATATTTTTTTGGATAAAAATTAATAGAATTTTTATAAATATTTTTAGGTTATAGCCACTTTAGTGGTTATAAGTTTTTCGACTCCAATATTCGTGACAGTTATAGTTCCTGTTGGTATACTATACTATTTTGTACAAAGATTCTACGTGGCAACATCTCGCCAACTTAAAAGATTAGAATCCGTATCAAGATCCCCGATTTATTCACATTTTGGTGAGAGTGTTACCGGAACTCACATAATCAGAGCGTACGGCGTTCAAAGGAGATTTATTAAAGAGTCAGAAGACAGAGTTGATTTTAATCAAGTCTGTTATTATCCGAGTATCATAGCTAACCGTTGGTTGGCCGTTAGATTGGAGACTGTAGGAAATCTTATCATATTCTTTTCTGCACTTTTTGCTGTACTTGGAAAAGATACAATGAGCCCAGGATTGGTCGGTTTGTCCGTCAGTTATGCTTTACAGGTAATGTTTATTTCAAGAAGACTGTACAAGGAGAACCAATTCACGTGGAAGGGAAATCCCACCGTATAGTGCTCAAAAATACCACAGGGTGGTCAGTTTCTGGAAAACCGGGAAAAAGGGGGATTTTGCTAGACAGGGAAAAGTCTGGGAATTTGTTTGGAAGTCAAGGAATTTTTTGTAAAAATCCAAAATCTTTACCATGCCAAGAAATTTCCCGTAAATATTTAAACAATTTTCTACTAATTAAAAGAAAACATGCGAAATTTTCAAAAAAGTTCTATTGTCATTAAATAATTCTATTATTTTTAATACTTTAAGGGGCTATACCAGTGTGAACCCTGGAAATTTGGGTGATTTTCGGAAATTTTTTGGAAGAAAAATACTCAATGAAATATATTGAAAAATTGAGAATATATTTAGCTATATTAGAGGTGTATTCCATAATTTTTTCACGTAAAAATATCGATATCTAAGCGACTTATGCGCTTCGGAGGCGCCAAAAAAAATCTTCTCCACTGCGACCATGATTCCGGACGATGGAGTAGCTGAAATTGAAAAAAGAAAAAATGTCGTTAAACTGGAAGATATTTTCTTTACGATGACCTATGATTTTCGAAAAATATCAAAATCTAACAAAGTGGCGTAGTTATGAAAAAAAAGTCTGTTTTATTGCCTATAAAATGGTCGTTTTTTTTAATGCCAAATCGTCAATTTTCATCCAATCAAAAATATCCTACATCATCGTAGAGTAAATATATTCAAGAGTTCTAAGTTCTTTCAAGTCAATCAGATAATTGCTCTTTGAGTTAAATTTGAGTCAGTAAATTTGAAAAATCTCATTTCGAGAAATACGCGTTTAAAGATTTAACTATCGATTTTTACAAGATCAAATTATATTTACCATAAAAACTCTTTTCTCTCCGTCTTCACGAGCTTGGCGTAGCTTACAATCAGTATAGTGACGTCACTTAGTACAGGGCGAGATGGGAAGTTGATTCTCCTTGTATAGTCTTCTTGATTTATTTAATAAAAAAGGTTCCTTTTAACACATAATTACATTTGTTTTAAAGATTACACAAACTCTGAATTGGTTAGTACGAATGACATCTGAAGTCGAGACAAACGTTGTAGCTGTTGAAAGAATTAAGGAATACGGTGAAACTCCTCAGGTAAGATAATAACATGATGATTTAACAATGTATGGGATGTACAATCTGAGGCAAAAATAATATAAATCTAAATGAAATGAGGTTACGTTTTTTCGGTGTTTAAATAAGGTTTGAATTAGATTTTTCTTTCAATTCTCCATAAGAAGTCGTGTTAAAATGTGCAAAATTTAAACTGCTATAATTTTTAAACGGTGTAGTAAATCGCATCTGAATTTCATAATGCGTCTTATCATACTTAAAATTACATTCTGTCAAATTTTTAATATCCTGTGTATGTTTTTAATTACCGCCCGAACATCCTTAAAAATATATAATATCTGTTTTATAACGCGTAGGAAGCCGCATGGGAAAAACCCGATACAAATCCAGGCGCATCATGGCCTGAAAAAGGTGTTGTTGAATTCAAAGATTATGCAGTGAGGTACAGACCAGGGCTGGATTTAGTTTTAAATGGAATATCATTCGCCGTGTTTGGTGGAGAAAAAGTAGGCATTGTCGGACGTACTGGTGCTGGAAAATCAAGTCTTACTCTTGCCTTATTCAGGTAAATAATATGTATATTATATATAAACGTCGTTTTGCGCCGATTCGATTTACGCCGATTCACAACTACGCCGGTTGTTTCTATCTCTCTTCCTCAACACTTGCTGCCTGCAGTGGGAGGGAGAGAGAATGCGTATTGAAGTCGGCCAGCGCGTTTTTCGACAAAACCTCGCTGCTCCGTAAAAACAGCTTGAGTGGTCGACTATACTGACTCGCGTGCGTTCGGCCGGCATTTCAACTCATTCGGTTCTTGGTCGTTGTCTTTTTTGAACGTCAATTGTTTATTTTTTTTGTTTTCAATAATTAACTTTTAAATTTAAACAGAACAAAAATTATATGTACTTTTTATTCTTAGAATTTTGATAAGGAACCCAACCTTATATCGTCCATTATATTTGTGTTCATTTAACGCCGATTTTTTTTACGCTCGTGTCTTTCGGAACGGAACTCCGGCGTAAAACGACGTTTACCTGTAGTCAATATTTTTCTTTAAAAACATATTTTAATGTTAATTACTTACAGAATTATCGAAGCTGCTAATGGCTCAATTATCATTGACGGTGTCAACATATCTACTTTGGGTCTTCATGCTTTACGTTCTCGTTTAACTATTATTCCGCAAGATCCCGTTTTATTTTCTGGTTCGTTAAGAATGAATTTGGATCCGTTCAACATATACACCGATGAAGAAATTTGGAGAGCGTTAGAACATGCTCACTTGAAGGTCTTCATCAAATGTAAGTGAAGCATGTTTTTTGAAAATTATTTCTCTAGGTTTAATTTCGAAAATAAATAGGTTACCTATCTCTGAAGCGGACTACTATCATATTAAATCAAAATACAACTTGAATCTCAAGGGACCAGTTTTTATTTTATCCCACTTAAAGAGTTGTCCCATTTACCCAGTTATGTAGAAGTGACAGGACCTCAGTATGAATTCTAGTTATAGAAGTTTCCCATTTAAGATTATACAAAATTATGAACAATTTTTAAGGAGTATCATACATAATTCATGATTTCATATTTTCTTTGTTGCAATTTTCAATACAATACAAATTAAGGGGGTTCCTAACCTTTTTTGCACGTAGACCCCATCTAAAGGAATGGCAAAGTTCATAGACCCCTGTATTTAATATAGGCATTAAATAATGAAATAGGTTTAAAAGATTATAAAAATGTATTTATTTTTATATTAAAAGTGAGATTAATATAATTTTTGCTAAAATAAAAATGCAAAATACAACAATCCACCATGTTAAATGAAACACCAATCACAGAGAATGACGTCATGCATCAGTAAACGTCAAAAGTGATTGACTTTTATTTTAGACAAATATCAATTCCTCTTACAAGATTATTTAAGAACTTATATACTTTGGAAGTCATTTTTAACACACAAAATAATTAAATTATTGTCTAACTCTGAATGTTTGATTATTGTTGACAAGGATTGTGATGTCACAACTCTGAAATGTCACCTGCGAGCGTTTTGGCGTCAAAACCAAAATTAGTTTTAAAAAAGTCAATTTTTGTGATTAAACCTTTATTTTCTGCAGAAATAGTATTTTTTTTTTTGAAATAGGAGACATGTAAGATCATCATAGAATAGTTTTTTTTAATTAGTCATCATGCCTGTTGTAAATGACCTTTATTTTCTTTTTGCTCTTCACTGTTTTTAAATTCTTACATTGCATAAGAAACATCGAATTTCACAACATACAAATTTACCATAGACCAGGTTGGGAAATTCTGATCTAGACAAATACTATTTTAAGGGGCTATACCAGTGTGAACGCTGGAAATTTGGGTGATCTTAGGAAATTTTTTGGAAGAAAAATACTCAAGAAAATATTTTGGAAAATTGAGAATATGTTTGGCTATATTAGACGTGTATTCCATAATTTTTTCACGTAAAAATATCGATTCTAAGCGACTTATGCCTTCGGAGGTATCAAAAAAAATCTCCACTGCGGCCATAATTCCGGACGATGGAGTAGCTGAAATTGAAAAAAGAAAAAATGTCGTCAAACTGGAAGTTATTTCCTGTACGATGACCTACGATTTTCGAAAAATATCAAAATCTAACAAAGTGGCGTAGTTATGGAAAAAAAGTCTGTTTTATTGCCGTCAATTTTCATCCAATCAAAAATATCCTACGTCATCGTAGAGTAAATATATTCAAGAGTACTCAGTTCAAATTTCAAGTCAATCGGATAATTGCTCTTTGAGTTACAATGTCAGCAAATTTGAAAAATCTCATTTCGAGAAAAACGCGTTTAAAGATTTAACTATCGAATTTTACAAGATAAAATTATGTATATTTACCATAAAAACTAATAATATAATCAGCTATACCTGGCCCATATAATGGACCCTCTTCTTCCTCGAATAATGCCTCCAAAAAGGCACAAAAAAACGATTTTTTGAAAATTTCACACTGGTATGGCCCCTTAATATTTAGTTCTTCAGTGCAACCGTTAATTATTAGATTAGAAATGTATTCAAGTTTTGGATTGATTATAACGTTAACTATTATTTATAGCTCTGACAGCTGGCTTAAACCACGAAGTAAGTGAAGGTGGAGAGAACCTTTCAGTTGGTCAAAGACAACTTATTTGTCTAGCTCGAGCTTTACTCCGCAAAACTAAAGTACTTATACTAGACGAGGCGACCGCGGCAGTTGATTTGGAAACCGACGATTTGATACAGAGAACAATTCGTACAGAATTCAACGACTGTACAGTTCTGACAATTGCCCATAGATTAAACACTATAATGGATTCAGACAGGGTTCTCGTATTGGATAAAGGTAAAATCGTTGAGTACGATTCACCTCAGAACTTACTCGCTATCAAGACATCTGTGTTTTATAAGATGGCCAAAGATGCAGGGTTGGTTTAAATGCAATCTCTGGGAAGCAGCTTTAATTGTTGTTGTTATTACGAAATGTATTTCGTTTTGAGTACACTCGAGTTCTGCTGAGAAAGGGAACGTGATTACTTAATAATGAATTTATTATATATATTTAATACTTTTTAGATACTTATGTTCGTTGTTTACATGATTAAGTACTTTCTGCTTGAGTTTTCTTTTTACTTTATTTTATACCGTGTCTTTAATGTATCTCTTTACATTACCGAACTTATTTACTGCCAAATATTTACATCACACGTTCATTTTTATTAATTTTATTAATAACACTATGCAAAAGAAAAAATCACAGAAATTTGTATAGGTGATTTAGAAGGTATTTGCATGCCGAAACCGAATTCGTTCACGTCAGGTTTTTTAGATATCCGAACTTAAAAGTCCCAAAAATGACGATTTTGGCATTGTTGGGGAATTTATTACTAACAAGGAAACCTTTTCAGGTCGAAAATTCGTATCGAGTTTAAACTTTGTATATAGTTAGAGGAGGTCAAAGAAAGTAAGAAAAAAATTATCACAGCTGCGGTAAAACGGTTTAAGGGGGTGAAACACTCCTATGAAAATGTGCAAAATAATCATATTTTTTCAAATAACTCTGAAACTAATGAAAATTTTAAAAAATCTATAATACAAAATGTTCATGATTTTTTATGCTCTTTCAAATGGCGACAGTCAAAATTCGAAAAAAATAAACCGTTAACCCCCACCTCCCACCCACTTAATTTTTGACTACCGCCATTCGAAAGAGCATAAAAAATCATGAAAATTTTGTATAATGGATTTTTTTAAATTTTCATTAGTTTCAGAGTTATTTGAAAAAATATGATTATTTTGCACATTTTCATAGGGGTGTTTCACCCCCTTAAACGGTTTTACCGCACCCGTGATAATTTTTTTCTTACTTACTTTGACCTCCTCTAACTATATACAAAGTTTAAACTCGATACGAATTTTCGACCTGAAAAGGTTTCCTTGTAAGTAGGTAATTTTAAGTTTTCTTTCATGATTTCGTATAATACTGTCTTTTCTCTTTAAAATGATTTTTTACATTTTACTATGCGATTTTTCTTTACCGAAATATACTACTTTGAAGATATATGTAGTAAAGTTCATTGTATCTATGCCCGGATTTACCATGCAGGCAGTGTAGGTACGTGTCTATAGCGGCAAAAATTTAGGGGCGGCAGATTTGAGCGTGAAAAAAAGTTATGGTAAAATGTTTATCTGAGGACCAAAAAAAAAAAAAAAATTTACTTGACAACGAAAAAAAAAGCTCATTGATATGAAAAATATTCACTTTTTTTATTTTTATTCAATGAAAAGGGCGGTAATTTTCGCAACTGCCTAGGGGCGGTGAATTTGTAAATCCGGCCCTGTATATGTACTATAATACTACACTCTATTAACAAAAATATCATATCTTCAAACTAGTACATCTCGGCTAAAAAAATCGTACAGTAAAAAGTTAAAACTCATTTTCAAGAGGAAAGATAATACTATTTGTTACCGTGACCGAAAACTTTAGAATTACCTACTTGATAATAAATTCTTTAACATTGCCAATATAGTAATTTTTGGGACTTTTAGGTTAGAATATCTCAAAACCCTGACGTGATGAAACCAATTGGGCAACAAATCCGGTTTCGGCATGCCAAAAGCTTCCTAAATTTTCTATTCAGATCTCTGTTATATTACAAAAGTATTTTTTTATTGCTTAGTGTAATTCTCCATAAAACATGATTTTATTTATTTTTTTACACATCTATGCGGAAAGTATTAATTATAATGCAGTAAAAACAAATATTTTACAATTTTAGTTACTTTTTTTTAATTAATTAAATAATTATATATTTTCTATTATTGTAATATTTTAATTAGTAAATAGTTGTTCGCACTATGAAGAAATTAAATATCGTTATTAAATACAAAACTTTGATTTTAATAAAAACATCTATGTGATAAACAATATACCTACCTTATAAAATAATTTTGATATATACCTATATCTAAAGCATGATACAATTCATACAGATATGGCATTCCCGAGTTTACTATTCTGCGCATGACGTCACAAGATAGTATGGATACATAACAGCGTTTTTTTACCGTTCTTGTAGTTATTCAAATTAAATTTTATATTAAGAGACACACTGAGCATCACATTTTTAATTTTGTCTTTAATTCAGCAAAAATAACAAAATAAACAGGTTTTATCACGCTCTTATAAACGTCAAAAAAGGACAAAAGAAATATTTTCAGATAGGGAGCCAGTTTAAAATTCGTGTAGAACACGGTCAAACTTTAAAATAAACAAAAGAAAATTTAAATCGGATGACTAAGAGCTAAGATAAAGCTAATTTTATAACAGGGTTATCTTTGATAGACCATATAACAGTGTTCTACACGGATTTTAATGTGGCTCCCTATCTGAAAATATTTCTTTTGTCCTTATGTACGACCACAGAAAGTGGCATACCCCAATCAAAAAGTGCAGCGTTTTGGCTTTATTTGAGTTACTATCTTGTGACGTCATCTGACAGCTACGGCGATCAAAGTGAAGTTATTTGATATGCGCAATGCCATATCTGTATTAATTGAATCATGTATCTAAAGCCTGTTTTACATTTGTCAATTTTAAGCACTAACCAGCAATACCAACTTAAATTTATGAAATAACAGAACAGAAAAACATAACCTTAAATAATTTTTGAAGAATAAAACGCACAGAATAATAATTAATACAAAATCATCTAAAATGGGCGTAAAATTGACATATGTAATACAGGCTTATTAATATTTACTGCAAATAATTTCACTGTAGACTCAAACTTTATAGAGTTTGAAACTACATATACGTAGATAGAAAATACCTTTTTCAATTTTGATCTGACCTGTTGGAAGTTACTTATTTTATAGTAAAATAATATATTATTAGTTTTGCTCAATTATACATGTAGACTGAAGTATTTTTTATAATTTATAAAAAAAAGTAAAAAATAATGCCAAACAACCAAATACAAATAAATAACTTGATAAAGGAAAATATATCGACGAAACCAAATAAGTGGCATATACTGCAAAAAAACTATTAGATTTTTATCAACAACTTTTTAATATTTCTTCTGTAAAAAATACGCGATTTTCTTTGAATTTTTATTCAAAATAATAATTGATGATTTCATTGCCGTAAAACTATGGAAATAAGGGCACCAAACAATTTCTCAGAAGGGGGCTCTTACCAGGTATTTTTTTACATTATTTCACCCCCCCCCCCAATATTTATTGCTTAGAATTTTTTTAAAATTTATGTCGAATTTATGTAAAAAAATTTATTCTGATACATATACTAAAATGAAAAACACTCAATAACTCGTCAAATTTTCAAGTTTTCGAGATTTTTGAATAACTAAAAAAAATCAGCTTTTTCACTAAAAACTTTTTTTTAATCGTTTCAATTCTAAAAAAAACAACTCAGCCATTAAAAAAAATTCGTTCACCACTTTTGGGAGCCCTTGATGTTCGGGGCTTCGGACAATTTGATTTCGGTCACAGATACTGATAATAATAATGGTATATATTCGAACAAAATATTGCTTATTTGGTTTCAGCTTTAATATTGTGATAAATAAAACACTTATGTCCGGTATCATTTGCAAGCTTGCAAACACTCTCAAATGAGATATCAAACTTATATGACAGTTTTCTTGTAGTTTCATGAAGACTTTAACAAGTTTCACTCACACGTTGTATGTAAACACAAACAACGGTATTAAAACAGTGGTGATATTATGATAATTATTTTATACGGTCAAAGTCGCCAACTGTTGAAGTATCACTGCTCTAAATTAAATTAATAACCTCATTTGTGAGTGCTAACTAGTTTGCAAATTTGCTAGCCCTTTTATAATACCGGACATTATTATTGATATTAAAAACTGCCAGTATTTTCCTATTTATACTACACTGATTTTGATGAATTTTATAGCAATAATAATACAAAATCAAAATAATAATCACAATAAGACTGTTAATTTATAGCACATATTTTTATTTTTAAATCGAACCTCACACATTTTACAAATATTTATTTTATTTTTATTAATAATTCTCGTATTGCAACAATATAATTATAAAAATACTTTAGTCATTTTTCATATTAAATAAATACATATTGAAATTATTAAGGAAAATAGATCAATTTATATATTTTTATAATTTATTAACAAACAGTATTAATTTTAAGTTATATATTTAGTTATAATAAATTATGAATTTGAAATAATAACCTACCATCACATACAAAAAAGTCAAAATTTTCTTTCTCGTGTAAATAATTTTAATTGAAACAATATATTTAATTTTTTGAATGATTTGTAAGTGCCTATTTAATATTATCAACAATTTTAATAAATAAATAATATGGAAATAATATATTTATTTTAATCTACACCTACCCCTAAAATAAATCTAATTAGGCAAACTTAAAAGTAACGCGGTGCCTCGTTTTATCCAAAAATCAGAATTTTCAGTACCGCTATTCAAATCAACGGCTACAACATAAGCGGGCCTTCCTTGCATACCCGTTCTTATGGGATAATAGTAACATGGACATACATACAAACCTAAAACAGTACAAAGGATTAATTTAATATATAAAACTCTTGGTGTATATGTACGTGCGATCATCAGGCCTAAACTACTAGATGTATCGAAGCCATATTCATACCATATGTTTGTTTGGTGCTCCGGTAGGTTTATCTCTCTTTTGGACCTGATAAATGGTACTGGGATCGAGATATTTACGAAAATATGAAACCATAAATTACAGAATTCGTTATTCAATAGCTACTATGTTTTTATATAAATATCAGTTTTATCATATATGTAATACTCCTATATTGCCAATCGCTATAAGTGGGCCGGGAAAAGTTGAAGTGAGATGGTCAAGTCAAATGGATTCCATTGCGCAGGCGCAGAATCTAATAAGAGGAGGCCTTGGCCAATTAAAACAATTTTAATCAAATATGTCAGTTTAAAACTGATTGCACATGCGCACTAGTGACCATTTGACTTGAAAATAGCGAGACAACAATATATGTCCACGCCGTACAGACTTATCCTTTTTCCCGATCTTGATTGGCAATATAGAAGTATTACATATATGAGTTTTATGCTGTGACATCATGGAAACAAAACTACGTACTATTTTGGTGATAATCGCATTAAAATTGGTAAGTTTTGTTGTTATTCTTAATATCAATTGTGGTCAATTTAAATAGGTATTTTTTTTCTCTATTTGGTACGTGAGACACGTATTTTTAACCCTAGCAAATTTAACACCATAACAATGAAGACAAACACAAGAAAGAGCATGCAAATTATCTTTTGGTAAGACAACGTTCGCCAGGGCAGCTAGTTTATTACACCTTTATAATCACCTTTAGTTTTTTTCTTAAGATTTTCACAAGGTTTAAAAAGTATGAGAGGCATCGGACAAACGAGTTCCATAGGCTTCGGTTCTATTAAACAGGCTTTTCGTTTGTTCCACGCAGCGCCTTCTAGGAACATTCCACGAACGTACACACCCACTGGCGGTGGTTCAACGACAGTATTATCTTCTAATGTATATACGCTAAACTCCCAGCTTAACGTATCGATTGGAAGTTCTTGTGCACGAGCAGCTGTCTAAAAATATGTTTTAATCATAAGAGAATATTCACATCTATAAAATACTGGTCTACAAAAAAAATCCTAGAGATCTGAATAGGTGATTTAGCAGGTATTTGTCATGCCGAAACCAAATTCGTTGCCCAAATCGTTCCATCACGTAAGGTTTTTGAGATATCCGAACCTAAAATTCTCGAAATTGACTATTTTGGCAATTTTAGGGAGTTTATTACTAAGTAGGTAATTTTTTTCTGAAGTTTTCTTTCGTGATTCCTAATAGTACTATCTTTTCTCTTTAAAATGATTTTTTACATTTCATAGTGCAACTTTTCTTCACCGAAATATACTACTTTGAAGATATATGTAGTAAAGTTCATTGTCTATTAACAAAAATTTAATATCTTCAAACTAGTACATCTCGACTAAAACAATCGTACAGTAAAAAGGTAAATCTCATTTTAAAGAGGAAAGATAATACTATTTGTTACCGTGACCGAAAACTTTAGAAAAAAATTACCTACTTGGTAATAAATTCTTTAACATTGCCAATATAGTCATTTTCGAGACTTTTCGGTTAGAATATCTCAAAACCCTGACGTGATGGAATCAATTTGGCAACAAATTCGATTTCAGCATGCCAAAAGCCTCCTAAATTACCTATTCAGATCTCTAGGACATTACAAAAATATTTTTTTGTAGACCAGTGTAATTGAATTTGACATACTTGTAAAACGGCTGTAAGAAACCCAGTTGGAAATGTATACGCAGCCAGCCAAAATAATAACGGAGGATGTGTAGTTTCTGCCCACGTTGAAAAATGTTCAATACGTAAAACCAAATCACGTGTCCATGATCCCAAAAGTTTTAGTGATGGATAAGCTAGAAAAAATGTAATTTTACACAATTTTTTTATTGAATTTGTACTAAACTCATTAGAAGAATAGTAAGATGGTATAGACTCTTATGCAAGAGTTTCTCAACTGTTAATTCCATGTGTGGCCATCAGGGAGCAAAATTTGATCAAAATTTTTTATGAAGTCAAAGCCTTTAAGGACTTTAAAGGGTGGTAGGTTGGTGAAACATAGGTAAAATTTGCTCAAACGTTAGTACTATTAAGCGTGTAAAAGTTGGATTCACTAGCGCTTTTCTAAATCATCAAAATAAAGTAACATTCAATTATATATGTATGTTTAAAAACGTGATTTCCCAAAATTTTTGAGTTGTGCCACTCTTGCTCCGAGATGACGATATGTTATTTTAATACCTTTCAACCACATCGAGGGAACCCTGCCTTCATAAATACAAGTAAATATTTCTTCAAGATCGGATGACATTACAATGAATCCTTTGATACCTTTTTGCAATTCAATCAAAGAAGTTCTTATATTAACTAGTAAAACGTTATATCTAAAAGACAAAATGGATAATTTTATATATTGTAAAATATAAAACAATAATTACGTACCTTGCGATTTCTTGAAGCAATACAACATCAAGAGGTTGTTTATTTGAGCCAATAAGTTTTTCAGTATTTTCATAATTGATCGGATCAGGTATTTTTGATAAAACATCATTTGCCAATTGACTTACCTAAATTAAAAATGCATAAAATAAAAATAACGTAACAAAGTTTTTGCACTTCGATTTACCTTCTCTTCTGTACTTTCACTCTGGCCTGCAGACGATCCTTGAACTTGCAAGGACATCAGTGTTTCAAAAAGAATCTGCGTTTCCGTCATCAGAGATGTAATATCCGCATTAGAATGTTGTCCAAAAGCTTCTGGTCGATCCATATTTGGTAAAATAGTTATGTAATCTCGATATGATTGCAGAGAACCATCTTTCGGTATATAGTACGTAGGCAAACTTGATAATCTAGAAAAAAAATATATACGTTAGTTATATTCTACATCAGTGGTTCCCAAACTCTTTTGGCTCACGGACCCCTTTTCATAGTAAAAACTTGCCCACGGACCCCCTTTCATAGTCAAAACTTTCCCACGGACCCTGGGTGAAAAACTTCTAAATTTTGACACGCGCAGTTGATTTTAGTACCACTTCGCCAATTTTTATTCGATTACGTTGAAATTTTAACACAATGAAGAAGATAGATAAAGCTACTAATTTAGTGAATAACATTAAAATTGGACAAAAATTGTTTGTATTAATGCGCTTTGAATTTTGAAAATGGCCGAATTTTTGCTAAAAAATAGTTTTTTTTTCGTTTAAAAAATGATTTTCGAAGGGAATAACTTTATGAATGTATATAATTTAAGGCTTTCTAGTTCAATTAGGACCCATAGCTTCATTTTGAATGATCTTTGGTTGAAGTCATTGATTCAAAAAATATATATACGAATTTGAATGTTTGCATATCGAAATTTTTTTTTGCAATATTGCAAAAACAATAGCTGATTGAGCAAAATGGTGGTCATTTTTGGATTCAGCGTGTCCAAATTTCCCCGTAAAATTGTTGTATGCTCTGCAGCAAAATGGCTGTCGGCCAGTGTAATTTATTCATATTGTTATTTATTTTAACTTCCATATTAATAAAAAATGTGCGCGGACCCCCTGACGTACTTCAGGGACCCCCAAATCGATTTTAATTTTCCACGGACCCCCTGAACGATGCCAGGGACCCCTTTGGGAACCACTGTTCTACATGAATTTAATAAATGTAGAAGATACCTATAATGTAGTACTGATAAAACATCTTCATTAAAATATTGGTTTATATACGTTGTGAGCAATCTACGATCCCAATCATCAGTTACATGGCCTCCGTAATTAACACCTGCTATTAGATATTTCAGTGCATCGAAAGGAGTTACCGGATATTCATCAAGATAAATTTGAAGTAAATTTTCAGATACCTAGATCAATTAAAATTAGAAATACACATTATAATTTTTTTTTAAATGAAGACATACTTCAAAATCTGAATCGTTGAAACCGTAAATGACATTCCAACCCAACTGTTGAAACTTTTTACGTTCCAAGAGGATGGCGTGGAAAAAACACAAAGAGAATAACAACTTCTTGTATTTTTCTTTCGCTTGACATAAAGAAAACTGTTCTTCGGTCAGTAAATTATATAACCTTTTCAAATTTGCTTTTATGCCCTATAAATTAATAGAAACATATTTAAAATTTGATTGAAACATTTGAAATTAATCATTACTTTTGGAGGTTCAGTGGTCATTTTTATACTAGCTTGTAGGATGGAAATAGGAAAATCAGGATGAGGACTGGAGCTAAGCCACAATCGAAATTCTGGATGAACTTTTGCAGTTTGCAACGTATCAACTATTTTATCAAGATCAGGCATCCAACTCAACGACAAATGACAGTTTGCTAAAAATACCCAATGTCCATCTCGAGTTCCATTATGTAACATTCTAAACAATAACGGCAGGAAAATATAATTTTATTTTGTTTAATATTTCTTACTACCTGGTCGCGTATGGTGCTTGTCCTTGACCTAAAGATAACGTCCTAAAATTCGCAGTCATATCTGATGTTTCGGCGAGTTGTATCAAAGCTGTTGTCGGATCTACGCCCGGCGATAAAACAAATATCAATGGAGTCTGTGCAATAGATTCTTCCAGAACCGCTTTCATGTCCAGTACCGGTGGCTCAACAAACTTAGGCCCCAAAGTATTGATAATGAAGTTTGTAATACACACGGTTATGCGATCAGGCCTCAGCGATCGCACAAAAAGCATTCTTTGGAACTCGCTACATATTCCTTCCCATTCGCCTTGGAAAATTAACAAAAAATAAATCACAGAAGATCTTATCAAATCAAACAGATCTGACTGGATATTAAGTTTGATCTAATTAGATTAAATCAGATTTAATCAGATCTAGACAAACTTAACCTCTAGAAGGCCGGAAAATTTGGCGTACCAGAAAATTTTCAATTTTTGTTTTTTGATTAAAATACACATCAAAAATGTATATTTGCACTTCCAAATAAATAAAAATCGTTCACGCGAGGCAAAGGGGTAGTTTTTACCCTATCATAGGGTTTGTTTTTGGATTTACTGTATTTTAGACGTCAGATTTGGATTCAGCGTCGAAAAATACATCGAAAACGTATATTTGTATAATGAAAAAAGGTTGTGTACTATTGAAATTTTTAACACGGACTGTTCCCTTCTGGGCGGAAAGTCAATATATGTGAGCCCACCCCTTGATCGACATTTTACCTATGATCAATCAATGATATAATACCAGTTTTCTGAGGGAGAAATGCCCCCTGAAATCCCGGCCTTCTAAAGGTTAATCAAGTATGAGCATCACAGATAATTTATAATACTATACCAATTAATGAACAAGTTTCTGGTTCAGTATTTGTATACCAGGTGTACCAATCTCGAGGAAACTGTTCGAAAGTATCAAGCACACCGTGAAACCCTGGGAGCTTATCTAATTCAGTAATATTATCCCATGCCACATCGGTCAACCAGCCTGTCAAACAAAAAATGTTATTTATGCTTTAAAAAAAAAAAAAAAAACAATAATTAAATTTATTTACTTGTACACGGATTATCCATTTGTCCTTCTCTATCCAAAACAACACCTCCTTTTAATAAGAAATCATATTCGATAGCAATTATCTTTCCTAAAGCATCTAAAATTTTCACACACATGAGAAACGAAAAAAGGAGCTTATGGCTTTCAAATAATCCTCTACACGTATTTCTGCAAATATCAAAATGAATTTATAAAATGTACAAACAAAATATAATATAAATTCTTACTTATACACTGCATACGTATGAAATTCATTCAAAAATTCAATACGTTCATCTAAATCGCTGCTCTTTTTACTTTTCTCAATAGAACTTAGAAACAAACGAATATAAGCGTCTAGAGAAAATCTGTACATCGGATCAATCGATGACATATCGTTCAAAACAAAGAACAGGATAGCTGCTCTTTTAGAACACGGTCTATACCCCTACAAATTATATTGTTAAGTATGGTAAAATATTTATAATAAATAAATAAATAAATTAAAAAAAAACCTCTCTTGCAGCATCTATTTCAATTTCAGTCGTCTCACTAATAGCTAAACTTTCTTTTACATCTATAGAAGTAGCTTTCGATACTTGTAAAGTATTAAAAAGATTTGCATCATCCAATAACGATCCTTTAGTTTCATACAACAGCCTTAATAATTCATCTTCTAGATCCATTAATGTTCTCTTACCTATTTAATATTTTCACGATAACAGATTAGCTTGAAAAATAATTAAAAAAAAAACACTACCTTTAGCGATGGTTAATACAAGATTATCTTTTTGTTCTTCTAATTGTGGCTTTTCTTTTCTTACAACAATACCTAAAAGTTGTGCTTCTAAACCTTCTTCTTTAACTGCAAAATTCACTAAAGTTGTTTTTGTCGAAACTTCAGGAGCATAATGTGGATTGCTCAATTTAGTCGTTATAAAAAACCTGAAGTTTGGATTATAATCCATTACTTTATCGTTGAGCTTTATAGCTAATTGTCCTTGTTGTTTAATAATGTTTTTATTGAGAATTGGCGCTAAACTCGGATCTAAAACTTCCATCACGTTTTGCAGTAATATCGGTTTACCAAATTGAACGGCTTGTTCCATTATTTTCATATAATCAGGCATACCAAAATCAATTATCTATTTAATGCAAAAATTATGTTTCAGATAAACGTAAGACTATTTTTTTTTATAAATTATACCTTCAGTTCATTCGGACCTTCCATATTTTTTATCCATTTCATAGCTTGACATTGTGGATCAATAATAAGGGGCCACCGTGACCCTCGCACTACAATTATACCATTTTCAGTACTAAAACCATCTGACGGTAGGCCTTGAATATTCCATTCCCTTATTGTTGTAGGGTCACATAGAAAATCAACCACAGAAAAATTTTCAGAACACGGAACATCTCTTTCTACAACCTATATTAATCAAATTATTTTTAAAATTAAAAAAAAAAACATATGTCAAAAATATAAATACTTCTTCAGTCCACTCTTTTACAAGAATTTCTCTGTATTTTGATACAAAAGGGCCGAGGTAAGACACAAATGCCGTTGCTAGTAAACAATCTCCTGGTAGACATAAAAATTCATTATCTAATCTTTGTACTGTAGCTTCCCAACGATCCTTTTCACTAGATAGATTCTCTATTAATATACCGGCTCTTTCTAGTTTAGCTAATAATTCTTCAGCCTGAAAATCAGTTAAAATGATATTACATGAAATATTTTTATTAGACATAAAAATAAAATGTTAACATTCTAAAAATCTTATACCTTTCTTTGTAATTCTTCCTTTTCTTTTAACTTTTCATTATAGTCTTCCTGAAGTCGTTCAAGTCTTTCACTAAGTTCTCTTAATTTTGCTTTAGCTTCTGCGAGCATGGCTTGTTTTTCATTCAACGATGCCATAGCTTCATCAAACTTAGCTTTTTTCGGTGCTACCACTCTATATTAATTTAAACGATGTATAAAACATTTACATTTACTAAATCTAGAATCGAATACTCACCGATATATTTTGCCATACTTTTCTATAGCACGTACCCACATACATAAAGATTTAGCTGCTAAAGAAACAATACCCACTTTTTCTGGTTCAAAGTCTTCATTTGTTGTATATACCGCGATTTTCTTAAGAGTTCTGTCTGATATATGATCTTTATCAAATTCTCTCAAGCTAGTTAAGAAGTTTTGATCTCCTAGCTGTCGCTTTGCTTCTGCCCAAGTTGGTTCTACCTGTTTTTTTAATCATTTAATTTTTACCAAAATGCAATTGTATATATTTAAAACTTACTTGTTTCATTATCATGACTGCTTCCATGACCATTTCTACTTTTGCAGGAGGTCTGCCGTACGACCGTACTTCAGTAATATCTTTTTTATTCAAGGAATCCAAAGCTCTGATGGCCTCTTCTAAAGCTGGCATCGCTTGCGCTAAATCAGCTTGTGCAGCATCGGCCAACTTTTTACATGCCACTTCTTCCACTTCGATTTTTGCACTCCGTGCTGCGACTGATCTCTAAATAAGAGATTTATTGTTTGTATTATACCCGATATGATTTTTTATAAAATTTAATTGTACCTGTTGCTCATCGGCTTCTTTTGTTTGATTTTTAATAACGATCAATACTTGATCTAGTTGTACTGTGAATTCTGCAATTTTTGTTTTTGCTTCTTCTAATTCCAACGACAGTACTTCTACTTTAGCACGAGTTTCATCAATTTTAGATAGTCCATTTCTTAATTTGTTAGCATTTAATGCAATTGTTTGTCTTTTTTCATCCAACATTCTAAAATCAAGTATCAAATATATTAAATACCTATTCATTAAATAATTATAATTTACACACTTCTTATAACCTCTCACAAGTTCTAAATAATTTGTAGGAGTCACATAATTATATCGTTTCAATTCAGCTAACATTTGCCGAGAGCAACTCGCGACAGAATAATGAACAAGAGAAAAAATATTAGCTACATCTTCTCGAAGACGATCCTGTGTAGTCCGTACCAAGGATTCTCTTCTTTTTTCCTTAACAGTACCGGTAATGCTCATGACAAAATTAACATCTGCCAAAAACTTAATTGCCACTTCGAGAAGAGCCTGCTTCGGCCATTCAGAGAACCAATCAATAGTCGTACAGTTTACAAGTGCCGGATACTGTCTTAGACGATTGCGGAAAGCATCACCGACTGGACTCATGCAAAGCACAATGTGTAAGTTTGTTCTTACACGTTCAATGAAGAACGAGTACATCCCCTCGGTTGTTGGGACGACTCCAGCTTTGATTGCTGCGTTATTCAAATTGTTTTTAATCTAGAAAAATAATATTACAAATAACACAATGAATTTGATTTTTTAATAACGCATAACTTACATCTTCAAATTCATCTGCTTTATATAAATTTGCAACTTCACCACTGCTCAACATATTATTAATGATTTCAAGAAAGCTTTCATCTGAAATCTGAGTATCGTTGAACAAAAAACTTGTTGCCTTATATTCAACGCCTGTCATTTTATACAAAACTTTCAAATCTTCACGAAATTCAGGAACCTTATAATTTTTCGTGACTTCTATCTGATACGTTTGGTATTCACAGATATAAGCTGCTATTCTAGCTAAAGATTGGCGCCCACTTCCGCCAATACCGATAAGCAACATATTACCTATCGGTTGTGAAATGACTCTAACTATTCGACAGATATGTTCGATTGCATCTTTGAACAAAACAAGATCCATTCGTAGACAACCTGGCGATACATTGTATTCATCTAGTTGCAGTTCAATGTATTTTCTTAACGCTACATGATCCAAAAGTTCTTCGTAAATGTTAAACGGATTTACAAAATCACCAAACAAGGGACATTCTTTGCCAGGACAGAGACCGTGAAACGTCAATTCAAATTGTTTCCCTAATTGTTCACTAACACTGTTCTGTAACCATTCACGGTCTCTAAAAAATATTAAGATTTGATAATTTATAAATCAAACAAAATAATTATAGCGGGTGTTAAAAAAAGAGTGTAAAATAATTAGGTAATGGTATGAACAAAATAAAACAAAAATTTCTTGATAAACATGGGTCGTCCGCAAAGTAGTGGTTTCAGAGATGTGGAAGGTTATTCTTTTTTGAAACATTTATTTGCAATTATTTATTATGTACAAACAAAAGACGCGTCTAGCTTAATAGAGTTACACAAGATGTTCAAAGTGCCCTCACTCCATTTCCAAGCAGGCACAATATTTTTGTTTGAAAGATATTCAAACTCTTTTGAAAATCCTCTCATTGGCTCGGATTTGTTCCTAGAGGCTTTTTATAGGAGTACCATAGAAATATATTTTCAAATATCCCCCAAAAAAGAAATCTAAAGGGTTGCGATCTTACAGGCCATAATACAGGTCCACCCCTTCCTACCCATCTACGTGGAAAAGTTTGGTGTAAATACTTAATGTCTGTTTCACAAAACAGCCAACTATGATAAGAAAATGCAAACTTTTGCAAGTAAAAAGATGTCCAGTCTGCTTCGAAATAGAAGGAGGGCACTTTGAACACCTTATGTAACTTTATTTTTTGGTTTTGCTAGAAGGTTCTTTTGTAATAAATAAGTGCAAATAAAGGTTTAAAAAAAGAATAACCTTCCATATCTCCGAAACCGTTACTTTGCGGACCCATGTTTATTAAAACTTTTTTTTATTATTTGGTCCATACTATTACTTCTTTAAATATTTTACACTCTCTTTTGTTAACTCCCGGTAAAACTATTTACTTTTCATCAATTAGACGATCGTAAAACACACGGAAACATTCATGGATCCATAAACGCAGGAACGTTTCTTTTGTATTTTGATATTCCTTATTACTTCGTAAAAGTCCTTGGAAGATCTTTGAAATATCTCGCAAATTAAACAAGTAATGAATTTTTGCCGGAGTCGGTAACATTTTTGCTACGATATTATTATACAACTCAATAGTTGAAGTAGTTAATATTCTTCCTAAAATTTTAATCCAATTCAACATTTGTCAAGAACAAAATCGAAAATTATAATAATTACCTGTTATTTTTGTCTCTTCATGAAATTCAGAAAGATGTTGATTTAACATAGTACCAAATATTCGTATGATTTGTGATTCAGTTGGAAAAGTCATATTAATTAAACTAAATCTACTTAATAACCGATCAGAAATAATTGTACGGCCTCCACCAGGTGGTCCCATAGCAGATAATAACAACATGTTCTGAAACAATAAATGTTCAGTATAAAAAAAATTTCAATTGTTCAGATCCCGAAAATGGCTTGTGATCTAATCAAATCTGACTAAATACAGAGTGGCCCAAAAGTCACAATACTATTTTAAAATAGAATAACTTTTTCATTTCGTAATAATTCACTATTATTCTTTCATAAACAGAAAACACACTTCTTGGAAAAAAAATTATTTAGTTTTGAAAATTACATCCTTTAAATAACCACAATTTTGCGCTTCACACTGACGCGCTCTTTCTAAGACGTGAATCATCACCTGCCGTAATGTTTCTTGGCTTATTCCTTCAATTTCTTCACCAATGTTGGCCTTCAATTGCTGAATGGTTCGAGGATTGTTACGGTATACTTTATCTTTCAAATACCCCCACAGAAAGAAGTCTGGAGCAGTTAATTTTAAACCGCCGGAATAAACGAAGTATAGTTTGTTTATGTGTAGGTTCTTTGCCTTAGCACAATTGCTTAGTCGTGAATTTCTCCATAATTAATTTCCAAGGATAACGCTTTAATAATTTGAAATGAAATTTTAAAATTGTAGAAAGTTATTTGAATTTTAAATGGTGTTGTGACTTTTGGGTCACCCTGTACAAAGATGGATCTAATCAACAAAGTTAAAATTATCAATTTTACCTGCACATTCTTTATTTTTTGATTTTTTCTATCGTACCAAAATCCATAATCAATCCATTGTTTTAGAAGTTCTAACGGTGGTTGAGAACCATAGGTATCCTTTGCTGGCATATTTAATTCGTCTAGAAATGCAAGAAGTTTTTTCCCACCGACAGGAACAAACATATTTTTAGTACGTTTTTCTAACCGACTTTCAATAAAATCTTGTAAATTATTTGACGTTGTCTACAAATAATTGTACTCATTATAAAACGTGGATTATTATAAATATTACCGGCAAAGTATTCTATATAATCCCTAAGGATTCTATACAATGCCTAATGATTTCAGGCAAAGTATGAAATAATTTTTATTTATTGTTATAATAAATATTAAATATATGATTTAAAATTGTTAAAATAAAAAAAAACACACAAAAATATTAGATATTATTTAGTCATTTTGTAACATATTAGGCCAGTATTAAGTAAGAAAATAATCAGTATTTTATTACATAAAGTATGCCACTATCTGTGCCTGAACCAAATTTAGTTGGTTCACCATATTTATGTTTATATTTCTAGTCTATACAATGCCTTGGAAATGTATATAATTAAAATCATTTCATACATTGCTTGGTGATTTTAAGCATTCTATAGAATACCTAAGAATTCTATACAATGCCGGATTTCATACATTGCCGGTAACATACACATTAACAATGTAGTACCTGAGCAGATAAATTTACACTTAATATCGAGTAAGTTGCTGGATCTAAACTTCTTATGACAGAAAACGCGGTAGATGTTTTACCTGTACCTACAGGTCCCGTCATTAGCACAGGATTATTGTTTGCTAATAAAGCTGATACTATATATTCATAACGGATCGTGTCTACAGTCGGTACGATGATCTTATAAAAGGGCCAACTAAAAAAAAATTATTTAATATATCATTTGCAATAGTTTAAACTGTTTGACGACTAACTCTGAATTATATCTCCAACTATCGCTCAGTCTTCCTTCCCAGGGTACAAGAGTTTGTACTCTGGTGTCAATGAAATACTCGTACACTGTATCTTTTAAAGGAAACATATTTTCCATTTCCCGAATTAAATTATCGATTTTCTTTCTTCCATCTTCATCTACAGTGGCACATATAGACCATATGATACTAAAAATATTATCAAATACATGTGTTACATATATAATTAATAAACCGTAATTTCATTCATTCTACAATACCAAAATAAAAACCAGAATTTCATTAACGTTGGAAATATTTCCAACTCTTTTGGTTCAATTCCATTTTCTTTTTTCACAAAACACTCCAACAGTCGGCATAAAGCCATAACATTATTCAGTTCTACAGTCTGTATTATTTCTTTACATTTTAACCGTTTGAATTCTAATATATTACTTAAATATCGGTCAAACAGTTTTTGTAACTAGAATGATAAAACCAGATTTGTATAAATGTATGTTTTAATAAATTCATTTTATATAGTTTACCTCGCTTTGATATTCAGGTACTGTTTGTTTCTGTAACCACGATGTGACATACGGACGCCATCCCCAATCTTTGTAATCATTATAGACCATACCGCAACGTGATACCGTTGCCGGAGATGCAACACTCAAATCACCAACTTCGAATAGTAACGATACCTGCTCAGGCATCGTTATACGTTCACTATTTATTAAAGTTAATATTTTATTATCGTCCATGACACTGTTCATGTTCTCGATCCAAACAGCATCTACTGGACCGTCAAATAATATCCACTTTTCATCACGAGATTCATCTGAAAATTATTCTTCTGATTAACAAATCAGTAAATTTATTTCAAATTAAAATTAACCTGAGCAAGTTTTCCTCATTACTGACGATAAGACACCGTCTAACCATTCATTTGTACTTAAATTATACTCTCCGTAAAGCTCTCCCAATGATAAAGCTTTTGGATTAATGGGAAATACTTTGACCTCATTAAATCCTTCTTTTCCACTATTTTTTAACCGCCCAAGAGCACCTTTTAACCCTTTCCATGTTGTTGACTTAGCGGTACACGTTTTACCGAGAATCATTACAGAATGGCGGGAAGTTTTTGTCTCGTATAGTTGAATACATTTTTTAATTGCTGCTGGAATCGGCTACAGTAAAAAAATAAAATTACAGTCCTTATAGTTTCCTAAGCAGAAAAATTTGCAGAATGATATCTTTCCTTATAAAGTTATCTTAATGTTACCTGCATTCCTAAAGTTTTTAATTCGACGGTTATTGCAGCAATCATATCCTCATAATCGATTATAGGTGTTTCAATACCGGGAAAAATATCCGACATTATACCATTGAATAATGGCAAATCATCTGAAGTTAATTTAGCTATATTCATATCTCTCATGGCAAGGTACACCATCTGTTCTTCTGGCAAATTGGGATGAGCCCTTCGCTTTCTCCCTGCGTACCTCAATAAAGCTACCATAGATCTTAATCCAAAATCGTAATGATCTTGCTTGCTCAATTGTTGCGTTGCGAGGGAGTAAAGTGTAAATACCTTAAAAGAATAATTTATAAATAGGTATGTTACGAAATAAACAAAAACTACAGATATTACTTTCTTAGCTAAAACTCTCGTGTTTCTAAAACCATCGCTGAATAATGTATTTTCAGCAATGATCACGCTATCGGGAACAATCATAGAAATCGGTCTGAACATTGATTTCAAGTTATCAGGAAGCTCTGTGCGGCCGGCATAGCCCGGATTCATCGTAATGAAAATACCACACGTCGGAACCAGGTCTATTTCGAGTCCTTCAAACAGAAACCTAGTCAGTTTGGCCGCCAGTGCCGATAGGATAGACAATATCTGTTGGGCAACTACAGATAATACTTCAATATTGATACGATTGAATTCATCAAAACAGCCCCAGCATCCCGTTTGTGCTAAACCTGAATAAAGACAAATTATGTTTCCATATCACCAGAATTTATAAAGATACTGACGTTAAATTTATAGTAGCTAACTTTTACTTTCTATACCTGACGTTTCAACTCTCATGTCGGAGAGTCTTCTTCAGAAGTGATTTTGAAACTTTTAGAATCACTTGTGAAGAAGACTCCGACATGAGAGTCGAAACGTCAAGTATAAAAATACGATAACATGGACAACAGCCCAAAAAATTAGCTACTATGGACAACGGCCACGAAATCCTACAGAAGAAAATGACGTTAAATTTACCTGAAAACATTTTACCCATACTTTTATAATCAAGACCTTCCGAACAGTTATTTACAATTACCCACATTCCAAGAGCTTTTCCTAAATCTTTAACGGTTTCTGTTTTACCAGTTCCAGCTGGACCTTTCGGACTTCCACCTCGATGTAAATGCAATGCAGTAGTAAGTGTTATGTAACACCTAATAAACAATTTAATTATTGTATAATGAAATCAAATAAAGTACTTGGCATCCGAATAGAAAGGTTTTACCTATCGGTGAGAGGAGTTATCACTAATCGTCCAGAATTCCCTGTATACTCATACCCGTAAATAAATGTTGTGTTTGTTTGATGAATTACACAATTGTCTACGTCTCTGTCCCAGTAAAATCTCAATTGAGAAAACCATTCAAACGATGTTATATCCATACAGTCTATGAAATATTAACCAATATTAAATTATGTAATATAAAAATACTAACAATAAGGGGGATAGCCACTGTGACGGGTCAAAGAATTGTCAATCTTTGGAATTTTTTTTCACATATATAACTAATTATTTTTGAATCAGGAAAAGGGCGTTTTATTAAGTATATATTCAACTTATTTAATTTAATGAAAAATATTAAATATTTACAAAGTTATGAGCCTCGATGTGACGACCAAAAAAATATTTTTCTCAATGATTGACTCGAAATTTTGAGAAGGGTTATATGAAAAAAATAACTAAACATTTTATCAATATGTATCTATATGAATATATCGTTTTTTTTATTTTTTTTTCACAAAATGGTGATCGTTTGAAATTTTTTTTAATTTTTAAGACCTATTTTTTTATTAGAGCTGTTTTAAAAATAGTAATTATCAAAATTTCAAAAATCGGCTACGTGCAACGATAGCTACTACAATTACGAAAATTATTTTAAAAAAATATGAAATCGGTTCATTAGTCTTTGAGGAATCGTGTCAACCAGGTCGAAAAATGTAATTTCGAGATAAACGTATTTAATGTTTTTGTTATGTCATAACCGGCCGCGCTACCTCGTCTTACTAAATTGACTGTAACTCCGTCAATTTTCGGAATTTAAACTCAGTTTTTTGTATACATATTTATGAATATGTATACTTTAAAAAAATGTAAGAAACAAAATTTGTTTTTCCCGTCACAGTGGCTTTCCCCCTTAAACTGTTTGTCGTACTTCTTCTGTACATGTTATCAATCACATCTCTTGCATGAATTTCGATAGTTATAAGAGCATTTGTTTTAAGTCGTTGCATTTTTTCTAAATCTTTTCTACTAAGTTCAGACAGTTTCAACAAAACCTGATTTTGTTTTTTACGTAATTTTTTTAATGGTTTCTTTACTTCCATGATTTTACAGTGTAATAATGCTCTTGTACAATCTGTTGTCCATTGAATCTATAAACAATTTTTATCCAATACAAAAAATGAAAACTGCGAAGACTAATTATCACTGGTCTACAAAAAAAATACTTTTGTAATGTAACATAGATCTTAATAAGTAATTTAGGAGGTTTTTGGCATTAAAAATCTCAAAAATGACTATATTGGCAATGCTAAAGTACTTAATGCCAAGTAGGTAATTTTTTCTAAAGTTTTCGGTCACGGTAACAAATAGTATTATTTTTCTTCTTTAAAATGAGTTTTAACTTTTTACTGTACGATTTTTTAGCCGAGATGTACTAGTTTAAAGATATGATATTTTTGTTAATAGAGTGTAGTATAGTACACAATGAACTTTACTACATATATCTTCAAAGTAGTATATTTTGGTGAAGAAAAGTCGCACAACGAAATGTAAAAAATCATTTTAAAGAGAAAAGATAGTACTATTTGGAATCATGAAAGAAAACTTCAGAAAAAAATTACCTACGTAGTAATAAATTCCCCAACATTGCCAAAATCTTCATTTTGGGACTTTTAGGTTCGGATATTTAAAAAACCTGACGTGATGGAACCATTTGGGGAACTAATTCGGTTTCGGTATGACAAATACTTTCTAAATCACCTAATCAGATCTCTAGGAATTTTTTTGTCGGCCAGTGTTAGGCGGCTATTACACTATCAAAGAAATGTGATAAAATTTCTTTCATCAAAGAAATATGACAGTGTAATACGTCAACTTTTATAATATTTACGTAATATGTATTTACTTTCATAATATTTCTTTTATCATAGATAATGACAGTTTCTTATTTTTGATCAATGTTTTTTGACGGATAAATCAAAATGACGACTGAAAAGTGTTCGTGACGGTTTCGGCTATGAAATTACTTATACAATGGTGCCTCGCATAACGAACTTAATTCGTTCCGGGAACAAGTTCGTTATGTGAAACGCGTTTTCCCATAACCATACATGTTAAAAATTTTAATTCGTTCTGTAGCATAAAATATGGTACTGTAACATAAAAAAGATTGTACACACGTTTTTTATTTTTTAGTCAGAATCAGATTTAGGAGAGTCTACCGAGGCTTGCAGGGTCAAATCCTCTTTCTTATTATTTCTTGTTTCATTTCAACAGAAATCACCTTCCTGCTTTTTTTAGAACTCTTAATATAGACACACAAAATTACATTTATTAAAACAAACAGGTGTGTGAGTTAAGCACAGAAAAGAACGACTGACGCGCGTTGATGCATGTTCATGCAAGTTTGAGCATCGACTGTGTGCGGCCTTGGAAGTTCGGGAGACTTCGTGATACGTAGAAGCGTTCGGGCGGCAAAATTAAACACGATTCAGTTCGTTGTGCGAGCCGCGCAATGAACGAACAGAAAGTTCGTTGTGCGCAGCGTTCGTTATGCGAGACACCACTATAATTTAATATATGATCAAATCCAGCGTTGTAAATAATGCATTATTTTCGTAATGGCATTACCAAAAGTAATGCATTATCTCGCAATGCATAATGCGCATTGCGAGATAATGCATTACTTTTGGTAATGCCATTACGAAAATAATGCATTATTTACAACGCTGATCAAATCTTTGTCAAAGATCTTTGACATATTTCTTTGATAGTGTAATAGCCACCTTATGTGATAAATACCTGACTAGTTGTATTGCAAAGCTGTCCAGGATACGTAAGTAACCATTTATCTCTTTTCTTTAACATTTTCCGTAACATTAAACGACATTGTTTCAGCTGTTCGTAAAGAACGCTACGCATTGATTTTTCTATTAGTTTCAACCAAAGTTCTATAGCTCCTTCTAATATGACTGGTTCTACAAACTCAATATACTCACCGTCATCAGAAAACATGCCCGATGCAATTTGCTTGTTAAAGAATGCATGCTATGGAATATACATATCGTAATTATAAAGGATAGGAAAGGTGATTTTAAATAAACGCTTACTCAATCATAAATATTTTATTATACATGTTATTTATACCATAAATAAATAATATAATTTACCTTGCTGATTTTCAATTTATTTAAATTGTCAAACAACTTCTTCAAATGAGGTTGAACCATTTCTGGTTTCTTTGAATTTCCAAGAATTTCCAAAAGATCATCGTTGGATATAAAGTAAAAACGAGGAAATACATGTCGCTTCGTTTCAAGATACTGTTCTAAAGCACGTAAAATAACTTCCAAATCATCGCTCATAGCTAATAAGGCGTTTAGTAAATACGGAGGTGGTTTGAAATGAGTACAGTCATAAGCACTTTCTGAATTATACATATTAGTCGTGATTCTTTTCCATTCTTCTACTATAACATCAAACTGGCTGGTTTCTTTGGGTAATTGTTTTCTGATATCTTCTCCAATGAAGATATTCTACAAAAATTAAATCAATTAGAATTGATTTAAAAAAACGGAAGAAAAATACAAACTTCTAAATATAGATATTGTCTTTGAACTAATAATGCTTGTTCTAATGTTTCCATAATGTAAGAAATAACACGTTCCCAATAATCAACTTGTGCTACAAATGGTTTCACAAAACGTGTACTTTTCATTCCAGATAACTGAAGCAGGTTATCTTCTATTGCGGCAAAACAATCGTCTACAGATTTTACTCTGGAAGATTAAAATATAATATTTATTAAATACAGGATGGCCCAACTAAAACGATACGGCCGCGCTTTTGGTCATTTAAAATAAGATTTTGAAAAAACGCTCGAACACGTCGATTTTGCTTTCAAGGGGGATATCTTTGGCTATATTTTGGCAAGAATCTTTTCAACCACCAGCGCGCTATGAGCATAATAATCCTTAAAATTTCAAATAGTATAATAGGGCAAGTGATACCTTATTTGAAAGGTTTTTTCATTCTAAACAAGGTGCTATTTGTTTTTTTTCGAATCTGTGTAGTTTTAGTCAAGTTATTTACATTTTTAATTCCATTTACAATCAAAATTCAAAACAAAGTAGGCTTATTTTCATATCAAATTTGAACATTAATTAAAGTTTTGGATGCTGGTAAATTTTTTAATATATTTAGATCCACGTTAATCAAAACGTGTAATCTCAAAGTTTCTTTAGTAGACCAAATTAATTTTTACACGTGAATTCTCCTCTAGTACCCGATTTTCAAGTGTTACCTGTATATTCCAGCAAATTTATGCGGAACTATTTCAATTTGCATATTTTTCCATATTTCCTCTATATTTTTCAAACCGATTTCAATTTGCAATTCCATCGTAGCCGCATTCGAAATATCATTTATTTCTTCTGCATACAACTGAAACTCATATTCGATAATTGTTTCCAAATTAAAATCAGGAGAATTCTGATCAAAATCTCTTTTAATCGTCTTTTTAACTAGATCCCAATGCCGGTCTCGCATCGAAGGATTCTTCAAGTCAATAATCAGTGGCATAGTCCGGCGAAAAGCATCGACCCGTTGTCTTGTATGATTGACAATAGTCCAACTGAAATTAAATAATACAAATATAACGTAAAACGCATATTACGTGTAAATGAACATTTACTTCTTTTCTTTTAGTTCTCGCGCTAAACGATTTAATTTTCTGAATAATGTCTGTGCTGTAGCATCCATTTCTTCTGTTTCGATTTCCCAGAATTCACCACGTCTGTATTTCTCCCATGCTTCATCCCACTGATCAGTCAGTTGCCATACTAATTCTAATGAATTTAGTTCCTATTTTTTTAAATATAAAAATTTAATCATTAATATAATTATCACAATTATTTTTTAAAATACTCACATGTCATTGATATTCCTCTATCAACTATAAATTCGTATATAATATTATTAAATATAATTTCGTTATCGCGTTCTATATATACAGGGTGTCCCAGATAACTTTTCCAGCATGGGGATCTCAGTATTTATAAGAGATACAGGTTTGGTTAAATCAGATTAATTATTTATAAGGGGTGAGTATTAATAATTAATACACTAAAAAATATGCATAATTCTATGTGGTTTAGGCGGTATACCAAAAAAATTGAAAATTCGGAATTTTTTTAAACTGCTATAACTTTTTTTTTTCAAGTAGATACGTACTTTTTATTAGCAGTTTCTTAAGGCAATTTTTTGTGCAGAATTGATTGGTGTATTTAGAATTATTATATCAGTTTTTGTTTATGAGTTACAAACCCTAACATTAGTTTTTCTTAAGGGCCACTAAGTGGGCTGTAGCATATTTGAACGTGATTTTTACTCTAGTTTACAATGATATGTCACTTGCCACACTTATTATCGAAAAAAAGTTTAAAAAATAGTTCATTGTTTCCAAATATTAATTTGTTATTTTTATACATTATTTTTGGTGATAGTAATACTCACCCCTGCCTTTCAAATAATTCATCTGATTTAACCAAACCTGTATCTCTTATAGATACTGAGATCCCCATGCTGGAAAAGTTATCTGGGACACCCGGTATATCACATATAAATTTAAAAAATAAAAATAAAATAACTAGACTTACCGTTTCAAGTTTCTGAAGATCTAACGAATCAGGTTGACTTATATTGAAAATAGCTAATGCTTCTTTCAAACGCTTCTGTTCATCTTTCATTTTCTTTAAACTGACCTGCATATTGGACAGATACGCTAACGCATCTTTTGTTTTCCAATCGGATGAAAAAGGTGCTGTACTGAGAAAATCACGTAAAAGATTATCTGCCTCTTTTCTTAAATTTTCCGCATCGTTGAGAAGTTGTGTTCGGAAATAATCCTAATAAATATATTTTTTTAATAATTGCATATTATAAAAAAACGGGTAAGTGCGTGTTGGGCACGCACATGATAGGGTTCCGTAGTCATTCTCACGTAATTATTTCAAAATTTTCGTGACTGAAGGGTTAAAATCAAAAGGTCATTTCACTTTTATTATTACATTTTAGGAGATTTATTAAATGACACCCCATTCATTGGGGTAAATGAAAAAAAAATGTGAGTTCACTTTTCAATCCATGAATGGGGGGTTCAAAATATGTTTGACAATGTTCGTTATAATTTTCAGTGAAAGTATACTAATTAAAAGCTAAATTCTGATTTTTTTTTTCAGATTTTTTTGAATCGATAGTTTAGAAAATAGAGGGGGGGACGCTTTTATAATGACTTTGGAGAGAAAATACATCGTGATTGAAGGGTTTAATTCAAAAGGTTCTGTTACATTTTAGGGGACCTTTCGAACGACACCCCACTCAATGTTTTTTTTTATGGAAGGGGGGTCTAAAATAAATTCATCAATCTACGACCGTATACCAAATTCCATCTTATTATGTCAAAATTTTTACAAGACGGACAGACGGACATGGAGAAACTATAACTATAAGGGTTCCTAGTTTTCTACGGAACCCTATAAAATCATGATTAAATAAATACCTTTGTTTTATTAAGTACAATATCAGCTTCCGCTAGAGTTTCTAAATATTTATTCCACGTAACCTCAATATTTGCTCGAAGCTCTAACGTGATGTCATCGATTTCAACATCGTACTTATTTAATACTCGGAACCGTTCATTTATCATTGGGAATTCATTTTCCTCTACGGGAACTTCCTCCATTAAACAGTTTAATAGTTTTATAGCAATTTGCATTTCTGCGATAGTTTTCGGAATGTGAGATACTCTGAATATAAAAAAACAATCAGTGTTAAAATGTATCAAAATGAAATTAAATTTATATACTTTTCTGTATTTTCTTTAGTATATTCATAAATGTGATTTATTTTTTGAATAGTCATTTCTTTTAATAATTCCTTTAAACGTTCTTGCCATTGAATACAGTGATCAATTATAGAATTTTTCAACATGTTAGCGTTGACAGATACAAAGTGAACGGTGGTGATTGTTTCCTAAAAACGTTCTGTTTTAGTATCGTTAACTGCATTAACTCGTTAATCCGTTAATCGTTAATTAACGAAGTTAACAAAATGCTTAAAGGATTAACTTTTAAGTTAACTAAAAAAAATATTAACGCTCTTGTTAACTTCCGTTAAATTTAACTTCCGTTAACATTAGTCCATTACATTGGTTGTTTGTTGACATGTTGTCATTATTTGTTTGAATTACGCGCCACGCGGGCACTCCGGCGCTGTTGCTCAAAAGAGGAAGAATCCAGAGCCGAGAAACTCTTAAAAATAAAGCGACCCTGTTGATTACTTGCTATGTGCCAGTGAATAAAAGTTATTATAACTTGACTTTTTAGCGTTTGCGCCATTTTTAACCGACTTCATTTAGAGTTTATCTTTTTCTTCCATATTTCATAGTAGTATAGTAAGTAAAGTAAGCATGAGGAAGGTTTAAAGATAAAAAGATAGAATTTAGGTGTATAATTTAATTCATTAAGGTTTAGTTTAGATGCGTATATGCTCTACTACTAGGGCGGGTCGCTACTGTCCCTTGTAATAATTAAATTAATTAATCTATCTACTTGTTTTTGTTTTATTTATCTATGTAACCCATCCCAAAAGGCGCCAAAAGCAGTATACGTTTTGGATGGTTAACTTTTAACGGTTAACTTTAACGCTTTAACGATTAACGAAGTTAACTTTTGGATTAACTGTGCCCACCTATGGTTATTTGTACGTTATTAATACAGTACCTGAAGTGCAACATCTGTAGCAACTTCTGTATAACGTCCAATGTTTGAATCAAAGCTATCAGCTTGAGGTTTTTGCAATTCATAGCGCTTCATAAATCTATCTTTATCTATTTGCCATATTTCAACAAATGGGTCCCAGATTTTTTTATATATTTGTATTTCTTTTACGTTTATTTTAACCTCTATAAAAAATATAAAAGTATTAATATCTCCCGCAGTGGCGGATTTAACGGGCGGCAAATGAGCAGTTGCCGCCTGGGCCCCCGTCTGAAAATGCTCTCGAGGGCCCTTCCAGATAAGAGCCCTTGTATGTGAGCCTGTTCAGATTCTGCTGTGTAAAAAAATTTCGAATCCATCCAATAATTTTACGTGCGGAAATAAAATTATTCGAGAGTTGTTGAAATTTAATTTTTTTACCCATATGTAATGTCATAATCACTTATAATCAGAGTACATTAATGCAGCGTTCTCGCGAAATGTCTTATTGTTAGTACCATCAATTGATATACCTGTTTTCATCTATGAGGATTAATTTCAACTAAAATAGAAATAAAACCTCCGTCTGCCGTATTGTTGAAGCCATGATTTTTTCAATTCGACAATCGAAATATTTGCACAACAAAAGGCGAGACGAGATAACCTAACATGCAGTGGCATAACTACTGCCGATCTGGCCGGTTAAATTGTCCGGGGCCCCGAGCATTTAGGGGGCCCCCAAAAGTGGTGAAATATTTTTTTTAATTGCTGTGTTTTTTTTTTTAGAAGCGAAACAATCAATAAAGTTTTTGGTGAAAAAGCTGATTTTTCAGTTATTTTATTTTAAAATTCTAAAATTAAATATCAAAAACTTGAAAATTTGGCGTAAAATTGACTGTTTTTCATTTTAGTATTGTATTTTTTTTTACATAAATCAATTTTTCTCGAACGTTTCCGTATCCATACCTCAAATATTTACATCCCTTCAAAATTCTAAGCAATAATTATTGTGTTTGGGGGTATAGAGTTAAAAAAATCCTGTCAAGGGCCACCTTCTGAAAAAGTGTCTGAGGCCCCCATTTCTATAGTTACACCAATGCTAACATGTACTATATCTATGTGTAAACAAGAGTTAAATGTATAAGTCGAAAGGCTCTAGCCCATTAAGATGGTAAAAATCCCCCCTCAACGGATTTGACTGAAATTTGGTACACTTATTTGTGATTATAAAAAAATAATTTTTACCGAGTTACAAGACCTGAAGCGCCCTCTGTCGTTCATAACCTCAAAAAATGTGTTTTTTCTTTAATATTTTTTTTCTCTGCGAGTTTTTAACCGAATCCCTTGAAATTTGGGCTGGTAATATATTTTATAAAGGTGAATGACCTCATATTTTTTAAATTATTTTTGGCGCGAAATTTGAATTTTTATAGCAACAATAAAATTTAAAAGGGCCATATCTCGACTCACAGGGCCCATGTAGGCTAGATACTGCAATTATATATGTATCTTATCAAAAACTAACATCTTGATTTTTTTCATAATTTTTGATTTGGTGCGCCATCCTCAAAAATTCAAAAAACTGTATTTTTCTGATTTTTTAGTTTTTAATTAATGTGATGAAATTATAAATAAAATGTGTCTAATTATATTTTCTCAAGAATGAACTGCTCATAAAATGACCAAAAAAAATTATTGCCTCAAAAATATTTCAAAAATCTCAAAAAAAGGTTTTGATCAATTAAATAAGCATTTAAATAAATATGAGTTAATCGTCCAGCAAAAGTTATGTTTTTATTTGTATGTATAAGGGTGGGCCAATTTTCTAATTGACCTCGGCTACCCCCCTATGTAAAATACTCTCACTTCTAAGAAAAAACACCCATGGAACTATACCTCACATTCAACTTTGGTTCGCCGTATTTTTGATTGAAAATTTTATGTTTGATTTCCTTGAATTCAATATGTAAGAATATACATGAAAAGTTACAATTTTGCATTGATTTTTTTAAGCAAAACAGCAATCCAATGATTTTTGGGTACGAGGATTCCGAATTTGACATCCATTTTTAGGGTTCCGTAGAAAACTAGGAACCCTTATAGTTTCTCCTTGTCCGTCCGTCCGTCCTGAAAAATTTTGAGATAATAAGATGAAATTTGGTACACGGCCGTAGATTGATGACCCAAAAACAGAAATGATAAGATTTTTGAAAATAAAAATTTTTTAGACCCCCCTTTCATAAAATGAAAAGTGTTTTCAAAAAAAAAAAATTCACCTACACCATTGAGTGGGGTGTCGTTAGAAAGGTCTCCTAAAATGCAACAAAAAATGTAACAGAAATTTTTAATTTTAACCCTTCGATCACGATGTATTTTCTCTCCAAAGTCATTAAAAAAGCGTCCCCCCCCCTCTATTATCTAAACTATCAATTTAAAAAATCTGAAAAAATTTCAGAACGTAGATTTTAATTAGTACTTTCACTGAAAATTATAACGAACATTGTCAAAAATATTTTGGACCCCCCTTTCATAGACTGAAAATTGAACTTTTTTTCCCCATTTACCCTATTAAATGGGATGTCATTTAATAAGTCTCGTAAAATGCAATAAAAAACGTCAAATAACTTTTTGATTTTAACCCTTCAGTCGCGATATATTTGCTTTTTAATGTCGCTGTCAGAGTGTCCCCCCCCCCTCTATTTTTTAAACTATCGATTCAAAAAATCTGAAAAAAATTCAGAATGTAGCTTTTAATTAGTACTTTCACTGAAAATTATAACGAACATTGTCAAAAATATTTTGGACCCCCCTTTCATAGACTGAAAATTGAACATACATTTTTTTCCCCACTTACCCCATTGAGTGGGGTGTCATTTAATAGGTCTCGTAAAATGCAATAAAAAACGTCAAATAACTTTTTGATTTTAACGCTTCGGTCACGAAAATTTTGCTCTTTAATGTCGCTGTCAGAGCGCCCCCCCCCCCTCTATTTTCTAAACTATCGATTCAAAAAATCTGAAAAAAATTCAGAATGTAGCTTTCAATTAGTAATTTCACTGAAAATTATAACGAACATTGTCTAAAATATTTTGGACCCACTTTTCATAGATTGAAAAGTGAACTCACATTTTTTTCATTTACCCCATTGAGTGGGGTGTCATTTGATAGGTCTCCTAAAATGCAATAATAAAAGTCAAATGACTTTTTGATTTTAACCCTTCAGTCACGAAAATTTTGAAAAATACTTTTTATAAATCGTAGTGAGAATGACTACGGAACCCTATCATGTGCGTGCCCAACACGCACTTGCCCGTTTTATTTTCTTTTATTCTTGAGCGCCACCTGGTAGCCCAAGCAATAGACTGAAAAAAGAGGTCAAATTAAGAAAAACAGCAATCCAATGGGCTTAAAGAAGTAAAGATGCTTATTTCGGAGAAAGTATTTTAAAAATTAATAATTTTTCTTAAAATCGTGATTAGTCTCAAATTATTCCTGAAGTTCCAAAAAATAATGATCAACCATAATTTTTTTAAATATTACTTTTTTAACCAATGAAAGTCGGTTATATTTAAGGGTAAGAAACGATTTTCATTGGTTAAAATAATAATATTTTTTAATTTTAATTTTCCCCATTTACCCCTTATAAAACGAAAACCCATAGCCAAAATTAGGGCTACTTTTAGTATATGCTTAGAAAATCAAAATAAAAGTATCCACCAAAATTCAGCTTGGTGGAAATTTTTTCTTAATTTGACCTCTTTTTTCAGTCTATTGCTTGGGCTACCAGGTGGCGCTCAAGAATAAAAGAAAAAAATGGATGTCAAATTCGGAATCCTCGTACCCAAAAATCATTGGATTGCTGTTTTGCTTAAAAAAATCAATGCAAAATTGTAACTTTTCATGTATATTAACATGTATACTTACATATTGAATTCAAGGAAATCAAACATAAAATTTTCAATCAAAAATACGGCGAACCAAAGTTGAATGTGAGGTATAGTTCCATGGGTGTTTTTTCTTAGAAGTGAGAGTATTTTACATAGGGGGGTAGCCGAGGTCAATTAGAAAATTGGCCCACCCTTATACATACAAATAAAAACATAACTTTTGCTGGACGATTAACTCATATTTATTTAAATGCTTATTTAATTGATCAAAACCTTTTTTTGAGATTTTTGAAATATTTTTGAGGCAATAATTTTTTTTGGTCATTTTATGAGCAGTTCATTCTTGAGAAAATATAATTAGACACATTTTATTTATAATTTCATCACATTAATTAAAAACTAAAAAATCAGAAAAATACAGTTTTTTGAATTTTTGAGGATGGCGCACCAAATCAAAAATTATGAAAAAAATCAAGATGTTAGTTTTTGATAAGATACATATATAATTGCAGTATCTAGCCTACATGGGCCCTGTGAGTCGAGATATGGCCCTTTTAAATTTTATTGTTGCTATAAAATTTCAAATTTCGCGCCAAAAATAATTTTAAAAATATGAGGTCATTCACCTTTATAAAATATATTACCAGCCCAAATTTCAAGGGATTCGGTTAAAAACTCGCAGAGAAAAAAAATATTAAAGAAAAAACACATTTTTGAGGTTATGAACGACAGAGGGCGCTTCAGGTCTTGTAACTCGGTAAAAATTATTTTTTTATAATCTCAAATAAGTGTACCAAATTTCAGCCAAATCCGTTGAGGGGGGATTTTTACCATTTTAATGGGCTAGAGCCTTTATATGAGATTGTCGATAACAAATCATACAATTAATAGGTAATCAAAAAATATCATCAAAATGTTTGGTTGAAGCAATAAAAAAATTAATTAGGAAATCAAAAATCAACTAAAAATTATTAATGTAAATACATAATTAATTTGTAGCTCTCAAAGAATTAATATTTTTCTCATATCAATCAATTTTTGAGTTTATGTAACCAAACAATTCTTTAACTCAATAAAAGGGCCCCTCGGTACGTTTGCCACCTAGCTCATTTCTCTTAAATCCGCCACTGATCTCCCGATACAACATAGTTCTCTAAGAAGATATAAGATTAACCTTCTCTGATTAAATATTGAAGTTCGTTACAATCTTCATCTCTACTAATAACTGCGTGGAATGGTAAGGGAGGTTTCCCTTGCAAATCAAACTTTACGAAAAGTCTAGGAATGTTCTCTAATGCAGAAATAATTCCAGGTAATATACTGGAGAAGACAGAACCAACTTCGCTTACCGGAGGTGCAAAATTCATCTAAAAATAACGATTGATAAAACATTGGATTGGTTATTTTTAATTTATAATCCAACCTGATTTTGTATTAAATTAACTTCAACTTTCAATAAAGGAGAAGGTTGTGTTGTTCCATCGCCATGCATTGCTTCATATATTTTATTTAAAGAAGCTTTAACGCATATTTTCAAAGACATCTCTAATAAATTATCAAACTTTTCAACATATTTTTTCCAATGATAACTCATCTATAAAAAAATTTAATGATATTATCAACCATAACTTCGATTCAATCATTTACAAAAAAAAATACCATATTCATATAAGGTTGAAGTCCATCTTGCACTACAACCAAGTATATTATTATTTCTTTATAATAATTAGCAATCTGTTCTACGGCAGTGTCTCTATTTAATTCAAGCTGTGACGCTAGCTCTGTTAAGTCATACGTGTAATGTTGTATTATTTTTATTAAATACGTAGCGCATATTTGTTCACAAATTTTTATAACTTGCAGATTAACTAGTTTATAATCGTCGATAAAATCTTGTAACTAAAATCAATAGTTTATGTTATTTTATATCAGATCTGATTGGATTCAAATACAGTAGAAACTGGTTATAACGACATCGAAGGGACCGGTCATATTGGTCGTAAAAAGCCGATAGTCGTAATAACCGGTAAAAATGCAATTATATGGGATTCAGTAGGTTTTTTATTTTGAGTCGTTAAAACCGACACGTCGTATTAACCGATATGTCGTTATTCGGAGCGTGCGCGATGACAGCGCCAACTAACGGTGGACTTTAGTAGCAACTTGGGTGGACTTTGACGTACTAACAAACAAATAATTTCAATAAAATATTGTAATATATACATTTTAGACGATTATTTATGACTATTGGCTATGTGCACGAAGTCTATTAGCGCCGCTAGCGGGTAATAGAGAAGGATTGAATGGATTTAACTCTATTATTATCATTGTTTAATATGTTTAATACCGTGAAATTTTTTATTAAACAAATATCATTTAATTTAGTTGTTTGCATATAATATAAATAGTATAGCTATATATTTTTCTCTTTAATTATGACGTATAATAGAGAAATAATTAATTCGTTTACATTGACAGCAAAACCTCAAATTTTGGTGCCGATAATTTTACAATATCGCTCACCACGAACACTCGCATCGATATTATTTCTAACTCCACCCCCTTGCACATAGTCTATAGTGGGATTAACCATGTTGACCTTTCTATTTTCAGTTAAAAACGAGTCTATTAAAAATGACAGTTAGTCCACCCAAAGTGTTATTTTTTGCCACGTTGTGCGCTGTGATCGATTTCGTTTCCATTTTTCAGGATCTGAATTTTGTTCCAATTGAATCTGATCATTTCTTTCTGGGACTTTAGATATTTTATATTAAATTATACCTTTTTAGTAAAATCTGAACATTCTGCTACATAATCATCTGCGACATCTGCATTCCACATTAGTTTAGTGAGTCCTGGTGAAATTTTCTTTTCCACAATAGATATCAGAGGACGAAACATTAATCTTTCTTCTTCTGATAATGCAGCTATTATTTTATTGTAATCTCTCGCTACTACCAAAACAATTTCAAAAACATACTTCAACTTATCGTATCTCTTATACAATGCCATTACTTGATGTGGAATTTTCATATTCAGACTCTCCCAGCATCTTACTTCTCGACAAATATCCATTATTGATCTAGTAAATGAAAATATAATATAGTAACTTAACTTGAGAGGATGTTATTGTTTCACCAACTACTATTATAGGCGAGGAGCCACCAATCCTGAAAGCTCCGTGACACGGATTCTAATATTTTTAATAATAAATAAAAGTTAACGTTTAGACGAACAAGATTTGCTTGGTCGGCGTGGATTTGATTGGCCGGAAATATTTTAATTAAATTATTTATTATTAAATTTCCATAACTTTTTTCCGTCATCACGGATTTTGATCAATCTTATATAGAATTTTGTGTGAAATATTATGTTCAACAAGAAAAAATCCGGCCGACCAATGATTTTTAGCCGGAAAGGTCACGCATACCTATTTGAATGGTGTGAAAAGGGGTAAAATTTATCCATTATCACAGAAACCTTTTTTTTTTTTTTTAATTCACGCGTTTTAATGTCACATTTATAATTATCTTGGTATGCGTGCTTACAAACTGCCGAAAGTATCGCGCATACCAAATTTTAACTATTCGCTTTTCAACGGTTTCTATATTTCTGTAAAGAGTGAGTGAGGCAGATTTTTGGTTCAAGTTGAAACCTTGCATGAGTTCGTCTCTTCCTATTCCCTACGAATTTAACATTGACCTGCCTCAAAGATTTTCCACTTAAAAAAATGTTCGCCTCAACAAAAAATCCTCATAAAATCATTAGATACTGACGTGTTAATTATTTGTCTCGGAAACATACATAAATTCAAAGAGCAAGAAGTATGGATCACAACCAAAACCAATAACGAAATAAATTACGTAAATTGTACACAACTCGCAGAAGTTTTACAGGTTGTGATTACACAGCAGCTTTTGTTCGTAAAGGAAAAATTAAAGCCTACAACCTCCTGTTAGAAAATGAAGAATATCAGAACATGTTCGAGCATTTGACAAATCCGGAAGACATAAATGATAAAGAAAAGACAGATTTAGTTCAAACATTTACAAATGAAATGTATAACGTAAAAATAATGATGTTAATATAGCAAGATTTGAATTATTCTTAAAATTTTTTGCAAGTACAACCGACAAAGAAAAATTTTACAAAGGTATGATAAATTTCAATTCAAATAATATTCCACCATGCTGAAAACTTTACGCACCATTTTTGTAAACGCAATGTGGCAAAATGCTACTGAACCTATTTGTACATTATATGATCCAACAGAATGTGGATGGCAAGTAAATGAATCCAGTAAACTCGAACCATTGTGGTACATTGGCCCATCGGCACCGTTAAAGGTTGAGGAAATATTAAGTTACCAACAGAATGAGGAAGAAAGCAAAGAATCAGAAAAAGAGAGAAATGATAATTTTGATGATAATGATGTAGATGATTATTGATTAATAAACTTGAATTGAACATATTTTTTCTATCAACCTTCATTTATATATAATCAACCCAAATAAAAATTTTCCTGTATTTCCTCTTTTCCATATTGATTAGTATAATAAAAAGTTAAAAACTTAAGGAAGAGACCAGAGGTAGAAGAAAGACTCTAAAAGAAATGTCATCAAGTAAGTGAAATCTATAACAGTATAATCCTCACTCACACAATAAAATTTGGTATGCGCGATACTTTCGGCAGTTTGTAAGCACGCATACCAAGATAATTATAAATGTGACATTAAAACGCGTGAATTAAAAAAAAAAAAAGGTTTCTGTGATAATGGATAAATTTTACCCCTTATCACACCATTCAAATAGGTATGCGTGACCTTTCCGGCTAAAAATTATTGGTCGGCCGGATTTTTTCTTGTTGAACATAATATTTCACACAAAATTTTATATAAGATTGATCAAAATCCGTGATGACGGAAGAAAATTATGGAAATTTATTAATAAATAATTTAATTAAAATATTTCCGGCCAATCAAATCCACGCCGACCAAGCAAATCTTGTTCGTCTAAACGTTAACTTTTATTTATTATTAAAAATATTAGAATCCGTGATCACGGAGCTTTCAGGATTGGTGGCTCCTGGACTATTATAAGAGGTACTATAAAATGATATATTTAAAACTAGCTGATAAAATAATAACAACCTTCCATATGTGATAGGGGGTGAAATATTAAATTTGTCTATTGTTTTACTTTTTATTCATTTTACAAAATCGTAAATATCTCGGTTTCTACGCGAGATAGGGGTTGTTTTTCATCCTAAAACCCCCACCCCCGTGGTATTTTTTATGTCGGATTAAATGAATACTAATTAAAACCCTCCATACGTGAATACAACCGAAAATATTTTTTCCCATAAAAAATATTCCATCCCCTTGCAACCCCTTAGCGGTTGAAAAATGCTTAAATACTTGATTCATCATTTATATTGTAGAGTATCTATACTAAAAAAATAAATCTGACCAAAAAAATATTTTTCCCATACAAACTTTTACACCCCCGTTTATCCCCTTAGGGGTTGAATTTCGGGAAATCCCTTCTTAGTGGGTGCTTACATTATAAAAGGAAGACACCTACGAAATTTCACGTTTCTAGGTCCAAGGGTTTGGGCTATACGTTGATGAATGAGTGAGTGAGTGGTTAAGGACAAATATATTTTATATACAGGGTGTCTAAATACGAGCAGACACCATGGGGATCTCGGAAACTATAAGAGATAGAGATTCGGTCAAATGAGAGAAAAGTTACCTTTAAGAGGGTCGAGGGAACAGTTCAATAGTACATTTACATTTTACAAATTTTCATATTGCTTCTATTTAAGAAAACATAAGTTAGTGTCATATCTCAAAAACAATGAGATTTTTGGAAATCAAAAAAATATATTTAAATAGACAATACTAAACCCTACAGCATTTATTTGAAACATTTTTTTAAATTTCAAGTCGCTTAAGAAATATTTACGATGAAAAATTTCGGAGTAAAATGGTTTTTGGCTAATAACTAGTAGGTAAGCTATTATATGAAAGTTTTGTAAAATGTAAATGCACTATTGAACTGTTTCCTCTTAAAGGTAACTTTTTTCTCATTTAACCGAATCTCTATCTCTTATAGTTTCCGAGATCCCCATGGTGTCCCCTGGTATTTAGACATCCTGTATATCTATGTATATAGATTTACCTATCTATGTTACATTCTATAAGTCCTGGATATTTAGTACTTTTGCACATCAACGGTCGATCTAATCGTCTCAATATATTATCACCGATACAGTCAATCCAGTTATTATTTAAATCTTTAACAAATTCATCGATTGAACCTATCAGGTTTTTGTATTGTTCAAAAATATCTCGAGCTCTCGTGCAAGGCCAAAGCCAGCATGCGTCATCTAATAACTAAAAAAAAAACATTGATTTATTTTAAAATAATACTCGTTACCGTTTATAGATAAATAATAAAACCTTTTTATAGCTCATAAGCAGATTCTTTTTCAAAAGAGCCATCATTGCCCGACCGGAATAATACGGAAGTAAACTAGGATACTCTTCCCTTTCTTTAACTAATTCAGTTTTTGCTCCTTTGATTTCTTTTTCAAACATTTCATGAACCTAAACACAAATGTTATGTGTTAATAAAATAAAATCTTAAATATATACTTTTCCATATATTTTACCACTAATGATTTTTTCTCAAATAACGGTAGTAATTTTTCTCTGTGTGAATAATTATACAAAGAACTTAAACACAATAAACAATCATCGATTGACAATATATATTCAAAGAGCGTAGATATTAAATTTTCAATTACAACTTCGATATGATTCATATTATTTCTAAAACGTAAAATCACATCGTACCACGATGCATTTTGCACATCTAGTATAATGTTTTGAACCTAAATAAAAAAGAAACAATATCAATTGTTGAATACAATAAATACCATAGAAATAGAGACATGGACAGCGCATTCGTATTAACATAATGGCGTATCATTTGTTCTGTAAGTGAGAGAGAGATGCAGTGTATTTTGGAAAATATCTATATCTTTTTCTAAGAATCTGATTGGTAGTTTACTACAGTTCAGGGTAGTATTTATGTTGTATATTTATTTATTTATTTACAATATTTGTAATGATAAAAATATAGGTAACGAAAATCATCACGTAATTATTTCATATGAACACGAATACAATATTCCGGGTATTATTAAATCATTAATTAATTACATTATTGAAATAATTAGTTATATGTCAGAATTTGTAGCAAGGAAAATACTAAAAACAAACAAATGTTTTAATTGCAACTAATTGCTTATTTCGCAGCAATCATCTTTTTTACTAAATATAAAAAAAAATCGAAGCAATTTACAAAAACCGTCAACTGATCCCATAGAAAGTAATTTTTTTGGTAATGTAAATATTAAATGTTTGTTTAATATAAAAAAATAGTTTTAAAGCAATTCCCATGTGGTTGTTAAAAAATGATTAAGTGAATATCACTAACAATCACAGACAAGATTTAATTAACACTATATATGAAGCAACAAAAAAAGATTAACAAGAAATTAGAATTAGGTCAAAAAATACCAAACTTTTATTATTTAAAAATCAGTAATCATTTTCAATAAATAAAATATTTTATAACGTTACTTATTTTTTGTCATTTAAACCAAAAATGAAACAGTTACACTCCTGTATAAGTAAGGACAAGTATATTTCCAAACTACTCTATCTCTCTTTCTTTTGACGAGTCTTTTACGAGTCAATGTCTCTATCGCCCAGTATTATCAACTTTAACTAAATGCTCCTTTAACTAACTGTCATATTATCAACAGATCCAAGCATAATACATTTAATTAAATAGATTTTAAATTATCTGCAGTATTTCTTTACAACGTATATTATGTCTATTTTTCATTGAGAGCTTAAATATTGATTTAAATCACGTTTGTAATACAGAAAATTTACTTTAAAGGAGCATTTAGTGCTAAAGGAGCTTTAAATTGGGCATATGTCTGATAAATACTATAAATTCAATATAACCTTTGCGAGAGTTTCTATATTTTCTAATAAATCATTTTCAATTATTTCACACCTTCGTTCAAATTCATCGCCTCGAGTAAATGCAAATATTGGTTTAGGGATATTTTCTGTTTCGTCAAAACGACCGAAAACAATCATTGCTTCACATACTTCAATCATATCGTGGCACCGTTGAATATAAGAATCAACATGGTTGAAGATAGCTGCGTAGTTAAGAGTCCAAGGTTTCGTGCTAGTTTCTGTATGCGCTTCAGCCATCTACCAAACAGGCGTTAATTAAAATACTTCTTTTATGTCCAGTATTATAAAATTTGCAAGCTTGCTAACACTCATATATGAGGTTATTAATTTTGTTATAGTATCTATGGATTAGCTATGGAATTTAGAGTAGTGATACTTCAACGTATTGTAACACAGTTGGTGCAGACACTGACTGTATAAAATAATTTTCATAATATCATCACTGTTTTAATACCGTTGGTGTTTACATACAACGCTTGCGCGAAAGTTATCAAAGTCATCACAAAACAACAAGAGAACTGTCATATAAATTTGATATCTCATTTGAGAGTGCTAGCAAGCTTGCAAAGGACTCCGCAGAATCCTTATGGGAAAGGGGTTTCGGTCAAACTCTTTGATACTTTGGATTCTGATAGTCCTTGATGAGTAGATTAAAAATGTCAAAGTCCTAAAAACTCAAACTTTTAAGATATAGCCCTCTTAAGTTAGGGATCATGCTCACCTTTAATTTACAATAAAAAATGTGTAGAACCTTACTTTCCCATAACTATTTGAATGTGTTCCCAAAGACTTATGTCTGTCAGCATAAAAAAAGTAAACTTTTAAATTAGTTAGCCAATGGCAGTACTTAAATCTTATTTTTACGTTTTTTTATTATAAACCAATTTTTTATTATAAAACAATTGGATTTATTTATAATTAAAAACCGTAACAATAAGATTTAAGTGTTGTTATTTCTCAATTAATTGAAAAGTTGACTTTTTTATGGTGGCAATCGATTATAGATGTCTTTGGGGACACATACAAAAAGTTGAGCGAAATTTAAGGTTCTACAAAAAAAGATTGTAAATTAAAGACAATCATGATCCCCAACTTCAGAGGGCTATACCTTTAAAGTTTGAGTTTATAGGACTTAGTGCCCATTGACACTTTTGATTTACTCATCAAGGACTATCATAATCCAAAGTTTCAAAGAGTTTGACCGAAACCCCTTTCTTATGGATTTCTGCGAGGTCCTTTGCTAGGTTCTTTATAATACCGGACATTATAAATGAATCATGAAAGAAAAACAACTAACCAAACTATATATTTCTTTATATTTTAAGCAACATTCAATACATTCTTGAAACATTGCAATTCCTCTTCTTGTCTTTTTCTCTTCGAAAACAATTTTCAAATCTATGTACTCGATACATTGAAGTATTATTTGATTGCTAAAAGCTTTACATAATGCTGTAATTTTTTCATTTGTGTTATAAAAAGAACTGTTCATCCAAATCACTCGAAATAAATTCAAAATTTTCGGTACATGAGTTGGAATATGACACGGACTTTTTACGTTCTTCATATCATTACACGGCCCATTGAGTATTTGTAAAAATTCAATATTTGATTTAGCTTCAGCTAAATTAATCGTGATTTCATCAGATAGTTGTAAAAATTGTCGTATGTAAGAAGATTGGGATGCTTGTAAAATTTTAACAATATGTTTTATACTTTTATTTTGAGTTTGATAATTTAAACTGCATAGATTTTCATCTATAAAAAAATACGTTAGTTTATTAAATTAATATACTGTCGTGCCAAATTTGAACAGTAGATAGAGAAAAATATTTTGAGCAAATTTTTTTAATGATTATCTGTCCGGAAATTTTTCGTTAGGGAACTACAGCCAAAATGAGTTTTTATTTAATATCTAGAGAACTCTTTATGATAAAAATGTGAAATTTGGTATTAGGTTTAGTAATAATAAGTGTTATCGATTTCACATATTAACTAGTTATTATTTAGACTAGGGATGTATGGGGTCAGTGGGCCCATCAATTTTTATCTAGTAATTTTTGCTCTTTAATTTTTTCCTGAGTGGGGCACTTATATAAGATTATACGACACAAAATACACAAAAATATACTTTGGTTATTTGTCATAGGATTAACCGTTTTCGAAAAATATCGATGGAAAAGAAATAATGCAGAATTTAACTTAATACGGATGCTTCAAATTACACAAAATAAATTTATTTTCTTGTTCTATGATTAAAGGTAAGAAAAAAGTACATGTAAATTAACCTCCTAATATGAATCCTCTTAGATCTATAGCCAGTTATATTACTGTTACACGTACTTTACTAACTTGACTAAAAAACGAAACTTAAAATGGCTATTTGTTGATAAGGATGCATTTTTTTGAGGTATATTTATGTTAACTTTTTGTCTTAGATATTTTTTATGAAGGAACAAGAATATAAATTTATTATTTGTAATTTGAAGCATCCGTATTATGTTAAATTCTGAATGCTTTCTTTTCCATCGATATTTCTCAAAAATGGTTTGTCCTAGACAAAGAACCAAAATATGTTTTTGCGTATTTTGTGTCATATAACATTAAATAAGTGCCCAACTCTATAAAAAAATTAAAGAACAAAAAATACTATATAAAAATCGATGGGTCCACTAGTCCCATACAACCCTGGTCTAAATTATAACTAGTTAATACAAGAAATTGATAACACTTATTATTACTAAACCGAATACAATTTTATCACAACTGGTTATCTAGATATCAAATAAAAACTCATTTTGAGCAAAATCTTTGGAGGGCTGTAGTCTGTAGTTCCCTCACGAAAAATATCTGGACACATGTTTATCAGAAGTTTTTTACTTAAAATATTTTTCTCAATCTACTGTTCAAATTTGGTACGGCAGAAATAAATCATCCTGTATATTTAATAAATAAATTGTACATACATCTATAAACCCAAAAGTCGTATTCATCCTTCGGACAAAGCAGTTCTTTAGTTGATACCTGTTCTTGATCTCCAAGAGCGACTCGTATTTGTCTTGTCCAGTAAACAGCCACACCTTCTAAACGTTTTACTAAATCTCTATCTTTCAATACCGCATCAACGGAAGCATTTAATCCTTCCGCAGGAACATACAATACAGTTAAACCTTGCATTTTATAATGCAAATCTGTTAATTTTCCCAGAAACGAATGCAGTTGAATACAAAAATCATTTTTCACGCCTTTGTAATAAAGTTAAGGCAAAAATAATAAATAAAATATATTTGTAATTTGCAGTTTAAGGGGGTTAGCAAGTCTAGCGCCCCTGAAAATACTCAATATTTGGGAACTTACTGTGGTCAAATGAAACAACGAATTAAAGTAAAATTAACACAGCTGTTTAATCACTATTTAAAGTACATTTTAAATTATTTTTCAGATTTTTATGAACGAAAATTATTAATCTCTGGCCGACGCGATGGTAGGTTTTCATCAAAATGTGGAGTTGACACCTTCCGTACTTGCTTGTAGCCAAATGGTCAGATCTGGAACAATTTTACAAAGTGTTTTTAATTTTTGTAACTATCCTCTATGGAATGAACCACTTTTACACCTCATATTTCAATAATTATAGGTATGTTTATACTCTAAAATTTAAGCTTTATATGAAGGTACTGTAATTTTCATTGGCCATACAAATCTACAGGATTTTTTGTTTCCGACCAAAGTGGTTCATTCTATAGAGTATAGAGGATAGTTTCAAAAATTAAAGTCACTTTGAAAAATTGTTCAGATCTGACCATTTGGCTAAAAGCAAGTACGGAAGATGCCATCTCCAAATTTTGATGAAAACCTACCATCGGCCAGAGATGAATAATTTTCGTTCATAAAAAACCTGAAAAATAATTTAAAATGTACTTTAAATAGTGATTAAACAGCTGTGTTAATTTTGCTTTAATTCGTTGTTTCATTTGACCACAGTAAATTCTCAAATATTTTCAGGGGCGCTAGACTTGCTAACTACCTTAACAAAATTATTTAATTAAGGATACTGTCAGGCCAAGATGTCGTATTGAAAAAAATCGGAGCGAAAACATTTTCTAAAATATTTAATATCGATCCTTCAACGAAACCGTTCATCGTTCCAAAATTTATAAGATCGTGAAAATTTTTCGGTGTGAATATATCTCCAGGTTCTCTATAAAAATATGTCATATCCATAACAGGTATTGTCGGGAAACCAATCATACAAGCCAGTATATCATCATCGAAAAAAATTGTCAAAGTTATTTCCGTGGGTTCATAAAAAAACTCTTTTATAACTTTATAGCAATCTTCATTCCAGTCTTCTTCTCGCAGGTCGTAAAGTGTTGTTATCCCTTTAACAAAACCTACAAGAGTTTCAATCTCTTCATCTGTATAAGTTGGTCTTATTACTGTAGGAATGGTTTCTTCTTCTAATTCTAATTGTTCAAACTTCTTTTTTTCTAAAAATTTAATTTTAATATTATTAATAATATTGATATGATTCAGTGGTGTAATTATAAAAATGGGGGCTCCAGACAATTTTTTAGAAGGGGGATTTTTTTTACATTATTTCACCCCCTTCCCCACAATAATATTTATTTCTTAGAATTTTGAAGGGATGTATTTGAGGTAAGGATACGGAGACGTTTGGAAAAAAGTGATTTATGTAAAAATAATTATTTTGATGGTACAATACTAAAATGAAAAACAGTCAATAACACGCCAAATTTTAAAGATTTCAATTTTACAGGGTGGCCAGTTTCTGGAAAACCGGGAAAAGTCAGGGAATTTGGTTGAAAGTCAGGGAAAAATGCAAATTCTGCAAAAATGTTAAAATTTCATGTATGAGACCTTTTTTTAGCTTTTTTATCTAAATTTTAATTACAAAAAACAGGTAAAAACGGTAAAAATTCTCCTGGAAAACCGGGAAAAGGCAGGGAAATTTGTTCCAGAGAAATACTGGCCACCCTGTTTTAAAATAAAATAAAAACGTAAAAATATGAAAGTTAGATAAACGAATATGAATAACTAAAGCTCTTTCGCTACAAATTTTTTTTGATCGTTTCTATTCTAAAAAAAATCATCACAATTAAAAAAATATTCCTTTACCACTTTTGAGGGCCCCCTAATGCTCGGGGTCCCGGACAATATGTTTATAATTTTTATGTTAAAATAAATAAATACTTTAAACCCTTAACTGCCACTGTGGGGTACCGGGCGCCCCACATTGTTTCAACTTTAATGTGAGCTGTTTAAATTTTACAAGGTTTTAAATTTTTTAAATATATTTTTTTAAATAACTGATTGGAGTGCATTCCGTATCGTTCAAAGATGATAGAGGCATTTTATTGAATTAAAATATTCAATAGCTTACGAATATGTAGTTAGCATTTTAGTGTTTGGGGTATCAGGTGACCAGTGCCGGATTTACCCTATGTGTTGCCCTAAGCACAAATCATGTAAAGGCCCCCTTTTTGCAATTTTGACGACGTTTTTTTAGTCGTCGCGAAAATTCTGATGACCTTTTTTTAGTCATCACCAAAATTTTCATTAACATTTCTCACAATTAATTTCTATTTTACGTTCATGCCCCCACAAATCACTTTTATGGTGCCCCCAAAATGCGGGTGCCCTAAGCAGTTGCTTCTTTTGCTTATTGGTAAATCCGGCACTGGAGGTGACACCAGTGTGCCAGATATGTTATTCTGGAGAAGTGGAGCAGCTAAGGGTTAATGAAGTATGTACAACTTAAACTATTATTATTTTAACTTACCTTCATCTTCAGAATTAAGTGGTGATTCAATTGAAGACTCATCATAATCTTCATCCATCCTGAATTATTTTTGAAGCAATTCTATTTGGAATACAATAAACATAAACACGTTACCATAGTAACACGTCGTCATTGGTAACTATGAAATAAGAATTGACATTTAGTAAAAAGATAATTATTACAAAGTCAGTAAATATTTTTACTTTATGGATTTTTCATATAATGGCTTTTTGTGTAATAAAATTAACAAGCAGAGATCGACAATTTTTGGCAATAGGTTTAAGTGTACTCGTGTCTATAGCAATAATTATCGGCTTTTCATTAATCGTGATAGGTATATTAATTATGAATACCTCAGGAATGAAAATATTTTCTGAAGGAATAGAAATCAAATTTACTTTTATTGTTATTTCTATGTTTGGTTTTAATCTTATTGTACAATATTTATTTGGAATACCAATGATAGGGAAGTGTCATCGGCAAGCATTCAAGTAAAACTTTAATTTATGTATTCACATATTTAATATTAATTTTAGAATATTTTACAGAAAAAGTACTTCACGATTATTATTTTTTTGGATATTATCAGCATATAACATTGTTTTTTATGGATTGATCTTATCATGGTTAGCTCCGCAAGTTCAACAGCATATTATCAGATCATTAAGATTCGCTTTACAAAGAGGAATGACTTTATATTCAGAAGAGAAAACATGGAGACAAATGATTGATAATATTCAACAGAATAGTCAATGTTGTGGTATTGAAGGTTACCAAGACTGGCACAGTATTTCTTGGTTTTCAATAGAATACATAAATAATATTGATGCTATTCAAAAGTACTTACCTTTCAGTAAATCTAATTTGATTTTATTACATCTTTCATATCCAGTGAGATCTATTTGAATCCGATTAGATCTACTGTAGAAACCGGTTATAACGACATCGAAGGGACTGGTCAAATAAGTCGTAAAAGCTGATAGTCGTAATAACCGACTAAAATATAATTATACCTAAGGGAACGTCCATAAACCTCGTAACGCCTTTTTCTATAATTTTTTGACCCCCCTCCTCCCATGTAACGCCATGTAACAAAATCCTTTGACACCCCCCCCCCTCCCCCGCCTAATGTTACGTAACACAGTATCATATATATTACATTATGTTTTTAAAATTATTTCAGCTTGAATTAGACATTATATTAAATATCGGTAAATCGTCCAACAATGTTTAGTTTATATTTGTATTTGAATTAATGTTACGTTATTTGAATATGACTCCCCATCCTCCATGTAACGCAATGTAACAAAATAGCTGGATCCTCCCTCCCCCCTAAAAGTGTTACGTGGTTTATGGACGTTCCCTAATTCTGTTTTTACATGGTAGATACGTTCCAGAAAAAAACGTGTAAAAAAAGGCATGAAGTACATAGAAAAAAGGGGAATATTTCCATATCCTTCAACTCTGTAAAAAAATAGGTAAAATGAAATGATTCGTACAAAAAAAAATATAAATTAAATTTTTATGTGCATTCATGCACAGTTTATTTCATAAAAATAAAAGGGATTCAATTCTTAAAGTAAAAGTAACATACATATAAAATTATTGCAAGTTTAGGAACTGAAAACTCGTACAAGACTTAAATATATACTTAAACTGCTATGAAAATAAATTAGAAAGGGGAATTCCCTAACTACATATTTTATAAATAACAGATAGAAAAAAAATTCGTAGAAGATTACGGTTAATAAAACTATTTTTCTTTAAAATTTAAATCAAATAGCTTTTTTAATCGTGCTAAATCGAATGAAATCGTGTAAAAACGGAATCATTTTTTTTCTAGACCGTATTAAATCAAAACCGTGTAAAACAGAATTGGGTGTATATGGAATTCAGTTGGACTTTTGAGTTGTTAAAAACGGTACGTCGCACATTTCGCTTTAAGCCAATTTTCAACCAGTTTTAATGTAATCACTCGCATTTGAAAGGTAAGTAGTTTTATTTGTTGAAAATTACCCCAAGAATAGTCGATTCACCCTCTTAGTTACCCTTTCATCCCCTTAAATCTGAAAAATCGATTAAACGATAAATCTACTACCTAATTAATAAATAGATTAAGATAATATACATTGTACAAATATAATAAATAATTTATTAGTATTATTATATAGTATGTGTAAATATGTGTGAACATACATATGCACAGGCTGACTCATAAGTTCGTATTTTTTCGATATCTCATCTGTTAATATTTAACGAAAAATTCAAATTTTGAAGGGTGAGTTGACAGTGCGTATCCCTCCGATGTCTCCCCTTTTTTGTTTATTCGATTTTTCAAATTTAAGGGGATGAAAGGGTAATTAAAGGAGTGAATTGACTATTCTTGGGGTAATTTTCAGAAACAACAACTATACTTACCTTTCAAATGCGAGTAATAACATTAAAATTGGCTTGAAGCGAAATTTCGCGCAAAAATGTATGATTTTAACCCACTGTGCATCGTATTGACTGGAGTCGTTATAACAGGTTTTTACTGTATTTAGATCTGATATCAAACTTGATAAATGTCTAAATCTGATCAGATCCAATTCGATTTAATTACATTAGGATACGATTTCATGCAACATATACAAACAATAATTTTTTATAGTCTTACTAAGAAGACTGGTCATCATATAGCATTACCTGTTACCCCATGGAGCTGTTGTCGACTTGACTTTGATTTACCTTGTTTTCATGATCCGATACAACAAAATCAAGCACCTAATATTTGGGATTCATCGGTACCAGCTGATTCTGTGTATTCGGAAGGATGTTTAGTTGCTATGCAATATCCAATAGAAGTAGCAATCTTATATTTAATAATTATAAGTGTTTGTCTTTTGATTTTACAGGTAAACTATTAACTATGAGTTGATTAAAGGCTAAATAACTGCGTGTTTTATCAATAGTCCAGTCGCTAGACAATTTCGTATAGGGTCGGCGCTAGAAAAAAAATGACGGAGTACATTTTTTTCGAGAAATTGGTACATAGTATAACTTCCTAGGGGCTCACAAAGCTGTCCAAAATTAGTTATTTGGGTATACCACTGGAGCTGTCAATTTTAGAAGAAAACAGGCTTAATAAATCTTAAAGCTGATAAAATTACGAACAGAATAGTGTTTTTAAAAATTATGTTACATAAATAGTTAATGAAATAGAGCTCGCGAAAAAATCATTTAGCGACGTCGTGTTTGGAGATCACGCCTAAAATGTAGAGTTACGTTCGACCACAGCGTTTAATATGTATTTAATTGAATTTCAAAATGAAATTTTAAGTTATAATAGAGAAAAAAGTTCCCTATATAGTGATCTGCACCCAATATCGGAATCTCGAAAAATGTTTGAGTTATAAGTACTCAAAGTTCTAGGTGTTACAAAAATTTAAGGAAAATTATTCTTGTTTTTCGACGACTCCAGAGAAAACATTCTACACCGAATAAAATAAATTCCAACTAGGAATCTATAGAACATTTAATGCCCTAAATATTCAAGTTATATGTAAATATCTAAAGACAAATCTTTATAACTGAAACTTTTAATATACCTACACTGTTTTTTAATACAATTGTGATTATTACAACTTAAATTATGTGCTTTATATATTTTCCCATTATTTGAACAATTTTAAAGTAATCATGGTCGGACAGAAACCATTAATTAGGGCATTAAATTTTCTATTGATTCCTATCTGGAATTTATTTTATTCGGTGTAGAAGGTCTTCTCTGGGGTCGTCGAAAAACATGAATAATTTTCCTTAAATTTTTGTAATACATAGAACTTTGAGTGCTTATAACTCAAACATTTTTCGAGATTCCGACATTGTGTGCCGAGCATTATTTAGGGCACTCTTTTCTCTATTATAATTTAAAATTTCATTTTGAAATTAAATTAAATACATATTAAACACAGCAGTCGAACGTAACTCTACATTTTCTGGCGTGATCTCCAAACACGACGTCGCTAAATGATTTTTTCGCAGGCTCTATTTCATTAACTATTTATATTACATAATTTTTAAAAACACCATTTTATTCGTATTTTTATCAGCTTTAAGATTTATTAAACCTGTTTTCTTCTAAAATTGACAGCCCCAGTGGTATTCCCAAATAACTTATTTTAGACAGCTTTGTAAGCCTCTATAAAGTTATGCACCCCCCTTTGAAGGGGGGGGGGGAAGTTATCACCATGTTATATACATTGAAATCTACCAATTTCTTGAAAAAAAAACGTACTTAGTCATTTTTTTCTAGCTCAAATATTATAATGACTGGACTACAAAATATTGTTGTTTAAGTTTGTAAACAGCTCCCACATAACTTAATTGTTTTTTTTAATTTGGATAATGATATATTTTTCAGTTCTTTATAACAGTTGGTTTCCGAATATTATTTACGTCTTCTAAAAACGATGTGCTTTTAAAAGATCCTAATGGCGAAGCACCTGGTTGGATTTTTGAATTTGGATCTTTCCAAGAAAATTACATGAAAGATATTTTAAGAAAAGGGAGCAGAAGAAGACGCTTGACAAAAACAGATGCCCAAACAAAGCGAAGTACAGATACTGAAAAATGTAGCATTTTTCAGCACATTTATAAAAGGAAAAAGGTAAACAATAATAAGAAAGATTTACAGATGGTTGAAAATAGTGATCCAGATGAAAACAGTAACTTAATATCAGATGATTAATGATTTAAATTTGTAATATTATTTAGTAGTAATAAAATCAATAATTTATTCTATCAATAATTCTGAATCTCTTTTTTATATAAATAATGAGTTGGTAATTTTTTTTTTATTGTATTATTTGCTAACATGAAAAAAATATATGTCTGCTCAATGCAGTGGCGTAGATAGTTTTTTGCGATGGGGGGATATGACAGTATTAAATTTCATAAAGTTATATTTATCTAATGAAAACCGTTTTTTATCTGGTGCAAACTACAAAAATTGTACTCATGGGGGGGTATTGATCCAATTTACCCCCCCCCCCCCCCCCCCTATCTACGCCTTTGGCTCAATGTGGTAAATAAGTAGGTACCGTAAGTATGAATTTATATAAAGAAGGTAAGTGATAATGAAATATTACAATGCTTTTTACTTGTGTAGATAAACAAGTAAAACAAACAAACGAATAAAATACATCTATGTAGATAAATAGATGTAATAAATTCAACAACAAAAAAATTGGATATAAAATGGCTTATGAAAATAATTTAATTTAAGTTACAAGTGGCGCCATCTATCAGGAAAGGCTTGAACTAACACAAACGTCGTCCGGAAAAAAAATTATTCTGTGGTCGGAATGGCTTCTGAAAGAATTATTGATATTCATAATTTACGCGTTGCGACATCTAGCGGGGAAAGGTTGAAATAACACAAATGTCGGTGGAAAAAATATCTTTATTTTGTGATCGGAATGGCTTCTGAAAGAATTATTGATATTCATAATTCACGCATTGCGACATCTAGTGGCAAAAGGTTGAACTAACACAAATGTCGGTGGAAAAAATATCTTTATTTTGTGATCGGAATGGCTTCTGAAAGAATTATTGATATTCATAATTTACGCACTGTGACATCTAGTGGCGAAAGGTTGAACTAACACAAATGTCGGTGGAAAAAATATCTTTATTCTGTGATCGGAATGGATTCTGAAAGAATTATTAAAATTCATAATTTTCGTGTTGCGGTGTCTAGCGGAGAAAGGTCAAACTAATAATTTTATTCAGAATAGATTTCTACTCTAATTTTTTGATAGTTCAAACTTTTACCGCTAGATGTCGCTACATGCGGATTTAGAATTTCTATATATTTTTCGGAAGCCATTCTGACTAAATCGTAGACCGATATTGTATTTATTCAAATATTAGAGAATGGATGTAAAATCTGATATTATTTATGGTATCAGCGTATCCCATTACATACGATGACGTATATAATACTTTCGAAATCAAAAAGGGTGTATTATTTTTTGTACTAAAAAACACACCCTTTTGGAATTTAAAAGTAATAGACACACCACTGTATGTAAGAGGAGACGCTGTTATCATAAATGTTATCAGATTTTAAATTAATTCACCGGTTCAAATTTACATGACATTTTTATATATGGCGGTTTTATATACATTAAAAAATATTTTTTAAAGTAACAGCTTAGTGTTAAACCATAAAGAAAAGACACATTATTTATCTAAAACATATGCAATAATACAGAGAGGGCAAACAGTTCGAATAAATCTTTTATTCACGTTTTTGGATTCAGCAAAAAATTTGACTTAGTCGGAATGGCTTCAGAAAAAAAAATAGACAGAAAACACCTCCACCATATTTTCAATATTTCTTGAAAAAGATTTTTATACATGGCGAAGGCGCCGTTATCTGACGTCATCAAATATTTTTTTTTCTGTCGAGCTAGGCACGCTATCGTATGTTAATAAAAAGTTGCGCTCAGTCCGCTATAACCGTTTTTTATAAATTTTTCGTATAAAAATCGCTTTTATCAACTTTTGTCTTAAAAAATTTCATGAAAATTTGAACCAGTGAATTAATTTAAAATCTATTATCATTTTTGATATCAGGGTGTCCTTTTTCATACAATAGCGTCTTAATTATTTCCAATTTCGAAAAGGATGTGTTTTTTATTACAATAATCTATACACCCTTTTCGAATTTAAAAGTAATAGACACGTCATTGTATGTAAAAGGACACCCTGATATCATAAAAGATAAAAGATTTTAAATTAATTTACTGGTTAAAAATTTCGACAGTTTTTTGAAAACAAAAGTTGATAAAAAAACATGTTAACGATCCGAGCGCAACTTTTGATGGGCATATTGAGTATCAGGGTGCCCTAATACATACGATAGCGTCTCTAACTCGACACAAAAAAAAATTCTCAAAAAAGAAACGTTATCGTATGTAAAGGGATACGCTGATTCGACTTTCCGTGTCAGTTCCTAAATTCATCAAAGGATTCAAAAGTTATGTCAATTTTTCTAAGAAAAATTGATAAAAAACGATTATAACGGCTTGAGTGCAACTTTTTAATAACATATTTCGAATCAGCAAGCTGTAATACATACGATAGCGTGCCTAACTCGACAGAAAAAAAAATTATGCGATGACGTCAGATGACGGCGCCTTCACCATATATAAAAATCTTTTTCAAGAAATATTGGAAATATGGTTGAGGTGTTTTTCGTCTAGTTTTTTTCTGAAGCCATTCCGACTAAGTCAATTTTTTGTTGAATCCAAAATCTCGAACTGTTTGCCCTCTGAATTATTGCATGTGATTTAAATAAATAATGTGTCTCATCTCTTTGATTTAACAATAAGTTTTTACTTTTAAAAATTTGAAATTATTGAAACAAAATAATTAAAATGATTATATATAAAACTAGACTTTGTAACGATGTATAACTTATGTTATATGCCTCCAAACATGAGACGTATTTTATACTGTAAATTAAACAGTATACAAATGCAGTAGACAGCTTATATTTCATATACACCTGTCTAACGTTGCACATAAGTAAAGCATCATCATGATAAGACATATGTTCGATGGGTGACCGGCCGGGCGGCTTTTTTATTATTCTATTTGGGAAAACGTATATGTATTAAAAGTAAAGGGTACTTTATGAAGTAATGAATGTGTAATGACACCGCGGCGCGGGCGTAGGAAGACATTGTGAATATGTGGCGCTTATAAAAAATATACTAATTACAAGTAAAATACCACAAATAATTCACAGTAGTGAGAGGTGGCAGTTCAAGCGCAAGGGCGCTTGGGAAAGATACATGCATATTTGTGGAATGCCCTGGCGCCTATAGCGTGGAAAATGCATTGTTGTAATAACATAATATTAAATATACATAGTTGCTAGGTATTTGACGGTAGGAATCGTAAATCGTGCCGGCATATCCCTTGGCGATATCCACTGGCAAACTTAAATGAAACAAGACTCTATTATATAGTTATCATGAATAAAATTTAAAATCGTTTACCAATGAAATATAAATTTTTGTTAAATTTATTTAAAACAGAGCCCTACCCTTCCGATTTTAAGGGGCATTTTTTCTCAGTGAGTCAGTTTGCCATATATATTTAGAACTTTCTTTGTATAAACCCTTCGTTTAATTTTTGAGGGGTAATTACATATTTTTTTATGAAAAGAATGAAATTAATATTCATTATTGCTTTTAACATGCATAGATAAGTGATTTAAATCACTTGAATTTGATTTAAAAACCTAGCGATTTAAATAATTGATTTTAACCCTGAATGCATTCTATTAAAAACAGGGGTGAACTGCACTGACATATTTTTAAAGGGTCTACGTCTGAACATTTACAAAACTTCATAGGAAGGCTTAATTAGTTTAATAAATATGTTATTGCATAGAAAAATAGCTAATTGTTTAACCAAAGAGAAGAGACACATTATTTATCTAAATCACTAATTCAGAGAGGGTAAACAGTTCGAATGAATCTCCTAATACAAAACGATAATGTCTCAAACTCGACAAAAACATTTGACTTAGTCGGAATGGCTTCAGAAAAAAATATTAATATTTTAAAGTTACATATGGTGCAATCTATCGGTAAATTTACTTAACTAGACAAAAAACACCTCAACCATATTTCCAATATATCTTGAAAAAGTTTTTATACATGGCGAAGGCGCCGTCATCTGACGTCATCGCATATTTTTTTTTCTGTCGAGTTAGGCAAACTATCGTATGTATTGCAGCATGCTGATTCCAAATATGTTAATAAAAAGTTGCACTCAAGCCGTTATAATCGTTTTTTATCAATTTTTCTTAGAAAAATCGACATAACTTTTGAATCCTATGATGAATTTAGAAACTGACACGAAAAGTCGAATCAGCGTATCCCTTTACATACGATAACGTGTCTAATTATTCAAAAATCGAAAAAAGTTTTTTTCGGTCAAAAAAGAAGCAAGGGGTTTACTTACCTTGTTTCTTTTTTGAAAAAAAAATTTTTTGTCGAGTTAGAGCCGCTATCGTATGTATTAGGGTACCCTAAAACCCAATATGCCCATCAAAAGTTGTGCTCGGATCGCTAACATGGTTTATTATCAACTTTTGTATTAAAAAATTTCATGAAAATTTGAACCAGTGAATTAATTTAAAATATTTTATTATTTATGATATCAGGGTGTCTTTTTACATACAACGACGTCCTTATAACTTTTAAATTAGAAAAGGGTGTGTCAATTAGTGTAATGAAAAACACCCCCTTTTCGAATTTGAAAATAATAAAGACGCCATTGTATGTAAAAGGACACCCTGATATCATAAATGATAACAGATTTTAAATTAATTCACTGGTTCAAATTTTCATGAAATAATTTAAAATAAAAGTTGATAAAAAACCATGTTATCGATCCGAGCGCAACTTTTGATGGGCATATTGGGTATTAGGATGCCCTAATACATACGATAGCGTCTCTAACTCGACACAAAAAAAAATTCTCAAAAAAGAAACAAGGTAAACCCCTTGCTTCTTTTTTGACCGAAAAAAACTTTTTTCGATTTTTGAATAATTAGACACGTTATCGTATGTAAAGGGATACGCTGATTCGACATTTCGTGTCAGTTCCTAAATTCATCAAAGGATTCAAAAGTTATGTCGATTTTTCTAAGAAAAATTGATAAAAAACGATTATAACGGCTTGAGTGCAACTTTTTATTAACATATTTGGAATCAGCATGCTGTAATACATACGATAGCGTGCCTAGCTCGACAGAAAAAAAAATAATGCGATGACGTCAGATAACGGCGCCTTCGCCATGTATAAAAATCTTTTTCGAGAAATATTGAAAATATGGTGGAGGTGTTTTCTGTCTAGTTTTTTTCTGAAGCCATTCCGACTAAGTCAATTTTTTTGTTGAATCCAAAAACGTGCATAAAATATTTATTCGAACTGTTTGCCCTCTCTGTATTATTGCATGTGTTTTAGATAAATAATGTGTCTTTTCTCTGTGGTTTAACAATAAGCTTTAACTTTAAAAAAATATTTTTAAATATATATAAAAACACCATATATATAAATGTCATGTAACTTTGATAACATTTATGATAACAGCGTCTCATCTTATATACAATAGTGTGTCTATTACTTTCAAATTCGAAAAGGGTGTTATTTTTAGTACAAAAATTAATACACCCATTTTTATTTCGAAAGTTTTATACACGTCAACGTATATAAAGGGATACTCAGATACCATAAATAATACCAGATTTTACATCCATTCTCTAATAATCGAATAAAAATGATATCGTTCTAGGATTTAGTCAGAATGGCTTCCGAAAAATATATAGAAATTGTAAATCCACATGTTATGACATCTAGCGGGAAAAGTTTGAACTATCAACAACTTTGAGTAGAAATCTATTCTGAATAAAATTGTTAGTTCAACCTTTCTCCGCTAGATATCGCAACACGTAAATTATGCCGGTAATGCAGAAGTCTGTAATTATTGATACTGTATTTTATCAATGTAATTTATGCAATTTATTTAATTATATGTTTATTTACATATACACATTTGTTAAGTGATTGAATTTATAATATCAATTTATCTACATAGATTCTCTTATATAGTTCTTTATTACCTGTCTATCTACACAGGTATTAAGTATTATACTATATATTGAAATTACTCACCTTCTATTTATAAATATTATTGATGCACCTACTGCATACGTTAAAGGTGCAGACACATTATTTATCTAAAACACATGCAATAATACAGAGAGGGCAAACAGTTCGAATAAATATTTTATGCACGTTTTTGGATTCAACAAAAAAATTGACTTAGTCGGAATGGCTTCAGAAAAAAACTAGACGAAAAACACCTCAACCATATTTTCAATATTTCTTGAAAAAGATTTTTATACATGGCGAAGGCGCCGTTATCTGACGTCATCAAATATTTTTTTTTCTGTCGAGCTAGGCACGCTATCGTATGTATTACAGCATGCTGATTCCAAATATGTTAATAAAAAGTTGCACTCAAGCCGTTATAATCGTTTTTTATCAAGTTTTCTTAGAAAAATCGACATAACTTTTGAATCCTTTGATGAATTTAGGAACTGACACGAAATGTCGAATCAGCGTATCCCTTTACATACGATAACGTGTCTAATTATTCAAAAATCGAAAAAAGTTTTTTTCGGTCAAAAAAGAAGCAAGGGGTTTACCTTGTTTCTTTTTTGAGAATTTTTTTTTGTGTCGAGTTAGAGACGCTATCGTATGTATTAGGGCATCCTAATACCCAATATGCCCATCAAAAGTTGCGCTCGGATCGATAACATGGTTTTTTATCAACTTTTATTTTAAATTATTTCATGAAAATTTGAACCAGTGAATTAATTTAAAATCTGTTATCATTTATGATATCAGGGTGTCCTTTTACATACAATGGCGTCTTTATTATTTTCAAATTCGAAAAGGGGGTGTTTTTCATTACACTAATTGACACACCCTTTTCTAATTTAAAAGTTATAAGGACGTCGTTGTATGTAAAAAGACACCCTGATATCATAAATAATAAAATATTTTAAATTAATTCACTGGTTCAAATTTTCATGAAATTTTTTAATACAAAAGTTGATAATAAACCATGTTAGCGATCCGAGCACAACTTTTGATGGGCATATTGGGTTTTAGGGTGCCCTAATACATACGATAGCGTCTCTAACTCGACAAAAAAAAATTTTTTCAAAAAAGAAACAAGGTAAACCCCTTGCTTCTTTTTTGACCGAAAAAAACTTTTTTCGATTTTTGAATAATTAGACACGTTATCGTATGTAAAGGGATACGCTGATTCGACTTTTCGTGTCAGTTCCTAAATTCATCAAAGGATTCAAAAGTTATGTCGATTTTTTCTAAAAAAAATTGATAAAAAACGATTATAACGGCTTGAGTGCAACTTTTTATTAACATATTTGGAATCAGCATGCTGTAATACATACGATAGCGTGCCTAACTCGACAGAAAAAAAAATTATGCGATGACGTCAGATGACGGCGCCGCCACCACATATAAAAATCTTTTTCAAGAAATATTGTAAAAATGGTTGAGGTGTTTTTTGTCTAGTTAAGCAAATTTACCGATAGATTGCACCATATGTAACTTTAAAATATTAATATTTTTTTCTGAAGCCATTCCGACTAAGTCAAATGGTTTCGCGAGTTAGAGACATTATCGTTTGTATTAGGAGATTCATTCGAACTGTTTACCCTCTCTGAATTAGTGATTTAGATAAATAATGTGTCTCATCTCTTTGGTTAAACAATTAGTTATTTTTCTATGCAATAACATATTTATTAAACTGATTAAGCCTTCCTATAAAGTTTTATTAAATGTTCAGACGTAGGCCCTTTAAAAAATGGTCATTGCAGTCCACCCCTGTTTTTAATAGAATGCATTCAGGGTTAAAATCAGTTATTTAAATCACTAGGTTTTTTAAATCAAATTCAAGTGATTTAAATCACTTATCTATGCATGTTAAAAGCATTAATAAATATTAATTTTATTCTTTTCATAAAAAATATGTAATTACTCTTCAAAAATTAAACTGAGAAAAATACCCCTTAAAATTGGAAGGATAGGGCTCTGTTTTAAATAAATTAAACAAAAATCTATGATCCATTGGTAAACAATTTTAAATTTCATTCATGATAACTATATAATAGAGTCTTGTTTCATTTAAGTTTGCCAGTGGATATCGCCGAGGGATATGACGGCACGACTTTCGATTCCAACCGTCAAATACCTAGCAACTATGTATATTTAATATTATGGTATTACAACAATGCATTTCCCACGCTATAGGCGCCAGGGCATTCCACAAATATGCGTTAGTCTTTCCCAGGCTCCCCCGCGCTTGAAGTTCCCCCTCCTACTCCTGTGAATTATTTGAGGTATTTTACTTGTAATTAGTATATTTTTTATAAGCGCCACATATTTACAATGTCTTCCCACGCCCGCGCCGCGGTGTCAGTACACATTCATTACTTCATAAAGTACAATGTAGGTACCCTTTACTTTAATTCATATAACGTTTCCCCAAATAGAATAATAAAAAAGCCGCCCGGCCGGTCACCCATCCAATATATGTCTTATCATAATGCTGCTTAACTTATGTGCAATGTTAGACAGGTGTATATGAAATATAGGCTGTCTACTGCATTTGTATGCTGTTTAATTTACAGTATAAAATACGTCTCATGTTTGGAGGCATATAACATAAGTTTTACATCGTTACAAAGTCTAGTTTTATATATAATCATTTTAATTATTTTGTTTCAATAATTTCAAATTTTTAAAAGTAAAAACTTATTGTTAAATCAAAGAGATGAGACACATTATTTATTTAAATCACATGCAATAATTCAGAGGGCAAACAGTTCGAGATTTTGGATTCAACAAAAAAATTGACTTAGTCGGAATGGCTTCAGAAAAAAACTAGACGAAAAACACCTCAACCATATTTTCAATATTTCTTGAAAAAGATTTTTATACATGGCGAAGGCGCCGTTATCTGACGTCATCAAATAATTTTTTTTTCTGTCGAGTTAAGCACGCTATCGTATGTATTACAGCATGCTGATTCCAAATGTGTTGATACAAAGTTGCACTCAGACCGCTATAACCGTTTTTTTATCAATTTTTCTAAGAAAAAACGCTATAACTCTCGAACCCTTTGATGAATTTAGGAACTGACACAAAAAGTCGAATCAGCGTATCCCTTTACATACGATAACGTGTCTAATTAATCGAAAATCGAAAAAAGTTTTTTTCGGTCAAAAAAGAAGCAAGGGGTTTACCTTGTTTCTTTTTTGAGAATTTTTTTTTGTGTCGAGTTAGAGACGCTATCGTATGTATTAGGGCACCCTAATACCCAATATGCCCATCAAAAGTTGCGCTCGGATCGTTAACATGGTTTTTTATGAACATTTGTTTTCAAAAAATTGTCGAAATTTTTAACCAGTGAATTAATTTAAAATCTATTATCATTTATGTTATCAGGGTGTCCTTTTACATACAATGGCGTATTTATAACTTTCAAACTCGAAAAGAGTGTGTCAATTATTGTAATGAAAAACACCCCCTTTTTGAATTTGAAAATAGTAAAGAAGCCGTTGTATGTAAAAGGACACCCTGATATCATAAATGATATTAGATTTTAAATTATTTCACTGGTTAAAAATTTCATGAAATTTTTTAATACAAAAGTTGATAAAAAACCATGTTAACGATCCGAGCGCAACTTTTGATGGGCATATTGGGTATCAGGGTGCCCTAATACATACGATAGCGTCTCTAACTCGACCAAAAAAAAAATTCTCAAAAAAGAAACAAGGTAAACCCCTTGCTTCTTTTTTGACCGAAAAAAACTTTTTTCGATTTTTGAATAATTAGACACGTTATCGTATGTAAAGGAATACGCTGATTCGACATTTCGTGTCAGTTCCTAAATTCATCAAAGGGTTCGAGAGTTATAGCGATTTTTCTACGAAAAATTGATAAGAAACGGTTATAGCGGTCTGAGTGCAACTTTTTATCAACATATTTGGAATCAGCATGCTGTAATACATACGATAGCGTGCCTAACTCGACAAAAAAAATTTTGATGCGATGACGTCAGATGACGGCGCCTCCACCACATATAAAAATCTTTTTCAAGAAATATTGGAAATATGGTTGAGGTGTTTTTTGTCTAGTTAAGTAAATTTACCGATAGATGGCACCATATGCAACATTAAAATTTTAATATTTTTTTCTGAAGCCATTCCGACTAAGAAATAAATGTTCAGACGTAGGCCCTTTAAAAAATTGTCAATGTAGTTCAGCCCTGCTTCCAATAGTACGCAATCAGGGTTGAAATTAATTATTTAAATCATACGGTTTTTTATATCAAATTCAAGTGATTTAATTCACTTCTCTATGCAAGTTAAAAATATACAGAATCAACGTACCATTTATTCATTTCATAAAAAAAATGTAATGACCCTTCAAGCATTAGAAAAATTTATTAACCAAATGCTAAACGATTTTAATTTTTATTCATGATACTAACTACCTCAAAACCTATATAGTCTGTTTCATTTATGTTTGCAAATGTTGACCCCTCGCCGAGGGATATGACGGCATGATTCACGATTCCTACCGTCAAATACTCAGCATGTATATTATTATTGTGGTAATCACAACATTGTATTTTCCCACGCTATAGGCGCCAGGGCATTCCACAAATATGCGTGTATCTTTCCCAGGCGCCCCCGCGCTTGAAGTGCCACCTCCCACTACTGTGAATTTTTTGAGGTATTTTACTTGTAATTAGTATATTTTTATAAGCGCCACATATTCACAACTTTTTTTTCCCACGCCCGCGCCGCGGTGACAGTACACATTCATTACTTCATAAAGTACAATGTAAGACTCCTCCTACTTTAATACATATATCGTTTTCCCAAATAGAATAATAAAAAAGCCTTCCCCCGGCCGGTCACCCATCCAACATAATATGTCTTATCATGGTGCTGCTTAACTTTAGTGCAATGATAGACAGGTGTATATGAAATATAGGCTGTCTACTGCATTTCTATACTGTTTAATTTACAGTATAAAATACGTCTTACGTTTGGCCGAATATGTTATATTATACATCGATATAAAGTCTAGTTTTTCATATTAAAATTTTAAATAATTTTGCTTCAATAATTACAGCCCAAGTTGAAATATTTAATTATTAGTGAATTCATTAAAAATTAAATTAATGTAATATTTGATATCAGTGTCATATTACATACATACGATAGCGTGTCTATTACATTAAAAATTAAAAAATGTATTTTTTCAATACGATTATTGATAGACCCTTTTTGAATAAGAAAGTATTATACACGCCTTCTTATATAGAATGACATGCTGATATCAAAATTACACCAGATTAAAATTCCTTCATTTGTTAAAAATTAAAAGTATTTTTTTTAGATAAAAGTTGATAAAAAACAGTTTCATTAATCCGAACGAATCTTTTTATGTACATTTTTGGATTCAGGATGTTCTATTACATACGATACCGTCTATAACTCGACAATTTTTTTTGACTTAGTCGGAATGGCTTCAGAAAAAAATATTAAAAAATTTTAGTTACATGTGACGTCATTTGGCGGTAAATTTACTTAACTAGACAAAAAACACCTCAACCATATTTCCAATATTTCTTGAAAAAGATTTTTATATGTGGTGGAGGCGCCGTCATCTGACGTCATCGCATAATTTTTTTTTTCTGTCGAGTTAGGCACGCTATCGTATGTATTACAGCATGCTGATTCCAAAAATGTTGATAAAAAGTTGCGTTCAGACCGCTATAAACGTTTTTTATCAATTTTTCGTAGAAAAAACGCTATAACTTTTTTACCCTTCGATGAATTTCACAACTGACATGAAAAGTCGAATCAGCGTATCCCTTTACATACGATAACGTGTCTAATTATTCGAAAATCGAAAAAAGTTTTTTTCGGTCAAAAAAGAAGCAAGGGGTTTACCTTGTTTCTTTTTTGAGAATTTTTTTTTGTGTCGAGTTAGAGACGCTATCGTATGTATTAGGGCACCCTGATACCCAATATGCCCATCAAAAGTTGCGCTCGGATCGTTAACATGGTTTTTTATCAACTATTGTATTAAAAAATTTCATGAAATTTTTAATCAGTGAATTAATTTAAAATCTATTATCATTTATGATATCAGGGTGTCCTTTTACATACAATGGCGTTATTATTATTTTCAAATTCCAAAAGGGGGTGTTTTTCATTACACTAATTGACACACCCTGTTCGAATTTGAAAGTTATAAAGACGCCATTGTATGTAAAAGGACACCCTGATATCATAAATGATAATAGATTTTAAATTAATTCACTGATTAAAAATTTCATGAATTTTTAAAAGACAAAAGTTGATAAAAAACCATGTTAACGATCCGAGCGCAACTTTTGATGGGCATATTGGGTATCAGGGTGCCCTAATACATACGATAGCGTCTCTAACTCGACCAAAAAAAAAATTCTAATTGATTTTGAAAGTATTATACACGTCATCGTATGTAATGGGATACGTTGGTATCATAATTATTTTACATCCATTCTCTAATATTTGAATAAATACAATATCGGTCTACGATTTAGTCAGAATGGCTTCCGAAAACTATATAGAAATTTTAAATCCACGTGTAGCGACATCTAGCGGGATAAGTTTGAACTATCAAAAAATTATAGTAGAAATCTATTCTGAATAAAATTATTAGTACAACCTTTCTCCGCTAGATGTCGCAACACGTAAATTATGAATTATAATAATTCTTTCAGAAGCCATTCCGACCACAGAATAAAGATATTTTTTCCAACGACATTTGTGTTAGTTCATCCTTTCCCCGCTAGATGTCGCAACGCGTAAATTATGAATATCAATAATTCTTTCAGAAGCCATTCCGACCACAGAATAATTTTTTTTCCGGACGACGTTTGTGTTAGTTCAAGCCTTTCCTGATAGATGGCGCCACTTGTAACTTAAATTAAATTCTTTTTATAAGCCATTTTATGTCATCTATTTATCTACATAGATGTATTTTATTCGTTTGTTTGTATTACTTGTTTATCTACACAAGTAAAAACCATTGTAATATTTCACTATCACTTACCTTCTTTATATAAATTCATACTTACGGTACCTACTTATTTACTACGTTATAACGATTACTAGCCTAACTTACCCTAAACAAACAATTAGATTTCGCCCCAACTAAGGACAGTTAAATTGTATATTATTAAAAATGTTTATTATAGTCGCTCATGTGTATCAAACTATCAACTCTATTCTGAAAACTATATACGTGATTTTTTATAATTCTGACAGCGGCTACCCATGTCTATATCTCTTCATATAAGCCAAAATTTTATTAACTGGTAATTTTAGTAAATTTAGTACAAGCGCTGTTTATTTTTACTTACAAAAGATTACAACAAATATTAAACTAGCCGTTGGATCCAGTTTTACCCAGGGGATATAAAATTAAACTATATAACGTATAATGCTGTGGGGTGCGACCCTTTAGGTCCACACAAGCAACTTCCCAACATGATGTGACTATCAATACTTGAATATTGATTATTTATTGTTTCCATAATTAATATTACTGTATTATAGTTTGTAAATATTTTTTTTAATATGTATACGAAAAATTTTAATGGAATTTGTCTGAAATAAAACTCACCTTCATATTATGAATATTAGTTTTTTAATATTCTAATGTCAATAATATAATACACATTTTTCGAATAGTAATCTGGTAATTTGAATTGCGTTTGTTTCCAAGGCAACATGAATTAGTAGACACGCGTATTAATTAGTATTTGAAATTCAAATTTTGATGGTGGTTTTCACCCATTTAAAGGCTGTTTAGAACCACATAAAAAATAAATACTGAAATACACGTTTCATTATTTGTATTGTATAATATTTATTCTAAATTTCTAGTAAATCCAATAATAAAAAAAATATTAAAATGAAAAAAACACCCTTTTTACCCCCGTAGGGATTGAATTTCGAAAAATCCTTTCTTTCAGATCATATTCACGACAAGACGCTTCAATTAGCACCCCAACGAAGTCAATAGCATTTTTTATTCGCGAGATGTCGTCCTGGAAAAAAATTACACATACGTAACATTTTTCTGAAAATAATGTAAATATACTCTAATGACCTTGAAACATGAAAATATGTCAACATTTTTGATTTCAATTTTCAAACTAATTACAATAACTTCCTATTATTGGGAAGTTAAAAAAGACACAAATAACTATTATAACAATTTATTAAAAATAGTTACATTATAAACGAACATAAGTAGGGGGAAAGAACAAAATTAAATTCAAATGTTATTTTATTAAATTGAAATAAAATTCACAGGTAATAGTTTGTTATATTTTTGCTGAAAATTTCATAATTTTGATGATCTATTAATTTTTTTTCCGACTAGTGATTATTTATTAAAGAATATTTCATTGTATTTTTTTTATATCTACGTTAAAAAAAATATAACAAATGTTACAACCTGTTTTTATTTAAGTATAGTTTTAAATACTGAAGATTAAAACAATTTTTTTTATTTTTGTAGAATAAACCTTACACTTCTACATTATATTTGCCCAAGGTATATAAAGACAAGGTAGCCTCATTTGTTCCTTGATCAATCATCGTTGGAGCGGGAATTGACGTCATCACGAAGACATTTTCAAATATTATCAATGTATAATTGAATATAAATTACAAAAAATTCCTTTATTTATTCTTGTTTTCGTATTTTTGATATTTTATCAACACATACAATTAAAGAAGTACAAATTCGACAATGAAAAATCATTAAGAAGCTGTTTCAGACAATTTGGTCTTCTCAGGAAGCATTTTTTTTTACTATTCTTAAGCATGGTGGCCAGTATTTCTCTGGAACAAATGTCCCTGACTTTTCCTGGTTTTTCAGGAGAATTTTTTACCGTTTCCCTTGTTTTTTATTTAAAATTTTGATAAAAATCCTAAAAAAGGTCACATTTTATTTTAAATTTTAACAGATAACTGTTTAAATACTTGCGAGAATTTGTGTGGTTTTTGCATTTTTATAAAATATTCCCTGACTTTTCCCGGTTTTCCAGAAACTGGCCACCCTGTTCTATTATAATTAATTTATAACATTTGAATATGTCTTCGTAGTGACGTCAATACCCACGTCAACGTTGATTGGTCAAGGAGCTGATGAGGCTACTTATATATTTATATACTTTGATATTTGTCAACATTATTGTTGTATTAAACCTAGTGATGTTATATATATATAAGAAAAAGTATAATACGTAGACAATATTACAGCTTTAATATAAATCAAATACTATACATTTACAATTTAAACTGACAAATGCTTCAAGTCGTGCGTTTAGTTGGCTAGCAATTCAACCTAGCGCTGAAAACAAACAACATTTCATTTAATGTCGTGCAATAACTCGCAGCTTAACCTTAAAAAATAGTAAAAACCATAAAAATATACCCTCACGATTAAAATAAATTACAAGCAAAGCTAACCTGCAATACTCGCCATCGCCTCGTTCGCGAAATACTTGACGTCGTAATCCGTATCGATGTTCAGCTTGTCTAGAATCGGCTTCACCTGAGGCTGGATCACACCGTGGTCCAACTGGGGCCCGATCTTCTGTAAGGTTTTCGCGACGTTGAATCTGACGTTCGCCACGCTATCGTTCGCCATCGACAAGACAGTCGGAAGTAACAATCTGGTCGTTATATCGCTCCCGCAGACTTCAGCCAAGACGTTAATGCAGAACAAACAAGTCATTCTGTGTAGATAATTCTGATCCCTCGACATCGCAAGGACTTTCGGTATGACTGTATTTTCGGCCCATTCTGCACCAAACTGTTCGACGAGCTTCTTTAAATTCAAAGTCGCCGCTTCTCTGATTGCGAAAACGTGATCTACCAGCCAAGTCATGCACAGCGAGTTCAGTTTTTCGTTGAAGAACTCTTGACCTAGCTGGCCGGCTAGTAGGGGCATGTATTCTATGATTGCAAATCGTACACGCCACTTGGTGTCTTCGGCGAGTTCGACGATCGCCGGGAGAAGGGACATTGACAGTTGCTGGATGCCGATCACTTCGTTGACGCAATCGAGATTTGATATGATGTTTAAACGGACTTCGGGACACTCGTCCTTGAGCTGGGAGAGGAACAGCGGTAGAAGATGATCGACTGTGTTATGTCGGCCTAGTATTGGACTCAGTCCCATTATTACGGATGCAAGAGCTGATTTAACGTGTTGGTTTGGGTCAGAAACGAGTTCCTGGAAATAAAATTTATATTTGAACATAAAGAAAATGTTTTGTTAATTGTTCATTTTATAAAATAAATATCAGCTGTTGATAAATTTTATTAAAGGATTTTAATATATAATTTATATTGTCAAATTTGAAATACAAAATTTGTAATTGTTGTAGAATCTTTAGTAGAATACATAACATAATTTTTCCGGCCATGACCCCCCCCCCCCCCCCAAAAATAAATCATATATTGCTTCGTGTACCTCGTTCGACTCAGGATTAATTCACGAATCGATTTGCAAGGGTATTTTTTGAGTTGTATCAAGTGGGTTGCATGGTAACACTCACGTGTGGGTTTTAATAAATTTTTTAATTAAAAATTATTAATGAATGCGTTACAGGGTGGCCAGTATTTCTCTGGAACAAATTTCCCTGACTTTTCCCAGTTTTCCAGGAGAAATATGTACAGCAAAATTCCCTGACTTTTCCTGGCTTTCCCTGGCCACTCTGAGTTATATAAATGAAATTTCAAATTAGCTTTTTATTCAAATCTGACGCAATTATTTCGAAGTACATTAATTAATTTATTAGGCAAAAACAGTTGCACGTTTATTGTTTTTAATGATAAATTGTTCGAATGCTTTCCCAATTTTTGGTGGATAATTCGACACATGCAAATTTTTCTAATGTCTAGTACAACATATCGAAGACTAAACTGATGCCAGCCCTGCTGTTTTTTTTAATTCGCTGAGCTCCTTCATATAGTATTTGAAGGGTACACAGGAAAAAGAGGCTAAGTCGATTTTTAGTCGAATTAAGATAACAGCACCATTTAGTGGTAAATCTAGGTACTTTTCGAGCCACGTATGTATTAAGGGGAAAAACTTGCTAAATTTTGTAAAATAAAATTTGAAAGATATCATTTTTAGAGTAAAAGTATCCATGATACCAATTTTAAAACAGCGATAACTCAAAACTATATTTTTTGACTTAGCTTCTTTTTCCCGTGTACCCATGTACATTTTCGTTATTATTGATAGATACGTGTTGCATAATTTTTCTAATTGTACTTCAGGAGTACGATAATTGTTTTAGTGACATAATTACAATAAAGTTTACTGATCTGTACATACATTTTAACATTGGGTTTTTATCTAATTTATTTTCTATTTTACATTAAAATTAATCAAGATAAGAAATACTTTATGAATATTAAAAACGTAATCTAAACTTATCAGTTTCATTGTTCACAAATTGTGACATCTGCCCCAAAAATCAACCTGGAAATAGCTACTGTATCATGTGCAATGAAATATTTGACAAATTATATATCGAGGTTACAAAAAAAATAACAGTATATCCGATTTATTATATTAAATAATTGATAACGTACCTTTACGTATGGCAGAATAGATGTCATGATAATGTTTTCTTGATGGGCTTTGTCGAGGTTTTGGCAGAAATCTTTAACTTTGTTAGCAGCTGCAGAACGTACTTCAGCTTCTGTGTCTTTCAGAAGGCTTTGGAATGCCTGCACCAAGTCTGAACGTGTTATTTCAGGACCGACAGCACGTTGAAGTTCTGTGAACTTGTCTGCAACGACATATCGAACTCGCCACGAACCATCAGCTAAAAATTAATCAGACATATTAATAACACAAAACAAGTTTAATAAAGATGCATGGGACGTACAATCTGAGACAAAAATAATATAAAACTAAATGAAATGAAAGATCAAAATTAAATTATCAATTATTCACTTTAAATGTTTGTAGGAAAGTCAAATTCGTTTTTAAACTACATAAACAATATTAGTACGTATGTTTATAAAACCTTATTTCATATTTTAACTGTATTTTAGCCAAAAAAAAGGAATATATTTGTGAATAATATGAAAAATTTTGTTTGTGAATGCAGGGTGGTCAGTATTTCACTGGAACAAACCATGACTTTTCCCAGTTTCCGGAGAACTTTTACGTTTTTCCCTGTTTTTTATTAAAAATTTAAATAAAAAACCTAAAAAGATCACAATGTTTAAATATTTGCAAGAATTTGTGTGGCAAAATTCCCTGACTTTTCCCTGTATAGCTAAATTCCTTGACTTTTCCCTGTATAGTAAAATTTCCTGACTTTTCCCTATATAGCAAAATTCCCTGACTTTTCCCTGTATAGCAAAATTCCCTGACTTTTCCTTGTACAGCAAAATTCCCTGACTTTTCCCTGTATAGTAAAATTCCCTGACTTTTGCCTGTACAGCAAAATTCCCTGACTTTTCCCTGTACAGCAAAATTCCCTGACTTTTCCCTGTATAGCAAAATTCCCTGACTTTTCCCTGTACAGCAAAATTCCTTGACTTTTCCCTGTATAGCAAAATTCCCTGACTTTTCCCTGTACAGCAAAATTCCTTGACTTTTCCCTGTATAGTAAAATTCTCTGACTTTTCCCTGTATAGCAAAATTCCCTGACTTTTCCCTGTATAGCAAAATTCCCTGACTTTTCCTTGTACAGCAAAATTCCCTGACTTTTCCCTGTATAGCAAAATTCCCTGACTTTTCCCTGTATAGCAAAATTCCCGAACTTTTCCCGGTTTTCCAGAAATTGGCCACCCTGGGATGTTAATTAAATTCATCTGTCCGAAATAAAAAACCCTAAATATTTTATTATTATAAATGACTTGATAAGTGAAAATACTATTAAATAACACAAGAAATATTATGAAATAACGCTCCTTAGAACATAAATGTAATGAAAATGATAATATATGTCATTTACACGCATAAATATATGAAAAAAATATCAACAATTAAAAGTACAAGACGTGGCAACCTAATTGCAATCTGATTGGTCCAATTCAAACTGTCATTATTTTTGTGCATACATTTAGTATTGAGTGCATTGTTGCCAATTCATCACTTTTACTTTTTATAATGTTTTCTTACACAATAATTGAATTTTTCTCTGAAATGAGTTAGTAAAAACTAATAAGTTTTGTACAGAAGTAAAACAGATAATTTTTACTATAAATAAAAAAAAATGTATATTTTTGGCTACATTTTTTCGGTGTTTAAATAAGGTTTGAATTAGATTTTTTTAAATTCTCCATAAGAAGAGGTATTAAAATGTGTAAACTTTAAGTTGCTATAACTTTTAAACGGTGTAATAAATTGCGCTATTGTTATTCGTCTTATCATACTTAAAATTACATTCTGTCAAATTTTTAATATCCTGTGTATCGTTAAATGGAAAAGTAAAATCTTACCTGCACAAAGTCGCAATGTCGGCATAACGAGTTGTTCCACATCTTCTTGTTGAAGTAATGTTGCAATGCTTACACATGCATCAACGGCCAACAAACGTACTGAATCCTAAAACAAAATACATACCACGTAATTTACATTTTATTATATTTTCAATTATTAAAACTAACCTGTTCGTCTTGAGCGAGACTGACAAACATCGGTATCAAATCTGTTTTCAAATACTCGACTTCTACGACTTTAGCAAATTCGCCAAGTTTCGACGCTGCAGCTCTACGAACCATCGGTGTATCATCTTGACATAAAGTACGGAAATGTGCTCGATGTTCGGCTTTAACAGCTGGAGATACCCGTGCGTAGCAAACCTATTACAATTATTCAAGTTATTATTATCATATTTTGTAAAAAATTATTTCGTGTATTTTTTACTATAATCAAATGAACACGTTGTTGCCACATTGTCAACAATACTGTAATTTATGTGATGGTTTGGTAGTTAAATCTGGTTAAATCTTAATAACGGGATGGTCGATAATTCCAATTTTTTGTATACTATTTTCTTTCATATAAATATACAACATGCTGGTTTTTTATGTAAACTGACGCTACGTTTAAATTTTATCTAATAAAACGTTACGTTAGTGTACGGTTAGTCTATATAAGCTGTGTTAAAAATATAAACTTTGAGATCGTTTTTCATGACTTTGAGATGGTCAATTTTAATAAAAATGTGCTATTTTTCAGATATTAATCTAGGGAATATTCCTGTGCAATTTAAACAAAATCTGACGAAGACAATGTTTACGGACCAACTACCTTAAAGTTAATTATTTTAATGCGTGGCAAAAAAAAAAAAAGCAACTGGGTCTGCCCCCTTAATTAATTTAACTATTACAACTATTATCAGGGTGGCCAGTATTTCTCTGGAACAAATTTCCCAGACTTTTCCCGGTTTTCCAGGAGAATTTTTACCGTGTTTCCCTGTTTTTTATATTTAAAATTTAGATTAAAAAACTTTTTAAAAAAAGGTCACAGATAAAATTTAATATTTGTGAGAATTTACATTTTTATAAAAAAATTCCCTGACTTCCAACCAAATTCCCTGACTTTTCCCTGTATTGCAAAATTCCCTGACATTTCCCTGTATAGCAAAATTCCCCGACTTTTCCCGGTTTTCCAGAAACTGACCACCCTGTAAATTCTATCTTTTTTATCTTTAAACCTTCCTCGTGCTTACTTTACTTACTATACTAATATGAAATATGGAATATTTAATTTAATATGGAAGAAAAAGATTAACTCTAAATGAAGTCAGTTAAAAATGGCGCAAACGCTAAAAAGTCAGGTTATAATAACTTTTATTCACTGACACATAGCAAGTAATCAACAGGGCCGCTTTATTTTTAAGAGTTTCTTGTTCTTTAATTCAAACAAATAATGACAACATGTCAACAAACAACCAATGTAGCGGACTCAAATTAACGGAAGTTAACAAGAGCGTTAACATTTTTTTGAGTTAACTTAAAAGTTAATCCGTTAAGCATTTTATTAACTTCGTTAATTAACGATTAACATATATTTTTTAAACGTGTTAATTACTTACCGAGAATAAACCACAAGCTGAAGTCCTTGATGTGAACCAGTCACCGCTAGCTAACCGTTGAACAAGTGGAACGAAATGTTTTTCTAAATCCGCTGAGCTGTGTTGTTGGGCAACAATACGTAAAGACTCGACGGCTTTATCGCGAACAACTGTTTCTTCGACTGTAGCCAAACTCTCCAGAGGAGGTAGTAGACAATGTGCAAATTCTGGACCTCCGACTAAACTTGTGAAATTACCCAACTGTTCGGCAAGTGCGAGTAAAACTTCATCTTCATCGTAGATCGTTTCATTGATAAATGGTATTAATTCTGTACGTGTTCTTTCTGTACCCAAAGCAAGGGCAATTGTAGACAGTTTACGAATTGAATTAAGGCGAAGCTGGAAATTCCAATACAAAATAAGGTTATACAGAGACAATCAAGTAAAATATATGATTGAATTTAATATAATACACATACCTGTACGTCTTCATTTTTTAATTCGTCGATTAATACGGCAATAGGATACAAAGATTCATCGCCCGCGGTATCACTGGCTGCCATTCTACACAATAAATTTTGAAAATGTACAAATGATTATAACGATTTAAATAATAACTTACTTTGCTAATAATATAAAAATCGATGTAGAATAATATTTTGTTATATTTAATGATTACTCTTATATATTTTCCATACAAATCTAGGAAAACACGGACGTCCAAAATATAGACGTCAGTGATAGCTTATTCACGATTTAGTACAAATTTATACCTTGCAGATGGCAGTACTATAGTAAAATGGCGACGGCATTTTGCTACACTCAAATCTCTAAACAACGACCATTCTATTAACGTACGCTCCGAGGAACGACTGGCCCATCGCTCTATGTAACGATTTTCCTCTATCCCTACCACAATACTACCATGACTGCTATATTTCTGCGCAAAATTTAAATCCACCAATTACCGTTGAAGTGGTGAGTGCCCCTCTAGCCTACGTTGTTAGGATATTCTGAATTACCGATGCCTACGTTGTTCGGAGCGACGAGTGTATTTTAATTTCTAGGGGTAATGGTTGTAAACATAAAATCCCTATATTTTCAAAAGTTTTTATAGGCGAGGCTTTAACACAGGATTCTAATAGGTTCATGAGCTAAGATCAATAATCTATAAATATTTATTAAGAATAATTATGCAAATTTTATGAATATATTTATTTTTACTTACGATTATTCTTTTTATTTGCTCCAAGCTAGATGCTAATTTACAAAGCTGACTATTCACATTAGTATGAACGGTATCGAAATAAATAAATACATAAAGTGTCCATACGTTCATGCTCATGTGAATACCCAGATTAAGGAAGCGAGGTGTAATAAAACGACAATTACAGCATATCGCATTTCTATTAAATGTTATTATTCATTAAAACCACATAATTATGTTGCCACTACTGATGGGTTGGTGTGGCACAAGCTTAACATAATGAGGATTGGGTTTTGAATTATTGTTTGTATTTAACAACATAAATATAAAATTGTCTTTACTATAACAAAAAAAGAATATATTTATATATACTTTAGTTAAAGGTTTAAATATTAATGTGATATATGAAATAATCTAATGTATATACTTATAAATATTTTAGACAATTTTAAAATATGTTGTTACAATTCAAACGTACAATTACAATATGAATGTTCAATTGAATAATAATTTCCGTACTTTATAACTATAAAGATAAAACTGAAATAATACCACATATGAACTAACATTTTAAATGGAAGTTGACAAATGACTCAACGAAAGTATTTAAATGTTAAGTTATTGATTACAACATACTGAAAAGCACCTTTTAATAAAAATCATTCAATCACAACAATATAAAGAACAGAATAAATTAAAAAGCACATAAAAACAACAAATCAAATACATACAAATATATTAATTATGTCTTATATGTTCTTTACATGAATAATTGAATATTTAACGTAATAAATAAGTAGAGGAGCGACAGTAACGTCTGGGACATACTTAACACACAACGTGATCTAACCTAACCTAACTAACCTTAAAAAGAAAGATGAACGAGTTTCAATACACGACCATCTACTTTATTAACATTAGCTCAAGAGAAATGGATCGCATCATGTGATATGTACGTTCCTGACTTAAGATATATATATGTATGTCATTTTAACAAAAACGATAGGCATTTATTTACACTATTTTTCATTACTAATTTAATATTTTTTGGAGGAACAGGAAGCATCCGCTAGTAAATACTAAAGGAAGCATTATTTAAAGAAGCAGATTTTCAAACAATCACACGAGAAAAATCAAATTTTCTATTTCAATTGTAGTCATTGTTTTAAATTAACAGTAAAGATTTAAAAATGTAATTCTCATGTGATATTAAAATGCAATTTTATTATTTATATTTTAAGAACCATGAAGCGTTATGATGATATTATGAATAATAATGATGTGAAAGTATAATTTTTGTCAACTTCCAAGTAAACATTTACATTATAACTTAATTATTGGTCAAAGATACCTAATGAACTGCACCATGAATGGCATTTCTATAAACAGCCTTTAAAAATCATCATCGCTCAATATGAGCTATATTAAGCATTGTACAGGTGATATAAGAGTTTTTTGTTTACAAAATTTACAAATAATATACTTCTCTAAGCATTATTTACACTTTACATTTTTAAATTAATATATTTAACCTAGTTTTTTTCTATTTTCAATACATCGATCTAAAATAAATCAGGGTTTATTTAATTTATTATAAACAGGCTGAATAAAAAATAAGAAACATTAATACCAGACAGTTTAAAATAACAAATTTATAAAAAAAATATTTGATTTGTCAAAGAAACATTTGCAAAAACATTTTTTTTAATTAAATTCCCAGTAATTGAGAAAAGAATCAAATTGAATGAAAAAATTTTCAATCTGAATGACGTTTACCGGATTCAAACAGAATCAACAATGAAAATTGACAATAAAGCAATGTGGGTTGGCAGCACTGATAACTTCTTCAGACTGCTTGAAATTAATAAACAACAATTAAACATTATGAAATTATTGGCGGAATTTTATACTTTTTCAAATACTGGGTTGTATTTTAGTCTGTACAATTACCGTTCCTTATTTTTTATTGATCCTATATTTTTGCTACATGTAAAAATGGAATGTAAAATGTAAATACAATAAATAAATCAATGAAACAATTGTACAAATACCTAAGAAACTCTTTAAACCACCTATAAATTAAGACTAAGGAAGAACAATACATGGTATTCTGTTTTCAATTTTCATCAAATAAAAATTAAATAAAAAATGAAACGGGCTCGCGAGGTTAGGTAACGTAGGATGTGTGGAAAATGACCATTCGATTATGATTTATATTTTAAATTAGGCTCATAGTTAATGTTTTTTTTGATACGATAACTAGATTTAAAATGCAATGAAACATGTTTTATGAAAATGTTGGGTATGTAATGTAGATTTCACATAAAGACAAATAAATATAAAAGTTAATGACATATAAACATAAATATTTATAAAAATAACAGAATACAATGAGGTAATGATGATCGGGTTACAATATGTAAGGTTAGATTTGCTATACATAATAATTACGAGTAATAGAACAGTAGTAGTGTGAAATCTACATACCTTATTTTAAATTTTGACTGTTTTGCCTTTTTATCAAACAATACTTTTGAGCAAAGCTTACGATTTTACTTACGTACTCATCTATCGTCTATATTTAAGTTGCCAAACATATTAAAAATAGATTTCTTATTTATCCTCACGGTAATCATTAATTCACTAGTTTTATAACAATATTACTAGGCCAGGAGACAAGTCGTAAAAATTTACAAAATTCAGGAAATTATTCTTTATAGTATCACTAACAAATCCCTCGCCTTTTTTCAACTTTACGACAAAAATAGTTATATATAAAAATAAAATTAATTAAATTCTCTACATAAAAGGTCATACACATATTTTTCGTCAGATTAAAATTTCAACAAATAATGACTGTCTGAATTAATTATAATTGAATGAAAAGACAGTAATTTTAATAAATTATTTGGTGAAGTACCAATCTGACAAAAAATATATATGGAACCTTTTTTGTAGAGAATTTAATTAGTTTTTATTTTATATATAATAATTTTTGTTGTAAAGTTGAAACGAAGCCAAGAAATTGATTTTTGATTTCATGATTTCTAAAGAACCTGAATTTGTTCTACTTGCGCCTGGTCTATTAGTTTGTAATTAAATACTTAATAATCTCTGAAAATGCAGCGATATTTAGTTTCAAAACATTTTATGATCAAACATGAATATTATAAGAAATTGAAACTTGGAAACTTTAAATTTACTAAAAATATATCCGATTTATTAACATATGGTTCCACGCAGCACCTTACCTCTGCCTGTACAAAATTCACACGTTTTTTGGCTAACATTTTACCTAAATTCCTTAACAAATTACATTGTAGGGTCTAAACTTCAGTCCATACAAATATTACAATTTTAAAAATAGATTTCTCAGTCTCGATAGGCAAACACATTATTTTCAAAAAAAAAATACAAATAATTAGACAATACATCCTTTGTGATTACGTTACACTATTTAAATTGTGAACTATACTGTTAATTTCAAACTCTTGTTAAATAATATAAAATATATATTAAAACACAATAATTTATATCAAATAGTAATCATAATTACGACGGGAGATTAAAAAGTTCTTGGCCTGTGTTTACAAGTATACAGGGTGGCCCAAGTAAAACAAAACGGCCGCGTTTTTGGTCATTTAAAATAAGATTTTGAAAAAACGCTCGAACACATCGATTTTGTTTTCAAGGGGGACATCTTTTGATATAAAATTTTTGCAAGAATCTTTTCAACCCTCAGCGCTATGAGCACAACCTTTAAAATTTTAAATAGCATGATAAGGCAAGTGATACCTCATTTTAAAGGTTTTTTCATTCTAAATACAGTGCTTTTTGTTTTTTTTTTCAAATCTGTTTAGTTTTAGTCAAGTTATTTACAATTTTAATTCCATAAATGCATTGATTTTCTGATCAACAAAACAAATATTTACAACTAAAATTAAAAACAAAGTAGGCTTATTTTTGAACTGTTTGATAAGAAAATAAGCCTACTTTGTTTAGAATTTTAGTTGTAAATATTTGTTTTGTTGATCAGAAAATCAATGCATTCATGGAATTAAAATTGTAAATAACTTGACTGAAACTAAACAGATTTATAAAAAAAAAACACCGTATTTAGAATGAAAAAACCTTTCAAATGAGGTATCACTCGCCCTACCATGCTATTTAAAATTTTAAGGGTTGTATTAATAGAGCACTGAGAGTTGAAAAGATTCTTGCAAAAATTTTATATCAAAAGATGTCCCCCTTGACGTGTTCGAGCGTTTTTTCAAAATCTTATTTTAAATGACCAAAAGTGCGGCCGTTTTGTTTTACTTGGGCCATCCTGTATACAGTCAAAAACAACTAGTAATTAAATTCCCGAGAAAAAGTAAAAAAAAAAACATCAAAAGAGCCTAGAGAAATTCTTTATAACTCTTTAAATATTGCGCATTTTCCCATCAGGAAACATGAGTTGATTTTTGCCTTATATACTTGTAAAGTTTCGCTAACAACAAGTCTTTGAGGCCGAGAACTTTTCAGTTTCCGTTCATCTACAATATTTTCACAATTAAGTACATAAATATTACAATCTACTCAGTTATAGTTCACAATTTTGTGCGATCGAGAAAGATAACGTAATCACATTGCTTTACAAAGGCCTACAACAAACAATAATCATGAGTATTTGACAAAACGGTTCGCGCAGTTCGTGAATTTTTATATATTTTTTCAATCTTTGGAATAATTTTTTTTTTTTGTTGTAACGAAACGCACGAATCGAGCAGTAGCGAATAAAATGATGCAAAATTATTTATTTATACATACTTAAAGGCAGCGTAGATATTAATATAATAATATAAAATCATGACATACTACAAAACAGATCACATAAACATATCTTAATCTATATATAGACTTCTAACAGTAATCAAGCAAAAAGCGTATACAATATTTTGATGTAAATTACAAATTCATTTTCACAGATAATTTTAAAAAAATACACATTTACTGTTTATTTTTCTTTTACTTTAATCATGTCCTGAAATCAGTAATCTGATACATATTTAACGATAATAATCAATAAAAAATAAGATTGAAAAATGTCTCAGCCAGAAAGGACCCCGCAGAATCCTTACGGGAAAGGGGTTTCGGTCAAACTCTTTGAAACTTTGGATTCTGATAGTCCTTGATGAGTAGATCAAAAGTGTTAATGGGCACTAAGTTCTAAAAACTCAAACTTTTAAGATATAGCCCTCTGAAGTTGAGGATCATACTCGTCTTTAAATTACAATAAAAAAATTTGTAGAACCTTAATTTTTTCACAACTATTTGTGTATGTCCCCAATTGCCATCATAAAAAAATTAACTTTTCAATTCATTGAGAAATGACAATACTTAAATCTTATTGTTACGTTTTTTTAATTATAAACAAATCCAATTGGTTTATAATAAAAAAAACGTAATAATAAGATTTAAGTACTGCCATTGGCTAAAGAATTTAAAAGTTTACTTTTTTATGGTGACAATCGATTATAAAGTCTTTGGGAACACATACAAATAGTTGCGCGAAAATTAAGGTTCTACAAATTTTTTTATTGTAAATTACAGGCGAGCATGATCCCCAACTTTAGAGGGCTATATCTTAAAAGTTTGAGTTTTTAGGACTTAGTACCCATTGACACTTTTAATCTACTCATTAAGGACTATCAGAATCCAAAGTTTCAAAGAGTTTGACCGAAACCCCTTTCCCATAAGGGGTCTTTTTCGGCTGACAACATTCTAAACATCATTTGATTTTTTTTGTGTGTTTTTTTTTTGGTATTCAAAAGCAGCAGAAAAGGCGTCAGAAGAATACAACGCCGACATTTGGATATTTTTCATGATATGCGCGCGCGCCAAACACAAACAACTACATTCGACCGTGTGTTTGCCGTATATTTTAACTCCGATCCGATATGACTAGCTTTCTGCACCAAACCGTTTATAAATTATCATCTTAAAGACCAGCTTTTCCTATTTAAAATACTTTTTGATTTTGAAACCTCTGTACAGTGAATTTAAATCGTTGATATTATTTTTCTCCAAAAACAAAAAGCTCAGGCCAATATGAAATACTCGATCGCTTCGACTGACAACAATGTGGACCGTATCAATAAAACCAGTCTTCGCTCCGTCTGATGTGGCCGGACGACGGGCGGCCACTAACTGGCCGGATACACGGACACCTGGCTCATCGTCTGGGCAGGTAAAGTCGGGAAAGAAGCGGCCGGCAGGCTGCCGTCACTGCCGCTGCTTGCACCGGCGACCGCCGTCTCTTCTGGCGCTACAGGCTCTTCCCCTTCGTGATGGTGACTGCCCTCTTGTTTATTGAATGTACTGTGTAGTGTGTCCTCTATAAGACTCGCTATTTTATCTCGGTCATCCTGCAAATCACAATCAATATGTCAATAATAATGAAATGTTAACCCTTTGTAGCTCAAGATCTTAAAAATTTAAAAATATTTATTATTAACTATTTATTTGACTTTTTTGGGAGTGACATTACTGTGAGTTAATCGTAAAAAAACACTTATGTCGTAATGCAGGATTTGAAACAATTATTTAGTTTGTTGTAGCATAATGCTACACCGCATTTTTCGCAAATTGTTTGTGAAACGCCAGTACACTGAGGAAACTTACAACGTATTCTTTTTTCTACCCAAATCGACCAGTAGCCGATCTGGTTCTGCCTTACTGCCAATAGTTACGTAATAATACGTAAGTCAATAGGTTATGCCATCTGTGAATTTTACTTGATACTAAGTTATTCACTGGTATGTATGTTACAGTAGTGTTACACATATTTGAATGAACTAAATATATTGAGTACGTATATTAGCGGGATTATTCAGGTTTGTTACAGAAATGTCATATGAGACTAGAAAGGGTTAATGTGTGTGAAGTGATGTTTTCAATACTTACATCGTTTATGAAACCAAGATGAACTAATTCTTGTGCGAGGGTAGCTGCAGAATCAGTTTGACTAACAAGACACGTTAATTGTCTATTCATTTTATCATCCATACGTAGAAGGATTGTCATCTAAGACGTGAAAGTAAAAATTTAGTCATTTGCAATTATGATTTTTAGTAAAATCTCCAAAACCGTTTATTTCAAATAAAATTATTTTAAGAAAAATGTGTTAATTTATGGGGGAAAGCCAGTGACGGAAAAAATATGTATACAAAAAATTGAGTTTGAATTCTGAAAATTGACGGAGTTACAGCTAATTTATAAAGACGAGGTAGCACAGCTGGTTATGACATAACAAAAATATTAAACACGTTTATCTCGAAATGACATTTTTTGACCTGGTTGACACGATTATTCAAAGACTAATGAACCGATTTCATATTTTTTTTAATTATAATTTTCGTAATTGTAGTAGCTATTGTTGCTTTTGAAATTTTGATAATTACTATTTTTAAAACTGCTCTAATAAAAAAACAAACAGGTCTTAAAAATGAAAAAAAAATGGCTAAGTGCAACGATAGCTACATACAGATATTGATAAAAATTTTATTCATTTTTTTCATAAAATCCTTCACGAAATTTCGAGTGAACCATAGAGAAAAATATTTTTTTTGGGTCGTCACATCGAGGCTCATAACTTTGTAAATATATAATATTTTTCAATAAAAATTGATACTAAATAAGTTGAATATATACTTAATAAAACGTCCTTTACTTGATTAAAAAATAATTAGTTACATCTGTGAAAAAAATTCCCAAACATTGACAATTTTTTGATCCGTCACAATGGCTATCCCCCTTATAAAATAAAAACAAAAATAAACTCGCTACGCTAATTAGTGCAACAAAGACGATAAAAAAATCTACAATAATGCTAATTTATTTTGGAGACTTTACTCTGTACGTAAAAATTATTGAATAAAGAATTTTAATTTACATTTATAACATTATCTTGACGCACCATATACTCGTCAGTTTCATCTTTTGGTTTAACGTTGCACATCATATTGACTATCCTTCTTGTTTCTACGTCCATGGGTTCGGGTGTCACCGACTTCACTGACTCTGAGACTTCGGGCGACACTGCCCTCGGTCTAGGAGGTGGTGGCTTTTTCGCAGAAAATGCTGTCAGAGGGTAAATACCATATCTGAAAATATAAACAAATACTTGTTTCACAACTCTACAAAAAATAAATTAAATTCCAATAATAATAATAATATTAGCCAAGAACCATATCTACTAGTGAAAACCAAACTAAAATCGGTTCAGTAGTTTTCGAGATTATCAATAAAAGATATAAAATAAGCTTCCTTTTATGTTGGCAGAGTTAATTAATTGTACAAAAGTCAATTTTTGTGAAAATTGTGCAGTATGTTATATTCCTCAGGTAATAAGGATTCTGTTAGTGAAAACCGCACTAAAATCGGTTTAGTAATTTTTGAGTTATTTGAGGTGTATTATACACTACACAATTTTCACAAAAATTGATTTTTTACAATTAATTAATTCTAGCTACATAAAAGGAAGCTCTTTTTTGTATCTCGAAAACTACTCAACCGATTTTAATGCGGTTTTCACCAGTAGATAAGTAATTTTTCAGAGCAGATTCATGGCTTTTATTATTTTTAATATTACTGGTTCTATGAAATAATTTAATTGGTTTATATTATAATAAAAAAACGTAATAATAAGATTTAAGTGCTGCCATTGGCTAAAGAATTGAAAAGTTTACTTATTATATAAGTCTTTGGGAACACATACAAATAGTTGTGCGAAAATGAAGGTTCTACAAAAATTTTTATTGTAAATTAAAGGCGAGCATGATCCCCAACTTCAGAGGGCTATATCTTAAAAGTTTGAGTTTTTAGGACTTAGTGCCCATTGACATTTTTGATCTACTCATCAAGGACTATCAAATCAATCCAAAGTTTCAAAGAGTTTGACCGAAACCCCTTTCCCATAAGGATTCTGTGGGGTCCAAATGGAATTAAAAATGTAAATAACATGACTAAAAACTAAACAGATTTGAATAAATAAAAATAAAAGCACCTTGTTTAGAATGAAAAAACCTTTCAAATGAGGTATCACTTGCCCTATCATGCTATTTAAAATTTTAAAGGTTGTGTTCATAGCACCGAGGTTTGAAAAGATTCTTGCACAAATTTTATATCAAAAAATGTCCCCTTCGAAATCAAAATCGACGTGTTTTCAAATCAAAATCTTATTTTAAATGACCAAAAGCGCGGCTGTTTCGTTTTAGTTGGGCCACCTTGTATAAACACTTACTTAACGTCTTCAACAAATTTTTCCAGTTTTTCTGCAATCACCACATCACACATTTTAATCTGTGTTCCTGGCCGATCCCGATGAATTATTTCCGCAACCACTACGTCAGGTCCATACAGTTTCTGGACCAACTCATCTGTTATTGTTTCAGATATGTTTGCTAAAAAAAAAAACACAACAAAAATATAATAGGATACATTTTCACATTAAAAACAAAACAGTCTAGGGTGGCATTTAATTTACTTATTTTCGAATTTCTTTAAGGTCACCCCCCCCCCCCAAAATTTCTTAAAGGTACGAACAAAATTTTAAATTTACGTGCCACGTAAAATGCATTTGATTTTTTCAATTTTACTTTAAACAGCTGTATCTTTGTGAAAATTGACTGGATTTTGATGTTCTCAAATGCATTTTAAAGCCGACAATTTCTAGTTTTTTAACCTTTTATTCGATTTTTTTTATCGCTTCCCATTACTCCTTGAGAAATTTCAGAAAAGTGAAAAAGCTAAAAATTAATAATTCAAAATTGACGTGCCAAACTTATACAGTAGGTTGAAAAATTATTTTGAGCAAAAAACTTTATTTAAACATGTCTCCGAAAATTTTTCGTAAGAGAATTACAGCCCCCTAAAAAAATAATTTTAGAAAAAATCTTCGGGGAGCTATAACTTCCTTACGAAAAATTTTCGTACACATGTTTTTTGCTCAAAATAATTCCTTCAACCTACTGTTGAAGTTTGGCATGCCAATTTTGAATTATCTTGAATTATTAAATTTCAGGCTTCTTTCACTTTTCTGAAATCTAGTGGGAAGCGATAAAAAAAAATCGAAAAAATGTACAAAAACTAGAAAGTGTCAGCTTTAAAATGTGTTTTAGAACATCAAAATCCATTCAATTTTCACAAAGATACAGCTGTTTAAAGAAAAATTGAAAAAATCAATTTTGTATACATTTTTTTCATATCTTTAAGATATTTGGGGAGGGTGTCCTTAAAGAAATTCGAAAATAAGTAAATTAAGGGTCACCCTAACCGACACTTTACGTACCTGCACTATTGACTAAACAAGTTGCGGCAATGAGTTTTAACGAATGGACTTCAAATAGTAATGGATGGAACAGAAGTTCCCTTGCTGTGGGTCTTAAGGCCGGATTTTTATTTAAACATTTATATATAAAGTCTTTTTGGTGCGGGTCCTCAAGCGATTCTATTGTCCTAGTGATATTTTCATCTGTGACTAGGTTACCTGAGTCTCCGTTCCCTTGGATTTCTAGTGCGGCCATTTCTAGCGCGCACATACCAAAGGAGTACACGTCGATAGCCGGAGTCATCGATGCTGAAATAATAGAAGATAATATGTATATCTTGAATGAATTGTTGAAATCTAGACATACCACGGGTTGCATAAAGCAAAATAATTCTCGACTAGTTGTTTTCAAAGTATTATATCGTCAATTCTAAAAAACAATCACGGTTATGATAGGTACATATTATAAGGTAAACAATTGTCGTATTTAGTGAATTGTTAATTCACAAATTGAGAATTAGTTTAGAATAAACATTAATCATCTGATTAACTAATCGTGAATTATTTTGCTTTGTGCAACCCAGGGGTATGCCGTTATATATAAATATGTAGAACATTATCACAAAGTTGATGGAAAATTAAATTCACATAAGATCAGAAAGAAAGTTAAATTAAATTAAAAGAATATATTAATTACAGAAGTGATGAAAAAAAATGAATGAAATTCACTTTTCAATTATACTTATAAAAATAGAAATAGTGAAGTTATATATGGGTCATTCTTAAGTCAACTCTATCAGAGAAATACGCTACTTTTACGTATATGTTCATAATATTCACATATCGCACCTCCCACATAAAAGTACTGAAAAAATGTAGTTTTGAGGAAATAGGAATAAATAAAATTATAACAATTTAGGTAAATCTAAATTGTAAAGGTAGTATAGGAAAAGGACTGATACACAGTATTTAATTTAAATATTTCAGTATTCTTGTGATGTTTGAAAAATAGTAACTATTAAACTATTTTGAGACATTTTTTTTTTGCTAGTTTTGACGGGGTAGGTACACGAAGTACATTAATGACAATTTTTAGTAGAAATATATAGTAATTTGGAATCATTTATTTCAAATATGAAATTTTTTTTGAGTTGTGACACTTTTTTTGCGGGGTTGCGATATGTTGTTAAGTTTGCTCAAAGAATATAAAATTTGTATTTTTTGAAAATTACGTGTATTTTAATTTTTGAAGAAATTACGCATATAATAATTTTCTATCTTTGGAACGATCTTTTTGGACATTTTTTTCGTTTAAAAAATATTTCAATATGTGGTCAGGTGTTTAAAAATCTGAAAAAAATCATAAATATTGCTTATATACTCTATTTAATTTAAGGCGGCCCATAGACGATCAATTTTATTGTGCAATCACACGGATTGTCCAATATTATTGACCGTTTAGGAATCATATTGAAGATTGTACAATGCTTTTAGAAAAGTTTGAGCGAGTTTAAATTTTATTGCGCCATATTTTTTCATTGTGTCGTCTGTAGGGCTTATTGTACAATATTTTTTAGTCTACTGTTCGAAGCGGTCCCGTACGCACGCACGAATATTTATAAATTTATTTTAAAAGACGTTCATGAGTGTACACTGGCCTTCTTTCGTTGTTATTTTGTTTTGCCAGCAAAATCATCAGCATAGCTGCAGCCAAATCTTCATCATCACACATGTTGCTCCGACGAAAATATTGACGCGAATAATTCAAGATTCAATATTATTGAACGTGTAGGCGTAAGGTATATTTCAATAAAATTGTGTAACAATAATATTGCACAGTTATATTGTAGGTGTATGGGCCGCCTAAGTTTGCAGTGGTTAGCGGTTGATTTGACTGTACGAGTCGTGATCCGTACGGTCAAATCGCCTGGCTACCACTGCAAACTTAAATGAAATAGATTGTAGTATTCTTTATCATCCCTGCAAATTTTAAGGTGGGCATATTTATAACGGCTTCAATTTTTTTTTAATTTCCGTGTATAGGCCACGTGCACTAAAAATAATATGCCGTAAAAATCAGGTGAAAATGTTTTAAATATTGTTGTTTATATGTGTAATCTATGGAATTAATAAATAGATTTATCAATTATAATTAAAGTTTTAACTTTTATGTATGTATGTGTCATTTATTCAAAAATTAAAATACGTTTAATTAAAAAAAAAAGTAGTGTTTTTATTTGACAGAATTGAATATACTCTGTTTCATTTAAGTTTGCAGAGGTTGCCAGATGATTTGACCGTACGAATCGTGTATCATACGGTCAAATCACCTGGCAACCTCTATAAACATAAATGAAACAGAAGTATAAGAATGACCAATAAGCAAAAAAATTCTTGAATAAAAAACCGGAAAGAAACAGTTTTTTATTTACTTCCTTCCAGTTTCAAATTCAAGAAAACGTTCGTTGACATAACTCCACTAAAAAACTACAATTTCTAACTACGAGACAATTAAATATCTACGAAAAATAAAACGGAAGATACAATCTCCAAACTTACTTGCATATTCGGGTGCCCAAAAATGCATATTTTTAATGTTCTCCCTACATGTCTTCACATGGTGATTTATCGAATCAGGGGCAACTGTTGAGAGAAACGAAAGAAAAAAAAACACATCGTTAGTACGACAAGTACAGTAAAAGGCGTCCGAGCCGGAAGCGGGGTCCGTGAGATACTGGGAGAGACGTCGCACAGTCCTGCTAGTCGGATATACTAGTTACGCATAAATTCAAACGAAACCCAAAACGTTGCGACGGAACGGCCCCCCACCCCCTAACAAAATCACGACGCGGTTGTCACCCGTCCGCGCTCAACCAGCTCGACTGTTCGTCCATCAACGCCCAACGTGGAAAGTGCACGCTATCCAGCAGTGTGTACTTTTGCAAAGAAGCACTTGTCTGGTCAACATGACATAAGTAAATGACCCCGCAGAATCCTTATGGGAAAGGGGTTTCGGTCAAACTCTTTGAAACTTTGGATTCTGGTAGTTCTTGATGAGTAGATTAAAAGTGTCAATGGGCACTAAGTCCTAAAAACTCAAATTTTTAAGATATAGCCCTCTAAAGTTGGGGATCATGCTCGCCTTTAATTTACAATAAAAAATTTATAGAACCTTAATTTTCGCACAACTATTTGTATGTGTTTCTAAAGACTTGTATAATAAAAAAGTAAACTTTTAAATTCTTTAGCCAATGGCAGTACTTAAATCTTATTATTACGTTTTTTTTTTGATTATAAACCAATTGGATTTGTTTATAATTAAAAAAAAAACGTAACAATAAGATTTAAGTGTTGTCATTTCTCAATGAATTGAAAAGTTGACTTTTTTATGGTGGCAATTGATTATAGATGTCTTTGGGAACACATACAAAAAGTTGAGCGAAATTTAAGGTTCTACAAAAAAATATTGTAAATTAAAGACAATCATGATTCCCAACTTCAGAGGGCTATATCTTAAAAGTTTGAGTTTTTAGGACTTAGTGCCCATTGACACTTTTGATCTACTCATCAAGGACTATTATAATCCAAAGTTTCAAAGAGTTTGACCGAAACCTCTTTCCCATAAGGATTCTGCGCGGTCATTTGTACGTATATAAAGCCAGCTACACTGCGGCGTGTATTGCCCACTATACCACCGGCCCGCAATCCTAGAGACCCAGACCGGAAGCTAACACTTATAACCTAGCAAACGAGAGAGATTTTGATATACTCAGCATTACCTGATCCTATTTTCACGAGGCCATTGTGCTGAATAAAAATCGTATCACACGTCAGGTTGCCGTGGACGATTGCAGGTGAACAGGAATGCAAGTAACTGGAAATAAAAACATCACAATGTACCCCCCTTTCGCAAAAATTATAATTTTACTCGTGGATGCGGACAGATCAATTAGTCAAAGAGTGTGTGCGACGGTTGAGAGCCGCGTTCCGCCACCCGTGATGTCCACTGCGTTGACACTAGCTAAACACATTAGTTCTGGTCAGTTTAAACATATTTCATTATTGACAAAAAAGCCATCCCCACGGGAGGATCATTTTATTTATATATCAACCGTTTTTGTTTCTGTAAGTATAACTTTTTTTATACCTACCTTCGGTTATGAAGTTGTATATTTTGAACAAATCGTTGCATTTGACATCGGGCAGCTATATAATTTATATAAATAAAACACGTGCAAGAAATTTTGCAACGTATAATGTCAAGTGCAACGATCGGATATATAAAAACTGAAACAATATATATATTCGATATGTTTGAAACAAAATCAGTGGTGTCAGGGAGGCCAGTGAGACAGGTTAGGCGATAGAAGTTTACCTGAGAGCCGACAGGATTTGTGTACACCATCGTTTCCACGCCTGTAACGGCAGCCGCTTCACATTGCGCTTCGTCCTCTTCAGGAACTGCTTCAAGGAACCAGAGGACATATATTCCGTGATGAATATAACCTGATGTAATAAAACATCACACAGTTAATATTTATGTTATTAGACTAGAACATAATAGCGCAGTCGTTCGGGAAATTATTCTGATTGAATTTTTTGTTTTTATTTTATTGGGGAGGTTGCTCTAGTTATAAAAGTGTAAGGTGCCAGTCAGAACCTTGGTTGAATATTCTTTAAACCGCGAAAAGGCCATACAAAATAAAAGAAAAAGATTTTTGATTTCAAAAAACATTTTTTTTTCATTTTGCAACCTCCCCAATAAGATAAAAACAAAAAAAAAACAATTCTAATAATTTCCCGAACGACTGCGCTAGTCTAATGTCCAGTATTATTAACCAATTTAAAGCTCATTTAGCGCTAAATGCTCCTTTAAAGTAAATTTGGTGTATTACAAATGTGATTTAATCCTTAGCTGCTCCACTTCTCCAGAATAACATACCTGCCACACTGGGGTCACCTCATACCCCACACATTAAAATGCTAACTACTCGTACACAAAAAAAACTGTATTGGACCAAGAAAATCTTGTTTTGTATATAACGAAAACAATATTTTCCTAATATAAGAAAAGTACTCTTAATTCAACTATTATTTTTTCGTCCAAGAATACTATTATAGTTGGTTTAAGAATATATTTCTTATCTAAAAAAATATTGTTTTCGTTATATACAAACCAAGGTTTACTTGGCTCAATTAAACCTTTCTACCTGTGTAAGCTTTTGAGTATTTTAATTCAATAAAATTCCTCTATCATCTTCAAACGATAAGGAATGCACTCCAATCGGTTATTTAAAAAATATATAATATTAAATATATTTAAAAAATTGTAAACCTTGTAAAATTTAAATAGCTTATATTGAAGTTGAAAAAATGTGGGGCGCCTGGTACCCCACAGTGGCAGTTAAGGGTTAAATCAATATTTAGGCTCTCAATGAAAAATGTACGTTTTATGCGTTGTAAAATATCAAAAATTCCTTTGATTACATGTATTATGGTTGGTTCTTTTGATAATACGACAGTTAGTTACAGGAGCATTTATTTAAACTTGATAATACAGGGCATGTATCGTTTATTTGTAAATATGTAGATATCAACTAACCCTTGGTTTATCATTATGTGTGTCAGTCCAATACCGATGGAACTTGACAATATTTGGATGCTCGAGCTGAGTGAGGTTCTCAAATACGAGCTGAATCTTCTCCTCCTGCGCTTTGAAGTTTTTCCGTTCGCTGAACTGCACTTCATTCCATACGACTTCGACACCTTCTTCTGTGTCCATAGCAAGATATGCACAGTCTATTCCAGGCACGTCTCTTTGTTCCACCTGAAACAACGAGATAATTATTTATTTAGTTATGCAGTTACAAAAAAAAACAATCAATTTATCAATTATTAAAAATAAATAACATATACGCATTTTACGTAAATTAAATAAATTTATCAAGATGAGAGATGTGTATCTCTATTTTTTGAAGAGCATCACTAAACCGGAAACAGATGTTTACTTCTTATGTTATCTATAATTAATGCTCTTAATTTCTTTACAGAAGTATTTGTTAAGTAATGTCAATTATTTTAATAAATTCATAAAAAAATGTTCTAGATAATATTATTGACTATAATTTTTATAATCCAACCTACAACGAACCATTTTCAAAATAATAATTCTGTGTAATGCCGTGTTTACACTGAAGAAACAAAACAGTAGCATCATGTATTTTTTACAAAAGTGCAATAAACCTCATACATTTTTAAATACGAAGTGTTTTAAAACATCGTGTTGCTGTTTTGTCTTTTTCGGTGTAAACACCGCATAATGATGTAAAACAAAGTTTTCAATTTTGTATTTTTTTACAAATACAATAAAAAATAATGATATAACAAAAATCTTTGATTTTTATATATTTTCTTTAGATAATAAATTATTATGCATATATAGATGTATTTACAGAAGTAATCATTTCAACTCTTTGATATTTCTCACATACCCAGTGCTAGAAACGAATTTATATGATTGAATTTCATTGAAAACTTGGCATATATATGCTACATTACATAAAAAATAAATCCATACCACACATAGAACGGTTTCTATGCGGGTATTGAATTGAATTTTCAGTTGAAATTGCATAGAATTTCATGTTACATACAAATTAGTAACGAAATATGGCTTTTTGTAAGTTACGGATTTTATAAAGCACGTATTTATTCGAGTTTGGTTGGTTGCATAAAAGTATAAATCGTGATAATTTTTGTTTGCTCTATTATCCCAAAATTTTGTGTTTTCAATATCGTTAAAAGTATATTTATTATAAAGAAAATTATGTGGAAAGTTGAAATTTTCAAACCGCAGGTATCTTAAAACGTTCTCGAGATATGGCCTTTCAAAATTGTAGTTTTTATAAAATTTTGGAGAAAAATGGCTGTAACTTTTGAACGTGTAATCGGATTTGAAATCAGCGAGTCCAAAACTATATAATGGCATGTAAAAGAAATCGAAAACCTTAAAAAAATGTCGATTTTTGACAAAAATTTTTTTATGACAACAAATTTTTTTTGGTCATATTTTAAAGAATTAAACACGATATTCTATAGATTTTGACACGCTGATTTCAAATCCGTCAACAAAAATCAATTCCAACAACTCGTTCAAAAGTTACAGCTATTATTTCCAAAATTTTGAAAAACCTGAAACTTTGAGAGACCAATTCTCGAGAACGATTTGAGATACAAACTTGCGGTTTGAAAATTTCAAATTTTCACTTCATTTTCTCTACAAAAAAACATACTTTTAACGAAATCTAAAATTCAAATGGTACAATGGCCGCAACTTTTCCCCCGGTTATCAGAATTGATTTTTGTCGACGGATTTGATATCAGCGTGTCAAAATCTATATAGGTAATGATATAATATATAATATGTACTTGAAAATAAAAAAAAAAAAAAAAATGACGAATTTGAAATTTTTGATTTTGTTAAAAGTATATTTATTTATTACATACAAAATGACGGTTTGAGTATTTAAAAAAGAATTATAATTATAAATTAGTGAAAATTATTTCGGTATAAAATAATACCATAAGTAAAAACAGTATGAAAATCGGTACAGCTTCTCAACGAATCAATCAATTATATATGTGTTACTAATGGACATTAACATTTCTCTCAATTAAAAAAAGAACCGTCAGTATTCGTTATTTTTGTCGCTGCGTATATACTGCAATGTCTACCGACATATTTTGCGACATATTCTGCTAACAATACACGAAAAACAGAATAGAAAAAATAAATTGAAATGTAAATCGCAATTCAACACGTTCTAAAAGTCTAGAGTCCCAGCTACACAGTTTACTGTTGTCTCGACATATTTTATAACATATTGCTCTTATCAAAGAGTAGGTATTTTCAACTACAACATTGGTTGAAAAAACGTTAAAAAAATCCAAAATTAACTGTAATAAAACTATATTATTTGTTTCTGAATACACAGTAATGATCATTAAATTGTATGCTGTAGTATAGGCGACCCCCTGTTACCGCACGTCTCTTAAAGATTATACCTAACCTCCAATAAAAAAAAACTCGATCTTATTGAAAATTTGAGATGAAAAAATTCTTAATTTTATCTTGTTAATATAACAATATTTCCTCAATATAATAATAACAAAAAAAATGTTATTGAGGATATTTTATTAATTTGAAAAATATATCTTCATGTTTATCTAAAAATCTTTTCATTTGTCAAATTAATAAACAATTTATTACACCAACTAACGAAACTCTCAAATAGATTAAACATAATGGTTGTATTAATAAATATTTATCAGTGTATATATTTTTCACACCACCCAACTAGTGAATGTTCAATTTTCGATATGGTAAATTCAGTGATGTCATTTATTAAGTATTTTTTTGTGTTTAAAATATATGTTTACAATACGAAACAAAATTTTCACCATGGTAAGAACATTGTTAGTAATAATATTCATTTATCAATAAGATAAACGTGGATATTTCCATATTGATAAAAAAGTTTCATATTAATAAACAACCTCTATCTGAGCCAAATTGATCACGGATTTTTTACGTTGATCACATTTTTTAACACATAGACAAATTATTTTTTTCTGTGTACTTATAGGAATTAAAAGGGATACAAAGTAAGTAACTGTCATTAACATGCGAAAAGAAAAAGTATTTTGGTATATTTTATTATTATTGTCAGTCACTGGTGTAGGTACTACATAAACAGACATACAATTTAATTTATTAGCGTGGTCTAAACGCATTACAGTGTCCCCGAGCCGCTGTTTGTCCTCTCATTCTCCGTCACTGTCTGATACTTCTTGTCGCATTATGTAAGAGCGACTCGAGTGAATTATACATACAGCACCAGACTTCCAGGTTTCCTGTTAGGGAACATAGAGGACAACACGAACCCTGACCTTTGCCACGACAGGAACGGCTTAGGTAAAATCACTGCGCATAAATATCTTAAGGTTATTCGATCATTATAGATAAAAGTCTAAAATTTGAATATGTTATTTATGGATAACTTATATATTTTACTAATTTTTATTTAAAACATTGGACGTATGGTTTTTGAGTAAGCCTTGTTTCACACATACGCGGTTCCATTCGGTTCGGTTCGTTTTCGGTTTCAGCCGAAAACGAATCAAACCCTTTCACACATACACGGTTCTCATACGGTTCATATTAGGTTTTATTTTTTTCCGTAAACTCAGTAGTTATCATGGAGAAAAAGCAAGTTGTTGCCATGTTGTTTCTCTATAAAAAAATTAAAAAATGAATACTAGAATTCATTGCGAGCACTCTCTCATCACTTTACAGCAGGAATTTGGAGCATTCTACACTATTTTCCCGAAGCTAAAGAGCATGAAGACGATCCACATCAACATCTAGAAAACCGCTCATTTTATTAGAAAATCCGCGACAAAACTTAAAAAAAATAACACTCGCTATCAGGTTAAAACCGAAACTAAACCGTGTATGTGTGAACGCGTTCATTGCTTTGTGTTCCCTGGACACGAATTAAAACCTGATGTAATCTGTTCGTGTGGAGGGAGTATTCAGTTCTGTACGGTTTCTATTAGGTACCGAATACTAACTGAATCATCGTTTCACACTTGTCGGCAGCGACCGAAAACGAACCGAATGAAACCGTATATGTGTGAAATAGGCCTAATTGGATATTAAAAAACTTACCAAAAGTGGTCTATTTATTGAAATTCTACACAATTGGTTACATAGAGACGTTTTAAAAACTAATGATTCGAAACTTCAACCCTTTTAAATACTAGAATAATTATAAAACAAATATATTCACGTGTAATTTATTCAAAATAATGAAAAACTAACTCTGCCATTACAGCAAATTAGTATGTTATGTTACTATTATATACCGTTCTGTCTAATTTTCAAATTAAATTAAACTTTTTTACTTTCAATAATTAACATAGTAAAACATTCCATTAAATGTAGGTACTTACACGTGTTCTGAATATAAATAAAGAAACAAACAGATCTTTTTTTACAGTGTGCTAGACGTATTACCTTAAATATTTTTTTATAAAAACAGGAACCTATTGAAGATATATCAATAAATCATTTAAATGTGCAATCACTATCCAAATAAAGTAGCTACAAAATTTGCTTGTAAGCAAGCACTCTCACATGAGATATCAAATTTATATGACAGTTTTTAACAGATATTTACATGCGCAGTAAGTTGTTTTTTACCATTTTGACTCAAGGTTAGTAAATTCATTTTACATACCTTTGTTTTTACTTCTTATGTATGAAACTATCTGTCAAAAACTCTAAAAAAACTGTCATATAAGTTTTATACCACATTTGAGAGTGCTTATTAGATAAGCAAATATACAGAACTTTTAACATTGTTACCAATGTGCTCCGCAAAAATGAGCACCGTAAAGTCAGTGGTTAATAAAAATATAACGAACATTTTTATGTTGATATAATTTAAAAATCAAATAAATATGTATCATGCAAAAAAAATTGTAAACACTATTCGCTGGGTGCAAAGTAGGTACTGGGGGAAACGAAATCGATCACAGCGCACAACGTGGCAAAAAATAACACTTTTGGTGGACTAACTGTCATTTTTAATAGACTCGTTTTTAACTGAAAATAGAAAGGTCAACATGGTTAACCCCACTATAGACTATATGTGCAAGGGGATGGAGTTAGAAATAATATCGATGCGAGTGTTCGTGGTGAGCAATATTGTAAAATTATCGGCGCCAAAATTTGAGGTTATGCTGTCAATGTAAACGAATTAATTATTTCTCTATTATACGTCATAATTAAAGAGAAAAAGATACCCAAAATAAATAATTTTCACGTACCTTTTATGCTATACTAATTATATTATATGCAAACAGCTAAATTAAATGATATTTGTTTAATAAAAAATTTCACGGTATTAAACATATTAAGCAATGATAAAAATAGAGTTAAATCCATTCAATCCTTCTCTATTACTCGCTAGCGGCGCTAATAGACTTCGTGCACATAGCTAATAGTCATAAATAATCGTCTAAAATGTATATATTACGATATTTTATTGAAATTATTTGTTTGTTAGTACATCAAAGTCCACCCAAGTTGCTACTAAAGTCCACCCATTAGTTGGCGCTGTCATCGCGCACGCTGCGAATATTTCGTTCATAATAAAAATGAATGAATTCGATTTAGCGAAAGAGAAAAAAAAATAGATGCCCTTCCCTGTTTTAATAAATTTTCATTCGCGACTCACGTGTATCACGAAGAAAAGCCAAATAAAATAAAATCAATTCAGCATATGTTGTTGTGACATGACTGTCAGAACAACATTAAATTTCTTACCGTCTGGACTGTTGTAGCAGTAAATTTTCATTAGTAAGTAAGTAAATGAAATAAAGTGATTTTTCTTGTATTCTGTATAAAGCACTCTTTTTTTAATTAATTAAATATATAGGTAACAATAACCGCGAAAGCCTCAAACTTTACCTAATAATATTTAGGTTAACTTGCGTCTGTTTTTTTTCTTTTTACTTATTAAAATTCAAAGTATTTGCTTTAAAGTTATACGTCTAGCATATTGTAAAAAAAGATTTGGTTTCGAAAAATTTTGTTTTCAATTTATATTCAGAACACATGTACCTACATTTAATAGAATATTTTACTTTGTTAAAAATTAAAAGTAAAAAAAAAGTTTAATTTAATTTGAAAATTGAAATAGACAAAACGGTATATAATAGTAACATGTACTAATTTGGTGTAATGGCAGAGCTAGTTTTTCATTATTTTGAATAAATTACACGTATATAGCCAATTGTGTAGAATTTCAATTAATAGAGCACTTTTGGTAAGTTCTCTCATTTATTGTGTGTTGAAAACTCTATTTTTAATATCCAATTACTCAAAAACCATACGTCCAATATTTTAAATAAAAATTATAAATAAAATATATGAGTTATCCATAAATAACATATTAAAATGATTTAAACTGTATTCTTTTTTAGTTATTCACAAAATTTGAGTTTACTCATTTTTTAAAGCCAAATAACGAAAAATATGTACCAAAAAAAGGAAAATTAATTAATTCGGGAAAAATATTTATAGATACATCTTAAATTCGGCTGTAGTTCACTGTATAGTTATATTTTATTAGTTTTCTGTTTTGGAAAAACCCGTCCCTGAAGATGTGACGCATTATTCAGGAAATTTCGGATACAAGGATAAATGTTATCGTTCGTAACAATACCCCGTTAAGCTTTTAGTTAGACGTCGGAATTATATTCAGATCAAACATTAGGAAGGCTGTGTGATCAAAAACAGATGCCAGAACAAGGCGGCTGGTATCTTGATTAATAACTCTTTTTATTGGACACTCTCAGAAAACATACCAACTAAATTAATCAATATCATCTATGAAAATTAATTGCCTACATTTTTTTTTCATGGCTAGGCTTATATGAAGAACTAACTTTAGTAGAAATGTTATTTGGTAAGTGTACTTTGCTGCCGAGACCTTAATATACGATCCTGAAAGTTTTTTGCGTGCTGAAACCATAGAAATATTATACATATCTTAATATATATCTTAATATATATATATAAATTACGTGTCACATGTTTGTCCACGATGGACTCCTAAACTACTTAACCGATTTTAATCAAATTTGTACACCGTGTGCAGTTTGATCCAACTTGAAAGATAGGATAGCTTACATCTCAATTTATGATCGCAATATTATTTTATTGCAAATTATTTGTCTTTATCTGTTAGCTCCAAACGATTCTAACAGATGGTGACATCTGTTGTCTGGATTGAGTAAGTATTCAATAGATGGCGGCGATGGCGCTATGTCAAACTTTCAAACGTTTCATATAACCTACAATTTAATAGCATAACCACCACATGTTGCTAAAGTATAGGTTAACCACAGCAACGCGTGGCCGGGTCAGCTAGTATATTATATATATAAATTTTTGTCATAACCATTTCATTCTATTATGAACTTTTTCAAATAAAATTGAATAGAATGATCCAAAATTAGTCTTTATTTTAGTTTACTTCGCTTTTTCAAAGAAGTTGTTCATTAAAACAGTATTATTTTGATATCAATGGAACGCTGAAAAAAATGTCTTCCTTTTTTTATATGAAGTATAAAAATTAAGTTCGTAATAAAAGTGATATTTTCAGATTTTCGAAAATTGGAAAATTGTGGACCCTTAAGATTTAGAGAAAAATGAATAATGACAAAAAATAATCTTTTCAATAAGATCTTTAAAATAAATAAAAGAAAATTGAAATCGGATGACTAGGAGCTGAGATAAAGCTAGTTTTATAATATCGGTGGGGGTGTTCTTTGATAGCCGATAAAACAGTGTTCTACACGGATTTTAAAGTGGCTCCCTATCTGAAAATCTTTCTTTTGACCATATCTATGACCACATAAAGTGGCATATCCCAATCAAAAAGTGCAGCGTTTTTTTATGTACCAGACGTAGGTACTATCTATATTATTTTCATTACGAGATTTTTTTCGTTATATTTTCAAAATAGTATTTTTTAAATTCTTTTTATCAAGGATACTTAATCATCAAATTTGTAATTAAAACCGTGAATGACATTCATTTCTAGAAAAGTTTCATTTATAAATATAATATGTAATGTTATAAACAGACGAGCATTCTGAAAACAAAGTTTAAAACGAGATTTTATATGCTCAGGAAATTATTTGCTAATCACGCGAAAAGTTAGTTATGATTAATTTAGTTCTAAACCATTATTATATAGATTTAATTAAAAATCTAATTATTTTCTTTTATTTTATAGTATACAATATACATTAACCTTTAGATGGGTTTTCGCCTTCAGAAAACTGGTATAAAAGGTATCTTATATCATTGATTAATCATAGGCAAAGTGTCGATCACAGGGTGAGTCAATATATTGGCTTTCCGGCCCGGAAGGGAACAGCCTGTGTTACAAATTTCAAATTCGAAAAAATATTATTTTAAATAGTAGGTACATAACCTTTTTTTCATTATACAAATATACGTTTTCGATGTATTTTTCGACGCTGAATCCAAATTCGATGTCAAAAATACAGTAAACCCAAAAACAATCCCTATAATAGGGTAAAAACTACCCTTTTGCATCGCGTGAACGATTTTTATTTATTTGGGAGTGTAAATATACGTTTTCGATGTATAAAAACAAAAATTGAAGATTTTCTGGTGTGCCAAAATATTGGTTTTCTGGCCCTCTAGAGGTTAATAATTACAAATGTCAATTATTAAATAACATTATTTTAAAAACTTATAAATATATTTGATTACCTACTTTGTTAATGTATCTGAAATTTCTTTTGTAACAAACAAATAACCATTTTAAAAGGGTTGCAAGGAGGTACGTGGGGCGGTATAACATAGTTAATAAACTGCATGTAAAACTAACATAAGAAACAATAGTTTAATTAAGTTTGATTAATTCCATATTTTGTCGACGATATCATCCAGTGGTACCAAACTGTACGAGCCAACAACGTCCCTGAACTTCAAACGCCTAGTTTTTTGCACGAAACATTGCTCTCTATCAGATGGTAGCCGATCGATAATCAAACCTACCACCACGCTATCTCCACATCACGATTTTATTCTCTAGTTTCATTCATATATGTATATATGATAGAATTATGTATATTACTTCCGCTAATATTTAATTTTATATTCAGTGACTTATACAGTATTGACTCGAAGAATATTTTCTAACAATTTTCAGAGAATAAATCACAAATTATACAATACATTTGAATCGGTGAGTGAAAGAACAATACAAGTGCCAAAAATGGCAATTTTAACTGAGATAGGCAAAATGTTTAAAATTCATAGCTCTATCACATAGCGAAATAATAATACATTGATCAAAATCGTACGTGTGACGGGGGGTGGTTCAATTTTCGGCTGAGTGAATTTTAGACTGATCAAACATAATGCCAATCCGCAATTACCATTAAAAAAGGCATACCCAGAAGCTGTTCCTATTAACGTAAAGAAAAGTCGATTTGAAGAAACTTTTACTTTACTTTTCTGACGAAATCCTCGAATTTTACTACCATATTATGTCTTGGAAAGTCAAAAATGAAGATTCTGAGTAAAAATTACAAATATTTTTTTAGTAAAATAACCAATAAAGCCGAAAATAAAGCAATAAAAAAAATTTGCATATTTTTTTTAATTGAGTGAAAGAACAGTATAACTGCAAGTCATTATTTTTCAAATATATTTTTTTGCAAATTTTTTTTAATTTATTTATGTACGTATTATTATCGGTTAACATAAGTTCTATAATGTCACAATACATAATTAGACCAAATAATCCATAGTTCTCCTTTAAAACAGTTTTTTTCGTTTTTCTCAAAATGGTCATTTTGGAGATATATCGTTCTTTCACTCACCGATTCAATTATAATGCGGTGTTTACACCGAAAAAAACAAAACAGAAACATCGCGTCTTTAAAATACTTCGTATTTAAAATGTATAGGGTTTAATGATTTGTCATAAAAAAACCGTGTTTTTGTTTTGTTTTCTCAACTCAAACACGACATATTTTATAAATAACAGATAGAAAAAAATTCTTTTATAGAAGATTACTGTTAATAAAATTATTTTTCTTTAAAATTTAAATCAAATAGCTTTTTTAATCGTGCTAAATCGAATGAAATCGTGTAAATACGGAATCAATTTTTTTCTAGACCGTGTTAAATCAAAACCGTGTAAAAAAAGACAGTGTAAAAACAGAATTGGGTGTACTAATAAATTTGTCTACTCTGACAAATCCCAATGAATTTTTTCATATACGTATTTTAAAAATTAGTTTAAAAGATTTTATAGAACATGGAAATCATGTATGGTTTTCATACCTCATACCATTAATTTATAAAATCTCATACCAATTTTATACTTTTATTTATAGTACATACATATGTACTATCTCACAACTAAAATGGTAAATGAAATCAATAAAATTTTGTGACTTCAATTCACACTATGTTCAACAAATTTATCTCCATTTCTGTTTAATTTAACAATAGTTTAGAATTGATTTACCATTCAGAAGTAATAACTCGAGATAAGGTAGACAAAAGTGATGTTCTACTGCTTTAAATATATGGATAAATGTATTCTGTTTATTGTATAGAATAAAATTTATCGTCTGTTTTTTATCGGCCATAAGATTTTATTGTTGTTGGTATTTATTCATTTTTATTCTTTCACTTTAAACTTATCTTATGTATATTGTACGTATCATGAAAAATGACCGGAGCGGTAAGGGTAAGAAATCCGAACTGACGTCAATGATCAATAAGATAAACGTGGATATTTCCATATTGGTAAAAAAATATCATATTAACAAACAACCTCTATCGGAGCCAAATCGATCACGGATTTTTTACATTGATCTCATTTTTTAACACATAAACAAATAATTATGGATATACGAATTAGTACCTACTTAAATTTATTCTCAATTTATTTTAATGACTTTTTAAAATTAAGTCAAAGTCTGCATATTATCGCTAAAAACATGTTGAAAATCACTGCTACAAAAAATAATTAAGCGTCTAGTTAGCTGAGTAACACGCATTTCGTGAAGTTAAGCACGTAGTCTAACAAGACTTAAGTATAACAAGCCATTAGTTTGATTACAAACAACAATATTTACGTGTTGTCTACATTCCCTAGCAGAAATATATATACGAATTAAAAATTATCAGCTTGCAAAACTATATCATATTATTATTATTCACACTCATATACAGATTCTATTATCAATATTTGCATTCAAAGGAAACAAACAGATCAATTACATTTTGTTTATAAAACGTGTATTACATGTATGATTGTGTGACATTTAAAACATTGTTTATATTGTTAATTATATTATATTTGTTGTTAAAATATATGTTACAGATAATTATGATTATTTGTATTGTATTTTAAATAAGTATATTTGATTTTATAATTTATCCATATTCAATGATTAATAAATAAATAAATAATAAATATATTAGATAGTACACAGGTAGAAAGGTTTACTTGAGCCAAGTAAACCTTGTTTTGTATATAACGAAAACAATTTTTTTTAAGATAAGCAATAATCTCTTAAACCAACTATAGTATTCTTGACCGAAGGAATAACGTAGTTGGATTTAGAGTATGTTTCTTATATTAAGAAAATATTGTTTTCGTTATATACAGAACAAGATTTTCTGTGTGTATTTTGTGTGTATTCACTTTCTACATCGAACATATTTTTTTTTAAATGCATAAGGCTAGGGTTGTCAGAAGTTCAAAGCTGTAAAAAGAGGACTAGTTCATTAAAAAAGAGAACCAAAAGAGGACAAATTGAAAAAAATGGAAAAGTTTTTATTTGAAATGCCATTCAAAATATTGAAGACTTTTTTTTTATTGCTTCCAACCCGAAATTTGACGGTTACTAATTTTGACGACCTTTTTTTACGTAGGTAAACTTCTTAAAAACCCCGGACATTTTAAAAAAAAAACCCCGGACGACCGTAAAAAGAGGACAGTGTCCGGGGAAAATAGTACGGATGGCAACCCTACATAAGGCGAATATTTAATCGTTTTAAAATAAAGAAAATCACAAAAATCACACTAAAAATATCAAATCTATTTGGACCTAAGGAAGGAGATTAGTACGTAGGGTTGGTAAAAATATAGAAAATCATAAAAATCACAATAAATACATCAAAAATATGTAATTTTCAAATCTGACAGGTCCAAATTTAGGTCAAGTGCAAAGTATTTATTCAATAAATTGTTTTGAATCAAATAAAGTAGAGCCTTTTTTATCCTTAAATGGTGGGAGATGGTAATATGGCGTCGTGGATTAAGTCTTGTGTGTTTCTGTTATAATATTTAAAAAATTTATCAAAACCCCACGTGAGTGTTGCCGCGCAACCCACTTGATGGACACAACTCAAAAAATACTCTTGCCAATCGATTCGTGAACCAATCCTGAGTCCAGCGAGATACATGAAGCCATATATGAAAAATGTTGCATGAAAAATTGACATTATGCCTGTCCGTGACCGGATGGAGGGTCATGACCGGAAAAATTTCAAAAATGGGTTAAACTAGAACCACAGATATTCCATTTAGCGAAAATTCGAGATCTCTAGGTGGTAAGGGGACCGAGATCTCTGTGGAGGACAGACGGACGGACGGAAAATCGACTGCTTTCACAGATGCGAATCTTGAAGAGGAATCCTAACCTCAACTATTGGAAATAATTCTCATGTCTGGTTCATCTAAAATCTATTTAATATATATAGATGGAGCAAAAATGCGGTTCTCTAGCGAGAGGTAACTTGCATGCTCTGAAATAACTGTATCGAATAATTATTTTTTGTCATTCCAATTATTTGTATCAAATAATTTCTGTTTGTGATATACAATTGATTACACACGACTACCATAATGAATACGGGCATGTGCAACTGTGCATATCAGGTATAAAAGCACTGAAATTTGACCGACTGCATTTGCGACGCCACTAATGAGCTCCTGTGCGGTAAGTAACTTACAACCGACACACTACACCCGCAATGCTGTACGTGTGTGTGTGTGTGTGTGTGACACCCACACACACACACACACATACACACACCTGACCTGCCGGGTTACACAAACGACGTTGTTGTTTCATGTAGATAATTAGTTATTAAGAGTAATCTGTAATGTGACCTGATGCACATATGTACAAGTTATATATGTACAACGCGTCTAATTATAAAGCTAATACGTTTAGGCATACGCGGTTGTTTTTTTAAAGGGTTCACATACAGGGCTGTATTTCAATCAAAGGCATTTTTTTTGGTAACCCATTTTCCCCACTGAAAAAACGTAAAAAAAAAACTTAAAATTTGATTTATTAACTAATGCCAATTATTGATTCATAATTATGTCAAATTTTTTATTTTTAGGTCTTTTGCGTAGTGACATATAGCGTGTATTTACCTGTACCGACTATCATAATAGAAATTTGTACTATCTACACCTTTCCTAACATCATGGTGTTAAATTGTTTCCGTTGCTTATTAAATTTTCACCCAAAACGCGAAGATGTGTAACTTCAAAAATATCAAATTCAGCTCACGAAATATCAAAAAGATTTAAACACTGGCGTAGTAAGAAAAATTTTGTAAATTTTTTTTGAAAGTACATATACAAATACAGTTTTTCTGGAACACTAAATATTTAGGAGGGGGGGGGTCTCAAAACTTCCTGTTACTACGGCACTGGATTTAAATCAATGCAATTCTGGTTATATAAAACCACATTTATGAAAACGCAGCACACAATGTTTGTCAGAGTATGAAATTCCTAAAAATTTGATAAATGGTACTGATAAAAAATACACCATCAAACACAAAAAAACTATATATACCATTAAATATAACATACAAATAAACTACATAACAATTAAACTAATACCGGTTATCAAATTTAATCAAATGTACGTGGTGTTATAATTTTTTGTTCCGCTGCTTATATATTATATACGTTTTCCATTTACAAACGAATATATCGACACGGTGACAATTTTCACGGTAAATGGTCGCACGCGCGCCGCGAGAAAAACCTAAAGTGGGCGGGAAGAAAATTTGTATACTCAATAAACATTGTATATTTCATATTTTACGACAGTTATTATGGCCGTTTTAATATAACATAAATCTAATTAACGTAGGCATACGTTAATGTACGTATTTGGTATCGTTTTTTATTACGTATATTGAAATATATGAATATTTGTACCGTTCTTAAGTAAAAAATAAAAATATAAAAAAAATTGCCTTTTAAAATTGACTAAAAAGCAAAATAATAAAATTCGGTTCGACTCTTTTAATACTAAATACTTCATTTAAAAAAAAGTTGATTTTGTTCATACTGGAACAGTTTAAAAAATGTCTCTTCTATAATATGAACAAAATCAACTTTTTTTTTCTGTATAGGCTTTCGTCGCCGTTTTCCACGCTCTCGTATTGTTGTCCTCGACGTTTCGACTCTCATGCCGGAGTCTTCTTCAGAAGTGTTTCTGAAACTGAGACAGAAGACTCCGGCATGAGAGTCGAAACGTCAAAGACAACAATACGACAACGTGGACAACAGCCCGAAAAGTTAGCTCTTAACCCTTTATAGCTCAAGATCTTAAAAATTTAAATTATGTTGATAAAGAGACAAGTTTAGGCATATAAAAAACACGTATTTTTCAGAAATTTAAAAATATTTATTTTCAATTATTTATTCCACTTTTTTGGAATTGACATATTGTGAGATAATCGTAAAAAACACTTATGTCGTAATGCAGGATTTGAAACAATTATTTAGTTTGTTGCAGCATAATGCTACACTGCATTTTTCGCAAATTGTTTGTGAAACGCCATAGACTGGGGAAACTTACAACGTATTCTTTTTTCTACCTAAATCGGCCAATAACCGGATCTGGTCCTGTTTTACTGCCAATGTTTACATAATAATACGTAAGTCAATAGGTTATGCCATCTGTGAATTTTACTTGATACTAATTGTAAGTTATTCACTGGTAGGTATGTTACAGTAGTGTTACACATATTTGAATGAACTAAATATATTTAGTACGTATATTAGCGGGATTATTGAGGTTTGTTACAGAAATGTCACATGGGGCTACAAAGGGTTAAAAATTAACTTAAAAAAAAACAAACAATATTTAGTATTAATGGCTACGCCAAAAAAAAACGCAAAGAAATGTAACACATCCATTTTTTTATCTAATAATTTTTTTCTGTGACCTTTTTCAGGATGCAAGCCATCTCCTGACCAAATTTCAGCGGTTTAGCTGTGAAAAGATAACAAACAAACAAACAGACAGACAGACAGACACTTCCGCATTTATATTATTATAAGTAGATGCAAATACCTGTAGTATACAACTAACTGTATTATAGTATATTTTTATATCATTATCTCTCGTTATATTTATTATACCCTTTTTAACAAGAAAATAAACATTTGCCAGTAATATATAATAAAACCATTCATATTTACATATACATAAATTGGGTAAAATTGTATTGTATGATACAAATATGTGATAACAAGATTTCCAATTCAGTGATTCATTATTTTTGATGAGAAATAGAATCAGTGAACATATTTATGAAGGTAAAATATTTAAACATATATGAAATAAATATGTTTCTTATTCCATTTCATTATTATAATCATTAAAACCATCTGTCTGAAATTATATTTCTATTTTCATACAATTCATCCGCATGCATACTCGTATATAATCTATGCAAAATGTAAAAATTGAATTTTGAAATATGCGAGCACGAAGCAAGTTTAAAAATAAAACAAAAACTTGTATTTAAATTGAACGCGGTTTGTTTGAATTGATACAGAACTAAAATAGCATTTGGATAGCTAAAAATACTGCAAATGTATATGTAATGTAAAATGTAAATAAATACACTGTATCAATATACAAACGATTGGATTTTTGTTAAAAATACGACTCCATATGATAACTATTCCATGTCTAGAGTATCCACAGAACATATAATAATATGTATCGGTTTTAAGAGCTACTTCTAGGTTGCACAAAGAAAAATAATTCACGATTAGTTAATCAGTTGTTTTCAATCCATGATTAATGTTTATTCTAAACTTATTCTCAATTTGTAAATTAACAATTCACTAAATATGACAATTTTTTACCTTATAATATGTATCATAACCGTGATTGTTTTTTAGAATTGACGTAATAATGCTTTCAAAACAACTGATTAACTAATCGTGATTTATTTTGCTTTGTGCAACCCGAGGTAAACATTTCAACTTAATTGATGACGGTAAGATAAAATATACAAAATATTAAAATTAAAAAAATGAGTTACTTCATTAAAAAAAATTGCAGTCTTACGTAAAAAATGGATTTAAATTGGTACAATTTATTAACATTTTGTTAATCATAACTAAATATGTCATTATAAACTAATCACGCATGCGGCATTTCAAAAATCTATAATTTTTATTTACATTTTTCATAACTTCCGTTTTAAACTAAATGAAAGTGTGGAGCTACAAACAATATTGCGTTTTTTTTTAAAGAAATGTTTTATAACATTTATGACATAGTATTAAATCTCATCGTTACATTATTCATTATGAAAATCAACTTTTATGTGGTGCAAAGTACAAAAATTGGTTATATTCTTCACTTATTTCGCTTTTTATAATCATTTCATAATTTTCGTAGACCCATGGATGGAGGGATTGATCCCTTTAAGCCCTCCCATAAAAAGGTACTTTATTTTTTTTATCTATTTTTTCATTCAACAGTTAATTTTATTTTTTATGTTTTAAAAAATAAGGACGTTTTCAATTCGACAAAAAAATTTTTTATGTATGTTCGGGCATAATATTTGGTAGATTTTTTGTTTGTTTGAAAGAGTATACTATTGACGTGGTCCCATATAAATTTTATCAGAATCTGAGTATAGATCTTGAAGATATGGCACTCAAAATGGAAAAATAAAAAACTTTTTAAGAACAAAAAATAAATCTGACTTCAAAAACTGTTCAATTTAATTATTATGTACCTAGATGTAGTTTCGCGTATTTTAAGTTTAGTTTTTTTAAGTTGGTTTTATTTGATTTTCTTAAATAGTTTTTTATTTAATAAATTTTCTCTTTTATTACATTTAATACATTTTTCCATATTAAGTAAACGCCAACTAAAAAGCACTGTTACCCCATAAAACCAGCATTAAAAATTATAATCGCGCGGGTTACACTGTTATAATATATAGATTATCAACACCTCACATTTTACAACCATATTTATTGATTTCCATATTTTTGTACTTATAGTTATATATTTGCTATAGGTATAGTTAGTTACTACCTATACATCATTGACCTTTGTTCTATATTTAGATGCCCATTTCCTAGATAGAATTGTAAGTTATTTACGCCATAAAAATCTCAACTACTTGTGTATGTGAAACATTGGTAGTTAAGCTAAAATTAGCACTCTAAAGCAATTTTATTTGCCTTTGTAATGTCACATATTGCCATAAATCTAACTCACTCTTACTGTATTTATAAATGTACCTATACACATATACAAAGATGTACATACTACAGTTTATGACGTATTTATAAACTTTGCAGTCCTAGGCAAAGATAATTAGCCACCCCCTTTCTAAAAAAAAAACAAAAAATCCGAGTCGAGCATAGTGTTAAAATAAAATCTTTTTTTTTTGTAAATCAAACCATTATCTACAGAGCTATGACCCCCCCCCCCTCCAAATGCATATATAACTTTTTTAAGATGCGCCAGACTGTTTTTTTTTCTAAACGAATATTTCGGTCACCTCCCCCTGTTTTTTTATTTATTTTAAAACACTCGTATGCTATTTTACAAAAATACCACATATGTGTTCTATCATTACAACAGTATTCACACTTAAAACAATGATTCTATTTATTTATTATTCAAAAGAAACCGTATAAATAACAAAATACAAAAAAGGTACACACACTATGAAAATATTATGACAATAAAGTTTACATCCCCTTTCCACCTACACTAAGCATCACAAGCAAACAATACGGCTGCGCGTAAGTAAATATTCATTTATTCTGAAGAAGGGGGCCACAAGATACATACAGTAATAGCAACATAGGCGCAACACAGAACATTCGGGCTCGTGGTTAAAAATTCATAATAGACAAATACTTATTTCTAAATTAAAGATATATCCTTAGCATTAAAGGGGCAAAAAGAGGAGGGGGTGACAGATTAAGAACACACTTTGTGTATAATATACTTATATATACAGTATTCCATAGGTTCTCGAAGTGTGCGCCCTAGAGAGTCGCGGATGCTTTGACTTATGGCCCGTTTATACACGTATCCAGTGATTTAGTGGTTTAGTCAAGTGACAAATAATTTAATACTTGTAATGGGTCGATTACATTAAATGAGTTTACTAGCTACAAGCCAGCGAGTTTAGAAGCGGGCGAGTCAGCTAGTACGACAGTGATGATGGCACATAAAACATTCCACTCGCTCAGTAACCAACTAGCTAGCGAGTTTAAACCATGTGTTGTAAATAGAAATCACCGGGATACTCGCAGCTAGTTTACTAGCAACTATAATGACACACGGCTAGTTTACTAGCCAACAAGCCCACACTCCAGCGAGTAGTGAGTAAAGTAGCCCTGCTTTCATCTTTTTTTGCAGATTGTTAACAATTTGCTTGTTAGGCAGTGAACATGATTACACTGGGCGAGTTTACTAGCAGTTTCTAAAGTCGCTGGATTGTAGAGAACCCAATTTCATACTTATAGGAAAACACTTTTTTAACGACGATAGTCTGTAGTCTGTACCTGGATTTATTTTTGAAATTATTGATATTGTTATGTTTTATTAATACTATCAACTAAATGAAAAAAATGTAATAAATATAAATGTATAAATGTCAGCTAGTTGGAATAATTACACGGTTACTTTTAAAGTGTTATAATTTGTCTTTGAATTAACTCTAGAGTTCGTTTTAAAAATTATTGTAAATAGAGACTTAAAAAACATATTATTAATGTAAATCAAATTAACAACGTTATTATGCCAGAGAAAAAAAAATTAGAAAATATGATGTCCTATAAATAGGACACTGGGAATTAATGGATTAAGTTAGCAATAAGAATAGAATCAGAATCTGTTCAATTTTTCGGTTTAATAGCGTGCGTGCGCATTCTCTGAAAGGTGGCTTCATAATTTGCTTCTTACAGTGATTAAGTATTACGGATCAAATAAAAAGTGTCGCGAATCGAAAAAGTCTGGGACCCACTGTTTGTTCCCCTTTATTGTTGCGCCACTGTATAACGGCAACAGAACAAGTGTCAATGTAACATATATAAGCAGAAGCAGGCAAAATATAAAATGTTTCACCGGTAGTTTAGCTCAACTTTGTTATTTATATGTGTTGTCCGTAATATTAAGACGCTGTTTTGATGTATGATGTTTAAAAAGAAGAGCTGTTACATATTTGGTGGTAAAATATGATGATGTACGTTTACTGGAATCATTTTTTCTGGATTGCAAAGACACCGAGGCGTAACGATCGCAGTGGCGCGTTGGGATAAATTTGAATTTGGGGACCCCAAGTATACGTATTGAATGGAATTTTTTTGTTACGAATTATTAAGGGGGAAAATATATTTTTTCCTTAAGTTTTTTTAAAGTATACATATTCATAAATATGTATACAAAAAATTGAGTTTAAATTCCGAAAATTGATGGAGTTACAGTCAATTTAGTGAGACGAGGTAGCACGGTCGGTTATGACATAACAAAAACATTAAACACATTTTTCGACCTGGTTGACACGATTCCTCAAAGACTAATGAACCGATTTCATATTTTCTTTTTTGTAATTTTCGTAATTGTAGTAGCTATCGTTGCACGTAGCCGATTTTTGAAATTTTGATAGTTACTATTTTTAAAACCGCTCTAATAAAAAATATGTCTTAAAAATTGGGGAAAAATGGGAAAAAACAATGATCTTTAAAGATCTTTGTAGATCGTTTTAGAAATTTGTAAGTCATTGTAGATCAAAAACGAGTGAAAAATCTGACATTGTCCCAAAAATGCAGATCTGTCGAGATCTGAGTAGATCTTTGCAGATCTACATTTTTTTCCCGGGCACTACACGCTCAATTTATACATAACTATATATGTATATCTATAGAGAAAACAAGTTATGAAGAAAAAGTCTGTCACTAAGGCAACACACTAGCTTGTTAGGTGTTGAATACAAATAGCAAAAGGATGTGTATATACTCGTACAGCAATGGAAGTATTGTAGTTCCTACACCTTTTATATAGCACACAACGATCGCGTAACAAAAATAGGACGATCGTACAAATGCATATGCAATTAAAAATAAAAAACTATTGTAGCGCGTCTTTGCAATCTGTTTTATACTACGTGGATGATAAAGAAATATAAAGTAATTATATCCAGTGTTATAAAGAAACTTTAAACAAGGTATTAAATTTATATGACAGTTTCATGACATTTATTAATATTTGGTAAGTAAACAGGCTGATATTGCAAAATATCGAAAATCTACTATAAGTAGATAGTATTACGTATTCTTGAACTTTTTTTTCTCATTTTAATAATATACATAATTATATTTGTATATTAAAAAAAATATATATAAATATATATTTTCATCAGATATTATCGAAATATATCGAACAAAAAATGTATAAAACACAACAAAGGATACCAAAACAAAAAAATGCTTTTTTACAAACAATGTTTCATGTTTTAATTTTAATAAGGTCGTTGAAAAATAAAATATTTTATAAAAAAACATAATATTGAATTTTAACTACGGTGAATAAAGGATTTTAAAGTTATTTCAGACACACGAAAATATTTGCTATCATTTGTTAATAATTTTTAAGGACTTCTTCTATAACGTTAAATATAAATTACTGTAAAAAACTATATAAATAAAATTATTTTACAGTATTTAGTTACGGGAGTAAATCAAGTTTTACCCTTAGCTGCTCCACTTCTTCAGAATAACATACAGTGTGGCACTGGGTTCACCTCGTACCCCAGATATTAAATGCTAACTACTCGTATAGCTATTGAGTATTTTAATTTAATAAAATTCCTCTATCATCTTCGAACGATTGGGGCGCCTGCTACCCCACAGTGGCATCTAAGGGTTAAAAACGTAAATTTCATAAAACGAACGTTCGCTCGCAATTTCTATAGTTTAAGTATATAGTTTTGGGCAAAAAGTTTACTTATTGAAGAACGTAAAGAAAACTATTCTACACAATTAACTTTTGTAGTTGAGATCAGAAAAGTTAAATGAAAACATTATCTAGATTTGTAATAAATTAACTTTTGCTATAAATATAGTTTAATGTTTATAAGGAAATTATTTTATTTTACATTCAATCAAGTTCATTGACATTTGCTAAAACTGTATTTTTCTTACGATTTTCTAAATAAAACATTCTATTAAAATGTACAAAAAAATAACTAAATTATACGTATGCAATATATTTTTTTGTTCTCCGGAAAAACTCAGTCTCAACTCTCAACTTAACAGATTAAAATTTTGAAAAAAAAAACATGAAAATTTACTGAATTTGCAGAAATTAAACACTGATCAACAGTCACTTTGATGTAGAGTTCTCAGTATCTTTTTTAGGGTAATTTTGAACTGCTGAATCCGAAAATGACCATAGTTTTGCTCAATCAGCTTTTGAAAAATTATAAATATTAAAAATATAGCTTTTATGAATATAAATAGATTTTTGTCATAATTTTAATTTTTCAAAAACAAGTAGGCCAAGTTAATCATTAATACTTTATATTATTGAGCGTCAATAATTGTAGGTATTTATATTTGTTCTATTAATAGTTTTCTGAAGAAATACATACGTGTAAGTATCTAAGATCATTTTTATGTCAATATAATTATCACGGACGTATCGAAACATTATTACACTTAACACTTATTACATTGCGGTTTTGCCGACTACGATTTATTTTCTAGATAAGTGGCACACATCGCTTATCATCTGTTCACATCAAATCACATCTCAGTATAGTATACAATATATTGCACAACAGTAAACTCTAAATGTACCTGCATTTATTGTATCAGATGTGCAGTTAACACTGAAAAAAGTTACTATTAATTTTTTACATAAAAAACATGTTAACGGGAGGACGAAATTTCATTCTGTGAAAAATTAATCGGTAACGTAGTAATATTTCATACCAACAGTATCAAAAATTACCGTATGTTAAAATAATTATAAAACTTAAATAATTATTTTAACAAGTTATTAATAGTTAGATTAAAAAATTTCATTAACATTTTTATTTATTTACGAAGCGTATGAATGGGAAAAAAATAAAAACATATTTTTAGTGAAGCATAAAAAATAAAAATAAAAAGTAGTATATTTAATTATATTGATTGATAAAATCAGAACAGATGATTGTGAGTGAGACTGGGTTACTACAATCAATCAGAAATCGATCCGAGCTGTCAGAATTCTTGTTACGAGTATTCCTATATGTTGCCTCAGGTGTTTAATTGAAAGTGACAATCATGCGGGTCTCGGATGAACATTTCTACACTGGTAGAAAGGATTTCTTAAACCAAGTAAACCTTGTTTTGTATATAACGAAAACAATATTTTTTTAAGATAAGCAATAATCTCTTAAACCAACTATAGTATTCTTGAACGAAGGAATAACGTAGTTGGATTGAGTATGTTTCTTATATTAAGAAAATATTGTTATATACAAAATAAGGTTTTCTTGGTCCAATACAGTTTTTTTCTGTGTATCAAGTACAATTATATTAGAATATATACAGTGCGTTCATGATGAAAGGAACAAATTCGTTTAAAATTCAGGTAATTATTTTGTGGAAAAACGCTCGGACACGTCGATTAGTATTTTTAGTTGCGGATTTTTTGACATAAATAAAAAAATTGTATACAGGATATCTCAAGAATAACATATGCAGTCATCAATGATTTTTTTTAAACGGGACACCCTATATATTATGCCATTTTTGAATTGTACGATAAATTCTGAACACTTTCTGTTCAGTATACCATAGCTCTAAAATCAGCAGTTTTTGGAATAATGACGTTTGAAATGTGATAAATAAATAAAAATTAATGAACTTTAATAATAAAACATACAAAAGATATTAATAAAATTATTCCAAAAACTTCTGATTTTAGAGCTATTGTATGTTGTACAGAAAGTGTTCAGAATTTATCGTACAATTCAAAAATGGCATACTATATATAGGGTGTTCCATTTAAAAAAATCAATGATGACTGCATATATTCTTCTTGAGACATCCTGTATACAAATTTCTTTTGTAAAAAAATCCGCAACTAAAAATACTAATCGACGTATCCGAGCGTTTTTCCACAAAATAATTACCTTAATTTTAAACGAATTTGTTCCTTAAAGTATATAAAAATTATTGGGAGAAAGGGGGTGGAGGTTAATTCACACCCCTTTAAATTGACACTGTATTATTTAAAAGGTTACTTTTATAACTTAATAAAATAAATAGACAATAATATAAATCTATCTTCATGCAGATTATACCCATGTTTTTTACTATAAAACATCATTTCCTCGAAAAAATTTTAACATGGAATGATGCAATCAAAATGTAATTAGTAAACAATTTCAAGAAATCTTCAAAAACATCGTTTTTTTTTTGTACTACGAATATAAAATACGCCGCTAACATTTGAACGGCATTGAAGTGAATATAAGAACAAGATATTTGAACGAGACAAATTATTATATTGTTAAACACTCAATATTCAAACTAATTAAACAAGAAGATACACAAAATAGCAACGGTGAAGGACAAATTATTGAACAATATTTACTTTTGATCTGACGACGAAAAAAAAAAATATTTGCATTTTGCATACATGTATAAAATTAATATTTGACTTTATTTATAACGCAGGTACGTATTTGCAGAGCGAATTAACATATGTTACTATTTATAAATTGTAAAAAAAAAACTAATTATAGAATATGACGTAGGGAGGTAATATAAATACAATAAGAAATGGAATAATACAAAGTAAGAGGGAGGTCAATATGAAAGGTAAAGTTTAGATAACAATATTTGTTGGATAAACAGGATACAGTAAAAATAGAATTTGATAAGAAGTAAACCAAAATACACATAATTAAAATTGCCAAGTGCGAGACGTATTCGTATTAGTGTCCCGTATTGTATAGTTTTTTTATTTTATTCGATTATGTTAATTTTTCTTGCACTGAAAAAATTTACTGTTAATTTTTAACATAAAAAACATGTTAACGGGAGGATGAAATTTCATTCTGTGAAAAATTAATCGGTAACGTAGTAATATTTCATACCAACAGTATCAAAAATTACCGTACCGTATGTTAAAATAATTATAAAACTTAAATAATTATTTTAACAAGTTATTAATAGTCAGATGAAAAAACTTAATTAACATTTTTATTTATTTATTATGTAAGAGCATAAAAAATCATGAAAATTTTGTATTATAGATTTTTTTAAAATTTTCATTAGTTTCAGAGTTATTTGAAAAAATATGATTATTTTGCACATTTTCATAGGGGTGTTTCACCCCCTTAATTCGTTTTACCGCAGCTAAGATAATTTTTTTCTTACTTATCTTGAACTCGATACGAATTTTCGACTTGAAAAGGTTCCCTTGTTAGTAAGTAGGGTGTTACAGACAGACAGACAGACCAACGGTACGTTTCTAAAACTAAATACAAAATGAAACACATTTTTGTAAATTTTTTTCTGGAACTTCTAAGCTTTCTTCTAATTAATATTGTTTACCATTGTTTTAAAATTCCCAATAATTTGTTTATAAATTATATAATAGTTCTACATCTCTCCATAAAAAAAATTCCAAAAAATCTTAAACGTTTGATTTTCGATAGTTGTTTAAAAATTTTCTTTTTCAAATATGTTTATTTTAAAGTAAGTTCAACATTGGTATGCTAGAAAAATAAGCCTCGCTACTGAAAAGTAATAAATCTCTTTAAATCTGATAAAAAACAGTGAAGTACACATACGTTTTTGAATCGGAAACACCCGGATTTAAGTAAATTTATACGCCTGCATAAGTTCGAGAAATCACTGCAGCATTATGATTGAATTTTCCGTTTGAAAATAAATCACCAGAAAAATAGCCCACACATGGCTGTAAATCTGGCTGGCGAATAAAGTACTTCAAACAAAGTAAGCTGCCAAAATCTTCAACAGTCGGAGAAATGATTTAGAACTAAAAATGTTCTCCGAATAGTGTACTAGAATATTAATGGATAGATATTGCAGCCATATTTTTCTGCCCTCAATTGATTTGTTTTCATCTCAGAGAGCCGTGATTCATACAACCGAGTTTAGATATTTGCAAAGTATAATTCGTGGTAACAATTTATCATGGATCACTAACATATTTTAAGAGGATTCCGAAAAAAGCAGTTAATAGGCGCATTTAAAAACAGAACGATTTGAACATAACTAACTAGAAACTAACTCTACTTTGTAATTTTACTTTGGGGGGGGGGGGGGATGATTCACATTTTTTTTATATAATATTTAAAATAAAAGTAATGTAGATTTTTTTTATTTGATTAAAAATTTTGCATCTTACAAGGGGACCTTTTCAAGTCGAAAATTCGTATCGAGTTTAAACTTTGTATATAGTTAGAGGAGGTCAAGATAAGTAAGAAAAAAATTATCATAGCTGCGATAAAACGGTTTAAGGGGGTGAAACACCCCTATGAAAATGTGCAAAATAATCATATTTTTTCAAATAACTCTGAAACTAATGAAAATTAAAAAAAATCTACAATACAAAATGTTCATGATTTTTTATGCTCTTTCGAATGGCGTTAGTCAAAATTCGAAAAAATTAAACCGTTAACCCCCATCCACATTTTATAGGCTATTTGAAAAAATATGATTATTTTGCACATTTTCATACGGATGTTTCACCCCTTTAAACCGTTTTACCGCAGCTATGATAATTTTTTTCTTACTTATCTTGACCTCCTCTAACTATACACAAAATTTAAAAAGGTTCCCATGTTAGAACTTAAAAGTTCCATTAGTCTTGAGAATTCAAAAATCAATTTTTGCTAAAATTTTGGCCCTATTTAAAACAAAAACAAAATTCGCGAAGTTCCCAACAATAAGACATTTTTGTATCTACAATAAAGAAAACATTTCCTTTGAATATTTTTTTAGAAAAATGGAAATATTTGTTAATAATCTACAACATTGTTCATACAAATATCAATATTATTATTATGGCATTTATACATAAATATTTAAATACAGTATCAATCTTTAAGTGAATTTAGAGTGTTCTAAATCTAAAGTCATACATTATTTAACTATAAAAGTGTATATTGTAATTTTAATAGGTGTTCATTTCATCGTTGCCAAAATAAATCGATATTTAATTTAGACGTTTAACATCGAATTTCAACTACGTCAAACTGGTATACAGGTGACAAACTAAATACAGCTTATTTTAATATTACAAACCAGTGGTTCCCAACCTTCTTTCACGAAGGATTTTGATATAATATAAAAAATTATTACAGGGTGGCCAGTATTTCTCTGGAACAAATTTCCCTGACTTTTTCCGGTTTTTCAGGAGAATTTTTACCGTTTTTCCTGTTTTTAACCTAAAAAATAGACAACTGTTTAAATATTTGCGAGAATTTGTGTGGTTTTTGCATTTTTATAAAAATTTTTCCTTCCAACCAAATTCCCGAACTTTTCCCTGTATAGCAAAATTCCCCGACTTTTCCCGGTTTTCCAGAAACTGAGCTGTTACCGCCGCATAAAATTTGTATTTTATAAAAATTTTATCAATTCTTCGGAATACAAGGTAGCCTATATTGTTCCTTAGGATGGAAGTTAACTCCCTGCTAAATTTCATTAAGATCGGTTCAGCAGTGAAGCCGTGAAAAGGTAACAAACAGAATTAGATGGAACAAATATGAGTTACTCAAAAGTAAAAATGCCTAATTTAACTCGAAAAATCGATATTTTTATAAAGTTTATCAAAAAGTTAATTATCAGTGGAATAATATTACTCTACACCCAAAAAAGAAATTAGTAAGTATTACAGCGCGGCATAGTACAAAATCGCTTCGAACCGTCAAATTGTAAAATTTACAAACTATTACTAATGAATCCGGCCAAGTGCTAGGAAAATGAGCTAAAATTACAATGTTTACAGTATCTACTGCTTATTTTATTTTGTATTTACTTGATTTACAAGACGAAGTTGTAATTTTTGCTTAAGTTCTTGTAAATTTTATAATTTGACGGTTCGAAGCGATTTTGTACTATGCCGCGCTGTAATACTTACTAATTTCTTTTTTGGGTGTACTAAAATTATAAATTAACAACAGCTGGAATAAGTTTGTAAGTTAAATTAAACTATATAAAACTTTCCAACATTAATATTTATACACCACTTAATACAAATTTTCAATCAACAGTAAGTGACCTTTTCAACGTATATTTTAATAACATTTGACATATTCAGTAAGAATATATTAAAAGTAGAAGAGTAGCAAAGTATTAAAACAACTAACGAATAATATAATATATGTGCTTTGCTTATATACATATATCTAAGCACTTTCATGAAATGTTCACATTTCGTGAATTTTAAAATGTTTTATTCTCTTTAGGTACATATACTGCTGACATTTACATATAAACTATGTACATAAATACGTATGTATGTATATTGTATATGTATGTATTACACGTTAATATTAACACAACATAAACGTGCAAAGCAAATAGAAAACATTCGAAATTTGAAATTAGTGATAAATATTGAGTATAGGTATTCTCGATTCATATGTAGTGTACACATTACACATGTATATACAAGAAGGTATAATATCAACAGTGTTTAATAAGTATATTTACAAGACTTGTGAGTGCAAATTGATAGGTTATAATTCGATATTGATTTTATTTAACCCATTACTTCCCAATGTTCTATTTATAGGACATCATATTTTGTATTTTTTTTCTCTGACATAATAACGTTGTTAATTTGATTTACATTACCAATATGTTTTTAAGTCTCTCTATTTACAATAATTTTAAAACGAATTCTAGAGTTAAGGGGCAATACCAGTGTGAAATTTTCAAAGAATCATTTTTTTTGTCTTTTTGGAGAGTTCATAGTTTCAAGAGTATTCTGTGAAAATTTCAAGGTCGTATCTCTAATACTCTCCAAACAGCAGCCTTCTAAAGAGCGACCGCTCGCAGACATGCAATCGATAGTTAAATCTTTAAATGCGTATTTTTTGAAATTAGATTTTTCTTTGCTGACATTGTAACTCAAAGAGCAATTATTCGATTTACTTGAAATTTGAACTGAGTACTCTTGAATATATTTACTCTACGATGAACTAGGATATTTTTGATTGGATGAAAATTGACGATTTGGCATTAAAAATACGACCATTTTATAGGCAATAAAACAGACTTTTTTTTCATAACTACGCCATTTTTTCTTAGATTTTGATATTTATCGAAAATCGTAGATCATCGTACAGGAAATACCTTCCAGTTTAACGACATTTTTTCTTTTTTCAATTTCAACTACTCCATCGTCCGGAATCATGGCCGCAGTGGAGGAGATTTTTTTTGGCACATAAGTCGCTTAGATATCGATATTTTTACGTGAAAAAATTATGGAATGCACCTCTAATATAGCTTAATATATTCTAAATTTTCCAAAATATTTAATTGAATATTTCTCTTCTAAAAAATTTCCGAAAATCACCCAAATTTCCAGCGTTCACACTGGTATAGCTATACTGGTATAAGGCTATATCTCGAGAACGATTTGAGATACAGACCTGCGGTTTGAAAATTTCAACTTTTCACGTCATTTTCACATATTTTTATGAAAATCTAAAATTCAAATTTTTTTAGTGTTATTTCATGCATCAAACTTAAATTTGTCATAGAAATATCATACCAAATACAATAAAACTATAAAACTAATAAGCCAGAACAATGTATATAAAATCAATACATTTTATCATTGCATGTTAAAATTGATTTGAATCATTTCAGGACTTTGAATTGAAATTTTGAAACCATTTTTTAGTAATTTACAAAATTTTGAAATAAATTGTTGTCATTTAGTCCTAATTATATAAACCTGAAGTGAATTCTTTAGAAATTGAAGAGTGCAAAGACATCAAATGTTACATTCTAAGAAACAGAAAATACATTTTACGCGCACGTTTAAATGCGGCATTTTTCGGAAATCGATGTAATATAAGCAAGCATAGAAATAAACAAAACAAATTGCGAGATGTTAAAATACAACACACGTATAGGGTAAACGTGCCTTACATTTATCATCAAGAATTAAACGAAAATAACTTTTTATTAAAATATAACACCAAATTTTTGTAACGAATATTTTATCGATTTTGGTTTCTGAAATTTTCTTCCATAGACTTTTATGGCCGTTGTCCATATTATTATCTACATTGCCTGAAACTCTTCTAAATCTAGTAAATAAATACGACAATAGCCGCACAGTGGGTTAAAATCATACATTTTTGCGCGAAATTTCTCTTCAAGCCAATTGTCAACCAATTTTAATGTTATTACTCGCATTTAAAAGTAAGTAGTTGTCGTTTTTCTGAAAATTACCCCTTAAATCTGAAAAATCGATTAAATAAAAAAGGGGATACATCGAAGAGATACGCACTATCAACTTTTTTGGAACCACATTATATATTGTAATATAAGTTTAGATGTGTATTACTATTTATAATATCACTCAAAATTTGAATTTTTCTCTAAATATTAAAAGAGGAGATATCGAAAAAATATGAATTTATGACTCAGCCTGTACATATGTAAATATGTTCACACTTATTTACACATACTGTATAATAGTACTTATAAATTATTTTTTATATTTTTGCAATGCATATTAATTTACTGGATTTATTAATTTATCGTTTAATCGATTTTTCAGATTTAAGGGGATGAAAGGGTAATTAAGAGGGTGAATTGACTATTCTTGGGGTAATTTTCAGAAACTACAACTACTTACCTTTCAAATGCGAGTAATAACATTAAAATTGGTTGAAAATTGGCTTGATGCGAAATTCCGTGCAAAAATGTATGATTTTAACCCACTGGAAACATAGCTAATAAAGTTTCTGTAAACTCGTCAGCAATTACAATGTACCACTATACAAATTGTACAACAATTTGCACAATTTACCCTACTTATACTGCAACAACAACAACGGTCATCCCGAAACGTTTGGAATTCGGCCAAAGTGGCTACAAACGATGTGAAATCTCAATAGCAGAATTTAGTTAATAAATGCCAAGTTATCAATTCCCAAAGCACTGTGTTTTAGTTCATGCGTTCGTTGTCCGTGTGTGATGCAATACGATTTATAGACAGGACCAACTGTGAAACAAACTGTGCGTCATTAGCTTTTATATTAATATCATTATTATCGGTGTTATTATTAATATATTATTTACAAGATGGATTAGGTTAATGCAGCGTGACCGAAATGATATTTATTTCATTTAAACGAAGGCAATTTAACAAATAGAAAGATATTTGCAACCTATATCGTACCTCCGCAAAAAAGTGTCACAACTCAAAAAATGTCATATTTGAGATAAATATGTAGAATGATTCCAAATTACTATATATTTCTACTAAAAATTGTCATTAATGTACTTCGTGTACCTACCGTCAACAAAACTAGCATATTCTAAAAAAAATACACATTTTTTGTTTAAATACTTAATCATTAAGCGTTTTAATAGTTACAATTTTTCAAACATCACAGGAATACTGAAATATTTAAATTAAATACTGTGTATCAGTCCTTTTCTTATACTATCTTTACGATTTTGATTTACCAAAATTGTTATAATTTCATTTATTCCTATTTCCTCAAAACTACATTTTTTGAAAAATGGTGCGATATGACTTATAACTTTACTCATGAATTTTTTGCTATAATTTGGATAATTTATATTGAACAATACTATAGAAGGGACCAAATTAAAGGAATTTTATAAATAGAACTTTCCATTTTTGTAAATCTCAAATAATGTGTTAAAAAAGCTACAAATTCAAAATATCTCGACCAATTTTTATTGTATAGCAGAACATCAAAAATCTAATGAAAGACAATTTCATTATCTTCAAAATCATATCATTAATCATTTTCGTTAAAATCGTGATATTTAAAAAAAAAAAACTTTTTTTCATCCCTTAATTTCGAAAATAGTACATTACAACTCGCCATTTAAAAAATAGGTCGAAATAAAAATTTCATAACATTTTTTCATTAAAAATTGTTAAATGTTATTAACATAAATATTAATATTTAAATATAGAAATAAATAAATTATATATACAGCGAAACCGGTTATAACGACATCGAAGGAACCGTTCATATTAGGTCGTAAAAACCGATAGACATAAAAACCGATAAAAAGGCAATTATATGGGTTTCAGTAGAACTTTCATTTTGACTCGTTAAAACCGATATGTTGTATTAAACGATGTCGTTATAACCGGTTTCGACTATATACTAAATATTACAAACTATGTTGAAAAAAAGAATTAGTTGAATTTTGGTTCAATTTAACTATAATAGATAAATTTAGCTTATTCTTTTTTTCAGTGTATACGAATATGTTTATATTAGTAATTTAGTAATTAAATTAATTGTATTAAAGTATTCTCCAAATTCAAAACTGTCTTATGCCCGGTATTATAAATAAATTGCATGCAAGCAAATTTGTTTCCATGCAAATTTGCGATTTTCAAACGCTATCTACTAGGAGTCAAATGTAAATGACAACCAATCACAGATTGTAGCTTTAAAATATCAAGACAATTTGACTCCTAGTAGATAGCGTTTGCTTTGCATGGAAACAAATTGCTTGCATGCAATTTCTTTATAATACCGGGCATTAGAATACTAATATGCATATTACATATTAATATAAACATATTATTGACAAGTTGGAAGTGGTGAAACAGGCAAAAGCGCATAATTATTCAAATAGCTTTAATTATATTAAGCAGAATAGCAAAAAAAATGTATTTCATGTACAAGCAAACAGTAATAAAGCTATTTATTCAATGGTTTATTCATCAAAGTGAATGATTATGGAGCAACATTAGTTTAAAATGAATTGTGGCGTGACAAATTGTAAATATTATATCTCATTAAAATTCAATAATAATAAGTAAACATAAGACAAACAAAAAATCAAATTAAAGATAAAACGATAATGCAAATGAATTATTCATAAAATAATGATAAAATGTATTTATGTTTAACGGTAGGTAAGTATATTATTTTAGTTCAAAAAGATCAGATATTTTTAAATTAAAGATTGAAGATTAGATAAAATAAAGGACCCCGTAGAATCCTTATGGGAAAGGGGTTTCGGTCAAACTCTTTGAAACTTTGGATTATGATAGTCCTTGATGAGTAGATCAAAAGTGTCAATGGGCACTAAGTCCTAAAAACTCAAACTTTTAAGATATAGCCCTCTGAAGTTGGGGATCATGCTCGCCTTTAATTTACAAAAAAAATTTTTGTAGAACCTTAAATTTCGCTCAACTTTTTGTATGTGTTCCCAAAGACATCTATCTAAAAAAAATGGAGCATTGTAGGAATTTATAATGTAGAATTACGCATATTGTCACTTTTTTGTTATAGAAAAAAATGTAATGATTAATAAGCATACAAAATCCTATGTAATTTAGCTTACATTTCTACCTATGTGAAGTTAGCCCCCCAATATGTGCGAAAAAATGTTTAATGAATGCCATTGATTGCTCGGCGTTTGCTCGTGATTGCCATTTAAAAATTTTCGTTTGCCCCTTTTAAGTTTAGAAATTAGGAATTTTTCAAATTTGGGGGGGCCAACTTCCACCACAAAATGATAATTTCGGATTTTTTTCGTATAAAACTTGTAGCATTTCGTTTGCCCTTTAATGCCCCATACTTAGTTTTCGAGTAAAAAAATTATCAAATTAGGGGGGCCCAACTTCCACCCCCAAACATGAAAATTTTTGATTTTTTTCAATACCAAACTTGAAACATTTCGTTTGCCTTTTAATGTCCTATATTTAGTTTTCGAGTTAAAAATATATCAAATTCGGGGGGCCAACCTCCACTCCCCAAAATGGACATTTTTGATTTTTTTAATACAAAACTTGTAGCATTTTGTTTGCCTTTTAATGCCCTATATTTAGTTTTCGAGTTAAAAATTTATCAAATTCGGGGGGCCAACCTCCACTCCCCAAAATGAAAATTTTTTATTTTTTTAAATACAAAACTTGTAGCATTTCGTTTGCCTTTTATTGCCCTATATTTAGTTTTCGAGTTAAAAATTTATCAAATTCGGGGGGCCAACCTCCACTCCCCAAAATGAAAATTTTTGAGGAAAGACAGGGTTGATCAGATACACCTAAGAATATGTATCTCCTAATTAACAAAAAAAAATTTAAATTGCGGCGGATATGATGTATTTTGGTTGTGTACAAAGGCATGTGGCACGTCAAAATTTATAATCGAACCAGTGAAATTTGTCTCCCCCTTCTTGCTCGGTAACTATTGACTCAAAAAATCTTAACATTTTTTGGTAATGAGGTTTTAATGAGACTACCAACGACAAATACTAAAGTCAACAATATCATTTCAAATTTTTTAGAAATTTTATTTTTATATCAAGGCATATGGGGTGTCAAAATGCAGATCTCAATTAGTGAAATATAACGCTATTTTTATTTATTTTTTTCAAAAATGCATCTATGGTACCAAAAAGTCTACGTAGTATGTAGTTCGGAACGATTGTGGCATATACCCGTGTATATCTTGATCAAATTATTAGTGTAGATTTTGTTTGAGAGATGAAATATTTTGGAATATGAATATGTACCTATATTTAAAAAAATATTTGTAAATGGTGATTGTAGTTTTTAAATTCCAACAATTAAGTTTCATGTAGTGGCGTCAGACTGGCGCCGAATAGTATTATATGATACAATTGAATCTCTATAAGACGTATAAATAATGCAATTTTGAGCAACTTCTCCTCTATTTTGTTGAGCTAAGCTATTTTGTTTTGTAGAAGTAAATTATTATCACCATAACAGCCTTTAACTTCGCAGGTAGTGAAAAAATAAAACACAAAAATATCTGTTGATATAAATTTTAAAATTAAAAATTAAAATAAACAGATTTGTGCTAAGAAAACATGTGAAACAATAAATTTTTAACTCCAAAACTAAGTATAGGGCATTAAAAGGTAAACGAAATGCTACAAGTTTTGTATTGAAAAAAATCAAAAATTTTCATTTTGGGGAGTGGAGGTTGGCCCCCCGAATTTGATAAATATTTAACTCAAAAACTAAATATAGGACATTAAAAGGCAAACGAAATGCTTCATGTTTTGTATTGAAAAAAATCAAAAATTTTCATTTTGGGGAGTGGAGGTTGGCCCCCCGAATTTGATAAATATTTAACTCCAAAACTAAGTATAGGACATAAAAGGCAAACGAAATGTTTCAAATTTTGTATTGAAAAAAATCAAAAATTTTCATTTTGGGGAGTGGAGGTTGGCCCCCCGACTTTGATAATTTTTTAGCTCGAAAACTAAATATAGGGCATTAAAAGGCAAACGAAATGCTACACGTTTTATATTGAAAAAAATCAAAAATTTTCATTTCGGGGAGTTAAGGTTGGCCCCCCGAATTTGATAAATTTTTAACTCGAAAACTAAATATAGGGAAATAAAAGGCAAACGAAATGCTACACGTTTTGTATTGAAAAAAATCAAAAATTTTCATTTTGGGGAGTGGAGGTTGGCCCCCCGAATTTGATAAATTTTTAACTCGAAAACTAAATATAGGACATTAAAAGGCAAATGAAATGCTTCAAGTTTTGTATTGAAAAAAATCAAAAATTTTCATGTTTGGTGGTGGAGGTTGGCCCCCCCTAATTTGATAATTTTTTTACTCGAAAACTAAGTATGGGGCATTAAAGGGCAAACGAAATGCTACAAGTTTTGTACGAAAAAAGTCCGAAATTATCATTTTGTGGTGGAAGTTGGCCCCCCCAAATTTGAAAAAGTCCTAATTTCTAAACTTAAAAGGGGCAAACGAAAATTTTTAAATGGCAATCACGAGCAAACGCCGAGCAATCAATGGCATTCATTAAAAAAAATTTCGCACATATTGGGGGGCTAACTTCACATAGGTTACATTTCTTTATGCTACTGTATTTAAGGGATGAGGGATGGGGGGGGGGGGCTAAAACTCATGTGATTATTAATTTTACTATATAACCTATCTATTAGAATCACATTTATTGTTATATTTGAAATATAACCTTTTAAGGTAGTAGACCGGTGTGACGGCCGAAATTTCGACTTTTTTTCGTGACCTTATTTTAACAAGTAAATAATATACTATCGTTTTGTAAATTTTACATATTTATTTTAGTACTTTAAATGATACAAAAAAAAATTTTTTATTTAATTTTCCATTTATTTATTTACAATATGTAATGTCAAAGTGGAGTCCTCTAAAGAATGATGAGCTGTTTCGGGGAAGCACACAGCCTTCCGTAGTCATTTGAAATGAAAAAATCAAATATAGTATTATTGTGTAGACCTTATTTTAATGAACTAACCAATAATATACATAATAAAAATAAAAAAATAGCGGACTTATGAAAAAAAAGTTCTCAAAATGTAATTTTTTTTGTTGATAAAATGTTTAAAAAAATTAATTTATTATTAAAAAATTAAATGTTTTAAAGGTTAGGTATTTAGATATGTGTATGTAGAATAACTAGTTAAATTTTGAGCCAAATCGGTTGAATAGTTTTGAGTCAGTGCTTCCCCGAAATTTCAAAAACATGGTTTCGAGAAAAACGCTAAAACGTTTGTTTCCCATCTTATAGCAATGTGCACTCGTCGAACGATAAATGCCTGTAACTTTGGAAATATTCTAAATTTTGGTCTGAAAATTTAAGAGCATATTTTTAAAATGTGGTTCTTCCGAAAAATGTAAAAAAAATCGATTTTTTTGACCCATCACACCGGTCTACTACCTTAAAGTAAGTGTTGTGACACATTTTTGTTGCAATGGTATTCCTGAAGCTACCCCTTAATATCCCCGGGAAAGATGTAGTTCTACGCCAAAAACTGTGTCAATGATTTATAATTCTAGAGCAAGCTTGTCCAACCTGCGGCCCTTGAGTATCTTTATTGCGGCCCTTTTTAACAGGAAATAATTAAATCGGTGAGTGAAAGAACGATATATCTCCAAAATGTCCATTTTGAGAAAAACGAAAAAAACTGTTTTAAAGGAGAACTATGGGTTATTTGGTCTAATTATGTATTGTGACATTATAGAACTTATGTTAACCGATAATAATACGTACATAAATAAATTTAAAAAAAATTGCAAAAAAAGATATTTGAAAAAAAAATAACCTGCAGTTATACTGTTCTTTCACTCAAATAAAAAAAAATTGCTAATTTTTTTTTATTGCTTTATTTTCGGCTTTATTATTTTATTTTTTATTATTTTACAAAAAAAATTATTTGTAATTTTTACTCAGAATCTTCATTTTTTACTTTCCAAGAAATAATATGGTAGTAAAATTCGAGGATTGCGTCAGAAAAGTAAGGTAAAAGTAATTGTAAAAAAAATTGAACTACCCCCCGTCGCACGTACGATGTTGGTCGATGTATTATTATTTTGCTATGTGATAGAGCTATGAATTTTAAACATTTTGCCTATCTCAGTTAAAATTGCCATTTTTGGCACTTGTATTGTTCTTTCACTCACCGATTCAATTAAATAAACAATTAAAAATAAACAAATTTTTTTCGTATAAAATACACAAAAATTATATGTGCGGCCTTTGACAGACTAAGTTTGTGCTATGAGGCCAAGAAGTACAAAAGGTTGGGCATCTATGTTCTAGAGCACTGTTGTTAAGACGCCCCCCCCCCCCTATCCAAAGGTTTATAAAATCATGAATTAAATAAAAATGGTAGATAATTTTATACTTTTAAAATTAAATAATATGCAATTTAACAATGCAATAATTTACAGATAACTTAATGAACACGCTACGTTAGCAATATGTTAAAAGAAATAAACAGTATATTTAGATGAACGTGCAATTAACCTAAACAACATATGTCAGGTATGTAGTGTCCAAAAGACAATAATCAAATTAGAAAACAATATGTAAGTTTGTTTGTTTGTTTGTTCTTGGTAAGAAATCTTTCTCAAACTTCCTTTTACATGCTTCATTTCTTATAATAATATTACAATAGTGAACGCAGAGGTTCTGTTTTTGGCCGTAACAATTTCACCGTATCCAACTTGGACTGTGTCTCGACATTTTGGGATTGTGACGTTCCGAAATAGACTTCAGGATTACATTATGTATTTTCATTGTACTTGTATGTAATATGGAATGATTTGACAGTAAAGCCTGTATAATATAATACAAAATGACAAAAAAAATCTTTTGTTATTTATTTTTTTATTAGCAAATTGTAAAACAGACAAAAATAAAGGTAGTAAAATATGAAAAAATACGAATTTAACAATAAAAAATCTTGCTGCCTTTTGTATATCAGACTTTTCCCTTCAATTTATTTTTTTTGTAAAGCTGCACGACCATTTTTTATTGAGTTATTTGCATAGATGGGCATAAACTCGTTAATTGTGAAATTGTGGACATTAACTCGCTAATCCGTTAATCGTTAATTAACGCTTTTGTTAACTTCGGTTAAATTTAACTTCCCTTAACTTTAGTCCGTTACATTGGTTGTTTGATGACAAATACATAAGAAAGTTATCGAAAAAGAAAAAAAAAGTCTTCAAAAATTTTGGATGGTTAACTTTTAACGGTTCCGTTAAATTTTCGGTTAACTTTAACATCCGTTACATTTTCGGAATTTTAATGCTTTAACGATTAACGAAATTAACTTTTTTATTAACGAATTAACGATTAACGAAGTTAACTTTTCGGTTAACTGTCAATGTTATTGAGTTATTTGCGATCAAAAATAAATAATCGTAAAAAATATACAAAGACAGATTTGGAAAGCTAAAAGATTTCTAGCGCAACCCACTCGCCCGATTTTCCGTCCGTCCGTCTGTCTTCCACCGCGAGATCTCGGCCCCCTGACCACCTAGAGACCTCAGGTTTTCACTAAATGGTAGGTCTGTGGTTTTTGTTTAGCCCATTTTAAGAATTTTCCGGTCATGACCCCCCCACTCCTCAAAATTTTTCATATAATGCTTCATGTACCTCGTTGGACTCATGATTTATTCACGAATCGATTGGTAAGGGTAAAATGGTCGTACAGCATTTAAAAAAAAAGTAAATTGAAGAGAAAAGTCTAATCTATAAGAGGCATTTATTAGATTTGATCCAAAAAAATTATCACGGCCTGTGGAGACCATCAAAATTGATAAATTTTTTTTACCGATAGTAAAAAATAGGGCAAATTCATTTTCAGTAGTCTTGCCCTTTTGCAATTTTATATTTTATTCAATAACATGCACTAATACAGCAATTTCCAAACTGGGAGACGCGCCTCCTTGGGGAGGCATAGACTTGTGCAAGGGGAGGTGCGAAACGTTTAACAAAAGTGTAATTTTCATAACATAACATTAAAAAAAATAATCATATAAATATAAACGAAATATTATTTTTTCATAAAAATATTATCTGTTCCTGAAAGGCACGTTATTGTTTTGTTTTAGACTGACAATTATTAAAAACGAAAAACTAATAGAAATAGTATGCGATACTTAGAACAAAAACTTATAAAATACCTTTTAAAAATGCGTCAATTATTTTATGAAACAAATGGAGGGCGGGGGCAAGATTACATTTTTTAAGGGAGGCGCAGTTAGATAAAGTTTGGCAACCACTGCACTAATAGATTATGTACACAAGATAAAACAATTCATTCCCAATTCCCTATCCATCAGATAATATAATAGTACCTATATGAGTACCAAGTACAATTTTTCAATTCCAATTTCAAAACGTATATCATTTTTCCAATTTCGGAACATAATAATCCCATCGTTGAAACAATAACAACAACATAGATGTTGGTGTAGCTCTGTGTGTGTGTGTGTGAGGAGGTATTCTGTTAGTATCCGTGTGGATTACAGTTAAAACATAAGGATGGAACGTAAGGGCTTACCGTGGGAGAACACGAGCTGTCGGTGATTACATCTTCGAACGCATGCGGAGACAGAATCGATAGGGAACTCACCTGTAAACATCAAAATATACGTTAGTAACGCGCGTTACATACCTACATGTCACTTTATCTTAATTAATATAGATTACAGTGCCGGATTTACCAATAAGCAATTGCTTAGGGCACCCGACAATAGGGGGCACCATGATGGGGCATCATCGTAAAATTGGGGAAAATTTTGGTGAGAAGCTAAAAAAAAAGCTCTTCAGAATTATTGGTAATTTTTTTTTGTGAAAAAAGCTAATAAAAAAAAGGTCTTCAGAATTTTAACGAAAAAAAAAAAGGTCGTCAAAATTGCAAAAGGGGGCCTTTTTATAATTTGTGCTTAGGGCACCATATAGGGTAAATCCGGCACTGTAGATTACAGTGCTTTAAGGGGGATAGCCACTGTGACGTGCCAAAAAAATTTCAATGTTTGGGAATTTTTTTCACAGATATAACTAATTATTTTTGAATCAGGTAAAGGACATTTTATTAAGTATATATTCAACTTATTTAACATCAATTTTTATTGAAAAATATTAAATATTTACAAAGTTACGACCAAAAAAATATTTGTCTCTATGATTTACTCGAAATTTCGAGAAATATGAAAAAATTAAATAAAATTTTTATCAATATCTATAGATATATGAATGTATCTATCATTGCACGTAGCCGTTTTTTTTTTAATTTTATGTTTTTCACAAAATGGCTATCGTTTGAATTTTTTTTTCATTTTTAAAACCTATTTTTTTATTAATGCGGTTTTAAAAATAGTAATTATCAAAATTTCAAAAATCGGCTACGTGCAACGATAGCTACTACAATTACAAAAATTATTAAAAAAATATGAAATTGGTTCATTAGTCGTTGAGAAATCGTGTCAACCAGGTCGAAAAATGTCATTTCGAGATAAACTTTTGTTATGTCAATCTCGTCTCACTAATTTGACTGTAACTCCGTCAATTTTCGGAATTTAAACTCAATTTTTTGTATACACATATATGAATATATGTTTACTTTAAAAAAAATGTAAGAAATTTTTTTATCAACTGTGACAATCTACCCGATTACCAGATACGATAGACTATGGTTAATATAATAACATCTATCTCAAGTATTAGAGATAAGATCTACGATTTGAAAGCTCGTTTTAAATTATATTACTTATGTTCAGCATAAAATCAACTTTCCAACGAGAGTGTAAAAAAACAATCAAAGTATTTGTTTCAGATTTGTAAGAATTTCGAAAAAAAAAATGCCCATGCATTTTTTTACACATATAATTTATGTCATAACAAAAATATGTCACATCCTGCCATCACAATAATGTGTTTAAAAAATATGTATAACATATGAATATAATTATCATTATCTAGGTAATATAATTTAACTGTGAAAAGACTATAAAATAATAAATATATTTATGTAAATGATGTACACGTGTATTGCAAATTTTATTACAAATATAAATAATTCATCTCGCCTATAACATTTAGAATTAGATATCATCAAAATGATACAATGTACATACCTAAATACTTTTTTCCTGTGTTGATTTATCTAACAAAACAAATTTTTATATAGAGGTATTATAATTGTGACGAATTTAGTGATTTAATTCTAAATTTTAAATCCCTTTATATTTTTGCAATGGAATATTTAACAACAAAAGTTGTACTGACCTTTTTCATAGAAAATTTAATTCTCTACAAAAAAGATTTTATACAATTTTTACGTAACACATACCGTTTTTGAGATATTTTGAAACAAAATAAATGATTTTAATATGGAATCATCTACTAGCCAGATAAATCAAGTTACATTAAAATCGATTCAATGGTATACAAAAGTTATGCATGTGACAAGGATTCAGGAGACAGACACGCGGAATGATAAGGATCTGACGTGACCTAAAACGTTAAGATCAAGTGGACATTTTAAAATCGAAGACGATTTGTTTTTTTTTTTTGCTTTCAGAAACACATAGCATCCTCATATATATTATTTTCTTTAAAAAAAAAACACTGATCTTAAGGTGGCCATTAATTTTTTTATTTTCAAATTTCTTTATGGTCAGTCCCCAAACCGAGTAAAATGCATTTGATTTTTTCAAATTTTCTTTAAACAGCTGTGTCTTTGTGAAAATTGAATAGATTTTGATGTACTAAAACGCATCTTAAAGCTGACACTTTCTAGTTTTTGAACCTTTGACTCGATTTTTTTTATCGCTTTCCACTACTTCCTGAGATATATCATAAAACTGAAAGAAGCCTAAAATTAAATAATTCAGAATAATACAAAATTGGTTCGAATCAAAGGTTCAAAATCTAGAAAGTGTCAGCTTTAAGATGCGTTTTAGTACATCAAAATCTATTCAATTTTCACAAAGATACAGCTGTTTAACCCTTAATTACTCGCGTGAAATACCGTAACACAGTTACTCGCGCGGTGTATTTTATACACCACATAATAAAAGCTAGTTTTTGGAAATTTTGAAGGTATTATATTAATTTTTTTGTCCAATTCATATTATGTACTATTTATTTTTGAGAAACTAAGACAAATTTCCTTAAAATTAACCCAACTAAAAATTAAGTATTAGAAAGAAAAACTAACCAAAATAAATCTAAAAAAGTATACAAAACTGTTCAATATTCATCATGCAATAAATCGGACAACAAAAATTTTGATTTTTATTGGTCATTTTTTTTAATTTTGCTCTTTTGACAAAATGTCTTCCATCAGCAGCATCACTAATGTCTTCAAAAACACGGTTCTTCGCTTAGAATGCTGCTATTTGTGCGTTAATACCACCTACATTTAGTACGTAAAAAATTAATACAAACTAAACTGCTACAATCCTCAAATTTTGAGTGCCGGATTCCTATCACACTCTAGAATGACTAAACAAAGGTTAGAAGGGGGGTGTACAGTCCCACAAAAAATGTATGCATTTAGTAATCGCAGAAAATGCGTTACTGGTTTACAAAATACTCCAGCGCGAGTAATTAAGGGTTAAAGAAAAATTGAAAAAATCAAATGCATGTTACTTGTTAATATTCGATCGCTCGGGAGCACGTGTTAATAATATCCAATCACTTTAAAATTTAGTATACATTATTTTTTTCATACCTTTAAGAAATAAGAAAATAAATTAATTGCTACCCTATTGGCCATACTGTTTTTTCCCCTACATTACGAAGCCCAAAAACAAATATTTTTCTATGCGCATAAAATCATACCAGTTATACATAATGCGGATCTTATACGAGTATACGACACGTGTATTATATATTACATACATACATGTATAGACGCTTTCTCGAATTTCACGGTCAATACGAACGACAGACAGATAGATCCATGTCAATGGCAGCGAACGTGTTAATCACATTTAATTCCAAACACAATGTCAGTATACCTACATACTGCATTATAATTTTTAACAAACACGACAATTGTGTTTATTTTTAGAAATGCATTATTAAACTTGTCACAGTAACTGTACAAACATTTGTTTTTAACAATGACGTATATGAATTATGATCACTAATTCGGAGACAGTTCAAATATTAAAATTTGCAACCGGGTCTATTTAAATAATGTTACATGAACAAACAATAGTACATATTACATACATATGCACATGATAAAATACAATTCGAGTGTTTTTTTTTTTTTTTTTGCTTCAAACGACCTTGGATTAAACAGGAAACGTTTAATTATTATAATTTAGATAAGGTGTCTGTATGTATGTACGAGATGTAAATAACAATGTTCAAAAAGAATTACTGTGGGTTCAAACTTCAAAATTATCTTTTGCATTTCAGTACAAAAAATTATTAGTTGCCGGGTGGGGGCTACACACGAGTTTTTTTTTTTTGGTTTTTTGTAATAACAGTCTCGTCGTTTTCTAAATATCTATTTATTTACTTATTTTGATCCCCCCCCCCCCCAAAAAAAAAAAACTTATACTTATACACCAATTATAACCCTTTATCTGTGGTAGGGGGCGAAATATTAAAGATAAAAAAATGTCATAATTTTTTATGATTATGTACGTATTTAAGAATTTAGGGATGGAAGGGGGGGGGGTAATTTATTACATAATGCACTATTGGCGTTTAATTTATTGCTACACGATTATTAATTTCGGAGATATACTCGTTACTTTAATTACTAACTAATCTCGTGCCCGATATTATCAACCAATTTAAAGCTCTTTTAGCGTTAATTGCTCCTTTAGTGGACTCTCACACCGGAGCAATATAGCAACTAGCAACTTATAAGTAGCTATATTATTGCTATCGATCAATATACATTGAATCGGGCATATTGTCTCACACCAAAGCAATATGATATCGCTATATTGCTAATTGGTAGTTTCTTTATTGCTGTGTTGCTATATTGCTATATCGCTCCGGTGTGAGAGCCCACATAAAAAAAAGTAAAAATCCATTTAATTATATGTATTATGCTTAGTTTTGTTGACAATACGACAGTTACTTAAAGGAATATGTAGTTAAACTTGGTAATACTGGGTGTCGGTCTAGTCTCATCTGAATTTCTTCTTCTTCACTTCAAAAATCATCTAGAAATTAGTTCGAGCGGAAGACATATTTTATAAACATTTTATTGGCAACTACATTTAAATATATACCTGTATATATAAAATATAAACATATCAATACTAGATTTAACATTTACAAAAGAAATATCCCAATGATGAAAAATCTATCACACATGAAAAAATCCATCCATATTCAGTAATATTCACAAGATCCTTTGCTTTTCCACTTCCCCCACGGAAATATGAAAGGACTACTTTACAAAAGTTTTCTATATATCGTTTTCATTGTATATCAAAAAAATTCTTACATAACATTTGTTAGTAGTTCCTCATAAAGAAAAGTGCCAAAAGTGGTTTCAAAACTTTTATAATATAATGTTGGTGAAATTAATAATTAATTTATTCATTACATAGTTCGTCTTCGTTATTAATGTAAATGTAATCAGTCTGTATTTGACCTTATTACATTCGACGACCCACGCTAAACCAGCCCACGTTATTTCTAAAATTCAAACATAAGAGAATCGAACTAAAAACATTTTATATATACATATATACAGGGTGTCCAAGATAAGCGTGAAATGTATATAGTCCAGAGCATTTAGACGAAAAATAGCTGTATCTAGGAAAAAATTCGCATAGAGCTGAATTTTTGTATACACTTTCTTTTTGTCTTTATACATAATATGCCAAAAGTCCCCATCGATCCCTTGTGAGCATACTTTTTTATAGCCCTCAAAAGGTGCTAATAATTAGTTTTATGTAGATATCTCTGTATTTATAGATTTTACGATAGTGAAAGTCATATAACAATGGGAAGACTAGAAAATTCTCTACAAAAACGGTTATTCGTAGTTTTTCATACGAACTATAATTTTCACGGAAACTGGATGCAAAGGTTACGACTTAAGCAAATTCTACACACAAGAAATGTAGAATTTTTGACTAATGTAAATATTATGCCGAATGTGCGAGGTTCCAAATTTTGTCAATAGTTAGAGTATACGGACATGTGTATTTCCTGAAAACTCCCTAGCAAAGTAGGTCCCGGAACATCCCCATCGAAGGCCCCAAATTTTCATTATATACGGATTTTGTGAACAGCTGTATCTAGTGAACGGAATGTCCGATCAACATCTTTTTTCACATTTTAGACAGATAATTTAATCTTCTACAACCTTTTTATTAATATTTTATCCAAATTAAATTGTATGCCTTTCAAAATTGCGGTGAAACTAAAAAAAATATTTTATTTTAAGAAAAATTTAAAGTTTGGCCGCCATTTTGAAAACAATTCGTTAATTTTTAGTTAAAATACTATCCAAATGTTTGTAAAAAATAATTAACTGTCTTATATGTGAAAGACGATATTGATCGGACATTCCGTTTACTAGATACAGTCTGTTTATAAAATCCTCATACAACGATATTTTGGGTTATTCGATGAGGGTGTTCCGGGGCCTATTTTACTAGGGAGTTTGCAGAAAATATACATCTTTGTATGTTCTAACTACTGACAAAATTTGGCACCTCACACATTTGTCATAATATTTACAATAGCCAAAAAGTATATGTTATATTAATATAATATAGGAATGAATTTTGATTAAGATTTTTTTGGGAATTTTTTGACAAAAAAGTATAAAACTTTTTACTATAGATTTTTTGTATTTACTTTTATATAAGTTTAGAGATGCTATACAAATTAAAAAAAATAATAATAATAAGTAATTATTACGCTTGTACAGGAACCACGTACAACGTGAAAAAAACGTCTCCAAATGATTTCCATGATTATAGCTTTTCTGTTCATCCGAAAAAACAAAACCAATAAATTTCTTTATCTATATAAGTGTGGCTATAGCGGGTGGCAAAAAATTAAAAAAAAAATTGAAAATTAAAAAAATGGCGGTGTTTAGAAAAGTGTCTATAGAATTTTCGTTACTATTTTTTCAATCTTTCATTGGCCGTAAAACAAAAATATTTGATTTACTCAATTCTGTTACAGATAGTAATAGCTTGTGTACACAGAAAATTTGAAGTCAATCGGTTCAGTAGATCTTGAGTTATTATGGCAGCCAATTTCAGTTTTTAGTTTCGAGAAAAACGCGTTCAAAGTTTACGTATAGTTGGCTATTCAGTGTTACATATTTCTTTCAATCCACTATAACTTCGTCAATTTTGGGAATTTGGGTATAGGGTTTTGTACATATCTTTTTTGAACTCCTATTTATTAAAAAATGCAAAAAAATAAAATCGATATTTTACGTTTTTAGACTAGAATACCCCCACACTATATGTGAAAACAATTACTTGTATGAAAAAATGTATTAGATCTTTGTTGTAGATAATTTTCTAATCTTTCTATTTGATAATAACTATTTTAGTCATAGAGACAATATATACAGAGATATCTAGGTAAAACTAATTGTTAGCACCTTGTGTGGGCTGTAAAAAAGTATGCTCACAGGGGATCGATGGGGACTTTTGGTATCTTATTTATAAAGGCAAAACGAAGGTGTATACAAAAATTCAGCTCTATGCGAATTTTTCCCTAGTGAAAACCTAAAGTTACTGGACTAATAGGGATATCCTAAACGGTAAGAGATACAGATGTGTTTAAATCAGATTAATTATTTGTAAGAAAGTAATACTACATTAAATAAACAATTTATGTGTTTGGCGTTATGCACAAAAAAATTAAAATTCTGAATTTCTAAATGGCTATAACTTTTTTTTTTTTTTTCAAATTAGATAGGGTACCTTTTGTTCGCGGTTTCTTATAGCACTTACACGCAATTCTGTTTTTACACTGTTTTGATTTAACACGGTCTAGAAAAAAAATTGATTCCGTTTTTACACGATTTCATTCGATTTAGCACGATTAAAAAAGCTATTTGATTTAAATTTTAAAGAAAAATATTTTTATTAACCGTAATCTTCTAGGATTTTTTTTCTATCTATGTTATTTATAAAATATGTAGTTATGGAATTCCCTTTTCTAATTTATTTTCATAGCAGCTTAAGTCTTGTACGAGTTTTCAGTTCCTAAACTTGCGATAATTTTATATTTATGTTACTTTAAAATTAAGAATTGAATTGTCTTTTATTTTTATGAAATAAACTGTGCATGAATGCACATAAAACTTTAATTTATAGTTTTTTTTGTATGAATCATTTCATTTTACCTATTTTTTTACAGGGTTGAAGGATATGGAACTAATCCCCTTTTTTCTATGTACTTCATGTCTTTTTTTACACGTTTTTTCTGGAACGTATCTACCGTGTAAAAATATATTTAGGTGTATTTGTGTAGAATTGAATGGTGTATTAAGAATTTTTATATCACTTTTAGTTTCCCTAACCATAGTTTTTCTTATAGGTCACTAAGATGGCTATATCATATTTGAACGTGTTTTTTACTATACTTTACAACGATATGTCACATTTAACCATATCTGTATCTCTTACCGTTTATTTCACGCTTATCTTGGACATCCTGTATACACTGTATAGCATATACATATATGCTATTACATAAGCAATACATATTAATAAATAATACATTTAATCAAATTAATCCAAACAATAACAAAATTATGATTAATTAACGCATACATAGCTTTATAATTAAATAACTCGATTTATTTTTAAAACAATTTTTAACCTATATCTGATATTTATATATACCTATAGAAAAGTTAATTTTGTTTTCAGAGTATTTATTTTTGTATTATTTCAACATCAAAACTCACGCCTGCTGTTTAAAGTTTAAAATAAATGTTGTAAAAGTTATTTTTAATAATAATTTATTTAATCGCTTCCTTATTAAAATATTTGTTTTACTTTAAAATATATTAATAAAGTGATTCATTTAAATATGCACATTTTTCACGATGTTATAAGAAAAGTACCGATTTAAATTGCATTCAGGAATTCTTAATAATAAGAATACTGTTATAAGCGAGGAATTTATGGAGTGAATGGGAAACATGTTTTCTTCGACATCTTTAAAATTCTCCCCCAGTTCTACAAATGACTTTATCCTTTTATCGAATTAAATTTTTCAGAAGACATTTAACTCATTATATTGATTTTTATTACATATTTATATAAAAAAATCGATTAAAATATAATCTAGAAACTTGTATAATGAGTTTTTCTCGTAAGAACTAAGTCTGAAAAAACATTTTGCTGTATAGTTATGAAATATGTCAGTTTTTGATCTAACAGTATTAACAAAATTACAATGCAATATTGATACATATCAAAGTGCATCCATGTTAATGTATCAATTTGCCCCATGTTATCATTTAGAAATAAACAAAAAGTAAGAAGAAAACGGCAACATTTTACTTTAAAACACTACTTTTACTCGACTTTGAAGTGAATTTACTTATTTTGTAACTTGTAATATAATCCACCATAGATTAAATGAAATTTGGTACAACACATCGCATTGTAAGTTAAATGATCAAATTTAGTCAACAGGGAGCAAAACATTTATTTATTTGTAACAGCGAAAGCCTTATTGTACGTACTGAAGCAATTCCGTTGTGTGATTGACTAGTTTTAGTTATTTATGCGTGCAAGAACGTGGTCTAGTTTTAAAAAAACTAATTAATAATTAACAACCACTGTATCAATGTGCCCCATCTCCCCCTACTGATTCATGATTACTGAAGAATAATTTTTAAGGACATCATTTTGTAGAGAACAAAATTAATAGAAAAATATTTTCGTGAAGGAGCTAAAGAAAAAAAAAATAAAGGACTCAGTTACCCCATACACCCCTAGGCTAAATAATTATTGGTTGATACTGAAAATACTAAACCAATTATCAAATTTAATAACTGTATAAGGCCTATTTCACACATATACGGTTTCATTCGGTTCGGTACGTTTTCGGTCGCTGCCGACAAGTGTGAAACGATGATTCAGTTTGTATTCGGTACCTAATAGAAACCGTACAGAACTGAATACTCCCTCCACACGGACAGATTTCATCAGGTTTCAATTCGTGTCCAGGGAACACAAAGCAATGAACGCATTCACACATACTCGGTTTAGTTTCGGTTTTAACCTGATAGCGAGTGTTATTTTTTTTTAAGTTTTGTCGCGGATTTTCTAATAAAATGAGCGGTTTTCTAGATGTTGATGTGGATCGTCTTCATGCTCTTTAGTTTCGGGAAAATAGTGTAGAATGCTCCAAATTCCTGCTGTAAAGTGATGAGAGGGTGCTCGCAATGAATTCTAGTATTCCTCCTTCATTTTTTAATTTTTTTTATAGAGAAACAACATGGCAACAACTTGCTTTCTCTCCATGATAACTACTGAGTTTACGGAAAAAAATAAAACCTAATATGAACCGTATGAGAACCGTGTATGTGTGAAAGGGTTTGATTCGTTTTCGGCTGAAACCGAAAACGAACCGAACCGAATGGAACCGCGTATGTGTGAAACAAGGCTTACAATGGGTTATCTCGATATTCAATAAAAAATTAGAGACTGTTAACTTTTTTTTATATATATAAAAAGGAGTCTATACAATTCCGAGATATCAATATCCAATTACAGTTCGTGATCCCGAGATTACACAATCTCCAATCAACACTTAAAAAATATTTTTCATCAAAATAGAAAAACAAGAAAAAAACGACCTCATCAACTCTACAAATTCAATACGACAAATCCACCCATTGTTCAAACATGATTCAAACATAACCCATCAGCGAAACGGAAACTCACCAGAGAGACAAAAGAACCGATGACTCACTCATACACACAGACACACACACACACACACACAGAGAGTACTTTCTCTCCCTGACGCGCGTCCCATCGGTGTGGTACTACCTCCACATACACACAAGGCCGCGGCGGCGCACGGGGACGCCATCTCGCCGCCCGCCGCCGCCGGTCATGTGATACTTGCCCCGCTGATGTCACGTGCCATTGCCGCACCACACCGGTCGACTCCTCTATAGCCGGTTGGCCAGACGCGTCTTTAACCGGAATAATGTGGGTCAATCACGATGCCGAACGTTCATTCATTATTAATGTATATACACATGTATGTATGTATGTAGCTCTTTATATAGATGGGTAATGACAGATATCTTCCTTAATATTATTGAAAATGTGATTCAAATCACTTCTTTATACAAATAAAAAGTTTAAAAAATAAATTCATTTTCGTTTTTTTTTTGTACCATTGATTCTTATAAAAAAATGATTAATTTATAAAAAATAGCAGTTAAACTTTATATACTTATGTAAACAATATACAGTACTTATGTACTTCAAAAATCATACCAGCCTGCCTTTTTTTAAGTAAAATCACTTTATTTATCAGTACTTATCAGTACCTTTCTTTTAATTATTGCTATCTACATATCGTCGCTTCAGAGCAAGAGTGGCACAAATCAAAAAATATCGAATTTGTACTAAACTCATTAGAAGAATAGTAGATGGTATAGATTTTTATGCAAGAGTTTCACAACTGGTCAAAAAAATTTATGAAAAACTGTCACAAGTTAAAGCCTTTAAGGACTTTAAAGGGTGGTAGGATGGTGAAACATAATAGGTAAAATTTGCTCAAACGTTAGTATACTATTAAGCGTGTAAAAGTTGGATTCACTAGCGCTTTTATAAAACATCAAAATATGTTTAAAAACGTGATTTCCCAAAACTTAGAGGCTGGACCATCTTTTGGTTTCTTTTTAAAGTGCGTGTTATTCAAAATATATTTGAACTGTAAGCTTGTTCGTTTATTTGTTTGTATACAAGAAGAAACGAGTTTTAGGTTAGTTTCGTCTCGTCAGTATTTAAAAGGTATTTGTCACGTTCGAATTCTCATATTTTCTTAAAATGAGAGGAACAAACGTATTGGTTAATAATATAATGAAACATTATATTCGAGACAATTTTTAACTTAACATTTACGGGGTATTTTATGACTGTTGGTATATATTTGTATACCCTACAATCATCACATACTTGTGTGTGTTTGTGTATGGTAGCGCCATCATCACGTGGCTGCTGTGGCGCCGGCTGGACACCGCGAATGTGTCACTAGATATTTCATTAGTCACAGTATTCACATTACAATAATCATCAAGTCAATGATAGTAATTAAACTAGCATATTACATATACGATCTAGAATCTAATCAAAACTTTTACATAATATACAGTGAAACTTGGATAACTGGAATCTCAAGGAACTAGTTATTTTATCCCAGTTAAAAAGGTATCCCATTTACCCTGTTATAGAGGAGCAAATGTAGAAATGACGGGATTTCAGTAAGAATTCTAATTATAGAAGTTTCTCACTTATCTAAGTCTCACTTAATCAAGTTTAATTGTTTAAATGTATTTTGCGGATATACGAGTATACGAATTAATCATCTATAATCTATATTAATACATGAACAACAAAAATTGTGGTACCTAGCTTTTTTTATATTTATTAGAAAATGAGGTGAATGAAACTTAATCATATGAAAGGTACTGTGCTATAGATGTGCATACACAAAAATCATTCTTGTATGTTGCTATATACTAGTATATTGCTAATACTAGTTAGCTTTAAGATTATTATACTGATTTTTTTTGTTAATTTTTTGGATCAATATTTTATCAAGAAATATAATTGTGGTATAATAATAAATGGGAAATACGTTAATAAACAAGAACAAATATTCTAATACATAAATTATTTTTATTAATCATCAACCGAAAAGATGACGTATTTTTTTTTTAAATAATTTGTTAATTTTGGTTAAAAAATGTTTAAAAGAAAATATATAAAAAAAAAGATTGATAAAAATGTCCAATTTTAATGGTGCAGTATTATAGCTCTTATAATTTCAGTTGAAATCAGTAATAACGACATTGAAGGGACCAGTCATATTAAGTCGTAAATATCGATTGGGGAATTTTATTTTGAATTGTTAAAATCGATATGTTGTATTAAACAATATCGACTATGTACCTACTTATCTTAATTGAACAATCAAATTTAAAAACCAATTATTTTCTATAATTAAATGTGAAAAATAAATGAATGCATTGAATTTTTATTTTATTCATGTAAAAATAACTATAAAAAATACAAAAATAAAATTCAGTAATGAAAAAAAAAAAGAACTAAAACTAATGCAAATAAAAAACCGAAATAAAAAAGCACAATATAAAATGAAACCTGACTTCATGAATCGCAAAAATATAGGAAAAATAAATATAAACATATAAAAATCAGCATATAAAAATAAAATTCTGTCAGAACGTTCATGTTAAAATTTGGAAGGGTTTTTCCAGGATCAACACATTTTCATAATAAGTATCCATTTTTTACATTTATTTACGGTACTGATTTTATTTCCTTTGCAAGTTTTCGTAAAGGTATAGCGACGAAAAGTGACGCCATAAAAGAAAACATATGAATATTCATCTATAAATATATATTTATAATGTAAATATTCCCATGGGAAAATTTTATGACTGTAATTTCAATATACGAAATATTTTTCACTTAAATTAAAAAAACAAAAACATTATTATGATTAAATTTTACATACATGTTGTTTTAACCTTTGTTATTAATTATAATTAATAGAAGAAAACAAATATGTAAATAATTAATGGAAGGCTAATTTTAATATTAACTTTTTTACGACTTGATTTACAATATCGCCACTGCTTATTCCTTATGTTACCTTACGTAACAAAATGTATATTAAAACATGGGCAAAAAACATATTTATGAATTAAAATAAAACTCGTAAATCAGATAGACAGAGAGATGTTGCGTTTTATAGCACGTAAAAATGCAATTTATTAATAGATTCTACTGCCTAATCAAACAAACCAGGGATACTCAACAGGTGGACCCCTTGGGGGTCTATGGAAGTTCTAAAAAGGTCGATAGTGTTCAGTATTTTTTTTTACTTTCTACTTGTACTTTTTCAACGTGATTGTAGTATGTTTATGACTTTTCGAATCTAGAAATGTATGGGGGTCTATAAAGAAAATCATCATTTAATCCATTAATGCCCAAAAGAAAACCAAAACAAGCAAAATATTTTTTTTAATGAAATTAAGTACATATTCAATATATTTAACTAAATATACAACACAAACTTTTTTTTTAATAATTAGAAAAAAAAATAACAGTGTGTACTCAAGCGAGTAAATTGGGCAGATATGAAATCTATTTTGTGAGATACTGCTTTTCTGATATCATTTTTGTTTAGATAAATTTCATTTAAAAGTCATGTTATATGTATATTTAAGTTATTTCATATGATTTGAACAAATTTTGGAATCATATGCTCTAGTTGGATAAAATATATTAGCATACCACGTATCTCTTTTCATATAAAAATTATTCAGAACAATTAAAACACTTATGAAACTAATAACGTTAACAGATTTTATTTGTTGCACTTCTACCAACTGATTTTTAAGGAAATATTGACAACAGCACTAATTATAAAATGAGGTATACACAAATATGTACTGCGGGCATTAATGGGTTAAAAAGTGGTCTATATAGGAACCCCTGCCATAAATCATCGAATCAAAATCAATATATCCAATTTCCGGCATTTTCTATTAATTCCAACTAATAAAAAAACATCACTATCATCAACTTTGAATCTTCAACTCTGCATAAAACATTGAGAACATATACATGTATAACTAGCGTATAACTTCACGAGCCCGCCAATGCGACGCGCCACTGTGTCTGTCTCACACCACGTCATAGCAACGAGTCAACCACCAACCATCCCCTAAATTCGGCAACACGCGTATCGACATCTATACTACCGCGGGGGGAAGTGCAGACCGGACTGTGTTATATGGACATATTGGTGTTGGATTCGACAGTTTTGATTGGCGTGTAGGACGACAATATGCCAAATATCGTTTTATCGAAAAAGTTTTATAGATATACAGGGTGATTCAGCACTGTCGTGCCAAACTTGAACAGTAGACTGAGAAAAATATTTTAAGCAAAAAACTTCCGATAAACATGTGTCCGGAAATTATTCCTTAGGGAACTACAGGCTTCCAAAGATTTTACTAAAAATTATTTTTAATTTAATATCTAGCGAACCCTTTGTGATAGAATCATGAAATTTAGTATTTGGTTTAGTAATAATATGTGTTATCGATTTCTAATATTAACCAATTATATTTTAGGCCAGGGCTGTATGGGGCCAGTGGGCCCATCGAATTTGATCTTGTAATTGTTTGTTCCTTAATTATTTTTCCTGAGTTGATACCTTTATAAGGTTATATGACACAAAATACACAAAAATAACTTTGCTTGTTTATCATAGGATAAACCGTTTTGAGAAATATCGATGAAAAAGAAAGCATGCAGAATTAACCTTAATACGAATGCTTGAAATTACAAAAAATAATTTTATATTCTTATTTCATGATAACAAATAAGACAAAAAGTTAATATAAATATACCTCCGAACATGCATCCATATCAACAAATAGCCATTTTTAGTTTGTTTTTTTAGTCATGTTAATAAAGTTCATGTAACAGTAATAGAACTGGCTATAGATCTTACAGGACTCATATTAGGAGATTTATTTAAATGAATTTTATTCTTACCTTTAATCATAGAAAAAGCATATAAATTTATTTTTTGTAATTTCAAGCATCCGTATTAAGTTAAATTCTGCATGCTTTCTTTTCCATCGATATTTCTCGAAAACGGTTTATTCTATGATAAACAAGCAATGTATGTTTTTGTGTATTTTGTGTCATATGATCTTATAAAAGTATCAACTCAGGAAAAAAATTAAGGAACAAACAATTACAAGATCAAAATCGATGGGCCCACTGGCCCCATACAGCCCTGGCCTAAAATATAATTGGTTAATATTAGAAATCGATAACACATATTATTACTAAATCAAATACTAAATTTCATAATTCTATCACAAAGGGTTCTCTAGATATTAAATTAAAACTAATTTTTAGTAAAATCTTTGGAAGCCTGTAGTTCCCTAAGGATAAATTTCCGGACACATGTTTATTGGAAGTTTTTTGCTTAAAATATTTTTCTCAATCTACTGTTCAAGTTTGGCACGACAGTGCTGAATCACCCTGTATATCAAAATGTCACATTTCGTATTTTCGTAATTTTTTTTGTATGTATGAAAGGTACAATTGAAAAATTTGTAATATGGTTTTTTAAATGTCAGACAAAATGGTAGGAGGGGCTTAAACAAATGTCGATTAAAAATTGTAATTGAAAAAAATGATACCAAACATTACATCAACAAACTAATTATTAGAAAAGATTATCGATACAATAGGTATTCGCTGGGTGCAAAGTAAGTAGTGGGGGAAACGAAATCGATCACAGCGCACAACGTGGCAAAAAATAACACTTTGACTGGACTAACTGTCATTTTTAATAGGCTCGTTTTTAACTGAAAATAGAAAGGTCAACATGGTTAATCCCACTATATACTATGTGCAAGGGGGTGGAGTTAGAAATAATGTCGATGCGAGTGTTCGTGGTGAGCAATATTGTAAAATAATCGGCGCCAAAATTTGAGGTTATGCTGTCAATGTAAACGAATTAATTATTTCTCTATTATAGGTCATAATTAAAGAGAAAAAGATACCCAAAATAAATCATTTTCACGTACCTTTTATGCTATACTATTTATATTATATGCAAACAGCTAAATTAAATGATATTTGTTTAATAAATAATTTCACGGTATTAAACATATTAAACAATGATAAAAAGAGAGTTGAATCCATTCAATTCTTCTCTATTACCCGCTAGCGGCGCTAATAGACTTCGTGCACATAGCCAATAGTAATAAATATTTGTCTAAAAATGTATATATTACGATATTTTATTGAAATTATTTGTTTGTTAGTACGCAAAAGTCCACCCAAGTTGCTACTAACAATAAAATCCACCCGTTAGTTGGCGCTGTCATCGCGCACGTTGCGAATAGTCATAGTCGTAATGAGAATTTAAACCGCACCGGGAACGCGATTTATTAAAAAAAATCATTTATTAACATACACCCAATTCTGTTTTTACACGGTTTTGATTTATCACGGTCTAGAAAAAAAAATTGATTCCCTTTTTACACGATTTCATTTCAACGATTAAAAAAGCTATTCGATTTAAATTTTAAAGAAAAACATTTTTATTAACCGTAATCTTCTAGGAATTGTTTTTCTATCTGTTATTTATAAAATATGTAGTAAGGGAATTTCCCTTTCTAATTTATTTTCATAGCAGCTTAAGTATATATTTTAGTCTTGTACGAGTTTTCAGTTCCTAAACTTGCGATAATTTTATATCAATGTAACATTTAGAATTGAATTGTCTTTTATTTTTTGTCTTTTTTTCTATGCCTTCTTTTACACGGTTTTTTCTGGAACGTATCTACCGTGTTAAAACAGAATTAGGTGTATACAACATTAACTATAAAAGTAATAACAGAAAGTGTAATACAGAGTATGTAAAAAGAAAAAAAACGAAGATTTAAAAGCGCCGTTATTTCGCAGCGCTACTGTATATTAAATGATATTGATTAATAAAAACATAAAAACACAACCAGACTTGGCTACTACAGTCAATCAGAAATCGATTTTTTTAAATAAAAAAAAAATAATTAAACATAGTAAAATTTAATATAGCATATTAACGGTATTTGCATCTGCCAAAAAAACCGTTGTGTACCACTGCTATAGAGCCAATTAGTAAGGTAGACTGTTGCCAGACAGGGCGGGAGCACCGGAAAACACCGCATATCCTAACGGTACCATATATATGCAATAACTAAAAGTGAATGCTTGTACTCAGTACGTAGAGTTATCTCAACAATGCGATAATAAGTATATATTGTGACGTTCACGGCGGCAACTCATATAAAGGTTCACTAAACTCAGTCAGTCATTGCGAAAATGTATGTATTATAAATATATATAACATACATAGTGCCCGAAATAAAAATGAGTCACGCACAGAAAAGGATTGGCCGTTTAAATTAACATTCGGGCGCGTTACAATATAACGTCAGATGCACTTGATTGTAGTAAGTATGTGGTAGCTATTTGGGCGTTTTTGTTCTTTTTGTAATGAAAATAAACTGTGTGATCGCAAGCAACTTTGTCGAGCGATAATAAAAATTGTATTAACTAATATTCAATAATAAGACGGCTATTACACTATCAAATAAATATCATATTTCTTTGATAGTGTAATATCCGCCTATGTTAAATGTGATAAAAAAAATTTGATCAAAGAAATATGACAATGTAATAAGTCATATTTTATAATATTCATAATATTTCTCTGATCATAGATAATGACAGTCTCTATATTTGATCAAATCTTTGTCAAAGATCTTTGACATATTTATTTGATAGTGTAATAGTCGCCTAATACGGGGATGAAAGTATATTTTTTTCAAAAAAGATTAATTTTTTCTTGAAAAAAGATACCTACCAAAAATAGGAATTTTCTAGCTCTTGAATAGAGTATCTATAGGTATATAGATATATTTTTTAATATTCAATCTAGAAGTATATTTTTTTACGTTTTTGCGCTATTATTTCTTACTATTAAGGACAAAAAACATTCCAGAAAATATTAAGGACCTTAAAGACATCAAGTTCTGAGTATTTTATAAGAAAACAAAATAACATTTAACAAAACTACAAACTATTATATATTTTACCATAAGTAATACATAATATTATCAAATTTAACTCGTTTTTTACTTTTCTGTCTCTCTTAAATCGAACAATTTTATTTTTTAAATAAAATTATAAGCTAACAAATAACAAACTCAACTTGAAATCAATCGAAAAAGAAGAAAAAGAGGAGCTTTTTTGAAAAAAAAGGGTACTTTAAGGTTGACTTCCCAAAAAAAGAGAAAAAAGAAGGGCGCTAACATCCCTGTTAATAACATAATTATAAATTAAATTTTGTGATTTTAAAGGTAATTTAGGTATATACTTAATATCTATTTTTTTCGTTTAAAAACTTCTCAATGTATTTTTTTGCAATATTCCAAAAAGAAAGCTGCCATTCTAGCTTCATATTTTTTTTCAGCACCCAAATATTTTTAGGTGCTGAAAATGAATTTGAGGATAAAAAAATTCTGGTAACATAAAAATTTAAAATTATATAAAGTGCGGAATTTTTAGTTAAAAATATATCTGATCTAAAAACATTCTGAAGTTAGGTTAGCTGCTACTGTTAACTCAAAACATAATTAAACAAAGTCATGAAGAACTGCTATAATATAGTTTGTAACAACTTCCTGAAATTGCATTTTTTGTGAAAACAAAGACTGAAATTTATATTTAGAAAATACAAACCTACTTGCAACAAAATAGCGAATATGAAAAAGCGACTTCAGAAGAAAGAATTAGATAACAAATTTTGATGGTTTGATTTTTTTAAACATTTACCAAAAACTATAATTATTAACAAAGGGTTATAAAACTTTCACTCGTTTAAAAAAAATATTTTACGAATTATGATAAACTACAGTCATCAATATGAATAATGTTAGAAGATATATATGAGTAGGTACTGAGTACCTACAGATGATTCAGAATAATACGATTTAAAATATGAATCAACCAACTTACTGGTATAACTTAAGTCACTATAGGATTAAACATTTGATAATAAAAACGTTCTATGACCGATCGGATTTTTTAAATTCAAAAATAGAATTGGGATAAATAATTTTATAATATTACTAGCAGTTTATCCGCGGCTTCGCTCGTGTTGTATTCGTTTTCTAATATTGTTAAATATATTTTATTACTTCGAGACTATTTATATTAGCAATAATTTTGAATTTGATTCTTAAGGTTATACGCCTAGCACACTGTAAAAACAATATTTGGTCTCGAAAAATGTTGTTTTTAATTTATATTCAGAATACATGTACCTACATTTAATGGAATATTTTACTTTGCTAATTATTAAAAGTAAAAAAAGTTTAATTTGATTTGAAAATTGTAATAGACAGAACGGTATATAATAGTAACATGTACTAATTTGTACAATGTAATGGCAGAGCTAGTTTTTCATTATTTTGAATAAATTACACGTGAATATATTTGTTTTATAATTTTTATAGTATTTAAAATGATTGAAGTTTCGAATAAACGTCTTTATATAGCCAATTGTGTAGAATTTCAATAAATAGAGCACTTTCGGCAAGTTTTCTCATTTATCGTGTGTTAAAAACTATATTTTTAATAAAATTAGTAAAATATATGAGCTATCCATAAATAACATATTAAAATTTTAGACTTTTATCTATACTACATTGCACTAATGATCGAATAACTTTCCGGTCATCCTGTATAAAGCAGTGAACGAGAGCGTACGACATGTCAAACATTATTTTCAGAATTAACTGGAAAAGTGAGCTGCAGCCACGTGCAGAATGTGCCTCATATACTGATTTACTTATGACCATTTAACTTAGACATTATTTACTGTCGCAATAAATTTATGGGTTAGTTAAATTACAATTTCTGGAACTATAGATAATGGCGTGTCTTGAAATTTTAATGAACTGATTAGTGAAACGAATTCTCTAGAATGTATTTAAATAAGTATATACTTGTGCCAAGAAAAATAACAAATTTTATTAAATAATAATTGTTTGAAAATATAAAGTTTAAAGTTTACAAGAAGGTTAATTAATTGAATTTAATTATTAAAGGAAACAGCCAATTACTCAAATTGTATTTGCAGAAATAAACAGTTTTTCTTTCATGTTTAATGTTAGTAGACACGACGTTACTGGTAGGTATATGATATTTATAATCATTTATATATCAATGTCATACTATATTATGCATGTAATTGGTGAGATGGGAAACATGAATATCATTTATGAATTAATCAAAGGCATAAAGCATATAATGAGGAGATTAAACTCGAGTGGAAGGGGTAGCCCAAAAAACGGAACCTGGAGTGGACGGTCCGCATTTTTCGGACCTCTGCGCAGAAGTAAGAAATTTATTTTGTGCGCAGTCACCACTCATATGTTTAGTTTTGGGGTTTCTATGGCTACATGAATTTATTAGTATTTAAAATTAAAACTTTGAGGGTGGTTTTCACCCCTTCAGTGGCCATTTCGGCACGTTTATGAAATAAGTGCCCCTTAAATTCGATTGAACTACAAGTGTACCAAGTGTTATCAAAATTGGTGAGATAATATTCACTTTTTATACGATAATTGGTACAAAATTTCGAATATTTCCGAAACCCCATCAAAATCAATAGGTCTGGAGTACTCACTGAGACAAACATTTTCCCCAAAAAGAATTCAAATCGGTGCATATTTACAGTAGTTATCGTGAACGGAAGAAAATTCTACATCCAGCCGCCATGCGAAAATCAACTTTTCTTTACGTTTTGAAGTTAGTACAATCAGAATCGGCTCTTATCTCGGACACGATTTTTTACCGGTATTACAATACCTCCATTTCTTCGAATACGGAAGTAAAAACGTTAAAAACTTAAAATTTGTTTTTTTAACTCATGCCAATTATTGATTTACGATTTACTAAAATTATGATAAATCTTCGATTTCTAGGTTTTTGGCATAGTTGCATTTAGCGTGCAAATACCTGTTTTACTATCATAATCATAACAGAAATCTGTATTATCTACACCTAACATGTTGTTAAATTTTTTCCGTTGTTTACTAAAATTTCATCCAAAACGCGCCTAAAAAAGTGTAACTTAAAAAACGAAAACTCAGCTAATGAAAAATCCAAATGATTTAAACAGTGGAGTAGTATGAAAAATTTTCTGGAAAGTATTTTGAATACACGGTAAGCGTGTGTCTCATTTCAAACCTACTAACTAATACTATGCCAGTATAAAAGATAATACTGGGCAGTGTAAAGGCGGGTTTACATACATATAAAAACTGTTCCACTCTTGTATATCCTTAATATATATAAAGCTCAACGTCTCTCTGTCTGTCTGTCTGTTTGTCTGTCTGTCTATCCGTTAGTGCGCTTATCACTCGAGAACCACTTATCCGATTTACGTGATTTTTTTTTAATTCATAGGTACATTCTCTGGCCAGGTTATAGGCTATATTTTGTTACGTTAGGTAACATAACAACTAAGCAGTGACGATAATAGTAAATCAAGTCGGAAAAATTTTTGCCGACGGCGCGCTGTTTTGCAATACGCTGCCTAAACCGTTGAATATAGAACAAAATAATGTATTAAAGAATTGTGTAGAATCAAAAGTGCTACAATAAAGTCCGCGACACCATATGTCTAACTTTTATATTTAAGCCACAATGACTGCTTTTATGTTACAAAGAAAACATAAAATATTTGGGTTATGTTTACATGTACTTATGACCTGCAAAACTTTAATCCTTATTGAAATAAATGATTTCATCGTCATAAGTACTTAATGTAGATATAATTTGCCGTTTACAGCATCCAATTTGGTGGTATAGTTTAGGAAATAACATTAAATAAGTTTTATACGGTAAAATATTATTAATAACGCGCGAACTATGTAAATTTGTAAATACGCCGGTATTCGATCTCCCTCGGCTCGGCCGTTGTCATTTGACCGTCAGTTTTGTTTCAATAATTAAATTTAAATTTAAGTGTTGTTTTTATTATTACAATAATAACTAATCGTGTTTGTACTTAATTTGTACTTAATGCGAGCGAAGCCGCGTGAGTACATCTAGTAATTTATAAAACTTAAGTAGAAATTAAACTGCAAGTGTTTTTATTTTCCAAACCAGACAGCCATCTGTCGAGTGTTTCAAATTCTCACAGTAATTAATAATTGAAGAGTTTGCAACAAACAAACCACCAAAATTTACTCTAAAAGCCTCCCAGTATTTTACGTAGGGTTTATCAATTAAAAAATTATTAAATGTATATAAATCAAATTAATATTATTATATCTTATTCGCGAATTTATACATCGATTTTTTAATGCTTTCAATTAATCCAAAAAACTTATGCCATTTTGTTAATAAATATCTGCACGAAAAAGTTTATAGGTCAAAATAAATTTTAAACAAATTTCGAAATTTACGGGTAATTTTCCTTTCAAAATTTAATTTCGATAAAATTCAACTATTCTTCTGTCTGCTACTTTTTTTTAACATCGACATTTATTTTATCTAAAGACAAGAAACACTTCAACAATCACAAAAAAAACATATCTTTTTATGGATGGGTGAATGTCCCCTAAACGTTACATTTAACTTATTTATGTCCTTCCACCAAATTTTTGTTTGTCTGATTTACTTTAAGCACGATACGCACTTCTCTAAAGTGCGACATAATTCCCTAATCTCACAAATTTATTTGTCTGGGACGCAATGGTAAAATCGCATGTTAAATAAACGTTATCATGTTTATTTTATAAAATATATGCACTTATACAACAGTGATATTTAACCTAGACACCGAGGTTCTCCCCAAAAAATATTAAAATGGTCAGTGTTTAATATCACACCCGCAAAAAAGTGTCACAACTCAAAAAATGTCATATTTGAGATAAATATGTAGAATGATTCCAAATTATTATATATTTTTACTAAAAATTGTCATTAATGTACTTCGTGTACCTACCGTTAACAAAACTAGCATATTCTAAAAAAATGTCACATTTTTTTAAATACTTAATCACTAAGCGTTTCAATAGTTACTATTTTTCAAACATCACAGGAATACTCAAATATTTAAATTAAATACTGTGAATCAGTCCTTTTCCTATACTACCTTCACAATTTTGATTTACCAAAATTGTTATAATTTCATTTATTCCTATTTCCTCAAAACTACATTTTGCTTCCTCGCAATATCGAAGATACAAGAAGCTACTTATGTATGATTGTTTTAAAATGAGAAAAAAAAAATTGTTCTCTGATTAAAAAAATTTTATTTGATTTATCCGTTTCAGGTCAACACTTTTTGTTCCGTGTCCTCTTAACAGATATTGATGAAACTTGGTTGGTTGGGTCTGGCTTGAGGACGGTCCCATTTCAAAATTATTAAAATTGTGTGTAAGGGGGAGGGGTGACATCCCAAAGAATTAATTTTTTGACGATATCTCAAGAAAGACACATGTTACGTGAAAATTTTATAGAATATTTTTTGTAGAGCATCTTTCCTATAATATAGATAACCTACGTTTGTTGTAAAATATTCCCTGATAAAGATTTATCTCAATTTGCACCCAAACCCGACTTTACGATATCATATAAGATTTTGAGAACCTCTGTAAAATACGGACCTTATTACAAATATAATGGTTCGTTAATGACAATGCGAATAAACAGAAAGAACAAAAAACAATAATTGCTACCGCAAAATTCAACACGGCCATGTATAATTTCTTTGTAACATAAATATCGGATGTAGGTCAGTATATCATTTTTCAATGTGTAATTGCATGGATAAATTGGATTCGAAATTGTATTTTTTATTTGTTTATTGTACATAAATTAACCGCTGCTTTATTGTGCACACATTGTCCGAAATCAAAAAAACAAAGATTATAATAACATTTCTTAAATTAGTTTAAAAAAAACGGTATGGAGAACCATACATGACTTCCATGTTCTATATTTCTTCGAACATGGACGTAAAAAAACTGCTAAGTGTATGTTGGGTATGCATTTGACAGGATTCCGTAGTAATTCTCACTAACATTCTTTTACAAAATTACCTACATTTCTACAATATAAAGTAAAAAAAAAAAACTAGTGTTCGTTATAATTTTCATTAAAAACAAATATATCGTGACTGAAGGGTTAAAATAAAAATGCCCTAAGATATGTTTTATTGCATTTTAAGAGACCTACATAAATGTGATTTAAATTCTTTTTTTTTGTAATTTGTAATATTTGATGCATGAAATATTACCAAAAAATTCCGTGTTTTAGATTTGGTTAAAAGCACGTTTATTGTATAGAAAATGTTGTAAAAAGTTGAAATTTTCAAACCGCAGGTCTGTATCTTTAATCATTCTCGAGATATAACCTCTCAAAGTTTTAGTTTTTCAATTTTTTTTTTGAAAAATGGTCGTAACTTTTGAACGTGTGGTCGGAATTGATTTTTGTTGACGGATCTGAAATCAGCGTGTTAAAATCTATATAATTACATGTATAATACTTTAAAATCACAAAAAATAATTTTTGTCGAAAATCGACATTTTTTCAATTTTTCACAAAAAATTTTTTGTCAAATTTTCAAGTATTATACATGACATTATATAGATTTCAACACGCTGATTTCAAATCCGTCGACAAAAATCTAATCCGATCATTCGTTCAAAAGTTACGGTAATTTTTTTCAAAAATTTTGAAAAAAATAAAACTTTGAGAGGCTATAACTCGAGAACGGTTTGAGATACAGACCTGCGATTTGAAAATTTCAACTTTTCACATCATTTTCTATACAATAAATATACTTTTAACAAAATTGAAAACAGACAATTTTTCAGTAAAATTTCATGGTCCAAATTTCAACTTTTCATAGAAATTCAACTCAAATACAAGAAAAAACAAAAGGAGAAACAAAACTAACCCACCAGAATAATATATACCTGTATATCTACTGTATAGTAAAACTTAAAATAAAAGTTTAATTAAAATGATTTGCGAAGTATGTATACCATAAAAACAATTATTATGAGTTTATTACCCTCCATCAGTGGCGTCATCATAGCTTTTGCCAGGGGGAAGGGGGTATTTGACTTATTAAATCTCATATTTACATTTTTCATTATGAAAATCATCCTTTATGTGGTGCAAAGTACAAAAATTGGTTATATTCTTCATTTAGATGTGAAAAAATGCTCGCATATTAAAATCATCTTATAATTTTCGTACTCGTGGGAGGGATTGATTCCCTTACCCCCCCCCCCCCAAATTATGCCACTACCCTCTATGAGATGACATTTGCCTATTGCACTTAAATTAAAATATCAAAGCTATATATAACTTAGCGGTTTTTGTATTACCTACAAGTGTTTTTAACGATGACACGTTCATCTAAAGTCTATAAACCCTTGCATTCACAATTTCTTCACACGAGATTGTAAACGAAGGTATTAAGTATGTCAGTCAATAATAATCACCTTCTTTGTATAGAAATTGGAAAGCCATTTGTTGTACTGCAATTCACTAAACATTAACTTAAATAAAAGTGCAACAACATAAAACTAACTATATAGCATGCATCGTATTAATTACGTTTTCTAATTTATATACAATGCAATATATTCGGTATAAAATGTGGTGAAGGGTTCAATAAATTAAATTCCACTAGTTAATTAGAACTAAAATAATTTGCGATATTTTTAATAGGTTTCATATTTTAAAATTAATTAATTATTCGCCCGACAATGTTGATCGGAAATAATTATTCTCATCGGATATTGATGAAATTTGTTGAGGGAACTTGCTTTAAAATTATATGCCGCAATGAAGTTATCAAATTTGGTTAATGATTGTGTAGTTTTTGATAAATATTTTAATTAAATTTGATAGAAAAAATAATTTTAATTAAATATAGAGTAATGTCGGTATATGTATATGGACACCTCCTTTTGTTGCTCTATTTGAAATTTTTTAAGCACAATATTCATATGAATTTAAGCTTACACCTCTAAATAACTGCGTCAGTTGACATGACAGTGTTTGGAGTACCATTATGTCATTGAGAGCAATTTAATGAAAATTTCCATTTTTTGATTATTTATGTTAAGGTAAGTTAGTTCAAATTTTTATTGTTTAAAATTGCTCTTTAAAAATGCAGATACTATTTTTTTTAAGAGGCTGATTTTTGATGATTATTATTATTATTATTAAGTCTTGGCATTTTAGGACGCCGCGCTGACCGCGCTGGCCGCTTCGACCGCCAGACACGCAATACTGATGTGTGTATATTATTTTCAAGGTTAAAAAAACACACATCAGTATTGCGTGTCTGGCGGTCGAAGCGGCCAGCGCGGTCAGCGCGGCGTCCTAAAATGCCAAGACTTTATTATTATTAATTTTGTTATAGTACATATCTATGGATTAGCTATGGAATTTACAGTTGGCAACTGTGACCGTATAAAAAAATTTCATAATAGCACCACTGTTTTAATACCGTTGGTGTTTACATACAACGCTTGCGCGAAAGTTGTCAAAGTCATCACAAAACTCCAAAAGAACTGTCATATAACTGACATAAGAATTATTTGTTTGTCTGCCCAATCTCGTTAAAAGAATAAATTCTGTGTCGAATGAAATGATAAGGGCTGATTTTAAACAATAATTCAGAGTTTTATTACCTAAAACATGAATTGTGTTCCATATATACCGACTTTACTCTAATTGCACTGAATAAACAAAACGTTATATTAAAAAAATAGGTAGGTAAAAGGCAAAATCCTAGTAAGATTGTACATATAATACCTATACATCAATTTTAAAACAATTTCCGAATAATCGGAAATTGAAAATTCCGTCCTCTGACATTTACGTCATTATATTTATTTTATATATTTACAAATGTAAACTGAGATTTTGTTTGATAAATAAATCAAATGAAGAAAAATACGAGCACAACTTATGATCTTCAAACATGTGTGTGCGTATTCCCGCTATGACGTCAATAACTATACAAAATATGTCTTATGATTTTTTTTTAACGATATGCATAATATTAAGATGTCATAAGAAAGAATTTAATAAAATATAAATCATACATACTAATACACCCAATTCTGTTTGTACACGGTTTTGATTTAATATTGTCTAGAAAAAAAAAATGATTCCGTTTTTACACAATTTCATTCGATTTAGCACGATTAAAAAAGCTTTTTGGTTTAAATTTTAAAGAAAAATATTTTTACTAACCGTAATCTTATAGGATTTTTTTTTCTATCTGTTATTTATAAAATATGTAGTTAGGGAATTCCCCCCCTCTCTAATTTATTTTCATAGCAGCTTAAGTATATATATTTAGTTCCTAAACATGCGATAATTTTATATTTATGTCACTTTTACTTTAAGAATTGAATTCCTTTTATTTTAAGAAATAAACTGTGCATGAATGCACATAAAAATTTAATTTATAGTTTTTTTGTATGAATCATTTCATTTTACCTATTTTTTCAGGGTTGTAGGATATGGAACTAATCCCCTTTTTTCTATGTACTTCATATATTTTCTTACACGGTTTTTCTGGAACGTATCTACCGTGTAAAAACAGAATTAGGTGTATAATACATGCGAAATTAACTTATTTATCTGTTTGAGTTTTGTTACCTTATCACTGCTAAACCGATCTTGATGAAATTTGGCAGAGAGATAAAAAAATACAATTTGTTGAAAAAGTACAAATAGAAAGCAAAAAAAAAGGAAAATGTGCAGTTGTATTTTTTTTCTGAAATAATCCCTACGTAATAATTGCACTATAGTTTATTACAAACCCCTGAAAAACTATAGATCCTTTATAAACATCCATAGACCTTCAAGAGGTCTACTTGGATCCCGTTGGGAATCTCTAACCTACACGGAGAGAATTTCCTTTTAAATATAACAGCAAAATTACTGTCAAAAATTACAATTATTTCTAGTAATGCTGGGACATGATCACTTTCTAGTACAAACTTCTACCTGCAGATGAAATTTTACATTCTCTCCTAGTAATAAATTAAATGAGCGAAATTTTACTAGTTCTTCATGGTAAAAAGTAAATTTGTTGTAGATTAAAATTAACACTTATTATGAGTATATTTTACCAACCGTGCAGGATAAATTTTATACAAATAGTATAATAAAAAAATCCAATATTTCTATGATTTTTATTTTATTTTTAAATGATTTAAGGATAAATGATAAAGAAAAAAATTAGGTTAATATGAATGTTTATTTTTTTTATTGATATCAATTGAAATAAATCACACATTAATATAAAATACCTACATATTATAATTTACATACTAATAAAATAACATATTTAGTATTTTTTGCAATATTGAATATTCATTTTCTCTAAATTACACATCTCAATTTTTAATATCGAATACCAATTGTAAGTTATGTTAAATGTTAATTTCTACAATGACATATAGATACTTAAAATTTTAATTGTCATTCACATCAATGCAATATGTTTATCGAAAGCACGTGATTTTTTAAATATTTTACGACAATGAAAATAAGTAACGTCACAAATTTATATTAAATCAAAATGTATTGCTAAAATTGTTATACAGTGCGTTCATGATGAAAGGAACAAATTCGTTTAAAATTCAGGTAATTATTTTGTGGAAAAACGCTCGGACCCGTCGATTAGTATTTTTAGTTGCGGATTTTTTGACATAAGAATATTGTATACAGGGTGTCCCAAGAAGAACATATGCATTCATCATTGATTTTTTTAAATGGAACACCCTATATATTATGCCATTTTTGAATTGTACGAATAATTCTGAACACTTTTTGCAGGGCATACTATAGCTCTAAAATCAGCGGTTTTTGGAATAATGACGTTTGAAATGTGTTTCAAGAAGAACATATTTAGTCATCATTGATTTTTTTAATGGAAAATCCTGTATATTATGCCATTTTTGAATTATACGATAAATTCTGAACACTTTTTGTACAATTTAGTATAACTCTAAAATCAGCAGTTTTTGAAATAATGACGTTTGAAAAGTTATAAATAAATAAAAAATTAATTAACTTTATTAATAAAACATACAAAACAAATAAAATTATTCCAAAAACCACTGATTTTAAAGCTATGGTATGTTGTACAGAAAGTATTCAGAATTGACCATACAATTCAAAAATGGCATAATACTCAGGATTTTCCATTAAAAAAAATTAATGATGACTAAATATGTTCTTCTTGAAACACATTTCAAACGTCAATATTCCAAAAACCGCTGATTTTAGAGCTATAGTATGCCCTGCAAAAAGTGTTCAGAATTTATTGTACAATTCAAAAATGGCATAATATATTGGGTATTCCATTTAAAAAAATCAATGATGACAGCATATGTTCTTCTTGAGACACCCTGTATACAATATTCTTATGTCAAAAAATCCGCAACTAAAAATACTAATCGACGGGTCCGAGCGTTTTTCCACAAAATAATTACCTGAATTTTAAACGAATTTGTTCCTTTCATCATGAACGCACTGTATAAATAATGTATCATCTACAAATTATTTTTAATGAAATTCGTTTTTCAAAAAATGATGACTACAAATATACATTTAAAATTATCGATTTCATTTATAAATTAATAATGAACTAAAAAAAACAAACAATGTATTCGTAAATATAATATTATACACTCAGCACGACCATCCACTACATAACCGCTCCGTAACACAATGTGCCGACAGTTCTAACCAACGTCCTTCCTCCTTCCACACGATAATACCACCGTGACTGCTATATTTATGCGCGTTTAAATTCACCAATCAACTTTAAAGTCAGCGTGGTGGTGGGTGCCCCTCTAGCCGTCGTGTAGTGGAATTTTTGAATTACTGATACCATCGTATAGCAGAATGTGTAGTAGTGTAGTAATATGGCATTGTTTGGAAGTGAATTATTAATATTAAAATATCTATAAATATTTTCATTTTCATAAATTATAATTAAATTAGGGCTGTACATGAGACGAGAGTCCAGTAATTATCGTCTTGGTTTCTGTAACTGATGTTTTCTTGAAAAATTAAACCGAACTCATAAATCGAGCTTCTGCCATCTGTAAAAAATACAGAATTGATAATATAGTTTGTTTTTATTATGATTTTTCGTTTAATTTACCTGAAGTTAAAATAGAAAATTATAATGTTGCGTCTGAACAGAAATTTTGTTATATCCTGTCGGTTTCCTCTTTTATTTTATTTTTTTGGTCAGGTACTTTATATCTAAAAAATTAAATTGTTAAATGTCAATGTAGTATGTATTTAAGAACGTGTATTTAACTTTATACATTATTGTACACATGAATTATGATAATTTTTCAAAAATTTCATTAAGTAAATTTAACAATATATTATAATGCTTTTTGACGAAAAAAAAACATGGACTACAAAACAATAAAAATACATCAAATTCCTCTAATATTTTTTTTATAAATCAAAATCTGTCTTTATGATGATAACATTGCTACTGAACACGTAAACTAAACACAACTACATAAAATATTATGTTTTTAAGAAGTATTGAATATATGTACTTACGTGCACATAAAACCAACTATGCCAATTACTGTATTGAACTTTTAATATTTCTCAAGTACTTATGTATTTTAATTATTTAGTTGTATGTAATGACATTAGTATAAAATGGCGACTGGCGTCCGAATATGTACATATGTATGTACATGTCAAAGATGCCAGATGCCGTACACTGCGCAAAATCGTAAGTCACGTGATGTAACGTGCTCAGTTCACACGAAAAATTACTAGACATTTATATTTAAATGTATTTGAAAATAATTATAGTTTTAAATATTTTTAAGTATTAGTAGAAAAATTACTACACTTTCTAGTGAAAATATACATTTTTATAAGTAAAATTTAAATATTAGCTGGGTACAATATAAAAAAGTTTTGGGTATTTATTAACTTCTTTCAATATTGCCAACTAGTATAGTAAAATTTATTCTTAGGAGGTGGAGTTTTTACAGCAGTTTAAGCAAAAAATTCTAATGAATACTATTATTTTTGGTTAGAATGTTGCGATGTCCCAAGCTTACTAGGAATTTCTAGATAATTTTTACTAGTTAATTTTCTGCGTGTATACATAACTATGAAAAATCCGCTTGGTAAGAAGAAAATATCAAAGATTACAATAACATTTTTTATTAATTAAAAAAACGGCTAAGTGCATGTTGGGCACGTACTTGATAGGGTTCCGTAGTCATTCTCACTAACATTCTCTTACGAAATTAACTACATTTTTTCAATATAAACTAAAAAAAAAACTCTACAGTTTCGTTATACCCCTAAAATACTATAGACTCTTTTTAAACTTCCATAGACCCTCAAAGGGTCCACTTTAACCCCGTGGGGAAACTCTAACCGAGACATAACTATGAAAAATCTGCTTGGTAACAAGAAAATACATATTATTCTTCTGATAAGAATCGATTTCACAATTCCACATAAATCAAATCAGGTTCGCGCGACGTTCCCACGCACAGCGTCGGTTTATTTTCGATCTGGAGCTAATGGTATTAATTAATAAATATCAGATAATGTCATTTGGCAGGGAATTCCAATCTTGTCCGGAAGCAATTTGGCAAAATATCGACGATTAGCGACTCAGATGAAACAATGTTCATGTTTTGATAATTATCCCATTTATTTATGTTTCCATAAATTAGTAAACGCAACTATGTATATCATAGGTATTTTCAACACGTTTTCAGACACCGTGGAAGATTTTTCTTGCTTCTCTGATATCGTTCATTATTTATTTGTTAAAGGTTCATTAAAAACAACTGTCTAACTAGTCTAATATCTATAAAAGAGTTTGTCCTTAACCACTCACTTACTCATATATCAACGTACAGACCAAACCCCTGGACCTAGAAACCTAAAATTTCGTAGGTGTCTTCCTTTTATGATGTAAGCACCCACTAAGAAAGGATTTTTTGAAATTCAACCCCTACGGGGTTAAAAAAGGGTGTCAAAGTATATATAAAAAATTTTTTTTTTCGCATTTAATTGAAACTCTACAATATAAACAATGAAACAATTATTTCAGTATTTCCCAAAATTTAACCCCTAAGGAGTGGAAAAATTTGTAAAATATTTTTTTTTCTATTCACCGAATGAAACATGACACAAGTAGGTACTCTACAAGACAAATATCAGTTACGAAAATTCAACCCATATGGGAATGGGGTAGGGAAATTTTGATATATTTATCTTCATAATTGTTCATGATATTAAAGTTAATTCAGACAAATTAATATTCAATTAAAAATGAAAGTTCGATATTCAAGTCCTAACAGCATAGGACGGGGTTGAGGATTTAGAATTGTTTATCTGCATACCTGCTTTACTTATAAAAATAAATTCGGGCAAAATAGTAATCTATTAAAATAAAAATTTCGACATTCAATCCCTAATGGCGGGGGTAGACAGAGTCTGTGTTTTTGATATGTTTATCTGCATAGCTGCTTACGTTTTATTGGAATCGGGCAAAATAATCTGCAATAAAAAAATTCGATATTCAACCCCTAATGGCGAGGGTAGACAGGGGGTTAGTTTTTACAATTTTTAACTAAAATCGATATATTTACGTTTTTTTATAGGTAATGAATAAAAATCAATATAAAAAATGTAATATGTCATCCCCTATCACGTATGGAGGGTTCTAATTAGTTTCGAAGTTTACACGAGCGAAGTCGCGGGATTCCTCTATTAGAATATACTACAGTAGCTTGTTCAAAAAATATTTCAACACACGTACAGTATACTAGGGTTAATAACTGTGACAATAAACCTGGAAATGCAGTCCCATCATACGACAAATAGCTTTACCTTAGATAGGGCGATTTCAACCGAAATTAGAGCAGTTTTTCTTACCTCCCAAAGTGCCTATGTATTTGTGAAGTCACATTCTTTTTTGTCAACGCAATACCCTGTAGAAAACTTTATGATATGCTCTTCAAACCGACCTAAAAACTTTATGTTCTCGGCTTTTTTACGCTGTCTGTACGGAAAGATGTATAAATAATCATTTTAAAAATAAATTGTTACGTATAGTATGCCATATAAATTTCATTTTTATAATATAATAAATTTATTTAAATAAATCGTGAAAAAATATATTTTTTATGTAACACATGTTGTCCACAGTGTCGTTTATATTTTGACATTTCCCTCGTTTACAATTGTCTTCTTTTAAAATGATATCTGATAATTGTTGTGTGTATTGTAATACCCAGAGCAATAATCTGTCTGTTTCCGGTTTGGTAGATTTTCATGATATAAAAAAATGTGTCTTTCTGGTTTCCTTCTTTACATATTTAAAAATGACTGTTAAAAAAATGAGATTTTAGTACAATTAGAAGAATAGAATATAAATAATAAAGAAGTACTACACCTATTCCTGCGGGAAAAATTTGTAGATCTGCAGAGATCTACTCAGATTTTGATAGATCTACATTTTGAGACATCATATTTTTCACTGATTTTTGATATGTGGAGACTTGCAAAGATCTAAAATGATTTATAAAGATCTCTGAAGATCATTATAACGTTGATTTTTCAACATTGAAAATTCATGAACTTTATATATCGACCTTTTAGGAAAATATTTTCAACCCCTTAAAACTACCCCTTGAGGGGTACATGCCCGTTTATCAGCAAAATCAAAAGGAATGGTACATCAAAAAGTACATATTTGTAAAGATCATAAAAAAATAAGAAATTTTCTTAAAACAAAAATTTTCATACTTTCAATTGTTTAAAAAATATGGCGAATTGTTATCAAATTTTAGAGTTTTACTAAAATTGCTCTAGTTTCATTAAATATTAATGGAATTTTATTATTTTTTTAAATTTAGAAAGTAGAAATAATGAACTTTGTAAAAATTTATGATTATTTTAGATTTTGATAGTTTAAAGTGTCATACGCGATATATCAGAAAATTCATGAATTATCAACGTTTTCTTCTCTATCACCATATACAACTTTAGAAATCTTTCTAGAACATTTTAGATCTTTGTAGGTAATTGTGGAAATCTCCACAAATCAAAAATCAGTGAAAAATATGTCTCTAAATGCAGATCTGTCGAGATCTGAGTAGATCTATGCAAAATCAACAATTTTTTTCCCGGATTGTCACTTTTTTATTAAACAAACCTTATGAAAATTACCTTGAATTTTTTTATGCTACTGTATTTAAGGGTTGAGAGATGGAGGGTTAATACTCGAGTTATTATAAATGGGACTATATAAGCTATCTTTTGGCAAATATTTATTGTTATACGGCTTGCACCAAGCAAAATAATTCCCGATTAGTTAATCAGTTGTTTTCAAAGCATTATTACGTCAATTCTAAAAAAACAATCACGGTTATGATACATATTATAAGGTAAAAATTGTCATATTTAGTGAATTGTTCATTTAAAAATTGAGAATTAGTTTAGAATAAACATTAATCATGGATTGAAAACAACTGATTAACTAATCGTTAATTATTTTGCTTTGTGCAACCCGAGGTAAGTTTTCAAATTGCGACATATTTCGTGTCATTCATGTATTCTAGGTTACCGCTTAGTACCGCAAGGGAATACGTAATTCTACGTCAAAAATCAAGAGTAAAAAATATAAAAAAAAAAAATTTATATGCCAGTGACGAAGACGAATGTTTTATAAGGCGTTTTTAAAATGTCATCCACTCACCTATAATATAACCCTATTAAAACAGCTTGTAAAACAAGTGCCTATATCTTTTTATTCATGAATTTTATACGACAGCCACAAAGTAAACGGTTTTGTGGATACATAAATTTAAATAATTTCTTACAGGTTCTCATTAAAAATTTATGTTCACTGTTCTCTAATAAAAATAGAAAATAAAATACGATGATTGATGTTTAAAAACAAGTTGATTGCTTATATAATCTATTCATTAGGAAGACCATTCAAAAGATCATTTTGTTAGATTACGGTACATAAAAAATATATTATACTAAATCTTTTTCAAATGAGTTTTTCTTTTATTAGGCTGATACTATTTTGTATTTATGTGTCTGTGAGTACCTGCGTAAGTTCTTATTTATGATATGAAGTAAATTTTACACGTGTAATATACGTATGTTTCTAGAAGGATCGATTTTTATACATACATGAAAATGTACTCTATAATAAAGTATATAGTGATCATGAAAAAATTCGAACTCGAGATTTTAACGGAATTACACGGTTAGAGGGTCCCTGAATCATATACAACCATTATCTCAATGACATATGTGTGTGGTGTGTCTGCCTGTGTATGAACGCTCTACAACCAAAACGGTAAGACTTATAAACACGTAATATTAAACTTAATGATCGTGTATACTTTAGATGTACACCTCATATTTTTAAAAACCATCACTAAACCAATAAACTGCCTTGGCAGGCACGGGACTTTTTTATACATCATGACACCAAAGTATTAATATGTGATTACTTTTATAATTTAATATTTGATTTTAAAATTTTTTACTTACAAAATGATTTTCAGTGAATGAAATTATACATTGTGTTTAATATTGACATTAAATAAATAATAAATGCCAAAATTTTCATAAATAACTAGATTTTTTGTATTATACAAATCATTTTTAAATTAAAACCATTAAAACTAAAATTATTCTTTTTTTTGTTAATTCATAAGATACAAAAAAATAGAACATAAATTATAGAAAATAATATTCTCTACAACTTGTATCTCAAACATTTTTTCTAATACCTACCGTTTAAAAAAGAAATCGAAAAAATAAATTTTTTTAGAAAATCGATTATTTCCTAAAAACAAATTTGGGGGGGGGGAATGGATAGAACATAAATTATAAATAAATACCCTCTACAACTTTGATGTGCACCGTTTATACATCATGACACCGAGTATTAATATGTGATTACTTTTATAATTTAATATTTGATTTTAAAATTTTTTACTTACAAAATGATTTTCAGTGAATAAAATTGATACATTCTATTTAATATTGACATTAAATATTAAACGAAATCAATTTAGATTAGTGATAGTTGTATTAACATGTATTTATTTTCCTAGATTTCAATTTTGACAGTTCTAAAAATAAATTCCAAAATTTTCATAGATAACTAGATTTTTTGTATTATAACATCATTTTTAACATAAAACTAATATTATTCATTTTTTGGTCAATTCATAAGATACAAAAAAAAGAATAGAACATAAATTATAGAAAATAGTATTCTCTACAACTTGTATCTCAAACATTTTTTTCTAATACCTACCGCTTAAAAAAGAAATCGAAAAATTTAATTTTTTTAGAAAATCGATTATTTCCTAAAAAAAATTTTGGGGGGGAAAAAGAATAGAACATAAATTATAGATAAAAGTCCCCTCTACAACTTTAATCTGAAATATTTTTTTCTACTGCGCACCGTTTCAAAAATAATTCGAAAAGTTCAAAAATTGACACCAGTAAACATCCGTTTCCGGTTTAGTGATGGTTTTTAAAAATAGGAGGTGCACATCTAGAGCATAAAAGAACCTTAAGTTTAAAATTCCACGTTCGTAAGTATTACAGTTTTGGCTGTAGAGCGTTCACAGACACACAGACAGACACACAGACACACACACAGACGTCATTGAGTTAATGGTTGTATATGATTCAGGGACCCTCAAAACGTGTAATTCCGTTAAAATCTCGAGTTCGATTTTTTTCGTGATCACTATACTTTATTTATACATTACATTTCATGTATGTATAAAAAAGTAAAAACGGATGTTTACTCTTGTCAATTTTTGTTTTTTTCGAATTATTTTTTAAACGGTGTACAGTAGAAAAAAATGTTTTAAGTAGATTAAAGTTGCAGAAGGTACATTTATCTATAATTTATGTCCTGTTCATTTTTTCCCCAAAATTTGTTTTAGGAAATAATCTATTTTCTTTTTTTTATAGTAAGAACATAAAATTTATGTTTACAAAAAAATTTAAGAAAAAAATTCACAGCTGATTTTCATGCGACGAGCTTCGAGAACAAGTCAAAAGCACCTAAATTTAGTCTCGTCTCACTTAAAATATTACCTATTATCGATTGATATTAGTCTTGAGGCTTTCGCGGTGATCTTGATATGAATATTGGTTTCTGGGTGTAAACCGCGTCGATTTGGTCGTGTTATCGGCCAACGTTTCGCCACACGTTGCAGTGTGACATATTCAGGGCTCTTCAAAAAGACGCGGCTTCCACCCAGAAGCCAAAATCCATATTTTTGATACTACTTTCCAGAAAATAAAACTTTCAGATACGTTCTGGCTTCTGAAAAGGTGCTCATTTTAAGAAAATCAAGTTAATTAATCGTATTTATTCTTTATAGGTTCTCTTTTACCCCAATTCATTAAAATATTTTACTGCACCCACCCACGTGAAAAATTATTCTATCCGAATCATTTCAAATGCGATAATACCAACCTTTAAATGTCACCCATTGCTGACAATATAAGCTAAACAAACATATATAAATGACATACTCGTAACTTCACACTAATTAATAAAAGAAAAACATTATAACATATTTGAAATTGCAGCATGAATAAATACTTATAATGATGCGAAATTTTTTTTTCGTATTTTAATACAAGCTGAAAGTGTATACATACGCTTTAATCGATTTAATTGATACGTGATATGAACTTCTTTCTAATTATATACACTCTACTTATTAACCGTTTATTTATAATTAGCGTACACTAGTTTCAAGTTCAATGTAAACATAAAATACAACATAACATATGTAACAATATATGTATGTATAATGTATAATATACATGCATACATGTATGTATGTGACATTGTTTTTTTTTTTAATCAATATGTTTCAAATTATTTATTTTATCATATATCGCACTCTCGCAAAAAAGTGTCACAACTCAAAAAATGTCATGAATTCCAAATTACTATATATGTATTCTACTAAAAAATTGTCATTAATGTACTTCGTGTACCTACCGTCAACAAAACTAGCATATTCTAAAAAAACGTCACATTTTTTAAATACCTAATCACTAAGCATTTTAATAGTTGCTATTTTTCAAACATCACAGGAATACTGAAATATTTAAATTAAATACTGTGTATCAGTTCTTTTCCTATACTACCTTTACAATTTTAATTTACCTAAATTGTTATAATTTCATTTATTCCTATTTCCTCAAAACTACATTTTTTCAGTTGTTACATCGGGGGTGCGACATATTTGTAAAGATCATAAAAAATAAGACTTTCGTAAAATTAAAATTTTCATATTTTCAACTGTTCAAATAATATAGTGACATGTTCTCAAATTTTAGGGTTTTAACTAAAAGTGCTCTAATTTCGTTAAATATTAATGTAATTTTATTATTTTTTTAAATTTAGAAAGTAGAAAAAATGAACTTTGTAAAGATGCATGATTAATTAAGATTTTTAATTTAAAGTGTCATACGCGACATATAAAAAATATAAAAGTTCAATTAGGGATAATTCAAAATTTTTAAATACAATGGCATATCAATTAGTACTTTTTAAACTCAAAATTATAATTTTTAATTTAATTTTTTTTAACAAAAGTTATTTATTTACATATCTTCTTTAAGATAAAGTACTAATTGATATACCATTCTATTTAAATCAATAGCTACCAAAATCAATCAGAAATCAATTTGGATTGTCAGAACTCTTATACTACAGGAACTGTATACATATTTATCAATTTAAGAAATAAAAAAATGTCATTCATCATTCATTGCGGAACCCTTCCTGGTCTATTTAATCAACATAACTAATTAATAAACAACTCAACTATATTATTATTGTTCCCAAACTAAATTAACTAGTACCAAGGACATGCTCTGTCAAGGCTTTGGCTCAATGAGTCTTATATTTTTGACACAACCCGGTCAAGAAGAGTTCTGCGGAAGAGGCCACGTGTCAATGCCACGCTAATATATTTACTACACAACAATATACACACATTTAAACTGATTTGCCTGAATTAACAGAATACATGAAAACATGATACCGCAGTTCACTACTTAGTCATCAGTCACGAGGATAGAAAAATATATAAATTAGTGTTACTATAGATCACTAATATGTTTTTAAATGGCGGAATGTAAACGTCGCTAGTTCAGTGGTTTCGCATACTGTATAGGGTTGGCAGTACACCAATATATTAACGCGTCGCGTCGGAGGCTTTAGGCAAAATAAATAATCGGACCCCCGAATAAAAAAAAATAATTTCACAACATCTGAAGTTCTTCTTGCTCTTAAAAAGGGTTCACCTGAATTATGTAATTTTTTTTTCATCTCAATCTTGCTTTGTAGATTATATAAAATAAATTTTACTTACTCCATGTAGGAGACACAATAATTTTCACAATTTCTTACCTGAAACAATAAAAAGAAATATATTAAAACAATATTCTCTAGGTAATTTGATCATAAGAGCAATGTATATAGATAAAAGTATAAAATTTTAATTGATAACTCATATCAATTACTATTTTTTATTTAAAATATTGAACGTATGGTTTTTGAGTAATTGGATATTAAAAATAGAGTTTTTTAACACACGATAAATGAGAACTTACTGAAAGTGGTCTATTTATTGAAATTCTACACAATTGGCTATATAGAGACGTTTTAAAAACTAATTATTCGAAACTTCAACCCTTTTAAACACTATAAAAATTATAAAACAAATATATTCACGTGTAATTTATTCAAAATAATAACAAAAACTAGCTCTGCCATTACATTGTACAAATAAATACATGTTACTATTATATACCGTTCTGTTAATTTCAATTTTCAAATTAAACTAAACTTTTTTTACTTTTAATAATTAACAAAGTAAAATATTCCATTAAATGTAGGTACACGTCTTCTGAATATAAATTAAAAACAACATTTTTCGGAACCAAATATTTTTTTACAGTGTGCTATGCGTTATAACCTTAATACAAAATAGAAAGCATTAACATGTTGAGAACCTCTGCTTTGAGTTCATATGTTACACATTCAATGTGTTTTATTTCACAAATAAAAGAACAACATGTGCAAAAGCAAGTAGAAACATAAACCTTAAGTGAAAAACTATTTTCTTATATTTTTTTTACACATCTATACTTATACTTACGCTTTGCAACGTGATTCATTTATGAAACAAAACAAAAATGTAATACATTTTTTTTATTTACTTTGTATTACGTTCAACAACTTATACTTACTTTAAAACATAACATTCAATTTCCTATTGAGATATTACGAAAACCCAGAGCTGTATATTGTATTCAGGGCCGGATTTAGAAATTTGCCGCTCGTAGGCAGTTGTGAAAGTGCCGCCCTTTTTGATTGAATAAAAATAAAAAAGTGAAGTTTTTGACCAAAAAAATCTAAAGACCTTTTTTTAGGTCTTCAAGTAAAAAAATTTACCAATAAAAATCTGAAGACCTTTTTTTTAGGTCTTCAAGTAAAAAAATTTACCAATAAAAATCTGAAGACTTTTTTTTTAGGTCTTCAAGTATAAATTTTATCAATCTTTTTTTTATGCTAAAATTTGCCGCCCCTAAAATTTTGCCGCTATAGGCACGTGCCTACATTGCCTGCATGGTAAATCCGGGCCTGATTGTATTATAATTATACAGGTACAAAGCGGCGCACCCAAAAAAAATAAGGGGGAGATAATTTATTTTTGTAATAATATATTATTACATTATATATTATATATAATAATATTATTTATTTATTATTATATAAGATATAATAATAATATTTTGTAATAATTAATATAATTTTCATTTTTTTATCTACAGTAGAAACCGGTTAAAACGACTATTTAATCGCATAAATTGACTCTTTAAAAACTAATTTTGAATTTGACGCGTAAACACTCGCAGGTGACATTTCAGAGTTGTGACGTCACACTCCTTGTCAACAATAATCAAACATTCAGAGTTAGACAATAGTTTAATTATTTTGTGTATTAAAAATGAATTCCAAAGTATATAAGTTCTTAAATAAGGTATGTACCTAATAATCTTGTAAGAAGAATTGATATTTGTCTCAAATAAAAAACGTTTACAGATGCTTGACATCATTCGCTCTGATTGGTGTTCCATTTAACATGGCGGATTGCTGTATTTTCCCTTTTTTTATTTTAGCAAAAATTATATTAATCTCGCTTTTAATATAAAAATAGATAAATACATTTTTTAGAATATTTTTAACCTATTTCATTATTTAAAATCATAATTTCAATGATACTTTGTTACTGGCATCATGTCTATCCACCTACGTGGAATTTGTATTTTTCATCTATCTGCCAAATTTCATCAAGATCGGTTTAGCAGTGGTAAATGGTACAAACAGACAGAGTTAATTTCGCATGTATTATATTAGTATGGATGATTTATATTTTATGCAATTCTTATAACATTTTAATATTATGCATATCGTTAAAAAAATCATAACACACATTTTGCCTATTAAGGTTGTTGTTCACTAAAATCGATCACTACAGAATTTGTTAAAATTTTAATATTGTGTTAAGTAAGCTAGTTCGCATTTGTAAAAAAAATTTCAGGTCAGTTTACCATTTCGTTTATTAATTATAAACGTGCAAAGTTGGCCTCTTATACATTGCAAGCATAGGGATCAACTTGGAATTTGATATTCATTTAATTCGTGTATTAAAACTAAACGTCAGATTTTAACCAAAAACGGATATGTTATAGATTGGTAATTAAGGAATGTGTATATAAAATTTTAGAATGATTTACCATCTCCTTAAATAATTATTAATTTTTAACTTTGATAAATTCCCGAACACATGACGTAAATATACGATATGGCAACAGCGCATTCGGCGCGATCTTTGAAATATAAAAACGTGGTATTGAAAACTGACGCGCGTTGTAAATATCAAGTGATTATTGATTACATTTAATGTTTTTATTTATAATAATAATAGTTACTATTGTTATTATAATTATTACTATTGTCAGCAACAGTAATAATTATAATATTGTTAAAAATGAATCTTCTATTCTTGTCTAATATTATAAATTGTTGCCAGATCTATTTGTTCTTTTTTACCGACATATCAAAACCCTGTAGTTCATGCTAAATTTCGCTAGATGTCACGACTTTCAGTGAACAACAACCTTAAAACACCTTAACCCTACATCCTCTAAGTAAGACAATCTCCCCTGTTTACAACATCTTCATACATTACGAACAAACAGCTCAAGCAACACAATAATTCCTTGTTGAAGAAGTCTACGTGGGCAATCATAAGAATGCAATAAAGCAACAGCGAGCGATGCGGCGTTGTATAGGTTCGCCCGACCCTTCTCCGAGACGAACAGAACCACGACGGGAGTGGGCTCGTGGCACCAGCGTTGACTTATTGATGGGTATTTCTGTATACTGCGTGAGTGGGCGGGACCGGCGGCGCCGGCGATGCGAAAAACCAGGTGAGTAAATTTGACGTTGATTCACTGTAATAGCGTAGATAATTATCCCTTCTGATCGATCGTATTGAATAGCTTTCTTTTAAATAGTGCTGAACTGATTTATTGTTATTTGTGATAAGGCTACCGTGTTGATTTCTTGGTTTCTGAGTGAAATTAATGTCTTATTGACTGTATAATAGTGTATAGTTTTTATTATAGTATTTATTGTTATTTGTTATAAGGCTACCGTGTTGATTACGTGGTTTCTGAGTGAAATCAATGTCTTATTGATTGTATATAATAGTGTACAGTTTTTAGTCAAAATTATTTATTCGAGAAAACAGTTTTTTGTAAGTAGGCACACATACAAAATGCTTATAATAGGAAATGCCCATTTCAAGGATGAAAGTCTTTTTTTTTAAAAGGAATTTTAAAATATATTGATATATTTTTTAACGTTTAATCTAGAAATATATTTTTTTTACGTTTTTGAGCTATTATTTCTTACTATTAAGGACAAAAAACATTCCAGAAAATATTAAAGACCTAACAGTCAACAAGTTCTGTGTATTTTTCTACCATAAGAAATACTTAATATTATCAAAATTTAACTCGTTTTTTACTTTTCTGTCTTCGCCTCTCTTAAATAGAACAATTTTATTTTTAAAATAAAATTATAAGCTATATTTAAGCTAAAATAAATAAAATAAGCTAAATAAAATAAAATTATAAGCTAACAAATAATAATTATTATTTTTATTTTTATTTGCATCAAACTTAGCTTTCTACTTCTCTCTTAAATCAGTCAAAAAAGAGGAAAAAGTTAAACATTTTTGAAAAAAAGGTACTTTAGGGCCGACTTTCCAAAAATAGAGGAAAAGAGAAAAAAAAGGCGCGCTAGCATTCCTGCTCTTTTCAAAACTGAACTTTAGTAAATACGAATCCTCACGTAGCCGGTGAGAGGGGGGGGGGGGGTAAAAACGTTATTTACGTAAGGCTTTTTTATAGTTAACTATATTTAAATACTTTTCGGTGGTAAGAAATTTTGCTACTAAATACATAAGGGAGGAAAATGGTTTCTGTAGGTATATACGACAATAGAATCTCAAGAAAATCAAAACATGTGATCAAGAAGACACGACTAACGTTCAGAAGCCATTACATTTAAGCACAAAGAATATTTGAATTTGTTATTTTGATATATAAATTCATTACCATTGTATTCAATTTTGTAAACAAAAATATAAACATAAAATTTAAAAACGGACCCAGTTTTTAAATAATTAAATATAATTCTCATTTGCGAATAAAACTGTAAAACAACAACCACATAAAACCGGAAACTGGCAACATTCTGATGCAGAATATATCCGTCGTTCTTTTTTCTCTGTTTCACTTTGTGACTCGCTTTTTGTACCAGACAAGGTTTGTAATTCTGCATGCAACGTTTAAGAGATCTACGAGATAAAGACAACTTATTCTCATCTAATTTTAAAACAAACTTTATATACCATCGTTAGATGTATTGATCTGACTTGCATGTTGATAAATCGCATTATTTTACTGAACTATAATAATATCAAGTAGGGAAGTTATCTTCAAGATTAAGATGACATACTTTTATTAATTTATAAGGTTGAAAAAAAAAAAATCAAATAGCCGCTTTAGGAGCAAGGTATACTGTTTCTTGAGATTGATGGGATTCTTTGTTATAAAATTATCATGAACTCATGTTACTTATGAAACAAGTACCTCTTTATTAAATCAATGCTTAAAGGATTAAAAAAATGATAAGTACTTCGACACAAAAGTTATCAAAAAAAAAAAAAAAACGTAAAAATGTAAAGCAGATGTTATGATAATAATATAACAATTAATAAATATATTATACTAATAATAAGTTTAAATGTTCACCATTTTAACACCCATTGGCCGATTGTCATTAAGGGGGAAAACCCAGTTAGAATTTTGAAAAAAACAATTTTTTATTAGATTTTCTCAAAGTAGAATATTTCAAAAGTATTTTCTAAAAATTTCAGACAAATCGGACCGTTATTTATGGAGATATATAACTTTGAACGGAGCCGTCTCTAATGCATTCAAGTAGGCAGATTGCGGCAACTGTGCGCTTTTTCTCGAAACCATGTTTTCGAAGTCGGTGATCACTGTAACGAGTGTAACTTGAAAACGGCTTTGCCGATCGGTTTGAAATTTTGTTCACTTATTCTAAACATAACTGTCCTCCGGATTGACGAAAGATTTGTTTACGATTATCTTATTTTTATAGCCGAAAATGCGAGTGAAATTTTAGTCGAATAAAGAAATTTGACTTTCAACATCTGCCATTTTGTGAAAATTCAAAAAATTTCAAATCCCTTCGTGCATCTGGAGCATAATGTCATTAACTAATGATCCCTTTTGTTTTGTTTTTTTTGATTTCTGATGATCCAGTGATGACGCCAAAACACTTTTTTTTGGAAATCCCAACTGGGTCTACCCAGTGGCGGCTTTGGGGGGGGGGCGACCCTGGACAACCGCCCGGGGCGCCAAGGTAGCAGGGGCGGCAAGAAGCGAAAAAGAATGAAAAACATAAAAAAAAATAAGAAAAGAAAGATGCAACGAAAAAAAAAGCTCATCAGATTTTTTTGCGGTAGAAATTAATTAAGTCCGGCTCTGGGTCTACTCCCTTAAATTAAGTTGTTTGAGAGTTAAGTATCTAAAGATTATGATTCATTAATGACAGAGTAATCAAATATCAACTATTTCTAATTTAATACATTTGGGGTATGATCCAAGTATCTTATATTGTAATTCAAAAAAATTAATAGAAAATTATATGTACCTATGTACCAGATGTATAAAACTCATTAAGACAAATTGATTGTATCGCTCCTAGAATTATCAGTTCGATTTAAAAATTAAATGGTGCATACCACGGTTATAACCAACATTTTCAGTTTTACGACAAATTTCTTTAAACTTAATGATCGTGTCCATCTAAAATCTAAAACCATTACTTACACATGTACTAACTACTTACATTATGACGGTTTCCTGATAAACATATGTACATACACACAAACATACATACATACATATATCGATACCGACACCGGATCGACCTTGAAAAGCTACGGCTATACACTAGCGCGTGCGTGTAGGTGCAATTTGCGGTTACGTAATTGAAGACAGCGGGCCGCATGTAGATTTATTGCCGAAAGCTCGAATTGAAGCTCGACCAGTTCCGCCCCGTCTGATATTTCGATATACACACACACACACACACACACACACACACAAGCTTGATGATACTAATCACACACAGTAATTTTATTTGCTACTCGTTTTTTTTAAAGTTGCTAATTGAGTTGAAAATGTTTGGAAACTTTGTTAAATATACAGTGTAACCTTAATATAACGAGCCTCAAAAAACGATTTCCTCGATTTAACAAATTTTTCGAAATCCCCTACAACTGCCTTTAAGAGCTAATGCAAAATATACCTTTATATTACGAATACATTTGTCAATAATCTCTTTATAACGAATTTTTGATCATTGTAGAATATAAATAGAAAGTATTATTTACCTCTAAAAAGTTTTTTCTTTAAAATGTGTTTTATTTATTAGTGGAAATCGTTCGCTATAACAGGATAAGCAGATGAATACCTACATAATGTTGAGGTTAATAAATAAGTTTTCTTACCTTGTTATAACGAATTGTAGACCTTTATATAACAAACCTCACTGTAACAAATTACTTGGTATAACGAATATTTTCTACTTCCCTTCAGTTTTAATATATAGAGCAGCGTTGTAAATAATGCATTATCTCGCAATGCATAATGCGCATTGCGAGATAATGCATTACTTTTGGTAATGCCATTACGAAAATAATGCATTATTTACAACGCTGATATAGAGTTTGCACTGTATAAGTGTTATGTTTGTTCAGAATTTTCATTTTTTTAATATTATAAATATTTATTTAATTTTAAATTAAGGGGTATGAACAGTGTAAAATTTTCAAGTTATTCACTTTTTTTATTTGTTTATAAATTATTAGTTTACACCCCAAAGAATATGTATCTCAAGTTTCATGTGAAAATTCGAACGTTAAGTATTCGAAAAGAGCGCCAAATGCTGTCATGCTGTATATTATATTTATCTCTTCCTAAACTTTAAACGCTGTTTAACTGTTTACTCGAAATCACTTTTTTTGACCTGGTTGACAGCATAACTAAGGCAGTTTTCGTCCGATCGATTTGATTCAAAATGGATTTTGTAGAGGAAACGTGCCTCTTCAGCCGGACGTGAATATTTTTTATCTTTTTTTTTATAAACAATTTTCTATAGAAAAATTCATTTGATTTTTTATTAAACAATATTTTGAAAATCCCCTGTATTTTATTTTGTTACGAAAATAAGACATTATTATATTTTAATGAAACATGCACTTACACCATCAACCACTAAAACTGCTCTGTTGATAATATATAAAACTAGTTTCCGGTACTCAGTAATTTATTATACAAATTAAACATTGTATATACATAAAAGTAAACATAGCATTTAAGATAATAAACTAGCATATACGAATAAATAAACATGCATATATTACAATAATATATTTACGTAAAGCATACTAAATAATTTAATACACAGAAGCTTAAGAAAACTTATAGGCGTTATTAATTTATTATAACATATATAATTATTACTATTATCTAAACAACTGTAACACACTGATAACAGATTTAAATATATACATATATATGTATATAAATCAATAACTATTAACTACGCGGAGAATTTTGAATGGATGACTTATTAATAAGCATTAACAGATACATAGATATACATAGCGATGTATTTAATACATGTATATTATTTATTTCGTTATCTATTTATATCGTAAAAGCTCCTGTCATAATAAGAGAAATTAATTTATGTTTAAACATACATATACAGGGTGAGTATAATAGGAAGTTATCATTGTTTATTTATAGGTAACTATTAACTATACTGTTACCCGTAATGGCCAGTAACAAAGTATCATTGAAATTATGATTTTAAATAATGAAATAGGTTAAAAAGATTCTTCAAAAAAATGTATTTATTTTTATATTAAAAGCGAGATTAATATAATTTTTGTTAAAATAAAAATACAAAATACAGCAATCAGAACGAATGACGTCACGCATCAGTAAACGTCTTTTATTTTAAACAAATATCAATTCCTCCTACAGGATTATTAAGAACATACCTTATTTAAGAACTTATATATTTTGGAATTAATTTTTAACACACAAAATAATTAAATTATTGTCTAACTCTGAATGTTTGATTATTGTTGACAAGGAGTGTGACGTCACAACTCTGAAATGTCACCTGTGAACGTTTTGGCGTCAAATTCAAAATTATTTTTAAAGAAGTCAATTTTTGCGATTAAACCTTTATTTTCTGCAGAAATAAGTATTTTTGGAAATACGAGACACGTAAGATCATCATAGATTTTTTTTTAATTAGTCATTATACCTATTTCGTTCGCGTCATGTGTAGAAGTGAAGAAGAGTAGGTAATACAGATTCCAGTTATAGTCGATAATACAGGTCGCACGTACATAAAAATGTCAATATAAATGTTTTGGGATACATTTTTCGAAATACAAAGTAGCGCCTATGTTCTTCCTCAGAATGCAAGTTATCTTCCTGCCAAATTTCATCAAGATCGGTTCAGCGGTTAAGCCGTAAAAATATAAAAAAGCAGACTGATTAAAAGTAAATTCAATTGAAATGTATAAGAGCACACTGTTAAAAAAATAATGTCTCATTGTTTACCACCTGTATTTATCCACAGAATATTTAATGTAATATTTCACATTTATTGACGGATATTGAACAAACAATAAGTAATTTTTAAATAAAAATTGTATCTAAATTGAAACAATGGTTGGTATAAGTTGAATATAAAGTAAAACATGCTCTTTCATCGATTATTAACCTAAACTATGCGAAGCTTTGGGGGAAATAAAAAAGGAAACATCAATACAAGCCAATAATAATGTTGTTGAAACATGCAAACCCTTATCTATTCACACCTGTGTAACATTCTACAAATATATAACACAGGAGGCGCCAGGCAGGGCCGGCTTAGATAATATTACATTGACGGGGAACATATGAGCAGAAAAAAAATTGACCGAAATTTTTTTTCTGCTCATATGTTCGCCTTGCCTTAAAGTTTGAGGTCTTAAGAATAATGTAAGTTTCATATTTAAATTCTATGTCAAACTTTATAACGGTTATATAAGGTTATTCGATCATTAGAGCAATGTATAGTATGTATAATATCGTCCCTAAGCTAACACCGCATAAGTAAAAAATTAGCAGTTTTTACATTTTAATGCCATTGGATAGAGCTACTCATTGCTCGTCGATCTACCAATCACATTATAGACGTTTCGGACAATAAGAGACCAGAATTCAAAAAATAGTGACAGCGCGCAAGCCGGTAGCCTATATAAAACATCGGTTTTTTCGTTCTCCTGTAAAGTTGGTCAAAACGAATTGAGCGGTGTTGTTAGCTAAGGGACGATATGTAGGATATACATAAGTCTAAAAATTTAATATATTATTTATGGATAACTCATATATTTTACTAATTTTTATTTAAAATTTTTGACGTACGGTTTTTGAGTAATTGGATATTAAAAAAATAGTTTTTTTTAACACACGATAAATGAGATAACTTGCCGAAAGTGGCATATTTATTGAAATTTTACACAATTGGTTATATAGAAACGTTTTAAAAACGAATTATTAGAAACTTCAACCCTTTTAAATACTATAAAAATTATAAAACAAATATATTCACGTGTAATTTATTCCAAATAATGAAAAACTAGCTCTGCTATTACATTGTACAAATTAGTAGGTACATGTTTCTATTATATACCGTCTATTTCAAATTAAATTAAACTTTTAATAATTAACAAAGTAAAATATTCCATTAAATGTAGGTACATGTGTTCTGAATATAAATTAAAAACAACATTTTTCGAAATTAAATATTTTTGATTGATACAGTGTGCTAGACGTATAACTTTTAAAACATTCCCTTCCCTCGATCTTAAAAAAATAATTTAAAAAAAATCACAAAAACTAGTCACTTTTCAAGCCACCACTGGGGCGTTCCCCTTTAATTACCACCTTACTATCTCGTAAATATAAGATAAGTTGTCTAAGATAATTTTTTAAGTAAGTCAATAAAGTTGCAATTGATTTGTGAAAGAATATTTTTACTTAACTTTCAAGTCACAGCACACTTAATGAAAAACTCTGATACATGTAGTAGCTATCTGTAATTTATTTACTAACATACTTTTCTAACCAAATGCATTATTGATCCACCCATAATCGAACCCCGATAAGTAATTCACTTGTTTAATTTAACAGAATTACATGAATTTAAAATACGACCCTGTCTATCGTTAAGGAAGAGTTAATAATATATTTACGCTTTAATTCAATGAGTATACCATATAATATACTATACATACATTTTATTTAGTGTTTCTAACCCATACTTGAATCTAGTATTTTCTTATACAGGTATAATGTCCGGTATTAAAAAGGAGCTAACAAAATTTATTAGTTAACAAGCACTTTCAACGGGGTATTAATTATGTGATAAATTATCTATATGGAATTGTTTTGGAACTTACTAAATAGCAGTTAGTGACTCAGACCGTATTATTTAACCACTGTTTTAATACCGTTGTCAATTGTCACTAGTTTGATTCTCTTTGTAAAATTTCATAAATAAATAAAATTACAAAAAAAAAATACTTTTTAAAAACAAGCTTTTATTTAAAATGCACTCTAGTGTTTAATTAGAACTAGACGAAATTTTGATTGCAATATTTGACCTTAACATACTAATTAACCAACAAGTGAAGTTAAATAAAAGCTTGTAAAATTAATTACAATTTTATTCCCTTCATTTCGAAGATACATTCCCTTTATACCAAACAATTTTTTTTTTTATAAAAAAAGGAAAAATATATATATAAAAAACTGTAATTACGACAGACAATCTAACAGAAAGGACTATTTTTCAAAACTTCTGCCAACTCATAAACTATAGCCGGTCAATCTCGTATATATCGAACTCTCTAGCGCTCCGGGATATACGTACGTTTCAATGTCGATAATAGTGATCTCTACTCTTACCGACTAACCGGCTGTGGCACTGCCAGACATATTGATCATCTTCCGCCTACACTGTGTGTGTGTGCGTGAGTGTATATGTACAGTATTCTATGTAATATGTATGGCAAGCCCGTGATAAAAAGTTATATACAGTAGTGATTCTTAACAAAAGAATATGAAATTACAGTTTTTCTTTTATAAGTTTTATATTAAGAACACAGTTTTTACACAAATTATATATTTTACAATGAAAGTATATGTAATATCTATGTTAGTACAGGGCGGCCAGTATTTCTCTGGAACAAATTTCCTTGACTTTTCCCGGTTTTCCAGGAGAATTTTACCGTTTTTTTCCTGTTATTTATATTTAAAATTTAGATAAAAAACATAAAAAAGGTCACATAGATAAAATTTAAATTCCCCGACTTCCAACCAAATTCCCTGACTTTTCCCGGTTTTCCAGAAACTGACCATCCTGTAGTACAGGCAATATTTAATTTTGATTTCATTGGTTGAATTTATAACTTGTACAGGGTACATATCGCAGCCCCACAAAAAAGTGTCACAACTCAAAAAATGTCATATTTGAGATAAATATGTAGAATGATTCCAAATTACTATACATTTCTACTAAAAATTGTCATGTATTTCGTGTATCTACCGTCAAAACTAGCACATATTCTAAATTTATTATTTTTTTAAATACTTAATCACTAAGCATTTTAATAGTTACTATTTTTCAAACATCACAGAAATACTGAAATATTTAAATTAAATACTGTGTATCAGTCCTTTTCCTATACTACCTTTACAATTTTGATTTACCTAAATTGTTATAATATCTTTTATTCCTATTTCCTCAAAACTACATTTTTTGAGTCGTGACACTTTTTTTTGCGGGGGTGCGATATATAATCACGCTATCGCTACAAACAACTGAGCAATGAGTATTTATATTTATTTAATTTTCGGGTAACACTAGGCCCTAAAAGCTGCTACATTATCTATACTGATGTATAAAAAAATTAAAGCATATGTGTGTCTGTTTGACCGAAATAATCCCATAATCTACTGAACAGATTTTGATGAAATTTGCACAAACGTGTTCCTCGAAATCGTATAAATATTTAAGGTAAATATAGTCACGCTATTGCTCAAAACGTATGAGCAGCGAACGTTTATATATGTATATTTTTTAATACCCAGTTAACATCGGGCCCTATCAGTCATGTTAAATAAAAATAATACAGTATATACAGTAGAAACCGGTTATAACGACATCGGTTAATACGACGTATAGGTTTTAACGAAAATAAAAGTCCAACTAAATCCCATTAATTGCATTTTTACCGGTTATTACGATTACGACTATATCAGCTTTTTACGACTAATATGACCGGTCCCTTCGATGTCGTTATAACCGGTTTCTACTGTACTTTATATTTATGTGCTATTTTCCCTAGGAATAAAATAAAATAGAACCATTTTCATCACACCATTCAACATAACTTGTGCTCATAATAATGTTAATAATACATCGCCATAAAAAATTATGTATGTAATTTAACTCCTCATTAAAGAAAACACGCTCCAGCTCTTACCATAAAATAAAACAAAGCAGTCTACGTAACACGGGGTAATTTTTCACAGACGGAGCCCACTAAAAAGGATACCGTGTGGATATTTATCATCTCAAGGATATACCATTAAAAAAAAACTCCGCAGGACTCATCAATAATAAAAAAATGAACAGCTATGGCAGCTTGTGATAAGGGACAATACATTTTTCATATTTCTATATCGATGCTTCTAGTTAATTGATGTTCAATGTGGATGTGCTACAAAACGTTGGAAGAAATTTTAATAATAATATCGTATTCATGGACACTTTAAGGGATTATATAGTATACAGTTAGAATTTAAAAAAATCGTTTTTTTTTTTAATTTCTTTTTCGTAATGTACCTACATATATTTAAGTACACACACAGAAAATTTCAAGTCAATCCGGCAATTATTTTCGAAGTAACACGCATATTTGTAAAGACGTCTCAGAGCGTTTGAAAGTAGAAGGCCGGAGCGGCAGCGTGTTTTTTTTTCAAATCTGTGTTTTTAAAGTCGGTGATCAAGATTTCTCGAAAACGACTGAACCGATTAGTCTCAAATTTTAACACAAGTTTCTTAAGTATATTTTTTAGTAATTAATCGAAGGTTTTTTCTCACCGATAAATATTTTTTTTTATAAACAATTTAAGGTCAAAATTTTTGTTTTGAGAAGCCGCCATTATGTCAAAAAAATTTATTTTGCTTATTCCTTCGATTAAGAACAAGATTATACATACATTACTTTAACGAAATCCGTTTGGTTTTTTTATTTTAGATGATCTAGTCCAGAGATATCGTAGTCACAGCAAGGCGCCTTTTTTGAAAGATCAGCTGTAGCAGCTTTCGAAATTATAATTTTTACAAATAAAAAATGTTAAAATACAATTAAAAGTTACCATAATATGTGTAATACAAATTTTTACATCAATAAATTTAAAAGTCTTCTCTTTTTCTTGAAAACCTCCTTTTATTGGGCCTTCTGACTGTATATAACCCCTTAAAATAGATAGAAGATAATAAATGTTTAAATATTTAATTATTTATTGATGATTCCAGTTTGACGTATGTATGTTCCATATCATACGTCATAGATTTTAACTTAATTAATTGAATGCTAATTGTCTGTACTTCAGTTTTGATGAGTTTACCCTTAGATAAGGAGAGTTATAGGATTAATAATTACACCTAGCGTCATTGGCGTATCATTCGGATTTTAAAATAAATATCAATTGTTTTGAATTATAAAATTGATTAATAATAAATCTTTTTTATTGCCTTTAAAAGTATTCCAGTGATAAAAAAAAGATATTTGTATATTATAAATTTTTAACTGACGCCTAAATGACGAAGGTTACATATAATTAAATATGGGCACTGTCAAGTTTCGGTAAAGAAAAATAAAAATACGTAAAAATGTTTTTAAATTTGAACGTTAAAAAAGACTTCGTAGATACACCCCTGACCCATGAATGTAATTTTTGAGATTCTATTTGGTTTCGGAAAAATGTTAATCTAATCACTAACGCCCACTGACACGCACTCGCATGTGGGTGGAAGCGTACGTCACTCAATATAATTGTCTAGTTATTGTAATATATTTTATGAATATAAACATTTTTCAATAAAAATGGTTCACATTTTTTATATATTATAAAATTAATATTTTTATCAAAAATATGGAAAAATTGTAGACCTAACATATAATAAAAATGCAAATAACTACTTTACTCGGAAAATAATATGTTTGCAACATTTTAATAGTGATAATATGGAAATATAAAAATAACTCTGTAAATCTTTTAAAATTTTCTGTTACAAGAAATTGGTTAAATTATTTTCACATAAAGCAGATTGGCTATTTGTCAAATACATATTGGAAAATTTCTTAAATCTGAGATTTTTCTTTTTGTTGAGTCTACGATACCAGCGTCGAACTGGAAAACCATGTTATTACAAACCAATATTTCTGAGTAATGGTTTGACGATTTCCAAGAAAAATATAGTTATAAGATAAAGGAAAAATATGTTCACAAAAATTAATGAACCGCGTTGCTAATAATTTCTCGCCATTTGCAATTGAAACTGCGATTTATAAATTGAAATATAACCTTACAGACTGATTATTTTTTTAATTAGTGTAATTCATACTAATATAATAATAATTTATTATATTTGTACATAGAACATAAATTTTAATACTTATTGTTAGAACTTAAAATTTTATAGTATGAACTTTATACACGTGAAAATAAAGCGAATATTTAATCGTTTTAAAATATAGAAAATCATAAAAATCACATTAAAAATATCAAATCCATTGGGGTGAAAGGAGGTGGTTAATTTTTACGTTAGGTTAAAATATAGAAAATCACAAAAATCACAATAAATACATCAAAAATATGTAGTTTTTAAATCTGACAAGTCCAAATTTAGATCAAGTGCAAAGTAGGTATTATTTTTTTAGTGCAAAGTATTTATTTGTAGTGGAAACTATTTATTTAAAGCAGGGTGACCAGTATTTCTCTAGAACAAATTTCCCTGACTTTTTCCGGTTTTCCAGGAGAATTATTACCGTTTTCCCCGTTTTTTATTTAAAAAATTTAGATAAAAAACCTAAAAAAACGTCACTCTTTAAATATTTGCGAAAATTTGTGTGATTTTGCATTTTTATAAAAATTCTCTGCCTTCCAACCAAATTCCCTGACTTTTCCCGGTTTTCCAGAAACTGGCCACCCTGTAAAGTGATATAATTTGTTTAAATATATTTTTTTAATGCTGAATAATAAATTTTTCGTGCAGTATATGTGTTATAAGTGAAAACAATTACATAAAAAATGTTTATTATTTAAAAAAAAATGCATTTAAATACAAGCCTATTATAAATACGAAAGTGTGTATGTCTGTTATATATTTTTACAGCTAAACCACTGAACCGATTTTGATGAAATTTGGCAGGTGTATACCTTGCATCCCAAGGAAAACAGTATCCCGAAAATCTACTAACTTTAGATAAAAAATGAGTACGTGACATTTGAACATACAACCAGTTTTATCGACTCATTACAGAAATCTGTATTAGCTAACTTTCTTCTACTTTTTCATGGGTGACAGCTTCTACCTAATTTAAATTGCACGTGAACCTATTCGCAGCGTGCGCGATGCCAGCGCCAACTAACGGGTGGATTTTAGTAGCAACTTGGGTGGACTTTGGCGTACTAACAAACAAATAATTTCAATAAAATATCGTAATATATGCATTTTAGACGATTATTTATTACTATTGGCTATGTGCACGAAGTCTATTAGCGCCGCTAGCGGGTAATAGAGAAGGATTGAATGGATTCAACTCTCTTTTTATCATTGTTTAATATGTTTAATACCGTGAAATTTTTTATTAAACAAATATCATTTAATTTAGCTGTTTGCATATAATATAAATAGTATAGCATAAAAGGTACGTGAAAATTATTTATTTTGGGTATCTTTTTCTCTTTAATTATGACGTATAATAGAGAAATAATTCATTCGTTTACATTGACAGCATAACCTCAAATTTTGGCGCCGATAATTTTACAATATTGCTCACCACGAACACTCGCATCGACATTATTTCTAACTCCACCCCCTTGCACATAGTGTATAGTGGGATTAACCATGTTGACCTTTCTATTTTCAGTTAAAAACGAGCCTATTAAAAATGACAGTTAGTCCACCCAAAGTGTTATTTTTTGCCACGTTGTGCGCTGTGATCGATTTCGTTTCCCCCACTACCTACTTTGCACCCAGCGAATAGGACGTGAACGAAGTTGCGGGTAACTCCTATAGTTCTATATAAAACGTTTTCTTCTTTGTGAATATCGTGTATATGTATAATGTATAACAGAGACCCTTCAATATAAGTGCACATATGAATATACGAGTTTTTTTTAAGTTGCATTCTCCACGAAACAGAGCACCATATTTAATCACGATTATAAGGTGAAAGCGATGTATGTATACGGCATACAATGTACGTTGTACCATACATTGTATGTCGTATACATTGTAGTTCGATTTTTAATTAGAATTTATTTCTTCGTCTACCTACACCGTTGTTAAAGTCGAGTACCTATATATATATGTAATATATGTAATGTGTATCTAATAAATCTATATAATAATTCCCGAGTGTATTTCTCTCCACTTCAAGATGTGTGATAGAATTTCTCTAAAGAGATCCATTCGTCAAGATTAAAATGTACCGGCGTGTATTAAATGAATTTTATTATACTCTTGTGCTGGAAGATATAAGATAGGGTAGGTCATGAGCAGTCATTAGCATTCACCACAAATTACTTTTTTTTCTCTCCCATTTTAGTAGCTCAAATAACATTTCAGAAGATATATTTTTTGTCGATAAATGAATAAAAAAGTTATGTAGGTATCTCATTGAACTTCATTATGTTCAGTATTATACAAAAATATATTTTTCTTTCGGTAGGAAATATAAATGACATCCTACTACTATGAGTATACGTTATATGCAAGACGCGTTAAGTAGAAATAAATGATCTAAAAGCAGTAGTGATAAGTGTACAACATAAAATGCATTGTACATTTATTACCACTGCTCTAAAATCCTGAGCTCGCAGATAGTTACCTTCGATTTTGTTCTTAATTATTTATAATATTTTTTTAAATGCCAAAATATGTTTTTTTAAATTTTTAATCAAAATTGAATTTTTTGTATTTAAAGAAAAAATTTACATCCAAATTAAATCCAACTGGCCGCATTTTATACTCCTTTTACTTTCATGTTTAAAGAAATGGAAGTATTGTAATACCGTACCCGAGATAAGAGAAGATTCTGATTGTTCTACCTTCAAAATGTAAAGAAAAGTTGATTTCCGCATGGCGGTTGTGCGTGTGTGTGTCTGGATGTATAATTTTTTTTTCGTTCACGATAACTACTGTAAATATGCACCGATTTGAATTATTTTTGTAGAACATGTTTGTCTCAGTGAGTATACTTCAGACCTACTGATTTTGGTGCTAATCGGATTAGGGGTTTTGGAAATATTCGAAATTTTGTACCAATTAAAGTGAGTAATATCTCACCAATTTTGATAAGACTTGGTACACTTGTAGTTCAATCCAATCTAAGGGGCACTTTATTTCATAAACCTGCCGAAATAGCCACTGAAGGGGTGAAAACCACCCTCAAAATTTTAATTTTAAATACAGTGGTACCTCGACATACGAGTTTAATTCGTTCCGCAACCTTGCTCGTATCTTGAATTACTCGTATCTCGAAGCAAATTTCCCCATACAAAACAATTGCTCATGTTTTTCTATAATTTCACGTTTTAATTCAATACTCATCATCTTTTTCTTAGCACTTGACTTTTCACAAACTTTCTTCCGATCCATGGTTATAAAAATAAATGAACTACCGAACTCGTATTTCGAATTTCGCTCGTAACTCAAAGCAAAAAATCACTCGTTCGCCGGCTCGTATCTCGAAAAACTCGTATGTTGGGGCACTCGTATGTCGAGGTACCACTGTACTAATAAATTCATTTTACCATGGAAGCAAACGCAGTTAAATTCAAATATCAGATAATTATTATTCTACAAAAATGTGTATTATACAACTGACATTAAAATATTACAAAACTAATATTTATAGTAATACAATGGTGAGTTTTATATTAAAAATTATTATAAAAGATATAATAGAACATGGAAGTCATGTATGCGATTCTCCATACCGTTTTTCTTTTAAATTAAAAATCCTTAATCAAATAACTCGTTCCTAACACCCCACAATTTTATTTTCACTCGGCAGAAACTACTGTTATACAATAAATAATTCTATTTAGGTGAAAATGTTCATCCAATTTAGTACGGGCGGCGCGGCGCGCACAGGTTTATGAGATTTACAAGAAAGACCGTATATAGATGGCGACAGTATTTTATACACGTAATAATGCAGAGAATTAACAACGATGAATTCTATAATGGAAATTTATTGCGCATCCAATTCAAATGTTAATCTCCATTGTTTGTGTTGTAAATAACATGAAAAATAAAACTTCAATAATATATATCTGCATGACTCCTTTTCTGCTTTATTGACTTGTTAAATTGATAGAGTAAATTTAATTTAGAATGTAATACTATCATCGAATTAGTTTCGTTTGAAGAGCCGATATATATTATGTCATTTGTTTCAATATGAAACATGAAAATAGTAGAGCACAATTTTAAATTGCTTTATAGTTTTTTAAAATTAGCATTTTACATAATAATTAAATGTGCAATTACATATGTTAAAAAACATAAAATATCAAGTGCTTTTACCAATGGTAGTTAACAATCAAAGAATTTTAATAACTACTTATTTATATTTCGCACCCCCGCAACTCAAAAAATATCATATTTGAGATAAATATGTAGAATGATTCAAAATTACTATATATTTCTACTAAAAATTGTCATTAATGTACTTCGTGCATCTACCTCGTCAAAACTATCATATTCTAAAAAAATGTCACATTTTTTATTTATTTTTTAAATACTTAATCATACTCAATCATTTTTTGAGTTGTGACACTTTGGGGGGGGGGGGGGGGGGGTGCGATATATAGTATTCAGATGAACTGCCATTTAATTTTAATTAATACAATTTTAACAGAAAATATTAATTCAGAATTTTTCTCAATACGTGCTTGATTAGTATTTTCATCTAATTTTTGTTATTAACAATTTCAATCTGCATTTTTTTTGTTAAACTAATAATAATTTTAGATTAGTTTCAAAGTATGTTTATTCTATAGAAAATGATGTGAAAAGTTGAAAATTTCAAACAGATCTGTATCTCAAACCGCTCTCGAGATATAGCTTTAAATTTTTCAAAATTTTTGAGAAAAATGGACGTAACTTTTGAACGTGTGATCGGATTTGATTTTTGTCGACGGATTTGAAATCAGTGTGCCAAAATCTATGTAATAACATGTACAATACTTTAAAACTCGAAAAAAAATGTGCTGAAAATTGAAAAAATCAAAAAGGTATATAACTCGATTAATGTTATTGTATTATAGTTTTGAGTTAGATGAAATTAATTCACAAATTTTTTAATTCGATACCGTCGATATAGATTTAATTAATATCTAGTCTAATTGTCAGTAAAAATAATGCAGCTGGCGTTTCTCAATTCACAAAAGTTTTAATTGCAAATTTTAATCAGAATAAGTGCCCCCGTTCAGGAATCTCAATCACAATAAAACATACATTTAAAGATAATAAATCTTCATTTCATTGAACTTTGAATAAAGGAAAAATTTTATGTAGCTTATTCATTTTTGATTATATAAATGATATCTGATATTTTTTTGACGATATCTTTGCTGACAGGTGGTGAATCATTGGCATATTGTCATCAAATTAAGCTGTTTTACAGTGTCTATAGATGATTCAGTAATGAAATATTAACAAATATTTTTAATTTCGTACATTTACAATTAAAAGCAAGTGTCCAACAATGGGGTATGATCCACGACTGGTGTCAGTACCTTATGTTGTACTTCGTATAGACAGGAAGAACATTAGTTAAAGATATGATTATTTTGGGGGATTTAAAAAAATTATAATTGCTAGTTATGTGTTAAGCCGTTAAAGTGTATCGGCGAAAAAATATATGGTATTTTTATAGTTTTCTTTGTATTAATGTGAGTTAATTAATTAAATGAAAAATTACATTATAAATAATGAAAATTATTATTAAAATACTATGTATTGATGTAACTAATTCTTATTTTGTTACATTTGAGTTGATTTTTTTACCCTAACTAAAATTTGATGCACGAAATTTAATTTAAAAATCTTGAATTTTAGATTTGATTAAAAACATGTTTAATGTATAGAAAATGACGTGCAAAGTTGAAATTTTCAAACCGCAGGACTGTATCTCATAACGTTCTTGAGATATGGTCTCTCAAAGTTTTAGTTTTTTTTTTTTTTTTCAAAAAATTTGAGAAAAATGGCTATAACTTTTGAACGTGTTGACGGATTTGATTTTGGTCAACGAATTTGAAATCAGCGTATCAAAATCTATATAATGACATGTATAACACTTCAAAATTTGACAAACAAATTTTTGGTCAAAAATCGACATTTTTTAAGGCATACCCCTTTGAATTTTTTCAATTTTTATCAAAAAAAAATTTTTCGAGTTTTAAAGTATTATACATGTTTTCATATAGATTTTGACACGCTGATTTCAAATCCGTCGACAAAAATCAAATCCGACCACACGTTCAAAAGTTACAGCCATTTTTCTCAAAAATTTTGGAAAAACTAAAACTTTGATAGAACATATCTCGAGAACGGTTTGAGATACAGATCTGCGGTTTGAAAATTTCAACTTTTCAGGCCATTTTCTATAAAATAAACATACTTTTAACCAAATTAAAAATTGTAAATTTTTTAGTCATAATTCATTCATAAAATTTCAATTATCTTAGAAAAATAATCCGAAATAGAAGAAAATAAGAAAAGTTACACAGAGCAATGTAAAAAATTTCTAGTGTTATTAGTCATACGAGCATTTAAATTGTTTAATCTTCGAATATTCACAATATTATACCATAATTTCATACATAAATTTCAATTTGCGATAAATACAAAAAAATAATTCAGTAATGATAGTAATCAAATACCAACACATATTTCTAATTTAGTACATTTAATTAAACAAGTGTCCAACATTGGGGTATTGTCCAAGTACCAGTACCTTACAACTGTTTATTACATGTTAATTATTATTAACAATAAGTTGTATTTGTAAACAATGAGACTGCAGTTAAAACATACAAAAAAATATTGTTTGAATAAATATAATATAAAAATAAAAACGTAATCAAGGAACTCATAATATTGCATATTACACACATTATTTGATATTATTTTCACGATTGACCAATCAACCGAACAGTTATAAATATAGAAACGTCGCAATAAACAACTTCAATCGAAGGGAATAGTCCCAATTACACAATTATGTTTCTTTTTTCAATTTGCGCTAGTGCAATTTAACAATTTAATATTTAAATGAGAGCTACATCGTATATATGTTATCTGTACATAAACTATTATGGATATATTGGCCTTTAGCGAAAATAATATGTATACCTAGAGTGCTTTCCAAAAGTTCGGGCCCACCTAAATAACTTTTGAATGGTTTGAAATATAGGATTTAAAGGCTATAGGGGGTTAAGAATGGGTAAAGTGCCCCCGTGCCGATTATGTATGTTATATTTTTTTTATAGTAACTACTAACACAGGTAACAATTTGAGAATTAATTTTGAAAAATTCGTAAAAAATTAATAACTTTTGAAAGAGTCAACCTATTTGAATAAAATTTTAATATGTCATAGATGCCACTAAGGTGCTTTACAGAAAAAATTGGTAAACCTGAAAACTTAACATAACCTCAAAAAAAAATTTTTTTCAAAAATTTTATTATTCAAGTTAATATTCAAAAAAGCGCGAGATTTCCCTAGAGGATATTGACTACGTGACGAAAACAACCCCCCCCCCCCGCCACTGCGACCAAGCGTGGTATTTTGAAGACCCCCCTCCCCCTTAAATGGGTCACGTAGAATGGGTACGTTCCCTTAGATTGAATGCATTTTTAAAAATGTTACGATGTGAAAAAAACAGATCCAGTTGAAAAATAGACGTGTCTCATCATTGTGTAAAAAAATTCCACTTTTCTGTTGTTTTTTTTTTCATTTCAATACATTTTTGAAAATGAAAAAAAGAGTTGAATTTTTTGATACAAATATAACACGAATTACTGATTAATATTTATCTATAAAACAGGAAGAAGTATTTAAATTAAAGTTATTTTTTAATTTAAAAAATAACCCATAGCGTACAACTAACTCTGATCAAACGTTATTTAAATATAACCTTCTAACATACTTAATTCATTATTAACCCCTCTTATTGTTTGTGATTACACAATGCCCATATAAGCAAGCGCAACGTTGAAAATAAAAAACTACGCAATAACAACGATTATTCTATTAAAGTTTATTAATTTAAACAGAGTATGCGCTAATTAAAATAACATTTTTATGTTGTATTCACCTACGTACAAAAATTGTACTGTGTGGCCGAATTACGGATAAGTGTTGTAGGTATAAAGTAAATAATGAGTTCGCGTATAACAGAATCTTTTTTTTTTACATTATTTTAATATTTTTATTTTGAAACAAAATACACGGTATTCATATACAGTATGTCCCATTTTAATTCTTCACCAACCCCCCCTTCCCCATTTATTTTATCTAGCAATGAAATCAAAAAATGTTTAAAATAAAAGTTATTTTAATATTATTAAATTAAGTTTTTAATTTTGGACGTCTTCAAATTGCTGGATAAAAAAATTAGGGGGGTGATATATTAAAATGGGACAGCCTGTATAGAGATATATATATATATATATATATATATATATATATATATATATATATATATATATATATATATATATATATATATATAATATAATTTTTTTACGTACTATTAATTTTTTAATTCAATGATAAAATACAATGAACATTTTATACTATATATTTTTTCCGAAAACATTTTTTTCTAAAAAATAAAATTCTATTTTCGTGTGGAAAATTGTTTTTTCAAGTCGTGGACTATAGTCAACTTTCGGGTTAAATTAATTTATAAATTGTTTACCTTAAATTAAAAAATATGCTGTATGTACCTAGTCGAATATTTACAACTTAAAAAAGTAAATTTGCATCTCTACATGCTTTTGCATATTTAACATAATATACGTGTACATCTTATAAATTTTAAATTTATTTAAAAATACATACCAACCGATTTACGTCAAGAAATTAATGAAATTCAGACTCACCTGGAAAAAAAAGAAAATTTATTATTAATCAGAATTCAATGCATATTTAAATATTTTATAAATAAACATAGCATTGCTACAAAAAATATTAGACATTCAAATACCAAAACTGCTATCACAAATTTCACAACGAAAGTCAAGAAAAATAAGTAAAAAAATTTCATACATTTGTCAAATGCGAGCCATACCTCGCGTATGCATGTTCTGTATCGTAGTTTTTTTTAGTTGGATTATGTTAATTTAAATTTAAGAACCGTTAGTTATAATTAATATTTCATTCATTAGAAAATATATATATTTTTATAACAATTTTGAAAAAAAATTGTTTTTTAATTTTGTATTTAATTTAAACCCAAATATTTTGATTATAAAATAGCGAAAATTTTATCGAATATAACTTTGTACATACATCCTATCATTTTAATCGAACGGAATTCAAATTAGTTCACAACATTTTCAGAATTCTGAAGGCCTTCTGCATTTTCTTTATACAATAAACAATAGATTGAGAGATCGTTATTAAAAAAACCCCTCTTGACTTCATAAAAGTCTATCAACCGCATTCCACAACTCATGATTCATACTTCTGTATAATTCATATTTTATAATTGATTTGCAAATTTGGTCATGTGAAAAAATTAATATGCAAGACCATTAATGTATTTCTGTAGACACCATGATTCATTTATTGTTCTAAAAATAAAGTATATACCTAGAACAAAGTGCTGTTAACGTTAGTCTAATTCGCAAAAACATTTAAGGTAAATAGGAAATACCTAATTTTCCATAATTGCGCACAAAGTTATTTTTATTTTTCGATTTTTACCAATTACACTGGTCAACAATAAGTAATTTAGGAGGTTTTTGGCATGTCAAAATCGAATTTGTTGCCCAATTGGTTTCATCACGTCAAGGTTTTGAGATATTCTAACCTAAAAGTCAAAAAAATGACTATATTGGTGTAGTGGAGTCATATAACCGGAATTTTGTCTTGAATAAAACAATCTCTCCTTACAGCGATTTTATGATTTTAAAATGTTCTAGAGATCAATAGGAGTTCATAACTGATTTTGTGGATTTGTCCGTTTTCCGCGCGGTACTTTTTTCAGGACTTTTCCAGAAAATCATCATTTTTTCCATTTTTTTGTTTGTTTTTTGCTTATATCTCAGCTTCTACTTAATGTATTTTGACAAAAAAATATGTGGTTACGCGTAAGGAACCTCTCTATCGATCTGTGAGGTGCGGAATACTGTGACTTAATTTATAACCTCAAAAAAAATTATATACTGCGGTTATCACAGATTTTTCATTTTTTTTTTCAATAACTTTGCAAAAAATAAAAATATCTTGACGAAAATTGGAAACAATATTCTTATTATGATTCCAAATAAACCTAGCAAGTTTCATTAAAAAATATTTTCAAATATCGCAAAAATCATAAAATCGCTGTAAGGAGAGATTGTTTTATTCAAGACAAAATTCCGGTTATATGACTCCACTAGTGGTAATGTTAAAGAATTTATTACCAAGTAAGTATTTTTTTTCTAAAGTTTTCGGTCACGATAACAAATAGTATTATCTTACCTCTTTAAAATGAGTTTTAACTTTTAACTGTACGATTTTTTTAGGTGAGATGTACTAGTTTGAAGATATGATATTTTTGTTAATAGAGTGTAGTATATAGTAGACACAATGAACTTTATATCTTCAAAGAAGTATATTTCGGTGAAGAAAAGTCGCACAGTGAAATATAAAAAAACATTTTAAAGAGAAAAGATAGTACTAATTGTAATCATGAAAGAAAACTTCAGAAAAAAATTACCTACTTAGTAATAAATTCCCCAACATTGCCAAAATCGTCATTTTTGTGACTTTTAGGTTCAGATATCTCAAAAACTTGACGTAATGGAACCATTTTGGCAACGAATTCGGTTTCGGCATGACAAATACCTTTTAAGTCACATATTCAGATCTCTAGGATTTTTTTTTTGATCAGTGTTATTGTAATAAACATTTTAAGAACTTATTTACTTTATTTCTAAATTTAAGTGGGCTCTCACACCGGAGCAATATAGCAATACGGTAATAAAGTAACTAGCAATATAGCGATATCATATTGCTTTAGTGTGAGACAATATGCCCGATTCAATGTATATTGACAGACAGCAATAATATCGCTAGTTATAAGTTGCTAGTTGCAATATTGCTCCGATGCGAGAGTCCACTAACGGTTACATGTATCAGGTGAACAAATTGAATTGCTACCATTTTTGAAGAGTGCATTCCTGACAGCTTTTGTAGATACATTCACCCGTATAAGATTTAGTTGATGCAGACCACCATTATTATGCGTGTAGTGGCGTGCAAAAAGTCCAGTTCGATTTATTTTCGGCCACACAGACAAGAGATACTCAATACTCATATAGTAAGAGTTCTGACAGCCTGAATCGATTTCTGATTGATTGTAGTAGATTTTTTTATCATTAAATATACTTGATTCAATTTTTATTTTAAGTATTATTTAATTTTCACCGCCAGTTTGGCTAAAAATGGCCCCGTTGTCATAACTCAAACTGGAGTATCTACAGCCCAGATTTAGTTGAACCTACTATCGAAATTCTCTCTTCAAATGCAGAAAAAATATCAATATATATTCTCAATTTGTACAAAAGGGTACTTGACTAAATTTAAAATATATTGTACATTGTGAGTATGATGTATATAATAGACACTTCCTTAGTATCTTTTTCCAAAATAATGCCGAAAAAACGTTGAAAATAATCTTTTTCTATTCAAATTAAAAAATTCCCGCTAAAATGCGTATTCAGTCACGTGGTATGCCCCCTGTGACGTAACTGTTTACTAAAACAAACTGAAATCAACCAATAGGGATCGAGTATTCTGACGTTTTTAGTAAGTAACTACACTTCTGCTAGACGCGTTTGCGATCACGTGACAAATAGGTTAAACAGTACATTTAAAATTAGTTTAATTATTAAAATACTGATATATTTCACGTAAAAATCACTTGATTGTAAATTATAGTAATATATACTACTATATTCCCTAACATACCTTATAATACACATATATACCATTGTTTTAGAAGCGCTGAGAGTGTACATGCGGTAATAAAAGCACAGACTCCATTGATCATGGTTATAACAGTTATATGAAAACTAATTAAATGAAAATCAAATTCCATTAATATCAAATAAACGATACATTCATTCTTTTTGTTGAAGCGAAATTCCAACAGAACAAATAAAAGATTTTTTTTTAATTTCTGATTCAGCACAGTTCAATCGTTATATTTTTTAATAAATAAATAGCTTCTGGCAAAAAAACATTCTATAATAAATATGTATTTTTTTTAATATTTCACTTTTTATAAAAAAATTAAGATAGTAAAATTATGTTAGTGAGCTTTTCAAACATCCTGTATAATAGATAACTGAAATCCTTCAAAATTAAATTAATGGTAAATAAATCTCTATAGCGTATCGGTTTAAAACGGGATTTTTTTAAATTCATTTTATGCACTTCTGATAAGAACAAAATTGATACTTAAAATTACGAGTGATAATTTAAGATAAAGAAAGGAAATTTTAACTGGATGTGGTTTTTTATTCATAAAAGTACTTGCATTTAAAATTACACTATTTACTGTAGAATTAGGACAGTTATTTATTTATTTATAAAAAATACTTTTTTGCCTTACCTCGGGTTGCACAAAGCAAAATAATTAACGATTAGTTAATCAGTTTTTTTCAATCCATGATTAATGTTTATTCTAAACTTATTCTCAATTTGTAAATAAACAATTCACTAAATATGACAATTGTTTACCTTATAATATGTATCATAACCGTGATTGTTTTTTAGAATTGACGAAATAATACTCTGAAAACAACTGATTAACTAATCGTGAATTATTTTGCTTTGTGCGACCCGAAGTTATTGTTGTAAATTTCAGAACCGTACTTAGAAACTTCAAAGCCCAAAGTGTAAAATTAATTTACCCTTTTTAAACGAAATGGACCCCCCCCCCCTCTTCCAAAAAAAAAACACACACATATTTTTTGCAGCTCCAGCCTCCTCGTAAATCTCTGCAATGAGTACATAGCTCTCAAACTTTCAATTACAAACAAATACTTATTTTAATTATCAAATCATGTTATCCTTTTCTAACACACGCCCTAATAAAACTGCTCTCTACCATCGAAATTACATTTAGCAGTTTTTTTTAACATACAGTGCCTTCCAAAAGTTCGGGGCCACCAAAATAACTTTTGAATGGTTTGAAATATAAGATTGAAAATAGATACAATGGGATCACCAAATCTACTATTTAACCATGCAGAAAAACACCCACCTACATATCCCCGGGAGGCAGGGGGAGGGGTGAACAGAGAAATCTTAGAGGGCTCGTTCGAAAGGGTTTACTGAGGCAAAAACAACGCGGGATCGCAGAGGTTTCTACGATTTTTTTCGAAGAGTTATCAACATTTCTATTGAGATTAAGTTAAATACATTTTCAAAAATGTTATAAAGTAAAAAACCAGATCCGGTTGAAAATCTGACGTTTATCAGCAAGTCGTGTCATAGTTATGTAAAAAAAATCCACTATTTTTTTATTTTTTTTTTATTTTAGTACATTTTTGAAAATAAAAATAACAGAGTGGAATTTTTTGACTCAATGATGACATGACTTGCTGATAAACGTCAGTTTTTCAACTGGATCTGGTTTTTTACTTTATAACATTTTTGAAAATGGGTCAGTCCACGGTGACGGTCGTGACATTTCAACTCGGATTGGAGTTCAAAATTTCTAAATAATACTAGTAAATAACATGGTTTTACCTTTTTTCTGTAGATCTTAATGCAATACATGTATATTGAAAGAATAAAAAGTCTACAGTTATTTTACAAAAAATTGTCAACGTTCAAAGCTCTGTGACGGTTGTGACGCCAACTATTGCAAGTTTTGCAACCTCTATTCAAAAACCCGAAAGTTTAGCGAAAATATTGAAGTTACTTTATAATAATCATACTTTAATATGTTACGAATAAATTATTTTTTAGTTACACAAGAGCATCAGGTAAATACGTAATTTACCTAACTGGTTATTACCCAATAAACATTGTGACGGTTGTGACAGAAAATTGTGACGGTCGTGACACGTTGAATAAAAGGATACAATAAGAGTACTATTTGTGTGTTTAATTGCTTATTGATATTATGAACTAATACTTATAACAATTATTTATCAAATACATCAATAGACTCATTAAATTTATAATAAATGCGGTTACTCTTAGTCATTATTGTTGGTGAGGGTAATTTTTTTTTAATTCGGTCAAACGTCACGTTTGATATGTAATTGTCAAAGACTTTTAATAGTTTTCCACGAGCGTCACTTATTGTCAAGTAAGTTATTGCGATTTCACATTATTTGTTGTCTTTTTCGAAAAATTTTTTACATTTTTTGTAATATTTTGAAAATTAATTAAAAAATTTTTAATTTTCTTTTGGTTTATGAAAATTGATGTTAAATAGTTAATTTATATTTTAGTATTCATTTTCGTAAAATATTTTTTTAACTATCTGGTATCGATTACCGCGGACTGACTCAAATGCATTTAACTTAATCTCAATACAAATGTTCATAACTCTCCGAAAAAAATCGTAGAGACCTCTGCAATCCCGAGTTATTTTTGTCTCAATAAGCCCTTTCGAATGAGCCCCCACTCAACCCCACGTACCATTAAAGATTTCTCTCCCCCGGGGATATGTAGGTGGGTATTTTTCTGGTTAAATAATAGATTTGGTGATCCCATTGTATCTCTATAAATTTCAATCCTATATTTCAAACCATTATTTGGGTGGCCCCAAACTTTTGAAAGGCACTGTATATCAACTTTTTGTTTTTGCTATAAACTATAAAATCTAAAACACCAATGCACTGGATTAGACCGCAATATCCTATACGACAGACTTCCTGTCCTTCACCGACACACACCCAATGCGGTTTCGTGCGAGAGAGAGAGGCAGAACAGTTACACACCAAACGTCGATGAACTTTTAATGGACATCAAGTATTTAGTGCATAGTTTTCTTTTTCTATCTCTTTAATCATCGTCAATGCTTTTAATGTGCTGCTAAAGTCAATGGCACTTACATATAAATAAGTACAACAGAATCAAGTGCATTTCACACCATTGAAAATGTATAGCTAACTGATATGGCTTCATATAAAAAGTTATGGGATTTATATGAATTAACTTACTTCATGTTACAATACTCATTTTGACCTTTTTAACCCATTACTCCCCGACTTTCTATTTCTTCGATTTTTTTTATCAAGTTCTCAATTCTTGTTGAAAATATAACCAAAAAGATAAATTCAATACAAGACATAATAGTTATCAATCGCAGACTAGATTATTATCATGAGAACCCAATGTCATATTTATATTATAGGACATCACTTTTTTTAACGACGATAGTCTGTACCTGGATTAATTTTTGAAATTATTGATATTTTTTATTCTTTATTTACACCCTCATAAGTAAAATTATATACAGTTTCGTCAAATTAAAAACGCTTAGTAAAGCGTTTTTAAAAAAAGCGAAAAAAATGTTACTATAAATGTCGGCTAGCTGGAATAATTAGACGGTTACTTTAAAAGTGTTTTAATTTGTCATTGAATAAACTCTCGAGTTCATTAAAAAATTATTGTAAGTAGAGAGACTTAAAAACACATTAGTAATAAAATCAAATAAACAACGTTATTATATCAGAAAAAAATAGAAAATATAATGTACTATAAATAGGACACTGGGAAGTAATGGGTTAATATGACCCCCTAAAAGAATTCGTGATTTTAGACGTTCTCAAAATAGTGATCATGAAAAATTTCTAACACTAGATTCAATCGGATCTATCACGTTTTAGAGGTCCTTGAAACCACGTGACATCTGTGTGTCTGTCTGTCGGTCTGTATGAACACTACAGCCAAAACAGTGAAACATGAAAATTGTATACACTGTATAATGTGTGCCTCCTATTTTTAAATAGCATTACTAAACCGGAAACAAATATTTATTATTATAAAATTTCGAAGAATATAATTTATTTTATTTTTAAGATATGTACCTACATATCTAATCACATTTTTTAAATATTTTAGAAACAGTTTGTAATAGAGAAAACTTTTTAAGAAAAGTTAAACAGAATATTATTTTCTAAAATTTTCAATATATTCATTTCTGTATAATGATATATAAAAAAGTCTTACGGAGGCCACATGAGTATCTTCTTATCTATAATTTAATTATACAAAAGAGTTTGTCCTTAACCACTCACTCACTCATTCATCAACGTACAGCCCAAACCCCTGGACCTAGAAACGTGAAATTTCGTAGGTGTGTTCCTTTTATGATGTAAGCACGCACTAAGAAGGTATTTCCCGAAATTCAACCCGTAAGAGGTTAAACGGGGGTATAAAATTTGTATGGAAAAAAAAATTTTTTGGCCGGATATACTTGAAACTTTTAGATACTCTTTTTTGGGAAACATATTTTTTGGTTGTATTCACTGAATTCACTCGAATGAAACTTGGTAAAAATATAGGTACCTAATGAATAAAAATCAATATAAAAAATTATAGGGGGTGACCCCTGTCACGTACGGACAGTTTTAATTAGTTTTCATTTGATCCGGCGTAAACAATACCACGGGGTTGGGGGTTTTAGGGTGAAAAACAACTTCCTATGTCGCATAGGAGCCGAGATATTTACGATTTTGTATAATGAATAAAAAACAAGGCATGGCAAATTTAACCTCCCACGTAAGGAAGGTTGTCATTTTTTTATAATTCCACGCGAGCGAAGCCGCGATAATCAGCTAGTAACTAGTACATTATATATATCTGATAAAAGATCTTTGTTCAGAAAACAAGTTCGAGAATTAAAAAAATACATTTCCATCGTAAATAAAGAAAACATACATTGCAAGTACAAAAACAACAAAAGGGCCCTCTGGTAATTTAAACACCCACCCTGTTACAACCCGGTGGGCGATTCTCTGAAATAAGCCTACAGCGAGACACAATGCAATAAGTTATGTGTAGAGACGTATTAATATAATTATAAAGAACAGAGGACAACACTCTGCGACGGTTTTCTATCCAACTATGGAAATCATGATACAATAAAACGAAAAAATAATATGTTAAATTGGTATAATTGTACATAATGGTAGCCAATTAGAACGTCATTTACAACTGAATGTTGTCTTTTTGGTTTACATTTTAGTTGCTTATTATTTAAATTTTTAAAATAGAGTTGACTGGTGAAGAAATTTTCATAACATGATAACTGACATTTTCTGATAAATTTATTTACTTTCCATTTAAATCTATTATACATACGCCCAGTATTATCAAGTTTAACAAAATGCTCCTTTAACTAACTGTCGTATTATCAACAGATCCAAGCATAATACATTTAATTAAATAGATTTTAAATGTTCTGCAGTATTTCTTTACAACGTATATTATGTCTATTTTTCATTGAGAGCTTAAATATTGATTTAAATCACATTTGTAATACACCAAAACTTTAAAGGAGCATTTAGCGCTAAAGGAGCTTTAAATTGGTTGATAATACCGGGCAATAGTATAAAAAAAAGTTGTCTGGTCACGATTTAATCAGTTATTACTGAACAGATTTTCATTAATGAATATAAATGAAAATTTTGTAAAAATTTCATGAAGTTGGTAAATAGATAGCAATAAGTGAAAACGATGTTTAATTGGTTTATAACAGATTAAATTTGTATCCCCGGGTGGAATTTTATTTAAAGTGCTAGTAATTTAATAAATATAAGTAATCAGATCTATTTTTTATATAGAAAACATCGCGAACAAAAAGAAAGTAAAGATTTAGTATAATACATTTCATAATTTGTATAAATAAACTTAATTAAAAATAAATAATTTAAAATTTAAACTGAGCACGCAATAAATAAAATTAAATGCGTATGAATTTCTTTTGTTTGAAAAAAAAAAACTCTTAACTAAATAAACTAATGTTAATATCAACGTTCTTGACGTTGACAATACATTTATTTTAACTTAGACATAACAGAATAAATAATCGCAAGCGATTTTATAGAACATTCACTCAAAATCACTCGCCAAAAAGGTACACGGAAAAAAAGAAACATGAAGAATTACAGTTTTTTTCTGTACACATTTACAGTCTGAAACTGTAATAATATTTACAGATACTCTGATGGATAAACTGCAAACATTACAGTCTAAAATTATATTATTACAGTTTCAGAGAGTAAAATATATTTTATAATAATAATAGGTTGTCGCTTATTATCCGTGTAATTCTTTAAGGTTGTACGTCTAGTACACTGTAAAAAAAGATTTGGTATCGAAAAATTTTGTTTTTAATTTATATTCAGAACACATGTACCTACATTTAATGGAATATTTTACTTTGTTAGTTATTAAAAGTAAAAAAAGTTTAATTTAATTTTAAAATTGAAATAGACAGAACGGTATATAATAGTAACATATACTAATTTGCTGTAATGTCAGAGCTAGTTTTTCATTATTATGAATAATTTTGTATATATATTTGTTTTATAATTTTTATAGTATTTAAAATGGTTGAAGTTTAGAATAATTAGTTTTTAAAACGTCTCTATAGCCAATTGTGTAGAATTTCAATAAATAGACCACTTTCGACAAGTTCTCTCATTTATCGTGTGTTCAAAACTCTATTTTTAATATCCAATTACTAAAAAAACCATACGTCCAATATTTAAAATAAAAATTAGTAAAATATATGAGTTATCCATAAATAACATTAAAATTTTAGACTTTTATCTATACATTGCTCTAATGATCGAATATCCTCACATTTCTTTTTTTCCGTGTAACCAACAAATATAAACAAAAACTCGGAAATCTATTTCGCAGCGATTTAACACATATATAAAAATACACACACATTATTATATAGATATAATTCTATTCTAATTATTATTCTTTGATAAAAACCAACTTGGCTCCCGTGTCTTTGGCACTGAATCAGACGACGCCACTGGGTCAAATGTTAACGGCATCGTTGAAATTTGCAGACGCGTTCAAAAACATTGTAGTCTATGTACTTACTTATATACTAAACTTGACTTACTCATCGGTGTATTACTTCAAACAATATTTTAAGTGGACAATTTAAGAAATGTGCGATTTTTTAATAAAAGATGATATAACAACTGAACCATTTAAGTTAATTTTTTATTTATTTTTAACAACGAAAGTATTAATTTTTTATCTTGGTGGCACATATATTAAATTAATTCATTTTAGGAAAAAGAGGAGACCCCAGTGTGGCAGGTATGTTATTCTGGAGAATTGGAGCAGCTAAGGGTTAAAATAACTTACACGTTTTTTTTTTTTTTTTAATTATTTTTAGCAAAAAATTACAAATACTTCCAAAACCACCGATTGGCACTAAAATTTAATCTTGAGAATGGCCTCCCACGAGGGAGAGGGGCTGACAGGACACTAACCTATTTGCTCAGGAATTAGGGGGTGGGGAGCAGCGCAGCAAGTCATCAAGTTTTTTTACCAAAAAAAAAAATTCCACCTCTCCAAAAATGCATATATTTTATAGAGAAAGAGGGTCCGCTAAAAATCCTAGCATCAGGGGAATGGTCTTTAAGTCTTCACTAAAATGAGCATTTAACAAACAAAAAATCTACAGACAGACAGACGCACGCAAAAAATCGTTTTTTTTTTTCGAAGAAAAATTTTAAACAATATTTCTATTTCTTTCGGAACATGAAAGCAAATGATTAAAACAATTGAAGTTTACATCAGCTAACATACCAGGACCGTAACTAGAAGCTCGGGGGCCCCGGAGCAGAGTGTGTCTGAGGGCCCCCCGCTATATGCAAAATAAAAACGAATACCTTTTTTACGTTAACACCTAACAATTTGTACATCTTATTAATTATAACCTTTTTTACACTGCTGTGGGGACCCCCTATGCTCGGGGGTCCCGGGGCACTGCCCCGGTGGTAGTTACAGCGCTGTAACATATCCCAAAATAAGAGTACAGATAACATTCTCTATTAACACCTTGCAAAAAAATCACATACGATTACTACATCAAGTGTGAAAATAAAAATATCTGAAAACTTATCTAACAATTTCTGTGACACATTTGAACATTGGCATACCAGAACGATGAGAGCAGATATCTCAATTAATTAAGATAAAAAAAAATCGCTATTATTTCACACACACACACACACACACACACACACACACACACACACACACACACCGAGAGCAGACCAGTCAACAAACTTTACACTGTTTCATAATAATTGTGTTACGCTATGGTGACAATGCAATTAATAACTTTGATTAATAATGATGACACTTATTGAGTGTCTGTGTGTGCATGTGTGTGTTGAATCTATGCAACTTTAGACATGGTACATATTTTAAAATGATGTACATATATTCATATGTGTTATAGATCTACAGGATGACCCAAAAGTCACAAGACCATTTTAAAATTGAATAACTTTTTCATTTCGTAATAATTCATTTTTATTCTTTCATAAACAGAAAAAATTAAATTTATTTAGTTTTGAAAATAACATCCTTTAAATAACCACCATTTTGCGCTTCACAACTGAAGCGTTCTTTCTATAAGGTGTGAATCATCACCTGTCGTAATGTTTCTTGGCTTATTCCTTCAATTTCTTCACAGATGTTGAAGCCTTCAATTGCTGAATAGTTCGAGGATTGTTACGGTATACTTTATCTCTCAAATACCCCGACAGAAAGAAGTCTGGAGCAGTTAATTTTAAACCGCCGGAATAAACGAAGTATAGTTTGTTTATGTGGTGGTTTTCTAACCCCATATTCTTTGCGTCAGCACAATTGCTCAGTCGTGAATTTATCCAAAATTAATTTCCAAGGATAACGCTTTAATACTTTGAAATAAAATTTAAAAAAATAATTAATAGTATAAAGTTATTTGAATTTTAAATGGTCTTGTGACTTTTGGGCCACCCAGTATATACGCAAAAATTGTTATCACCCTACGTAACAAATTTATTAAAATTCATATTGTATTGTATTATATCCGATTACTTGATTAAATATTTAGTATTGATAAAGTATTGTAATTAATTATCAAGTTAATACAATATTATCATGTTTAATTGTACCTACTGTAGTATAATATACACCATATAATATACAGTAAGTACCATCAGATATCAGCAGTTCTAAACTGATAACAAATTTTTGTAAGTAAAAACTGAATCAATATCATCATTTCAATAAAATGAGAAGAGACCCTACTAAAATAAATCCATACTAATATTAGAGTAAAGTCGGTATACAGGATGTTCCAGACCACCCGTCCACTATGTTTTACGCCCAAACTATTGAAAATTTAAAAAAATAATAAAATTCCATTAATATTTAGCGAAATTAGAGCACTTTTAGTAAAACCCTAAAATTTGAGATCAAGTCGCCATATTTTATAAACAATTGAAAGTATGAAAATTTTTGTTTTACAAAAGTTTCTTACTTTTTTATGGTCTTTACAATTATGTACTTTTGAATATACCGTTCTATTTGATTTTACTGAGAAACGGGCATGTACCCCCCAAACTACCCCCTAAGGCGCAGTTTTAGGGGGTTGAAAATATTTTCTTGAAATTCTTTAGGGTCGATATACATAGTAAAACTTTTTTTATAAAACTCTATCTTCAATAGTTTGGGCGTAAAACATAGTGGACGGGTGGTCAGGAACACCCTGTATATGGACCAGGCAGGTTATATGGACACCACCTTTTATTGCTTCAATTTACATTTTATAAACACAAAATTAATATGTATCTAAGCTTACACCTCTAACTGCGTCAGTTGACATGATAGTGTTTGGAGTACCGGTATGTCATTGAGAGCAATTTAATTATTGTCATCTTAGATTATTATTTTTTTTAGTTTAAATTATTATTGCCTTAATACAATTGTGTGCATGTGTACTTAGGTTAGTTAAGTGACATCTATCGTGCAAATACCAAACTATAAACCTTTTTTATCGACTACCATAACATAAATCTGAACTATTAAGTTATAAATAAATATTATAAACACAATATAACGTTACAAAAATATATGCACATTTATTTATAGAAATATATATTTAATTATTCATAAACGTAAATATGTCTATCTGTCACAACAAATACAGATACAATTTTAGACTATTGCATTGTTTTATATAATTTATGGACAAATAAAAGAAAGAGGTTAGATATAAATAGATTTTTTAATATCAAAAACAGATCAATGGTTCTATAATATATAGAAATAAGAAATGGCAGAGAAACAGTTGAAATTCATTACGAGTACGACATAATAATACTTGTAAGTTTATTTGTTATCAAGTAAATTTGATTACATACATCCATCAAAGTGTTAATAGTGTTTACACGTGTTATTAGTGGAAATTTTCAGTAACGTTCTTGTTTATAAAATTATTTTCTTAATATTGAAATTGAAATACGGAGAAACTAGTTTCTTAGTCACAAACCAAATTAATATACCTTTACCAAAATAAAACACGTGTTTCGAATTCGCACGAAGTCCTCATCAGTAGAGATAAGCCCTTTAAATATAAATTTAAGTTTTGGTCAAGTCTGCCCCCTGATTGACCTGATGAAGACTTCTTCAGAAGTCGTAACACGTGTCAAGTGCCATTATTTTATTACTGAATATATTTCGAGATTAAATGTCATGTTACAAGTAACATTAAAACACAAAATCAGAGATAATAACTACAAGAAATTAAAGTTCTTCAGGCTAAAACACTGAAGATATCAACTCAACAAAGTACCCAAATATCAAATAGAGTAACGAATATATACTCAGATTTGTCTCCAGTCAACGCTTCATATGCATATGCATATTTTCATAACAAGGATGCAATGATTTTGGCAATAAAAAGATCAGCGACCCCCAAAATATTTTACATCAAATTTTTCTCTTCAATTGTTATTTTTGTATCGTTGTACGACCATTTTTAACCGAATGACGAAGAAATAATTTGTTTGCTTTTGTTGAAGAAAATACTCGGTCAAAATTCGTCGTACACGAAACAAAAAAAAAAGCAAATTGAAGACAAAAGTATGATCTACAAAAATATTTGGTAAAAAAAATTATCATGACCCATAAAGACCTTTGTAATAGATTTTTTTTTTAATTTTTGCAAATGTAATCCTTAAAAACCGAGGCTCTCAACGAATAAAATAAAGCTGTATCATCACGATCTCGTCTCAAATTTAAACAAAAAAAAATTACAAATAAAGGTTCAAAAATATGTATTTATTTTTCTATTAAAGGCGAGATTAATATAATTTTTGTTAAAATAAAATGCAAAATACAGCAATCCGCCATGTTAAATGGAACACCAATCAGAGCGAATTACGTCACGCATCAGTAAACGTCTTTTATTTTAGATAAATATCAATTCTTCTTCCAAGATTAACATACCTTATTTAAGAACTTATGGTATATACTTTGGAATTCATATTTTAACACACAAAATAATTAAATTATTGTCTAACTCTGAATGTTTGATTATTGTTGGCAAGGAGTGTGACGTCCAAATCTGAAATGTCACCTGCGAGCGTTTTGGCATCAAATTCAAAATTAGTTTTAAAAGTGTACACCCACAAAAAAGAAAGCAGTATTGTTCTAAAAAAAAATTCGACACCCTGTAGACAGCGTTTAATTAGTATCTATCATTTATTTTTTATCTTTATAAAGCACCAGTTCTCAACTTGTGGTCTTTATTCATGAATATTTACACTTCTTTTAATGTTTGGATCGTATAATTCAAACAGAAATTCTTTAAAAAAAATTAATAGATTGCATACATAACTTATTTAATTAATAATAAATATACAGCAATTAAATATTTTATAGATACTTTTACGTTAATCAACGTATTAAAAAAGTGAAGTTAAATAAATCATTAATAATCAATCTTCTCTATAAATACGTTAGAAACAAAAATCTTGAAAGGCAAAAACAGATTACTTGAAAAAAAAAGAGTTAATTAATGTTCGTCAAATTTAATTACAGCGGTGTTCAGTTCAGCAACCCCATATAAAGTAAAATCATTATTTTTCAAAGGAAAAATTTACAACACTTGAAATTTCCATTTTATCTCATTTAAAAAAAAAAACTCTTGTAAAGGAAAATCAGTATTAATTATTGTTAAAATCTACTTAAATGATTTATTTAAAAATAAGTGTTAGTTAAAACAATTTATTTCTTTTGAAAATAAATATTTACTAATTTTTTGGTACAAAAATATTTCCCTGTTACAAGTAAATTTTTTATTTACAAAATATTCGTTCGTGGTATTTGATATATGTTTTTAACATTATAAATAACAATAAAGTTAATTTGTAACAACATTTTATGTGCTAAATGTGACAAAAAGTAAAGCGATAGGATATACACCACATTATAAATGTATATTTATTTTCATTAAAGAGGAAATATGCTACATATACATACAGTTCAAAATAAATAAATATTGTGAAATAGAATAAGTTATTTTTAGCACCGTATATAATATGTAAATATATATCATTACATTAATATGTCACAAATATTAATATATATTAACTCAGATACATCAAAAAACACATATTCGTTGAATCAGTGTATAATCAAACTGTTAATATTGTTAATTACTTCTAAATATGTATATGTTTATTACAAATATACTGATACGAGCCTAATTAGTGATATTTTAAAAAATATATAAATATACATGGTGGCCCAATTTAACGAAACGGTCGCACTTTTTGGTCAGTTAAAATAAGATTTTGAAAAAACGCTCGAACACGTCAATTTTTCTTTCAATTTTTATATAAGATTTTTGCAAGAATTTTTTCAACCCTCAGCGCTATGAGCACAACCCTTAAAATTTTAAATAGCATGATAGAGCAAGTGATACCTCATTTGAAAGGTTTTTTTCATTTTAAAAAAGGTACTTTTTATTTTATTTTTTCAAATATTTTTAATTTTAGTCAAGTTATTTAAATTTTTAATTCCATGAATGCATTGATTTTCTGATCAACAAAACAAACATTTACAACTAAATATCAAAACAAAGTAAGCTCTTTTTCTTATCAAATAGTTTTAAAAAAATTACTAACATCCAATTTGAACATTTATTGAACTAATTAAAGTTTTGGATTTTGGTAAATTTTTTTTAATTATTTGATAAGAAAATAAGCCTACTTTATTTTGAATTTTAGTTGTAAATGTTTGTTTTGTTGATCAAAAAATCAATGTTTTCATGAGATTAAAATAGCACCTTATTTAGAAAGAAAAAACCCATCAAATGTGGTATCGCTTGCTCTATCATTTTATTTAAAATTTTATAGCGCTGAGGGTTGAAAAGATTCTTGCAAAAATTTTATGGCAAAATATGCCCCCTTTGAAAGCAAAATCGACGTGTTGGAACGTTTTTTCAAAATCTTATTATAAATGACCAAAAGCGCGGCCGTTTCATTTTAATTGGGCCATCCTGTATATAAAAATAAAAAATAAAATTCTTCTTTAATGAAGTTAAAACGTTTAATCATAATTATTTAAAATATACGAAAGATACCGATGACCCTTGTATTTCATATCAAAACTTGTGTATTCGATGTAAAAAAAAAGTTGAATACATATAAAAATAATTACGGTTTTTTTTTCGTGACAAAAAGTGGTTCTCCATTCAACTAAATTTAAACTATTATCTGTACAAAAAGGATGAGAATTTCTATTCATTATTGTATTTATTTATAGACATATTGCATTTTAAATTGTATTGTAACACAGAGCATTATACAAATCGCAATGAATAAATTTGGAATGTAATAATATCCGGTTGCTGGAGAGAGCACATACACAGTGGCAGATCATTTATTTTAAAAATAGAGAAAAAAACGTATAAACATTCGTATATTGTGACGCAAGTACAATTGCTCTATTTCTTACTCGAAGTTTTTATCTTTTATATGAATTATATTATATTTAAAATGCGATTTTTTTTAAATATGCGACAAGTATTTTAAGATAAAAATATCTGCAGCGATTTAAGTATTAAAGTTAGATATTTGGTCTCAGAGACTTTAATGTAGATCTAATTTAACTCTTACAAGACTTTCTTATAACAATTTTACGTATCTCTTATAGTTTTAAGCCAAAGATTCACGCTCACTTTTTGAAAATAATTTATTCACTGCTCAGCTTTTTGAGTGATAGCGTGATGACATGTACCCTATAGCAATTCTGAGGTTTCAAGGAACACGTAGGTGCAAGTTTCATTAAATCGGTCCAGTAATTTTCGAGATTACTTCAGATAAACGCACATACAATTATTCTTTCTTTATAAAGTATAGAAAATTGACTAGTGATCTCTCCCCCCTCTATTTTCTTTCACTTGGCCAAAAAAGCGATTAGTAACACGTAAATCGATATACATTTTATACATATGTATGAAAAAAATCATTTTTACTTCCATGTTCGAAGAAATTGAAGTATCGTAATACCATCAAAAAATCATGTCCGAGATAAGACTAGATTCTGATTGTACTACCTTCAAAACGTAAAGAAAAATTGATTTCCGCATGGCGATGGTGCGTGTGTGTCTGGATGTAGAATTTTTTTTCGTTCACGATAAGTACTGTAAATATGCACCGATTTGAATTATTTTTGGGGAAAACGTTTGTCTCAGTGAGTACTGGCCAGACCTATTGATTTTGGTGCTAATCGGATTAGAGGTTTCGGAAATATTCGAAATTTTGTACCAATTATCGTCTAAAAAGTGAGTAGTTTCTCACCAATTTTAATAAGTCTTGATTTCTTGATACACTTGTAGTTCAATCCAATCTAAGGAGCACTTATATCAATTTTTTAGGCTCCCTTATTATAGTGTAATTAAAAAAAAGATTGTCTACATTTGCGTTAGAAACCCGAATAAAAACATAATTAAGATTTAAGTAAATAAGCAATAAAAATTATGTTAAATTAAAATAATTTAATACATTTTCTGTTAAAATGAATATTAAATATAAACACCATACATTAAAAAATATACCAAAAGGAAAAAAATATATAACACACGAAATTTAATTTAGAATAATATTCTCCAAACATATTACATACACCGCCATTGCAAACAATAATAAAAAACAACAACGAACCGAAATTCTATTATACACACAGCGGTAAACTGTTTGCCTAACGTCTGTGTAGCAAATTACATAGAATGCAGATTTTCCGCATGGATAGGTATCAATTGCAAATTAATAGTAATAATTCAGCGTTGAAGGTTTACAGTCAAAAAAGAGGGACTGGAAAAAAGTTCTTAATGGGGGTTTAAGTATCATGTGTGAAATTATTAATTGTTTCTTTTTATAAACAATCGAACGCAATAAGTTATTTATTTACATATTACATAATTGATATAGTATTATATGAATTGAAATTTACTCAGCACTGGACTTAATATTATTACATTATATTTAATTTTTTATACAGGGTGTCCCATTTTAATCTAGCACCCCCCAAAGTTTTTTTATCTATCAATTAAATCAAAAAATGTTTCAAATAAAAGTTGTTTGGTTTTGATGGGGACCCAAAATGACGTTATTAATTTTTTATTTTTTTTTTAAATGGAAACCTATATTTTTACTTTTTTATACATACATGAAATGTAATGTATAAATAAAGTATAGTGATCACGAAAAAAATCGAACTCGAGATTTTAACGGAATTACACGTTTTGAGGGTCCCTGAATCATATACAACCATTAACTCAATGACGTCTGTGTGTGTGTGTGTGTCTGTCTGTGTGTCTGTCTGTCTGTGTGTCTGTAAACGCTCTACAGCCAAAACTGTAATACTTACGAACGTGGAATTTTAAACTTAAGGTTCTTTTATGCTCTAGATGTGCACCTCCTATTTTTAAAAACCATCATTAAACCGGAAACGGATGTTTACTGGTGTCAATTTTTGAACTTTTCGAATTATTTTTGAAACGGTGCGCAGTAGAAAAAAATATTTTAGATTAAAGTTGTAGAAGTGACTTTTATCTATAATTTATGTTCTATTCATTTTCCCCCCAAAAAATTGTTTTTAGGAAATAATCGATTTTCTAAAAAAAAATATTTTTTCGATTTATTTTTTAAACGGTAGGTATTAGAAAAAAATGTTTGAGATACAAGTTGTAGAAAATATTATTTTCTATAATTTATGTTCTATTCTTTTTTTTTGTATCTTATGAATTAACCAAAAAAAATAATTATTTTAGTTTTAATGGTTTTAATTTAAAAATGATTTGAATAATACAAAAAATCTAGTTATCTATGAAAATTTTAGCATTTATTATTAGAAGTGTCAAAATTGAAATTTAGCAAAATAAATACTTGTTAATACAATAATCACTAATCTTAATTGATTTCGTTTAATATTTAATGTCAATATTAAATAGAATGTATCAATTTCATTCACTGAAAATCATTTTGTAAGTAAAAAATTTTAAAATCAAATATTAAATTATAAAAGAAATCACATATTAATACTTCGGTGTCATGATGTATAAAAAAGTCTCGTGCCTGCCAAGGCAGTTTATTTATTATGGTATCTTATTGTTTGAGAAAAAACGAGCAGCTTTTGTTTTAAATAATTTTTTGTATGACTTCAATTTTTTTTAATATTTAACAAAATAATTTTAGATTTTAGATTTTCACTAATTTTTTACTCGAAACCCATCAACTTTAGAGGAAAAGTGTAAAAAACAAAAAATGTTTATTTTAATGTGATCTTATTGAAAATTTGAGATGGAAAAATGTTTAATAAATTTAATATTATAACAATATTTCCTATTATAATAATAAAAAAAATCTTATTGAGGATATTTTATTAATTTGAAAAATATATCTGTATGTTTTTATCTAAAAATCTTTTCATTTGTTAAATTAATAAATAATTTATTACACAAACTAACGAAACTCAAATAGATTAAACATAATGGTTGTATTGATAAATATTTATCAGTGTGAATATTTTTTACACCACCCAACTAGTGAAAGTACCTACAATTTTCGATATGGTAAATTCAGTGATGTCATTTATTAAGTATTTTTTTGTATTTAAAATATATGTTTTCAATACGAAACAAAATTTTCACCGTGATAAGAACATTGTTAGTAATAATATACATTTATCAATAAGATAAACGTGGATATTTCCATATTGGTAAAAAATTATCATATTAACAAACAACCCCAAATTTATACATTGATCACATTTTTTAACACATTCTTTTCTGTGTACATAAATGATTTTTGATTAAATCGCGTCACCCCATTGGTTTGGCTAAAAATGGCGACGCTGTCATAACTCTATGAGTATCTCTAGTTATTACGTTTTAAGTCAAACCAAATACCGATAATAAATGATCCTTCGAAGACACGTGAAAAAACACACACTCCTGCCGACGAAATATTCCAATGCCACCACTCAAGGTAACATAAAAATAAATAAAAACAACAATTATAATTTACAGGGACGTTCGCGCATTCGAAGAAACAAATGTTACAAAAATACACGTTAAAATAACATACATTTGTGTAATGGTGTAGCGCCATCATGTGACGATAGCCAGAACAAACAATTGTTAACATTAAGAAAAATACTTCAAACACATCTCTTTAACCAGGGTCGACTAATATTATTTAAATGACGTACATAGAACCTTCTTCTTTTTGAAGTTGATAAAAAAATATTTAACGTACCTATCATAATTTATATTTAAAGATATTAAAGCATTAGTACAGGGGTTTTCAACCTTTTTCCTACATAGACCCTATTTAAAAGAATAATTTTCTTTATAGACCCCTTTTTTGATGATTTTTCTTTTTCTTTTCTAATCTTAAAGTCGACAAATTGATAATTGGTGCATGCAAATTACTATACAATTTTGAATTTCGTTTATATTATGTTTATTTAATAGAAAATGATGTGAAAAGTTGAAATTTTCAAACCGCAGTACTGTATCTCAAATCGTTCTCGAGATATAAACTTTCAAAGTTTTCGATTTTTGAAAGTTTTGGAGAAAAATGGCCGTAACTTTTGAATATGTTGTCGTATTTGATTTTTGTCAACGAATTTGAAATCAGCGTATCAAAATCTATACAATGACATGTATAACACTTCAAAATTCGGCAAAAAAAAATTCGCGAAAAATCGAAAAAATCCAAGGGATATACCTTAAAAAAATGTCGATTTTTGACCAAATTTTTTTTTTCGAATTTTAAAGTATTATACATGTCATTAGATAAATTTTGATACGCTGATTCTAAATCTGTCGACAAAAATCAAATCCGACCACACGTTCAAAAGTTACGACCTTTTTTCTCCAAAATTTTCAAAAATCTAAAACTTTGAATTGCCATTTCTCGAGAACGTGATGAGATACAGACCTGTGGTTTAAAAATTTTAACTTTTCACGCCATTTTCTATAAAATAAATATAATTTAAACGAATTCTAAAATTCCAAATTTTATAAATATAATTTTCATGCACCAAATTTTAATTTATCACAGAAATATCGACTTTCTAGATAAGAAAATAAAAAGAAAAATAATAAATTACTATATAAATAATACATACATATTTTTAAATAATAATAGTGGAAATAGATAGTGTCATAGACAATTTTTAATATTTAGTTTATTGGGTATTCTACTCTCTATTTTGATAAAATGAGCATTAGTTATTAATTTCTTCAGCAAACTACTTAAAAAGTTTACATTTTCTCAAAGAGCTCATAACATTCTTCATATTAACTAACTTTTATATCGATTTTTTGGTAGTTCTTCTTACCATCTACTAAGAAACCAAATTTAATAAAAATCGATTCACTAGTTCATGAGTTATGCGTGTGACAAGGGGTCAGACAGACATACATTTTTTTCCTCTTTGAAAAATGATCACATAGTTTCCCCTTTTTCCTTCGGATGTACTGGCGCGAGGAAGCAAAAGTAAATAAATCCTTATTTTCATGGCCGCCTATAATTAAAACAAATAGAAGAAGAACACTCCGTGATTGGACATCTGTCATTCTAAATATCGTTAGCGCCCTGACCTACCGACTGAGAGTGAATTTCATGGGTAACTTTTTTTTAGATGTGTGCGTCGGTCGGGCGGTTAGATAGCCAAGGTCGAATGTGCGAAATTACTTGACAAATGACACAGAAAGACATCGTCTTTAATACACACGTGTGTGCGTCAAGCAGCGAAAGTCTATTTTCAATTTACTTTTTTTTTTAAATAGATCGAAGACTATTTGTTTTTGTTGTCATTAAACAACACTGTGTTTTTGTTTTCTTCAATAATCTTCAATGTTTCATAAAAAGTAATTTCACTCTTGATTTGTTCAATGGCTACCGAGGGTGGATCGAACAAAATAAATATAAAAAGTTAGAATGTGACATTATTTCTACTGGTGAAATAGATTAAAACAATAAATTGCTTGTGGTCATCACAAGACTTTTTATACATTATTATATCAAAAACCAATTTCATGAAAACGATTTGTTATACCGAAAAAAATGGTAAGATATAACATATTTGAATGTAAATATACAGATTTCAGTCAATAAAAATCCCCAAAATAGCGAAAAGAATATGTTTACTCGCTGTCAAAATAGTAAAAAAACAATTTCTCGTTAGCTTGAAAGACACTGTGTGCATCAATACTTTTAACTTGAGTAAACCTGACCTTTCAAGCATATAATTCAAAAATTACTCTTAACATGAAAAACTGTAAATGCTGTATTTTAGATATGCTCGGATTATTACAAAAGTTGTAATTAAGTACTCTTATCAACATTTTTTGCAGTTTTGTATTTATAATGCGAAAAAAATGTAGTGTCTAAAGACTACCATTTATTTAAAATTGTAGAATTCCAAGAACCAACTAGGAACCTTTATGGTTACGATCTGTCCGTATGTCCGTCCGTCTATCGGTATTCACAACCCTCCCACTCCCTAATTTATATACTTATCAAGATGAAATTTTGTATACGGACGCAGATTGATGTCTCAAAAACATAAATTTTTGAAAAACTAATTTTTTGATCACTGTCAGTCCGATATAAATTATATCAAAGTAAATGTGAATTATCTGTAAATATCAGTAGCAACAGGCATACCAACTTGATAGACTATTTGCCAATATAGTTACTTCACTACAGCACGTGGATATTATTTTAACTTAGCAAACGCGGCTTCCGGAAAGGTAGGTTCATCTTTCCTGTCGCGTCGATAGTAAAGTATGAGTATATGTTTCGTATAAACACATAATATATTTCTATCAATGCATGTTAGCTTTCTATAAATATGTGTGGCATGATTTTTATCAATTCCGATATGGAAATATTTGTTAATAAGATTTCAAGGTCGCTGATTTAAAGCATGATAACTTTTTTTATACATATTTATTTTAATAAAAACATATTTACTGTAATTTCTTTAACCTAGCTTTAAGCCATGAGCGCACGCTAGCAATATGGGAATATTAAATTTGCATATAAAAATATTATAAGTTTTGTTTGTTATTTTAATAATAATTATAAATAATGAGTACGTCTATAAATATAATATTTGGTATTAACTAGCTACCACTAGATTTTTAATTATACATATTTATTAAAAAAAAATGAGTTATTAATAGAAGCAACGGAATATTAAATAAATATTTATGAAGATAAAAAAATATATTTACATTTTATTATTATGTATTCATTCAAAGTTCAAACCTTATAATTAGATCTTAATAAATTCTATATATATAAAAACTTGAATGTATTAAGAATGAGCATATTTTATATGTATGTATAAGTATAACTTACACATATAATAAAAAAATAAATTAATGTTAATACTTGCATAGTTATAATCAATAAAAAAATACTGTAATGTATTAATTATAATTCATTGAAATAACATTTTTTTTATAAAAATATTATTCAACAGCCAAAACTATTGTTATTCGATCATTAGAGCAATGTATAGATAAAAGTCTTAAATTTTTATCTATACTATTTATTAATAGATCATAGCTCATTTTTTTTTAATATTTGACGTATGGTTTTTGAGTAATTGGATATTAAAAATAAAGTTTTTAACACAAGATAAATGAGAGAACTTGCCGAAAGTGCTCTATTTATTGAAATTCTACACAATTGGCTTTACAGAGACGTTTTAAAAACCAATTATTCGAAACTTCAACCATTTTAAATACTATAAAAATTATAAAACAGATATATTCACGTGTAATTTATTTAAAAAATAATGAAAAACTAGCTCTGCTATTACACTGTACAAATTAGTACATGTTACTATTATATACCGTTCTGTCTATTTCAATTTTCAAATTAAATTTAACTTTTTTGTACTTTTAATTAACAAAGCAAAATATTCCATTAAATGTAAGTACATGTGTTCTGAATATAAATTAAAAATAAGATTTTTCGAAACCAAATCTTTTTTTACAGTGTGCTAGACGTCTAACCTTAACTAATAAATTTATTTATAAAAAATAACAATTATACATATATACGTCAACACCAGAAAAAAAACATGAGTTCCTGAAATTACTCACGTACCCCTGTCTGTCTCCCACGTTTATTACAGATATTTATTTTTTTCAAAACTTTTGGCCAGTTCAAAATATCACGATTGTTTAACTAATAACTTTTCTTTAATTATATGTTTGTTCGTAAAAAAAATTCAGAATGGAAACATTTTAAAATAAAACCCACTTAAATCACGTCAATTCTGATAGTGGAAACGTTTATATACTGGATGATAAAAAAAAACGTATTTTTATTTACGTAAAAAATACTTTGATTTTAATAAATTAGAAATCAAACCGATTTTTTTCTATTTAATATAATTAATTTGTTAAAATGTTTTTTAAAATAAAAAACGCTATCAACTTATGTTCTTTCTCATGATCTTTCTGCCAAATTTCATCAAAATCGGTTAAGCGGTTTAGCCGTGAAAAATTTAAAATTGAATTAAAAGTATGTTTCTTACATACTAAAAGACGATAAAACTTGATATTTTCAAACAGCAGGTCTTTATCTAAATATAAAATAAAATTATTAATAGATACGTTAATTATAAAAAAAAACTATTTCATAACAACAATACAATGTCCACCCTTGAAATTACATTTCCAACCGCATCAGTTATATAATTTATAATGTCACAGATCATCAATATTCTTGTATAAAAATAAATTTGATGTGGCTAATTTGCACCACTCGGTATAATACTGCTTCTTTTATTTATTTCCATTGAAGTGGCTGCAGAAGCCGTCAATTTATTGTTATTTTTACAGCCTTGCTTCGGTGCCAAACGATGGTGCACGCTTTTGTGAACAAATATCTATATTAGCACCACGGATACGTACATGTCTAGATTTCCTATTTTATTTTCTTTCAGGCGTACACATAATTTTGTAATTATCAACAAATGTACACAGAAAAAAACTCGATCGAATGTTTAATAAATTTATCTTGTTAATATAACAATATTTCCTCAATATAATAATTAAAAAAATCTTATTGAGAATACTTTATTCATTTAAAAAATATATCTTCATGTTTATCTAAAAATCTTTTCATTTGTCAAATTAATAAATAAATTTATTACACCAACTAACGAAACTCTCAAATAGATTAAACATAATGGTTGTATTAATAAATATTTATCAGTGTGAATATTTTTTACACCACCCAACTAGTGAAAATGCAATTTTCGATATGGTAAAATCAGTGATGTCATTTATTCAGTATTTTTTTGTATTTAAAATATGTTTTCAATACGAAACAAAATTTTCACCGTGATAAGAACATTGTTAGTTATAATATACATTTATCAATAAGATAAACGTGGATATTTCCATATTGATAAAAAATTAACATATTAACAAAACAACCTCTATTGGAGCCAAATCGATCACGGATTTTTTACATTGATCACATTTTTTAATACAGCAAATTATTTTTTTCTGTGTATTCAGAATGACACTTTTTCCACCAATTTTATAAGGGTATTTAAAATTGACTGATTTGGGTAGTTTTGCATTAATTATTATTCTATGCATTTCGTTCTTTAATACGAAAGGGTTTTGTAATTCTAAATAATTTATTTTAGTTAGTATTGCTGATTAAGTTAACGAAACTATTGAAAAGATGTGTAAAACATTAAAAGGTCATCAAGTCAAAATTATAAATGTAGTACAAACTTATATTTGTTTTTTACTTAAGTCAAATAATAATGAGTGTGGCCATCACATGACTTTTTTACAACAAATTCAGTTTACAAGTTAATAAGTCAAGTGACTGACGATATTTAATTTTATTTCTATTAGTTAACTTGTAAATTGATTTTGTTGTAAAAAAGTTATGTGATGGCCACACCCATTATGATACGGTTAAAAAAACATAGAGACCAAAGGGTTAAATGTTTATATATACTTATGTAACAGTTTTATCTTCGTATAGCACACGCAGAATTTTTATCTTACAATACGTTTAATAATAAACATATCAAAATATCAACGCTTTTGTTTAGTCTGAAGGTGACACGAGAGGCAAATATCAAAAAAAAATGTTTTTTTGTTTTTATCACCACTTTATAAATAAAAATAACTTTCAATATAGCAAATCGCGACGATTGCAAAGTTTAATATAAATGTTTACATAGCGGTCATATTTCTAATATAAAATCATTAGCGTTATATCAAGTATTAATCACAACTTTATACAGTGATTATAATTCAGCGTTTAAAAATAAATCGATAGATAAGCCAGTGGCACCAATTTTGACCGATTTAAGAGCAAAGTATTTTTTTTGGGATTGATGTACTACTTTTTTATAATTCTTATGAATTCATATAACTAATAAATCAACTATGCTCTTTATTAAATTAATTTAATTATCAAAATTCTGAAGGTTTAAGGGGGCAGACCCAGTTGGGCCTTTTTTTGGCCACGCAATAAAATAATTCATAACAAATGTTTTTCCATATGAAAGATATGTATTTACAAATCATTTTAATAATTTTTGTATTAAAATATTAAAAAATAAGTGGGATACAGCAAATTTGAGAGGGGGTTAAAAAAGTGTTTTGTCGTGATCACTGCTGCTCATCACTGGATCATCAGAAAAAAAGGGATCATTAGTTAATGACATAATTCTCCGGATGGACGAAAGGATTTGAAAATTTTTGAATTTTCACAAAATGGAGGATGTTGAAACTCAAAGTTATTTATTTGACTAAAATTTCACTCGCATTTTCGGCTATAAAAAATAATCGCCCAAAAAAAATCCTTCGTCCATCCAAAAGACAATTATGTATAGAATAAGTGAGAAAAATTTCAAACCGATCGGCAAAGCCGTTCTCAAGTTACAGTGATCACCGACTTCGAAAACATGGTTTCGAGAAAAAGCTCACAGCTGCCGCTACCTGCCTACTTTAATACATTATGCGGCGTTTACACCGAGAAAACAAAACAGAAACATCGTATCTTTAAAATACTTAGTATTTAAAAATGTATAGGGTTTATTGCTTTTTCGTCATAAAAACACCGTGTTTCTGTTTTGTTTTCTCGGTGTAAACACCGCCTTAGAGACGGTTCCGTTTAAAGTTATATAACTCCATAAATAACGTTCCAATTTGTCTGAAATTTTTAGATAATACTTTTGAAATATTCTACTTTTATAAAATACAACAAAAAAAATAGATTTTTTCAAAATTCTAACTGGGCCTGCCCCCTTAAGTCACAAATGAATACAACTCTGTAATTAGATAAAAATAAATAGATAAGATAAAAAAATCTACCTACTCGCAAGTAATGTACAATATTCATATACATTGTTGCACTTTGTATTAATCTGCAAACAAACACATACAATTATGCACAATTACTTTTATGCATCGCAGGCTCATTTAGAAAAATATGAACAAAGAGCATGTGGGGGTAAAAGATTTATATAAGCCTTATTATACTCGCAAGACCAACACTCAACAGTTATATAAAATAAAAAATATTATTTACGACACTGCCTGGGATCAGAGCGAATAATAGGTGTGTCATGTTTTCATTGAATAAGATATTTATTATTATTGCAACAAAAAAATGCCAAGTGCGAGTCGAGCTTCGCAGATTAGTGTCCTGTACCGCATAATTTTTCAATATATTCGATTATATTTATTTATTGTAATTTTAGCTTAAGTTGTTGATAACCATTAGTTGTATATCGTCCCTTAGCTAACAACACAGTTTTTACATTTTAATGCCATTGGATAGAGCTACTCATTGCGCGTCGATCTACCAATCACATTCTAGACGTTTCGGACAATAAGAGACCAGAATTCAAAAAAATAATGACAGCGCGCAAGCCGGTAGCCTATATAAAACATACACGTTTTTTTCGCTCTCCTGTAAAGTTGGTAAAAACGACTTGAGCGGTGTTGTAAGCTAAGGGACGATATTATAATTATAATACGTCTATTAGAAAACAGATGTACTATATATTTTTACAATTATTTTTGAAAAAATAATAAATGATTTTGGCATCATTCTGCATATTCCCAATAGTGGAAAATATATAAATATTTTAATTCATTGAAGTGTCAGCTAGTGCCCGACCGAAACTGGTTTTTACGACCGAAACCGAAACCGAAAACGAATTTCGGCAACAGTCTCAGTTTCGGCCGAAACCGAAACCGAAACTTCCTTACAAGGATCATGTTTTGAGGGAAAAATAAAGAAAACGTTATTATAATCAGTCAGTCTTTATTTTTTTATCTTTAAATTACATAGCTATGCCAGTCTTCGACATTTTTACTTATTGGTATGATAATAATCAATATAACAACCCCTCATTTAAGAAAAAAATATTAATTGCACCTTAAAAATACTCAAAATAAAAAAAGTAGTTAGATTCTTCTTTTGAATATTATTCATGTTTTTTTTTTTTTAAATATTAAACATAAAATTACCTATTTTTGATGGAATTTAACGCGCCGAACTTGACCGATCACAGCGCGAGAACTCCCGAATGCAGTTTCAGTTTCGGTCGTAGTTTCGGCAGATTTACCGCCGAAACCGAAACTAAACCGAAACTCGACCGAAACTGAAACCGAAACCGAACATTCGGTCGGACACTAGTGTCAGCTTTCATTAGATGCCTTACTTGTCGGAATATGTATTTGCTCCTTCCCACCCCTTTCATACAGCACCAAAAATTTAAAATTGTATTTTTGATAGTTGTTAGATAGTTGCTATAGACCAGTGGGTCCTAACTTTTTTTTACCAGGGACCACAAGGTTAAAAATAAACTGTATCAATCTAAAAATAAACTTTAATCGAATGTTTAATTAACATAAGTAATCTTAAAAGTCAAAAGTAACATTAATTAACAGTGTTATAATTGAAAACATATCGTTTTTTAGTAGATATTTCAGTTTGAATCAATGAGATTTTTGATTCATTCAAAGTTTGAAATCTTTTGCGGACCATATTTTAGCTCTTGCGGATCACTGGTTGGGAACCACAGTTCTAGACAGATAGACACATGGATACATTTAATTTGCTTAACATCTTCTGCAGGTATAGTATCCAATCTCGCACTAATAAGTTCATGACGTCAATGAACGAATTACCCATAAACTACTAGGTAATTGCGAGTTTTACCTATTTTACTGTCTAATTGAATCATCAAAGTCTAGTCGATTACACACATTAAGATACGCAGTTTTGTTCAATTCAACTTTTAATCACAGAGACAATCGATAGTTTAATTATTCATCTAATTATTAAGATAAATTACATAGGTATATTTTTGTGTTTTAATAAATTTTCAAATATATATTAAGAGATTGAATTAATTCCACTATTAAATTAATAAAAAAAAATTTATTGCTATTAAATGAGAAAAAGTTTTAAACGATCCTAGAGGGCATAATTTTTATCGGAAAAAAGCAAATTGAAGCTGTAATAAACTTCCTCTCACCTAAAATCGATAACAACCCTCGAAAAACGCATTAAAATGATTACAATTTAATATAAAAAAATGTCTTAAAGTGGACATATATGATTTACAGAGTTTCATCATAAAATATCATAGATATCATAAAATATCATAGATATCATAAAATTACCTATGGATTCAAAAAGTAGACAATTATTCCTTAAATTTTCATTGATCATGATATGGAGTTTACACCGAAAAACAAAACAGAAACATCGTGTCTTCAAAATACTTCGTATTTAAAAATGTATAGGGTTTATGGCTTTTTTGTCATAAAAACACCGTGTTTCTGTTTTGTTTTCTTGGTGTAAACACCGCATAAGCCCAAAAATCAATCAGATTTTACCTACTTACCGTAATAAGAAAATTGGCAATTCTGTCAAAAATATTTATAGTACCTATATTTTTTTCCATGAGTATATTTTTCACAATTCACTTTTAACATTAAATTCATTATTGTATATAAAAATACCTATGTACATATATAAAATTTACGTATAACGTAAAGAAAATTATGTCATTAAAGAAATGAAAAATACCATTTCATTTATATGTATATGTATATACATATGTATGTGTGTATTTCATATATACATATACGAAGGACATATGATAAAAATGCGTAGTTTATTACGTTTTAAAAAAACATAATAATATAACGTAAAATAATACAATGATGACATATCCACATGAGTACTTTACACACACACACACACACACCGATGGATATTTATTATCACTTTCATATACGAGTATTTGAAGTGAATACTTAGTTATTGAGAATTTCTATAGCAGTGATTCTAAAACTGTATATATACAATTACATACTATTAGAAAATAATACCATGTCACTGTTTTTAACTCATTCATGTGCCTTGTAAAATAACATTTTTGATATTTGTGTTATTGCTAAATTGTTTCAAATTAATATTTAAATAGAATTGCGCTATTCATTGTTCCAAATATGTGATATAAAAAGAATATTTTTTATTTTGGCAATTACCTGTATGTAAAATTATAAATTGATGCCAAAAAGTTATTATTTTATTAAATTATTGTATACCATTATTATTACCTACAACGCAAAAAAAAACTCAGTTTTGTGACAGCAAATAAGAGTATCCATTATGTACGTAAGGATTATTTCATCAGACACTCCAACCCCCCCCCCCCTTCCCTCTCAAAAAGACTTTTGTAATTAAATAAATACACAAATAAATGTTGATTTTTTAAATCTTTACCATAAATACTAAGAAAACGATCATTAAAATATTTATATAAATATTCCTTGAAATACTTCATTAATAAGGAATTTCTCATTAAGAAACTAATATAAACATCAATACAAATAAGGCAAAATTTATGCAAAAACATTTCACAAAATGACGCAAGTTGATTCGATTATAAAGAAGAGAAAATATGATATTTTAAGAACAAATATACTACATTTTATTGAATATTTTAAATATCATATTTACGCAAACATAACGTTTAACATGCATTATATTATTTCAATATGTAAAAAAATAAAATTTATATAAAAGAGAGATGATCTTTGAAATAAATGTTCCTCTGTTAACGAAATAACAATGAAATACTTTTAAAAGCAAAAACAATTTCAACGATATACAGAAGCGATATTCAACGTTATTTTACTGGAAACTTAGTTTGACATTATGAAGTGCGACGATTCTGATTAGTTGAGTATTAATAACTCTCCACCAATCATGTACCAGTATACGAATATTTGAAATTTACATCTGTTTTCTGTTAATTAGAATTAAACCTAACCTTTACAATACATGATGTATTATTATGTCAAACAATATTTTTTAGTGTACAAAACTATATATTTAAAAAAAATTCTCCAAAAATATTGTAAACAGGAAGTCGTTCAATGCGGTATTTCGTTGTAAGCAAATACGATATATTATAAAAGGCAATTATTATATGGGATTCAGCAGAGACCTTTATTTTGAGTCGTTATGACCGATTTTTACTGTAACTTGAATTTCAAAAATACCTACACTAAGGCCATAGGGAGATAAGGATGCTAAAATTGCCCCCGGGCTTTTCTGAACGATATTTTCAGGGCATGTTTGTACTATAATAGTACATCGATTTTGAAATTTTTAGACCTCAAAATCAAGGGGGTTCCAAGTAACAATTAAAAAAGCCGAAAACAGAAAAACATTTTTTTCTCTTAATTGGCTGCACCGATTTGAATAAAATTTTTATGGTAGTCTGATATCTATATAAGCACTCTTTAAAAAAATAATCAATTGTATAGCTCTGCATTATCATAGGAAAAAAAATTATTTTTTCAGAAAAAATTTTTTTTTTATTGTTTTCCTAAAGAGTACAATTCTGAAAATATTTTTTTCGAATTCTTCATCAAAAAACACATAAAATATATTTTTTTCATTTTTTTCCTAGAGGTACGCCATATCGAAAAAAAATAAATACTGCGAAAAAGTTGTATTTCCCGTTCATTTAACTACAGTGCCCGAACACTGTGTCAAAGTTCAATATTTCATTTATTAAAACAAATAGAAGAAAACTTTAAATGCAAAAGTTGTCAGGTTGGAGAAGCAGCAAATTTTGAAAATAGTTGCATTTATACAGTGTGTCCCATAAGTGCGTTACAAATAAAAGTTGTGTTTTTTTTTTAATACAAAACATACTTTCTTAATTGATAATCTAAAAGTATTAATTTTTCTGGGTATTTTGATACAAGCATATGTGGAATTATACAGAGCGGTTTAGAAATATTGACCATTTTTGTAAGAAAATTGGAATATTTTCAACACGTATTTTTCTAATTACAACTCTTTTTTTATTCTTTGCTAGAAGTAATTTTAGCATATGCTCTATTATTGTGATATTACCTACATCAAACATGTGCAAAATTATAGTCTATGTACAGGATGTATCAAAACTCTGAACCTAATTTTTTTCAAAATTTTCAAATACAACATCTCGTATATTTTTACATAAATAATATGTTTTACATTGTCTATTAACAACAAAAATGGATGAAAACACCTACAAACTCTAACGGCCTCATCACAATGACAACATATTTTAAACACCATAATGAATTGGCAACAATGAACAATTAAAACGTTATTTTTAAATTATAATCATGATTATAATATACCAACAATAACAGAATCAAATAGAAAAAAATATTATTGCAAAAGTTGTAAAAAGGTCAATTTTTCACAATAAAATTAGTATTTATTTTTATTTCCATAAAAAAAAGTTTTCATAGATTAAATCAACATTCCGGAAGAACAATGATAAGAGGTTTACATTTACCATTCAAATAACCTGTAAAAATTATTCTTTAGTACTAAAGTTATTATTACTGACTAATGGTAATTGATATTCAGTTATCATGAATTAGTAATAATAACTTTAGTACTAAATAATCATTTTTCTATGTTATTTAATTGGGAAACGGATTAGGAACTACAGGATAATCCTTCGGTGAGGATTTATTTTACCTTTTTTATAACGAGGGCGAATTTTTTTTACACAACTTAACTGTATATGTATAATAATGTATATAGTTAAAAGAACAGGAAATATAACTTTTTCGCAGTATTTATTATTTTCATTGTGGTGTAATATTAAAAAAATATTTTATGTGTTTTTTAAGGATAAATTCGAAAATAACTTCATAATCGTATTTTTAGATTATCAATTAAGAAAGTATGTTGTGTATTAAAAAAACACAACTTTTATTTGTAACGCACTTATAGGACACACTGTATAAATGTAACTATTTTCAAAATTTGCTGCTTCTTCAACCTAACAACTTTTGCATTTAAAGTTTTCTTCTATTTGTTTTAATAAATGAAATATTGAACTTTGACACAGTGTTCGGGCACTGTAGTTAAATGAACGGGAAATACAACTTTTTCGCAGTATTTATTTTTTTTCGATATGGCGTACCTCTAGGAGAAATATGAAAAAAATATATTTTATGTGTTTTTTGATGAAGAATTCGAAAAAAATATTTTCAGAATTGTACTCTTTAGGAAAACAATAGAAAAAAATATTTTTCTGAAAAAATAATTTTTTTTCTTATGATAATGCAGAGCTATACAATTGATTATTTTTTTTAAAGAGTGCTTATATAGATATCAGACTACCATAAAAATTTTATTCAAATCGGTGCAGCCAATTAAGAGAAAAAAATGTTTTTCTGTTTTCGGCTTTTTTAATTGTTACTTGGAACCCCCTTGATTTTGAGGTCTAAAAATTTCAAAATCGATGTACTATTATAGTACAAACATGCCCTGAAAATATCGTTCAGAAAAGCCCGGGGGCAATTTTAGCATCCTTATCTCCCTATGGCCTTTAGTTTGGAAACCGCTGTTTTAAATCGTTAAACATAATATACGTACTGGTATTGTATATTTATCAATAACCTAATAACGAAATGATTATGGTATTAATGTCATTACTGCATTTTCTATTAAGTTGTGTGTGCATTACTGTGCACACAATAAACAAAGTGACTGCTGATTGGTATTACGTTTGAAAAACGATAATAGGAAGTACAGAAGTATTTGAAAATGATCGACAGATAACATAACGATTTTTTTCTTATTATTATAATTATTATTCATTGCATTAGTCAGATTTGAATATACGTAATTCGGTTCACTTGTAGGTGCAAAGAACAAAGCGGCAAACGGCTAAACGTATAATTATCACTACAGGGAATACGCATTAATAATATTTGAGCTCTTTTTTCTCTGCTGTGCTTACAATTCAACGCTCGCCAATGAATTTACTAAATGGAAAAATTTGATCGATTTTCTGATTTTAATTAGTTCATTAAATCTTTTCAAATGTGCAAACACATTTTTATGAGGACTGTGTTCAGGTCGATTAACAAGTTTTCCGATAATAGAATATTTGTGATTTTCAAAATAGTATTATTTCGTTAAGAATATTAATGGTTACAATATACTTGTTACTCTTATCTGATTCAACACAACTTTATTTAAAAATTCAGGCATTTTGCCAATGATCAATGTAGATCAAAATTATTTTGTCGCAATATATAAAAAAAAAACGCTAACATACCTATTCAATTTTGAAAATAATAAAGTGTGATTGTTTTTTGGCGTAATTTCAAAACTATGCAAGCATATTATTTTAACTTTTTTTCGAAATTCTTTTACAAGTACTACCGAAATTCCAAAATACATAATGTAAATAAATATATTTAATTATCAAATGTATACACACACGACGCGTGTGTATTTTGGACAAATATGTCAATCATATTTATAATCTAATAAATAATTTCACTATATGTTGAAAGTAAAATCGAACATTCTTTAGTGGAATTCATACCGAATGACTCAAAATACAAAAAAGTGTAATAAAAAATTATTGTTACGGTCTACAAAACTGTCACAGCCGTGAGTCAGATCACGTGCGTGATAAAATTTTATAACAATGCCATAATTAGAAATCAATTTACCGATTATGAAAACGTGGTGAAATATATTTAATTTATAATTAATTCTTATTGATAAAATAAGTTTTAAAATTCTGAATATCAAGAAATATGCAAAGCTATACATTCATGATGAAAGGAACAAATTCGTTTAAAATTCAGGTAATTGATTTGTGGAAAAACAGTCGATTAGTATTTTTAGTTGCGGATTTTTCGACATAAGAAAATTGTATACAGGGTGTCTTAAGAAGAACATAATATGCAGTCATCATTGATTTTTTTAAATGGAACATCCTATATATTTTATATTTTTGAATTGTACGATAAATTCTGAACACTTTCTGTAAAATCAGCAGTTTTTGGAATAATGACGTTTGAAATGTGATAAATAAATAAAAAATAATGAACTTTAATCCATTACTTCTCGACTTTTTATTTCTTCGAATTTTTTTATCAAGTTCTCAATTCTTATTGAAAATATGACCAAAAAGATGAATTCAATACAAGATATAATAATTGTCAGTCGCAGACTAGATTATTATCATGAGAACACAATGTCATATTTATAGGACAGCACTTTTTTCAACGACGATAGTCTGTACCTGGATTTATTTTTGATATTATTGATATTGTTATGCTTTATTTACACTCTCATAAGTTATATTATATATAGTTTTATCAATTTAAAAACGCTTTACTATGTGAAAAAAACTACCTATACCGGGTGTTAAAAAAAGAGTGTAAAATATTTAAAGAGGTAATAGTGTGGACCAAAATAAGCAAAAAACTTCTAATAAACATGTGTCCAGAAATTTTTCCTGAGGGAACTACAGGCCTCCAAAGATTTGGCTCAAAATGAGTTTTTATTTAATATCTAGAGAACCCTTTGTGATAAAATTATGAAATTTGGTATTCTATTTAGTAATAATAAGTGTTATCGATTTCTCGTATTAACCAATTATAATTTAGACCAGGGATGTATGGGGTCAGTGGGCCCATCGATTTTTATCTAGTATTTTTTTATTCTTTATTTTTTTCTTGAATAAATGACTTATATAAGATTACATGACACAATATACACAAAAATATATTTTGTTTATTTGTCATAGGATTAACAGTTTTCGAGAAATATCGATGGTAAAGAAAGCATGCAGAATTTAACTTAATACGGATGCTTCAAATTACAAAAAATATATTTATATTCTTGTTATATGATTAAAGGTAAGAAAAAAAGTTCATATAAAGAAACATCCTAATATGAATCCTCTTACATCTATAGCCAGTTCTATTACTGTTACACGTACTTTATTAACTTGACTAAAAAACGAAATTAAAAATGGTTATTTGTTGATAAGGATGCATTTTTGTGGTATACTTATGATAACTTTATTTCTTAATTATTATCCAGAGAACAAGAATATAAATTTATTATTTGTAATTTGAAGCATCCGAATTAAGTTAAATTCTGCATGCTTTCTTTACCATCAATATTTCTCGAAAACAGTTAATCCTATGACAAATAAGCAAAACATATTTTTGTGTATATTGTGTCATGTAATCTTATAAGAGTCCTTTATTCAAGAAAAAATTAAAGGATAAAAAAATACTAGATACAAATCGATGGGCCTACTGACCCCATACATCCTTGGTCTAAATTATAATCGGTTAATACGAGAAATCGATAACACTTATTATTACTAAACCGAATATCAAATTTCATAATTTTATCACAAAAGGTTCTCTAGATATTAAATAAAACTCATGTTGAGCCAAATCTTTGGAGGGCTGTAGTTCCCTCAGGACAAATTTCCGGACACATGTTTATTAGAAGTTTTTTTGCTTATTTTGGTCCATACTATTACCTCTTCAAATATTTTACACTCTTTTTTTAACACCCGGTATATGTCAGCTAGCTGGAATAATTACACTGTTACTTTAAAAGTGTTATAATTTATCATTGGATGAACTCTAGAGTTCGTTTTAAAAATTATTGTAAGTAGAGGAACATAAAAAACATATTAGTAATTGTAATGTCTTCACGGTGTAAAATAAATACAACAATGTATCAATGATATCTTTATTTATTATTAATATTGTATACGATAATTGCTAGCCGATACATGACTGTCTGTGGCTGTACACACAAGTTAACAACATTATTATTTGTTAATACGTAGTACGTTTATATGCGTACCACGTTTACAATGTCTTTATTTTAATATATGACACCTTCCCCCTTACAATCCGGCCTGAAAACGTTCTGGCTCTCTTACATTTCTTCGAGGGCGAATGTCACTATTTACATCTGTATTATTTTGTATGTTTTCAGAAATTTGATTATTACTTACACTATCTAATTCTATATTACACTCATCGTTATTTTCTGAGAACATATATGTTTTAATTTTTGTTTGATTTTCATTTAAGCGTCTAATTTGATTTACGTGTCGTTTCCATGTTAAATCATCGCTTGTCTTAATCAAATAAACTGTACCTCCTAATCTTTTTATTATTTTTCCTTTAATCCACGATACTTTATTTAAAACTCGATAATCTTTAACTAATACTGTATCACCTATTTTAAAATACCTCGTATCCTCCCCTCTATAATTTTTTATTTGTATATTTTGTTTTCTCGATACGATTTCTTCAGTTTTTGGTAGTAACAAATCAAATCTACTGCGCAACTGTCTGCCTATTAATAATTTTGCAGGAGACTCCTGAGTAGTAGAATGTTTAGTATTTCTATAATCAAACAAAAATCGATTTATAATGGTATTTAAATCTATTGAACTTGAACTCATTGCATTTAAAATACAATTTTTTATTTGTTTAACTGCATTTTCTGCAGCTCCATTCGATGATGGATTATACGGTGGTGTAGTGATGTGTTGTATACCATTCATTTTTAAATAATGTTGAAACTCATCAGACGTAAAAACCGTTGCATTATCCGATACAATCTGTTTTGGTAACCCAAAACGCGCAAACATTTCTCTAAGTTTACTTATTGTTTCGAATGAAGTGACATTTCTTACAACACAACACTCCAACCACTTGCTATGAGCATCAATTAACACTAAAAAATTTCGTCCTAAAAATGGACCTAAATAATCTATATGTATACGATGCCATGGCTCTTTTGGCCATTGCCAAGGATGTAATTTTGATCGTGGTGGGGAATTTTTATATTTATTGCACGTTACACAATTTGCTGCTATATTTTCAATATCTTTATTCATATTTGGCCACCAAAAATATGATCGTGCTAAATGTTTCATTTTAACCATGCCCATATGGCTGGTATGTAATTCATTTAATATATTTTCCCTCAACCTGTTAGGAATTATAATCCTATAGCCCCACATAAGACATCCCTGTTCTACTGTAATTTCTTGCTTTCTTAAAGCATATGGTTGTATTATATCTTCATACTTTTTAATTTTTATTTCTGGCCAACCATGTTTTACAAATTTCAATACTTTACTTAATTCTATGTCTTTACTTATTTCATTTTTAATTTGCTTAAAATTTACAACTAAATTATTATTTTCTTTAATATAGTTTACATAACAACTTTCATGTTCATTTTTCTCATAATAACAATTTACTTTAACATTACATCTAGATAAAAAATCTGCTTTGTTCCTTTTAGAATCAATAAACTCAATATCATAATCATATGCAGATAATTTATATGCCCAACGCTGTAAACGTGAAGCTGCCATTTGAGGTATACCTTTATTTTTACCTAATATTGAAAGTAACGGTTTATGATCTGTAACTAAAATAAATTTGTTTCCGTACAAATATTGATGAAACTTTTCTACTGACCATATTATCGCTAAAGCTTCTTTATCTATTTGCGAATAATTTGTTTCAGCTTTATTTAATACTCGAGAAATATATGCTATTGGTTTTTCCGATTTATCGGGAAAAACGTGCGATAAAATTCCACCTAAACCTGTGGACGATGCGTCAACCGTTAATTTCAATGGCAGGTTCGGGTTATAATGCACTAATACAGGTGCAGTTAATAACATTTCTTTAACCTTCTCAAACGCCAAACTACAATCTTTAGACCACACATATTTAATATTTTGTTTAGTTAAATTATATAAAGGGTGTAATATTGTAGCTAAGTTTGGAATAAATTTACAATAATAATTTACCATACCCAGAAATGACCGTAACTGCGTAACATTTAAGGGTTTAGTAATATTTTTAATGGCTAATAACTTTTCTTCATCTGTATGCAACCCTATAGCATCAATTTTATGCCCTAAATAAGTTACAGAATCCTTTATAAATTCACACTTCTCTTTTTTTACTGTCAATCCATAATTTGACAAACGCTTAAAAACTTCTTCTAACCTTTTTAAATGCTCTTCGCGAGTCTCTGCGGTAACCAATATATCATCCAAAAAACAAATAACCCCCTCTAAACCAGCTAAAACTGATTCAATAGTTTTTTGAAATAATGCAGGAGCAGATACTATTCCATATGGTAATCTATTAAATTTAAATAATCCTTTATGGGTAGAAATTGTGCATATTTTACTACTTTCTTCATCCAATACAAGTTGATTATACGCTTGTGACAGATCAATTTTACTAAACTTTGTACCGCCCTGTAATTTTGTAAATAATTCTTGAATTCGCGGTATTGGATGTTTATACACATTTAAACCTGGATTTACTGTAATTTTGTAATCCCCACATATTCTTATTTTACCATTAGGTTTCCATACCGGAACTATCGGTGTACCCCATTCCGAAAATTCAATGGGTGATAATATTCCCTCCTCTACCATTCTGTTTACCTCGTCTCCTACAATTTCTTTTATTTTAAAAGGTAAAGGTCGTGCATTATAAAATTTTGGTTCTACATTTTCCTTTAATTTTAATGAAACTTGACCCCCTTTAAATGTACCTAACTTTTTTTCAAATAATTTTGAATATTTTTGGCATAAACTATTGATATCACTGGTCATTGTTAAATTATTTATAATTCCCTCATTATTTGTGATATTAAAATTTAACTTTTTAAACCACATTCTGCCCATAAGCGGACAGCCTCCATTTTTAATAACATAAGCCTCCAAATTATATAGTTTATTTTGATAAACTACCCTTACTACTATTAACCCTATCGGCTTAATTTTATTTCCCACATAATCATGTAATATATCATTACAATTATTTAACTTAACATGTGGAAACTCCTGTTGCCATGTATCAACTGAAATTGCTGTCACTGCAGCCCCCGTATCGATTTCGAAATCAATTTGCTTACTCTCTACCGTTAATGTTACTTTAAAAGGATCATACACTTTATCCTTATTTTTAAAGTTAACAACAAAAAACGGAATATCATTATCATTACTATTTTTACTTAAATAATAATTATTATTAACATTAGTTTTGTATTTAATATTCCCCCTATAACACACCGCAGACGTGTGTCCAATCTTACCACACTTTGCACATTTAAAATGTTTATACTTGCACGTCGTTGAGATGTGACCTTTGACCCCGCATGCATAACAGCTGATTTGTTCGCCGCTCTTCGGCTGCATCCGATGCACTTTACTCGGCAATGCAGTGTTGCGCGTGCGTCCCCCACTCAGCTTGTTCATCGGTTCTGTCTTGATCACCACCCTTGATGACGTAGATGCTCCGGCCTGCGCCAACTCGTCCATCTGCCTTCTCGAAGATTCTTTGCTTTGCGCCAACTTGATCGCTGACTCCAAATTCAAATTCGTCGCATTTTCTTCGAAAAGTCGATCCCTTATCGGCCCAGGATTCATACCGACGATAAAAATGTCTCTTATTACCACTGGCAATTCTGTAGCCGAAAAATCGCAAGGAATAGCCAAACTTCGAACACGTGCTAACCAGTCGATCACTGATTCATTTTCGTCTTTTTTCGAGTTATAAAATTTATACCGGGACGGAAAATGTACCTTTATTTCTCTAAATTGGTCACTGAAAATCGATACCAGTTGTTGGTATGATTTTTGCTCCGGCCTCTGCGGATTACACAACTCGTACATCAGTTTGTACGCTTCCTCCGCTAATGAATTTAATAAAATAGCACGTTTTATTTCTTCGTCGTTAATATTGTTGGCCACAAAATAGTTATTCAATCTTGCGTTGAATATCTCCCAGTTTGTTGATTTTGGGTCAAACGACACCAACTGCCCAATTGTTGAAGCCATTTTTTTTTCTTTTATTTTATATAATATAATATATAATATAATACTCGTACTTCACACAAAAAACTTTAGGATGTGGCTATTTGCACTTACACTATGTGCAAGCAATTGGCTATTCGAACATACACTATGTGCAAGCAATTGGCTATTCGAACATACACTATGTGCAAGCAATTGGCTATTTGCACATACTGAATGATCTGAATGTGAACCGAAACCCCTAAATCTAGAAACGTGAAATTTCAGGGGTGTATTTATTTTATGTCGTTAATACCCACTAAGGAAATATTTTTCGAATTTCAGCCCCTACGGGGGTAAAAGAGGCTGTAAATTTTTGTATGGGAAAAATATTTTTTCGATGGATTTACTTGAAACTTAAAATACACACTCTACATTACCAATAATGAAACATGTATTTCAGCATATCCTAAAATTCAACCCCTGAGGGGTTGCAAGGGGGTGTTATGAAATTTTGGAATATTAATCTACATAACTGTTTATGATATTGAGGTAAATACGGACAAAGAAAGTAATACTAATATTATAAATGCGAAAGTGTGTCTGTCTGTGTCTGTTTGTTTGTTTGTTACCTTTTCACGGCTAAACCGCTGTACCGATCTTGATGAAACCTGAGTAAGGACATAGGCTACTTTAAATTCCAAAAATGCATCCCCTAAGGAATTGGCAGGGGCGGAAAATGTTTGTTTGAAAATGTTGTTATATCACGGATATAACTAAATTAAATTAAACAGTTATTTAGAGTTGAACCGCTGAACCGATCTTGATGAAATTTGGCAGGGAGATAGCTTACATCCTGAGAAAGGACATAGGCTATTTCGAATCTCAAAAATTCATCCCCTAAGAAATTGCAAGGGAGTGGAAATATTTGTATGGGAAATATTTCACCCCCTGTCACATATTAAGGGTTGTAATTATTTTCATTCGATCCGGCGGGAAAAATACTACGGGAGTGAGGGGTTTTAGGGGAAAAAACAACCTCCTAACTCCCATAGGAACCGAGATATTTACGATTTGGTAAAATGAATGAAAACCAAAATAAAAGAAAATATATATATTTCACCCCCTTCCACATATGAAGAGTTGTTGTATCTCCCTTATAACCCCTACCCCGTGGTATTTTCCCGCCAGATCGAATGAAACTCATTACAACCCTTTATATGTGAAAAGGGGTGAAATATATATATTTTCTTTTATTTTGGTTTTCATTTATTTTACAAAATCGTAAATATCTCGGTTCCTATGGGAGATAGGGGGTTGTTTTTCCCCCTAAAACCCCTCACTCCCGTAGTATTTTTCCCGCCGGATCGAATGAAAATAATAACAACCCTTAATATATGACAGGGGGTGAAATATTTCCCATACAAATATTTCCACCCCCTTGCAATTTCTTAGGGGATGAATTTTTGCGATTCGAAATAGCCTATGTCCTGTCTCAGGATGTAAGCTATCTCCCTGCCAAATTTCATCAAGATCGGTACAGCGGTTTAGCCGTGAAAAGGTAACAAACAAACAAACAGACACAGACAGACACACTTTCGCATTTATAATATTAGTATTACTTTCTTTGTCCGTATTTACCTCAATATCATAACAGTTATGTAGATTAATATTCCAAAATTTCAAAAAATTAACACCCCCTTGCAACCCCTCAGGGGTTGAATTTTAAGATATGCTGAAATACATGTTTCATTATTGGTAATGTAGAGTGTGTATTTTAAGTTTCAAGTAAATCCATCGAACAAATATTTTTCCCATACAAAAATTTACAACCTCTTTTACCCCCGTAGGGGCTGAAATTCGAAAAATATTTCCTTAGTGGGTATTAACGACATAAAATAAATACACCCCTGAAATTTCACGTTTCTAGATTTAGGGGTTTCGGTTCACATTCAGATCATTCAGTATGTGCAAATAGCCAATTGCTTGCACATAGTGTATGTTCGAATAGCCAATTGCTTGCACATAGTGTATGTTCGAATAGCCAATTGCTTGCACATAGTGTATGTTCGAATAGCCAATTGCTTGCACATAGTGTAAGTGCAAATAGCCACATCCAAAACTTTAACCTCGTCGCCAATGTAATGTCTTCACGGTGTAAAATAAATACAACAATGTATCAATGATATCTTTATTTATTATTAATATTGTATACGATAATTGCTAGCCGATACATGACTGTCTGTGGCTGTACACACAAGTTAACAACATTATTATTTGTTAATACGTAGTACGTTTATATGCGTACCACGTTTACAATGTCTTTATTTTAATATATGACAGTAATGTAAATCAAATTTACATTATGTCAGAGAAAAACATTAAAAAATATGATGTCACTGGGAAGTAATGGGTTAATAATAAAACATACAAAATAAATAAAACACTATTCACTTTGAATGCAGTTCAAAACCAAACCATTCTAATACCCTAATTATTTAAACATTCACCAACGGAAGTTAAATGCATTGTTCTTTGTCAAACAATCTTTACATTTACGTATTTATTATTATTTCTATATCAAGCGAGATTCTTTAAAATATGCAAACCACATACGTTTATGGAATTTTCATACCAGAAGAAAAAAAAATCAACAATCTCGTCTGAACTAAAATGGAGCAAACAAGAAACAACTCTTAACAATGATTAGCCAAGTCCAATGTTGCCAATTATGTAATTAAATCGCTGTTTCTCTTAACTACTTAATAGGGGATTTAAACATAAGTACTACATTTACTTATAACTAGATAAGATATCAATTGAATAATTTCACAAATAAAATCGCTAAACCACATACTTTTTATCGGTCGTCTAACCTTGACACTTGGAAAATATACATATATGTACATTTGTACATATACAGATAGTAAAATCATCAATCAATAATTAATTTAAATATCCAGGTGTCCTCATAAATTAACAAATTCGCACCAAAATTTCGTTGACTGTACATGGCAACAATGTCCCCTATCCTAGGCAAGCAAGAAAGCGATCAGGTGGGTGACCTTGCCGTCGTCGTGTTCTTCACGAGAGAGAGTGGTGTGCATCATAAAGTCAGCAGTTCCCTGCCATACCGGCGGGACGGCCTTGCAGAAGGTTCAACGCACTCTACTATACATAAGAGAACCACCTTCTGCTGCTACCGGGGGACTGCACGCTCGCTAGCCGGCCCGGTGCAACATACAGACCTGGTCAAAGCATACTCATACACACACACGCACACACATTACTAACAGCACACGCGTGTGCCCGAGCGGACCTTAACAACTACACGGTCCAACGCATTGTATCGAGAACACTGTCAACGTGTTAATGTGGCTAATTCTATCAGGGTGGCCAGTATTTCTCTGGAACAAATTTCCCTGACTTTCCAGGAGAATTTTTACTGTTTTTCCCTGTTTTTTATAATTAAAATTTAGATTAAAAAGCTTAAAAAAAGGTCACATAGATAAAATTTTAATATTTTTGCAGAATTTACATTTTTCCCTGACATCCAACCAAACTCCCGGAAGAGCAAAATTCCGTGACTTTTCCCGGTTTTCCAGAAACTGGCCTTCCTATTGCATACGTCAGTATTCGTTTTGTCATTCATAAATTAGTGAGAAATAGAAGTAATTAACAACACAAATTGAAGAGGGGGTAGGGGGTAACAAGAAATCTTGGAGTATACAAAGGGGTCAACGATAAAATACCATAAAATTTTACCCCTCCCTTTTCTGTGGTTAATATAGGCATGATGCCAGTAACAGAGTATCATTGAAATTATGATTTTAAATAATGAAATCTATAGGCTAAAAAGATTCTAAAAAATGTATTTGTTTTTATATTAAAAGCGAGATTAATATAATTTTTGTTAAAATAAAAATACAAAATACAGCAATCCGTCATGTTAAATGGAATACCAATCAGAGCGAATGACGTCACGCATCAGTAAACGTCTTTTATTTTAGACAAATATCAATTCCTCTTACAAGATTATTAGGTACATACCTTATTTAAGAACTTATGTATATATGTACTTTGGAATTCATTTTTAACACACAAAATAATTAAATTATTGTCTAACTCTGAATGTTTGATTATTGTTGACAAGGAGTGTGACGTCACAACTCTGAAATGTCACCTGCGAGCGTTTTGGAGTCAAATTCAAAATTAGTTTTAAAAGAGTCAATTTATGCGATTAAACCTTTATTTTCTGCAGAAATAAGTATTTTTTTTGGAAACAGGAGACACGTAAGATCATCATAAAATAGTTTTTTTTTTTAATTAGTCAAATTAGTCCCCCCTTTTTGTGTACGTATATGGACGACCCCCAAATTATATTACGATATTAGTCAGTAGATCTTTTTGTTATCCTTAATTCCGCCAGTTAAATGTTAAATCAAAACGTCCTTTCTATTTTTAATATATTAATTTGACCTTTTTCGTCATAATGTGATCCTTTTTGGTAATACCATGGCCATCTTCCAATTCAAATAATCATGTAGTTTCTTTCTAGTATTGCAATGTTTATTCGGTACGAAAAAAAATACTAGACATTTTATTTCAACTTCATTGTCGACCCAAGTATATAAAGGACTAAAGGAATGTCATTTCCATAGCTAAACAAAAACTTGTACTACCGATAAAGGCATGCATTTACTTCAAACAACAATACCAGCATATGTACAGAGAAAAACAACTAATTCTTGTATATACATTGTACATAATAAGTATATCAGCGATTCCCTACATATACAATTATATATTGGGTGCAAAACGCGAGATAGTAAAAAAAATTAAGTGATCGTTTAGTTTCACACACCCATTTATTTTTTTTAAATCCAAAAAGTTGCATTTTTAGTTTGAACTAAAACAGTTTTTATTATTTGCTTTTTTTCTCAGATACCCTGAGTTAAAGTTATGGAAATTCTATTCAATATTGTCATAGCGTCTTGGTAATATAACATTGGCCATTTTTTTTGTAATCAGTGAATTAAAAAAGTAATTTAAATTCAATTTTTCATAAATACATCAAATAAAGAAATAATTTAATTTAGAAAAGTATTAGAAAAATGAACTACTTTAAATTTTATATAATTTATATTTTTTAACCCTTAACTGTCACTGTGGGATACCAGGCGCCCAAATTTTTTAACTTCAATGTAAGCTGTTTAAATTTTAATTTTTTAAATATATTAATTATTATAATATATTCTTTTAAATAATCGATTAGAGTGCATTCCGTAGCGTTCGAAGATGATAGAGGAATTTTATTGAATTAAAATACTTAATAGCTAACGAGTAGTTAGCATTTTAGTGTCTGGGGTACGAGGTGACCCAAGTGTGGCAGGTACATATGTTATTCTGGAGAAGTGGAGCAGCTAAGATTCTGTAGATTTTCATGGCCGTTATCCATAAGAACTAATTTTTGCGGGTTGTTGTATGATATTACTTGACGTTTCGACTCTCTTGAACTGTTTCAGAGACACTTCTGAAGAAGACTTCGACATGAGAGTCGAAGCGTCAATTAATATCATACGACAACAGTCCGAAAAGTAAAAGAGCTCTTATTTTCTCCTATACGTCATAATCTGTATAAATATTGAGAAGCGCTGAATTAAACTACAGAAAAACAAATAAGGAAGGAGAAATAGCATTTTTAACGTTAACAACACAGTAACTCGTGTTGTTTACAATATAATTTGCAAGTGTTTGAACATTTGACGACACACATTAAATTAGCTGAAAAAAACGTGCACGAGCGTAAACTTTTGTATATGTATTTCTACTGTGATTATCTTATTTCGATAAGCGATAAATATATATGCATATGTACAGTAGTTCAGAGGCTCACCCAGAAAAAAATCGACGGCGATTAGTTTCTTTTAAATTATATCAACTTTTTATGTATCACAATATTCACAGTTGAGGGGCGGGGGAACCCTACGACAGTAGTTTCTTCTGATGTTATATTAACTGATTGTACTCACAAACAGTTGTTTGTTTACCTTATTTTCGTAATATATTTTACTTTAAGAAAATGTAATCACATATGAATTTTTTTTTATTAAAAAAATTATTTGCTAATTTCTATCGATAGTATATTTTACTTTGTTCAAGATATATTAAATCCTTTTGTATTATGTATCTACTTCCTATATATACATACCAGTACATGATTCATTATAATTTTTGCTCATCAACTCACCTGAAACAAAAGAAAATCAACATTAGTATTAATAAAAATAATCAGATAAAGGTAATACATTTATTATTAAAATAATCTCTTCGTGTTCGAATTGCAAGTACAACACAAAATCCCAAAAAATGTATTCAAAGAAGGATAGGTCCATTTTTGAATAAAAAATAAAAATAATAATAAATAAAACGCAATATCTTCAAATATATCACAAGAACAAAAAAAATAGGTATTATAATTGCAAGAGTTTTTATCTATCTGTCTGTAAGATACCTTTTCACGGCTAAACCGCTGGACCGATCTTGATGAAATTTGGCAGAGAGATAATTTGTATTTTGAAGAAGAATATATGTACATACATAAATAAAAGATATAATATTTGGAACAAACTGACTAATAACATTCAGATTTCAATAATCTAAATTGTTTAGAATTTACTTATTAAGCTGATACCCTCAAATTGAGGGAAAAAACGCAAAAATATATGATATTTCGCAACACATTTATTCCAATTGTAAATAAGAATTATAATATCCCGGGAAAAAATTGTAGATATGCAGAGATCTACTTAGATCTCGACAGATCTGCATTTTGAGACAATTTATGAATTTTCAACGTTACGATAAGATCATTGTAGATCGTTGTAGACCTTTTTAGATCATTTTAGATCTTTGCAAAAATCACCACACATCAAAAACCAGTGAAAAATATGATGATGTCCTAAAATTCAGATCTGTCGAGATCTGAGTAGATTTCTGCAGATCTACAATTTTTTCCCGGGTATTTTCAATAATTAAATTAAAACGATTTTATTAATCAAATAAATTTAAAAAAAATGTATTTAATGTGTCCATTCTGTCCATGTAAAGATTTAAAATAGGTACTTGTAAATTAAAAAAATATATATATTGAAAATGTTTTATTGTAATTACAAACTGATAAAAAGTTTATTCCTATAATCCCCACACATATAAATAATAATTCTACTGACCTCGGTATTATTAATACTGTTGAAATAATAAAAATCAAACGCAGTTATCAAAATTTACATAGTTAACTTTGTTATCGTACTATAAGTATTACTTCATGCTTTTATCAAATAACACAATGAAATAGAATTAATTAGTAAAATACGTTTCTGATTTTGAAACAGCTGTATAAAATATACTATATAGAATTTCTGTCGATTGTATATTGCGAACGAAAAATACAAATCGATAAAAATAAATACTACGCCGTTATTTTTACAATCATTGTGTTTCGGGAATTTTATGTTACGACCAATTTATTTCACAATGAAGCCGAATGTGAAATCAAATACCTATATACACACAAATTCGATTCATATAAATAAAATATAACTTTTTAAAGAAAAATTCCCTCATTAGCTCCGAGCTAATATTTCAAAAACAAAGCAAAATGGTTCGGGGAACAGTTGATGGGTTAAATGGGCGGCATCAGATGATGCTGCCAAAGGGTCTAGCCGGATAAGCATAAGAAAACTGCATCAGAGTGTAATGAAGAGTTCTTACCTTTTATTTATAGTTCAGTATCTAAAACATATTATTATTTACCCTTAATTTTAGACTTCTACCATTGATAGTTAGCGAGTACGGGGGGGAGGGGGGGCAACACTAAACATTAAATTTATTTTTTTCCAAAACTAATCGAGGTATTTTAATGAGATTGAAACTATTTATATATGACTATAAATTGCATATTATATTTTTTTTAGAATTTTCACTTGATAAAAAACGGTGGAAAATGAAAAGTATAATTTTGGGGGGTGATTTTTTATACTAACCCTTAAATTGACACCTACCAAAAAAAATACATGTTATTTGTTTATTAGTTAGCTATTATATGTAAAAATTGCAGAAGGGTCGAATTGATGGAACATAGTAAAAAAAATGAGGACTGATTCATTTAAAAATGGGACAAAAAGAGGACAAATTGCAAAAATAAAAAATGTATGTTGTACCTCGAATTAGAGTTTTATTTCAAATGCCATTCAAAATATAAAAATAAATTGAAGACCTTTTTTATTGTCTGCCGTTGCTTCCAATCCGAAATTTTACTGTTAGTAATTGAGGTGCAGTATTTCAAAACCCTACAAACCCAAAATTTAAAATGTTCAGAATCTAACAAAAACGTTTAGCTACTGAAATATTTATCTGATGGAAAAAAATTGTTTTGCTAAATTTTGGTTTTTCTTATGTACCTAATTTTAATACCTCTAATCATATAATGAAATAATATTATCAGATGTTTAAAAAAAATCATGAAAGTTATCAATTTTTGCAAAAGCTTTGAAAACCGCCTGAACTTTACCTTTAATTTACTACGGGATTTGTAGTGTTTTGACAAACCGTAATATCACTATTCGATTCCTGGTGAAATTTACTAACAGAAACGGCTAAAAAATGTATTTTTTCAATTTTCGCGTTTGTCGCATTTTGCAAAACCTTGCCTCAATTTTGATGAACTTTTTTTTACGTAGGTAAACTTCTTAAAAACCCCGGACACATTTAAAAAAATTAGACGCCCTTAAAAAGAGATCATTGTCCGGGGAAAAGAGGACGGATGGTAACCATATATTATAAGGTATTACATTCATTAATGTTCATAAAAATATACTTTACTAAATTGCAACCAATTTTGACAATAGTAATTAAAAAAAATTAATGGATCGTTCGTTAAACGGTACATTATATATTCGACAGAAGGCTTAGAAACAAGTAATAAAAATCAATATCATTTAGATCAAATTCACTGGCTCTCTCCTATAGTATACTAACTAATATAGTTACATGACTTTTTTCTCGAACAATAACTAATTGACACAAACTCACATGATACAAATCATCTGCAGTATAAGAGAGTCAAGGCCGGGCGCGTTTTGATTGAACAGTATTATTGTATGGATCACATGATTTGTTGATTATTAACATACACACAATACGTACATACATATAGACCCTGTTGATGATGACGGGTGCAACGACGGAAGAGATAGAAACAACTAAACGGCCTTTGATTTGTTTACACTTGCAGTAAGTATGCATCCGTGCTTTGGATATAAATTATGTAACAGGAAATTTGTATCGATTTGATAAAAAAATCGGTACGCGATTTTTTTTTTATAAAAAAAATTCGAAACAATTTTTTTTCGAATCGTTAAAGGGAGTTGAGGGACTATAGGGTGCGGGGTAGACGGTGCTTGGTATAAGCACAGAGCATAGAGCAGTGAAAGCAAGGTATGTAAAGTATAAGGAAGCCTCATGGGGCCAAAATGAGGAGAGAGGGAATGATGTGTCCAATCATAACACGTGTGTAGCTTCGGATGACGTCATTTGGGGTGCCCAAGCTTATTGGTCAAAAGCTCATGAGGCAACCTGTGTATTTACTAACCTTGCAGTGAAGGCGTGTTTCTATCTGGAGCATGCGAATCACATTATTTTTAATTAAAAAATGTGGTTCCTAATAATTTTGAAAATTTACAGATATCTTTGTAAATGAATAAAGAATGTATATGCTCAAATTTTCATCAAATTCTTATACATCAAATGTCATATCACTTTAAAACGTCCTGTAATGTCTCGAAATTATGAGGTTCTCATAAGTATGCATGTTGATTTGTTTATTTAATATCGCTTAAACTATTCTCTAAATCTAAATGAACTTGAAATTTTGCAAGTTTTTTTTTTTTAATATAAATTTATAAAAATTTAATATAAATTTTTATAGTTTCATCGAAATCCCTCTAATTTTTTTTCTATGGTATCAACCTCCTTAAAAAATATTTAAGGTTATACGTCTAGCTAGCACACTATAAAAAAAGATTTGGTTTCGAAAAATGTTGTTTTTAATTAATATTCAGAACACATGTACCTACATTTAATGGAATATTTTACTTTGTTAATTATTAAAAGTAAAAAAAGTTTAATTTAATTTGAAAACTGAAATAGACAGAACGGTATATAATAGTAACATGTACTAATTTGTACAATGTAATGACAGAGCTAGTTTTTCGTTATTTTGAATAAATTACACCTGAATATATTTGTTTTATAATTTTTGTAGTATTTAAAAGGGTTGAAGTTTCAAATAATTAGTTTTTAAAAGGTCTCTATATAACCAATTGTGTAGAATTTCAACAAATAGAACACATTCGGCAAGTTCTCTCATTTATCGTGTGTTAAAAACTCTATTTATAATACTCGAAAACCATACGTCCAATAATTTAATAAAAAATTAGTAAAATATATGAGTTATCCATAAATAACATATTAAAATTTTAGACTTTTATCTCTTTATATTGCTGTAATAATCGAATAAGCTTAAGATGGAAAATTTAGATTCTAAATAGAAGAATCTAATAAGAAGGTTATGTAAATACACTATTTAATTGTCCCTTACAATTTCCGATACACTCATACTGTACCCTGGTATTTAGAAATCTTGTATATACTATAACAAAATAGCAAATGAATCAAACTGTACAGAAAATGTATTTCCCTAATCTCAATAAATCAAATATACTATATTACTGAAAACTAAAATAAACAGTCAAGTTTTGCTTTTAATTCTACCTCGACATAGCGAGTGGGCTTCTAGAGCAAATGGAATCGGCCTTTTTAATGCATCAAAAACATTTACCTGATTCAAAGTAATTTCTGAAATATAAAAAAAACTTATCTCGTTATTGCGATCTTTAATAAATCTTCTTGATTTATTTTATAATTTGTTAATATAAATTTCCTGCGCATTTTTTTTTTTTTGAAATTTTCTCATCATGTGACTCAAAATGTTTTATTTCGATTCATGGACAAGGTAAAATTAGATAAAGATCAAGGAATACTTGTAATTTTTAAATATGAATGACTAATTCGATAAATATACGAAAAATATTACATAGGTACTCAAAAAAAAATCATTTTGAATAAAAAAAAGAATGAGATTTTTTTTGTGAATTCTCAGAATGACAACGTAAATATTTGAAGACGGTAATTTATAACTATGTAAACTATATATTAAACTAGCTGACCCGGCCACGCGTTGCTGTGGTTAACCTATACTTTAGCAACATGTGGTGGTTATGCTATTAAATTGTAGGTTATATGAAACGTTTGGAAGTTTGACATAGCGCCATCTATTGAATACTTACTCAATCCAGTCAACAGATGTCACCATCTGTTAGAATCGTTTGGAGCTAACAGATAAAGACAAATAATTTGCAATAAAATAATATTGCGATCATAAATTGAGATGTAAGCTATCCTATCTTTCAAGTTGGATCAAATTGCACACGGTGTACAAATTTGATTAAAATCGGTTAAGTAGTATATGAGTCCATCGCGGACAAACATGTGACACGTAATTTATATATATTAAGATATACATTTTCTTAGAAAAACGATGCCTGTTTAGAATCTAATATAATATTTTTGAACTAATATGATAAAAAGTTTTTATACGTCAAAATAAAAATGACTCATGCAAACAAATAACGTAGAAAATTTTATTCAATAATAATTCACGCTACCAATGCACTTTTCTTCAGTGCGATTTTATTCCGAACATTTAAGCTAGTAATTTATTTTTGTGTTTAAAAAAAATTCCGTCTACATTAATCAAAATAAATAACGTAGAGCTAAACTACAGTAGAATACAATATATGACTAGTTAAAATATACGACTCATACCATTTATTCAAACACATGTTCAGTAAAATAGTTCTGTAGCTGAAACGTTTCAAATAATTTATTACAAAAAGAAATATCCGCATAGAAATATTTCAGTTTTTCTTATTATTCGTTCTACCACTCTTTTGCGAGCTTAACCTTTAGAGGGCATTTCGCCCTCAGAAAACTGGTATAAAAGGTATCTTATATCATTGATTGATCATAGGTAAAGTGTCAATCAAGGGGTGAGCCAATATATTGACTCTAAGAGAACAGTCCGTGTTAAAAATTTCAAATTCGAAAAATTATTATTTTAAATAGTACATAATTTTTTTCCATTATACAAATATACATTTTCGACGCTGAATCCAAATCTGACGTCAAAAAATACAGTAAACTTAAAAACAACCCTTATAATAGGGTAAAAACTACCCCTTCACCTCGCGTGAACGATTTTTATTTATTTGGAAGTGCAAATATATGTTTTCGATGTATTTTTCGACGCTGAATCCAAATCTGACGTCAAAAATACAGTAAACCCAAAAACAACCCATATAATATGGAAAAAACTACCACTTTGCCTCGCGTGAACGATTTTTATTTATTTGGAAGTACAAATATACGTTTTCGATGTATTTTAATCTAAAAATAAAAATTGAAGATTTTCTGACCCTCTATACTAATATTGGTTGTTATTTATTTCTTTTTCACGAGTCTTGTTCCAAGACTAAATAAAATAATGATATAATCTAATCATTTAATCAATTTTAAACTACGAAATTAAATAGGGGGGGGGGGGGTAAAGTATTTTTTTACTATTTCCATACACCCACCAACATACACTTTTGAATTTAAATCGAGTTTAAAATTATATTTTTATAATCGGTCTTAACATCTTCGTAAATTTTACATAACGTTAAAAAATAACTAGTTGTTATAAACGCCCATTAACCACGCGACGCCCCCCTTTTCAGTGCCCGCACACACACACACAGGTTTGAGTTATGGATGCGCAAAATAACGTACTACAGCATTGACTTAGGACGTCTGCCAATTTTACTCTGCACCAATGTGCGAATATTCTTAAAATACCCACTACACAAGGTGCATACTTAATAGTGTTTCTCAACATTTTATATGGTATACAGTATACAATACATACCACGTTTAAAACAATAGGATACAGTGATGCCTCGCATAACGAACATAATTCGTTCCAGGAGCAAGTTCGTTATGTGAAACGCGTTTTCCCATAACAATACATGTTAAAATTTTTAATTCGTTCTGTAGCATAAAATATGGTACTGACACATGAAAAGATTGTACACACGTTTTTTTTTATTTTTTAGTCAGACTCAGTTTTACCGAGGCTTGCAGGGTCAAATCCTCACACACAAAATTAATAGTTAAGCGCAGAAAAGAACAACTGACGCGCGTTGATGCAGTTTGTATAAGTTTGAGCATCGACTGCGTGCGACCTTGGAAGTTCAGGCGTTCGGACGGCAAAATGAAATGCGATGCAGTTCGTTGTGTGAAACGAGGTTCGTTGTGTGAGTCGCGTAATGAACGAACAGAAAGTTCGTTGTGCGCAGCGTTCGTTATGCGAGGCGTTCGTTGAGCGAAGCATCACTGTATTTGACTAAATTTTAAAATACAGTAGAAACCAGTTATAACGACGTCGAAGGGACCGGTCATATTGGTCGTAAAAAGCGGATAGTCGTAATAACCGGTAAAAACGTAATTATATGGATTTCAGTTGAACTTTTATTTTGAGTCGTTAAAACCGATACATCGTATTAACCGATGTCGTTATAACCAGTTTCTACTGTATATTGTAAATTGTGCATGTGAATATAATATATACTTCTTTGGTATTTTTTTTTTCGAAAATAATACCGAAAAAACGCTAAAAATATTTTTTTTCTATTTAAATGGAAAAATTCGCACCAAAACGAGTATTCAAAGTCACGTGGTATGCCCTCTGACGTAACTGTTTACTAAACAAACTGAAATCAACCAATACACCGGTAGAAAGGATTTCTCAAACCAAGTAAACCTTGTTTTATATATAACGAAAGCAATATTTTCTTAAGATAAGCAATAATAATCTCTTAAACCAACTATAGTATTCTTGAACGAAGGAATAACGTAGTTGGATTAAGAGTATGTTTCTTATATTAAGAAAATATTGTTTTCGTTACATACAAAACAAGGTTTTCTTGGTCCAATACAGTTTTTTTTCTGTGTAGAGATCGAGTATTCTGACGTTTTTAGTAAGCAATTGCTTCCAAATTGCTCCAAAATGCTCTCCACTTAGTTTTTTAAAATAGTCTGGAAATCACATCGTTACAGTTGTAAATTTTACCCCACTGAATATTGTACGACAACTAAAGTGGGAAATTTTAAATTTGACAATCATAAAAATACCATAATGATTTTTTTGTTAATAACTTTTGTTTTTATATTTTATTAAAGTTGAAGCAATTATATAAAAATAAACTGACAAGAAATAAAATAAAATACAATGAAATAATGGTCAGCGGAAACAATTAAAAAAAAAAGTTCGGCGTGCTCGTTCTATTCGGAAAAACGTGCTGAACTAACTACCCAAAAATTATTAAGAGAATATGTTCACTGGTCAATCAAATTAAGACTTCAAATTTCATCTATACTATTGACAAAAATGTTTTAGAATTTCTGATACAATTTATACTTTGGCATCGACCGAATTCAGGAACAGACTGTTAATTCAAAGCCGCCGGTGTGCAAAAAATATCAAAAAAACATAAGAGTTTATATATCCAACGTCATAAAACAAATATAACGTGCATCTGAAAATAAATAAATACATTTTTGGGTCATCGATATCTCTAAGGTCAAAGATTCGCCGTTTCATTCATAATATGTATAAACATATTTTATTGTTTTTTGAAATAATAACATAGTAAAGGATTTACTGCTGTACAATTAATATACATGTCAAAAGTAATATAAATTTAGATAGCAATGAATTACTGAAAATTCAGTACACATTCATTTTAAATGCAATGTAGGAAAGTCAAAATCATTTGTATACACTAAATAAACAATTAAAGTTATGTTTAAAATGTTATTTCCGGTTCCCTATAGCAAAAACAAATTAATATTTGTGTTGAAAATATGAAAAACTTTTGACTCTAAATGTCATTTAAATTCAAATTTCATATATGAAATATGGAAAACATCAAGTGTTTTAAACAATTAAAATACTATTAAATAACACTATTTAAACTGATCTAACTTGAACTGTTCAATTTAGATTATTCGATCATAAGAGCTAAAAAAATGTTATGTTATTTATGGATAACTCATATTTTTACTTATATTTATTTAAAATATTGGACGTAAGGTTTTTGAGTAATTGGATATTAAAAATACAGTTTTTAACACACGATTGCCGAAAGTGCTCTATTTATTGAAATTTTATACAATTGGCTATATAGAGACGTTTTAATAACTAATTATTCGAAACGTTAACCCTTTTAATAGTATAAAAATTATAAAACAAATATATTCAAGTGTAATTTATTCAAAATAATGAAAAACTAGCTCTGCCATTATATCGTACAAATTAGAATATGTTACTATTCAATTTTCAAATTAAATTAATTTTTTTTTACTTTTAATAATTAACAAAGTAAAATATTCCATTAAATGTAGGTACATGTGTTCTGAATATAAATTAAAAACACAATTTTTCGAAACCAAATCTGTCTTTACAGTGTGCTAGACGTATAACCTTAATGTTGATTGAAAAGTCATATAACTTTGATATATTTGAACCTTTTTTATGCATTTAAGACATATTTATAACAATTTCCCAAAAGTATCTTCATATTCCATTGACTTTGATTAACAGTTCAGTACATCTTTAATAAAAAATAGCAAATAAAGAAATTTCAGACAATTATTTTACTAGATAAATTAAAATCAACCTTACTGGAGAATAAACCTAATTAAAAATACACTCAGCGTTCTACATAACGTCGCCATTGGTAATTCAATAATTCCATATAACGCCGGCTAGAGGAGCCCCCACCACCACGCCTAAAAGTTGACAGATATATTTATCCAATAAAATGTTAATTTTCTTTTGCAACTTTGATACTCTAGAACTCTAGACAATTGTTATTCGTTGCTTTAATACTGGATGAAAAATGTATAGATTTCTATACAATCATATGCCAATAATTTATTTTTGTTATTTCCTTTTTTAATCGTTTTCAAATTATCAAATTTTAAATAAAATGTACCTTACACATTTTTTAATACTATTTATTATATTTCAATTTCAATGAAAATTGTATTGAATTTCATTTTTTTTCCACATTGAGTCACACCAAAACACAAGTTTTGTGTATAAAATCTACATAGAAGACTTTAACGTCAATTTGTTAATTCTAATTTGGCGCTGAAATATAGCAGTCACAATGGTATTATAGTGGGGGTTGGGGAAAGAACTGTTAGAACATTGTACTATGGAACGGTCGTACTGTGGATGGACGTTTTATAGAACGCTGAGTGTGAGTGACAATTACAAAAACACATTCCCATATAGGGAATTACAATTGGGCCAGGCTTGGCCCAGGCTTGCGCCAAAGGTTGCCAACGCTGGGCCAAGCCAGGCAACCAAGACTGGGCGAACATACAAATGATAACTCCGTTCAAGGCTCGGCCAAGGCTTGGCGACCAGTATAGTACCAATGCTGGCCCAGAGTCTAGCCAGGCTCTGGCCCAAGCCTTGGCCAATACATATCGGCCAATATAGTGCCAAGCAGCGGTGCACCCAAAAGAGGAGGTTAGGTTTCCCCCCCCCCCCCTCCGAATTCGTCGATATGCATTGTTTAATTTAATAACTGTGATCCATATAAAATATAAATTATATAAATCTCCCCCCACCCGAATTTTTTTTTGGGTCCATCACTGGAGCTGATTTTGACACAGGCATGGCATCCAGAGCTTTTGATATTATATCTGTTTTTATATTCATAAATCATATATAAAACTCCCCAACCCCCGAATTTTTTTTCTGTGTGCGCCCACTGGAGGAGTTGATTTTGGCACAAGCATGACATCCAGGAGCCTTGGGATATTGTATCTGTAATTTTTTATTCATAAAATCATATGCATATATCTATTAAATATCAACTTATTACTTACCGTACTAACTTATACCTACATTAATATTAGCTAAAATGCCGTATATATACTGAATCAAAGTGAAATCACGCCGTTAGCGAGAGTTAAGTTTTGTATGAACATTGGGCTAGTATTGGCATAAGAAGATTGGCCCAGTCTTGGGTAAAGAATGGGTGACCGATACTCGGAATCTAAAGGTTGGCTCAGTCTTGGGTAAAGAATGGTTGGCCGATACTCGGTATCTGAAGGTTGGCCCAGTCTTGGGTAAAGAATGGGTAACCGACGCTCGGAATTTGAAGGTTGGCCCAGTCTTGGGTAAAGAATGGTTAGCCGATGCTCGGTATCTGAAGGTTGGCTAAGTCTTGGGTAAAGAATAGTTGGCCGATGCTCGGTATCTGAAAGTTGGCCCAGTCTTGGGTAAAGAATGGGTAACCGACGCTCGGAATTTGAAGGTTGGCCCAGTCTTAGGTAAAGAATGGTTGGCCGATGCTCGGTATCTAAAGGTTGGCCCAGTCTTGGGTAAAGAATGGGTAACCGACGCTCGGTATTTGAAGGTTGGCCCAGTCTTGGGTAAAGAATGGGTAACCGACGTTCTGTATTTGAAGGTTGACCCAGTCTTGGCTAAAGAATTGGTGACCGAAGCTCGGTATCTGAAGGTTGGCCCAGTCTTGGTTAAAGAATAGATAACCGAAGCTCGGTACCTTAAGGTTGGCCCAGTCTTGGTTAAAGAATAGAAAACCGAAGCTCGATATCTGAAGGTTGGCCCAGTCTTGGACCAATATCGAAAAAACGAGACTTGGCAATCCAATATTGGGCCAGGCTTGGGCCCATCGTCAAGGCTGGCATTCCCTACATGGGTTTTTCAAATTTAAACGAATAATTTTAGGAGATTAATAAAAAAATTAATTCTTTACAATAAAAAGTCGTTCAGGGACATGCATCTATAGCAGAACTATCAACAAAAAGTGGTTTATCTAGTATTCCTTAAATATTAACTACTTAAGTGCCTCAATTAAAATAATTATTAAAAAACAAAAATGTTATTTTTGTGTGTTTCGCCCCAACACGAACGTCCGTGGATCCTTATTTAGAACCACAGGTCGGTCTAGCAACTGCCAAAACATTCAACCGTATCGTATTTGATTAATAAAGGCAATTTGTGTAACACATTTATAATTATCTGAACTATTAAAAGCATTAGTACATGAACTTACGTAAGGATCAGTGTACAAGGATATTAATTAAGCCATTAGAGTCCTGTTCCAGTATAGTTCAAGACAATCATTACATACAAATACACATTAAAGAAGGAATTACTCATACGAACTCATATTAATTATGTCGATCTAAAAATAAATTCCATATTGTCAATTTCGGTTGCACAGAGCAAAATAATTAACGATTAGTTAATCGGTTGTTTTCAATCCATGATTAATGTTTATTCTAAACTTATTCTCAATTTGTAAATTAACAATTCACTAAATATGACATTTTTTTAGGTACATTAAATTAGCACAACAAATGTAGCACACATTGATAAAAGAAGAGTACTAAATTAGAGCATATTTAGTGCTAATTTAGTACGCAAAAAAAAAATTTATAACTCCATTATTTTTTAAAATTTCATGCGAGTGTGCCAGCTTAAGAGTTAAGCTAGCACACTCGGGTAAAATAAGGTTAAATCTTAACAAATCAGATGACAAACATTTAGTGCTAATTTATAACCTACATTAAACAATTCAGAAGCAATTATTTATTAATATATTTGAAAATAAACATGAGGGGGCGCTGACTTAAGACTTAAATTAGCACACATGCGTCGAATTGATCGTTCGATAACGAAATTAGCTTAAACATATTTAGTGCTAATTTAATACTACGAAAAAAATAACTTTGGAGCGATTAGTTGTATTTTAGCGCATGTATGCTAGCTTAGTGTTTAAGTAAGCACAAATCATTGTCGAAAACGCAACCAAAGTGGTGTACTAAATTAGTGCATATTTAGTGCTAATTTAGTACCATCTTAAAAAATTTATAACTCTCATTTTTTTTAAATTACAAGCAAGTGTGCTAGCTTAAGATTTAAGCTAGCACACTCACATAAAATGACTCAAAATTTTCAAAATTCTCGTGTCTCGTATTTAGTGCTAATAAGTTACAACAATCAAATAATTTATTACCCATTCAGTACCTAGCTATTTTTTACTCTCCTGTCTCTAGTCTTCCTGAATTAATCATTATTGACGTGAATATATAACATCAATTTTGGTAACAACGTAAACTTTTTCAAGTTAGTAAATACAGCTGTCAAACAATAATAGAATAATCATGATATTATAAATAATAATAATATTATAAATATTATATCAGTTATGCACTTTTAATTGCAGTGTGTACTTAATTTCTTTCTAATTTTCTAATTTATTAAGAAATATAAAATATTACCTAATTATAAAAAAGTTATTTTTTCATAACTAATTTACAAAAAATACATTGTTGCTAAAAATATTCGCAGAGCAGGAAATTTAAAATTTTGTTGCATTATAATTATTGAATTTAATTCAAATGCATTTGTCCAGCTCTGTCACACTGTGCGCCACCAAAAAAAGTAAGTTACCTAATTTGCTATACATAAAATATTAGTGAACAATTAGTTATGATCATATTTTTGTAGAAAATTTGACATGATGTGATATGGTTATAACTACAATCAGGACAGAATATTAGACACTCAATTATGACAAATTTTAAATCCTTTTATGTAAAAAAGCTAACTTCATTACAACAATTTGTACCAATTTAGTACCTACACCACTTTTGTTACGTTTTCAACAATGATTTGTGTTAACTAAAACACTAAGCTAGCATACATGCGTTAAAATACGACCCAAATATATTTTTTTCGTAGTATTAAATTAGCACTAAATATTTTTATGCGAATTTCATTTTCGAACGATTAATTCGACGCATGTGTGCTAATTTAAGTCTTAAGTCAGCACACACGTGAGTTGATCTTGAAAAAAATAGGTACTGAATGGGTAATAAATTATTTGATTGTTGTAACTTATTAGCACTAAATACAAGACACGAGAATTTTGAAAATTTTGAGTCATTTTATGTGAGTGTGCTAGCTTAAATCTTAAGCTAGCACACTTGCTTGTAATTTAAAAAAAATGAGAGTTATAAATTTTTTAAGATGGTACTAAATTAGCACTAAATATGCACTAATTTAGTACACCACTTTGGTTGCGTTTTCGACAATGATTTGTGCTTACTTAAACACTAAGCTAGCATACATGCGCTAAAATACAACTAATCGCTCCAAAGTTATTTTTTTCGTAGTATTAAATTAGCACTAAATATGTTTATGCTAATTTCGTTATCGAACGATCAATTCGACGCATGTGTGCTAATTTAAGTCTTAAGCCAGCGCTCCCTCATGTTTATTTTCAAATATATTAATAAATAATTGCTTCTGAATTGTTTAATGCAGGTTATAAATTAGCACTAAATGTTTGTCATCTGATTTGTTAAGATTTAACCTTATTTTACCCGAGTGTGCTAGCTTAACTCTTAAGCTGGCACACTCGCATGAAATTTTAAAAAATAATGGAGTTATAAATTTTTTTTTTGCGTACTAAATTAGCACTAAATATGCTCTAATTTAGTACTCTTCTTTTATTAATGTGTGCTACATTTGTTGTGCTAATTTAATATACCTCATTTTTTTACCTTATCATAACCGTGATTGTTTTTTAGAATTGACGTAATAATGCTTTGAAAACAACTGATTAACTAATTGTGAACTATTTTGCTTTGTGCAACCGATGTAAGTATATTAAATTAATTAGAACATTTTTTTTAAATACTGTTTAAAAGGGAGTTCATAGTCATAGGATGGGAGATTTCAGTCAGGTTTTGGGAGGTGAAACTATAGAGTAAAAATAAAAATACACGTGTCCGAGCATTCAATCTCATGGCCATTATTAATAAAGGTATTTAATTTTAAAAATTGTTTTATTTCAAATATACTGTATTATGTGCCCAAGCGGTTAGCAAGCTAACATGTACCTAATGCGGTGAACGCTGGTTCGAAACTCGATTTGAGAATTTTACTTTTTGTTTTTAATTGCAATTGTTTTTTACTTTTTTATTATTTTCTTTTAAATATTTTGGTTACATCCCGTTCAAACGTTGATTTTTTTAATCCAGAAACATGCATTATCGATAATAATGTTTTCTACATAAAAAAATCAACGTTTGAACGATAGATAGGCAAAATATGTAAAAGAAAGTAATAAAAAGTAAAAAAAAAAACAATTGCAAATAAAAATAAAAATTCCCAAACCAAGTTTTGAAATAATTTAAAAAAGTTATACAAAAATATACCATTAAAATGAAAAAAATTATTTAAATACTTATTAATGTACTAAAGATGTGTACAAAGTTTGATATGAATCCATCAAACCGATTTTTTAATAAAATAAACAAAAAAACACCTACAATTCTGTTACCCCTTAATACGTTTAGTTTTATTTATTTAATTCGTATGGTTAATAAAAACAAAATAATTTTCACTTCATGTGCACAGAAAAAAACTGCATTGTACCAAGAAAACCTTGTTTTGTATGTAACGAAAACAATATTTTCTTAATATAAGAAACATACTCTTAATCCAACTACGTTATTCCTTCGTTCAAGAATACTATAGTTGGTTTAAGAGATTATTGCTTATCTTAAGAAAATATTGAAAACAAGGTTTACTTGGTTTGAGAAATCCTTTCTACCATTGTGGGTGAGACACACACACACACCACTTTTTTTTGTTGAAAGAAACGTCTTTCCGAAAAAATAAATACGCTATTGTATGCCAGTTCGTTAAATGTAAATGTCAAAAATATTAATTGTTTTTGGCAACAAAAGACAATTTCAATTTTTTGTTATAACCTTGTAAAACATTGTATCAAGATTTTAACCCACTAACTAAATTAATTTATAGTACTATAGATAGATCACCGTACTTTATTTTTCCAATTACATTTAATTAAGTTCTAAATTGCCAAATGTAACAATTTGACAATATAATAATTAAATAATTTATAAACAGTAAACAAATTAATGAATTAAACAAAGTTCACACATTAAATATATTATAACCAAAAGCCTTGATCATAGGAAAACATCATTTACATGATTTAACCAATGATCATTATCTCTAATACTTAATTTAATCGGCGCGTTTTTTTTTCCTACACCCATGTTGCAAAATAAAACCTTGGCAAATAATTTCCGTACGAAATTTTGCAAGAGCAATGCCCCCGGTATGTTTGTTTATATTTTGTACTTTGGCTCAGGGGGAATAATATGTAAGGTTACATTATGACAAATTGTGATTTATGATATGGGTATTTGTAAAAATAAAAAAAAATAGTATAATACTACTCAGCAAGTTGCGATTTTGATCAATGAAATACATATGTATAAAAAAAGTTAACGTAAAACAATAGAGAATATTGTTTGAAACAGAATATATTGTTTTTAATACAGCTGGATTAAGATTATACATATAAATATTAACAATAAGATAATATTGTTTCAGATAAAATATTGTTTTGGTCCATTGTACTTCAGAAAAAAAAGTTTTGATTCTATATTTTATACTTAAGTGTTAAAAAATTAATACGGAGAAGGTAAGTTATTCTAATGTCCAGTATCATTAAGATGCTAGTAAAATTTGCTAGCTAACAAGCACTCTCAAATGAGGTATTAATTTTATTGATAGTATTTATGGATTTGCTATAGAATTTAGAACAGTGATACTTCAACGTATAATTGTAACACAGTTGGTGCAGACTCTGACAGTATAAAATAATTTTCATAATATCACCACTGTTTTAATACCGTTTTTTGTGTTTACATACAACACGTGCACAAAACTTGTCAAAGTCTTCATGAAACTAAAAGAGAACTGTCATATAAGTTTGATATCTCATTTGAAACTATTGCAAGCTAGCAAAAAAACATTAGAAAACTTGCAGAAGCGCATTTCGACCAGAGCACTTTACGTTCAGCTGAGGTAAGAATTTGTTATACCTTTATATACAAAAACTACAGCGAAATCGGTTAAGCATTCAAGATTAAATAGCTATGGTGAACGTACAGACAAAAAATTATAAGTTTTATTTTAATCGGGAGTTAAAAACAATCGTTTTCAGAGATTTTCCAAATTAATGTTAAAAAGTATAAATGTATTAATCCATTAACGCCCAAAAGACAACAAAAACATGCAAAAGATTTTTTTAATGAAATTAAGTAAATAGTCAATATATGTAACTATACAACACACCCTTTTTTAATATTTAGAAAAAAAAATAACAGTGTGTACTCAAGCGAGTAAATTGGGCAGATATGAAGTCTATTTTGTGTGAGACTGCTTATCTGATATCATTTTTATTTAGATTTTCATTTAAAAGTTATGTTATATGTATATTTAAGTTATTTCATATGATTTGAACAAAATTCGAAATCACATACTGTAGTTGGATAAAATATATTAGCATACCACGTACATCTTTTCATATAAAAAATATTCAGAACAATTAGAACACTTATGAAACTAATAACGTTAACAGATTTTGTTTGTTGCACTTCTACCTAACTGATTTTTAAGGAAATATTGTGAATTAATATCCATAGACAGCACCACTAATTATAAAATGAGGTGTACAAAAATGTGTACTGCAGGCGTTAATGGGTTAATGATAAAATTATCATAAATATGCGGACGAAGAAAAAAGATGATCATTAACAATGTATAATCTCGCAGTAAATTTACAAATCCATCCCAATCATTAAGATGCCACATTTCAAATCTGAAATACACACATTAAAATATTTTTTTGACATATTCTCGAGAAAAATAAAAATAAACGTTAGTAATTCAAAACATACACGATTAGCCGGGCCCGCTCATCCTTGAGTTTGTTTTTACCTGTGCTTTAAAGCTATTTTAAAAAATCGTACTTGAAATTTTGCGAAATGACGTGTATACTATATAATGTAAACATTCGCTGCATAATTATATATATATTTATATAAACATTCTTAAGCGACCTCGGCAGATTCAATGAAAAGTATAATAGTTTCTGCCAACCAATGAAAGTAAATAGGTTGGAAACGACATTGTCAAAAAAATTAGATCAATCTCATCATTCCCACGTAAAAGATTTGTTATTTTTTAAACTCGTTCGACCAAAAACTATTTATACCTAACTAGCGGCATCCCGCGGCTTCGCTCGCGTAAACTTCGAAACTAATTAGAACCTTCTATACGTGATAGGGGATGACATATTACATTTTTTATAGAAATAATATTTACCTTTTTAGTGATCGCGTATCACAGCTGACTATTTATAAGTATTTAACTTTATAAGTAAAGCAAGTATGCAGATAAACATATCTAAATCCATCCTCGTCCCCGTCCCATACTATTAAGACTTGAATATCAAACTTTCATTTTTAACTGAATATTAATTTGTCTAAATTTACTTTAATATCATGAACAATTATGAAGATAAATATATCAAAATTTTACCCCCCCCCCCCCCCGCACCATTCCCATAGGGGTTGCATTTTCGTAACTACTATTTGTCTTGTAGAGTACCTACATTTGCCACGTTTCATTCGTTGAATACAAAAAAAAAATATTTTGTAAAATTTTTCCACCCCCCTAAGACCTTAAGGGTTAAATTTTGGGAAATGCTGAAATAATTGTTTCATTATTTTTATTGTAGAGTACGTTTGATAAGTTCCAATTAATTTGACACCCTGTTTCAACCCCGTAGGGGTTGAATTTCGAAAAATCCTTTCTTAGTGGGTGCTTACATCATAAAAGGAAGGCACCTACGAAATTTCACGTTTCTAGGTCCAGAGGTTTGGGCTGTACGTTGATATATGAGTGAGTGAGTGGTTAAGGACAAACTCTTTTATAGATATAGATGATGTATCGAATTTGTGAATTCATTTTATTAAGATTTTAAGGTAGTTGGTTCATAAACATTGTTTAACAATAAGTCAGATTTTGTTTAAATTGAAAAGGAATATTCCCTAGATTAATATCTGAAAAATAGCCCGTTTTTATTAAAATTGGCCGTCTCAAAGGTATGAAAAACGATCTCAAAGTTTATATGGGACTAACCGTACACCAACGTAACGTTTTATAAGATAAAATTTAAACGAAAAGTCAGTTTTCCATAAAAACTGGCATGTTGTATATTTATATGAAAGAAAACAGTAGACAAAAAATTAAAATTATTGACCGTCCCGTTATTAACATTTAACCAGATTTAACTACCAAACCATCACACAAATTACAGTATTGTTGACAAGGTGGCAACAGTGTATTCATTTGATTATAGTAAAAAATACGCGAAATAATGAAATAATTTTTTTTAAAATATGATAAGTGGATAGAAGGAAATTTAAATTAATTTAATTAATTATTAATATATTCTGTGGTAGCTTAGATCAGGCTTGTCCAACCCGCGGCCCGCGGGCCGCATGCGGCCCCCGAGCACATTTCGTGCGGCCCGCAAAAGATTTAAAAAAAGTAATATATGAAAATAATTAACGATATCAGGTAAAAAAAGTTCTTCAGATTTTTTGTCATATAAAGTATATATAGTGTAGATACAGAGATATAAATTAATTAATTAAGTCAACCAAAAAAGGTCTTCAAATTTTTTTGCGGCCCTTAACAAATTTTTTCGCCATTTTTTTGCGCTCTGCGGCCCGCGAAGGTCAAAAGGTTGGACACCTATGGCTTAGATGATAAAATATAATCATTTGATAAGTAGTTAATAGTAGATAATATGTAACGTTGCCATGATCACTTCTCTAAATTATAAAAATGTACTCATGGCCTAATGTGATCACATTATGATGGACCAACTACCTTAAAAACCAAATAACTATTATATTCCCTAATGGCACTAACTGCACTAACTGCAACAACATCAATAAATGAAAAAAATATGTCAGGTTTTACACAAATATCTAATCTAAGGTTTTCTACAGGGTGTGGATTTGGTTTAGATTTTACAATAGTAGCAATAAATGTATAATAATGAAAAATTATACCTATTCTTTTTAAGATGTATACCAATCACCTTTGCTTTTAGATTGCAGATTTCTACTTAATTATGAATAATTACCATACAAGTGTCATTTAAATTTTAAATCTTGCAGAAAATGTATCGTGTAGTTCAGAGATTCCCAACGGGATCCAAGTGGAGCCCCTGAGGGTCTATGGAAGTTTAAAAAGGGTATGTAATGTCCTTTTTGCTTTTTATTTAGGTATATTTATCGATATACATATAATTGCTTGTATTTTTTCGACAAGAAATAATTCCGGACAGAAAAATTTTAAATGCATTTTCAACGAGAAAAATAAAATATATAAATATAAATTCCTGAAAAATATATAATATTTTGATTTACTTTCGACACAGTTGTTGATAAACCCAGAGCCAACATTTATAATTAATCTTGTTTTGACAAAGATTGTGGTACAGAGATTAACTTTTAAATCTTCCGTGCCAAAGATTGCAGATTCGATTCCATCTAGTGTTTACATAAAATTGATTTATTAATATATACGTAAATATTAATTTTAAAAAACATTTGTCTGTCAATTGCAATTTTGTTCATATCTATTTGTATTAAATTAATGTGCTTTATTTATTTTATTTTATAAAAATACAATCTACAGAAATTTTCCTGCATACAGTCCTTTTTTACGAGAATTTGAAAATACGCGGTGTGATTTCCATAAAAATTCAATGAAACCTCGTTTTGGCGAGTGGAGTATCTTATAAAAGCTGACAATTTAAGGAATTTAAATATATTGACGTTTTGTTATTATTAAAATCTTAGTTTAAAAAAATTTCGCATCGGTTAAATTAAAAATAAACAAATATGAGAAAATCTTCTATATCTATAAAAGAGTTTGTCCTTAACCACTCACTCACTTATATATCAACGTACAGCCCAACCACCTGGACCTAGAAACTTGAAATTTCGTAGGTGCCTTCTTTTTATGATGTAAGCACACACAAAGAAAGGATTTTTTTAAATTCAACCCCTACGGGGTTCAAACAGGGTGTCGATGTTTATATAAAAAAATATTTTTTTTGTTCTCATTTAATTGAAACTTATCGAACATACTCTACCTACAATATAAACAATGGAACAATTATTTTAGCATTTCTCAAAATTTAACCCCTAATGTGTTAGGGGGGTGGAAAAATTTGTAAAATATTTTTTTTATATTCACCGAATGAAACATGGCACAAGTCGGTACTCTACAAGACAAATATCAGTTACGAAAATCCAACCCCTATGGAAATAGGAAATATTATATTTATTCTGGATACTAAGGACTGAAAGTTAAAACTTTATATTATTTAGCAAAAAATTTAAAATGCTTTAAGAAATGAAAATTTGTCCAAAATGTTATGTAGGTACAAATAACTTTCGACTACAAATTACAATGTGCAATACACACTCACACACAAATTGGGCTACACAGTCTAAATATGATTTATAAGCGACCTTGGTATTGAGGTAGTTTGTAGTACAACAATTTTCGTGGGCCCACACTCGACATAACAAATGATACGTTCGACCTTCCGCAGAACTCAGAATGTGACGGAGAGCCCCGCAGACAAAGAGTAATAATATCTATATGTATCTTACATCATATCATGTTCAATACAAAAACGGTGTTGTCAAATTTTCATTTCCGGAATATGAGCAACGACGAGCGGGAAAGAGAAAGATTATACCGAGCAAATTTATGTATAAGTAATATAAAGAAATTGTAATTGTATTGATGTAATCAGTTTACAAGTGCACTTAAATATGAGCATTTTAAATTTTTTCTTAACCCATTACTTTTTATTTCTTAAAATTTTTTTATCACGTTCTCAATTCTTTTTGAAAATATGACCAAAAAGATAAATTCAATACAAGACATAATAATTATTTATAGGACAGCACTTTTTTAACGAGGATAGTCCTGGATTTATTCTTAAAATTATTGATATGCTTTATTTACACTATCATAAGTAATATTATACAATAGTTTCGTCAATTTAAAAACGCTTTACTAAGTGAAAAAAATGTAATTATAAATGTCGGCTAGATGGAATAATTACACGGTTACTTTAAAAGTGTTATAATTTGTCATTGAATAAACTCTAGATTCGTTTTAAAAATTATTGTAAGTAGAGACTTAAAAAAACATATTCGTAATGTAAATCAAATTAACAACGTTATTATGTCAGAGAAAAAAAAATATTTTTAAGACACTGGGAAGTAATGAGTTAAGATTATTTTTGTTATAAACTTGTCTTAAACCCAGAGACCAAAAATTTAAAAATATTTAATGTTTTATCAAAATTTTCTTGTTGTAACAGAAAACAGAAGAATGTTATTGACACAAAAATGTGAACCGACAATCAATAAATAAATAACGAATGTTTCATTTAATGAAACACAGGAAGTAGAATTTAATGACAATTGATTTTATCTCAAAAAACGATATTGAATAAAATATCCATTTCCTTAGAATATTAATTGAAGGGTTTAATTAATTATTAACAATCAAAAAATATCATAATTTATAGTTTAATAAATTCTATCTATTCCAGACTAAAATAATCCTAAGAGAGGAGATAAATACAACCCTTTTCAGTTTGTTAAAAATACAAAATAAAATTTTAAAGAGATTAAAAGTACAACCATTGGTTGATAATTATTCCAAAGTAAAGATTACCACTCTTAAATCTACAAAATCCCCCTTAATGTTCAAATATTATCTCCAAAAATTTACATATTTAATTTTAAGACATTCTCTAAACTTTAAATGCTCGACTCTGTCAACATATGACACACATATAAACAAAAAGGACTCATCTATCTGATCTCTTTATTAAAATATTGGTGAAAACAATAAAAACAATAAACAATAAACTAGAACTAATCTGCTACTTACTGGAATGACTTATAATTGATGATGAAATAAGTAATCTTATCTATAAACAAATACGTACGCATCAAATACCAATAAATTGTGAATAATAAATATTAACCATCATATATTGATATCCATCATATGATTGTGAATCAGTATAAACATCATCACATGTGAAAAATACTATAAACACATGATCATAATTAATATACAAGCATTAAATAAATATTCATATATGTACAACTACATAACAGGCTATCTAACAATATGTTTATGTTATTTTATCATTTTAACATCTACATATATAGTATACAATTAAACATACTGTTACAGTAAAAATAAATAAACGTAAAAAAATGTAATCGATAACTAGGTATCATGCCTCAGAGTTAAGCCCAAAAATAACGATTTTCAGGTTTTTACAAATTTGATTTTGTATAGAGCCATAATAATGAAAGTCTTCGCAAAAAAATATCGCAAATCATCATTTTACTATTATGGACCATGTCGTTTCGAAAAATTATGTTTGACATTCAATTGTTCAAATAATAAATCTAAAATAATAATTACTAGACAATACGATTTCTCTTTGGTAATGCCAAACTTCAAAATCAAGGTAAAATTATTGCTAATACCAATGAAAAAGTTCAATGACTTCTTTTAAAATATGTATTTGACTCATATTATCTTCCATGCTATCATAAACCTTCTAACAGGGCCGGATTTATATTTTAAGGGCCGAAGCAGTAGTCATCATAGGCGAGGCCCTTTACCTAAGAAATAATTCAACTAAAACTAAGCAAATCTTTTTTTAGGTCGAATTTAGAAGGTTTTGATGAGTCCCCCTCATTAAGTTGATGCCCTAAGCAACTGATTATTTTGCTTATGGGTAAAACCGGCCCTACCTAATAATAAAATAAAATTCAATTACAAACAATGACAGATTAATCAATAATCAATTAATTTATAGAAATAATAAGCATAGAAGAATATTGAATGTACTCACATACTGCAATTTAATAATTACAATATAAACTACAATATAATAATTATAGAGTTCACATTGCATCTGATTTATCAATTAAAGAAAACAATATTAAGTAAGGTACCTGCGGGTAATAAGGCCTACCTAAGCTTAAAATTCAAATAAAATGAAAAATATTGCATGCAATCAAGAAAATTTATTATCAACCACTCTCTCTGTGTCTTATATATAAACTAAAACAAAAATAAGATAAATTCTATCAATAACCAAAATAAAAATAATCATTTAAAAAACTACCATAAATAGGCCTTATTATACTATGGTAGTATAATAAGGCCTAAGGGTAAAATTTTCAAAATTACACTAGGTGTCAACATATATTTGGAAATTGAGATCAAATTAAACATTGTAAATAGTTTTAACAGTAATAATTACTGTAATCACAGCTATTAGGGTAATCAAAAACATCTGCATCATATGTTGTTAGACCGACACATTCTCTTGTAATACCATTTGCTGCACTTCCTCATATCAGCTATCCTGTCTTCTCCACAACCGTAGCAATGCCATATTGCATTTTAATTTATTCAAAATGAACTTTTTTTTGCTGAAGATTAGATTTAGATACTAATTTTATAGATAGGCCTTATTACCCGCAGGTCCAATAAATTTTGGAATAAAAAAAAATTATATTAAGAACGACGAAAAGAAACAATATATACATATTTAATGAAATATAATAAACATAGATTGTTTTTAAACACAAACTTTTTAGTTTACTGTATTAATATAGAAAATAACTTACAATCATTTTCAACAATTTTTTACTATTTGAACAAATTTTCTCCACTGTTCGAAACAAAAGTTAAAATTGGTGGCAGGGTATGGTGAACTGCGAAGTTACGTAATGAAATCAACATGTTTACACTTAATGTACATGTGTATGGGGTTTATGAGTGCGTGCGAGGGTTTTAAACGTATTTTTTGACTCCTAGGCCTTATTACCCGAAGGTACCTTACATCAACGTGTTTGAGATTTAAAAAAATTATCAAGTGCGAGTCGAGCCTCGCGTGCTAATGCCCAGTACTGGTGTACAGTATAGTTCTTTTTTTTAGCAAAGTTACGCAGGTAGAAAGGTTTACTTGAACCAAGTAAACCTTGTTTTGTATATAACGAAAACAAGAACGAAAAATAATGTAGTTGGATTAAGAGTACTTTTCTTATGTTCAGAAAATATTGCTTTGTATGTACAAAACAAGATTTTCTTGGTCCAATACAGTTTTTTGTGTGTGTAGTTATAATATTTAATAGTTTATCTATTAAATTTTTTAGGATATTTCGATACAGAACTTTAAAAATAAACAGTTCATATCCTATAAACTTCCTCTACAAAGTATTCAACACAATACGGAAACTCTTATTTTCTAGGAATATCATACATAATATGAACTGCCTTGACTGTAAGTAATAAATCATAGACGCATAATAATATTAATGACAGCTGCAAAACCACACACACACATACACACACACGTCTGTCCGTCCATGAACTTACCATATATATAATAACATTTCCCTAACTAAAGAATGATCAACTTTCGATTGCATTTATTATACTATACAGCTGTTACATTAGGGTCTTTACGACCGAGATCTATATCATCGCCAATTTGTGAAACTATTCCATATAATTTTATCTTTAGGTACGATTCTTTCCAAACCGGTACCAAAATACACAATACAATGTTTTAAATCGATACGTACGAACTTTTAAGTGCAGTATGTATACAATTGGTAAAGAACTAAAGAATAAGAACATACCGACGCTGGAAAGTAATTTTGCTGTTAGCGCCAAAACTACAGGATGGCCCAAAAATCACAACACCATTTTAAAATGGAATAACTTTTTCATTTCGTAATAATTCACTTTTATTCTTTGATAAACAAAAAACACACTTCTTGGAAATAAATTTTATTTAGTTTTGAAAATTACATCCTTTTTTGCGCTTCACACTGTCACACTCTTTCTAAGGCGTGAATCATCACCTGTCGTAATGTTTCTTGGTTTATTACTTCAATTTCTTCACGTATGTTTGCCTTCAATTGTTGAATGGTTCGAGGATTGTTACGGTATACTTTATCTTTCAAATACTCCTACAGAAAGAAGTCTGGAGCAGTTAATTTTAAACCGCCAGAATAAACGAAGCATAGTTTGTTTATGTGGTGGTTTTCTGACCCCATATTCTTTGCGACAGCACAATTGCTCAGTCGTGAATTTCTCCATAATTAATTTCCAAGGATAACGCTTTAATAATTTGACATCAAATTTAAAAAAATAAATGACTGTAGAAAGTTATTTGAATTTTAAATGGTGTTGTGACATTTGGGCCATCCTGTACATTTATTTACAAACATTATATTTCTTTACCAATAATCATCCAGTTAGTAATCATTTCATTATTTGACCCCAACATCATTGTCCTAACATTCAATTGCGGGCCCCAATGCTAAAATTTTTCCGGCCAGCCCCTATGTTAAAATACATATTAAGTGTAACTTTCCTCTGTTTTATTTGTAAGTTTACATTACAAATCGTCGCTTATCTAACAACACCGCTCAAGTCGAAAATTAGCGGTTTTTACATTTTAATGTCATTGGATAGAGCTACTCATTGCGCGTCAATCTACCAATCACATTCTAGACGTTTCGGCCAATAAGATACCAGAATCCAAAAAATTATGACAGCGCGCAAGAGTTCGCCTATATAAAAAATACACGTTTTTTTTGCTCTCCTGTAAAGTTGGTCAAAATTACTTGAGCGGTGTTGTTAGGTAAGCGACGATATATTTTACTGTACTATTTTTAATAACAATACAACAAGGAACAAATAAATACTTCATACAGAGATGCCTACAGAACAATTTAATATTTGTACAACCGCACTACAGAGCTGTTGTTACAATGAGGTCTTTTCGACCTAGCCTTTCTGAAGATCTTATTAAACATAGTCGCGCGCGAATCTATTCTAAGACAGAAGAATATGCGTGGGTTACATTCAGACACCTGATGCGTAAGAAAGCCACTTTCAGTTTCGTTGAACTTTATATATTTTACAGAGTAGCGGTAAATGCCAATTATTCATTTTCACGAACTACCTTGACTGTATTTTGAACCGCCTACGAATTATCATAAGTATGTATAGTATTTTAACATAAGACATTAATGAATTTGTGTACTAACTATATACTATATTAAATTGTTGTAGGAGTACGCTATTTATTTACATGCGGAAAATTTAACGATCATGTTAAAACGATAAAAATAAATATTCTCATTAAATATTTGACCATTTAATTATAAATTTAGTTCAAATATCAAATAAAGAAGTACAATGCCAATATATTACATTATTATATATATACATAATATAAATTAGAGATGTATTTAAAATGTGTATTGGATATTTTGTATAAATTTTGGAAAAAAAACAATTTTCGCGCAAATAGTTAGCGATAAGAGAAAACAATAGGTTTATTACAGATTAAATTTATATCCCCATTTAACACCGGGTCCAACTCGCTTGTAAATGATATTATAAGAACAGTGGAGTCGCAATAACTGGGCTATAAACAGTAGTTTCTATTATTAGATCATGTTTTATCAAAAAACAAATTAGACATTTTTAAATTATTATAATGCAAAATTAAAATTTACCTTCGCATACTTATATGTTTTTACAAAATTGTTTAAAATTACATATAGAAAAAAAATCTCGAATACACTGCCGTGCAAAAAATGTCTTTGGACACTCATTTTTTGCGTATTGTAAATTTAAAACTGCAAAAATGGTTAATAAAAAATTTTAAATGATAAGAGTACTTAATTACAACTTTTGTAATAATCCTAACATATCTAAAATACCTACAGCATATACAATTTTCTATGTTAAGGAAAAAATTTGAATTATATGCCTGAAAGGTCAGGTTTACTCAAGTTGAAAGTATTTTGACGCACAGTGTCTTTCAAGCTAACGAGAAATTGTTTTTTTACTATTTTAACTACAAGTAAACATATTCTGGGGATTTTTATTGACTGAAATATGTACATTTACATTCAAAATCACAGGTGTCCAAAGACTTTTGCACGGCAGTGTATAAAAAAAAAACGAGAATGAAATTTTCTTCCGCCACTTACATCAGAAATCTCTGCCAAACTATTTTACGCACTACTATTGTCTCCATGTTCTTTAAGCATCGTATCTACGCATCCTGTATTAAATTATATACGTATCGGAATAAAAACATACAATGATGAAATAACTTATCAGATATACGTCAGAAAAACTATTTTAAATTCCGATTTTAAAAAGCAATTACTCGTGCTGATTTTTATTAAAATTGTTACTTGATAATTACCCCTTCCTCTCCCCCCAACCCGGATGTAACCTAACATACACTATAAAGTAAACTAACCTAATTGATTAGCACTATTTAAAAAAAATGACAAAAAAACTATTTTAAATTCTGATTTTAAAAAGCAATTACTCGTGCTGATTTTTATTAAAATTGTTACTTGATAATTACCCCTTCCTCTCCCTCCAACCCGGATATAACCTAACATACACTATAAAGTAAACTAACCTAATTGATTAGCACTATTTAAAAAAAATGACAAAAAAACTATTTTAAATTCTGATTTTAAAAAGCAATTACTCGTGCTGATTTTTATTAAAATTGTTACTTGATAATTACCCCTTCCTCTCCCTCCAACCCGGATATAACCTAACATACACTATAAAGTAAACTAACCTAATTGATTAGCACTATTTAAAAAAAATGACAAAAAAACTATTTTAAATTCTGATTTTAAAAAGCAATTACTCGTGCTGATTTTTATTAAAATTGTTACTTGATAATTACCCCTTCCTCTCCCTCCAACCCGGATATAACCTAACATACACTATAAAGTAAACTAACCTAATTGATTAGCACTATTTAAAAAAATGACAAAAAAACTATTGTAACATTATTTTTTGTATCTTTTCCCTATATAAAAATGTTCGTTTATGTGGCTTACAGGCTCGGGAGTTACTGAACCGATGTCCATGCGTTTTTCACCAATAGTTTTCTATGTATGTTCGTAGCTATTCATCTATATCTATAAAATAGTTTGTCCTTAACCACTCACGCACTCACTCATATATCAACGTACAGTCCAAAGCCCTGAACCTAGAAACAAGAAATTTCGTAGGTGCCTTCCTTTCATGATGTAAGCACCCACTAAGAAAGTATTTTTTGAAATTCAACCCCTACGGGGTTAAAACAGGGTGACAAAGTATATATAAAAAATATTTTTTTTGTTCGCATTTAATTGAAACTTATCGAACATTCTCTACAATATAAATAATGAAACAATTATTTCAGCATTTCCCTACATTTAAACCCTGAGGTGTTAGGGCGGTGGATAAATTTGATTTGTAAAAAAAAATTTTCTATTCACTTCTATAAGACAAATATATCAGTTACGTTTTTTTATAGGTAGTATAAAAATAAATCTTTTAAGTATTTGATAAAATTTATGTTGGATAAGATCGTAGATAGGTGACCTTTTTTTCCGCCAAAATTTTCCAAATTTACCGCCCCTTCATTTCTAAATTTGTCGCCCCTTAAGGCACGTGCCTACACTGTCCGCATGGTAAATCCAGGCCTGTTTATAGCGACATAGTAATTTCAGTAAGTAATTTATAAAATGTTATTTAAAATAAGTTACTTCTAATACAATTCTAGTGTCAATTAAAAAAAATTTCATACTTTAATTACTTAATATAATTCAATGTCGTATACATTATTTAAGCATCACGTTACAAATTGAACAGATCAAAAATTCTCTAGACTTTTAATGATACAGTTAATTAATTTTAATTTAATTTGCAAAAACAGTCACTAAATATTTTCGACATTTTTAAAAGCAAACAATTTTGGCGCCAGTATGTGATATGTTTGAACATACAAATCATTGTTTTGGCCTTTGTACATGCAATATCACTCAACACTAGATAACAGGACGTGTCGTATATAGTGTAGTAAATATGTTGTTCTTTATTTGTTAATTTAATAATAACCATACGATAATGTGTATTTCTAGGAAACAGCCGGTGCATACCCGTTCGCGTTTTGATAGATTTGTTTAGGTTATTGTTAGCTTAATTCGCGAAGGTCGCGACGCTCATCTATTTCTGATTGTTGTTACGCAATACCTACCAGCTTTTCTTTGCAATTATTGGCAATATTTACATTTGCCTTAATTATCTGTCATTATTTATTAATTAATGTGAATAATTAGTGGCGTCGCAGAAATAAACTACTTTATCATAAAGGATCTACCAAAATTTTAGGTATTAAACTTATATGACAGTTCTCTTAAAGTTTCATGAAGACTTTGACAAGTTTCGCGTACACGTTGTAGTAAACAGGGCTGTGGAGTCGGTACAAAACCTACGACTCCAACTCCTTAATTTTTCTAATGTTCGACTCCGACTCTTTACTGTATATTTTTTTTTTTTAATTCCGTTTTCGGGTACATTTTTTTGAGTGATTCGGGTTTCGACCAGAATTGAACATTTCAATTCATTGTACTTCAAAATTGAAAACGAACAAAAACTATTAAGTATGTAAAGAAGTAAAAACCATCATTTAATTAAAGGAGTCGGGGTCGGTACCTTTTTATCGACTCCGACTCCACCCAAAATTACTAAAACTCCGACTCCGACTCCTCGACTCCGAATCTACAGCCCTGGTAGTAAACACCAACTTATGAAAATTATTTTGTACGGTCAGGCTCGCCAACTATGTCCCAAACGTTGCTCCAAGTCCATAGGTATTATCACAAAATCAATAGGTACCTCATTTGTGAGTTCTTGCAAATTTTGTTAGCTCTTTTATAACATAAAATATATGATCATTTGCAAGATTTTACCGTAATTTAACACAATTTATCAGGTCAAAACAAACACTGAAGCGATTTTAATGAAATTTGGCATGTAAGTTGAGTCTACTTGCATATTAGTAGATGATCATAAATAAAAATCGAAATAGAGGTGGTATTTATTTTATTTTACTTAAAAAATTCAAGAACGACGCATGTTACGTGAAAATATATATTATCTTTTTTGTAGAGCATTAAATTTCCTATAAAAAAGGTTATTATATCTTTCACAGTAAAATATACCCTTACATCCTAATTTTGCTACGAAAACCGTATTAATAATAAAAAAATAGTCGACGCACCTTGGTACATAAGAAACAACGACCTCCATAAGGACTTAGGAGTGGAGTTTGTAATCAGTGAAATCCAGAGATCTGCGCACAAACATGAAGGAAGGCTTCGTCATCATGTAAACGTGGAGGCCTCCTAACTCCTGAACAAAACAGGTATAGTGCGCAGACTCAAAAGGAAGAAGCCATTTGAGCTAGTTTAGTTTAGTTAGTTAGTGTAAAAGCAGAGCAAAAGTGAGAAACTAAGAGACGCTAAAGGGTGAACTCTTAGCATTAAGTTATTTATTATTAATTTAGGATAGAAAAATATTGCTTATTAGTCAACTTGACTAGATTGTAATTATAATTGTAATAATTAAAAAAATAATAATAATAATAAAATAAATGCGTAATTTAATATAGCAATCAGTACTACCAACTTGCAAACAATATAATTCTTGGATACAACATATATACACACACACACGCGGAACCATTACAAAATACCTTTGCGGTCAGAGTTCTATTAATATTCACACAAACCCCACAATATTACATGTTTTTTTTACCTATTTTACATACATATTGTATTGCACACGTATTTCAATAGCAACTCAAATACCTATGATAACATTGTAAAATCATATATCGAATTTCAATGCATTACCTTTCCAACTAGAGATACTCATAGATAGAGTTATGACACTCCGAATCGATTAATTAAAATAGGTATTTAATTTAAAGTATTTATTAAAGTCCGAAGACTAACTCAAAGCCGTATTTTCTGATTTTATCAATCAGTATCATTAAAGCCCGGTTTCTCAATATGAGTTTAAACTACAGATTAGGTAAAACCAGGCCCGGATTTACCATGCAGGCAGTGTAGGCACGTGTCTATAGCGGCAAAAATTTAGGGGCGGCAGATTTGGAAAAAAATAACCCAAAAATGTTATTTGACACCGAAAAAAAAAATTTGACACCGAAAAAAAAAAGGTAATTTATATGAAAAATATCCACTGTTTTATTTTTATTCAATGAAAAGGGCGGCAATTTTCGTAACTGCCTACGGGCGGCAAATTTGTAAATCCGGCCCTGGGTAAACCTCACTCAGTTTCTCAATTTATTATGACAAACTAAAAATTAACCTCAAATTATTATATTAAATGTGATAAAAACAAGTTACTTTTAATAAAAGAGAACAGGGTACATTACTAGAATCAATAAAAGAATATAGTGCTACTATATAATGTAAAACAAATCGGATGTCGCAATATTTGGGCTAGAAAAATAAAGTTTGGTTACACATTGATGCTATTTTGAAATTTTGAAAACAACGAAGCATGAAATTAGCTATAAAAAATAAATAATGGTATGGCAGATAGCCGATAGTGGCAATAGTTAAAATACACACTATTTTGTTATACATACTTCTATTTCTATGCCATTCATTAAATGTATTACAGATACTACGAAATAGCATCAAATACATACATTTTTGTCAACAAGTTTAGTTATTAACTGACAGTTCATCTGTCAGTTAAAAGTTAAACTTGAGATTAATTATAATTTTTAACTGGACATTGAGAAACAAATGTATAGTTTAAACTAAATATATAATGTTCAATAAATGGTGACACTGTCATAACTCTTTACTTGAGTATCTCTACTTCTAATCTAGCACGACTTGGCCATATTAGATTAAAATATAACCTAACCTATTGAAACATTTTTTGTTGTGGGTGTAAACTGTAAATACATACAATTTTATTACAGTTGGTAACCAATAACTACATCTTTTATTTTCGGTCTATTAAAGTTTAAGAAACGCTGGTTTAGTATAGTATTTAAAATGGGTTTTCCCATAGTTCTTACAATTAATATTAATAAAAGTGGGTAGGTGTATTATTGTAACAAAGGTATATATAATTTATTGGGTTATATATCAGCAATATTAAATATTAGTATTTTTTAGAATAAACAATGACAAATCGATATTTCACAATATTATTTATCAATACGATTAAAAGTAATTATATAACACACGATACGTGAGTAGATAAAAAGGATTAAATCATTATAAAATACGAAATTGATCTTTAACCTTTCAAATAAATTGAATCGTATCATAATTTTTTTCAATAAATACAAAATCTAAAAAATATTTTTCAATGATAAAATACTTTATTATATTTACTTATATAATTGATATGATAAATAATTACAATAAATATTGATTCAAATATTAATTTTTAGACACTACATCCCCCATTTTACAAATAATAAATTAAATATAACCAAAAACAAATAATAAAAAATTAATATTTCTTAGTTCATAGGTTCGATGTATTTGACCTTTTAAACGATAAAATTCTACATTATTTTTAGAACACTTTTATAATAAAAATGATAACGACAAATAATTGTTTCATAACGAAATGTTCTATTTTTAATAACGAAACCCACCCCACAAAATAATAAAATATCACTTATATAATTTTATTTGATCATAGGTATAATGATATACATATTTTTAGAATATCCACCTAGTTATAATAAATAATAAATAAATATTTATATAACAAGTCAAAATAGAACAGAAAATAAAAAACACTTAAATAATTACGTAAAGATTGTATTATAAATGGAAATTTTGCGATTTTGCAAGAATTAAAAAATATTTATGAAATTTTTAGTTTATTTTGAAATACAATTATAAAACAATTCTACGAAATAAATTTAAATATTCAACAGTAAAAAAATTCTACTACTAAAAATAAACATAATATTAAAAAAAACTACAATACTTAAGGTTATTTTGATCATTAGAGCAATGTATAGATAAAAGTATAAAATTTTAATATGTTATTTATGGATAACTCATATATTTTACTTATTTTTATTTAAAATATTTGACGTATGGTTTTTGAGTAATTGGAAATTAAAAATAGAGTTTTTTTACACACGATTGCCGAAAGTGATCTATTTATTGAAATTCTACACAATTGGCTACATAGAAACGTTTTAAAAACTAATTATTCAAAACTTCAACCCTTTTAAATACTATAAAAAATATAAAACAAATATATTCACGTGTAATTTATTCAAAATAATGAAAAACTAGCTCTGTCATTACATTGTACAAATTAGTACATGTTACTATTATATACCGTTCTGTCTATTTCAATTTTCAAATTAAATTAAACTTTTTTTTAACTTTTAATAATTAACAAAGTAAAATATTAAATGTGTTCTGAATATAAATAAAAAACAAAATTTTTCGAAACAAATTCTTATTTTATAGTATGCTAGACATATAACCTTAATAAAAAGATTTTAAGAAATCTAATCAATTATTAATTTTAAAATTATATTCACAGTAAAAAAGTGCTAGCAGTAGTTATGATTGTCAATTAACCTTTTGCCCCCCCCCCCTCCAGTCAAATGTACAAATAACCTTTTTTGGAGCTTTAAAGTTAGCAGCCCTAGCAGTAGCAAAAAATTCAATTTTTTTTTACAAAATGTTTTTTTTAATTGTAATTTTTTATTAATTTAAAAAAATGGCTCGTGTGAAACAACCATTTTATAAAAAAACATATCAATGATAGACAGGTTCAAGACGACAGACAGACACACACACACATGCATATTTTTACTGGGTCACTAACATTATTACTTTGATGATATCAAATAGAAATCAGCAGTGTCATGTAAAATATTTATTACAGACATGCAATGGACACTGGTATTTTCAATTCCATTGAATGATCAGCTGGCGACAGAAATTGTGCCGACAGTTTTTTTTTTGTGTGAAACTGATTAAAAATAATCAGTTTATTGTAATAATAAATAACTCGTGCGTAGACCACATTAAAAAAAACTGCTCCAAAAATTTCGCATAATAAAACTATGTACGTATTTTGATTTTTATAAATATAAATAAATATTTTTAATAGCCTTATTTGGGCTGAACTTTGAAAAATATTACAATACACATAATTTTTTTGAAATAATTAACTTTTATAAATAGGAAAATATATTGCGATTTGAAAAATCCCATTTTACTGGGTGCTTACATAATAAGAGGAATACACTCCTCAAGTTTCCAAGGATTTAGGTTGGGCGTTGATGAGTCAAGCACTCAGATCTTCTATATTTGTATAATGCAAGGAATATTTAAATTTATCGTTCTTACAAAAAAAATGTTTTATTATTTATACCAATTTCTTTAATCGTTAAAATATAATAATACATTTTTTTTATTTACAACCAATCAACAATAAATGCAATTATAAAAATTAAATGTTAACAGCACCTCTTATCTAAATTATATATAGATGACATTGAAAAAAAATTCACGTTAATGATTAGCAGCCTTTGGTTAATATTACTTTTCAATGACGGGTTAAAATTATTGTTGCTATATAAAAAGTATGTAAAATAATATAAAAAAATAATACATAAATAAGTCCATAAAGTGAAAAAAAAATATCTAAAATTAAGGATTTCGGAAAAACAAATGTTTTACACTTATATTGAAAATCAATTTACTCACTTTAAAAAGGCCTAAGTATTTGATATTTTACTTTCATTCACAACCAAAAATGTGATATTTTTTTATAATACAATCAATGTTTTTATCAACAACCTTTGGATTTGTTTTTTGACTGTACGATTTTGGATAAGACCTTTTTTTGTATTCTTTTTATTTGACAGTGAAATTTAAACAGACTGTGACATTGTTTATTCGTTGATTAAAAAAATAAAAAAATGATGTAATTTTATTTAACATCATATGATTTTATAGAATTTTTATTTTAAAATAACCTAAATATAACTAATTTGATTTCTTATAAAAAAAAATATTTTAACAAATACATATACAGTAGAAACCGGTTATAACGACATCGAAGGGACCTGTCATATTGGTCGTAAAAAGCAGATAGTCGTAATAACTGGTAAAAATACAATTATATGAGATTCAGTTGGACTTTTATTTTGAGTCGTTAAAACCGATACGTCGTATTATTAACCGATGTCGTTATAACCAGTTTCTACTGTATATGCATGTACTTAAGTACGTCTATAATGACGATAATTAAATGTATATTTCAAATCCGGTTAGACCAGAACATAACACTTGGAAAATTTGGTATAGACATCAAACATTAAAAAAACTAGGAAAACCTTGGACGATCTTATAATCAATGATTTGATCTTAACCTATGTTCAGAGAGGCGGGGGGAGGGGTAAACGGAGCACATACCTCCCCCTCTTCAAGTAAATTGATGCAATATTGTATTCTGCCCCACTCCTCCTGAATTTTTTTTAAAAACACAATAGAAACTATTTATATTTAATTTACTACAAAACAAAATTGAACTAGTTCATCAAAAAGTACGAACGTAGTAACCTATATTTTATTTTGGCCATTATTCTACAACTAATTATAAAAACGTTACCGTTTACATATGTATACAGGTGTTACGTAGAAAGTACAAAAATAAAACAGACGAGCGATTCGGGCGCCTTTCAAAATCGTAACGCCGGCGTTAAACGGCGCAAACATACACACACACACACACACACACAGGAATGGCAGCCAAAACACGGTCAATTAACAACTCAGATGCCAAATCGTGTACTTCATCTGTTTGAAAAAATAATGTCGATAATATAGGTAATTGAGCAGCGCACGAGCCAAATTTTTTGTCATTTTCTAATTTTGACGTACCTTGTGTGAAAAATAAATGAATTGATGTTTATTTTAAATTAGGTTATTAAGATAATGTGGAATCTACGGCGTAGTTATGGGGGGGGGGTATTAAGGGGATCAATCCCCCCTTATGAGTCTACAAAAATTATAAGATTAAGTATGATATGAGTATTTTTTCAATAATGAAGAATATAACCAATTTTTGTACTTTGCACCACATAAAAGATGATTTTCATAATGAAAAATATAACTCTATGAGATTTAATACTGTCATTCCCCCCCCCCCCCCCCCCAAATCGCACAAAGCTATCTACGCCACTGTGTGGAATAGAAGAATAGCAAGTCCCTAATTTAACATTATTAGTTATATTATAGTTAAAGTTATCATAACTAAAATGTACATAAGGGGCATAAAATCGAATCAATATAAAATGTCTTGATGAAAGTAAATGAGTATTGATATTGGGATATAAATTATAAAACTTTACTACCGACAGCCCTGCAGTACAAGTTGCAGCTAAGGCATTTTGGAGTAATTATCATAATATTTAGTTTAATATAATTATTACTAAATTTAAGGTATATGTAACCTATTATTACAGATTACAACAATAAATTGAGTTATACAATTTTGTTGTTAAAATGCGATATCGGTCATTTTAATATCTAATGCCTGGAAATATAAAGGATTTTGTCTCGAACAAAATCATTATATTTACAATTTTCAAAGTCTATGAATTTCAGCAGAATCTAGGTAATGACAGAGTTCGGTGTTCAGCTTTTTGGTTTGGTTTTAGTATACAGTTTAGTCCAGCGGTCCCTAAAATATGGTCCGAATTTAGCTTACCACATTTCAACGCTCATACATTTTTTCTGTACAAACTGTTTTTAATTTATATGTTACCGGCAATGTGTGAAATCTGGCATTGTATAGAGTTCCTAGGTATTCTATAGAATGCCTAAAAATCACCAGTCAATGTATGAAATGATTTTAATTATATACATTTCCTAGACGTTGTAAAGACTAGAAATATAAACATAAATAAGGTGAACTAACCAATTTTAGTTCAGGCAAATATTGGCTTACTTTATGTAATAAAATACTTAATACTGTTAATATGTTATTAAATGACTAAATAATATCTAATATTTTTTTGTATGTTTTTTTATTTTAACAATTTTAAATCATATACTTAATATTCGTCTGAACTAATATTTTATTTATTATAACAATAAATAAAAATTATTTCATACTTTGCCTTAAATCGTTAGGCATTGTATAGAATTCCTAGGAATTACATAGAATACCTGAATTACATACTTTGCCGGTATAATATACACAAAAATTGTGTTTGTAGATTTTGAAAGGGATGTAAGTATATTTTGAATCGTTATTTAAAACATCAAATTCTGGCCTGCTTTGCAATTAAAAATTTTGGTGACCCCTGGTCGAGACAAAATTTTGTATACCTAATAATACCGGTAGTGACACAGGCAAGATTTTGTATCAGCAAGGGTGTTCCTCACACTCAAGGGATTACAGTGACCCTTGACCCTTCCCTCTGTTTAAAATTTGTCACTTTTGACAAACACAGTATCTAAACTTGGGGCTATTTACTTACATATAGTAATAATACATGATTTCTGATATATTATAAAGATAAAATAGAAATCATGCAACATTATAATATTTTAATATTTAATTTAATACAAATTTTAAATTAAAAAACGTTAACTGATGTCTGAAAATAAAGAATATATCAAAATATATTTCATTTATTAACAGTAAAAGCGCACGTAAAAATGCTGTATTCGACGGGTCATTACCATCACAGAATTTACAGTGCATTAAAAAGACTCGTTATTACAGACTTTTATTGCATATAATGGGGTAACATTTAATAGCCTGTATTTGAACTCTTAAATAAAATGTAACACCATTTTGATACTGTCACGTTGACACATATATACGACTTATCAATAGATGAACCTTGTTTTTTAATTAAATTACAACAGGAAGTTGTATTATACTTCATTGTAATACCCTTTAATTAGTTATATTACGTTTTAATTCTTTTGAAAAACAAACGACTTACTTATACACATAATTATGTTTTTACACGGTAGATACGTTCCAGAAAAAACCGTGTAAAAAAGACATGAAGTACATAGAAAAAAAGGGATTAGTTTCATATCCTTCAACCCTAATAGGTAAAATGAAATGATTCATACCAAAAAAATACTATAAATTAAATTTTTATGTGCATTCGTGCACAGTTTATTTCATAAAAATAAAAGGCAATTCAATTCTTAAAGTAAAAGTAACATAAATATAAAATTAGTGCAAGTTTAGGAACTGAAAACTCGTACAAGACTAAAATATATACTTAAGCTGCTATGGAAATAAATCAGAAAGAGGAATTCCTAAAGTACATATTTTATAAATAACAGATAGAAAAAAAATACGGTTAATAAAAATATTTTTCTTTAAAATTTAAATCAAATAGCTTTTTTAATCGTACGAAATCGAATGTAAAAACGGAATCAATTTTTTTTCTAGGCCGTGTTAAATCAAAACCGTGTAAAAACAGAATTGAGTGTATTTTAATAACTCTAAACGTGTCCCTCAAAAGACACTACCTAATAAGAATTTCTAAGAACTATGTAGTGTAGCATGAGTTTATGTTCACCCTAACTGTTTCGTCTATACAAAAATGATGAATTGGCTGTATATAGAACGCTCCTAATCCTTAAAAGTCTGTCCCTAGCCGGCTGTATACCTGGGGCACTCCTAAAACTGAACTGACGTTAAAAGACCTAACAGAAATGGCTCTTTATATATATTTTTTATACAGTATATATTGATGAAAAATTCCAGTATAAGTCATATAATGCATATGTGTATAAATGTATGTGATACGCCCACCAATGAAATGCTGCAGTATTATGTTTATAACAGCACGTGTAATGATTCATACAGTGTGTTGTAATAGAATCTGGCGTCGTAGAGAAGATGATATTATTTTACAACTATTGACAAATTAATTAGAAAAACAAATCAGGAATTCGAACTATGATAACCGGTTTGAATAGCTGTCCTCGCTAATATCCGTCTAAAAATAGACAAGTCAAACGATAAAGAGTATAGTTGTGCTCGTGACAGTCACTTTCGGACGTAGGATATAACGCGCTGGCAAGGCTACCGATTATTGTCGTCGTGTGTATATCATTTTAAAACAGTCAATAACACTATACAGCGCTGATCACAAATGCATCGATCGCGTTTCGGTCGGTCAGGTAGAACCCTCGTCTGACGTACAGAGGTTAGGTTATGACAATAATTTTTATTCACTATTCACTCACCTCCTCTCTTCTTTTCAACCATCTGCCACAAGGACTTTCCTCTAAAATTTCGCTCTCATCTTCGGAATCTTCACCACTTTCTCGAGGTGACTTGTGCTCCGGATCGTTGCTAGAGCGACTCCCAGGCATTACAAAAGGTTATAATATAATAAACCAACTAGTTACTGCCATCGGTGTAGCATAAAACGATTATGGCATAACCAACAACAAATTCAAAGCAATACAACACATAACTGCACTAAACTCTTCATCGATTTAACGATAACAACACGGAATACACTTTATTGTTTTCTATAATGATTCGACAATTTGATTGTTGAACTAACTTTGTTTATAATCCATACTGAGAACAAACGTTAATAACACACTGCATGCAATCAATATGATGTCCGCATTTTAAGTAAATAACAATTCACAACTGTATCCGTGAACGGTATGTCGCACAACAACGTTCAACATCTATGGATGAACTGCCGCAAGCGCCGCAAGCTGTAAACCAATGCGCCGGCTCGATTGCGCTTCGAATCGAGTGAAATGAAAAACGAGAAAAACCAATCACACGAATACAGCACGAAACCCACACGAAATGACTGCCCTTGAATTTTATACGCTTCTCGTGTCGACATCTACCGTGACAATTGTCAAAACAACTGCAACCTACTCGATCGGTAAACAGTTCATCATTAATACCGCGTCATTTGAATTTTATGATTAATTCAAAATTAACTACAGAATTAGTTTAATAAGGGTAAAAATGGGGTAAAAATAAACAACTTTATAAATATATTAATAAAAATATGTACTTTATTTTTATAACATTAATATAACAAATTTTAAGTACAATATTTTGTATAAATACTTCGCCAACATTATTACTTAATACAAATTTGAGCAGAATTTTAATAAATATTATATTTTTTGATTTTCAATATATTACTTTTTAATTAATTAAATAAATATAAAACTCAATATAAACTAGATTTCACTAATTTTAGTACAAATATGACAAACAGGCAGTGAGTTTTGAAAATTTAATTATTAATGGCACTTAACATTTTATTTTACTTATATGTAAAATTATATATGATTATTTGAATATTTTAAACCTTCTCTCTGAATTTAAAATTAACGATTATTTAACAGGCATCGTTGAGATAATATTGCTTAAGTACAGGCGACTTGCGACTTTGTAATTTATTTAAAATATTAACATTATTAAATCCTATGCACGTTATAGAGTAAAATAAATTTCATTTTTCAAGCATAGCAGTAGCAGAACAATTTTTCCTTCGGAGGGAGACAACTTTTGTTATATACACTCGTTGCTCCGAACAATGTAGGCATCGGTAATTCAAAATCTCCTAACAACGTCAGCTAGAGGGGCACCCACCACCGTTAACGGTTAATCGGTGAATTTAAATTTCGTGCAGAAATATAGCAGTCACGGTAGTATTGTGGTAGGGATAGGGGAAGGTTGTTACATGGAGCAGTTGACCAGTCGTTTCTCGGAGCTTACGTTAATAGGATGGTCACCGTTTAGATTTGAGTGTATTTTGCAGACCACTGACATTTGTACAAAAGTAAATTACATATATTATCAATTTATAAAAAAATATTGTATACGTAGGCGTGTAGGTATTTATAAATCTAGCCAACAGATTTTAATAAAAAATAATTACTCCTACCTTCTAGTTCCTTATCCGAGAAAATTTCACTAATACTTCCAATATATTGTTTTTAAACAATATGAAATATATTGGTCGATATAGATTGATTTGTTCTGAAAAATCCATTTCTAATTTATATTATATTTAAACAAACTGTGCAGGTACATAATAATAAATAACAGTAGAACCTTGACATTTGTATATATATAAACTTATTTGAGGTTATGTTAAACTTTGCAACAATCATTTTAACTGTTTAATTCTTTTTAAATTTTAATATAAATCAAAAATAGATAAATTTTAAAGTAATGAAAATAAAGGAAGACAAACATCAAGGTTTCACTGTCAGTGCCGGATTTACCCAATGTGTTGCCCTAAGTAGTAATCATGTAAAGGCCCCCTTTTTGTAATTTTGACGACCTTTTTTTTAGTCGACGCCAAAATTCTGTTGATCTTTTTTTAGTCACCACCAAAACTTTCATTTACATTTCTCCCAATTAACTGCAATTTTTCGCTAATGCCCCCAGATGGTGCCCCCAAACATCGGGTGCCCTAAGCAGTTGCTTCTTTTGCTTATTGGTAAATCCGGCACTGTTCACTGTACAATGTTTTGTCAGAAATGATAGATGTGTCGCAGCTGGATTGTAAATTTAGCCACTTTATAAAGCAGCTAGCCGTTTTGTAGAATAGTTTAGTTTAAAAGCGGGTATTTAATTTCCGCCTTGGTTAGGGCAATCTATTGAGGCGAAAGGGGATTAATATAGTATAAAAACGGGGATTCAATATCCAATGCAGCGAACTGTAGGAATTTTAATGTTTATTTTATTTAATGGCGTCTAGTTGTAGTTCACACGAATTGTCACGAATAATAAGTTATTGTATATACTTATTTCACGTTATTTCCTAAACTAAAAGACCAAATTGAATTCTGTAAAAGGCAAATTATATCTACATTAAGTACTTATGACGATGAAATCATTTATTTCGATAAGGATTCAAGTTTTGCAGGTCATAAGTCCATGTAAACCCAAATATTTTATGTTTTCTTTGTAACATAAAAGCAGTCATTGTGGCTTAAATATAAAAATTAGACATATGGTGTCATGGACTTTATTGTAGGACTTTTGATTCTACACATTTCTTTAATACATTATTTTGTTCTATATTCAACGGTTTAGACAGCGTATTGCAAAAGAGTGCACTTTTTCCGACTTGATTTACTATTATCGTCACTGCTTAGTTGTTATGTTACCTAACGTAACAAAATATAGCCTATAACCTGGCCAGAGAATGTATCTATGAATTAAAAAAGAAACCACGTAAATTGGAGTGGTTTTCGAGTGATAAGCACACAAACAGACAGACAGACAGAGAGACGTTGAGCTTTATATATATATTAAGGATTAATCCCGTTTCGCCCAACTAGATTGTCCTAACCAAGGCAGAGATTGAATTCCCGTTATTAACCTAACAGAGATACTAATCTGCTTATTTCACCCCTGACCAAAGACAGTTAACGTGTATATTATTAGAACATAAATTTTCTACAAAACGGTTAGCCACTTTGTAAAGCGACTAAATTTACAATTCAACTACGACATATGCATTAGATCATGGCTCCCACACTGGTGGGTCACAAATTTTTGTTAAATTACTTGCTGCGCTGAGCCCCCAGGTTAGAGCCCTATGCTCCAATCATATCTTGATGCCTGTAAACTATTAATAAAAAGAAGTAATCATTATCTCCGGCTCTCTTGTGTAATCATAACCTCCATATCATCTCTACACCTTGGAATATACAACGTAACACACGTATGTTCCCAAACATCCTGCGGATACTTATCCCCAGTCGTCCACGAATCATTACTGATATCATAACACTCAATAGCCGCAGTATCTCTATCAAACATTGCATCGCTATGAAACCCTCCGATGAAATATATCTTAGAATCAACCCCAACAATCCCCGCGTGATATCTGGGAGTAGGAACTCGAGTCACGACTTCCCAGCTATCCGTAGAAACGTCGTACGCATCTATTGTATCAACTAATATCCTGTTTCCTGTATCAGGGTCTTCAAACCAGCCTCCGCAGACGTATACTTTCTGTCCGAGTGCAAGCATAACGTGATCGGCTCTAGGGGTTAGCATAGGTGCGCGTAGTTCCCACGTGTTGGAGATTGGGTCGTATCGTCTGACAGAGGCTAGTACTAGGTCGCGGTCGAGCCCACCGCTGATGAATAACCAGTGGCTGTTGGGTCCGCGAGGCCATGTTACTCCAGCGTGTTGTGTTCTGAATTCTGGTAGAGGGTTTATACTGCTCCAACTGTCGGTTTCAGGGTCGTAGCATTCGCATTCGCTGATTTCTTCGTCTGTTTCGGTTAGGTCTTCGACTTCGCTTGCTCCACCGATTGCGTATAGTCGGCCTAGGAAAATTGAAAATTTATAGTCAGTAAAAGCGCTCTGTATAAATAAATGTTGATTAAATGAAAAAATTCATGACAAATAATGAAATTTATTGTTTATACCAGTGGTTCCCAAAGTCTTTTGGCCCACAGACCCCTTTTCATAGTCAAAACTTGCCCACGGACTCCCTTTCATAGTCAAAACTTTCCCACGGACCCTGGATGAAAAACTACTGAATTTTGACACTCGCAGTTGATTTTAGTACCACTTCGCCAATTTTTATTCGATTACGTTGAAATTTTAACACAATGAAGAAGATAGATAAAGCTACTAATTTAGTGAATAACATTAAAATTGGACAAAAATTGTTTGTGTTAATTCGCTTTGAATTTTGAAAATTGCCGAATTTTTGCTATAGATTTTTTTTTGTTTAAAAAATGATTTTCGAAGGGAATAACTTTATGAATGTATATAATTTAAGGCTTTTTAGTTCAATTAGGACCCATAGCTTCATTCTGAATGATTTTTGGTTGAAGTCATTGATTCAAAAAATATATATACGAATTTGAATGTTTGCATATCGAAAAACACATTTTTTTGCAATATTGCAAAAACAAGAGCTGATTGAGCAAAATGGTGGTCATTTTTGGATTCAGCGTGTCAAATTACCCTTAAAAAGTTGTTGTATGCCCTGCAGCAAAATGGCTGTCAGCCAGTGTAATTTATTCATTGTTATTTATTTTAACTTCCATATTAATAAAAATGTGCGTGGACCCCCTGACGTTGTTCAGGGACCCCCAAATCGATTTTAATTTTCCACGGACCCCCTGAACGATGCCAGGGACCCCTTTGGAAATTACTGGTTTATACACTTATTTATGATTTTCTTTGTTGTTTTCTTATCTTTAAGTTGATATTTCTATGATGAATTGAAGTTTGAAACATAAAATATTACTAAAAATTTTTGAATTTTAGATTTCATTTAATTATTTTTAAATTGAAATAAATATTAGTTGAATTTAGCCAGACTTTTGTATGGAAGATATACATTTTACTGGAGGGGGGGGGGGGTGATTCCATAGAGAGTTTAAGTAATTTTTAACTTATTTTTAGTTAAATGATTTATTTTAGTTTATGAATTTGTAAATGGAATCATGTATTATAATTATTTATATCAGACAGAAGGGTACATTGAATTTAAGAAAAAAAATTTTTTTTTAATAATGCTCATTATATGTAAATATTTTTTATATTATATGTAAATATTTTTTTCTAGCAAGACTAGGGGTTCCCAACCTTTTTTCTACATAGATCCCCTTTAAAATGATTTTCTTTATAAATTTAGATAATTTATGATTTTCCTTTTTATATTTTCTTATCTTAAAGTCAATATTTCTATGACAAATTGAAATTTGGTGCATGAAAATGAGTATAAAATTTTGAATTTTAGATTTCGTTTAAATTATGTTTATTGTATAGAAAATAACGCAAAAACTTGATATTTTCAAACCGCAGGTCTGTATCTCAAACCGTTCTCGAGATATGGCCTTTCAAAATTTTCGATTTTTGAAAATTATAGAGAAAAATGGCCGTAACATTTGAACGTGTGGTCGGATTTGATTTTTGTCGACGGATTTGAAATCAGCGTGTTAAAATCTATATAAAAACATGTATAATACTTTAAAACTCGAAAAAAAAATTTTGCCGAAAATTGAAAAATTTCAAAGGGGTATACCTTAAAAAAATGTCGATTTTTGACCAAATTTTTTTTTTTCGAATTTTGAAGTGGTATACATGTCATTATATAGATTTTGATACACTGATTTCAAATTCGTTGACCAAAATCAAATTCGTCAACACGTTCAAAAGATACAGCCATTTTTTTCCAAAATTTTGAAAAACTAAAACGTTGAGAGGCTATATCTCGAGATCGATTTAAGATACAGACTTGCGGTTTGAAAAAATCAACTTTTCACGTCATTTTCCACAAATTAAACATATTTTTAATCAAATCTAAAATTCAAAATTTTTTAGTTAAATTTCATGCATAAAATTTTTTTTTATCGTAAAAATATCAACTCAAATATAACAAAATAAGAATTAGTAAATTATTAACACATAACTTTATTCCCCTTGCCTGTATTTCTGAATTTTTATGTTTAAAATATCAATATTTTACATTATATTACTTGTATTTAATTATTATTTATTATATTTTTTAGCCTGAAGATGATTCTGTGAACCGAAAGCTTGCTCATTAAATTTTTTGATGTTTAAACAATCTAGTAGTTTTTATTTAAATATTAATATTATAACTTACCTGAAACTACATTCAGAGAAAACCTGCATCTCTCTTTTTGCATCGGAGCAATTGTCGACCATTTATTATACCTTGGGCTATATCGAAACCCAAACGGATGTATATTTTCTTGAAGAGATTGATTAAAACAACCACCGACAATATAAAGTTCATTATCAAATACAATCGTTCCAAAATTACACTGTTCTACATGCGGGATTGACGTCAAATGCCTCCATTTTCCTTCGCTTGATAAACAATAAGTTATTTCATTCGTTATACCTCCAATACCAAAACCACCAACTTTTACAACAGCTAGTTCCATTCCTCTTGAGTTTATTAGCTGATCCGAACTTAAATTTACTTCTAGTGTCTGTGATGTTATTTTTACTTGACGGCACATTTCTCTTACAACTAAACGATATAAATTGTCTTCGGTGATATTTTGATCGATGAAATTTTTTTGTAAAACTTGTTCTAGCTTCCATGATGAGATTTCTCGGAAATGTATACGGCGGAAAATTCGGTTAGCATATGATAAACGATGTGTATATCTGTAAAAAAGTATTGTATTATTGTGAAGTTAATAAAAACAGTAACTAAATAATTTAATATGGATGTTTTCTATAGAAAAGTATCATGTAATATTACATGCAAAATTAACTTAATACAGTGCTGTAACTAGAAGTTCGGGGGCCTCGGGGCAGAGTGTGTTAGGAGACCCCCCTTGAAAAGTGAAGACCTTTTTTCGAGTGGTATTAATTATAATGACCTTTTTTTCGCTTCTTAATCTATTGATTTTTACTTTTTTAACTGCTGTGGGGCCCCCCCAAGCTCGTGGGTCTTTGGGACATTGCCCCGGTGGTAGTTACAGCGTTGATTTAATAGTTGACCATGATTTTTACATAAATAACTAATCTAGGCTCCTCCAATTTGTTTTCTATAATGTTTAAATCATTTTTCCATTAACGAAACAAAGACAGACATATCAACACACATTTGTTAGATAGCTATATACTCTGCAGGGGTCTATGACAAAAGGCTGAATCCCAATAGGCAGACATGGACAAAAGGCAGACAGACAAAAAGCAGACATAGACAAAAGGCAGACATGGCCAAAAGGCAGACATGGGCAAATGCAGACAGACAAAAGGCAGACATGGACAAAAAACAGATATGGATAAAAGGCAGACTCTCAAAAGGCGGACATGAACAAAAGGCAAAAAGACAAAAGGCAGACATGGACAAAAGACAGATAAAACATTTATAAAATTAATAATATCTTTGACGGGTGTGGGGCTTATAAAATACTCCCAATCTTCTCAAAAAATTATATCATCAAAGTAAATTAAATAATACAATATTATTTTTAGGTGGGAAGGGGGGGCATATTGCATAAGTCCTCCCCCCTCATATATATTATTAATTCATATAACAATTTTGTCTGCCTTTTGTCCTTCTTTGCCTTTTGTCTATGTCTGTCTTTTGGGAGTCTGTCTTTTGTCCTTGTTTGCCTTTTGTCCATGTCTGCCTTTTGTCTGTCTGTCTTTTGTCCTTGTTTGCCTTTTGCCCATGTCTATCCTTTGTGAGTCTGCCTTTTGTCTGTGTCTGCCTTTTATCCTTGTCTACCTTTTGTCCCAGTCCCCTCTGCAGTTATTCTTTATAGATATATTTGACGATTTAATCGTACGTAACAAAAATAGCAACAAGTGAAAATTTTGTGTGAATAAATGAAATTGAACTTAGAGGTGTACTGTTACTTTTGCATGTGATAATACATCTGCTAGAGCTAGAACTAAAAATATTTACATACCCATAGACTTCAGCATTTCCAAACCATTTCAAAACAATCCTTAACACTTCTTCCTCAGGACAATCGACAGGAAAATCGCAAGCTAACAAATACTCCAACTGTTGCGGTGCAAGTCTATAAAACTCATTAGAACTAGAAAACTCTTGCAAATGCCCACTCATAAATCTATAAACACGTCTCCTTAATTGTACTAACGAATATGTTTCTGCAATCGTAGCAATATCAACACAGTTCTCTAAATCTAGTTGTGATTGTAAATAATTCGAGCAGGCTTCGACTACAGCAATAAACTGTACGTGGCTAGCAGCAGAGAGAACGTCCTGTATATTGGCAAGGTTTAAGGCAAGTCGTGATGTGTATGCATAGTCGAGAAGGAGTTTAATTCCTTCTGCAGTTACACCGTTGAGACATATTTCACTCTGCCTTGATTCTCGCATGGCGTCTGTGAACATGGCTCGAAAGTAATCGCTGCATGAAGCAAGAACTACACGGTGGGCTTGGAATGATTCACCTTCGGCTAAGAGAGTGACGTCTAGGAGATCGCCTTTGGTTCTTAGTAAGTTTAAACCAGAAAGCAAGGTACCTAGAATTAATATTTAATTATAAACAAATAAAATTAAATAACGTACTTGTCTATTATAACCTTTGCAGTTTGAAAAAACTAAAATCACTAGGAACAAGAAATAATCAGTCTGTAGATAGGCAAGTGTCATGATAAATCAGCGCCAAAAGTTTGTACTATTAAATTCAATATTCATATTTATATAAGTATTACATTTTTAATTATTTTTGAATGATAACTTCTAACTGTCCTTGTTTGGGGCAATCTATTGAGGTAACATCGAGTTTTGTTTAGGGTTGGTTAGTTTTCGTTAGGTATATATTAACCTAATAAAGAAATTAACCTCCCTATTTCGCCCCAATAGATTCCTCTTACCAAAACAATTATATCTTCACCTCATAATGTAATTAGCAACAGAATCCCTATATTATGTATAATAATTACCTTATGAAATTAATAGTACAAACTTTACTCATATTGGCGTTGATTTCATCATGACACTTGCCTATCTACAGACTGATTATTTCTTATTCCTAGTGATTTTAGTTTTTTCAAACTGCGGAGGTTAACACAGACAAGTACCAAGAATAATATTAAATATAAAAATAAATTATAAATATCAATAAAAATTATTTACCAGAATGTGATGGAGATTCAAAATGCAGTGTATTGAGGGGTCTATCTTGTAGACCCCATTCTTTAACTTTTGTCATATTGGTGCTCTTTTTAGGAAACTTCAAATGTTAATGAAACTGAAAATAAAAATATGTGTATTAGCCATATATTAAATAATTTTCCTTTCTGAATAAAATCCACTAATTAATACCTTTGATATATTAGCAGAGGTGGCTCTGTGAAATAGACCCCCCCCCCCTTCACACAGAAATAAAAAAATATATTATATTGACTAAAAAAAGGTCTTTCAGGAAATGTTTAAGGTCCTGAAACCAGTTGACGCTAATTTGGTCAATTCACTAATGGATATTGAAATATACATAAGTACAGGGTCGTAATTAGAGTTTTTGGGGCCCCAGGGAAGCAAGTGATTGAGGGGGCCCTTATCTACCCACTTTAATTTGTTCATAGAGGGCCTTGGGGAATTGCCCCGACTATAGTTACGGCCCTGCATAAGTAATATTTCCATTATAAAATAAATCATAACTTTGTAAATATTCAAAGTACAGTAGAAAGCGGTTATAACGACTACGGTTAATACGACGTACCGGTTTTAACGACTCGAAATAACTGAATCTCATATAATTGTATTTTAGTCGGTTATTACGACTATATCAGCTTTTACGACCTAATTTGACCGGTCCCTTCGGTTTCTACTGTATTTATAGTTTTATAATAACAGGAAACAAAGGTGTGATTTCATTTGCCTTTTTCTCATTGTATAAGGGGTAAGGGTCATATAACTCTCTTTACACCCCTTTAGATCCGCCACTGAATTAATTAGTGATTTTTTATAAAATTTATTTCATTATGACATATTTTATTGTGAGAATAGTTATTATTAAATATAATATTGAGCAATTAAAGATTTAAAAACAATGCTAAAACCGATTTTCTTAATCTACGTAAAAAATCTTTTAAAACAGTGAAAGTAAATAATTGCATCAGCAACGAAATAAAATAATTTCCATTATTTGCATGTTGGTCTTTGTTGTTTTATGAACCTCACATTGTTTGATTAATTGTAAATTCTAATAGGTAGCTTTCTGTACATTTGTAAAATAAACGGTCAACTGTAAACTAACGTTATAATACGGTGATAATGGAAATTGCCTTCGATATCATGGTTCAGGAATTATAATTAATTAAAGAAGTAAATAACATTACTAATGGAAACCAGTGGCGTAGTTAGGGAGGGGATTTAGAGGATCAATCCCCCCCCCATGAAAATTATAAGATGATTATAATATATCTACGAGCATTTTTTAATAATGAATACATGTAACTAACAATGGAACCTTTTCAAGTCGAAAATTCGTATCGAGTTTAAACTTTGTATATAGTTAGAGGAGGTCAAGATAAGTAAGAAAAAAATTATCTTAGCTGCGGTAGATGAAAATGTACAAAATAATCATATTTTTTCAAATAACTCTGAAACTAATGAAAATTTAAAAAAATCTACAATACAAAATTTTCATGATTTTTTATGCTCTTTCGAATTTTGACTGTCACCATTCAAAAGAGCATAAAAAATCATGAAAATTTTGTATTATAGATTTTTTTAAATTTTCATTAGTTTCAGAGTTATTTGAAAAAATATAATTATTTTGCACATTTTCATAGGGGTGTTTCACCCCCTTAAACCATTTTACCGCAGCTAAGATAATTTTTTTCTTACTTACCTTGACCTCCTCTAAATATATATAAAGTTTTAACTCGATACGAATTTTCAACTTGAAAAGGTTCCCTTGTACCTACCAATTTTTGTACTTTGCACCACATAAAAGATGATTTTCATAATGAAAAATGTAACTGTGAGATGTAATACTCATATTAAGGAGTCATATCCCCCCCCCCCCCCCAACGCAAATGATGAAAACTGATCTAATATTAATCTAAAATAACGTTATTTATAAATTATGGGTCTTTCTTTATGATCAGAATTGAAATGGGGTTGTACAAACTATATGTCAACTTTTTGATACAATTCAAATGTATAATAATATATTTTGACTGAGGAGTGAGGAGGAAGCCTCCCCCCTCATTGATGTAAACAATGAGAATTAAATAATGTATAATTTAACATTAAGTAATTATATCTTATAAAATAATTAATTTATTTTGAATCGTAAAAATATGTCAGTGGATGTTTAAATATTTAAAATAAACATTTAATTTGTTCGTGATTGAAACACAAATTTTATTTATTTAATACGTTTTCTCATCCGGTATTAACGGAAAAATAAATCGGGTCCCTGAACTTGTATAAACAATGCAAAAACAACAGCTACTTTTGCCTTGCTTCAGGCACAATAACATCCCATTTATTCACAGGCAAAATGGCTTTAACTTCATTCATTTACCCTATTTTTTTATACAATACTAAAAAATATTTTATCACAAAAAATCGATCTTTTTTATTATTTTTCATATCACATGCATAGAAACAACTAGTTTTGAACCCAGTTTTGACAGTAGAAACAAGCCAATTTCAGACCAATGCGATTGTACCGAGCAGAAACAAATAAACAACGTTGTTTCTGCCCTAGGGCAGAAACAACGTTATTCCTGACTAGCAAATTCATTAATTTATTATTTATTAATAATTATAAAAAATTAGAAGTGACAACTTTGTGAGCTTCTCTACAAAAACTGAAGAATCTAATTTATCAACGACAGATACAGTAACATCAAAACAAACCGTATATAATTTTAAAAATTCAATCAATACAATTAATTTTTAAATCTGTCAGAATCGAATTTGTAATAAACAAAAGCGAATCTTATTTCTGAATTATTTTATTATTAAAATAGTATAAGATATTACTGCGCTATTTGTCTGAAATAGTCTTATTTCGACTGGCTACAGAAATCAAAACTCGTTGTTTCAATGCATGTGATATGAAAAATAGCGTGTGTAGCACGGGCTGAAACAAGACGATTTCTGACCAGTACGATGACAGCCCTCGCTTCGCTCGGGCAGTCAACTCTCGCCCTAGTCAGAAATCGTCTTGTTTCAGCCCTTGCTACACAATATACTATTTTTTATAGTAATTTGCAAAGTTCTCAAATCTAACTTATTTTTAAGAAAAACTATAAAAAATATAAAAATAATAGGGGCATCTACCCTATACAAAAAAAAATTTTCTTCACTAAATACACTGGTCAACAAAAAATACTTTTGTAATGTAACAGAGATCTGAATAGGAAATTTAGGAGGCTTTTGGCATGCCGAAACCGAATTTGTTGCCCAATTGGTTTCATCACGTCAGGGTTTTGAGATATTCTAACCTACAAGTCAAAAAATGACTATATTGGCAATGTTAAAGAATTTATTACCAAGTAGGTAATTTTTTTCTAAAGTTTTCGGTCGCAGTAACAAATAGTATTATCTTTCCTCTTTAAAATGATTTTTAACTTTTTACTGTAAGATTTCTTTTTAGCCAAGTCTGAAGATATGATATTTTTGTTAATAGAGTGTAGTATTATAGACACAATGAACTTAGTACGTATATATTCAAATATAATATTTTAGTGAAGAAAAGTCGCACAATGAAATGTAAAAAATCATTTTAAAGAGAAAAAATAGTACTATTTGTAATCATGAAAGAAAACTTCAGAAACAAATTACCTACTTACAATTAGTAATAAATTCCCCAACATTGCCAAAATCGTCATTTTTGGGACTTTTAGTTAGAATATCTCAAAACTCTGACGTGATGAAACCAATTGGGCAACAAATTCGATTTCGGCATGACAAATACCTTCTAAATCACATATTCAAATTTCTATGATTTTTTTCGTTGACCAGTGTTATTAAAATTTTTAATTTTATTTTTACTAAATAATGAAAAATCCCAAATATGTTACATTCACATTTCCAAGAAAATTAATGTCATTTGTATGCCATTAATATAGGTATACGTTTCCTTGTATTTACTTATTACTCACTTTTATAAACTCATCGACTTTTAGGTAATATGTTAAGAAATATCATTTACATATTTTAAATGTAATTTTTGTCCCACATACGATTGCCTAACATTATCGCATATAAATAAATACATTAGTATTTAATATTTAATACAGTACCGTAAGTACCACCGGGGCAATGCCCGGGGGGGGGGGCAGTGCCCCCACAGCAGCGTAAATAAAAGGTTACAAATAATAAGACGCAAAAATAGTTAGGTGTCAATGAAAAAAAAAAATCTTCAGATTTTATTTCGCATTTATTATTGAGGGCCCACTCACACACACTCTACCCCCCCCCCCCCCCCGAGCTTCTAGTTACGGCCCTGAATAATTATAGAACTAGATAAATTGTTAATTAAACTATTAAATAAAAAATTACAGTATTATTTTATTTACATAAACAAAACAAATAATACATTTATTAATAAATACAGGTAGGTAGGTGTATATAAAGGTAAAATTTCCGTGTCTACATTACGTTACAATTAAATAATAAATAATTAATTATAAAAACACAACTTTCTCATATGTAATGTTGTATCTAATTCAGTTCTTTCTCAGCAAATTATTTCTAATAAAACACTAACATATGAAGCAGTGAAATTGCTATATTTCAACACATTTAAATTATTTTGTGAGTAACCTCATTTCCATGGGTACTTTGTACATTATTACGTGTATTAAATATAAAAATATTGCAATAATTTTTTTTTATACACCCCCAAAAAATTTTGAAATGTTTTTAAGGTTTTTATATAGAGATAAAAATCTAAAATTTTAATATGTTATTTACTTATTTATGGATAACTCATATATTTTACTAATTTTTATTTAAAATATTGGACGTATGGTTTTTGAGTAATTGGATATTAAAAATAGAGTTTTTAACACACGATTGCCGAAAGTGCTCTATTTATTGAAATTTTACACAATTGGTTATATAGAGACGTTTTAAAAACTAATTATTCGAAACTTTAAATACTATAAAAATTATAAAACAAATATATTCACGTGTAATTTATTCAAAATAATGAAAAACTACCTCTGCCATTACATTGTACAAATTAATACATGTTACTATTATATACCGTTCTGTCTATTTCAATTTTCAAATTAAATTAAACTTTTTTCACTTTTAGGTACATGATGTTCTGAATATAAATTAAAAACAACATTTTTCGAAACCAAATCTTTTTTTACAGTGTGCTAGGCGTATAACCATAATTTTTTTAGTTGCCATATATTGCAGATATATTATAATTTAATAGTATAACCAACTGATCCCCAGATGGTTACGCCACTGTAGGAGACTCAGCCCCCCCCCCTGCCCCACTGTTTATACCACCACCGTGTCTCAGATTTTATTTTTTATTATCTGGTTCCCCCATTTTTTTGACGACTCTGGGTCAGTTATTTTTAAACATTATTAATTAAAATCACTATTTTTTATTTTAATCATTGTTATGTTATTAGTATAAGCAAGTTCAAATAAGTATACCATATAAGTAAATATCAATTTCATAATCCTTTTATTACTCATGTATACGGTTAATATTTATTTTATAATTACATACGTTTCATATACTTATTTTAAATTGCAATAGAAATGTTTTAAAAAAACCGTTGTTCAAGGTAACACGTTCATACCTTACCTTGTATTTTATATGTGGTTGAAATATAAATGTAAACAAAAAGAATATAATGTATTTTACTATTTGAGGATAACGGATTTTTATTTTATCATGTATTATTTACGCACCTTTATATTAATTCTGCATTTGCAATTTATAACAATACAATGTAACATGTAACGGATCAATAAAAATAAAATACCAGTTATTAAAATTAAAAAATATATAGTTTTTATCATAATTTATACAAAAAAGATATGATATAGTAATCTATATTTACCTCTCTCTCTAAAGATATCAGTTCTAATTGTAGGATAAATGTGGTCCGTTATTTAGACAGAGATGAAAATATATGTATGTACAATAAGTACAGGTGTTTAAATTTTTTTTAAATATTAAATTTTAATGTACACGTAAAAAAGTTAAAAAAATTAATGAAAATTTAAAAACACTATTTTCATATCAGAAAGTAACATTTATAAAACGAATATAAAAATTAAAAACAACCCACTTTTTTATTGATTAGCGAATTAATTACATAAAAAATAATACTTACTTTTAATTTCATTGTGAGATCTTCAATAATAGTTTTGAATAAGAATAAACACATTTATAAATTATTTTTAAAATTAGAATATATTTTTATTCATGTACGGTTATTTGAACACTTTATTTAACAAGCCGCACCAAACAAATAAACTACTTCATCTTTGTTCCCGTTGGCCATAGAACAGGATGTAATCACTTTGTTCTACTTCTGCATGTGGCTGTACATTAGGCAAATGCTGTAGCATCAGATCAACTTGAGATGCAAAGCAACACCATTCTTTTGACAATTCACTCACCTTTCCCTTTGCAATCATGCTACTACTACTTTTTTTATTATTTATTTTGTGTGGGGACAACACATAAGGATGCCAGATATTAAATAAATGTTTCAAAAGGAGATAGATACAAATGTCAAAACATTGACTCAAATCTGAAAAAACGTAGGAAACAAGGCGACATCTATTCTTATTTTGTGTAAGTGCAGTTAGGTTTACTTCTATGCTGAAGAATGTGGTTTGAATCCTTACTATTTTTCATATATACTGATTTTATGCTTCTGTGTATATTTGGTTGCATAACTACTGGGTCAATAACATTATAACATAACAAATATTTACGAAATAAAAAAACACGAATATTTACTTACGCTTATTACTTGCTTATAAAAGGGGAAATAAACATAATTATATTAATAAAATATTTAATAGATTTTACTATGTCACTTACTTGATATTAGGTACAGGTAAAATCAATTTAAATAATTTTATTTATGAAAGTCTGGATACAATTAAGTGGATTGAGGTCCAAAAGGCTAAATACACCTAATTCTGTTTTTACACGATAGATACGTTCCAGAAAAAACCGTGTAAAAAAAGACATGAAGTACATAGAAAAAAGGGGATTAGTTCCATATCCTTCAACATTGTAAAAAAATAGCTAAAATGAAATGATTCATACAAAAAAAAACAATAATTAAATTTTTATGTACATTCATGCACACTTTATTTCATGAAAATAAAAGGCAATTCAATTCTTAAAGTAATAAATATAAAATTATCGCAAGTTTAGGAACTGAAAACTCGTACAAGACTCAAATATATACTTAAGCTGCTATGAAAATAAATTAGGAAAGGGAATTCCCTAATTACGTATTTTATAAATAACAGATAGAAAAAAATTACTAAGTAAAAATATTTTTCTTTAAAATTTAAATCAAATAGCTTTTTTAATCGTGCTAAATCCATAGGTGGGCACAGTTAATCGAAAAGTTAATTTCGTTAATCGTTAATTTGTTAATAAAAAAGTTAACTTCGTTAATCGTTAAAGCGTTAAAATTCCGGAAATTTAACGGAAGTTAAAGTTAACTGAAATTTTGGAATTTTAACGAAAGTTAAACGTTAACTGTTAAAAGTTAACCATCCAAAATGTTTGAAGACCTTTTTTTTGTTTTTTCGACAACTTTCATATGTACATGTCATCAAACAACCAATGTAACGTAGGTACTAAAGTTAACGGAAGTTAACAAAAGCGTTAACATTTTTTGAGTTAATCCATTAATCATTTTGTTATCTTCGTTAATTAACGATTAACAGATTAACGAGTTAATGCCCATCTGCCCATCTATGGCTAAATCGAATGAAATCGTGTAAAAACGGAATCAAATTTTTTTTCTAGACCGTGTTAAATCAAAACCGTATAAAAACAGAAATGGGTGTAATCCAGCGTTTCTCAATCTTTTAGTATTTGCGACCCAATTTTCAATCACAATTCTCATCGCGCCCCCCTCCCCCCACCCTCAATACAATAATTATCACTGAAAAATAGATCTCATGTCAGCTAAATATAAAAAATGCTTTATATTGTCAATTTCTAATATTAAACCTTCTTTCAAAAACTTTGCTCTGCAACACAGGTACAAAGCAGTCGCTAATAATTATTAATCTTGTTTTTAATTTAATAATGATAAATACATTGTGCAGTACTGATACAATCCTATTTATAAGTGTACTAGCGGAATTCCGCGGCTTCGCTCGCGTAAACTTTGAAACTAATTAGAATCCTCCATATGTGATTGAGGATGACATATTACATTTTTATATATTGATTTTTATTCATTACCTATAAAAAAACGTAAATATTTCGGAACTTAGTTAAAAATTGTAAAAACTAACCCCCTGTCTACCCTCGCATTAGGGGTTGAATATCGATTTTTTTAATTTAAATAGATGACTATTTTGCCCGAATTTACCTTTATAAGTAAAGCAGGTGTGCAGATAAACATATCTAAATCCATGCTCGTCCCCGTCCCATGCTATTAGGGTTTGAATATCGAACTTTCATTTTTAATTGAATATTAATTTGTCCGAATTTACTTTCATATCATGAACAATTATGAAGATAAATATATCAAAATTTTACCTCCCCGCCCATTCCCATAGGGATTGAATTTTTGTAACTGATATTTGTCTTGTAGAGTACCTACTTGTGCCATGTTTCATTCGGTGAATACAAAAAAAAAATATATTATTAAATTTTTCCACCCCCTAACACCTAAGGGGTTAAATTTTGGGAAATTCTGAAATAATTGTTTAATTATTTATATTGTAGAGTATGTTCGATAAGTTTTAATTAAATGCGAACAAAAAAAAAATTTATATAAACTTTGACACCCTATTTTAACCCCGTAGGGGTTGAATTTCGAAAAATCCTTTCTTAGTGGGTGCTTACATCATAAAAGGAAGACACCTACGAAATTTCATGTTTCTAGGTCCAGAGGTTTGGGCTGTACGTTGATATATGAGTGAGTGAGTGAGTGAATGAGTGAGTGAGTGGTTAAGGACAAACTCTTTTATAGATATAGATTATGACAGTGTAAATGTAAACGTGTATTTTATTTTTTATTCATGTCAGAATGTATTTTATTACTTTTCATTCAGTAAATAAATTTTTAATAATATTTTTTCTCAATATACTCGCGCCCCCCATTCAGTTTTATCACGCCCCCCTAGGGGGGGGGTGCGCCCCACAGGTTGAGAATGGCTGGTGTAATCCTTAAATATAATAACCTTATGACGTATACCATTCAAATTACATTTTTTTATAGCAATAATTCTATATATAAATAATCAAGGTGCGTACACACATAGCTGTATACAACATAACCAGGAAAAGACATGGGTCGTTTCCGGAGTGTTGTTGTTGGTCCTGTAAAGTGCGGTTGGCCACGTGTTTTACCTTGATGGAAGCGCGCGCGCCACGGTACCTGTGATTGTGGTTCGCGTATTAAACCATCGCGCTGGGTCGGGCCCGGTGTGGACAGCATTCCTAACCGACTGTAGTAGCGGATAGCTAGTTCGACTAGGGTTTGCAAATACACTTAGTAATTAATGGATTCAAGTAGCAAATACGACTAACTACATTTTTTTCAAATTTGGAAAGGAATATTTATTTGCAAACCATTCTTACCAAAAACTTTTAAAGTTTGTATATTTATTACTTACTTACTAATCACTCTATATATATCAACGTACAACCCAAACCCCAGGATCTAGAAACGTAAAATCTCGTAGGTGTCTTCCTTTTATGATGTAAGCACCCACTAAGAAAGGATTTTTCGAAATTAAACCCCTACGGGGTTAAAACAGGGTGTCAAATTTTATATAATAAAAAAATTTTTTGTTCGTATTTAATTGAAACTTATCGAACATACTCTACAATATAAATAATGAAACAATTATTTCAGCATTTCCCAAAATTTAACCCCTAAGGTGTTAGGGATGAGGATGGATTTAGATATGTTTATCTGCATACCTTATAAAGGTAAATTCTGGCAAAATAGTCATCTGTTAAAATTAAAATTTTGACATTCAACCCATAATGGCGGAGGTAGACATGGTGTGTGTTTTTGATATGTTTATCTGTATAGCTGCTTAAGTTATAATAAAATTTAACCCCATAATGGCGGGGGTAGACAGGGGGTGGGTTTTTGCAATTTTTAACAAAGATTTTTATGTTTTTTTTTTTATAGATAACGAATAAAAATCAATGTAAAAAAGTAATATGTCATCCCCTATCACGTATGGAAGATTAAAATTAGTTTCGAAATTTCTAGTATATGACGTTAAACATGAGAAACCCAGTGATTTTAATGCCGAAGTGCATTGTTAACTAAAGAAGAAGAAAAATAAAAATTCAGGAATTTTTGAGTAGCAAAAATTTGTCTGTGATTGTATTTTGGTTAGAGAGGGAGGGGGTAGTCTACTGCACCCCATTAAAACTGTTAAGTTGTAATTGTTATAGTAGAAATAAAATATTATGAACATTTTTGACCAATAAAATAATTTTTTACTATTTTTATGGTTCCAAAAAAACCTTTTTAATCAGTATTACTTGATCGTATTTTTTCTCAAAAAAGAGTGCATGTAGGGGGCTCCAAACAGTAAATACATTTTATCCTTTCGCCTTCTCTATCACGCGGTAAAAAAAATCTGAAAAATGGCATTGGTGATCCATTCTATATACTAACGACAAAAAATACTAAAGTCAACAATATATTTTCAAAGTTTGGGGAAATAGGGAGGGGTTAAAACAGTCCATGAACTTCGGAATCCTACACTGCCATGCAAAAGTCTTACTCATTTTTTTGCGTATTGTAAATATAAAACTGCAAAAATAGTTGATAAAAAATCTTAAATGTTGATTTTAAGTTTTTTGTAATAATCCAAGCATATCTAAAATACAGCATTTACAATTTTCCATGTAAAGGAAAATTTTTGAATTACATGTCTGAAAGGTCAGGTTTACTCAAGTTGAAAGTATTGACGGACAATGTCTTTCAAGCTAACGAGAAATTGTTTTTTTTTTTTTTTACTATTTTAGCTGCGAGTAAACATATTCTTTTCGCTATTTTGTGTATTTTTATTGACTGAAATCTGTATATTTACATTCAAAATCACAGCTGTCCAAAGACTTTTGCACGGCAGTGTACCTATATGTCTTGACCGATTTTATTTAACACTTAGCTGCTCCATTTCTCCAGAATAACATACCTGTCACACTGGGGTCCCCTCGTACCCCAGACACTAACTACTCGTAAGCTATTGAGTATTTTAATTCAATAAAATTAATCTATCATCTTCGAACGATAAGGAATGCACTCCAATCGGTTATTTAAAAAGATATATAATATTTAATATATTTAAAAAATTGAAAACCTTGTAAAATTTAAACAGTTTACATTGAAGTTGAAACAATGTGGTGCGCCTAGTACCTCACAGTGGCAGCTAAGGGTTAATAACAGTAGAACTAATTTAAAAAATAAAATCAAATTCTTCGGGTTCAAATTCGATTATATGGTGTTAGTTAAATCATAATTTTTTTTCAATAAATAAAAAAAAAATGATAAAATTCGCAACCCTGTATTACTGTGGATAAATACCGCTACACAAACAAACACACACACAGACAAAAAACACGCTCGTCCAACAATATCTATTTGTCGCGAGATACATCCACTCCAACAGAACTGGCTAGTAGTGGCTAGAAACTTACATACATTGCTGTTTCTATTTACTTTTTCAGTACGTACCGGTGAAGTAGTGAGTAGTGATAGGTGAACACAACATAGATCTAGTGTACCGTGTTTAGTACGCAACAGTTAGACCACTGTTTACGAGAGCAACACCTGTGTTTTGTTTGTGTGAATTTACGTCTTACTTTTGTTATTTAGCTGCCGGAAAAATCCGCAATTGTTTTGTTTTTTTACTTTGATTGTTGTTTTTGTTAAGGTGTATTTTGTGTAAAGGATAGCATGATGACGGAAACAGTGGTTAACGTACAGGATCCACATCCTAACAATGGTCCGCCGAAAAATGACGGTGCTAACAATCGGCAGACGGCGTCAAGTTTAGAATGGATAAAAATAAATACGGAATATTTTAGAACGCTGCCCGGATTATTGAAAATCGCAGAACTGGTAAATTTATTTTGCAATATTTATGTTAAGAATAGTTTTTAAATTAATTATTTAATTTTTATATTATATTGTATATAGAATTTTTTTTAAAAATATACATTAGTTAAATAATGTCATTTTGTTTATCACAATTTTAATTTTAGTACAACCGATATGAGTTTATCTCGCAAAAAAAAGTTATAAATATATTTATGATATTGTATAGTCTGCAAAAATAAAAAAATTTTATAATTAATTTTTATATGGATGTTAAAATGTTATAAATGAAAAAAACTAATAAAGGTGATAAATAAATATATTTCTTTAAGGTTATTTGATCATTAGAGTAATGTGTAGACAAAAATTTAATATGTTATTTTCTGATAACTCATATATTTTACTTAAAATATTGGATGTATGTTTTTTGAGTTATTGGATATTAAATATAAAGTTTTTAACATATGATAAATGAGATAACTTACCAAATGTGCTCTATTTAATGAAATTCTACACAGTTGGCTATATAGAGACGTTAAAAAACTAATTATTCGAAACTTTAACTCTTTTAAATACTATAAAAATTATAAAACAGATATATTTACGTGGAATTTATTCAAAATATTGAAAAAATAGTTCTGCCATTACATTGTACAAATTAGTACATGTTACTATTATATACCGTTTGTCTATTTCAATTTTCAAATAAAAAATGTGTTCTGAATATAAATTAAAAACACAATTTTTCGAAACCAAATCATTTTTTACAGTGTGCTACAGACACGTATAACTTTAAATTAATAATGAAAACACATATTTAAAAAAATTGTTATTCTAAATTTTTTTCATGTTCTTCATCTATAAATAATAATTTAGTTTTTAATTTTGTATAGAAAAACGTTAAATTTCTATTTATATCATAAACATACTCAAAAATTGTTAGTATAATATAGGGACCCCCCTCCTTTCATTATTCAAATGTATGTGTATATTATATTTTCAAAATATATTATGATTTTTCTCGTAGATAGAAACAGGGGCGGATCGTGAATTTGTGGGGCCTACTAACTTTTCTCAAAAAACTGTTTCCTATAGTGATGTAAATTTTTAGACCTTTTTTTTAATTCAGACTGGGGGCCCTTTGTATCCACGGGGCCCTGGACTGCATAGGTAGATCCGCCCCCGGGTATAAAAGTAACTTACGTTTATACTTAGTACTTTAATATATTCGCTAAATACAAATATAAAACTAATTTGATCAAATTGAAGTTTAGAAGGTTACAGATGGCTGAATGTCAAATATACTACATACGAGTACTTGTGAATAAATTAATGTTAATTATCATAGTTAAAAATTTAAATTTTCTGTACGAACCATGTCCCTATAATTTTTTTAGATGTTCATTCATCTACTAATTATTAAATTCATATTGCAAATTATCGTTTATTGGAATATACATACATATATAAAAAAATAATAAAACGGGCAAGTGCGTGTTGGGCACGCACATGATAGGGTTCCGTAGTCGTTCTCACTATGATTTATAAAATAATAGTTATTTCAAAATTTTCGTGACTGAAGGGTTAAAATCAAAAAGTCATTTGACTTTTATTATTGCATTTTAGGAGACCTATCAAATGACACCCCACTCAATGGGGTAAATGAAAAAAATGGTTGCGTATAAGAGACCTTTCTAACGACACCCCACTCAATGGGGTAGGTGAATTTTTTCTAAATACTTTTCATTTTATGGAAGGGGTGTCAAAAATCTTATCATTTCTGTTTTTGGGGCATCAATCTACAACCGTATATCAAATTTCATCTTATTATGTCAAAATTTTTACAAGACGGGCGGACATGGAGAAACTATAAGAGTTCTTAGTTTTCTACAGAACCTTAAAAAGTACTAAGTGACTGGCTCATCAACACCCAACCTAATGGACCTAAAAATGTCAAACTTTAGAGAACTTTCGTCAAAACTTTATGGAAGAATCCACAAAGAAGGCATTTTCTGTAATTCAAATTCAATCCCTAAAATAAAAAAATAAAATAAAAAATAAAAACTTTTTTATCGCGATTTTTTTAAATTAGGGGTAAAAAATTAATAATCACAGTAGAAATAATAACAGATTTTATAAATTGTATTCATAAAAACGTAAATTAACTAAAATAAAATATTTTGTATGCGGTTTAAAATATGAAAACCCTTCGTTTAAAATATTTAAGTCCTTATTTCTCGTTCGACCAGTTTATCTATTTGTGTGTGTGTGTGTGTGTGTGTGCGTACGTGCGTGTATTTGAATGTTTTCAACAGTAGACAAAAACTAATCAAGTTTTTTTTTCACTTTGCATTTGAGGAATTTGTTATGTAATAATTTATAAATTGAATATCTAAACTATTAAGGTGTTTTTTTATCGAATTTTATTATTTTCACACAACCCTGGTACATTGTTTTTATTTTGTGTTTATAATCTATTCAAATTAGATTATGTTTTTATACTCAATTGATATAATAAAAATATTATAAAATAGATAAAATTCATCTTATATTTATTTTTGTATTAAGTACACGTATGTACACACATGCAAAATCATATAAATAATTAGTGAAGACAATTTGTTTATAAATACAGTAAAGAAACATATTATATAGTTTTTGAATTTTATTTATTTATTTAACTATCTTTTAAAAGGGTACTAAAGTACTATCCTAGTTTTACTTATAATAAAAATATGTTTATTTTAAAAAATCTGGTCTAAAAACGAAACCATTTAAAATTATGTATTTAATTTAAAACGCTAGACTTTATTATCAGGTAAAAATGCACGAAATGATAAAATTATGTTGTATTTTTTTACATACATTTGTCATTTCTTTAATGACTGTTTCAGTAAATAACTATTACGCATATATTTTTTTAGTATTATTATGTTACAAAATATATGCAATTGTGGTTTTTTAATGTAATCACAACTAGAAATATTTTCTGAAGAGGGGGGGGGGTACAAGTTTTCTGTATTCAGACTGCATGTATAAAAATCAGTAATTAACGAATTTAAAATTTATGTTTAATTTTTCCCACGTTATAATATAACTGACAAGCTTTTTTTTTTTTTTTGGGGGGGGGAGATTAAGAAAGGGCGGTAGGTGGGAGGGAAGGGGGTCTCCTCACAATTTCACTCCCTGGATACGGACCTGATCAAGACAAATATCAATACTAATCCATTACTTCCTATTATTCCTATATTTTCTAATTTTTTCTCTGACATAATAACGTTGTTAATATGATTTACATTATCAATATGTTTTTTTAAGTCTCTCTACTTACAATAATTTTTAGAGTTTAGAGTTTAGAGTTTAGAGTTTATTCAATGATAAATTATAACACTTTTAAAGAAACAGTGAAATTATTTCAGCTATAGCTGACATTTAAAGCTACATTTTTTATACTTAATTAAGCATTTTTAATTTGACGAAACTATACATAATATTACTTATATGAAAGTGTAAATAAAGCAATAAAATATCAATAATTTCAAAAATAAATCCAGGTACAAACTACCGTCGTTGAAAAAAGTGCTATTTTATAAATATGACATTGGGTTCTCATGTTAATAATTCAGTCTGCAATTGATAATTATTATGTCTTGTATTGAATTTATCTTTTGGTCATATTTTCAACAAGAATTCGAAGAAATAAAAAGTCGGGATGTAATGGGTTAATATCGATGACAATTGTATTTCCAGGGATTTATATTTTTAATTTGCAGGTTAACCCATTAATCTCCAATGTTGTGTAAACGAAACATTTAAAAAAATGTTTTTTTAAATATCTCATTGATAAAATGACTTTTTTGCTGCTAACATCGTTACACAAACTGTTTTAAACTATTCCACACTAAGTAATAACTTCTTGTTTTTCCAACGTTTCGTAAACGCAACGTTTTGTTGAAAAAATAAAAAAAACATGATTTTTTTACTTCAAAAACATTAATATATTTGAGTATATATTTAGTAATAAAATGCAATTAAAACATCAAATAAATTTTATTTTCTATCCTTGGGGATTAATTGGTTAAGTATCATTGCTATAAATGAACTTAACGGCGGTTAATTATTGTATGTATTACACCTGAAACAATCATTGATGCATATTTAGTATTAAAATTTGAATACACAGTTAATAATTTAAATGAACAGTTCACATTGAAACTGTTTAAAGTAACGGATCTAACTGTTTGTAAGGAAGAACGTGAAATAAACAATGCATGAATATTTATTTTGTTTCTTATAGTACTTGTGTGAATATAGAAACATATAAAACACTTTTACAGTACCGGCAACTTGATAGAATACAAAGATGTATGAAATTAGTAGACGCAAAATATATAAAAATAAAAGTTAATTATAAATTATGATTAGATGGAAACTTTTTAATGTGAATTGTTTTAATTATTTCTTTTGAATATTTTTGAATGACTTTAACTGTAATTAGAGATACTCATAGTTAGAGTTCTGACAGCCTGAATTGATTTCTGATTGATTGTAATACAAAAATAAAAAATAAAATAAAAAAGATGCCGGTAATAAAGTATCATTGCAATTATGATTTTAAATCATGAAATCTTTAGGTTAAAACGTTTCTAAAAAAAATTTTTATATTAAAAGAGAGATTAATATAATTTTTGCTAAAATAAAAATGCAAAATACAGTAATCCGCCATGTTAAATGGAACACCAATCAGAGCTAATGACGTCACGCATCAGTAAACGTTTTATTTAGACAAATATCAATTCCTCTTACAAGATTATTAGGTGCATACCTTATTCAAGAACTTATATACTTTGGAATTCATTTTTAACACACAAAATAATTAAATTAAGGAGTGTGACGTCACAACTCTGAAATGTCACCTGCGAGCGTTTTGGCGTCAAATTCAGAATTAGTTTTTAAAGAGTCAATTTTTGCGATTAAACCTTTATTTTATGCAGAAATATATATAATAGATCTTTAGTTAAAAATTCAACAAAACTACCAAATATCTATATTCTATTTTGAGTTCTACTTTTGTTGTTCATAATATTTTTTTTAAATGTTGTATTGGTTAGTTTAAAAAATAGTTTTTATTTAGATAAAACATGTGTTATTTTTGGTCATATTATTCTACAATAAATTTTAAACTATCTGATAATAATGAATTCACATTCTAATTTTCAAAAATACTATTTAAGTGGCAAATGGGTTAAGGTTAAATATTTTTATTAAGCTAATAAAATGTTGGACAAATTCTAAACTTAAAATAAAATAGATCAGCAAACGTAGATGAAAAAGAATAATAAAAATCTATTTTAAATCGAACTGTAATACAATCAGTTGACGTAGGATTTGCTCTAATGAAACAGTTTATTTTTCATCGAATATGAAAGCCTGGCATCATTCCAATTCGGCCATGTCTGGCTGAACCTGTTTTCAGAAACATATTTTTTTCTCTTCAAGAATTGTTCTGCAATAATCAGGAAATGTACTGACCTATATAAATATCAAAATTAAGCATATCATTTTGTAATACATACATTTTATATATTTCTTATTCATACTTATAACTTACAGTAGAAACCGGTTATAACGACATCGAAGGGACCGGTCGTAAAAAGCGGTAAAAATGCAATTATATGGGATTCAGTTGAACTTTTATTTTGAGTCGTTAAAACCGATACGTTAACCGATGTCGTTATAACCGGTTTCTACTGTATTAGTGTTTATTTCTTCACGAATTTTAGATGAAGATTATTAATAGTATTGTACCTATTTAAATAAGGCTTGTATTTAAATTTTAAATGCACTTTTTTGTTAATGATAAACACTTTTTAGTTAATCGTTTTTAGCTTATAACAAATATACTGCACGAAAAATTAATTATTCAAAATTAAACAAATATATTGAACTTAATTAAAACAAATTATATCACTTTAAATAAATAATTTCCACTAAAAATAAATACATTTTCCTAAAAAAATAATACATTGAACTTGACCTCAATTTGGACCTGTCAAATTTAAAAAATACATATTTTTGATGTATTTACTGTGATTTTCTACTCTAAAATAAACACTAACTTCCCTCCTTTCGCTCCAATGTATTTTAAATTTTTTAATTTGATAAAAATTTGATGCATTAAAAAAGTATTAAAATTTATGTTCACGTGTAGTATAAAGTGCATACTAAAAATTTTAAGTGCAAAGTATTAAAATTTGTGTTCGATGTATAAAGTGAATACTATATAATATATAGTGCAATTAAATATAACCCTTTAAAAAATTTCCCAGGAAAAAATTGTAGATCTGCAGAGATCTATTCAGATCTACATTTTTGGACAACATCATATTTTTCATTGGATTTTGATCTGTGGAGACTTGCAAAGATCTACAAAGGGTCTACAATGATCTAAAACGATCTACAAAGATCTATAATGATCTACAATGATCTACAAAGAACTCTGAAGATCATTGTAACGTTGAAAATTAATGATTTTTCAACGTTGAAAATTCATTAATGTTTTAATCTCTATCACGATCTACAACGATCTTTAGAGATCTTTGTAGATCCTTTTAGATCTTTGTAGGTCATTGTAGATCTTTAAAAGTCTCCACAAATCAAAAAATCAGTGAAAACTATGATGTTGTCTCAAAATGAAGATCTGTCGAGATCTGAATAGATCTCTGCAGATCTACAATTTTTTCCCGAGTTTGTATACTTTAGATTTTTTGACGTAACTTGGAAACTACTGAACAGATTTTGAAGGAACTTTCACTGTTAGAAAGCCTTATATTCTAAAATTATGAAGTGGATGAAAAATGTATAAGTATACCTTTTGGAATTTTTACAAATCGATTCTGTCTCTCATATTGTCTCGTAGGCAGCCTAATATAGGTTCAAATTATGTAACAATTCTTCAACAATTACCAAACGTTTAAATTTGATTATGATCAACACGCGCATACCCCCAACAATAAGCATATATTACATTTTCATCTTTGATGAATGCATTATTCACAGAGTAGTGTGCCATAATAAGATGCAAATAACACGATTACGTAAGCGAATAGTTAACCAGCAAGGTCATCCAGCTTCGCGCATTGCTAAGAAGGTATACACAGTTTTTTTCCTTCTTGTTTTAACTGATTTTTTTACGAAAACACGAAATAACGTGTGTGGAATTTTTAACAAAAAATTCGTTTCGATTCAAATTTTAAAACTTGGTAAGTACCTATATAATTAGTCCAGGAAAAATAGGGGTCGCGTACGCCTTGAAGACCCCATTTTGCTCTGTTCCGACGTAGTAATTTTAGTTAATTTATGTCCCAAAGTATTGTCAATTAATGTACTTTCGATTCTTGTGAAACAAAAAGAGTTAACTCGATCTTGCTGGTTATGTGGAATTTATATGTTTAAGCTGCAGCTCTATATTACATTTTACATAGAACGATATCGTATGCTGTGGAAAAGTGCGCAGAGTTATAATGTTATAAATAATTATTCATAATTCATGAACAATTTCCCCTACATAGAAACCGTACGTTCGTTTTTGTAGTAAATTATCTCAGCTACAAATTAGTAAGATGCATTTTTTTCGAAAATGTCACCGTTTTCGTGATATTTGAAAAATACTGTTTTCCTAAACTTTGACCCCACAAAATTGACACTTGCACACGTCAAATCGATGAGGAACTTTCACACATTATTAAGTACCCTTATACTAAAGTGTATGCAAAAATTTAGCCAGTTACAATTTTTTTCCTTGTACTATATTTTTTCTGGACTATAAATAGAATATTAGGTAAAACTAGCTCCATGTCTCTGGCACCCCCTTTTTTGAAATTCGAATTTTATTATATGCAGTTCGTTTGTGCTTCGTTTGTGCACGTTTGTGCAGGAAATCCTTTCATTTGTGCTTTAACCCTTTAGGAGATATTCAAAAAAATAAAATGGGGTGCTGTAGACATGCGAGCCCCCCCTTTCTTGAAATTTAAAATTTATTGTATGCAGTTCGTTTGTGCTTCGTTTGTGCACGTTTGTGCAGGAAATCCCGTTGTTTGTGCTTTAACCCTTTAGGTGGTATTCACAAAAATCAAAGTGGGTGCTGTAGACATGGGAGCCCCCCCTTTTTTGAAATTCGAATTTTACTATATGCAGTTCGTTTGTGCTTCGTTTGTGCACGTTTGTGCAGAAATTTACATCGTTTGTACTTAACCCTTTATATGTTATTTATATATAAAAATACCGAAAACATGTCTCTGGCACCCCCTTTTTTGAAATTTAAATTTTTGAATGTGCAGTTCGTTTTTGCTTCGTTTGTGCACGTTTGTGCTGAAATTATATTCGTTTATGCTTTAATCCTTTAGGAGCTATTGGTAAAAAAACTCTTAATGCGTTATAAACATGATTACATTCTCAATATTAGTTTTCGAAAAAAAATATACGTCTTGTGTTTCTTATTTATCTAACTAGAAGCTCTGTTAACGCTTTAACCCTTTAGGTGTCACTTCGATAGTGTTGATTTTTATTTTATTTTAATTAAAAATAAATAAATATAATATACTAATTATAAAGGGTTAAAGCACAAACGATGAAAATTTCTGCACAAACGTGCACAAACGAAGCACAAACGAACTGCATATAATAAAGTTCGAACTTCGAAAAAGGGGGGGCTCGCATGTCTACGGCCCCCCATTTGATTTTTGTGAATACCACCTAAAGGGTTAAAGCACAAACGATGAAAATTTCTGCACAAACGTGCACAAACGAAGCACAAACGAATTACATATATTAAAATTCGAATTTCCAAAAAGGGGGGACTCGCATGTCTATGGCCCCCCATTTGATTTTTTTGAATATCTCCTAAAGGGTTAAAGCACAAACGAAAGGATTTCCTGCACAAACGTGCACAAACGAAGCACAAACGAACTGCATATAATAAAATTCGAATTTCAAAAAAGGGAGTGCCAGAGACATGGAGCCGGTAAAACTTCTCTTAAAATATTCCCTAAAATTGACACTGTTGTGCACAGAAAAAAAACTCGATCTTATAGAAAATTTGAGATGGAAAAATGCTTAATGAATTTATCTTGTTAATATAACAATATTTCCTCAATAATAAATAAAAAATCTTATTGAGGATATTTTATTTATTTGAAAAATATATCTTCATGTTTATCTAAAAAACTTTTTATTTGTCAACTTAATAAATAATGTATTACACCAACTAACGAAACTCTCAAATATATTAAACATAATGGTTGTATTGATAAATATTTATCAGTGTGAATATTTTTTACACCATCCAACTAGTGAATGTGCAATTTTCGATATGGTAAATTCAGTGATGTCATTTATTAAGTATTTAAAATATATTTTTTCAATACGAAATAAAATTTTCACCGTGATAAGAACATTGTTAGTAATAATATACATTTATCAATAAGATAAACGTGGATATTTCCATATTGGTAAAAAATTATCATATTAACAAAACAACCTCTATTGGAGCAAAATCGATCACGGATTTTTTACATTGAACATATTTTTTATATATTTTTTTTGTGCGCTAATTTTTATGGTATATGTTATAAATTAGGTTATATTTTTTTGTAGACGATTAAACATATTTGATAGTGTTAATTTTGTTATTAAGTATTATGCGTTAATCGCCTTCGTCGTAAGATTAATTTACCTTGTATAAAAAAATAACTGTTGAATGCGCGATTGTTAAAAAACACGCTCGTGTATGATTATTTCATTTTATTTAACATTTTCTTTTGTAATATTACGAAAGCAATGAACTTTTATCGCCTGCGTTCAGGTACGAACTCGTAAATGTGAAAGATAAAATGTAAAACATGCAAATAATTCATTATCAAATAAAAAACTATCACCGCTTGACATATTTAAATATTATTTCTATACAACAACGATATTTGTTGCTTTTTATGTTGTTATTTATTTTATTTGATATAAATGATTTAATAATTAGTTTTTAGTTTTTCAGATCAATAAAATTATCTTGTATATTGTATATATAAATATATAAAGAAATTAATATACAATTAATTAATCATATTGTTTTGTGTAGAAAAATATTATTTAAATAAATAATAACATTAAAAGATAAGTTTTTTTTTCGAGATGATAATTTTGCACATATGATTAACCTTAGATGAGGAAACATAATCTTTGTTTTGATATTAATCAGTGGTGTCTTCAAAAATAATTACTGGAGTAGCGTAGAGATGATTTTTTTATATAGAATACTTATTTTATTCAAATTTGATTACTTTCTTATATTTAATAAAGGCTCTAGCCCATTAAGATGGTAAAAATCCCCCCTCAACGGATTTGGCTGAAATTAGGTACACTTATTTGTCATTATAAAAAAATAATTTCTCCCGAGTTACAAGACCTGAAACGCCCTCTGTCGTCCATAACCTCAAAAAATGTGTTTTTTCTTTAATATTTTTTTTCTCTGCGAGTTTTTAACCGAATTACTTGAAATTTGGACTGGTAATAGATTTTATAAAGATGAATGACCACATATTTTTAAAATTATTTTTGGCGCGAAATTTGAATTTTTATAGCAATAATAAAATTTAAAAGGGCCATATCTCGGCCCTCAGGGCCCATGTAGGCTAGATACTGCAATTACATGTGTATCTTATCAAAAACTAACATCCTGATTTTTTTCATAATTTTTGATTTGGTGCGCCGTCCTCAAAAATTCAAAAAACCGTATTTTTCTGATTTTTTAGTTTTTAATTAATGTGATGAAATTATAAATAAAATCTGTATAATAATATTTTCTCAAGAATAGCTTGCTCATAAAATGACCAAAAAAAATTATTGCCTCAAAAAAATTTCAAAAATCTCAAAAAAAGGTTTTCATCAATTAAATAAGCATTTAAATAAATATGAGTTAATCGTCCAGCAAAAGTTCTGTTTTTATTTGTATATATATAAGGTTGGGCTAATTTTCTAACTGACCTCGACTACCCCCCCTATAGACAGCCTATAGTACTCTCAATTCTAAGAAAAAACGCCCATGGAACTATACCTCTACATTTAACTTTAGTTCGCCGCATTTTTGATTGAAAATTTTATGTTTGATTCCCTTGAATTCAATATGTATACATGTTAATATACATGAAAAGTTACAATTTTGCATTGATTTTTTTTAGCAAAACAGCAACCCAATGGTTCTTGGGTACGAGGATTCCGAATTTGACATCCATTTTTTATTTTATTCTTGAGCGCCACCTGGTAGCCCAAGCAATAGACTGAAAAAAGAGGTCAAACTAAGAAAAAAATACACCAAACTGAATTTTGGTGGAAACTTTTATTTTGATATTCTAAGCATAAACTAAAAAATAGCCCTAATTTTGGCAATGGGTTTTCGTTTTTAAGGGGTAAATGGGGCAAATTATATTTTAACCAATGAAAATCGTTTCTTACTCCTAAATATTACCGACTTTCATTGGTTAGAAAAGTAATATTTAAAAAAATTATGGTTGATCATTATTTTTTAGAACTTGAAGAACAATTTGAGGCCAATCAGGATTTTAACAAAAATTATTAATTTTTAAAATATTTTCTCCGAAATAGCATCTTTACGTCTTTTAAACCCTCGAGAAAGAGTATTCCATATACAAATTCTGTATTTGTGGTACCAATCGATTCGTCTATCGTGATAGTGTCTCCAACAAATATCAATCATAAAAACACCCCGTCATCGATTTTGTGAAAAATTGGAAAAATGTTTGGAAACGTGGTTTTCATCCTTCAACATTTATTTTAAGGGAGTCGCACCACTTTTCACCAGACCGAGTTATTCTTTTCGAATTATACGCCCAAAAATCTATAATAATCAACCATAAAATTGCTTGCCCCTATAAATTCGGATTTTTCACTGCGCTCTTAATTATAAATATCTTATTTGTGTAGAATTTTATAAGCTACAATTTTCTTCATAACTATGTTCCTTGAAAAATTGGTAATTTTTGAGATATTTGCAAATAAAATATAATTTGCCCCATTTACCCCTTAAAAACGAAAACCCATTGCCAAAATTAGGGCTATTTTTTAGTTTATGCTTAGAATATCAAAATAAAAGTTTCCACCAAAATTCAGTTTGGTGTATTTTTTTTCTTAGTTTGACCTCTTTTTCAGTCTATTGCTTGGGCTACCAGGTGGCGCTCAAGAATAAAATAAAAAAATGGATGTCAAATTCGGAATCCTCGTACCCAAGAACCATTGGGTTGCTGTTTTGCTAAAAAAAATCAATGAAAAATTGTAACTTTTCATGTATATTAACATGTATACATATTGAATTCAAGGGAATCAAACATAAAATTTTCAATCAAAAATGCGGCGAACTAAAGTTAAATGTAGAGGTATAGTTCCATGTGCGTTTTTTCTTAGAATTGAGAGTACTATAGGCTGTCTATAGGGGGGGTAGTCGAGGTCAGTTAGAAAATTAGCCCAACCTTATATATATACAAATAAAAACAGAACTTTTGCTGGACGATTAACTCATATTTATTTAAATGCTTATTTAATTGATGAAAACCTTTTTTTGAGATTTTTGAAATTTTTTTGAGGCAATAATTTTTTTTGGTCATTTTATGAGCAAGCTATTCTTGAGAAAATATTATTATACAGATTTTATTTATAATTTCATCACATTAATTAAAAACTAAAAAATCAGAAAAATACGGTTTTTTGAATTTTTGAGGACGGCGCACCAAATCAAAAATTATGAAAAAAATCAGGATGTTAGTTTTTGATAAGATACACATGTAATTGCAGTATCTAGCCTACATGGGCCCTGAGAGCCGAGATATGGCCCTTTTAAATTTTATTATTGCTATAAATATTCAAATTTCGCGCCAAAAATAATTTTAAAAATATGTGGTCATTCATCTTTATAAAATCTATTACCAGTCCAAATTTCAAGTAATTCGGTTAAAAACTCGCAGAGAAAAAAAATATTAAAGAAAAAACACATTTTTTGAGGTTATGGACGACAGAGGGCGTTTCAGGTCTTGTAACTCGGGAGAAATTATTTTTTTATAATGACAAATAAGTGTACCTAATTTCAGCCAAATCCGTTGAGGGGGGATTTTTACCATCTTAATGGGCTAGAGCCTTTGTTGATTTATTAATTATTGTAAGTTCCAAACGCTAGATTATTTATAGTTTTATGGCCCTTAAGGGCATTGTTAGTTTATGAATATTTCATATTATAGTTTTGAAAACACTGGTATAGAAAATATAGTATTTTTAGTTATACATGGAGCAGACCCAGTTAGAATTTTGAAAAAATCTATTTTTTTTTTGCTTTTTTCCAAAGTAGATTATTTCAAAAATAATCTCTGAAAACAGACAAATTGGACCGTTATTCATGGAGATATATAACTTTGAACGGAACCGTCTCTAAAACATTCAAGTAGGCAGGTAGCGGCAACTGTGCGCTTTTTCTTGAAACCATGTTTTCGAAGTCGGTGATCACTGTAACTTGAGAACGGCTTTGCCGATCGGTTTGAAATTTTTCTTAGTTATTCTCTACATAATTGTCCTCCGGATGGACGAAGGATTTTTTTTACGATTTTTTTATAGCCGAAAATTCGAGTGAAATAGTCGAATAAGGAACGTCGACTTTCAACATCCGCCATTTTGTGAAAATTCAAAATTTTTCAAATCCCTTCGTCCATCCGGAACATTATGTCATTAACTAATGATCCCTTTTTTTATTTCTAATGATCCAGTGACGAGCAGCAGTGATCACGACAAAACACATTTTCTGGACCCCTCCCAAATTTGCTGTATCCCACTTATTTTTTAATATTTTGCTATAAAAAAATTATAATATTTTCTGTAAATATATATCTTTCATATCGAAAAACATTTGTTATTCATTTTTTTAATGCATGGCCAAAAAAAATCATAAAAAAGAGCTTTTTTTGGAAACCGCAACTGTCTGCCCCCTTAATGAGAAATAAATTGCACATTCTGTATTAAAATAATGAGTGAAATTTGGTTCTCAAATGAAGATAGAGATAAGTATCACTCAAACAAAATAAGCATAGATCCAATATCTCTTTTTTGTGAAGACTCGTTTTTTAAAATTAGTCCATCTTAAACACGGAAAAAAGAAACCTAAAGAATTAGTTTTAACCTGTACGAACATCCCTGGTAGTAAGCGACTATACCTATTATATTAAATTATTTTTTACTCTCTAAAACTGTAATAATATAATTTTATTCATCAGAGTATCTGCAAACATTAACACAGTTTCAGGCTGTAAAAAATATTTAATAATGAAATATTGTCGCATACTATCCGAGATATAGAGGAAAAAACTGTAATTCTTCAGGTTTTTTTTTCTGTATAACATACCTTTGTTGTGTTAATTTGTAGGTACCTATATAAATAGTACCTCATAATTTGCAAGGTAAGATCCTCCACTGTGACTATTGTGATGTCAGCTATTGTCTATCGGCGGCCCCTATCACATGTCCCCGGTTCATGCGTTTATGAATATGAAACAAAACAGGCGTGGCTGAAATATGTATGTATGTTTGTGTGTGATCTACATACGTGAATATACATATAGGTAGAGTGGTCGGAAAATCTCTACCGTTTTAAATATGTAGGCTACTGTCTGGTATAAAAAATAAATAAAAAAATTATCTACCTTGCAAACAATTTTGAAATGGGGTATCAAATTTATATGCCATGCAAGTAAAAAACAAGAGGGTTAAAACAGTGTATGTGAAAATTATTTTGTATAAAATGGTTTTCAATATATTAAATAAATAATAAAACGGGCAAGTGCTTGTTGGGCACGCACATGATAGGGGTCCGTAGTCATTCTCACTACGATTTATAAAAAAGAGTTTTTTTCAAAATTTTCGTGACCGAAGGGTTAAAATCAAAAAGTCATTTGGCTTTTATTATTGCATTTTAAGAGACCTATCAAATGACACCCCACTCAATGGGGTAAATGAAAAAAATATGACTTTTCAATCTATGATAGGGGGGTCCAAAATATTTTTAATAATGTTCGTTATAATTTTCAGTGAAAGTACTAGAGCTGGGCGCGGGTCGTGAATTCTTCGGGTCACGCCGGGTCACGGCCGTGACCCGACGTGAGCGTGAGCGATTTTCAAATATTGAATCGTGAGCGTGCGTGATCGTGAGTAACAATAAAACAATCGTGCGTGACCGTGCGTGAGTAAATTTTTGTCGTGCGTGAGTCCGTGAGTCGTGACTATGCATATTTTGAGAATGATACGTTTGGATTCGTTTCACATATTTAATTGTTAATACGAAATGCTACGATTGACTACAATAAGAATTTCAAAGAAGAAGCACTGTAAAATTCAATAGTCAGCGTTGCCAACTTGAAATAAATTTAAAATCCCTCTGTCGACCCGTTAATAATCCCCCAGATTTTAAAATGTATTGGTTGTTACTATTACATACTATGTTTTATTTCCATTTTATCCATTTTTTTGTTATTATTTGCACTAAAAATGTAGTTTAAAAGAAATAATACAAATATAAAGTATACACATATTATATTGCACGAAAAAAAAATTAATTAAAATTTTTATTTATTTCATATTATTAAATCGTGTCACGACCGTGACCCGCCGTGCGTGATCGGGCGTGAGTAAAAAAATACAATTCGTGAGCGTGCGTGATCGTGATTTTTATTTCTAAGACCGTGAGTGAGCGGACGTGACTAAAAAAAATTTGCTCGTGAGCGTTCGTGTTCGTGAGCAAAAATTACTCACGCGCCCAGCTCTAGAAAGTACTAATTAAAAGCTACATTTTGAATTTTTTCAGATTTTTTGAATCGATAGTTTAGAAAATAGAGGGGGGACGCTTTGTTAAAGTTTGGAATGCTAGACAAAAATCACCCAATATAGATATTTTTTTAATTTTTAAGAAAACTGACGTCGCACTTAACTAGATTAACTAAATCTATGAGAAATTGTATAAACTACGAATATTTACAAAAATAATACATACATTTATAAAAATAATTAATGATTACAAAATAACTACTTACTACTTATATTACAGGCAATGAAGGGAAAAATTGCCCTGTTTTTGGAACAAATTCGGAGTACGATGAAATTTGGTACCCATATGTAGTAATGGTACGTCTGTACACAAAAGTCCCCATTTATAGACCTTGTGGAAAATTTTTTAGAGCCGTTTGAAATTTTATTTTGTTATTCTTTAATAATTTCTATAGACAAATAAAGATACGGAGGCGTGCCTTATATCAAAATTTTCAAAAAAATCATCCGTATTTGTTCTATTTCAATTCCTTTATTGCCTGTACTATTACCTAACCTTTTTAAATTTTATATGGAGTTTTTTGTAAAATTATTTCTTGAAAAAGAATAATCAAATTCATGTAATATTGTTAAGAAATGCATTTTAATTGATTTGTTCGGTTTATTTCAGAGAAAAAGACGTATCGGAATTTATTTCAAATTCTTTTGCTGATATTTTGTTTGCTGTATTAAAGAATCTTAAGAAACGCCTACGTAGAGTATAATCTATGCTAGATTTCATTCATTTACTTATGCAAATTATTTGTCAAGGTGAACGTAATCAAATGCTTCAAATTAGGCTCAGAAATGTAACACTGATATTCCCATAGAAAAAATAAATTATTATAATTATTGTTAGCCATAATGACTAAAAGTTTTTATTTTAATTATGAAGATAATTATACTTTATGGGGTCCAAGCAAATTTAAATTTGGGGCCCCATGTATATGTTAGATTCATACATTTATTCTTTGTGGTTTTTTACGATTTTTTTTACTGAGTTATTGAAGTTTTTATAGACTGAATAAGTCAAAATCCCTTAATTCGCTACATTTTAATGTAAATTATTTTTAGTAGAAATCATATTTGATATAATTAGAATCAATAGTTCGAACACACATTAATTTGGGACAAACCATTTTCTGTTTATAAGTTGAGACCTATTTTGAATATCGCCTGAAGAGAACCAAGTTTTTTTTTCATGTAATGTTTTTAGAAAACGATATTTTAGGTGTATTATTGCTTAGATCAATTTGTTTGTCAAGAGAAAATATTTATTCGTTTTAATGGAAACCTATTTAATATTTTTACTTGTTTATTTTACGTTCACATAAAGATATTAATTTTTTTTGTATATTTTTTTTCGCAATTGATATTTTGTTTAGTGTTAAATCTCCCCCTCCCCCCCTCCAAATTAAATACATATTTTATTTAGTATTTCTATCATATTCAGGGCTCTTCTAAAAAATGTAACGAAAAGTTGGCCGATAACACGACCAAATCGACACGGCTTACACCCAGAAGCCTCTAGAGTCCAGGGCTTCTTAAAGTAGTGGCAGCGGCCTCCTAGGGGGCCTTGGCCTTCTCACAAGGGGGCCACAAAGAACCATGAATATAACAAATAAATTTACTATCGTTAAATAAGTTTAAATGTTCAAATATGCACTTGCTTAAAATTATATAAATGAAATAATACATTTTTTTAACCCTTCTGTTTAAAAAAAAGGGGGGGGGGGCGTGAGTTATCAATATGAGCTGCAAGGAGACCGCGACGCGGACGTCAAAAAGTTTAAGAAGCATTGCAGTCTAGACTTATATAGTATGTTTATATATAATTTTTTTCACATAAATTTCCAAAACCATACTTTATTACTGATATATCACGAACTAAATAAATAATTTTATGATTCATTCTTCCGCACGATCAATTTGTATCTTAGACATGTTTGGAAATCATGTGTTATTCTCTGTCTGACAGCAGGTTGCAGAGGCTGTAACCATATGGTGTAATGTAGGTAGACCAGTGCCTACACTGTATCCGCTGTATTTGGTAGAAAACATACCTCTTTACCTATTAGCTCACGATAAACTGCGTAGGCGATAATCCAGCTACGTCACAATTATGATGAAACACGTAACTAACAGTTGTATAAACAATAATGTTACAGTAGAAACCGGTTATAACGACATCGGTTAATACGACGTATCGGTTTTAACGACTCAAAATAAAAGTCCAACTGAATCCCATATAATTGCATTTTTACCGGGTTATTACCATAGTTAATCGAAAAGTTAACTTCGTTAATCGTTAATCCGTTAATAAAAAAGTTAACATCGTTAACCGTTAAAGCGTTAAAATTCCGAAAATGTAACAGAAGTTAAACCGAAAATTTGAAAATTTAACGAAAGTTTAAGTTAATCAGTTAAAAAGTTAATCATCCAAAATGTTTGTAGACCTTTTTTTAGCTATTTCGACAACTTTGTTATGTACTTTTCATCAAACAACCAATGTAACGGACTAAAGTTAACGGAAGTTGAATTTAACGGAAGTTAACAAAAGCGTTAACATTTTTTTGAGTTAACTTAAAAGTGAATCCGTTAACCATTTTGTTAACTTCGTTAATTAACGATTAACGGATTAACGAGTTAATGCCCACCTATGGTTATTACGACTATCCACTTTTTACGACCAATATGACCGGTCCCGATATGGTAATCGTACAGCTGATTTTAGGGCCCTTGAGTTTTAATAATTTCCCATTCAAATGCTTAGAAGATAATGTTGAGGCCTCATATTATATTGAGTTGTAGCCAGACCCGGCCACAAGGGAAGAGTAGGGGTACAGTTATATTTGATCCCGGGTTTTGGGGGCCTCATTTGATATAGATAATAAGCAGTGCCGGATTTACCCTATGTGGTGCCCTAAGCACTAATTATGTAAAGGCCCTCTTTTGTAATTTTGACGACCTTTTTTTTAGCTTTTTTAAAAAAATGTTAGTAATAATTCTGAAGACCTTTTTTTTAGCTCCTCACCAAAATTTGATTTTGAAGTTGATGCCCCATCATGGTGCCTCCTAAGGTCGGGTGCCCTAAGCAATTGCTTCTTTTGCTTACTGGTAAATCCGGCACTGATAATAAGATAAAAGTAATATAACGGGCTTAGTGTATTTTTTTTAATTCGTAGATATGGTCTGTGCACAGTTTTTGGTATATATTTTCTTACGTTAGGAAACATGAGGAATAAGCAAGGACAATAATAGCAAATCAAGTCGAAAAATAGTTTGCTGCTTATGCGCTTTTTTACAATATGCTGCCTAAATCGTTAAATATTGAACAATATAATGTAGAATAAAAAGATATGTATTTTGTCAACTATATTTTTCAAATATCCTAAACAATAATTTTGTGGTTCACATGAGCGAAGCCGCGGGTACAGTTAGTACAATACAAATCATAATGTTAAGTTAACATTATAATTTTAGAAAAAAGCAAATATTTTGCTAACAAACTTGTAAACAAATATTAGATGCTTGTACAAATATCACATGGAAACGATAATTTTGAAAAAGGATATTTTTTTCGAAGAAAAAACATGTTTATAAAGTTTGAAGCAACAGAGGCAATCATTAAACCACTGTAAGTACAAAATTAACGGGATAACTTAACTGTATCTACATCTACACATAGATAACTTGATGATAATGCTATTTAATTAATAAGTTTCACATCCATTTGTGTTAACCGACGAAAAATACAACATAGCAAAGTAATTATATCATTTTACAGAAATTCTCATAGTTCTATCTCCAATTAGTGTTTCTCAGAAATATTCACTAGTTATTAAGTCTAATGTCCGGTATTATAAAGGAGCTAACAAATTTGCAAGTTTCCAAGCACTCTCAAATGGGGTATCAAACTTATATGACAGTTCTCTTGAAGTTTTTGACGGATAGTTTCATACATAGGAAGTAAAAAAGGTATGCAAAGTATATTTACTAAAATGTTTTTCACTTAAACTAAAAATACACCTTAACCACAAAATTTATGTCACTCGACACGTGTTTCGACTTCACAAGAAGTCCTCATCAGGAGCCTAACGATTCCAGACTGATATAGTCTTGGTCAGAACCTATATATATACTAAAAGGACTTATCACGCTTCAATGATTCAGACCAATCAACGGCAAGGTCTAGAAGGATTGAAGCCGGGATAGGTCCAGTACCTCCATTAAAAATACTATCCTTATCCCTCAAGATTTCTAAGCTTTCTGCTGCGTCTAATTGATTATTATTGCATGTTTTAATTAATTTTAAATTATTAATGTCCGTTTTATGATTTAATGTAGTCATATGATGAGCTACGCTAGATTTATCCACCCGATTGTATTTAAGGTGAGCCATGTGCTCTTTAAATCTAATGTTTATAGATCTCCTAGTTTGGCCTAAATAACTTTTTTCGCAATTTAAACAGCTAATTTTATAAATACCGGATTTATCATTTACTTCTATTTTATCTTTGGGGTTACCTAGGAGAGTTTTAATGTTATTATTATTAGAAAAAGCTAATTTAAAATCAAATTTCTTAAACATTCTGGACAACCCTTTAGTGGTCTTGTCAAACGGGAGTTTAATGTAGTTTTTAGGTTCTTCTTTAATTTCTTTAGTTAGAGTAATGTCTTGGAGACGATTTAGTTTAGAATGTTTTTTATTTAAAATGTTATTTATAATTTGTTTATTAAAACCATTGAATTCCGCAATCTCTTGGATGTATTTAAATTCTTTATTAAATCTTTCTTGAGTTAAAGGGATATTAATTAATCTATGGACCATCGTATTAAATGCCGCAATTTTATGTTGGTAGTGGTGATTAGAGTCAAAAGTTATGTATCGTTTAGTAGTAGTATCTTTCCGGTAGATATCAAATTCTAAAATATTATTATTTCTTATTATTAATGTGTCAAGAAAAGGTAGTTTCCCATCTTTTTCTATTTCACATGTAAATTTAATACTTTTAAATTGCGCGTTCATGTCGTTAATGAAATCATTTAAATTATTATTTTTATTATCAAAAATCGCGAAAATATCATCGACGTACCTGTACCAGATTTTAGGAAAATATTTAAATTTCTTTTTAAAGCTGTGTTCGAGATTACCCATGAACAGATAAGCCAGAAACGGTGATAAACAATTACCCATAGCCGTGCCTTCTGTTTGTTTATAAAATTTATTATTAAATTGAAAATAGTTTTGGTCCATGCAAAGTTCAGTTAAATTAATGAGTTCTTCGATCTCTGTATTATTAAAATTGTTTTTAAGTAGGAGTTCTTTTAAATATTTAAGAGTTTCTTTAATGGGTACGCTAGGGAACAAAGCTGTGACGTCAAAGGAAACTAATATGTCTGAGTCATATAATTTAAGATCTTTAATTTGGTTTACGAAATCTATGCTGTTTTTAATCTCAAAGGATTCCGGTTTAATTTCTAGATTGCTGAATTTACTGTTAAGCCATTTGGATATTAAGTAGGTAGGTGAGTTAATGCCGGACACGATGGGACGTATAGTTTTACCTGGCTTGTGAATTTTAGGGAGACCGTACATTTTTGGTATTACAGGGTTAGAAATATTTAATTTAAATTTATTTAATTTATCTAAAATAGTATTACAATTATTTAAGATGTTTTTACTTTGCTTAATCATTTTGTTTATCGGATTTGATTTAATTACTTCGTAAGGACCTTCCTGTATTAGTTTTTCAACTCTATTATTATAATCGTCTTTATCCAGAATTACTATCGCGTTACCTTTATCTGCTTTTAAGTAGAAACAATTTTTATTTTTAAGATTTTTAGTTATTTTATAGTTGATATTATACTGGTTGTAATTTTTGTTATTATTAAGATTTTCTACGATTATGTTTTTGGCATTGTTACGTATAGCGTTTTTAGTTTTTTCGTCTTTATATTTAATCGCGCTTTCTATACCGATAACTATTTCGTCAATAGGAGGTGTCGAATAATTTAAATTGAATTTAAGTCCTTTAAACTCCCGTTTGACAAGACCACTAAAGGGTTGTCCAGAATGTTTAAGAAATTTGATTTTAAATTAGCTTTTTCTAATAATAATAACATTAAAACTCTCCTAGGTAACCCCAAAGATAAAATAGAAGTAAATGATAAATCCGGTATTTATAAAATTAGCTGTTTAAATTGCGAAAAAAGTTATTTAGGCCAAACTAGGAGATCTATAAACATTAGATTTAAAGAGCACATGGCTCACCTTAAATACAATCGGGTGGATAAATCTAGCGTAGCTCATCATATGACTACATTAAATCATAAAACGGACATTAATAATTTAAAATTAATTAAAACATGCAATAATAATCAATTAGACGCAGCAGAAAGCTTAGAAATCTTGAGGGATAAGGATAGTATTTTTAATGGAGGTACTGGACCTATCCCGGCTTCAATCCTTCTAGACCTTGCCGTTGATTGGTCTGAATCATTGAAGCGTGATAAGTCCTTTTAGTATATATATAGGTTCTGACCAAGACTATATCAGTCTGGAATCGTTAGGCTCCTGATGAGGACTTCTTGTGAAGTCGAAACACGTGTCGAGTGACATAAATTTTGTGGTTAAGGTGTATTTTTAGTTTAAGTGACTAAGAAACCACAGTTTCTCCGTTTTTCAAGTAAAAAAAAAAAAAAAAAAAAAAAAAAAAAAAAAAAAAAAAAAAAAAAATGTTTTTACTAACCTTGCGCGTAAAAATGGTAAAAACCAACTTACTGCGCAAACAACTATCTGTTAAAAACTCAAAGAGAACTGTCATATAAGTTTGATATCTCATTTGAGAGTGCTTGCTAGCTTGCAAATTTGCTAGGTTCTTTATAATACCGGACATAAATGTTTACTATTCTTTAAAACCATACACTAGTAGAAAGGATTTCTCAAACCAAGTAAACCTTGTTTTGTATATACCTAACGAAAACAATATTTTCTTAAGAAAAACAATAATCTCTTAAACCAACTATAGCATTCTTGAACGAAGGAATAACGTAGTTGGATTAAGAGTATGTTTCATATATTAAAAAAATATTGTTTTCGTTATATATACAAAACAAGGTTTTCTTGGTCCAATACAGTTTTTTTTCTGTGTAGATAATATATCGCTTATATCTACTGTTTTGAGATGTCACCCCTCTCCCTTACACATGATTTTTAAATAGGATCGTCCTCAAATCAGACCCAAGTTTCATTAATATAAATTCAGTCGTTCATGAGTTATGCGTGTGACATGGATTCAGGGCACAGACAGACACACAGACAGGCATAGAACATTTGACCTTAAACGGAAAAATCAAGTAAAAAATTTTGAAAGATCACAAAGCTTCTCGTATCTTCGATAAGTCAAAATTGAATTTAAAAATGTGTAAACGTTTTTTAATCATGACTATCAGCTTAAATATACAACCGTTACAGCCTACTATCAAATATAATGATGTATAATAATCAAGTAGCCCACGTATTTAATATTACCATGATTATTTCATAGCTCTCTATATAAATTACTACACAACCACATGTTCGAAATGTGTCGCAAAAATTATATTGGAGATAATTAGAAAATGACTGTTGTCAAAACCACGTTATAATGCGGATACAAAAGTCAATGAAGTCAGTATTAGATAAATTAGTAAGCACAAACTGCGCATCATTTTAATTTTAGTTTTAATTTAGTTAAGGTATGTCCCAATGAGCAACAAGGTTCGCTATATAAGAGAAATATTAGACGATTTATTAAATATTTGCATTAAAATATCAAGAATAAGCCACAATGTTATAAATAAAAAGATTAAATAAAGCTCAATTTAACCCTTAGCTGCCACTGTGGGGTACCAGGCGCCCTACATTGTTTCATCTCAATGTAAGCTGTTTAAATTTTACAAGGTTTTCAATTTTTTAAATATATTAAATATTATATATTTTTTTTAAATATCCGATTGGAGTGCATTCCGTATCGTTCGAAGATGATAGAGGAATTTTATTGAATTAAAATATTCAATAGCTTACAAGTAGTTAACATTTTAGTGTCTGGGGTACGAGGTAACCCCAGTGTGGCAGGTATGTTATTCTGGAGAGGTGGAGCAGCTAAGGGTTAAATAAAATCAATAAATTGTAAGTACAGGTATTAAACTTGCAATACTGATATTTATTGATTTTATTTTGACGATATCTTTGCTCACAGATGGTGAATCATTTCATTTAAGTTATTTAAAAAAATTGAGCTTACCTACTCCCGATTTTTTTTGAGAAACATTTTAAATTTTAAGGTAAATCAATTGATTTTTAAAACTAAGCCTTATAAAAATATCCTATTATTTAAGCCCAAATGTTAAATAATTATTGTTTTTAAAATAGAATAATAAGTATGTAATTAATCTATTCATTTTAATCTGTTAAAGTTGGTCAGACATAACTAGGTTTCTCTTGTGAAAAGATGTTTAATGAATCGGAAATCCTATGCAACGAAGAATAAGAAGAAGAAGCCAATTATTTCCGCAAAATGTAGAAAACAATTGTTTTTCATTTAATAGCATTTAATTATATTAGAATTTTTATAACAAAAAAACAGTATATGCTGCAATTTGGCTCATGCGACAGAAATTTTTAAGCCCGTTACTTTTATCCTATTATCTAAATCAAATGAGGCCCTTACAGACAAACAAACAGAGTAATGTTACGTATTATAATATGTAAAGAAGTAAATACATGCATGTATGTCATAAAAATGAAAAACACAAAATGCTAATTTATACTTATTGGTCTTATTTTAGTTGAAAATTGTAGCAACCGTATGTATGTTGTCACATCTGAAAATAGATGGTACCATTGACACAGTTTACTACAAATGCACTATTTTATTTATTAATGATGTCATATCTTACAATTGTCAGTAAAATCATATTGATGTTAATATGTATGGCAATTTTGAAATAATTACTGAATAAGTTAATTTAAACAATAAAACCAATCTATAATAAATTAACGCAATGAATACGAAATGTAAGTATAATTTGTTATTTATAGCTACAGTCAGGGCCGGCCTTTCTGAATGTAAATAATTTAACAAAATAAGAAAAAACAACTAATATCTATTTAATTTTTATTGACTACATGAATTTTAGTACAGTAAAATTAGTTTTTTTTTTTGTATTCTAACACTATGATATTAAAAGATCCTCCAGGGTTTCCCCTATGGTATATCTTACACAATTCATATTCTAAAGTCTAAAGCTGCATTTGGGGTAGTTAGATTTGCCTTCCTTCAAATTTTGAATTGAGATAAAGATTTTATGAACAGCATTACATTCAATATTCCATATGTAATTTTTTTAATGACCTGTGCTAATAAGTGATGTCAGTTGACTTTTTTTGTAATTTGTTATAATATGTGAATTACATCATGCTACCTTTTACAATTGTGCATGCATCTATAAATATACAACTTAAGTCATTATTTTATAGCAATATTCATTCACAAGGACATTTGTTTACATTTTTATATACTCATTCTAAGATGGTATCTTTCTACTTACTTACATATACATATATGTGCATTATTGATTAAGTGGACCAATATTTTCAAATTAACGTTTGGGACTTTAAGGGGGTAAGCAAGTCTATATAGCACCTCTGAAAATACTCAATATTTGGGAATTAACTGTGGTCAAATGAAACAACGAATTAAATCTAAATTAACACAGCTGTTTAATTACTATTTAAAGTACATTTTAAATTATTTTTCAGATTTTTATGAATGAAAATTATTAATCTCTGGCCGGTGGTAGGTTTTCATCAAAATTTAGAGTTAACACCTTTCGTACTTGCTTTTAGCCAAATGGTCAGATCTGGAACAATTTTACAAAGTTACTTTAGTTTTTGAAACTATCCTCTATTACTATGGAATGAACCACTTTGATTGGAAACAAAAAATCCATTAGATATTTATGGCCAATGAAAATTATAGTTCAAATAAAGCTTAAATTTTTGAGTATAAACATACCTATAATTATTGAAATATATAACTCTGAGGTGTAAAAGTGGTTCATTCCATAGAGGATAGTTTCAAAAACTAATGTCACTTTGTAAAATTGTTCCAGATCTGACCATTTGGCTAAAAGCAAGTACGGAAGGTGTCAACTCCAAATTTTGATGAAAACCTACCATCGGCCAGAGATTAATAATTTTCATTCATAAAAATAAATTAAAATGCACTTTAAATATAGTGATTAAACAGCTGTGTTAATTTAGCTTTAATTCGTTGTTTCATTTGACTACAGTAAATTCCCAAATAAAGTATTTTCAGGGGCGCTAGACTTGCTAACCCCCTTAAAACTATTCAACCGAAAAATGTCACATAGCAGGTTTTTGCAACGGTATATATCTTTTATAGATTCATATTATTTAAAAAACTAAAAACTATGTTGCACATATAGATACATATACATATGTTATACATGTATAGGTGATATGTAAATATTTACAAACAATGTTAAATTATATAGATTGTATTTTGGAACCGATAATGACGTAATTGTGTGTAATATTGATCGGCCACATTAGAAATTCTTCAAACAAAACGTTGCACGTGTATATGCATAGGTGTTCAGTTCAAATAACTAACGGAAACTACACCCATTTATGGGGAAGTTTGACAACATTACTGATTTCCGTTTTATGCATTATACATGTACATATTCCAGGACCGTACTCATTATATTTTTAAGTTAACTATATTATAAACATATACACGCAAATAATTTATTTAAAAAGAAAGGTTATTCAATATCTTGCATACGAAAGATTTTTTTATAAGAAAATGTGGGGGCTTTTGATTTTTATTTTAGACAAATATCAATTCCTCTTACACGATTATTAGGTACATACCTTATTTAAGAACATATATACTTTGGAATTCATTTTTAACACACAAAATAATTAAATTATTGTCTAACTCTGAATATTTGATTATTGTTGACAAGGAGTGTGACGTCACAACTCTAAAATGTCACCTGCGAGCGTTTTGGCGTCAAATTCAAAATTAGTTTTAAAAGAGTAAATTTTTGCGATTAAACCTTTATTTTCTGCAGAAATAAATATTTTTTTGGAAATAGGAGACACGTTAGATCATCAATTAATAGTTTTTTTTAAATAAGTCATCATGCCTGTATACATTTTTGTACTTGACGTTACTCATGACTCATAGTAAAAGTTGTGACATCCTGAATCTATTTCTGATTGATTGCAATAGTCATGTCTCACTCACAGTCATGTTTTATCAATTAATATTATCATTAAATATTATATGAGTATATTTTATTTTTTATACTTGCTAAAAATAGTTTTTGAATAAATATCGTCAACACCGGTTTGGCTAAAAATGGCGATGCTGTCATAACTCTCATTAGAGTATCTCTATCCGAAATTAAACCCAAAAATACTATTTTTCGTTTAAGTAACTGGCGATGAGCAACTGCGAAATTGTGCATTAAAAAATAATTCATTTTATTTTTAGAAATATCGTTTGGTGCCTAACTAAAACGTGAAAATCACAAATTTTGCAATTTACTTTAAAAATATAATTTCCTTTAATATAGTTTAGTTTTTTAAATAAAAACATGTCTGCAAACTCCCCTTACGCAATAGGTTACCCTAATATTTCGTATTTAGTTGCAGCAAAATAATAAAATTAAAAAAAAAAAATTATCCCGAAAAAAATTGATTCATTTCAAATTTGATCGATTTTAAGTGACGTACTTTTTGAAAAAAAAATCAGTATATTTCAACATTATTTATTTTCAGTCCGTCTGTTAATAAAACATCGACTTTCTTAAATATTTGTTTTGGCTTCTGAATATTATGCTATTTTAAAACTAATACTTTTTAATCGGTTTGAGCTGATTTAAAACGTCAACTTTTTAGGGTTTATACTTTCCGCTTAAAGTTAACTTAACCGTTTCGGACATGACATGAATCTAGCACACATTTTTCTGTATGTAAACTTACTGAAGACATTTTTGTTTAAATATGGAATCCCGCTATAGACTGACGTGTTGCCCACAAAATAGTGAGGTCGTGTCAAAGGCAAACGACTCTACCTGGTAAATATACCAATTGCATTTTAATGATAGGTGTTTTACCTTTGTGGCATGTTACTTGTACATGTCTGAAATACATATATTTGTTATCGTTAAAAAACATCAAATTACCAGTACATTATTATGTATCAGGTCATACATACATTGGTATTAAACGAACACTTTTTGGTTGTTTTTGTGTTGAAATTATTTTTGTAAATATTCATTTTTAACATGCAATCTTTTTCAGTATAGTATATGAGATGCAATTATTACAATTGCAATTTTATTTGTTATATTTCATATTTTAAATGAGGAATACATATTAAGATAAAAGAAAAACGTATCTGTATTTATATATAGTAGAAATCAGTTATAACGACTCCGGTTTATACGACGTACCGGTTTTAACGACTCAAAATAAAAGTCCAACTGAATCCCATATATAATTGCATTCTAATCGCTTATTACGACTATCGGCTTTTACGACCTAATTTGACTGATCTCTTCGATGTCGTTATAACTGGTTTCTACTGTATCTACAATGTCCGATTTCACTAACGATAGATATCTATAGTTTCTCTCGAACTGTTTAGTAACTATTGAATATTTATCATATAAAAAATATGTTCGATATCAGTCGAAATTTTGTATATATGTATGTACACCCAATTCTGTTTTTACACGGACTTTTTTACACGGTTTTGATTTAACACGGTCTAGAAAAAAATTGATTCCGTTTTTACACGATTTCATTCGATTTAGCACGACTAAAAAAGCTATTTGATTTAAATTTTAAAGAAAAATATTTTCATTAATCGTAATCTAGGAATTTTTTGTTGTATCTATATTATTTATAAAATATGTAGTTAGGGAATTCCTCTTTCTTATTTATTTTCATAGCAGCTTAAGTATATATTTTAGTCTTGTACGAGTTTTCAGTTCCTAAACTTGCGATAATTTTATATTTATGTTACTTTTACTTTAAGAATTGAATTGCCTTTTATTTTTATGAAATAAACTGTGCATGAATGCACATAAAAATTAATTTATATATTTTTTTTGTATGAATCATTTCATTTTACCTATTTTTTACAGGGTTGAAGGATATGGAACTGATCCCTTTTTTTCTATGTACTTCATGTCTTTTTTTACACGGTTTTTTCTGGAACGTATCTACCGTGTAAAAACAGAATTGGGTGTATATAATATAAAAAAATATACGTTTTTCGTTAAGTTTTAGATGTGAATACAATTTATTCAAGACCACTTATTAAAATTGTGTGAAAAATATTTCAATTAAAATTATTATTCAAATAAGTAGCAAATATGTAATTTAAAAACTTGTTTTTCGTCAAATGAAATACATACATATATTTTAAATTAATACAGAAAATAATGATATCTTTAAGCATACATACATATATTTAACTGTTAGTATTAGAGAAATTAAATCATGTTAATATACACGTTATCTGATTTCTCATGCACTGAAAACTTGCACGAGTTGATTATAGCGATTATTTTTTATAGACATTAATCAGAATGATGTTTTTTTATGTTTAAAGAAGTATATTTGAATAATGAGATTAAAGAAATATACTTTATTAAATTACATAGGATAATGGTTAAAGTGACCAGACGTCCCGGATTGTGCGGGACAGTCCCGGATTTGAGTAGTCTGTCCCGCATCACAAATTGTCCCGGAAATCGTCCCGGATTAGATATTTACATTATATTATCATTATTGTGTGTTTTACTAAATTTTATTTAGTATAAAAGCATATAAGTCTGATACAACCGTTGACAAATATGCACAAAATGTTTCTTATTAATTCAAATAGGTATAGTACCTATATTGTTGTCACTAATTTTTTGTAAATTTACTTTGTTTTTTAAATTATTGACTGCAAAATTTACATAAAAAAGTAATAATAGATTCACGACGAAATAAATTAATAAGAAAAATAAATATGTATGTATGTACCTATTTATTATTTATGAAATATACTATAATAATATGTATAATAAATGTTAATATATATAATAATTCTTATATTTATATATTTTTTTTAATAATGAAAACTTTTATTATTAATTTTTTTTTTATGAAAATATTTTTTTTCAAAAAACGTGTGGGGGGGAGTGTCCCGCAACAAGGTTTTAGAATTCTGGTCACTTTAATAATGGTGAACTTAACTTTTTGCCTAAACATATAGGATACCCTCGTTGATCTAGAATTTTAAAATTTGGTACAAAGGAAGATCTTAAAACACAAAAATCAAAAAAAACAATAATTTCCAATTCTATATGGACTTATTATGCGACAAACTTAATTTTGCGTACACAGAAAAAAAACTCCATCTTATGGAAAATTTGAGATGGAAAAATGCTTAATACATTTTTATCTTGTTAATATAACAATATTTCAAATATAATAATAATAAAAAAATCTTATTGAGGATATTTAATTCATTTCAAAAATATAACTTCATGTTTCATTTGTCAAATTAATAAATAATTTATTACACCAACTAACAAAACTCTCAAATAGAGTAAACATAATGGTTGTATTAATAAATATTCATCAGTGTGAATATTTTTTACACCACTCAACTAGTGAAAGTGCAATTTTTTATATGGTAAATTCAATGATGTCATTTATTAAGTATTTTTTTGTATTTATATTAAAATATATGTTTTCAATACGAAACAAAATAAGAACATTGTTAGTAATAATATACATTTATCAATAAGATTTACGTAGATATTTTCATATTGGTAAAAAATTATCATATTAACAAACAACCTCTATCGGAACCAAATCGATTACGGATTTTTTACATTGATCACATTTTTTAACACATAGACAAATTATTTTTTTCTGTGTTAAACTAACTATTATCAATAAGAATTATAAGTTAATCTATATCAGTGGTTCCCAAGTGGTGGTCCGCAAGGGGTAAAATATGAAATGTGAAGACCTTTTTTTAGATTTTTTATTTCAAATCTATAAAAAAATATAAAAATTAAAGTTTATGTTTTTAACTTTGTGATCCCTGCGTAATAATAATGAAATCAAAGTGGGCCCTGGTCAAAAAAAGGTTGGGAACCACTGGTCTATATATAGCAATAGTTTACAGTATGCTTTAGTCTAAGGGTTACTTAAGAATTTAAGATACATTATTTCATGTACTTACCTATATTTTTATTTGTTTCAGATTCTTGGCATTTTCTGTATGTCATTCGCTTCACCAGCAGTAGTTTCAGGAACACACTTCTTCCTCTTTGTAGCGACGACCAGTTTCATAATGACAATTGTATGGGTGTTCGTATATTTCTTGAGTATTAGAGAAGCCCTCAGACTACCCATCAATTGGATACTAACTGTAAGAAACATTTTACTGTTGTAATTTATCAGTTAAAAATATTTCTTTGTTTGTATAAATGAGAACAATTTAAGATATGCAAATAAGAAAGTGTTTATAATTTCTTCATTTGGATATATTTAAGATACACTATGGACAAATTTAAGTATACAGTAATTTATATTATAACATGCATGCATTTTTTTGAGTTTCTATATATTTTTATCAAGTATTCAGTCACAGTGGCGGCGTAAGGTAGATTGGCACCCGGGGCGGTTTTTTTTTGCACCCCCCCCCCTTTTTTTCGTTCTCAACTCAATATTAATATCAGTTTTCTGGTTTTTTGCACCCCCTTCTAGAAAAAAGTGCTGTCTTTTTTTTCGTTACCAACTCAATATTAATTTCAGTTTTCTGGTTTTTTTGCACCCCCTTCTAGAAAAAAGTGTTGTCCTTCATTTTGTTTTTATTTTTTTGTTGTCAATTCAATATTTTTATTTTATTTATGATCTTAATGACATGTTATACACACTTTACAGAGTATTTAAAGAATAATTTGTCACCCCTTGATGCTTGGCACCCGGGGCGGGCCGCCCCCATCGCCCCCCCCCCCCTTTCGCCGCCACTGTTCAGTCAGTTCAACAAGCGTGAAGTGTAAATTTTATATTTACTATTTAAAAAATCTATTATTTAAACATAATTCAAAAAATATAATTATGATAATTATATTAACTTTTATTTTCATTTGCTAGCTGATCACTCAATTAGTGACTTATATTTTAGTTTTATTGAAGATAGAATATTTTTCTATTAGGTACACTACACAGAAAAAAAATTGAGATGGAAAAATGCTTAATAAATATATCTTGTTAATATAACAATATTTCCTCAATATAATAATAAAAAAATATCTTATTGGGGATATTTTCATCATTTGAAAAATATATCTTCATGTTTATCTAAAAAAAAATTTTATTTGTCAAATTAATAAATAATTAATTACACCAAGTAACGAAACTCTCAAATAGATTAAACATAATGGTTGTATTAATAAATATTTATCAGTGTAAATATTTTTCACACCATCCAACTAGTGAAAGTGCAATAATCGATATGGTAAATTCAATGATGTCATTTATTAAGTATTTTTTTGTATTTAAAATATATGTTTTCAATACGTTTCAATTTTCAATTGTTAGTAAAAATACATTTATCAATAAGATAAACGTGGATATTTCCATATCAGTAAAAAATTACCATATTAACAAACAACCTCTATCGGAGCCAAATCGACCACGGATTTTTTACATTGATCACATTTTTTAACACATAGACAAATTATTTTTTTCTGTGCGCTTCAAAGAGTGCGCTCCGTAATGTAAGCAGCTAATTTTATTTTATTTTTTTATTTTTTCTGTATAGACGATTAAACATATTTGATAGTGTTAATTTTTTTAATAATTATTATGCGTTAATAGACAAATTATATTTTTCTGTGTAGTTATATTAATAATTTAAAAATTTAACTGCAAATTCAAATTGTGTGTTTTTTTCAGGAATTTATGAACACAGGAATCTGTGCTGTTCTTTATCTCATCGCTTTCATCATTCAATTAGCAGTTTCTCCAAGACTGTACTATGTTGTCGTTAATGTTTTAGCAGGGGTAAGTAATATGTGATTTTATGTGACATTTCTGTAACAAACCTCAATAATCCCGCTAATATACCTACGTACTAAATATATTTAGTTCATTCAAATATGTGTAACACTACTGTAACATACCACTCAATAACTTAATATCAAGTAAAATTCACAGATGGCATAACCTATTGACTTACGTATTATTACGTAACTATTGGCAGAAAGGCAGGACCATATCGGCTACTGGCCGATTTGGGTAGAAAAAAGAATACGTTGTAAGTTTCCCCAGTGTACTGGCGTTTCACAAACAATTTGCGAAAAATGCGGTGTAGCATTATGCTACAACAAACAAAATAATTGTTTCAAATCCTGTCATACCACATAAGTGTTTTTTACGATTAACTCACAGTAATGTCACTCCCAAAAAAGTCAAATAAATATTTTTTTCTGAAAACTACGTGTTTTTTATATGCCTGAACTCATTATCAACATAATTTAAATTTTTAAGATATTGAGCCCCAGTCCAAAGTGTTGAGAGTTTATAAAAATCGTAATAGTAATTTCATAATCGTAATTTCGATCCTGGGCCCTTATTCTCGAGCTCACTCGAGATAATGTCGATTCGAGTTTTTCGTTCGAGATTTTAAATCTCGCATGCCCAAGAGCAGTCGAGATTTTTCATTCGACATTTCTAGAAAAAAAAAGTCGCATCGAGATTCGAGAATACGGTATATAATTTACACAATCGAGATTCTAGTAAATAACTTACAGGAAACCTTTTCAAGTCGAAAATTCGTATCGAGTTTAAACTTTGTATATAGTTAGAGGAAGTCAAGATAAGTAACAAAAAAATTATCACAGCTGCGGTAAAATGGTTTAAGGGGGTGAAACACCCCTATGAAAATGTGCAAAATAATCATATTTTTTCAAATAACTCTGAAACTAATGAAAATTAAAAAAAATCTATAATACAAAATTTTCATGATTTTTTATACTCTTTCGAATGGCGATAGTCAAAATTCGAAAAAATTAAACTGGGTGGGAGGTGGGGGTTAAAGGTTTAATATTTTCAAATTTTAATTTTTTCGAATTTTCACTATCGCCATTCGAAAGAGCATACAAAATCATGAAAATTTTGTATTGTAGATTTATTAAAATTAGTTTCAGAGTTATTTGAAAAAATATGATTATTTTGCACATTTTCATAGGGGTGTTTTACTCCCTTAAACCGTTTTACCGCAGCTAAGATAATTTTTTTGTTACTTATCTTGACCTCCTCTAACTATATACAAAGTTTAAACTCGATACGAATTGTAATTACGATTTCGACTTGAAAAGGTTTCCTTGTTAGTGACATTTAGTTTTAGTTTTAGTTTAGTTATCTCGAATGAGAAAAAATCGAACTAACTCGAGAATAGGGGCCCTGCACGTAAAATATTTTTACTGTAGTACTAGATTAAATCGTTCTCTAAACTAGAATTTACCCGCGGCTTCGCTTGTATAAAAAAAGTAAGTTAAAGCCCACAAGTAACGTCTTTATTTGTGTACATAAGTTTATTTGCGATTTCTTGGCAGCGATTTGTAAAAAGGTTATATAGGTAGATCTTCGTGCAAATGTCACGGTCGGATTAATTATACTAGACGACAATCGTAGCTAGATCTATGTGCGTATAGGTGATGCACTGACCTAGAATAACTGTCTTGTAGAAAGTTGAATAACCTTAACTGTACATAAACGTAAATGCATAATAATTCTCAAACTTCTGCGAACAGACTGCGAAGCCTATATATGTAATGTATACATTATATATACATATTAGTACACGCCAAGTGTATAAAACACATTTGTTTTAAAGCCAAATTGATCATTGATATGTTTACTTTTTCGTAACCTAACTTTGAAATATTCACAAATATTTTTTATGGTTTTAAATTGTAAATTATCATTCAATTTTTTAATGACGTCTGTGTATCTGTCTGTAACCTTTTGAAGAAGAGGGACTGTTCAAATTAGTAACGTACTATTTTAATATTAGGTACATATAGATCAATATCGGTCAAAAAATCGTTTATTTGTTTTTTGATTTCCACCGTCAATGTTTATAAATTTTATTTTTTAAATCCTCTATTTTTTTAAAAGAGTTTCAGAACATATTAAACTTGGTGGGCATCATTTTCTCTATATTATTATTAAGTACCATTATAAAACAAATACTCAAAATATGTAGAAGTAATATTATGACAGAGGTACTTCAGGATAAGTTCAAAATTTCATTAAAAATGTTTCTTAGATGAATTTGATAAAAAAAAAGATATACATATAAGTGATGCGATATGTTGCTTTCACATTAAGTATAAAAAAACCTTTTAATAGCAGTAGCAAATCTCTCTTGTTATAAAATTAGGTCACACATTACAGCAAAAACGAATTAAAAAGAAATTACATCTATGATGATAATATCTATACCATACAATAAAATATATAGAATTCTAAAAAACTTAACCAGAATCCAGTATAGTATATTTTAAGTTTTATAAATATATTTATAATTCTCTTAGCTTAATGAAAAGGGCGTGCTAAAATACCCTAATAGGGAACTATGATATTGAACAAAAAAATTAATCGATAGCACCTATATATCAGTCCTGAGTCTCATAAGAGTCCCCTGCCCTGATCACTCCAGGACAATCGCCTCCCCCATCGGTAATCCATGTCTGGTGATAGCTTTGATACTCAGGAAAGCCAAAAGTGAGAAAAAATTACTCAATACCAAAAATTGTACATATAGAACGTAGAAATACATATTATTTTTTATGTAAATGGCATATATTTTATATAATACGTGTTTATTATAAAAAATGTCATAAATATGCATATTTTTATTTAATATTTTATTACAGTTCGGGTGAACAAGTTTTTTTTAAGAATTAAAATATAGCTGTGATATTTTAATTAATTACTTATGTATATAGATTTTATAGATTATTATAGATATGTTACATGTTACATCGTCGACTTAAAGTGAAAGTATGCTAAGTCAATTTTTTGTCTAATATCACTTTTTGGTACTATTCGAACGAGAGTAAGATGGCGAATAATTAAATAAAGCTACTTATTTAAATTGTTGTAAATGAATACAAATACATGACAAATAATGAAATGTATTGTTTATATAGTTATTTATGATTTATTTTCTTGTTTTATTATCTTAAAATTCATATTTCTATGATAAATTGAAGTTTGACACATCAAATATTACTAAAAAATTTTGAATTTTAGATTTCGTTAAAAGTATGTTTATTATATAGAAAATGACGCAAAAAGTTGAAATTTCCAAACCGCAGGTCTGTATCTTATCACGTTCTCGAGATATGCCCTCTCAAAGTTTTAGTTTTTTCAAAATTTCGGAAAAAAATGGCCGTAACTTTTAAACGTGTGGTCCGATTTGATTTTTGTCGACGGATTTGAAATGAGCGTGTCAAAATCTATATAAAAACATGTATAATACTTTAAAATTCGAAAAAAAATTTTTTGCTGAAAATCGAAAAAATTCAAAGGGGTATACCTTAAAAAAATGTCGATTTTTGACAAAAAATTTTTTCTCGAATTTTGAAGTGTTATACATGTCATTATATAGATTTTGACACGCTGATTTCAAATTCGTCGACAAAAATCTAATCCAACCACACGTTCAAAAGTTACAGCCATTTTTCTCCAAAATTTTAAAAAAACTAAAACTTTGAGAGGCCATATCTCGAGAACGTGATAAGATACAGACCTGCGGTTTAAAAATTTCAACTTTTCACATCATTTTCTGTATAATAAACATACTTTTAACAAAATCTAAAATTCAAAATTTTTTTGTATAATTTTATGAGTCAAACTTCAATTTGTTATAGAAAAATCAACTTAAAGATAAGAAAACAAGAAAAAATATCATAAGTAACTATATAAACAATGAATTTCATTATTTGTCATTTAATAAAGAATAATTTTATTTTAATAATTTCATAGAATATAATTTTTTTTCATCTACCTATCGTAAATACAAAAAATTCTATAGGAAAACGTGCTTAGTTGTTAGTTTGATATCAGATATATGTATACCATTAATTTATGGATGGGGCTATTTGCACATACCGTATGTGCATGCAATTGGCTATTTGCACATATCACTAATTTAACTTACACTAACCTACCCTAACTTAACAACCTAACCTAATTTGGTACATATACAGTATAGACAATTGCATGCACATACGGTATGTTCAAATAGCCACATTCTTAATTTATTAGTTTATTAATTTGAAGTGTATGTTCATAAGCGTAAGGCCAAGGAGTGGTAGAATTTATACAAATGACATATCAACTTTCACTAGCGCCAGTTTGACACTTTGAAAAGTATTTTCAGAGTTAATTATATTTTGATATTTAAAAAATAATTTAAATTTTAATGATTTACCTTATTTCCTTAATTTTTATGTACAAAAAATATTTATTTTTGTATAATTAACAAATTAATTTTGAAATATATCGAATCCATACTATTATTAAAATTGCGAAAGTGTCTGTTTTTTGTATCCCGAAAATTTATTAGATAAAGAAATGGGTGTGTACATTTATACTCGCGTTATGGTATATCTTCTTGAAATAGACATCTAGCGTTCAAATTCAAAACTAAAAATCTGTTTTGTCGACTATCATAACAGTAAACTGTATAATCTAACGTGTATTTCACGCGGAGATTAAATTAATATTTTAAATTCTAGACTCTCGATAAAACTTATAATTAAAGTGTGTTGACTCGCTCTTGCAGCGCCGTAACTACCACCGGGGCAACCCCCCCCCCCCATATCAGCAGTGTAAAAAAGTTGTAAAAATAATTAGGTACCAACAAAAAAAGGTCGATATAATGAATACCATTGTAAGAACTGAGGTAACAACGAAAATTAAAAGAAAAAAATGTCTTCAGTTTTTATTTAGTGAGGGCCCCCTTACACACATTCTGCCCCGGGGTCTTCGAGCTTCTAGTTACGGCACTGCCGCTCTTGTCTCGTTCGATTTTTAAATACTCTCGTCTGAACATTGACTAATAACACTATGCAACAAAAAAAATTCACAGAAATTTGAATGGTGATTAAGAAGGTATTTGTCATGCCGAAACCGAATTCGTTGCCCAAATGATTCCATCACGTCAGGTTTTTTTAGATATTCGAATCTAAAAGTCCCAAAAATGACGATTTTGGCAATGTTGGGGAATTTATTACTAAGTAGGCAATTTTTTTCTGAAGTTTTCTTTCATGATTTCGAATAGTACTATATTTTGTCTTTAAAATTATTTTTTTACATTTTACTATGCGAATTTTTTTTACCGAAATATACTACATACTTTGAAGATATATGTAGTAAAGTTCATTGTATCTACTATACTACACTCTATTAACAAAAATATCATATCTTCAAACCAGTACATCTCGACTAAAAAAATCGTACAGTAAAAAGTTAAAACTCATTTTAAAGAGGAAATATAATACTATTTGTTACCGTGACCGAAAACTTTAGAAAAAAATTACCTACTTGATAATAAATTCTTTAATATTGCCAATATAGTCATTTTTTGAACTTTTAGGTTAGAATATCTCAAAACCCTGACGTGATGAAACCAATTGGGTAACAAATCCGGTTTCGGCATGCCAATAGCCTCCTAAATTTTCTATTCAGATCTCTGTGATATTACAAAAATATTTTTTTGTTGCATAGTGTAATATATTATTTTTTTTACTTCTAGGTATTCGGACTTTTGAACACATTCGCGTACGGTATCGCAACATATCTTCTCCACATCGAATGGAAGAACAGCCAAAGCAATGCTTGATCCACAGCAAAGGTTTCACCTACTCGTTACTGAGTCTACAACCAACATGTGTGATACTACACCAAGAACATTCGAATCATATAATCGTTGGTGCACTTTGTCCTGGTGAAATATTTATTATTTACAGTGTACTGAAGTCAATTATCATTACCTACTCTACACTGGTTAATACATAAATAAACAAAAGGCTAATGAAACATTATTTGTTATAATATGTTTACACCAGGATGATTTAAATCTATACTAAAAGAACTCAGATTTAAATGTAATATTTTATTTTTAACAAATTTGTTGTCATTGTTGTATATTTATGTTTTATTATTTTATAAAGTTACAATAATTGAGTAATTATAGGCTGTTTCATTTAAGATTGCAGTGGCGGGAGGGGGTTAGACGGTACAAACATGATGCCAGTAACAAAATATCATTGAAATTATGATTTTAAATAATGATTCTAAAAAATGTATTTATTTTTGTATTAAAAGCGAGATTAATATAATTTTTGTTAAAATAAAAATGCAAAATACAGTAATCCACTATGTTAAATGGAACACCAATCAGAGCGAATGACGTCACGCATCAGTAAACGTCTTTTATTTTAGACAAATATCAATTATTAGGTACATACCTTATTTAAGATCTTATATACTTTGGAATTCATTTTTAACACACAAAATAATTAAATTATAGTCTAATTCTGAATGTTTAATTATTGTTGACAAGGAGTGTGTGGTCACAACTCTGAAATGTCACCTGCGAGCGTTTTGTCAAACTCAAAATTAGTTTTAAAAGAGTCAATTTTGGCGATTAAGCTTTTATTTTCTGCAGAAATAAGTATTTTTTTGGAAATAGGAGACTCGTAAGATCATCATAGGCTAGCCCACAGAATAAAAGAAAGAATAAAGAAGCAAATACTTCACATTAAAAAAGTGGCAATCGTTTTAAATTAGTTTTGAATTAAGCACATTGCTATATCCTTTTTGAAAGTATCATAATAAACCCAATATTGCCAGCGGCGTTCTCTAGGTGGCGACGTGTTTCCTATGTTAGCTACCACTGCAATCTTAAATTAAATAGACTATAATTAATTAGCACGTTGCATTTTATTTGAAGTATTTCTATATTATATATGATATAATATAAATTATGCATTTTTGATCGTTGGTATGTAATAAAACTTATAAATTCATCAACTTTTTAAATGAAGGGCCGTATTTAAAGATATACAAGCCCCTAACCAAGATAAAAAGGCATTAAAATAAATATACACATTTTCATTAAGAAATGTATTGTAAATTAATTATTTTTTTTGAAAAAAGGCCCCGGGATTTCAGCCCCTGTTACCCTCCTCTAAATCTGGGTATATTCTGTGTTAGTACGAACGTGTATAGTTTTTAAGTTATTTATTTAAAATGTTAATATTATGAACACTTTGATCACAATGTATAATTAATATTTCTCATATTAGAATTAGAAAGAAAATAATTTTATTCATGTACGTAAAATTTCATATTCTATTTTTTTGCATCGTTATTTTGCATTCGCTAATTGATATAAAGGTGGTTTTCCATCAAAAGCATGTTTGAGTAACAAAAACAAAACAGAAAAACTGATTTTTTTAAATATTTACATGTAATATATTTATCAACAATTAAAATAAATATTTTACCATTTTTAAAAAGTTGTTAATTTTACAATAAGAGTTGAACTTTAATATTTTTTTGAGTTTCTGTTTTGTTGCTTAGATGTTAAACTACCTTATCACATGAAATATTATTAAATAAAAATAATATGTATAGTTTAAACATTAAAGTAAGGAATTCTAAAATACAAATATTTATTTTATATAAATGTTAAATAATATAGATCATTTTATTTTACACAAATGGTATTGATTGATATAAATATATAATGATTTTTATATTTGTATAGTATACAATTTTTATTAAATTAAATAATATAAATGTATCAATTTACCTACACATATTATAATATATAAAATTGTGATTAAATAGTGTACAATATAAAACTATTCAATGTTTTCAATTGCTATCAATTTTAAAGTAATATTTTATTATTGTTATATACAAATATTTAGATTTTATAGTCAAGAAAAAATATTATAATATATTAATTCCGCACAAAATACTTATAATAAATATTGTAATTAATCATATTCAAAAGTCTATCAACATTCATTGATTGTAAATATCACGTTATACAGTTAATATTTTTATTTAGATAAGTAAATAATATATATATTGTAGAATGCACCTTTTGATTCAAAGATTTACCTTTGGTTATGAAATATTTGTACACATGTGCCTTGATTTTTTGTATGTGTAATGTATTAAATATGTGAAATTATGTCTCAATAAATATCATCTTAAAGTAGTCATATCGTATACAATTTTTAAAGCCTTTTGTACCAACTTTGGAACATAAAATATCAGTTAGTGCTTAACTGCTTAATCATATAGTGGATGATCATATTATTAGACTAACTATAACAGTGGTTGATTATTATAGATTTTTAGACGTAGAATTCGAAAAAATAGCCCGGACTGGCGAAAAGTGGTGCAACACCCTTAAGGGGTTAGGTGTAGTCAGAATTTTCAAGAAATCGATTTTCTTTTTTTTGCATTTTTGGAAGCTGCAAAACGTCAGAAGAACTATTATATGGCTCATTGATAGATGACTCGGTGTAAGTAATTAAATAATACGTATTACTTTACGTAAATAGAGTGTAAAACTTTAAATGCGTTTTTCTCAAAACTATGTTTTTTGAACTGGTGACCACTGTAGCTCGAAAACCGCTCGGTAGATTTTAATGAAATTTATAGAGCTTTTTGAAAACATGAAAAACTAGTGCCTGATCGAAGGATTTTTGTTTTGTTTTTAATTTCGATTTGTTATAAACAATTAACTGTTGGTTTTTTTCCCGAAAATCTGTAAAAAAATTTCCTGAGGCTGCCATTTTGTTAATTTAAGAAAGAAAAAAAAGCTTCGATCAGGCACTAGATTATCTATTAATAAAACTAATGTTTTCTGTCCGATTGAATTTGAATGAATCTCCAAGGATAAGTGATGGTCACCGCAAGGAGCTTCGGTTGGAACTGGATCAACACAAACAGCCATTACTTTTAAAATTATTAATTTTTTTTTCTAAAATTTCTGTCAAGTCGAAACCTTATTTAATGATGCTATGTTTTTACTTTTATAAAATAAAATAATTTACTGGCAAAAAAAAATTTATTTAAAATTGTCATTTTTTCATGTCTCTGACTACATCTAACCCCTTAAAAATGGGGTTGAAGGATTAAAACCCCGTTTCCAAACTTTTTACGTGATAAGTATTGATAATACGAAAAAAGTATAGATACATTTTTTTTGTAAAATTTTATAAGCTATAATTTTCTTCATTACTATTGTCCTCAACAATTTGATTTTTGAGATATTTGCAAAAAAATATTATTTGGGTACTTTTTAGGATATGGTTAGAAAATCAAAATAAAAGTCTCCACCAAAATTCAACTTGGTGGGAATTTTTTCTTTGAATTCAAGGGACTCACATTTAAAACTTTCAATCAAAAATTTGGTGAAGTAAAGTTGAATGTAGAGGTATTGTTCCATGGGCGTTTTTTTCTAAGAATTGAGAGTACTTTCATATAGGAGGGTAGCCGAGGTCGGATAGAAAATTGTCCCACCCTAATACGCAAGAGTATATTCTTTTGATTTTTTTCGACGTACGCAAGTTAAATTGCATTTGTGTAAAAAAATTGCCTATGTATACCTATGTATATTTTATGATAAAAATAAATTCATGATAAATATTTATACAACAGTATGTATTGAAGTTCCTATAAGTAGATTCTATGTAAAAAAATTCATATTCGCATCTTTTTATAATGCTTGTACTATTTAGTCAGGCCCGTGTCTAGTTACTTTCTCGCCCATGTGCATTTTAAGATATTTCACCCCCAATTTTTACGATTATTTATTTAAATATTTCATAAACTAGTTTTCACTGTTTAACTTTAATCTCAAGTTATTTTAACTCATTTAAAGAGATGTCCCATTTATCCAGTTTCCCAAATATATTTTAGATGTGACAGGATCTAAAATATGAATTCTAGTTATAGAAGTTTCCCAGTTATCCAAGTCCCACTTAATCTAGTTTCACTGTATATAGATAAATCCGATAGATAATAATTTTAAACACCGTAAGCATTATATCATTTTTTTATTCACTAATAACTAATTTTAATTTATTTTTGATGAAAACATTTTTTTAAGAAATAATAAAAATTCTAGTTAATTTCGAAATTAATAATAAGACAACTTATTCATTCTTATAAATTTTAACTTGAGTATTAGTAATACCGTTGTTAAATTACTCACAAAAGTGACGTTATGAAGATAACAATATTATACAGACTTTCTTATAAAAAGATAACATTTTATAAGTTTTATCAAAATTCAGGATATTGAAACTATTTTAACTCCGCCTTTTTAAATATCATTCAGGGTTCCAAAAATTAAACAATTATAAATTATTTATAATATATTTAAGGGAGGTTTTTGTTCTGATTTTTTCATAAAATATTTAGGCACCATAGATATAAAGCGTGGACCGCGCATTATTCTGTATTAAGGGGTTAACATACGTCCAGAATTTTCAAAAAATCGATTTTTTTTACAGATTATTATTCTCAATAGTTTTGGGCGTATTTCTGTGAAAATCGATTGTAAAAATTCCCCATAAATCGAAAGTTATTATAGAAAACGTGACTGCCCGACAAGAGTCTGGTGCGCGACTTGAAACTTTAAATAATACGTTTTTCTCAAAACTATTTTTTCCGGTACGGTTTGTATGATAACTCATACAGTTTTTGATATTTTTTGATGCATTTTTTTTTAATATTCGAAATTGTTTTCTCTACAGTCTGTCGAGCCGGATTTTTGATATTGTGATTAAAAAATGTTATAAACATAATTAAAGTGTGACATTTATGACACAAAATGCACATTTTTTTTAAACTGCCGTAAATTGCCAAATTTTTCGAATTTCAAAAATTCGGCTCGACAGACTTTATTTTACAAGATTTTTTTTAGGTTTTGCAGATCTTATTGATTTTGGTGCTAATCGGATCAAGGGTTTACGAAATATTCAAAATTTTGTACCTATTATCGTCTAAAAAGTGAGTATTATCTCACCAATTTTGACAAGACTTGGTACCTACACTTGTAATTCAATCCAATCTAAGTGGCACTTATTTCATAAACGTGCCGAAATAGCCACTGAAGGGGTGAAAACCACCCTCAAAATTTTAATTTTAAATACTAATAAATTCATGTTACCATTATTATTATTATTCTACAAAAATGTGTATTTTACTTTATACAACTGACATTAGAATATTAGAAAACTAATATTTATAAATAAAACAAAGGTGAGTTTTATATTAAAAATTATTGTAAAAAATATTACAGAACATGAAAGTCGTTTTTTTTTATCCTATATTATTTATACTATCAAATAAATTTGAAAAAAGATATCATCCTGATTAAACCATAATTTTTACATGCATATTTTAAACCCGTAATAAATTGCCTTGAGATAAAAAAAAGTGACGTTTTATTCAGATTATACATTTGTCAAGATAATATTTATTTCAGTTTACATATCTAAAGAGTTGTTAATCATACTTTATATTTAGTTCACTATAACACACGCCCTCTTCCCCTCGCCCATCTTTATGTGGTCATAATAGAAGTGGGAGGGTACGTTAGGACGCGATGTTTAGTTGTGAAGTGACTTCTGTAGGATTCGCTAGCATTTTTTGTGTGCAACTGGTGGTTTATTATTTAATATAAACAATACTATTAAGGTATGTTTTTATTTTTTATATATTTTTTTTATTGGGAAATATGTAACTTGATACATAGAGTAGTTTAGGAAATGATTGAAAAAATATAAACACAAGATGGTTCTATTTTTAAAACATATTTTATTTTGTTTATGTTCTGATCTAATTTTATGAAATGACTTTACTAGAATGAAAGGTATTTTGGTATTGATTTTTTTGATAGAGCTGCATATGAGACTGTATGAGATCAGTCTGGGTTTCGAAAAAAATACAAAACAGACCGTGAGAAAAATCTCAGTGTGATTTTTTTAATAAAACTAATATTGGCAATTTTTAAGAATTTATTATCAAGTAGGTATTTTTTTTTAAGTTTTCGGCCTCGGTAATAGTTAGTATTATCTTTCCTCTTTAAAATGAGTTTTAACTTTTTACTGTACGATTTTTTAGTCGAGATGTACTAGTTTCAAGATATTATATTTTTGTTAATAGAGTGTAGTATTATAGACACAATGAACTTTACTACATTTATCTTCAAAGTTGTATATTTCGGTGAAGAAAAATCGCACAGTGAATGGTAAAAAATCATTTTAAAGAGAAAAGATAGTACTATTTATAATCATGGAAGAAAACATCAGAAAAAAATACATTTTCATGATCAATTAATATTAATGTATAATAGGAATCAGTAAAATTGAACTATTTGATCTATATAATTAGTAATAATACTAAAAATATATTGTTGAGATAATTATTTAATATTAACACTAATAATGCATCGGTAGTGGTTTTATTTATGTTTTTATCGAACTGGAAATGGAAATGACGTCAGTTTAATTAGAATTTGATTAAAAAATGCATTTGATCGAACAAGTATTTACAATATATTTGCATATTATTATTGTAAAAATAAAATAAATAAAATGTTAACCTAGGTTTATGGAATCTAATTTTTTTTTGTTTTCCCGCCATTAGCTTATACTCTTTTACTTTCTTATACACACATATATGAAATATACATATAGTATAAGTAAGTATTGTAAAACCGATATTTTTCACATAGTATTATTTTTTTTTTTTACAATTAGTTATTTGTTTAAATTTAACCCTTTTTAAAGAGCCGTTTAAAAAGTTGAAATAAAATATTTATATACGACGATTCTATTTTAAAATTCCAGAAGGTATGTATTTGTATAATGAGGTCGACGAAATACCTAGGATTTTTCCCTAAAAAACTTCTTCCGCATTCAATGGATTCTAAACGCAAGATTTTTTTTGGTATCTAAAAATTACAAATTATCAATTTTGTCAATCGATTCTTAAAATATTCAAAGCGAGATATAAATAGGGTAAAGAATTATGTAAGAAACATGTGTATATCAAAAGGAAATTTGCTTTTAGAATATAAAATTTCTTGATCAAAATATAGTAGCTATAAATAGCTGAATTAAAAAAAAACTTTCAAAAAACTGTGTTCATATAATTTTTTTCTAAAGAAAAATCACTTGAAAATTTTTTTTGGTTTTCAATAATTTTTGAGGGCATGATACTATTCATAAATTACGAGTAAAATTCATTATCCTCGGGTTGCATAAAGCAAAATAATTAACGATTAGTTAATCGATTGTTTTCAATCCATGATTAATATTTATTGTAAACTTATTCTCAATTTGTAAATGAAAAATTCACTAAATATGACAATTTTTACCTTATAATATGTATCACAGCCGTGATTGTTTTTTAAAATTGACGTAATAATGCTTTGAAAACAACTGAATTATTTTGCTTTGTGCAACCCAAGGTATATAAAATATAATTGCAGTTTAACACCAAATAGACAAAACATATTTTAAAAGATCGTGTTTTGTTTTGTTGGTGTAAAACGACCCTACACAGACAAAACGCTTCACAAATGTAAATTTCACCCGTTATTTTTTTTTTGACAAAAGACGTTAGTGTAGATTTGTAGATAGTGTTCCCTATAGATGCAACAAGGCATCGCATCGTCTTGACCCATATTAATAATGCGTGCGTGTGTGTGTGTGTGTGTGTGTGTGTGTGTGTGTGTGTGTGTGTGTGTGTGTGTGTATGTGTGTGTGTTAGTATTTATATTCGTCCCGCATGACATCATGCACTTGTTTTATATCCTGTGTCTCAAACGGACGCCTACCGCTAAAACATACAGTCCAGACTTGCGTCGACCACGCCTTAAGTCTAGGAAAACCCAGAAGAAAATTATTAATTTTTTTGCGGCCCTTAACAAAATTTTTCGCTATTTTTTTGCGCTCTGCGGCCCACGAAGGTCAAAAGGTTGGACAACTATGCTCTAGATATTAAATAAAAACTCATTTTGTGCAAAATTATTGAAGGGCTGTAGTTCCCTCACGAAAAATGTCCGGACACACGTTCATGAGAAGTTTTTTACTTAAAATATTTTTCTCAATCTACTGTTCAAGTTTGGAACGACAGTAATAAATCACTCTGTATATTACGATCAAAATACTAACAAAGTAATAATTTATGCCTTTTGCAGTATAAAATAAAAAAATAAATAAAAACTGTTTTTATTCCTTCCAAAAAATATCAGTATTACCTTGTACTTGAAATAAGCAAAATGTCAATATAATAAATTTATCTTATCGGTGACTGATATCCAAAGGAAAATTCTTACATGTATACTTACTCATGTAGAAAAATATTTGAGAAAAGATAGTATAAATGATGAATGTACATTGTCCAATGTTCATATATGTAAAACTATCATTGTTTTGACGCAGTGGCGTAGATAGGGAGGGGGGATTAAGGGGATCAATCCCCTCCAAATTATAAGAAGATTATGATATACGAGTATTTTTTCAATAATGAATACATCTAAGTGAAGAATATAACCAATTTTTGTACTTTGCACCGCATAAAAGATGATTTTCATAATAAAAATATAACTTTATGAGATTTAATATTGTCAAATCCCCCCCCCCCCCCAATTTCAAAAAGCTATCTACGCCACTGTAATCTGACGAAATTAGAATCTGATAGAATTTTGACGAATTCTCACGATCTGTCAAATTATATACAGGGTGTGGCATCTACACGGAAAAAATATTGTAATAAAAATTACTATGCTTTATGGTACTGGAAGGACGGTTCAGTATTATGGTAAAAATTGCAATGTTCATTAAAAATTTTATTAGAATATTAGTAAAATTGTAGAGATTACAAATTAATTTTTACCATAATACAGAACCGTCCTTCCAATACCATAATAACATAGTAATTTTTATTACAATATTTTTTCCGTGTACCCATTAGTTTATACATAAATCAAATGGTACTGTATTATCTATTGATATAATTTAATTAACAATTTATAATGCATAATTAGATCAGATATGTATTAAGAAAATTTTATTAATAAAATTATAAAAAAATATTTTTTCATTTTTTTATAAATAGCTTTTATATACATATATGTATTTAAACAGTTGTACAATACTTATATATCTATATATAGATATGATTTAACGTGAAATTGATAAGTTAATAACTCAACATAACGAAATAAATAATATTCATTCAAGGACATTTTAGGAATAGATGCTTTTAAATTATGCACGTTAATTTTATTTTGTTAAGATGAACTAGGAATTTTTTAATGAGTGCGTCACCTCGTTAATATAAAATATATAAATAGTTAGTAAATATTATCATTTAGAGTCAGATTTGAAAATAATATACATATATTATGAATAACATAAAAAATATATATTTAATTTAAAAAAAATAAATCATCAATATAGTTAATATTAAGAAAATATTCATATAAGTATTACAGAATTCTTTGACTTGGGAAACTGCCTTTAAATTTTCTTTTCTAGGCTTTCGTGGTCGTTGTCCATAAGAGCTAACTTTTCGGGCTGTTTTCCACATTGTTTATATCGAAGTCTTCTTTAGGAGTGTTTCAGCCCGAAAAGTTAGCTTTTATGCTCTAAAAATTATTTAAACTCAAATTTAAGTATATGAATATAAAAAAAATATATTTAAAACCACTGCTTTATTATATGTACCTATGTCATAAAAAAACATAAATAACTTGAAGATAAATATATATTAACAAGGATTATTGCTACTATTTTTTACTATTCTTATCTAAAACTATCAAAAATGTATGTACTCTAATATCTCTCCATATAAGATAATAAATGTAGTAAGTACATTAAGTACATACTGTATCATATGTATATATGTGGGTGCATAAGTATCTAAAATTGATTCAATTTACAAATACAGAGTGAGTCATATCAGGTGGAAGCAACTTGAACAGTTGATTGAGAATAATATTTCAAGCAAAAAAGTTCATATGCATATATGTCTGGAAATTCTTCGTGAGGGAGCTACAGACTCCTAAAGATTTTGCGTAAAATTAGTTTTTAATTAATATCTGGAGACCCCATTGTGATAAAGTTATGAAATTCGATACACGGTTTAGTATTAATACATGTTATCGATTTCCAGTATCAACTAATGATTATTTAGATCAGGGATGTATAGGCCCACCGATTTTTACCTTGTATTTTTAAGTTTTAATTTTTTTCCTATATTTGACACTTTTATAAAATCATATGCCACAAAATACACAGAAATATATTTTGTTAATTTATCATAAGATCAACCGTTTACGAGAAATGCGATAGTTAATAACTTGTTCAAGTTGACTTCTGTATATAAAATTTTATTGAAAATCATTTAGATATATTTTATTTTTAAAACAGTTTCAATATGAAGAAAATCATCCGTTTAAACATATTTCGAAACAGTATTAAAGTTAACTTTAGCTATGAGTATTAATCTAAAAATACTTAATGAAATGTGATCATTCTTTGTAGATAAAAGGGCTGCCAAGTTATTTAATAATTTTGTAAAATAATAATAATAGTTAATATTTATTTTATTTGAAATGAAATACTTTTTTATGTTAATTTTAGAAAAGAAAATGTTGCAAATGTTGCAAATAATATAATCTGAAGTATGATGAAATTCTATACTTGTTCAGCGACCACAACGGAAGTTCTTGATATTGCATTTTGGTTAAAAAATAAGATAACACATTATAAAAGATAGAATATTATTTTGTAATTTTTAATCATAAAATAGTCCCTAAAATTTAAGAAGTCGATAGAACCCTAATTTTTTTTCTAATTTAAATTTTGTTTAAGATTATACATCTAGCACACTATAAAAAAAAGATTTGGTTTCGAAAAATTTTGTTTTTAATTTGTATTCAGAACACATGTACCTACATTTAATGGAATATGTTACTTTGTTAATTATTAAAAGTAAAAGAAGTTTAATTTAATTTTAAAATTGAAATAGACAGAACGGTGTATAATACGTAACATGTACTAATTTGTACTGCTGTAATGGCAGAGCTAGTTTTTTATTATTTTGAATAAATTACATGTGAATATATTTGTTTTATAATTTTTATAGATAGTATTTAAAAGGGTTGAAGTTTCGAAAAATTAGTTTTTAAAACGTTTCATTTCAATAAATAGAGCACTTTCGACAAATTTTTTTCATTTATCGTATGTAAAAACTCTATTTTTAATATCCAATTACTCAAAAACCATACACCCAATATTTTAAATAAAAATTAGTAAAATATATGAGTTATCCTTAAATAACATATTAAAATTTTAGCATTTTATCTATACATTGCTCTAATGATCGAATAACCTTAATCTAACAGCAATATTAATAAATTAAAAAAATATATTTATAAAAATTTCTGTTCAGATGAGATAGTCTTAAATTTTTATAAGATAGAGGAAGGTACATTTTTTGGTATTGATTGGCAGCCCTCTTTGTTTAGTTGATGGTTATCTCCTACGCAAGTGTGTCGAAACGCACCACCCACAGCACTATGTTTAATTGCAGTGCATTGTGGGTAATAGACAAAGAACGGTCGAATGTATTTTTCGCTATCTCGTCTTTATCCTAATCTAATTCCGATATATACATACGAATTTAATGGCTTCCTGTTGGATAAAATAACAAAGGCTATTTGAGTAGGTAGAAAATATTGCTTATAATATTTGTATTTTATTTTGAACTTATACAGTGAAACCTGGAATCTCAAGAGACTAGTTATTTTATCTCACTTAAAGAGGTGCCCCATTTACCCAGTTTCCCAGATTGTCTCATTTATTGAGGGAGAAATTAAAACAGAAGATTTTTTCCTAAATATTTTTTTCGTGTATCAGAAGTATAGTAATAAATTTTAGCTATTCCAGTAAGAGAGGTAACTAACGAAAAAAAATAAAAAAATGAAATTCCAGATAGAGAAGTTTTATGTCTCACTAATAGAGGTATTGGTGCCGAAGTGACAGGACCTCAGTATGAATTCTAGTTATAGAAGTATTCCACTTATCCAAGTCCCACTTAATCAAGTTTCATTGTATATTAAAAAAGATACATATTTCAACAAAAAATATATTAGATACATTAAAACCAGTGGCATCCGAAATGGGGGGGGGGTAAACTTTGTATATACAAATAGTCACATATATATACATATTTTTTAATAAGTAGATTATAGAAGACAGGTTGGCAAGTGCCTCTCCCTATGGACGTAGAAAGTATATGTTAAATACGTAAAATCTACATATTTAATTAATTAACTGTTGGGTAGCTTTTTTATCACAAAAGAATGTAACATGGAAACCACATCCTGTTAATTTAACTGGAATTATTGTATTGTTTGTATAATGTATGTATAAAATATAAATAATTTATGGTAACAACATTTCTCTTAACGACAGCTCTTACTTTTAGATCGATATGTACCTATTAAATTTTTAGAACAGTATTTATAAGTGCATATATTTTTTGTGTTATTTTTTTTTTATTTTAAGTTCTTACTATGCGTGTCTGTTATGGGCTCGTGAAAGCGCACGTACCTCGTGTGGGTGCGTGTATACTCACACTAGCTACAAAATTCAATGTATTTTTATTCAGGGTTGTATTTTGTTTGTTTTTATTTACAGAAAGCAAGATGTCTCACTCAGTAACTGTAACAAGAACTACTACAACAACAACGACATCTGCGTTGTTACTTAATACTGGATACATGAAGACGTATCCAGGACTCTTAAAGATAGCTCAATTAGTAAGTATATACATTATACATATATAATAATCAAATACGTATACAAAAATACTACAAAAAATTATATACAGTAGACAAAATATTTCAGAAAAGCCCAAAATAAAATAAAACTTAAGGGTGAGAGGATGATTTAATTTAACTGCCATTTTTAATTAGTGTTGTAATTTAACATAAATATGCGATGTGTACTATACAGTGGCGTAGATAGCTTTTTGCGATTGGGGGGGGGGGGGAGTATGACAGTATTAAAACTCATAAAGTTATATTTTATGTGATGCAAAGTACAAAAATTGTTTACATTCTTCACTTAGATGTATTCATTATTAAAAAAAGACTCGTATATCATAATCATCCTATAATTTCTGTGGACTCATGGGTGGGGGGATTGATCCCCTAATCTCCCCCACCCAACTACGCCACTGGTACTATAGACTTAACAAATTTAAATATAAGTAGTTTAAATTATGGTTACTTAGAAAAAATGTTTTAATTTTCGTTAACACATAAAAAATGTGTCCTCATTATTTTGGTTCTACTCTTTAAATTGACATATTTATTTTAATAAATCATAAAAATAAAAAATTTACTTCTAGATAAGACATTTTTTTCCAATATGTATATTAAAAATACATTTTTATCGTTTTTTTATCATAAATATTCACTAAATAAACGAAACAGGGATACCCATAAAATAATTTTCAATATGAAGAAATATTAACTAAATTTCAAACAAATAAAATAAATTTACACAAAATTTTATTTTATCATTCCCTAATATTCACTTATTATGAAATATGAAAGGTCAAGCCTTTTCCTTCCTATTTAAATCATTTAATAAACATTCCTAAGTAGATATCAATAAATAATGACAATGCGAAGTATATATATGTATGTGATCACATTAGCTCTGGACACATGACACACCCACAGCGCAAGTGTCAAGATAGTGATGTCACGTACGTGTTAATATATAATTACATAATATAAAGGCCTGTCCAATTAAATAATTGATTGCATGGCATCTTCATTATTATCATTGTTTCCAACGTTTAAAAAAATTATATTGAACTGCCGATGCCGTTTTAAAATTTGATCAATTAATTTTATTGCTTCCTCGCAATATCGAAGATACGAGAAGCTTTTTAAAAAATTTTAAAATCGTGTTTAAGAGGGAGGGGTGATATCCCAAAAGACACATGTTACGTGAAAATTTTATAGAATTTTTTTTGTAGAGCATTCTATTTCTCATAATATAGGTCACCACAACGTTTGTTGTAAAATATTCCCTTACACTGGTAGAAAGGGTTTCTCAAACCAAATAAACCTTGTTTTGTATATAACGAAAACAATATTTTCTTAAGATAAGCAATAATCTCTTAAACCAACTATAGTATTCTTGAACGAAGGAATAACGTAGTTGGATTAAGAGTATGTTTCTTATATTAAGAAAATATTGTTTTCGTTATATACAAAACAAGGTTTTCTTGGTCCAATACAGTTTTTTTTCTGTGTACAATGATTTATCTCAATTTGCTTTAAAAAATCGACATTTACTTTGATATATTAAATGTCATTTTGACGTTTTAATTGTCTTTTTGACATTTGTATAGAAGAAAAATAATAATTTTGGTTGAAATTGTCAAATAATTAAAAATATAAGACATAATAACGAGGTGCGTATAAAGAAAAATGTCGAATTAATATTTTTTATTAAAATTGTATGAAAATTTAATGGTTAACCAATGACAGGCAGTTCTTCTGAATATTTTATTGGTTTTTATTTAAATTGTTCAATAATTAACTACCTTTGATGAATTTAGCACGAGGAAGCACTGTGCATTTACTTGGCAGATGTTTTTGTTTTATGTTTTTTAAAAATAATACATAAATGAAATCGCATGAATCATAACTTTAGCTAGAGTATCTCTAGTTTTACTTTCATACAAATAGCATTTGTCCATTTTTTAATTTAAGTCCTGCAGTCATAGTTGGAACCAATTTTTCATTGTATTTTTATTTATGATGTATGATTTGACACATTAAGTAAGCAGATGCACATATCACGTATTCTGCGTTAACCTTGCTTAAGTAATATCTGTGTCAGATGTATGAGTAAGTCACCGTGGATTAAAACACCTAACTCAAGGTCGCGTGATGTCAATTTGCTTACAAAATTCTTTATTTGAATTACAAACGCATACACAAAATTTAAAGTTAGGTTTATGTATAGGCTTAAATATAATAAAGATAATTTTAATGTTTTAAGCTATGTAATTATAAAAGTATAATTCATAGATACATTTTTAGGTATATGTTTCGAAAAATAGACAAATACCATAGACATAGAGATATGGACTGCGCATTCTATTTTATTCATATGAGTGGAGATAGAGATATAACCAAACTAATACTCTATCTTTTTATAGTCATGTTTTAAATAAAGATAAGCATAGACCCAATATACGCTGTATCTCTTTTTTGTGAAGACTCGATTTTCCATGCTCTAAGTACATACAGTTAGAGTGGCCATTATTTTCGAATTTCTTTAAAGTAAGAAAAAATAAAGTATACAAAATTTTAAAATGATTGGATATTATTAACACGTGTCACCGAGCGATCGAATATTAACACGTAAAATGCATTTGATTTTTTCAATTTTTCTTTAAACAGCTATATCTTTGTGAAAATTGAATAGATTTTGATGTTCTAAAACGCATTTTAAAGAGAGTTATAGCCCCCCGAAGTTTTTGTCCAAAATTATTTTTTAGGGCTATAATTCTCTTACGAAAAATTTTCGGATACATGTTTAAAGAAAGTTTTTTGCTTAAAATAATTATTTCAACCTACTGTTAAAGTTTGGCACGCCAATTTTGAATTATTTAATTTTATGCTTCTTTCACTTTTCTGAAATCTCTCAAAGCGTAGTGGGAAGCGATAAAAAATCGAATCAAAGGTTCAAAAACTAGAAAGTGTCAGCTTTAAAATGCGTTTTAGAACATCAAAATCCATTCAATTTTCACAAAAATACAGCTGTTTAAAGAAAAATTGAAAAAATCAAATACATTTTACGTGTTAATATTCGATCGCTCGGTGGCACGTGTTAATAATATCTGATCACTAAAAAATTTTTGTATACATGATTTTTTTCTTACCTTTAAGAAATTTACGGGGGGGGGGGAATAAGAAAATCAATGGCCACCCTAATTAGGTACATATGTCTATTTGTCTATGAAATTTTCATTAGTGGGTAAACTTAAATTATGAAAAGTATGAAATTAAGTTAAGTGAATTAAAAATATAATAAAAAATTATTATTTCCTATTAATTAAAAACCTGGGTAAGTAAAATTGGTCGAGATTTACGAATGAAACAATAAAAAAAAATACATTCACAAAAAATGCACGTATGCAGCACAAAAATATTATAATACATAACATTTCCAGGTTATTTGATATAGAAATTCTAATATATTCTTTACAATTAACAATACTTTTAATATAAGAAAATATTCTAATAATAATTATGCTGAAATATTTACTATTTCTTTATACTTTTTGCACTAAAAAAATAAATTGCACAAAAAAAATTTATGGACCAGAAACTATAGTATAAACATCTTAATTAGAAATAAATACTTTCAGTTAACTGTCGCAAAAATGTTTCATAAGTATATAAATGTTATTTTAACGTTAATTTAAATTTGTTAAAACTATATACTTTTATAAACTGTATAAAAAGTAATTTCGAAATGTTAAAAATAAAATAACAATTGTGAAAAGTACAAAACTATTCAATAAAATAAATATTAGACTTTAAAACTTTACGAATTCTTAAGTGGGGGACGGGGAAAGGGGTCAAAATCGGTACTTATATATAAGGTTTCTTTATAATTAATTTTAACATACATTATTTCAAACTAGCCAATTTTTTTAATCAATATACAATATGTACTTTGTTATACTATACATTATATTTAAAAAAAACTTTTAGGAGGGAGTAGCATTATTATATTTATATACCCTTATAAGGAGGAGGGAAAGTCGAAAATTTCGAAACGTAATAATGGACATTCCCTAATGTTGATCATTTCAAAAAAATTATTGTAAATATTTTAAAATAAATTTCTTTTAAATATGTACAGGACGGCCCAAAAGTCACAACACCATTTTAAATTAAAATAACTTTCTACAATTTTTTTTTTTCAAATTTTAAAGCGTTATCCTTGGAAATTAATAATGGAGAAAAAAGAACCTAAACTCGTAATTTTGGGGTCAGAAAACCACCACATAAACAAACTATACTTCGTTTATTCCGGCGGTTTAAAATTAACTGCTCCAGACTTCTTTCTGTGGGGGTATTTGAAAGATAAACTATACCGTAACTATCCTCGAACCATTTAACAATTGCAAGCCAACATTCATGAAGAAATTGAAGAAATAAGCCAAGAAACATTACGATATGTGAAGATTCACGCCGCTTTTTTAAAAGATGTAAATTTCAAAACTAAATAAAATTTATTTTCAAGAAGTGTGTTTTCTGTTTATGAAAGGATAAAAGTGAATTATTACGAAATGAAAAATTAATTCCATTTTAAAATGGTTTTGTGACTTTTGGGTCAACCTGTATAATGTATATACCTACTCTTATATAAATTTCATGCCTACTTATATTGAAAATTATAACAAGGATGTTAAATGTATATTTGATCATATATTCTAATTGTTTTAGGTACTGGGAATAGTCATTGTGGCGTTATTGGCCCACTACATGTATGACCGTGGACTGAAATCTCAACAAGCTGAGCTATTTGCTCTATTGATGGCAACAACATTCATGATAGGGACGTTTTGTATATTACTTTCTTGTTTTGTATCAATATCGACAGGATCAATTATTTCAAAAACAATCTATGTAAGTATGGTCATATTTAACTATATATAAACAGGGCCGCGCCGCCCATATGTGCGAAGTGTGCGGCGCACACAGGCGCCAGGGCATCAAGGGCGCCGCGAGGTGCCTTTTGGGTTTAATGAAATACCAGCACCAATCATTAAAATTAAAAATTAATCGAAAGAAATAAAAGAAGAAATTATATCGTTTCGATATTTTTTTTAATTAAACAATGATGCAAAGTTGCAGTAGCAAGCGCATAAAGTTCGTTTTCTAAATTAAACTGATACAAAATTACCTGCGCTCAACTATGAGCCAGAAAACGTTAACAAATTTAGCAACAATATCTATAGAGAAGCATATTGAGCACGTAGATATACACCAAAAAATTATTTTTTACTATTTTTGCTTTCTTTTGTAAAATATAACATAGGTACAGTTAAACCCACACATATGAAGGGTTTAAATCAAAAAGTCCTTTCACATTTTTTGTTTCAAAAAGTCAATTTTTTGATACATTTTTGTTCACTTACCTCACTCAATGGGGTAAGTGAACAAAAAATGTGAGTACACTTTTCGGTCTATGGGAAGGGGGTCCTAAATTATTTTGATAGTGTTCGTTATAATTTTCATTATAAGTACTGATTAAAAGGTACATTCTGGAAATTTTTCGGATTTTTTTAATTAGAGGAAAGAGACGCTCTGATAATGACTTTGAAGAACAAATACATCGTGATTGGTTAAAACCATAATTTTTTCAAAAATCATTATTGTTTTTGTGTCATTAATCTCTGTCCGTGTATCAAATTTAATCTTTTGTATATTTTTTTAAAGACAGATAGACGGTCAGAGCAAAACTAAAAGAGTTCCTACAGTTTTTTTCGGAACTTTAACAAAAGGGCGCTTCATAGGTTTCGCACACAGGCGCTGCTGAGGGTCGGCGCGGCCCTGTATATAAACTATTTTAAAATCATACATAAAAGCACATACCATATCCTATGGATCCAACAATAGAATTTGTTTTTATCTCAACTCGAAGGTTGTTAAAACGTATTGTAAGTTTTTCATAAATATTGTATTTTTTGTTTACCTTAAAAAACCGTTAAACCGTTATATCTTTCTTAATTTTCAAGATTTTTTTAATTTTACTGATACCAACGTAAAGAGAATTTAATTAAGATGTGAAAAATTATAAATATCCTTTAAAATTGATGGATCAGAGTTATAGCAACGTGAATTATAAACGGGAACCGAGACAAAAATTGTTGAGTTATCATGATGCTTCGCACATAAACAGGTCAGATTGCAAAGGCTGTATCTCGGTTAATTTTTATTGTATTCGAACAAAATAAAAAACAAATTAAAGGTCTAAGACAGAGCTACAAAAAACTTTCGAAATATTTGTCAATTAAATAAGCCATCTTGATGTTATTTATGAAAAAACATACAAGGAGCTAGCAAATTATCTAGTTAGCAAGTACTCTCAAATGAGGTATCAAACATATATGACAGTTCTCTTAGAGTTTCATGAAGACTTTGACAAGTTTCGCGCACACGTTGTATGTAAACACAAATAATGGTATTAAAACAGTGGTGATATTATGATAATTATACCACGTACAGTCAGAGTCTGCACCAACTGTGTTACAATACATACGTTGAAGTATCACTGCTCCCAAAATCCATATACTAACACAAAATTATCACCTCATTTGAGAGTGCTTGTTAGCTAGTAAATTTTACTAGCCCCTTTATACTGGACATAAGTGTAATATAAATTTTCATTATTAGAATATTAGCGTCGGAATGAATTTTGATGAATTATTTTAAATAATTATATTTTTGTAATTTCAGGAAGTTATTTATCATTCGGTTGCTTGTGTGCTTTCTTTGATCGCTGGATTGGTTATGATAATTATAATTCATGAAAGAAATTATCCAAGATACAATTATAATCCATATTTGGCAGCATCGGTAAGTACATAAAAATTTGTATATTTTATTTGTATTTTTTTAAACACTTCTATTTCCATTATCAATTCTCTTAGATCAGTGATGTGCCCAGTATTTCTTTAAGGTGGAGGGGGGTCAATTTATTTTTCTAATTATATATAAATACATTTTTCATTCAGGAGGAGAGGGGGGGTTGAACTGATTATTAATAACTGAATAAGTTAAACAGAACTATCTGTTTTTTTCTCTTCCATTTTTTTATATTATGTTTAAAATTGTTTTTAATTTGAACACTTTTATTATTTTGCAGATTCTTTTATTGGTGAACGCTGTTTTATATTTATTGAGTGCATTTTTAGCTGGAAAAACATACCGAGGAATTTAAAAAATATAAAGTTACTTAAATAAATGTATCGAACATTAAAAAAGATATACCAAAACGAAATATCAACTGTTTATTGTATATATAAATAAATACGTATATATTATAGTTCTTCAGGCCTGGATACGACCAGCGGGCAACTGGGCAAATGCCCAGTGGGACGACTAAAATGTAACCTACAGTCGTTTTAAAACATTGCAAATTTATAATCTTACATATTTATTTAAAAAAAATTGCCAAAATTTAATTCAGACGAAATGTTAAACAGTCCGGACCATAATTTTTTGCCCGGGTAGATGTTGGAGCTCGTATTCGGCCCTGTTCACTATTATAATTACAGTATCTATCATTATTTCGATTAAAATTTGAAACAAACTAGATAATTACAATATGATATTTATTATTTTAATATACATATTATACTCAACACATTAATTAAGGGGACACCTAAACAATAACCTGTTTTCAAATGCTTGTAACTTGGTCAAAAATTAATTTTTTTCAAAACTTTTTTATTCTTAAATGGAGTAATTTTATTCTACTTTATAATTGTCTAATTCGTTCCTCAATATCTTTTCATTTTTTAACTTTTTTATGTAATTATATAAATTTTGAAAAAAACTGCATATTTTGAAACTTGACGCGGAGTACATTTATGTAGAAAATGAAATTTTAAAATAACCTTTTTGCAGAGAATTTCAATACCTTGAAATCGGTATCATGGAAATTTGTAAATTTACTCCATTTAATTTTTGACCAAGTTACAAGCATTTGAAAACAGGCTATTTTTTAAGCGTCCCCTTAATTACTGTGTTGAGTGTATTAATAAAAAACAGAATTTCAATACATTTCGTGCATCTTGAGAATCAATTAAACAGTTGATTTTTAATAACAACCGAATAAAATCTTAAGTATAGTATTAATTTTTACAAGTATGTAAGAAATTTTGCATACATCTACCGAAGGGTGAAAAAAACAAACAATAAAATGTTGTACCTTCCACAATCTAAGCAGCAAATAACTTATTAATTAATTTAGTCTTATTTTTTATTTTTATAAATAATTTAAAGCTATATTGCATACAATTTTCAAATATTTTTATTTCAATGTATGCACAGAATTATAAAGAATTTGGCCTAGAACAAAACCGAACAAAAAACTATCTGAAAGGTATCAAATTTATGATATTTAAGTAGAAATCAGTCGTCTTAAAGTTAAAGCATTGATAATTAACGTGTATATCGTTGAATTATTATAAATAAATTATAAATTATTATTAATGTAATGAGTAATTATTTAAAAAATGTAAGAAAAATTCATAACGATTTTTTGTTTTTGATTTTAGTGTAAATCTAATTCTTTATAAAACTGGGCATTAATATTACTTAATTATAAGTAAAATAAAAAATTATATTTAATATTTTTATTTAACTATCTAGTAAAAAGATGTCGAATTCATATCTTCATATAATACATTACAAAAAAAGACCAATAAAGGGTTATAAACAATAGATATGAGACATCTTTTATCTAGTGCAAGATAGTTTCAAAAAGTGCCTAAATTTATATATTTTAATAATAATTTTAAATAAATGTATACAACTTGTAGAATTTGTTATTAAAGGCATTCGAGGCTGGACTAATATTTACTATAAATAGGATTGCCAGAAGCTCAAGCTCTGAAAAGAGGACTAGTTCATTAAAAAAGAAGACAAATTGGAAAAATCAAAAAAAAATTATTTGAAATGCCATTCAAGTTATTTTGATGACTTTTTTACTGCTTCCAACCCGAAATTTGACGGTTACTAATTTTGACGACCTTTTTTTACGTAGTTAAACTTCTTAAAAACCCCGGACTTGTTTGAAAAATACCCCCGGACGCCCTTAAAAAGAGGACGGATGGCAACCCTAACTATAAAGGAAAAACTAAATAGAGTTGGGCTAGGCCAATCCTGCTGATACTAAATTAACACGTAGTATACATTTTGAGTTAATTTTATTGTTTGATGTCAAATATGTTTAATGGTTAAAGCAGAGTTTCTAAAACTGTTAATTTAATTATTAAATTTGTGTGCTAGCTACGTTTAAGTTTATTTTTTTTGGGGGAGAGAAGGGAGATTTTCACATAGAGCCCCCGTATGATTTGTTAATTTATGGACAGTATTAAAAACAGTGTTGTTTTACATATATTACTCATATCAGTTTTAGATCTTTGTTTTAAAGTGTTTATTTATTAAGCATCTTCGCTTTCTTTCTATCATTTTCGTACTTAAGATAATAATAATTTATATTTTAGTACTCATAAGATTCATCACATATTTGTTATAATATTTAATTCAAATTATATATTACGATATAATAAGGAAATTTATACCACAAGAAAAAAATGTACCTAAATAATTCGAAAATCGGAATTAATTTCCAAAATATATTTTCTTACATTAGTATGTCTGTTTCAATAGATATTTCTATTTAATGTTAAAACACAATTATCTTTATTAAAGCATTTATGACAAAATATATTTTATAATAATAAAGTCTATATATTTTTTGTATACTTATTTTGTAAAATTTTAAATTGTAGTTAGTTCTAAAACTGCCTATTGTCGTGCCTGCTATTTATGAACGTATATATCGCACCCCCGCAAAAAAGTGTCATAACTCAAAAAATGTAGTTTTGGAGGAAATAAGAATAAATGAAATTATAACAATTTAGGTAAATCTAAATTGTAAAGGTAGTATAGGAAAAGGACTGATACACAGTATTTAATTTAAATATTTCAGTATTCCTGTGATGTTTGAAAAATAGTAACTATTAAAACGCTTAGTGATTAAGTATTTAAAAAAAATGTGTAATTTTTTCAGAATATGCTAGTTTTGACGGTAGGTACCCGAAGTACATTAATGACAATTTTTAGTAGAAATATATAGTAATTTGGCATCTTTCTACATATTTATCTCAAATATTACATTTTTTGAGTTGTGATACTTTCTTGCGGGGATGCGATATATTGTATTATAGAAATTTAGAAGTTTTATATTCGTCTAAATGCCTTACTAGTTAAACAATTCATATTTATAACTATTTGTAACTAAGAATAAGAAATTTTTAGTTCTTCATTAGGGAAACATACAGTAGCCCCCTCCATTTACGAGGATTCACTATTACGCGGTTGGAAAAGTTTGGAAAAAGGGTGGAAAGACAAAAAAAAACGTAGTGGAACAATTTTTACGCGATTCTTTTAACGCGCTGTTTTCATGGCACCAACTAACCGCATACATGGAGGGGGAACACTGTACTTATATATATGTACTGATAAATTGTTCTTCCTTTTACCTTTACACGGCTTCCAATATACCATAAATACATACAGTAATATTATAAAAATTTATAATAAAACGGTATCGATGTAATTAATTTTTTATCAATTGATATAAGAAATATAAATCAGGAAATAAAAATTGGCTTTATTATGACTAAATATTTTTATAGTATAACACGTTACCAATTGTAATCTTGAATACGTTGTAATTACAAGTATTTGTATACCTATGTTTTGTAAATGTAAATCTTTATCTATTTGTTACTTAAATAAAGAAATAAATATTGCTTTATTGAATATGTCTTTTTTCAGTGGTCTTTTGGTATACAGGGTGGCCCAACTCGGCCCAAGTAAAACGAAACGGGCGCGCTTTTGGTAATTTAAAATACGATTTTGAAAAAAAAGCTCGAACACGTCGATTTTGCTTTCAAGGGGAACATCTTTTGCTATAAAAATTTTGCAAGAATCTTTTCAACCCTCAGCGCTATGAGCACAACCCTTAAAATTTTAAATAGCATGATAGGGCCAGTGATACCTCATTTGAAAGATATTTTCATTCTAAATACGGTGCTTTTTTTTAAATCTGTTTAGTTTTAATCAAGTCAGTCCAATTTATAAGTCTATGATTGTGATATACCAACAATTTTTAATACCGTTTATTTTTTTAATTTTTAATATTTATTTCAGATAATTGGATCATGTTGCATAGGTCTAATGGCGGATTCTATTTATTTACATAACCTTAATTATCAAAAACCAGAGCTGTTTCTATTGGTTATGGCGTCGACATTCACTGTTGGGACCTTTTGTTTATTATTTTCATGTTTTATATCAATTATTACAGCGTCGATTATTTCAAAAACGGTTTATGTATGTAATTTTTTTTAAGTAAAAATAATGCGATAATGTTTTTACATTTTTTTTAGGAAATTATTTATCATGCGGTTGCTTTCGTATTAATGCTAGCTGCGGGGTTAATTTTAATTATAATTATCAATATGAGATACCAGACAAGATTTTATAATTACCATCTTGCAGTTTCTGTAAGTAAATATATATATATATATATATATATATATATATATATATATATATATATATATATATATACAGTATAAATCGGTTATAACAACCTCGAAGCAGTGGCGTAGTTAAGGAGGGGGATTAAGGAGATCAATCCCCCCCCCCACGTATAAGATAATTATAATATGCGAGCATTATTTCAATAAAAAATACATTTAAGTGAAGAATATAATCAATTTTTGTACTTTGCACCACATAAATGATGATTTTCATAATGAAAAAATGTAACTATGGGATTTAATACTAAGTCACCCCCCCCCCCCACGCAAAAAGCTATCTACACCACTGCCTCGAAGAGACCGGTCAAATTAGGTCGTAAAAACCAATAGTCGTAATAAATGGCTAAAATACAATTATATGGGATTCAGTTGGATTTTTATTTTGAGTCGTTAAAACTGGTACGTCATATTAACCGCGTCGTTATAACCGGTTTCTACGTAATTTTAATATCTAGGAGGTCATTCTAATTGTCTATTGACTTAACTGTTAATTGTATGTATGTAGATTCTTTTTTTTTTTTCGATAATCAAATTTTCAGTCTTAATTATTTTCGTTTTCAGATTCTTGCGATTATAAATTCATTTTTATATTTAAACAGCACTATATTAGCGACAAGAACATTTCAAGGCAAATAGTGCTACCAGGAATATGTTTTTATTGGCAAATAACAGAATTTTAGTAACATCGAATAATATTATAGATTATTTATAAATTTTAATATATTTTATAATATTTCTAATATTATTTATATTTTGAACTGTTATAATGATATTTCTGTGGTTCTATGGCAAAAGTTACTTTTTTGTACTAAAAAGTATATATTATAAGGAAAATCGGAATTATTAATTCTCTTATGCTGAAATATTTGAAAAATTGGCATACCTATTTGTTTTTGCCATTGAACCGCAGATTTTTTTTGTATTTTGTATAAGATTTAAATTAGAAAACATACCTAAGCTTTTTAAAATGTTTTAACATATAAAATTTTTAATAGGAATAGGGTTAGTTGTTCAATTTAATAAAACAAGTAAATAAGTATTATAATAGCAATTGAAATATTAATTATTATGTATACACAGCAGTCAATACTTGATAAAGTATTTCAAGTACTTTTAAAATTTAATACATTGACGCCCAGTATTATCAAGTTTAACTAAATGCTCCTTTAACTAACTGTCATATTATCAAGAGATCCAAGCATAATATATTTAATTAAATAGATTTTAAATTTTCTGCAGTATTTATTTACAACGTATATTATGTAAATTTTTCATTGAGAGCTTAAATATTGATTTAAATCACGTTTGTAATTCACCAAATTTACTTTAAAGGAGCATTTAGCGTTAAAGGAGCTTTAAATTGGTTGATAATACCGGGCATGATTTTAACAATTTCAACAATTAAAGTACTTTACTTCAAGTATATCTATTTAAAAATAGGTTAGAGTACTTGGAATACTTACTTATTGTTATTGATATTGAAAATAAATTCATAATAACATTTTTATTGCTAAAAAGAAATCATATATGAATTTAAAAGGCTAAAGCCCTTACGATTAGAAACTTAATGAAAAAATTAATAAAAAGTGGTAGATGAATTTATTAATTTTATCTTTGTTTCCATAGTTTTATGAGTATTAGGTATGTCAGAATTGTGACACATAGAAAAATATTGTTGGTTAATAAATTAACATTTACTAAAAATAATCAGATATACTATAAGTAAGATTAATGATAAATTATATTTATTTATTGTTTTTGCAATAAAAATTTATTTTAAAATTAAAACATACTTTATTTACATCCCATTTAACTCATTTTCAGAAATGAAAATCTAAAGAAAACTAGCAACTATGAAAATTGGTCGGTTTGTTTTTTTAATATTTTGTTCAGTACCTCGTACTTTTTTCATTTATCAAATGGTAAGAATATACACATATTAAATACATAAAATATAGTTTTGTCCATTAGTGGAATAAGGAGGGATAAAGAGGGCAGTATAGTGAAAATCAAAAAAAATATGACAATTTAAAAAAGTATTCACCACTAAGAGGGGGAGGGGGTCATAACTAACATTCGCCTCCAATTAAAACCTTCCTTATTTCACTATTTGCTTTGCCATGTAGTTAGTAATACTATTTTATTTTTTTACGAAATATTAATTTTTGATTTTAGTTATTTCATGGACTAACATTGTTATTTATTTACAAATTTTCGATTCACATAGGGGAAGAAGAGTTGACTTTTGTAGGAATAATATCAGTATTTTGTTCAGTCACTGTTATTTTGTTTTTGAGTTCTTTTATAAGCAAGAAAGGTTATGATTTTTCGTTTACTTCCCCTTTCGTAAGTAAAAAAATATTTTTATACTTTTTTTTACAAAAATGTAGTTTTTAGGGTTACCTATACAAGCCATGATACAATAATACAAGGTCTGCTCGACAGTTCATTTCTGTTTAGTAATAATAAATTTCATCGATTTCATATTAAACATGTATAATTTAGACCAGTGTTGTATGAGGCCAGTGGGCCCATCGATTTTTATGTAGTTATTGTTTTAAAAAGTTGGGCATTTATTTAAGGTTATATGACACAAAATACGCAAAAACATACTTTGCTTATTTGTCATAGGATAAATGATATTCACAAAGGGTTCTCTAGATATTAAATAAAAACTCATTTTGAGCAAAATCTTTGGAGGGCTGTAGTTCCCTCACGAAAAATTTCCGGACAGATGTTTATCGGAAGTTTTTTACTTAACTTTTTTTACTAAATGGAATATAAATAAATAAACGACCAATACTACTACGAAATAGTTTTTTTTTAATTTTTTAATTTGATTTAATTTATCGATCAATTATTTAATAAGCACAACATACATAAATTTCTTGTAGTAGACCTTGTTTTATTCGATCATGCCTAGAAGCGATCTATTAAAGCCCTTTTTAGCGCAACCCACGAAATGGTAGCGCTTATATGATCGATTTTCCGTCCATCCGTCTGTCTTCCGCCGCGAAATCTCGACCCCCTGACCACCTAAAGACCTCAGGTTTTCGCTAAATGGTAGGTCTGTAGTTCTAGTTTAGCCCATTTCAGGAATTTTTCCAGTCATGACTTCCCCCTCTCAAAATTTTTCAAATATGGTTTCATGTACCTCGTTGAATCACGAATCGATTGGCAAGGGTATTTTTTGAGTTATGTCCAAGTGGGTTGCGCAGCAATACCGACGTGTGGGTTTTGATAAATTTTTATTGTATTTTAGGCGATGTTCTTTAACCTTTTTGCTGTTTTCACATTGAACCTCACCGCTATATCTATTGGGGTGCATGTCTATCATACAAACAAGTATCACTGGGATAAAATATTTATATCGTTAGTTGCTCCAGTGAGTATATTATTAGATATTTATTACAACACAATTTTTTTTTAATATTATGTTTTCTATATGTTACCGGCAATGTATGAAATCCGACATTGCATAGAATTCCAAGGTATTATATAGAATGCTTAAAAATCACCAGGTATGAAATGAATTTAATTATATACATTTCCTAGGCATTGTATAGACTAGAAATATAAACATAAATATGGTGAACCAACCAATTTTGGTTCAGGTTCAGATATTGGCTTACTTTATGTAATAAAATACTAAAATAATGATTAATTATTTATCTTACTTAATAGTGGCCTAATATGTTATTATATCTAATAATATCTAATATTTTTGTATGTTTTTTATTTTAACAATTTTAAATCATATACTTAATATTCGTCTGAACTAATATTTTATTTATAAATAAAAATTATTTCATACTTTGCCTGAAATCGTTAGGCATTGTATAGAATTTCTAGGAATTATATTCGCAGCGTGCACGATGACAGCGCCAACTAACGGGTGGACTTTAGTAGCAACTTGGGTGGACTTTGACGCACTAACAAACAAATAATTTCAATAAAATATCGTAATATATACATTTTAGACGATTATTTATGACTATTAGCTATGTGCACGAAGTTTATTAGCGCCGCTAGTGGGTAATAGAGAAGGATTGAATGGATTTAACTCTATTTTTATCATTATTTAATATGTTTAATACCGTGAAATTTTTTATTAAACAAATATCATTTTATTTAGCTGTTTATGCATATAATATAAATAGTATAGCATAAAAGGTACGTGAAAATTATTTATTTTGGGTATCTTTTTCTCTTTAATTATGACGTATAATAGAGAAATAATTAATTCGTTTACATTGACAGCATAACCTCAAATTTTGGCGCCGATAATTTTACAATATTGCTCACCACGAACACTCGCATCGACATTATTTTTAATTCCACCCCCTTGCACATAGTCTATAGTGGGATTAACCATGTTGATCTTTCTATTTTCAGTTAAAAACGAGCCTATTAAAAATGACAGTTAGTCCACCCAAAGTGTTATTTTTCGCCACGTTGTGCACTGTGATCGATTTCGTTTCCCCCACTACCTACTTTGCACCCAGCGAATATAATACCTGAATTACATACATTGCCGGTAACATAATAATATATACTAAATGAAATTATTGATATTTTAGACCACGACTATGATCAATACTTTGTTTTATTTTACTAACACTGCACTGGCAATGAGAAAAAGAACCGAAGAACACTTATTACAAAGTCGAAGATTCACCACAGTAAAAGATAATGCAAATCAAATAACATAGTGATATTAAGGGTTTCCTATAACATTAATTATTATAATTATTTTTAATATTCCTTTTTATTGTTTACTAAAATAAGTAAATAATTGTGTAGCATCATATTAATAAAATAAATATAAACCTATGATATGTAATGAAGATTTTTAAAGGGGTGTTAGGAAATAACTGCACACTAATCTTTTGGAAATTGGGTTTCAGCGAAATGGTCTGAATTTTTTATTTCCTTTTAAATTTGAAAATTGTCACAAAACTCAACTGAGAGCTCTTGCGAATTTTCTGGAAGATTTTGAAAAGTAGTACAAATAATTAAAAATATCCATGGTAACTGAATTTTATTTGATGTATAAATTTATAAAGTAAAATAATTGATAATTTCCTCTGAGTAAATACGTTTCATAAAAAAATCATGTTCGACGATCAATTTAATAAAATAAATAATTGTTTCCAAAACGTATCGTTCCATGATATTGCAGATAAATTGGTCAACAAACCACATATTCTTCTTTTTGTTGAAATGGTAAGTTTCAAATAATAAATACAATAATTATTTGTCTTTGCACATTTACTAAAAAAAAATCAATCAAAATCAGAAAATTTTGCAAAATTATTTTTTATTATAATTAATGGTAAGTTTCTAATAATAAATACAATAAATATTTGTCTATGTACATTTACTTAAATTAGAAAATTTTGCAAAATTATTTATGATTTAATTTTGATGTTAATTTACAAATAAAATATAATTTTTCTTTCTAGCAATTGAATATGATAGCGTTAATGCTTCTTTGCCACCATTTAAATAAATTATACCAACGAAAAGATTCAGGCATTTACGAATTTCTTCTGTTAAGTGTGAATATTATATTCATGTTAGGAAATAGTGCATTTTTGGTAACCAGTTCATTTTCTGAATCTGTCAACGAAATGCTAAGCAAGTCAGCGCAAGTAAGTATAATTAACTTACTCACTTACTGATTGACTGACTCATCAACACACATATGACATTTTATGGATGTCTTTCCTATATACATACAGTAGAATCCGTATATAACGACTCCGTTTATAACGGCTAACCGTTTTTAGCGATGAAAATGCTAGGTTTCATATGTATGTATAGACGTACTATAAAAACATATCCGTATAGTACGACTCCGGTTTAAGCGACCAACTGCTTATAGCGACCTATTTTGACAATAAATTGTCCGGTAAGAACGACGCGCAGTGTAATGTTTCCAATATCTACGCACAAGCAATACCTCTCCCGGATTTCTCCTCTCTCCTACGTATGTTGATTGTTGATTAGTAAAATTACAGACTTTCTACGTCAGTAAATACATATTTATATGCATACATTGTATCTCTGATCAAACTGTAATACATTATGTATGTATGTAATGTGCAATGTTTAAGTAAATACGATTAAAGTTACTTTTTGTTAATTTTAATATTGGTTTTATTTAAATAGAAATTAATCTAACTTATTTCATAATAAGAATTACAGTAATATTATATGTACATAATAAAAAACAAGCGTAAAGTATCCGGTAAATTGCTGAATGTCTTTTAAAAAAAGACAGAATAACTTAGACGTTAAATTAAAAAAAATGCGGTCGTTTAGTGCGTCGCGTCCGGTTAGTACGACCAAGTGTCGCCGGTACCTTGATGGTCGTTATATCCGTATTCTACTGTATAATGAAGATGATAATAGGTAATCAAACTGCCTTTTCTGTTAAGGAAAAATCGTGTAAAAGATGTTTCACTTTATCTAATTTTTTTTTAATTTTATAATTTTTAGATAATTCTTTACCATACGACTGGATTTGTCTGCTTATTGGTGGGAGGTATTTATGAAATGTTTGTATTATTAACCTACAGCAAGTTTAAAGGTTCTGTGAGCGCTCTATTTGGTATAGCAGCTGTAAGTATTGATGTACTAAAATTTGGCGCCCTTGTGAAAAACTGTCGTTAAATATTGTTAGATGATTTTTTTTAATGTTGATATAAGTTTTGTATTTTTTTTTATTCGACAAAAAAGGAAGGGGGGGGAGGTAAATATTTATATTGCTATGTGACTCACTTATTTAGGTAAACAAAAATTAGAAACAAAATAATCGGAGTATGCAGTTTAACCCTTTGCACACGATTTTATCGCGAAAAACTTACTCCTAAAAATATGTACATTGCACATTTTTCGTTAAACAAAAAAGTGGTCTATTTCACTGAAATTTACATTTTTTTCCTAAAAATATTTTTTTCTAAAATCAAAGTAGATTTCTACGTATAAAAGTGTTTTTTCGAATCGTGTACTATAGTCGATTTTCGCGCCGAAGGCCAAAAAAATGCAATCTGCTTTAGTCGACTTTCGCATTCAAAGGATTAATTTTTATCGAATGCAAAATAAATAAATAATTAATTGATTTATTTATTTTTTCAGATGTCATCAATTGTAAATGCACTTCTACATCTATCGACTGTGTTTTTGATAGAAAATGATTTCAAATATCATAATCACCTAGTTGTTTAAATCAACCTATAAATGAACGATGCCGTCTAATAGTTTTTTTTAATAGAAATATGTATATTATATTTTGGCTGTGTTCTTGAATTTAAAATTTGTAAATAATAAAACGAAAATAATTTCCTAATTTTTACTATTCATTTTAATTTAAAATATGGAAATAAGTCACAGTTTTACGAATATAATCTTAGACAATGAAATATATAGGGGTATTAACAAGCTATCTAACATTGTTACCAGTGTGCTCCACAAAAATTTGCTCCGAAAAGTTCATTTTGAGAAAAAACGGTATGGAGTACCATACATGACTTCCATGTTCTATAATATCTTTTACAATAATTTTTAATATAAAACTCACCTTTGTATTACAAATATTAGTTTTCTAATGTCAGTTGTATAGTAATACACATTTTTGTAGAGTAATAATAATGGCAACATGAATTTATTAGTAGGTATTTAAAATTAAAATTTTGAGTTTTTACCCCTTCAGTAGCTATTTTGGCACGTTTATGAAATAAGTGCCCCTTAGATTGGATTAAACTACAAGTGCACCAATTCTTATCAAAATTGGTGAGATAATACGCACTTTTTAGACAATAATAGGTACAAAATTTCGAATATTTCCGAAACTCCTAATCCGATTAGCACCAAAATCAATAGGCCTGGAGTACTCACTGAGATAAACATTTTCCCCAATATTTACAGTAGTTATCATGAACGAAAGAAAATTCTACATCCAGACACACAGACATATACACTACAGCCGCCATGCGGAAATCAATTTTTCTTTATGTAAGTTAGTACAATCAGAATCTGCTCTTATCTCGTACACGATTTTTCTATGATATTACAATACTTCCATTTCTTTGAACTTGAAAGTAAAATTGCAGTTTTGTATAATGGACTATACCTTTTACAGTATGATTTCACACTTATGAAATATAAATTCACATTAATGAAAACAGATTTCGCATTAATGAAATATGATTTCACATTAACGAAAACAGATTTCGCACAAATGAAATATGATTTCACATTAATGAAAACAGATTTCACACAAATGAAAACAGAATTCACATATACGAAAAATAATTTATCAAGTGCGAAATTAATTTCAATAAATTAATACTTTAAATGTTTTTTATCCTTATAATTATAATATTATACCGGGTGGTCTATTTAAATCGAGACAAGCAAATATCTCAAAAATTAAGATTTTTAAGGGAAAATGTTTGATACAAAAGATTCAGGGTTAGAAGGGAGAAAACCAATGGAGGTAAAATTTTTGACTTTGAGTGGAGCTTTTAAGGTCACTTTGGGGTCAACTTCATTTTTGGAAACCTATTTCTTTTTTACATATTCGGATTTTTCAGAAGAAAAGAAACAACTTTTGCCTGAGAAGTTTTTTCAAAATCCTCAATATCAGGGGCATTTTTTAAATCCATTTATTTATTTATTTTTTTATTTAAAAAAATCGAAATTATTACTTATAATTATTAACTATACATGTTTAAGTAACAATTAAATTTAAAAAAGTTATTTTTTAATTTTAGGATTTTTAAAATGAATTTTTTTAATATTAATTTTTACTAAAAAAAGGTTAAAATTCAGGATTTTTAAAAAACTTCTCACACAAAATTTGTTTGTTTTTTTCTGATAAATACGAATATGTAAAAAAATAATAGGTTTCCATTTAAAAAATAAAGTTGACCCCAAAATGACCTTAAAAGCTCCACTCAAAGTCAAAATTTTTACCTCCATTGGTTTTCCCCCTTCTAACCCTGAATCTTTTGTACCAAACATTTTCCCTTAAAAATCTTAATTTTTGAGATATTTGCTTGTCTCGATTTAAATAGACCACCCGGTATAATATTATAATTATAAGGATAAAAAACATTTAAAGTATTAATTTATTGAAATTAATTTCGCACTTGATAAATTATTTTTCGTATATGTGAATTCTGTTTTCATTTGTGTGAAATCTGTTTTCATTAATGTGAAATCATATTTCATTTGTGCGAAATCTGTTTTCGTTAATGTGAAATCATATTTCATTAATGCGAAATCTGTTTTCATTAATGTGAAATTATACTGTAAAAGGTATAGATAGCTTGTGAATCCTTAACACAAATATAGTGGTAATTTCTATAGTAACCATCTAAAAAATAATATTGAAAAAACAATTGATATCGTTTAATTTCTGTGACAGTCATTCATCTTGGTAAGCACTTGGTAAGTTATAAAGAATTTATTATTTCTTAACAATAAATACATAAATTAATTTTGATTTTATATATATTTTCTTTATTTTTAGATTACAATACATTAATAACGCAATGCCTACTATTACGTTTTCAATAAATATCTTTAGAACTATCCCTGGAATACTGCTATTAGTAAATTTGGTAAGAAAAATAAAAAATGTTCTTAAATTAAATAATATATAGTAAGACAGTCAATGCAGCGATTTCCAAACTGGGAGGCGCAGATTAGTGCAAAGGGAGGCGCGAAAAGTTTAATGCCCGGTATTATAAAGAAATTGCATGCAAGCAATTTGTTTCCATGCAAATTTGCGATTTGCAAACGCTATCTACTAGAAGCATATATGTAATACTTCTATATTGCCAATCAGGATCGGGAAAAAGGATAAGTCTGTACGGTGCGGACATATATTGTTGTCTCGCTATTTTCAAGTCAAATGGTCACTAGTGCGCATGTGCAATCAGTTTTAAACTGACATATTTGATTAAAATTGTTTTAACTGGCCAAAGCCTCCTCTTATTATCGCTTAAATATAATTCTGCGCTTGCGCAATGGAATTCATTTGACTTGACCATCTCACTTTAACTTTTCCCGGCCCACTTATAGCGATTGGCAATATAGGAGTATTACATATATGACTAGAAGTCAAATTGTCTTGATATTTTAAAGCTACAATCTGTGATTGGTTGTCATTTACATTAGACTCCTAGTAGATAGCGTTTGCAAATCGCAAATTTGCATGGAAACAAATTTGCTTGCATGCAATTTCTTTATAATACCGGGCATAACAGAAGTGTAATTTTCAAACATAACATTATAAATTAAAAAATATATTTTCTTATAAATAAACGTAATAGGTATTATTTTTTAAAATATATTATCTGTTCCTGAAAGACACGTTACTGTTTTGTTTTAGACTGATAATTATTAAAAACGAAAAACTGATAGAAATACTTATAAGTATGCGATACTTCGAACAAAAAATTCAGAGTAAACCCTTAGTTCAGTTTTGGTTGAATCGAAATAAAAAATATATTTTTTTTTGTATTAAAACATTTTATACCTTTTTAAAATGTGTCTATAATTTTTTGAAATAAAAGGAGGGGGTGGGGCAAGTTTACATTTTTTAAAGGGAGGCGCAGTTATATAAAGTTTGGAAATCACTGGTCTATAGTATCATCGTAGGGCAGGGATGATAAATGGGGCATCATTACGTCTTAAAAAAAATCAAAAGTTGATCTAAAGTTGGGCAGAAAACTCGAATGCATAAGTTTCTAATATTTTTTCTTATTCAAAATATCTCAAGAACCACGCATGTTATATGCAAATTGTACAGAAATATTTTTGTAGGCAATTAAAAAATTGAAAAAGGTCATTACAAATTTTGTAATAAAATATTCCCTATCAATTTAACATGAGGAAGTACTGTTGTAATATAGACATAGAATATGTATGGACAGCGCATTCGTATTAACATAATGGTGTAACATTTGTTCTAAAAGTGAGAGAGAGATGCAATGTAGTTTGGAAAATATCTATATCTTTTTCTAAGAATCGGATTGGTAGTTTACTACAGTTCAGGGTAGTATTTCTGTTGTATGTTTATTTATTTACATATAGTCAATATTTGTAATGATAAAAATATAAGTGACGAAAATCATCGCGTAATTATTTCATATGAACATGAATACAATATTACGAGTATTTATGAAGGTAGTATTGAAATAATTAGTTATATGTCAGGATTTGTAGCAAGGAAAATACTAAAAATAAACAAATGTTTTAATTGCAACAAATTGCTTACTTCGCAGCAATCATCTTTTATTTACTAAATATAAAAAATCGAGGCAATTTTTAAAAACCTTCAACTGATCTCATAGAAATTTGTAAAATTAGTGAACGGATTTTCCGAGAAAGTAATATTTTTGGTAGTGCAAATATTAAATGTTTATTAATAAAAAATGGTTTTAAAGCAATTCCCATGTGGTTGTTAAAAAATGATGAGGTGAATTGAGTTAACAATCACAGACAAAAATTAATTAATAAGATTTTAAATATTTTATTATTACACTATGAAGCAACAAAAAAAGATTAACAAGAAATTAGAATTAGGTAAAAAAAATACCAAACTGATATTATTTAAAAATCAGTAATCATTTTTAATAAATAACGTGTTATTTTTCGTCATTTAACCTCTTATTAAAAATTAAACAGTTACACTCCTGTGTAAGTAAGGACAAGTATATTTCCAAACTACATTCTATCTCTTTCTTTTGACACGGCTCTGTTTTCGAGTCAGATGCACGGTCCATGTCTCTCTGTCTATGACTTGTAAGATGTTTTTCTTAACCTAAACTAACTTTTAATTTCCAGATATTACATATTATTAGCACTTTGTTATTGAGTATCGATGCAGATTATCTTATAAGGGCTAGCCCGCATAATAAAGATTACCGATCTTATGATTTTAAGAGTGGTAATGAAAGAGAAACATCTATTGTACATGCAGAATTGAATTTGATTATAGTAAATACAACATATATGATTTCATTGATTATAATTATGTTATCGTGTATGCTATCTGAGGAATTGACCGAGTCATTGATCAATTCGATGTTTGTAAGTACAGATTATATAGATATTTATTGTTTTAATTTTTTGTATGGTGTGTTTTCTCTATCGAAAAGCAAAAGTGCCTTTCAAAGTTATTATTTATTCATTTGTTTGTTTATTTATACAGGGTGAGTCATGTCAGGTGGAACAAACAGTTAAGGGGAGGTTCTCATCTAGCGAACCCAAAAATTACGTGATTTTCGCGATTTTTTTTCTTATGGAAGGAAGTAAATAAAGTAGTCAAGTTTTTTGGTACTTATTAAGTATGTTATTAACTACTTTTACAAATTTTTATGAACAAAAATACCGAATAGTTTATTAGTTATATGCATTCAAAGATAGTCATCGAAAAAAAAAGATATCTCCACGGGCGGCAAGGTAACGCATCCAATTTTTGTCTGAAATAAAAAAATCAAAGTTTTTTATAAAATATAAGACATTTGCTGGATCCTGAACTAAAATCACTAAGAAAAGTTAAAAATTAACAAAATAGCGGACTTGCAAAAAACAAATTTTTTTCGCACTTTTTTGGCTCTAAAAAGTGCTGTAACAATAATAATGATTGTAAAATTATGATTTTAGTTCAAGATCCAGCAAATTTAATTATCTTTAAAATAAAAAAAAATTCATATCGATATCTATAGTAGTTTTTGAGATATCTTGCCGCCCGTCTCAGAAATACGTTTCGAGAAATACGCTAGTTTTAGTAGTATTCGATTTTTGAATACAACATGTATATATGTGTGTGTATGTGTGTGTATATATATGTATAAACATCTAGCGGCATTCGAGGTAGCTAGAAATACATATAAATACCATGCCATGGTCACAAAAGTGTGGGAAATTAAAAATTAATACCGAAAAAACGCGCTACCGCAAAAATTCCATTTTCGCGTAAAAAGACGACACATGTTCATATTAACTTTTTTGCATGAAATATTTTTCTCGATCAACTGTTCAAGTTTGTTCCACGTGATATGACTCACCCTGTATAAATTTATAAAATTTATTTTTTAAGATATTTAAGAAAAATGGAAAATCACCATATTTTTATTTATAATAATGCCCGCGTAAGGGGTATAACCGGAACGGTCCAAAATATAATAACAATATGCCATAATATTATATACCTATATTTATACGCTTTATTTTTTAGGGGATAATCTACGATACTTTAGGTGCCGTCTTATTGATCTTGGGAGGAATTATAACATTGGTAAATGCTCAAAAGGAACGACATTTGGATCCTGAAATAAATAATCGTTATTTGTTTTCATCGGTAAGAACAATTTAAAAAATATATTTTAGTTTTTATTTTTTTAAATGGTATGATCAATTACCTATGAAAAAAATTGTTATAATGCCTACATTTGCATTTCTCTACGAATTAATCGATTGTAATTTCGTCAATGTTCTTTTTTAGAGAATATTATAAAGTCGATATTTTATATTAATTAACCTTAAGCTATATACGGTCATTGAAAATGTATTTTTGTGCTTGCAATATCACTGCTTGTAGTTAAATCTCAATTTCAAAATTTATGGTACATGTAACCATTATACATATTACATATAGTTCTATTATGGGTAGAAATTTCAGTTTTTTATCTGGTCCCCCACCAGAAATATTTAGCTTTGAAAAGTGCCGTTTTCTCAAATTTTCTAATTCGGTGAATTTTTTTGAAAAAAAAGGGGGTATTTTAGTGAGTTGTTGATATATAAATATACATATTTATTTTTCATATAATTTCAGATTTGTGCAATTGTTGCTGGAGTACTCTATATTGTTATAGTAGTATTTGCTTTGAAGAGAACCAAGTAAATCAATTTGGTGGACTATAATCGAAGCATTTAAAAAAACTTATGTTAATATTAATTTTTGTATTATTGTATCCTTCGACTTTAATAAAAGTATTATTAGAAAATCTTTAATTTTAAATTATATAAATTCAGCCCGATTACTTTTTTTTTAAATAGGTACACATATGTATATGTAAAAAATGTCGTTAATTATGTATTTAAAATGTTTTTAGATAAACATGAAGATATATTTTTCAAATTAATAAAACATCCTCAATAAGATTTTTTATCATTATTATATTGAAGAAATATTGTTATATTAACAAGATTTTATTAAGCTTTTTTCCATCTGAAATTTTCAATAAGATCGAGGTTTTTTCTGTGCAATATCTCCAGCCATTTATGTTTTACCACAGGAATATGTTTCATTTTAATCGATTTAGGTTAATATTTCAAAAACAAAATAACATAGAGAAAAATGTTTTGGAAAAAGTGTTTAAAAGAGGGGTATAAGATTGATGGAGGTACGAAAAAATATTTTTTGAACGTTCTTTTTTCTTAAAAGCCGATAATTTGAGAGAAGTATAAAATACAAAACGTTTATTTTTGTATGCAGTATATCGACTGACAAGGGAACCTTTTCAAGTGAAAAATTCGTATCGAATTTAAACATTAACCAAGACCTCGCTTTGCGTCGTTTCGTTTTACGTTTTTTTCGAAGTTGCGTCGCTGCTGAATTAGTACTAATTTTCACTGTGCGTCGTTAAATGTTCGAAATTGCGTTGTTTTGGGTTCGAGTCTTTAATTTTTTTTTAATTAAAACGAGAGTAACTTAAATAATTCACTTTGCGTCGTTTCGATTTGCGTCGTGTTTTTTTGGAACGTAACCACGACGCAAAGTGAGGTATGGGTGTATATAGTAAGAGGAGGTTAAGGTAAGTAAGAAAAAAATTATCTTAGCTATGGTAAAACTGTTTAAGGAGGTGAAACACCCCTATGAAAATATGCAAAATAATCATATTTTTTCAAATAACTCTGAAACTAATGAAAATTTAAAAAAATCTACAATAAAAAATTTTCATGATTTTTTTATGCTCTTTCGAATGGCGATAGTGAAAATTCGAAAAAATTAAACCGTTGACCCCCACCTCCCATCCACATTTCATAGGTTTATGTGTTTATTACCGAATATGTAACAATTTGGTATAGAGTAGTTCCATTTTGAACTAAAGATAAAATCAATTGAGAAACGTCAAACAAGAAAGCATGCTTATCATATTTTAATGTAAACAGAAAAATACTAGCGCTAGTATCAGCGTGCTTGCTAATCGCCCGAGTATAACAGCAAATGTAAAAAAGTCACAAAATATAATGCCTACTATACGTCACCCTATTTCAAAATTAAAAAAAACATTAATTGACAGTTCCTGTTGAACGTAGAGATGAGGTAGGCCTAAATGAATGTTGTTTTAAATGCGAGTAAAAATAGCTCAGCGCGTCGGGATCAACAGCACGCGCGCGGCGACCGTCGCGTCGCTCCCGCAAAGCCGCCTAGATCACATGTGCGTGAACACACTTCAATTCATTGTTTGATTAATTGTTTAATTGTGTAATTCAATTTTAACCTAAGAAATTATAGAAAATTCCATAAAAAGTTACATGTAAGTATATATTATTTTATCTAATTACATAAATTTTTTTGGTTATATTGATACTATTTTAGTTGATTGAACAAACATGTTTTTCAAAGTAAAAATGTATTAAATAATTTAACCCCCTCCCCCACATCATCTTAGTTTGAAATTTTCGTTTAGGAGCCACATATAATAAATTCAAATTTTATATTTTGAAGAATTTGTTTAAGGGTCGATGTTGATTGATTCATAATATACAGTGGAACTTCGTTAGTACGTTTTTTAAAGGTCTGGATGAGGGGGGGGGGCGTACTAATGAGATATTTTAATGTGGGTCTTATAGAAGAATGCCGGGACCAAAAAAACATCTGCAAAGTAAATGCACAGTGCTTCCTCGTGCTAAATTCATCAAAAGTAGTTAATTTATTGAATAATTTAAATAAAAACCGATAAAGTATTCAGATGAACTGCCTGTCTTTGGTTAACCATTTAATTTTCATACAATATTAATAAAAAATATTAATTCGATATTTTTCTTTATACGCACCTCATTATTATGTCGTATATTTTTAATTTTTTGACAATTTTTTGTAAGGGAATATTTTACAACAAACGTTGTAAAATTATATTATAAAAAATTTAATGCTCTACAAAAAAGATGCTATAAAATTTTCACGTAACATGTGTCATTCTTGAGATATCTTAAAAAATCAATATTTTGGGATGTCACCCCTCCCCCTTACACACGATTTTAATAATTTTGAAATGGGACCGTCCTCAAGCCAGACCCAACCAAACAACCATGTTTCATCAATATCGGTTCAGTGGTTCATGAGTTATGCGTGTGACAAGGATTAGGAGACAGACACACACACAGACAGACAGACAGACACGGAACAAAAAGTGTTTGTCTTGACCTGAAACGGATAGTTCAAGTTATATTTTTTTAGATCGAAAAACAATTTTTTTTCTCATTTTAAAACGATCACAAAGCTTCTCGTATCTTCGATATTGCGAGGAAGCAATAAAAATAACGTACTTAAGAGTTAAGAGGTTCCACTCTAAAATAATTTTAAAGTAAAAATGATCTGATACTTAAATAAATATATGTAATTAACTAAACAATATACCATAGTTCATACTTGGCCAATATTGGCTTCATTATAATAATACCTACTTATAATTCTATAATTTTCAGTTTGTTTATCGTATCTTCGATATTGCGAAGAAGTAATAAAAAAGTACTTAAGAGTTTCATTCTAAAATAATTTTAAAGTAAAAATGATCTGATACTTGTAAATAAATATATGTAATTAACTAAACAATATAGTCGATACTATCATTAATAATACTTATAATTTTCAGTTTGTTTAAAATATGGTAACACGTGGTATTGCTAGTGTACATGGGGGAGGTCGGCCTGTTAGAGTTGTGTCAGTACCTTCAGGGGGTAGTGGAGGGTGTGGAAGTTGTTGCTGTCTGCCAGGATGCTGTTGCAAGTCTTGGTGTTCTTGTATACACCTAAGGTTTTTTAAAACGCCAGCTGGCTTGCTAAAGTTAGCTGAAGTGGTAAGTACTAAAGTGCACCTAATTCTGTTTTTACACGATAGATACGTTCCAGAAAAAAAACATGTAAAAAAAGACATGAAGTACATAGAAAAAAGGGGATTAGTAAAAAATAGGTAAAATGAAATGATTCATACAAAAAAAAAACTATTAACTAAATTTTTATGTGCATTCATACACAGTTTATTTTATAAAAATAAAAGGCAATTCAATTCTTAAAGTAAAAGTAACATAAATATAAAAATTATCGCAAGTTTAGGAACTGAAAACTCGTATAAGATTAAAATAACCCATTAACCCAACCATTAAAACCTTCTAAAAAATATTTTTTATAAAATTATGAAAGTTTAGTTATTTGTAATTTTCAGTTGCTAGCTGGTTTCTGCCAAACACTGTTAGTAGAACATGGATTACCGTACGCAAATACTTTAGGAGCTTCCTTCCATGGGTTACTAACAACGACAAGCGCTTGTTCAATGACTACCTTACTTTTGCTCATTTGTTATGTTTTCTCAGAACAGTCCTACAATTTAATAAAGCAATCACTATTTGTAAGTACTAAAGATTATTATCTATAAATAATTATAATTAATTTAAAAACATCTTATGTGTGATTTGGGATAGAATCATGGGGTTGGCCGAAAGTTTTTATTTCGATATTTCATTTTTCATTTGAAAAATATATCTTCATGTTTATCTAAAAATCTTTTCATTTGTCAAATTAATAAGTAATTTAATACACCAAGTAACGAAACTATTAAATAGAATAAAAATAATGGTTGTATTAATAAATATTTATCAGCGTGAATATTTTTTACACCACCCAACTAGTGAAAGTGCAATTTTTGATATGGTAAATTCAGTGATGTCATTTATAAAAGTATTTTTTCGTATTTAAAATATGTATTCAATACGAAACAAAATTTTCAACGTGATAAAAACATTGTTAGTAATAATATATTTCTCAATAAGATAAACGTGGATATTTCCATATTGGTAAAAAATTATCATATTAACAAACAACCTCTATCGGAGCCAAATCGATCACAAATTTTATCACATTTTTTAACACATTTCACACATATTTACAAAATATTTTTTTATATGTAATAAAAATTATTTTTGAATACATATATTTAATTATAAATACAGAAATTAATCGTGTATAAGGGAGAAATAAGCAGTGAGATTTCTGAATTAGTAATAAATATGTATTTATTATATTTATGCAAATAATTTAATTAATAAACGCATAAGAAAGGAATTTCTATATAATTTTAAATATTTATTCTTTTGTTTTCAGGAAGTACTATTTAACGCATTTGCAGCATTCTCTTACGCTTCGGCGACATCATATTTTACGTTTGCAATGAAGACTTACCTACAAGTATTACATTTTCATATTTACCCTGCACTGAATGTAGCAAGTGTAAGTATTTCGTTTTTATACGTATAGTTGAAAAAAATTTGGAAAAATTTGCGTTGGAACGGTATGGAGCAATTTCTGTTAAATGACTAAACATTTTTAACAGAATGGTATAAATGAATATCAGTGGAAAGAACATACGTGTAAAAAATTATATCTAGTACATAGGTGTTCAACTTTTTGAACTTCTTGGGCCGTATCAAGGGCCACATATATAATTTTTGTGTATTTTATACGAAAAAAAATATAGATTCCATCGTTATAATTTTATTGAACTGGCGTAATATTAGTAAAAGAGCTGATAACATATTTTTCTGCCCCATCTGAGCACTAGGCAGACATTTGTTCATGTGTTGTACATTTTGGGAAAAATAATCCCAACCTCGACACCCAGGGATAAAGGGGTTTAATTCCTTAGTGAATGTTATGTAAAGAAAAAGTGCATATATGACGAACATATTATTTAACTGGAGTTTTGTTTCAGAATCTGGGCTTCGTGTTAGCGATAATTCATCTTTGTGACGCGGTCATAGCTTATCGTTATTACAGAGGATACAGATAATAGCATTTATTTAAATAAATTACCTTTATGATAATATAAATATTGTATTTTATTAATTTTGATATATTATATTGTAAATATTATTTTATATTTATTGTAATAGTTTATTTATCAATTGTACCTACATTAATTAATAGCATGAATTATATCAAATGTAATTTTTAATTATTGTTTATTGAGATTTTTATAAAAATGAATAAAAAATAATAATAATGATTATTAAAGGAATGTTTTTGCAATTATACATTTATAACATTTGAATATGTCCGCATGGTGACGTCAATTCCCGCGCCAACGCTAATTGGTCAACAATCAAGTAGGACGCCTTGGCTAGCGATAATTCAGGGTACAAAATTTTCATATTATTATTTAATAAAAACACATAAGAAAATTTATATAATAAATAATATATATCATCATAAAGCAAAAGAATAATACCTTATACATCTATTATGTCAAAATAGTACATACATGTCACTTACTTCAATTATTATAATAATATGTTCTTCTACAATATAATATCACATATTAAATGAACACCTACGTTGTTATTTCGTTGCAGCTTCAGAAAAACCAATTATGTATTTATTTTTTCACTATAAATTATCATATCATATTAACTGAATAACAATCACAAAACATAAACGCCATTTTAAAAAGATACTTTTTGAATGAACATCTTTCTCTCTCATACACATTACTCAACTATCAATCGCACTCACTCTGAAAACCCTGTTACAGTGCTGACAACTGAAATTTACAATAATGAGTTTTAAAAATTCTGATTATTTTATTATTTTATAATGCAAAATATTGAAATATTACACGATAATTGTTCTTCTATTTCGTTAATAATTAATTATAATCATGATCATTGAACAATAATAACAATGACATATTTAATTCTTATATACAGATCAGTGGTTGTAGTCAATCCAACCAATCTAGTAGATCGTTGGTGTTTAATTTGAATATTTAACTAACATTTTATAATGCAAAATATTTAAATAATGCACAATAAAGATTATCCTATTTCGTTATAATTAATTATTATCATGATCATTGAACAATAGTCGCATGAACATATTTTTTTTCATTCCTATATCCAGATCAGTGGTTGTAATCAATCCAGTCAAGCTATCAGATCGTTGGTATTTTAAACAAGACCAAGCATGCTAATGCGTATTAAACAATTGAAAAAAATTGCGATTTTTTCCATTGTTATAGGTCGCATTTTCACACCGCATTTAGATATTTTTAGTATTTTGAGATTGTGTGTGGTTTATCTTAAATATATTATGTGTTTTTCTTATTTTTAATATGTGATGTGTATATTATTTAGTGAAGTTTTGTTTAAATAAAAATTATTTTATTTTTCATTGTTAGCCGGGTTTTAAACCACATATAAATAAATATTGATAGTGTTTTGTTATTGTGTGTGATTTATCTTATTTATTGTTTTTCTTGTTTTTAATATGTGAAGTGTATATTTATTATTTAGTGATGTGTTGTGGTTCAAATATATTTTATTTTATTTTTCCATTGTTATAGCTGGGTTTCACACCGCATGCAAATATTTATAGTGTTTTCCTAGTGTGTGATTTATCTTATTATATATTATGTTTTTTCTTGTTTTTAATATGTGATGTGTATACATTATTCAGTGATGTGTTGGTTTAAATATATTTTATTTTATTTTTCCATTGTTATAACTGGGTTTCACACCGCATGCAAATATTTATAGTGCTTTGTTAGTGTGTGATTTATCTTATTATATATTATGTGTTTTCTTGTTTTTAATATGTGATGTGGTTATTATTTAGTTAAATATTGGTTTCATATAAGATTTTCTACAGAAATTATATTATTTTTAATTGTATGGTTTCTTCGGTTTCTTCTCTGTACCATTAATATGGTAATGTTTTTACATTTTTAGTAGCAGTAATTGTTTAAAATTTAAACATATTGTAATAAATGATTTAATTATTGCATCAGTTTCATTCAGTTGATTTCAAATCAAAAATTTGTAACATTTTTATTACAGGACATTTGTACGATGAAATATAAATTCACAAACCAGGAGAATTAAGCAAGTAAGTAGTCTCGCTTGGTCCTTAACAAACAATACAGAGTAGCGGAATAATACATAATACATTCCGATATGTATTGATGGATGGATATTACAAATCGATGTAAAGTACTTTTATTATATTTATTATATTATGTTAACACTGCTAATAAATATTTAATAATAACAAAAAATTAAAGGGTTCGAAACCCTGCTATATGGATATTTCTACAGTTCTAAAAAAAAACATCACATTGTTATGTGACCCTATGACTAATATACACATATGCATTTTAATACATAACAATAATTAAATGCATCTACTGTTTAATTATAAATTACATAGTTAGTATATTGTAAGTGAAATCTGTGAGCAGTCGATGAAATATACATGAAATAAAGAACAGCATACGGTAATCTTTTAGATATCTATTTATCTTGTTAGTAATTATTATATTTAACATCGATGATTATGAATTAATTAATTAATTGAGTTGTTACACTTTAAACTTTATAATAGTTAACATATAAAGCAGAATATAGGGCTATTTTTTTCAGCACGGATACTAAACGCATACTTACTGTAGAGTTGCTCTTTTCCTAGAGATTGTGTGTATGTGTGACAGATATAAGAGACGACAAAACAAGATTCACATCCTTGTAAAGTGTAATTAATTATTCCTAACGAATTGGAAAGTGTAATCGAGTTATGTTACACTTTATACTTTAATAGTTAACGTATAAGATAGAATATAAGGCTTTCTCTTTCAGCACGGATACTAAACGCATACAACAAAACAAGGTTCACATCCTTGTAACGTAATTCATTATTCCTAGCAAATTAGAAAGTGTAATCAAGTTGTGTTACACTTTATACTTTAATAGTTAACGTATAAGATAGGCTTTTTCTTTCAGCATGGATACTAAACGCATACAACAAAACAAGGTTCACATCCTTGTAAAGTGTAATTAATTATTCCTAGCGAATTAGAAAGTGTAATCGAGTTATGTTACACTTTATACTCTAATAGTTAACGTATAAGATAGAATATAAGGATATTTCTTTCAGCACGGATACTAAACGCATACAACAAAACAAGGTTCACATCCTTGTAAAGGGTAATTAATTATTCCTAGCGAATTAGAAAGTGTAATCGAGTTATGTTACACTTTATACTCTAATAGTAAACGTATAAGATAGAATATAGGGTTATTTCTTTCAGCTTGGATACTAAACGCATACAACAAAACAAGGTTCACATCCTTGTAAAGTGTAATTAATTATTCCTAGCGAATTAGAAAGTGTAATCGAGTTATGTTACACTTTATACTTTAATAGTTAACGTATAAGATAGAATATAGGGCTATTTCTTTCAGCACGAATACTAAACGCATACTTACTGTAGAGTTAATCTCTTCCTAGCGATTATGTGAATGTGTGACAGAAACGAGTATTTAAAAACAACAAAATAGGGTTGGGGTTTTTTTTTCAGCACGGATACTAAATGCGTACTTATTGCAATGTTGGTCTCTTCTTCTAGCGATTGTGTGTATTTGTGACAGATAAGAGACAGCAAAACAAGGTTCAAGTCCTTGTGATGAGTTGATATTCATTTACAACAGACAGAACATAAAAACTGACCGGCCCGTAGACCTAAAGCTATCTTTTGCCAATCACTTGACGAACTGGGAGAAGACATTAATGCACTGCATGACTTCGCTTTGCCCCTTAACATACAATGCAGTAACGGAATACTCTAATCTAGGTGTACGCTGTACATTCCATCGAAGTCCGAAAAGTATTATTGTACCCTGATATCAATATCATAATAGTTGTATGTACTGGATAGTTTACGCAGCTATGCAGTTCATAGAACTGTCATATGATATTGTTTTGATGGGTGGCATTTGCTAAAAAACGGAATTCTTTGCTGTAATCCCTCGGTTGTACAAAAGCTCTTAGTGTTATCTGTTACGAGTGTTGAATGTTTTGGGTCAAGTGGGCCATCAGTCTTTAGTGTTCATGAACCCGGTGAAGGGTTCGTGCAGGGAAGCTACCGACATAACTCTTCAACTAACTAACTCAACGACTACTTTTTTACAGGTATTCTATGTGGATTGAGAAAAACAATAACAGATGACAGAACAGGCTTCGAAACCCTGTTTATAGAAAACAAAAAAACTATGATATATTTTAATATAAGTAAGGTTAGGTAATTAATAAAATATACAATACGTTAACTCTGCTGATATTAAAAAACCACAAAAAATGATAGGATAAAGTAAAACATTTGTCTATTAATTAGTGGCTGGTTATATACCCCGTTTATTGAAAACAAAAAACTCTATGATATGATATTTCAATATAAGTAAGGTTAGGTAATTTATAAAATATACAATACGTTAACTCTGCTGATATTAAAAAACCACAAAAAATGATAGGATAAAGTAAAACATTTGTCTATTAATTAGTGGCTGGTTATATACCCCGTTTATTGAAAACAAAAAACTCTTATGATATGATATTTCAATATAAGTAAGGTTAGGTAATTTATAAAATATACAATACGTTAACTCTACTGATATTAAAAAACCACAAAAAATGATAGGATAAAGTAAAACGTTTGTCTATTAATTAGTAACTGGTTACTACCCCGTTTATTGAAAACAAAAAACTCTAAGATATTTCAATATAAGTAAGGTTAGGTTAGGTTAAGTTATTTATAAAATATACAATACGTTAACTCTGCTGATATTAAATAATCACAAAAAATGATAGGATAAAGTAAAACATTTGTCTATTAGTGGCTGGTTATTATATTATTAATTAATTATGTAATCCATCGATGTTAAATAATGTGGAAGAACTGAATTAATCATTAAATAAATTTATAGGAAAAACAATTACACAAGACAACAGAGCAGGATTCGAAATCCTGTTTATTATCTTTGTCTGTTTTTAATACAACAGGAGTGAAATATTTGTGATCAAGTATCACTGAACTTAAGTTACTAATTTTAATTGTACACTAATAAAAACAGTTTGAGATCCACTGAAATAACATCAATATAATATGTTTGAATTTAATTACTGTTTTCTACGAGAATACGTTTGTATCAGCGACATTAAAATATAATTAGTTATTAGATTTTTACATCCAATTAAAAATAAAATAATCAGTGTAAGGAAGTAAAGTGAATAACATATAACAACAGAAGAGGGAATCACAAGATATTAGAATTACCGTTCAATGCTGACAACTTTAGTGAATCCAAGAACGTAAATAGAAACAGAAATAAGTAACAACTATGAAAACGACTTCAAGACGTGAATCCCCAGATACTTTCAACGCATTGACAACTTTAGTGAATCCAAGAATGCAAATAGAAACAGAAATAATTAATAACTAACAAAAGGACTTCGAGAGGTTAATCCACAGATATTAGAATTACCGTCCAACGCTTTGACAACTTTAGTGGATCCAAGAACATAAATAGAAACAGAAATAAGTCACAACTATGAAAAGGACTTCAAGAGGTCAATCCACAGATATAAGAAGCACCGTTCAATGCTGACAACTTTAATGAATCTAGAAACACAAATAGAAGCAGAAATATATAACGACTATGAAAAGGACTTCAAGAGGTCAACCCTCTGATATTAGAACCACCGTTCAACACTTTGACAACTTTAGTGAATCCAAGAACGCAACTAAAAACAGAAATAAGTAATTACGAAAAAGACTTCAAGACATGAATCCGTAGATTTAAGAACCAACGTTCAACACTGACAGTTTTAGTGAATCTAGAATCGCAAATAGAAAGAAAAACTAAGTAACAACTATGAAAAGGACTTCGAGAGATGAATCTGCAGATATAAGAATCACCGTTCAACGCTTTGACAACTTTAGTGGATCCATAATCGCAAATAGAAACAGAAATAAATAACAACTACGTAAAAGACTTTGAGAGGTTAATCCACAGATATTAGAATTACCGTCCAACGCTTTGATAACTTTAGTGAATCTAGAAACGCAAATAGAAACATAAAATAAGTAACAACTATGAAAAAGACATCGAGAGGTCAACCCCCTGATATAAGAACCACCGTTCAATGTTTTGACAACTTTAGTGAATCCAAGAACGCAACTAAAAACAAAAATAAGTAATTACGAAAAAGACTTCAAGACATGAATCCGTAGATTTAAGAACCAACGTTCAACAGTTTTAGTGTATCTAAAACCGCAAATAGAAATAGAAATAAGTAACAACTACGTAAAGGACTTTGAGAGGTTAATTCCCTGATATAAGAACCACCGTTCAACGCTTTGACAACTTTAGTGAATCTAGAAACGCAAATAGAAACATAAAATAAGTAATAACTAACGAAAGGACTTCGAGAGATCAATCTACAGATATTAGATTTACTGTCCAACGCTTTGACAACTTTAGTGGATCCAAGAACATAAATAGAAACAGAAATAAGTCACAACTACGAAAAGGATTTCAAGAGGTCAACCCCCTGATATAAGAACCACTGTTCAATGTTTTGACAACTTTAGTGAATCTACAAACGCAAATAGAAATAGAAATAAGTAACAACTACGAAAAGGACTTCAAGAGGTCAATCTACAGATACTAGAACCACTGTTCAATGCTTTGACATGCTCTAGTAAATCCAAGAATGCAAATAGAAACAGAAATAAGGCTTAAAGGTAAAAAAATATTTAAAATACATCGGAATCAAATTTCCTCATATAAAAAAATTAAATCATTTTTCAGATACCAAAAACAGTAACGTGTGACTGCGATAACATTTCAACAGCGGACACAACTTCTTCTACCGTTGGACTCTCCGAATCTGAAATAATGAAATATTTATTATTTGTTATATGATTTTTAAAACTATGTATTGTATTATGAATTGTATTACGGAAGGTTTGTCATAAAGACATAACCTTCTGGTTAATTTATTTCAGAGCTTGAATGATTTCTTCGATCGTCAAAACGCAGATAAGTATCTGTTTTATTTCTCAATTTTATAAAATACTGCATTTTAATGATATTAAATATAGGTACGATTTATTGGATCATCAAAAAGGAATTGTAAGTTGTAAGTAAATATACAGTACTGTATTCTGACGTAAGAAAATCATCTAGTTTCTACTATTATTATTATTGGCGTAATGCTCAGGAATTTCTGTTTCTTTAAATTACATTAAAAATCGAGTTTATTTATTAGGTCTGGTCAAAATTTTAGAAAATTTAATAATAAATTAATAGAGGGCATATTATATTATATAATTATTATTTAAAATATTTCAATGGGTTAAAATGTCAGTTAACGTAATAAACTTTGAATAGTTATTGGCACGGGCATTATTGGTATACCAACTTTTGAGGTTATATTTTTTATGTCAGATAATGAACGGACACTTACTGCGAAGTTGCTCGCTCTTCTTTGACGGAGATATAAGTACACTATTTCATCTCTCAAATCGTATGAATTTTAATATATAGTTATTGGCACGGGCGTTATTGCTATACAAATTTTTGAGGTTATATTTTTTATGTCAGATAATGAACGGACACTTACTGCGAAGTTGCTCGCTCTTCTTTGACGGAGATATAAGTACACTATTTCATCTCCCAAATCGTATACATTTTATTAGGTTATGTTTAACTTTGCAACAATCACTTCGTAACTGTCAGATACGTTTAATTCTATTTTATTAAGTGTTTGCGAGTATACGATGTAGTCACGTTCCAAGTCTATATATTTAGAGGTTCTACTGTATTTATTTATAGTAAGTTTTGATGTTTTGCGACTTCCATTTTGTATGTTATTTTTACGAGTGAAATTTCAGTTTTGCATGAATAATAAGGTACGACTTTGTTTTCAATGATATAAATTAGTTCGGCATCAAATCATAGCTTCACGCTATTGAGTATAACTGTCTCCTTTCTTGAGTGACTGTTCTCTTTTAGAGTGTGCGTTAAACGTCAAATCCATATTTTCGGATCCTAGAAAATTATTTAGACGCAGTGTTTTAACCCCAAAACTAGTTGCGTCAATGTTGGTTGTAATAAAAGAATTTAAAATAAATCGTACTTGAGATTAAAGGTTAAATTTTAAATCTTCGAAGAGTTATACTTTGAAATTTAAATCAGCTTGTACGTGACCTGAAAGGGAATATTCAACAATTATTTGTAATTTAAAATATTGAGTAGTGCGAATACATTTTGAAGTATTTATAAATAAGCTTTTATTAGGTATTAATTAATATATAAGTACATAGCTTATTTTATCGACAATAAAAATTACACGTGCAAAATTTAATTGTTATAATAAGGTTATGTAGCAAAAAGTAAGTATATTATTGATATTATTATAAATATAATGATTTATACTTAGCATTAGTATTTTAGTATTATTTTTGAGGTCAATTTTAGATGTTACACAGATATTTTATTAAATTTTTCATAAACTATCAAAATTTCAATGATCGATTAACGGTTTTATAATTCCCGCTTTTTTATGAGATCGATATCATCGATATAATAAATATATGTACAGTATCGCTTGAATTACCGACGTTGTTGGTAATTCAATCAACCGCTTGATTTGACGACGTCCAGAGGGGCCCCCACCATCGTGCCAACCTCAACATTGATTGGTGAATTTAAATTTCGCGCAGAAATATAGCAATCACGGTAGTTTTATGGAGGGGATAGGAGAAGGTCGGCAAATCGCGCGTTTGGCCCGTCAGTAAATCAAGCTGTCGGTAAATCAAAGGTCAGTAAATCGCGAGATGAGTATGTGGAATTTTCGGATCAGTGATTGCTACCATTTGCTACAAAGAAAAAATTATATAGTTGACCATCTATGATGTTATTACTGTATTAAGAAATATTTAGCGATATACAGTTGCCTGTAATAGTAATGATAATGTAGATTTCTACATATAGACAGTTCCGAAAAAAGTATGTATATAATTCGCCATCTACGATGTTATTACTGTATTAAAAAAATATTTAGTGATATACAGTTGCCTGTAATGGTAATGATAATGTAGATTTCTACTTAAATAGATAGTTCCGAAAAAATTATATAGTTCGCCATCTGTAATGTTATTACTGTATTAAAAATATTTAGTGATATAACAGTTGCCTGTAATTGTAATGATAATGTAGATTTCTACATGTAGACAGTTCCGAAAAAAAGTAATGTTTACATGGTGATCGATTTATACTTACAAATAAATTTGATCCAAATTAAAACATTTTAATAGTAAATTATGTTTATTTTACTGTATTTTCAGCATTTTTAGAATTTAGGGAAATCCAATGATCATTCTAAACACGTAAATACGATAATTTAGCACTAATTTAATTATGATTGAAAATTAAAACAAACCTAATCGTGTAAACGAGGTATTAAAGTTCATCGATATATTACAAGATGGCGCCACTAACGCGCGAATTTTAAATATTATTTATTGAAAATTATTAAATAAATAATAATTATATTGGTTTTTTATTTCATAGATACATTTTAATTCAATTTCTCATGTTGTCCTGCAATAATTTAACCATTTTTAATGCTTTAAACATGTACTTCATAATAATAATATTTCTTATATTTTTTGTGTTACCTAGCTCGAAAAATGCAGGTATCTGTATATAACTGTCAACTCATAATATGACGATATTTTCAATAAAATATTTTGTATTAATTTTTTAAATCATAATTAATGTTTATAGTACTTTATTTATAAAATACAGCATTCATGTGATATTTTTATGTATATTTTGTGTTGTAAATGCTTTAGTTTGTGATAAATTATGACAAAATAAAATCATGAAAGATCCCTCCAATTTTGGACATGACGTTTTTTTAATTAATTAATTTATTTAACATCGATAGCTACAATTGTTGTGTTCACCACATAATTGAATGTGTATATTAAACTGTAAAACATTTAAATATGTGCACAGTAAGTAATTTTAATTGATAATCTGGAAAAGAAATCATGTATACATCAACAATGGCTTCCATGATATAAGGTCAGAATTTATTTTATTTTATAATTCAATCGAAACGTAATATGCAATGATTTTACGTTTTTTACTTAGTACAGACATTGTATAAAAGGAATAAATACTAGTGCATGTGTGAAATTCATTTTGTTTTTTAATATAACGAAAAAAATATATGCTGTCACACTGTATCTTATTTTGTAATATCAACAGTTATTATAGTGTTATAGGATATAATTATTGATTATTTTTGATATATTTGATACAGTGAGTTTAATAAATCAACGTTTTCTGTTATTTACTCATTTATTAAAGCTTGTGTTAACATTCAAAATTAAAAAATACAATGATTGTTTCTCCGTTGTTACAGATTGTTTTATTCGACAACGAACAAGACTGCAACGCCTTTATTTGATGTGCCGTTATAAAGAAAACCAATACTACATATTAATATATAATTTTATTTATAATTGTAATCATTAAACAATAAATAAAATTTTTGATCAACAGATAAGTAAATAATAGTTTTCTTTCTCTGAGAGTTCGGAAATAATGTAAAGTAATTAACCCTGGACGGGTAGACGTTCGTAATAATTACGACTACATTTACACAACGCCCTCTACAGGGAAATCAAGACGGGGTGGGGAGCCGAGCGGGAAGATATGCCTGGTTTAATAGTTCGTCTTCAACCTCTGCCAAGGACAGGTGTCAGTGTTTGCTATTTTTCTAGAGAGAGCCATAGATCAACAAGTAACATCGTATCTTTCACGAAGGTCTACTCTCTTACGTAAATTTTAGTCGAAATATGTACGTAAAAGGATATGCTGTGAATGTGAAAAAGATCTCATTCGTCTCAATGCTTGATCCAATGATACTTTCTTTTGTTTGTCGATTCGCTGTAAACTTATATTACAAAATTAAATAAATTAAAAGGAAAAACAATTGAGTGGTATGCAGCAACAAGGAGTTATCTCCAGTTATTATAATTTGTGGGAAAATAGAAAAAACTGTTTAAAAAATGGAGAATGTATTTAAATCGCCTTTGTCTTCGTCCAATTATTATTTGTCACCGACCAGATGTTTTGGCCAAATTCCATTGAGAAATTCGTCAAATTCACAATTCTATAGTCAGTTTTATTCTGGAGTTAACTCCTTTTTGGCCCAAATAGTTGAAAATTATTTTCTATTTCAAGTAAGGAAGCATTGAATAAGAACAATTTTCAAGAAAATTGGTTTATTTCAAGAAAGAACACAATAACGAGTCTACTAACTAAATTCTAAGCCCAAAAACAAAGAGTCAGCTCCTGGAGTTAACTCCAATTAATGAAGCAGCTAACTCATTCTAGGGGATACCTTGAGAACTATCAACGGTAGGTAATTCTTTGTTGAACCAAACGAAAGAATGATTTTTTTTCCCCAAAAAACGGTTGTTAACTCTGTTTGGCCTAAAAATGGAGTTAACTCGTTATTGCTGCAAACCCCTCAATCATACAAGACAACAGAGCAGTGTTCGAATTGTTCGAAACCCTAATTATTGAAAACAAAAAGCTCAACGATATGATATTTCATATAAGGTAATTTATAAAATATATAATACGTTAACTTACCTTTGTTATTATATGTACTTACAGCGAAAACTTTGTCTATTTTGATTACAACAGGATTGAAATCAGTGCCGGATTTAGACTATGTGATGCCCTAAGCACTAATTATCTCAAGCCCCTTTTCTTTTATCAATAAATTTTTAGTTCACCAAAATAAATATTATATTTTAAAATGAAGGATAAAATAATCAAAGGAGAGTGATTTAGTGAAGGATAAGACAAAGAAAAACATATAATAATTAAAAACATATTTATTTTTCCATCATACATATTTTCACCTATCTTAATATACTATAAATAATAATAATTAATATATTTGAATTGCCCAAAAATGGGATACAGAAAGTCAACATGTAAGTTATTAAAATATAAAGTAGTTGAATATATATATACACTTAAAACAGTAATAAGACTAAATAAGATAATCTTAATATATATAAATTACGTGTCACATGTTCCTCCGCTATGGACTCCTAAACTACTTGACCGATTTTAATCAAATTTGTACACCGTGTGCAGTTTGATCCAACTTGAAACATAGGAAGTCTCTTATGGGAAATGGGGGGGGGGCAAAGCCTGTTTGTCTTATTTTGTGGTGTTTAATTTATATTACAAATAATTTTTGTTTTGGTTGTGAGTAAATTTTCTGTCTATTTCCTCTTTGACAGTTTTTGCATTCCGTAATAAAAAAAAAGTTTCACTTCTAACGCTTATAGTTTTCGACTGACGCTTTCATTTTTTTTGTAGTAAACGAATTCAATAGGTATTCATAGTTAAGACAGGACAACGTCTGTCGGGTCAGCTAGTAATATATAAAATATTTTACAGAATAAAAATACATTAAGTTAGTTTAGGTAATTACACTAATTAATTACTTAAATCTGTTAAACTGTAAGGTGCTAGATTTATTAAATACCTATGCAACAACCTTCTAAATTTAGTAATACTAGCAGTTTCTTTTAAGTCGGAAGGCAGCTGGTGGTAAATTTTGTACCCTGTATATATTGGTCCCCTTTCAAAAAAAGTTTTTCTGTGTTAAAGGTTAAATTTAAAATCTTCCAAGAGCTATACTTTGGAAATTTTGAATCTAAATCAGCTTGTACGTGACCTGAAAGGGAATATTCAATATTTATTTGAAATTTAAAATATTGAGTAATGCGAGATCTATTTTGAATACGTTTTGAAGTATTTACAAAAAAAAAAGTATTTATAAATAAGCTTTTATTAGGTATTAATATATAAGTAGCTTATTTTATCGACAATAAAAATTACACGAGCATATAATCTAATTGTTATAATAATTAAGGTTATGTAGCAAAAAGTAAGTATATTATTATTATTATAAATATAATGATTTATACTTAGCATTAGTATTTTTGTATTATTTTTGAGGTCAATTTTAGATGTTACACAGATATATTATTAAATTTTTCATAAACAATATCAGAATTCCAGTGATCGATTAACGGATTGATAATCCAGCTTTTTTTTGAGATCGACAAACACGTTTATAATTGCCACCACAGAATAACAAATATATGTACAATATGTGGAATTGCTAGAAACATTGAACACTATTTGAATAGGAGATAATTTTAATTAAGATTGGATCGTAGTATTGAAAAATGTATAAGTTTTTGAAATATTTGTGAATTTTCGGACATATTTTTAGATCAGTGGTTGCTACCATTTTTTTACAGAAAAAAAATTATATAGTTGGCCATCTACGTTGTTAGTACTGTATTAAAAAAATATTTAACGAAATACAGTTGCCAGTAATGGTAATGATAATGTAGATTTCTACATATGGTCAGTTGGTTCGCCGCGATTTCATGATGTACGTGTGTTTACAAGTACTTAGTGATTTAAGTTATAAATTCTGCATATAATTAAACTATAAATGAGTTAATATAGTTTTAATGAGTGTCGTGTGTGAATTAACATTATTAATAAACTATTAGACTTGTTGGATGGAGCAGACGAGGCACGCAAAAGTGGACACTACGGTAGCTGTAATTAAGGTTGGTGAATTATTGTGTTAAAGAAACATAATATAGAGATCTGTTTAAAATACATAATTTCAATCGAATAAGCAGTAAATTATACACAGTTACAAATACAGCAGTATTTATAATTTATAGTATTAATTGTTGCAGTTAATAATGTTTTTGGAGGGAAAAAAATAACGGTTTCTTTTTAGACATGTCTGGCTGGTTCTGTAAAATGACGTTAGTTGTCGCCACCTGTCGTTTCTTGTGTACTCAATTTATCATTGAGATATTTTAGGTTATATCTTTTAAAGACACCTATATTTCGTAGTTTTTACTTTGTAGACATTATTTTTATTATTTTATGAGATAATGGCAGCTCCACCAAGTCGTGAATATTTATGGAGCATATTTCAAAGGAGTTTTGAAATATATACCTGCTAGAAAAACTTAAATGTAAATAACGGTTTCTTTTTAAACATGTCTGGCTGGTTCTTTAAAATAATGTTAGATGTCGCCATCTGTCGTTTCTTGCGTTTCTTGTGTACTCAATTTATCATTGAAATATTTTAGGTTATATCTTTTAAAGACACACCTATATTTCGTAGTTTTTACTTTGTAGACATTATCTTTATTATTTTATGAGATAATGGCAGCTCCACCAAGTCGTGAATATTTATGGAGCATATTTCAAAGGTGAGTTTTGAAATATATACGTGCTAGGAAAACTTAAATGTAAATACATTGTTTTAAATATTTAGTGTCGACAAAGATAGAAGTGGATTTATTTCAACCGATGAACTACAATTAGCTTTATCGAATGGAACATGGAGTCCATTCAATCCAGAAACAGTGCGTTTAATGATTGGTAATTTTTTTTTTTAACTGCATACTGTTTTATTTGAAACACTATTTGACGTGGTAATTTTTTTTAAGGTATGTTTGATAGTCAACAAACGAATACTGTTAGTTTCGATAACTTTGCTAATCTCTGGAAATACGTAACTGATTGGCAGAATTGCTTTCGATCATTTGACAGAGATAATTCTGGTAATATAAATAGGGAAGAATTGAAAACTGCTTTGGGGACATTCGGGTACAGACTTTCCGATACTATTGTTGACTTACTAGTTAGAAAATTTGATCGTTACGGAAATGGAACAATCCTGTTTGATGATTTTATACAATGCTGTATCGTTCTTCAGGTTAGTTATATTTATTTATGAATAAACGTGAAATGTAAATTGATTTTTTTATATTTTTTTAAAGAATTTAACAAATACATTCCGTCAGTACGATGTCAGGCAAGAAGGCTTTATTACGATTCATTACGAACAGTTCTTAAGTATGGTTATTGGCGTAAAGTTATAATTTGTTGATTTTAATCAATTGTATATTTGTTTTTTTGTTTTTCAATTTTCAGGTTATAAAATAAAATTTGTATTTGTGTTCTTTTCAATTGGGTAGAGCTTTAGTTGTTTCGCTAGATAATGTTAATTAATATTGTTTAAAATCCCTATCTATTTAATTGAATTTTCAGCCGTGTTTCGACGTTTTGACATTTCAGAAAAATCGTTCATAAAAAAATAGATAGGAATTTTATTTATCGACGGTTGGAAGTTAGAACTAAATAGGTAACATTTCGGATGATATATACCGTTAAAATTAGAATTTCAAGCTGAGCCGAGTTGGTTAATTCTATGATAGACAAACTGCGGCTTTAATTTCAGTAAAATTACTATCGTTTCAATTTTCAATTAAATTCAAATTAAAAAAAAATTTCAAATGTGATTATTTTTGGTAGATTTAAAATGGAATAAACTGAAAAAAACTTTCAACCGTTTAAATTTTAATTATTATTAAATGCATGTATTCAAATTTATATATCAAAAATTATACACACGCAAACAATAATTAATAAATGTTATATAACTGTCATTTAAAGATTAAAAAAAAAATATTTAACTTTTTTTAAGCTACATGGGGGGGGGGGGTGGGGGGTAAAAACTCGTTCCCTTTTTATAGAAAAATAAATCGTTTTTTTTTATAAAGAAATTTTCACTTAATTTTTTTAAATGGGGTCCCTTTCTTATTTCGTTCAAAAATTATTCAGCTGCTTTATTAAGGAAGGGGGGGGGGGGTCTAAACAACACATTGCCTTTGCTATAGAAAATTAAATTGTTTTTTTTTTATAAAGAAATTTTCAGAAAATTTATTTCAATGAGGCCCATTTATTATTTTTAACTTGTTTCCCCCTAATGCGTGTTTAGTGTGTGTATTTTTTTGGAATTAAATAAAATTAAGAAGGTGCTATTTTATTAAATTTATTTTTAACACCTGGGAAAAATGATCAAATCTCTAACAGAAATATTTCAATGCTAAAGAATGAGTATCAAAGAAATTTGTAGAATTAACATTTAATATTTATTACTCATCCCCGTACTATCTTATTTAATCTTATTTAAATCTCCATTAACGAAGATTAGCACTTTTTATTTCTCTTACAAAAACACTTTTTAATCAAGAAAACTTACCTCTTTTTAATTTTCACCGTGAAAATTGGCAACTATGATAACTCATCGCATTTAAACGTGTTACTTTGCATTAAAATACATAAAATGTGTAAGTTTTTGTAAAAAAGCGTTGAAATATCGTTAGAAAGTGAAATTACACCTGTTAGCGAGAGTTAACTCACAGCCGATCTAATTAGATCTAGTCAGTGTGGCTAGAAACATTGATTTTTCCTGGGGAATTATTCCAATTAATGTATTCCATGCAATGTATTATAAATATTTGTATTTTTCAATAAAAATTAATTATTTACATACAAATCAAAATATAACACATTATTTTCATTAAAATTAATACAAAAAAATAACCTTTTCCTTGATAAAACGACGATCCTTTCGATGGAATTAAATCAAGATTCCCGTCTTTATCCTTTTCTTCAATATGCCCTTCAGTGCTGGTAAATATTTCATTAAAATGCGCATCAGAACTGGTAAATATTTCTTTGGTATGCGCTTCAGTACTGGTAAGTATATCTTTTTTATAACATTCCAAATCAGAACTATTTTTAATAGACGCACAAATAGAGAGCATATTTTCGTACATATTTAAAAGCGTTATATCTCCACATCCTCCAAAACATTTGTTACCTTCCAAAAGCTGTACTTCACTTGCAACATTGATTAAATTGTTTATCATTGTTAACGTTCCAAATATTTGACTGGAACATTTACATCGCAAATAATTGCTATGTATTTCGTAATGTGATACAATATCAATCATTCCTTCAAGTTCTAAATCATCGATGATATTATTTATGAAATACAGGTCACTGTAAACTTTAGTAGTGTCGATTGGATTGAAATAAATTTTATTGAATCTATTTTTTAGTATTTTTATATTATTCGTATCGATTTCAAAACTTTGGGGTTCTATTTTGAGGATTGTGTTATTTCTTATAATGATTTTTTCTGATGTAATCTTAACCCCCCCGTCGAATATTTTGTTAAATATATTTTCTTCGATATCTAAAAATGACGTAGATAATACAACTGCATTTTTTTCTATATTATTTATTTTTGAATTGATAATCGTTATATTTTTTGATTCGATATGAAAAGAGTTTGAAGGTAATGTGTTAATAATACTATTTGATATTTTAAATGATTTGATACGTAAATTCGGAAAACCTAACATGGTTGGAATATTTGAATTTTTTATTGTAATTTCCAAAATGTTTTCATTTAAAATATCAGGTTTATCGAATTTTATTTTTTTCACGTTGTCGATGATCAGAAATTCAAGATTCTTGTACTTTCCAGACCAAATTAAATTGTTTATATTATCAATAGATATGCTTTGAATGTTATTATTACTAAAGGCGTTTTCTTCTATTTTTAATGAATTTATATTAATCAGTTTAATGGTTTTCATATTTAATATTGTCTCAGTGTTTGATAGAGTTATGTCCAATTCCTGAAAAAATTAAATAATATGTTATTAATATCTACTAAATAATGTATTTTTAATTCGTATTTAAAGTTTCAAAATTTTAAAAGAAATATTAAATTGTACTAGCTGGGAGCTTCATGTGAACAGGGGTCCCGGGAAAAAATTGTAGATCTGCAGAGATCTACTCTGATTTCGACAGGTTTGCATTTTGAGACATCATTACATTTTTCACTGGTTTTTGATATGTGGAAACTTGCAAAAAGATATAAAACTATCTTCAAAGATCTCTAAAGGTCGTTGTAGATCGTGATAGAGATCAAAACTTTGAAAAATCATTAATTTTCAACGTTTCATTGATCTTCAGAGATCTTTGTAGATCATTTTAGATCTTTGTAGACCGTTGTAGATCTTTGCAAGTCTCCACAGATTAAAAAACAATGAAAAATGTTGTCTCAAAATGCATATCTTTCGACATCTAAGTAGATATCTGCAGATCTACAATTTTTTTCTGGATATTTGTAAAGTTTGTTTCGTTTTTTTTTGTATTTTGAAAAAAAAAAAAATTAAATGTCTCTTACCTTTAATTCAGAACAGGTTATATCAGTTATTTCGGAAATACTGCTTCCCTTTGGTGAGCAGTCACATAAATCACATAAATTCCTAATTTCTTGAGTCATAACGACAGAAAATAAAAAAATAAATGAAAAAAATATATTTAACAACATTTTAAGATTTTTAATATAAATATTTATATTATTATTAAATAATTCGAATATAGTTTAATATGAAATAAAACAAATTTATCACACAGGATATTCGCACACAACCTGTTATCGGTTCGTTCCTTCTCTCTTTAATGAATGACTAATTTTTGTTCATATATTTTATATACATATTACTATTCAGAATTATTTTATTTTTTTTCGTGATATGAATAACTTTAAAAAAGAGTTTGTATGTACTATCTTCAACTGATGGTGAGGTACTGCGCTATTAGAAATGAGAGAAAAAGAAATGCCCAACCTTGTAATAACGGAAGGAAAAACCTATGATGAAAATGGCATAAAATGACGTCACAGGCGCCAGAAATAGTTCCCAGTGTTAGGTTGACTTTGCGTGTTTAATTCCCCTTTCCATAGCGCTACACAGTACGCACCTAGTAGGGGGAAGGAGGCTTAATATAATCAGATTGTTTATAATATAATTAAAGAGAGTTTTAGCCAAACTTGTTGAATAAAAAAAGTGTATTTTTTTATTAATTTGCTTAACTGACTAACTATACCTAAAATATACAGTTTTCTGGATTAGTTTTTTACATTTTCTTTTATTTTAGTTCATGTTTCTATGAAGAATTGAAATTTGATGTGTGAAATTTGACTAAAAAATTTCGAATTTTAAATTTGATTAAAAGTGTGTTTATTTTATAGATAATGATGTGAAAAGTTGAAATTTTCAAACCGCAGGTCTGTATCTAATCACGTTCTCGAGATATGGCCTCTCAAAGTTTTCGATTTTTTAAAAATTTGGAGAAAAATGGCCGTAACTTTTGAACGTGTGGTCGGATTTGATTTTTGTCGACGGATTTGGAATCAGCGTGTCAATATCTATATAAAGAAACGTATAATACTTGAAAATTTAACAAAAAAAATTTTGTGAAAAATCGACATATTTTTAAGGTATACCCCTTTGAATTTTTTCGATTTTTCGCAAATTTTTTTTTCTCGAATTTTAAAGTATTATACATGTCATTATATAGATTTCGATGTGCTGATTCCAAATCTGTCAACAAAAATCAAATCCGACCACACGTTCAAAAGTTACTTTTTCTCCCAAATTTTCAAAAATCGAAAAATTTGAAAGGCTATATCTCGAGAACAAGATGATATACAAACCTGTGGTTTGAAAATTTCAACTTTACACATCATTTTCTATAAAATAAACACACTTTTAATCAAATCTAAAATTTTAAATTTTTTAGTCAAATTTCACACATCAAATTTCAATTCTTCATAGAAAAATCAACTCAAATACAAGAAAATGCGAAAACTTAACCATATTTATACTGTAGTTAATCAGTTAAACATCTGAATTACTAAATTATCAAGTTTTTACTGTAAAACTGTATTAATTAAAAATCAAATAACTAAAAATTTCCTTCACACAGTTCGGTTTTTCATTCTTATTTTAAGCAATATAGTGTTCTTACATATGTAACTCCTCGTTTATCTGTTTACATTCCCTTAATGTATTCAGGGCCGTAACTAGAAGCTCGGGGGTCCCCAGGAAAGAGTGTGTGTGAAGGGACCCCCGTTATATGCAAAATAAAAAACTGAAGACCTTTTTTTTGTTGTAACCTGATGAGTATTTTCAAATGCTATTAATTTTAATGACTTTTTTTTCGTTAACACCTAACTATTTTTGCATCTTATTAACTGTGAGCTTTTTTAAGATGGTGTAGGGGGCCTTGGGGCATTGCCCCGTCTGCCCCGGTGGTAGTTACGGTACTGAATGTATTTCTTGGCTAAATTAATATAAATTTTTAAATAAATGAAAAAATAATGTTGTTTAATACTTTATTATAATTTTATTTTACATTGTTTATTATATACAACACAAAATAATAACTATAGGTAATTGTGGACATTTTTTTTATAAAATGAGACCAGAAAGGTCCATTTTAATACAGTTTTTAAACAGCAAATAAGTTTTATATGGAATTTTGAATATAAATGAATATTTTTAAAATTTTAATAAATGTGATAATTTTAATATGTATATCAAAATGTTTAGATTTTTAAACATTTCGTACTCACACAAAAAAGTGTCACACTCAAAAAATGTAGTTTTCAGGAAACAGGAATAAATGAAATTATAACAATTTAGGTAAATCAAAATTGTAAAAAAAGTATAGGAAAATGACTGATACAGAGTGTTTAATTTAAATATTTCAGTATTCCTGTGATGTTTGAAAAATAGTAACTATTAAAACGCTTTATTTAAAAAATAAATAAAAAATCTGACATTTATTTAGAATATGCTAGATATGTTGACGGTAGGTACACGAAGTACATTAATGACAATTTTTAGTAGAAATATATAGTAATTTGGAATCATTCTACATATTTATCTCTAATATGACATTTTTTTAGTTGTGACACTTATTTTGCAGGGGTGCGATTTTAAAATGATTGCCTGAATACTATTGTAATAACTTTTTGAGATATTTATACATATTTAATATTATTAATTTTTTGTGGTTCTTTCGTAGCTCTTTTTTTAATAGCACTTACAGCGATCTGCTGGACATTCTGATTTATAAACTAAACATTTGTCTAAACAGTATACGTCAGCCCCTTCTCGTCCTTGAATTTCGCCTATTGCTTCACAAGTTTGTCTGAAAAATAAAATATTAAAGGGTTATCAAAAAAAAAAAAATGCTTTGATTTATGATTGTATGAATTTTAGGGGGGAGGCGTGGTTTGGAAATTTTTTTTTTAAGTATATATATTTAATAAAGACAGGGGTGTGGGTAAGTTTTTTTGTATTAATTTTATTCGTAATTTTTTTGAGTGAATAAATTAGTTGTTGATTTTTTTAAATGTTGTACTTACGGACAGGTACACATGGTTTCCGGACAGTTTGGTGGATATCGAAGACAGTTTGTTTGGCACCATTGTCTCATTCCGGGAATAATCCGGAATAAATTAGAAGGAACACAAACTTGATCCCTGGAAAAAAAAGTAAAAAACATATACACTCAGCTAGGGTTTTTGTATATGAAATATTGTGAAGAGCTTTTTTTATAGCAATTTTGGCAATTTTTTTTTACCTCGGACACATTTCAAAAATCCCCCTAGACGCCCTTAAAAAGAAGACGGATAGCAACACTACACTCAGCCTTCCGAATAGCGACGGCATTGGTAATTCAAAAGATCTTAACAACGACAGCTAGGGGGGGGGGCACCCTCCACTTTAATGTTAATTTGTGAATTTAAATTTCGCGCAGAAATATCACAGTCACGGTAGTATTGTTGTAGGGATAGGGGAAGGTCGTTACATGGAGCGGTTGGCCAATCGTTTCTCGGAGCGTACGTTAATAGGATGGTCGTCGTTTAGAGATTTGAGTGTAGTATATTATTTAATTTTTTAAATTTAACTTATTGAAAAATTCACGTGGTTTTTTAGTTTTCTTATTTGATTCAATCCCGTTACAGGGGGCGTAGCTCAGATGGTAGAGCGCTCGCTTAGCATGCGAGAGGTACCGGGATCGATACCCGGCGCCTCCAAAAAAATACTTTTTATTATTAAATTATTTATATATTTTTTAGACTAGAACATAGAAGCGCAGTCGTTCAAAAAATTATTCCGATTGAATTTTTTATTTTAAAAGTGCAAGGTGCCGGTCGGAATCTTGGTCGGATATTGTTTAAACCGCGAAAAGGCACTACAAAATGAAAAAAAATGTGTTTTCGCATAGAATTACACTCATAGCTGTAACTCTACTCCTTTATTTGTTATAATTTTTTTAAAGTTCATAAAAGCTTGAATTTAAGTATTTTCAATCAAGAAAATGTATACTTTAAAACTAATGTTTTCATATTAAATAATTTTTTCTATAATTTCAAGACTTACCGGCAACCACTTTTATTTTAATTAACAACTAAGCGCGTTTCTTTATTCTGCGCGTTCGTCTTGCTCTCTCACTCACACTCTTATGTTTCATATGAGCAAAAACAGTTATATATAAAAATAAAGATAGTTAATTTCCTACCAAAAAGGTCATATAATCTTTTTCTAATATCTATAATATAATTTAATTTCTATATCTCTTAGATATAATCTAATTGAGTATTTCAATGAAAATACAACAATAATAATAATATTAAGTGGGAAATTAAGTATATTTATTTTTTATTTGTTAAATTGTATAATATATATACTTCCGCGCTGTTTGATTACTTAGTTTAATAAATGTACAAACCTGACAACAAGTGGGAACACATTGTATGGTGAAGGTGCTCTGAAGTCCCTGTAGTATAACAGGAATGGGTTGTCCTGTTCGGCGAATATAGGCGGGAATGCACCTCCAGTACTTGTGACTATACTGACATCTGCACAATTTCTGAAGACTTCAGCACGTCCGCACCCCACTGCTTCTGTACCGTTGGCGCACATGCCCCACATATTACCTGTATTTTAAATTATTATGTATTTTGTATTTTATTAAACGACTTCTTAATTAGACAAATATGCACCGATTTTGATGATTTATTATTTGTTTGAATATGAAAGAATATACTTTAGAGATGGTCCCATATACATTATGGACTTCAAAGATACGACACTCAAGGGAAAAATGAAATAAAACTTAAAAAAATGAAACCATAAAAATACATAAAAGTATAAAATTATTAAAATTAACAGTTTTTTGTATACAGCCAACTTAATTTCCCATAAGAAAAACTAAAAATAAGGCTTGTAACTCAGGAACTAAAAGTGATATACAAATTCTAAATACACCAATCAATTCTACATAAAAAATGCTTTAAGAAACTGCAAACAAAAAGTACCTATCTACATTGACAAAAAAGTAATAGCAATTTAAAGAAATTCCGAATTTTCAGTTTTTTTTGTATACCGCCTAAACCACATAGAATTATTAATATTTTTTGATGTAGTAATACTCACCCCTTCCTTACAAATAATTCATCTCATTTAAGGGGTTAGGTGTACTCAGAATTTTCAAGAAATCGATTTTTGTATTTTGCATTTTTGGAGCTGCTACAACGGCTGAAGAACTATTTTATGGCCCAGGAATAGTTGACTCGGTGTAAGTAATTAAGTAATACGTATATTACTTTACGTAAATTTAGTGTAAAACTTTAAATGCGTTTTTCTCAAAACTATGTTTTTTGAACTGGTGACCACCGTAACTCGAAAACCACTTGGTAGATTTGAATGAAATTTATACAGCTTTTTGAAAACATGGAATACTAGTGCCTGATCGAAGGATTTTTATTTTTTTTTAAATTTCGATTTTTTATAAACAATTAACTGTTGGTTTTTTTCCCGAAAATCTTGAAAAAAATTTCCTGAGGCTGCCATTTTGTTAATTTAAGAAAGGAAAAAAAGGTTCGATCAGGTACTAGATTATCTACTAATAAAACTAATTTTTTCTATCCGATTGAATTTGGATGTTTCTCCAAGGATAAGTGATGGTCACCGCAAGGAGCTTCGGTTGGAACTGGATCAACACAAACAGTCATTACTTTTAAAATTATTAATATTTTTTTCTAAAATTTCTGTTAAGTCAAGTCGAAACCTTATTTAATGATGCTGTTTTTACTTTTATAAAATAAAATAATTTACTGGCAAAAAAAAATTATTTAAAATTGTCATTTTTTCATGTCTCTGACTACACCTAACCCCTTAAGGGGTTATATACAGTTAGAATTTTCAAAAAATCGATTTTCTTTTAATTTCATTTTCGTAATGTACATACACGGAGAGAAAAATCTTATAAAAATTGCAGTGCTCTCCACTATAAACGGTGTGCGAATGTCGAATATGGTCAATTTTCTACCGGAAAATAAAAAAAATTATAATATTTAATATAAAATATACAATATAGCCCAGCAAAATTTGTAAAACAGCACAGTAAAAAGTTCCATTCTCGATAAAAAAATAATTTTTAGTAGTTGTTCTTAAAAAAAATATTATTTAAGCGGCTATAAAAACTTAGACGGCCCAATTAAAATTACTGTGCTGTTTTATAATTCTGTTCCTACTATTCATTAGAGAAAAAAAGACAGAAGATACCAATTTTGTTGAATATATCAGTACACAAAAACTAAAAAAAGAATATTTCATTAACTGTTAATCGTTGAGAGGTATGTATGGGCTTATTTTGTTTGTAAAACGATTATCTAAAAATCATACGCTTTAAGTATAGATATCAGATTTATGGTTCGCGAGATATTCTAATAAAAAGTTAAAAAAAAACGCGAAATTTGCTTTCAATAGAATAAAGATCAAAGTCGGAGACAATCGTGTATCTTCGTTTTGTATCGGCGCTCACTTTCAATTTCAAGGTTTCTCATGTCAGTATTTCTCAGTTCGTGTGCGAGTTATTTATCGAAATTAAACCGAAAAAAGTGCGTCATTACAATTACAAAGTATATTCTTTGAGTACAACTACGTAAGTACGTACTTATATCCATTTAATATGATTTTTTTACTTGTTTATTCTTTAATCTACTTTTTTACTTAAGTATTTTTATTCGATAAGTGTGTTTACAATATACGTATGCATGAACAAGCCTGGTAACGCGCATTTTGAGGTTATTTATGATTGTTACTTAAGAATAATAATGAATAATTAAAAGTTGTAATCAAATGTAAAAAAAATACGTTCTATCATTTATTCTTACATCCATTATTAAATTTTTAACTAAATTAATTAATTGAAGAGATGAAAACAAAAAACCTTTTCAACAATGTATAATATGTAAAGTATCACGTAATTGAGTCAGTGAATTTACCGCGTAGACCCAGCCAGTGGCGTCGCTAGGGGATGTGACACCTGGGGCGGAAATCGGAAGTGACCCCTGCAGATTTTTAATAATAGAAAAAATATTAGTGGTTTCCCAAGTGGTTTCCATTTGTTTTTTAATTAATTGAAAGGTTAGCATCAATCTTATAAACTTTAAATGATCAAAAATTGGTCTTTTTTTACACATTTTGATCCCATAGGAGTAATGGCGTAGTAACGGGACCCCCCCCCCCGAAATGTTCAGTATCTAAAAAAACGTATATTTTGAGAAAACAGTTCAAAATATCTTCCAAAATTTAACACATAAGTATATAATCCCCCACGAAAAGTATACGCCACTGCCTAGAAGCATTAAATAATAAAAAAAGAGGTAAATAGGTTATATTTTTTAACATATGTATAATAATGTATAATATGTATAATATAATAACATATGTGTCACCCGAAACGGACCTTCCCTAGCGACGCCACTGGACCCGGCTAACAAGTTAATGCAAATATCAACAGTCAACACACATATCTATATATTATTTTACTATAAATAAATTTAAAAATAATGTGTTGTATTCTTTTTTATTTACAGTGAAATGGTATAAGTAGTTCTAGTGCCGTAACTAGAAGTTCGGCGGCCCCGGGGCAGAATGTGAGAGAGGGGGCCCTCGTAAAATAAAAACTGAAGACCTTTTTTTCATTACTTTCAGTTTCAGATATTAATTATATATAATTACCTTTTTTTCTAATAAAATTTATCACAAAAATGTTGTATTAATATTTAAACCCAATCAATTCCTTAATTTCCATAAATTCCAAAAAATATCAATTTCTTGTGCCACAGGCTCATTTTTCTTATTAAAAAATAATAATAAGCTATATGTATAAAAATTCATTCATGGCTGTATAAATATTGTTAGGTATTATTAGAAATTTTATTAAATCGGTAAGGAAGTTTTCTGATACAGCAATCTAATTTTTACTGTGCTGGAGCACAGCAATTTTTCCTTCTCATTTTAATAATTTTTAAATGGATGTATAATATTTTTTACTGTTGCCGTCGATCGCGCACGCTTTATTAGAAGCACGGTAATTTTTATAAGAATTTCCCTGTTAAAATTATGTGATTTTTCTCTCCGTGTACATACATATATTTAAGTACATCCCCATGCATTTTACGCTTATTGTTAGTATTTTTAAGGTTTTATTTTTTTCTTAAAAAGTCTTTTATAATATAACAAAAGTAATTTACACGCACCTGTATAGTAGGTCCATTGAATGACACATTGTTTACACGTAATGTACGGAGGTAGACGTACTTTATAATGAAATATAGCCTTTTTGTCTGATTCTAGTGGAATTAAAAAGCTCTTTTCATTTGTCCCGGATATGTACAGCGGGAATCGGTCAAAGCATTCTTGGGATGATTCTTCTTTAAGATTGATATTAGGGCACAAGTACATTTCAAACCTACCCCAATGATTTGCAGTTAGTTCAACTTCTACATCGATTTCCTGAAATTTATTGATTTTGTTAAAATAGGGTTCTATTCTGATAAATAGATGAAGTGAATTCAAAAGGATTGCTATTGATTTACTACGTTGCTAATATATAAAATGAGCATGAAATCGACAAATTTTAAAATAAGTTTTGTAGACTCTAATGTTTTTTTTCAGAAAATGTAAAATTTTTAGTGGATTACTGAAAAATAAAATAAAAGATATAATGCTCATTTTATCAATTTATATGTGATATGAATTTTAGGATGAAAATAGAACACACTTCCAAGCAGAGCCTATTTGGGGGTGTACAATTTATATCGCTGTCAAAAGGACAAAAATGTGTGAACAAGGTTACTGGAAGTTATGTGTTCATTCCTGAAATATTGGTCCCCATTTTAAAAACAAATACTTTTCGTGTCTGTCTGTCTATCTGTTCTCTGAATCATAGTTAATTGATAACTCAAGAGCTACTGAAATTTTGTTAGTTGGATTTGGTTTCTAATTTACATATATAATTCAAAATATCTCAATAATGACGCATGTTACGTGAAAATTGTATAGAGCATAAAATTTTCTATTAAAAAGTTATTTGAACTTTTCTTGTAAAATATTCCCTTACTAACAAGGGAACCTTTTCAAGTCGAAAATTCGTACCGAGTTTAAACTTTGGATATTGTTAGAGGAAGTCAAGATAAATAAGAAAAAAATTATCTTAGCTGCGGTAAAACGGTTTAAGGGAGTGAAACACCCCTAAAAAATTTGCAAAATAATCATATTTTTTCAAATAACTCTGAAACTAATGAAAATTTAAACGGTTTAATTTTTTCGAATTTTAACTATCGCCATTCAAAAGAGCATAAAAAATCATGAAAATTTTGTATTGTAGATTTTTAAAAATTTTCATTAGTTTCAGAGTTATTTAAAAAAATATGATTATTTTGCACATTTTCATAGGGGTGGTTCACCCTCTTAAACCGTTTTACCGCAGCTATAATAATTTTTTTCTTACTTACCTTGATTTTCTCTAACTATATACAAAGTTTAAACTCGATATGAATTTTCGACATGAAAAGGTTCCCTTGTAAGATATATCTGTCTTTACAAAGAATTAAATTAAACTTATAAAAATATTTATAGTTTTCATTATGTCGATGTTGTTTTTTTTTAATTTAAACTTGCCTGTCCAATACTATAATGTCTTCCGATGATTCCTTTTGCATACAAACCTCCTGCCTCATGAGGACGCGGTTCTTCTATGTTGTAAGCATCACCACATAGCCCGCATTTTCCTTCGTTTTGTTCCCACTGCACTGAAAACAATTTAATGATTTTAAAATTTTTAAAAGTTTTGTTTGTTAAAAAATAACTTACCAGCGTATCCTCCACAAAATAATTCGTTATCATTATAGTTGACGGGGTTAGGGAAACCAAACCTCCACATGGCATTTCTTGCTGGGGGGTCCATCAACCTTCCATGGCCTTCTACACCATTTCTATCAGATCTGAAGATCTTAAATATGAAAAATAAAAACATATATACAGGGTGTTCGCGGAAACCGAGTGATCATTGCTAACATTGTTATTATTGGAGCTATAGAAGATCGGTTAAATGAGCAAAGTATCAGTATTTTTTCCGGGATAAATAATGGCGGTGTCAAAAAAACAATTGAATGTCGAATTTATTAGATCTATTGAAAAATAACTTTTTTTAAATGGAATCCCTTATATTATTATTGGATTTTATAGTTGAGAATGTTCTCTTTATAAAAGATGGTGGTAAAGTTAATAGAAAAAAAGTTATAACAAATGTAAAATTAATAGAAAATATCGAAAAATAATGTGCTATGCAGATTTTTAAAATAAAAACATTTAAAACAATAGTTTCAGGTTTTTATGTAATTTTTTCGTAAATTTTTAATGTTTTTGAATTTAAATAAATTATTTATTATAATTAATTATATTTTTTATGAATAATACTCAAACACGTCGAAAATCTGCAATATATTGTTTTGAAGGACCATTTATTTTATTATTTATTTATTAAATTATTGCACGTTTTAATAATATTCGATAAAATGCAAAAATATATCCCCTTAACGAATCCATTTTTTCCCCCATTTTTTCCACAAACTCCTCTATTTCAGTATAAAATTACCTGTATTAAAATGAGTAGAGTTCCAAGTAGGGTATCTTGACTTAAAAACATTTTTTTTATCTGAAAAATAAAAAAATCAATTATAATTTTTGCTTCATCATTCGATAACTTTTATTGTACAATAGATTCGTCAATAAAAAAATCATAAATAGTTAGATGAGTATGTAGTAGATATGTTAAATAAAAAAAACATATGGGCAATTTATAACAATGTAATTTTTTAGTAGTGTGTTAATTTGTGACATTTGTTAAATGTCATACGTTGACATTGCTAAGTAAATGTCTCAACTTGTTGATATAAGAGGACACTCAACTTAATTGATTCCAATTATTTGTTGAAGACATCTCAACGTATCGCAGCTTACTTCAAGCATATTTGATTTGTATATTTTTTGTGTTATTATGTAGGTACTGTACGTACAACACCCATCAAAATATTTTTAAAAAGTAATAATCAAAACACTGTAATTTTGCTAAAAATACATATATAAAAAAGTATTTTAAAGATTGAAATCTTTACTTTGCAATGCATTTTACAGATTTAAATTTTATCTATTTTTCGCGGAATTATGTAGTTTTAAAAAAATAATTTTTTTTAAAGGTTATAAAACATTTTTTAAATAAATTTTTATTGATTCTCTCTTACTTTTATAAATATATACGCTTGTATGTATGTTCATTTACCGCCTCCCCTTTCCCCTCCAAAAAATTAGAATTTCTTGAATAATAAATAGCAAAAAAGGTAAATAATTTCGTTATTAAAAATTCTAATATTTTTATTCCCTAAACTAAAATAACTTTTTTCCGTACCCTTGGATCCTGTAGGGGTTACACCACCCCCTCCTAATTAAGTATGAATAATAAATAAATGTTTTACTACCCCCCCCCCTCCCCATTCCAAAAAAATATAATTTCTCGTATAATAAATAGTAAAGAAAAGTTACTAGTTTCGTTGAAATAAAATTTCTAATATTTTTATTTCCTTCTTAAGTTTTTTTTTGTACCCCTGGTTTATGTGGGGGTTACACCACCCCTCTGATTAAATATGAATAATAATAAATATTTCAGATGCATAAAGATACGTTTGAACAATGCCTTTTAATAGCGCATATTGTTCATTAAATTTTAAATACAGTCTGTCATCCTTCCTTCAACAGATCGCTGAGCTGCTGTCTATAAACAGGACAATGAATGGGTAGCAGTAATTTGTACGTGACAGGTGTACCAACTACTGTTTATTGCACCTGAAAAACACACTATTTATTAAATGCACCATGTTGTTTTTTTTTAATATAAGAAAACAGTAGTGTTCTTGTGATTTTTTTATACTATGTGAATTTATTGTTTATTTATGTATTAATTATTTGTAATCAACAGGATTTTAAATCATATCTTGTGGTTTAAAAACCACATACTTGTAGATAGTTTTTTTGCGATTTGGAGGGGGGGGGGGGGAAATATGATATACACTCAGCGTTCTATAAGACGACGGCATCGATAATTCAAAAATTTCACAATACAACGGCTAGAGGAGCCCCCAAAACCACGCCTAAAAGTTGACAGGTAATAATAAAATTGGCGCTGTTGGTGAACGAGATCCTGGTTTGTTGACTTTTTAGAATTGAACTCTAGACAATTGTTATTCGTTGCTTTAATACTGGATGAAAAATGTTTTTTTTGTTATTTCCTTTTTTAATCGTTTTCAAATTATCAAATTTTAAATAAAATGTACCTTACATTTTTTTTTATACTATTTATTATATTTCAATTTCAACGAAAATTTGTATTGAATTTCATTTTTTTCCACATTAAGTCACACCAAAACAAAAGTTTTGTGTGTAAAATCTACATAGAAGACTTTAACGTTAATTTGTTAATTTAAATTTCGCGCTGAAATATAGCAGTCACAATGGTATTATGGTGGGGGTTGGGGAAAGACGTTCTATAGAACTATTAGAACATTGTATTACAGAACGGTCGTCTTGTGGATGGTCGTCCTACAGAACGCTAAGTGTATTAAATCTCATAAAGCTATTGGTGCAAAGTATAAAAATTGGTTATATTCATTATTTAGATGTATTCATTATTGAAAAATGCTCGTATATTATAATCATCTTATAATTTTCGTACTCATGCGGAGGGGGGATTGATCCCCTTACCCCCTTCCTAACTACGCCACTGCTTGTAGATAGTAATTATTAATATTATACAGAATGTTCGTGGGAATTGTATATTTAGTAACTATTTTGTATATCTCGCAATTTTGAAAATATTTTTTTGAATTATTTTTGAAACGGTGAGTATCAGAAAAAAATGTTTTGAATAAAAAATGTGGGTTGTATTATTATCTATAATTTATGCCCCATTCATTTTTTTTCTATCTTGTATCAATTTCTAATAAAACAAGTAATTCTTTATTAAATCAATGTAATTACCAATGTCCGCAAAAATAGTTTTTTTCAGTTATAGTTTTTTATTTTGTTTATGTTTTTTCTCCATTAATGGATAAATTAAAGCTAGTACTTGCTAACGATTACAAAATGATAAGTACTATGACACAAAAAAATATACAAAATAAAGAGTCGTAAAATTAAAAATAATATAAAGCATTTTTACATAAAAAAAATACATTTTTTTGATACTGGGCCGAACTGCGATAATTATAAGTCCACTGTTTTTAAATCACGTTGTAAGACAGTTAAATTTATATAGATTAATATTCAGTAAAGGCAGTAAACAAATATCAACAGATTATTTAATTAAAAATTACCCAACACTGATTGTTTTAATTTATCAAATATAAATATTTAAAAGTGTATTTTTCTAAACAATAGTTTATTTTTTGTAAATCCATAATTAATACAAACATATATTTGTCCAATCAGCTGTTAGTAAAACAGCCTAGAGAAATGTCAAGGTGGCTGAACTGGTTTCAGTTTTCGAACCAATGGATCGTGTCGACCGGCAATTTTTTTTTAAATATCTTGGACCACTTTTTTACGAACACTGGAATTTGTCAGGATTGATTCTGATGTTAATTTTTCAGATCATTGTTACTACTATATACTAGATCAGAGCAGCCCCGTTAACTTGTAATGTTGGTAACACGTGTGTAGAGTTCGCGAATAAGCCCAGAAGCGGAGATAATTAATTTTTTTATTTGGTGTTAAATTTTTTAATGATTATGTCATCTTTTTATTGCATGGATTTTTTTGCTGTAATGTCGTTCTATCGGATTTATTTAAATTTTATTTTTCTGTAATCTTTATAGTACAGGCAATGTATGGAAAAATTGCCCTGTTCTTGGAACAAATTAGGAGTGCGATGAAATTTGGTACCAATGTAGTATACCTACATTAAAGTACGTCTGTACACAAAAGTCCCCATCTATAGGCCTTGTGGAATTTTTTTTAGAGCCGTTTGAAGTTTAATTTTGTTATTCTTGAATAACTTCAAGACAAATAAAGATACGGAGGCGTGCCTTATATCAAAATTTTCAAAAATGTTTACTTTTCAGCAATATTTCAAATTTTATTCCAAGGTGTGCACCTAAATTTGTTCTTTTTCATTCCATTCACTGCCTGGACTATTAGTTATCATTTTGAGAATATTGTAAATATTTTGAAAATTTTTATGAAACTTGTGGTATTTTTTTTATTTGATAATAATATAACAGGGTGGTCAGTTTCTGGAAAACCGGGAAGTCAGGGAATTTTGTTATACAGGGAAATGTCAGGGAATTTTTTATAAAATGCAAAAACCACACAAAATCTTAAGCAGTTATCTATTAAAATTTAAAAGAAAACATGTGACCTTTTTTTAAAGTTTTTTTTATCTAAAAATTTTAAATAAAAAACAGGGAAAAACCGGGAAAAGTCAGGGAAATTTGTTCCAGAGAAATACTGGCCCTCTGTATAATTTACGCAATTTCGGATAAAATTAGGGATTTTTGAGTTAAAAGGAGGTCAATAATGGCATGTAAGAAGAATTAATACATGGGAAAAAATTGTAGATCTTATTATTGATTATTCTTTTTACTGATTTTTGATCTGTGGATACTTGCAAAGATCTACAACGATCTACAAAGAACTCTGAAGATCATTATAATGATTATTATAACGATTTTTCAACGATCTATAACGATCTATAGAGGCCTTTGTAGATCAAAAACCAGTGAAAAATATGATGTCCCAAAATGCAGATTTGTCGAGATCTGAGTAGATCTCTGCAGATCTACAATTTTTTCCCGGGTAGTTATAATAAATACAGACACCACTGTTAATAATGTTTTAAAATGAATTCGTTCTGAAATAGTAATTATGTCTAAGTAGTATTTATAAAATGAATTAATAGCTAAATTTAATTATATAGAGATTTTGCTAAAATAATTTACCAATCATTTATAACGGTAAAATTATCATATACATACAGTATCTTTTGAGCAATCAATTAAGCAGGTTTATTTATTATTTAGAAATAAATAGCTTTGCTCTAAGTCATATTTTAATTTATTTTGCATATTTTTTTCTTTCTTTTCATAAATAAATATTGCAGAATTACTATAGACTGTCTAGCAGGCCCTGAGAGAGCTTCAACGGGACCTGGGCCAATCCACATTTTCGGGAGCCCATAGAATCCCCCCCCCCCGGGGCGTAAGGACATTTCAAACAAATTTTGTACTTGTAAAATTTTTTCTGATATTATTTTAGTATTAAAAATCGTGTTTTTTTTAAAGAAAATTTTCCTTTTTTTGCTTTCTACTTGTACTTTTTCCACAAGGTGTATCTTTTCTGTAGTATATTTATGTTTTTTTTTTTAAATCTCTGTTAAAAATAGTACAAGCATAAAAAAATATGTAAAAATGTACAATATAAATAATTTTCAGGATGTGGGGGCTCCTGAGACATAGGGGCCCGGGCTATATGGCCCTCCTAGCCCCTCCTCTATCTGGGCCTGCTGTCTAGTATAGCAGGGTTGCTCATAGTCTTGCTGAAATTAAAAAAATAACCCGACAGAAAAAATTGTCTAAAAAATGACGTATAGACTCAAAAATTGAAAATTTTTTAATAATACAGTTTTATATATTTGTATACACACCCACATTTAATCAATATTTCGGAATACATATGCCCTTCTTCAAGATACAAGCTATCTCCTTGCAAAATTTCATCAAAATCGGTTAAGCAGTTTAGTCGTGAAAAATATTTTTACATATTTATAAAATTAGTATGGATTTTGATAATTATTCAGTTAAAATGTATAATACAATATTATTAAAGGAACAGCATTTAAAATAATAGGTGTGACATTCAAATACGTAATATATGCACTAACTGACATTTTCAAAGATCATTTGATTTTTGTCTCTTCAAGGAAAACTTGTATACTTCATGTTTTGATTCTATTTTTATCACATCTTACATATAAGTACGAATGAATGGTTGAGTTACTAACAATTAATTGTTTTTATTACCTATAGGTACTGATTCTATAGTAATTAATAACTGTCGAAATATATGTTATATGTTCCCATATGAAAAACAATACATTAATTTAAATAAATCGATGATAAACTTATGTACAGTATACCTTGAACTTGTAATCAATATCACAGATTGTTTCTTCTTTTCCAAAAACTAGTTTTGACATATGATAATTTCAAATACATTACAAAAATAACATAAAATACATTGAACCCTCTTCAAATGGCTAATTCCTTTATTTTTACCTCAGGCTATGCCGATTAAATTGTATTTATTGTTAGATATATATATGGATGGTTTATGTAACCTTGCAAGGTTAGGTTAAATTTTAATTGGCGTGATTATAAATTAACTTTACTAAATATATTTTTAATTCGGCATGGAATTTATGAAATAATCGATTTGTTTGTATTAAGGTTATTTGATCATTAGAGCAATGTATAGATAAAAGTCTAAAATTTTAATATGTTATTTATAGATAACTCCAATTTTTTATTTAAAATATTGGACATATGGTTTTTGAGTAATTGGATATTAAAAATAGAGTTTTTAACAGACGATAAATGAGAGAACTTGCCGAAAGTGGTCTATTTATTGAAATTCTTGGCTATATAGAGACGTTTTAAAAACTAACTATTCGAAATTTCAATCCTTTTAAATACAATAAAAATTATAAAACAAATATATTCACATGTAATTTATTCAAAATAATGAAAAACTAGCTCTGCCATTACAGCAGTACAAATTAGTACATGTTACTATTATATACCGTTCTGTCTATTTCAATTTTCAAATTAAATTTTTAACTTTTTTCACGTCATTTTCTATATAATTGATAACAGAAAGTTTTGAGATAATATTTCGTTAATTTTTTTTCATAGAAATATCAATTTAAGAAGAAAAACAATGATTTACTAAATAAACAAAAATTCCCCGAGGTGGGTTTTCTCCCCCACCGATTATTTTTTTTATTCATACGTTTAAATTTTGCATGCAATGTTACACTGCCAAAATGGTTGATAAAAAATCTTAAATGTTGATAAGAGTACTTTAATTAGAACTTTTGTAATAATCCTAGCATATCTAAAATACAACTTTAAAATTTTCCATATTAAGGAAAATTTTTGAATTATGTGTCTGAAAAGTCAGGTTTACTCAAGTTGAAAGTATTGACACACAGTGTCTTTCAAGCTAACGAGAAATTGTTTTTTACTATTTTGACTACGAGTAAACATATTCTTTTCACTATTTTGTATATTTTTATTGACTGAAATCTGTATATTTACATTCAAAATCACAGGTGTCCAAAAACTTTTGCACGACAGTGTATAAACTTATTTTTTATTAACAATCATCCTGATATTTATTAGAACAGTTACATACATATTATTATATGAAATGTAATACTGAATGTAAATCTATATACTATACAATTACATATATTTTGAATTATATCCATGTTTGTATTAAAATACGATTTACGAACTCGCCAGAATTTTTTCGTATGTAAGTATAACGTGTTTACAACTTTACTACAGAATTCTTCTTATCTGCTCGGTGTAATCTGTGTTGTAAGTGTTAATAACAACAATAAATGCAATGTTGAACTTGATGACCTGGTGGTACCAAGCTGCAGACTGCGAGATCGATTTCTTTTGTATACATATACGAAAGAATCAGTTTCGATTTCATTTAAAAGTTGTTATTTACGAACAAAATAATTTATTTTCTTATGTGTATTTGAATGAATCGGAAATTTAGACATATAAATACACTGCTCAGCTAATTTGAGTGATAGTGTGATGATTGATTGTTTATAGGTTTCTTTCTTTATATATTAATTAGTTTAACCTCTAAAAGGCCGGAAAACCAATGTTTTAGCATACCAGGAAAACTTCAATTTTTGTTTTTAGATTAAAATACATCGAAAACGTATATTTGCACTTCCAAATAAATAAAAATCGTTCACGCGAGGCAAAGGGGTAGTTTTTACCCTATTATAGGGGTTATTTTTGGGTGTACTGTATTTTTGACGTCAGATTTGGATTCAGCGTCGAAAAATACATCGAAAATGTATATTTGTAAAATGAAAAAAGGTTATGTACCTACTATTTAAAATAATATTTTTTTGAATTTGAAATTTTTAACATAGAAATATCTCAGTCCGTGATCGACACTTTACCTATGATCAATCAATGATATAAGATACCTTTTGTACCAGTTTTCTGAGGGCGAAATGCCCCTTGAAATCCCGGCCCTATAAAGATTAATTTTGTATTTTAATGTTAATTTGAATTCAACTGTTTTTGCAAGCATAAATTTGATCATTTAAAACGACCCTAAAGTATTATTTTTATTTTTATAATCCTGTTTTTATCAAGGAAATTAATACATTGGAAATCTGTAATTAAAAAAAACAGCCTATATAAATTACACAGTTTTTTATAGTCTATATAAAGAAAGCAGTGTTAATTATCGAGAAAAAAAATAGTGATTAAAATACATGTTTTTGTTTTAACTTCAAGTTGAAATAAAACTACATAAACAAAAAATATTAATATTTAAAAAGTTTATGATTGAGATTCGATTTTTAAGAATGCCCCCCCCCCCCCCCCCCCCAACCGTTATAGATCAACCCAGTAAAGTTTTAGGACTATATATCGAATGATATACAAAAAAATAATGGTAGGTTAAATCAGTGGCGTAGATAGCTTTTTGTGATGGGTCGGGGGATATGACAGTATGAAATTTCATAAAATTATATTTTTCATTAAAATAAAGTACTAATTATCTCAAGTTTTAATAGTCAGTCTGATGGTGCCCTCAGGGATCAGATGCCCTAAGCAGTTGTTTACTTTGCTTATTGGTAAATCCGCACTGTCTGGTACAAAGTACAAAACTTGGACTCACAGGGGAGGGATTGATCCCCTTAATCCTCCCTCTATCTACGCCACTGGGTTAAATATGACAATAATTACTACGATTGTAAATGTGACTACAATTTTAGTTCGGTAGTTCGCAGATTGAGGAGGCTTGGCAGGGGCGTGGCACAGCTTGATGTCGATATCATTAATTCTTTTGGAATCTACCAAGTGTCTGTTTGCATGAATACTGGTAGATTGTCTAAGAACTAAAGGTCAATGGAATAGCTATTAAGATAAAGTGTTAAATTATTTAATATTCCGTGAAATGTATATTTAATTTTTAAATATTATTTATGATTGTTTTATTTTTTAAACAAAATAAATATAGATTATAATTTTAGATATATTCATGTTAGTATTTTCTACTGATCTATAGTAATATTGTTAGAAATGTCATCTTATGGTGCAGAAAATAACAAAATAAATAAATAGTCCAGGCAACGTAGAATTTTTTACTGGTGTAAAATTAGGAAAAATGTATGAGGTGCCAATTTAAAACAGTGATTAGAACATACCGAGATGTATCTTTCCTGAAAACTCCCTAACAAAGTTTGCCCCGGAACATCCCCAAACAAGGGCTCAAAGTTTTGTATTACGAGGATTTTGAAAACGTACTCTATCTAATAAACGGAATGTTCTATCAACCTCGTCTTTCGCATTTTAAACAGATAATTAAATTTTTTACAACATTCTTCATTATTATTTCAACCAAAAATAATTTGTATACCTGTCAAAACGGCGGTCAAACTAAAAAAATTAATTTAAAAACGCAAAATTTTGAGTTTGACAGCCTTTTTGATAGGTATTTAGTTATATATGACCAAAAATAAAATAAAAGAATTGTAAATTTTCTTTTATATATTGTATTTTTTATATATTTTTTCAAAATATGCAAAGAACGTCGTATTTATGTGAAATTTTTATAAAATCTTTTTTGTAGTGTATTAAGTTTTCTATAAGAAAAGTTCTAACAAATGTTGAGTTAAATAATCCATTTAATGGTAAATCTTAAAAAATTGTTGATATTTAATAAGGGTACTCAAACACGTATATTTTTATTAATGTAAAAATTATATAAAAGCATTAAGATTTTGGGAGTGTCAGCAAAGTGCTGATCATATCAACAAATATAAATACCGGTTTTATTGCCAGTAAACCATATATCACATATATAAACTTTTAACCAATTTTGATCATATTTTCACGATAATAATTCACATTTAAAATACACTTTATGTAATGCATTTTGTTTTTGTTATATGCAAATTTTAACGATACTGTCATGAACACACTGCAGTAGACATCTGTATATTATATACTGTCATCTCTCAATTGAGGTATCAAACTTATATGACAGGTTTATTGAAGTTTCATGAAGACTTTGACAAGTTTCTCGTAAACACTAACAACGGTATTAAAACAGTGGTGATATTATGATAATTATACTACGTACGGTCAGAGTTTGCACCAACTGTATTACAATGAGTTGAAGTGTCACTGCTTTAAATTCCATAGCTAATCCATAGATACTATCACAAAATTATTACCTTATTTGCGAGTTCTTGCTAGCTAGCAAATTTAGAAGCTAGTTAGCACTCTCAAATGAGGTATCAAACTTTTATGATAGTTTTCTTGGAGTTTCATGAAGATTTTGACAAGTTTCATGGACGCATTGTATTAAAACAGTGGTGATATTATGATAATTATACCACGTACGGTCAGAGTCTGCACCAACTGTGTTACGATGAGTTGAAGTATTAGGCCTATTTCACACATATACGGTTTCATTCGGTTCGGTTCGTTTTCGGTCGCTGCCGACAAGTGTGAAACGGTGATTCAGTTTGTATTCAGTACCTAATAGAAACCGTACAGAACCGAATACTCTCTCCACTCTCTCCTGATAGCGAGTGTTATTTTTTTAAGTTTGTCGTGGATTTTCTAATAAAATGAGCGATTTTCCAGATGTTGATGTGGATCGTCTTCATACTCTTTAGCTTCGGGAAAATAGTGTAGAATGCTCCAAATTCCTGCTATAAAGTGATGAGAGGGTGCTCGCAATGAATTCTAGTATTCCTCCTTCGTTTTTTAATTTTTTTATAGAGAAACAACATGGCAACAACTTGCTTTCTCTCCATGATAACTACTGAGTTTACGGAAAAAAATAAAACCTAATATGAACCGTATGAGAACCGTGTATGTGTGAAAGGGTTTGATTCGTTTTCGGCTGAAACCGAAAACGAACCGAACCGAACCGAATGGAACCGCGTATGTTTGAAACAAGGTTAACTGCTTTAAATTCCATAGCAAATCCATAGATACTATTACATAATGAATACCTCATTTGAGAGTTCTTGCTAGCTAGCAAATGCTAGTCCCATTATGATACCGGAAATAAACCTTACATATATAAATTTGTAATTTGTATGTTTTAATTTTTTTTATCAATTAATTTTACTAACTGCTTTTTATTTGTTTATTTTCAGGTAAGATTGAAGAATAGAATTTGATCCAAACTTTGAACTACACCAAAATACTTTTTAAGGTAATATTTAACTCATTTCATTATTTAAAAAAGTCAGGGAAATTGGAATTTTTTATAAAAATGCAAATTCTCACAAATATTTAAATTTTATTTATGTGACCTTTTTTCGGTTTTTTATCTAAATTTTAAATATAAAAAAACAGGGAAAAACGGTAAAAATTCTTTTGGAAAACCGGGAAAAGTCAGGGAAATTTGTTCCAGAGAAATACTAGCCACTCTGTTAAAACAACCCAAACTTTATTAAAACAAATCATACGTACTTAAACCTAATTTCAAGATTTTTGATTTATATTATTAATTTTGTATCCATTTGAGTAATACTGTGTTAATGTTTACCTGACATAATTGTTCAATATTCTTAGTATAGATAGTACATACATTTACTATTTTTGACATTGAGTGTAAAACGTGAAGTAAATTTTAATCATAACGGTATTTTTTTAATATGCAAATACCTATAAAAAGTGTAATTGTGCGATTCTAATTCTAAATTTCTTTGCGACTTATAGCAACATAAAACACATTTTTCGAACTAAAAAATAATGGGGTTATTTTACTGACATGCCATTCTATCTAGTATAAAGTTTTTTAAAATCATTGAGATATTATGATTAAAAAAATTTGGCCATGATATCTCTACTAAAATTTTCTTTATTATATGATATTTATTAATAATTATCTCATAAATAGTAGAAATCAGAAATCTAAAAGCAGTGGTAACTGGTGTACATTTTAATTATAAAAATGATAAAGTAGCTTTATATTAATATTTATTTATTATCACTACTCAAAAATATAAATTCATAAAGATTTAATACCCCGTAGAAAGGGGTGGCTTTTAGTTTTGATCTAGATAAATTTTTTTAGTAAAAAAAGTATTTTTAAGTATGACTTTATTGAAGATTGAATGAGATATTATGATTAAAAAAAATGGCCATGATATTTCTACTAAAATTTTATTTATTCGTCATTTATTAATTATTGAACACATAAAGAATAAATCAACGATTTAAAAGTAGTAATAATTGGTTTTAATTACGATTTGACACCCCGTAAAACGGTTTAGCTTTTAGTTTTGATCTAGATCAGCGGTTCTTAAACTGGGGTCCGCGGACCCCCGTGGGGCCGCCAAACTTTTACGGGGGTCCGTGAAACATTTTTGGCAAAAAATTAATTTACATAAAGTACTTTTATATTTCTATTTATCAGTGATTAATTAGTATCTAACGATCTTTTTTGTTTTTCTATCAGGGATAGGGGTCCCTGAAAAATAATTGTTCAAAAAGGGGGTCCCTAGACCACATAAGTTTAAGAACCACTGATCTAGATCAATTTTTTTATTAAAAAAGTCTTTCTCTGTATGATTTTATTGAAGCTTGAATGAGATATTATGATTAAAAAAATTGGCCATGATATCCCTCTAAATTTTTTTGTATACGTCACAATATAGAAATCTAAAAGCAATGGTGATTGGTGTATGTCAGTGGCGTAGTTAGAGGGGGGGGATTAAGGGGATCAATCCCCCATGAGTCTACGAAAATTATAAGATGATTATAAAATACGAGCATTTTTTCAATAATAAATATATCTAAATTGACTCAAAATTTAATGTTATTCAGGATGGTCAGTTTCTGGAAAACCGGGAAAAGTCAGGGAATTTGGTTGGAAGTCAGGGAATTTTTATAAAAATGCAAAATCACACAAATTCTCGCAAATATTCAAAGAGTGACGTTTTTTTTTAGGTTTTTTATCTAAATTTTTTAAATAAAAAACAGGGAAAAACGGTTAAAATTCTCCGGGAAAAGTCAGGGAAATTTGTTCCAGAGAAATTCTGGTCACCCTGTTATTGAAATCATATATAATTTTTCTAAAATGACGTGACTCATACCCAGAAAACATGTAAAATATATGAGTTAAGTATTTTGATTTCAATGCGATTTATTTCTTGGACAGCTTAATTTACATAAATGAAGAATAATGTGGTTAAACTGCAAAAGTTAATAATTGGTTGCAATGTGTATGATTCATAAAGGAAATTCTTATAATATTTAGTTCAAATAGTGAACAACTTTAAGAGATATTCATCATTGTTGTGGTCGGTGAATCATTCTGTATGTCCACAATTAACAATTTGTAAGATGCGAAACCAGAAAGAGGGTTATGCATTTGGCAGTCTGTATATTTGTATGTATGTTTATTTGTATGTAAGTTCATATGTTCCCTCGTAGAATCATTCGATTCGTTTTGATTTTTCACCTGCTATAAGCTACAGATTTTTTTGTGGGGTTAAAAATGGAAGTTGTGAGACGCTTCTTAACCCATTAATTCCCAAGGGTAGAAAATAAAATTAATTTGATGTTTTAAGTGCATTTTATTACTAAATATGTACACAAATAACTGTTTTTGAAGTAAAAAAAATCAGGTTTTTTTAAAAAATTTTTCAACAAAATGTTGTGTTTACGAAACGTTGGAAAAACAAAAGTTATTACTTAGTGTGGAAAAGTTTAAAATAGTTTGTGTGACGATGTTAGCAGCAAAAAAATCATTTCATCAATGAGATATCTAAAAAAAAACATTTTTTTAAAAATGTTTCGTTTACGCAACGTTGGGGATTAATGGGTTAAAGTGATGGGCCGCGGCCCCCTAGAGAGCCATGGCCTTCCCACAAAGGGGCCGTGAAGAACCATAAATATAAAGAGTAAAATTACTATCGTTAAATAAGTTTAAATGTTCATATATGCACTTGCTTCAATTATCTCGTAAATGAAACAATTTTTTTATCTCATTTGGGTTTCAAAAAAAATAAGGAGGCCGTGAGTTATCAATATGAGTTGCAAGGGGGCCGCGACGTTTAAAAGTTTAAGAAGCACTGTTATAAATCAATTTAAAAAATATATGATATTGTTTCCTCGAAGAATTAAAAACCTTATAGAATTAACCAAATATTATGAAATACAAATGCAGTAATATTGTTGTTACAATTGTATGTTGTATGTAGATAAACATGGCATTGCTTATTTGTATTTGTTAATCTTCTCATCACGTATAGCCGTGAAGAAATCGAAAGCTGGCATTGTCATTTATAGAATAATTAAATTTATTGTTAAAAAATATACAGGTCGATTGAGTGTTTGATTATTCCACAAATATACTTAATCATACTTTGGGTTTTTTATGATTTAAGTGACAGTCAGAATTTTGATACAAAGGAATTTTATTAAAGATCGTAAAATTGAGTAACAAAGGAAAACTTTTTTATATAGAAATAAATCATAAAAAATTTTTTTAACAGTTTTTTTTTTCATTCTTAAAAGTTTTTATTGCGTTAACACCTACAAAATCTGTTAAATTTATTAATTAAATTATTAACTATCAACTTTTCTGTTTTTTTTTCATTTTCAAAAATGTATTAAAATGAAAAAAAAAAAAACAGAAGGGTAAATTTTTTGATACAATGATGACACGGCTTATTGATAAACGTCAGTTTTTCAACCGAAACTGTTTTTTTCACTTTATAACATTTTTGAAAATACATTTAACCTAATCTTAAAAGAAATTTTCAAATGATCATAACTCTTCGAAAAAAAATTGTCGAGACCTCGGTGATTCCGCGTTGTTTTTGTCTCGGTTAGCCCTTTCGAACGAGGACTCACTCAGCCCCATGTTCCATTTAAGATTTATTTGCCAATTCATACTAACAGTATCAAAAATTACTATACCGTATGTTAAAATAATTATAAAACTTAAATAATTATTTTAACAAGTTATTAATAGTCAGATGAAAAAATTTCATTAACATTGTTATTTATTTACGATGCATAGGAATGGGAAAAAATAAAAAATAACATAGATTGATGAAAAAAATTTTGATCCTAGAAATTTTGAACACTCGACAAAATTTAAAAGAACGTCTACTACAATTCAATATACTGTATATCAGTTTCTATGACGGCGATAGGCCAGATATGAAAAGTAATATAGAAACATAGGAAAATTATAGAAAACGTACGTGAAATTTTCCTATGCAAGAAATTAAATTAAAGAATAGCGTATAATATTACTTTTTCAGAGTAAATAAATTTTAATAGGTACTATGTTAAAATTTACCAGTATGTCATTGTAATTTTTCATTTACTTTATTTTAAATTCTAGCGACTTTTCTGTTAATTTTTTTCAGAAGTTGATTCTGTCCTCAGGTTCACAACATTTTCTGTTAATTTTTAAAATAATATTCTCTCCGTGTAGTGAAATATCAAGGCTATACAAATTAGTGTTGACATAAAGAATTAAATTTGTAAACTATTCACTATCGCTGAAATAATATCTTGGGCGTTAAAAATGACAAAAAGTGGTAGATTTATTTAAATTTAGGAAATATCTGTATCTTAAAATGCATCAGATAATGATCTTGTTTTTCTTATGCATTTTTGTACCATTTACAACTTTTTATGTTGCATTTTGATGTAATTATGTCATGAAAAATAATTCATAATGGTATTATTAACTGGCATTAAAAATTTATGGGTTTATTTTTATCGAATGATGTATTTGCAACATCAAATTATGTTTATTTCATGTTCCTTTTTCATTAAAAAATACATAATTAAAAAAATAATTGTATAAATACTAATACACCTGCAAAATCAAAATATTTCTATAAAAATAGCTGTGTAAATAAATAAAACGCAAATTTAACGATTAAAGTCCCTACTTTTTATGTTATTTTTGAAAATTGAATTTCCAGTTTTAAAATAGTTATTTTTGAGTTGATATACGATATTTTTATGAATGTTTTTTTGCTAAATCTCAAAATAATCTATACAAAAACAGTAAAATATTATTAAGAACATACCATGACACATTCGAGATATGAAACAAAAAATAAATCTTCTTTGCATTAATAACATATACAAAACAACTTTTTGGTAATATTTCATCTATGTATAGCCCATCAATTATTACTTGTTTATATAAAAGCTACACTATGGTTAATATCTTTGCACATTTTTTACTGCGTGGATAATTTTGCAAATGATTAATATGACAAATATTTAACACGTGCTGTTTTTTCCCCAGTTAACCGAGTCCTTAACCTTTTTCAGAATATGATACTACTCCAATCTTAATAAATATCGGTAAAGCACAAAACCCATATACCCCCCCTTTCTAAAAGAACTAAAAATAAAAAAAAATACAAAACTTAACTTTCTAGATCAAGGAGGCTATGATAGACAGACGGACGTACACAGTTTTCTATTTATCTGATTTTGGTTCGAAACACAAAAATTTCAAATCGCGTAATAACTATTATATATTAATTTTTTTAATACCTATCTATTTTTTCTTTATTAAAAAAAACATTTAAATTGTAATTGTAATAAAGTTTAACACATATTTTGTTAAAACCAATATTATCTATACTCTAAACTCTAGAGTCCAGTGGTTCTCAATCGAGGTTCCCTGGAACCCTGAGGTTCCTCGAGAAATTAAAATTTTTATTTGTAAAGCTTATAAACATAGGTGGGCACAGTTAATCGAAAAGTTAACTTCGTTAATCGTTAACTCGTTAATGAAAAAGTTAACTTCGTTAATCGTTAACTAGTTAATAAAAAAGTTAACTTCGTTAATCGTTAACTCGTTAATGAAAAAGTTAACTTCGTTAATCGTTAACTAGTTAATAAAAAAGTTAACTTCGTTAATCGTTAACTCGTTAATAAAAAAGTTAACTTCGTTAATCGTTAAAGCGTTAAAATTCCTAAAATTTAACGAAAGTTAAAGTTAACCGAAAATTTAACGTAAGTTAAAGTTAACCGAAAATTTAACGAAAGTTAAAGTTAACCGTTAATAGTTAACCAACCAAAATGTTTGAAGACCCTAGTTAACGGAAGTTAACAAGAGCGTTAACATTTTTTTGAGTTAACTTAAAAGTTAATCCGTTAAGCATTTTGTTAACTTCGTTAATTAACGATTAACGGATTAACGAGTTAATGCTTATAAATAATAATGAAAAAATATTAAAAATGATGTGGTGTTCCTAAAAACATTAATGTAAAATTACATGTTCCACTAGAATAAAATGGTTGAGAAACACTGCTCTAGACGGCCAAGATGCGAAAACTAATTTTTCAGACTATGGTATTATCTTTGAACTTGTCTTGGTCGGTCGGTAACCATTTTAAGAGATGCTTAAACATTTTTTTGGCATTGGTTTTGTATACTGTATGCAAATTAACTTAAGATGGGTTCTTAACCACGAGTTATTAACCTTGCCATTGAATTTACTGTAAGATTATTTATTTACATATATGGTTTTAAATGTGAATAATAAAACATATCGTTTGTTAACACGTTTGGTACAATATTATAATAAAACGGGCAAGTGCGTGTTGGGCACGCACTTGATAGGGTTCCGTAGTAATTTTCACTACGATTTATAAATAAATAAGAAAATAGTTTTTTCAATATTTTCGTGACTGAAGGGTTAAAATTAAAAAGTCATTTGACTTTTATTATTGCATTTTAGGAGACCTATCAAATGACACCCCACTCAATGGGGTTAGTGGGGAAAAAAAAATGTAAGTTCAGTTTTCAGTCCAAAATATTTTTGAAATGTTCGTTATATTTTTCAGTGAAAGTACTAGTTAAAAGCTACATTCTGGAATTTTTTCAGATTTTTTGAATTGATAGTTTAGAAGTTTAGATAATAGAGGGGGGGGGGGGCGCTTTTATAATGACTTTGGAGAGCAAATACATTGTGATTGAATGGTTAAAATCAAAATGTTCTGATACAATTTTGGTTACATTTTAGGAGACCTTTCTTTTTTTCTGAAAACATTTTATGGAAGGGGGGCCTAGAATTTTTTTTTAAATCTTATCATTGATTTTTGTTTTTGGAGCTTCAATCTAGGACCGTATACCAAATTTCATTTTATTATGTCAAAATTTTTACAAGATGGACGGACGGACATGGAGAAACTATAAGGGTTCCTAGTTTTCTACGGAACCCTAAAAAGATTTTTCTTTAAATTATATCAATTATATTAGTGTTTTACGTAAAAAATTTTTTTTCGAAGGCAGGAAGGTATTTTTTATTTATATTTTGGATTTTTTTGAATCATTAAAAAAATTGTTTGTTTCGATTTGATACGAAAACTATTGAACCGATTTCTATGGGATTTTCAAAGTTCGATAGTCTAAGAAGTTGAGATTAACTTGGTCTATATGATAATTGAATTAGGTCAGGTCGGTATTGAGGAAAATTTATAGTAAAAATATATAAAAATAAATTTTGTTGTGTAGAGATAAATATTTCAAATATTTATATTTCATCTAAAAATAAATTGAATAATAAAATCATGTAAGTACATAAAAAACTAGAGATGTAAATCGAGGATTAACAATAACAAAAATGTACATGTTTCATCGGGAATTAAAAATAAATAAAATATTAAAAAAAAAACAAGTTGGTATTTCAAAAAGTGTCCACATGACAAATTGTCAATGAATATTCTGTGATATCAAAAATGTTTTAGCTATAACCTATATTGAAATATATTTAATCAAACTGTGGATAGATTTAAGTACACTTACCCCCCCCCCCCAAATTTTTTTATTAATTAGATTAAATATAACGAGAGCAAAAATAGTTCTTAATCACTTTTATAGATGCTTTTAAAAATGGATTTTGAAATTGAAGTATAACTAAATATTCACTGAAAATTATAATGAACACTGTCAAAAATATTTTGGACCACCCTTTCATAGACGGAAAAGTGAACTCACATTTTTTTCATTTACCTCATTGAGTGGAGTGTCATTTGATAGGTCTCATAAAATGCAATAATAAAAGTCAAATGACTTTTTGATTTTAACCCTTCAGTTATTTTGATATAACTTTTTTTTTATAAATCGTAGTGAAAATGACGGAACCCTATCGCGCGCGTGCCCAACACGCACTTGCCCGTTTTATTTTACATATAATTATTATTTATTTTGTTAGTTACAAATTATTCATAACTTTAAAAATATGTGTATTAAAATTGATATGTTAATTTTATGCTGTAATATTATTAATGGCATTATTAATGAACATTTCTGTCAACTTTATATTTCAATGTTTATAATATATGTTTTGTCACACGGTGCAGTATTTGCTAAATGTTTCAGAGTCCGTTAGTAATTACCGTTGTTGCTATTGTATTGAAATTTAAGAATAACCTACGACATACTATTTTCGGAAAAAAACAATTAACATAAAACGAAGTTATAATTATTTATAGTTTGTATTATTATTTGCACATTAAGACGTTAGAATTTTTACATATGTATTAATTTAGTTATAAACTATTGTGCATATAAGTATAATAAATGTAATTAAGTACAATTCATTTAATTTTTATTAAATGTATTCATGTACATGTTTATAAAAGTACTTACAATTAGTATAATTTTTTTATAAAAGTTGAAATAGACAGAACGGTATAAAATAATAACCTGTACTAATATGTCCAATGTAATGGCAGAGCTAGTTTTTTATTATTTTGAATAAATGGTTGAAGTTTCGAATAATTAGTTTTTAAAACGTCTCTATATAACCAATTGTGTAGAATTTCAATAAATAGACCACTTTCGGCAATCGTGTGTTAAAAACTCTATTTTTAATATCCAATTATACTCAAAAACCATACGTCCAATATTTTAAATAAAAATTAATAAAATATATAAGTTATCCATAAATAACATATTAAAATTTTATATATAGGTTTTTTACCTCTAATTCAAGTTTTTTCATTTCAAATTAAATTTTTTCCATTTCAAATTCAATTTTTTCCATTTCAAATTCAATTTTTTTCATTTCAAATTCAATATTTGAAAATAAATATATATATTTATTTTTTAAACTGAAGAAACTAAGTACTTTTAAACAATTAAAAAATAAATATATCAATTTATTTTCAAATATTGAATTTGAAATGAAAAAAATTGAATTTGAAATGGAAAAAATTTAATTTGAAATGAAAAAAAAATTAATTTGAAATGAAAAAACTTGAATTAGAGGTAAAAAACCTATATACATTGCTCTAATGATCAAAAACCCTTAAGTATAAATACTATAAGTCATAACGAAACTAAAAAAAACATATTTTTATAAAACTATAAAATTAATAAAAAAATTTACAAACCTAAGTATATCGGATAAAAAATTACAAAAAAAAAATCACTAATCACCAAAAACAATCGCACGTACCTTATTAACAAACACTATTGATAAAGACGCGGGGTTTATAGGTGTACGCGGCCGCGAAGGACCAAGGGCTGGCCGACACTGAATGTTGAGGTCCTTTAGATACTTACCTAGAGGTATTCCACCACCACAAAACTACTCCTTGTGTCACGTGGTAAATACTGCCGAATTATCGCGACTCACACCTGATACCGTATCAATATACATTATACAGGTGTATGTGTGTGTGTGTATGTGTTAGGTGTCTTTAAACCAGTAGTTCTAAAAATGATGTAATGTATAGATCAATAGTTCAAAGTAAAATCTGTCTCGTTAAAAATAATGCTAGCCACTTCTCGTATACATTGAAAATATTTACTGTTCATTTTTAACATAAAAAACATGTTAACGGAAGGACGAAATTTCATTCTGTGAATAATTAATCGGTCGGTAGAGTAAAGGTTATGTGATACAGTAACAAAGTATACGTCCTGGAGTCTCCCTAGAAATTTTTTTTAAAGTTTTCGTCCTCGGTAACAATTAATATTATCTTTCTTCTTTAATATGCGTTTTAACTTTTTACTGTAAGATTTTTTTTACAAAAATTTTGATCCTAGAAATTTTGAACACCCGACATGGTAAAATTTAAAAGAACGTCTACTACAATTCAATATACTGTATAGCAGTTTCTATGACGGCGATAGGCCAGATATGAAAAGTAATATAGAAACATAGTAAAAATATAGATAATGTATGTGAAATTTTCATATGCAAGAAATTAAATTAAAGAATAGCGTATAATATTACTTTTTCAGAGTAAATAAATTTTAATAGGTACTATGTTAAAATTTACCAGTATGTCATTGTAAGTTTTCATTTACTTTATTTTAAATTCTAGCGACTTTTCTGTCAATTTTTTTCAGAAGTTGATTCTGTCCTCAGGTTCACAACATTTTCTGTTAATTTTTAAAAGAATATTCTCTCCGTGTACGTAATTGAAGATGAGACAAAGTAAGACTGTAAAACGTAGTACATCGAAAAACAATAAACACGTGCTTTTTTTTTATTTTGGCTAAAAGGGTAGAAAACACATTTGAAGGTTTAACTCCATTTAGCATAATGCTAACTAACGCTACTTATGAGTGTCATTCTCTTACAGTTTTTACGAATTTTTTCTATCATAATTCCATTGAGACGATTTTGACATTAGTTTTAAGCAAATGGCAAATACAAAATGGTGGATAAAATCACAGAAATTTCAAAAACTTTATTTAACATCACTTGTGAAGTTTATTAAATATACATAGTTATGATTTTGATAGGTAACAGTTATATCAATTTAAAAATGGTGGATGAAAATTTTCAATATGACGCATCTAAATAGCAGAATTTGAGCAAACTGTATAATTGGAAACATTAAAAATATATAAACCTGTCTTCATAAGGTTCAATTTCTTAAAATTTCGTGATTTGCTTAATGTTTCCATCATCTGAAAGAAGGGTGTTAAGTTTGCGATCTCAAAAATACGCAGACAATTAAATTATTATAGAAAAAATTCGTTAAAACTGTAAGAGAATGATACTCATAAGTAGCGTTAGTTAGCATTGTACTAAATGGAGTTAAATTTTCGAATATGTTTTCTACCCTTAAAACGCCTTGTTAGCCAAAATAAAAAAACTACGTCTGTGCAAAGTTTCAAGAAAATCGGTTGAATTATTTTCTAAAAAATATTTATTTTCTGTTCTGTTTTAATTATGCCCTTAGGGATTTTCAAAATTGTGTCAATTCATTTCAATAATTATTTAGTTTTCGAAGACATGCCATTTCCTATTAATTAGGTGAGAAATTACAATGTTTTTCTATAAAAACAGATGACATTTTATCAAAATTGGTTCACCAGGAAGTAATTTTTCTATATATTAATGTGTCAAATTAATGATTAATATTAATGCTTCGGTACTTAGCAGTATTATGAATAAATTGAATAATTTATAATGTTAATTATTTGATTTGAAAGTAAATAATCATTAAATTACTTTTTTTTTTTAAAAAAATAAGTGGGATGATTTGCCTACATATATTTTTAATAATTCATATGTTTATTTTTATAGATAGAGGCAATAAAAATGCTACAAAACCAGATGATTAGGGGGGGGGGGGGTTATGAGAATTTGCAAAATTTAGCACCTAGAAGAATTTTTTTTTTAAATTGAGTTATCACGCTTCGCACATAAACATTCAGATTGTAATGGCCGTATCTCGGTCAATTGTTATTGTATTGGAATAAAATACAAAACAAATTAAAGGTCTAGGACAGAGCTACAAAAAACATCTGAAGTATTTTTCAAAAAAATGTGCCATCTTGATGTTATTTATGGAAAAACACATTTTCACCAATTTCACCCCCTACCAAACTACCCCTGCACCCCTAAGTCGACTACTCTCAACGGTTTTTTAAAGTTTAGGAATAAAACTAGGAGGTTTGTACCAATTTTCGTTGATGAAGGAATTTTTTTGTTTTGTTTGTATATTTTAAATGGAGGCAATAAAAATCCAAGAAAACCAGGTGATTGGGGGGGGGGGACTTTATAAGAAATTTAGCACTTATTGAAGAATTTTTTTTAATTTTTTTTTTGCAAGATATAGTTGAAATACTTACATATAATTTTTTTAAATTAATATTTATTCTTTTTTTTCTATTTTTAGATCACGGAACGAAGAATGAAAATTCGAGGAGCAAAAGTGTTAATAATAGTGAAAAAAGTGTATTTAAAATAAAGTGTAAAGGGCAATTTTAAAAAAGTGAAGTGCGTGAATAAAATATTGTGATTTGTGTTTTTTATTTTCAGCAAAGAAATCACCCCCAAGATGAAAGATCATTGTAAAGGTTTGAATTTAAAATTATAGTAGTGTGCTTAGTAGATATTTGGTCCAACGTTTCATCCCTTTTCTAAGCGGCCGTAGGGCTTGACCAGTAAGCCCTCCGCTTACATATAATTGTATCGTATTTCACCAAACAGATACATTGATCTGTTTGGTGACTTACGAATGTATATTAGTATATAATATTTTAGCTGTCTTTCCGAATTAATCCGGTCTAGCGATAAACCCTATCTGTTAGTTTGGATCTAAACGGTCCGTTATCGGATAGTGTCGATCATTAGGCTCTGTAAGGGACGCGGAAAATTCAACGACGACGTACCGTGGTCCGCTGCCCATTTGGAATGTCTTAGGTAGGGACGTTAGAGGTAGACTATATACGTCAATGGGCCTTAAGTTGGAGACAAGTGTTAAGTAATCTTGTCTAGGTTACCTTAAGCGATATCTCACTAAAAATTTGATATATAGTGATTAGACGATATATAGATATCGCCGGAAGGTACTAGCAAGGAAAGTTAATACTTATATGCTTGTTTTTATGCTGAGAGGTCTTAGGCGATGTCTGCCTTGAGCGGGTGCGTTTGGGCGGCACAAGTAGACACACTTACCTACACAACCAACACCCAATATTGTAAACCTCAACCACTACACACAACTGTCTGTTTATATATGTATTTATTTCAGTATTTGGACTGCTGTGTCGTTTTCCAGACACGGCGGCATCGAGGGATTTTTATTTGTTGATTCTTTTTAAATTTTCTTTTTCAATTGCTCACTTTTCAATTCTTCCCTAGGCTTTCGTGGTTGTTTTTCATATTGTCCTTGTCCTTTATTGTATTACTTTAAGTAATACAATAAAGCAACGTGGACAATAGCCCGTTAGTTGGTGTTAGTTTTTAATTAGAAAATAACGCGTTAGTTTTCCTCCAGAACAGATATCGAAATGCACACTTAGGTTAATGCGAGGTTGCTCTCTTCCTAGCGACTATAAATGTGTTTTTATTTAGTTTATAAGCATATTTTTTTGTTTTTCAGGTTTTTATACGTTTTCTTCGCTTCGTTCCCCTTTTGCGTTATTTTTAAGATGTTTTATGTTTTAAATATAAGGAAAATGAAACTCAGTAATCTTGCTTTACTTCAAACACATGTTTTTATTTTTTTTTATTATTAATTAGCAAATGTAAATTTTTTTTCTAAAGATTACTGAGTTTTTGTTTTCTAGTCATTGCTAGGAAGACAGTGTTTTTTATTTCAGGTAAAGTTTGTGAAAAATAAAGTGTTTCAAAAGTATTTGCATAAAAAATATATAATCAAATCAGTGTTTCTGCACTTTTTTTGAAAACATGAAAATAATTCGAAAAATTTAAATTATTGACAAGAGAAACACTTGATAGATTATATATTTTGCGATTTATTTATTTTTTATTAATATGAGTTTTTTCTGTTTTCAGATATCCGGTATCGTATCGCAAGAGTACTATATATTTCGTTATTCTAACAAAATTGACGACAAGGATATAAAAAAAGAAGATACAAATACAGGGTTGTATTAATTGACAAATAATACAACCCTGTATAATTATTATTAAATTTTTTGAAAAATATTTGCAAAAGAAAATATATAATCAAATCAGTTTCTCCACTTTTATTTAAAACATGAAAACGAAATATTTTGAATTTGAAAAATTTAAATTATTCACAAGAGAAACATCTGATAGATTGTATATTTTGCGATTTATTTATTTTGTATTAATATGCATTTTCTCTGTTTTCAGATTTCGGACAGATCTCAAATTTTCAAGGCTAGGATACAAAAAATTCAAGAAGAATAACTTCAAAATAAAAATAAAATTATTAATATAAATTTTCTCTGTTCTCAGATTATGGTCGGATCTCTTTTTAAATACCTAGATCTCAAGAAAGACTCAAGATTTTAAAATATCTACAACAGCCTACGTGGGTGAGTAAAGAAAGAAAATGCGCTTTTTAAATTTTGTATCGGGTAAACATTATTAGAGTAAAGTTTGTGTATATGGAATACCATTCATGTTTTTAGTAATAAATCTATGGTTTATTATTTAAAATTAGTATTTATAATTTCATTAGACAGATAATTTAATCTTTTAACGAGATCAAGCAGGCGAAAATAGAATTCTTAATTAATTAAAACAAAATAAAATAAAAATCTAAAACAATCGAAAATCAGCCTCTTAAAAAATGTGCGTGTAATATGGACCAGAGTGATTTGTTACCCTAGTACAGGATTTATCTATATTAGGTGGTTATAGCATTTGTTTATTTAAATTTATTTTGTTGTTCTTATTTCTTACTTACCGTAAACCGGGGTTACTTTGATCATTTTTGAAATTTAAAGGGCTGTAAAATCTAAAGTATGGTGAATAAAAATTTGCAAAAAAAACTGAATTATCGGTTTTTTTCATACTATCGATATGCAAAAAAAAATTAGGCCCAATAGTTTTTGTAAAAAATAAAATAAAAAGTACGTGATCAAAGTTAAACTGAGAGTGGGGTTACTTTGATACCATCTGTTTTTATTACAGAAATCGGAAGATTTAAAAAAAAATGGTCAATAGGAATAAAAGTTACCCGCATTTTTATCATGTTGGGTTACTTCTCTTATATAGATAGGAGGCATTTTTTGAAAGAATATGTTATAGTTCAGTCAATCTAGCACCAATGAAGTAACAAAACTTTGCTACATATAAAATAAATAAACGGAGCTTATAAATATCATATAGGTTGGTCGAATTCGTTTATCTACTTGAAAGATGGAATCACTGGACTATTAATAAATAATTGAAAACAAATAAAAAAAAGTTAAAATAACTATAAAATAGCAGTAAGTCTAGAGGGCGGAGGGGAGGCAAAATGGTCCAGAATAGCATTATTAGGATTAAAATGACATGAGGACTACAAAATTGTCATCAAAAACTGAAAGAGGGCGCAAAAGTAAATTTTAGGATCACAAAAAACGTGATGACAACAAAAAATATGTTCTTTAGTTACACCAGGGGAGGGGGTGCCATTTTCAGGTTTTTTCCGGGGACGCAGCGACCTCTAGATAACATTAACTGCATGATCAATGTAAACCCGATAGTTGATCAAAGACACCCCATGCACATTATTCCTTAGTCACGTTGTCATTTTTGAGGTTAGAATTTTGTAATTTTTGTATAGCAATGTTCGGTACAGACCTACTGATATGATGTGCTAACATTTTTAGGATTCTTATAAATAAACAAGTTATCAGTAAAGTTTTGCAGCCTTGAAAATTCATTAAAATATCGTTTACATACTTTTTTTTTCTCAAAAAATATCGGTGCATTCACATTGATCAATAGGTCGATAGTGACGTAACTATCAGTGCTGTCAACCGTCAAAAAAAAATTCCAAAGATGCTTTCCGTTTTTTTTAAAAACGCATATGCACGACGAGTAGAAGTTGATATCAATGTCACCCCGTGAATCAAAGTATCCCCGGTTTACGGTATATAAGTTCAAGAGCTGATAATATATTTTTCTGCCCCATCTGAGCACTAGGCAGACTTACGGAAAAACATTAATTCATGTGTTGTACATTATGGGAATAAAAGTCCCAACCTCGACACCCGGGGATAAAAGGGTTTAATTCCTTAGTGAACATGTAAAGAAAATGTGTATTTTTGCCCCATGTGAGCCAAATAAAATGACTTCAGGGAGTTAGTTTATGAAAAGTTAGATAGTGATAGTGCAATGGGCAAACGCGTAAGATGGGGATAAGGGGTCGGCAGATGCCCTTAAACATGCAATTTTTTTTATGAAAACTGTCCCATCTGAGCATTGCTAAATTTTTGATGGATAGTAGTTTTTGGTCTGTAGATGACCGAAAAAACACAGGCAGACGCGTAGTTTTATTTTTTTAGTGACTGGTGTACGGGACAAACGATATTTATAAAATTATAACACTTTGTAGTTTTGAATATATATTTATTTATTGTTGAAAGTACAATGATGATTGTTGTAAGTTGATGTAATGTTTTGTAATGTAGCGAGCGCGAGAGTACTGCAGCGAGATGTTTACTGTCTTAAGAGCGAAGACCAAGTGTCTGTTTTTGAAAATGAAATATCCTGTCTTAGAATCGGTAGACAAGGATAGCGATAGATATTTAGAGAAGGGGAACATACCGAGTAAACTTGAAATTGGAAAAAACCCAAAGAAAGGGTCGGGCGGCTTATCTTAGATTACTGTAATACTGCACTTAAGGTAAATTAGACGATAAGCCGACCGGAAATACCCAAGCGTACGTGTTACTAATAAACTACAGAGGATTAAGAAAGATTAAAGAATTTGCTGAAAAATGTAAAAGTCTAGACACGTTGTAAAAGTATATAAGTTGTCGGTGAACTTAAATAAAATAATAAAAATAGTACGAAATATTAAAAATAAAATTTAAGAAATTTGAACGTGTGAGATGTCGCGAATGTCGCTACATTTTAAAATTTTAAAATTGAATATAAAAAAAAATCAAAATCTTGAAAACTTTAAAATTTGGCATTTTTCAAACTCTGTATCCTTACCTCAAATACAACCCTTCAAAATTCTAAGCACTTAATATTATTGTGGAGAGGGGGTGAAATAATTTTAAAAAATTCCCTGGCAAGGGCCATCTTATGAAAAATTGTCTGGGGCCCTCATTTTTATAATTATGCCACTGCCTCCTGTTTCATATATACCGAATTTACTTTATCAATATTTTTTATTATTAACAATTTTCTCTATTTTCAGATCATGGAACGAAGAAATAATTCGAAGTGTTAGTGTTTTAAAAGCTAATAGTGAAAAAAGTGTATTTAAAATAAAGTGTAAAGGGCAATTTTAAAAAAGTGAAGTGCGTGAATAAAATATTGTGTTTTGTGTTTTTTATTTTCAGCAAAGAAGTCACCCCCAAGATGAAAGATCATTGTAAAGGTTTGAATTTAAAATTATAGTAGTGTGCTTAGTAGATATTTGGTCCAACGTTTCATCCCTTTTCTAAGCGGCCGTAGGGCTTGACCAGTAAGCCCTCCGCTTACATATAATTGTATCGTATTTCACCAAACAGATACATTGATCTGTTTGGTGACTTACGAATGTATATTAGTATATAATATTTTAGCTGTCTTTCCGAATTAATCCAGTCTAGCGATAAACCCTATCTGTTAGTTTGGATCTAAACGGTCCGATATCGGATAGTGTCGATCATTAGGCTCTGTAAGGGACGCGACAAATTCAACGACGACGACGTACCGTGGTCCGCTGCCCATTTGGAATGTCTTAGGTAGGGACGTTAGAGGTAGACTATATACGTCAATGGGCCTTAAGTTGGAGACAAGTGTTAAGTAATCTTGTCTAGGTTACCTTAAGCGATATCTCACTAAAAATTTGATATATTGTGATTAGACGATATATAGGTATCGCCGGAAGGTACTAGCAAGGAAAGTTAATACTTATATGCTTGTTTTTATGCTGAGAGGTCTTAGGCGATGTCTGTCTTGAGCGGGTGCGTTTGGGCGGCACAAGTAGACACACTTACCTACACAACCAACACCCTATATTGTAAACCTCAACCACTACACACAACTGTCTGTTTATATATGTATTTATTTCAGTATTTGGACTGCTGTGTCGTTTTCCAGACACGGCGGCATCGAGGGATTGTTATTTATTGATTCTTTTTAATTTTTTTTTTCAATTGCTCACTTTTCAATTCTTCCCTAGGCTTCCGTGGTTGTTGTTCATATTGTCCTTTATTGTATTACTTTAATTAGTGCAATAAAGCAACGTGAACAATAGCCCGTTAGTTGGTGTTAGTTTTTAATTAGAAAATAACGCGTTAGTTTTCCTCCAGAACAGATATCGAAATGCACACTTAGGTTAATGCGAGGTTGCTCTCTTCCTAGCGACTTTAAATGTGTTTTTATTTAGTTTATAAGTATATTTTTTTGTTTTTCAGGTTTTTATTCGTATTCTTCGCTTCGTTCCCCTTATGCGTTATTTTTAAGGCGTTTTAAATATAAGGAAAATGAAACTCAGTAATCTTGCTTTACTTCAAACACATTTTTTTATTTTTTTTTATTATTAACTGGCAAATGTAAAATTTTACTTTTTTTCTAAAGATTACTGAGTTTTTGTTTTCTAGTCATTGCTAGGAAGACAGTGTTTTTTTATTTCAGGTAAAGTTTGTGAAAAATAAAGTGTTTCAAAAGTATTTGCATAAAAATATATAATCAAATCAGTGTTTCTGCACTTTTTTTTAAAAACATGAAAATGAAATATTTTGAATTCGAAAAATTGAAAATTTTGACAAGAGAAACACTTGATAGATTATATATTTTGCGATTTATTTATTTTTTATTAATATGAGTTTTTTCTGTTTTCAGATATCCGGTCGTATCGCAAGAGTATATTTCGTTATTTTAACAAAATTGACGACAAGGATATAAAAAAAGAAGATACAAATACAGGGTTGTATTAATTGACAAATAATACAACCCTGTATAATTATTATTAAATTTTTTGAAAAATATTTGCAAAAAAAATATATAATCAAATCAGTTTCTCCACTTTTTTTTAAACATGAAAATGAAATATTTTGAATTTGAAAAATTTAAATTATTCACAAGAGAAACATCTGATAGATTATATATTTTGCGATTTATTTATTTTTTATTAATATGCATTTTCTCTGTTCTCAGATTATGGTCGGATCTCTTTTTAAATACGTAGATCTCAAGAAAGACTCAAGATTTTAAAATATCTACAAATTTTAAAATGTGCTAAACTAGAATGGTCTAGGTGGTCAGGGGGCCGAGATCTCGCGGTGGAAGACAGACGGACGGACGGACGTACGGAAAATCGAGCATATAAAACATGCTAGTTTCAAATTTGCATCGGGTGGACATTATTATCAATATTTTTTTATTATTAATTCAATTTTATCTATTTTCAGATTTCAATTATCAAAAAAGGAAAAAGTGGAATTTAAAACACCTGTATATGAAAAGAATTAACTATTGATTTTTATATTTCAGATTATCATAGAACTAAAATATTTCTAAGAGGGCCCATTATTATATTTCAGATTGTTTCATTTATTTTTATGTAAAAAAATTAACCATTGATTTTTATATTTCAGATTATCATAGAACTAAAATATTTCTAAGAGGACCCATTATTATATTTCAGATTGTTTGATTTATGTTTATGTAAAAAAATTAACCATTGATCTTTATTTTTCAGATTATCATAGAGTTAAAATATTTCTAAAGGAGCCCCTTATTATATTTCACATTGTTTGATTTATTTTTATATAAAAAATTAACCATTGATTTTTATATTTCAGATTATTATAGAACTAAAATATTTCTAAAGGGGCCCATTATTATATTTCAGATTGTTTGATTTATGTTTATGTAAAAAAAATAACTATTGATTTTTATATTTCAGATTATCATAGAACTAAAATATTTCTAAGAGGACCCATTATTATATTTCAGATTGTTTGATTTATGTTTATGTAAAAAAAATAACTATTGATTTTTATATTTCAGATTATCATAGAACTAAAATATTTCTAAGAGGACCCATTATTATATTTCAGATTGTTTGATTTATGTTTATGTAAAAAAATTAACCATTGATTTTTATTTTTCAGATTATCATAGAGTTAAAATATTTCTAAAGGAGCCCCTTATTATATTTCACATTTTTTTTTTTGTGTTGTCTGTTTTTCATGTTTCAATTTAAGTTTTATATTTTTTGCATGAGTTTTTTTTATGTTTTATGTATGTTTTATGTGTGTTTTTGTGTGTTTTGTCTCGTCTGGGCCGTGCGCGGAAGCCTGAAAACCGCGTATACGGCGCGTCCCCCCGTTGGCCGATGGGGGAAGCCCCTTGTTAACAGAAATATACCTCAGATGATTTATTGCTATACTAATATTATTTGTGTTCATATTTCTAAATGATTTGATTTTGTTTATAATAATTTTCTGGGAACAAGGGGTCACTCCTAATATATTGAATATGGAGTCGTGGACCAAACAGGCAATACCCTATCCTTGTGTGTGTTATTATATTTATACACACAAAAAAAACTGTATTGGACGAAGAAAATCTTGTTTTGTATATAACGAAAACAATATTTTCTTAATATAAGAAAAGTACTCTTATATCAACTACATTATTTCTTCGTCCAAGAATACTATAGTTGGTTTAAGAATATATTTCTTATCTTAAGAAAATATTGTTTTCGTTATATACAAACCAAGGTTTACTTGGCTCAAGTAAACCTTTCTACCTGTGTATACATTGCCGACCTGTCGTGCAAAAGTCTTTGAACACCTGTGATGTTGAATGTAAATATACAGATTTCAGTCAATAAAAATCCCTAAAATAGCGAAAAGAATATGTTTACTCGCAGTCAAAATAATAAAAAAAACAAATTCTCGTTAGCTTGAAAGACACTGTGCGTCAATACTTTCAACTTGAGTAAACCTGACCTTTCAGACATATAATTCAAATTTTTTTCTTAACATGGAAAATTGTAAATGCATTATTTTAGATATGCTAGGATTATTACAAAAGTTGTAATTACGTACTCTCAAAATTTAACACGAAGAAGGATGTGTTTTTTAAGTTGTTTATTTTTGTTGTATTAAAGGGTTAAAATAAAAGGGGGTATGTATTTTATACATTTATTTCTCAACAACATATTTTAACATAAATAATTACATTATAATCTTATTTGTTTTAATTAATTCATATCAAATTTCAACATTTATATTATATCATATATCTACAATTTTAATAACAGTTAATAGAAAATTTAATAGGAATTTTATTAATGCGCAAATATATCTAAAAAATATATATTATAATAATAATAAATAATGAAAAAAATATCTCTTTTTATTTACCTAGTTTATGACATTTTTTTGTCATGTTAGGTACAATATTTTTTTCTTTATGAAAAATTGTTGGGAAATAATGAATTATTCCATTTCCCAATTATATTGTTTTAAATAAACAAAAAACTAGAACAATTCGAAATAGATTATGACTTTTAAAATCTTATTTGTTTTGATGATTTTTTTTATTTATTTTTTTAAGTAAATAAATTACACTTTTTTGTGCAATAAAATGAATAGCATTTTTAAATATAGGTTATATTAACATTTATTATATTATGTATGTTATGAAATATGTATACAATTATACCGGATTTTAAATAAAAAAACATTACAAATTTTTATTTCAAAATAGCAAAAAATTTTTCAGATAAAAAAAGTTTTTATGTTTTTATTTTTATTTTTTTTATTTTAAGTATCTAATTCAACGTAAATAATGTCGGAAACATTTTTTTTAATTCATGTATCAAACTTTGTTGTTTGATAATTTTTATAATTTAAAATAAATTTTTGATTACTGTTATAAAACATTAAAAAAGTAACTTTTGTCTGAATTTTTTTTCATTTCGAAATAAACATGTTTAATGTTTCTTTTTAAACACCCTGTGTACATACATGTATACATTATATTTAATTCATATAACACACTTATCAAGTATATGTGTAGGATTTCAATTGATCATAAGATTTTGATTCTATCTCATTCAATGTAAAATAAAAATTACATTCAATATTTTTATTTATATTAATTTTAAATTTAAGGTTATACGTCGAGCACAATGTAAAAAATGATTTGGTTTCGAAAAATTTTGTTTTTAATTTATATTCAGAACACATGTACCTACATTTAATGGAATATTTTACTTTGTTAATTATTAAAAGTAAAAAAAGTTTAATTTAATTTGAAAATTGAAATAGAACGGTATATAATAGTAACATGTAGGTATTCATTTGTACAATGTAATGGCTGAGCTAGTTTTTCATTATTTTGAATAAATTACACGTGAATATATTTGTTTTATAATTTTTATAGTATTTAAAAGGGTTGAAGTTTCGAATAATTAGTTTCTGTATAACCAATTGTGTAGAATTTCAATAAATAGACGACTTTCAGCAACTGTGTGGTAAAAACTGTATTTTTAATATCCAATTACTCAAAAACCATACTTCCAATATTTTAAGTAAAATATATGATTTATCCATAAATAACATATTCAAATTTTAGACATTGCTCTAATGATCGAATAACCTTAATTTAGATTTTATTATATTATTTTTATTTCTAGTAAACTACACTATTTTTTTCGATTGGACAATATTAAATTAATAGTTAAGTATAAAACAAATAAGTTAAATTCCAGTCGTATTTAAACAATTAAATGCGAAACATCACTTGTATAAGCTGTGGGGATATACCTCCTAGGACTAGGCTGGATAACATGTCCTCCAGGATTTACGTTTAACCCTAAACTGCCTGTCAAAGAATCATCCAGACGTCTTTGTCGTACAACCGTACTGCTCACCTAAACACAAAAAGAAATAGTTGAAAATAACTGATTGTAATAGACATGATGACTAATTTAAAAAAAAAACTATCTTTCGTGTCTCCTATTTCCAAAAAAGTACTTATTTCTGCAGAAAATAAAGGTTTAATCGCAAAAATTGACTTGACTTTTGAATTTGACGCCAAAACGCTTGCAGGTGACATTTCAGAGTTGTGACGTCACACTCCTTGTCAACAATAACCAAACATTCAAAATTAGACAATAATTTAATTATTTTGTGTGTTAAAAATGAATTCCAAAGTATATAAGTTTTTAAATAAGGTATGCACCTAATAATCTTGTAAGAGGAATTGATATTTGTCTCAAATAAAAGACGTTTACTGACGCGTGACGTCATCCACTCTGATTGTTTTTCCATTTAACGGAATTACTGTATTTTGCATTTTTATTTTAACAAAAATTATATTAATCTCGCTTTTAATACAAAAATAAATACATTTTTTAGAATCATTATTTAAAATCATAATTTCAATGATACTTTGTCACTAGCATCATGCCTATTCTGGTGAATTTTTAAATTATTGATAATTAGGATCTTCTGTATAGTGAATAGAAATTTAATAATCACTTGTATTTCCTAGCATTTATATTTTCATCTAGATTGTGGTGGTAGCCCTGGATTGGTCCATTTTGAGATTAATAAAGCTGTTAGAGATAACAAAGGGGAATAATGTGCTGTAATATTTTTAAATATGGTGTATATTTAGTAATATATTATTACCACATCGCATTCTCCTGGCCAAGCTCTATCTGGAGCAACTCCACCTCCCAAGCATGCTCCAATAGCTCCCCCTATACCTCCAAGTCCTCCACTTTGGCCTGTACTTCCACGGGATAGTTTGTCGACTGCAAGACTTATTGTTCCGGCAGGATCGTTCACACCGTTTGATTTTAATCTACGTTGGTTGGCTATGGAAGCTCGTAGGGTTTTTCGTTTCTAGAAATAATAAAATTATAGAGTAAAGTCAGTATATATGGAACACATTATCTTTAATTTATTATTTTAACAAGATCGTGTAGGCAAAAATAGAATTCTTAAATGAGAACAAAATAAAAATAAAACAATCGAAAATCAGCCTCTTAAAAATGTGTTTTTTTTTAAGAGGCTTTTAGTTATTTAGAAGTATAAGCTTAGATATATATTGATTTTGTGTTTATAAAATTTTAACCCTTAGCTGCCACTGTGGGGTACCTGGCGCCCCATTGTTTCAACTTCAATGTAAGCTGTTAAAATTTTACAAGGTTTTCAATTTTTTAAATATATTAAATATTATATATTCTTTTAAATAACCGATTGGAGTGCATTCCGTATCGTTCGAAGATGATAGAGGAATTTTATTGAATTAAAACACTCAATAGTTTATGAGTAGTTAGCATTTTAGTGTATGGGGTACGAGGTGACCCCAGTGTTGTGACAGGTATGTTATTCTGGAGAAGTTGAGCAGCTAAGGGTTAAATAAAGCAGCAGAAGGAGGTGTCCATTCAATATTACCTACATGTTCCATATTAACCAACTTTACTCTAATTAATAAATTACATTAGGTTTGATGTACCATATATATCGCACCTCCGCAAAAAAGTGTCGCAGCTCAAAAAATGTAATATTTCAGATAAATATGTAAAATGATTCCAAATTACTATGTATTTCTATTAAAAATTGTCATTAATGTACTTCGTGTACCTACCGTCAAAACTAGCTTATTCTAAAAAAATGTAACATTTTTTATTTATTTTTTAAATACTAAAGCGTTTTAATAGTTACTATTTTTCAAAAATCACAGTAATACTGAAATATTGAAATTAAATACTGTGTATCAGTCCTTTTCCTATACTACCTTTACAATTTTGATTTACTTAAATTGTTATAATTTCATTTATTTCTATTTCCGCAAAACTACATTTTTTTAGTTGTGACACTTTTTTGCGGGGGTGCGATACATATATAGAAGATATTTACTTCAATTGCACCACGCCATTTATCGGCAGCGTGTCTGGCTAGTTCCATACGTTTCTGTTTTCGTATTTGGTGTTTCTTGTAGGCCATTTCGATAACTATTAAACCAATGCCACCTACGATACCAGCGGCGACTAGTATGAAAACACCAGCCATGTTCTTTAGACCTAAAGTGTTTGGAGTTTTCTCAAATTGTTCACATTGTTGAATATTTCCTTGGAGGATCCATTGGTTATCTAGACTTTCCATGAATCCACCTATAATAAATTAATAATGTAGTATGTATCAGGGCTCTGGAGTCGGTACAAAAATCGTCAACTCCGACTCCGACTCTTTACTGTACAAACATTTTTTTGAAAAAAAAAATATGTTTTCGGGCAAAATTTTTTTGACTGAATTCCGGTGATTCTGGTTCCGGCCAGAATAGAAAATTTTAAATCATTCTTCTTCAAAATTCAAAACGAACAAAAAATATCAAGTGTGTAAAGAAGTAAAAACCATTATTTAATTAAAGGAGTCGGAGTCGGTACCTTTTTACCGACTCCAACTCCGACACCGACTCCACCCAACATTACTAAAACTCCGAGACTCCAACTCCACAGCCCTGGTATGTATATTCAATTCTGTTTTTACACGGTTTTGATTTAACACGGTCTAGAAAAAAAAATTGATTTCGTTTTTACACGATTTCATTCGAGATTTAGCACGATTAAAAAAGCTATTTGATTTAAATTTTAAAGAAAAATAGTTTTATTAACCGTAATCTTCTAGGATTTTTTTTCTACCTGTTAATTATAAAATATATAGTTAGGGAATTCCCCTTTTTAATTTATTTTCATAGCAGCTTAAGTATATATTTTAATCTTGTACGAGTTTTCAATTCCTAAACTTGCGAGATAATTTTGTATTTATGTTACTTTTACTTTAAGAATTGAATTGCCTTTTATTTTTATGAAATAAACTATGCATTAATGGATATAAAAATTTAATTTATAGTTTTTTTGTATGAATCATTTCATTTTACCTAATTTTTACAGGGTTGAAGGATATGGAACTAATCTCCTTTTTTCTATGCACTTTATGTCTTTTTTTACACGGTTTTTTTCTGGAACGTATCTACCGTGTAAAACAGAATTAACTGTAGTAGTGTTTTTCATTTAGGGTGCTAATTTATCTAAAACGTTTTTGATATATTTACTGGTATAATGTGATGTTTTACTTACTTTCATGGAAGTCTAGTATTGCTAAAGTAACTGCATCAGCCCAAGGCGAACCTTTCTGGAGACCTATCCCATAACCAGAACGTCCGAATAGTTCTCCAGCTGTTACGAGTTCACAATCTTGGGCTGCTTCGAATTCTAAACGCGAACTGTCCCATATAAACGCCATTAACTTCCTGTGAAATAAATATTTTATTATTATATTAATTTTTCTATGTAGAACCATAGGTGGGCACAGTTAATCGAAAAGTTAACTTCGTTAATCGTTAATTCGTTAATAAAAAAATAACTTCATCAATCATAAAAGCGTTAAAATTCCGAAAATTTAACGGAAGTTAAAGTTAACTGAAAATGTGAAATTTTAACGAAAGTTAAAAGACCTTTTTTTTGCTCTTTCTACAACTTTTTTATGTACTTGTCATCAAACAACCTATGTAACGGACTAAAGTTAACATTTTTTTAGTTAACTTCAAAGTTAATCCGTTAATCATTTTGTTAACTTCGTTAATTAACGATTAACGGATTAACGAGTTAATGCCCACCTATGTGTAGAACTTATAAAATTTTTCTAAAAACAATTTTGAAAGCACTGTAATTATGGTAAAAATGTGGTCGTACATAAATAAATAAAAACTCATTTTGAAGACTGAAATCTCTACTTTTCAATCCTTTTTACCGATTAAAATTTAATTAATTTTTCACAGTGAAATTAGAATTTAAAAGCAAGTGAAAAAATTTCACAAAATAATTTATATGTAAAAAAAATTATAATTTAGCCACAAATACCAGCACGTTCTTATTTTGCAGTTTAATTGAACAATTATCAACATTGCATTGTCATAGTGATCACGTACCCAACTTTAACATCACGGATAGCATCTTCAGCCGTGTCGTAATTGTTAGCTTCCATTGTACGATACATATTGCTTAGTTCTACCTGTCTTCTGAAGTACATATCAACTGCAGACCCCTTCACTGTAGCACATGTTAAGTTTTCCATTGTATTCCTTAACTGTAGACATTAATAAATATTATATAAAATTTGCATGCTAATTTTTTTTTATTGTTTAGAAAATTATATATTAAATATACTTAAGGTTATTCGATCATTAGAGCAATGTATAGATAAAAGTCTAAAATTTTAATGTTATTTATATGGATAACTCATATATTTTACTAATTTTTATTTAAAATATTGGGCGTATGGTTTTTGAGTTTTTAACACACGATAAATGAGAGAACTTGCCGAAAGTGCTCTATTTATTGAAATTCTACACTATTGGCTGCATAAAGACGATTTAAAAACTAATTATTCGAAACTTCAACCCTTTTAAATACTATAAAAATTATAAAACAAATATATTCACGTGTAATTTATTCAAAATAATGAAAAACTAGCTCTGCCATTGCAGCAGTATAAATTAGTACATGTTACTATTATACATATACTGTTCTGTCTATTTCAATTTTCAAATTAAATTAAACTTTTTTTTACTTTTAATAATTAATAAAGTAAAATATTTTATTTTAAATGTAGGTACATGTATTCTGAATATAAATTTAAAACAAAATTTTTCGAAACCAAATCTTTTTTTTACAGTGTGCTAGGCGTATATAAGTACTTTTTTGTTTAAAATAAAATAAATTTGAGTGCCGTTTATGCTTTAATCATCGATGCAGTAAAAACGGTGTAAGATATATAGAGCAAAAATGAATAGGAATGATTTTACAGATAATAAAATTATCTATAAGAAAGGTACTTCTGGTATATAGTCAGGGCCGGATTTAAAAATTTGCCGCCCGTAGGCACTTGCGAAAATTGCCGCCCTTTTCGATTAAAAAGTAAAGATTTTCTTATCAAAAAAAACCTGAAGACCTTTTTTTAGCTTTTTTTAGTAACAAATATTATTAATACCAAAATTTGCCGCCCCCAAAAATTTGCCGCTATAGGCAGCTGCCTACATTGCCTGCATGGTAACTTGTATATAGTATATATAAAATTAATAATTTAAAAGTGAGACTACAAAACAAATCGGTATTTAACAGTTAATACTTTACAAATTTTCAAAAAGCATGGTTAAACTAGGCATGAGTTCAAAACTATTTTTCACTTTAAATTTTAATTATACATTCATCTCTCCAAACAACGATGATATCCGTAATTCAAAATATCCTAAAAACGACAGCTAGAGGGGTATCCACCACCACGTCGACTTTAACGTTAATTGGTGAATTTAAATTTTGCGCAGAAATATACAGACACGGTATTATTGTGATAGGGATAGGAGAAGGTCGTTACACGGAGCGGTTGGCCAGTCGTTTCTCGGAGCGTACGTTATTTCTAATGGTCGTCATTTAGAGATTTGAGTGTACTCGAAGTAAAGACATTGGTATGTCCATCTATTGAAAACGTGCACAACTAAAGGCAGTTGTATAACAGGTTTTCTTTTTAACGATATATTTTACATTTAAAATTGTAATTTAAACTTATGTCCCGGTATCATAAAAGAGCTATCAAAATTTGCTAGTTAGCTAGCACTCTCAAATAAGTTATTAAATTTGTGATAGTATCTATAGATTTGCTATAGAATTTAGAGCAGTGATACTTCACGACAGTATTGTAACACAGTTGGTGCAGACTCTGACCGTACGCGGTATAATTATAATAATAACACCACTGTTTTAATACTGTTGTTAGTGCTTACATACAACCAGGGAGTCGAACCGGTGCTATTTCCCGAACCGGTTCGGTTCCGGTTCACACAGAAAATAAAGTTCCGGTTTTCGTTCCGGTTCAATTTTTTATTTTTTTATTATTTCGGTTACCGGTTCAATGTACCTCCGAACCGGTTCGAACCGGTTTTTTTTTACTTTTGTAAATTATTCAAATATATGTAATAATTTTTGAATTATATTTTCCTACATATCTTTACTTTCCAATTTTGTGTATAATGTATGTATCAATACTTTTTATGGCTTGTTTTCTTTATTTGTATTAATTAAAAAAATGTGGTTATGCCGGAATAATAAAATTATTGACAATTCATATTTAGACTATGCTCAATGCAATTTAAATTTAACGTGTATTTTAATAGCAATTTTCATGTATTTCTGAAAATACTATTTTTCTCTCAATGTTTCCCATTTTTTCTTGTATATTACCTTTATGACTTTTTCTGGTAGCAGCCCAATTTTTAAAGATGAACAAAGAGTGTTTTTTATTAATTTATAAATTCCGCAGAAAAATCGAAATTTGTTATTAATTTACTAATATTTAAGCACAGCTACTTTTGGGTCAGTCCGCGGTAATCGATACCATATAGTTAAAAATATATTTTACGAAAATAAATACTAAAATATAAAATTAACAGGCTATTTAACATCAATTTTCATAAACCAAAAGAAAATTAGAAAAATGTTAGTTAATTTTCAAAATATTTCAAAAAATTTCCAAAAAATTTCAAAAAGGACAACAAATAAGGTGAAATCACAATAACTTACTTAAGAATAAGTGACGATCGTGGCAAACTATTAAGTCTTTGACAATTACATATCAAACGTGACGTTTGACCAAATTAAAAAAAAATTACCCTCACCAACAATAATGACTAAGGGTGACCACATTTATTATAAATTTAATATTGACCCAAAAAAACCCGGTATACACATTTTCAATAATTGTATATTCGAAATGTACTAAATAGATCAAGCTCGAAAATGATTTTAGAGGTATGGTTCCATTGGCAAAAATACTTGTTATGGCCCATAGTACCAGTATCGCGAGTTGCCCATGGAGTGAAAAATTTGGGCCCACCATAATGTACATGTATTACATTAAGATCTACAGAAAAATAGTGAAACCATGTTATTAACTAGTATTATTTAGAAATTATGAACTCCAATCCAAGTTGAAATGTCACACCTGTCACCGCGGACTGACCCATTTGTCAGTGGTGCCAATTATAAGTAATAAGTAAATTATTTTACATTTGAAACAGAATAATAAATATATTTAAGGTAACGGCACTAATGCTTGACACTATAAGAAAAATAATATGTTTGATTTTTTGCAGAAAATATATTTATTCAATTATAATCAAAATGGGTATGTTAATAATTACAGACACTCTTACAAATCAGCTTAAAATTATAATAAATAAAGAAATAAACTTATAACTTTATTAAAAAAATCATTTTTGTATGCTCTCTCTTATAACTAATGTTTGACATAGCACAAAAAAAGTTAGAAATATAAACGTATCATCACAAATATTATTTAAATCAACAATCTGATACATTGCTATCACAATGACATGTAGGATGCATTAATAACTAAAGAAAAAAAAATATATAATTACTTATCTCGACAATTGCGGCGCTCTAAATCAAAACGTTAAGAAATGTTTAAACACGTGTTTATACCGGCACATTTTTGCAACAATGAAATTTATCATTTTTAAATACTTGGCTTACCGAATCAAGAGTTTTCGTCTGTTCATCATAGATGGCATTAGGTGTATTTGTAGAATTTTTTCGTTCGAATACATGCATAACAAAGCTTATTAGATAAAATTTATTTCGAAAGTGTCAACTTTTAGGGCTGTGTCAAGCTTTAGTGCCGTTACCTTATATAAAAACATTTTCAATGAAAAATTAAACTTCATTGAACCGGTAAAATTAAATTTTATTGAACCGGTAACCGAAAGTTTGTTTTTCGGTTCGGCTCCGGTTCAGGTTCAACGTCATGTTTAAAATTTCGGTTCAGGTTCAGTTCCGGTTCGACCAAAAATTTCGTTCCGGAACCGGTTTTCGGTTCGGGTTCGGGTTCGGTTCGACTCCCTGCATACAACACGTACAAAAAACTTGTCAAAGTCTTCATAAAAGTTTGATACCTCATTTGGGAGCTTGTTAACTTATTTATAATATATTATTAATACTAAAGTTGATAATAAGGACTATTACATATATCTTAAGGTAGTTGGTCCATCATAATGTGATCTCATTAGGCCATGAGTACATATTTTTAATTTAGAGAAATGATCATGGCAACGCTGTACATTATCTACTATTAACTACTTGTCAAATGATTATATTTTATCATCTAAACTACCACAGAATATATTAATTATTAATGAAATCGATTATAATTCCCTTCAATCCACTTATCATATTTTGTAAAAAATTATTTCATTATTTCGTGTATTTTTTACTATAATCAAATGAATACGTTGTTGCCACATTGTCAACAATACTGTAATTTATGTGATGGTTTGGTAGTTAAATCTGGTTAAATCTTAATAACGGGATGGTCAATAATTCCAATTTTTTGTATACTGATTTCTTTCATATAAATATACATGTCAGTTTTTTATGAAAATCTGACGCTACGTTTAAATTTTATCTAATAAAACGTTACGTTAGTGTACGGTTAGTCCATATAAGCTGTGTTAAAAATAGAAACTTTGAGATCGTTTTTCATGACTTTGAGATGGTCAATTTTAATAAAAATGGGCTATTTTTCAGATATTAATCTAGGGAATATTCCTGTGCAATTTTAACAAAATCTGACGAAAACATGTTTACGGACCAACTACTTTAAAGAATTTCGCAAATTATTTATATACAATACATAGCATAAAATAAAGTCAGTCTCTCGCTGCGTCTGTCTGTCTGTCTGTCTGTGCACAGTTGTCTTAGTATCTACTGAACGGATTTTAAACCGGTTTTCACTAATCTATAGAGTATTTCACGCATAGACTTATAGAATGGGCTGAGCAATAGCCTCACAAAATTAACCACTCTGTTTAAAGAGACAAAGCGAATATGTAGCCAATACCTGTCTCTTTTCTGTAGGTCTGTAATGACTGCAAACAAACCTGTGACGTGGCCAATTAGAATTCTAGAAAGATACAGGTATTGGCTACTTTATCGCTTTGTCTCTGTCACACTTTTTCGTCAGTATTTACCTCACAGTAGGATAGGGAATATTCACTCAGTCCATTCTATAAGTCTATGATATCACGCGAAAGGTTTTGCCAGAGATGTATAAGTATTTTTGCATGCACTGCGTAAATAGTTAATAATAATTGAAAACAATGTTTTTATAGGTTTATTACACATTAAATTTGTATCCCTAGTTAGTTAAATAGGTGGGTAAAGCTACACCCCCCTTTGATCTAAATCGAAAAAAATTACACGTGATTTACTTGCTTTTTATGTACTAATTATTAGAGATGAAACGGATATCCGGTATCCGGCCTTATTTTGTTATCCGGCTTAGTACCGGATAGTAACGCATTATCCGGTCGGATACCGGATATTTAAAAACTACAATTTTTGATTTAAAAACTGCAAGAAAAAAATATTTGTGAGGCAAATAATAAGAAATTGACTTGTAAAATAACGAATTTTATTAAAATAAGAAATTCAATCACAACCAAATTTCAATTTTCTTCCCTTGATAGAAGAAAAAGAAGGGAAATAATTAACTACTCATTAATTTTGATTATTAATTAATACTTCACAACAGAATTTACTACTATCTATAATCTATTTTATTTAAGAATGCAGTGGTTGCCGAGGTTTTTGACGGTACGAATCGTGCATTTTACCGTCAAAACAGGTCGGATATTCGGCCGCCGAATATCCGGCCATCCGGCCTTACAGCTCAACGGATATTCGGTATTCGGTATCCGGTCAAAATACTATCCGTTTCATCTCTACTAATTATGTACTCTATTCAAAATTTTTGCGCTCCTTAATAAGGTGACTTTTTTAAAATTAAAAAAAAAAATTAAAATCGGGTCAATATTTCGAAAACTAAGCAAGATGGTTAAAAATGCTTTAGGCAAAAGTTGTAGCATTTCGAGGGAGACATTTAATAATGATATGTTTTTTTTTTATTATTTATGGGGTTTATGGGGTAATATTTTTCAACTGCGGGGATAAATACGTAACTTTTGTAGGAAATTTTTTTTTTAGAAAAATTATTAAGGAGCAAAAAATTTTTGAATAGAATACATAATTAGCACATAAAAATCACGTAAATCACGTGTAATTTTTTTTCGATTTATATCGAAGGGGGTGTAGCTTTACCCACCTTAGTTAAATATAATAAAACTTACCCTAGCGTCATTAATGCCAGTTAGTTTTGTCTTGGGTCTCTCCAACACGAGGAAAGCTGCCAAGTTGGCAGTGTATGAAGCGACAATGATCATAGCGAAACCAGCCCATACCATACCGAGTACACGTGCTGAAAAACTGCGGGGTGTTCCTTCACCTATACCACTGTTGAGTAGTACACCCCAAGCAAACCATATGGCAGATGATAGGTTCAATGCGTCCTCCTCGGTTCCTGCAGCCTCTTTTATTATAGGCATTTATATCAATGAATGTCTGTTCGGAGGATATTTGAAACACCAACTATCATGTCTAAACATGAGCTCTAACATTTATTGTTGTGTTCACATTTCTGGTGTTGGTTATATATCAATTATTTAGGTAGCGAATCATAGAGACTACGTATCTGACTCGCGAAAACAGAGGGTTGAACCGCGGTAATCGATACCAGACAGTTAAAAAATATTTTACGAAGGTTAATTTTCAAAATATTTTAAAATAGACAACGAAGAAGGTGAAATCACAATAACTTACTTAATAAGAATAAGTGACGATCGTGGCAAACTATTAAAAGTCTTTGACAACGATATATCAGATGTGACGTTAGACCAAATTAAAAAAAAGTTACCCCCACCAACATTAATTACTTAGGGTGACCGCATTTATTATAAATTTAACGAGTCTATTGATAGCCCAGGAAATAAAGGTTTTTACTAAGAAAAAATTCCGACCAAGCACAAATAGTACTCTTATTATATCCTTTTATTCAACTTGTCACACCTGTCACAGTGTTTTTTTGAGTAATAACCAATTAAATGGATTAGGTACGTATTTACCTGATGCTATTGTTTTACTAAAAAAATATTTATTCGTAACATATTAAAGTATGATAATTATAAAGTAACTTTAATATTTTCGCTAAACTTTTGAGATTTTGGATAAAGGTTGCAAGACTTGCAATAGTTGGCGTCACACTCGTCACAGGGCTTTGAATGCTCGCATTTTTTTGTAAAATAACCGTAGACCTTTTATTCTTTCAATATACAAGTATTACATTAAGATCTACAGGAAAATGGTAAAACCATGTTATTAACTAGTATTATTTAGAAATTATGAATCCGAGTTGAAATGTCACACCTGTCACCGCGGACTGACCCAGAGTCGTGTAAAAGAAAGAGATAGAAAATGATTTGGGATATACTTGTCCTTATTTAAACAGGACTTTCTACTTCATTTTTCTTAGAAAAAGTATTTATTTTTTGTAATTTTTATTAATAGAGGGCAGGGCATAGGGTTAAATAATTTTTTAGACAAAATCTGTTAATGTAAATCGAAAGCTTGAAGTTTCAGCCTAAAAATGCTTTTTTAGATTTGAGTTCTGATTTTTTTTCAAGAGTTTTTTGTGTTAACATTTTTTTTTGTAACACATATATTTATTCTATCGATAATCTGAGTCGTCATTTGTGGTATATAACGGTATGTCTATTGTAATTATTAGAAAAAAAAATATCTAAAACAATCCGGTCAACTATGATCAATGGACCACAAAATTAAGTGTTAAAAAAATATGACGTTTGCCCATTATTAGGTTTAATGAACTTTCTATTTGGAAGTGAGTCTTTAATAAATCACAGCCAAGGACAGAGGTTATTGAAACTTTATAAATTAAATTATAACTAATATAAATAAATAAAAAATATTTCTGGTTACGCCAATGGCTTAATTTTTTACATATATTTCATAACTCTATGATTGGCTTAAATTTTTTAATTGATCTTTGAACCCAGATTTGTGAATGAGAGTGGGGTCTATCTTCTTTAATTTTCAAATTTGATTTTTTGTATTAATTATTTAAAAAAAAATTACAATTGAAAATGGTTTAATTAAACAAGATATATTTTATTAAACAAATCCATTATAAATATCGAAATTATTAAAAATGTGATAATTTTATTTAACGAAATATTTTCGATAGATGATAACTGATGTTTAAAACAATTTTAATTGTTGTGGCTTGTAATAACTTTAATCACATTAACAAACATGTACCGACCATGCAAATAAATAGATAATAATATTAGAAACATTAATTTCACATGCTTTCCAAAACAGAATTTAGACACATATATGAAAAACGATTAATCCAAATATCAATTTAACTATTAACTCTTTAATTGTTGCTTTAGGGTCAATTGATAAAATACGACACGAAAAATTCACAAATCTTTTACCCCCCTCTCCCCTTTGTAATTTTTTTCAACTCCGTACCTAATAATACATCACAAACTTGCCCCTCTTCAAAAATTATATCTTATATATTCTTAGATTTTTGTTAATAAAAGTTTTGTGTTATTATTTGGCACTAATTTTTAAAATAAAAACTTTTGGGCACTACCCCAGTGTTTTTAATTAAATGTATTGAATTAGAAATATTTGTTGATATTTGATTACTGCAATTATTGAATATTTTATAACATTTAACTGTCTTATACCGTAATTTTATGATAATTGATCATTTTGTTTATATAGTGGACAAATAATTATTGCGGTTCGGCGACACTATCAACAAAAGTGATTTTTTTATGTAAATTCTTTACATTGTTTTAAATTTTATTACTCTTTATTTTATAATGTTTGTGTCGTAGTACTTATAATTTTGTAATTATTAGCAAATGGGTACTCGTTACTAGTTTTGCTTTATCCATTAATGAAGAAAAAACATATACAAAATTATAAAACAAACTATATTTGCGGACTTTGGCAATTAAATTGATTTAATAAAGAGTTACTTGTTTTATTAGTAACATGAGTTTATGAAAATTATAAAAATAAAGCCCACCAATCCCACAAAAAACAGTATACCTTGCTCTTAAAGTGCTCATGATTGATGCAAGTACCTTATAATTTTTTTTACGAGTTCAGAACAGAAGAAAATTTCCAAAGATCTAAATCGCAACTGAAAAATAAAATCTAATATAGTTTTAAAAAAATAAAATTAAATTGATGTAGGTATTTCAAACGTTTCTTTACGTTTATTCGGACCCTCCCCTTTCCCATGCTAAGACCCCCCCCCTCCTGTTACGTTCAGAAAAGAAGAAAATTACCAAATAATTGCGACTAAAAAATAAAATCTATAGTTAAAAATTTTTTTAATAAAATTGATGTAGGTATTTCAACGTTTGTTCGGATCCTCCCCTTTCTCACGCTAAACACCCCCTCCCCTTTACGTGCGTATTTTATCTTCGACCCTTTACACTGCAAACAAAATACAAAATTTGAATTTTATTTCCAGAGAAGCAAAATTAAACAGTTTTTTTTTTAAATTTATTTTATAAACAAGTAAGACATATATATCCAAATAACTTTTACCATGCCATTGTGTTGTTAAAATTATCATTTTCTATAGAAATGATAATTTTGTGACATAAATTCAGTGATTACCATAATTACACAACATTTAAAACCATAAATTGTAGTTGTAAATTGATACAAACGAAATATTCTTTTACCATCCGCGTTGGCCAGTTTAAACCGTCCAAATGGCGAAAATCTGTCTAATAGATATAGGACCAAAGCAACAACATGGACAGAAACCATGACCAATATCCATAAAGTGTTGCTGAACGGTTGTAAGAAAGATACCAATGTTGAACTTCTCGATGGCTGAAATAATTCATTGCATTTAGTCCAATCAAATTGTATTTTTGTTCTAAATTGTTCTACAGAGTATTTTTTTTGTTTTAAGGTTGTTGTTCACTAAAATCGATCACTACAGAATTTGTAAAAAAATTAATATTGTGTTAAGTAAGCTAGTTCGCATTTGTAAAAAAAATTTCAGATCAGTTTACCATTTCGTTTATTAATTATAGACGTGCAAAGTTGGCCTCTTATACATTGCAAGCATAGGGATCCACTTGGAATTCGATATTCGTTTAATTCGTGTATTAGAACTAAACGTCAGATTTTAACCAAAAACAGATATGTTATAGATTAGTAATTAAAGAATTTATATATAAAATTCTAGAATGATTTACCATCTCCTTAAATAATTATTAATTTTTAACTTTAATAAATTCCCGAACACATGACGTAAATATACGATATGGCAACAGCGCATTCGGCGCGTTCTTCGAAATATAAAAACGTGGTATTGATAACTGACGCGCGTTGTAAATAGCAATTTATTATTGATTAACATTTAATGTTTTTATTTATAATAATAATAGTTACTATTGTTATTATAATTATTACTATTTCTGACAATAGTTTATTGTTAAAAATAAATCTTGTTATCTTGTCTAATATTGTAAATTGTTGCCAGATCTATTTGTTCTTTTTTACCGACATAGCAAAATCCTGTAGTTCATGCTTAATTCCGCTAGATGCCACGACTTTCAGTGAACAACAACCTTAAAATGTTAAGGGGTGTGTTCTGAGTACTACACGGATAGAATATTCTTTTAAAAATTAACAGAAAATGCTGTGAACCTGAGGACAGAATCAACTTCTGAAAAAAATTAACAGAAAAGTCGCTAGAATTTAAAATAAAGTAAATGAATAATTACAATGACATACTGGTAAGTTTTAACATAGTACCTATTAAAATTTATTTACTCTGAAAAAGTAATATACGCTATTCTTTAATTTAATTTCTTGCATATGAAAATTTAAACGTACATTCTCTATAATTTTACTTTGTTTCTATATTACTTTTCATATCTGGCCTATCGCCGTCATAGAAACTGCTATACAGTATATTGAATTGTAGTAGACGTTCTTATAAATTTTACGATGTCGGGTGTTCAAAATTTCTAGGATCAAAATTTTTTTTTATCAATCTATGCAATTTTTTATTTTTTTTAGATTCCTACGCATCGTAAATAAATAAAAATGTAAATGAAATTTTTTCATCTGACTATTAATAACTTGTTAAAATAATTATTTAAGTTTTATAATTATTTTAACATACGGTATAGTAATTTTTGATACTGTTGATATGAAATATTACTACGTTACCGATTAATTTTTCACAGAATGAAATTTCGTCCTCCCGTTAACATGGTTTTCATGTTAAAAAATAACATTAAATACATAAGCGCGAAAACTTTAAACGTAATTATCTCATAAACCGCTCATCCTACGATAAAATTTGTCATATCCTTTCTTATTCATCAGGGTCGAATCTACAAATTTATTCACATACCCAATTCTCTATCGTCAGTTAGTGACGAGATATATTGTAAAAAAGTTCACAAAAAATAATTTTTTACATTTATTTCGTAAAGAAGCGAATATATTGAAAAAAATTAAATGACAATCTTTTAGAACTCTCAATTTGCAATTTTTTTGTTACCAGCCGCAGTTTTGTAAAACCCATAATTTGCGTGACAACGCTTAAGGTCATAGACCGCGCCAACTTAATGTAGTACTCAGAACAACCCCCCTAACAATTTAAATTAAAAAAAAAATTACTCTATTGAACAATGTTTTACGAACTACATTTTTTTGATAATTTGAAAAAAAAATTATTTACTTTTTTCTCTAAAATTGTTATCCCTTGATATTTGAATGGTTTACTGAATTCAATGAATTCAGCCCTTTCAGGATTGATTGTTAATGGTGCAACAATCATGTCAGCTCTTTCACCGACTAGTTCTCCGATTAGGCCAGTCCATTCTTTTTTTCCACCTGAAAAAGTAATAACTTCTAGGAGGATATTAAGATTAACTGATATTTATGCATCCAAATGGAACTTTTTGACTGTACTACATTTACTTCCAATATAGGGTCTTAAAGAAAAAAGAAGAAAAATAAAATTATATAAAAATACTATAAAAAAAGCTTTTATTTAAAATTCACTAAAAAGAAAAAAAAATATTTTCAGCTATCACAAAATTTTCAGGTTTTTAAGTCGAAATTTTGATTGCAATATTTGAGTCGTCCAGATGCAAATCCTGCTATCCACATATTTTAAGATTTTGAGGTTTTTGTATCTTTGGATTCTACTCGTCTCAGGCTACAAGTATTATAATAAATTTGGCTGAAAACCCGACAAAAATCCCTTAAAATTAAATTTGAAAGATTAAGTCGGTTGCAGAAATTGCTATATTTTTGGTGAACTAATATAAAAATTATTTTAATCAAAGTAATAAATTTTGTATCGAATTGAGACAAGAAAAAAAACATGACAGGTTTTGGATCCAGACTCGTGAAAAAGGCATAAGGATATTTTACCTAGAAGCTGCAAAAACAGTTTATGCAATTTTGTTAGAAATCTGTTCAAACACACATAGCAGGTTTTGCATCTGGACTACTCATTTGATCTTAACATACTAACTCACTAACTAACAAGTGAAGTTAAATAAAAGCTTGTACAAACAACTTACTTGAATTATTTTTTATAATGTAATTTCCAAAGAGGCCATCGGGAGATAGAGCTAAACTATAAGTAAAATTGATAGTTTTTGAAAGTTCTTTTAATAAATCCATACAGAATCCTTTACAACAATACATCGCAGTTTCTGAAAAAATAACTAAATTAATTAAATTTCGAATAAAAACATAAAAAAAATTAACTAAATTCTCTGTCAAACAGAAAGCGGACTGTCTATTTTTTTAGTTTAACTCGCGATTTCTAAAGTAGTTGTTCATTAAAACAGTATTATCTTGATATCAATGGAACGTTGGTAAAAATTGTCTTCCTTTTTTATATGAAGTAAAAAAATGATATTGGACACGATAGAAAAGTTATATATAACAGTTAAGTTCGTAAGAAAAGTAAAATTTTCAGATTTTCGAAAATTGTGCAGAACCCTTAAGATTTAGAGAAAAATGAATAATGCCAAAAAATTATCTTCTCAATAAGAACTTTTAAATAAATAAAAGAAAATTGAAATCGGATGACTAGGAGCTGAGATAAAGCTAATTTTAAAACACCGCAGTGGGAGTTATTTTTGATAGCCCATATAACAGTATTCTACACGATTTTAAAGTGGTACCCTATCTGAAAATCTTTATTTTCAAAATAATCAAAAGTGCAGCGTTTTTTATGTAACAGACATATTATCAGTTTTAAAAATCACTCAAAAATAAAATGAATGAACATACAGTATCAAGAAAGATTTTTTTAATTTGCTTATGTATTCGAATGATTGATTTATTAAATTATATGTATTTAAAAAATTTGTCAGACGAGCTGCTCGAATCATTTTTGATGAATAATGAATTCTCACTGGTACGCCGTTATTTCCGCTTCCTGTTTGACAGAACCTTAACTGCTTACCTTCATCAGTTGAGTTAAAATGTGGACACGGAATTTCATCATTATTGCAAACTTCATTATCATCGTGTAATTTCCTTACATAAACAAAAGGTTTCTCTTCAATAGTTAGTACTTTTAAATGTGTGGGGATCATAAAACCTTCTGGTTTCGTCCTTAATCTTCCTGGCCATAAAATAGCATTCTCATCTACACTTAAATGCATTTTACTATGATCCTGAAATATATGTCTTTTTTAATACACTCAATTTTATTAAAATAAAAAGTTTTGAGGATTTCATTCAACTTTAGAGATGAAAAAATGGTTAGGTTCCTGTGCCTCAGGATGCAAGCTATCTCCCTATCGAATTTAATTAAGATCGGTTCAGCAGTTTAGCTGAGAAAAGTATTTATTTGTAACTGACTGAAATCCTTTTTTTTATAAATTAATATACTCTAGCATAAAAATATTTTTCATTCAACTTTAGAGATAAAAAATGGTTAGGTTTATATTCTATGTCGTTCCTCAGGATGCAATCTATCTCCCTACCAAATTTCATTAGGATCGGTTAAGCAGTTAAGCTGTAAAAATTATTTATTTATAGCTGACTGAAATCCTTGTTTTTTATACTTAATTAAAAATGGAGTTTTGAGGATTTAATTCAATTTTAGAGATTAAAAAATCGTGAGATTTATAGCCTATGTAGTTCCTCAGGATGTAATCTATCTCCCTACCAAATTTCATAAAGATCGGTTCAGCAGTTAAACTGTGAAAAGTATTTATTTATAGCTGATTGAAATCCTTGTTTCTTTTTTTAAATAAATTAACTTACTCTAGCATAGAAATATTTCCCCACAACGACTTGTCTATGATTTTCATGTACATTAACAACATCGTATTCAGCGTTAATACGGTCACCATTATCATCAAAAGCAACTTTTCCTGTTGAACCATTAAGTAATACTTGTTTTCGTATATATTCAAATAAAACCTTTCCAGTTTCCCATATTGATCCTGAATTATCACAATCTTTAGGCGCTTCTGTAATATCTTCTTTTTGATTCATATCTCGAAGTGCAGAAGCCAGTACGTATCTATAAAGAATATATATAAATAAAACGGGCAAGTGCGTGTTGGGTACGCACATGATAGGGTTCCGTAGTCATTCTCACTACGATTTATAAAAAGGGTTATTCTAAAATTTTCGTGATTGAAGGGTTAAAATCAAAAAGCATTTGACTTTTATTATTGCATTTTAGGAGACCTATTAAATGACACCCCACTCAATGGGGTAAATGAAAAAAAAATGTGAGTTCACTTTTCAATCCATGAAAGGGGGGCCCAAAAAAATTTTGACAATATGTTCAGTGAAAGTACTAATTAAAAGCTACATTCTGAATTTTTTTCAGATTTTTTGAATCAATTGTTTAGAAAATAGAGGGGGGGACGCACTGACAACGACATTAAAAAGCAAATTTATCGTGACTGAAGGGTCGAAATCAAAAAGTTATTTGATATTTTTTATTGCATTTTAGGAGATCTATCAAATGACATTCCACTCAATGGGGTAAGTGGGGAAAAAATGTGAGTTCACTTTTTAGTCTATCAAAGGGGAGGCAAATATATTTTTGACAATGCTCGTTATAATTTTCAGTGAAAGTACAAATTAAAAACTTCATTCTAGAATTTTTTTCAGATTTTATGAATTGATAATTTAGAAAATAGAGGGGGAGACGCTTTTATAAAGATTTTGGAGAGAAAATACATCGTGATTGAAGGGTTAAAATCAAAAGGTTATGATACATTTTTGTTGCATTTTAGGAGACCTTTCTAACGACACCCCACTCAATGGGGTAGATGATTTTTTTTAAACACTTCATATTATGGAATGGGGGTCTAAAAAATTTTTTTTCAAAAATCTTATCATTTCTGTTTTTGGGTTATCAATCTACAAAAAAAATTATAAAACGAACGGACATGGAGAAACTATAAGGGTTCCTAATTTTCTACGGAACCCTAAAAATGAAATAATTCATATCGTTTTACTCTTAAGGCTTTCGTGGCTATTGAGAATGAACTGCACTTACATGCTATCCTGAATATGAGCCTTTTCATTCGTTGCATTAACTAATTGAAGTCCTAGTAAACCTTCAGGAGCATTTCGTGCTGATAATGCTTGTTCTGTTACAATCCATACATAACCAGCTTCTGTCATATTGAGTAGAGCTGCATCGCGAAATATCACCTCAGCATCTTTTTTGCTGAATTAAAACAATAATCATGTTATAATAAAAATTAAATTTTTAAATAGAATTAATATTCAGTCATATACAGGTTGAGTCATATCAGGCGGAACGAACTTAAACCGTTGATTGAGAAAAATATTTCAAGCAAAAAAGTTCATATAAACATGTGTCCGGAAACTCTTCGTGAGGGAACTACAGGCTCCCAAAGATTTCGACTAAAATTGGTTTTTATTTAATATCTGGAGAACCCATTGTGATACAGCAATGAAAATTAATACCTGGATTAGTAACAATACGTGTTATCGATTTCCCATATCAAACAATGGTTATTTAGACCAGGGATGTATGGGGCCTGTGGGCCCTCTGATTTTTATCTAGTATTTTTTTGTTCTTCACTTTTTTCCTATGTTTGGTATTTTTATAAGGTCATATGACACAAAATACACAAATGTACATATACTTTGTTATGTTGTCATAAGATAAACCGTTTACGAGAAATACGATGGGGAAATAGTTATGCAGAATTTAACTTAATACGGATGCTAATAATTACACAAAATATAGGTATTTATATTCTTGTTCTAGTACTAAAAATAAGAAAAATAGTTGGTGTAAATATTCCTCCTAATATGACTCCTCATAGAATTATAGCCAGTTTTATTACTTTAATTCGTGCTTTATTAATTGACTAAAAAAACGAAACTAAAAATTGTTATCTGTTGTTAAGGATGCATTTTTTAGGTATATTTACATACACATTTATTCTTGTTTTTAATTATAGAACAAGAATATACATTTATTTTGTGTAATTTTTAGCATTCGTATTAAGTTAAATTCTGCAATACTATCTTTCACATCGTATTTCTCGTAAACAGTTGATCTTATGACAACATAACAAAGTATATTTATGTGTGCTTTGTGTCATATGACATTATAAAAATACCAAACATAGGAAAAAAGTGAAGAACAAAAAAATACTAGATAAAAATCAGAGGGCCCACAGGCCCCATACATCCCTGGTCTAAATAACCATTGTTTGATACTGGAAATCAATAACACGTATTGTTACTAATCCAGGTATTAATTTTCATTGCTGTATCACAATGGGTTCTCCAGATATTAAATAAAAACCAATTTTAGTCGAAATCTTTGGGAATCTGTAGTTCCCTCACGAAGAGTTTCCGGACACATGTTTATATGAACTTTTTTGCTTGAAATATTTTTCTCAATCAACGGTTTAAGTTTGTTCCGCCTGATATGACTCACCCTGTATAGATAAGAAAATTTCTAATTCTATTGGACAGTACCTTGAATACATGAGGCAAACTCTTGCTTGGTTACTTTTCATTTCCAAAAGCTGTTCAGTAAAACTATCTAGACCTGGTTCAAATTCAATAACAGATTCGACTTGTACTTTAATTTCTACATCATCTTCTAAACTTTGTGATGTTGTTTGAAACCTTCCTAATATAGCTCGACCATCGGTATCTGAGCTATGAATGAAAATTACTTTCATATAGTTGAAGTGGTTCAGTAAATCAACCCATACGTCAGCTTGATGTGAATAGGGCGGGACTGTTCTTAAAAATGAAACGTGGATGTTCTGAAAATAAATAAAATATATATACAGCGTGTCTAAAATAAGTGGCAAATGCATTGAGATATCCTAAACGGTAAGAGATACAAATGTGGTTAAATCAGATTAATTATTTGTAAGAAAGGGGTGAGTATTACTACATCAAAAAATATTCATAATTTTATATAGTTTGGGCAGTAAATTCAGAATTTCTTTTTAAAATTGACATTAAATTCCGAAAATTGTCGAAGTTACAGTCAATTAAGTGAGACGAGGTAGCGCGGCCGGTTATGACATAACAAAAACATTAAACACGTTTATTTATCGCCATTTTGTGGAAAAAATAAAATAAAATAAAAACGGCTACGTGCAACGATAGCTACATTCATATAAATATTGATAAATTTATTTATTTTTTTCATATAACCCTTCTCGAAATTTCGAGTGAACCATAGAGAACAATTTTTTTTTGGTCGTCACATCGCGGCTCATAACTTTGTAATTATTTAATATTTTTCAATAAAAACTGATATTAAATAAGTTGAATATATACTTAATAAAACCTCCTTAATCTGATTCAAAAATAATTAGTTATATCTGCGAAAAAAATTCACAAACATTGACAATTTTTTGACCCGTCACAGTGGCCATCTTCCTTAAATAGAGCGTATTCAGTACCTTATCAGAAAATGCTGAATCCCTAGAAGAAATTCCTATGACAGGAATGTGATAGAATCCACTTGTGTAAGAAACTGCAGCCGGTGATAAGTCTCCAGTTAAAGGATGGGAAACCACCACAGCGTAGACCCTCTGGGCTATTAGGTACTTGCAGACACTTAAAGCTGTACGAATGGGGTTTGGGTCCATTTGGATCGCTGTTTTGTAATATGTAACTCCACGAGGTACATATTGTTGATCGAAATTTAAATGCTGAAAAAACAATTATTTAATTTTGACATTCTTTCGAAAAATATTTTATATAATACAGTAGAATCCGGATATAACGAGCCTAGACGACGCACTAAACCAGGCCTGTCCAACCCGCGGGCCGCATGCGGCCCCCGAACACTCAGATTAAAAAATATATATGAAAATAATTAAAGTTATTAGGTAAAAAAAGGTCTTCAGATTTTTGTTCATATAAAGTGTAAATATAAATGCAGAGATATTAATTAATTAATTAAGTCAACAACGAAAAAAAAAAGGTCTTCAAATTTTATGTGCGGCCCTTAACAAATTTTTGCGCTCTGCGGTCCACAAAGGTCAAAAGGTTGGACACCTATGCACTAAACGACCGGATAATTTATTTATTTATTTTTTTATTTAATGTCCATTAATGTTAATTCTTATTATGAAATAATAATATACAAAGTTAGATTAATTCCTATTTAAATAAAACAAATATTAAAATTAACAAAAAGTAACTTTAATGGTATTTACTTAAACATTGCACATTACATACATAATGTATTAGAGTTTGATCAGAGATACAATGTACCTACATTCTATACATGTAAATATGTATTTACTGATGTAGAAAGTCTGTAATTTTACTAATCAACAATCAACATACGTAGAAGATAGGAGAAAGCCGGGAGAGGTATTGCTTGTGCGTAGATATTGGAAACATTACACTGTGCGTCGTTCTAACCGGACAATTTATTGTCAAAATAGGTCGCTATAAGCAGTTTGTCGCTTAAACCGGAGTCGTACTATACGGATATGTTTTTATAGTACCTACGTCTATATGAAACATAATTTGAGTTTGCAATTTCGTCGCTAAAAATGGTTTGCCGTTATAAACGGAGTCGTTATATCTGGATTCTTATACTGTATCTAATAGTACTTACATCTATAATTTCTTTAAAATAATATTCACTTTGGTTATTACTCAAAACACCCCCGATATTAAAATAAGTAGGATTTGCAGAATCTGCAACGAACTTTTGTTCCAAAACGAAAATAAATAAAATTAGCACCTTTAACGATTTCATTGTAGCTTTTTATATAAATATTTTTCTACATTTTTTTTATAAGAAAATCAATGAAATTTTCAAACACCACTACTCGTGAAAAATTTCACGGGCTTACTGAGAAAATTTCTCGTCAAACATACCTCCTAACGAGATAAAATATTCTCAACCAAATATTTCAACAAGAAAAAAGATAGGTATACATGTTAATAATATGTATGACAGAGAACGCTTTTTATTTATAGTAATATTTTAAGAATCCTATCCCACATTGTTGCTATGACAGCAAGGCATGTCTATTTACAGTACTCTTATTGTGCATGACTGGAAAATGTAATGATTTTTGAATGCCATGCCATAGCGTAGTGTTCTATCATCTCAAAGTTCTCGTATTGATTTAATGTTTGTGTCTCTGTCATACAATTGATTTACTTAATTAGCCTTTCTCTGTCTGTTTTTAAATCGAAAGTGAGAGAGACATATGCGGGTTTATTTCTCAGGATACAGATGATATTGATTTTGGTAGATGCTGTAAAGGATGCTGGATGAAATATATAACAATATATAATTTATAAAGAAAAATAAGGCTTTTTTGGTAATGCATTTATTACTATTCAATTTTAAATAGAATTCAAATTTTTCTGATCATTGTTTCGTGCAATATTATGCGATGTTTACACCGAGAAAACAAAACAGAAACACGGTTTTTTATGACCAAAAAGCAACAAACCCTATACATTTTTAAATACACGATGTTTCAGTTTTGTTTTTTCGATGTAAACACCGCATTACAGTGAATTTTTTAAATATATTTAATAAATTTTATTTACAAACAACACACCCACACAGAGTCGTATACAGATAATTTTTCCAGGGGGGAAACTTGTAGATAAATAATATAATTACATAAAAAAAATATTATTAATTTTTTTGTTCAAAAGTATGTATCTATTACCCGAATTAAAGTAGGGGGGGGGGGGTTGTGTATCGTTTACGCTTCTCTGTGGACGCCCATGCTCACACTCATCAAAATTATCACGTGCATTAGTTTATTGGAAATTATATTAAGTGGTTGTTATGTAAAGACAGGAAATTGATCTTCCCCAAAAATGATTGAAAACATTATTAAGGTAGTTGGTCCGTAAACATTGTTTACGTCAGATTTTGTTTAAATTGCACAGGCATATTCCCTAGATTAATATCTGAAAAATAGCCCATTTTTATTAAAATTGACCATCTCAAAGTCATGAAAAACGATCTCAAAGTTTATATTTTTAACACAGCTTATATGGACTAACCGTACACCAACGTAACGTTTTATTAGTTAAAATTTAAACGAGTCGTCAGTTTTCCATAAAAAACTGAAATGTTGTATATTTATATGAAAGAAAACAGTATACAAAAAATTAGAATTATTGACCATCCCGTTATTAAGATCTAACCAGATTTAACTACCAAACCATCATATAAATTACAGTATTGTTGACAATGTGGCAACAGCGTATTCATTTGATTATAGTAAAAAATACACGAAATATTTTTTCACAAAATATTATAAGTGGATTGAAGGGAATCATAATCAATTTCATTAATTATTAATATATTATTCTGTGGTAGCTTAGATGATAAAATGTAATCATCTGACAAGTAATTAATAGTAGATAATGTACAGCGTTGCCATGATCATTTCTCTAAATTATAAAAATGTACTCATGGCCTAATGTGATCAGATTATGATGGACCAACTACCTTAAGGAGGTTGACATAATAGGTTACTGGGTGCGGGGAAAGCACCTGTGGATAAGTATAGAGTGAAGGCAAGGTGTCAACTTCCTCAAGGTATGTTTTACATGATTTGTTTTTTAAAACGAACTAATATATCAATACTTTTTGTTCAAAAATATATTTTAACGTGTTGGAATTTTCTTTTTCAAAATATTTTAATTTTAATAACGACTCTTATTACTTGAAAAGTGTACAGAATTTGGTATTTAGGTAAATAATAAAAACTGATACGTATAATAATTACATTATATATTTTATGAATTTATCTACAAAAAATATTTATGCACCATTATACAAAATTATAACTTATAACTTAAATAAACAAATAAAAGGACATATAATATATGAATAGTTTATATGGATACGATGTAAATAACGCATTACTTATCCCCAAGGATTGTAAGGTACTGGAAGAACAGGTGACGGTTTTAAATGCAATCCAAAAACTTGTGTTGCCCATGGACCATTTGATATAGGATGTGTTCCAGATAATAAAGCAGCTGAAGCAGCCGCTAATGATGCATCTTTAGCCGCTGACACGTGTTGAATAGCGGCAGCTTTAGATCTTTGAAGAGCAGCAAGTTTCGCAGCTTCGGCATCTAGAAAAAAATTATTAAATTATATATAACTTTACTAGCGGATTTCCGCGGCTTCGTTCGCATACGTGATAGGGGATGACATATTATATTTTTTTATATTGATTTTTATTCATTACCTATAAAAAAACGTAAATATCTCGGATCTTAGTTAAAAATTGCAAAAACTACCCTTTCCATTTGGGTAGAATATCGGAATTTTTTTATTGTAAATTATTTTGCCCGACTCAACCATTATAACTTAAGCAGCTATGCAGATAAACATATCAAAAACACAAACCCTGTGTACTCCCGCCATTAGGGGTTGAATGTTGAAATTTTTATTTTAATAGATGACTATTTGCCCGAATTTACCTTTATAAGTAAAGCAGGTATGCAGATAAACATATCTAAATCCATCCTCGTCCCCGTCCCATGTTATTAGAGCTTGAATATTGAACTTTTATTTTTAATTGAATATTAATTTGTCCGAATTTACTTTAATATCATGTACAATTATGAAGATAAATATATCAAAATTTTACCCCCCCCCATTCCCATAAGGGTTGAATTTTCGTAACTGATATTTGTCTTGTAGAGTACCTACTTGTGCCATGTTTCATTCGGTGAATACAAAAAAAATATATAAAAATATATTTATATAAACTTTGACACCTTGTTCTAACCCCGTAGGGATTGAATTTCAAAAAAAATCTTTCTTAGTGGGTGTTTACATCATAAAAGGAAGGCACCTACGAAATTTTACCTTTCTAGGTCCAGGGGTTTGGGCTGTACGTTGATATATGAGTGAGTGAGTGGTTAAGGACAAACTCTTTTATACAGGCTGTTCCAGACCACCCGCCCACTATGTTTTACGTCCAAACTATTGAATTTTGAGTTTTAGTATAAAAAATTTATTATATATATCAACCCTAAAAACCGCCACTTGGGGGATAGTTTGAGGGGTACATGCCCGTTTCTCAGCAAAATCAAATAGAATGGTAGGTATATCAAAAAGTACAGAAAAATAGGCAAAATAATAGGTATATTTCTGAATTTTTATTTTTTAAAATACCAATATTTTATATTGTATTAATTGTATTTAATTACTATTTATTATTTTAGCCTGACGATGATTCTGTGAATCGAAAGCTCGCTACGTTTCTTTTGCCTATTAAATTTCTGACGTTTAGACAATTAAGTTGTTTTTATTTATTATATTTTAACGTCACTACTAGTATATTTTATATAGATTATATATACAAGATTTATACCAGTTTGTTGGATATGGGCGGCTGCAGCATTTGCTGATTTCTGTATAACAATAGCGGCATGCGATTCCTTAGCTGCAGCAATTCTCTGACGCGCGGCAACTTGCGCTTTAGCTTCAGCTAATCTTTGTTGCGCTAAGACAACAGACGTGGCAGCAGCGCTAGCTTCAGCGCGTTGTGCTTGTGCCGCGGCTTCACTACGTGTCTGTGCGTCACGTGCGGCAGATTCACGAGCTGCAGCTAGATGTTGTTGCTCGACTACAGCTTGCTTGGCCGCTAGAACACGTTGTTGAGCGGCGAGGACTTGAGCTGATGCGTCTTTAGCAGCTGATACGGCAACTGCTATCTCGGCTGGGGATACGTTGGGTGTTGTGTATGGTGTGTATTTTGCAGCCTTTGGGATAAAATAAATTAAAATATTCTTGGGTTGTTTCAAATTTACACAGAAGAAAATAATGTGATAAATGTATATTATTACTAACAATGTTCTTATCACGGTGAAAATTTTGTTTCGTATTGAAAACATATATTTTAAATACAAAAAAATACTTAATAAATGACATCACTGAATTTACCATATCGAAAATTGCACTTTCACTAGTTGGGTGGTGTAAAAAATATTCACACTGATAAATATTTATTAATACAACCATTATGTTTAATCTATTTGAGAGTTTCGTTAGTTGGTGTAATAAATTATTTATTAATTTAAAAAAATGAAAAGATTTTTAGATAAACATGAAGATATATTTTTCAAATAAATAAGATAAATTTATTAAGGGGCAGACCCAGTTAGATTTTTTTTATTGCATTTTCTCAAAGTAGAATATTTCAAAAGTATTCTCTAAAAATTTCAGACAAATCGGACTATAATTTATGGAGATATATAACTTTGAACGGAATCGTATCTAATGTTTTCAAGAAGTAGGCAGGTAGCAGCAACAGTGCGTTTTTTCTCGAAACCATGTTTTCGAAGTCTATGATCATTGTAACTTGAGAACGGCTTTACCGATCGATTTGAAATTTTTCGGACTTATTCTATACATAATTGTCCTCCGGTTAGACGAAGGATTTTTATTTTAGACTATTATTTTTTTATAGCCGAAAATGCGAGTGAAATTTTAGTCAAATAAAGAACTTTGACTTTCAACATCTGCCATTTTGTAAAAATTAAAAATTTTTTAAATGCCTTCGTCCATCCGGAGCATTATGTCATTAACTAATGATCCCTTTTTTCTGATGATCCAGTGACGAGCAACAGTGATCACGGCAAAACACTTTTTTTGGACCCGTCCCAAATTTGCTTATTTTTTAATATTTTGCCATTATAAATTATAACATTTTCTGTAAATACATATCTTTCATATGGAAAAACATTTGTTATTAATTATTTTAATGCGTGGCCAAAAAAAGAGCTTTTTTTGAAAGTCGCAACTGGGTCTGCCTCTTTAAGCATTTTTCCATCTCAAATTTTCAATAAAATCAAGTTTTCTGTGTACAGAAAGAAAACTGTATTGGACCAAGAAAACCTTGTTTTGCATATAACGAAAACAATATTTTCTTAATATAAGAAACATACTCTTAATCCAACTACGTTATTCCTTCGTTCAAGAATACTATAGTTGGTTTAAGAGATTATTGCTTATCTTAAGAAAATATTGTTTTCGTTATATACAAAACAAGGTTTACTTGGTTTGAGAAATCCTTTCTACCAGTGTGTAGTAAGGGAATTATTTACCGTTAATTCGGGATGAGTTAAAGCTCCAGGATTATTCCATGGACCCAAATCTGATTGGATAGGATAACTGTCGAAACCATAACCAAAAACTCCACGTTTAATGTTTTTCTTCATCATATTTTCATCATTTGCTAAAGCAAATCCAATGAAGAAAGCGATGCATAAAACAACCTAAGAAAAAATGTGTATAAAAATATTGATAAATATGTATTTTTCTTGACTTACCATTTTTGAAAACATCTTGGATTTGCTTGAAGTTGAAATATTCTTAAGAAGAACTTGAAGTGAACTGACTTTACTAGATAAAGTTACAGTATTTATATTGTTTCATTTTACTTTAAAAAGGGTATATCTTTCATAATATTACAATACTGTATAATTATGTAATTATTAGATGAAAATCTAAAATTGAATCTATTTCAGAAGATTGAGATTATGTTGACAATCAATTATATACCAGAAATTGCAAGTGAAAGAAATGTATTTATTTTTAATATTATTAATTACTGTTATACTCATGCAATATACTAAAGGGTGTCAATTTTTCCAAAGATTTGTTATAGAAAAAATGTTTTAAATAAAAATTGTAAAGAATATTACTGTCGAATATTTGTGTTCTAATTATCTTAAATAAAAATATAATTGACTTTAAAAAAAAATAAAAAAACTATCTATCTAATAATTAAATTAGATAGTTTTTGAAGTAATTTTTTTATTTATTTTTAAATTACGGAAAAATTAAAGAAAAGTTCATTAAAATCTCATAGTTTTTCGTCAAAATATGGAAATTCAAAATTAAAGATTGTTTAACTAGTATGAAAAAGTGATTTTTTTAAAATTGACTTAAAAAAATAAAAAAACCGTCTACCTAATAATTAAATTACATAGTTTTTTAATTTATTTTTAAATTACGGAAAAATTACAAAAAAGTTCATTAAAGTCTCATAGTTTTTCGTGAAAATATGGAAATTTTGAATTAAAGATTGTATGAAAAAGTGATCTTGATTTTACCAAATTATATAAAGAAAAAATGATTGCAGCAAATTGCCTTTTCGTACAGTTTTTAGTGATCATCTTATGAGTAAGGAAAGGTAAAAACATTAATGATTCTGCCATTTTAAACAAAATGGCGGTTAAATAAGAAAAAAATGATACAAATTTTTAAGTTTTTTAATGACATTTTAAAACGATAATTATGAAACAAAAAAAAATTTCAAAATAAAATTGAATAAGGGCATTTTAAAAAGAACATTCTCAGCTTTCTAATACATTTTAGCAAATTATTGTTTTAGGATAATTTCTTTAGAAGGTATGAGCATTTAAAGTCAAATATTACTTTTTTGTTTTGACAGCTGATAACTTGGTTAAAAAATCGTAGGAAAATTAAAATTTTAAGCGGAAAGTACCAGCTTTAAAATTCCTAACTCAAAATTTATAAAAAAAAATGTATGGAGATACCATAGATGATGCAATTTCAGAAAAAAATTAAAGGATCATTTTTTTTTCAATATTCCCGGCTCGTTAAGGGGTGATAAAAAAAATTAAGTGATTGATCCAAAAACTAGAAAGTACAAGCTTTAAAAAAAGCTTACATTTTTATAAATCTGATAATTTTTCGCGAAAATACAACAATTTGAAAATCACAAAAATTTCGATCTAAGCCCTTAAATCGTAAATTCTATACCATATTTTATTAATAAGTACATACTGTATGTAAAAAGAGTACAGATAACTATAATTAAACTAGATTTAGGTGAAGATGTTATTTGGAATGTACTTTTTATATAAAATAAAAAAATTAAATCGAAAATGAAAGTACAATAAATACAGTCATCTTACAAAGTAGAGACGTGACAAATTACTTTATACTGTAAAAAAGTAATCAGTTAGATAGCTAGTATGCCTTCACTTTTCTTTTATAAACTAAAAGAAATTGACTGATTTCAGAAAGTACATAATATAAATTAAATAATTATTTATTTCATCAATAGTAAGTATATTATTAATTTATGATTTAAAAACTTCACTTACAATTTTTATCGAAGTATAATTAAATTAAATTATAAAGTAATTTATACTTTTTTTTATAAAAAATTTGTCTTTCGAGACATTTTGGTCTCTTTTAGACATAATTAATTTATACTTAACTAGCGGAATCCCGCGGCTTCGCTCGCGTAAACTTCGAAACTAATTAGAACCCTCCATACGTGATAGGGGTTGACATATATAACAATTTATTTTTTTATTTTTATTCATTACCTATAAAAAAACGTTAATATCTTAAATCTTAGTTAAAAATTGCAAAAATTCACCCCCTGTCTACCCCCGCTATTAGGGAGTATTTTACCCGACTCCACCATTATAACGTAAGCAGCTATGTAGATAAACATATCAAAAACACAGACCCTGTCTACTACCCCCGCTATTAGGGGTTGAATGTCGAAAATTTTATTTTAATAGATGACTATTTTGCCCGAATTAACCTTTATAAGTAAAGCAGGTATGCAGATAAACATATCTAAATCCATTCTCGTCCTCATCCCATGCTATTAGGGCTTGAATATCGAACTTTCATTTTTAATTGAATATTATTTGCTCGAATTTTACTTTAATATCATGAACAGTTATGAAGATAAATATATCAAAATTTTATCCTCCCCCATTCCCATAGGGGTTGAATTTTCGTAACTCCCCCCCCCCCCCAACACCTTAGAGGTTAAATTTTGGTAAATGCTGAAATAATTGTTTTATTATTTATATTGTAGAGTATGTTCGATAAGTTTCAATTAAATGCGAACAAAAAATATTTTTTATATAAATTTTGACGCCCTTTTTTAACCCCGTAGGGGTTGAATTTTGAAAAATATTTTCTTAGTGGGTGCTTACATCATAAAAAGAAGGCATCTACGAAATTTCACGTTTCTAGGTCCAGGGGTTTGGGCTGTACGTTGATGAATGAGTGAGTGAGTGAGTGGTTAAGGACAAACCCTTTTAAAAATATAGATTTAAAAAAAAAGATCGATAGTTAATATACATATTTTTTATTGATTTTTTTTAATTAAAAAACAAATAATAATTTACAATTTTTTTTTTTTTCATTAACATTTTTTTTAAGACTTAATAGTTTTTATAACCCATTTTGTTTCATAATGTTTTTGCTTATGTTCAGCTTGCACTGGAACATTTGTTGAATATAATCCTTCAACATTAGAAAACTTTGGCTTCGTTACATAATACTGGGTATTTTGAACCCCATACACAGAAGGTTCAACATTACTTTTCACTTTCGGATTTTGTTTTTCCCTTTTCTTCTGACTATAGCTTTTATAATGATTTGATTCTGATTCATCCTCGTCATTTTCATAACCATACGGTCTATATTTCCCAGAATACCCTTCGTGATTATCACAATCACGATACCTACCAGAATATGGTTTATCGTATTTATTATAGCTATCGTGTGAAAACGGAAAATATGTCGATGGTCTAAAATCTTCTTTATTTTCATCATCTTCCTCATTTTTACTATCTTCATGTTCATCATTCTCTTCTTCTTTATTAATCTCTTCTTTCTCTTCTTCCCCTTCTCCTTCTTCTACTTCCTGTTGTTCTTTATGGTTAGAATAAATTGGTTTATTATTTGGAATTTCATACCTCGGCGGGGCTATAAGTTTACCTGCTGGTCTTGCAATATTTGGGGAATAATTTGCATTTACTACATATCGACTCATAGAATTTGGTTTATTTTGAACACCCCCTTTCGGTTTATAAATGAATTTTCCATTTTCGTAAACGAAATCAGCTGAATTAGTTTGACCAGTATTGAACTGCTGAGCGAAAGATACAGGTTGGTTATTAAATACAGGGGATGCTTGTAAAGGGTGGTTTATTTGGTTGTGGACTTGCCCTTGAGGGTATTTTTGGGTCAAAGCTTGGAAAGATGGTTGTACCGTTTTGGTTTCATATTTGTGATATAAAACAGGGGGAACTGATTGATATTTTGGCGAATATCCTTGATTTGTATTATAGATGTTTTCTGATGGTTGATATGTATTGAATTGTTGATTTTGTAGGTAGTAAGGGTTAATTTGTTGAACATTTTGACTAGCTTGTTGCGCGTATGAAGCTGGGGGCACATATAAAGTATAAACTTGGGACCCTTGTTGAGGAATTTGCTGATATAAATCGGTATTTGATTTTTGTACATCATTTTTGAATTGATAAGGTCCTGTGTTCCCTAGGTTGTATTCGGTTACAGAATACTGAGGACGGGAAGTTTGTATGTTTTGATTTTGATTTTGATATCCGTTATTGTTTTTGAAATATGATTTTGTAGAAGTTTCAAGTTGGTTATTATTATTATTATGGATTTGAGTTCTTGATTCGGGGTAAACTAAATGCGATGTTTGCATATTGATTGGTTCATTGTTTATGTATTGATTTTGATATACAGGGAGTAGGACCACGTTTCTTTTGAGAAGTTTATTCGTTTCTTCGAATTGGGGTCTGTTAGTTGTTGTGAAAACGACATTGCTAAAGCCAAGTGTTTGGTGTAGAATACTTAGATAAAGTATGGCATACTGAAAATAAATAATAGTATTATAATTTCATATTGTAATTATATATAAATAAGTAAGGTATTGGCATTGGCACCAATTTTAGCCTATTCAAGAGCAAAGTATACTGTTTTTTTTGGAGGGAGGGGGGATTGGTGGGATATAAACAAATATACAATTCTTTTTAATGTTGGGTATTTTATTTTATTTAAGTTTTTCTCCAGTAATGGGCACCCAGTGATTGTCACAAAAAAATAAAATAAAGAATCATAAAATTTGAAACAATGTAAAGTAGATGCTATGATAATATAATAATTAATAAATAAATGACACTTTACAGGGTGAATATATTTGTTTTATAATTTTTATAGTATTTAAAAGGGATGAAGTTTCGAATAATTAGTTTTTAAAACGTCTCTATATAGCCATTTGTGTAGAATTTCAATAAATAGACCACTTTCGGCAATCGTGTGTTAAAAACTCTATTTTTAATATCCAAGTACTCAAAAACCATACGTCTAATATTTTAAATAAAAATTAATAAAATATATTAATTATCCATAAATAACATATTACAATTTTACACTTTTATTGCTCTAATAATCGAATATCTTTAAACAAACTAGGGTGTTAATCCAAAACTGGTGCCAGTACCTAATGCGATGACACAAAATCCCATATCAGGGAGTGGATTAAAACACAACACCTGAGGGAATGGGAAAATGCACCTGGCATGAGACAATCTAAAATGCTCATAGACAAACCAGATCGTAAGAGAACTGGACAACTTATGGGCATGGATAGAAACACGCTGAGGATAGCAGTAGGACTCCTAACTGGTCACTGTTACCTTAGAAGGCATATGCAAATATTAGGAATTGAGAACTCTAGTATCTGCAGGAAATGTGAAGAGGACGAGGAAACGCCCACACATCTATTATGCTTCTGCCCCGCGTTGATGGACAGAAGACTAAAATATCTGGGAGAATTCTTCATCGAACCAGAAGAAATAGCCAAATTCCCGATGACAACACTCGTGAACTTTATCAAAGGGACGGGGTTGATATTAAGGGAGTAGGACAAGCAGCGGAGTTAGTACAATGGGCCTATGGCCTCAGTGCTTGTGGGTGCTAACCGCAACCACCTCCGACAATATAAAATAAATATAAAATAAATAAATAATGCGATGTTAACACCGAGAAAACAAAACAGAAATACGGTGTTTTATTGACAAAAAAGCAATAAACCCTATACATTTTTAAGGGGGACGGAAAAAAAATTAGTGGGACGATGTAGCACGGCCGGTTATGACATAACAAAAACATTAAACACGTTTATCTCGGAATGACATTTTTCGACTTGGTCGACACGATTCCTCAAAGACTAATGAATCAATTTCAATTTTTTTTTATAATTTTCGTAATTGTAGTAGCTATCGTTGCACGTAGCCGATTTTTGAAATTTTGATAATTACTATTTTTAAAACTGCTCTAATTAAAAAAAAATTGGTCTTAAAAATGAAAAAAAAATTTCAAACTATCGCCATTTTGTGAAAAAATAAAATAAAAAAAAACGGCTACGTGCAACGATAGTTACATTCATATAGATATTGATAAAATTTTATTTATTTTTTTCATATAACCCTTCTCGAAATTTCGAGTCGACCATAGAGAATTTTTTTTTTTTTTGGTTTTCACATCGAGGCTAAAACTTTGTAAATATTTAATATTTTTCAATAAAAATTGATATTAAATAAGTTGAATATATACTTAATAAATTGTCTTTTACCTGATTCAAAAATAATTAGTAATATCTATGAAAAAAATTCCCAAACATTGACAATTTTTTGACCCGTCACAATGGCCATCCCCCTTAAATACGAAGTATTTTAAAGATACGAAGTTCTGTTTTGTTTTTTCGGTGTAAACACCACATAATATTCTTACCAAGTAATTCATTTTTACTAGCACTCACTCACTGATAATTTATTCATAACTGACCTAGAACTTTCTATATATCTGTATTTATAGTAAATCATTCTTTATAAAATCTGGAAACAATAAAACAGTTTCTTAATTGGAAACAAGAACAAAATCATTCTTTCCTATATTTAAATATTTAACAAAAGTATTTATTAACATATCTAAAAGAGAGATAGACTCTGAGATATATACGTATAAAGGTATCACTGTCTTTCTTTAATAATCATGCTTAACACCGTATACGATTGTATAGATAGTTCGCATTTGTTTTTTTGGTAACAATCACATGTTTTTGTGGTTTTTGAGAGTGAATGTTCATCAGTAGAGAAAATGAATAATTGATGGACAGATGATCAGTACCATGTTGTACCAATGGTGAGTAATGGTACAGATTGGTTGTTTTTATTTAATATTTAAATGTAACTGCCTCGTTAACTTGAGATTCATATTTTATTATTATTTTATAATAAAAAGCCGGAAGTTGTTTATATTGAATTATACAATTCATTGAATACTTAATGTCTAATCAATTAAGTATTGTGTTTTTATTTAACCCATTAACGCCCGCCGTATACATTTGTGTACACCTCATTTTATAATTAGTGCTGCTGTCTACACAGAAAAAAAACTGTATTGGACCAAGAAAACCTTGTTTTGTATATAACGAAAACAATATTTTCTTAATATAAGAAACATACTCTTAATCCAACTACGTTATTCCTTCGTTCAAGAATACTATAGTTGGTTTAAGAGATTATTGCTTATCTTAAGAAAATATTTTTTTCGTTATATACAAAACAAGGTTTACTTGGTTTGAGAAATCCTTTCTACCAGTGTATGGATATTAATTCACAATATTTCAGTTGGTAGAAGTGCAACAAACAAAATCTGTTAATGTTATTAGTTTCATAAGTGTTTAAACGTGTTTTAATTGTTCTCAATAATTTTTATATGAAAAGAGGTACTAATATATTTTATCCAACTAAAGCATCTGATTTTTGTTCAAATTATATGAAATAACTTAAATATACATATACCGGGTGTCCCAGATAACTTTTCCAGCATGGGGATCTCAGTATCTATAAGAGATACAGCTTCGGTTAAATGAGATGAATTATTTGTAAGAAAGGAGTGAGTATTACTACATAAAAAAATATTCATAATTCTATGTGGTTTAGGCGGTATACCCAAAAAACTGAAAATTCGGAATTTCCTAAATGGCTATAACTTTTTCGTCAAAGTAGATAGGTATTTTTTGTAGACGGTTTCTTAAAACACTTTTTTATGTAGAATCGATTGGTGTATTTAGATTTTTTATATCACTTTTAGAATCCGAGTTACGAGCCCTAACTTTAGTTTTTCTTATGGGCCACTAAGTTGGCTATGACATATTTGGACGTGTTTTTTACTCTACTTTACAACGATATGTCACTTGCCATACTTATTGTCGAAAATAAGTCGATGTACTAAATGCCAGTGATATTTATTAAGTATTTTATTACAAACATTTAAGTGAGCCATGAAAAACAAAAATTGTAAACAAAAAACACAATAACAACAATCAAAATAACAAATGACTATTTGAAAACAATTAACTATATAAAAAAATACATTATAATTTTTGTTCGATAATAAGTATGGCATGTGACATATCGTTGTAAAGTAGAGTAAAAAACACGTTCAAATATGCCATAGCCAACTTAGTGGCCCATAAGAAAAACTAAAGTTAGGGCTCATAACTCGGAAACTAAAAGTGATATAAAAAATCTAAATACACCAATCGATTCTACACAAAAAAGTGCTTTGAGAAACCGTCTACAAAAAATACCTATCTACTTTGACAAAAAAGTTATAGCCATTTAAAGAAATTCCGAATTTTCTGTTTTTTGGGTATACCGCCTAAACCACATAGAATTATAAATATTTTTTTGTGTAGAAATACTCACCCCTTTCTTACAAATAATTCATCTCATTTAACCAAACCTGTATCTCTTATAGATACTGAGATCCCCATGCTGGAAAAGTTATCTGGGACACCCGGTATAACATGACTTTTAAATGAAATTTATCGAAATAAAAATGGTATCAGAAAAGCAGTCTCACACAAAATAGACTTCATATCTGCCCAATTTACTCGCGTGAGTACACACTGTTATTTTTTTTTTCTAAATATTAAAAAAAAAGTTTGTGTTGTATATTTAGTTAAATATATTGAATATGTACTTACATAATTTCATTGAAAAAAATCTTTGCAAGTTTCTGTTTTCTTTTGGGCGTTAATGGGTTAAGAAAAGTACTATAATATGATCATTTTGCATGCCCTTTAAAAATAAAGACACTTTTTTGGAGAGCATTCAATTTCTCATAATATAGATAACAACAACGTTTGTTGTAAAATATTCCCTTACAAAGATTTATCTCAATTTGCTTTAAAAAATCGTCTATTTATTTTGACATATTAAATGTATAGCAGAAAAATAATAATTTTGATTGAAATTGTTAAAAAATTAAAAATATACGACATAATAACGAGGTGCGTATAAAGAAAAATATCGAATTAATATTTTTTATTAAAATTGTATGAAAATTAAATGTTTAACTAATGACAGGCATCTGATCTGAATACTTTATCGGTTTTTATTTAAATTGTTCAATAATTAACTACCTTTAATGAATTTAGCACGAGGAAGCACTGTGCATTTACTTGGCAGATGTTTTACTTCATGAGCTGTATTAGATAAATTTCGGTACTACCCTGGATTAAGCTGGGCATTTGAATATTTTTGCTCACGAATTGTATTTTAAACTCACGCTTGGTTACTTTGTGACCCATTATGTTATAAATTAAGTATTAAAATGTATTTTAGTTGATATTTTTATGATTTTTTTTTATTTGAACCATGAAATTTGACATTTTTTTTTGTATTTTAGATTTCGTTAAAAGTGTGTTAATTGGTATAGAAAATGATGTGAAAAGTTGAAATTTTCAAACCGCAGGTCTGTATCTCATCACGTTCTCGAGATATAGCATTTCAAAGTTTTCGATTTTTTAAAATTTTGAAGAAAAATGGCCATAACTTTTGAACGTGTGGTCGGATTTGATTTTTGTTGACAGATTTGGAATCAGTGTGTTAAAATCTATATGATGACATGTATTATACTTTAAAATTCGGAAAAAAATTTTTTGCGAAAAATCGAAAAAATTCAAAGGGGTATACCTTAAAAAATGCCGATTTTTAACAAAAAAATTGTTTTCCGAATTTTAAAGTATAATACATGTCAATATATAGATTTTGACACGCTGATTTCAAATCCGTCGACAAAAATCAAATCCGATTTCACGTTCAAAAGTTACGGCCATTTTTCTCCAACTTTTTGAAAAAAACTGAAACTTTGAGAGACTATATCTCGAGAACGGTTTGAGATACAGACCTGCGGTTTGAAAAATTTAACTTTTCACATCATTTTCTATACAATTAACATACTTTAACGAAATCGAAGACACAAAAAAATTTTGTCAAATTTCATGGTTCAAATTAAAAATTCTCATAGAAATATTAACTTAAAACTAAGAAAAAGAGAAGGAACATCGTAAATTGCTGTATAAATAATATTTTAAATAATTTTTCATTTAAATCACATTTACAAAAAATGTTCATGACAGTTTAAAAGCGTTAGTTTATTATAAATATTCATTTCGGAGTTCCAAATATGGAGACCGAGATCTCGCTGTCGAAGGCAGGCGGACGGAAAATCGAGCATATAAACGCTAAAAAAACGACTTTAAAAATCTTTAATAATCCAATTTAAATTAGCTTGGCAATAACTTCAAAAACTGTTAAATTAAATTTTAGTATTTTTTTTTTGAGTGGCGTATCTTTGAAATTTATGGTCAGATTCTGATAAAAGTTATATGGGACCATATTTGTCGGAGTTATACCCAAACATACATAAAAATATATATTGTTGTATTAAATCCTTTTTTTTAAGTCTGTCAAAAAAGTAAGTATGTATATAACTTTGAATAAGCAACCAAATTACAAAATGCAGTAAATTAAAAGGACTTGTAACTCGTTATTAAACATATATTATTACCCCCCCCCCCCCCCCCCACAGTAACGTGTAAAAAATAGTCTATAGAATCTAACAAATAATATAGTTTTATGTATTTATTTATAATGATGTCTAAGTAACTAAGTACTAAGTACCTATATTTTATTAACATATACGTTCAAAATTAATTAAAAAAAAAACAGTAAATAAATATTTCTTGAAATTGAACTCCTCATCGTCTTCTCCTGTTATATTCACTGTCCATTCCGTTCTCAATCAAGTGCGCTGCGACGAGAACGAACCCAACCAATGCGAGTGCGTTATTGTGTTTGTATAGCGCTATGCAACGGCAACTTGGATCGATACAGTTGAACTGACTGAACAGTGAACACACTGACCAGTGTCCAGTGTGATGAAATGACCACTACCACCACACTGCAGTATTGCTAGAAGTGCCAGACGATATTAGACTGTATGATGGGCTTGCATTCGGACCACGGAACAAGTTTCAAGGGGAACGGTGATACGGCGGCTGGGACAGACGACAATAACCCCGACACAACGGACTTAAAGTCCGCTATAATGTAACAGGCAAGCAGAAATTAGAATGCGGTGGAAGTGAACGCAAGTAGTGTGCGTTGGTACAAAGAGGGCGTGGTTTAGATTAAATATGTAGGGGTGGGAAATGTATACAAATAAAATTTAAGATTTGAATGAGATTTTTTTAGTGGTAGCGCTTATATGTTCAATTCTCGGTTTTCTGTCCTTCTGTCTGTCTGTCTGTCTTCCACAACGAGATCTCGGCCCTCTGACCACCTAGAGACCTCGGGTTTTCGCTAAATGGTAGGTCTGTAGTTATAGTTTAGCCCATTTTATGATTTTTTTCGGTCATGATCCCCCCCTCAATTTTTTTTCATATATGACTTCATGTACCTCGTTGGAATCGGGATTGATTCACGAATCGATTGCTAATGGTACTTTTGAGTTGTGTCAAGTGAGGTTTTGATAAATTTTTATACACCCAATTCTGTTTTTACATTTTACACGGTTTTGATTTCATTCGATTTAGCACGATTAAAAAAGCTATTTGATTTAAATTTTAAAGAAAAATATTTTTATTAACCGTAATCTTCTAGGATTTTTTTTTCTATCTGTTATTTATAAAATATGTAGTTAGGGAATTCCCCTTTCTAATTTATTTTAATAGCAGCTTAATTTTTTTTTGTTAGTTTTGTACGAGTTTTTAGTTCCTAAACTTGCGATAATTTTATATTTACGTTACTTTTACTTTAAGAAATGAATTGTCTTTTATTTTTATGAAATAAACTGTGCACATAAAAATTTAATTTATAGTTTTTTTGTATGAATCATTTTATTTTACCTACTTTTTACAGGGTTGAAGGATATGGCGCTAATCTCCTTTTTTCTATGTTCTTCATGTCTTTTTTTTACACGGTTTTTTTCAGGAACGTATCTACCGTATAAAAACAGAATTAGGTGTATAAATTTAACTATGTTTACAGCTAAGATATGTATTTAGGGTGCTAAGTAGTTTTATGACATAATTTTTAAAATAAATGGGTGACATCGCATCACATTAACTAAAATCTAATATATTGAATGCAAGAAATCGAAAGATTTTTGAATTTTGTTTTAATTATATTATAAATTTTATTTAAAAATATCAAACATTGTTAAAGTTTCGTATTGTTTTACCTAATTAGTTTTCGGGATACAAACTAGCCTATGCCGTCCCTTAGGATGTAAGCTATTTCCCTGCCAAATTTCATCAAGATCGGTTCAGTGGTTCAGCTGTAAACAGGTAACAAAGTTACTTTCACATATTTGTATAAAATAAATTTGAGTAACCGTGTCCAACCCTAGCTGCACAAATTATTAGAGGGCGGGGTTTCAAAATGGAGGCGGGAACGTTCGAAGAGTGGTGTGAAAGTGGGATGGACTAAGGTTGTGTAATTTTTTGTATTATTTATAACAGCTTGTATTTGTTATAAATTTAATTGAACGCAATATTAGTTAATAATTTTACAATTAGTTCAATATTATCTCAATAGGAAAAATCATTATGTTAAGTTTTTTCACTTATTTCATGAAAAATTGTTTTCTTTTCTTAAGAAAATTGTACACCAGACATCTGATTGTGAGAGAGATGAAGATATGTTATTTGTATACATATTATACATATATAATACAGTAAATAGAATTTATTTGAATTGTTCATCAAATTCTTACCTTAATTTTCTTAACTGGTTTGAAAAATAAGTACAATTCATAATATTATTATTTTGGATTCAACAATAAAAATTAGCATTAAACAATTTTTTTTATCACTTATTAATTTTTTTGCATAATTTTTTCGATTTATGATTTGAAATAAAATTATTAAATTCCAAGAATTTTTGGTACGTATTACAAAAATCATGTTGAAATTTCAAGTTGCTTTTTTGGAAATATTTTTACTGATCAAAAAAACATTGTGGAAATTCTGATAGCGAAGTTTTCCACTACCTACTATATAACATATTCTCTTCATACCGAAGCCCTGGCAGTTATGAATTATTGAAAATAATAACTGAATATTTTAAAACAGTAGAATAAGCGTGTATCCGATACCATTGATACCAACTATGTTAATTAATATTGTAATAATATGTTAAATTAACAACAATTTTCTTACATGAAACATGTTTGTGAAAAACCAACAAACAGCTGTAAAAGAAAAATTTTCCTGATGACGTAAAGAATTTTCTTTAACATATTATTTACTTGTTTATCTAATATTTATTTTAAAAACACATAGAAAATAGGGTAACAATTATCACAGCTGTCTATTATTGTCATCAGTTTCTCAAATAAAAGACTAAAGTATTAGGATCGCATGAGTTGGAAAAGATATTTAATTTCATTGGTTTAATGTTATAGTCTCCTAGTATAAAGACCGCCAAATTCCCGCTGAATAAACTACCACAGGGTCATTTGGGGCCTGCGCAGATTGCAACACCACCTCTTTACATCTAGATCTCCTGATTGGAGGGGTCTTTCATCTTGCACCTTAGTATTTTCAATGCAGTTAATAAAACTTCATGTAGCAAATTGGTCACGATTGGCCAATATTGGTTTGGTCAGCATGAGATATATTTTTATAAAATTTTCAAGGTGATTTATAAAATTTTAGCACAACATTTTTTTAAATAGATATAAAAAATACTTTTCCCTTGAGGTCTTAGGGCAGTTAATTTTAATGGATATTGCTTTAGTACTTTGACCCTGTTGTGATATTGCAATAGAAATCTGTCTCTACAAAACCCACATACATATTATTATAGGTTAGGTATTATTGCGTATATGCTTCAGTAATATTAAAATAATTACAGTGCGAATATTAATTGTTATATCATTACGTTTTACAGCATCTTCATAAAGGAGGCAATTAACATAAATTTAATTGTTTATTTATTATATTATTCATCAACACAGAAAGATGTGCTTAAAATTACAGTAGAAACCGGTTTTAACGATATTGTTTAATACGACGTATCGGTTTTAACGACTCAAAATAAAAATCCGACTGAATTCCATATAATATAACGATTTCGGCTGCATATATAAAATTAATCAATATTGTCTTTATTTACGTATACACAGAAAAAATAATTTGTCTGTGTTAAAAAATGTGATCAATGTAAAAAATCCGTGATCGATTTGGTTCCGATAGAGGTTGTTTGTTAATAATATGATATTTTTTTACTAATATGGAAATATCCACGTTTATCTTATTACTTACAATGTTCTTATCACGTTGAAAATTTTGTTTCGTATTGAAAACATATATTTTAAATACAAAAAAATACTTAATAAATGACATCACTGAATTTACCATATCGAAAATTGCACTTTCACTAGTTGGGTGGTGTAAAAAATATTCAAACTGATAAATATTTATTAATACAATCACTATGTTTAATCTATTTGAGAGTTTCGTTAATTAGTGTAATAAATTATTTATGAATTTGACAAATGAAAATATTTTTAGATAAACATGAAGATATATTTTTCAAATAAATAAAATATCCTCAATAAGATTTTTTTTATCATTTTTTATCATATTGAGAAAATATTGTTATTATTAACAAGATAAATTTATTAAGGATTTTTCCATCTCAAATTTTCAATAAGATCGAGTTTTTTTTCTGTGAATATTTTCCAGTTTTAAAAATATATTGGGGTTTTATATATAGTATACACAAAAGCGTAACTAGGTTTCTTTAAACCCCCGAATTAATTGGGGTGCTATAAAACACAGGGGCCTTAGGCAGAATGAATATTTGGGGTTCCTATCCTATTTATTTATTTTTTTTAGTAAGAATTTTTTTGATATAATTATTGAATTGACTAAAAAACAAAAAAATGTATTTGCAAACAATTTTTTACTTTCGTATACTCAGGGCCCAAACAAATGCCCTTTTTACTAATAAGGTAACCCACCACTGCTTCGATATGAGAAAAATAATTTTCTTTTGTACCATGACCCCCTCATGGGGGAAAAATGTTAAAATAGTTACTAATAAAAAAAAGTAAAATTAAAAAAATCGGAGAACAATTTTATTTTAAAATTTTAAAACGATCACAAAGCTTCTCATACCTTAGATCAGTGGTTTCCAAACTTTATGTAACTACGCCTCCCTTTAAAAAAAATAATATCTGGCGCCTCCCCCCCACTTTATTTCCTAAAATTATACAGACATATTTTAAAAAGATATAAAATGTATTTCTTTGCGTATAAAATTTGTTTTTAATGCGATGAATATGCTTGTTTATTAGCACAAGCTTAATTAAATCTAGGTCTTATTAAGGGGAGTGATTTCACTCTGAATTTTTTTTATGATAATTCTATCAGTTTTGCTTTTTCAATAATAGTTGTCAGTCAAAAACTACACAGTCACGTCCCTTTCAGAAACAGAGAGTATGTACAAAATGTACATATATGTATACAAAGATAATGTTATGTTATAAAAGTTTATTTATAATTATATATTTTTTATTTATGCACCTTAATGTGATGATATGAAATTTAAATTTCTGTTAAACTTTTCGCGCCTCCCTTTTCACTAATCCGCGCCTCCCCAAGGAGGCGCGCCTCCCAGTTTGGAAATCGCTGCCTTAGATATTGCGAGGAAGCAATAATTCTTGGAACTTTTAAAACTATATGATTATCGGTTAGCAATAAATATATTCAAGTGGGGGGGAGGGGGTAGGATAGATTAGGTATTAAAACAGTACAAAAAAAGAACATGAATTAGCTGTACACAAAAAAAATCTATTTATAAACATGAACATCTTATAAAATATTATCGAACGCGCATGAAATCGTAATAAAAAATAGGAAATAACAACAATAGAGAATCAACGCGATAATTGCTGGCGGGTGGGTGATTCAGGAGAGGTAACAAGGGGTCGGGGGAGGTGGGGGGGGGGGTTGTGTGTGGATTATTCGCGAGTGTATTGCTTAGATGAGACTGCAGATATAGAGTGGCCGAAGAGCGTCCTTGGCAGACCTTGGCTTCGGACCGCTGAACTCTTCCCAGGACGGGTGTGTGTATGTATGTATGCGTGTGTGTGTGTGTGTATTCGCGCGCCAACAACGCCGCTTGCAGATTTTTTTGTATAAAAAGTCGTTTCACACGAGACGATATTTCTGTTTCACCGTTTTGGCTGTGAGGCGTTTACAGACAGAAAAATTGACATACATAAGTTATTGAAATAATGGTCGTACGTGATTCAGGGATCCTCAAAATGTGCAGTTTTACGTTTGAATTTTTTCATGATTTCTGAAGGGTGTCAAAATTTCAAGGAAAGTTAACTCGACCGAAAAACGAAACTTGGAGTGGGCGGTAAGAAATTTACTTTGTGCGCAGTCACCACTCTGTACATTTATTACAACTATACGGGTGCGCAGTCGATTACTGCGCAGAGGTTCGAGCACGAGAGACCACCCACTTCGGGGGTCATATTTTGACTCATAAAATTGTATTACAGAGATACAGAATTCACCCCCTCGTTCAAATATGCCATAGCCAACTTAGCGGCCCATAAGAAAAACTGAAGTTAGGGTTTGTATCTCAGAAACTAAAAGTGATATAAAAAATCTAAATACACCAATCAATTCTTCACAAAAAATGGCTTAAAGAAACCGCAAACAAAAAGTACCTATCTACTTTAACAAAAAAGTTATAGCCATTTAAAGAAATTCCGAATTTTCAGTTTTTTGGGTATACCGCCTAAATGTAATAATACTCACCCCTTTCATACATATAATTGATCTGATTTAATCAAACCTGTATATCTTATAGATACTGAGATCCCCATGCTGGAAAAGTTATCTGGGACACCCGGTACATATACATATTATTACATTTATAATATATACGTATACAGGATGAGCCAATAACTCTACTGACAATTCATAACATTTAGTAATCTCTCCAGTTATATAACAATACATTTCTAAGTAGTGGCGTAAATAACTTTTTGCGATGGGGGTTGGGGAGATATAACAGTATTAAATCTTATAAAATTACATTTTTCATTATGAAAATCATCTTTTATGTGGTGCAAAGTACAAAAATTGGTTGTATTATCACTTATTGTAAGATGTATTCATTATTGAAAAAATACTCGTATAGGTATCATAAGCATTTTATAATTTTTGTAGACTCATTGGGGAGGGGGGGTGATCCCTTAATCCCCCCCTTATCTACGCCACTATTTCTGTGATTAATATACATAGAATGCACCGACTATCCATGTTTCTATGTTAAGATGATTGATTTCCATTTATTGATAAAATCAGCTCGTTGCAACGAGCCTTATAAAGTTTTTTTAAATAACAGCCAATACTCGATTCGTATACTGCCTTAATGAGATGTTTATAAACTTATATATAAGTAACATAGCATGTTGATTAGATATGCTTGGATTTTATTTGAATGGGGATAAGAAATTACTGTCATTTATGTATGAGGATATTTTTTTTTGGATTTTATACAAAGAATATGTATTTAGGTACCCAGTAGACTATCGATTATAATTAATTTTTATCATAACCTATAATTAAGTGAGTCAAAGTTATCATTATTGTAATAGAGTTATTTTGATTTTAACACTGATTTTATTTTTATTTTTAATAATAGAGAATTTAAAAATGCATATAAATATTCGCTGCTCAGCTGTTTTGAGAGATAGCGTGATTTTATGTAGTCTATAGTAGGGCTTCTTAAAGGTGTGGGCCGCGGCCTTCCCACAAGGGGGCCGCAAAGAACTACGAATATAACAAATACATTTACTATCGTTAAGTAAGTTTAATTTAAATATTAAATTATGTACTCGCTTAAATTATCAAAAATGAAACAAAAAAATTATTTTCAATCCATCTGAGTTTTAAAAAAATATAGGGGGATCGTGAGTTATCAATATGAACTGCAAGGGGGTCGCGACATCAAAAAGTTTAAGAAGTACTTCTGAAATTTCAAAGAACACTTTTTTAAAGGTTTTTGTCTGGTGCTAGCAAATTAGCTAGCTAACAAGCACTCTCAAATGAGGTATCAAACTTATATGACAGTTTTCTTGGAGTTTACGACAGATAGTTTCATGCATATGAGGTAAAAATAAAGGTATGTAAAGTATATTTACTAACATTGAGTAAAAACAGTAAAAATTAATTTACTGTACATGCAAACTCAAAAAGAGTTTGATACCCAATTTGAAAGTGCTTGTTAGCTAGAAATTTTTTTTATTTCATTTGTAATACCGGACATTAATCATATTTTCAAAACTTTATTTTAAAACAAAAGAATCAAATATAAATTACCTTAAATAAATTTTAAATTCTTATGTCTTATTTTATGTTTATTTTCATCGTTTTGTTAAGTTTAATAAAACAACAGTTTTAAAATTTCTATAACTATGTAAAAAATTGATATACAAAAATAAATAAAAACAAATTTTAATGTTTAAAATCTCTACTTTGCAATGATTTTAACAGTTTTAAAATTTATTTATTTTTTAAGGAGTTATGAATATTTTTAAAAATTTTGGTTTATTTTAGTTTAAAACATTTTTTTTAATTTGATAGAAATATTAATATTAAAATAAAAAATATGTACATATACAATCAAGTTAATTTTTAAAAATTAATTTTTTTCTCATTTTAAAATGATCACAAAGCTTCTCGTAACTTCGATATTGCGAGGAAGAAAAATTATCAAATAATAATTTTTTACCATTATACATATTTCTTATTTTAATATTAATAATTTTATTAAATTTGATAACATATCAGAATCTAATTTAAAATGAAATAAATAAAACTAAAATTTAATACTTATAAAATTATTTTAACATAATATTTTTTTTTCAAATTGGTACAACTAAAATGACAAGAGAAATAGATTCAAGCTAATCTAATAGAATTAGAGTGAGAAACAATAGATTTTCGTTCAGCTGTTGCGAAAGTTTTTAATCATGTGACACCGGGTACCAGTGTTTTAACTTGTTAATTATTAATAAAGTGTTTTTAATAATAATAATTCGTTTTAGCGTCTTAAAACTATTACATAGTTATAAATTAGTATTATTAGTGTTTAGTTCAACAAAAGTGAAGCTCTAATTAATCAATTTTTCTCCATTCGAATCAAATTTACTGTGATGTCGAAAGTACATTATGTAAGTCAAAATTTTATTGCTATATTTACGTACAAAGTGTTCATATATTTAATTACTGGTTCGCTTATTTTGTATTTTAGATGCATTAAGTTTGAAATTATAAAAAATAGTTTAAAAAAATTAACCGTTGTGACGTAATAGACGTGTGTTCTGATTGGTTGTAACCATAGACATAGAGACATGGACCGCGCATCTGACTCGAAAACAGCGGTGTGTCAAAAGAAAAAGACAGAAAGTAGTTTGGAAATATACGTGTCCTTACTTACACAGGAGTGTAATTGTTTCATTTTTGGCTTGAATGACAAATAAATGACAGCAAATAACTAATGTTATAAAATATTTTATTTATTAAAAATGGTGACCGATTTTTAAATAATATCAGTTTAGTATTTTTTGACTTAATTCTAATTTCTTGTTAATTTTTTTTTGTTTGGTTCATAGCGTAACCTAATATCCAACAAATATTTAAAATCTTATTAATTAAATCTTGTCTGTGATTGTTAGTGCAATTCACCTCATCATTTTTTAACAACCACATGGGAATTGCTTCAAAACTATTTTTTATTAATAAACATTTAATATTTGCACTACTAAAAATATTACTTTCTCGGAAAATCCGTTCACTAATTTTACAAATTTCTATGAGATCAGTTGACGGTTTTTGTAAATTGCTTCGATTTTTTATATTTAGTAAAAAATATGATTGCTGCGAAATAAGCAATTTGTTGCAATTAAAACAATTGTTTGTTTTTAGTATTTTCCTTGCTATAAATCCTGACATATAACTAATTATTTCAATAATGTAATCATAATTAATACCTTCATAAATACTCGGAATATTGTATTCGTGTTCATATGAAATAATTACGCGATGATTTTCGTTACCTATATTTAAATCATTACAAATATTGACTGTACGTAAATAAATAAATATACGACAGAAATACTACCCTGAACTGTAGTAAACTACCAATCAGATTCTTAGAAAAAGATATAGATATTTTCCAAACTACACTGCATCTCTCTCTCACTTTTAGAACAAATGTTACACCATTGTGTCTATGTCTATGTTTGTAGCCATATTTTAATGATATTTGTAAATAAATGTATAGGTTATGTGTCTGACAAAACTGTAATTAAATATAATTTCTATTTCTACGGAATGTACAAGTTTGCTAGCCCTAGTTGAGAACAGATAAGGTCGTCGAGGTCGTTGGGCGACCCACGATCGATTATTTTATGGTAGTTAACAGCAAGAACTGCTCTTGTTTCTCTTGGGCCTACCTCCCACATGCTTGCATACTACATAAACTAGCCGCCTTTGTATCGAAGACTCTGTCTTTAGATTTCTTAATCGGTAAACTTAATGTTACGTATGAATTTTGTCGAGGAAAAAATTATTGACTTATGAAATTTATGTAAAATAATACTGTAAAAAAAATATTTTATTTTTATTTTGAATATTATACTTTATGTAGCAAAGGGGGGGGGGGTATGGGTTTTAAAATATAGAAAAACTCTTACTATGAGCATCTCTAAAGTTTTCCATTCCAAAAAAAAACAATTTTGTTTTACCCACCTCTTCCTCTAATTAAATAACTACCATGGATGCCACAGGACTTTCTTATACGTAATACTGACATTGAACAGTGTACGTGATTCTTATTTAATCGAAACATATTTCTGACAAACTAATAAAAGATAGAATAAAATGAATGGGGCATAAACTATAAAAATATTATTTTATACATTAGGTTCGAATAAATTCTATTTAACGTAATTATTAAACCGGAAACGGTTATTTACTCTTGTGATTTTTTTTAAATTTCGATTTATTTTTGAAATAAGACAAAAATGTTTTCGATAAAAAATGTCGAGTATGTTATTATCTATAGTTTATTCCCCATACATTTTTTCCAACATTAATGATTTATCAAGAAATTTTGTTTTAATATAATTATTAATATAATTATTTAGAATAACCTACACTACTCTCAGTATTACGTATGTATAAGAAAGACCCATGGTACATATGGCAAACGTACACTGTTCAGTCTCTGTAATACGTATAAGAAAGTCCCATGACACTCATAGCAGATATTTCTTCTCTGTTATGAACCATTTGAAATGTACTTAAAAACGGATACCTATCTTATTAAAAAATCAGCTTTAGAATACTTACTTATACTATATGTATATTTCATATAAATGTCTATATAAGAAAGTAAAAATTATAGATCCGCCCCTGTACACAAAAAAATGCATAAATATCTTATAATAATGTGTAGAATTTACTTCATCCAATTTATACACAAAAATCAAACCATTTATTTTGTTAAAACATCAAAAAAAGTATCTTGCAGAGAATGACTGCGTTCATATCTTTATAATTAAATAAAAAAATATATTATCTACATTCTATAAAACCTGCTCGTTTCATTAAAATGAAATAAACATATTTTGATGTTATTTATATTAAGAATTTAATCAACACAGTTGAATCAAAAAACCGCTATTTATGAAAAATTACCAAACATGGTTACTTTTTTCGTTATTAATGATCGTAAGATTTGTTATTTAAAAATGAAATATTAATATGATTAATTTTTACAAATTAAAATAAAAAAAAAACTTATTTCCGGTGTAAATGATCGTTTAATTTTCTTCTTAATTTATTTATTTCTAAGAAGATTTGAACAAATAAATATTTTATTTAATAAATGACGTATTTCAACAGAAATGCATGTATTTTTCTCAATGTATACATGATGCAATATCAACAATTTTATGGTTGTTTTTTTTTTGAAAAATATATGCAAAATTTGGCTCAAAGAGAAAAAACTGCATGTTATAAAAATATAATTTATCCTACATTTCAAAATCGTTTTATAAGTAGTGTATTTTTACATTAACATTTTTTAAGGATACATATTTTTGTGCCTTTTTGAAATTTCTCTCATAAAACTACTCGGGAAAAAATTATAGATCTGCAGAGATCTACTCAGATCTCGACAGATCTGCATTTTGAGACAACATTATACATATTTTTCACTGATTTTTGATCTGTGAAGAATTGTAAAGATCTAAAAAGATCGTTGTAGATCGTAATAGAGATTAAAACTTTCAAACATTGAAAAATCATTAATTTTCAACGTTATAATGATCTTCAGAGATTTTTGTAGATCATTTTGGATCTTTGTAGACCGTTGTAGATCTTTGCAAGTCTCCACAGATCAAAAACCAGTGTAAAATATAATGTTATCTTATCTGTCGATATCTGAGTAGATCTCTGCAGATCTACAATTTTTCTCCGGGTATTTTTAAACTTTTATTTAATTTCTCTGGGCCAAACTTATTATCAGATCAGCCAATCTTTAGAACGAAATTTAAAACTGACGGTTTTGAGTTTTAAATTGATATGTATTAATAAAGATTTAAACATATTAAATATTTGTATGCATCAGGATTAACATTGATTTCCTTATGTACCATATATATGTGTGTAGTTAATTTCTTCACCCTGTATATATATTTTAATGTCCGTTCTATGGGGCATTAATCTATTATAGTACAAACTTGGTATTTTCTTTTATACATATTACAATTGCAAACATTCTTAAGTATATTTGCATTACTTGAAATCCATTAACTAGTTTTAATTTCTGCATTACTTGTACATTCAGGCGCGTAGTTATTGGTAGGTAATAGGTAAAATTGCATTTTTGGGTACCAAAGAAGGGGACCATGGTAAAGGATGTGAAAAAATTCATACTTTTTATGAATAAACACAAATAAATACCTGCCTATTTTTTTTTACTTCCATGTTCGAAGAAATTGGAGTACCAATTGTAATACCGTCAAAAAATTGTATCTGAGATAAGAGGAGATTCTGATTGTACTAACTTCAAAATGTAAAGAAAAGTTGATTTCCGCATGGCGGCTGTGCGTGCGTGTGTTCTTTCATTCACGAGAACTACTGTAAATATGCACTGATTTGAATTATTTTTGGGGGAAATGTTTGTCTAAGTGAGTTCTCCAGACCTATTGATTTTGGTAATAATCGGATTAAGGGTTTCGGAAATATTCAAAATTTTGTATATCTAAAAAGTGAGTATTATCTCACCAATTTTGATAAGACTGGTTTATTTAATTTCTAAACTACGATTTGTGTCTAAAGTTATAAAACCATATTATTAAAAAATATAAAATAGCAACAGCTTTTTTTAAATTGTTCTTCGAAATGTTAATTCAAACATGAGACAATCAACTTTTTTTTAATGACTATTTTTTTAATATAATTTTTCTATCGAAAATTTCTCAGAATTGACTCCAGTAATGGTGTAGTCAGCCGGAGGGGCATACAAGCCCCTCTGCTGGTTACACCTCTGATCTTTTTGTTATCCAATTGTATAAAGGTAAAAGTGAATACTGTAGTTACTGAAATCGAAATGGATATAAAGACATTATCGTTAATAAAGAACCATATGCGACACTTGAATGTATATTAATATCATATGTGTATGCATAGGTTATTATTTAAATGGAAATGTATAGTTACGTCATGGGGACCGCTAGGGTCTGTCACCTCGGTCATAGAGCAGAGGATGAGTTGGCGTAGGACAGTGCTCTTTATACCTTTCTTGCTTTTAAGATATAATCTTATCTACAGGTGATTCATTTGTTCTTCAACTTTTTTTTCATTAATTCATTTTTTATTTTTGATATAATTTCTTATTCATTTATTAATTGTATATGAGGATTTTTGAAGTGGGAAAGAGGGAGGGGTCTGTAAAAGCTCTCTACAGGCGATTACTTAATTTGTTCATTAACTTTTTTTTTCATTAATTCCATTTTTTTTATTTTTGATATAATTTTTTATTGATTTATTAATTATGTATGCATATTTTTGAAATATTCTTAAAAGCTCTCTACAGGCGACTAATTTGTTCATTAACTTTTATTTTTCATGAATTCCATTTTTTATTTTTTATTTAATTTCTTATTGATTTATTAATTATATATGATACTTTTTAAAGGTGGAAAAGAGGGAGGGGTCTGTAAAAGCTCTCTACAGGTGACTAATTTGTTCATTTACTTTTATTTTTCATGAATTCCATTTTTTATTTAATTTCTTATTGATTTATTAATTATATATGATACTTTTTAAAGGTGGAAAAGAGGGAGGGGTCTGTAAAAGCTCTCTACAGGTGACTAATTTGTTCATTTACTTTTATTTTTCATGAATTCCATTTTTTATTTAATTTCTTATTGATTTATTAATTATATATGATACTGTTTAAAGTGAGAAGGGGGGGGGGGGGTGTCTATAAAAACTCACGAATTAATTGTTTTAAATAATTATCTTTTCATATATAATATTTTGTATTAGAAAAATATTATTAAAAAATTATGCTTCTTTTTTCAGACAATATTTATTGCAACCGATCTTAAAATTGTTATTAATTTCTACTAGAGATACTTATAGCAAGAGTTCTGACATCCCGAATCGACTGTAGTAGCCATAAGAGTCACTCGCAGATGTATTTTCTGATTTTATCAATCAATACATTAAATATATTTCATATTATTTGCATAGGAGCTAACTTTTCGGGCTGTTATCCACGCTATCGTATTATTACAGTTGACGTTTCGCAAACGCAGTCTTCTTTAGAAGTAATAAACCCTAAAAGATAGCTCTTATGGACATCTACGAAAACCTAGAGAAGAATATATTATTACATTATGTTCGATTTTAATTTAATATTTTTTAATGATTACTAAAATAAATACAAATACATTTTTTAAATCGCGTCGGCTTGGTTTGGCTAAAAAGACTTACTTCGTGAGGATCTTTACTTCGACTATAACCAATTAAAAATCATACCATTTTCTATGTTGTGGCTTTAAACCTACACCCAATAGATTAAAATTCATAAAAATCAAATGCAAATTAGATACTAACCCAACAAACTGGTTAAAGAACTCAAGAATTTCATTTTTAAAGTAAATCTACTACATATATTGATTCAGCACTTCATGTTAGATTTTTTTTCGCTTGTGTTAATCTCCATACCATATGTATGATTGGTTGCAATATAAAACTACCGCGCGCATGTGTGTGTGTGTGTGTGTGTGTGTGTGTGTGTGTGTGTGTGTGTGTGTCACGACGCCAACACAGAGGCCGAACCCGCTAGCTCAATACCAAATACGTATGATTACATTTATTTTTATTACATACATATTTATGATTCGTGTACAAATGGAATGGTTTCATGAAATTGAAAGCGATTTTTATTATTTATTTTAAAGTCGTTGGCTCAATGAAATATTGACGAGATGAGGCCGAGAGGATAACGAGAGTATTTATAAGTCACATCGAGTGTCTTAAATGTTTATAAATTAATTATGGGTATTCGATCATTAAAGCAATGTATAGATAAAACTCTAAAATTTTAAAATGTTATTTATGGATGACTCATATATTTTATTTATTTTTATTTAAAATATTAGACGTATAAACAGGTAGAAAGGTTTACTTGAGCCAAGTAAACCTTGTTTTGTATATAACGAAAACAATATTTTCTTAAGATAAGAAATACATTTATTCTAAATTCTTGAACGAAGAAATAATGTAGTTGGATTAAGAATACTTTTCTTATATTAAGAAAATATTGTTTTCGTTATATACAAAACAAGATTTTCGTGTTCCAATACAGTTTTTTTGTGTGTGTGGTTTTTGAGTAATTGGATATTAAAAATAAGAATTCTTGACATATACGATAAATGAGAGAACTTGCTGAAAGTGTTCTATTTATTGAAATTCTACACTATTGGCTATAAAGAGACGTTTTAAAAACTAATTATTCGAAACTTTAGCCCTTTTAAATATTATAAAACTTATAAAACAAATATATTCACGTGTAATTTATTCAAAATAATGAAAAACTAGCTCTGCCATTACATTGTACAAATTAGTACATGTTACTATTTCAATTTTCAAATGAAATTACACTTTTTTTACCTTTAATAATAAACAAAGTAAAATATTCCATTAAATGTAGGTACATGTATTCTCAATATAATTTAAAACAAAAATTTTGAAACTAAATCTTTTTTTACGTATACTTACGTGCTAAACGTATAACCTTAATTTAAAAAAATTCGACTTTGAAAACTTAGTTCTCTTATAGAACTAATAATCGTACAGTAGTAGTAAATAAAACTAGTGCTACCCCCCATCTCTCAACCCTAAAAAAAACAGTATCATACAATAAATTAAATTAATTTTCATAGGGTTAAAATTATATTAGATATTTTCTAGGGATGTACCGGAATTCCGGTCCGGCCGGAATTCCGGCCGGAATTCACGATTTTATTCCGGTTCCGGTTCCGGCCGGAACTACTAAATTCCGGCCGAGTTTGCCGGAATTTTTAAATTTTGTTATTTTTTTCAACTAAGAAATTCATAAATAATATAATTATGAATAAATAACATTTTATTAATGAAAAATCATTTCGTAACACAAAGGCAGTTTTTTATTATTTGTTTTATCATAATATGATTGAAATTTTAGCATTAATTGATTTTAAATATATTAATTAAAAAGTCATTATATTACGGACTACGGACATTGAACTGTTCAATAATAAACTAAAGATTTTCGAAAATTTTGGAATATTAACTGTAAAATAAGATTCTGCATTTTTTAAATAATACTGTAGTCCTGTTTTTTCAAAAACATTTCCCGATTGAAACTAAAATGTTTTTTTCGGCGAACTCACCCATATAAAAATATATCTTTAAATAATAATATTCAAAATAGTGGCCCGAGAAACATTTGTTACTGCACAAGTAATTATGCTATTGGGATTAGCTATAAAATCAGATAGACTCACATAGTTATTTCTCTAAATCTATCATTATATTTATATTTAGTTAATAATTACTACTTAACTAGTAGTATTTATTAATACTGCATTGCACTAGAACTAAATTAACGCATATTGGTGCTTTAATTTCAACTTTTCGAGTAATTGGTATTCGATACTTTATTTATCGATACTTCATACGATTTTCTCTTTTATGAATTTGTTTAACTGCTGTTTTGATTTATCATACATATTTACTTAAATAAATTTGACATACTTGAAATTTAATTATATTTGATAGAAAAGAACGTATGATATATAAACAATTTAAAACACCTTATAAAGCTGTAGAAATCACAGGATATGTAGAAAATACTATGTTTTATAATATAATGTAAGACTCTACCCCCCTAATTTTTAAGAAATACCATATAAAATAATGTTATATTAATTTATGATGATAATCTATGAATACAAAGCATATTTATACCATTTTAGTTATTTTATTATCATTATTAACTGAAATATAATTTTTTGAAAAAAATTCCGGTTCCGGCCGGAATTCCGGCCGGATTTTTTTTGTGAATTCCGGTAATTCCGGTTCCGACCGGAATCGAAAATTTCGGTTCCGGTACACCCCTAATATTTTCTATTATAAAATAAGTGACAATATTAATTTTATTAATAATTCATTACAATAAAAACATTCAGGTCGTTTTTTATCAATGAATTGAGTAGTAAATAAAACTAGTGTTACGGGGGGGGGGTTAACACTAGTTTTATTTACTACTGTTTTTAAGGGTTGTGGGATGGGGGGGGGGGCATCCCTTAACCCTTAAAAACAGTAGCATACAATAAATTAAATAAATTTTCATAGGGTTAAAATAATATTAGATATATATTTTCTATAACTATAATAATTTAATTAATAATTCGCCACAATAAAAGTATTCACGTCGTTTTTTATCAATGAATTAGTTAAGTAGGTAATAAATTATATTATGGATACATAGGTACCTATAAGAATAATATTATTATGTTATTGTCTTCAATAATAGAGGTAATTATTGATCTACAATGATCTATAATACTCGTGACACAGTAAATCATTTAGATCCGGATTTCAAGAAGATGAGTAATTTATTTTGCGATTTATTTACAAAATGACGTATGAAGGTTGCGATTCTTTACTGTTTTGCAATACTGTAGAGAGAAAAAACATCTAAATTTACTTAGGTTTTTGTAATTGTTCTTTACCTGAAAGATTTTACTCGAATCATTCGAATTAATGTAACCATTAAATTTAAACTCTATTTTATAATTGGTATTCTAAATTATTTAGCAGTATGTATGCACAGTAAAAAAACGTCATGCAACCGCGGCTTCGCACACGTGTAATTAGAAAGATAATATTTTGTACTTAATATTAAAATATAATTTTCTTTTTTTATTAATACAGATGTATCCCTTAATTATCTAATGATGGTACTCTCAAATGAGGTGGTATCAAACTTATATAACAGTTCTTTTTGAGTTTCATGAAGACTTTGACAAGTTTCCTGCACGAATTTTGCTAGCCCCTTTATGATACCGAATATTAGTCGAAGAAAATGTCATTTTATTCCATTCAGGTTACAAAAGTTTTATTACTCGAATAGAAGTAAAATAAATCTGAAGCCTCTATAAGTCGAAATTTCTTTAACTCGATTTGTTTTATTATTTCCCTTGTTCTTCGACTTATAGAGGTTCTACTGTATGTAACATATGATCAGCACCGTAACTATCATCAGGGCAGCCGGGGTAAAGCCCCGGAGTCCCCACAGTAGCGTAAAAAAAGAATACAATTAATAAGATACAAAAATTGTTAGGTGTTAACGAAAAAAAAATTAATAGCATTTAAAAATACTTTACGTTACGACCCTGCATATATTTATTAACTATAAACAATGTAAATTGTTTATTGCAATGTCTTTAATCGAGTTGAAATAATTGTTTTCAATTATTTAAATTCTTGCTTGATTACAAAACAATTAGAAAAAAAATTGCAAACACGATGTCATCGGATTCGATGGGAACTCTAGCAATTATTTATACATATATATAATTTCATTATAATCTTCTTAAGTTTTTTTTTTATAAATAAAATGACAGTTATATGATAATGAGTTAAATATGCAGGCTTATAAACCGGAATATAATATTTATACATAAATTAAACATATAGTTATGTCCTTTTTGAATATATATTAGTCAAAATGGCGCGGTAATAACAATATGACTTTTGACCTTACTAATTACTGCTTGATTATTTATATTTTAAATAACGAATATAACACGTCTTTTATGGTTTTATGTCTTAATACTATTAAAAAGATATGTGGGAATTGATTTACTAAAAAATATGATTTATTAAAAATTTTATATGAATTAAAATTTCGACTTCACACAAAAACTACTGAAGAATCTTTTACTAGAATAATTACAGGCCTGTATTAAGGAAAATAATTTATATTTTATAATAAAATGTATATTTTTTTTAGTGCGTATCAAAATTATTTTTCCTTTTTAACCTATTAACGCTCAAAAGAAAAGAAAAACAGTTTTTTTAATGAAATTAAGAACAATATATTTAACTAAATATAGGTACAACACAACATTTAAAAAAATATTTAGAAAAAAAAAATAAAAGTGTGTACTCAAGCGAGTAAATTGGCCAGATATGAAGTATATTTTGTGTTTTTCTGATTTTTATTTAGATAAATTTCATTAGAAGTCATGTTAAGTATATGTATATTTAAGTTATTTAATATGATTTGGACAAAATTCGAAATCACATGCTCTAGTTGGATAAAATATATTAGCATACCACGTACCTCTTTTCATATAAAAATTATTCAGAACAATTAAAACACGTTTAATCACTTATTATGAAACTAATAACGTTAACAGATTTTGTTTGTTCCACTTCTACCAATTGATTTTTAAAGAAATATTGTGAATTAATATCCATAGACAGCAGCACTAATTATAAAATAAGGTGTACACAAATGTGTACGGCGGGCGTTAATGGGTTAAAACACAAAACTCGATTTAAAATATCATATAAAAAAAATTCAGAAACTTTTGTAATGATAAAAATTCAATCATAGTATCTTATTGTATATTATTGTTCTTTTGTACAGCGAGTTTTAAAATTTATTATTTGATCATTACTAATAAGCAATTTATTTATTATAAATATAGTATCCTATGTACAATTTACAAGAGAACAACTAACTATTAATTATTTATAACTGCTATTGAAGGACATTAAAGTTAATGAGCCGTATTTGCAATCAGAAACAAACGTTTTTACTTTACAATGTTGCATTTAACAGTTACTTTATTACTTACTAATTACTACTACCATTATTTTTTTATATATATTTTAATTTACCTCATACGGGCCTGTACTATTAAATTAACATAAAGTGTAAATTAATTAGGGTTTCGTATAAACTTTATATCAATGAAAACCCCATCAAAATCGGTTAAGTAGTTTTAATGCAACGTCTTGACCGCTTTAAGAGCTAGGTATTGATTGGGTTATTTTTTGTAATTTTTATGAACACATGTTACTAATAAAACAAGTAACTCTTTATTAAATCATTTTAATCACCAAAGACCGCAAATATAGTTTTTTTTTCCTCCAGTAATGGATAAAATAAAACCAGTAATGGGCACCCACTTGCTAATGATTATAAAATGATAAGTACAACTATACAAAAGTTATAAAATAAAGAATTTATGATAATAAAATAATTAATAAATAAATTACACTAATAATTAGTTTAAATGTCCACCATTTTGACACCCATTGGCCGATTGTCATCAAATTAAGCTGTTTGATAGTTAGGTATCTATAGATTATGATCCAGTAATGCCAGTTATCAAATATCAACAATTATTTCTAATTTAGTACATTTAATTAAATATTTCCTTATCATATGACATTTTTATCACTTTGGTAATACATCAAATCTATTTTAAAGAAACATTTAACGCCAAAGGAGTATTCGTTGATAATATCTGGCATAACTGTTTAATATTATAATTTAAAAAAAAACGATCACAGCTTAGTAGGTATCATAGATATAAAGCATGGACCGCGCAATCTGTATAAACATAATGGTGTAGATCAGCGGTTCTCAAACTTTTTTCGCCGCGGCACCCTTGTCGGGCAAAAAAAATTCCCGGCACAGTTATCCTTAAAGCGGTTTAAATAGTTAGGAAAATAAGAAAAACCAGTGCAACTTTAATGCTCAGGTGTCTTTAATGCGACGAATGAAACTGTTTTGATGAATTTTTCATTATTTCTTTTATATTTATAGGAAGTTTGGTTAGGTACCTAAATATAAGTGAAGTTGGGTCTCTTTTTACGCGGACTTTTTTTATGCAAATTCAGAGATTCCCCGTTTCGGCAGTGAGATATGGAATGAAAGCTGACAATTCAAGGAATTCAATTATGTAAACGTTTTGTTATTATTAAAATCTTCGTTTAACAAATTAAAAAAAATCGTAAAAAAATATATCCGAAAGTAACAATGAGACAAATTTGAAAAATTGGGAATATCACAAGAAAATAATCTGCAGTCACCGCACTTACTAAAATTTTAAATACAATTGTTGTTTAATTTAAATCCAATTGTTAAATTTGCAGTTGTTTCGTGTCACAAAAGCAATAATAACATCGGTGTTTTAATTGTCTTTTATTTTAAAATTTTGTTTACTTTTCAATAAAAGTAAATAAATAAAATTAAAAAACAATCCTTTTTTTATAGGCATTCTTATTCGTTTATTTCTAGTAACTTTCTTATGCGATTTTTGTCCTATTTTTAATTCATTAATTTGGTTTTACACGGTTTTAGAAAATTATGGAACGTATCCCTGATTTTAGAATGTAAGCAATGTCTTTTTTTGAGCGATTTTTTTATATGCGGTTTTCTGTGAAAAGTACCTACCGCGTAAAAAGAGACCTTACTGTACTTACTTGATCAGGCTTACAGTTACTGGTGTACAGACCAAATTTTCCACCTTAAAACTTTACTCAAAATGTAAATACAACTTTACTTATCGACTGCACCTTATGCTTTTTTTTTATAAAACACGTCTGAATGTGAAACAAAAAACTTTTTCGACAGTGGTGATGGAAGACAATTAAATTTTAGCATCTTAATGCCGTTTTTTAATATTTTCACAATTTTAGCTGACTTTTCTTGATTATTGTCGCGGCACCCCTGGCATACGCTCGCGGCACCCTGGGGTGCCGCGGCACCCAGTTTGAGAACCGCTGGTGTAGATAACATTTCTTCAAAACACAAAAAAAAAAAATTGATGAATGTAAAAAATTAGTGATTGATTTGGCTTCGATAGAGGTTGTTTGTTAATATGTTTTTTTTTTACCAATATGGAAATATTCACGTTTATCTAACAATGTTCTTATCACGGTGAAAATGTTGTTTTTTAAATACAAAAAAATACTTAATAAATGTATTAATCACTGAATTTACTATATCGAAAATTGCACTTTTACTAGTTGGGTGGTGTAAAAAATATTCACACTGATAAATATTTATTAATACAACCATTATGTTTAATCTATTTGAGAGTTTCGTTAGTTGGTGTAATAAATTATTTATTAATTTGACAAATGAAAAGATTTTTAGATAAACATGAAGATATATTTATCAAATTAATAAAAATTTCTCAATAAGATATTTTTATTATTATATTGAGGAAATATTGTTATATTAACAAGATAAATTTATTAAGCATTTTTCCATTTTAAAGGACCCCGTAGAATCCTTATGGGAAAGGGGTTTCGGTCAAACTCTTTGAAACTTTGGATTCTGATAGTCCTAGATGAGTAGATTAAAAGTGTTAATGGGCACTAAGACTTAAAAACTTAAACATTTAAGACTTAGCCCTCTGAAGTTGGGAATCATGATTGTCTTTAATTTGCAATCAAAAAATTTGTAGAACCTTAATTTTCGCACAACTCTTTGTATGTGTTCCCAAAGACATCTATAATCGATTGTCACCTTAAAAAAGTCAACTTTTCGATTCATTGAGAAATGACAACATTTAAATCTTATTGTTACGTTTTTTTTAATTATATACAAATCCAATTGTTTTATAATAATAAATTGTTTTATAATAAAAAAAACGTATACATATAATAATAAGATTTAAGTACTGCCATTGGCTAAAGAATTGAAAAGTTTACTTTTTTATGGTGACAATCGATTATATAAGTCTTTGGGAACACATACAAATAGTTGCGCGAAAATTAAGGTTCTACAAATTTTTTTATTGCAAATTAAAGGCGAGCATGATCCCCAATTTTAGAGGGATATATCTTAAAAGTCTGAGTTTTTAGGACTTAATGCCCATTGACACTTTTGATCTACTCATCATAGACTATCAGAATCCAAAGTTTCAAAGAGTTTGACCGAAACCCCTTTCTCATAAGAATTCTGCGGGGTTCTTTTCAATAAGATCGAATTTTTTTCTGTGGCAGTGATATATCTATCTATTTTTCTAAAAAAATGAAATCGTATTTAAATAAGGACAAGTATATCCTAAACTATTTTGCATTTCTTTCCATTGACTCGAGTCAGAAGCGCGATCAATGCTCTAATGTCTATGGTAGGTATGTTATAAACAGTGATAAGAATCAATAGGCGTATTAATATATTCTAATTAATGTTCAATACGAGACATGTAGTGTACAATTAAACCACTGATTGCAATTGTACCAACTTTACGTACACAGAGACCGTTAGATAATGAGAGGTTGTAACGTGTAGGGGTTTGTAGGCGCCACAAGTCGTCAGCCTTGATTGCATACGTTGGCTGCCCTGGCGGTAGATGTTTTAACTCTTTTGCAAATGTTCTCTCTGGCTCGTCGGCCTTCGTATCTCCATTATTTATTTACCCTTTTGTTTTCTGTTGCGTCGTTTTCTATAAATACTCTCTGATAAATATGTTTAAAAAATATGTTTTTCTGGAAAGTTTTGTATTACGGTTACTCATTCGATTTCGTAATTGATTTGAGAGTAAAAAGAAGTGTAGGTGAAGAAATGTATTTCATTTAAGAAGGTAGGCTGTGTCTGTCGCAGTGGCGTAGTTAGGGGGGGGGGGATTAAGAGGATAAATGCTCCTCCCAGTGAGTACAAAAATTATAAAATGAGTATTTTTATTAATAAGAAATTTTTGTACTTTGCACTACATAAAAGATTATTTTCATAATGAAATATATAACTTTATGAGATTTAATACTGTCATATCCCCCCCTCCCCCCCATAGCAAAAAGCTATCTACGCCTCTGGTGTGTGGATAAGTATAGAGTGAAGGCAATGTGTCTCTCTCTCTCTGGAGCATACGAAATCACATAGATGTGCTTTTTTTCATCCATTTTTTAATTAAAAAAAAAAAAAAAAAACGCGGTTCCTAGTCATTCTGAAAATGTACAGATATCTTTGTAAATGAATAAAGAATGTATGCTAAAATTCTCATCAAATTCTCTCTGTCACATCACTTTGAAAAGTCCTGTAATGTCTCATGTCATTATGCAGTTTTCGTAAGAATGCATGTTAATTTGTTTATTTAATATCTCTTAAACTGTTCTCCTTGAAATTTTGTAAAGATTTTTTTACGAAATATAAATGTCTTGTTATTTTCAAAGTTTAATCGACATCTCTTTGTTTTTTTTTCTATGGTGTCAACCTCCTTAATGATTGCGGTATTGCCAGTTTTGTTCATGCCCATGATGGGAAAAATTACTTGGAAATTCTTATATAAATGCAAGTAATTTATTTGTGGGTGTATATAATTATTCTATCAATAATATCCGCAGATGATTTTCTTATTATGTTAATACATCATACTGCTTCCTAAGGGGTCAAAATGTGGCATTACAATACACTCAATTCTGTTTTTACACGGTTTTGATATAACACGGTCTAGAAAAAAAATTTATTCCGTTTTTACACGATTTCATTCGATTAAGCACGATTAAAAAAGTTATTTGATTTAAATTTTAAAGAAAAATATTTTTTTTAACTGTAATCTTCTAGAATTTTTTTATCTATCTGTTTTTTATAAAATATGTAGTTCGGGAATTCCTCTTTCTAATTTATTTTTATAGCAGCTTAAGTATATATTTTAGTCTTGTAGAGTTTTCAGTTCCTAAACTTGCGATAATTTTATATTTATGTTACTTTTACTTTAAGAATTGAATTGCCTTTTATTTTTATGAAATAAACTGTGCATGAATGCACATAAAAATTTAATTTATACCTATATTTTTTTTGTATGAATCATTTAATTTTACCTATTTTTTTACAGGGTTGAAAGATATGGAACTAATGCTCTTTTTTCTATGTACTTCAAGTATTTTTTTACACAGTTTTTTCTGGAACGTATCTACCGTGTAAAAACAGAATAAGTGTACGTATATAGCTTTTACTGAAGTATCTCTACCCAACCTTAAGCATTAAAATCTAGTTTGCAAATAAACTTATGCGAAGTCGACACTTTTTTTAAAGATCACAACCATGTTAATTTTATTAAAGACTCGACATATTATGTACTTTATAATTAAGTTTGATAAGTGACTTAACTAACATAACAACTAAAGATAACTCATATTGACAGTACGGGGACTAATCTAGACTACGCCTTTATGTGTACAGGCGCGTATAAAACCTAACTTCTCGGTGGGGGTCATACAGAAAAAAAAATTATAAATTTAACTTTTAGAAAAAAGTTTATTGAAATAAACGTATAATAATAAATCTCAAAATATTTGTTTTGGTTGTCACATCGAGGCTCATAACTTTGTAAATATTTAATATTTATCAATACAAATTTATATTAAATAAGTTGAATATATACTTAATAAAACGTCCTTTACCAGATTCAAAAATAATTAGTTATTTATGTGAAAAAAATTCCCAAACATTGACAATTTTTTGACCCGTCACAGTGGCTATCCCCCTTAATAGTTCATAAAGAAGAGAATTTAAAACTGAAGACAACAAGCTTTGGTTCATTTTGATCGGTCGTTTAGTTTTCTTACAATCACGCCCGCCAATTTAGAAAAATCATAAAAATAAAAACTCGAGAAAACGCGTTTCAAAGTTATACGATCTACGGTATACCTGCTTGACACCCCACTGCGTTTAGTACTATATCTTTGAAAAAATTTCGAATTTGCCTATAAAACTGTACAGACATATTCTTAGCTATATTAGGAAGAGAGATTTAAGCAATTAAAAAAAATTGATTTTTTGAGACTCATAAAGCAGGATACCCCCTTAAATAACATTCAGATTTTCTCATAATATCTAGTGTATCGAGGGGGGGGAGTCATGTTCCCTTGACCCCCCCCCCATCATGTATGCGCGCCTGAGTATGTGTGTGTGTCGATACAAACATGAGTTTCTTTTTGTTAGGTTTATACGTAAATAGTTCATATGTGTATGCATGTACCTACATACGAATGTACTAGCAGCAAGTCTCAGCCCACAGTGAGCTGCATTATCGGTAATCCATTACACTCTCAGGGTCGTTGCATTCCTCCTACATCTTTAAATGAAATCGAGAGAAGATCACGACATGACAATGACCTTTACAAGAGTATACGAGAGTTGAAGTTCTTCTCATGGTACGGTCGTGTCTGTCAAATTCAGTATTATGACGACTTGTGTATTAAATAATCTTCTTATTTATCTCTTATCTTATGCAGATGTTTTGCTAAAAAAGGTTGCCATAAAGTAACCTTCTTTATATACTTTAAAATTTGATAACTTTCGCACTAAGGCATATAAAATAACGCTATTACTATGTATATTCCGCTGGCAGTCCCACTATAGCACCCCTCAAAAAAACCTATTGCATAATTTGTTGCTATTTTGTTGCTATTTTGTGCCACCAAGCCCGATTTTGTAACTTGCTCCATTCTCGAGAAAAATAGGGGGGGCCAGCGTCAGTTCTCGCTAGCAGTCCGCTCAATTACTCCGTAACTAATAGAACTAGATAAAAAATCTTTGCAGGATATTTTGTTGCTAGTTGAGTACTTCCGGATACCAATAAAAAATTTACCCCCCCCCCCAAATTTGTTTTTTTTTTTTTTTTTTTTTACAATAACAAATGAAAAAAATAATATTCAAACTTCTTATTTGTTGCATCCAGCACCCCCCCCCCCCCAAAAAAAAAACATGCTCTGTCATATTATCTAAAAAGGAGAATAATAATCTTACTTGAAAAAGTAATATTCTAACTAGTTTTTAATTTGTTGCCGCGAGCATCCCCACAAAAAATCTTCATATTTACCTAAATATATTATTATTTGTTGTGTTAAAGCCCTAAAACATTTTTTTACTCCGTCATTTTTTCTAAAAAGTTAAAATAAGTGCCATCATATGGAGTATAATAATCATACATGTTAAATTAATATTCAAACTAGTTTCTAATTTGTTGCAGCCAGCACCCCCCAAAAAACATTCATATTTACCTTATCATATTATTATTGAGTGTGTTTAAGCCCTAAAACATTTTGTTGCTCCCTCATTTTATCTAAAAAGTTAACATAAACGCTATCATATGAAGTACAATAATCATACATGTTAATTAATATTCAAACTAGTTTCTAATTTGTTGCAGCCAGCACCCCCCCAAAAATCGTTTATATTTCACTTAATACATTGTCAGTTAATATTTTTGAGACCTAAAACATTTTGTTGCTCCGTCATTTATTCTAAAAAGTTAAAATAAGTGCCATTATATGGAGTATAATAATCCAACATGTTAAATTAATATTCAAACTAGTTTCTAATTTGTTGCAGCCAGCACCCCCCAAAAAAACATTCATATTTACCTTAACATATTATTATTGAGTGTGTTTAAGCCCTAAAACATTTTGTTGCTCCCTCATTTTATCTAAAAAGTTAACATAAACGCTATCATATGAAGTACAATAATCATACATGTTAATTAATATTCAAACTAGTTTCTAATTTGTTGCAGCCAGCACCCCCCCAAAAATCGTTTATATTTCAGTTAATACATTGTCAGTTAATATTTTTGAGACCTAAAACATTTTTTTACTCCGTCATTTTTTCTAAAAAGTTAAAATAAGTGCCATTATATGGAGTATAATAATCCAACATGTTAAATTAATATTCAAACTAGTTTCTAATTTGTTGCAGCCAGCACCCCCCCAAAAAATCTTCATATTTACCTTAATATATTATTATTTAATATTTCTGAACCCTATATAATTTTGTTGCTCCCTCATTTTATCTAAAAATTATCTAATAATTTTTTCATGTACTATTTTTATACTCCATATGATGGCGCGTATGTTAACTTTTTAGAAAAAATGACGGAGCAACAAAATGTTTTAGGTCTTAAAAATATTAACTGACAATGTATTAACTTAATTATGAAGATTTTTTGGGGGGGGGGTGCTGGCTGCAACAAATTAGAAACTAGTTTGAATATTAATTTTTCATGTTGGATTATTATACTCCATATAATGGCACTTATTTTAACTTTTTAAAAAAAATGACGGAGCAACAAAATGTTTTAGGTCTTCAAAATATTAACTAACAATGTATTAACTTAAATATGAACGATTTTGGAGGGGGTGCTGGCTGCAACAAATTAGAAACTAGTTTGAATATTAATTTTTCATGTTGGATTATTATACTCCATATAATGGCACTTATTTTAACTTTTTAGATAAAATGAGGGAGCAACAAAATTATATAGGGTTCAGAAATATTAAATAATAATATATTAAGGTAAATATGAAGATTTTTTGGGGGGGTGCTGGCTGCAACAAATTAGAAACTACTTTGAATATTAATTTAACATGTTGGATTATTATACTCCATATAATGGCACTTATTTTAACTTTTTAGAAAAAATGACGGAGCAACAAAATGTTTTAGGTCTTAAAAATATTAACTGACAATGTATTAACTTAAATATGAACGATTTTTGGAGGGGTGCTGGTTGCAACAAATTAGAAACTAGTTTGAATAATAATATTTTCATGTTCATGTACTATTTTTATACTCCATATGATGGCGCTTATGTTAACTTTTTAGATAAAATGAGGGAGCAACAAAATGTTTTAGGGCTTAAACACACTAAATAATAATATATTTAGGTAAATATGAAGGTTTTTTGTGGGGGTGCTTGCGGCAACAAATTAAAAACTAGTTAGAATATTACTTTTTCAAGTAAGATTATTATTCTCCATATGATGGCGTTTATGTTCACTTTTTAGATAATATGACAGAGCATGTTTTTTTTTTTTTGGGGGGGGGGGTGCTGGATGCAACAAATAAGAAGTTTGAATATTATTTTTTTCATTTGTTATTATAAAAAAAAAAAAAACAAAAAAAAATTTTGGGGGGGGGGGGTAAACTTTTTATTGGTATCCGGAAGTACTCAACTAGCAACAAAATATCCTGCAATGATTTTTTATCTAGCTCTATTAGTTACGGAGTATTTGAGCGGACTGCTAGCGAGAACTGACGCTGCCCCCCCCCCCCATTTTTCTCGAGAATGGAGCAAGTTACAAAATCGGGCTTGGTGGCACAAAATAGCAACAAAATAGCAACAAATTATGCAATAGGTTTTTTTGAGGGGTGCTATAGTGGGACTGCCAGCGGAACATACATGCTATTACTGAAAACAATTATGAGGTAAAAAAACTACCACACAGAAAAAAGTAATTTGTCTATGTGTTAAAAAATGTGATCAATGTAAAAAAATGTTTGTTAATATGATAATGTTTTACCAATATGAAAAATCCACGTTTATCTTATTGATAAATGTATATTATTATTAACAATGTTCTTATTTTGTTTCTTATTGAAAACATGTATTTTAAATACAAAAAAATACTTAATAAATGACATCACTGAATTTACCATATCGAAAATTGCACTTTCATTAGTTGGGTGGTGTAAAAAATATTCACACTGATAAATATTTATTAATACAACCATTATGTTTAATCTATTTGAGAGTTTCGTTAGTTGGTGTAATAAATTATTTATTAATTTTACAGATGAAAAGATTTTTAGATAAACATGAAGATATATTTTTCAAATTAATAAAATTTTCTCAATAAGATTTTTTTTATTATTATATTGAGGAAATATTGTTATGTTAACAAAATAAAATTATATTTTCATCTCAAATTTTCAATAAAATCGATGTGCAGAAAAATATTCGTACCTTTTTTTGTATTTATCATAAAAGGAGGCGAATGAAACTTATATCACTCTAAAGGTACTGTTTCATAGATGTCCACACACAAAAATCATGTGCGCATGTTGCCATTATTGGCAAGTAAAATATTGGTCGAATTTCATCCATAAGCGATATAAGTTTTTTTTTTTAAATATGTACATTTTTGTTAAATTTTGTGCGCCCAGTTTGTCAGACATGAGACCTAAATAATGGGTAAATCCAATTGTAGACACTTTCGGTTTTAATTTCAACTTGTTTTACGAGCAAATAGAGTTAATTGTAAGTATACTTATTTTAAATGGGTACCTAGATATCGAATCACCTTTTTTGGTTTTCAATAAATTAATAAGTCCATACACTGCCATACAAAAGTCATTTTTATGCGTATTGTAAATATAAAACTGCAAAAATGGTTGTTAAAATTTTTTTAAAGTTGATAAGAGTACTTAATTACAACTTTTGTAATAATCCTAGCATATCTAAAATACAGCATTTACAATTTTCCATGTTATTTTTGAATTATATGCCTGAAAGGTCAGGTTTACTCAAGTTGAAAGTATTGACGCACAGTGTCTTTCAAGCTAACGAGAAATTGTTTTTTTACTATTTTGACTGCGAGTAAACATATTCTCTTTTCGCTATTTTGGGGATTTTTATTGACTGAAATCTGTATATATATTTATATTCAAAATCATAAGTGTCCAAAGACTTTTGCACGGCAGTTTATATACCTATTTTTATAAATATTTTCTCTTTCTATCTTAACAGGATATACATACTAGTTTTTATTTTTATCTAATTAACCAAATTCTTTGTATAAAATATGCATAAAATATATTTAAAAAAATCGAAATAATTTTGTCAAAGAATTTAATTCAAATGTCGTTTTGATTTTATGTACATATCCGGTACAGAAGTATTTAATAATGTTAAGTAATATGTGGGTGAATTGTACTGTAATTAGTTATTTAATTATAACCACAGTGCGTTTTAAACAAGCATAATTAATTAAATTCTTATATTAATTGTCTAAATGCTATATAATTAAGAAGGTACATGACCTAAAGTTCTTGTAGAAAATTCTGTTTTTTTTTATAGTAATATTTTTTTTAATTACTGATTAAAAAATAATTTTAAGGCAATATTAAATAAAAAACAAGAATTTAACAATAAATATAATTTTTAATTTGATATACGGTCTTAAAAATATATTTTCTGTAGGGAATTAAATTTAAATGGAAGTTGAATGGTTAAAATTAATGATTAAAGCAGTTCATGTCGATTTTTCCGAAACTAAATTCTACGAGATGTCGCCACCGTAGAAAACAAAAATTATTTGCACAAGTCTAGCCCTGAGGGGAAATGACAGATACAAGTAATTCAGTGACAATTGACGAATGAAAAGTGGGATATTCTCGAAATTAAACAGAGATGAAGCTACAAAGGATAGAACTAGTTCTTATGTTTTTAGGCTTACATTCAATATTTTCAAATGAAAATTGCCGAATTATTATAAAATTAGAAAGCTTAAACAAATATCTATGTCGTGGTATATTTTTTTCTCCGTATTTTTCAAGAATTTTTGTTAAAAGTATATTGAGTTTTATCATATCAAGAAAAATTTTTCAGATTTTTTTTATTAATAAATAAAAAAATTAAATTGAAAAATTAAGTATGTCATAACATAGAAAAATTAATCTAGTTTATCACTGTATTTTTTCCTAACTGATTTATTAATATTGGTCAGAGCTGAACTTAAAATACAAAACCGTAATTTCTCTATAGTAATTCTTATGGCAATTCAAATAGCATGTTCAGCCTTAAGTAAAAATCAGCAGTCTTAAAGCAGTAATGATCAGTGTACCTGGCCTCTTCATGTAGGTATTACCTACGTATAAGCACATTTTTGTTAATTTTAAAAAACCAACCCCCTCCCCCCCTTTGGTACAATTATAAATTAATTACTACTGCTTTAAAAAGTATAAAGTGTATTTTTTTTAGTTCATGTCAGTAATGACCGGTAATATAAAGGGGCTAGTAAAATTTCCTAGTTAGCAAGCACTCACAAAAGAGGTATTAATTTTTTGATAGTATCTATGGATTTCCTATGGAATTTAGAGCAGTGATACTTGACTACAGTTTTGTAACACAGTTGGTGCAGACTCTGACCGTACGTGGTATAATTACTATAATTATCATAATATCACCACTGTTTTAACACCGTTGTTAGTGTTTACATATAACACGTACGCAAAACTTGTTAAAGTCTTCATGAAACTCCAAAAGAACTGTCATATAAGTTTGATACCTCATTTGCGTGTTAGAAAATCTGCTAGTTCCTTTATGATAACGGACATAAAACTATATTCTTGTTTTCGATACGTATCTATACAAAACAATTGGCTCAATTTAATTTACAGTGATGCCTCGCTCAACGAACGCCTCGCTTAACGAACGCTGCGCACAACGAACTTTCTGTTCGTTCATTACGCGATTTGCCGAATCTTGCTTCACACAACGAACTGCATCGTATTTCATTTTGCCGCCCGAATGCTCTTACGTATCACAGTTGATGCTCAATCTTGCACGAACTGCATCAACGCACGTCAGTCGTTATTTTCTGCGCTTAACTCACACGTGTTTGTTTTAATAAATGTAATTTTGTGTGTGAGGATTTGACCCTGCATGCCTCGGTAGACTCTCCTAAATCTGAGTCTGACTAAAAAGTAAAAACGTGTGTACAATCTTTTTTTATGTTACAGTACCATATTTTATGCTACAGAACGAATTAAAAATTTTAACATAACGAACTTGCTCCTGGAACGAATTATGTTCGTTATGCGAGGCACCACTGTATTTTGTAGCTGAATTCATAACGACTTGACACCCTGTAGAAAGCGTTTGGTTAGATTTTTATCTAGGCATCTCGTATTAAAAACTGTTATTAAAGTCATATCACATGCATATATCATTTATTTTCTGATAGATATTTAATTTTGTTTGACATTAATTCATTGTTATATCTTTAAATATAATTTAGTAGTTCTTGTCACGTGATAATACAATTATTCTCTGCTATGTATTTAAAGTTCACACTGTCGAAATCTTAATAAACATGTTGGTCTAAACAATAAGATGAATTTTTTGTTATTAAAATTATTGCGTGTGTAACTTTTAATTGTAATTTTTAATAATAGATAACATAGTATTAATTATTAATATGTACTAAGACTTTCAGCTCAGATTGTTTTCGTGCGTAATTTACGGTTATTTATCATTGAACGATTAATAATATTGATTTATAACGGGCCAAATTTTTGCATACAACATAGTATAAAGGTACTTAATAATGTGTGAAAGTTCCTCATCGATTTGACGTGTGCAAGTGTCAATTTTGTGGGTTCAATGTTCACAAAAACAGTATTTTTCAAATATCATTTGTAGCTGACTGAGATATTTTATCACAAAAACGAACCCACGGGTTTTTATGTAGGGGAAACCCTTCATGAATGAACAACTTAACTACATCTGAAATAACCTAACCACATTTAAAACAACCTAATCTTTAGTGCAAAATTTCTTAAATTATGAGCCAAAAAACTTTTTTCTGTAGAAATTAAATTTAAAAAGTAAATATTGTGCCGTAATGTGCTAGGTCTATTCTACTTTAAATAAAATTTGCTTTATGGGGGATAGCCACTGTGACGGAAAAAAATATAAATTTTTTTTCTTAGATTTTTTTAAAGTTTACATATTCATAAATATGTATACAAAAAATTGAGTTTAAATTTTGAAAATTTGAAAAATTACAGTCAATTTAGTGAGACGATGTAGCACGGCCGGTTATGACATAAAAAAAACATTAAACACGTTTATCTCGGAATGACATTTTTCGACCTGGTCGACACGATTCCTCAAAGACTAATGAACCGATTTCAATTTTTTTTTATAATTTTCGTAATTGTAGTAGCTATCGTTGCACGTAGCCGATTTAATTGAAATTTTGATAATTTCTATTTTTAAAACCGCTCTAATAAAAAAAAAATAGGTCTTAAAAATGAAAAAAAATTTCAAACGATCGCCATTTTGTGAAAAAATAAAATAGAAAAAACGGCTACGTGCAACGATAGCTACATTCATATAGATATTGATACAAATTTTATTTATTTTTTTCATATGACCCTTCTCGAAATTTCGAGTCGACCATAGAGAAAAATATTTTTTTTGGTCGTCACATCGAGGCTCATAACTGAATTTTTAATATTTTTCAATAAAAATTGATATTAAATAAGATGAATATGAATATATAGGTACTTAATAAAACGTCCTTTACCTGATTCAAAAATAATTAGTTATATCTCAAACATTGACAATTTTTTGACCCGTCACAGTGGCTATCCCCCTTAATTTTAGAAGTTTTGAGAAGAGATGTATGGTCATTGTCCGCATTTTATTTCTGTATATATATTTGTTTAAAAGACAAATATTGTACAAAAAAAAAGAAATTGTCTGTCCCATTTCTGTAAACGACTTTCTTTATCTATTTGTTTAATGTTTTCGTTTTCGAACCGGGTTTTTCGCTGCCTACACAAAAAATGTAAAAGTGTTTGTCAGAAAAATAAAACGCCCACCAACCCTAGACGAGAAATAAATGTTTTATTCTCTTCCAAGAAAGGATTAGAGTGGGATAAAGCGAAAGTTATTAAACAAAGGCCGTTGATTGATATGTCTTTGAACTATTTTGCTAAAATTCAACAGAACTACTGTGTAGGCTTCTAGTTAGTTATTTGTATTTTAAAGAAAAATTATTAAAAGCACTTTAAACAGGATATCGAATTTATATGACAGTTGTATTACATTTATTAATCATTCAATGCATTAGATTAAGTAAAAAACAACAGTATATAAACAGTGATGATCAGGCTCTGAGAGAGCTTCAACGGGGCCCGGGCCAACTCACATTTTGGGGGCCCCATACTCCCCCCTCCCACCGAGCGTAAGGACATTCCAAACAAATTTCGTACTAGTAAAATTCTAATAATTTTATGATATTATTTTAGTAATAAAAATCAGGGGGGTTTTAAAAAAAATATTTTTTTGCTTTCTAATTGTACTTTTTTGTAGTAATTTATGTTTTTTAAATAACCTCTCTGTTAAAAATAATATAAGTATAAAAAAAATATGTAAAATATAAATAATTTTCAGGACGCCGGGGTTTCTGAGACACAGGGGGGCCCAGGCCATATGGCCCTCCTAGCCCCCCTCTATCTGGGCCTGGTGATGATATATACAGTAGAATCCGGATATAACGACCCTCAAGGGACCGGCGACATTTGGTCGTACTAACCGGATGACGCACTAAACTACCGGATATTTTTTTTAATTTAACGTCGCAAGTTATTCTGTATTTTTTTAAAGACATTCAGCAATTTACCGGATAATTAAAGCTTATTTTTATTATTGATATTACTGTAATTCTATAATGATATAATAATTTACATATTTAGATTAATTTCTATTTAAATAAAATAAATATTAAAACTAACAAAAAGTTTCTTTAATGATATTTATTTAAACATTGCACATTATATACATACATAATGTATTAGAGTTTGATCAGAGATACAATGTACCTACATTCTATGAATGTAAATATGTATTTACTGACGTAGAAAATCTGTAATTTTACTAATCAACATACGTAGGAGAGGGGAGAAAGCCGGGAGAGGTATTGCTTGTGCGTAGATATTGGAAACATTACACTGCGCGTCGTTCTAACCGGACAATTTATTGTCAAAATAGGTCGCTTAAACCGGAGTCGTACTATACGGATATGTTTTCATAGTACGTCTATATGAGTTCGCATTTAAAATAATAAATAAATAAATAATAAAAATAATTTATGTCTATTCTTTTATGTTATTGATTTTTAAGAAAAAATTAAAAAATACAATTTTTTATAAGGCAAGTAAGTATTACATGAGCACTTTTTTCTATAAAAAAATATCGTATTATACTGCGAGCAACTAGAGGTTTTCGTAATTTTCATCAATTCTAAAAAAGTAAAATTAATTAATTATAAAACACGAAAAGTTGTTTGAATATTTTTACTGTTTTAAAATTTCCAAATCAATAATAAATGGTTTTTTATTTACATAAGATGAATCACAAAGACAACGACCCATGTGTTATTTTTCTAGGTGTGGCATATTTTATTGATTTGGATACAAAAAAAAATCATAGCCTATAATTTTTTACTTGTAATACTTTGATATAATTCAAAAATTACATATGTGGGACCTATAATTTTGATAAAAATAGTCTATTGATAGATTTCAACTACTGGATTAATTTAAAAAAGTATTTTTCTAGAAGCCAAATCAAATATTATATTATCATAAGTAATTGGTTTTTTATTTTTATTTTTTAGACGTTTGGTGATTTTTAGCTCAAATAATCTTATATGCAGTGGCGGCGTAGTGTAGATTGGCACCCGGGGCGGTTTTTTGCACCCCCTTCTAAAAAAAAGTGTTGACCTTTTTTTTCGTTCTCAACTCAATATTAATTCCAGTTATCAAAATAATAAGCTGCAAGGGGACCGTGGTATCAAAAAGTTTAAGAAGTATTGTTCCAGACCACCCGTCCACTGTGTTTTACGCCTAAACTATTGAAGATAGAGTTTTATGAAAAAAAATTTACATCGACGAATTTCAGCAAAATATTGTGTCATTTGTTTTTCATTACATATAAAAAAATTATTATATGTATTTAAATAACTGGATGTACGTATGAATGTAGCTTGGCACCCGGGACGGACCGCCCCTCCCGCCCCCCCTTTACGCCGTCACTGCTTATATGTGAGATTATTTAGGTACATACCTAAAATACATTTAATATTCTACCAGTAAAAAATTTATTTGCCTATAAAAACTATGATCATTATTTAATGAACAATCTTAATTAGCAATTAATCTTGTCTTTCTTTTAAATAAACAAAAACAAGAAATGTCTATAATATTGTCATAACATGACAATACAGTAATTGCTTACCTGGATGACCTTCTAAAACCAATTAGTCATTTCTTGTGATATTTCGCATTAGAGCCCAAATTATTTATATAAGAATAAAATCTTGAAATATGATGAAAATGAATTGTTAGCGATTAAAGTAAAGCACATTTGTAATATACAGGATGTCCAAGATATCACACATATCAAAAAATGTTAATCATTTTATGTGGTTTAGGCGGTATATCCAAAAAACTGAAAATTCGGAATTTCTTTAAATAGATAGGTACTTTGTGTTCGCGGTTTCTTAAAGCACATTTAATGTAGAATTGATTGGTGTGTTTAGAATTTTTATATCACTTTTAGTTTTTGAGTTACAAGCCTTAACTTTAGTTTTTCTTATAGGCGACTAAGTTTGCTATAGCATATTTGAACGTGTTTTTTACTCTACTTTACAACGATATGTCACCTGTCATATTTATTATCAAAAAAATTATGAACATTTTTTTTTGTAATAGTTATTGTGATTTTTGTTTTACAATTTTTGTTTTTCATGGCCTACTTAATGTTTGTAATAAAATACTTTATAAATATCATTTATATCAATTCGACTTATTTCTAATTTCGAATTGCACTTTTTACAAATCATTAGAAAAAAAAAGATAATTTATTGTAATCCCGGTATCATAATACATAAATAGATTTTTCTCATTTTTATTTTCGAAGATGGAAATAGGGCCAAATTTTTAAAAATTTTTTAAACGCTTATTTTAAAAATAATAAAAACTGTTTAACCCCATAAAAAATCAGATGTATCTTTAAAATCAGAGCGTATAGACCAGTGGGGGGGTTATGTGCTTAGTCCTTTTAAGTTGGGACATCCTGTATATACAATATAAATTTGCCAAAATTAATTTATAACTTTTTTTTAATAGCCAACACCTAGAGCTGTTAAAGACGCCGTGATGACGGAGAGACACAAATGCACCGTTGTCGAGACTGAAAGTGTTAGAAAGAGAGAGGAAGAGAGTGACGACCCCGACCTTTGCAGGGGACGTGGGTGACAGTTTTGGTCAACGCGGGGGTAACTTGTCCAAGCCGGACCTGAGGGCGAATTCGTAGGCGATTCAAGTTATTATTGTGAGTAATATTCCCATTGCTGTTATTTTTAATTTAAATATTATTCAGTAAGAGTTTCTTGCTTTGTTGTTATTGCAAATTATTTGAAGAGATTTCCTTGTCTTGAAAACCGGTACATTTTTTTTGTTTAAGGTTTTAGAACAGTTAGTATAGATGTTGCAAAATATCAAATTTTTGATGAAATTTATTTTTTAAATTATTAAATTAAGTATGGCGTTATTCATCCGCAAAATGGGTAATAGTGACGTAACAAATATGTATAGCAGTGGTGCAACTGGTGAGAGGTGTAAGGGACAGCAAAAAAAATTAATTAATATTTTTATTTCATCTATTTATCAAAATTAAAATTAAAAAATTCATAAAAATCTTTTTCACAATGGCGGAATCAGTCATAGTTTTTTCTGTACGCATTTAAATTTTTCTCTAATTTCTTCTTTAATATAATTTATTAATATTAAGAATGGGTACTTTTTAGAAAAAGCTCTCTAAAATCCTGCAGAAAATTTCATTACTATTGGAATCATATAACACAGTGGTTCTTAAACATATGTGGTCTAGGACCCCCCTCCCTTTTGAACAATTATTTTTCAAGGATCTCTTCCCCCCCCTCTTGCCAGAAAACAAAGGTCATTAGATATTAATCAATCACTGTTAAATAAAAAAGTAAAAGTATTTTAATTTAAATAATGTCAAACATGTTTTGTAGTTGGTACTTTGGTACCAAATATATTACACAGAAAAAATAATTTGTCTATGTGTTAAAAAATGTGATCAATAAAAAAATCCGTGATCGATTTGGCTCTGATAGAGGTTGTTTATTAATATGATAATTTTTTACCAATATAAAAATATCCACGTTTATCTTATTGATAAATGTATATTATTATTAACAATGTTCTTATTTTGTTTCGTATTGAAAACATATATTTTAAATAGAAAAAAAAAAACTTAATAAATGACATCACTGAATTTACCATATCGAAAATTGCACTTTCACTAGTTGGGTGGTGTATATAATATTCACACTGATAAATATTTTTTAATACAACCATTATGAGTTTCGTTAGTTGGTGTAATAAATTATTTATTAATTTGACAAATGAAAAGATTTTTAGATAAACATGAAGATGTATTTTTCAAATGAATAAAGTATACTCAATAAGAACTTTGTATTATTATTATATTGGGGAAATATTGTTACATTTACAAGTTAAATTTATTATGCATTTTTCCATCTCAAAGATTGAATTTTTTTTCTGTGTAAAAATTACTCATTTCAAATACATAATTAAAATAAAAACTGATAAGATCTCTTAAATATATCGAATGATTTCATATAATACAATTATTTATTACTCATTTCGAATTTTAATATTTAATATCTTAATTACGACATTTTTCTCTCTAAAAAACAATAATAATTATTAAAACAACCTCATTTCAATGGCAATCTTTTATTAAAAACAAATACAATTGATTTAATTACTATATATAGAAATAATTCAACAATAATATTTAAATAACCTTTAGACATCCTTGATAATATCTTTAAGAGAATTATTATTTGCGAATGACTACCAACTACCTTTTTGTGCTCTGCATTTACAAAAGATGATTATCTTTATGATATGAACATGAACTGGGTTTAATATTGTATGGAAATTGTAGTAAATTGTAACTGCATCCGCGAATAAGTGAAATACAGGCCCGTATCTAATAAAATTTGTAAAATTTTATTATAAAATAAAGTCGAAACGGTTTAAATTTTGTTTAGAAGGGGGGGGGGGGTATATGGTAATTAAACATGTGTATATAATTTTCATTTATCTATCATTTTTTTTATAATTTTCATCGTTTCAAAAATTGATGACTTGACATCCATTTTCGAGTTTTTAAAAAATAATAAGTTTTTTAATGATTTTAAATATTTTTCACCCTTTTATATATTTAGCCTTTGAATTACAGACGGACAGACATATTTCCATCAAAATTCTGTTTTACTAAAAATTATATTCACAAGTACGTCCTAAAAAAACATCATAATACAGCTCTGATATTTTGATCAAAAACTCGATTTATCGAAAATAATATTTATAAAGGCTGGTTTACACGCTACGATAAATCGTAACAATTCGATCGTTACGATACATTGTTACAATAAATCGAAAGAGTGTGTACTGTTTACATGCAACGATTTCTTGTCCAATATTCATTGTCGACCGCGGTATACTCAGTCAGTTTTTGTCATGGAGGAAGTACTGTTGTGATCGTTTGTTTAGCAAGAAAAGTTAAAAGGTCACGAAGACCTAGAAGAAAGTGGAGCCGCCAGTGGTTGCTGAAGAAAAGGGTATTTTCTCTTATAAAATTATTAAAAAAATTGCGAAATGAACCCAATCACTGGCGGAATTATTTAAGAATGTATGAAGAGACTTATGTTGAGTTGTTAACAACCTTTCCCGTGAACAACTAATGCAAACTGAGTCAAATCGTAGCAATGAATGGCTGCTACTTGTTTACACGTTCCAACTTGTCGTTACGATTTGCAGAAATTGATGCCAGCCGGCAACAATCATCCAATCCAATTCCAATTCCAATAAATCGCTACAATGTCCTGTTTATACGCTACGATAAATCGTAACGATTCGATCGTTACGATAAATTATTACGATTTATCGTTGCGTGTAAACCAGCCTTTAAGTAAAGTACTAGCACCAGTCTTGGACAATTTTTAATTAAATGTAAATATTTGTTGATATTTGTTTACTGCCATTACTGAATATTAATCTATATACATTTAACTGTCTTACAGCGTGATTTGATGATAATTGATCATTTTGTTTAAAAACAGTGGCGGTTCGGTCACACTATCAAGAAAAGTGTATTTTTTTATGTAAATGCTTTACATTGTTTTAAGTCTTTATTTTTTAATTTTTGTTTCGTTGTACCTTATCATTTTATAATCATTAGTAAGTGGGTACCCATTACTGGTTTTACTTTATCCATTACTGGAGAAAAAACATAAAAAAAATATATTTGCAGACTTTGGTAATTAAAAAGAGTTATTTGTTTTATTAGTAACATGAGTTTATGAAAATTAAAAAAATGAAGCCCATCAATACCATAAAAACAGTATACAGTATATTACTAGAAGTATTTTTCTCAGGGTGGCCAGTTTCTGGAAAACCGGGAAAGTCAGGGAATTTTGCTATACAGGGAAAAGTCAGGGAATTTTTTATAAAAATGCAAAAACCACACAAATTCTCGCAAATATTTAAACATGTGACCTTTTTTTAGGTTTTTTATCTAAATTTTAAATAAAAAACACAGGGAAAACTCACAAATTCTCCTGGAAAACCGGGAAAAGTCAGGGAAATTTGTTCCAGAGAAATACTGACCACCCTGATTTTCTGTTTATTTTCTCTATTAATTTTTTTTTATTATTTTTTCTCTATATTTCACTATTTCTTTTTTTGTATTTTATTTTTATTTATAATTTATAATGACATATTCTACACTCGTTCCAGAGTATCTAAAGAATAAATAAATATTATTATTAGTATACCTTGCTCTTAAAGTGTCCATAACTGATGCCAGTACCATACCTCCTGAAAAAAAAACATCTAAATACTGCCCTGGTTGTGAAACTGTAGCAATTTTGTAAACAAAAGCACACTTGAAATAATTGCAAGATTATGCATACAAAATCTATGTAATGTAATGTAATAACTTCAAGACCAAACAGATCAGATAGCTCGTACTTTGTTTTTATTCGAATTGTAGAGAAAAATCCATAGGTGTGATTACAAACTGTATATTTTAATGAAATTCTTCCCCACTCTTGCATATAAGTATTTCCCAACATTTGAACGTGATACAATGTATTGTGATCATTATTGTGACGACTTTTTTATATCTAGATTTGATAGATAACATATTATATTACAATTTCCACACATAGGGTAAGTGGGGGGATGAATGTTTTTGAAATTCAATCCAATATACATGTTAAAATATTCTTTAAAATTGAAAAGTTAGTACACACTCACTTATTTTTGTATTCCAATTTACGATAGATATATTCAATTTTCATTTTTGATTTTGAACGTAAAAAATAAAATAATAAACAGTTCAGTGGCGTAGATAGCTTTTTGCGATTATATTTTTCTTTATAAAAATAATCTTTTATGTGGTGTAAAGTACAAAAATTGGTTATATTCTTCACTTAGATGTATTCATTATTGAAATAATACTCGTATATCATAATCATCTTATAATTTCTGTAGAATCATGAGGGGGGGATTGATCCCCTTACGCCCTTAATTCCTTTCCATAACTACGCAATTGAAACAGTTTACCTATAGGAGGAATTGGGTGGTAAAATGGGTGTTAAAAAGAAACTTTCTAAATATATATTTTCATTGGTTTCATTTTTAAACAATTGTGGAATTTTATTGTACAACTAAACAAAGGGAAAAACTATTTATTTTTTAAACATAATCTCAAACTAGCATCAAGTGGTTGGTGGGGTAAAGCATGTCTTAATGGTGGTATATATTTTATACTTTAAAAGAGTTTGTACTGTATATATTGTTATATTATAAATAATCTTAGCAAGTGTAAAAATTAAAAACATTTCTTTCCAAGGACACAAAGTAAGTCCCATCAGCGTTCTCACGTTGTTAAATAAATATAACAAAACATACTTAGGGCACCTTCCTCTACCCCTAAGAGTTTGCAAAATATTTACACAGGCGTCGCGTTAGCAAATATTTACCCTTTTACAAAGACTGGATTCTTTTGCGTCGTTATTTTGGAATAAGTACCTTATAATGCATTTTAAATCAAAATTACAGTACCTAATATAACTTTTTTGCAATTTATTCCAATAATAAGTAGTACATTTAATATTGATATTAATTAGCAGGTCAGTAAAATGTTTACTTACGAAGAGCTAATAATGCTCTATTGCTCTCTGTGGATAAATAAATCGATCTAAATATAATAAAAGCTTTTAAAATGTGTTATATTGCTTATGTTCTATGAACTGACCAATTTTTTTAGCAGTTTGAATACTTAATACATACATTTATTGGTTAATCAGTACACATTTTACAGTAACAGCTTGCTGATTCAACAATTATGATGCTCAATTGATTAACTATACTATAAATATGCAAAGTTTTGGATTAGTTTTCTAATTTCTTATATTCTTGTATTTAAATTTATACGTGAAAAATGTGTAAATATTTTTGTGTTTTTGATTTCGCTAAAAGTATGTTTATTTTATAGAAAATGATGTGATAAGTTGAAATTTTCAAACCGCAGGTCTGTATCTAATCACGTTCTCGAGATATGGCCTTTCTAAGTTTTCGATTTTTGAAAATTTTGGAGAAAAATGGCTGTAACTTTTGAACGTATGGTCGGATTTGATTTTTGTCGACGGATTTGGAATCAGCGTGTCAAAATCTATATAATGACATGTATTATATTTTAAAATTCGAAAAAAATTTTTTTGTGAAAATTCGAAAAAATTCAAAGGGGTATACCTTAAAAAAATGTCGATTTTTAGCAAAAAAAAATTTCTCGAATTTTAAAGTACAATTCATGCCATTATATAGATTTTTATACGCTGATTCCAAATCTGTCAACAAAAATCAAATCCGACTACACTTTCAAAAGTTACGGCCATTTTTTTTTAAAATTTTCAAAAATCGAAAACTTTGAGAGGCTATATCTCAAGAACGATTAAAGATACAGACCTACGGTTTGAAAAATTCAACTTTTCACGTCATTTTCTATAAAATAAACATACTTTCAACCAAATCTAAAATCCAAAAAAATCCACCTTTTTTTACGCATAAAATTCAAATTTGTCATCATAATATCAACTCAAATACAAATAAAACACATCTTAAATTGAAATTTTTTTACACTTAACATATAAAACCATACAATTTACTTTAATACACACTTTTTTGTTGAAACAACTGAAAAAATAATTTCATATTATTTTATATATTATACCGGGTGTCCCAGATAACTTTTCCAGCATGGGGATCTCAGTATCTATAAGAGATACAGGTTTGGTTAAATGAGATGAATTATTTGTAAGAAAGGGGTGAGTATTACTACATAAAAAAATATTCATAATTCTATGTGGTTTAGGCGGTATACCCAAAAAACTGAAAATTCGGAATTTCTTTAAATGGCTATAACTTTTTTGTTAAAGTAGATAGGTATTTTTTGTGGACGGTTTCTCAAAGCACTTTTTTGTGTAGAATCGATTGGTGTATTTAGATTTTTTATATCACTTTTAGTTTCCGAGTTATGAGCCCTAACTTTAGTTTTTCTTATGGACCACTAAGTTGGCTATGGCATATTTGAACGTGTTTTTTACTCTACTTTACAACGATGTGTCACTTGCCATATTTATTATCGAAAAAAAAATTATAATATATTTTTTCAAATAGTTCATTGTTTCAAATATTCATTTGTTATTTTGATTGTTGTTATTGTGATTTTTGTTTACAATTTTTATTTTTCATGGCTCACTTAAAAGTTTGTAATAAAATACTTCATAAATATCACTGATATTTAGTATTTCGACTTTTTTTTCAATAATAAATATGGCAAGTGGCATATCGTTGTAAAGTAGAGTAAAAAACACGTTCAAATATGCTATAATCAACTTAGTGGCCCATAAGAAAAACTAAAGTTAGGGGTCGTAACTCGGAAACTAAAAGTGATATAAAAATCTAAATACACCAATCAATTCTACACAAAAAAGTGCTTTAAGAAACCGCCTACAAAATGTACCCATCTACTTTAACAAAAAAGTTATAGCCATTTAAAGAAATTCCGAATTTTTAGTTTTTTGGGTATACCGCCTAAACTACATAAAATTATGAATATTTTTTGATGTAGTAATACTCACCCCTTTCTTACAAATAATTCATCTCATTTAACCAAACCTGTATCTCTTATAGATACTGAGATCCCCATGCTGGAAAAGTTATCTGGGACACCCGGTATATATATTATATATATTTTATATGGTTGAAAAAAACCATAGACTTATAAAATGGACTCAGCAATAGCCTCACAAAATTGATCACTCTCTTTAAAGCAGTGGTTCTCAACCGGTGGTCCGTGAGGGGGTAAAATATGGTCCCTGTTAAAGATTTCAAACTTTGAATGAACTTAGAATTATCTGAAAATGAAATGTGAAGACCTTTTTTTCTTTTTTAGGTTTTTTAAACTATAAAAAATATACAAGTCTTGAGGCTTTCGCGGTGATCTTGATATGGATCTTGGTTTCTGGGTGTAAACCGCGTCGATTTGGTCGTGTTATCGGCCAACTTTTTGCACACATTACAGTGGATATCTTCAGGGCTTTTCTAAAAGTGCACTTTTTGAAGAACCCTGAAGATGTGCACTTTTAGAAGAGCCCTGAAGAAGATGTCCACTGCAATGTGTGACGAAACGTTGGCCGATAACACGACCAAATCGACGCGGTTTACACCCAGAAACCAAGATCCCTATAAAAAAAACATAAAAATGAAATGTGAATACCTTGTTCAAATGTAGAAATTTTTATTTAACCTTGTAGTCCCTGCTAATAATAATGAAATCAAAGTGGTCCCTGGTCATAAAAAGGTTGGGAACCACTGCTTTAAAGAGACAAAGCGAATATGTAGCCAATACCTGTCTCTTTTCTATAGGACTGTAATAACTGCAAACAAACCTGTGACGTGACCAATTAGAATTCTAGAAAGAGAGAGGTATTTGCTACATATTCGCTTTGTCTCTGTCACACTTATTCGCCAGTATTTACTCAACAGATGGATAAGGAATGCTCAATCCATTCTATAAGTCTATGAAAAAAACTTAAAAAGAAACATAAAATTAAATAGTTTTTTATAAAAATCTACTTAACTTTTCTGTTTTTCAATTTAACATCACATAAAAAACTAATAAGTAATTATTGCAAAGATATTGTATATGTACAATGTACATATTATGTTCATACATATAATGATATGTATATCTTCACTTTAAGATGTTTTTACCCATCATATACATTAAAATTAATTACAGTTCAAAGGGGTGTAGGTGCCTTTTACACCCAACATAAAAATATAACATTGTGATTAATGTATGACCCATCAAAATATAAACAAATAAAAAAATTAAAAAAACGAAATACGAAATTACTATAATCACTTAAAACCTACTTGATTTTTTTCTCTAGACCTCACACATATTATAAGAAATGTATTATTTTGTAACATACTGTAATATCAATTTTATGATAAGTATAGACAACATAACTTTAATTAAAAGTTTACTAAGGTGTTATTTGTTTATAGTCTATGGCAAGCACGATTGTCTTATTATTAACTTTGTTGTTAATTTCATATATAATAATATACTTATTTTTTTGTTATAATTGGGTAAAGAGACGAACTATTTGTGATGAAATTTATATAAAAAAACATATATAATTATATTTTGTGATTAAAATTATTTAAAAATGATGTGCCAAGGCCGTGAGTTCAAAGTTTGATAATATTTATTTTGCTTCGTATATATATAGTAATATAAAAGAAGGAAGAAAAAATATTGTCTGCAGAATATAATATAGGTAGTAATTATTAATTTTTAATTACTCACTGCCAAAAAATGCATGTTTTTTTCTAAATTAATAGTATTTTTTTCAACATGCAAATATATTTTTAATTAAGTATTATTCATTTCATATTTACTATTTTAATTAGTGAAGGTCGTTTCTAGTTTTTGGAAATCTTTATTTTTCAATATACAAAATTATTCATTTAAGAGAGTAAGGTAGGCACAATACATCTCAAATTGAGGGGGGGGGGGGTAATTTCAGGAGCACGAATGCAACAAATTTAATCGCAAAATAATCGTATTCATAAAAAAATATTACATTTATAATAAAACGAGTTTTAACCTCTCATCTCTCAACCCTTAAAAACTGTAGCATAGAAAAACTGTACTCCTAGTGTTTCTAAAAAATCCCTGTGCCCCCCCCCCCACAGTTATTGAATCATACCTATTTAAAAAAATGTATGTTGTGCTAAAATAACCACATTTATAATATAACAAGTTTTAACCCTTAAAACAGTAGTACAAAAATACAGTATCCTAGTGTTTTTTAAATGTTTCCTGTGCCCCTCACACCCCAGTATTATTGAAACATACCTATTTAAAAAAATTAAAATACACCGCACTATGGATGTTATGCTAAAATAATTGTAGAACAATAAAAAATTATCCCATTTCTAATAAAACGAGTTATAACCCTTCATCTCTCTACCCTTAAAATAACAGCATAAAAAAACTGTTCTCTTATTGTTTTTTTTAATGTTCCCCCTAATATAATTGAATCATACAAATTTAAAAAATTAAATTATATCACTTTATTTACTTTCGAAATTAAAATACAGTAAAAATCACCTAATAACCTACAAATATACTGCGGGTGCTAATTAGAACAAGAAATTAGTCCAGCGTATCAACAACTGATTATGTTAATTTTTCTTGAGTATATAATATATGTAGATATCTTATACAATTAACTTTCGAGAGAATTAAGTAAGAATATTATCAATTCAAATAAGTATATAAGATAGGAAAGAGATAAGGTAGGTACATAATATGTAGAAGAGATATTCCAACACAAAATACATCCAATTAATGCATTGGATCCAGTGCTACCTGGGGATATAAATTTCATCTGCAATAAACATTGTTTTCACCAGAGACCTGAACCTGAACCCGAACCTGAACCATAAACCCGAAAAAAACTGTTTTTTTCATGAACCTGAACCTGAATCGAACCACTATATTTCAAAGTCAGTGAACCTGAATCTGAACCCGAACCTTTTAATGGGTATCCGGTAACCATGTATTTTCAAAAGGTTCAAGAAATTATTTAAAATATTTTATTAATTTTCCTCCATTGATTTTTAAAAATGATTATAAAATGTACAAATTGGAAATTTGTTTGAATTTCACTGTATAATGTGTCTTCTCAAGTCCACTACTAAAATTTACATTTTTTTGCTTGCTTTATAATTCTATAACTTTGTAAAAATGAATTTCATTTCAATTTGCAAAAAATTTGAAAAGTAGAAATTTCAATTTTTAAAATGTATTTTTATTTTTGCTAATTTTTTCTAGCAGTATCTTCGTACCTTCATTGTTTTCACAAATGTATATTATTATATTTATAAACTATAAATATACATTTGTTATAATTTTATGGTTGACGAAAATAAATTTTATCTCAAAAATGGAGATTGGAATAACTTGATTTTTTTAATACTGAACTAAAATATACCGTTTTTAATGGATTTTTATTTTATACCGCATACATATTGTTTTGTGAGCTCACAGCAGGATAGCTTTTTTATTTTCAAATACAAATTTTTATTTTTTAATTTGAACCCAAACCCGAACCTGAGTTTCGTTTATGAAATAAGTACCCCTTAATTGGATTGAACTACAACACTACAAGTATACCAAGTCTTATCAAAATTGGTAAGATACTACTCATTTTTCAGACGATAATTGGTACAAAATTTCGAATATTTCCGAAACCACTAATCAGATTAGCATCAAAATCAATAGGTCTGGAATACTTAATGAGACAAACATTTTCCCCAAAAATAATTCAAATCGGTGCATATTTACAGTAATTATCATGAACGAAACAAAATTCTACATCCAGACACATGCACAGCCGCCATGCGGAAATCAACTTTTCTTTACGTTTTGAAGTTAGTACAATCAGAATCTGCTCTTATCTCGGACACGATTTTTTGACGGTATTACAATACTTCCATTCATTCGAACATGGAAGTAAAAATCAATAGTTTTATTCATACAAACTTCAAGTCAATGTAATTTTACATACTATTATTTTCCTTATAATTCATGACTTTTGGGACCCCTCTATATTATGGTATGATTGTAAAAAAGTAATTGCATTAAAATATTTTGCAATGTTCATTTTGTAATTGTAATGATAAGAAATGAGTAGCTCTTCTGTATGATGATCTCACGCGAATAATTCAACCATATACATACATGGCTTTGGGGTTTCTTATACGAAGGTGTTAAGGTCACAAAGGTCAGCTTAAGTCTAGATGATGATGAGTCTCTGGCTTAGGTTATGGTCAAGATAAAAATTGAAAACATGTTTTATAGAATATATAGTTTCGTCATTCATTTCGCGCAGGTAACACGTTTTGTTATTCTATAATAGGATGTAGATGGTATTATATTTAATATTTTATGTTCCTGGTTATTTTTTTTTATTACTTATATTTACACCTATTGTATTTGATAATCGTTATTTATTTTTATATTGTTTGCAATTATTTATATATTTATTTGTTTGTAAGTTGTAAGACAATGAATGATATTAATAACATTTTTTTAAGAAGTAACATCTTCCGTTTAAGATAGCTATTGTTTTTTTATAAAAAAAAAAAATGATATTTATGATAATCATCAGCGTGGCCAGTTTCTGGAAAACCGAGAAGTCAGGAAATTTTGCTATACAGGAAAAAGTCAGAGAAAAATTAGGAAATTTTTTTATAATAATGCAAAAACCATTTTTTAAATTTTAATGTGACTTTTTTTAGCTTTTTTATCTAAATTTTAAATAAAAAACACAGGGAAAAACGTAAAAATTCTCCTGGGAAACTGGGAAAAGTCAGGGAAATTTGTTCCGGAGAAATACTAGCCAGCCTGTAATCGATTTCGACTGGAATTTGTGTAATTTTTTAATTGTTAAGTCCGGCGTATTATAAAGGAGCTAGCTAGCAAGCACTTTCAAATGAGGTATCAATTTTGTGATAGTATCTATGTTTTTGTTATGTAATTTAGAGCAGTGATACTTCAACTCATTGTATATAACACAGATGATGCAGACTCTGACCGTATACAAAATAATTATCATAATATCACCACTGTTACCGTTGTTAGTGTTTACATACAACTTGTCAAAGTCTTCATGAAACTCCAAGATAATTGTCATATATAAGTTTGATACCTGATTTGCGAGCTAGCAAAATTAGCTAGTTGTTTTATGATAACAGACATGATACTTAGGTTATATTATAGAAAATTTATTAACGCTCAAAAGAAAACAAAAACATGCAAAATATTTTTTTAATGAAATTAAGTACATATTCAATATATTTAACTAAATATACATTTTTATATTAAAAAAATAAATAACAGTGTGTAAATTGGGCAGATATGAAGTCTATTTTGTGTGAGACTGCTTTTCTGATATCATTTTTATTTATATAAAATCATGTTATATGTATATTTAAGTTATTTCATATGATTTTAACAAAATTCGAAATCACATGCTCTAGTTGGATGAAATATATTAGCATACCACGTACCTCTTTTCATATAAAAATTATTGAGAACAATTCAAACACGTTTAAACACTTATGAAACTAATAACGTTAACAGATTTTGTTTGTTGCACTTCTACCAACTGATTTTTAAGGAAATATTGTAAATTAATATCCATAGACAGCAACACTAATTATAAAATGAGACGTTAATGGGTTAATAGCATTATGGGTAATAATAATTGAAAGAAATAATGAGGTATATATTTTATAAAAAAAAATTAATACATATATAATAAATAATGGATACTTTCAATGTAATTTTAAACACGCTTATTATTTTATAATAATATTTATTTATTTGAAATGCGTGATTTTGTTTACTTCTGAAACCTTGTAATAGAAAAATCACATTATGTGAAGTTACACAAATAAATATTTTCTAACGATAATCATATAGAAAACCTTTTGAACTTAAAAGGCATGTCAAGGAAAGTTAAGTACATCACAAAGTGATGAGATATCTTAGTAATTTGCTCAGATTTATAGATAAGACCTTCATTATCTCAGAATTTATATTATTTTTTAATTGACCATTTTACACAGATATTTTTTCCCTTTTTGTTCATATAATTTTCTTGCAATCGCGATTTTTTTTCGATATAAATGGAACACCAATCAGAGCGAATGACGTCACGCATCAGTAAACGTCTTTTATTTTAGACAAATATCAATTCCTCTTACAAGAATATTAGGTACATACCTTATTTAACAACTTATATACTTTGGAATTCATTTTTAACACACACAATAATTAAATTATTGCCTAACTCTGAATGTTTGATTATTTTTGACAACAAGTGTGACGTCACAACTCTGAAATGTCACCTGCGAGCGTTTTGGCGTCAAATTCAAAATTAGTTTTAAAAGAGTCAATTTTTAAGATTAACCCTTAGCTGCTCCACTTCTCCAGAATAACATACCTGTCACACTGGGGTCACCTCGTACCCCAGACACTAAAATGCTAACTACTTGTAAGCTATTGAATATTTTAATTCAATAAAATTCTTCTATCATATTCGAACGATACGGAATGCACTCCAATCGGTTATTTAAAAGAATATAAAATATTTAAAAAAATTAAAACCTTGTAAAATTTAAATAGCTTACATTGAAGTTGAAAAAATGTGGGGTGCCTGGTACCCCACAGTGGAAGCTAAAGGTTAAACCTTTATTTTCTTCAGAAATAAGAATTATTTTGGAAATAGGAGACACGTAAGATCATCATAGAATAGTTTTTTTTTTTAATTAATCATCATGCCTATTGCCCATATGTTTTAATAAAAAGCTCGATACTAATTAATAACTCATTAATCAATCAATCAATAAATTGACAATATCAAACAATAATATTTTGTTTAAATCATCACTTAAAAACAAATGATCTTTTGTGCTTGATTATTTTTTATATTAATTTTGAACGTTAGACGTAAACAAATCGTAGTTAATGAAAAGCGTAATATTTATTTCATGATAAATACTCTAGGACGTCCTTGGCTAATATAATGAATATTTTATTATTGAATCACGTTTTTCTGACATCATTACAATCATCACACCATTCGACCCTAGTTGCGAAAAAAAGCCTATGATATATTATAACAGATATGTACAGAATAAATTGAGTATACCTATTGATTTAATCAAATAAAACTTTATTAGCTTGTGGTTACAATGTTTAATGTCCGGTATCATAAAGGGGTTAGCAAAATTAGCTAGCTTGCAAACACTCTCAAATTAATTTTGTTATATTATCTATGGATTTGTTATGCAATAGGCAAGAAGACTAATTAAAAAAACTATTCTATGATGATTTTACGTGTCTCCTATTTCCAAAAAAATAATTATTTCTGCAAAAAATAAAGGTTTTATCGTATAAAAATTGACTCTTTTAAAACTAATTTTGAATTTGACGCCAAAACGCTCGCAGGTGGCATTTTAGAGTTGTGACGTCACATTCCTTGTTAACAATAACCAAACATTCAGTTAGACAATAGTTTAATTATTTTGTGTGTTAAAAATGAATTCCAAAGTAAATAAGTTCTTAAATTTGGTATGTACCTAATAATTGATATTTGTCTAAAATAAAAGACGTTTACTGATGCGTGATGTCATTCGCTCTGATTGGTGTTCCATTTAACATGGCGGATTGCTGTATTTTGTATTTTTATTTTAGCAAAAATTATATTAATCTCGCTTTTAATATATAAAAATAAATACATTTTTTAGAATCTTTTTCACCTATACACGGAAAAAATATTGTAATAAAAATTACTATGTTATTATGGTACTGGAAAGACGGTTCAGTATTATGGTAAAATTGCAATGTTCATTAAAAATTTTATTAATATTAGTAAAATGTAATTTGTAATCTCTACAATTTTACTAATATTCTAATAAAAATTTTAATGAACATTGCAATTTTTACCATAATACTGAACCGTCCTTCCAGTACCATAATAACATAGTAATTTTTATTACAATATTTTTTCCGTGTATTATTTAAAATCATAATTTCAGTGATACTTTGTTACTGGCATCATGTCTATTTAAATCAGTGATACTTTAACGCAGTGGTCCCCAACCTTTTTGAACCTTAGAGCACATTCTAGAATACCGGTTGGGCGGCGGGCACCATTTATTTTTACAAGGTGCCCACATCAAAATCGCGATTTTGATTCAGGCACTCAGGCGTTTCTCACGTCTAAATTAAAAAGGTAAGACATATGCTCTCGCTGATTTTTTGATGGAAAATTTTGTAATTTATACAAAAAAAGTTCAGATGCATTTTTTCATATATTTCTTAGTTCCTACGTAAGCCGTGACTGATAAAAAATGCTATTCTTAAAACTTTGATCATTGTTTATAATATTGTTGAACGAATTTGTACAATGTTTGATATATGCACAAATGTTTTTTATTAACAAATCTGCATCAAAATATTTTTAATTTATTTTTAGAATTAATGTAAGTGATTTTTATAATTGCGTACAGCCAGAAAAAGATTAAATGGCTACATATTTTTCTGGCTGTACTTTCTGGTATACATTAAAATTGAGAGAGTAAATGTAACATGATATATAATATATTTATAAACAAATATTTTTTTCAAATAAATACGCTTGTATTTCTCTAATTAGTTACTAAAAATAAAAAAATAAATTACATAACATGTACCTGAAAACTTATTTTTTTTTATCGTTCATTGTCAGCGGCGGGCACACGTAAAACAGTCGGCGGGCACAATGGTGCCCGCGGGCATAGGGTTGGGGACCACTGCTTTAACGTATTGTAACACAGTTGGTGCAGACTCTGACTGTACATGGTAATTATCATAATATGACCACTGTTTTAATACCGTTGTTGGTGTTTACATACAACGCGTGCACGAAACTTGTCAAAGTCTTCATGAAACTACAAGAGAACTGTCATATAAATTCGATAGGTACCTCATTTGTGAGTGTTTGCTAGCTAGTAAGTTTGATAGGACATAAAACTGGTACAGGTACAATAAAAATAAAATACAAGTCTAGTCGAAAAGCTTTCTGAAAATATATTCCCTTTCTATTTATTTCTGTTTATAGAATAATATTATTATTAAAATACTCTTGTATTTTAACCCTTTGTAGTCTCATGTGACATTTCTGTAACAAACCTCAATAATCCCGCTAATATACGTACTAAACATATTTAGTTCATTCAAATATGTGTAACACTACTGTAACATACAATTCAATAACTTAGTATCAAGTAAAATTCACAGATGGCATTACCTATTGACTTACGTATTATTACGTAAACATTGGCAGTAAAACAGGACCAGATCCGGTTATTGGCCGATTTAGGTAGAAAAAAGAATACGTTGTAAGTTTCCCCAGTGTGTGGCGTTTCACAAACAATTTGCGAAAAATGCGGTGTAGCATTATGCTACAACAAACTAAATAATTGTTTCAAATCCTGCATTACGACATAAGTGTTTTTTACGACTGTCTCACAATATGTCAATCCCAAAAATGTCAAATAAATAATTAAAAATAAATATTTTTAAATTTCTGAAAAATACATGTTTTTTTATATGCCTAAACTTGTCTCTTTATCAACTTAATTTAAATTTTTAAGATCTTGAGCTATAAAGGGTTAAAAGTTGTAGAGTGGAGGGTTAAACTTAATTGTATAAACTATTAGAGTTTTTTTTTGTATTGTTCTATGATTATATTATTTTTTTCGAAGATATGTTTCAAACTGGAAAGATATAGTTTTACGTCTCAAAACTTTCAAAGCAATATTTTATTAACTATCTTCTCGAATAAACTAGTGATTAGGAACACTAAAAGTCAAAAATTTTATTTTATTTTGACCCACTTGCAGTTCTCAGAAAACCCCTATTTTTTTTATTTCACAACCACCTAATAGAATGTCCTTGACGGTGTGTTTTTCAAAAAACCAAATCCAGAGAAACATTTTTTATTTTTTTTTATTATTTTTAATTCGCGCGGCTTCACAATACCAAAGGAATATAAAAACGCTCGTAAAGGGAGTTCGAGCGATCATTAAACGAATTGTGTCTGCAACCTTGAAATTTTAACAACGCCTTACCACAAAGGACTTTGCTGAAGATCGAACCAAATTAAATAAACAAATAAAATCCCTGAATAATAATTGCATAATAAATTTTAAATAATTCTATTCAAAATTTATCCTTACGATGTTTTGATTTACAATCTCAGCTTAATTAGAACTCACTGATTTATAATTACATATGTATTTTACATAACTAATAATCATTATATTTTATTTTTTTATACATGAAAAACTAACGAGATTTTAAGGGAATTTCGTCTGTATATCTATCTGTCTTCTGTGAATGTTCTACAGCCAAAACGGTATAGATACCCCCTATTTTTAAAGATTAAACCGGAAACGGATATATAAAAATTGTAGATAATGGAAATATTTTTCGACCAAGAATGCGTTTGAGGGAAGGGTGCTTTTAACTGGATTATATTTTATATTAAACTAGCGGCATCCCGCGGCTTCGCTCGCGTAAATTTCGAGGGGATGACATTACATTTTTTATATTGTTTTTTATTCATTACATATAAAAAATCGTAAACATCTCGGATCTTAGTTAAAAATAGCAAAAACCCAACCCCTGCCTACTCCCGACCATTAGAGGTTGAATATCGAATTTGTTTTATTGTAGATTATTTTTCCCGACTCCACCATGATAACTTAAGCAGCTATGCAGATAAACATCAAAAACACACACCCTGTCTACTCCCGCCATTATGGGTGGAATGTCGAAATTTTTATTTTAATATGACTATTTTGCCCGAATTTACCTTTATAACTAAAGCAGATATACATATAAACATATCTAAAACTATCCCCGTTTCCGTCCAATGCTGTTAGGCTCTAACAGCAGAGCCTAACAGCATTGGACGGAAATGCTAACTGTTAGGGGTTGACCCTAACAGTTAGGGGTTGAATGTCGAGCTTTCGAATTTATTCGAAAATTTTGTCCGAATTTACCTTAAAATTATAAACAGTTATGAATATATAAATATACCAAAATTTTACCCCCCCCCCCATTCCCATAGGGGTTGAATTTTCGTAAGTTCGTAGAGTCCCTACATACTTATCCCGTGTTTCATTCGCTGAATACAAACAAAAATATCTTACAAATTTTTCCACCCCCCCTAACACCTTAGGGGTTAAATTTTTGGAAGTGCTGAAATAACTGTTTCATAATTTATATTGTCAAGTATTTATGATAAGTGTCAATTAAATACGAACAAAAAAAATATTTTTTTATACAAACTTTGACACCCCGTTTTAACCCCGTAGGGGTTGAATTTCGAAAAATCCTTTCTTAATGGGTGCTTACATCATAAAAGGAAGGTACCTACGAAATTTCACGTTTCTAGGTCCAGAGGTTTGGGCTGTACGTTGATATATGAGTGAGTGAGTGAGTGAGTGAGTGGTTAAGGACAAACTCTTTTATAGATATAGATATACTACAGTGCTTGCTATAAAAAGGGCGGTATTACATAATTAAAGATACGAAATAGCGGTGTCTTGAATAACTATAAAAAACAATTATTCATTTGTTGTACACAATAAAATTAGTAAAAATAAAACTCAAATTATTATTAACAAATTGAATTTTTATAAAAAATTAATTTTATTCGATGTTTTACAAAAAAAAAAAACAACTGGTCGCCATTATATTTTTCTGAGAGTATCTCTAGACAGCGTCTTCATTTTAAGCCACGATTTATTAAAAAAATCATTTATGAATTATTTTTCGTATAAAAATACTTGGTTAATACAATCAATCAGAAATCGATTCGGACTGTCAGAACTCTTACTATGGGCATCTCTAAGGGTACCTACTTATATAAATGGTTCCCCATAAGAAAAAACTTGTACAATGATATAAATAAATAAATAAAATTAATAAGGTGTGATATCATAATAACATAATTAAATTATTATTAATTTTATGTTGCACAACTAGTCAGTGTGTCTCAAAAAAAATGCACCAGGTTAGCTCATCCATTCGGGTCAAGTACAAAGCTATTCAATATAATTTTATACCCGTGCATAATTCTGTATAAAAAAACACATATTTGTTTAAGTAGTTAATTATATTTAACATAATTAAATCTTGTGGTGGCCACATGTAAATATTTTTTTTATATCTTGTTAATTTGTTAATAATAAATACCTTGGGTGCAGGGGTGGTTTTGCTGGGAACGGTGTGGGTAAGGGCCTGTGAATAAGCATAGAGTGAAGGTATGGTGTGTTTTTTCACTCACTTATCATTTTTTAATTAAAAAACGCGGTTCCTAATCATTCTGAAAATGTACAGATATCTTTGTAAATGAATAAAGAATGTTTGTTCAAATTTTCTTCAAATTCTCTGTCACATCACTTTGAAAAGTCATGTAATGTCTCATATGTCATTATGCAGTTCTCATAAGAATGCATGTTAATTTTTTTTATTTAATAACTCTTAAGGTTATTCGATCATTAGAGCAATGTAATGACTCATATATTTTACTAATTTTTATTTAAAATATTGGACGTATGGTTTTTGAGTAATTGGATATTAAAAATAGAGTTTTTAACCCATGATAAATGAGAAAACTTACCGAAAGCAGATATATAGGGGGGGGGGTTAAGGGGATCAATCCCCCCCTCCATGAGTCCAATTTATGTACTTTGCATAATGAAAAACTTTATGAGATTTAATACTGTCATATAAAATCTCTCAGTTATTTTTTTATTGTGTCAACTTCCTTAACCAATTAACCCAACAATTATTTTACATACAGTGGTGCCTCGCATAACGAACGTTGCGCACAACGAACTTTCTGTTTGTTCATTGTGCGACTCAAACAACGAACCTCGCTTCGCACAACGAACTGCATCATGTTTAATTTTGCCGCCCGAACGCTCCTACGTATCACGAAGTCGCCCGAACTTCCAAGGTCGCACGCAGTCGATGCTCAAACTTGTATGAACATGCATCAACGCGCGTCAGTCGTTCTTTTCTGTGCTTAACTCACACACCTGTTTGTTTTAATAAATGTAATTTTGTGTGTCTATATTATGAGTTCTAAAAAAAGCAGGAATGTGATTTCTGGTGAAATGAAACAAGAAATAATTAGAAAGAGGATTTGACCCTGCAAGCCTCGGTAGACTCGGTGTACAATCTTTTTTATGTTACAGTACCATATTTTATGCTACAGAATACAGAACGAATTAAATTTTTTAAAACGTATTTTATGGGAAAACGCATTTCACATAACGAACATACTCTCGGAACGAATTAAGTTCGTTATACGAGGCACCACTGTATTATATTTTCGAATCATTAACGCAATCTTTTCACAAAAGTAAAGATACAATAATTTGACTGTGAATTTCTGAATTAAATAAATTAATGGCTCATTAGTATTCAGAGATTTTAAATGCAAAATCCTTGTTATATACACAAAAGACTCTATTGTAATCTATTTTACGGGTGTTTATAATTAAAGAAGCTCATAGTTTTCTGTGTATATAATACATGACTCATACACTTGCAGTAAATACCATCTGCCGGTAAAACAGAAAACTATACGCGATATCTACTTCCGTTCGGTAAACAAAAGAAGTTTTGAAGGTTGTATGTATTTTGGCTAATTGAAAAATCTTAATGTGATTTAAACCACTTTTGTATTATTAAATAGTTGGTATACACAGGTAAAACATGGACTAAGAGAACATTTTGCTTCCTCGCAATATCGAAGATACGAGAAGCTTTGTGATCGTTTTAAAATGAGAAAAATAAATATTGTTCTGCGATTTTAAAAATTTAACTTGATTTATCCGTTTCAGCTCAAGACAAACACTTTTTGTTCCCTGTCTGTCTGTCTGTCTGTCTGTGTGTGTCTGTCAGTCACACGCATAACTCATGAACCACTGAACCGATATTCATGAAATTTGGTTGGTTGGTTGGTTGGGTCTGGCTTGAGGACGGTCCTATTTAAAAATTATTAAAATCGTGTTTAAGAGGGAGGAGTGACATCCCAAAAGATATCTCAGGAAAGACACATGTACGTGAAAATTTTATAGAATCTTTTTTGTAGAGCATTCAATTTCTCATAATATTGGTATCCATAACGTTTGTTGTCAAATATTCCCTTACAAAGATTTATCTCAATTTGCTTTAAAAAAATCATTTATTTTTTATTTAAAATTGTTATTTACTTTGACATATTAAATGACATTTTGACTTTTGTATAGCAGAAAAATAATGATTTTGATTGAAATTGTCAAAAAATTAATAATATGCGACATAATAACGAGGTGCGTATAAAGAAAAATGTCGAATTAATATTTTTTTTATTAAAATTGTATGAAAATTAAATGGTTAACCAATGACAGACAGTTCATCTAAAAACTTTATCGGTTTATATTTAAATTGTTCAATAATTAACTACCTTTGATTAATTTAGCACGAGGAAGCACTGTGCATTTACTTTGTAGATGTTTTTTATATCTAACGAAAAAAAAGTCAAACAATTTTTTTAAACGGTGGGGCTTACTTTTTACCCCAATAGGTTTATTTGTGTCACTGTTATATTATAGGAAGTAATAAAAATCAATCTTGGTAAAAATATAATGTAGGTATAGCAAGTAACCTTTTCATATAGTTCTATATAAATATTTCAGCATGTATAAATTTACTTGACAAGATTATTTCGCACCTACAGTTTAAAATACAACTTTTACAGTATTACTTTCAGATAGATTTTTTTAGCATAGCAACTATTTGTGACAATATGTTTGTGATAGTTTTATAGAATTTTCTAGAACTGATCTTTATTTTTTTACTTTTATTAATATAGGTACTAGTGATGTAACGAATATTCGCATTCGCATTCTCAAATATTCGCGCTTTTTTTAACATTCGTATTCGCATTCGCAGGAAGAATTACGAATATTTTTGCGAATAATTATTGTGTAAATACATAAAAATATAGTTTTTTAATCTATTTTATTGTTAATCTATTGTTAATTTTAATGTAACAATCAACATATATTTTTTTATTAAATTGTTTATTATAAAAACAAAACAATACAAATTGTCTATAAAGAACTTGAAAATATAGGTAAATCGACAAATTAACATTCATATTGAGGCAGATCCAGGTTTTTTCTTACACGAGTCAATTTTCGCATTCGCGAATATCTACCGCTAATATTCGTATTCGCATTTGCAATCGCGAATGTTTAAAATCATACATTCGTTACATGACTAATAGGTACCTACATCGAATAGGTATGTATACTGTATAATTAGGGTCGTATTTACTACCGGGGCAGTTCTCTGGGGCCCCTAGAGGAGCGTAAATAAAAGCTTATTACAATTTACAATTAATAACTGAGGTAGCAACGAAAAAAACAGTTTTCAATTTATATTTTACATATAGTAGGGAGCTCATCGGTTACTTGCTGTTCTGGGCCCCCAAGCCTCTAGTTACGGCCCTGTGTAGTGGCGTAGATAGCTTTTTTTATGACAATATTAAATCTAATAAAGTTATTTTTTTCATTATGAAAAATTGGTTATATTCTTCACTTAGATGTATTCATTATTGAAAAAAATACTCGTATATCATAATCATCTTATAATTTGTGGGGAGGGGGATTGATCCCTTTAATCCCCCCTAACTACGCCACTGGCCCTGTGTATAATATAGTATAGAGAAATCATGATCAAGATTTAAATGATATATTACATGACGTTTTGAGGGTCCTTTATCTTAATAACCTCAGTGACATATGTATGTCTGTCTGTCTGTATGTCTGTTAAAGCACTGCAATCAAGTTCTTTTATATGTGCAGTGTAGTTGCTCGAGTATAGGGATTATGCTTGTAATATTATTGTTTTTATTTTGACGATATCTTTACCCACAGATGGTGAATCAATTCAGAATTTTGAATGGGGTTTCTTATAATCTTTTTTTAGTTGTCCTCTTGATTTAGACTTCCTCTTGATTTTAGTTTTACTCAACCGTTTCATAGGTAAGGCGCTGAACCGTTCTTGATGAAATTGGGCAGGGAGAAGGGCATAGGATAGGCTATTTTGTATCTAGAAAAATCTATTATTATTGCATTTTCAGGCGCGATTTGTTTTATCTACTGTTATAATAGAAACCTATATAACCTAACCTTCTGCTTATTCTTCATGTGTTTTATATTTGACAGCTCCTACCTAACCTAAACTGCACGTGAACGAAATATTTTTTAAAATTAATTAAAATTTCAGGGATGCTAGCGCTCCTCTTTTTCCTCTTTTCCTCTATTTTTGGGAAGTCGGTCCTAAAGTACCTTTTTCTCAAAAAAGCTCCTCTTTTTCTGACTGATTTCAAGTTGAGTTTGTTATTTGTTAGCTTATAATTTTATTTTCTTTAGCTTATTTTATTTAATTTTAGCTTATATATTTACAAAATAAAATTGTTCGATTTAAGAGAGACGAAGACAGAAAAGTAAGTAAGAAAGTAAAAACGAAAACGAGTTAAATTTTGATAATATTAAATTAGGTATGTATTTCTTATGGTAAAATATAGTTTATAGTTCTATTAAATTATATATTTTGTTCTTATAAAATACACAGAACGTGTTGTCTTTTAGATCCTTAATATTTTCTGGAATGTTTTTTTATCCCTAATAGTTAGAAATAGTAGCGCAAAAACGTAAAAAAATATATTTCTATATAGATTAAACGTAAAAAAATATAATTAATGTGAATTTATATTTCATAAGTGTGAAATCATACTGTAAAAGGTATAGAGATAACCTATTCAAGAGCTAGAAAATTCCTCATTTTGATCTCTTTTGTTAAGAAAAAATTCATCTTTAAAAAAAAAAAGATACTTTCATCCCTGAAATTTTCCAATAATTTAATTAACCAGCAGGCATTACCATGACATCCGTCTGTCTGTGTGTGTATGTGTCTGTGTACGTGTTAACACCGATATGACGTCACCGATCGGTGGCTAGGCCGTCGCGGACCCGCTGTCAAGGCCGCCTCGATCGCGAGATGCTGCCGAAGACGATGTACACAGATTGCTATTTGTGGGAATGATATCACACACGTACATACACACATACACAAACAAATACAGAAAGACATTCTCACAGGTGGTGAGGTCATCTCACAGCACAGGTGAACCCCCCCCCCTCTTCTCATCATCCTAGCTTCTATCTCTTACGGCATGCAGTGCCATCATGATCGGTGTGAACTTGAAGCTATCAGCAAAAGATTGTTATTAACAGGTTAACGTAGTATAAGCTTCCATGATCAACAAAGTACTTCGTGATTAATTTGTCTGTACACGAAAATATACAATCGAAATAAATTAGTATATTTTTTTGTGTTTTTTGGATTCTACGTAATTTTGAATGTATTAAAATGGATGTTATTATATTTATTTCCGCGTATATTATAGCACTGAAGTATAGTGCCCATATTTCGGATACCATTTCTTTAACATGATGTAGTTTTGTCAATATTGATCTGAAATGTATGATATTTACATATTCGATACTTCATGTCATATGGAAAATTCCCAGAAATACAATAATTTTATCAGCCATAATAATAACCTAAAAAAAATTATATCAAATTCATGCTTTTTTTGAACTATATGAAATGGGTTTCTAATTTCAAATACATTTTGATCTACCATTTTTTTTATGTTTGAACTGTGCTGTTAAAACAAAACAACAATAATATTAAGTTTTCAAATATACATATGTAAGGATATGTATATTGAGAATTTTTATAACTTAAAATTTAAAATATGTATAAACGAAATTATTAAAAAAAAAATATTATCAGTCAATGAATTTCATACGAATAAAATCGGGTTTTATGTGAAAAGTTGAAATTTTCAAACCGCAGGTCTGTATCTTTAATCGTTATTGAGATATAGCTTCTCAAAGTTTTCGATATTTGAAAATTTTGGAGAAAAATGGCTGTAACTTTTGAACGTGTGGACGGATTTGATTTTTGACGATAGATTTGAAATCAGCGTGTCAAAATCTATATAATGACATGTATTATACCTTAAAATTAAAAAAAAAAAATGTTTTGTGAAAAATCGAAAAAATTCGAAGAGGGTATACCTTAAAAAATGTCGATTTTAACAAAAAATTTTTTTCTCTAATTTCAAAGTATAATACATGTCATTATATAGATTTAAATAAGCTGATTTCAAATCTATCAACAAAAATCAAATCCGACCACACGTTCAAAAGTTATAGCCATTTTTCTCCAAAATTTTCAAAAATCGAAAACTTTGATAAGCCATATCTCAAAAACGGTTTGAGATACAGACCTGCGGTTTGAAAATTACAACTTTTCACATCATTTTCTATAAAATAAACATACTTTTAACGAAATCAAAAACACGAAAAAATTTCACATTTTTCACGCATGAAATATCAACTCAAATACAAAATAATAAGAAATAAAATAATAACAATTAATTTAGACTAAATTTTATACACACTGATCCATTATTTTTTATCCGGGGCAGTTGTTATTGCTCATATCCGGTCCTGGTCTCAATAAATTCAAAATAAAAATGATTACGAATCCGACAGCAATAATTGTTGAAAGCTATACAATATAAATAATAGAAAGAACCATCATTTATTACTAAATAGACATATAGATGAAGTCTGTGATAACAATAAATAGTTAGCGCTGAATATAATAAAAAAAGCGATGTCAGTTAAAAATATGATAGCTATTATCTGATACTTCATCTATATAGTAAAAAAAAAAACATACCTGATCATGAGTATACAAAGGGATGGTTTCCACTGTACCAATCAGGGCAGGATTCGTCATACATATACCGGGTGTCCCAGATAACTTTTCCAGCATGGGGATCTCAGTATCTATAAGAGATACAGGTTTGGTTAAATGAGATAAGTTATTTGTAAGAAAAGGGTGAGTATTACTACACCAAAAAATATTAATAATTCTATGTGGTTTAGGCGGTATACCCAAAAAACTAAATATTCGGAATTTTTTTAAATGGCTATAACTTTTTTGTTCAATTAGATAAGTACTTTTTATTTGTGTTGTAAAAGTAGAGTAAAACATACGTTCAAATATGCTATAGTCAACTTAGTGGCCCATAAGAAAAACTAAAGTTAGGGCTTGTAACTCGGAAACTAAAAGTGATATAAAAATTCTAAATACACCAATCAATTCTACACAAAAAAGTGTTTGAAGAAATCGCTTACAAAAAGTACCTATCTACTTTGACAAAAAAGTTATAGCCATTTAAAAAAATTCCGAATTTTTAGTTTTTTGGGTATACCGTTTAAACCACATATAATAAATATCGGTATGGAGAACCATACATGACTTCCATGTTCTATAATATCTTTTACAATAGATAATTGTTAATATAAAACTCACCTTTGTATTATAAATATTAGTTTTCTAATATTCTAATGACAGTTGTAGAATAGACATTTTTGTAAAATAATAATTATCTGACATTTGAATTTAACTGCGATTGTTTCCATGGCAACATGAATTTATTAGTATTTAAAATTAAAATTTTGAGGGTGATTTTCACCCCTTCAGTGGCTATCTAAGCACGTTTATGAAATAAGTGCCCCTTAGATTGGATTGAACTACAAGTGTACCAAGTATTATCAAAATTGGTGAGATAATACTCACTTTTCAGACGATAATAGGTACAGAATTTCGAATATTTCGGAAACCCCTAATTCGATTAGCACCAAAATCAATAGGTCTGGAGTACTCACTGAGGCAAACATTTTCCCCAAAAATAATTCAAATCGATGCATATCTACAGTAGTTATCGTACACGGAAGAAAATTCTACATCCAGACACACAGACACACAGACACACACACGCACAGCCGCCATGCGGAAATTAACTTTTCTTTACGTTTTGAAGTTAGTACAATCGGAATCTGCTCTTATCTCGGACACGATTTTTTGACGGTATTACAATACTTCCATTTCTTCGAACATGGAAGTAATAATTATTTTTTAGTGTAGTAATTAGTGTCCGACCGAACATTCGGCTTCGGCTTCGGCTTCGGCCACCTTCGGCCAAAATTTCACCTTCGGCTGAATAATCGGCTTCGGCCAAATTTGGGCCGAAGGTTTGGCCGAAGCCGAAGGTTGAACTATATAGTATAATATTGTACAGTAAAGTCTTTTTATATGCGGTAGGTACGTTCCACAGAAAACCGTATATAAAAAATTACACAAAAAAGACATAGCGCACATTATAAAGTTAGAGATAGATACCTACATAAATTCACTAAAATGCAAAATTAACGGATCTATACATTTTTTCAAATATTTTAGGTGTTTTTAAATAGCTGGATCTCCGCGAAAAATGGTCGTAGAAGAGTTTAAAAAAACTATTTTAAAGCTTGAACGTTCTAGTTTTTTAATCATTTATTGAAAATTGTATTATCCTTCAGGATAACCTCCTTTTTTAAGATGAAACGTCAAAAAATATTTTTATTTTTTTTAATTTTATTAATTTTGAGAGGCTCTACAGGACATGCAAATTTTTTTTAGTCAAATCAAATAAAGGACTGTTGTAAATTAGACTTTTTTCTTTAATTTAATTAATATCAAAGATATTGGCAAGGACAAAATATTTTTACGATTTTTTAAATTTTTAATGACAAAACGTTTACATATTTGAATTCCTTTAACTGACAGCTTTTATTTGATAGGTACCCCACTTGAATTTGGATAAAATATCGTACCGCATAAAAAGATACGCTTAGTATTCTTATACTCGTATTCTTATATATATATTTATATTTTTAAGAAGTGAAGAGCAAAAAAATATCATTCATTATTCATTTAAAAATAATTTGTGAAAAAAGAAATTATAATTAAAGACGAAAAAAAAAACCTTCGGCTTCGGCTTCGGCTTCGGCTTCGGCCAAAAACTGACCTTCGGTCGGACACTAGTAGTAATACTCATTCCTTTCTTACAAATAATTCATCTGATTTAACCAAACCTGTATCTCTTATAGATACTGAGATCCCTATGCTGGTAAAGTTATCTGGGACATCCGGTATATTTATAGGTAAACATCGAACATTTCTGTACCATTTTTGCGTATATTTAAATTTATTATAAAAGGAGGAGGAAGAAACTTATATCATTTGAAAGGTACTGTGCTATAAATGTGCACAGAAAAAAAATTGTCCATGTGTTAAAAATGTGATCAATATAAAAAATCCATGATCGATTTGGCTCCGATAGAGGTACGATAATTTTTTACCAATATGGAAATATCCACGTTTATCTTATTGATAAATGTATATTATTACTAACAATGTTCTTATCACGGTGAAAAATTAAATACAAAAAAAATACTTAATAAATGCCATCACTGAATTTACAATATCGAAAATTGTACTTCCATTACTTGGGTGGTGTAAAAAATATTCACACTGATAGATATTTATTAAAACAACCATTATGTTTAATCTATTTGAGAATTTCGGTTAGTTTGTGTAATAAATTATTTATTAATTTGATAAATGAAAAGATTTTTAGATAAATATGAAGATATATTTTTAAAATTAATAAAATATCATCAATACATTTTTTTATTATTATATTGGTGAAATATTTTTTTCAAATTGGTACAACTAAAATGACAAGAGAGTCAGAGACATGCTAATCTAGTAAAGTTAGAGCGAGAAACAACAGATTTTCGTTCAGCTGTTGCGAGAGTTTGTAGTCATGTGACACCGGGTGCCCGTGTTTTAACTTGTTAGTTATTAATAAAGTGTTTTTAATAATAATAATTCGTTTTAGTGTCTTAAAACTATAACATAGTTATTAATTAGTGTTATTAGTGTTTACTTCAACAAAAGTGAAGCTCAAATTATTCAGTTTTTCTCCATTCGAATCAAATTTACTGTGATGTCGAAATACATTATGTAAGTCAAAATTTTATTGCTATATTTACGTACAAAGTGTTCATATATTGAATTACTGGCTCGCTTATTTTATATTTTAGATGCATTTATATAGAGATGTATAAGTTTGAAATTATAAAAAATATTTTTTAAAAAATTAACCGTTGTGACGTAATAGACGTGTTCTGATTGGTTGTATTCGCGGCCATATTTTGGTAAAAAAGTGTCACAACTCAGAAAAAATGTAGTTTTCAGGAAATAGGAATAAATGTAATTATAAGGAAATATTGTTATATTAACAATATAAAATTATATTTTCATCTCTTTTCATTAAGATCGATGTGCAGAAAAATAATCGTAACTTTTTTATATATTTTTCAAATTAATAAAATTTCCTCAATATTTTTTTTTTATTATTATATTGAGGAAATATTGTTATATTAACAAAATAAAATTATATTTTCATCTTAAATTTTCATTAAGATCGATGTGCAGAAAAAAAATGGTAACTTTTTTTAGATATTTTTCAAATGAATAAAATATCCTCAATAAGAATTTTTGGTACTTGTCTATTATAATCCCCATTGTTTGAAAAAACTAAAATCACTAGGAACATAACGTAATAAGGTCGTATATAGGCAAATGTCATGATGAAATTAGCGCCAATGCGAGTAAAGTTTGCACTATTTACTATTAATTCCAATATTTTTAAATAGATAAATATTATACATATAGGTATTCTGTTGCTAATTACATTATGAAAAGGTAAAGATTTAATCATTTTGAGTTACAATTTTGGTAAGAGCAATCTATTGGGGCGAAACGGGATTAATAAAGTATAATAAAACGGGCAAGTGCATGTTGGGCATTCTCTCTACGATTTATAAAAAAGAGATATTTAAAAATTTTCGTGACTGAAGGGTTAAAATCATAAAGTCGTTTGAATTTTATTATTGCATTTTAGGAGACCTATCAAATGACACCCCACTCAATGGGGCAAATAAAAAAAATGTGAGTTCACTTTTCAGTCTTTGAAAGGGGGTCTAAAATATTTTTGACAATGTCCGTTATAATTTTCAGTGAAAGTACTAATTAAAACCTACATTCTCAATTTTTTTCAGTTTTTTTGAATTGATAGTTTAGAAAATAGAGAGGGGGCGCTCTGATAACGACATTAAAAAGCAAATATATCGTGACTGAAGGGTTAAAATCAAAAAGTTATCTGACATTTTTTATTGCATTTTAGGAGACCTATTAAATGACACCCCACTCAACAGGGTAAGTGGGGAAAAAATGTAACTTCACTTTTCAGTCTATGAAAGGGGGGTCCAAAATATTTTTGACAATGTTTGTTATAATTTTCAGTGAAAGTACTAATTAAAACCTACATTCTCAATTTTTTTCAGTTTTTTTGAATTGATAGTTTAGAAAATAGAGGGGGGGCGCTCTGATAACGACATTAAAAAGCAAATATATCGTGACTGAAGGGTTAAAATCAAAAAGTTATGACATTTTTTATTTTATTTTAGGAGACCTATTAAATGACACCCCACTCAATAGGGTAAGTGGGGAAAAAATGTAAGTTCACTTTTCAGTCTATGAAAGGGGGGTCCAAAATATTTTTGACAATGTTCGTTATAATTTTCATTGAAAGTACTAATAAAAATCTACGTTCTGGAATTTTTTCAGATTTTTTTAATGATAGTTTAGAAAATAAAGGGGGGGGGACGCTTTTATAATGACTTTGGAGAGAATTTTTTATTATTATATTGAGGAAATATTGTTATATTAACAAGATAAAATTAACCTTTTTCCATCTCAATTTTTCAATAAAATCGAGTTTTTTTTCTGTGTGCGTACACAAAAAATCATGTGTCTGTTGCCATTAAGGCAGGTAAAATATTGATCAAATTTCGACATAAATAATATATGTGTCGTCATTATTCAATGAATAAAAATATATTATTATTATTAGTAATTATTTTTTACGTCATTGAACATAATTATAAATAAATATATACGAATGCATGGCTCACGCAACGGTTGTTAAATTTTAAAGACAATTCACTTAAAAATGTTTATTAAAATATATTAAAATTAGCACTTGCTTCCACACGGCACCTATTGTTCTGGAAATCCCTGCAAGGGTAAGACACAAACCAGCCCCTCCTATCTAATTTCAGAGACCTTAAGTTTATAAAAAATATACTACCACGCGAAAAACTGTATACCAGTGAGACATAGAGGTATCTCTATTTATATTTGTTGGAGATATAGTTTATATCGTGCTGGTTACTGTACATATGGATAATTTTTATTTACGGTAAGGTCAGTGTTCTATTGTTTCAGAAATTTGACTGGGAATTATGTTGTATTTTTTTGTGTGTGATACGCCCTTCGTATTTTAAAGAATGGATATTTTTTTATTTATTTTTTTGGGTAAGAATGGAAGTTTGGGGCTTTTTTATGGTGAAAATATTTATAAAAAGATTGGTAATATAATATTAAGGTATTATTATTTATTTTTTAAATTAATTGAGTATTGTAAAAATCCATTTTTTTATTTTAAACTTAAAATTACTTATTAAGCTGTAATAGGGTAAGAGAAGCTTTCTTTCCTTGTCTGTCTGCCCATCTGTCTCTTGAATCCTTGCCACATGCATTTAAATGAAACTTGGTTGCAGGGTGGTATCTTAACTTTTTTTTTCAAAATATTTAAAGAAAAATGCATATTACTTGAAAATTTTTTGTAGCTAGTAAAATTTTCTATAAGAAAAGTTATTTTGTAATAAAATATTCCCTTAATTAGATTTTAAATTAATAAGCGAAATAAATAATAAAATGAAAATTAAATTTTTCCTTGACTTTTATTGATTTTGAATGTAAATATACAGATTTCAGTCAATAAAAATCCCCAAAATAGCAAAAATAATATGTTTACTCGCAGTCAAAATTGTAAAAAAAAACAAAACAATTTCTCGTTAACTTGAAAGACACTGTGCGTCAATACTTTCAACTTGAGTAAACCTGACCTTTCAGGCATATAATTCAAAAATAACATGGAAAATTGTAAATATGTATTTTAGATATGCTTGGATTATTACAAAAAGAGGTAATTATTAAGTACTTTTATCAACATTTAAGATTCATTTTTTATCAACCATTTTTTCAGTTTTATATTTACAATATGCAAAAAAATGGGTGCCCAAAGACCTTTGCTCGGCAGTGTATGTTTTAAGTTATTATCACATAAGATAATACACTTACAGCCATTTTGATCATAGCCTATTTAAGGCTATAAAATGCATCTTGTATGAAAATTCCAAGACAGTGAAGCATCATCTAAAAATATATTCATTTTTTTTCCTTTTTGCTTTTATTCTCGAACTGTCAAGTAATAAACTAGGCTTGGACAAGAAACAGTAAACAAGGTTTACTGTGTGTAGACCCCGGCGCTCGTCGAGTACACCTTCGCATTTTCAGAATCGTATTAAGGAGGTTGGTTATCGTAACCACAAGTAAAAACAGTGATATCATATATATTTTTTTACGTTCTGTTAGATTTTATTATAAACTATTTTTACACGTTACTGGAGGAGAGGGAGGGGGGGGGGGGGAGGTGTAATAAAATATGTTTAATTACGAGACACAAGTATTTTTAATTTACTGTAATTATAATTTGGTTGCATATTCAAAGTAAGAAGACAATACACACTTTTTTAACTGACTTAAAAAGAAGGAGGTTTTCAATATAACAATATATTTTTTTATGTATGTTTGGGTATAACTTCGATAAATATGCTTCGATTTGGACGATTTTTTGTTTATTTGAAAGAGTATTCTCCCGACATGGTCCCATATAAATTTTATCAGAATTTGATTATAGATTTCAAAGATACGCCGCTCAAAATGGAAAAATAAAAAAATAAAAACGTTATATAAAATTTAACAGTTTTTGAAGTCAGTGCCAAACTAATAAAAACTTTAAAAAAGAAAACCGATTTCAAAAACTGTTAAATTGAATTATTGAAGAATTTAAAGTTTTTTTTTTAGCTACGAAGTGATAGCGCTTATATGATCGATTTTCCATCCGCCCGTCTTCGGGTTTTCGCTAAATGGTAGGTCTGTGGTTCTAGTTTAGCCCATTTTAGGAATTTTTCCGGTCAAGAAACATGTGACCTTTTTTTAGGGTTTTTATCTAAATTTTAAATGAAAAACGGTAAAAATTCTCCAGGAAAACCGGGAAAAGTAAGGGAAATTTGTTCCAGAGAAATACTGGACACTTATTTTTTTTCTAAATATTAAAAAAAAACGTTTGATTTTATATTTAGTTGAATACATTGAATATGCACTGAATTTCATTAAAAAATATCTTTAGCATGTTTTTGTTTTCTTTTGGGCGTTAATGGCTTAAATCATACAATTAAGTAGGATCAGAAAGTACTTAAAAACTACTTTTTACCTAAGCATGGCATAATAGTATATAAATAAATAAATTTCCATGGAAATATTTTGGAAATATTATTATTATGTAATAAAAACCATTCTTAATTTTCCTAATGAGTATTTCCCGCCTCCACCGGGTTTTTAATATCAACGGAGGCGGCGCGCGGCGCGGCGAGCGACTGCGACATATCCAGCATTCAAGTCTCTATTGTTTTTTGTTACGACGCATGCCGCGCTATTGCGTAACAAATATACACTAACAGAGGTTTCAACTCTGTGTTGTGATATTTGGTAAGAACTGTATTGTGACTCATTATTTCAATGTGTATCCCACGACGTTTTAGTAAATGTTACACCGTGCTCCTCTGTACTAGCAGCTGTGTACGGTTTTTGTATTATGGGTGTTCGGCATGACATTATAATACTGCCGTGATGCCGTCACGGTGTTGAGCCGCCTTGTCATTTTACTTGATACGATTTTAATGTGATATCTGAAGATTTTATAATTTTTATGGGTATAACGCATTGGACTCGGTGCTACCCGGGTTAATATCCAGATAAAAGTATTGAAATCGATCTAATTAAAATTTGAGATAGAAAAATGCTTAATTTTATCTAGTTAATAATAATAAAAAAAATCTTACTTGAAAAACGGAGAAACTGTGGTTTCTTAGTCACTTAAACTAAAATTGCACCTTAACCACAAAAGTTATGACACTCGACACGTGTTTCGACTTCACAAGAAGTCCTCATCAGGAGCCTAACGATGAGGACTTCTTGTGAAGTCGAAACACGTGTCGAGTGATATAACTTTTGTGGTTAAGGTGCAATTTTAGTTTAAGTGAAAAAAAATCTTATTGAGGATATTTTATTAATTTGGAAAAAATATATCTTCATGTTTACCTAAAGATCGTTTCATTTGTCAAATTAATAAATAATTTAATACACCAACTAACGAAACTCTCAAATAGAGTAAACATAATGGTTGTTTTAATAAATATTTATCAGTGTGAATATTTTTTACACCACCCAACTAGTGAAAGTGTAATTTTCGATATTTTATATTTAAAATATAGTATGTTTTCAATACGAAACAAAATTTTCACCGTGATAAAAACATTGTAAGTAATAATATACATTTATCAATAAGATAAATGTGGATATCTATCGGAGCCAAATCGATCACGGATTTTTTACATTTTTTAACAAATAGACCAATTATTTTTTTCTGTGTACTAACATTACATTAAGATTTGTAAACTCCATTGTGACATCATAGAAACAAAACACAAATTTTGATATTAAATCTTAAGTTTTTATAAAATTAATTGCGAAGAACATGCACTGAAAAATTATCTAACTCTTGGTGCAAACGGAATTAAAATCGGTTTAGCTGTTTTTGAGTTGTTTACCTATAACATTCATTTTCAATTTTTAATTTTAGACGATGACCAAAAAAACATTTTTTTAGCAAATTTAACTTATGGAGTTTATAGCCCAGACTTTTTTCTTTAATTTCCTTTTTTGGGAATCATTTTAAGACTATTTTTAGTCGAGTTATTTGGAATCGAATATATTTACTTTTAAATCAAAACAAAAAATTTTTTTTTATAACTCAGTAAAAAATGGTCGTACTGTGATACAAAAAAAATAAATTAAAGAGAAAAATCTGATCCACAAAAGACATTCATTAGATTTGATCAAAAAAATTCATTACAGCTTGTGGGGTCTCTCAAAATTGATTTTTTTGGATCTGTAAAATTATTCCAATAAAATCTAGTGTCCATTTATACAATATGATATACATTACTTGTATGATACAATACATTTGTATTTAATTGATAACAACATATATTATAATTAATTACAGTACATTTTATTACATAAATGAATATAAAGATGAACTGCTAGCATGCAAGTTAAATTCTTGTTTAATACCAGCTAACATATATTATTTCTAATGTGAAATATGTATATTAATATATATATGTAAACCGCATACTTTCAAGTATAAACTCTTTAGATTGTTAATTAGAAATTATTAATAGTTTTGTATTACAAAACTAAGAAAGATGCAACAGTATTAAAAAATGAACGCTAATCGCAGTTGGATGTGGTAGAAAAAGATGCATTGAGTGAATAATTAAACGTAGATCGGATATCCTAAACGAATAAATTTTAATTCATTTTTTTATATTGATTAAAAATTTAATTTTTGGTTTAAAAACTGAAGTCGATTTTTTACTAAAAATTACAGTTTTATTGTATAAAAAAAATACTTACTAATATGTACCTACTGTCAATTGAGTAACTTCTACAAAATCTATATTGTAATTTTTATAATACACTATTTTTACTATATTCGTAAATATCATTTACATGATTTATTTAACTAATTATTCAAAAGTTGAATTATTTGTTAATAAATTTTTCATTTCAATTAAAAAACAATACAAACATTTGTGTTAAATTAATTATATTAATAGTATATTTGTTTATTGGTATAACAAATTAAACTATACCAATAATATAGATTTAGATCCTGCACACAATAATTACTAATTGATATTGTAACTTTAGTAATAAACAATCACGTGACCAACCCTAGCTAGAATTACAATTTTTAGGACCATTTCAAGATTACTACGTCAATATACCACCAAAATGACTCTGATTTTGTTCATTTCAATTATTTTTTCCTGATTTTCACTAAAATTATGATACCATTGCGAATTTTTCTTGCAAAAAAATTTCCATGATACCAATTTCAAGGTGTTAGAATTCTCTCTAAAAAGGTTATTTTAAAATTTTATTTTCTACATTAATGCATTCCGCGTCAAGTTTTAAAATATGCAGTTTTTTTCAAAATTTATTAAATTACATAAAAAAAGTTAAAAAATGAAAAGATATTGAGGAACAAATTAGACCATCATAAAATAGAGTAAATTTGCTCTATTTGAGAATAAAAAAGTTTTGAAAAAATTAATTTTTGACCAACTTACAAGCATTTGAAAACAGGCTATTTTTTAAGGTGTCCCCTTAATTAATGCGCGGAGTATATTTATTTAAAATTGAGTGATTATTATGAAATATTTTTTCCTTGTATTTTTTATTTAATTTGATTTGTTTATTGATTATTACTTCATATGTAAGTGATTCATTAAAAAACATTCATACATGAATAAGAAGAATCCTATTGCTTGATGTAACTAAATGGAATTTTCGATTCCCATTTTTCTGTATTTCTAATAATACTGACATCATTAAATTATAATTGATACGTAATAGATATATTTATAAAGAATTAATAACTTATAGATTCGACTTACACGAATTCATATAAAACGTATTTTAATTTTTAAAAAGAAAAAAAAAACTCAACAGAAAAAAATTACTCGATTTAGAGGTGGGGGGGGGGCGATGATTTTTTTTTAATATAACAAAACTTCAATAATTCATTTTATGTGAAGATAGATTAATTTCATAAAGTTCTTTTTTACTTTCTTATACAAGGAATTATCTATATTTTGATCTTATTATGTCTAATTTCACCATGATATGTTTGTCTGTCTGTCTGTCTGTCTATAGATGCAGTAACTCAAATACGAGGAATCGTATAGAAAGGGAGAATATTTATATTTAAGGTTATACGTCTAGCACACTGTAAAAAAAAAGATTTGGTTTCGAAAAAAAATTGTTTTTAATTTATATTCAGAACACATGTACCTACATTTAATAGAATATTTTACTTTGTTAATCATTAAAAGTAAAAAAGGTTTAATTTAATTTGAAAATTGAAATAGACAGAACGGTATATAATAGTAACATGTACTAATTTGTACAATGTAATGGCAGAGCTAGTTTTTCATTATTTTGTATAAATTACACGTGAATACATTTGGTTTATAATTCTTATACTATTTAAAAGGGTTGAAGTTTCGAATAATAAATAAATAGCCTACTTTCGGGAAGTTCTCTGATTTACCTTGTGTTAAAAACTATATTTTTAATATTCAATTACTCAAAAACCATACGTCCAATAATATTTAAAATAAAAATGAGTAAAATATATGAGTTATCCATAAATAACATATTAAAACTTTAGACTTTTATCTATACATTGCTGTAATGATCGGATTACCTTAAGATTAATTTTCATGAGACTCTAGTTAAAAAATAAATTATTCACAAAAACTACAGCGGGGGGGGGGGGGGGGAGTCAAAAGCCTTACGTACAGTACATAAGTGCACAAACATAAATTTAAAAAATTCGAAAAATTAAAAATCTTAAAATTTACAAAAAAAAAAAAAAAATTCGCAGCTAATTAACCTTCAATTAATAAAACTTCGTTGAACATACCACATCTACTTTATAGAGAGGCAAATACTAACTAAACCCACCGTATTTTCTTGACCATATGACGTTGGTATGGTCCCCACTTTCTCGAGCTGGCGATGCGGCAACGCACTCAGCCTGTTATTGACTTCAGTCTTTCCTAAGACGTTGAGTGTTAAACGCGTAGTGCAAACAATATCACCATTGGGTTAACGTACAATTAAGAGCTGTGGCGCTCTACAGCCATGGCTAATGGTAAGTCTAGTGCCTCTATCACACCAAAAACTAGTGAAAATAATAACTAATATATCGCAAAATATACAACTAACCATATCTATCTTCTTATTATGTTATATACTCATGTATCAAGAAAAAGATACATTAGTGCATAACAAATCTAGTGCAGTGTGCATTTGGTATTGTTTTATTACACAAAATAATGTAGGTTCCCACATCCTAAATTTTTATGCCGGTTGATAGTATCCAGGTCGAAAATAAATCATGTAAAAGTATAGAAAGTGATCTCAAAAAAAAAAAACGTTCGAGTGATAGTGGATTAAAATAAAACTAAGTGATGTTGGTGGATTTAAAAATTATAGTGAAGTGGATGTTAATTAATAAATGTATTTTAAAATATATGTGCAACAATGAAAAGGATTTGGTATTGTTGAATGCATTGTTATTAAAATATTAAGAAATATTATTTTATTTTATTGTAGTCTGTAAGTTAAATATGTTTTTTTTTATAGTCGAAAAAATGGTGCGAAATTCAATGTTTTTTTTTTACCCCATATGTAACTTACAGACTAATTTATTTTTATTGATAATTTGTGACCATAATCTTAAGAAATAGGACCATTCTGGAAAACCGGGAAAAGTCAGGGAATTTGGTTGGAAATCGGGGATTTTTTTATAAAAATGCAAATTCTCACAAATATTTAAATTTTATTTATGTGACTTTTTTTAGGTTTTTTATCTAAATTTTAAATATAATAAACAGGGAAAAACGGTAAAAATTCTCCTGGAAAACCGGGAGAAGTCAGGGAAATTTGTTCCAGAGAAATACTGGTTACCCTGTTAAATTATTTCACAATTTGAATAAAAATGTATAAAATACAAAATTTGTATTTATTCAAAATCACGTATAATGACATGTTCGATATGGCACCTTAATTTGAACTTTCTAAATTTTGGTTTCCTTATTTGGTTTGTAGTGTTTCTCAATATTTTCCACAGACGTTATTTTTTTCCTGGTAGAAATTATAAACAGTTGTAACAACTCAGTGATTGTTTAGTAAAAACAATCCATATATGTTGTTTTATAATTCATATACAAGAAATGAAAGCTAAAAGATAATTTTTAAATGTATACCTCTTTATAATTAATTTTTGATAAAGAATCATAAAAAATGTGTTAAAACCCACGTAAAAATTTTTTCTAAGAAATATGTTAATGTCAATAATTTTCTCTTAAATTTTTATTGACTTTTATAAACAATAATAACATTTTTAGTTGCAAATTTTACACAAATCTAATTGACCAATACGTAGAAAAATTCATTTATTATTATATTACTTTGATTCAATCAAAATTAGTCTTTATATCTTCTGTAAATAAAGGATAAATTCCTATACCGGATGTACATCGCGGACATAATAATTTGTATTGCTATTGTAACACGCATATTTGTATCTAGATGATTTTTTTTCAATCTCTTCTTGTTCTTATTCTTGTCAGAGAACCATTTATTCTGCAATCTATTCGATACGCTTTGTAATGTTTGTAGCCTGCATGGGCATTGAAGTCTCCAGGCTGTTTTGATCATATTTACAATTATTAACTTTTTTTTATACTTGATCCCAGTTTTCTTAATTTTTCTTACGAATTTGAATTTTAATTGTCATGAAATTTTGTATTATAAAAAATGTCCCATGCCGAATTAACTTTCGCAATAGATGTTCAAAGAAAAGGGTAGTTTGAAACACGTAGTCATTTTTTTACGTAAAAAATAGTTACGATGAAAATTGTAAAACAAAATTTTCTCTATAAGATCCCTTAAACTTTTAATTAGATTTCAAACATATTTTATTAAATAATTTATCACATTGAAAGCAATTTTTGAAGAAATCAAACCAACTATTGTTTTTAGTTTAATAAACTTTTTTTATACTTGATCCCAGTTTTCCTAATTTTTCTTCTGGATCAAAATTCAAAAGTGTATAAAAGTAAAAATATTTTTCATACAATTTTGCATAAAAATGTCCCAAAAAATTGTTACGATGAAAATTGTAAAATCTATAAGATCCCCTAAAAATTCTTCTTTATTTTGTTAAATTTTATTGTATTTTTTAACACAGAAAGCAGTTTTTGTTTAAAAATCGTTCCATATGGAACACAATTTATTGATTTTATTTTCTGACCTATCGCACAAATCTCCTTTCACTTGTAGTCCGCGATTGTACAGGTCACACAATTGCGAATGACATTGCATTAGCACGTGGTGGGTAGACATGTTCAATTCTACAAACTGTAAGTGGTTTGCCTACTTAAGAAAAATCGATTTAACAATAAATGAAGGGGCCATATGGCAAGGCAATTTCACTTCTGTCATTTTGGTTTGCAAATGTCAAAAGTATCAACATGAATCTTTATAATGTTTTATAATAAATCTTTACAATTTTAGTTTAAAATGTATAAATACAAAAAAAAAAATGTTAAATAATTATTAACTTGCTTTCTAAAATATATTTGCATTCTTATAAATGTTAATAAAGATAAATGCAGTTATATTTATATTTTATACCTGCATATATTATTAATTAAGTAGAAGTATCTTTTAGCTTTTATTTTATACAAGGTCCGGAAATATGTAGAATTCTTTAGACCCTAAAGAAGGTCACAGCTGTATTATTAAATATGCTAAATATTATTTTTATCTAAAATATATTTCAAATTCATATTACACTAGAAAAAGTGGGCAATATTGAAACCTCTGTTAATATGATAAAAAATAATATTTATAAATAAATAAATAAATATTTTGAAGATTGAAATTGACTTTTTGTAAATTGTATGGGGCTAAAACAATTTTTTTAGATTAAATCTTTTAATGTCATTTAGAAGCATGTAGTTTTAGCTTCACATTTTTTTCTATTCAATTATTTCATTTTATATAAAAAAAGTTACGATTTTTGATTAGCTTCAAAAAACTCTGTAGAAAAAAATCGAAAATTGAATCTAAAAAAAGTGTTTTGAAGCTAAAATAATACACTATTGAACTACCTGTAGAGATATTTTATAAAAAAATTATCCAGCCCCTTGCTCCCCTACAAAAAGACATTTTTTCCCATCATAATTTTTCTAAAAATTCAATTTACACAAATAGATATTTAAATCTTAATAAAAATGATTTTTAGGTAAGATTTTGTAAATATATTAAATATTATGGTCATAAATTATTCTAGAATAGTATTTCTTAGTATTATAATATGCTTTATAAAATGTAGTGACTCAAAAAAAAACTTAAAATGAATCAAATAAAAAAAACTGTGATAATATAAACCGGCATATACAATTCTTTATAAAAACCAGTCTTACCAATGTACAAAACATAAAATACAATACCCCAAATGCACATGCACCTCATATAATAACAATTTTTGTATGCACTGTCATTAAAATTCGATTTGTAGTCCAGTCAAAGCGAGAGAACTTTAGCCTTACATCAATGCTACGTGAAAATATGCTATAATGATTTCTCTGCTAAAAACTTTTAGTATCAAACTATCGATTCATTTCAGCAAACTGTCAACAATGAATTATTTTTATTGTGGTTTAAATTTGGCGGTTAATAGTTTATATTTCCGGTTGATATTAAAATATAAAATCTGGTCAACGACATGAGATAATAATTTTTTTTCATTAATTTTTTTTCTTACAAATATTTTCATCTTTATATGTATAAATATTTGCTTTAAATTACTTGAATTTAATACATAAAAATATTAGAGGTACATGAGTCAATGTGCCCCCCCCCCCCTCAAAAATATGTAAATAATATTAATTGTATAAAACGCTATGAAATAATCAGTATATTTTTTTACACTTCTGTATTTATGGATTGAGAGATAGGGGGGTTAAATTGACTATATAAATATATTGCATCCGTGCTCGTTATTTTCTTTGTAATATCTGGGAAGACATAGTTGTATATGGTTTAAATGAAAACAACCTTGATGAAGTCACAAAATGAAATGAAAAACTGATTATTAAAAAAAATAAGTAAATATTTGAGATCAGTAGTACAGATAAGATACTATTTTATTGTTTATTTTTTTATTAAGTGCATAGTACATTATATAACTACAAAAAACAATAGAACTAATGTAATTATATGCAAGTATCAATGCTATAATAGACAAATATTCATCTGGTAATCGATCATAAAGGTGAACATTTAATTTGTATGCTTCTCAAAACAGTTTTCTCTTTTTCGTAATATTTGCAATATTTATTTTTTAGTGTACATAAATAGTTGATCTCTTACTAGCAACCCATTTCTCCCCAAGCATGAGCCACCACTGTTTAATTAATCATTTTTTTGGATATATCCTTCCTCAGGATATAATCTATCTCCCTGCAAAATTTCATCAAAATCGGTTGAGTGGTTTAGACATGAAAAGGTAACAAAAATATTTTCGTATATTTTTTAAGGTCAAATTATAAAAAAATTATTTACCTTTATTATTTATTTATTATCAATTTGCTATTATTAAATATTGCATCATAATTTATTTAAATAACCGCCTTTTTTCAGACATATCATTGCACAAAAGCTGTTTATAATAAATTGAATAAACTTTATTATACATATAAATATTTCTTGTATACTTATGCGTTTAACGGTACTTTAAAATTCGCTATATCTCAAGTTCAAATACAAATGTAAAAACGTTTTTCACATTCATGTGTACAAAGAAATCGTACTTGTGTTCTTAGTTGAACGATGGCTTGTGTCAGAGTTCCTCAACAGTTTTTAATTATTATGTAGATACTAGCGATGTAACGAATATTCGCATTCGCATTCGCATTCGCGAATATTCGCACATTTTTAAACATTCGCATTCGCATTCGCATTCGCAAAAAAAGTGCGAATATTTTTGCGAATATTACTTTTTTTTGTAATAATAAAAAAAAATTTTTTTATCTTTTACTTATATTCAATAATTATTTTTAAGAACTTAGGAAGAGACAATATTTATTTTTACTTCCATGTTCTGAAATAAATGGATGTTTGTCTTAGTGAGTACTCCAAACCTATTGATTTTGGGGCTAATCGAATTAAGGGTTTTGGAAATATTCACCCTCCCCCCACCTTTATGGAACATGAAAGTCATGTATGGTTCACTATATCGTTAATTTCTTCTAGAATAGTACTTTTTTGTATTTAATAGACACTAGCTGACAGTTTCTTAAGGGGTTACATACAGTTAGAATTTTCAAAAAAATTAATTTTTTTTATTTCATTTTCGTAATGTACATTTATTTAAGTACACACACAGAAAATTTCAAGTCAATACGGCGATTATATTCGAAGTTACACGCATATTTGTAAAGACGTCTCAGAGCGTTTGAAAGTAGGAGGCCGGATTTAAGGGGTTATATACAGTTAGAATTTTCAAAAAAAATCGATTTTTTTATTTCATTTTCGTAATTTACATATATTTAAATACACACACAGAAAATTTCAAGTCAATCCGGCGATTATTTTCGAAGTTACACGCATATTTGTAAAGACGTCTCAGAGTGTTTGAATGTAGGAGGTCGGAGCGGCAGCGCGTTTTTCTCAAATCTGTGTTTATAAAGTCGGTGACCACTATTCCTCGGAAACGGTTGAACCGATCAATCTCAAATTTTAACATAAGTTTCTTAAGAATATTTTTTAGTAATTAATCGAAGATTTTATCTCACCGATAAATATTTATTTTTTTATAAACAATTTAAGGTCAAATTTTTGTCGAAAATCGATATTTTTTTTGAGAAGCCGCCATTTTGTCAAAAAAAAATATTTTGGTTATTCCTTCGATTAAATACAAGATTATACATTACTTTAAAGAAATTCGTTTGGGTTTTTTTATTTTAAAAGATGCAGTCCAGAGATATCGTGGTCACTGCAAGGCGCCTTTTTTGAGAGGACCTCCTGGAGAACAGCTGTAGCAGCATTCGAAATTATTATATTTACAAATAAAAAATGTTAAAATACAATTAAAAGTTACCGTAATATAGTATGTACAAATTTTTACATTGATAAATTATAAAAGTCTTCTCTTAAAAAATTCTTGAAAAAACACTTTTTTTTGGCCTTCTGACTGTATGTAACCCCTTAATGAATATAAATTTCAGTACCAATAAATAAATAATGTGGTTTCTATAGTGTTTTGTAATTTGTTTTTATTTAATGATTGGAATTTTCAAAACTTAACATTAATTAACAATTCAATTTTTATTAAACTCGACATGGATCTTGGCTTCTGGGTGTAAGGCCGCATTGGTTTGGTCGTGTTATCGGTCAATGTTTCGTCACAAATTGCAGTGAACATTTTCAGAACTCTTCTGAAAGTATTAAACTCGATCGACATTTTTTATAATATTCTATTTTAAAAAGCCAAAAACAAAGATTACGTCTTTCTTAAACAAATTTTCAAAGAACTTAAACACACCAACAATTTAATGTTATTTATTTTATTTTATTAATTAGGAATATTTTGAACTCAACAAACAATAATTAATAATAATTAATTTTTTTCCATAAAAGTAATTATCCTAGCTAGCTGAATATGTAAAATATGAATACTACAACATTAATTAAAAAAAAAAGTCAATATTCGCATTCGCATTCGCATTCGCGAATGTCGGCCGTTAATATTCGCATTCGCATTCGCATTCGCGAATGTTTAAAATCATACATTCGTTACATCTCTAGTAGATACATATAACGGTAATTTTGAACTTGAGGTCGTTCATATTTGCACATAGGTTTGAAACAAACAGTTTTTAGTTTTAAGGGGGTTAGCAAGTCTAGCGTCCTCTGAAAATACTCAATATTTGGGAATTTACTGTGGTCAAATGAAACAACGAATTAAGGCTAAATTAACACAGTTGTTTAATCACTATATAAAGTATATTTTAATTTATTTTTATGAATGAAAATTATTAATCTCTAGCCGATGGTAGGTTTTCATCAAAATTTGGAGTTGACACCTTCCGTACATGCTTTTAGCCAAATGGTCAGATCTGGAACAATTTTACAAAGTGACTTTAGTTTTTGAAACTATCCTTTATGGAATGAACCACTTTTATACCTCAGAGTTATATATTTCAATAATGTTTATACTCTAAAATTTAAGCTTTATTTGAACTATAATTTTCATTGGCCATAAAAATCTACTGGATTTTTTGTTTCCAACCAAAGTGGTTCATTCCATAGAGGATAGTTTCGAAAACTAAAGGCACTTTGTAAAATTGTTCCAGATCTGACCATTTGACTAAATGCCATTCTGTGTATGTTTTTATAAATATAAAATGAATTAATTTTGTTTGAAGACCTCTGGTTTGTAATTCGTAATAAAAAGTGAACACAGTAAATGTGGATGACATGAGGAAGATTAAAAAAGTTGATTATATATGACTTTTACTTATTTAATTTATCGTGCTCGTTTTAAATCGCTGTCATTTGTTAAAATAAATAACGGTAAAATTTGCAGAACAAAATACTCTTTTAAATTTATTTTGTATAATACAAAAGTGGAATACGACAAACTGTTAAAAATATATCTCATTTTAATAGCGCCCTTGAAAAAAAATTTGATACTGTGGAATTTTAAATTAATTTAAAGTATTTTTGATATATGATATTCTGTGTACATAAATATTATGTAATAATACAATCTTAATGTTTATTTACATTAATTTATGTTAAAATTATAAATACTTGTTTCATGTTAATAAAAAAAATATGACGGTTTTAAATTTCATTATAAGAAAAATATCATTAATATTTTGTATAGATATCATTTTATTTTTTAAGGAGCGTGTATTTATTACGTAAGGATGATACTTGACCCCCCCCCCACCATATATAAGAGGTATTTTCAAGGTCATTGTTTGTTTTTTTTTCTAAAGAAAACCTTCATAGTGCTGGAAAAATTCAATTAGGCATGGTGACTAATTTAAAAAAAAAACTATGATGATCTTACGTGTCTCTTATTTCCAAAAAAAACTTATTTCTGCAGAAAATAAAGGTTTAATCGCAAAAATTGACTCTTTTAAAACTATTTTTGAATTTGACACCAAAACGTTCGAAGGTGACATTTCAGAGTTGTGACGTCACACTCCTTGTCAACAATAATCAAACATTCAGAATTAGACAATAATTTAATTATTTTGTGTGTTAAAAATGAATTCCAAAGTATATAAATCCTCAAATAAGGTATGTACCTAAAAATCTTGTAAGAGGAATTGATTTTTGTCTAAAATAAAAGTAATATAATGCTTCTTCCCCCTAATGTATTTTATATTTATTATTTATATTAAAAATAATTTCAATACAAAATAATAAATGTTATTTCAAAATAATATAAATATTAAATTTCGTTAGAATTTTCTAGTCGCACATTGTATCTCACAGACACATAAATTTGCAATTCAATCGACCGTCTGACCAGTCTTAGCACCGTGCGTCGTCAACCATCTTGTTATGGCTGTAAAAGGGATCAAAGAAAAACTACCCGATTCTCAACAAAGACTCGCGTACAAGAAACAAAGTATTATGCACTATAAAATTACCATAATGAGTACTTAAAGATCTATAGAGATCATTATAAAAAAATCATACAATTAAATGTCGATAAAAGGTAGATATTTAGGTACCTACATATATATTTTTTTAATTTGTTTGAATGACTTTATGATTTCAATAGGGGGGTAGATAAGAATCAGTAAGATATTGGCATAAGTTTTGAACTCTTTAAGAGTAAGGTTTATTATGTTTTGGGATTGATGGGCTTATTTATTGTTATTCTCATGAACTCATGTTACTAATAAAGCAAGTAACTCTTTATTAAATCAATTCAATTGCTATAATATATAGGGTTTTTCAATAAGAGTGATATGTTTTCTTGGTCAAATAAAACAGAAACGAATTGAAGCATAGCAAAATTTATTATTTTATTTTGAAGTATAATCAATGCAATTATGTTCTGAAAATAACATCATTCAAATGGTCACCTCTGCTCCACATACAGAACCGAATACGTTGATTCCAATTTTCACCACTTTGTGCAATATATTCGGCCTTATTTCACGAATTTGATAACTTTTTGAGAATATAAAGGTTCCTTGTGAATATATTGTGGCCAGCTTATATTGGCTTCAATCCAGTAACGACAATTTTTTTATTATTCACCGATCCAGAGAGATGAAAACGAGCCTTATCTAACAAAATCATTTTCTTTGAAAAGTTGTTTCAGAGTAAACATCGTAAATTCACGGCGTTTGCGATGGTTCAAAGGCTTCGTTTTTATTTTTATTTAATACATGATCCAAAACTGATGGCAGTATCTTATAAGAAAATTCTGTGCACTAATAATTTTTCAACGATATAATACAAATATCGCACTATAAAATTAACAATAATTACTTTTGTCAGGTAAATAATTATGTACTGTTACATTGTTATACATGTTAACACATTAAACACTGGTTTAGTTAATTCACAGTTAATTAATCTCGGAATAAAATGCAGTATCCAATTGAGTAATGAATGTACTTATATCAAGTTTCACCACTGATTTTTTTTTGCTCCACAAATGATTTCGGGCGCGTCGGATCACCTCAAAAAGATATATGTTGTTTAACTTAACAGAAGAACAAGAAGTGCTAATGATGTAACACGTAAAACATACCTTTTTATGCTTCTTATTTTTAAATTTACGAGTGAAGCATTTTTTAATAATTATGATTAAAATGGATATATTTTAAAATACAAAATATTTATGACACATCTTTATAATTTAAAAATAAGTTAAGGGGAAGGTGGGGGCATGTGGATAATGAAAGAAGAAGAAGATACATAAAACATACCTTTTTATGCTCCTTATTTTTAAATTTACGTGTAGAGCATTTTAAAATAAATTGGATTAAGATTAAGGGATATGAACAGTGTGAACGTCAGAATTTTTTTAATAGAAAAAGAATAAGAGAAAAAATGGATAATTTATAATTTTAAATTGTACTAAAAAATCAACACGAAAGAATCCAGTAGAAATTTTGTAAATTGAAGTGAACGGTGTTGAAAGAGAATATGACCTTAATGTTAATTCTTTATATACTGCAAACATGTTAAATAATGCATGTACTTAGCTTTTGCATATTCATTAGATTCGAAAACAGTGAAAAATAAATTTCTGTATTACTACTTTTCTAATTACTTCATCTAGATGCAAATTTTGATTCTTTAAGAGGCGTAAATGCATTCTATGAACAATACAACATTCAAATTTAATTTATTAATGCTCTACATATGTCTTAAAGGTGTGTTTAAAAAATGTTGAAGTGACCTTAAATTGATGCAAGGTAGCACTAAATATTTGTCACATGAATAATTCACTTACTACGCGACCGATTTTAATTAAATTTGGTTTGTACATTAAACCTGACTTGTAGATGGCCCTGTATAAAAATCATCAAAATCAGAGGGAAGGGGGGACGTCTGGAATGAATTTAAGGGTACATGTATTAATGAATATTATTAAAAAATTCTAGGCCATGTTTTTGACCTTAAAGAACATATTTCTGAAATTACAATTGTTAGTGGCTATCGAAAACCTATTAAACTGTATTTAATATGCAATAAATGTTATAGTGTACATTGTTTTCATAATTAAGTAGCGCATTAACTTAATTTGAATCGTTAATTTAGGTGTAATTAATGTTTAAAACATGGTTGTTTTCAAAACAACTAATTTTTACGTTATTCCTTCATAAATTTATTCATTTAAAATAATGTTTTGTTCACTATTGCTTCCATGTTGTATCTGAAAGATACGAGAAGCTTTGTGATCGTTTTTTACTACCCCAACAAAATGAGATTAAATCACTAACAAGTAACATTACCCGAGTGCCACTCGCCGATTTTCTTGAAACTTTGCACACACGTAGTACATCGAAAAACATTAAACACGTGTTTTTTTTTATTTTGGCTAACAAGGCGTTTTAAGGGTAGAAAAAACATTCGAAAATTTAACCCCATTTAGCACAATGCTAACTAACGCAACTTATGAGTTGTATTTTTCTTACAGTTTTTACGAATTTTTTTTATCATAATTTCATTGTCTGCGTGTTTTTGAGATCGCAAACTTCTTAACACCCTTCTTTCAGATGTCGGAAACAATAAGCAAATCATGAAATTTTAAGAAATTGATCCTTATGAAGACAGGATTATTATATCTTTTTAATGTTTCAAATTACACAGTTTTCCCACCGATATTTGCCTAGATTCTGCTATTTGGATGCGTCATATTAAATTTTTTATCCACCACTTCTAAATTGATATAACTGTTATCAAAATTGTAATTATATGTATTTAATAAACTTCGCAAGTGATGTTAAATAAAGTTTTTAAAACTTCTGTGATTTTATCCACCATTTTGTATTTGCAATTTTCATAAAACTAATGACAAAATCGTTTCAAAAATACGCAGACAATGAAATTATGTATGAAAATGATACTTATAAGTGTTTTCTACCCTTAAAACGCCTTGTTAGCCAAAATACAATATTTTTTGATGTACTACACAGGTAGGAAGGTTTATTTGAGCCAAGTAAACCTTGTTTTGTATATAACGAAAACTATATTTTCTAAAGATAAGAAATATATTCTTAAACCAACTATAGTATTCTTGGACGAAGAAATAATGTAGTTGGATTAAGAGTACTTTTCTTATATTAAGAAAATGTTGTTTTCGTTACATACAAAACAAGATTTTCTTGGTCCAATACAGTTTTTTTTGTGTGTACTACGTGTGTGCAAAGTTTCAAGAAAATCGGCGAATGGCACTTGGGGTAGTATTACTTGTGAGATGCACTATCTATTACTTAACTTAAGTAGCATTTACTTAGAAATCGACAGACGAGGTCGTCCAGAGTCGAGAATATAAGATGATGTACAATACATCTTATGATACATGTACATTATTTTGTATTGTATCATTGACCATGCACTATTGGTGAACTGTAAGTGGTAAGACCACTCTTTTTAGCTAACCACGATACTTTAGGCTCGGTTACTGTTGTTGACATATTTCTTTCGCGACATTGGCGGTTAACCTACGTTTTATATGTTTTTGAATCCGGTTTACTGGCATATTTAATGCTAGGGAATGTGATGGTAATATATTGGATATTTTTTTTGTTTGAAGTGAATATTTTATTTTATTTTTGGTACTATAAAGAATTTGGTATAGATTTTCTACAGGAATTATTATTAAAAAATGTGAGTTCACTTTTCTATGAAAGGGGGGTACAAAATATTTTTCACAATGTTCGTTATAATTTTCAGTGAAAGTACTAATTGAAAGTTACATTCTTGAATTTTTTCAGATTTTTTGAATTGATAGTTTAGAAAATAGAGGGGGGGGGGGGAGACGCTTTAATAATGACTTTGGAGAGCAAATGCATCGTGACTGAAGGGTAAAAATACAAAAATCAAAAAGTTCTGATACATTTTTTGTTGCATTTTAGGAAACCTTTCTAACGACACCCCACTCAATGGGGTAGGTGATTTTTTTTAAAACAATTTTCATTTATGAAAGGGGGGTCTTAAAAAATTGTTTTTTTTTTCAAAAATCTAATCATTTCTGTTTTTGAGTCATCAATCTACGACCGTATACCAAATTCCATCTTATTATGTCGGACGGACGGACATGGAGAAACTATAAGGGTTCTTAGTTTTCTACGTTGGTGTAACTTGCAGTTGATTTCATATGTGAACCAAATTAAGGAGTAATTGCAGTAAATTTATGGGCGATAACATATTTACGAGAGAACATATAAGTTAATATCGATTTTTAAACAAAGAAAATTAATTTTAACTGCTTTTCATTTATAATTTTTTTTTATATATTATCATAATATTTAGATCGCAATTTCTTAATTTATAACGAAAATAAAATTTAAAATATTCATTTAATATTTGGATAGTGTTATGCAGTAATGTATCAAACCTACAAAAGTTTTGAGTTGTTACATTAGTGTATAACACTGCCCATTCAGAAAAAAAGAAAAACAATTGCTATAATTAAAATATTTCGTTCATTCATAATGTGTGTATGCTTATTTAAACGAGATCAACCAGTGATTGCCAAAATGTTACACTTATGAAAAAAAAGATTTTATTCGTATTTATTGTATACAAGTTTTAATTCGGTTATAAATATGTTTGTCTTATAAAAATTGGTGTGAAAAGTTCAAATTTTCAAACCGCAGGTCCGTATCTCAAACTGTTCTCGAGATATGGTATTTTTTTTAGAAGAATTTTTACCTTTGGGCGGTCATATTTCAAAAAAATACTAAAAAATGTATAAACTGTTGAGAAATGGGGGAGGGGGGTTAAAAGAAATTAAGAAAACGAGGGAAGAGTGGGTCAGAAATAACAAAATATATGATATATTATAGTTTATCCTTATTGTGGATAGTCTAGATTTTTTTTAATTCTAAAATATAATTTATATAAAAAAATAACTCAAATGTTTAAATACACTGATTTAAAACAACAGTGGAAGGAAATTAGAACGTACACGATATAAAATACCTCTGTACCTAGATTTCTGAAAAAATAAACACAAATTGTAGGTCGTGCGAAGATTTTTTCCTCTTCCATTGTTTTCTTGTAATAAATACAATACCAGACCATTCGATCGCATAATCTATTGTGTCATTATCTTATTTCCAAATCATTGGGCGCAAGAATTTTAAACTGTTTTTGCTACCAAATATTCTAGAGTTATGTCACGTTAGGTCCGTTTTTTATTTAATTAATACACGATCTTTAAAAAATCTTACACAAAATTTCAATATAAGGTATCTGACTTTAATGCAACCATTTTGTTCAACGACGTATGGCTGCCTGTCTGTCTGTACCCCCTCCCCCCCGTTTGTTGTGTAAAAAAATAAAATAAATTAAAAAAACAAATGCTTTAACCACTGTGGTCCATATTAGACGCACATTTTTTAAGAGGCTGATTTTTGATTGTTTTAGATTTTTTATTTTTATTTTGTTTTCATTTAAGAATTTTGTTTTTCCTGTTCGATCTCATTAAATAATTAAATTCTTTACCCAATGAAGTGTTAAGTACTGATTTTAATTAATATTAACATAGTTTTCTTACCTAAAACATGAATGGTGTTCCATATTTATACCGACGTTAGGTACTCTACCTATCTAAAATTTACGTTCTAACCATTTCTATATTGCGTATATGAAAGTTCTTTCAATTTTAGTACCTGTAAAATGATTTTCATGTTTCCATATCAACAAGTTCTAGACGGAAACGCCCAATTCATTCACTTATACTATAAATATACAAAGTCGTTTAGCATATCTCATGCAAAAGTGCACGTAATCCGAACTCACAGAACAAGGACAGACGTATGACATTCAATAAACATCGGGTAGTGTCATCTCTATCAGACACATACCGCGGTACGGATGCTAGTAGGTCGGAGAAAGTTATACCTACATATATGTAAAATAAAATTCAAGTGGGGCGCACTCTTGTATGTGACGTCATGCAAGGTGTAATCCGCGTGATTTACATGAAATGTGATCTGATTTAGCGTATGTTGAACAGGTAGAAAGGTTTACTTGAGCCAAGTAAACCTTGTTTTATATATAACGAAAACAATATTTTCTTAAGATAAGAAATATATTCTTAAACCAACTATAGTATTCTTGGACGAAGAAATAATGTAGTTAGATTAAGAGTACTTTTCTTATATTAAGAAAATATTGTTTTCGTTATATACAAAACAAGATTTTCTTGGTCCAATACAGTTTTTTTGTGTGGTTCGATAAACCATTGAAGAACAGTAACACGTACAATGTTGATATCGTATTCAGATGTTTTTATTTTAATTAAGTTTATGTAACAGTACTCACTGAAGGATAGGATATAGTATGAATTATTTATTTAAAAAAATAAAGTTTTTTTATGAGTCATTGGTTCTGGTAAAAATAGGTACATAAATAAAATTAATGACAGAACCAATTTTATTCAAACTGATGAAATAACCTAGTGGTGTAGTTAGGGGGAAATTAAGGGAATCAATCCCCCCCCCTCATGAGAAAGATTATAAACTGGGTATTTTTTCAATAATGAATACATTTAATTGTAAGTGAAGAATATAACCTATTCTTGTACTTTGCACATCATAAAAGATGATTTTCGTAATGAAAAATATAACTTTATGAGATTTAATACTGTCATATCCCCCTCCATCGATAAAAGCTATCTACGCCACAGAATAACCAACCTGCATATCAATGAAAATCGCATGAAAATTGGATCAGTGGTTCCATTTAGTTTTTTTTTTAATTTTTGATTGCAAGTTTTTTTAGTAATATTTTTTTTACTAACTACGACGTAACGTGAAAACTGCTGTACCGATTTTGATGGGATTTTCACTGTTCGAAAGCTTAAGACCCTATAATTTATTAATGTTGTATATAATAATTGAATAAGGTCAGGTGCGTTTACAGAAAAATTGATGTTTTTGTTAATAAAATGTATTGATATGAAAATAAGGAAAAACTGCGTTGAAGCCACGAAAATTCGCAAGAAAATACTTTAACCAATCAATTAAATAAAACATTGCCAAAAAAATCACAATTAATCATTAATATAATTTTTTTTTCGTAATGTAAAATTATACAATATTTTTTTTGTAATATTATTTTTCTTGACGTTTTGACTCTCATGTTTTACAAAACTAAATAAGACAAGAACAGTTCGAAAATTTAGCTCTTACGGACAACGGTCACGAAAGCCTACAGAATAAAAAAATAATTACTTACTAATTAATTGCATAACATAAAATTTATGTATTTTCAAACTTTTAAAAAGTAATCCACTGTTGCAATATCTATTTTAATTAGTCCAAAATAATAAATTCTTGTATATTATACAATACTATAAGTTTTTCATCTACATCCATTCACCTCGGCGTAGATTTTTTTGTGTTACATTTAATTAAAGTATATTACAGTTTAGATATTTACCTGCAACTGTAAAACTCATTAAAAGTATATAAATAAATATACATATACATTATACATGCAAATGATTTCTGTAGGTATATCAAGGTTATGATATTTATTAAATGAAACTAACGAAATAAAGTATACGTAAGGTAAATGTGCCCTTTTTAATCCATTACTTCCCAGTGTCCCATTTATAGGACATCTTTTTTCTAATTTTTTTCTCTGACATAATAACGTTGTTAATTTGATTTACATTACTAATATGTTTTTAAGTCTCTCTACTTACAATAATTTTTAAAGTGAACTCTAGAACTCATTCAATGACAAATTATAGCAGTGTAATTATTCGAGCCAGCTGACATTTATAGTTACATTTTTTTTCACTTACATTAGTAAAGCGTTTTTAAATTTATGAAACTATATACTATAACTAGCTGCCCCGGCAAACGTTGTTTTGCCAAAAGATAATTTGCATGCTCTTTCTTTCTCATTGTTATGGTGTTAAATTTGTTAGGGTTATTTTGTGTATTTTGACTATTTTGAGTATTTCGGCCGATGTTTAAACGTCGTCGTGTATGCATTTTTGTATAATTTCACTATATTTTAAGAATATAAATAAACTGTATCGTAGGTTATGTTAAAAACACGTACCGAATAGATAAAATAAAATAATAAAATTACGTACTATACCTGTTTAAATTGAAAATAATTGAATTTAAGAAATACAACAAAACATACCGATTTCAATTCGGTTATCACCAATAGATATATAATTTTTCAGTACGTAACTACCGTCAGGAAGTTAGCGCGGACTTGTGAAAAACAACAAACATTTTTAGCTCAAAAAATTGCTCCTTAATTGCTCCTCATGTATCTGAAATTGCTCCAACTCTAAATTAAACAAAGATTATTAGCTATACAAAAAACAAAAAATCTTAAAATGACATTTTTCAAAAACTAATCGTTTTTCGTAATAATTCTTATGGTCAAACAATTGCTCCCAAATTGCTCCAACATGCTCTCTACTTAGTTTTTCAAAATTCATTCAATGACAAATTATAACACTTTTAAAGTAACAGTGTAATTATTACAGCTGACATTTATAGTTACAATTTTTCATTTAGTAAAGCGTTTTTAAATAGACGAAACTATATATAATATTACTTATGAGAGTGTAAATAAAGCATAACAATATCAATAATTTCAAAAATAAATCCAGGTATAACAGACTATCGTCGTTAAAAAAGTGCTGTCCTATAAATATGACATTGGGTTCTCATGATAAAAATCTAGTCTGTGACTGACAATTGTTATGTCATGTTTTTGGTCATATTTTCAATAAGTTTATCAAAAAATTCGAAGAAATAAAAAGTCGGGAAGTAATGGGTTAATATAGGGAAAAAGTAGAAAATTATCTTTTTCAACTATATACTATTAAGATATATTGGTAAAAAGAGTACACTATATACACTATTAAATAAGAAACATGAAGTATGCCCTTTTTTACTAAGAAATATAGTCTTCACAAAATATATACTATTTTGTTTAGAAATAACCATTTAATTTGGGTTGAACTGAAACCAATTTTCTCAATAACTATTAAAGCTTAAACGGTTTTAAATCTATTGTATTTTTTTTCGGATGCCAGGTATGTTTATAAACATAATTTTGTTCTCTTCCTAATATAAATCTTATAGTTACTGAAAACAATGTGGATTATATAAAGATTACCTTTTTATATAATAGATGTAATTAAAAATAATTACGGGTATAGTTTTTTTTGTTATGTGGATCGTCTATGGTAAAAGGTATTGTCTTCGTTATAATTAGCTAGTTAAGACTAATGAATTTTGATCTGTAACCTTTGAAGTGTATGTATAAAGGCTTATAACAGATTTTTTTTGCTATGGGAAAAATAATCAAAAAATGTATCAATTTTTTATGTTAAAAAAAAATAACCGTTAATTTTGGAACAATGCTTCCTCGTGTTTAATTATACAAAGGGTAAAAAAACTGTATTGGACCAAGAAAATCTTATTTTGTATATAGCGAAAACAATATTTTCTTAATATAAGAAAAGTATTCTTAATCCAACTACATTTTTTCTTCGTCTAAGAATACTATAGTTGGTTTAAGAATATATTTCTTATCTTAAGAAAATATTGTTTTCGTTATATACAAAACAAGGTTTACTTGGCTCAAGTAAACCTTTCTACCTGTGTAGAAACAGGCTGTAACGACATCATATTGGTCGTAAAAAGCGGATAGTCGTAATAACCGATAAAAATGCATTTATATGGGATTTAGTTGGACTTTTATTTTGAGTCGTAATAACCGATACATCGTATTAACCGATATCGTTATAACAGGTTTCTACTGTATTTTAATAGGAAATGTAATGCTTAACAAAATTAAAAAAAAAATAGTTTTAGAATACCCCTATCTCAGTCAGAACCCCAAAACGAAATTTTAAAGTTTATATATTTAAAAAATAATCATTTTCATGTATGTCTATATAGAACAGAGGGTCTCAACCATTTTTCCTATATGGAACCCTTTAAAAAGAATGATTTTCTTTATAGACCACCTTAAATTTTTTCATTGCAGATAAATATAGTTAAAAAAACAAAAAAAGGACAGTTAAAAAAATCATAGACCCTTAGAATACTATAGATCCTTTTTAAACTTCCATAGACCCTCAAGGGGTCCACTTGGACCCCGTTAGGAATCCCTGATCTAGAATGAAAGCAACATAATTTATTAGATTCTTTTGATAAAATATATTCGCATCTAAATCAATTTTATTAAAACTTCCGCAAAAAAAAAACTTTCATATTTAATCAAAATTGTGCAATATTAATTACACTGATTTCCTTTAAATTTTGCAACGATGAAATGACATTTTGAGTACACAATTTTTGCTACAACTACCCACAAATATATCTAATTATCGAAAAAGAAAGTTACTACCCATAAGTGACCTTTCAAATTTTCCTTAATAGATATAGACTTGTAGGTGGCCAACATTAAAACATAATTTATTTTGTTGTGTCAGTCTAGATTTAAACAGAAGATTATGTTTCAATTTATTATTTAAATGCTGACGGGGTTGCTCCATGCGTTATTATTAAATATTTCATACCAACATGATGGGTGGTGGTTCTTTTTTTTGAATATTAGAGACGTCATTAAGAAAAATATCTTGACGCGTTATTTATTGAGATGCTTATAGAAAATTATTTTACTATTGTATATAAGAGGGTTGCGGGGGGGGGGGGGGCATGATATATGTTGTATTAAAATTAATATAGATTAATTTATTTTTAAAAGATTTGTAACTTTTGACTAATATGTTTGTACACAGAAAAAAATGTGTTAAAAAATGTGATCAATGTAAAAAATCTGTGATCGATTTGGATCCGATAGAGGTTGTTTGTTAATATGATATTTTTTTTACCAATATGGAAATATCCACGTTTATCTTATTGATAAATATATATTATTACTAACAATGTTCTTATTTTGTTTTGTATTGAAAACATATATTTTTAATACAAAAAAATACTTTAATAAATGACATCAAAATCGAAAATTGCACTTTCACTAGTTGGGTGGTGTACAAAATATTCACACTGATAAATAATTATTAATAAAAACCATTATGTTTAATCTATTTGAGAGTTTTGTTAATTGGTATAATAAATTATTTATTAATTTGACAAATGTAAAGATTTTTAGATAAACATGAAGATATATTTTTCAAATTAATAAAATACCCTCAATAAGATTTTTTTTATTATTATATTGAGGAAATATTGTTATATTAACAAGATAAATTTAATAAGCATTTTTCCATCTCAAATTTTGTCAAATGTTTTCAATATCCGCAAAAAAAGAAATCTAAAGGGTTAAAATCAGGCGATCTTGCAGGACATAATACAGGTCCACCTCTTCGTACCCATCTACGTGGAAAAGTTTGGCATAAATACTTAATGTTTATTTAAAAAAACAGCCAACTATGATAAAAAAATGCAAGCCTGCTTCGAAATAGAAGGAGGGCACTTTGAACACCTTATGTAACTTTACTTTTTGGTTTTGCTAAAGGTTCTTTTAAGTTATAAATAATTACAAATAAATGTTTCGAAAAAGAATAAACTTCCATATCTCCGAAACTGTTACTTTGCGGACCCATGTTTATTAAGACTTTTTTGTTTTATTTGGTCCATACTTTTACCTCTTTAAATATTTTACACACGGTATGTATGAGTCTATATAGTGATTTTAATAACATTGTAGTTAAAACATTAAAATGCCACGTAAATCAAAATGGAGATTTATAAAGACAGAAATACAAAGAATGTAGTTATCTCTATTGCCACATAAATAATTATAGTTAAAGGGATTTGAGAGGGATTACCATCGGCCATATTGAAATGAAATTGAGTTGGATGCAGACATAAAACTTTTGTATAATAGAAAAATGATAAATATAATTTATTGACCGTAAAATTACACACTTTTTCTTTTTTAAATGGTTTTTTTTTATTCTTGTAGATATAAGTTATTTTTTGACGTTTTAAATTATACTTTTTGAAATGTGATTTAAATGACTCTTAAAATATCTAAAATTGTCTATATTTGAATCGATATCAGTTTAAGGAGCTATATTCGGATTTTCGGATTTTTTTTTGGAAGAAAAATATTTAATAAAATATTTTGGAATTTGAGAATATATTTGGCTATTTTAGAGGTGTATTCCATAATTTTTTCACGAAAAAAAATCGATATCTAAGCGACTTATGCGCCAAAAAAAATCTCCTCCACTGCGGTCATGATTCTGGACGATGGAGTAGCTAAAATTGAAAAAAGAAAAAATGTCGTCAAACTAGAAAGTATTTCCTGTACGATGACCTACGATTTTCGAAAAATATCAAAATCTAACAAAGTGGCGTAGTTATGAAAAAAAAGTTTTATTGCCTATAAAATGGTCGTGTTTTTAATGCCAACTCGTCAATTTTCATCCAATCAAAAATATCCTACGTCATCGTAGAGTAAAAATATTCAAGAGTACTCAGTTCAAATTTCAAGTCAATCGGATAATTGCTCTTTGAGTTACAATGTCAGCAAATTTAAAAAATCTAATTTCGTTTTAAGATTTAACTATCGATTTACCATAAAAACTAGTAATCAGCTATACCTGGCCCATATAATGGGCCCTCTTCTTCCTCGAATAATGCCTCCAAAAAGGCCAAATTTCACACTGGTATGGCCCCTTAAATAATAAGTTTTGAACCCTAATCATGCCTGAATTATACAAAAAATGTTTTTTTTTCTTTTAAACCTGTTTATCACTTATAAAATAATTATGATAATTTTATATAAAAATATTGTTATTAAATATACCATGTTCAAGTTGCATATGCATTACATTATTGACATATGTAATTATGTATTTAGAATATGTTTAAAGGAACATATTGGCAATTATGTCATAAATAAATTACATAATAACATGGTTCAAACATAATTTTTTTTTCTTCGCGGTTTGAAATATTGAAGTTGACAAACATGCTACAAGTTGAACGAATTGATCAACCAATGTATGATTAGTTATATCCTTAATTTGCATATTGAATTATCAAGATTTTAATTTATTAATATATCAAAAAAAATGTACTAAAAATAGTCTAATAAATTATTTAAATATTGCCTATATGAAATTTAAAACTGTATTGTGAAATTATTGATTAATATAGATTATATGTAATGGAAATTTTTTTTAATGATGAAAAATGTATTTCGCACATTGTTATTTTCAAAGTCTATATGATTAAAACGGTATTTCTTAGGTATAAATTATAATTAAACCATCGTTCATTTTAAAAACATTTGAAATATCCCTCTATAATTAAGGTTAGAGTAATTAGTCGTTGAGAACAAAGGCTATACATTAATTACAAGGATTCTGGGTAAAGAGGATTTATTTCTATATTAATCTCTTCCATATAGACTTATATAAATTTATAGAATGAAGTGAGAAATAGCCTCACAAAATTGAGCACTCTGTTTAAAGAGACAAAGCGAATATGTAGCCAAAACCTGTCTCTTTTCTGTAGGTCTGTAATGACTGCAAACAAACCTGTGACGTGACCAATTAGAATTCTAGAAAGAGACAGGTATTGGCTACTTTATCGCTTTATCTCTGTCACACTTTTTTGCCAGTATATGATATAAACATAAAAGACTTGCGAAAATAGATTCCTGTCAAAGGAAAGTGATGGAAAATAGTTTGGGATATACTTGTCTTTATTTAAACATGAGTGTCTATTTCATTTTTCTTAGAAAAAGAGGTAGATATATCCTAAACGCTATACTACATCTCCCTCACTGTTTTCGAATAAATTTTACATCATTTTACTATCGTTTACACAGAAAAAAAATTCGATTGAGATGGAAAAAATGCTTAATAAATGTATCTTGTTAATATAACAATATTTCCTCAATTTAATAATAAAAAAAATCTTATTGAGGATATTTTATTCATTTGAAAAATATATCTTCATGTTTATCTAAAAATATTTTTATCTGTCAAATAAATAAATAATTTATTACACCAACTAACGAAACTCTCAAATGTATTAAACATAATGGTTAACTATATTAATAAATATTTATCAGTGTGAATATTTTTTACACCACCCAACTATAATAAAATTGTAATTTTCGATAAGGTAAATTCAGTGATGTTATTTATTAAGTATTTTTTTGTATTTAAAATATATGTTTTCAATACGAAACAAAATAAGAACATTGTTAGTAATAATATACATTAATCAATAAGATAAACGTGGATATTTTCATATTGGTAAAAAATTATTATATTAAGAAACAACCTCTATCGCATTTTTTAAGACAAAAATTACAAAAAAAATACTGAAAATTTTACATTTTTGTAGTTATTATATTATGACCTAAAAACACCGAGTCCAAAAACAACATAATCAAGCATAGAAACACCCCTTTTTCATTTTACTACCAAATAATAAAAAAAAAAACATTATTATCTATTAATTTTTTTTCAAAACGTCTATATGCATATCATTCCTACCCAAAAGATTCGACACGGGCCAAACACGAATTTGTATAAATTATATAACGCGTTGACACACATGAATTATGTCATACACACACACACACACACACACACACTTACACACGTAGTGTGAGAGACGCGCCTTAAGTCAAGTAGAAAGGCCCACAATAGATGCGCAGGTGTGGGGTAGTTAGACACGCTTGATATAGTCTCTCTTTCTCTACCGAAAATGATCTGCTAATTTGTGTACATACATATATTGCAGACCCCATCATACAAAATGTGTGTCTTGTATTGTTGTAATACAAATTTAACAATAGGTTATAATACAGAATATAAAATAATGAATATTTATTATTTACAAAGTAACAAGATAATAAGGTACTGGCCCAGTCATTGGCACTGTAAGAACAAGGTATATTGTTGTTTTTTTTTTTATTGATTGGCTTCTTTTTTGCAATTGGCATGAACTCATGTTACTAATAAAATATGTAACGTAGGTACCTACATTCTTGAATATTTTTTTTTTTGAAAATAAAAAAAATAGCAACATCATTTTTTATTTCGGAAGAAATATACTTACCTACACAGAAAAAAACTGTATTGGACCAAGAAAACCTTGTTTTGTATATAACGAAAACAATATTTTCTTAATATAAGAAACATACTCTTAATCCAACTACGTTATTCCTTCGTTCAAGAATACTATAGTTGGTTTAAAAGATTATTGCTTATCTTAAGAAAATATTGTTTTCGTTATATACAAAACAAGGTTTACTTGGTTTGAGAAATCCTTTCTACCAGTGTATGTTGTGTAAAACTGAGAAAAGTATCGATATTGTAAACTATAATATTTTTTCTCCAACGACTTGAATCGTTTAACCCATTACTTCCCAATGTCCTATTTATAGGACATCATATTTTCTATTTTTTTTTCTCTAGCATAATAACGTTGTTAATTTGATTTACATTACTAATATGTTTTTTTAAGTCTCTCTACTTACAATAATTTTTAAAACGAACTCTTAAGTTCATTCAATGACAAATTATAACACTTTAAAGTAACCGTGTAATTATTCCAGCTAGCCGACATTTATTTCACTTAGTAAAGCGTTTTTAAATTGACGAAACTATATATAGTAATACTTATGATTGTGTAAATAAAGCACAACAATATCAATAAGGTCGTTAAAAAAAGTGCTGTCCTATAAATACGACATTAAGTTCTCATGATAAAAATCTAGTCTGCGACTGATAATTACTATATCTTGTATTGAATTAAATCTTTTTGGTCATATTTTCAACAAGAATTGAGAACTTGATAAAAAAATTCGAAACTTTTTCATTAAGTCAAGAAATAATAAACATTTTGAGTACTGTTTAAAAATTTCTTTACTCATGTATCTAGTGAAATAAAACACCATTATTAAAAGTCGAATAAAAAAATACAGAAGTGTCAAAAAATTATATTTTTTAAACGTATAGGTATGTAATATAATATAAAATTTTCTAGTCTATATCAAACCTACCCCGCTGTGAGAACAAAGTGCCGGTACATCCTTCAACCCCTCCCCGCATTAAGGGTTTGTTCAACAACAGGTAGTATACAAAACCACAAGGGGTTCAACTTTATATGTAATAATCTACCGCCCCTTGTACCGCACTAATTTATGACCCCTTAAAAACCATTTCATGCAGTCTTTATGACTTGTAATATACAGTGTCTGGATGACTTACATTTATTTTTCTATTCAATAACTTTTGATTATGTTATACATATATATCAGACATGTACATTCAAAAATCGATTATTTATATGGACACGTTTTGAAAATTATTGAGGTACAAGAATTTGAAGAATTTCTTAATGCAATCAATCAATTTTTCTGAATACAGGCCTGCTGTAAATCAATTATGCAAAAGTCTTTGGACACCTGTGATTTTGAATATAAATATACATATTTCAGTCAATAAAAATACACAAAATAGCGAAAAGAATATGTTTATAATACTCGTTATCAAAATAGTAAAAAAACAATTTCTCGTTAGTTTGAAAGACACTGTGCGTCAATACTTTCAACTTGAGTAGGTAAACCTGACCTTTCAAACATATCGTTCAAAAATTTTTCTTAACTTGGAAAATTGTAAATGCTGTATTTTAAATATGCTAGGATTATTACAAAAGTTGTAATTAAGTACTCTTATCAACATTTAAGATTTTTTATCAACCATATTTGCAGTTTTATATTTACAATACGCAAAAAATGAGTTTTGCACGGCAGTGTATAGCCTTAATTAATTCTAGGGTCTTAAGCTTCCAAACAGTGCAAATCCCATCTAAATCGGTTTAGTTATTTTTGCGTCAAGTCGAAATGTTTTTACTTACTATAAAATATATTTTTTTCTGAATACGGGCCTGTTGCAAATCAATTCTCATTAACCTAAATCAGGGTGGCTAGTTTCTGGAAAACCAGGAAAAGTCAGGGAATTTTGCAATACAGGGAAAAGTCAGGGAATTTTTACAAAAACCACACAAATTCTGAAATTGTCGCAAATATGAGACTTTTTTTTAGGTTTTTTTATCTAAATTTTAAATAAAAAACAGAAAAAAACGAAAAAAATATCCTGGGAAACCGGGAAAAGTCAGAGAAATTTGTTTCAGAGAAATACTGGCCACCCTGTAAATTAATTCTAGGGTCTTAGGCTTCCGAATAGTGAAAATTTCATCTAAATCGGTACAGTGGTTTTTGCGTCAAGCTGAAACAATTTTTTTTTTCGTTTCTCCAATTATTCTAATTCCAAATAATTGAAGTAGTAGGTAGTCTTAAAATTTTATTACCTATTAGAAATTATATTTGATCTAAATATATAATTGTACATCCGGTATTACTAGAATAACTTAATTTTGATTTGCGATCGGTTAAAAAACTGATTTACATTTTGAACAAATTGTATAGAGATGGTTCCTTTTTTTATTTGCTTAAGCCTTTAATTATATGGTTAATAAAATTGATTGCTTTATTAACTTTGGTAACATCATTATTCTTGTGGTATTAAAGTTTGATTTAACTAAACGGAAGAAGGCATAATTATTTATAAATATATCTATTGAAGTTTAATTTTTGTTGTAATCTATCTCAATTATTCAGTTTTTATTTTTATTTTTTTGCTCATAAATAATTTATTATGTCATATTAGAATAATAGAACTTTTAGGGTCTATCCAGACTATGGAACTGGGCTCGCTCCAGTCAAATATCCAGTAATACTCTAATCGGAGACCTGGGCCCCTATTCTCAAGTTCGTTCGACTTTTTCTCATTCCAGATTACTAAACTAAAACTAAAAGTCACTAGGTTATTTACTAGAACCTCGATTGTTATATTTATAATTATACCGTATTCTCGAATCTCGATGCGACTTTTTTTTCTATAGAAATGTCATGATGAAAAATTTCGACTGCTCTTGGGTATGCGAGATTTCAAATCTCGAAGGAAAAACTCGAATTGACATATTCTCGAGTGAGATTGAAATTAGGGGCCCTGATTTTATTGTTTATTGTTTATTTATTTGATTTAAGTCTGTATCGACCTGTAACTCTCCTTTTCACCAGTTTTGATAAAAAAACTAGGTTCTGATTGGTCTATTTTGATATTTTGTCACGAAAATATTCATTTTGATTAATTTTGCCACGAAGTCTGTGTGTCTGTCTGTTTTTAAACGCTGTAACTCGAAAAACATATAAAAAATGTTTTTTTTATCAAAACAATACGAATTAGAAAAAATGTTTATATTCTATTCATTTTTTTCTATATTTTATCAGTATGGCGTACACTGGTAGAAAGGTTTACTTGAGCCAAGAAAACCTTGTTTTTTGTATATAACGAAAACAATATTTTCTTAAGATAAGAAATATATTCTTAAACCAACTATAGTATTCTTGAGCGAAGAAATAATGTAGTTGGATTAAGAGTACTTTTCTTATATTAAGAAAATGTTGTTTTCGTTATATACAAAACAAGATTTTCTCGGTCCAATACAGTTTTTTTTGTGTGTATAAGAAAGTTCAGTAAATTTCGTGTAATGATAATATAATCAAAACTAAAAATCAAAGAAGATCTGATAGTAATAAGAGATACCACAGTGCAGCATTCTTTTTAATAAATGACATTTTATATCTTTCACAATTATTTAAGCCGTCCTTCAAAAAATACATGAATATTTTGCCATTCAGTAAAAAAATTTTACACACGTATTTTAATTATTAAAATCAGCAGCCAGACAAAACGCCTAGTCCATACAACAATTCAAGGTCTTTTTACAGTATTCTAGAATCGCATAAGAGTGGATAGGTGGATACATAGTTTCATAAATAACCGTTGTTCACATATGTACGTTCGGAATTTGTATAAAAATAGGCGGTGGCGATTTTTCCAGCACAAATCTTATACAGAATGGTCCAAAAGTCACAACACCATTTTAAAATGGAATAACATTTTCATTTCGTAATAATTCACTTTTATTCTTTCATAAACAGAAAACACACTTCTTGGAAATAAATTTTATTTAGTTTTTGAAAATTACATCCTTTAAATAACCATCATTTTGCGTTTCACACTGACGCGTTCTTTCTAAGGCGTGAATCATCACCTGTCGTAATGTTTCGTGGCTTATTCCTGGATATTTGCCTTTAATTGCTGAATGGTTCGAGGATTGTTACGGTATACTTTATTTTTCAAAAACCCCCACAGAAAGAAGTCTGGAGCAGTGTATTTTAAACCGCCTGAATAAACGAAGTATAGTTTGTTTATGTGGTGGTTTTCTGACCCCAAAATAACGAATTTCTCCATAATTAATTTCCAAGGATAACGCTTTAATAATTTGAAATCAAACTTAAAAAAAATTAATTGTAGAAACTTATTTGAATTTTAATGATGTTGTGACTTTTGGACCATTCTGTATATATAAACCATAAGAGACCGCTCCTTATTTTATAGTATAAGATCATCATATAGCTCTTGTCTTCAGGCATGTAGTCGTAACTTTGTTTCGGAAGAATTTTATCCAATGATTACACTTATGAATTTGAGGGTAGAGTTTAAAAATCAGGTAACAACTTAAAAAAATATATAGGTATACTGTCAACAAGTTTTAACGTTTCTGGGTGTAAGTCGCGACAATTTTGTCGTGTAATATTCAGGGTGGATATATTTATGACTCTTCTTAAAGTTTTAGGCACAAAATGTGAGACGAATTGTTACACACAAAAAAAACTGTATTGGACCGAAAAAATCTTGTTTTGTATACATATAACGAAAACAATATTTTCTTAATATAAGAAAAGTACTCTTAATCCAACTACATTATTTCTTCGTCCAAGAATACTATAGTTGGTTTAAGAATATATTTCTTATCTTAAGTAAATATTGTTTTCGTTATATACAAAACAAGGTTTATTTGGCTCAAGTAAACCTTTCTACCTGTGTAATGAATGAATCTGACGCGACTTGCACCTAGAAGCGAAGATCTATAGGTACTGTACTGTCATATTATTACGTAATCATCGAACTTGGATGATCGATAATTTATCAATCGTGATCATGTATAACGGATTTTTTGTTTCTTTGATCGGCAATTCCTGCGCTGTGGGGTTATGTCAGAAGGCATTTTAATACTGACGTAGCTTATTTGTTTTGATGGCTATTTATTGATATAATGGGCAATAAATCATTCTATCGTGAATACTATTTAAAATATTTTATATGAACTTAATTTACGAAATAACTTTTTTTTAAACCGGTTATAACGACTCAAAATAAAAGTTGATTTTTTACCGGTTTTTACGAGTGAACGCTTCGATGTCGTTATAACCATAAGTGGGAATTAACTCGTTAATCCGTTAATCGTTAATTAACGAAGTTAACAAATTATGAATGGATTAACTTTTAAGTTAACTCAAAAATTTTTTTAACGCTTTTGTTAACTTCCGTTAACTTTAGTCCGTTACATTGGTTGTTTAATGACAAGTACATAAGAAAGTTGTCGAAAGAGCAAAAAAAGGTCTTCAAACATTTTTGATGGTTAACTTTTAACGATTAACTTTCGTTAAAATTTCAAAACTTCCTATATTTTGGGAATTTTAACATTTTAACGATTAACGAAGTTAACTTTTTTATTAACGAATTAAAGATTAACGAAGTTAACTTTTCGATTAACTGTGCCCACCTATGGTTATAACCAATTTCGATTGTAGCTTTATGCGGTGTTTACACCGGAAATCAAAACAGAAACACGGTGTTTTTATGACCAAAAAACAATAAATCCTATACATTTTTAAATACGAATTATTTTAAAGACACGATGTTTCTGTTTTGTTTTTTTCGGTGTAAACACCGCATTATTTGTTTTCCTAAAAATGTTATCTGCGAATATATCTCTGCAGAATTTCTACCCTTTGAAATAAAAAAGTGGTTCCCATAGTTTTAAAAATGCCAAAAAACGTTTGTGCAATTAAGTAAAAAAAAAAACACCGGTTAAGTGACAGAAGTCACAACAAGCCATCTGCTTCCACATGAACGCTTGGTAGAACATTTGGGGTTATATGCCAGACATTTAGGATCCACACGGAATAGTAAAGTTGGGTCATAAAATAAAATATAAAAATCGAAAATCGAGTATTTACAAAATAAGAGATAGAACATGTTGTGGGTCTTTGTTTATACATGAGGTTGTATCTCTGTCTTCACTTATATTAAGGTTATACGTATGGACACTGTAAAAAAAGATTTGGTTTCGAAAAATTATGTTTTTAATTTATATTCAGAGCACATGTACCTACATTTAATGGAATATTTTACTTTGTTAATTATTAAAAGTAAAAAAAAGTTTAATTTAATTTGAAAATTGAAATAGACAGGACGGTATATAATAGTAACATGTACTAATTTGTACAATGTAATGGCAGAGCTAGTTTTTTAATATTTTGAATAAATTACACGTGAATATATTTGTTTTATAATTTTTATAGTATTTAAAAGGGTTGAAGTTTCGAATAATTAGTTTTTAAAACGTCTCTATATAGCCAATTGTGTAGAATTTCAATAAATATACCACTTTCGGCAATCGTGTGTTAAAACCTCTATTTTTAATATCTAATTACTCAAAAACCATACGTCCAATATTTTAAATAAAAATTAGTAACATAGTTATCCATAAATAAATATTAAAAATTTAGATTTTTATCTATACATTGCTCTAATGATCGAATAACCTTAACTAAATTTTACACTAATCCTCACAGGTAGAAAGGTTTACTTGAACCAAGTAAACCTTGTTTTGTATATAACGAAAACAATATTTTCTTAAGATAAGCAATAATCTCTTAAACCAACTATAGTTTTCTTGGATGAAGGAATAACGTAGTTGGATTAAGAGTATTTTTCTTATATTAAGAAAATATTGTTTTCGTTATATACAAAACAAGGTTTTCTTGATCCAATACAGTTTTTATTCTGTGCAGTTAATTTTTTATTATCACGAAGTTATAGTAAAAATCGATATTTCCCAGAACTACGATTTCATTGACCAGTTATACAACACCGTGAGAAGCGCATACCTCACGATCCAGAGGGTTACAACGTGAACAATAATTAAATTAGACATGTTTCCTTCCCTGTCTGACGTTTTGCAAGTCCAGCGCGAATGATCTGTAATCTAATTGTCAAACATCAAAACACTCGAACACGCAACGCTTCGATGACTATACTATAGTATATGCCCTATAGTAATATGTACGTACACGCGGGGTATCTTCTCGTGAAGATCGCTATAACGGGACAGAACTGTGAGATTAATAAATAAAATTATTGTCTAATGAATGTCATACATTGTTGACAAGGAGTGTGACGTCACAACTCTGAAATGTAACTTGCGAGCGTCTTGGCGTCAAATTCAAAATTAGTTTTAAAAGAGTCAATTTTTGCGATTAAACCTTTATTTTCTGCAGAAATAAGTATTTTTTTGGAAATAGGAGACACGTAAGATCATCCTGTGTGAAGTTAGCACCGCAAGTTTCGAAAAATTAAAAAAAAATTAGAGTTCTGGAGAGCATTCAAAGAGTTCTGGAGTTCTCTTATATTTAAAAAAAGAGTTCTGTCAATTTAACCCCCCCCCCCAAAACGGATTTTGAAAATACAGTTTTAAAATAACACAGAGCAGCTATCGTGAACAAAACACATTTTTGAGACTTTTGGATGACATTGCATGTGTTAGGAATTTCCCGTAACTCTAAAAAAATGTTTATTTTTTAGTTTGCGGTGCTGCGTGAAGTTAACACCCCATTTTGAAAAACCAGTTTTGGGGGGTTAAATTGACAGAACTCTTTTTCAAAATATAAAAGAACTCCAGAACTCTTGGAGTGCTATCCAGAACTCTAATTTTTTTTTTAATTTTTCGAAACTTGCGGTGCTAACTTCACACAGGTGTAAAATCATCATAGACTATAGTCTATTTCATTTAAGATTGTAGCGGTAGCTAGCATAGGAAGTATAATACGCGCTTCTGATTGGTCAAAACGCCAGATAAATTCACAATAACACAATTTTCACTAATGCAATACATCATGTTGCCTTGGAAATAATTGCAATTAAATTCAAACTGTCAGATTAGTTATTCTACAAATGTATGTATTTATACAGTTGACATTAGGATATAAGAAAAGTAATATTTATGACACAAAGGTGAATTTAATTTCTTGTAAATTCCATTAAAAGTTATATGGCAGTTCAGATATGCCAAAAATTACGTGGTTTTAAAAAAATTACACGTCTGACGTCAAGAAAAAAAACACTATTGAGTATTTACAACAATCAGTAATAAATTAAAATGCGAGTTATTTCCCGTTTTGCCAAATAAAAAAATCACAGCATAAAAACTATAAATGTGTTGAAAATAAATTTTAGCCTATACTTTGTATGAAGGATGAATCTAAATACAGTGAAAGTTTGAAAAAAATTCACTGAAAGGTTTAAGATTTAATAAATTTCTAGTGAAAAAACTTTTCTGTTAGCTATAAAATAGTTCCTGTGTGAATCGTACCGTCTAATCCCCGCCCACCACTGCAAACTTAAATGAAATAGACTATAGTTTTTTTTTTAAATTAGCCATCATGCCTATTTTAGAGACCTTTTTTTCGTTAACACCTAACTATTTTTGCATCTAATTATTAATTGTAACCTTTTTTACGCTGCTGTGCCCCCCCCCCCCCCTCTGCCCGGAGCACTGTCTTACAGCACTGCAGTATACCAGTATTATATTAACGTTTACACATTTTTTAAATTATTTTACAACAATTGTTTTTAGAACTCAAGGTACAAAAATATCCAAGAAGAAGAGGGTGGGGGAGTACATTAAATCTATACCAATATAACCCGGGCCCAAAAATTTATATTTGATTTCAAACTCATCTTAAAATTTAAATTATAAACGTTCTCCATATATACAAAACACGATTTTTCTCTTCACGTTGTAATTTAATTAACGACAATTTCACAGGGGAGAGGGGGTGAATTAATCTAGTGACGTGAATTTAATGAGACTAGAAATGACACATCAAGAAAATTCAATTGGAAATTACAATATCTGTCTATGTAAGTACGTTATTGTATATGCAGTCTTATCAATTATTTATACGAATTAATCTAATTATAAAAGTTGACGAGCATTAATGATCTTAATGGAATTGGGTACAGAAATAAATGTACTGGATACATTATCTTCAGTACTTTTTAATTTAAAGTATGACCAGCATTTTTTAAGAGAAGATATTTATCTATATTATGTGAATACATTAGTGCATATCACATATTTGATCATCTAATATTTTTCAAATCATCTTTTAAATTATTTTTGACATTTTTGTTTATATTTAATTTAATTATCGTTAGAGTAAAGTCGGTATTTATGTAATACTATTCATGTTTTAGGTAAGAAAACTTTGATAATATTATCTAAAATCAACACTTATCATTTCATTGGACAGAGAATTTAATTTTTTAATGAGATCTAGCAGGCAAAAATATAATTCTTAAAATAAAAATAAAAAATCTAAAAATATCGAAAATCAGCCTCTTAAAAAATGTGCGTGTAATATGACCCACAGTGGTCCAAGTTTTTTAAATTTATTTTGTTATTTTTATTTCAAACTTAATTGTTGTCACTGTAAAAAAAAATAGCGGGCATAACCTCCGTAATAGGCACCCCATTTAGTGGGCACCATCATGAAGATTTATATTAGAAAATTTTTTTTTGCTGAAGTGAAGAGTTGTGAAGTACTGGATGATTAATATACTTTTCATACTATTTGCCTCACCACGATTCTGATTAATTATTACATTTCATAGCCATATAATACCCCATAGTCCACAATACCCGTAACCACATATATTTAAAAAAATTATTAATTCCGATACAATAATTATTACGTGGATTAAAAGTACTGTTCATATACGTCCAACCCTTATACCTACCTACATGGTTAAACAGCAATATAATTAATTTAAACAATTTAATACAATAAAATTTTTAAATTACTTAGGTACTGACGCAGTTATTTAGAGGTGTAAGCTTAGATACATATTAATTTTGCCTTTATAAAATGTAAAATGGAGCAACAAAAGGTGGTGTCCATATTACCCGTCTGATCCATATATACCGACTTTAGTAAGTATTAATTGTGTTACTGAAAAATGAATGTACATTTTCTACAGTACTTTATACAACTCATTGATAATCCTTATGATTCAAGGATAACAGCAATTCTTTCTTTAGAGATGTTAATTCATGTATCTTTTATGGTTAAATGCCATCAATTATACACAAACCCGATTCAACCGCAACAAAATACATCAACCTCAGTTTGATTTACCCTTTGTTGCACTTATACCGACTTGCGGTTAAAAAATCAAATTGTAGGTGGTATTTTTTTCTTTTTCTTATAACCTGTACGTAAGTCTTACCGATATTTATTATTTTTATATATTTATGTATCTGTCTTGTTCTGTTTTATTCAACAACTTGTCAATCTGTCTTTATTGAATGCTGCAGAGATTTGAATGCAAAAAAAACTGATATGACATATTAATCAGTAGATAGTATAATTTTATTTCACATATCAATCAAAAAATAGAAATAATGTATAGCGAAATAATTTCCAAATACAGTTTCTTTTGAATGTCTTTTGTATTTTTTTTCTCACGTTTTTTTTTCAATAAATAATTTTACTGGTCAAAAAATTGAATTGATTTTTAATGATATCATAATAAATATAATTTAAAATATTTCAAGCAAGTATTAACTATAATCATCAAAAGGAAGTTGTATATAATAATATCTTATTTATGGAAATTAGGATGCTTCAAACGATTTATTGGTATATTTGTACATCCAGAAAATTTATCACCGAATTAAAAATTCTAAAATGTTTATTTATATTTACATACACTACAAAAACAATACATCTTCAGGGTATAAAGTAAAAAAAAAATTAAAAATAAATCGTGTCTATTGCACATAATATTTTAGTATAGTATAAGATTGAAATAAAAAATAAAAAAATTCTAACAAGCGGACATTATTGTTATAAAAACTATAGAAAATAATTATAAGTCTCGTTGCTTAAATTAGTATGGTAATATCTAACATAACAATATTTCAAAGCTGTAAATAGATTTACTAAAACAGTTTCCCGTTACTACAGGGTGTTATTTTATGCAGTTATTGTATTTACGACTATAATTTATATGATCTCATATGTGTTATATATAATTTTAATAACACAAAATTAATTACAAATAGGTACAATGGGTCTATTTTAACATCTATGGTTCATAGGGATTTTTATGTTATTTTTTATAGACATATACTCTCCTGGTAATATTAATAATGATAAAAAACTTTAAAAAGTACTGAAAAGTATATGTTAAATTTAATTACAGTATTTTTTAAGTCGGTTTTATTTTTTTCTTATTTTCCCCTTTTGAGAGGCGTATCTTTTTAGTCAATGGTCAGATTCTGCTAAAATTTATATGGGACCATCTCGGAAGTATACTCTTTTAAATAAATAAAAATTCGTCAAAATCGGTACATATTTGCCGAAGTTGTGAACCTCCTCTTTTTTTTGAAATTGGTTAATAAAAGAAAAAAATAAATATATCATTATAACTCATATGAAAGTCCTTTCTTTAAAATTATGAATAAATTCTTATATAGAGGTACATATACCTTGATCTTTAAAATGATGTATACTGTTTACACTGAGAAAACAAAACAGAAACACGGTGTTTTTATGCCAAAAAAGTAATAAACCCTATACATTTTTAAATACGAAGTTTTTTAAAGACACGATGTTTCTGTTTTGTTTTTTCGGTGTAAACACCGCATAACATATCACAAAGACATACTGGTCGTAGTTTCTGTTCAAAAAAATGAATTTATAAATCAAGTAGTTTGTTTTTGTAAGAATTGTTATGTACAAGTAACATTCCACACTTCTTTTTTAATTTATTTACTTATGTTTGAATTGCTGCAATAATAAATTGTTATTCGAGTATAGCGTGTAGGAAAACTAACCTGGTTTTATATCTCCAGCTAATATTTTATATAGAACTATATCCATTATATTTAGAGCTGTTGTTTATTGATTGAATAAAATAGATTTATTGAAATAATTACAATTGAACTATACCGTTATAAAGAGTTACCTATACTCTTTTATATACCTAAGCTTGAATAATTTTTTATCGGTGAGAAAAATGTTGAATTTTTTATTTTATTTATTATTGTACTTATTTTGACTTATTCTTTCTAATTTTCTTGTATTTGAGTTGATATTTTAAGGACAAAATATTGTTTGTATAGTAAATTATGATTTCAAGTCTTATTTTTTTGCATTTAAGTTAAAACTGGCCGATTTGGGTAGAAAAAAGAATACGTTGTAAGTTTCCCCAGTGTACTGGCGTTTCACAAACAATTTGCGAAAAATGCGGTGTAGCATTATACTACAACAAACAAAACTAGCTGTCGGATCCAATTTTACCCGGGGATATAAAATTAAACTATATAACGTATAATGCTGTGGGGTGCGATCCTTTAGGTCCACACAATCAACTTCCCAACATGGTATGACTTACAATACTTGAATACTGATTACTTATTGTTTCCATAATTAATATTACTATGTTATAGTTTGTAAATATTTATTTTTTTAATATGTATATGATAAATTTTAATGGAATTTATCAGAAATAAAACTCACCCTTTGTATTATGAATATTAGTTTTCTAATATCCTAATAATGTCAATAATATAATGCACATTTTTAGAAAAACTAATCTGACAGTTTGAATTTTGAATTGTGTTGTTTCCAAGACAACATGAATTATTAGATGTATTTATTAGTATGAAATTCAAATTTTGATGGTGGTTTTCATCCCTTTAATGGCTGTTTGGACCCATATAAAAAATAAATACTGAAATACACGTTTCATTATTTGTATTGTATAGTATTTATTCTAAGTTCCGACTAAATTCGACCAAGAAAAAAAATAAAAATGAAAAAAAACACCCTTTTTACCCCCGTAGGGATTAAATTTCGAAAAATCCTTTCTTTCAGATCATATTTACGTCAAGACGCTTCGATTAGCACCCCAACGAAGTCAATAGCATTTTTTGTTCGCGAGATTTCGTCCCGGAAAAAATGACACGTACGTACATACGTACGTACGTACATACACACACACACACACACACACACACAGACATTTTTCTAAAAATAGTGTCAATATACTCTAATGCCCTTGAAACATGAAAATATGTTAAAATTTTTGATTTCGATTTTCGGACCAATTACAATAACTCCCTATTGGGAAGTTAATAATTGCTTCAAATCCTGCCATACCACATAAGTGTTTTCTACGATTAACTCACAGTAATTTCACTCCACAAAAATCAAATAAATAGTTAATACCAAATAATTATTTCTTAATTTCTGAAAAATACGTGTTTTTTATATGCCTAAACTTGTCTCATTATCAATATAATTTAAATTTTTAAGATCTTGGGCTAGGGTTAGAACCATAGGTGGGCACAGCTAATCGAAAAGTTAACTTCGTTAATCGTTAATCCGTTAATATAAAAGTTAACTTCGTTAACCGTTAAACATTTTTTTAGTTAACTTAAAAGTTAATCCGTTAACCATATTGTTAACTTCGTTAATTAATGATTAACGGATTAACGAGTTAATGCCCACCTATGGTTAGAACCAATATGTTCTATTAAACGATATCGTTAAAACCGATTTCAACTGTAACTCAATATCCGTTAATTTGAGCAACACGCTAGAATATTTACCAATAGAATTAGAACACTGCAGTTAAGGATTCAAATAGCGAACACAATTAGCATAAACAGTATGTCTCTTTACACAAATATGTGTATACGTACGTAAGATCACAAATAAAGATCTCATGTATGTATGTGACATGATCGCGAACAGAATAAAATCAATAAAACTGCAAGGCCGAACTCTTGTGCAATATTATACTGACATCATTTCTTCTAAATAAAATTGTATTTTATATTTCTTACATAAACACATATCATACCTATATGAGTAATCTGTTAACTTCAACCCACGCCTTGTGTTGTATTCGATTTTATATATCAACATTTATATAATAACATCTGTAACTGTTTTTTACCCCTATACGTGGGTTCTCACACCGGAGCAATATAGCAACACAGCAATAAAGTAACTACCAATTAGCAACTAGCAATATAGCGATATCATATTGTTTTGGTGTGAGACAATATGTCCGATTCAATGTATATTGACAGATAGCAATAATATCGCTAGTTATAATTTTCTAGTTGCTATATTGCTATATTGCTTCGGTGTGAGAGCCCACTAAAAGTAAAAATTTGACTTGGGTCAAAAAATCCTTATCTCTCTGTCTGTTTGTTACCTTTTCACATCTGAACCACTGAACCGATCTTGATGAAATTTAGTAGGGAGATAGCTTACATCCTGAAATAGGATATAGGTTGTTTTATATTCCGACAAAATTTATTAGATTTAAAAAAATGGGTGTGACATTTGTATGAGTATCATAATAGAAATCTGTATTACCTACCGAACTTTCTTCTTCTTCTTCATGGGTTTATGTCTGATAGCTCTTACCTAACCTAAATTTCACGCGTGTAACAGCTAGTGTAAGAATTCTAAATATATTTTATACATAGGTTTTTTTGTATCGCGACAAAATTTATTAGATTAAGAAATTTTTTGGTGACATTTGTATGAGTATCATAACAGAAATCTGTATTACCTACCGAACCTTCTTCTTCTTCTTTATGGGTTTTATATCTGACAGTTCTTACTAAACCTAAATTTCACGCGTGTAACAGCTAGTGTAAGAATTCTAAATATATTTATTTGTTTTTCGAAGAATTGTCTTGACCAAATTCAACGTTTTTATCATTTTCTGTTGGTCATGTAATAATTAGAAGATCCTTATAAGATTTCACGTGTTTAGGTCTAGGGTTGTGGGCTGGAGCGTTGATGAGTCAGTCACTAACGTTTTTATGATTAAAAAAAGAATTTATAACAAAGAAATGCATTTTAAAAAGATTGCACATTCAATAGGTGATAGTTATCACGCGATACGACATACAATGACAGTGTTTCTAGTTTCTCTGCTCTAACTTTCAAAACTATAAATATATATATATAATGGCGGAACTTTAATGTATTTATAGTGCATTGAAAAAAAAAATACATATGGGAAAATACACATATTAACAAACTGATATTAATGAAATTTTGTACATAGGTAGAGTTTTATATTGTTAAAAACTTTTCTTATGTCCAGTATTATAATGGGGCTAGCAAATTTGCAAGCTATCTAGCACTCTCAAATGAGATATCAAACTTATATGACAGTTCTCTTGGAGTTTTATGAAGACATTGACAAGTTTCACGCACGCGTTGTATGTTAACACAAACAACGGTTATTAAAACAGTGGTGATATTACGAAAATTATTTTATACGGTCAGAGTCTGCACCAACTGTGTTAAAATAAACAGTATCACTGCTCTAAATTCCGTAGCAAATCCATAGATACTATCACAAAATATATAACCTCATTTGTGAGTGCTAGCTGGCTTGCAAATTTACTAGCCCCTTTAAATTACCAGGCATTAGTAAAATTTTTATTACATGATAAACAAAACTTGAAGATCAGTTTTTTAATGTAATAATTAATTTGTTTTAACACCTATTCATACATCACTTCGGAATCACCCTGTATACTAAAGCATATAATATAAATGGCGTGACATTTCTTTATCTTATTAGTACATTTATTTTCTTTATACTTATAATACATAATTAAATAAAGCTAGCTATAATATATTTTATACTTACTTATACAGAATGTTCTAAGGTGGTCGCAGAGCATAATGTCACTTTTTTAACTATATTTATAGAACATAGTTGTTGACAACACCGATTCCTTTTAGGGAAACGAATGCAAAGATATATTATATGCATGTAGGTCTATATACAATATACATACATTATACATCAATCATTTTGAGTTATAAATGGTAGCATTGATCAGAAATACAATTTAAAAAATCAAAATAGATTTCATTCAATACATTTTTTTTTTACATTAAGGTTGTTGTTCACTAAATCGATCACTACAGAATTTGTTAAAATTTTAATATTGTATTAAGTAAGCTAGTTCGCATTTGTAAAAAAAATCAGATCAGTTTACCATTTCGTTTATTAATTATAAACGTTCAAAGTTGGCCTCTTATACATTGCAAGCATAGGGATCCACTTGGAATTCGATATTCGTTTAATTCGTGTATTAAAACTAAACGTCAGATTTTAACCGAAAACGGATATGTTATAGATTAGTAATTAAAGAATGTATATATAAAATTTTAGAATGATATACCACCTCCTTAAATAATTATTAATTTTTAATTCTGAGTAACCCACCTTTGCTCCCATCCCTTTTGGGGGTTTGTGTTATTTTATGAATCCTTCCCCCCCACCCCCAAATTTTTAAATTGAATAAACGTTTTCTTAATTGTTTAAATTAAATAATCATCTATATTTTTTACCCTACTTAGTACATAAATATATGTATGTATTTATATACATTACTAGCTGACCCGACAGACGTTGTCCTGTCTTAACTATGAATATTGAATTCGTTTACTACAAAAAAAATTAAAGCGTCAGTCGAAAACTATAAGCGTTAGAAGTGAAACTTTTTTTTATTACGGAATGCAAAAACTGTCAAAGAGGAAATAGACAGAAAATTTACTCACAACAAAACAGAAATTATTTGTAATATAAATTAAACACCACAAAATAAGACAAACACTACAGTATAGTTGCCTATAATTATACCCAAAACCCAAGAATGCATATGAAAATCACCGCGGAAGCTTTAAAATTATACCCAGAAGCCTAGATGTATACGAAAATTTACTCTAGCCATAGGAGGCTTTACAGCCCCCCATATACTAATAATTATTAGTTCAAAGAACTTTATGACAAGTTGTATTTTATTTAAAAAGTGTAATAAAATGACAGTTGCATATGATTACTTACATAATATAATCATTTTACTTATAGAATCATTCAACTTTTACTTTCATGTGTATAATTTTTTTATTTTATTTTTTTTCAGCAAAAATGAAGTTAATTTTACCTCTAGTCGTTTGGATATTATGGATAATGACAATACATGTAAGTTTTATTATATTTTTTATATACTAATCTAAATGTAATTCAGTGCTTAATCTACAGTGGGGGAAGGGGGGGGGGGCATTAATTGGCAAAAATTGTTTCTATTAAATTGAAAAATATTTTAAAGTCGAATCATATTTTTTTCTCACAGAAAGTTATGTACCTAATTATTTTTAAAGGAACAACAGTTTTTGCATCTGTATGTCTGTCTGTCTGTTCCTTGATATATTTTCACACGCATACACTGGTAGAAAGGATTACTCAAACCAAGTAAACCTTATTTTGTATATAACGAAAACAATATTTTTTTAAGATAAGCAATAATCTCTTAAACCAACTATAGTATTCTTGAACGAAGGAATAACTAAGTTGGATTAAGAGTACCTACTTTTCTTATTGTTTTCGTTATATACAAAACTAGGTTTTCTTGGTCCAATATATTTTTTTGTCTGCGTAACTCATGAACCACTATCTAAATTTATTGGTTGGGTTAGATGAAGTTATTTTTTATATTTTATATTATTTTTTCAAAAACTACACATATTACGTGAAAATTGAATTAATCTTTTTTGTAGGATATAAAATTATCTACAAAAAAAAAATTTTTTTTTTGACGTAATCAAAATATTTTTCGTGTATACGTAATTCCTGAAATTCCTGAATAAAAAATACAAAGTAAAACAGATAATTAACCAAGAACAAACAATATTTCCATATCTCATTTCGATCGTGCAAGAAACCGTTGGCCGGTAAAGTAGAATATTGTATATGTTTAAAGCCAGTCAATCGATTCATTCCGCATTTCTGCAATTAAACGCGTGTTGGTGGAATTACGGCGCGCATCAGATAGAAAACTGCAGATACGACAAACACCGTATTATAATATAAATTATAATCGTCTCTCTTTGTCGCACCAAACACCGCGTTGAATGTAAATCAATGTACCGTGTCTTCACCGCATTCTCGAGATGACGTTCATTAGTGCGAAATAGAGATACATAAGTTATATAAACATTGTACAGGATGGTCCAAAAGTCATAACACCATTTTAAAATTTCATTTTGTAATAATTCACTTTTATTCTTTCATAAACAGAAAACACATTAGTGCAAAATAGAGATACATAAGTTACATGTATAAACATTGTACAGGATGGCCCAAAAGTCACAACACCATTTTAAAATTTCATTTTGTAATAATTCACTTTTATTCTTTCATAAACAGAAAACACACTTCTTGGAAATAAATTTTATTTAGTTTTTGAAAATTACATCTTTTAAATAACCACCATTTTGCGCTTCACACTGACGCGCTCTTTCTAAGGCGTGAATCGTAATGTTTCTTGGTTTATTCCTTAAATTCCTTCAAGGATGTTGGCCTTCAATTGCTGAATGGTTCGAGGATTGTTACGGTATACTTTATCTTTCAAATATCCCCACAGAAAGAAGTCTGGAGCAGTTAATTTTAAACCGCCGGAATAAACGAAGTATAGTTTGTTTATGTGGTGGTTTTCTGACCCCAAAACTACGAATGTAGGTTCTTTGCGTTAGTACAAAAATGTACAATATTTTTCGCAATTAAAAATTTTCATTTTTTTCTGTGATAAATTGTGCAATAAGGGATTTTTTACTACAAAACTTGAAGATACCCTTTTAATAGAAAATTTAATTCTCTACAAAAAAGACTCCATATAATTTTCACGTGGCATACATGTGTCGTTTTTGAGATATTTAAAAAAAATAAACAAATACATTTTTAAGATATGATTTTTATATGACACCATCTTCTAGTTAAGCGTGTGGTATGGACTTATGAGACAGACACACAGACAGATAGACACAGGACGGGAAATGTATATTTTTACATAAAACAGAAAAATCAAGTAAAAATTTCTAAATTAAAATTTACAATGATATATTTATCATTGAATCTCAAAATTACATAAAACGATCAAATTATTAAACTTCGTTGGGTGAGAGGCGTAGGGAGTCAGAACACCCCCTTAAATTTGTCAAAATACATTATTTAATTAAACAATTTATGATAAATAAAAAAAATAAAAATTATATATACATAATTACAACAAAACAAAAATTTAACCCCTTTGATTTTTTTTCAAGGTTGCACCACTGATATATTTGTTAGTATGCATTATAAAGAACGTTCTTAACACACTAGCATTACGGTTTTTAAAAGTATATATTGAGATTAATATCAACTAATATAGAAGTTATTGTTGCTCTAAAAATTCGAAATACCATGCAGATAATTCTTGAAGATATATTTGTTAAATTGGACGTAACATAATGTCCGAATTTTAATTGTATATACATACAGTGCTTTTTTTTCTCCTTAAATATATATAATTAGATCTAGTTTTTGCAAATAATTATTCGTATAATTAAATTTATCAAAAATAGGAGATCGTAGGTTTAGAATATTTTCTATTAACCATTATAGCACGTAAGCATTCCTTTTAGGTAAATCTAGAAAACAAGTATTTGAAATGTATCGTTTACCTATTTTGTAAATGATGTATACGAATTTTGAACTTTGGAATTTTAAAAATGTCAATTTAAATCCTTGAATTATAATAATTTGTACAAAATCTCCAGTTATTTTTCAACAGGCGATTTTTATACAATTTATACACATTATTTTGTATTGTTTAAAAAAGTGATAAAATAACTTTGGATTTAGGGTGAAATTAATTTTTATCGAATACAGTAGAATTCGGATATAACGACTAACCGCATTTAGCGATGAAAATGCAAACTCAAATGAGGTTTCATACTATGAAAATATATCCGTATAGTATGACTCCGGTTTAAGCGACCTATTTTGACAATAAATTGTCCGGTTAGAACTACGCGCAGTGTAATGTTTCCAATATCTACGCACAAGCAATACCTCTCCCGGCTTTCTCCTCTCTCCTACATATGTTGATTGTTGATTAGTAAAATTACAGACTTTCTACGTCAGTAAATACATATTTACATGTATAGAATGTAGGTACATTGTATCTCTGATCAAACTGTAATACATTATGTATGTATGTAATGTGCAAAGTAAATACCATATTAAAGTTACTTTTTGTGTATTTTAATATTTGTTTTATTTAAATAGAAATTATTCTAACTTATTTCATAATAAGAATATTAATACGTAAATACATATGTACATAATAAAAAACAAGCTTAATTTATCCGGTAAATTGCTGAATGTCTAAAAAAAGACTTGGGCGTTAAAAAAATGATCCGGTCGTTTAGTGCGCCATCCGGTTAGTACGACCAAATGTCGCCGGTCCCTTGAGGGTCGTTATATCCGGATTCTACTGTAGATGTAAATTTTACCGACAAGACGCGCGCGACATAAATTATCTTATAGATGCCTAAGTGTTATCAGGTTTTTCAAAAAAAAATCAAACTCGTTTCCCTGGTATAATTAATAGTTTTATAGTTTAACCACCTGACTTCTTCTTATCCAGTTTCAGCATTACTTAAGTATATGCATTTTATTTATATAAATATATATAATATATATAGGAAACTAATGTTTGACATTTATGTACATTATGTACATAATTAGACATGAGTTGTTTCTAAAATCAAATTTGAAAGTATTTTGATAAAATATAAATTTTACATCAATAAAAAATAAATTCATATTTTTATTTTTAGGGTAAATCTATTCAAAAAGGCTCATTACAATTTTTGCTTCCTCGCAATATCGAAGATACAAGAAACTATGTGAAAAAATTTCTCCGATTTTAAAAATTTTACTTGATCTATCCGTTTCAGGTCAATAACTCATGAACCTCTAAACCGATATTGATGAAACTTGGTTGGTTGGTTGGGTCTGGTTTGAGGACGGTCTCATTTCAAAATTATTAAAATCGTGTGTAAGGGGGAGAGGGGACATCCCAAAAGATTTATTTTTTGAAGATATCTCAAGAAAGACACATGTTACGTGAAAATTTTATAGATTCTTTTTTGTAGAGCATCAAATTTCCTATAATATACATCACCTACGTTTGCTGTAAAATATTCTCTTACTGATTTATTTCAATTTGCTTTAAAAAAATCGTCATTTGTTTTTTAAAATTGCTATTTACTTTGACTAATAACGAGGATCGTATAAAGAAAAATGTCAAATTAATATTTTTTATTAAAATTGTATGAACATTAAATGGTTAACCAATGACAGACAGTTAATCTAAATACTTTATCGGTTTTTATTTAAATTGTTCAATAATAAACTATACCTTTGATGAATTTAGCACGAGGAAGCACTGTGCATTTACTTGGCAGATGTTTTTAATATAATAACCGAAAAAAAATTTTTTTTTTAAATAAAATAAGATAAAATTACTGTATTTTCAATAATAAATCAACACTATCGATACAATATGGCATAAATAGAGTAATTTTATGCTTATAAACATCTAACAGTTTCTTTCTAGAACGCCTACGGTCTTAAAATATATAAATGTTGTCAAGGATTCGATCTTTCTAAATGTCAAAGCGATTGTTTTTTGTAACAGTTACAAAGTCACCTCCTACTTATTTCAACTCAACTGGTTTTATCTACTGTAAAGCATCGGTATAACGATTGTGTTGTACAGTGGAACCTCTATAAGTCGAAGATCGAGAAAAATCCAAAAAATACTTATAGAGGTCGGAAAAATAACATATATGAGTTATAGACGATATCAACTTATCGAGGTTCGACTGTATATCGAAAATGATATACAGTCGAGATCGAGAAAAAATAAAAAAAATGTTATAGAGGTTGTCAAAATAACATATATGAGTTATAGAGGATATCATTTGATCGAGGTTCGACTGTATATCGAAAATGTTATACAGTAGAACTTCTGTAGGTCGAAGATTAAAAAAAAACGCAAGAAAAAAACATCTGTCAAGTAAATGCACAGTGCTTCCTCGTGCTAAATTCATCAAAGGTAGTTAATTATTGAACAATTTAAATTAAAACAGATAAAGTATTTAGATGAACTGCCTGTCATTGGTTAACCATTTAATTTTAATAAAAAATATTAATTTCAATCTAAATCAAAATATTTTTACTATACAAATATCAAAATTATATTTAAAATGTCAAAAGTGAAATTTTTAAAATCAGAGAACAATTTTTTTTTCGTTTTAAAACGATCACAAAGCTTCTCGTATCTTCGATATTGCGAGAAAGTAATACTTATAGAGGTCGTCAAAATAACTTATGAGTCATACAAGAATATCAACTTATCGAGGTTCGCCTGTATAATATATTTTTAGTAGCAAAAAAAATTTAATATAAACAAAACATATTAATACAGATTTTGTTTGTTTTTAAATTGTGCCTCTTTACAAAGGAATTTATTTTTACTATTTATATATTTTATGTATGTACATTTACAAGTTAAAGTATTGATATTTATTATTTATCAATTATTAAATTTCGAAAACAATGATTTTTACTGATTAAATATAATTTATATACATATTAATGTTGTTTGCAATATTAATTAATTTCTATGTAAATGTCAAAAATTCTTATTTATATAATTTCTCAATCAACAATTAAATATAGGTACTTAGTGCAGTATTAATACGCTTTAAAATCGATTAAATATTTCACTTAATGACTAATAACATAACCAAGGTCTGCGTGAGTATTTAAAAAAACCACGCCTATTTTTGAATTAAATAAAAAAAATATTGAAGCATTTTTTATACATGGTAAAATTTGGATTAATTTCAATAAACAGTTTATGAAGAAATAATTTGTGAATAAAAATAGTATCATTATTAACGGGACCGGTTTTTTTTAAAACCACACGTCTTTAGAAGAACAGTATTGGTGTGATTTTTTTAATATGTTTACCTTGGTCTGTTTCTAATTATATTTGTATACATATATGTATTAACATGTTCATTTTTATCAGGTATTTTGAACATATTAAAATTTTGGTTATTTTAAATCCTTCCTTTTTGTAACTAGCGCATTCGACCTTAAATTAATAGGTACAATATCGAAATCGTAAAATATAGAAGAATAGGCATTATGACTAATTTAAAAAAAACTATTCTATGATGATCTTACGTATCTCTTATTTCCCAAAAAATATTTATTTCTGCAGAAAATAAAAGCTTAGTTGTAAAAATTTACTCTTTTAAAATTGCTTTTTAATTTAACGCCAAAACGCTCGCAGTTGTGACGTCATACTCCTTGTCAACAATAATCAAACATTCAGAGTTAGACAATAATTTAATTCCTTTTTGTGTTAAAAATGAATTCCAAAGTATATAAATTCTTAAAAAAGGTATGCAGTACTTAATAATCTTGTAAGAGGAATTGATATTTGTCTAAAATAAAAGCGTTTACTGATGCGTGACGTCATTCGCTCTGATTGGTGTTCCATTCAACATGGTGGATTGATGTATTTTGCATTTTTATTTTAGCAAAAATTATATTAATCTCGCTTTTAATACAAAAATAAATACATTTTTTAGAATCTTTTTAACCTATTTCATTACCTATTTAAAATTATAATTTCAATGATACTTTGTTACTGCCTATTCTTTATTCAGTGTCTGCTATGTTTTTATACAAGTGACATCACAGAAACTTTTGATGCTAAATCTTATATATTTTCATAAAATATTAATAGCTAAGAACATGCTTTGAAAAATGAAAACCGCATTAAAATATGTTCAGTAGTTTTCCATTGTACCTATAACATTTATAGAAAAAATATAACTTCTTTTTATAAAGGTAGAAATTTAAATTTATGCTCGTTAGCTAGTTTGTATTAAATTTTTTTATAATTCTGCCAGTTATCTATAGAAGTTGAAGTATTCTATTTTAGTATATCAATAAAAAATAATGTATGTCCCTATAAAATGTTTTAAAATTAGCAGACGATCTTACCAGAAAGTAATTAAATAAATTTAACAACTTATAGCCGATTTGTTTTATGAAAGTCATAACTCAAAACTGACGGATATTGGTAATTAAACGAAACTACAATTTAACGGTTACTTATAGGATATAAATTGTCAATCAAAACCATTAAAAAGTTATTGGATATTTCCTTTCGATAGATAAGTAAAAAAAATAAACATTAAAAAATAATTGTCACGAAGAGATGTATAAAAAACTAAGTAAAAACAAGAAAACACTTTCTGCGAGGTGTTAAATATATTTTTTTTTTGTGTACACTAAACACCACTGTTGATTTTTATTGAAAAATTTAATAAATGTTTAAATTTGATACCATGTTTTTTAACAACTAAAATACTTTGTTCATTTTAAACTGAAAGTAATAATATTTTTTATTAAAATTTAATTTGTTTACAATCTATAATTTTTAAAATGATCCAAACGTTTTAAAAATAATGTTCACACTTTAATCAAAACCAAAAATGGATGTGTAATAGTTATTTTTTTATAATTTTCTCAATTATAAAGATCTATTAATTTTGACTTGATTCATACACCTTTTCAATGTTATTAACTATCATCATCTTTTATTATTTTAATTCAACACTTCCTCAGTTTTATCAGGCAAGTGTTAATCACATTTAGGTTATTTTTACACCTATTAATTACCAACTGAGCCGCCCTAGAGCAACGTCGTTATATTTAAATTAATATTCATTTATGAATTTCGTAACATTGTTCAATTACTATTATATTTACTTTCTAATAAACAAAATAGTTGTTATAACTTAAGGTAGTTGGTCCGTAAAGATTGTTTCGTCAGATTTTGTTTAAATTTCACAGGAATATTCCCTAGATTAATATCTGAAAAATAGCCCATTTTTATTAAAATTGACCATCTCAAAGTCATGAAAAACGATCTCAAAGTTTATATTTTTAACACAGCTTATATGGACTAACCGTACACTAACGTAACGTTTTATTAGATAAAATTTAAACGTAGCGTCAGTTTTTTATGTGGTATGTTTATATGAAAGAAAACAGTATACAAAAAATTGGAATTATTGACCATTCCGTTATTAAGATTTAACCAGATTTAACTACCAAACCATCACATAAATTACAGTATTGTTGAAAATGTGGAAACGTATTCATTTGATTATAGTAAAAAATACACGAAATAATGAAATAATTTTTTACAAAATATGATAAGTGGATTGAAGGGAATTATAATCGATTTCATTAATTATTAATATATTCTGTGGTAGCTTAGATGATAAAATATAATCATTTGACAAGTAGTTAATAGTAGATAATGTACAGCGTTGCCATGATCATTTCTCTAAATTAAAAATATGTACTCATGGCCTAATGTGATCACATTATGATGGACCAACTACCTTAAGAACTATAGAACCAATTTTGAACATACTCTGTCCAAAATTTGACCAGATAGAATTCCTGTATACATTGACGTAGATAGATTTTTGCGATGGGGGGAGGGGGGTAATATGACAGAGTATTAAATCTCATAAAGTTATATTTTTCATTATGAAAATTGGTTTTTTCTTCACTGTTTGTTAGATGTATTCATTATTGAAAAAATACTCGTATATTATAATCATTTTATAATTTTTGTAGACTCATGGGGGGGGGGGGGGATTGATCCCCTTAATCCCTTACTGACTACGCCACTGCCTATATATCAAAAATAAAACGTAAAAAAGTAATTTAAAAAAAAAAACTATTGGACATATTTTATAATTATTGTTATAACTTAAGAACTACAGAACTTATTTTGATCATAATCTGACCAAAATCTGACCAGATAGAGTAAGTACCTGTATATAAAAAAATCAGACAGATAGACATAAAAATTATTATAATCATTCAAAGGAAATTAAATGTCTAAAATTGTTTAAAAAAAAATGCTTAGTCTTTCAGGAAATTAAAAATGATGCACAAAAAAGATTCTAATTCACGATGAACACGTGTTAAGTAATAACGAAACTTACGAGTAACATCCGGTGGTTAATTTGTTAATAATTAAATTAGATCTTGCTTTCGGAATTTAGATCAGTGATACTTCAACTTATTATTGGTGACTTTGACTGTATAAATTAATTTTCATACTATCACCTAGGTGCATACTTACCACACGTGCGAGAAACTTCAAGATAAAATCTTTGGACACTCATTTTTTTGCGTATTATAAATATAAAACTGCAAATACGGTTGATAAAAAATCTTAAATGTTGATAAGAGTACTTAATTACAACTTTTGTAAAAATCCTAGCATATCTAAAATACAGCATTTACAATTTTCCATGTTAAGGAAATTTTTTTAATTATATGCCTGAAAGGTCAGGTTTACTCAAGTTGAAAGTATTGACGCACAGTATCCTTCAAGCTAACGAGAAATTGTTTTTTTTTTACTATTTTGACTTCGAGTATACATATTCTTTTCGCTATTTTGTGTTTTTTTTATTGACTGAAATCTGTATATTTACATTCAAAATCACAGGTGCCCAAAGACTTTTTGGTATCATTTAGTATCTTTCCAGAGTAGCTTCCATGATTTTTTTCAGATTTTTATCTTGACACCTCTAGAAGTTATGGGGACTTGAAAATTTTTGAAAACTGTTGAATGATATTTTTGAAATGCTTATAACTCCGCGAAAAATTGTGGTACCATCGAACCAAAAAATCAGAAGAATCAAAAACAGTCGGGGTCACGACCTCAGTGATTTAGCGTGGAATGCCCCATATAGGTTTGATATTTCATTTGAAAGTATTTAACCCTGGACGAGTAGACGTCAAATTTAAGCCGAAAAGAGTAGACGTTCGTAAAATTGACTACTACTATATAATTTTTGGTTTTCTAGTAAATTTATGGCAAAAAAAAAATTTTCCTTTTAAAATATTTTGATTTATGTATTTACAAAAATACCGACATACGAAAGATTAAAATATAAGCTTAGTAATATAAGTTTACAGCGAATCGACAATCGAAAGAAAGTATCATTGGATCAAGCATTGAGACGAATGAGATCTTTTTCACATTCACAGCATATCCTTTTACGTACATATTTCGACTAAAATTTACGTAAAAGAGTAGACCTTCGTGAAAGATACGATGTGACTTGTCGATCTATGGCTCTCTCTAGAAAAATAGCAAACACTGACACCTGTCCTTGGCAGAGGTTGAAGACGAACTATTAAACGAGGCATATCTTCCCGCTTGGCTCCCCACCCCGTTGATTTCCCTGTAGAAGGCGTTGTGTAAATGTAGTCGTAATTATTACGAACGTCTACCCGTCCAGGGTTAATAACTTAACGTTACATTGTAAATTGTAACTAATGATTTTATATTTAAGTCGGTAGATTCTTAAAGATAACATTTTCATTAATTCGAACCAAACGAGCTTCTAAATCTTTACAACTTACATACCATCTATATTACCTATAGTATGTAGTATCGAATATCCAATAAAGTTGTCAATATAAATTGCTTCAATTATTCTAACAAATAGAACATTCGTGCACATGCTATATATGTTATTACACCTCTTTATAAAATCTCCGACTGCTTGCGAAAATAATTGCAAAAACATTTCTCTTATTATTAAAACTATTGATAGTTATCAAACATTCGCGTAAGTTCTGCCTACAAGCATACACCTCTATGCCCTATGTCAGATTAAAACGTTTGAAGAAACTGCAAGTGTGTGTGTGTCTGTCTGTCTGTAACGTTAAACAGGTATCGGTTTACTGATGCTCACGACATGTCACGCACGATTGGGTAACATGTTAGAACATCTCTACACGTTTTATAATATGTATTTTGATCTCTTCTGTTTTATATTAAGTTTGAAGTGGTTGCCGGGGGTTTGATTTTTGACGGTAGGAATCGTGTATCGTACTGTCAAATTCCCCCGACTTTATAATACTCATGCCCGGTATTATCAACCAATTTAAAGCTCCTTTAGCGCTAAATGCTCCTTTAAAGTAAATGTAGTGTATTGCAAACGTGATTTAAATCAATATTTATGTTCTAAATGAAAAATGTACATAATATACGTTGTAAAGAAATACTGTAGAAACTTTAAAATCTATTTAATTAAATGTATTATGCTTGGATCTGTTGATAATATGACAGTTAGTTAAAGGAGCATTTAGTTAAAGTTGATAATACTGGACGTCAGTTTTATAATAATCAGTAAGTTACATTAATTATCAAATGGTTTTGTAAATATTTTTTGTATAGAAGTTAAAAAATATTTGGTTAAAAAAATTACTTTGTAATCTAACCTAACAAAAGGTATTTCTTTTTATGCGAAATACCGTAATGGGGTATTAAATAAAAATTTCAAAGTTAACAAAATTTCACAATTTTTAGACAGTGACGATAATTCTGATGAAAAAATATTTTTACTTTTTTTATTTTAAGTTTTACATCAATTTCGTTCAAAAGACATTTTTACTTTCGTGAATTTTCATAATTTTTTAAGGCGCTTTTCAGCCTATTTTAATTGATTCTTCTTCTTTTTCTTCTATGTGTTTTTTGTCAGCTGGTTCGTCTTCTTTTATGGTAGCTCCTTCGTATGATCATTGATTTGGCTTAACACGGTTTAAAAAATAAATATGGAGCCTACTTACCTACACAGAAATAAATAATTTGTTTTGTGTTTAAAAAAATCCATGATCGATTTGGTTTCGATAGAGGTTGTTTTTTTAATACGATAAATTTTTACCAATATGGAAATATCCACGTTTAACTTATTGATAAATGTATATAATTACTAACAATGTTCTTATCACGGTGAAAATTTTGTTTCGTATTAAAAACATGTATTTTAAATACTTAATAAATGACATCACAGAATTTACCATATCGAAATTGCACTTTCACTAGTTGGGTGGTGTAAAAAATATTCACACTGATAAATATTTATTAATACAACCATTATGTTTAATCTATTTGAGAGTTTCGTTAGTTTATGTAATAAATTACTTATTAATTTGACAAATGAAAAGATTTTTAGAAAAACATGAAGATATATTTTTCAAATAAATAAAATATTCTCAATAAGATTTTTATTTATTATTATATTGAGGAAATATTGTTATATTAACAAAATAAATTTATCATCCATTTTTCCATCTCAAATTTTTTTCTACGTATCCTTAATTTTTCAATGCAAGCAATGCCTTTTTTTATAAACATTATTTATGGAACATGTCTACCGCGTAAAAAGAGGTACGAATATATGAAAAATTAAATACCTCGCAAACAATTATTATATTAATACATAAAATAAATAATAATCCAATTAACTTTACCTCATAATTCAAGTACGTACACAATTTCAAGGCACTCTAATACCGGGCATAAAAAATATAGATCTACCGTTACGATCTATTTGCAGATCTAGTACTCGGGTGCTTTTCTTTCTCTCTCACTCTTACCTTGCGATAGTTACTAGAAGTGCAAGAGAGACACACATACATAGCGCTGACTAGATATGACGAATGCGGCTTCAGGCACGATAGATGAGTATAATTTGTTGAGTATATGTTCAGCCTGAGTATACCTTAAGACCACCGGCTTAACTCTTGCCATCCGTCCGTCCGTCTGTCCGAAACGTAACATTATTGCGCGTACGGAATTATTTTTATGCAAATTATATCTAACGTAACTGTTTTACAAGCTTATTGTAGTATTGAAGAGGGGCAAGATGGTAACAGAGGTAAAAAAGGTACAAATTTAATTTAAGGGTTGAGGGATAGAGGGTTAAAACTAAAAAAAATAATTACCTTAATTTTTTGGGTCATAGAAAAAAACTGAAATAAATATATGTACATAAAAAGTTTTTATCTTGTCGAACATTTTGTTATCAGACCTATTCAATTAATGGTACACATTATTTTTGTAAACAATGCATTATCGGTATCATAATGTTCTTCCTTATCGACTAAAAGCAGCTCGTTAAGAAATACAAACAATTTTACTGTAGCACCATCGTATATCAGACGTTTAATTATTTTGAAATGTTATACAAGTGTAAAGTAACTTGTTTTTATAAAACACATTTATTTACTGTATTCCATTTAGAAGGGGGGGGGGGGATCTGTGCCAAGTTAGATGTAGGAATATAATATTATAAATTATAATAAAATTATCTTAATCCAAAGTTTTCAGAAAGTTTTTGAAGATGAATTATTCTTACATAAATTTATTGAAACTATAACATACGCAATATGTATATAAGAAAGGTCAAATAGTGTAGTAAAAAATCAGTTGCTCGTCAATTTACCTTCACTGTTACGTAAAACTATACCATTTCTTTTGTAGATAGTGCGAGCATCCGTTAAGTAATGATTCATCATTAATTATAATATTTTTTTATACTACAGTAATTTATTATATAAGGAACACTCCTGAAAAATAAAACAACATTTGGTAGGAGCTTCAATAGAATGATTGACGTTCTAATTATTCTAAATTAATGTGTGCAAAATTATTCGACTTGTATTTAAAATTAGTTCATTTAATATTAAAGCCATATTTAAAAAAAAATAGGTCCTCAATTCGACAGTAGTTTTTAAGAAATACAAAAACTAAGGGGACTTAAAAAACTGTTGCATTTAAGGGACTATACCAGTGTGAACGCTGGAAATTTGGGTAATTTTCGGAAATTTTTTGGAAGAAAAATACTCAATGAAATATTTTGGAAAATTGAGAATATATTTAGCTATATTAGAGGTATATTCTATAATTTTTTCACGTAAAAATATCGATATCTAAGCGACTTATGCGGTCTTCGGAGGCGCCAAAAAAAATCTCCTCCACTGCGGCCATGATTCCGGATGATGGAGTAGTTGAAATTGAAAAATGAAATAATGTCGTTAAATCTTGTACGATGAACTAAGATATTCGAAAAATATCAAAATCTGACAAAATAGTGTAGTTATGAAAAAAAGTATGTTTTATTGCCTATAAAATGGTCGTATTTTTAATGCCAAATCGTCAATTTTTATCCAATCAAAAATATCCTAGTTCATCGTAGAGTAAATATATTCAAGAGTACTCAGTTCAAATTTCAAGTAAATCGGATAATTGCTCTTTGAGTTACAATGTCAGCAAATTTGAAAAATCAAATTTTGAGAAAAACGCATTTAACGTCAGCTCCTGGGCATTTCATATCTACGAGCGGTCGCTCTTTAGAAGGCTGCTGTTTGGAGAGTATTAGAGATACGGCCTTGAAATTTTCACAGAATATTCTTAAAACTATAAACTCTCCAAAAAGACCAAAAAAAAATTGATTTTTTGAAAATTTTACACTGGTATGGCCCCTTAGTTATTATATATTTTTCAGTTTTTTAGAATAGATTTTCGTGACTAACTCCTCCCTTGATTGCACCAGGGCATGTCCTAAAACCCTTTAGTATATTTAAAAAAATATACTAACATTTGTAAACCATTAGAGAAAAATACATAAAATAAAAACTGTCCAGCCCTTTGAAATATATGAAATCACAAAGCCTATATACATTGTCTTCTAGAAATAAGATAGTGATGCATTGCTGCCAACTTGAGATGACAGGTAAATGATGCGTTCGTCTCGGTTGTCTTCACTTGTTACGCAATGTTACTCAAGTTTGCTGCTTTGATGCAACGTTATACGTTAAAAATGAATTATTCTTCATGTTATGCGTATGTGAATATGTAAATTTACTTACAATATAAAAAAATATTATACCTTTATGTATATTTCCTATCGATGAATCATCAATAAAATTTGTATCAACTCTATTAAGGTTATACGTCTAGCACACTGTAAAAAAAGATTTGGTTTCGAAAAATGTTGTTTTTAATTTATATTCAAAACACATGGAATATTTTACTTTGTTAATTATTAAAAGTTTAATTTAATTTGAAAATTGAAATAGACAGAACGGTATATAATAGTAACATGTACTAATTTGTACAATGTAATGGAACAGCTAGTTTTTCATGATTTGGAATAAATTACACGTGAATATATTTGTTTTATAATTTTTATAGTATTTAAAAGGGTTGAAGTTTCGAATAATTAGTTTTTAAAACGTCTCTGTATAGCCAATTGTGTAGAACTTCAATAAATAGACCACTTTGTGTTAAAAACTGTATTTTTAATATCAAATTACTCAAAAACCATACGTCCAATATTTTAAATAAAAATGAGTAAAATATATGAGTTATCCATAAATTATTAGACTTTTATCTATACATTGCTCTAATGATCCAATAACCTTAACTAATTTAAATAGTTTTAACATTACGCGAACTAAAAAAATAACTAGTAATGACATAGGTTAACGACCAAAGAATACCTCAAGTAATAAATTCAAAGATGCTGCTGCAACAATTTGCTCTGGCAATAGCATTGTCATAAAAATGATTAATTGTATCAGAAAAACTGGAAGAAAAGAATTACGGTTAATTGTAGTTCATACAATAATGATCTGTATACCAACCGGATATTCGAAAAATTGAAAAAAAGCGATAGTGATATTCATAAATCATACCCTTTAAAATAATTAGTTAAATTTTAACTGTCGAAAAAAAATAGACATTGTATATATTAATTTGTCCTTACCCGGGAAAAAATTATTGATCTGCAGAGATCTACTCAGCATTTTGGGACATCATATTTTTCACACAGGGCTTTGAACAATGGTATTTTTATGTAAAATAACCGTAGACCCTTTATTCTTTCAATATACATGTATTACAATAAAATCTACATAAAAATGATAAAACAATGTTATTAACTAGTATTATTTGGAAATTATGAACTCCAATCCGAGTTGAAATGTCACACCCGTCACCGCGGACTGACCCATCTATAGATTTGCTATATAATTTAGAGCAGTGATACTTCAACTCATTGTAACACAGTTGGTGCAGACTCTGACTGTACGTGGTATACATAATTATCATAATAACACCACTGTTTTAATACTGTTGATAGTGTTTACATACAACGTGTGCGTGAAACTTGTCAAAGTCTTCATGAAACTCCAAGAGAACTGTCATATATATTATAAATTTGAGAATGCATGCTAGCTCCTTAATTATGATACTGGACATAACTTTTTTTGTGCATAGAATTTTTTAGATTAAAACCTAAAAGTTTGGAACCTCTGTTCTATAGCATACAAAAAAATTTTTTCTACAATGTACATATGTATATGTATATATTTTTTATATACACCAGAATTTTCCAAGAAAAATTCCCATACATTGCATCAAAAGTGATGATGATAAAAAAAAACAACTTTATGTAGTATTTCCATATTTGTAAAATACTGAAACTGAACTCACTTATAAAGGCATATACACATACGCACGCACATACGTACGCACGTATGCGTTCTATACAACCAAACAAGTAACTCTTACTAGATCACTTTCAATCTCAATTGAAGAAAGTGGTTAACTTCCGACCATCTGCGTCTACAAACAAAAATTTATTTTCCGTTACATAAAAAATTAAAATATAAAGTTTTCAGATATCGTTTTTAAATGTTAAATGTCAAATGATCTTATCATTGGTGAGCTAAGATCTTGTTCTAGAAAACGTTTAACCTTTATTTTGATATTGATCGATGTATATATGTTTTTGTATAAACGGAACATATATCGTAATGTGGGCATGATATTTGGTAATTTTACGTCATTTTTGTGTACTAGGAAATAGAATAAAAAACATAGAGTATATTAATCTTTGTCATATTTAAAACATCGTGACATTTATTTTATAAGGTTTATATACAGAATTATTTTAAAAATGTAATACTAAGTGGGCTCTCACACTGGAGCAATATAGCAACATAGCAATAAAGTATCTACCAATTAGCAACTAGCAATAAAGCGATATCATACTGTTTTGGTGTGAGACAATATGTCCGATTCGATGTATGTATATTGACCGATAGCAATAATCGCTAGTTATAAGTTGCTAGTTGCTATAGTGCTATATTGCTCCGGTGTGAGAGTCCACTTAAAGATACAAGGGGGTGCCAAAATATGTTAGGACTGTTATACAAAGATATTATCAGTAAACAAATGTTTTCTTTATTTTTTTTCAACGTTCCTCTCATAGACTTGTATGATGGACGCATGAGCATTCCCTATTCATCTGTGAAGAAAATATTGGTGGAAAAGTGTGAGAGAGATAAAGCGATAAAGAAGCCTGTAGTTGTCTCTTTCTAGAATTCTTATTAGTCACGTTACAGGTTTGCAGGATATTTATTGAATAATAATAATAATACAGTGTAACCTTAATATAACGAGCCTCAATATAACGATTTACGAATACATTTGTTAACAATCTCTTTATAACGAATTTTTAATCTTATTACCCATTGAAATTAAACTACCTACCTACTTATTTTTTACGGATTTCATTGCATTTCATTTTGATTTTTTTGAGACAGAAACCTGTAAACTGTTTTTAAATAAAAAATACAACTTTTTCTTTAAAATGTGTTTTATTTTATTTTTATTTTTTTATTAGTGGAAATCGTTCGCTATTACAGGGTATGCAGATGAGTACCTATACAAAATTTTGATGTTAATAAACAAGTTTTCTCGAATTGTAGACCAACCTAACCTTTATATAACAAACCTCACTGTAACAAATTACTTGGTATAACGAATATTTTCTACTTCCTTTTAGTTTTGTTATATCGAGGTTGCACTGTATAATAATACCACTATCATTTTCAAAATTTAATTGAAATATTCACTGTAAACGTTGAAATAAAACTATCAATATTTTAAAACAAAAAATAATATATTTGAAAGAAAAAGAAATACATTTTTTACGATTACCAATAAAAAAAATAATTATTTCCATTTTTATTAATTTTGATCGTAAATAACATTTTTTTTTCATTAAATAAGTATTTATGATTTTGATTTTCTGCATTTTATCTATTAATTCAAATAAGAATAGTCTATTCGTAAGAACAGACCTACAGAAAAGAGACAGGTATATGCTACACATTCGCTTTGTCACTTTCAAGAGAGTGCTCAATTTTATGAAACTTTTTATTTTATCCAAACTGGTTTACAAAAAAATTTGCAATCATTTTAATAACATAGACCCATAAAAACTGTATTAAAATGACGCCAAATTTAAATTTTAAACCCACCCAACCATAAAAAAAATTTCCCTTAATCAAAATTCATTTGAAATCTTGAAAAAGGTGTAAAAATACAAACGATAACAATCGAATAAGTGTTTAAACAATAGACATTGTATGCTCTTCAATATAACCTGTCAAACTTTATAAAATTCAAGTGTTAACATCCGTTAAAGTGTACCTATGTGTTAGTCATGTTGTGTAGCTCGACCAAGCGTTGATGTCTCCAAGTGAACACAGTATTTTATAATTCTTATCGCGTCCACTGCTCTCTTCCGGCTCTGTTAGTGACGTTACTTTCTGTCACATAGACACTACTACTTCTTCTTGATTATTACATTTACCTTAAAAAGGTATCTCGGTTAAGTTAACTTACTTTAAAAATATTTTTTGTATATATTAATTAGGGAAATTCTATTAATTTTAAGGGGGTCGAGGGAGAAGGGGGGGGGGTCGAGAGCATATATTTTTGTAAATTGTGTGTCTGTCCTGTATCTACTGAACCGATTTGAATGAAATTTTACTTACAGAAAATCTCTTATATTTTTTTTCTCGAAATATATCAAAAATGGCACATTTTACGTGAGTTTTGTGTAATCTTTAGAGTATTGAATTTTCTATAATAAAGGGGGTAGAAGAAGAAGAAGAAGAGGGGGGGGGGGTAAAACGTATTTTTGTAAATTTTGAAATAAATAACTCCAATATTTTTTTTTTCAAAATATCTCCAAAATGCCGCATCTTACGTAAATTTTGTATAGAATCTTTTTTGTAGAGCATTAAATTTTCTATTATAAAATCGTAATGAAATATTTTCAAGTATATTATTTTAAAGTGAATTGATATAATTATACTTGATACTTTTATACCCCAAGTATATAAGTGTTTCTTAAAATAAAATCCCACGATGCAGAACCTTTAAGAAGACACGCTTGAACTTGGACGTGTACCTTTACACACACAGACAGACAGACACACAGATGTCATGGTATCGACACACTGTAATCATCCTACCTCGCATGACATTGTTACTGTGATGATGATTATCTTCATACCATGTCTTTATTGTTTTCTAGACGCTTCTCTTCTCTTCTCTCTCACTCCGTACACTTTATACTACACATAGACTTATATAATGGATTGAGCATTCCCTTATCCAACTGTGTAGTAAATACTAGCGATGAGACAAAGCGATAAAGTAGCCAATACCTGTCTCTTTCTAGAATAATTGGTCACGTCACAGGTTTGCAGTCATTACAGACCTACAGAAAAGTGACAGAAATTGGTTATATATTCGCTTTGTCTCTTTAAAGAGAGTGCTCAATTTTGTGAGGCTATTACTCAGTCCATTATGTAACTCTATGGGACTGCACTGTATTATTTTATATCTCAATAATTTTGTAGCCTTTTCTTTTGTTACATCTGCCGATAACAATAAATTTTAATTTCATTTTCTTCAGAAGCGCTTTTCAGGTTTTGAATTGTATTGAAATATACTTAAAATTATTAATAACGTACACTGAAAAAATGTTATGTTAGTTTTTAACATTAAAAACATGGACGAAATCGATCCTAGAAATTTTGAACATCCGACATGGTAAAATTTAAAAGAACGTCTACTACAATTCAATATACTGTATAGCAGTTTCTATGATGGCGATACTTAGGCCAGATAAGAAAAGTAATATATAAACATAGTAAAATTATAGAGAATGTACGTGAAATTTTCATATGCAAGAAATTAAATTAAAGAATAGCGTATATTACTTTGTTAAAATTTACCAGTATGTCATTGTAATTTTTCATTTACTTTATTTTAAATTCTAGCGACTTTTCTGTTAATTTTTTTCAGAAGTTGATTCTGTCCTCAGGTTCACAGCATTTTCTGTTAATTTTTAAAAGAATATTCTCTCCGTGTATATAAATAAAATTTATATGCAAGAATGAATCTGACATTCACTAAATAGAGAACAAGGTTATTTAAAAATACAGTGGACTGTAATATAAGAAAAGGTTTTAACAATTTGCGATAATACATGGTATCTGAAAGTAAATAATATGTATACATACAACTAACTACTGTTTTAAAACATATATATCGTAAAATATGGTTTAACCTTCGTAAAAATGCATAACCTTTCTGTACTTCCTTATTTACAATTATGCATATTCAAATTTAAACAATATTTCTATATGTATATAAATATATACCCTTTTTTCACTAAGAAAATATGATATTTTTTTACAAATATAAATACAGGTTAGACAAAATTGAGTATACTACACGAAAATACAACAAAATATTCAAAATAGTGTATACTATACAATTAAAAATAAAAGTATTATTTGTTGGTTTGTAGGTAAAACTTTTGTATATTTTCATAAAAATGTCTAAAATTATTTTTTGAACTTTTAGGTTAGGATAATTCAATTACCTGAATTAATAAAATAATTTGGTGGTCGGGTTCGGTTTCAGCATATTAAAAACTTTCAGTAACGTCTATTTACATTAATTAGCTGTATATACATATACAGGATGGCTACTTAAACGAAATGGCCGCGCTTTTGGTCAGTTAAAATAAGATTTTGAAAAAAAAAACGCTCGAATTCATTTTGAACATTTATTGAATTAATTAAAGTTTTGGATGTTGGCAATTTTTTTTTAAATTATTTGATAAGAAAATAAGCCTATTTTGTTTATAATTTTAGTTGTAAATGTTTGTTTTGTTGATCAGAAAATCAACGCATTTATGGCATTAAAAATTAAATAACTTGACTAAAACTAAACAGATTAAAAAAAAACACCTTGTTTAGAATAAAAAACACCTTTCAAATGAGGTATCACTTACCCTATCATGCTATTTAAAATTTTTAAGGGTTGTGCTCATAGCACTGAGGGTTGAAACGATTCTTGCAAAAATTTTATAGCAAAAGATGTCCCCCTCAAAAAAAAAATCGACGTTTTTTTTCACATATTTTAAATAACGTTTCATTTTATTTGAGCCACCTGTATACAGGGTCCTCCAATAGTGCGTCCGGCATTGTTTTATGCCCAAACTATTGAAGATAGAGAGTTAGGATAAAAAATTTACCATATATATCGACCCTAAAGAATTTCAGGAAAATATTTTCAACCCCCTAAAACCGCTCCTTGGGGGGTAGTTTGAGGGGTACATGCCCGTTTCTCAGTAAAATCAAATGGAATGGTATATCAAAAAGTACATATTTGTAAAGATAATGAAAAAATAAGAAACTTTCGTAAAACAAAAATTTTCATACTTTCAATTGTTTAAAAAATATGGCGACCTGTTCTAAAATTTTAGAGTTTTACTAAAAGTGCTCTAATTTAGTTAAATATTTATGGAATTTTATTATTATTTTAAATTTAGAAAGTAGAAATAATGAACTTTGTAAAGATGTATGATTATTTGAGATTTTAATAGTTTAAAGTGTCATACTCTACATACCAAAAATTTAAAAGTTCAATTAGGGATAATTCAAAATTTTTAAATACAATGGTATATCAATTAGTACTTTTTCTTTAAGAAGATATGTAAATAAACAGTTTTTGATAAAAAAAAATTAAAATTAAAAATTTTAATTTTCAGTTTTAAATTTTAAAATTATAATTTTAAATTTTCTTAACAAAAGTTGTTTATTTACATATCCTTTTAAAGAAAAAGTAATAATTGATATACCGTTGTATTTGAAAATTTCGAATTATCCCTAGTTGAACTTTTGAATTTTTGATATATTGCGTATGACACTTTTAACTATCAAAATCACAAATAGTCATACATCTTTACAAAGTTCATTATTTCTACTTTCTAAATTTGAAAAAATAATAAAATTCCATTAATTTTTAACGAAATTAGAGCACTTTTAATAAAACCCTAAAATTTGAGAATAAGTTGCCATATTTTTTAAACAATTGAAAGTATGAAAATTTTTGTTTTACGAAAGTTTCTTATTTTTTATGATCTTTACAAATATGTACTTTTTGATATACCATTCCATTTGATTTAACTGAGAAACGGGTATGTACCCCTCAAACTACCCCCCAAGGAGCGGTTTTAGGGGGTTGAAAATATTTTCCTGAAATTCTTTAGGGTCAATATATATAATAAATTTTTTATCCTAAAACTCTATCTTCAATAGTTTGGGCGTAAGACAATGCCGGACACACTATTGGAGGACCCTGTATATCACATTACCATAAATAAAAGAAAATAAAAACCATAGATACAATACGTTGTATATACATATATCCATAACATAGATAACATCATAAGCAATTCATCTTCCGCCATTTTGTAAAATCTTGAAAACAGTGTTTATATAATTTTTATTTCAAACCAACTCTGCTTTATATATAGCCTTTAGATATTGGTATAATTTTACATGATGGAAGCTTGTATAGTCACTAATTGACTTATCTATAGGAAATATGGTTGCAAATTACAGTGTTGTCAGACTGTGTACCATAGATACAGCACGAAGATAACAATCCATGGACATGAGACGGTTTTAATTACTGTTTTTTTAATCTATTAAGTGATTAATTAAATTTTCGTTTAATATCATTAATTTTTTATCGAATTTAATTATATTACTATGCAAAATGTTTTTGGCTTCTGGCTTCTGGGTGTAAACCGTGTCTGTTTTATTGTGTTATTGGCCTACGTTTCGACACACACATTACAGTGGATATCTTCAGGGTTCTTTTTTAACCCATTAACGCCCTGCTTTCTGTGGATATTAATTCACAATATTACCTTAAAAATCAGTTGGTAGAAGTGCAACAAACAAAATCTGTTAACGTTATTAGTTTCATAAGTGTTTAAACGTGTTTTAATGTTCTGAATAATTTTTATATGAAAATAGGTACGTGGTATGCTAATATATTTTATCCAATTTTTCGAATTTTGTTCAATCATATGAAATAACTTAAATATACATATAACATGACTTTTATCTGAAATGAAATTTATCTAAGTAAAAATGATATCAGAAAAGCAGTCTCACACAAAATAGACTTCATATCTGCCCAATTTACTCGCTTGAGTACACACTGTTATTTTTTTTTTGTAAATATTAAAAAAAAGTTTGTGTTGTATATTTAGTTAAATATATTGAATTTCATTAAAAAAATATTTTGCATGTTTTTGTTTTCTTTTGGAAGTTAATGGGTTAAATACAATTCAAAAACAAAAATACAGATTTGGGCAGCGGTTATTGGTGGCTCGGATGCATGCTAGAGCCTATGCTTACACCCAGACACCAAAGACTATATCAAAATCACCATACTGCCGTGCTGAGCACAAAAGCGGTATCTCAAAAAAATCGTAAAGTTGATTTTTATGGCATCGAATAGCTTAAAAAAATACGAATCCAATGAACCAAACCAAATAACGGTATCGTATTTAAAACATATGAAAAAACCCTTAAAAAAGTTTTCCCTATCTCAGGTTTACCTTAAATCACTAAGAGAATTAGAGGTATATCAATAATACGTAGGCGATTAACTGTATATTTTGATACCGCCAAAATACCCAATTTAATGAATAAATTCCATTTAATAAATCAAAAAAAAAAATCTGTAAAAATAAAACTATTTTAACAAAACTTTGATTTTCTCAAAACTCGCCTTTACTGAGATACCGCTTTTGTGCTTAGCACGGCAGCATAGAAGCCTCAAAACTTTTATTTTTTAATAATAAAAAAAAAAAAAAAACGAGATTGATTTGTTTTAATTTCGTATCGTTCTCGGTGACGTACACACGGTAAAATTAAAACGAGACATACCTATTTCTCGTCTCATATGATAGATAATATCAATTTTATATTACTTTCTTATACACATGTATATGAAATATACATATAGTATAAGTATTGTAAAGCCAATTTTTTCGAAATCCGGATTTTGATGGAAATATCCATTTTGACCTTCCCTGGAACCATTCTGACTATTTTCACAATGATGTCTGTGTGTCTGTCTGTCTGTAGACGCTGTCACTCAAATACGACAAACTGTAGAAGGCTAAAATTTAAATTTTTAAATAAGAATCACGTACCTACACACAAAAAAAACTGTATTGGACCAAGAAAATCTTATTTTGTATATAACGAAAACAATATTTTCTTAATATAAGAAAAGTACTCTTAATCCAACTACATTATTTCTTCGTCCAAGAATACTATAGTTGGTTTAAGAATATATTTCTTATCTTAAGAAAATATTATTTTTGTTATATACAAGAACAATATTACTTGGCTCTAATAAACCTTTCTACCTGTGTACACAGTTCACTGTCAGAATTACGTATAAGAAAGTCCCGTGCCACCCATGACATCTTTTTTTAATCTTATATCTGATCTCGATTATAAAAGTTACAAAAATAACGATCTATTTATGAAATCTTCAAATTACTAGTTGTAAAATAAAATTTGCTTATGACGTGATTAAATGCGCTTTAAAATGCATTATCGTGACTTATTCTGCAACAGTAACCTAAATTTCTAAATAAATAAAGGCAGATAGAACAAAATAATACAATAATAATTAATTATGTAAGGTCAAGTGAATTGTTACAGTTTTTAGTTTTTGTTATAATAAAATCATACTGCATCCGGAATTGAACTAATTTTGCACAACTTAAAAAGTAACTTTACTTACTAATGCCAATGAAATGGTTTTCAGTCAGTCATGTTCTTTTGCGAAACGCATATCATGACTAATAGATTAACTTTCACTGAAGACAGTGGGGTTGTTTATATGAAACAAATGGGGTATGATTTAAACCGGTATCATTGCAGAATTTTCTAGCTCGTAAATGAGGTATTAATTTTGTGATATTATCTATGGATTTGCTATGGAATTTAGACTCTGACCTTACAAAATAATTATTATAATATCACCACTGTTTTAAGGTTATACGTCTAGCACACTGTAAAAAAAGATTGGTTTCGAAAAATGTTGTTTTTAATTTATATTCAGAACACATGCACTGGTAGAAAGGATTTCTCAAACTAAGTAAACCTTGTTTTGTATATAACGAAAACAATATTTTCTTAAGATGAGCAATAATCTCTTAAACCAACTATAGTATTCTTGAACGAAGGAATAACGTAGTTGGATTAAGAGTATGTTTCTTTTATTAAGAAAATATTGTTTTCGTTATATACAAAACAAGGTTTTCTTGGTCCAAAACAGTTTTTTTTCTGCGTGTACCTACATTTAATGGAATATTTTATTTATTTATTTTATTAATTATTAAAAGTAAAAAAAAGGTTTAATTTAATTTGAAAATTGAAATAGACAGAACGATATATAATAGTAATATGTATTAATTTGTATAATGTAATGGAAGAGCTAGTTTTTCATTATTTTGAATAAATAACACGTGAATATATTTGTTTTATAATTTTTATAGTATAAAAGGGTTGAAGTTTCGAATAATTAGTTTTGAAAACGTCTCTATATAACTAATTGTGTAGAATTTCAATAAATAGAGCACTTTTGATAAGTTTTCTCATTTATCGTGTGTTAAAAAATATATTTTTAATATCAAATTACTCAAAAACCATACGTCCAATAGTTTAAATAAAAATGAGTAATATATATGAGTTATCCATAAATAACATATTAAAATTTTAGACTTTTATCTATACATTGCTCTAATGATCGAATAACCTTAATACCGTAAGTGTTTACATATTTTTTTACATACAATCCATGCGTGAAACTTGTCAAAGTCTTCATGAAACTCCAAAAGAACTGTCATATAAGTAAACAAATTTGCTAGTACCTTTTTAATATAAAAAATGCTCTACACATTTTTTTACGCACAATACATGATATATTAAGAAAAATTTAAAATCTCGTAAAAAATTTAATATGATGCGCCTATGGTTGTTTTTGTAGGACAAGAATAAAGTCAATTAATTGTTTTTTAATATTAACGGGCGGTGGTGATATTGTATCCTCTTATTATTTAATGGGACAAACCGGTAATCAATATATATGAAGAGGTTGATTATTTGCAATCATAAAAGTTTTAATTAATATTTGCTTTTTAAAATCTAGATTAGATAAAATATAATTTAATAATTATTGGACATGTGAGTTATTTTAATGGGATAAAAGCTGACCTTTTTTGCTATAAAAATTTACATACATTAATTAATACATTATTTTTGACATAAAGATATCTTTATTAAAGTAAAATTTTTTAACTAACTGTGAAGGGATTTTTTTTACTAGAAGAGTTATATAACATATTATAAAGAGAATTTTATCCTCTATAAAAAAGATTCTATTCGCAGCGTGCGCGATGACAGCGCCAACTAACGGGTGGACTTTAGTAGCAACTTGGGTGGACTTTGACGTACTAACAAACAAATAATTTCAATAAAATATCGCAATATATACATTTTAGACGATTATTTATGACCATTGGCTATGTGCACGAAGTGTATTAGCGCCGCTAGCAAGTAATAGAAAAGGATTGAATGGATTCAACTCTCTTTTTATCATTGTTTTATATGTTTAATACCGTGAATTTTTTTATTAAACAAATATCATTTAATTTAGCTGTTTGCATATAATATAAATAGTATAGCATAAAAGGTACGTGAAAACTATTTATTTTGGGTATCTTTTTCTCTTTAATTATGACGTATAATAGAGAAATAATTAATTAGTTTACATTGACAGCATAACCTCAAATTTTGGCGCCGATAATTTTACAATGTTGCTCACCACGAACACTCGCATCGACATTATTTCTAACTCCACCCTCTTGCACATAGTCCCTTTCTATTTTCAGTTAAAAACGAGCCTATTAAAAATGACAGTTAGTCCAACCAAAGTGTTATTTTTTGCCACGTTGTGCGCTGTGATTGATTTCGTTTCCCCCACTACCTACTTTGCACCCAGCGAATACATTTTCACGTAATATGCGTCGTTTTGAAATTTTTGAAAAAAAAACCTAAGATTTTTTTTATTCAAGCTATTAATTTGAATCAAAAAAATATATTCTAAACTAAAGATTACATAGAATTAAATAATTATACACATATAAAATTACGGTATAACATTTTATTATGTGATGTACGTACATATGTTTCCAAATTAAAACATCAAGTTATAATAAATAACCCGTTATTTTGAATGCAAACTTTCAACTATCAAAAAGATGTATGTAGGTAGTTGGCTATGTACGAAATTGATCGTAAATTTAAAGCGAATATATTATTATTACATGTCTTATGTATCAATTTGTTATAATAGCTTTTTATATATTTAGTTTTACGCCTTTGTGTTCATGTTCTCCCACATTCGATTTGTAAATTTATTAACTTAAAAAAAAATATTATTTTAATGTGCATTGAGTTAAAAATAAAATCTGCCAATGCAGTTCAAAAGAGGGCAATTTCATCTATAACATATTTTTTTCTTTAATTAGATCTAAGATTTTTCCTATACCTATTATTATTTAAGGTTAACGTCTAGCACACTGTAAAAAAAGATTTGGTTTCGTAAAATTTTGTTTTTAATTTATATTCAGAACACATGTACCTACATTTAATGGAATATTTTACTTTGTTAATTATTAAAAATAAAAAAAGTTTAATTTAATTTGAAAATTGAAATAAACAGAACGGTATATAATAGTAACATGTAGTTATTTATACAATGTAATGGTAGAGCTAGTTTTTCATTATTTTGAATAAATTACACGTGAATATATTTGTTTTATAATTTTTATAGTATTTAAAAGGGTTGAAGTTTCTAATATTTAGTTTTTAAAACGTTTCTATATAGCCAATTGTGTAGAATTTCTATAAATAGAGCACTTTTGGTAAGTTCTCTCATTTATCGTGTGTTAAAAACTCTATTTTTAATATCCAACTACTCAAAAACCATACGTCCAATATTTTAAATAAAAATTTGTAAAATATATGAGTTATCCATAAATAACATATTAAAATTTTAGACTCAAATACAAATCGAAAAAAAATAGTAAACTATATTTACTATATTTTACTAAATGATATCAGGAAATTTTGCCTTAAAAAATTATGGCTTTGAAAATACTACCCTATTTTTTTAAACGTCAATCTGCTATTCAATAATAAAAAAAACGTATATTACTCTTTTAAAATTATTATTTTAACATGATATCAATACAAAATGAATAGAAAACCATAGAGAAGATCAAGTCTGTTTAAAATTGACCCCCCCCCCCTCTATACACCCACGCAACTCATCACAACAAAGTTCAATGTCGATTTCGTGGATTACCGTAATCACATGATCAAAAGGCAGCTCTGTATGTAATCATATGTTAGACACTCGCAAGTACGTTATAATATATCCCGACACACACAAACACGTTAACTAAAGAGGTATGTAGAGGCATATTTACACGGTACAGTTTTAATAATTTGAATTTAATTGGAACCAGATCAAAATGGAATAGTATTTGATATAAAATATTTTTTAAATACTCATATGAAATAGTTATAATATCTTTTTGAAGAGAAGTAAAACAGGATCGTTTATAGTTACCTTTACTTTAATCGTAATGGAGGGTTATGTGCACAACCCTTACAATTTTAAATAGCATGATAGGGCAAGTGATATCTCATTTGAAAGGTTTTTTCATTCTACATTAGTTTTAGTCAGGTTATTTACATTTTTAATTCATGAATGCATTGATTTTCTGATCAATAAAACAAACATTTACAACTAAAATTAAAAACAAAGTAGGCTTATTTTCTTATTAAATAATTTAAAAAAAAATTACCAATAAATTTGAACATTTATTGAATTAATTAAAGTTTTTTATAATACTGTATTTTAAAAACGCGAAATGTGATATAAAAATATTGTGTAACATTTTTTTAATTTGCAATAAATATAATTTCGGCGCGTTACATTTTTACATAATTATTTAAATATATCTGAATTATAAAATTAGCATTTTCTAAAGTGAAATTTTTCATTAAAATTTTAACGAGTCAATAAACTCATTATTATTTTTTTTAAATATTTTGCATACTTATCGAAATAAATATTTTTACTATATCTACTAGATCATAACTAGTTTCTTTCTTGTAAATGAATGTATATTAAATTATTTTTTTAATACTTAATTAGAATACTTATCAAATGATATACATTTTTTATTATATGTAACACTATTTTTTTTTATTGATTTATATAATTGATAATTGTTAAATGATACCGCAGAATTGGTCTGTATATCATTTAGAAATATGTTATTTATGTTTTAATAGCACAACGGTGTATGGAATTATTTCATTATCTCTATTGAATTATAAACCGTTCTCCAATAATTGCACACTTTTTATTTCTATATAAGATGTTTCCGACATCTGCCTTTATTCAACTGTTTTTACTTTCTTTGTGGTGTAAATTACTTTAAATTAACAGAACTATTTTCACATTTATTCTTATGTAAAAGAGAAATTTTGAAATGTATTGAATCTATATTCATAAGGTATTGGGCACCAGTGTTGGACAACACCCCAGTTTTAACTTAAATGTACTGAACTAGAAATATTTGTTGATATTTGATTACTGCCATTACTGAATATTAACCTTTAGAGTATAAAAACTAGTATAAAAAGTATTGATTGATCATAGACAAAGTGTCGATCACGAGCTTTCCAGCCCAGAAGGGAACAGCCCGTGTTAAAAATTCAAATTCGAAAAAATAGTATTTTAAATAGTACATAATCATTATACAAATATACGTTTTCTATGTATTTTGCGACACTAAATCCAAATCTGACGTCAAAAATACAGTAAACCCAAAAACAACCCCTATAATAAGGTAAAAACTACCCCTTTGGCTCGCGTCAACGATTTTTATTTATTTGGAAGTGCAAATATACATTTTCGATGTAGATTTTAATCTAGAAATAATATTTGAAGATTTTCTGGTGCGCCAAAATATTCCAGCCCTTTAGAGGTTATATACATTTAACTGTATTACAACGTGATTTGTTGATAACTGATCATTTTGTTTAAAAACAGTGGATAAATAATTATCGTGGTGTAACCACACTATCAAAAAAAGAGATATATATTTTTATGGAAATGTTTTACATTGTTTTAAATTTTATAACTCTTTATTTTATAACGTTTGTGTCGTAGTACTTATCATTTTGTAATCACAAGCAAGTGTCCATTATTAGTTTTACTTTATCCATTACTGGGGGAAAAACATATACAAAATAAAAGGCTATAATTAAAAAAAAAAACTATATTTGTGGACTTTAATAATAATTCAATTTAAAATTACAAAAATTAAGCCCATTAATCCCCCAAAAAACTGTATACCTTGCCCTTAAAGTGGCCATGACTGGTGCCAGTACCTTATAGTATATATTTTATACAAAACAATGATTATTTTCTTCCTATTTCATACTCAAATATGTACTAATATATTTTTTTTCTTTGTTTTAGGTAAGTTATTCAATCAAATTCAATGGTACACTTCTAAAGGTAGAATGTTTATTAAATATCTAACTATCTATACTTATATATCTATACTATACATACACAGGCCCAGAAAGAGGGAGGGGCTAGGAGGGCCACATGGCCCGGGCCTCCTGTGTCTCAGGAGCCTCGGCACACTGAAAATAATTTATATTTTACATTTTTACATATTTATTTTATTTTTACCTATACTATTTTTAACAGGGATTATTTAAAAAACGTAAATATACTGCAAAAAGATAGACATTATGGAAAAGTACAAGTAGAAAGCAAAAAAATGATTTTTTTCTTTAAAAAACCCTGATTTTTAATAAAAAAATAATATCAGAAAGTTATAAGTTCTTTACTAGTACGGAATTTGTTTGGAATGTCCTTACGCTTGGGATTGGGGGGGGGGGGATACATATTTTGCGCCTAATCTTATATAATCAAAATTAAATTTAAAAAAAATCAAATGCGAGTCGACTCTCGTGTATTCATGCCCTGTACCGTACAGTTTTTGAATATATTCAATTATTTAAATTTTATTTAATCTATAGTTAAAAATTTAAAAATTATATTTTTTAAACATTTTAAAAAATTTCACCCCTTTAAAAAAACACACACACACACAGACAGACATTTAAGTACAGTTAAATATCGCTAGAGGGCAAAATTGTCTGGTATTTGGCAATCATATTTTTTAATCTAATTTTTTCCTAGTGTTGTCAAATTAATAGTTCAGGATAATCGAATAGTTAGAACGGGTCTTTTTATTTGCTAGAACAAACAAAAACCACCTAAGGCGGGGCAACTCGAGACAGAAATGTTTAAACGGCGCCTCTTAAATAGCTCTCTCATCTCTGATGGACCGCAAATTTGTTAGATCAATATAAGATGATCTCACTGTTTGTATTACAATCTGGTTTTTTAACTCGCCAAATATTTTTTTATTGGATTATAATAAAAATTTTTATTATTCGTCAAATTATTTTGCTTTATATTTTTATATAATTTTTTTAACACCTTATTATTGATATCAACACTCATACCTAATAAAAATGTACGTGTAAAGCATAAATTAGAAAGGGCAGGAGGGGGGAGAAGGCAAACATTTCATATTTCAGGAAAATTTGTTTTGTACATTTTTTATATATTTTTTTACACTAATGCCCGGTATTATAAAGAGGCTTGCAAAGGACCCCGCAGAATCCTTATGGGAAAGGGGTTTCGGTCAAACTCTTTGAAACTTTGGATTATGATAGTCCTTGATGAGTAGATTAAAAGTGTCAATGGGCACTAAGTCCTAAAAACTCAAACTTTTAAGATATAGCCCTCTGAAGTTGGGGATCATGATTGTCTTTAATTTACAATATTTTTTTTGTAGAACCTTAAATTTCGCTCAACTTTTTGAATGTGTTCCCAAAGACATCTATAATCAATTGCCGCCATAAAAAAGTCAACTTTTCTATTCATTGAGAAATGACAACACTTAAATCTTATTGTTACGTTTTTTTTTATTATAAACAAATCCAATTGTTTTATAATAAAAAAAACGTAATAATAAGATTTAAGTACTGCCATTGGCTAAATAATTTAAAAGTTTACTCTTTTATTGTGATAATCGATTATATAAGTCTTTGGGAACACATACAAATAGTTGTGCGAAAATTAAAGTTCTACAAATTTGTTTATTGTAAATTAAAGGCGAGCATGATCCCCAACTTTAGAGGGCTATATCTTAAAAGTTTGAGTTTTTAGGACTTAGTGCACATTGACACTTTTAATCTACTCATCAAGGACTATCAGAATCCAAAGTTTCAAAGAGTTTGACCGAAACCCCTTTCCCATAAGGATTCTGCGGAGTCCTTTGCAAGCTAGCTAGCTTTCACAAATAAGGTTATTAATTTTGTGGTACACTCAGCACTCTGCCATACGACGGCATCGGTAATTCAAAAATTCCATTACACGACGGCTAGAGGGGCACCCACCACCGTTGATTGGTGAATTTAAACATGCAGAAATATAGCAGTCACTGTGGTATTATGGTGGGGATGGGGGAAGGACGTTGGTTAGAACTGTCAGCACATCGTGGAACGGAGCGGTCGTGCAGTGGATGGTCGTATAGAGTGCTGAGTGTATAGTATCTATGGATTTGCTATGGAATTTAGAGCAGTGATATTTCAACGTATTCTAACACAGTTGATGCAGACTCTAACCGTATAATATTCATAATATCATCACTGTTTTAATACCTTTGCTGGTGTTTACATATAACACGTGCGTGAAACTTGTCAAAGTCTTCATGAAACTCCAAAATAACTGTCATATGAGTTTGATATCTCATTTGAAAGCGCTAGCTAGCCTGCAAATTTGATAGCCCTTTTATAATACCGGAGATAATTATTTTTTAAAAGAAACATAAATTACTAGGGAATGTTAAAATATTTATATTAATGTCTAAAATCTATATATTATGTACTATCAATAAAACGTATACGAGGTTATAAAGAAAGCCGTTAGATTTATATATAAGGCTATAAATAAAAATGTGTATACATATATATATTTTTTAAATACAGTGTATAGCACGTTATAAAGAAATACTAACTTATAATGTATGTATATGCTATCAATTATTAAATGACTGTGCGATTTTTATTGAATTATGATCATTTCTTATTTTACAGTTATTATTAATTGTATATGCGATTTGAGACGATGTCATTAAAAAATTCTTATTGAATATTTCTGATGTATTATATTCGCTGACATTGCTTTTTTATTTCAAGACACCATAGAAAAATAGCGTAAAGATTTCGATGAAATTTTGAAAATAACAAAACATTTATACCGTCAGGAAGTTAGCGCGGATTTGTGAAAAACAACAAAAATTTTTAGCTCAAAAAATTGCTCTTTAATTGTTCCTCATGTATCTGAAATTGCTCCAACTCTAAAAAAAGTTTAACAAAAGTTATTAACTAAACAAAAAAAATAAATTGTTATATGGTATTTTTGAAAAACTAATTGTTTTTTGTAATAATTCTTATGGTCAATCAATTGCTCCCTAATTGCTCCAAATTGCTCTCTACTTAGTTATTCAAAATAATCAATATTTTTAAATAAAAATTTTAATTTAATTTTTCACTTTAATTGTTGTAAAACTGCATTACGTCATTGAAATTTTTTATTTACTTTATTTTAAATTCTACCGACTTTTCTGTTAATTTTTCTCAGAAGTTGATTCTGTCCTCAGGTTCACAGCATTTTCTGTTAATTTTTAAAAGAATATTCTCTCCGTGTATATAATATATTTAATACGGGCCTTTAAATATTTGTAACTGAATGATTCAGAAAAAAACTATACCAGTTTAATAAAACAAAAATAATAACTGCATTCACCGATTTTTAAAAACAATTTATAGATTAATAATATTTAATAGCTATAGCGTATTTAGTTAACATCTGTTTATTTAAGTCAATAGGATGAAAATATGTATTCAATCAATTGCTATTGAAAAATCCCGTTATATTGTGTGTGTGTGTGTGTGTGTGTGTATTGCAGCACTTGACATGTGTATCAATAAATAATAATTAACAGGTGTTGCATCATTTGTATATAACACAAAAAAAAAAAACGAAATGGAAAAAATTCAATATACTTTATATTAATACAATTTCTTAATGTTACAAAACATTTCCATGTAAATTTCTACCCACGTATGTGCTGAAGATGTCTTTAGATTTGTTCATCAACAATGTCCACATACACATAAATACAGGGTGTGGGTGTAGTTACCTCTATTTACAAAAAAAAAATTAAAACTTTGAATTAAATATTAAATAATAAAATGTAACGTATCACGATTTTTGTAAGAATTAAGGGGGGGGGGGGGATTTATAAGAAAGTGTGTAAATCATAGCGAGTCTCCCCCCACAAAAAAACATTTTTACGAATTTTAAAAACTTTGAATTAAATATGAAATAATAATAAAATGCGACGTATTCAGTTTTTTGTAAGAAAGAAGGAGGAGGAATTTATGAGAAAGGGTGTAAATCATAGCGAGTCTCCCCCCACAAAAAAACATTTTTACGAATTTTAAAAACTTTGAATTAAATATGAAATAATAATAAAATGCGACGTATTCAGTTTTTTGTAAGAAAGAAGGAGGAGGAATTTATGAGAAAGGGTGTAAATCATAGCGAGTCTCCCCCCACAAAAAAACATTTTTACGAATTTTAAAAACTTTGAATTAAATATGAAATAATAATAAAATGCGACGTATTCAGTTTTTTGTAAGAAAGAAGGAGGAGGAATTTATGAGAAAGGGTGTAAATCATAGCGAGTCTCCCCCCACAAAAAAACATTTTTACGAATTTTAAAAACTTTGAATTAAATATGAAATAATAATAAAATGCGACGTATTCAGTTTTTTGTAAGAAAGAAGGAGGAGGAATTTATGAGAAAGGGTGTAAATCATAGCGAGTCTCCCCCCACAAAAAAACATTTTTACGAATTTTAAAAACTTTGAATTAAATATGAAATAATAATAAAATGCGACGTATTCAGTTTTTTGTAAGAAAGAAGGAGGAGGAATTTATGAGAAAGGGTGTAAATCATAGCGAGTCTCCCCCCACAAAAAAATATTTTTACGAATTTTAAAAACTTTGAATTAAATATGAAATAATAATAAAATGTGACGTATCCAGATTTTTGTAAGAAAGGGGTGGGGGAGGAATTTATGAGAAAGGGTGTATATTATAGCGAGACCCCCCCGCAAAACATATTTTTACGAATTTTAAAAACTTTGAATTAAATATGAAATAATAATAAAATGTGACGTATCCAGATTTTTGTAAGAAAGGGGTGGGGGAGGAATTTATGAGAAAGGGTGTATATTATAGCGAGACCCCCCCGCAAAACATATTTTTACGAATTTTAAAAACTTTGAATTAAATATGAAATAATAATAAAATGTGACGTATTCAGTTTTTTGGAAGAAAGAAGGTGGGGGGGATTTATAAGAAAATGTGTATATTATAGCGAGTCCCTCTCACGAAAAAAAAACATATATTTTTACAAATCTAAGAAACTTTGAATAAAATATAAAATAATAAAATATGGCCTACCCAGATTTTTGTAAATTGGGGGAGGGGGATTTATAAGAAAGGGTGTATATTATAGCGAGCCCCCCCCCACACACAGGTTGCGCCACTGTAAGCGACCATCAATTATCTATCTGAAATGTCATACAACACTCAAGAATCCATGCTTAAGTCATTCTACATTACTTAGTTCATTATTTAAATACAATGATAGCTCGCAGATGTATTAGAGGTTACTAAACTCACTTTTAAAACCGTTGTGTATTTAGATTAACTTTTTTTAATTCATTCTGCTCTAACATTTCAACTTTTAAAAACATTTTTATTATATAATTTTTGTCTAACAGTCCGAATCGATTTTTGTAACCAAGTCTCACATAACTATATTTATTGATTTTTTCAATTAATACCAATTTTTATATTTGCTAAAAAAATACACAAACTCAAAAAATACCCTTACCGATCGATTCGTGAATCAATCCCAAGTCCAACGAGGTACATGAAGCTATATATGAAAATTTTGAAGGGGGGGAGGTTATGACCGGAAAAATTCCTAAAATGGGCTAAAGTAGAACCACAGACCTACTTTAAAGCGAAAACCCGAGGCCTCTAGGTGGTCTGGGGGCCGAGATCTCGCGATGGAAAACAGACTTGCGCTAAAAATGCGGTAAAAATGAATTTTAGAATAAATTGTGTCAAAACTCATACTAAAACATCTCTAATCTCAATTAATGTTTCGAATTTACAAACAAACCTCATCAGGAGTTTAAGAATAAAATCGATTTAATATAAAAACTCGATAAAACATATTTTATTAAATAAAACTCGAAGTAAACAAATCTATATTTGAATCGGTGAGTGAAAGAACAATACAAGTGCCAAAAATGGCAATTTTAACTGAGATAGGCAAAATGTTTAAAATTCATAGCTCTATCACATAGCAAAATAATAATACATCGACCAACATCGTACGTGCGACGGGGGGTAGTTCAATTTTTTTTACAATTACTTTTACCTTACTTTTTTGACGAAATCCTCGAATTTTACTACTATATTATTTCTTAGAAAGTCAAACATGAAGATTCTGAGTAAAAATTATAAATAATTTTTTTTGTAAAATAATAAAAAATAAAATAATAAAGTCGAAAATAAAGTAATAAAAAAAAAATTTGCAATTTTTTTTTAATTGAGTGAAAGAACAGTATAACTGCAGGTCATTTTTTTTTTCAAATATCTTTTTTTGCAATTTTTTTTTAATTTATTTATGTACGTATTATTATCGGTTAACATAAGTTCTATAATGTCACAATACATAATTACACCAAATAACCCATAGTTCTCCTTTAACACAGTTTTTTTCGTTTTTCTCAAAATGGTCATTTTGGAGATATATCGTTCTTTCACTCACCGATTCATTTGAACTAGGCATTTTATAAAAATCCAAACGTGTCACAATTCTGAAAAACCCTATAACAAGAAATGTGCGCGTGTAATGATTACATATAAGTTAAATAACGTTTTTTATTAGCGCGTAGGCATTCGTGTATGAAATTTATAATACGTCAAATCATCGAATAATGTGTAGGTATATAGGTAGTTCTTACTTCTTCTATAGTTTACGAACAGTGGTAAATAATAATGCCAGTATTCTCTATAATTTAATATAACTCCCGCTTTAAAACTATGTGTCAAAAGCCATGCGTCTAGAATTGAATATATATTTTTTTTAATGTAGATAATTTTTTTAAAAGTATGTGATTTAAAAAATTTGATTTTTCCTATGTAGGTAATGTTAGTATTCTCTCTAATTGAATTTACCCCCCCCCCCCCCTTAAAACTATTTGTCAAAAGCCATGCGTATATACTTGAAGAAATTGTAAAAAAAAAATTGAATTTTTTTAAAGTACCTATGTAATTTTAAAAATTCATAAAATTCACTTGATTTTTTCGCTTCAGGTCAAAATAAACACTTTGTTTTTTGTCTATCTGTCTGTCTGTGTGTCTGTCTTCATAACCTTATCACATGCATAATTATTATTACGTAAAAATTGTACAAACATTTTTTTAATGAATATACTTAATTTTTAGCAAAATGATCCTTACTTACGGGACACCTGTAAATATGAAGTTTAATAATAAATAAAAATTTTTTAAAAGTAAAAGCGCGCAATTATTTCATATATTTGTATAGGTACCTATAGTATAATATTTTTTTTTGTAAATTTTCTATTAATACTAAAAATTTAGCACGTATGGATCCTTACTTACGAGACACCTATAATATGAAGTTTAACAATAAATATAATTGTTTTATGAGTTAATGCGTGCTATTACTGCTATTATACACATTTGTGTGTATAATAAATTTAATTTTTTCATTGACGACATGCGATAATGGTTTTTTTGTGCAAATTGTATAATTTTTTTTAATGTAACATTAATACATTAATGAACTTTTAATTGTTTTAAAAGAATTGTAAGAACAATGGTAATTAAATAATACCTTTTTTGTATATTTAGATTTAATATAACCTTTTTCTAACGCGGCTTCTGCCTTAGCGATGTCAAGGACTTTTTTAAATCAATGCTAGAAATATAATCGCATAAAACTTTTTTATGTTATTAAACATGTAGGGGAAACATGGACAAAATGACACACCGGCAATATTACGAAAAGGACGAATTGTAGGTAAATGGTACCCATCACATAATGTGGTCCTAATCATGTGTCACAAACTGTCAACTCGACAATCAGTACACTTCAGCGATATTAGTAATATTTCTACTCATAAATAACTTTTTTGTGTTCAAAAAAACTTTTAAACAATTAATACTGCCGTGCTAAGCACAAAAGCGGTATCTCAAAAAAAATCGTAAAGTTGATTTTTATGGCATCGAATAGCTTAAAAAAATACGAATCCAATAAACCAAGCCAAATAGCGGTATTGTATTTAAAACATATGAAAAAACCCTTAAAAAAGTTTTCCCTATCTCAGGTTTACCTTAAATCACTAAGAGAATTAGAGGTATATCAATAATATGTAGGTGAATAACTGTATATTTTGATACCGCCAAAATTCCCAATATAATGAATAAATTCCATTTAATAAATCAAAAAAACAATCTGTAAAGTAAAAATAAAACTATTTTAAGAAAACTTTGATTTTCTCGAAACTCGCCTTTACTGAGATACCGCTTTTGTGCTTAGCACGGCAGAATACTAAAACCATAAAGGGGGCCGAGGGATTCCCCTCCCCCCCTTTCCCTCATTTCTAAATTGATATTTAATATTTTGAATAATTTAAATAAAAAACAAATTTGAAATTAACTATATTTTAACGACACAAAATTCTTATTAGTTTGAACAAATTTCTCAAAACCTGATCGCCTACATTAGTTCATCGAAGGTCATATAAGCACTTAAAATATTTCCATTTTATTATCTTTTTCACTTTTTATTTTACTTTCTTATTATTCCCATATTCTTTATAAGAAAGAATATCGAATGAACAAACAAACTAAAATTACCAGAGGTGCAATAATATATTTAGTAATGTAATTACCACATATCGACACCTGTACAGTGACGTAGATGTGGGGTTTATTAAAAAAATATATTAACACTTTCTACAGGGTGTCTAATTTGATGTGATAATAATATAAAACTACTTTTAGATCGCTTATTTGTATTAAGGATGAACATGCTATTTGAATTGCCATAAGAATTACTACTATAGAGAAATTACGGTTTTGTATTTTAAGTTCAGCTCTGACCAGTATTAATAAATCATTTAGGAAAAAATACAGTGATAAACTAGATTAATTTTTCTATGTTATGACATACTTAATTTTTCAATTTTTTTTATATATTAATAAAAAAAATCTGAAATGTGTGTATTTTTCTTGATATGATAAAACTCAATATATAACAAAAATTCTTGAAAAATACGGAGAAAAAAATATACCACGACATAGATATTTGTTTAAACTTTCTAATTTTATAATAATTCTGCAATTCTCATTTGAAAATATTGAATGTAAGCCTAAAAACATAAGAACTAGTTCTATCCTTTGTAGCTTCATCTCTGTTTAATTTTGAGAATATCCCATTTTTCATTCGATCGTCAATTGTCACTGAATTACTTGTATCTGTCATTCCCCTTGTGCAAATAATTTTTGTTTTCTACGGTGGCGACATCTCGTAGAATTTAATTTCGGAAAAATCGGCATGAACAGCCTTAAGATATAAATAATGCAATTTGAAATTATAAAAAAAATATCCGTAAAAAAATGCAGGCACGCCACTGTTATATGTATGCATATAACTATCCAAGATAGCTGTATTTTGTGTAAGTTTTGTAACATTAGCTACATTGCCCAGAAGCAAAAACAGATTTATTTCAAGACAATTACGCCCTGCTTATTATTTTCCATCTAAATTTTAAAACGCCGGACAATTTATGGTAATATCGCTTACTCATACATTAGATGGACATTAGAACTTATAACTGTTATTTTCTTCTTACATACACGTGTTTTTTTAAATCTTTTCACGTTTATAGGAGAATTCTTTAACGTAAATGCTTAAATTTATGACTAAAGGGTCGTTTACATTAAGCGAGTTTACAAGCTAAAAGGTAGCGAGTTTAGAAATTGCTAGTAAGCTCGTCCAGTGTAATCATGTTCACTATTATAGCTAACTAAGTAGATTGTAAACAATCTTCTACAATAGTAGAAAGCTGGAGTTACTTTACTCGCTACTCGCTGGCGTGTGGGCTTGTTAGCTAGTAAACTATAATTATCATCACTATCGTACTAGCTGACTCGCCCGCTTCTAAACTCGCTTAAGGGGCTATACCAGTGTGAACGCTGGAAATTTGGGTGATTTTCGGAAATTTTTTGGAAGAAAAATACTCAATGAAATATTTTGAAAAATTGAGAATATATTTAGCTATATTAGACGTGTATTCCATAATTTTTTCACGTAAAAATATCGATATCTAAGCGACTTATGCGCTGTCTTCGGAGGCGCCAAAAAAAATGTCCTTCACTGCAGCCATGATTCCGGACGATGGTGAAATTGAAATAAGAAAAAATAGCTGAAATTGAAATAAGAAAAATGTCGTTTAACTGGAAGGTATTTCCTGTACGATGACCTACGATTTTCGAAAAATATCAAAATCTAACAAAATGGTGTAGTTATGAAAAAAAGTAAAGTTTTATTGCCTATAAAATGGTCGTATTTTTAATACCAAATCGTCAATTTTCATCCAATCAAAAATATCCTAGTTCATCGTATATAGAGTAAATATATTCAAGAGTACATAGTTCAAATTTCAAGTAAATCGGATAATTGCTCTCTGAGTAACAATGTCAGCAAATTTGAAAAATCTAATTTCGAGAAAAACGCATTTAAAGATTTAACTATCGATTTCATATCTGCGAGCGGTCGCTCTATCGAAGGCTGCTGTTTGGAGAGTATTAGAGACACGGCCTTGAAATTTTCACAGAATATTCTTGAAACTATAAACTCTCCAAATAGGCAAAAAAAATGATTTTTTGAAAATTTCACACTGGTATGGCCCTAAGGGTAATCGACCCTTAAATACTTAAATTTAACTGTAATGTTTTAAAATTTAAAACGATTATTGTCGAGTCTATTGTGGTGAATTTTATTGATAGATTTTTTAATAAATATGCTTATTAGTTCTTTATTGTCAATAAGGTTGTTGCACCTTCGCTAGTGTGTTCAAACTACTGGAAAATTGTCGAAAAATTAGTTGATTATTATCTTCGAACCAATTACATTAGAATCAACAAAGAAAAATTACATTAACATGGAATTTAAACGTTGAATACTTTATGGTTATTTCAAGATAAGATGGACATTAGAAGACATAACTGTTTATGTCGTGCAAATAAACTACTGGGAGATTTTTTTATATATCTTTGTTTTAATGCAACCATTATGTGTTGGTATTATTGTTTTAATGCTCTTTTAGATTATCTTTTGAGAAAAAAAGTCGAATTTTATATTATGTATTCGTTGTAATTAAAATATAAAAGCATATATTATTGTTTATGAAATGATATTAAAATTTGAACTATGAAATTTGATTAAATTGTTTTGTGTTAAAATTATGTTTCTTTTATAGAAAATTACGTGAAAAGTTGAAATATTTAGTATTTGAGTTGATATTTTTGGAATGAAATTGCATTTGATGCATGAAATGGCACTAAAAATTTTTGAATTTTAGATTTAGTTAAAAGTATGTTTATTGTATAGAATATTGCATGAAAAGTTGAATTTTTCAAACCGCAGGTCTGTATCTCATCACGTTCTCGAGATATGGCCTTTCAAAGTTTTCGTTTTTTGAAAAATTTTGCGAAAAATAGTTGTAATTTTTGAACGTGTGGTCGGATTTGATTTTTGTTGGTAGATTTGGAATCAACGTGTCAAATTCTATATAATGACATGTATAATACTTGAAATTTAGGAAAAAAATTTTTTGATCAAAATCGAAAAAATTCAAAGGGGTATACCTTAAAAAAATGCCGATTTTTCACAAAAATTTTTTTCTTGAATTTTCAAGTATTATATATGCCATTATATAGATTTTGATACGCTGATTCCAAATCTGTCAACAAAAATCAAATCTGACCAGGCGTTCAAAAGTTACGGTCATTTTCCTCAAAAAATTTCAAAAATCGAAAACTTTGAAAGACCATATATCGAGAACGGTTAAAGATACAGACCTGCGGTTTGAAAAATTCAACTTTTCATGCAATTTTCTATACAATAAACATACTTTTAACGAAATCTAAAACAGAACAAAATTTAGTCAAATTTCATGGTTCCAAATTTCAATTTACCAATTTTTTTATCATCATTTTGACACTTCACACACTGATAATATTAACAGAAGATTAAATTACACCTTCAACATCCTCAAATAAATTTTTAAAATGATTATTCATTTAATAATAACCAGTGCAAAGCCCTTCGTGATAATAATAAAAAAAATTAGCATAACTAGATTCATCTATCGACTTCTTACATCGGTACAGCAAGTACGTTTCTAAGTTCCTTATATAATTAAGATCTTAACGGATATATGAGATTAAATCTCTCTGACAGATGCAGATGACACGTGGTATTAAAAAAACGTATGTTTGTTTATATACTTGTTTTGATAAGAGGAAATTATAGTTCACATTTACACAATAGATAAATGTCAGGAATTCTTTAATATAATTGGTATTTTTGTATATGAATTATTATTTTAATTGTTTGTCCATGTTATGCAATAGGTTTCTTTTAATTACAGTCGACATCAAAGGGACCAGTTATATTATGCGTTGTTTACACCGAGAAAACAAAACAGAAACACGGTGTTTTTATGAAGAAAAAGCAATAAACTCTATACATTTTAAATACGAAGTATTTTAAAGACACGATGTTTATGTTTTTTTTTTCGGTGTAAACACCGCATTAGGTCGTAAAAAACTCGATTTTATTGAAAATTTGAGATGGAAAAATGCTTAGTAAATTTATTTTTGTTAATACAACAATATTTCCTTAATATAATATTAAAAAAAATCTTATTGAGGATATTTTATTCATTTGGAAAATATATCTTCATGTTTATCTAAAAATCTTTTCATTTGTCAAATTAATATAAAAAATTTATTACACCAACTAACGAAACTCTCAAATAGACTTAATATAATGGTTGTATTAATAAATATTTATCAGTGTGAATTTTTATTACACCACCACCAACTAGTGAAAGTGCAATTTTCGATATGGTAAACTCAGTGATGTCATTTATTTTTTTATTTAAAACATGTTTTCAATACGAAACAAAATAAGAACATTGTTAGTAATAATATACATTTATCAATAAGATAAACGTGGATATTTCCATACTGGTAAAAAATTATCATATTAACAAACAACCCAAATCGATCACGGATTTTTTACATTAATCACATTTTTTAACACATAAAAAAATATTTTTTCTGTGTACTCAGGTAGGAAGGTTTACTTGAGCCAAGAAAACCTTGTTTTGTATATAACGAAAACAATATTTTCTTAAGATAAGAAATATATTCTTAAACCAACTATAGTATTCTTGGACGAAGAAATATTGTAGTTGGATTAAGAGTACTTTTCTTATATTAAGAAAATATTGTTTTCGTTATATACAAAACAAGATTTTCTTGGTCCAATACAGTTTTTTTTGTTTGTACTTATACGACATTTATTTCTGTTTTAACATATCTATGCGACATTTTTGCTTGTCGCATCAGACATATATGTCGTATAAGGTATAAAGTATACTCTGCCTTGTAAATGCACGGTGCTTCCTCGTGCTAAATTCATCAAAGGTAGTTAATTATTGAACAATTTAAATAAAAACCGATAAAGTATTCAGATGAACTGCCTGTCATTGGTTAACCTTTTAATTTTCATAAGATTTTAATAAAAAAATTTAATTTTACATTTTTCTTAATACGCGCCTGGTTATTATGTCGTATATTTTGAATTTTTTGACAATTTCAATCAAAATCATTATTTTTCTGCTTTACGAATGTCAAAATGACATTTAAAACGTCAAAGTGACATTTAATATGTCAAAGTAAATAGCAATTTAAAAAAACAAATGACGATTTTTATAAAGCAAATTGAGATAAATCTTTGTAAGGGAATATTTTACAACAAACGTAGGTGACCTTATAGAAAATTGAATGCTCTACAAAAAAGGTTCTATACAATTTTCACGCAACATGTATCTTTCTTGAGATATCTTCAAAAAATAAATCTTTTGGGATGTCACCCCTCCCCCTTACACAAAAATTTAATTATTTTGAAATGGGACCATCCTCAAGCCAGACCCAACCAACCAACCAAGTTTCATCAATATCGGTTCAGTGGTTCATGAGTTAAGCGTGTGACAAGGATTAGGGGACACACACACACACACACATACACAGACAGACAGACACGGAACATACAAAATGACATTTAAAACGTCAAAGTGACATTTAATATGTCAAAGTAAATAGCAGTTTTAAAAAACAAATGACGATTTTCTTAAGTCAAATTGAGATAGATCTTTGTAAGGGAATATTTTACAACAAAAGTAGGTGACCTATATTATAGAGAATTGAATGCTCTACAAAAAAGGTTCTATAAAATTTTCACGTAACATGTGTCTTTCTTGAGATATCTTCAAAAAAAAAATCTTTTTGGATGTCACCCCTCCCCCTTACACACAATTTTAATTATTTTGAAATGGGACCGTCCTCAAGCCAGACCAAACCAACCAACCAAGTTTCATCAATATCGGTTCAGTGGTTCATGAGTTAAGCGTGTGACAAGGATTGGGGGACAGACACACACACACACACACACACAGACAGACACACACACAGACAGACAGACACGGAACAAAAAGTGTTTGTCTTGACCTGAAACGGATAAAGAAAGTAAAATTTTTGAAATCGGAGAACAAATTTTTTTTCTCGTTTAAAAACGATAACGAAGCTTCTCGTATCTTCGATATTGCGAGGAAGCAATAAGTAAGCAATACAATTTCATACGACAAGCATATAGAAAACGTGTCGTATAAACAAATTTAAAAAAGTATGCATCGGGCCTTACATAACACAACTGTAATACATATGAATATATTTGATAGTAACAAAATAATTAAATACTCATATTTGCGCATCTTCTGTCTCTTGTTTTAATAAATTGTAGCCGCTATAGCGTGGGTTGTTTCTTCAGCTTGCGGATTCCAAATATGGCTCGACATACAGTTTTCTTGGCGTGCCCGCCGCGCGCGTCACCCGAAGGCCACAAATACCTCCTACACGATTTGCACAATGTCCATTTTCGTTTTTCTTCATACAGTTATGTGTATACAAGTACCTTGTTGTTGAAGTCATTGGCTTGTTTTATGTTATTTATCGCACAGCATTGTCAGAGAGGTGTTAAAAGATTGTTTGACACTTTCTCTGAATTTTTGTCAATATTTTAATTGTGTCCGAAGAGAAATGTTTTTTTATGTAAATATGTCTCGAATTTGTTAAAGTAAATATCTCTAGTTCTTCTGTATCCTGTATTAAATATTGTGGAGTAGTTATTAAGGTTATACACTATTAAAAAAGATTTGGGTTCGAAAAATTTGACTGGGAATTATGTAGTATTTTTTGTATGTGATACGCCCTTCGTATTTTAAAGAATGAATCTTTTTATTTATTTTTTTTTGGTAGAGGGATTTTTAATACAATGGAAATTTGGGTCTTTTTTAAATTTAATATAAAGGTATCATTATTATTTTTTTTAATTAATTGAGTATTGTTAAAATAATCCATATGTATTTATTTTATTTAAAACATAAAATTACTTATTAAGCTGTAATTGGATAAACTATGCTTTCTTTCCTTGTCTGTCTGCCCCTTGAATCCTTGCAACATGCATTTAAAATGAAACATGTTTGCAGGATGGTATCTTTTTTTAATATTTCATAAAAAATGTAGGTATATAACGTGAAAATTTTTTGTAGATAGTAATTTTTTTTTATAAGAAAGGTCCTTATAACTTTTGTAATAGGTAAACATCTAGCACACTGTAAAAAAAGATTTGGGTTCGAAAAATGTTGTTACTTTTTTTAAATTTATTTTCGGAACATTGTACTTACATTTAATGGAATATTTTACTTTGTTAATTATTAAAAGTAAAAAAAAGTTTAATTTAATTTGAAAATTGAAATAGACAGAACGGTATATAATAGTAACATGTACTCATTTGTACAATGTAATGGCAGAGCTAGTTTTTCATTATTTTTTAATAAATTGTACGTGAATATATTTGCTTTATAATTTTTGTAGTATTTAAAAGGGTTGAAGTTTCGAATAATTAGTTTTTAAAACGTCTCTATATAGCCATTTGTATAGAATTATCAATAAATAGAGTACTTTTGGTAAGTTCTCTCATTTATCGTGTATTAAAAACTTTTTTTTTAATATCCAATTACTCAAAAACCATACGTCCAATATTTTAAATAAAAATTAGTAAAATATATAAGTTATCCTTAAATCACATATTAAAATTCGAGACTTTTATCTATACATTGCTTAATTTGCATTTTTGAAAAATCGTCAAACTAAAATTATTCAAAAAAGGTTTGAGGGTTACAAAACGTGAACTTTTTTGGGGGTGGAGCGGGAGGGGGGGGGGTTATCTGAATAACCTCCTTTCTCTATAAGCGGGAAGTAAAAAAAAAAACATCGCGGAAGTTTTATATAACATACAAAAATCACAATGTCCATAGAAATGTTTAATACACAAAAATATTACATCTTCATTCGTTATGGTCAGTTGGTTTATAAAAACACCGGTCTATTTGCATATTTCCTAGTCATTTCGTGTAGTTGTGTTGTATCTAATATGTAGATACAGAGGCAAAGGTTAAAAATCTGAAAAATCGTTCGATTTATGTATAACATATGCCAAGTATAAGATTCAGTTTTCTTTTTTCTTCTTCAATGTTAACCACTATTGTTGTCTGTTCATTTCGACTAAAATGTTATTTTCGATGAGAAAATTGATAATCTTTGTGTGTATATATACAGGCTGTCCTGTAAATAAGGACTCAATCGGAAAAATAATATTTCAAAAATTTATTTTAGTCGCAACTAACGTAGTGAAACATGGAAAAATTATATAAATGACAATATGAATTATGTTACACTGGTGTGCAAAAGTCTTTGGACGCTCATTTTTTTGCGTATTGTAAATATAAAACTGCAAAAATGTTAAATGTCGATAAGAGTACTTAATTACAACTTTTGTAATAATCCTAGCATATCTAAAATACAGCATTTAAAATTTTCCACGTTAAGGAAATTTTTTGAATTATATGCCTGAAAGATCAGGTTTACTCTAGTTGTAAGTTGTAAGTCTTTCAAGCTAACGAGAATTTTTTTTTACTATTTTGACTGCGGGTAAACATATTATTATTTTTTATTGACTGAAATCTGTATATTTCAATTCAAAATCACAGGTGTTCAAATACTTTTGCACGGCAGTGTATATTGTATTTATATCCCATGAGAAAATTGATAATCTACAGGTGTCCCGTAAGTAAGGACTCGAAGAGGAAAAATAATAGTTTTAAAAATTATAGTTACCTACATAAAAACGCAGTGAAACTTGAAAATTAAGATAAATAACATTGTTAATATATGCTTTAAAGTATTCAAATAAAATGCACTGAACACTTGTCAAATTTAATTAATTAATTAGTGAGGAAAAATAAAAAACTTTTTATTACTCATATAATATATTTTTTCATTAAATTTTTTATCGTATAAGGTAAATCACATTTTTTTTCCTAAACGGAAGGCACCGGTAAAGATTACAATCAAAATGAAAATATTTCCTAAGACTATAATTTTTAATCGTTATGAAATATAATATAAAAAATAAAAATAAATTTTAACACAGCTATCAAAATTAAAAAAAGGTCGAATTACAATGACTTTTAAAATAAGTATTGGTCAACAACATGTTATCCGGTTAACCTACAGATAAATTTCAATCTTTTTTATTAAATATAACATTTAATTTAACGGTATAAATATTTCTACATAACCTATAACATCCAATATCTCAATCAAGTCAATGAAGTAACGTTTCTGCATATAATTGCCAGATGTGAATTCATTTTTTTTTGCCATGTTCTTTACAATATCCGATCTGATCGAACATGACGTCTTCGTTCGTTAATGGTAGACAAATAGTATATTTTGATTGCCAGACGATTAAATCTGTCAGACCGATAATAAAAACGATATTGATGACAGTGTATCCATCGAATTTAGATATTTCTTTAGTGAACATTCGTAATTTAACCTAAGGGCTTACAGATTGTAAATATGTGGATAATTTTTGAAATTTTCGACCCCCACCTCTCCCCCATGTATGATTTGTAATATTTTAAAACGATATTGATGGCAGTGTATATCCATTTAGATATTATTGAGGTTATACGTCTAGCACACTGTAAAAAAAGATTTGGTTTCGAAAAATGTTTTTAATTTATATTCAGAACACACGTACCTACATTTAATGGAATATTTTACTTTGTTAATTATTAAAAGTAAAAAAAGTTTAATTTAATTTGAAAATTGAAATAGTCAGAACGGTATATAATAGTAACATTATGTACTAATTTGTACAATGTAATGGCAGAGCTAGTTTTTAATTATTTTTAATAAAGTTTAGATCACATAGGATTTCTATATTTTCTAAAGAAGGGGAAGAAACCAACATAAGGTCCACCCTATATAACAACTGTTATTTTTTTTATATACGGTATAAACCAGTTATAACGATATCAAAAAGACCGGTCATATTTGTAATGTTCTCAGGTGGTAATAAATAACATTTGTAACTTTGATTAACTAAATATTTATTCTGTATAAAATAATAGATACTAATTACAATCGATGTTGCACGCAGTTCATGCATGTGCCGAATGGATGGTTTTTCCAATCTCAACTTAAATGAATCTTATCTTTAATATAATGATATATTTACATTAGATTATTAATATCCCTTAGATATTATATTTTATTTTTATATACATCACACCTCCCCCTTTAAATTACCATTCAATTTGCAATCTATCTGGAGGATTTACATTTCTTTTAGGTTTCACCGTGGTTTCAATTATTTCCTTATTTTTATTTACAGTTACATTTTCTGTATTTACATCATTATTTACATCATTGTTTTCTCTATGAATAGAGGGTACAGAAATGTCATCATCAATATTTATTTCGTGATCAAATTTCTGTATTTGGTCTACATGTCTTTTAATTATTTTATTGTCAACAGTTCTGATTAAAAAAGTACGCCAACCGATCTTACTTTTAATCGTACCTATTTTCCATATAGGATGATTTATGTCCTTGTAATCTCTATATACTATTCTTTCGTTTGTTTCAAAATTAATTACTCTTTTTCCTTGGTAATTTTTAATTTGTTTTTCTTGTTTTTTTATTACATTATCCTTAACCGAAGGATGGAGCCGATTTAATCTCCCTTTAATTTCATGTCCTAATAATAATTTAGCGGGTGTGACCCCTGTGGTACAATGTGGTGTACTTCTATACTGAAATAAAAATCTTTGCAATTCGGTTTCTAAATCATCATTTTTTATAGTACTACTTATTTTTAATAAAAACTGTTTGACATTTTTAACACTATTTTCTGCTAACCCATTCGTAGCAGGTCTATATGGTGCACCCCTTAAATGATTTATACCATTTTTATTTACAAAATTTGCGAATTCATTTGACGTAAATTGCGGTCCACCGTCACTTACAACTGTGTCGGGTAACCCAAAACGTGCAAAAATTTCCCTCATTATTTTAATAGTATTCGTGCTAGTTGGGTGTCTAGTAGACTTGCATTCTACCCATTTACTATGTGCATCGATTACTATTAAAAAGTATAGGCCTTTAAATGGACCAAAGTAGTCTATGTGAATTCGACTCCAGGGTTGTAATGGCCACTTCCACGGTATCAGTGGAGATTTCGCGGGCAAACTTTTGTATTGCGCACATAACTTACAACCTTTACTTATATTTTCTAAATCTAAATTCAATGAAGGCCACCATACAAATGATCTAGCTAAACATTTCATTTTGACGATCCCCATATGACCATCGTGAAGTTCATTTAATACATAATGTCTTAACTTTTGAGGTACAATTACTCTATTACCCCAAAGTAACACATTTTGTTCTACTGCTAATTCATCTTTTTTCTCGTAAAATTTAGCGTAATTCTTATCGTTTTTTATAGCTACCGGCCACCCATTTAATGTATAATACAAAACTTTATTTAGAATCGGATCCCTTTTTGTCTCTTTAGCTATTTGTTCACTTTTAATTATTAAATATTCTGATTCGTTAAAATAATTTAAATAATTATATTTTTCTTCTTTTACTATTTCATCGTGTGTCGGTTTCCTAGATAAGAAGTCTGCTAAATTTTTCTCTGACTTTACATGCTCTATATTAAAACTATAAGCTGATAATGCTACTGCCCATCTTTGGAGTCTGCTGGCTGCCATGATAGGTAACCCCTTTTTAGACCCAAAAATTGACAATAATGGTTTATGGTCAGTACAAAGTGTAAAATGTTTACCTAACAAATATTGGTAAAATTTTTTACACCCCCAAAAAATACCTAATGCCTCCCTGTCAATTACCGAATAGTTTTTTTCTGCACTTGACAAGGTTCTAGATGCGAAAGCTATTGGTTTTTCTTTACCATCGTCACTATGCATTAACATTGCACCTAAACCTTTGTCTGACGCATCTACATATAATTTTATAGGTAGTTCCGGATTGTAATGCGTTAATATTGGCGCATTACTTAATAACTCTTTAATTTTACAAAATGATTTCTCACAATCTACAGACCATTTCCATTTCACTTCATTTTTTGTTAAATTAAACAACGGACGTAATACAATAGAGTAACTAGGCACAAACTTAGAATAATATGCAGTCAGCCCTAAAAAACTTTTCAATTCTTTTAAATTTGTAGGTGCTTCTGCCAATTCTATAGCACTAATTTTTTCTTTAGATGTATGTAAACCATTTTCATCTATGATATGCCCTAAATACGTAACCGATTTTGACATAAATGTACATTTTCGCGCATTTACCGTTAACCCACATTCTTTCAAACGTTTAAAAACATTTTCTAAAATTTTTAAATGTTCCATTTTAGTTTTGGCACTTACAATAATATCGTGTAAAAAACAACTAACTCCTTCTAGATCTAATAATACCGTTTCTATCCTTTTTTGAAAATAACTCCCGCTAGAAGTTAACCCATAAGGTAATCTCATAAATGCAAATAGACCTTTATGTGTAGACATCGTTACGATATCTTGCGACTTTTTATCTAAAAGTAGTTGCTGGTATGCATCTGACAAATCTAATTTCGAAAAATATTTTCCGCCCCTTAATTTAGTGAATAAATCTTCTATCCTCGGTAACGGATACTTTACAACTTGCAAACAACGATTTACTGTCACCTTAAAATCACAACAAATGCGTACAGTGCCATTACTTTTTAAAACAGGAACGATAGGTGTTCCCCATTCTGAATATTCTACCGGTTTAATTATATTCAATTTTTGTAACCTCTCTAATTCCGTCTCTACCTTCGCTTTTAACGCGAACGGTAACGGCCGTGGTTTATAAAAAATAGGTTTAGAATCGGGCTTTAACTCTAAACTAATAACATCTTTAGTGAATGTGCCTAATTTCTCTGAAAATATACAATTATATTTACGTTTAATATCTTCAATTAAAACTAAATCTTCATTTGAAATAGCATTTACATAATTAATATTAAACATATTTAATTTTAATATTTCAATCCAGGAGCGTCCTAATAAGGGTTTATTACCACCTTTAATAATAAACATTTCTAAATCATACGATTTATTATCGTACGTCACTTTAACAATAATTTTACCAACAGGTTTAATTTTATTGCCTACATAATCGTTTAATACAACATTAGTTTTGATTACTTTAATTTTCCTATCGAAACATTGCATGAAATAGTTTTCAGGAATACAAGTTAGAGACGCACCCGTATCGATATCAAACATGATTTTCTTATCGTTTATATTTAATTCAATCTTAAACATGTTTTTATTGAATTTTAATTGAAAAATATTATCGTCCTCATCTTCTGTTTCTGTCTTATCGACATAATTATGTACGGTCTTGTTCTTTTTACAAACGGACGACAAATGCCCTTTTATATTACAGTAATTACAAACATAATTTTTATACCTACAACTATCTTTATAATGACCTTTTCGACCGCAACAATTGCATGCCGCTGCTGGAGGTTCTGTTTTCTTCTTTTGATAACTGCTCACCCCTCCTTTTTTCAAGTTACTGCTCAACTTGTTTATTTCCGGTTCCTGTTTCACCACCAGATCCCTGTCGCATACCGAGGCACGAAACTGTCGCGCTGACTCTTTCGCCTTCGCAATTTCCACCGCTTTGCTTAGGGTTAGTGATGTTGCGTCTTCTTCGAAGAGTCGGTCCCTGGTATTGTTTTTTCCAATACCAATAATGAAGATATCCCGTAATATCACTTTTAGTTCTACTGCCGCAAAACCACAGCTTGCCGATAACGTCTTCACCCGTGCAGCCCATTCACTCACGGATTCGCCATCTTGTTTTTTTGCATTGTAGAATTCGCAACGTTCCGCGAAATATGATTTTACGGGTGCGAATTGTTCTTCGAACATCGATTTTAATTGCTCGAATGTTTTGGTTTCCGGTTTCTCCGGTGCACATAGATTCTTCATTAGTTTATATGAGTCGTCACTTAAATGACTCAATAGTAACGCTCGTTTTTTCTCTTCCCCGTCGATATCAAACGCAATTAGTCGCTGCGTGAATCGATCCATAAATATCGACCATTCCATTAATTTATGGTCGTATTCGGTCCATTGTCCGAAATTAGCACGTGGTGCCGGCCTTGCCTCTTCTTGATTCGACATTTTATGTTATATCCACTTTATAACTTTGTTTATTTTAACCCTCGTCGCCGATGTAATGTTCTCAGGTGGTAATAAATAACATTTGTAACTTTGATTAACTAAATATTTATTCTGTATAAAATAATAGATACTAATTACAATCGATGTTGCACGCAGTTCATGCATGTGCCGAATGGATGGTTTTTCCAATCTCAACTTAAATGAATCTTATCTTTAATATAATGATATATTTACATTAGATTATTAATATCCCTTAGATATTATATTTTATTTTTATATACATCACAATATTAGGTCGTAAAAAGCGAATAGTCGTAATAAGCGATAAAAATGCAATGATATAGGATTCAGTTGGTCTTTATTTTGAGTCGTTAAAACCGATACGTCGTTATAACCGGTTTTTACTGTACGTTATAAACCACCTGTATTTATAATGCTGACAATATATCATCAACATTAATTACTAATAAAATAAAAAAACACATTTTTATCTGCCCACCTAATGAAGTAAAAATTTCATCTCATTAGCTATTGTATATAGATAAATATGTATTATTAATTATTATTAAACAAACATGTATAATATAAAGATACATTAACGTTGATGTTTCTATATATATACATATGTATATAAACGTATTGCTCAATCATATATGGGCGGCATGATCAAAAAAATAACATCTATTAAATTATTATTAACTAAAAGTGAATTCAATCTTGCTATGCGTGTGTTTTCAGTTTTCAAAAAGTGACAGTGCTCTCAAATAACCTGCTATCTGTATCTAATACATATAAGTACCTACATGCGTTGTGTTTAAATAACTGTAAAAAATACTTAGTAATTTAGTCATACATATATAAATATTTTGATAGGTTTTTTATCATTAAATTTGTAAAGGTTTTATTTCGTAGGTTTTTTGTTAAATTATTTATATAAGAAACATTTTGATTTTCTATTTTTCAGCAGTAAACAAATATTTATTCCGTTAGTATTTAAATCATATTTCTAACAGAAATTGAAAATTTTCAGACAATTAATATTACTCGTAATTTTATAACGAAAGATTCGATTTTAATAAATTTTTAACTAAAACATGACAAGATAGCATGCCTACATTTCAACGAAAATCGCATCCAAATCTGATCAGCAGTTCTCAAGTTATACGTGGTCAAATATATTTAAAAGAAAATAGAACAGCATTTTTGAAATATAGTCAATTTGAAAATGCATTACATTACTTGTAATTTAAGAAGGGAAGAACTGATTTTAATAAATTTTTAACTAAAACTTGACCAGATAACATGCCTACATTTCAACGAAAACCGCATCCAAATCTGATCAGCAGTTCTCAAGTTATACGTGGTCAAATATACTTAAAAAAATAGAACAGCATTTTTGAAAAATTGTAAATTTTAAAATGCATTAAGTACATTACTTGTAATTAACTGATTTTAAAAAATTTTTAACTAAAACTTGACCAGATAGCATGCTTACATTTCAACGAAAACCGCATTCAAATCTGATCAGCAGTTCTCAAGTTACACGTAGTCAAATATATTTAAAAAAAAAAATAAAAAAACAGAATTTATGAAATATTGTAAATTTTAATTTCTGATTCATATACAATTATCAATAACCGATCATAATAATTCTGATGATATTTCCTTCTTTTTTAAACCGGATTATATACAAATATATGCTATTAGCGCATTATACATTAATTTAAAAGCGATGGTTGATATGTCAATAAAAGATTTCTTTAATTCAATTCGTACGTGCCAGAATTTTTGATATGCATATACAAGTAAAAAAAATATATATCTTAATGGAAGGTTTCTTATTATATTAATATTTTAAGTGGGTCTACACATTATAAAAAGTGCTATCGTCACACTTCCATGACAACTCCATGTGCTTGTAAACTTGAAATAAACCAGGAGCGTAGAAATAATTATTTTAAATTATTTATTAATATATAAAAAATCTATACAGTTATATTTTTAGTTAAAATGCATCATTTACATCATTTATATTTATTTATATACTTGATGTATGTGGTTTATGATAAAAGAGCCCCATTTATACAAAAACATAAGTGTTAAATATTTAACAAAACAGTTAAGATATTTGCAGTACAAACAATGTTGGTTTATTTTACGAGTTAGTAAACATCCGCCCTTAAGACTATGTGGTCTGTATTTGATGCAAGACCATGTAAGGTTATTAACCACATAACAGAGCAGTTAAACTTTCTTGGTATTTAATAACTACAACATTTATGTGAAAACTTTTATATTGATATTCATAAATCAATAGAAATTACTTTGTTTAACTTAAAATCGATATTATATTGTACTTACCTTGTTAGAAAATGTATATGCAGGTGTAAAATATCAAAGAAAGGGACTGAATTATTATTGTATATGCTCATTTTAACTGTGAATTTGACAATGACTCTAAAAAATGTTGCACTCGTTAAAAAATTAAGAGCCTCATGAAGTGTGATAATTTTTTTTATCATATCTATTTGTAGATAAGATTTTTCTCTTCATTGTATTATTGGGCCCCTATTTTCGAGTTCATTCGACTTTTTCTCATTCGAGATTACTAAACTAAAACTAAAAGACACTAAGTTATTTACTAGAATCTCGATTGTGTAAATTATATACTGTATTCTCGAATCTCGATGCGACGTTTTTTCTATAGAAATGTCGAATGAAAATTCTCGACTGCTCTTGGGCATGCAAGATTTAATTTGAAATCTCGAATGAAAAATTCGAATCGACATATTCTCGAGAATAGGGGCCCTGTACGACCAATTTGAACTGAGGTATTTACGGTTAAAGCAAATAGGGAAAAATATGGAGAAAAAGTTCCAAAAACAGATTTGAGAGAAGGTAAAAAATTTTATTATCAAATACATTTTCAGAATCAAAAATGGTTGTAGGATGATAAAAAAGCATAGATTTTGATACAAATAGCTTTAATTAAATAATTTGTTTAAATTAATGTTGTTTTAATTTTTTTATAAAGTTTGATAAAAAAGTTATTAATTATTTTTTATTTCCTTTATAAAGAATGTAATATTCCCTCAAAATTCAGTACTTAATATAAAATTTTCAGGTAGGTACAGTTACTTAATTAAATTTGATAGAAGAATCTTCTATAAATTAATTATATCTCATTACCATATTATTCTAATTACTGGGAAAATAAAATAAATCTACAACAAAGTAATTAAAAAAAATAAGAAATCTTGGTGCATTAAATTTTACAATTCAAAAAATTAATTTTCATTTTTATTTACAAAAAAAAAATACAGTTACTTATAAAAGTAAAAACATATTTGACACGCAAGTGTTTCTGTCTTTGTCTCTAGATATTAGAGTAATTAGTGAACTAGAAAGAAATAGAATTACATGCGAAGTGAATTTTCTCTAATCAGATTAAAAGATTATAATTCGTGCGGTATCCAAAAACTCCCAACGTTTCTTTCAACATGTAACGGTACAATTTAATTCAATGAAAATAAAATTCTACGCAACATGTTTGGTTTAATTGTTTACAACGGAAGCGGAACTGATTTCTGTCTCAATTTGCGCATGCGTATCTTACGGTCTTTACAATTTCGGTTGAATGTTCTTAAAGAATCATCTAAAAATGTTTTTTTTTATTTAGTCAAATTATAATAACAATAAATATTGAATGTATGTCTGCACTGGTAGAAAGGATTTCTCAAACCAAGTAAACCTTGTTTTGTATATAACGAAAACAATATTTTCTTAAGATAAGCAATAATCTCTTAAACCAACTATAGTATTCTTGAACGAAGGAATAACGTAGTTGGATTAAGAGTATGTTTCTTATATTAAGAAAATATTGTTTACGTTATATACAATATAATTCTCATTCCTACGCATCGTAAATAAATTAAAAAAATGTTAATGAAATTTTTTCATCTGTCTATTAATAACTTAGAAACTTGCTAAAATAATTATTTAAGTTTTATAATTATTTTAATATACAGTATGTATAGTAATTTTTGGTACTGTTGGTATGAAATATTACTACGTTACCGATTGATTTTTCACAGAATTTAATTTCGTCCTCCCGTTTTTTATGTTAAAAATTAACATAAAATTTTTTCAGTGTACAAAACAATGATCGTTTTCTTTCAATTTTTTATTATATTTAATAATATGTATACTAATATATTTTTTTCTTTGTTTTAGGTAAGTTTTTCAATCAAACTCAATGGTACACTTCTGAAGGTAGAGTGTTTATTAAATATCTTTTTATCTATTATACATAACTCTATAAAATTCCATCACGCTTTTTAAGCGTGAACAAACAAAAGAAAGCATCGTGTGTGTTCAACATTTCGAAGAAATGCAATTTTAAAATATATACTGTTGCTTAAACATACATAGATTATTATTCCTATAAGGTGTTTAAAAAACATACAATTTTACACTGAATTAATTAAAATATATAACAAAAACTAAGTATAGTCGGTTAACGACATAGAAGGGGACCAATCATACATACATAGGTACCTATGTCGTAAAAACCGATAAAAATGCAATTATATGGGATTCAGTCGGATTTTTGATTTTGAATCGTTTAAACCGATAAGTTGTATTAACCGATGTCGTTTTGACAGTATATTGTTTCTAATCGAATCTAAATTATGATTTTCTCAACCAAAAAAGTATAGGTGTAAGTAGGTACTAACTGAATTAAAAAATATCATCAAAAAATAAATAATATTAATTCTTACATCACTTTTTGTATAGGAAAGGGTAAAAAAGCATTACTAACGTACGTTTTTTTTTAAATAATGTAGGGAAAAGGAGGGGAACGAAAATTGTGAAAATTATCCATACATAGAAAAAAAACTCGATCTGATTGAAAATTTGAGATGAAAAAATGCTTGATAAATTTATCTTGTTAATATAACAATATTTCCTCAATATAATAATAAAAAAATTCTTATTTTATGATATTTTATTCATTTGAAAAATATATCTTCATGTTTGTCTAAAAATCATTTGTCAAATTAATAAATAATTTACTACACTAACTAACGAAACTCTCAAATAGATCAAACATAATGGTTGTATTAATAAATATTTATCAGTGTGAATATTTTTTACACCACCCAACTAGTGAAAGTGCAATTTTCGATATGGTAAATTCAGTGATGTCATTTATTAAGTATTTTTTTTGTTTTTAAAATATATGCTTTCAATACGAAACAAAATAAGAACATTGTTAGTAATAATATACATTTATCAATAAGATAAACGTGGATATTTCCACATCAGTAAAAAATTATCATATAAACAAACAATCTGAGCCAAATCGATCACGGATTCTTTACATTGATCACATTTTTTAACAAATAGACAAATTATTTTTTTCTATGTAGGAAATATTTTTTATCAATATTTGAAGTCAAGATGCGTGCTCTTACCTTTCATTCATATCTCCGCACACGTAGGCATGTGTGTGTGTGTGTGTGTAAGTGACGTCACCGCAGTCACACTCACGTGGGAGGGCGTCACACCTCGTCCGTGAATACCACCGTAGTGCAGTTAACTAACTTACCGACACGTTGAGGAGCGGCAGCGCGTAACGCTTACTTTTTCTTATTCTTCTTTTTATTCTTTTCGCGAAATGTTTGACGGTGTTGCGTATTATTAAGATGATGTCAGAGGAAGAAAGCTTTTTAATTTGTTGTTTTGTAAATTTTATTTAATACGTTAAAAAAATATAAATTTATTGGAACTTTTTTTTGTTAATTTAATTTATTTCAAAACAAAAAAATACAATTCAACTGTTATAATGTAATATAAATAGACCAATCAAATTAAATCGATTTTTATGCGGTTGTTACAGCTTGCAAAAAACTATTTTTTAAATTTTTTTCTTGAATTATAACCAACATTTTTTTTTCTATTAAATAAATTTATATGGATCTTATAGAAAACAAAAATAGTCGTATAGAAATGATAGTTACAATGCTAGTTAACATTTCATAGGTAAATTAAAATTGCCGTTAAAACCCATAGAAAGACAGTTTTTCTTTATAGTACGTCTATGGTCGAAAATCAATCAATATTTTACCTGCCTTAAGGGCAACATACATACATGATTTTTTTTATATGGACATCTATGGTACAGTACCTTTCGAATGATATAATTAATTTCAACCCCCTGCTTTTATAATATATACAAAAAAAAATGACAATTTTCGTTGTTCAACTATTATTAACCCTTAATTACTCGCGCTGGTGTATTTTGTGCACCATTAACGCATTTTCTGCAATTACTAAATGCATAAATTTTTGCGGGACTGTACACCCCCATCTACCTTTGTTTAGTCATTCTAGAGTGTGATAGGAATCCGGCACTCAAAATTTGAGGATTGTAGCAGTTTGTATTAATTTTTTACTTACTAAATGTAGATGGTATTAACAAACAAATAGCAGCATCCTAAGCAAAGAACCGCGTTTTTGAAGACATTAGTGATGCTGCTGATGGAAGACATCTTGTCATAAGAGCAAAATTAAAAAAAATTATCAACAAAAATCAAATTTTTGTTGTCCGATTTATTGCAAGATGGATATTGAACTGTTTTGTGTACTTTTTTAGATTTATTTTGGTTAGTTTCTCTTTCTAATCCTTAATTTTTAGTTGGGTTAATTTTAAGAAAATAAATAGTACCTACATTATATGAATTGGGCAAAAAAATTAATATAATACCTTCAAAATTCCCAAAAGTTAGCTTTTTTATGTGGTGTATAAAATACACCGTGCGAATAACTGTGTTACGATATTTCACGGGAATAATTAAGGATTAATAGATTTAAAATTTTTTATGTATATAATACTTTCACACCAAATTCTATAAAATCGATTTAATTATAATTCGTTCTGGGAATTGATTAATGTCAAAAAAATCATGATAGATCTATCAATGACAGTTACTGTCACAATCTTTATTTATTTTTTTGTACAACGATCTCCGATGTCTCGTCTACGTCTTAGACGAATTGTTTCAGACGTTTATTCTAACTGATCGATTGTCAAACATCCGTTGTACATAAAAAACTTATTGACGTCTGTATTTCAGTATATCTACCGTTGAAAATGTAATTATATATGATATGGCAGATATATAACTGGTTTTTTTCTCATAAAAATCAAATATGATTATTTTCTTTAAAAGTTATAAGGGGGGGGGGGGATGAATAGGAAATAAACTATAGAAAATATTAACCTTTACAAATTTTATTCAAAACATTTTTGTCTAATTTACACCGTTTCAACAATAAATAATAAAATAAATAAAATTTAAAAAATAATCAATGATTATTTCTTTAAAAAAATTTTTTGGGGAGAAAATAAATAGAACATAAATTGTAGCAAATGTTATCCTTTACAAATTTTATCTAAAACATTTTTTTCTAATTTACACCGTTTCAAAAATAATTAGAATATTTTAACATGAAAAAATCACACTTTATTTCTCCACGCCACTGGCTTTATTATATCAGCTGCATGTACTACATTTCCAGTAGGAATTCCTATTTAATACAGTGTATTAATTATAATAAATCATAAACTGTCAAACAAAAGGTGGGCCTTTGAAACCACCGTCAAAAAGGAACAACATTAGGAAGTGTTTAGACCACACATTTATAATTATGTCCTATTTGAATTGTAAAAAAAAAACGTTGGCCTCGCTATTGTAAATAATATAAAAAAGAAAAAAACCTACACGAAATCTTCGACATTGAAAATTCCTCCAACTGAAGACTCGAAAAAAATGTTTCTTAAACCATAATTTCTATTATTTTTAAATGTCTTATACCAGTCACCCAAAGCAATTAATGTTTTATATAAATACACTCAATATTACATATAAGAAAGTCCTCAAAACATATTAGTTATCATCTTATGACCTAACACAACAATATCCTATTTCAATTAAGGTTAAATTAATCTCCATATGCATATAAACAATTGTTGCAATAAAATATGTTAATTCCTCTTAGCTTCGTCTAAGATTGAGGTTAAGTCTGTCTGAGTAACAATAGATCACTTAAGTACAACCTATCCTTAAACACATGTATTATGCATAAAGTAACACCAAAAGTGTCATTAGTGTTTGTATATACAAACACAAAAAAAATCAGATATAATTTAAATGATGTAACAATTTTCCATTGTTGTTTATTGATAATGAATTGCTCCCTCTAAAGTCTAAATGCACATGATTTAACCGGGGCGTGGTGTGATTTTATTGCAAAATATTGACCGACTTTCTTACGAGACAAAACCTGATTTAATATGTACAGGCTGGCCCAAAAGTCACAACATCATTTAAAATTTAAATAACTTTCTACAATTAATTATTTTTTTAAATTTGATTTCAAATTATTGAAGCGTTATCCTTGGAAGTTAATTATGGTAAAATTCACGAATGAGCAATTGTGCTAACGCAAGAATTTTGGGGTCAAAAAACTACCACATAAACAAACTATACTTGGTTTATTCCGGCGATTTAAAATTAACTGCTCCAGACTTCTTTCTGTGGGGGTATTTGAAAGATAAAGTATACTGTAACAATCTTCGAACCATTCAGCAATTGAAGGCTAACATCCTTAAAGGAATAAGCCAAGAAACATTACGATAGGTGATGATTCACGCCTTAGAAAGAGCGTGTCAGTGTAAAGCGCAAAATGGTGGTTATTTAAGGTTGTTGTTCACTGAAAGTCGTGGCATCTAGCGAAATTTAGCATGAACTACAGGGTTTTGATATGTCGGTAAAAAAGAACAAATAGATCTGGCAACAATTTATAATATTAGACAAGAATAGAAGATTCATTTTTAACAATATTATAATTATTACTGTTGCTGACAATAGTAATAATTATAATAACAATAGTAACTATTATTATTATAAATAAAAACATTAAATGTAATCAATAATCACTTGATATTTACAACGCGCGTCAGTTTTCAATACCACGTTTTTATATTTCAAGATTGCGCCGAATGCGCTGTTGCCATATCGTATATTTACGTCATGTGTTCGGGAATTTATCAAAGTTAAAAATTAATAATTATTTAACGAGATGGTAAATCATTCTCAAATTTTATATACACATTCCTTAATTACCAACCTATAACATGAATTAATACACGAATTAAATGAATATCGAATTCCAAGTTGATCCCTATGCTTGCAATGTATAAGAGGCCAACTTTGCACGTTTATAATTAATAAACGAAATGATAAACTGACCTGAAATTTTTTTTACAAATGCGAACTAGCTTTCTTAACACAATATTAAAATTTTAACAAATTCTGTAGTGATCGATTTTAGTGAACAACAACCTTAAAGGATGTAGTTTTCAAAACTAAATAAAATGTATTTCCAAAAACTGTGTTTTCTGTTTATGAAAGAATAAAAGTGAAATATTACGAAATGAAAAAGGTTTTCCATTTTAAAATGGTGTTGTGACTTTTGGGCCACCCTGTACTTTATATACATATACAAATAATATTAAAAAGAATTATAACAAACGGTGAGTGGGCGTGCGCTTATGATTTCGATGACATAAACATTATAATTCATTCTTGTCGTGAAAAGTCGTGAGGTTAAACAGGACTGAGAAAACACTGAACCAGTGGCGTAGATAACGTTTTGCGATTGGGGGTGGGGGTTGGGGCGGGGGGGGAGATATGACAGTATTAAAAGCTATATTTTTCATTATCATCTTTTATTTTTTGTATTAATTATTGAAAAAATACTCGTATATTATAATCATCTTATAATTTTTGTAGACTCATGGGGGGGAGGGCGGTTGATCCCCTTTATATCCCCCTCTATGTACGCCACTGCACTGAACTTATTTATTAAATACTTGTAGTCAAATCGTTTTCATTTTAATATATTTTATTTAAAAATATATATTTTTGTTTGATACGGGCCTGTCCTAATTTCAATTATTGTTATAGCGTATAAAATATCCCAAGGGTTTAAGGCTTTCAAATAGTGAAAATCCCATACCCCTCCTTTTATAATGAATATAAAAAAATGTATGTTCGCCTATTAATATATATATATTTTTTAAATTCTTATTAAAATTTAATAAGTTTCTTTTATTAACCCATTACTTCCCAGTGTCCTATTTATAGGACATCGTATTTTCGAGTATTTTTCTCTGACATAATAACGTTGTAAATTTGATTTAGATTACTAATATGTTTTTAAGTCTCTCTACTTACAATAATTTTTAAAATGAACTCTACAGTTCATTCATTAACAAATTATAACAGTGTAATTATTCCAGCTACCCAACATTCATAGTTACATTTTTTTTCACTTAGTAAAGCGTTTTTAAATTGACGAAACTATATATAATATTACTTATGAGAATGCAAATAAAGCATAAAAATATCAATAATTTCAAAAATAAATCCAGTCGGTAAAAAAAGTGCTGTCTTATAAATATGACATTGGGTTCTCATGATAAAATAATCTAGTCTACGACTGATAATTCATTTATCAGTCGTAGACTAGATTGTATTGAATTTATCTTTTTGGTCATATTTTCAACAAGAATTGAGAAAGTCGGGAAGTAATGGGTTAGATAAATCATAAATATACCACTAGAAAAAAAAGTACTCAATGTATTAATAAAAATTATAATTAATTAATTAGCCAACCGGAATTTAAAATCTATAAAAATCTAACCAGGTATATATGCATATAAATAAATTATAAAGTAACGGAGAATTCATCTTAAAGTAATTAAAACTAAAGTTTATATGCATATTTAACAAATAAATATCATAAACAATTAATGTATCATCACCAACGGTTTAAGCATATATAACTGTTTTATGTATAATACATGTCTCGTGAGAATATCAAAGTTAATTATCCCAGTTGTAAGTTCATCATCCTTAGCTTGGGTATCATGCACTGACAGGAAGTTAGCCAAAAATATTATCCATTGTCATCAACCGCAGAATATTTTTTAGACTGTTTTTTTATTATTTTTTATTTCACTCAGCAAGAATGGTTTTAACTGAAAAAATAACATGGTTATAAGACTTTTGACGTAAATTGACGTAAAATTACGTAAATTATCCCCGGGGATGCGATTTTAACCCTTTATCACTCAAAGGTTAAATATACTAGCATAAAAAAATGTAAGCTATTTTTTTGTTATAGATACTTAACTTTTAACCCTCCGTCTGTACACTGGGTCTTTTAAGGAACAGTCGAAATTTCAATATCTCTCCTACGAATGGGGGCGGGCTTGTGTTACCTCGCCTAAAAAAACTAGGTATGAGTAGGGACGAAAGGCTCAAAGGGCACCCGGGTCTGACAATTTTCTTGCAAACGCCAGCAGATGCAAGTTACGTCCGTTCCCTAAATGGGTCAGTGTACAGACGGCGTTACTGTTTTTTATGGTAAATGGATACCGTTTTTTTTGCTTTTTTCGTTTTTTCGTGGTTAAAATAAATGTTTCATGTAATTCGAGGCTTTTTTGACTATTTTTATGACAAAAAAACACTGATTTTGTGCAAAATAATTACCATTTCGTTTATTTATGGCATGCCTGAATCCGTAAAATATTTCCCACTTTCAGGTGCTGAAATAATTCAACTTTTTGGAGGCTATGCCAATGACACTATATTCTTTTGAAAGGTCATAGTCTAAGCTTCATAACCATATAACCTTTTTTTATATATTTGTTTATTGCAAAGTTACAATTTTTTTAACAAAATCCAGTTTTTCCTCCATTTTTGGCTACACTTAAATTTTTATTACCAATGGTTTTTAACTTTAGACTTTGACAACTGTTGAGCCATGTAGTAGACACTTCAAGAAGTAACCCTGATTTTTTTCAGATTTTTTGAAAGCCTATAAAACTTTGAAAACGCGACTGTTCCCTAAAAGACCCAGTGTACAGACCGTGTCTCGAAAAATATAGTGTACACAGACGGAGGGTTAATATTTCGCCCCCTGTTACAGATAAAAGTTTGTAATTGGTCTCATTCGAAGCCAACTAAAGTGTAGATATTTTAAGGGTAAAATCTACTCCATATCTTGCATAGGATCTAAGATATTAACAATTTTGTATAATGAATTATTAGTGAAAAATATAAAAATTTAATATTTTGCCCCCATGCACAAATAAAGGGTCATTGTTGGTCTCATTCGAACCTAACAGAGGAGAAGATAGTTTAAGGGTAAAATCTACCCTGTAACTTGCATAGAATTCGAGATATTTACAATTTTGTATAATGAATAATTAGTTAATAAAAATATAAAAATTCAATTTTTCGCTCTTTACCACAGATACTGGGTTGTATTTGGTCCCATTCAAATCCTAAGGGGGAGCAGGAATTTTAAGGCAAAAATCTACCCCAGAACATGCATACAAACCAAGATATATATATTTTTTTAATAAATAAATAACGAAAAATTTGCAATAGATACAGTTTTACGTATATGTGCCCCTGTTTCTTTAAATTGTTTTGTATTTTTGAATTAAATAACACATTTTGAAGGTCCTTAAATCCAGTCTATCTGCTAAAGAAATGAAATAGTTCAATTATAAATTTACGTAAAATCCATCTTAAAATGTTAATTAACTAACAAATTAACCAGACCGCGAATAGAAAACATAACCTAAAAAAACAGTCTTATTTCTTTGGTATGTATTTATAAGCGCATACATATTTATAGACCAGTATTGCTCTGACGCACGCAAACCTTCGTAAAACAAAAAAATAACAAAACATAATGCACGCAGAGACCTGCAATATCGGCAAGGATTTCAAGGTAGCCTGCTCTGCTATCTTTATGTAGCATGCATCATATGTATCTAGATATCCAGAGAGTAAGTAATGGTTGTGGAATATATAAAAAAACAAGAAAAAAAAAACAAAAGTAGAACGTGTTCTCTAAATGGCAGTTTAGAAAATCAAGCGTGCGCCGCATCTGACTGTTTTTTATTTAAAACATAGTGGGTGTTGCGATTGGATCTAAATTATTTGGAATGCCTTTCTTCTTTTCACTTTTTTTTTAATATCGAAAATAATTGACACATTAAGTTAATTTTATTTCTCGTATTAACATTTTAGATAATTATAAGTATCAATTGTAATAAGATATAAATGTTAACTTAATTAAAATGTTATTGATGTACTTAGATAAATACAGGATGATTTATAAGTAATATAAAAAAATTATTATATATTTTAAACAAAGATCCTTATTAGTTTTTAATTATTATCTGGAGAATTAATTATAGTCTAGTTATGAAATTTGAAAATTGATTTAGTATTAATAAATTTTATCGATTTTCAGTATATATCAATAATAAAAAAAGTTTATATGGGGTAATCGAGCCCCTAATTTTTTTAATATATAATTTTTTGTTCTGTTTTACCCCTTCCATACACCTCTGGGCTAAATAAGTATTGATTGATACTGAAAATCAATATAATTAATTAATATTAAAGCGATTATCAAATTTTATTCTATTTCGAAAAAAAATCGTAGTTTAAATCTAAAAAAAAGTATTTTAAAACTGAAACTACACGCTTCAAAAAAACATCTCTTAATAAATTATTTAACCCCAAACAATAATTAGGTTTTTAAATACTTTTTTTTTTTTCACAAAATTGGAAATAGTTTTTTAAAGATAATTTATTCCTTAAATTCAATTACATAGATATTACATTTAATTGTATGTAGATATTATCAAATTTTATTCTATTTCGAAAAAAACCGTAGTTTAAATCTAAAAAAAAGTATTTTAAAACTGAAGCTACACGCTTCAGAAATACATCTCTAAATAAATTATTTAACCCCAAACAATAATTAGGTATTTAAATACTTTTTTTTTTCAAAAAATTGGAAATAGTTTTTTTAAAGATAATTTATTCCTTAAATTCAATTACATAGATATTAAATTTAATTGTATGTAGGTATAAGTACATATTTAAATTTGTTCAGATAAAATATTAAAAAAAATTCTCACAATATCCAAAATGTAAAAGAACCGTAACATTTTAGGCAATTATAAGACAATGCCTAAGCCAATTAATCTGTCTTAGTTGATGATATGCCCGGCAATCGTATATAGTACGGTTCAATATAACAGTGCAGTGGAACACTCACGAGTTTTTGTATACTATAATAAATAATTAGACACGTATAATAAAACCTTTTAGTTCCTTTGTAATAAAACATAAAAAAAACATTGTACGCATATCAGATTTTTAAGCAGATAAAGCACAAGAAAATCTTTATATAAAATACTGGCACCAATCTTGGCCACTTTGGAATTGGTGGACTTATTTTTTGTATAATTCTCATGAACTGATAAAATTAAATCAGTTTAATTACGAATGTCCGCAAATATAGTTAGTTTTTTTTAATTATAGCCTTTTATATTTTTTCTTCACTTGCTAATGATTATTACAAAATGATAAGTACTATACGATGCAAAAGTTGTAAAATAAAGAATCATAAATTTGTAAACAATATAAAGCAGATGCTATGATAATATAATAAATAAATTACTCTAATAATTAGTTTAAATATCCACCATGTCATCAAATTAAGCTGTAAAACAGTTAAGGTTATTCGATCATTAGAGCAATGTATAGATAAAAGTCTAAAATTTTAATATGTTATTTATGGATAACTTAAATATTTTACTAATTTTGATTTAAAATATTGGACGTATTGTTTTTAAGTAATTGGATATTAAAAATACAGTTTTTAACACACGATAAATGAGAGAACTTATCAAATTCTACACAATTGGCTATATAGAGACGTTTTAAAAACTAATTATTCGAAACTTCAACTTTTTTAAATACTATAAAAATTATAAAACAAATATATTCACGTGTAATACATTCAAAATAATGAAAAACTAGCTCTGCCATTACAGCAGTACAAATTAGTACATGTTACTATTATATACCGTTCTGTCTTTTTCAATTTTCAAAAAAAAAATTACTTTTAATAATTAATGTATACCTTTAAGTATTTATAGATAACGATTCAGTCTTTGCAGTAATCAAATATCAACAAATATTTATAATTTTAATACATTTAAGTAAACAAATGTACAAAATATTTCCAAGACTGCGAGTACAAATATTAACATGGTTGACTTTTTATCTAGACCCATTGTTGACATAGCACCTGCTAAATATCTCGACAGGGTAAACAACGAATACAAACATACCGTGTTCTTATTCTTATTCTTTTGGTCGAGTGAGAACTGCGTCTATCACCTATGATCAATTCTTACATGATATTAATTTTGACTGCATAGTAAAATTTGTAGAAGATCATGTATTTATTTATCGAAAATTGGGTATTTTAAATTTCAAAATTACCTTATTATATTCTTCAGTAACTTCTATAAGCCGATATAGATATGCTATGTGTAATCCTAGAGCAACAAGATCAATGTTTTATTATTATGTATTTAATAATAAATTTCAGTACAGTGATTTTATATTAATACAAAAATTAAATATGTTAAAAAATAATGTTGAGTAATCTGCCAACAAAAAAAAAACGTAAGAACTGGTTCCTGGAGTAACGGTTTCTAATTTTTTGGGTTCGTCATATCTATTTAAAAATATACAGTTATTCGCAAACATATTTCTGTAAATATTTTTTTACTCGTAAAATATCAACTTTGGGGAAAAAGTGTAAAATACAAAAATGCATATTTTGATGTAATTAGAATTATTTAAAAAAATCTATATTATAAAAAATATAATAATGGTGGGTAACACGAACTGGTCACCATAATTATAAATTATTCCCACATTTTTCTGTTAGTATTTTTTTACTCGTAAAATATCAACTTTGGAGAAAAAGTGTAAAATACAAAAATCTATATTTTGTTCTAATTTTGATAAAAAATATAACATTGAACTGAACAGCCTGTAAAATTTTTAATTATACATATATTTATTTACATACATAATTTTATAGATAGTATTTCTCACTTATAACATAAATAATTATTATTTCATCTCAAGAAGATTATATACTTTAAATTTAACCTCAACTTTCGAGTTATTATCTAACTTAACAACCACATAGAAAGTAAAATGAAATTTTAACGGTCAATAATGGCTATCTTAAATTTAATATATCCGGACTAAATATTTTATAATATTAGTTCTTTGACACCGAGAGTTTTATTTTTATTTCAATTATTAACACATCCTATACATTGTTATTACTTTTAAATGCTAATATAAATAGTTTTAAATAAGCTTTGTTTAAATATCTAAAAAACATTTTTTTTATAAAAAAAGTATGTATTCCTGAATTAGAGATACTCTAGTAAAAGTTATGACAGCGTCGCCATTTTTAGCCAAATGCAGGGTGGCCAGCTTCTGGAAAACCGGGAAAAGTCAGGAAATTTTGTTATACAGGGAAAAGTCAGGGAATTTGGTTTGAAGTCAGGGAATTTTTTATAAAAATGTAAAAACCACACAAATTTTCGTAAATATACAATAGTTATCTATTAAAATTTAAAAGAAAACATGTGACCTTTTTTTAGGTTTTTTATCTAAATTATAAATAAAAAACAGGGAAAAACGGTAAAAATTCTCCAGGAAAACCGGGAATTTGTTCCAGAGAAATACTGGCTACCCTGCAAATGGGATTTATTATAAAAATTCAATTATAATATATTATTTTTAGTAAGCATAAAAAATTAAAATTGATCATAATATGAAGTATATTGAGACTCGGCTATTAAAATAAATCAGAAATCGATTCAGGCAGTCACAACTCTCACTGTGAGTGTCTTTAAATATAATAAGAAAAAATCTATTTATAAAAAATTATGTATTTTTCTATTGCAAATTATGTCCAATATTTAAATATAGTATTAAAAACTAGAAAAAGATAAAAAATACCCTTACCAATCGATTCGTGAATCAATCCCAAATCCAACGAGGTACATGAAGCCATATATGAAATTTTTTTAAGGGGGGGGGGGTCATGACCGGAAAAAATCCTAAAATATAGATATACATATCTATATGTGATCAGGGGGCTGAGATCTCGCAGTGGAAGACAGACGGACGGACGGACTTCGTGGGTTGCGCTAAAAATGACTTTAAAACTGGTCGATATTTACCACAGTTATTTACAGCTAAAGGCGTTATTACAAAGGCCGGTCTTGCACTGAGTGTGAGTCAATTCATAAATTAATTCAGTTATGTGGGCTACCGAAACGAAAGTGATCAAGTAACATTCGATCCACTTTTCAACAGCAATGGTTTGGTCCAAGACCATCTCGATTGGTTATTTATGAAATTGTGGGAAGTATGACAGAACAATAATGTTATACCGATGATCGAGGCAGCTTTGAAATGTTTTATTTTATTTTTATTTTTGTTTTTTACTTTCTCGAGTGCTTATAAAAAATAACTCTAATGCATTCTCTTTTTTGTATATGTATAACTAGTGGCATCCCGCGGCTTCGCTCGCGTAAACTTCGAAACTAATTAGAACCCTCCATACGTGATAGGGGATGATATATTACACTTTTTATAGTAATAGTAGGTATTTACCTTTTTAGTGATCGCGTATCACAGCTGACTATTTATAAGTATTTAACTTTATAAGTAAAGCAAGTATGCAGATAAACATATCTAAATCCATCCTCGTCCCCGTCCCATGCTATTAGGGCTTGAATATCAAACTTTCATTTTTAACTGAATATTAATTTGTCCAAATTTACTTTAATATCATGAACAAATATGAAGATAAATATATCAAAATTTTATCTCCCCCCGCACCATTCACATAGGGGTTGAATTTTCGTAACTGCTATTTGTCTTGTAGAGTACCTACATTTGCCACGTTTCATTCGTTGAATACAAAAAAAAATATATTTCATAAATTTTTTCCACCCCCCTTAAGGGTTAAATGTTGGGAAATGCTGAAATAATTGTTTCATTATTTATATTGTACGTTCGATAAGTATAAATTAAATGCGAACAAAAAAAATATTTTTTTATATAAACTTTGACACCCTGTTTTAACCCCATAGGGGTTGAATTTCGAAAAATACTTTCTTAGTGGGTGCTTACATCATAAAAGGAAGGCACCTACGAAATTTCACGTTTCTAGGTCCAGGGGTTTGGGCTGTACGTTGATATATGAGTGAGTGAGTGAGTGAATGAGTGAGTGAGTGAGTGAGTGGTTAAGGACAAACTCTTTTATAGATATAGATGTATCATAAATATCATAAATATTCTACAAATTGGCACACAATGATTTTTTATTACACAAAAATTTGCTGCATAACATCAATGTCGAAAATAAATACTATACAATTTTTCTGAATAATAAATTTAAATTTAAATAAAATGCAGTAGGAATTATAAAAACGCCTGTATACTTATGTAAATGTAAGTATGCTTAAATAAACTAAACGACAAATATTTAATAGATGTATTAAAATATTCTTAAGGCACTATGTGTCTAAATGTCAAGACCAACTTCTAGTGTGATTTCGAAATAATATTTAATTAATTAAGAATCAAAAATACCGAATAATAAAATATCATTTAATTATTTACAACAGAACTACTAAATGTCATATTAATTTATATAAATACAACAATTACAGACAAAAGTGTAACTTAAATATCCAGGGGGGGGGAATCTTCTTAATTTACTTATTCTAAATAGATTTATTTTTTATGGTAACCAAAAATTCAGTTTTTTATCAAAGGTATGATTTTTTAAATTTATCAATAAAAAGAGTATTTAATCAATTTTTTATGCGTGTTCTTCAGGTAAATATGATCTTAATAATCAAAGAGGAGGGGGGGGGGTAATATTCCTTAGTATAGACTACTTAATTTATTTTTTAAATTGACCAAAAATTCAGTTTTTTTATCAAAGGTATGATATTTTTAATTTATCAATAAAAAAGAGTATTAGTCATTTTTTATACGTGTTCTTCAGGTAAATATGACCTTAATAATCAAAGGGAGGGGGGGTGGGGGTCGGAATCTTCCTTAATATAGTCTAATTTATTTATTTTTTAAAGTGACCAAAAATTCAGTTTTTTTATCAAAGGTATGATATTTTTAATTTATCAATAAAAAGAATATTGAATCAATTTTTTAAATGTATTCTTCAGGTTAATATGACCTAAATATTCAAAAGGAAGGGGGGGGGGGTAATCTTCCTTAATATAGATTAATTAATTTATTTTTTAAAGTGACCAAAAATTCAGTTTTTTTCAATCAGAGGTAAATAATATTTTATCAATTATTTAAACATTTTCTTCAGGTAAAATTCGACAATATAACGGATCTATATATTAAGGGGGGGGGTAATCTTCTTTAAAAGAGACTTCTAAATTTATTTTTTAAAGTGACCAAAAACTCAGTTTTTTTTATCAGAGGTAAATAATATTTAATCAATTGTACTTCAGGTAAATTCGACAAAATAACGGATCTATATATTCAGAAAGGGGGGGGGGGGTAATCTTAATAAAGACTTCTAAATTTATTTTTTAAAGTGACCAAAAACTCATTTTTTTATCAGAGGTAAATAATATTTAATGAATTGTACTTCAGGTAAATTCGACAATATAACGGATCTATAAATTCAGAGGGGGGGGGGGGTAATCTTCCTTAATAGAGACTTCTTCATTTGTTTTTTAAAGTGACGAAAAATTAAGTTTTTTTTTATCAAAGGTAAATAATATTTAATCAATTGTACTTCAGGTAAATTCGACAATATAACGGATCTTTCTGTTGTTGAAACAAAAACCTTTATATCGCGAAACAAATAATTCATCAAAGTCACGTATACGAAGTTCATGTTCTCACAAAATAATATTTAGACCAGTTTTTATTCGGTTTGTTGAATTTAACTTATAATGCTCTTTGCATCCTGCTATATTTTAGCATCAACAGTTGTTATATGAAGAGGCATATAGAATATAAATTAGCATACGCTTTTTGAAAATCGTATGTACATCTTCATAACTGTTAAAAATAAAAATATAAATTGTTTTATTTCACATATACATACACTGGTAGAAAGGATTTCTCAAACCAAGTAAACATTGTTTTGTATATAACGAAAACAATATTTTCTTAAGATAAGCAATAATTTCTTAAACCAACTATAGTATTCTTGAACGAAGGAATAACGTAGTTGGATTAAGAGTATGTTTTTTATATTAAGAAAATATTGTTTTCGTTATATACAAAACAAGGTTTTCTTGGTCCAATACAGTTTTTTTTCTGTGTATAGAAGAATTTATTAAAATGATTGGTAAAGGGGCACTGGGTACTTAAACCTCTCCTTTTCCACAGATCTTATTGAAAATTTGAGATGGAAAAATGCTTAATAAATTTATCTTGTTAATATAACAATATTTCCTCAATATAGTAATAAAAATAATTCTTATTGAGGATATTTTATTAATTTGAAAAATATATCTTCATGTTTTTACTTAGCTTGTCAAATAAATAAATAATTTATTACACCAACTTAACTCTCAAATAGATTAAACATAATGGTTGTATTAATAAATATTTATCAGTGTGAATATTTTTTACACCACCCAACTAGTGAAAGTGTCATTTTCGATATTAGTCGCGTCATTATAATATTTTGAAAAAAATTAATTAGAGCCCTTTATATTATTGATGGAATTTGTTGGGGGAGGTGTAAGGAGTAATTTCTCATCAAATGAGTCAATTTTTTTTCATTGGAACATTGTTTATTTTTAAACAATTTGGTTGGAAAATCGGTTTTTCTGATATAGTGGGAAAATTGTGGGTTGTAGAGAAAAGTACAGTAGAGACGAAATATGCACAATCAAAAGATCTATAATTTGGTGCCTGGTAGATTAAAATCCGATAATTGGTTCAAAAGTTATTGCAAAAAAACCGCTAAAAAACGTTGAAAATTAACTTTTTTTAAATTGTTTATAATTTTTTTATTATTTATTAAAATTCAACCAAAATACCTAAAAGTTGTGAGCATTAATATGTTTCAAAAGTGAGCGAAAGATAGGTGCTATAGGTCGAATAGTTTTTGCAAAATTCTATTTGTTTATCCGGTTGAGAAAAAAATAGCTAAATTTCAAACGCGGGGCCTGATAAAAGTTATTAACCAAAAAGGATTCACAACCCCGATTTTTAAAGGCCAAAGCCTAACTTAACTTTGTATTTTCGTACAATATCGGTTTATTATCGAAAACCCTTTTGAAACGTGCAATAAACAAAATATTTAAAAAATTGCACTAAAAATGAATAATTTTCAATATTTCGACTTAGCGGTGAACAATGTTATTTTACAATTTAGAAAACTCTCTTATTGTTATTTTTTCGTCGCGTTACCCCAGATTAAAAAAAGAATGAAGGTTCTACGATCATTATAAGCCGAGATATTGCAAATTTTTCAAGCGCGGATCATTTTGAACTTCGACTTTGCCCGCGAGATACGTTTCTTAGTCGTCGAAGTTCAAAATGATCCGCGCTTGAAAAATTTGCAATATCTCAGCTTATAATGATCGTAGAACCTTCATTCTTTTTTTAATCTGGGGTAATGCGACGAAAAAATAACAATAAGAGAGTTTTCTAAATTGTAAAATAACATTGTTCACCGCTAAGTCGAAATATTGAAAATTATTCATTTTTAGTGCAATTTTTTAAATATTTTGTTTATTGCACGTTTCAAAAGGGTTCTCGATAATAAATCGATATTGTACGAAAATACAAAGTTAAGTTAGGCTTTGGCCTTTAAAAATCGGGGTTGTGAATCCTTTTTGGTTAATAACTTTTATCAGGCCCCGCGTTTGAAATTTAGCTATTTTTTTCTCAACCGGTTAAACAAATAGAATTTTGCAAAAACTATTCGACCTACAGCACCCATCTTTCGCTCACTTTTGAAACATATTAATGCTCACAACTTTTAAGTATTTTTGTTGAATTTTAATAAATAATAAAAAAATTATAAACAATTTAAAAAAAGTTAATTTTCAACGTTTTTTAGCGGTTTTTTGCAATAACTTTTGAACCAATTATCGGATTTTAATCTACCAGGCACCAAATTATAGATCTTTTGATTACGCATATTTCGTCTGTGCTGTACTTTTCTCTACAACCCACAATTTTCCCACTATATCAGAAAAACCGATTTTCCGACCAAATTGTTTAAAAATAAACAATGTTCCAATGAAAAAAAATTGACTCATTTGATGAGAAATTACTCCTTACACCTTCCCCAACAAATTCCATCAATAATATAAAGGGCTCTAATTAACTCTTTTTTGTGGTATTATTTCAGCTATAATGACGCGACTATATGGTAAATTCAGTGATGCCATTTATTGAATATTTTTTTGTATTCAAAATATATGTTTTCAATACGAAACAAAATAAGAACATTGTTAGTAATAATATACATTTATCAATAAGATAAACGTGGATATTTCCATATTTGTAAAAAATTATCATATTAACAAACAACCCAAATCGATCATGGATTTTTTACATTGATCACATTTTTTAACACATTATTTTTTTCTGTATACTTATATCAAAATTTATTAAAAGGATAGGTAAAGGGGCATTGGGCACTTAACCCCCTCTCTCTGAGATTATGTGGGTTTATACATTAGTATATTAGTGTATAACAGTGTCCAATTGTTACTAACATCCGCGTTTTTGGTTAGTTAGAACAAAATAAAAAATAAAATAAAACATGTTGCCTTCACATGTATTTATATCTGTTTGATTTTTCTACCTTTCACTGACATTTCGATATTAATGCGACTGGTTCATCGGTATTCTCTCAATGCAGTTCTTTACATTTTATAATAATAAACGTGTTAATTTATTTAAACTTTTATTATATTCATAAAGTTTCTCTAAAGCTATTTTTGTGTCAACGCTCATAGGTGTTTAGATTTTTTTATGTTCATGTACGAGTATGTTTATTTATTAGATAAATAAATATAAAATTAAGTACGTAGATAATTATATGTAAGCCAATTTACTTATTGTTAGATTTATTTAGATGTTAATAGAACTGGATTTGAATTTTTTTTTAAAGGTTATATACGTCAAAATGGAGATGTTATTTTTTACTTAGTGTAGTTCAAAAACTATTGGACCGATTTGGATGAAGTTTGGTACATACGTGTAAAATTGTATGCTCTTTTTGGGAAAAATTTGAATTATTTCGAAAAATTATTTTTTACTGAAATGTTTCAAAATTAGATTGATTTAAAAAATGTATTAATATGTAGTATTATACTTTTTTTAAGTGGTGAAAATTGGAAATTTTGTTGAAATAATTTTTGCGTCTGTAATTCTGAAACTTATTTGTGGACAGATCTGAAAAAATAGGGAGAGTAGAAAAAATATGGGTGATTCCAGGAAAAATGGTATAATTCAAATCGGACTGATTTTTTTCATTGTTTACAAAAAAAATTTACTAATTAATAATAATAATAAATTAATTCGATCGATAATGGGAAAATGACCGTATAAAAAAATTTGAACCAACAAATTTTTTAACAAATAATGGTCATTTAAAAAAAAATAGATTTTAGTTTTTAGAAAGTATATAATGTATAAATTATAATAAGTATTGTATTCTTACCTCTTAACAAAGGCGCCACTGAGTACATACTTATAAAAGATCGTAAAATTTGATATTAGAATATGAATGTACATATTTTATAATACGACATATAAAACTTTATGTATGTATATTTTGTAGATGACATTTAATCACGTGTTGACTTATCAAGAATTTATGACTAGATGATAAATTATTTCATTTATTGAAAAGTTATAGCTCCATTGTTATTACTTTCTAATCGAAACCAATAAGGATAAAATTATTATAATTTTTTTTTATTCGAGCCAAGACTTTTCTATGTTTTAATTCGTCTACGAAACCCAGACCAAAACAAGACTGACTTATATAAATAAGGGAACTCCACAAGACTTTCTTATACGTGTACACATATTCCAATAAGAATAAAATTATTATGATAACGAGGTGCATATTAAGAAAAATTTCGAATTAATATTTTTTATTAAAATTCTATGAAAATTAAATGGTTAACCAATGACAGGCAGTTCATCTAAATAAAACTTTATCGGTTTTTATTTAAATTGTTCAATAATTAACTACCTTAGATGAATTTAGCACGAGGAAGCACTGTGCATTTACTTGGCAGATGTTTTTTTTTAAATTATTATTTTGAGGAAATATTGGTATATTAACAAGATAAATTTATTAAGCATTTTTCCATCACAAATTTTCAAGATCGAGTTTGTACATAAATGGTCCATTCAGGGCCGTAACTACCACCGGGGCAGTACCCCGGGGGCCCCGAGTACAGGAGATCAACGCAGCAGCGTAACAAAAAAGGTTATTACAATTTAATAACATGCGAAAAAAATTCTGAGGGTGCAACGAAAAAAAAGTCTTGAATTTATATTTTACATATAGTGAGGGGCCTCTCAGTCACAAATTTGCTGTTCTGGGGCCCACGAGTCTCTATTTACAACCCTGGATCTATTACAATCAAGCAATTACACTTAAATATTCGAAATAATTTCATGCGAAAAAAATACTGAGGATGTAACGAAAAAAAATCTTGAATTTATATTTTACATATAGTGAGGGCCCCTCAGTCACAAATATTCAGCTCTGTGGTTCACAAACCTCTAGTTACGGTCCTGAATCTATTACAATCCAGCAATTACACTTAAGTATTAGAAATAATTTCATGCGAAAAAAATACTGAGGATGTAACGAAAAAAATCATGAATTTATATTTTACATATAGTGGGGGGCCACTCAGTCACTAATATTCTGCTCTGGGACCCTCGAGCCTCTAGTTGAGGCCCTGAATCTAATACAATCAAGCAATTACACTTAAGTATTAGAAATAATTTCATGCGAAAAAAATACTGAGGATGTAACGAAAAAAAAGTCTTGAATTTATATTGTACATATAGTGAGTGGCCCCTCAGTCACAAATATTCTGCTCTGGGGCCCACGAGCCTCTAGTTACGGCCCTGGATCTATTACAATCAAGCATTTATACTTAAATATTCGAAATAATTTCATGCGAAAAAAATACTGAGGATGTAACGAAAAAAAGTATTGAATTTATATTTTACATATAGTGAGTGGCCCCTCAGTCACAAATTTGCTACTCTGGGACCCACGAGCCTCTAGTTACGGTCCTGGATCTATTACAATCAAGCAATTAGAAACAATTTCAGAGATCTGTCTTAAATCTGTACCTAAGTAAGTACATAGTATTATCATAGCCTTGGTATTTCGCTACCTTGTCTAACAGGAAGCAGCGGTTTCGCCTCCGTGCATACATTTCCGCCCACTGCACGTAAAGTGTAGAGTTTTACCGCAATACTATTAACTCGAGAAGTCAAGATGAGTTGACATTGCACGCATATTGATCGTGTGATTTGTTAAATGGTTTTATCATACAGTTAAAATTTTAATTGTAACAATGAACTTAGTTGCCGGAAATAAATCGTGTTTCTTTTTATTAATATTTATTTAAAAACTTAACATGGAAGAGCTGAATTAAATTTTTCTATTAAGAGTATTAAGAATTAATTGAAAGGATTAGAATAGAAAGGGTATAAGTGCAATTTTATAGTTTTCGAGATAAGTGAGTTTTATGAAAGATAAGGTTCCAATGTATTAGAATAAAAATGATCCAAGCGACTTTTAATACTCTTAGTGACATTTATCACCCAGTAGAAAAATCATGTACTTAACTTTAAACACTCATAGCTTAAAACTATGCAAATGTTACTTATACCCTTTCTATTATATAACCCCTTCAATTCTTACCTAACCTCCCCCCCCCCCTTCTAAAAAATATATAAGTATACTTAAAAAAAATTATAAGAAAAGGAAATTTAAAGTAACCAAAAAAATGTGGTCTTTTTTAAATATTCATTTATACGTCTAGCACACTGTAAAAAAAGATTTGGTTTCGAAAAATGTTGTTTTTAATTTATATTCAGAACACGTGTACCTACATTTAATGAAATATTTTACTTTGTTAGTTACTAAAAATAAAAAAAAGTTTAATTTAATTTGAAAATTGAAATAGACAGAACGGTATATAATAGTAACATGTACTAATTTGTACAATGTAATGGCAGAGCTAGTTTTTCATTATTTTGAATAAATTACACGTGAATATATTTGTCTTATAATTTTTATAGTATTTAAAAGGGTTGAAGTTTCGAATAATTAGTTTTTAAAACGTCTCTAAATAACCAATTGTGTAGAATTTCAATAAATAGAACACTTTCAGCAAGTTCTTTCATTTATCGTGTGTTAAAAACTCTATTTTTAATATCCAATTACTCAAAAACCATACGTCCAATATTTTAAATAAAAATTGGTTATCCATAAATAACATATTAAAATTTTAGACTTTTATCTATACATTGCTCTAATGATCGTATAACCTTAACATGGAAGAACTGAGTTTAATTTTACTATCAAGAGTATTAAGAATCACTCCCCCCCCTCTTCTTTGACAAACTTTTGTCTGAAAAATATTTTGTTAGAAAATGAAATAAAAAGTATATAAGTACAGTTATTTTTGTTGTAAGTTTAACTACACAGTGTTAAGTATATTACCGTCATTATATAACAAGGCACTACAATTTACTTGTTGCAATACACTGAAAAACCGTTCGAGCTAAAGAAAGCAATGTATGGATGTTTAGACGTAAATTACACCAAAACCGTTACTGCGCATGAAAAATAATTATTTAACGCACGAAAATGTTATACGATATAAAAGCCAACACACAAAAAGAATATAGGCCGGAGAAAAAGATGAAAAGTTGTGTATCCACAAAAGATATATACAGGGTGTTCCAGACCACCCGTCCACTATGTTTTACGCCCAAACTATTGAAGATAGAGTTACACTTTAAACAATTAAAATCTTAAATAATCATACCTCTTTACAAATTTAATTATTTCTACTTTCTAAATTTAAACAAATAATAAAATTCCATTAATATTTAACGAAATTGGAGCTCTTTTAGTAAAACCCTAAAATTTGAGAATAAGTCGCCATATTTTTTAAACAATTGAAAGTATGAAAATTTTTGTTTTATAAAAGTTTCTTATTTTTTATGATCTTTACATATATGTATTTTTTGATGTACCATTCTATTTTATTTTGCTGAGAAACGAGCATGTACCCCTCAAACTACCCCCAAGGAGCGGTTTTAGGTGGTTGAAAATATTTTCCTAAAATTCTTTAGGGTCGATATATACAGGATGTCCCATTTTAATCTATCACCCCCCTATTTTTTTTATCTATCAATTAAATCAAAAAATGCTTCAAATAAAAGTTGTTTGGTTTTGAGGGGGACCCAAAATGGCGTTATTAATTTTTTATTTTTTGGACGTCTTCATGGTCAAATAGGCCCAATTTTTTTTTTCAAATGGAAACCTATATTTTTTATTACAATATCTTATTGTTTGGAAAAAAACAAGTAGCATTTGTTTCAAAAAATTTTTTGTATGACTTCATTTTTTTTTAATATTAAACAAAAAAATTTTAGATTTTAGAATTTTATTAATTTTTTACTCGAAACTCATTAACTTTAGAGGAAAAATGTAAAAAACAAAAAATGTTTATTTTAATCTGATATAACTAGGAAAATTATATCAGGATTTTTTGTTAACTTTTGCTCTTCAAAATATTAAAGCAAATAAAAAATAAAATAAAAAATCTGAAATAATTTTCCTAGTTATATCATATTAAAATAAACATTTTTTGTTTTTACACTTTTCCTCTAAAGTTAATGGGTTTCGAGTAAAAAATGAGTAAAATTCTAAAATCTAAAATTATTTTGTTGAATATTAAAAAAAAATGAAGTCATACAAAAAATTTTTTGAAACAAAAGCTACTTGTTTTTTTCCAAACAATAAGATATTGTAATAAAAAATATAGGTTTCCATTTGAAAAAAAAAGTTGGGCCTATTTGACCATGAAGACGCCCAAAAAATAAAAAATTAATAACGCCATTTTGGGTCCCCCTCAAAACCAAACAACTTTTATTTGAAGCATTTTTTGATTTAATTGATAGATAAAAAAAATAGGGGGGTGATAGATTAAAATGGGACACCCTGTATAGTAATTTTTTTACTCTAAAACTCTATCTTCAATAGTTTGGGCGTAAAACATAGTGGACGGGTGGTCTGGAACATTCTGTATATACATTAGAGATGCTGATGTAAGAGTTGTGACAGCGACCACCATTTTTAAATTTATTTTTTAAATATTTAAAAAAAAATAAATAATGTAATAATATAGAGTGGGGAGACTTTGTTAGCTACTGCAATTCATTAGAGATGTCACAACTCTTGCTATTAGTGTCTCTAGTGTTAAGTTTTGTGTAGAACTGATCAGAATACTTTATTGTTACGAGAAATCTGTCTTTTAGTACTTAATTTGAACGCTAAGGTTCCATAAGCGATTCGTTATACCCAGTCATGTATTGAATTTTTTTAGCTATTGGTTAGTACTTTTAGTGACATCTTAAATAAATGTTATATCATCAGTTCAAAGCCTTCTGTGGTTTATGTAAGAATGATTAAATTCAACGAAAAAAAAGAATGCAGTTATCTTGATATTTAACTAAAATTGAACAATGTCGAAATTTTGAATACAATTTAAATTTGCGCAGAACTGTTTCTAGAAGGTTGTTAATTTGTTATAAAGGTGTCCCGAAAGTCTGTACACGAAAGGGTAGTTTATTTTATTATTTAATTTTTTTCAGTGTCATTTAATTAATTATATTTTATATATAGTCCTATTTATAATAATATGAGTCTTCATCCTTCATCCCTGAACCTTTGAATCCAGTAGTATAAAAAGTAACAAATATATGTACGTTATTAGTTGTTTATATGCCCCTTGTTTTTTTTAAATATTTTTACTTGTTTGTAAATAATTTTTTATTCTCTCCTAAACTATTAATATTACAAATTGTTTTAATAATTTCAAAATAAAATTAAGATGTTACGAAAACTTTGACGTGTATATCTTCTAACATTAATTGAAAATATTTATTTACATACATAAATACATATAGTTAGTAAAACTGTTTATTTTAAATCGAAATCGTTTCGCTTGAAAAGAAAAATGTAACCACAGTGAGACGGTGTGATGAAATTTTTAACTGTTATGGTTGCTAGGTTAGACATTTAAACCAATATCAACTTTTACTTTTAGTTTATGTTTCAAAATGTATAAATTATTCCAAAAATAATAGGTACGTTGACTAATTTAAAAAAAAAACTATTCTATGATGATCTTACGTGTCTCTTATTTCCAAAAAAAAATACTTATTTCTGCAGAAAATAAAAATTTAATCGCAAAAATTGATACTTTCAAACCTAATTTTGAATTTGCCGCCAAAACGCTCGCAGGTGACATATGAGAGTTGTGACGTCACACTTCTTGTCAACAATAATCAAACATTCAGAATTAGACAATATTCTAATTATTTTGTGTGTTAAAAATGAATTCCAATGTATATAAGTTCTTAATAATCTTGTAAGAGGAATTGATATTTGTCTCAAATAAAATGTTTACTGCTGCATGACGTCATTCGCTCTGATTGGTGTTTCATTTAACATGACGAATTGCTGTATTTTGCTTTTTTATTTCAACGAAATTATATTAATCTCGCTTTTAATATAAAAACATATACATTTTTTAGAATCATTTTCACCTATTTCGTTATTTAAAATCATAATTTCAATGATACTTTGTTACTGGCCACATACTTATTCCGGTTATTAAAATTTATTTGAAATTCGAAAAAATCTAATTTTATTTACTTTTTTGACTCTACGATATTATTCGAATACAATTGTTTTAAAATAAAATGTTTAAGTACTGAAAAGTAAAACCCATAGCATATGCAATGTTAATCATTTTTAAACATTTGGAAAGTTGACATTGAGTCAAGACTTCAAGGTCAGCTATTGAATACTCTTCTACCTTATTGATTAAATGCACTTTATAGAAAACAATGCATCAAAAATTTCAATACTGTTCAAATAATTCACACATAACTTTCGATTTCTTTATATTAAAATATAAAAAAAATGAAATTGCAAATTAATATTTTCCACTAGATTTTGGTAAATAACAAAAAAAAGAAAGCAATATACAGGATGCCTAGCTTAAGATAGCCAATTTATATCCGGTATTATATAGGGGCTAAGAAAATTATCTAGCTAACAAGCACTCTCAAATGAGGTATTCATTTTGTGGTAGTAGGTATTTGTTATGTAATTTAGAGCAGTGATACTTCAACTCATTGTAATGCCTATTTCACACATATACGGTTTCATTCGGTTCGGTTCGTTTTCGGTCGCTGCCGACAAGTGTGAAACGGTGATTCAGTTTGTATTCGGTACCTAATAGAAACCGTACAGAACCGAATACTCCCGCCACACGAACAGATTTCATCAGGTTTCTATTCGTGTGCAGGGAACAGAAAGCAATCAACGCGTTCACACATACTCGGTTTAGTTTCGGTTTTAACCTGATAGCGAGTGTTTTTTTTTTTTGAAGTTTTGTCGCGAATTTTCTAATAAAATGAGCGGTTTTCCAGATGTTGATGTGGATCGTCTTCATGCTCTTTAGCTTCGGGAAAATAGTGTAGAATGCTCCAAATTCCTGTTGTAAAGTGATGAGAGGGTGCTCGCAATGAATTCTAGTATTCCTCCTTCGTTTTTTAATTTTTTTTATATAGAGAAACAACATGGCTACAACTTGCTTTCTCTCCATGATAACTACTGAGTTTACGGAAAAAAATAAAACCTAATATGAACCGTATGAGAACCGTGTATGTGTGAAAGGGTTTGATTCGTTTTCGGCTGAAACCGAAAACGAATAGAACCGAATGGAACCGCGTATGTGTGAAACAAGGCTAACACAGTTGGTGCAGATTGTACAAAATATTTATCATAATATCACCGTTGTTCGTGTTTACATACAACACGTGTGCAAAACTTGTCAAAGTCTTCATGAAACTCCAAGATAATTGTCATATAAGTTTGATATCTCATTTGAAAGCTAACAAAAATAATTGATCGACCATAAACTATTATTAATTATATTATAAATTAAAATTATTAACTTCGTTGAATGTTCAATAAAAACTAATCACAAAAATCAATCGATCACAATAAAATGCAATACGATAACCTTTACATTTAATATAATAAATTACAATATACAAAAGTTTATAACGAACTAATTATTATTAAATAAAAATTGCATATAGTTTATTTTTAGCATATACACCACACCAAAAAATATCTACTTTCAGTTTTAGAAGGTCATATATGCATTCATAGGTTATGATATTTACCTGCTAGAAATCGTAAATGACTTCCAGGTGAATTCTTATACAAATAATAAAAAATGTTTTGAAAATACTATAGCTTATCTACCCAAGATTAAATATAGTAAACTAGCGGAATCCCGCAACTAATTAGAACCCTCCATACGTGATAGGGGATGACATATAACATTTTTTTATATTGATTTTTATTTATTACCTATAAAAAAACGTAAATATCTCGGATCTTAGTTAAAAATGGTAAAAACTAACCCCCTGTCTATCCTCGCTATTAGGAGTTGAATATAGAATTTTTTTATTGCAGATTATTTTGCCCGACTATTATAACGTAAGCATCTATGCAGATAAACATATCAAAAATATAGACCCTGTATACCCTCGCCGTTAGGGGTTGAATGTCGAAATTTTTATTTTAATAGATGACTATTTACCTTTTAATTTAAATTAATTTACCTTTATAAGAATGCAGATAAACCTATCTAAATCCATTATCGTCCACGTCACATGCTATTAGGGTTTGAATTTCGAACTTTCATTTTTAATTGAATATTAATTTGTCCGAATTTACATTAATATCATGAACAATTATGAAGATAATTATATCAAAATTTTACCCCATTCCAATAGGGGTTCAATTTTCTCTACAAGACAAATATTTGACACTCTGTTTTAACCCCGTAGGGGTTGAATTTCGAAAAATATTTTCTTAGTGGGTGCTTACATCATAAAAGGAAGGCACCTACGAAATTTTACGTTTCTAGGTCCAGGGGTTTGGGCTGTACGTTGATATCAGTGAGTGAGTGAGTGGTAAAGGACAAATTTTTTTATAGATGTAGATTAAATAGGAACAATGTATTTTGAGTTATTTTATTATAATTATTTTTATTCTATGGATTTGCTATAGAATTTAGAGCAGTGATACTTCAACGTATTGTAACACAGTTGGTGCAGACTCTGACCGCACGTGAAATAATTATTATAATATCACCACTGTTTTAACACTCTTGTTGGTGTTTAGAGACAACACGTGTCAAAGTCTTCATGAAACTCCAAGAGAACTGTCATATAAGTTAGATACCTCATTTGAGAGCAGAGCCGGCCGAACGGCCAGGCGACCCAGGTGACAGCCTGGGGCGCCAATTTCGTAGGGGCGCCAATTGTTATAAATTTATTTTCTATGTTCTGTTCTAGGGCGCCAAATTTAAGCCTTACATATTTTTTTAATAATAATTTTGATTTTTTCTGCAAAATAATTAATTTTACTTATTAAAATGCTTAATATCAAAAATAGTTTACGAAATTTCCAATCTTTGTGTGTGACGTTTCTGAACACACTGGAATAATAGTAAATGTCAAATAAATACTGCATTATCCACATGCACAGTGACGGCTTTAGGGGGGGTAGGGCGATCGTTCGGGGCGCCAGGCCGAGAGGGGCGGTGGAAGGCCACAATAGTTTCTTAAAATAAGTTTGAAATCCAATAATATTCTTCTTTACCAATTAAAAGTGTGTAATGGCAACATTGATTACTTAACTCTTTACATTTTTTAATCATTAGTTTTAATAAATATTTTTTTCTTCAAATTATCACTGATTTCTTTTTGTCCGTCAGACTTTTTTTGTCGTTCGCCATTTGGGGGGGGGGGGGGGGGGGGGGCGTCAAAAAAAATCTTGCCTAGGGCGCCAGAATCGCAAAGGCCGGCTCTGTTTGAGAGTGCTTGCTAGTTATAATACTTGATATTAATGTTTTTATTTTTTGTTTTCAGGAAACCGACGGACAGTCGTTGGGTTTTGGACTGAATAAACGAGAGATCTTCTTTCTTAATTTAGAAGATGGATATTTTGGCTGTCAAGTAAATGAAAGTACAGATGTTTTACAGTTGTATGAACTGAGTAGGCTTTGTGATGGCCGACCCGACTGTTACCGAGGTTCTGACGAACTCAGGAACGAGCTCAAATGCACAAGTAAGTTGTATTTTTATTCTTACATATTTTCAAACAATTTGTATATCTGATTCTGATTAACTTTGGTGCCATTTTTACAGTCAAAATTGGATTATTATACAATTAATATGATAAATTGACTAAATATGTTTTGTTTTGGATTAGTTTTGACTCTGATTATTATTTTTTAGTATTTGAGTTGATATTTTTGGGATGAGTTGTATGAAATGGCACTAAAAAATTTTGATTTTAGATTTAGTTAAAATTATGTTTATTAGATAGAAAATGATGTGAGAAGTTGAAATTTTCAAACCGCAGGTCTGTATCTCATCACGTTCTCGAGATATAGCCTTTTAAAGTTTTCGTTTTTTGAAATTTTTTGAGAAAAATGACTGTAACTTTTGAACGTGAAATCGGATTTGATTTTTGTTGACAGATTTGAAAACAGCGTGTCAAAATCTCTATAATGACATGTATAAATACTTGAAAATTCGAAAATAAAAATTTTCGTGAAAATTTGAAAAAATTCAAAGGGGTATACCTTAAAAAATGTCGATTTTTAGCAAAAATATTTTTTCTCGAATTTTCAAGTATAATACATGTCATTATATAGATTTTGATGCTCTGATTCCAAATATGTCAACAAAAATCAAATCCGATTTCACGTTCAAAAGTTACAGCTATTTTTCTTCAATTTTTTCCAAAAATCGAAAACTTTGTAAGGCCATATCTCGAGAACGTGATGAGATACAGATCTGCGGTTTGAAAATTTCAACATCTCGCATCATTTTCTATTCAATAAACATACTTTTAATTAAATCTAAAATTCAAAAAAATTTAATGCCATTTCATGCATCAAATACAATTTCATCCCAAAAATATCAACTCAAATACAAAAAAATCATACCTTACAGCAGCGGTTTCCAAACTTTATGTAACTACGCCTCCCTTTAAAAAAATGATTCTCTTGCGCCCCCCCCCCCCCATTATTTTATAAAATTATACAAAAATATTTCAAAAAAGGTATAAAATGTATTTTTTTCCGTATAAAATTTATTTTTAATGCGATGAATGTACCTGTTTATTAGCACAAACTTCATTAAATCTAGGTGTTATTAAGGGGAGTGCTTTCACTCAGAATTTTTTTTAGAAGTATCGCATGATAATTCTATCAGTTTTGCTTTTTCAATAATAGTTGATAGTCTAAAACTTCACAGTAACGTCCCTTTCAGTATACAAAAATAATGTTATGTTATAAAAGTTTATTTATATGTATACAGTATACATATATTTTTTATTTATATAACTTACTGTGATGTATTGAAAATTAAATTTCTGTTAAACTTTTCGCGCCTCCCTTTGCGCCTCCCAGTTTGGAAACCACTGCCTTACAGCATACACAATAGCTTTAAATATAAATAAATATGATATACACTCAAAAATAATGATTTTTTTTAATCCGAAATTGAATTTAAAAACAAAATAATGTTATACTTACATAGATCATCGAACTAATAAAAATTCATTAGGTTATTTTTAATTCCACACATCCCTTTACGCATAAGTTTGCATAATACGTTCAGAGTTCTTAGAAATCTTTTTAAAATTAATTCAGCAGCACATTTACATGTACAGAAGAACATATGAACATGCATTTCAAATATAAAAATAAATATACGTTATTGTACGGTCAGTCATTCAATATCGTAGAACAATCGAATACGAGCATAAAAATGATTCAAAAGAACGTAGCAAAACATGTATGTCCTTTAAAGGGATAACTAATGCATTTACGGGACATTGTGACTCATCACAGGATCTTTGTGTTTGTTTGTTCTACACAGGATGTCCGAGAAGTTCTGTACCTATCAGTTTTGTTTATACATATAATGCGACATAAGAGAAATTTTATTAAAATTTAGAAACTATCATATAGCAGTTATTTTTTTAATCTAACCAATTTTTGGGATACAATGTAGCCTATGTCCTTCTCCAGGATATAAGCTATCTCCCTGCCAAATTTCATCTAAATCGGTTGAGTGGTTTAGACGTGAAAAGGTAATAAACAAATAGACTTTCGAAATTAGAATTGGTTAAAATTGAGAACTAGCAGTCCTTTTTTAACTCATATTTTCTTAATCTAATTAATTTTTGGGATACAATGTATTCTATGTCCTTCTCCAGGATATAAGCTATCTCCCTGCCAAGTTTCATCAAAATCGGTTGAGTTGTTTAGACGTGAAAAGGTAATAAACAAATAGATTTTCGAATTTATAATATTTAAATTTGTTATATTACTAGTTAGTCTAGTTGCTAGACAAAAAATGCGTTAGAAAAAATGACGGACTACAATTTTTTCAAGAAATTGGTAGATTTCGATGTATAGAACATGGTGATAACTTCCCCCCCCCCTTCAAAAGGGGGTGCATTACTTTCTAAACAAATTTAATCGCCATGTTATTTACATTAAAATTTATCAATTTCTACCGTCATTTTTTCTAGCTCAAATCTTATGACTGTGTTAAATGAATACATCCCTATTTTTTAAACGCATGAGTCACCCTTTCTTTCTCATTGATTGATTCTGATATCAATAAAATATTACCGCGGTATAATATACGGATATCCTGTATACCCCCAGATATTATTTTTCTTTTATACAATACGTCGAATAGTGGACTCTACAATAATATGGATACAATCGAGAATACAATGGGACCGTTGGTTTGACGACACATCCGACGTGCCTTCGTGCGAGAGGGGGGGGAAGGGGGGAGGGGTAACATCCCGCGGGCCACTGTTTGGTATGCAAACAGCGCAGACATTGCCGAAGACAACCGACGACGCGACTCTGCTTGCAGCGGCAAAATGCACTTGGTTCACAGTGGTGGAGTTGAAAAATTTATTTATTTTTTACGAAAAAATATTTTAAAATGTAGCTATGTAAAAAATATATAATCAATTCTAAAACAGTAATAATTTTGTTGTATTTTACTTTGGTTCTTGAGGTATTTATTTTCGAAAAAAATATAAAACAAAAGGGATTTTCTTAGAGTCATTCCAGTAAAAGGTAGAATAGTCTCGCCATTTTTGTATCAAAGCATTTATTTAAAAATGTATTAAGCATTAAGTAATAATATGAAGTACTAGCTGATTCCCGCGTGACAGGGGGTCAAATATTAAATTTGTGTTTTGTTTTGCTTTTTATTTATTATACAAAATCGTAAATATATCGGCTCCTATACGAGATAAGGGGTTGTTTTTCACCTTAAAACCCTCATTCATGTGGTACTTTTTTACGCTAAATCAAATGAAAACTAATTAAAACCCCCATACCCCCTAAAATTTATCAAAACCTACACGAGGGTTTTGTTTTCTTTGACACAACTGAAAAAATACCCTTGCCAATCGATTCGTGAATCAATCCCGAGTTAAACGAGTTACAAGAAGCCACATATGAAAATTTTTGAGGGGGGGGGTCATGATCGTAAAAATTCCTAAAAAGGGCTAAACAAGAACCACAGACCTACCATTTAGCGAAAACCCGAGGTCTCTAAGTGGTCAGAGGGCCGCGATCTCGCGGTGGAAAACAGACAGACAGACGAACGGAAAATTGAGCATATAACTTCGTGGTTTGCGCTAAAAATTATAATTTTTCACATTACATATGCACCACCACTGACTAATGAGATATGTACATACAGACCATATATTTTGCTCCAAGCATCTCCATATCGAAGATCAGTGGGTTGTTGAGTGATAAATAATGTCGTTTTAAATTGCATCCAAAATTATGCAATAAATTTGTCACATAAAGAATACATGAAGTGTGAAATGTACAAAGATTTGTAGCCCTGAAGGTTCAGTTAATTCATATAATATATTATCATGTCAACAAGATGAAAAAATATCATTAACGAAAGTGGTCGAAAGTCGAAACAACTTTTCATGAAATTCATTTCAGTTTTGGTTTCAAAATATCCCATTTATGGAATCTTTTTTGAAAGGTATTAAATTTTCTTTAATAAAAAAGGTTATTACAATTTTTAAATTCAGTTTTATTTTCAAAATATCTCATTACGTGAAAATTTTATTGAATCTTTTTTGAAAGGTATTAATTTTTCTTTAAAAAAGGTTTTTACAATTTTTAATTGTAAAGTATCCCCTTGTAATGCTAAATGCTAAATTTAAATTCTGTGTAATAATTTGACAGATGTTTTATATTAAAGTTGACTTAAACATTATACGTCAATTAAGTATACTATTGTCTTAAAATCATACTTAATTGGTTATTAATTATCTTTATATTTTTTGTTTATAAAATACATTACAATACAGTGTTTGAAAATTGATTAAATTACAATAAAATTAAGGTTATGCTAATTACTATCAATTTTACAGTAATTGATTAATTTTTTTAACGATTTTCTGTACGGGCTTCTTGTTAAAGTATGAAATTACTTACTTGATAACATTATATTATTAGTTCTTTTTTTTTATCTTTTAAAATAAAAGTCGAATTTTTATTGATTCTTAATAAAACATGTCAAAATATAAACGAACTAAAAAAAATGTAAATCGATTCCAAAGACTAAGATTCTATAGTTAATTAAGGCTGTAAGACAATTGAATTAGGGCAGACCCGTTCTCAGAAAAATTAAATTAAATTTTGCTTCATCGCAATATCGAAGATACGAGAAACTTTGTGATCGTTTTAAAAAATGAGAAAAAAATGTGTTAATTTTTTTCAAGATATCTCAAGAACGACACATGTTACGTGAACATTGTATAGAATCTTTTTTGTAGAGCATTCAATTTTCTATAATATAGAATGCCTACGTTTGTTGTAAAATATTTCTTGACAAAGATTTATCTAAATTTGCTTTAAAAAATCATATGTTTTTTACAACCGCTGCTTACTTTGACATATATTAAATATCATTTTGACGTTTGCTTAGGAGAAAAATTTAGATTTAGATTGAAATTATCAAAATATTAAAAATATACGACTAAATAACCAGGTGCGTATTAAGAAAAATGTCAAATTAATATTTTTTAATAAAATTGTATGAAAATTAAATGGTTAAGCAATGACAGACAGTTCATCTGAATACTTTATTGGTTTTGATTTAAATTGTTCAATAATTAACTACCTTTGATGAATTTAGCACGAGGAAGCACTGTGCATTTACTTGGCAGATGTTTTTTTATAATGTATAAAATAAAATTGATTTGAAGCGAAACTGCGATTGATATGATAATATATCGATAAAACTTTAACAGATGAATAAACCACATAACTGTCATAATAAATAAACAATGGGTTGTCAATAATGTTTTAACTATTTTTAGACATTTTACATTACTATTTAATTTATGATATTTGAAATCACATCACGTTGAAAACATTGAAACCTTCTCTGTCATTTGTTAAATAAAGACAGTGTTATATATACGTATACTTACCTCTTTATTGTCCATTGTTTAAAGAATATATGTCGACAATCACCAGACGAAATTTAACATTTATTTTCAATACAAATTTTATGTGGCATGAACAAACAGAATTTTCATGAGTTTAATTTTTTTTACTATTTTTCAATGAATTGTATGTCTGCTCGACAGTTCATTTATTCTATACTGTGACGTCATCACCAAGAATTTTGTGAAAAACGGAATATAAATAAATAAACGACTAATACTATTTTCATGTTTTTTTAAATTTTTTTCTTTGAAGTACAACACACAAATTTATTCCTTAGTAAGCAAGGGGAGGGGGTGGGGAGGTCATAAAAATGAGTGTACATTTTTTTATGCTAGGGTTGAAGAATATAAATTATTAATTACGAAGTTATGAGGTTTCAAAGTGTACCCCCTTTTCAATAAATTAAAAAATCATAAATTTTATGTGTTGTAAAATTAAACCATATACATGTAATTTAAAAGTCATCTTTACTAAATAACAGTCCTTAAGTATGTCCTTACTTAACGATCGAGTTAATACGTATTGAGTTACGAAAATTATAGGTTGCTGTTTTACAAATTGGCGGTATTTTAAATAAATCGATTAAGTTTTATTGGATATTGAAACATGGTTAATTTCTTTGGTTTATGTATTTCATAATTAAGGTAATTCGATTAGAGCAATGTATAGATAAAAGTATAAAATTTTAATATGTTATTTATGGATAACTCATATATTTTACTAATTTTTATTTAAAATATTGGACCTATGGTTTTTGAGTAATTGGTTATTAAAAAATATAGTTTTTAACACACGATTGCCGAAAGTGCTCTATTAATTGAAATTCTGTACAATTGGCTATATAGAGACGTTTTAAAAAATAATTATTTGAAACTTCAACTCTTTTAAATACTACATATAAAAATTATAAAACAAATATATTCACGTGTAATTTACATATCCAAAATAATGAAAAACTAGCTCTGCCATTAAATTGTACAAATTAGTACATGTTACTATTATATACCGTTCTGTCTATTTCAATTTTCAAATTAAATTAAACATTTTTTTACTTTCAATAATTAACAAAGTAAAATTTTACATTAAATGTAGGTACATGTGTTCTGAATACAAATTAAAAACACTTTTTTACGAAACCAAATCTTTTTTTACAGTATGCCTAACCTTAAAGCGTTCTTTCAGGAACCTGTTATTCTCTAAAATGAGGCTTTTTTAAAAAATGAAATCAACAAATTTCTCCAGTAGTCAATTTTTACAAATTAATTTTTTATATTTATATATAGGTAGGTGCATATAACCTTCAGTTTAGTTGTAAATTTAACGCGGTATGAGAGGGGGGGGGGTAGAGAAACGCCACATTAAAACATTTTATAAATTAACTTTTTATTTTTATTTATATTTTACCATATCAATATTATTGTTGACTCCACTGCTGTAAGTTTGCAAGAATTCTGCTTGTAAGAATCCAGTAAATTGGATCAGTTCTTAGGTTCAACCATTCATTGCTCTGTTTATTCTACTCAATGACATATTGATTGATCCTTCCCTTTAGGGTTTTTTTTAATCATGTTGGTGTAATTTATTTTCAATTATATCAATTAATGGAAGAATTTTGTTCTGTTATGTTATTTATTGTAAGTTTTATTGATCTCAAATGATCTATAAAAGCAAAAGCGCTATTACATATTACCTATAGTTGATCTAGTATGAGTTTTTTTTAATAATATGTGCATCGACATTGTCTATATAAAAAGATGTTTATATTAAATAGCAGTGGCGTAGATGGAAACAACTTTTAAATATAGGTTGTAATGAAATAAATACAGCTAATTCTGTTTTTACATGGTAGATACGTTCCAGAAAAAAACGTGTAAAAAAAGACATGAAGTACATAGAAAAAAGGGGACTAGTTCCATATCCTTCAACCCTGTAAAAAATAGGTAAAATGAAATGATTCATAGAAAGAAAAAAACTATAAATTAAATTTGCAGTTTATTTCATAAAAATAAAAGGCAATTCAATTCTTAGAGTAAAAGTAACATAAATATAAAATTATCGCAAGTTTAGGAACTGAAAGACTAAAATATATACTTAAGCTGCTATGAAAATAAATTAGAAAGGGGAATTCCCTAACTACGTATTTTATAAATAACAGATAGAAAAAAAAATCATAGAAGATTACGGTTACTAAATATATTTGTCTTTAAAATTTAAATCAAATAGCTTTTTTAATCGTCCTAAATCGAATGAAATCGCGTAAAAACGGAAGCAATTTTTTTTCTAGATCGTCTAAAAACAGAATTGGGTGTACTAGCCAACAAATTTCAGCTTTCTATCATATTAAAAAATAAAATATTTATTATGAAATGTTAAAAGTTTTAACTTATACACAAAAGACCAGATACAATAATAAATTTCACGCGTAAAGATTTACAAATTATTTAATATTATTTATTGTTTTACAGTTGGTTGCTTTAAAACAATGAATTATTTAAATTGCTGCATATTTCACAAATCAAAAGATCACATTCTAACTGTATCGCATATATACTTCAAACATACACATTGTACATTAGAATATGAGTTAACATTTGATTAATTTGTTACATAAATATATTAACCGTTACTCTTATATTATTAGTTGATTCGAAAGTATTTATATAGTAATAATTTTACATTTAATTTTAATTTTCAGATGATTGCACAAAAGAAGATGGAACAATATGTCAGAATGGAGCCTGTCTGGATTCCCAGTGCCATTGTAATGATGGATTTGGTGGATGCAGTTGCGAAGTTCCAGGTAAATATTAAAAATATATCAAATATACCAAAACCCACTCAAAAAACACCCTTGTCAATCGATTCGTGAATCAACCTCGAATCCAACGAGGTACATGAAGCCATATATTAAAAAAATTTGAAGGGCGGGGGGGGGGGGTGTCATGACCGGAAAAATTATTTTTGAAACGGTTTGAATTAATTTTTATTTTGTGTACTTTATATTTTACATCCCATTCATTTTTTATCAATTAGTCAGAAAAATTTTATACACGTATTACGTTTAAGAAAGCCCCTCGTATAAAACCTTGAAGTATACGCATTGTTTTTTTTAATATTAAAAGAAAAGCGAAACGAATTAGTAAATTACACTTATGTCGTTTACGTCCAAAATGTAATTTAAAACAAATAAAATAAATGGTTTAAAACATATTTCCTTTGCTCTTTATGATTTATCGGTTATTAAAAATAAGAACATAATTTTTTATTATCTATTATACTAAAAACCAGACCGTTCCATTTTTATTTTTCATGTCGCCTTGACATTTGTTTGTTAACATATTGTACAAATTTTTAAGTATTGTGTTCTAATGCAGTGTTTACGCCGAGAAAACAAAACAGAAACACGGCGTTTTTATGACAAAAAAGCAATAAACCCTATACATTTTTAAATACGAAGTAATTTAAAGACACGATGTTTCTGTTTTGTTTTTTCGGTGTAAACACCGCATAACGTAGTAGATAGAATGACCAAAAAGGATACGGCTTACACCCAGAAACTTAGATTTGATTATATATATTTTTTAAGTACTTATAAGTGAAATGAGAAAAAAATAATTTGTCTTATGTGTTAAAAAATGTGATCAATGTAAAAAATCCGTGATCGATTTGGCACCGATAGAGGTTGTTAATATCATAATTTTTTTTACTAATATGGAAATATCCACGTTTATCTTATTGATAAATGTATATTATTACTAACAATGTTCTTACACATATATTTTAAATACAAAAAATACTTAATAAATGACATCACTGAATTTACCATATCGAAAATTGCACTTTCACTAGTTGGAAGGGTAAAAAATATTCACACTGATAAATATTTATTAATACAACCATTATGTTTAATCTATTTGAGAGTTTCGTTAGTTGGTGTTATAATTTTTTTCTTAATTTGACAAATGAAAAGATTTTTAGATAAACATGAAGATATATTTTTTTCAAATGAATAAAATATCTTCAATAAAAAATGTTATTATTATTATATTGAGGAAATATTGTTATATTAACAATATTTTTTCATCTCAATAAGAACTAGTTTTTTTTTCTGTGTACACTTACTCAAAAAACTTGTATAACATAAAATTTATTATAATTACATTTTTACAAATTTGTTATGGTAGAATCCATAAAAAATAATTGTCCGATAAAATAAAAAATAATGTCAACAGAAATGTGTCAAAAACATTTATTAGCAACGCTTTTTATTGTTTTTAAAAAATCGTGGAATTCGTTTCACTTATATGAAAATTTTGTAATAAAGCAGTTATCCATTTTAAAATGATTTCTCAAATTAGAACATTTTCTAGGGTTTCGAATAAACCCTCCCAATCCTTCCTATACTCCTCATGAAAAGGAACAAGACTTTTTTTACTTCTTCTTAAAAATTTAAATGGGAAAAATATTTTCTGCCTATAACCCCCAAAATCTGATGATTCATAAGGGCGTATAGTGTTTAAATATCTTTCAATTATGCCGGCTTTGATAATCGGTCATATCTGATCATCTTTAAATCGCCGCTGGACATAAAATAATAATAATTGTTAACATTATAATCTTTGAACTACGATCAAATCTCGGTCACGATTGAACATTTGAACCCTACTCTAAAACCTATAAGGCATAAGGTATCATCTTTATACGATAACATGACATGACAAACATATTGAAAATATTAATGTCCGATAGCACACACCCATATGGACATGGTCAAACACTAAAATAGATTTTATTTTAAATTAAATTATGTATACAGAGTTACACATTAGGAGTGGATATCGACTTTATTTTCGAAACTATAAAAGTTCAATATTAAAAATTTGAGATGGAAAAATGTTTAATAAATTTATCTTGTAAATATAACAATATTACCTCAATATAATAATAATAAAGGATATTTTATTTATTTGAAAAATATATCTTCATGTTTATCTAAAAAAATCTTTTATCAAATTAATAAATAATTTATTACACCAACTAACGAAACTCTCAAAAAAAGATTAAACATAATGGTTGTATTAATAAATATTTATCAGTGTGAATATTTTTTACACCACCCAACTAGTGAAAGTGCAATTTTCGATATGGTAAATTCAGTGATGTCATTTATTAAGTATTTTTTTGTATTTAAAATATATGTTTTTAATACGAAACAAAATAAGAACATTGTTAGTAATAATATACATTTATCAATAAGATAAACGTGGATATTCCCATATTGGTAAAAAATTATCATATTAACAAACAACCTCTATCGGAGCCAAATCAATCACAGATTTTTTACATTGATCACATTTTTTAACACATAGACAAATTATGTGTATTTATACGATTAATTTTAACAGTGAAGACGTAATTTTATATCAAACAGCAAAAGCCTTGCGATAACGTACTTATCAGAATGATAACTCCAAAGTTCGTGCTACTTTAGAGATACTCATATAAAGAGTTCTGACATCCTGAATCAATTATTATTAATTATAGCCAAATTTCTCTCACAACAAATTTTATTTTTTTATGAATTTTTTAATAAATCTAGTTTGACTGTAAATGGTGAGGTTGTCATAACTCCGTACTGGAGTTACTTTACATCTTATTTGATATAAGCCCATATATTTATTTATTTATTTATATAAATATATCTAATTATTAAATAATGGATAAAAAATACAATAGAGTTAAGTTTACTTTTACTTATATATGTACGTACATGTAAAAATAGAACGCGTTTTAAAATGTATGTATGTATACAGAAATTAATAAGGTTTGAAATAATGCAATTTAATCTGTTCAGTTTCGCACGTATTGTAAAATAAATTGTATTTAAAACATTTAATTAATTTCTGTTTTATTATAATACAAATATGCATTATGATAATTCAACTGATTCATAATAAAATTATAAGCGATGAAAATATTTACGTTTGATTATTATTATTTATTAATTTATTAAGTTATTGAACTTAGGTATACTATACATGCATATAAAACTCAGAGGCGTATCATCAGGGTCCATATATCTACGAATATAAATAATTTTTTTCAGTAGCTTAGATAGTTTATATAATATGTATTATTAAGTTAAGGGTCATGGGTAAAAATTAAAAAAAAATACTTAAGGTATCTTATTAAATGCATCATATTACCCCCCCCCCCCAATCATGTTCTGTTTTTTTAATTAAATATAAACATTCTATAATGAACAAATGCTAAACATTTTACGAGGTACAATTATCACCACTGCTTTAAGACCGCTGATTTCTACTTAATTGTCATTCGTATAAACCAGGAATTCCCAATGAAGTCCAGGTGGACCCCTTCAGGGTCTATGAAAGTTTAAAAAGGGTCTACAGTATTCCAGGGGACTATGATAAATTTTTCTGTTTTAAAATTTTTCTGGTACTTTTTATTGTAGTATATTTATGTAAAAATGTAAGGGGCAAGGGGGTCTATAAAGAAAATCATTCTTTTAAAAGGGGTCGATGTAGGAAAAAAGTTGGGAACCTGTGATATAAATCATACCATTAATTATAACTATCAGTTATTAAAAAAGAGCTATTTCAATATTTTCGTGACTGAAGGGTTGAAATCAAAAAGTCATTTAACTTTTATTATTGCATTTTATGAGACCTATCAAATGACACCCCATTCAATGGGGTAAGTGGGGGAAAAGATGTGAGTACTAATTAAAAGGTACATTCTGGAATTTTTTTCAGATTTTTTGAATTGATAGTTTAGAAAATCGAGAGGGGACGCTTTTATAATGACTGGAGAGCAAATACATCGTGATTGAAGGGTTAAAATCAAAAGGTTCTGTTGCATTTTAGGAGACTTTTCTAACAACACCCCACTCATTGGAGTAGATGAAATCTTTTCATTTTATAAAAGAGGGCTCTAAAAAATTTTTTTTTCAAAACATTTCTATTTTTGGGTCATCAATCTACGACCGTATACCAAATTTCATCTTATTATGTCAAAATTTTTACAAGACGGACGGACGGACATGGAGAAACTATAAGGGTTCCTAGTTTTCTACGGAACTCTAAAAAACAATCACAAAGCTGCTCGTATCTTCGATATTGCGACGAAACGATATACAACATTATTATTTATGACTATTTAATTTATAAATAAAAACGAATCCATATTTGTTTAAAATAAATTACATAAATATTGTAATAACATGCTGCAACATTAGGTAATTGTTTTTATTAAAAATAAATTGGTCATAGCATTATGTTCTATCTAATAGTGCGAGTTGGTTGCTATTTTTAATAAATTAAATACATTTTGTGATGTTAGTCTACATGTTTATGTGTTTGGTCAGTTACTGGTCATTCTATTTATCCAATTAAATGATAAAATAGAATACAAAGAAGAAATTTAGTTTAAAATGTGTAAAAACTTTAATGTACGTATATTTTTTAATACTTATTTTGTTTATCGAAGAAATAATGTACTAGCATTTGTGTTAGTTAATATCTACATATATTTTATTACTATACTGCCATTATTGAATATTAATCTATATACATTGAACTGTATTACAGCTTAATTTGATGAAAATTGGTTAATGGGTGTCAAAATGGTGGACATTTAAAATGATTATTTGTATAATATATTTATTAATTATTATATGTATTATCATAGCATCTAATCTGCTTTATGCATATTGTTTCAAATTTTATGATTCTTTATTTTATAACTTTGTAATCATTATTGGTTTTACTTTATCCAAAATTCGAGAAAAAATGGAACAAAATAAAAGGTTATTATTTAAAAAAAACTATATTTGCTCACTTTGGTAATTAAATTGATTTAAGGGGGAAAGTCACCGACTGAAAAAAAAAAATTTCTTAGATTTTTCGTTGCACGTAACCGATTTTTTAAATTTTGATAATTACTATTTTTAAAACCGCTCTAATTAAAAAAATAGGTCTTAAAAATGAAAAAAAAATTCAAACGTTCGCCATTTTGTGAAAAAATAAAAAAAAATGGCTACGTGCAACGATAGCTACATTCATATAGATATTGATAACATTTTTATTTATTTTTTTCATATAACCCTTCTCGAAATTTCGAGTCAACCATAGAGTTAAATATTTTTTTTGGTCGTACATCGAGGCTCATAACTTTGTAAATATTTAATATTTTTCAATAAAAATTGATATTAAATAAGTTGAATATATACTTAATAAAACGTCTTTTACCTGATTCAAAAATAATTAGTTATATCTGTGAAAAAAATTCCCAAACATTGACAATTTTTTGACCCGTCACAGTGGCTATCCCCCTTAATAATGAGGTACCTTCTTGTTTTATTAGTATTTCATGAGTTCATGAGTATTTAAAAAAAAACCCATACCCCCCCCCCCCCCTCTGGTGCCAGTACTTTTTATCATATTTAAAATCCAATCTCTCAATTTTCAAGGTCGTTTGAAATTTCAATCTTAATGTACTTTTATAATTATACTTCAATTAAAAAATACCAAGTTGCAGAAAAAAAACCACAATATGTAACATATCAAAAATCGATTATCAGAAATTATATAAACACTATCTATGCATCCTGTTTCTATACATGATCTAATAAGTATATGTGTGGTTTTATACCAATTCCACCTGTTAAAGATTTAATCTTATAGAGATACCGGGTTTGGTGTGTTGAAAATGAAAAAAAATACATAACATTTACTTTTTTTTGCAGACGATAACGAGTGCAAGTACCGACCTTGTGATGTTTTTGCCCACTGTACGAACACCCTGGGCAGTTTCCAGTGCACGTGCTTTCCGGGATATATCGGGGATGGTTTCCGGTGTGAAGGTAAGATTAAATAAATACATATTTATACCATTCGATTTTTTTACTTGATTTAGAATCGCATAACTCTGTGGAAAATTAATATAAAATTAATATGTAAGGACCATTGAAAAGGAGCCATTTTTAGTTTTAAAATAGTTTTTTATTTTTATATTTACGAACGTTTTTACCATAGTTACATAGGTTTGACTTTTACCATTTGAAATAAATTTTAATATAGATTTGATTTTTTTTTTATTGCTTTAAGATCTTATAGCTTCTCGAAAAATTAATGAAAATATAATCTGTAAGGACCATTAAAGAGTAGACATTTTAGACTTTAAAATCGTTTTTTATTTTTATATTTACGAACGTTTTTACCGTAGTTACATAGGTTTTACTTTTACTATTAGAAAATTAATTTTATTCTATAACGGTTTGAATTTTTTTACTTGGTTTAGAATCGCATAACTCTGCAAAAAGTTAACCAAAGTTTAATCTGAAAATACCATTGAAAAGAAGCTATTTCAAGCTTTAAAATTGTTTTTTATTTTTATATTTACGAACGTTTTTACCGTAGTTACTAATGTTTGACTTATACCATTTGATATTAATTTAATTTTTTAAACTTGCTTTAAAATCGCATAACTTTAATAAAAATGTAATCTGTAAAGAAAATTGCAAAGAAGCCATTTCAAGTTTTTTTACTTTTGTATTTTCGAACGTTTTTAAACGTTCAAGCTTTAAAAAGATTTTTTATTTTTATATTTACGAACATTTTTACCGTAGTTACAAAGGTTTGACTTTTACCATTTGAAATTAGTTTCATTTTAAAGATTTTTTTACTTTCTTTAAAATCACATAACTTCTCGAAAATTTAATAAAAATGTAATCTGTAAGGACCATTGAAAAGTAGACATTTCAATCTTTAAAATGTTTTTTTATTTTTTATTTACAAACGTTTTTACCATAGTTACAGAGGTTTAAATTTTGCCCGCAAAATTCACCGATTAAAATATTAAATTAAGTATAATTATTGAAATATTTGTCAAAATCTACAATAAAAAATTATGGCATGTTTGTAATTAAAAATAAAAACTTAATCAAATATCTTCGTCGACAAAATATCCCTCTAATAATTATTAAATAATAACTTTACTTAAAATATTAACAGGTTTAAATTCTTTAGGATGTGACTGAAAATAAAATGATTTTATTAGTTCATAATTACTTCATTATACATATTTAATATCTTCAGTGTACATCTTTTAAGCAAACTTGTTTGCAGTATTATAACATTATTAACACGATCAATGCCACCAATCATCAAAGAATGTGGCATTCAACATGTTAAATACTATTTTGAAATGATAGATATATTTGGCAGTATTATTTCGCAGTTAACACGTTGAATGCCACATTCTTTGATGATTGGTGGCTGTGAACGTGTTAAGTATTTTATCGTGGATCTTTAGAATTGATATATTTGCTTATTTCTTGAATGAATGGGAGGGATTTATATAAAAATGATTTCCGGATGAATTTTTTTGTTATACATTTTAATTAATATTTTAGATGAATAATTAGATGAAATAACAATTGAAATGGATATTAAAATGATTTATAGTTTAAATTAATTAATTAAAAATTAAATGCGTAGGTTGATTTTTATGTCGTTAGATACATTCCTTACCTTGCTTTTATACGTTAGGGTAAAATTTTGTTATCAATTTTTTTTACCCACTTAATGATGATAGATTTGATTGAATTTTTTTATACAAATGTATTTTTGATGGCAATGGAATTTAACAATCATTTAAAACAAATTAAACTTATTAATTTTTTATGAAATTATAAATTTAAAAACGGTATGGAGAACCCCCAAATTATACCGATATCTTGGCTGGCCCATGGACTACATACACGACTTCCAATATTTAAAATAAAAATTTTGTGGGTAGTTTTCACCCCTTCAGTGGCTATTTCGACACGTTTATGAAATAAGTGGCCCTTAGATTGGATTGAACTACAAGTGTACCAAGTCTTATCAAAATTGGTGAGATAATACTCATTGGTGCAAAATTTCGAATATTTTCGAAACCCCTAATCCGATTAGCACCAAAATCAATAAATCTGGAGTACTCATTGAGACAAACATTTTCCCCAAAAATAATTCAAATCGATGCATATTTACAGTAGTATCGTGAACGAACAGACACACACACGCACAGCCGCCATTCGGAAATCAACTTTTCTTTACGTTTTGAAGTTAGTACAATCAGAATCTGCTCTTACCTCGGACACGATTTTTCGCCGGTATTATGTATACAATACTTCCATTTCTTCGAACATGGAAGTAAAAATAGCTCTCAAAATTATTTATTTTAGAGGCCATTGGCCTAATCAATACGAACTGATTGATATATATTCTAGCTTATTATTATTTATTTCTCTCTTTACCAAACTGGGATTAAATCGACCAATAAATTATACGAGTTAAAAGATTGGCAAATAATTGCAAACCGAAATGGTTAAAAACTTTGTTTCAATATAACTTATAGGGTTCAATAAACTTAGCAAAGATAATAGCTATTCAAGTATTTACACACTATTACAAAAACTGCACATACTTAATGTGCTAAAATAGCTTTTTGAATGTTTACTTTAATAATAATACAATATTTACAATATCTCTACAGAAATTAAGTCCCGTTTTATTTACATTAACATAAGAAATATATCTCAAGTCGTTAAAAAGTAATATTATTTATGTATACGTCTTGTTTCATTGCAGCAGGGGGAGGGGGGGGGGGGCTTTATTGTAAACATGATCATATTTACGTAATGACTTTTAAATATTTTTAACAAAATTCTGGGAAACATTAAGGGGCTATACCAGTGTGAACGCTGGAAATTTGGGTGATTTTCGGAAATTTTTTGGAAGAAAAATACTCAATGAAATATTTTGGAAAATTGAGAATATATTTAGCTATAATAGAGGTGTATTCCATAATTTTTTCACGTAAAAATATCGATATCTTCGGAGGCGCCAAAAAAAAAACTACTCCACTGCCGTCATGATTCCGGACGATGAAGTAGTTGAAATTGAAAAAAGAAAAAATGTCGTTAAACTGGAAGGTATTTCCTGTACGATGACCTATGATTTTCGAAAATTATCAAAATCTAACAAAATGGCGTAGTTATGGAAAAAAAGTATGTTTTCTTGCCCATAAAATGGTCGTATTTTTAATACCAAATCGTCAATTTTCATCCAATCAAAAATATCCTAGTTCATCGTAGAGTAAATATATTCAAGAGTACTAGTTAAAATTTCAAGTAAATCGGATAATTGCTCTTTGAGTTAATTTCAGCAAATTTGAAAAATCTCATTTCGAGAAACACGCATTTAAATATTTAACTATCGATTTCATATCTGCGAGCGGTCGCTCTTTAGAAGGCTGCTGTTTGGAGAGTATTAGAGATACGGCATTAAAATTTCCACAGAATATTCTTGAAACTATAAACTCTCCAAAAAGCCAAAAAAATAAATGATTTTTTTGAAAATTTCACACTGGTATGGTCCCTTAATTTTCAAGTAAATAGAACTTATAAAAGGGACTGAGTAATAGCCTCACAAATTGAGCACTCTCTTTTAAAGAGACAAAGCGAATATGTAGCCAATACCTGTCTCTTTTCTGTATGTCTGTAATGACTGTTAACCTGTGAAGTGATCAATTAGAATTCTATAGAAAGAGACAGGTATTGGCTACATATTCGCTTTATCTCTGTCACACTTTTTCACCAGTATTTACTTCATAGTTGGATAGAGAATGCTTAATACATTCTGTATAAGTCTATGAATCGTAATTCACGATGGATCACGCTATGAGTAGTGTAAAAACAGTTTATATAGTTCAAAAGATCAAGTATAATGTTCACTTTTCACGCACGCTATTTGCAGTTTTCTAACAGCATGATGCGGTAAACATTAGGTTAGATTATAGACCGCATTATTTGTTTAATAAAGGTGAAAATTTGATAACTTTTTTATTCTTCGATACATAATTATATGGTTGTATAAATGTGAACGTATTTTCCCAAATGATATAAATAACAGATGTTTTTAAAAGTCAAAACTAATGGCTTCGATATTGATATAACGGTATAATTTTTTATAATTTTTTACTTAGAATACCTAATTAAAAATTTTAACTCATTTATTACGAAAAAATTGTACCATATAAAAAAATAATTTATGATTTAGGTTGTGCGTTGATGAGTCAGGCAATGAGGTTTATTTAATATAAGTAGTTTCTCTAAAATACCGTTTTGTTTTTATATAAATTTTTAATAATTTTTTACTTAGAATACCTAATTAAAAATTTTAACTGATTTAAAAAAAATGTAAATTTTTTTTAGGGTTTGGGATGTGCGTTGATGAGTCAGGCAATGAGGTTTATTTGATATAAGTAGTTTCTCTAAAATACCGTATTGTTTTTACATAAATTTTTAATAATTTTTTACTAAGAACACCCTAATTAAAAATTTTAATTGAGCCAAAAAAATATTAAGAAAAAATTGTAGCATATAGAAAAATAATTTAGGGTTTAGGATGTGCGTTGATGAGTCAGGCAATGAGGTTTATTTAATATAAGTAGTTTCTCTAAAATACCGTTTTGTTTTTACATAAATTTTTAATAATTTTTTTACTTAGAATACCCTAATTAAAAATTTTAATTGAGCCAAAAAAATATTAAGAAAAAATTGTAGCATATAGAAAAATAATTTAGGATTTAGGATGTGCGTTGATGAGTCAGGCAATGAGGTTTATTTGATATAAGTAATTTCTCTAAAATACCGTTTTGTTTTTACATAAATTTTTAATAATTTTTTACTTAGAATACCCTAATTAAAAATTTTAATTGAGCAAAAAAATATTAAGAAAAAATTGTAGCATATAGAAAAATAATTTAGGGTTTAGGATGTGCGTTGATGAGTCAGGCAATGAGGTTTATTAAATACAAGTAGTTTCTCTAAAATACCGTATTGTTTTTCATAAATTTTTAATAATTTTTTACTTAGAATACCCTAATTAAAAATTTTAATTGAGTCAAAAAAATATTAAGAAAAAGTTGTAGCATATAGAAAAATAATTTAGGATGTGCGTTGATGAGTCAGGCAATGAGGTTTAGTTGATATAAATAATTTCTCTAAAATACCGTTTTCTTTTTACATAAATTTTTAATAATTTTTTACTTAGAATACCCTAATTAAAAATTTTAATTAAGTCAAAAAAATATTAAGAAAAAATTGTAGCATATAGAAAAATAATGTAGGGTTAAGGATGTGCGTTGATGAGTCAAGCAATGAGGTTTATTTGATGTAAATAATGTCTCTAAAATACCGTTTTGTTTTTATATAATTTTTTACTTAAAATACCTAATTAAAAATTTTAATTGAGTCAAAAAAATATTAAGTAAAAATCGTAGCATATAGAAAAATAGGATGTGCGTTGATGAGTCAGGCAATGAGGTTTGATATATAAGTAATTTCTCTAAAATACCGTATTGTTTTTACCTGCATAAACTAATTAACAAAAACGTTAGAGTACTAAGTAATTATGTTTATTAACACACTGTAAGAAGGTTTCCTTTTAACCATTTATTATGCCTGACCGCCCACAACACAAATCATCTGAGAAACACCCCCCCCCCCCATAATAATGAAAATAAGATTAAATACTCATTACTGCTAAACTTGAGTTTAGAGTGTTTAGACCTAATGTACTGAATTTTTTATTATTCTTGCAAAATGGGGTTTTTAAATAAGATAAAATTATTTATATAAAAAAATGTATTGGGGATATTTTAAGCTATCTAGAATTTTAAAATCGCCCCCAAAAATTCAGTTAAAAAGGATTATAACATACATATAATGCATTATAAAAAAATTCTTACATTTAGATGCAATGTTATTGTGATGTTTTGGGCTCCCCCTTTTTTATAATTCAGTTCTCTTAATTTATTTTCGTTATTAATTTTTATGTTTTTATTTGTTAGGTAAAAAAAATATATTTTTAAATAGACACCGATTAATAATTTTCTTATTTTTATGAACAATAAAAAGTATTTTATTCAAATTACATAATGTAAATTCATTACTTTCGTAGTTAATGCTTTACGCTTCATGCTTTACAACTATAAAAACTGTGAGAAATATTTTCTATTTATATAAAAGTAACCATGGGGCTTCAAGTTAATATTTCTTCAGTTTTAATATCTTGTTATAAATTTATTCATACAAAATATAATATACAATATTTTATGCATTTTGAATTGTTTCGGTCTAGACAAAAACACTTTCTTAAGGTACCAAATCGTTAAAAATATTATTTTTTATGAGTGAATTTTCAATTAGAGTTAACGAACAAAAAATTTATATTTTTATGAAAAAAAAATTCTAAAGAAATCTTTTGAACAGATATTATTAATGGATATTCATATTATGTTATAAAAAAAATCACCTTTAACCTGGATGTAATTAACAAAGCACTACAAGTGCTTCAATAATCAAACTGCAAAATTTATAACAAGTTAAAATAGCTCAGTAGCGTACCATTCAGATTAATTATAAATAATCTTAATACATAAAACTCGTTTTCTTATTTGTAGTTTTCAATTTTTTTTAATTAATAAATATTTAATACGTATCTATAGAGGGGGGGGGGGGGAATGAAAAAAATAACCCCGCAAAAAAGTGCCACAACTCAAAAAAGTCATATTTGAGATAAATATGTACAATGATTCCAAATTACTATATATTTCTACTAAAAATTGTCATTAATGTACTTCGTGTACCTACCGTCAACAAAACTAGTATATTCTAAAAAAATGTCATTTTTTTAAAATACTTAATCACTAAGCGTTTTAATAGTTACTATTTTTCAATCATCACAAGAATACTAAAATATTTAAATTAAATACTGTGTATCAGTCCTTTTCCTATACTACCTTTACAATTTTGAGTTACCTAAATTGTTATAGTTTCATTTATTCCCATTTCCTCAAAACTACATTTTTTGAGTTATGACACTTTTATTACGGGGTGTGATATAAGAATATTCGAACATCAACTAAAGTCTTTTCTGCCCCTATCAATTTTTTAGTAGGGGGTGAATGGGCAAGATAAAACTACCCCATAGTCTCCGTAAATAGTGCATACTTAATTTTTTTTAAATTCGAATCGATTTGAGATATTTTTAATTTGTTATTGTAAGAAAAAACTATTTTTCATAATAAAATTTTGAGTTGTGACACTTTTTTTGCGGGAGTGCGATATTTATACTCAAATACAGTTTAAGATAAATATATCGATGATGTCAATTAATTTTTTAAGCAAACAAATAAATAAATAACTGTTTCACAACAACCGTGTAATTTAATATTCTTAGCACGTCACTGCCATGATTTATACGAGAGCGAATATTCACGAGAAACTAATTTCGCGTCTGTACCGCCTTAAGGTACATTTTGTATTACACGTCATTCTGTCCATCCTAGAATACCCTTTCGTGTTTTGTAACTAAATCTTTCTGTGTGTTAATTACGAGCCATTAGCTTAAGTTAATTCACTTTTTGTATTATTTAAGACACTATAGATGTTTGTATAGTGTAATTTAGAAAAATGGTTTTAGAAATACATATTATTCTTTATTAAAATAAAAAATTCATTAAGTAATGCTTTCAGGGGAAGTTATAAAATTTTACGTGGGGAAACTTTTTTTGTATTATTTAAGGTTATACGTCTAAAGATTTGGTTGTTTTTAATTTATATTCAGAACACATGTATCTATATTTAATGGAATATTTTACTTTGTTAGTTATTAAAAGTAAAATAAAGTTTTATTTAATTTTAAAATTGAAACAGACAGAACGGTATATAATAGTAACATGTATTAATTTGTACAATACAATATAATGGCAGAGCTAGTTTTTCATTATTTTGAATAAATTACACGTGAATATATTTGTATTATAATTTTTATAATTTTTAAAAGGGTTGAAGATTTCGAATAATTAGTTTTTAAAACGTCTCTATATAGCCAATTGTGTAGAATTTCAATAAATAGAACACTTTTGGTAAGTTCTTTCATTTATCGTGTGTTAAAAACTCTATTTTTAATAGCCAATTATTCAAAAACCGTACGTCCAATATTTTAAATAAAAATGAGTAAAATATATGAGTCATCCATAAATAACATTAACATTTTAGACTTTTATCTATATACATTGCTCTAATGATCGAATAACCTTAAGACACTTTAAATATTTTATAGTGTAATTTATAAAAATTATTCTTTATTAAATTAAAAAATTAATTAAATAATGCTTTCAGGGTAAATTTGAAAGGGAGGGGGAGGCAGTTGTAAAATATTACGTGGGAGAAAGAAGTGCCATAAAAAAATTAAAATTTATATACGCTTAACGAAATATTATATTGTCCATATAAAAATTAATAATTTTCATACTTTATTATATGCGGGTGTCGGTCTAACGGTCCATGGGGCGTTAATCTTGCATGCAGACTCAATAAAGAAATTTTATTTCAATACGTTTTTTGCTCTGGGTTGGTTAATTGTATCTACAGGCGATTTTATATTGATATACTCGTATATCTTCAAAAAAAAAAAATTAAATGCCTTTAAAATAAGTGTACGACTACATGCAGTAAGGGTCAGACCCCCCCCCCTTTCTCACATTATTTAACTTCACAATAAATGAATTATTATATATAATTATCCCCCCCCCCTATTTTCTGGATGAGCTTCTGACTGCACAAGTATTTGCTATATACATAGATGTACATTCGAAAAAAATTAACCGTTTTATGTCGCACATTAAATAATCATTAGTATAAACAATAACATGTGTAAATTACAGTGGCGTTACCAACATGGGGGGCAGGTGGATCATATAGTATATGGTATATATCACCCCCAAATTGTTTTTTACAATATTTTATAAAAAAATATTTTCTAGTTTTCCTAATTAGCGATTACTACAGTTAAAGGGTTAAATTAGGTAAAACTAGATGAGTCAGTTGATCGAGGGTTAATAAAAAAATAACATGGGTAAATTACAGTGGTGTAACAAGCATGGGAGGCAAGTGGATCATATAGTATATGTTATAAATCACCCCCTGATTTTTTTTACAATATTAAAAAAAAAAATATTTTCTAATTCTCCCAATTGGCGATTACCACAGTTAAAGGGTTAAATTAAGTAAAAATAGATGAGTCAGTTGATCGAGGGTTAATAAACAATAACATGGGTAAATTACAGGGGCGTAACAAGCGTGGGGGCAGGTGGATTATATAGTATATGTTATATATCACCACCTAATTTTTTTTTACAATATTCTATAAAAAATATTACTATATACAATTAAAAGGTTAAATTAGGTAAAACTAGATGAGTCAGATGATCGAGGGTTAATAAATTAATTTGTTTTGTAAGTTATTAAATTATTTATCTAAAGATGTATGTTAGAAAAAAAATCAATTTAAAATAATTATTCTGACAATACAAATATTTTTAAATTTAATTATTTGCGGCATGCTAAATATTTTAATTTATTTTTAACTAGCTATTAATTTGGCAATTGTTATTAAATTCTTATTGAATCAAATATTTAATCAAAAAAATTCATATTCATAGTATGGCGGTATATTGTATATTGTATACATGGTATATATTTAACTATCAAAATAATTAGTAATTTATAAAAGTGAATAGTATCTGACATGAGTAGCGTCTTCAATGGATCAACGTACGGTCTTGGGGCAATGCCCCTTAGGACGCTTGTCTTCCAGCGTCGCCTGCGGCTAGGTCGTATCGTGCGATAGGCTAATTTTTAAACTCACTAAATTTAAACTGTGTTAAATTCTGAAGTAGAAATATTTATATTATATAATATATATGGCCTTTAATAATGCATATGTATATATATTTAATTTACGTACTTGTACGTTAGACGCCCGCTAGTCTAACAAGTAACACTACCCAAGTGCCACTCGCCGATTTTCATGAAACTTTGCACACACGTAGTACATCGAAAAATATTAAAAATGTGTTTTTTTTTTTTTTTGACTAACAAGGTGTTTTAAGGGTAGAAAACACATTCGAAAGTTTAATCCCATTTAACATAATGCTAACTAAGGCCTATTTCACACATATACGGTTTCATTCGGTTCGGTTCGTTTTCGGTCGCTGCCGACAAGTGTGAAATGGTGATTCAGTTTGTATTCGGTACCTAATAGAAACCGTACAGAACTGAATACTCCCTCCACACGGACAGATTTCATCAGGTTTCAATTCGTGTCCAGGGAACACAAAGCAATGAACGCGTTCACACATACTCGGTTTAGTTTCGGTTTTAACCTGATAGCGAGTGTTATTTTTTTTTAAGTTTTGTCGCGGATTTTCTAATAAAATGAGCGGTTTTCTAGATGTTGATGTGGATCGTCTTCATGCTCTTTAGCTTCGGGAAAATAGTGTAGAATGCTCCAAATTCCTGCTGTAAAGTGATGAGAGGGTGCTCGCAATGAATTCTAGTATTCCTCCTTCATTTTTAATTTTTTTTATAGAGAAACAACATGGCAACAACTTGCTTTCTCTCCATGATAACTACTGAGTTTACGGAAAAAAATAAAACCTAATATGAACCGTATGAGAACCGTGTATGTGTGAAAGGGTTTGATTCGTTTTCGGCTGAAACCGAAAACGAACCGAACCGAATGGAACCGCGTATGTGTGAAACAAGGCTAACGCTACTTATGAGTGTCATTCTCTTACAGTTTTTACGATTTTTTTCATAATTCATAATTTCATTGTCTGCCTATTTTTGAGATCGCAAACTTCTTAACACCCTTCTTTCAGATGACGGAAACAATAAGCAAATCACGAATTTTTAAGAAATTGAACGTTATGAAGACAGTATTATTATATCTTTTTAATGTTTTCAATTATACAGTTTGCCCACCGATATCTGCCCAGATTCTGTTATTTGGATGCGTCATTTTAAATTTTTCATCCACCACTTCTAAATTGATATATGTAACTGTATCAAAATCGTAATTATGTATTTAATAATCTTCGCAAGTGATGTTAAATAAAGTTTTTGAAACTTCTGTGATTTTATCCACCATTTTTCATTTGTCATTTTCGTTAAACTAATGTCAAAATCGTCATTAGCGATCTCAAAAACACGCAAACAATGAAAACTGTAAAATAATGACACTCATAAGTAGCGTTAGTTAGCATTGTGCTAAATGGGGTTAAATTTTCGAATGTGTTTTCTACCCTTAAAACGCCTTGTTAGCCAAAATAAAAAAAAAAACACGTATTTAATGTTTTTCATGTACTACGTGTGTGCAAAGTTTCAAGAAAATCGACGGGTGGCATTTGGGTCGTGTTACTTGTCAAATATGATAGTAATTTTCATAGAAATATAGAATGCTTAAAAGGAATACATACATATATGTATCTATTAAGTTGAGTTATTATTTAAAGTTTATGTTTAAGAATGAAGTGTTTTACATAGACTTAATGAGGCGACAAATGGTACTATATCAAACAAAACCTTGTAGTACAGTTGAAAGTTGGGTGTGGCTTTCTAAACAAGTTTGTTACAGTTGCACAAAATTATCTGTATTAAAGTTAGGACACTTTCATATGCATAATATTAAACATATTTCCTAAGTATAGTCACTTATATTTTAAATATTATTATCCTATTGAAGTTTTTTAGAATTAAAACAATTACTTACTGTATAAATAATCAAAGTCATAGAAAAACGAACTCAAATAAAGGGTGTTTTTTAGAGGTTTATTTTTAAATTGGCCACACAAGTTCTAGCGACAGAAAATTTGACAATTGACAGCTGATTACTGCTCAGTACACTTTGCCATTTCACTATGAACAGACTTTCGCCGGAAGAATGCTTGCAAACTGTGCAAATATACTTCAAATATAAGAAGAAAAAATAAAAACTTTTAAAATAAAAATCATATTTATTGTGAGCACTCTTGAAGGATGTATTAAACTTATATGACAGTCCTCCTGGAGTTTCATAAAGACTTTGACAAGTTTTATGCACGCGTTGTATGTAAACACAAACAACTGTATTAAAACAGTGGTGATATTATAATAATTATACCACGTACGGTAAGAGTCTGCACCAACTGTATTACTGCTCTAAATTCCATAGATACTATCACATAGTTAATACCTCATTTGAAAGTACTTGCTAGCTTGTAAATTTTGTTAACCCTTTTATGATACCAAACATAAAATAAATACATATTATTTTCAGATATCAATGAATGTGATGATCCTACCGTAGCAGCTAGATGTGTGGAAAACGCAGAATGCTGTAACCTCCCAGCCCATTTCTTGTGTAAATGTTTACCAGGTTATGAAGGAGACGGTGAAGAACTTTGTACAGGTAATTTACTAATTTTCTTCTGTAGGCTTTCGTGGCTGTTATCCATAGAAGCAAACTTTTCGGGCTGTTTTCCACGTTGTCGTATTCTTAAAGTTTAAGAATACGACAACGTGGACAACAACCCGAAAAGTTAGCTGCTAATTTATTTATTTATTTATTTATTTATTTTTTTTTTTTTCAAAGATTTCTTTTTGGAATTTTTTTTTATACAAATTATTTTCCAGATATAAATGAATGCCTGAAACCTGGAGCATGTGGACAAAATGCAGTCTGCGAAAACATCCCCGGCAACTATACGTGCCGATGTGAAGAAGGCTATTACGGAAATCCTCTCGATGGGGTAAGGAAAAATCATAAACCCAAATTTTTATAATAATAGGCATGTTGCTAGCAACAAAGTATCATTGAAATTATAAATAATTTTTGCTAAAATAAAAATGCAAAATATAGCAATCCACCATGTTAAATGGAACACCAATCAGAGCGAATTACGTCATGCTTCAGTAAACGTCTTTTATATTAGACAAATATCAATTCCACTTACAAGATTATTACAAAATAATTAAATTATTGTCTAACTCTGAATGTTTGATTATTATCACTATTCAACAAAAAAAAATCACAGAAATTTGAATAGGTGATTTAGAAGGTATTTGTCATGCCGAAACCGAATTCGTTGCCCAAATGATTCCATCACGTCAGGCTTTTTAGATATCCGAACCTAAAAATCCCAAAAATGACGATTTTGGCAATGTTGGGGAATTTATTTAACCGAAATATACTACTTTGAAGATATATGTTGTAAAGTTCATTGTATCTACTATACTACACTCTATTAACAAAAATATCATATCTTCAAACTAGTACATCTCGGCTAAAAAAATCGTACAGTAAAAAGTTAAAACTCATTTTAAAGAGGAAAGAGAATACTATTTGTTACCGTGACCGAAAACTTTAGAAAAAAATTACCTACTTGATAATAAATTCTTTAACATTGCCAATATTGTCATTTTTGGGACTTTTAGGTTAGAATATCTCAAAACCCTGACGTGATGAAACCAATTGGGCAACAAATCCGATTTCAGCATGCCAAAAGCCTTTTAAATTTTCTATTCAGATCTCTGTTATATTACAAAAGTATTTGTTTGTTGAATAGTGTATTGTGACGTCACAACTCTGAAATGTAACCTGCGAGCGTTTTAGCATCAAATTCAAAATTAATTTTAAAAGAGTCAAGTTTTGTAATTAAACCTTAATTTTCTTCAGAAATAAATATTGTTTGGAAATACATAAGATCGTAAGATCATCATAGAATAGTTTTTTAAAATCAGTCATCATGCATATTCCCAGTAACCTTGTTTGTATTTTACAGTGTATCGATATCGATGAATGTGAGAACAGCGCGACCTGTGGTCCCGGGGCGATGTGCACGAATCTCCCCGGTGGCTACCGTTGTGACTGTCCTACAGGATACGATGGTGATGCACGCAGTAGAACGGGATGCCTGGATATGGATGAATGTGCTCGATCACCTTGCGGACGTAACGCCCAGTGTCTTAATACCGAGGGAAGTTTCAGATGTAGCTGTCCGGCAGGATCTATCGGGGACCCGATGGGAGAATGCCAAGGTAAGTGTTGCTATTAAAACATATCTTCACTGTATATTTCCACTTTTGCTTTTATATCTTCATTTTGTGTATCTTCATCTCACTTCTTTCTCACTGTATATTTTCATTTTCCTTTTATTTTAAACCATACATAATGATTTTGTTAATTACCAAATACATACAATAAATATTTATAACATGTCTTAGAGTAAAGTCGGTATATATTGAACACCGTTCATGTTTTCGGTAAGAAAACTATGATAATATTATTTAACAAGTCTTATCAAAATTGATGAGGTAATACTCACTTTTTAGACGATAATAGGTACAAAATTTAGAATATTTCTGAAACCCCTAATCCGATTAGCACCAAAATCAATAGGTCTGGAGAACTCACTGAGGCAAACATTTTCCCAAAAAATAATTCAAATCGGTGCATATTTACAGTAGTTATCGTGAACGGAAGAAAATTCTACATCCAGACACATACACGCACAGCCGCCATGCGGAAATCAACTTTTCTTTACGTTTTGTAGTTAGTACAATCAGAATCTGCTATTATCTCGGACACGATTTTTCGACGGTATTACAATACTTCAATTTCTTCGAACATGGAAGTAAAATCAGCCCTTATCATTTCATTCGACAGAGAATTTTATCTTTTAACGAGATAGAGCAGGTGAAATTTTATAAAAAATAAAAAATCAAACAATCGAAAATCAGTCTCTTAAAAAATGTGCGTGTAATATGGACGACAATGGTTCATATTACACGCTTGTTACCATAATACACGATTATCTATATTAGGTGGTTAAAGTATTTGTTTTAAAAAATTTATTTTGTTACTAACCCCTGTACCTACATTTTTAAACAGCAATATAAACAATTGAAACGATTTAATACAATAAAAAAAAATAGAGTAAGGTACCTTTCATTACTTTCATTAAACTGCTTTCAATGACATACCGGTACTCCAAACACTGCCATGTCAACTGACGCAGTTATTTAGAGGTGTAAGCTTAAATACATATTAATATTGTCTTTATACAATGTAAAATGGAGCAACAAAAGGTGCCCATATTTCCCGCTTGTTACATATATACCGACATTACTCTACTAATTATTAAATTTAGGATTTTCTAAAATTTTGTATTCCCTCCTAGCATTTCAATAATAATTACAACAAAATCGATAATATGATACTAATTAAATAGTTTTAAATCAATATACTTAATAATATTAATATCAAGCTTAAACTAATCAAACCCAATACTAATTTGTACCAGACATTAACGAGTGTGAATCAAGCCCTTGTCCCTCTAACGCTGAGTGCATCAACACTAACGGCAGTTATACCTGCTCATGTCCGAGCGGCTATTCCGGAGGCAAATCTCCACAAGACGAGTGCCTTGATATCAACGAGTGTGGCCGCTCTAACGCCTGTGGAATTAACGCTAAATGTATTAACGTACCCGGTTCCTACAAATGTATTTGTCCAAAAGGATTTAACGGACAAGGAGATTTGTTTTGTGAAAGTTAGTTAACATTGTATATATTTATTTATTTATAATTTTTGTAAATACAACTGGTGGATTATTTATTTATTAATTTAATTTTAAGGTTTCGTAGATACCCTATCGTAATTTAAATACTCTAGTGTAGAAACTTAACCCTTTGTAGTCCCATGTGACATTTCTGTAACAAACCTCAATAGTCCCGCTAATATACATAGGTACTAAATATATTGTAATATGTGTAACAGTACTGTAACATACCTACCAGTGAATAACTTAGTATCAAGTAAAATTCATAGATGGCATAACCTATTGACTTACGTATTATTACGTAACTATTGGCAGTAAGGCAGGACTAGATTTGCTACTGACCGATTTGGGTAGAAAAAATAATAGGTACGTTGTAAGTTTCCCCAGTGTACTGGTGTTTCACAAACAATTTGCGAAAAATGCGGTGTAGCATTATGCTACAAAAAACCAAATAATTGTTTCAAATTCTGCATTACGACATAAGTGTTTTTTACGATTAACTCACAGTAATGTCACTCCCAAAAAGTCAGAAAAATAATTAAAAATAAATATTTTTAAATTTCTGAAAAATACATGTTTTTTTATATGCCTAAACTTGTCTCTTTATCCACATAATTTAAATTTTTAAGATCTTGAGCTACAAAGGGTTAAATGCAAAGTTATGATTTTTTTAAATATGGTCCCTGGAAAGGGCTCACGTACCTACGGAACCTTAATACGATAATTTTCATTAATCATCTATTTATTAATACATTTTCTTGCAAATACGTAACTCTAATTGATTTCGTGTAGATATAAATGAATGCCAAACAAACCCGTGTGGTGAAAATGCCGTATGCACCGATACAGTCGGTAGTTTTATTTGTTCCTGTAAAGAAGACTACACAGGTGATCCTTACCGAGGATGCGCCGATATCAACGAATGTGTCGCTTTAGAAAAACCATGCGGTCTTCATGCAATGTGCGAGAATGCCGTTCCCGGATATAACTGTGTTTGTCCTCAGGGATACCAAGCGAACCCCAACCCTCAGGTTGCATGTGAACAGGTATATTAATATTTATTATAATTAATTTATAATTTAACTAGATGTGCTCGCGGCTTAGCTCGCGTGGATTAAGTACTTATGAAGATGAAATAATAAAAAACAAATCAGAAAAAACATTGCAAATAATTTTTGTTCTGTTCAAATTTAAAAGTTAATAGTTGAAAACAAAATAAACAACTGCTGGCCGAGCGCAGTATCTTCCCTCTCCCCACGACACTTTATCATAGTTCGCGCGAATTGTCACGGATAATATGTTATTGTATATACTTATTTCACGTTATATCCTAAACCAAAAGACCAAATTGGATTTTCTATAAGGTAAATTATATCTACATTAAGTACGTATGACGATGAAATCATTTATTTCGATAAGGATTAAAGTTTTGCAGGTCATATGTCCATGTAAACAGAACCCAAATATTTTATATTTTCTTTGTAACATAAAAGCTGTCATTGTGGCTTAAATATAAAAGTTAGACATTTGGTGTAGGACTTTTGATTCTACACAATTCTTTAATACATTATTTTGTTCTATATTCAACGGTTTACTATTATCGTCACTGCTTAGTTGTTATGATACATAACGTAACAAAATATAGTTATAGACTATATTTTGTTACGTTAGAATGTACCTATGAATGAAAAAAGAAACCACGTGAATCGGATAAGTGGTTCTCGAGTGATAAGCGCACTAACGGACAGACAGACAGAGAGACGTTGAGCTATTAAGGATTAATTTATAATATAATTAATAATTTTTTTTAAATTAGATCGATGTCAACATCCTTTGCAAGTCAAACTTTGATTGTACGAACAACGCTGAATGTATAGAAGGACAATGTTTCTGCCAGAAAGGATTCCTCGCGCAAGGAGCCGCGTGTATCGATATAGATGAATGCGTCACCTCACCCTGTGGACCGTATGCGGTCTGCACGAACACAGCGGGAGGTTTTCGTTGCGATTGTGAAGCGGGATACGTCGGTACACCTCCTAGAGTTCAATGCAAGGCACCATGTCAAGATGTCAAATGTGGTAACCATGCTTTCTGTAAACCTGATGGCCTAGAAGCGTATTGTATATGTGAAGAAGGTTGGACGTTTAATCCGGCTGATATCTCCGCTGGATGTATTGATATAAACGAATGCGATCCATCAAGTGGTAGATGTGGATCGAATGCAATATGTACAAATGAACCAGGAAGTTTCTCTTGTCAGTGCCCACCAGGTTTCTCAGGAAACCCTCAAAAACAGTGTTTAGATGTCGATGAATGCACAATTCCAGATGCGTGTGGCGTAGGAGCTCTTTGCCATAATATACCAGGATCTTATTCTTGCGAATGTCCTGAAGGTTCGATTCCTGATCCCGATCCAAAAGTCAAATGTGTTGGAATCGTTAAGTGTGGAAAAGATGAGGATTGTCCAGGAAATGCTATATGCGATAGTCAGAAGAGGTGCTTGTGTCCGGAACCAAACGTAGGAAACGATTGCAGACATCCGTGTGAAGAAATACACTGCGCTCATAATTCGCAATGTATGTTGATCAACAATGAAGCGAAATGTATTTGCAGTAATGGATATACAGGAACCGCAAATGGATGTATTGATATAGATGAATGTGCTGGAAATCCATGTGCAGCAGGAGCTATATGTAAAAATGAACCTGGAACGTTTACCTGCCAGTGTCCAGGCGGAACAAAAGGTGATCCGTTTAGAGCTGGGTGTACGATTGAAAAATCATTCAACTGTTCGACTGTAAAACCATGCCCGTCTGGAGAACAGTGCATCCATGATGATTTTACTAACGAGAATGTATGTATATGTAGACAAGGATACGTTCGAGACGGAGAAACAGGAAAATGTCGAGATATTGATGAATGTACAGAACTGAGAGATCATCCATCGTGTGGTTTGAACGCCATTTGTAAGAATCTACCTGGTAGTTACGAATGTCAATGTCCTCCAGGTTTCAATGGAAATCCATTCTCGCTTTGTGAAGGTATGTTAAATTTTATTTATAATAGGTATGTTTATTTATACTAACTCTTGTTTTTTTTTCAGAATGTAATAATATACAATGCCAGTGTCAACCGCCATATCAAATAGTCGATGGAAACTGCGTATTAGCTGGTTGCTCGAACGGAGGAAAATGCCCATCAGGTGCCGAATGTGTAACAATCACTGGAGGTGTTAGTTACTGCGCCTGTCCCAAAGGATACCGTACACTATCTGACGCTACGTGTGAAGATATAAATGAATGCCTCGAAGGAGGGCAAGTCTGCGGTTATGGAGCTGAATGCAACAACAAAATCGGTTCATATGAATGCCGTTGCCCTCACGGTTACGGTGGAGATCCATACAATGGCCTGTGTTCTCCAGCCCATACGAAATGCGCAGGTGACCAGGAATGTTCTTCAAATGAAAAATGCATCCAACCAGGAGAATGCGTGTGCCCGCCACCGTATTTCATTGACCCTCATGATAACAAATGTAAAAGTCCCTGTGAAAGATTCCCATGTGGAATAAATTCTAAATGTACACCAAGTGATCCACCCAAGTGCATGTGCGAGACAGGTTTCAAAGGAGATCCCGTCCAAGGCTGCATAGATATCGATGAATGTGAAAGTAGCCCTTGTGCGTACGGTGCCCGATGCTTGAATCAAAGAGGAGGATACAAGTGCGTGTGTCCTGCAGGAATGGGAGGAGATCCATATAAAGGAGGATGTATATTAGAATCAGAAGCACCGAAAGTAGAATGCAAGTCAAATCATGATTGTGCTAAAGAATTAACGTGTAATGATGGATCGTGCGTGAGCCCATGCGGGACATTACTATGTGGACCAAATGCATACTGTGAACCGGAAAATCATGCTGCGTGGTGTAGATGTACCGTGGGATTCGCTAAAGGACCTAATGGAGATTGCGTTTCAAGTAAGTATTATAAATAATTTATTTGTTGGTTATATTTTATTTAAATCAATGTTTTATTTTACAGTGTGCGAAAATTATGTGTGTGGAAACGGAGCTCAATGTATTGCTACATCAACAGGACCAACATGCAAATGTATAGAAGGACTCTTTGGTAATCCATTCCCTGGCGGACAATGTGTAACAGACGTATGCTCTCCAAGCAATCCTTGCAATGAACCAAGCTTTTGCATAAGCGGCCGTTGTAAAGAACGTTGTGGTGGAATAGTATGCGGAATTGGAGCTTCTTGTGACAAAAATACCAACAGATGTAAATGCAATCCTTTCTTCGATGGAGATCCAAACTTATTATGCATGCCACGTAAGTATTTAATTTAACTAAATAAATAAGCGATCGTATTTCATATCAATTTAAAATTTCAGCTCTGCTTCCTGCCTGCGATCCTATCTGTGGAGCGAACGCTCACTGTGAATACGGATTCATCAATCAATGCGTATGTAACTCAGGAATGAGCGGAAACCCGTATGAAGGTTGCAAAATAGAAGAAACAAAGACATGTTTAACGACGCAATGCGGCATCGGCGCTGTTTGCAAAGAAGGATTCAATTCCGTGGAATGCTTGTGTCCGAATGGATTTACTGGAAACCCTTACATACAATGTCACGATATCGACGAGTGTAACACGATCGCAGCATGCGGAGATAACGCTGTCTGCATCAACATACCCGGAGCTTTTGACTGTCGTTGCAAAGACGGATTCGTAGGTAACCCGTTCTTGAGCTGTCTGCCAACACAACCAGCACTCTGTGACAATCCGGCGACATGCAGATGCGGTTACGACGTACCATGCCCGACGGGATACGCTTGCGAGAACCAGCGTTGTCAAGACTTGTGCGCTAAAGTTAAATGTGGGCCGAGAGCAGTTTGCGATACGGGACGTTGTATCTGTCCACCTGGTTATGTTGGAAATCCTAACGGCCGACATGGATGCCAGTTGAAGAATAAATGTAATAACGATGCTGATTGCAAGTCTACTGAAATCTGCTTCCAGTTCGGTAAAGGTTCAAGAAAGTGCGTCGAAGCTTGTAGTAAAATACAGTGCGGTCCAAATGCGTTATGTGTTGGAGAAAACCATCGCTCCAACTGTATTTGTGCTCCTGGCTATAACGGAAATCCTAATAACTTAACGTACGGTTGTCAGCCTGAAGGACGAATCAAAGAAAAGATAATGTGCAATAGCGACGCTGATTGTCAACAAGGTACTATCTGTGCGGTGAATACCGAAGGCCTTAGAGCTTGCGTGAATCCATGTCTGACAGTAGCGTGTGGCCTTAATGAAGAATGCGTATTAGATATCCACAGCAATCCAGCATGCCACTGTAAACATAATTTCGTATGGAATCCGATCAGTTCCGCATGCGAGAAGCCTTCGTTACCCGACTGTCTATCTGACGTCGATTGCCCACAAACGCATACATGCCGTCCGGATGCTCTTGGAGTCCTAAAGTGCACTTCGATTTGTATGGAATTCACCTGCCCGCTGAATGCACTCTGTGTAGCAACTGCGCATCAAGGTCAATGTCAATGCTCACCAGATTTTACTGGAAATCCTAACGATAGAAACGGATGTAAACCAACACTGAAAAACCAATGTACAACTGATGCTCAATGTTCAGAAACAGAAACTTGTAAATCACATGGAGGAATACTTGCGTGTCGACCAGTCTGTGAAAATATCATCTGCGGACCCGGGGCAGTCTGTATAGCGAATAATCATGTAGCTCAATGTCAGTGCCCTCCAGGACCATACGCCGGAGATCCGTATGATTCTACCAAAGGATGTCAAACTGTACCCTGCGTATATAACATCGACTGTCCTCCCTCGCAGCTTTGTAACCGACTCACTCATACATGCCGAGATGTTTGTGATGAAGACTCATGCGGAACAAACGCCGTTTGTATCGCAGAAGAAAACAGAGCAATCTGCCAATGTCCACCTGGATTCCGCGGAAACCCATTAGCCGAAGTCGAGTGCGTTCCAACAGAAGTATGTGGCCCTAACTCATGTCACCCGTCAGCGGTATGCGAAGCTGGTCCAGGAAATTCACACGTATGTAAATGCCCATCTCAATACGTCGGCGATCCTTACACATCCGGATGTCGCCCTGAAGGAAATTGTCCCAATGGCGATGCAGATTGTCCATTGCAATCGGTATGCCAAGCAGGCCGTTGCGTAAATCCCTGCGATCATGGTGTATGTGGACCAAATACTATCTGTAATCTCGTTAATCGTCAACCAGTTTGTACTTGTCCGCTTAAATTCGTACCTGTTCCAACCGGCCCACAAGACGGATGTGTCAGACAAGTTTCAGTATGCGCAAGTGATATAGATTGCGGTGGTGATGTCTGCCATAACGGACAATGTAAATCTGTCTGCAGAGATTCACAAGACTGCTCGACAGGAGAAAAGTGCGTCAATAGTATATGCGTTATCCCGTGCGTTGGCCACAGCCAGTGTATCGAAGATCAAGCTTGCGTTAACAACACGTGCATCATCGGTTGCCGAAGTAATAAAAACTGTCAATCCCAAGAAGCTTGTATTGGAAACAAATGTCAAGATCCTTGCCAACAAGAAAGCGTTTGCGGGCCTAATGCAATGTGCAGCTGTGTACAACACGCGACAATTTGTTCATGCCCACCAGGTTTCGAAGGAAATCCAACACCTCAAGAAGGATGCATACGAGTACCGGCCACTTGTGATACGACGAACCAATGTCCTCCAAGCCACATGTGTATCGGTCATCAATGTAACTTACCGTGTGTTGACAACAGTGGCTGCGCTATTGGAGAACGCTGTTCGAACAATATCTGCGTCAAGGTTTGCTTCGGAGATAGTAACTGCTTACCTGGAGAAGTGTGTCTGAAAGGAACGTGCCAGTCTGGTTGTTCCAGCGACGCCGACTGCAAATCGAGTCAAGTCTGTATCAGAGGAAAATGTCGTTGCGCAACTGGGTTTATAGCAACGCCTACTGGCTGCTTCGATATAAATGAATGTGAAAATAATCCGTGTCACCCGACGGCTCGGTGCGTCAACGTTCCGGGTTCGTATAAATGCGCTTGTCCCGAAGGAACTGTCGGCGATGCGTTTGTTGATCCAGGATGTATTCTTCCTAACCAATGCAATAAAGATACCGACTGTGCTGAAAATCTAGCTTGTGAAAAAGGACGCTGTACCGATCTTTGCCTAGTTACTCAATGCGGCCCGAACGCAATATGCAACGCCTTTAACCATCGGCCGATATGCGTTTGTCCAGCAGGACATTTAGGAGATCCAAATGATCTGAACATCGGTTGTTTCAAGGTCGAATGTTTAAACAACGAAGACTGTTCAGATGAAAAATACTGCGACGGACAAACATACAAATGCATGAGTAAGTATTTCTTTCATAATGTAATACTTAGTAATGTTAATTGTAATATTAATTAAATACAATTTCAACAGATCCATGTGACCAAACAAACTGTGGACGTGGAACGTGCCAGGCTCATTCACATCAAGCAATCTGCACATGTTTCGAAGGATACGCCATCATTGACGGACGTTGTAACGATATAAACGAATGCTTACAAAACCCTTGCCATTCAACTGCAATGTGAGTTACTTTATTATATTTTTTGCTTTTACAATTCCTAATATCATATATATTTTCAGTTGTACCAACTCACCTGGTTCGTACTCGTGTTCATGCGCTGAAGGTTTAGTAGGAGATCCGATTCAAACTGGATGTCGCAAACCTGGAGATTGTTTCACAGACTCTGATTGTCCAGAAACCGCAGCTTGTATTGATAACAGATGCCGTAATCCCTGCGACGGTCCCATCGCCTGTGGCCGAAACGCAGAATGTACACCGGCCGCGCACGCTGCAAACTGTAGATGTCCTGCTCAGACTCGAGGAGACGCTAAAATCGAATGCGTTCGATTGGAGTGTATCGACGATGATGATTGCGCAGCGAATAAAGCCTGCGTTGATTCGAAATGTGCGAACCCGTGTTCTTTGGTCAATGTGTGTGGACAGAACGCAGATTGCTCACCGATTAATCACGTAGGCGTGTGTAGCTGCTCTGCAGGATTCACAGGAAATCCTTTGTTAGGTTGTACGACTGTCCAATATTGCGCTGAAGACAGCCAGTGTCCCGCTGGAACTAAATGCAACAATGGGATATGTTCATGTAAGTTAAACTTTAAAGTATTATCAAACAATTGTTATATTTATCTAATTAATGTTTTCAGCTATTTGTGCAAGCGCACGTGAATGCATCGGCGACGAGCTCTGCATCAATAATATCTGTCAACCGACATGCAAATCAAACTCAAGCTGCCCTGAATACCAATTCTGCCTAAACAATATCTGCTCGCAAGAAGTCCGTTGCCGATCAAACGACGAATGTGACTCTAACGAAAGATGTCTTCAAAATAGCTTCGGACAAGCCCAATGCCAGGATTCGTGTGAAGGTTTTCTTTGTGGAAGAAATGCTGATTGTAAAGTTGAAAACCATCAAGCGGTCTGCACGTGCCAACAAGGATACAGAGGAAATCCTAACGATGAGCGTTTCGGATGTCAAAAGATCGAATGCGAAAACAACGAAGAATGCTCGATTGATAAAATGTGCGATCACTTTACATGTAAGATAGCATGTCTTGTGAAAAACCCGTGCGGTCCGAATGCTCTTTGCTCGAATGAAAACCACCAACAAGTATGTTACTGTCAACCTGGATATACCGGAGACGCGTTTACTGGATGTAAGATAATCGACTTCTGCGCCGACCAACCGTGCGGCCCTGGAGCCAAATGTATCAATTCTCGAGGATCATATAAATGTCAGTGCCAATTTGGAACTATCGGTGATCCTTATAACGAAGGATGCAAAGCACCTGTGGAATGTAACAGAAATACCGACTGTCCTGAAGTTGCTGAATGTATACAAGCTAACGGAATACCGAAATGCAAAGGTAAGTTTTTATTATCGTCATCGATATCGTTGGAAATGATTAACGTGAATTATTACTTACAGATATATGCGAAAATACGTTATGCGGACCGAATTCGGATTGCGTCGCTAAAAAGCACGTTTCTTCGTGCATTTGTCGATCGGGATACGAAGGAAATGCGAACGATATTAACGTTGGATGCAGACCAAAACCCGTACACTGCAAAACCAATTCTGACTGCCCGTCCGGAGCTTATTGTTATAACGATATATGTAAACGTAAGTTGAATCGTTACAATCGTAAAAATATCAGTTGATTCTAATTTATTTTCCTTATTTAGCATCTTGTCAATCGGATGACGAATGCGGACTCGCTGAGAAATGCATTCAAGGGCAGTGTTTGAATCCATGCGAACAGCCGAAATCTTGTGGAATGAACGCCGAATGCAGAATCATTAATCATGTGAAACAATGCAACTGTCCTCCGGGATTCACAGGAAATCATGACGTAGAATGCGTGAGAAGTACGTGTAATATTTTTAGATTATTTCCGAATTTGAATTAATTAATTTTATTTATTTATAGTTCCCATATCCTGTGAAAAAGACACCGACTGCTTGGACGGCCAAACTTGCAGAGACAGTATGTGCTTGCCGATTTGTCAAACTGACAATAACTGCGCGTTTAACGAAAAGTGTATAAAAGGAAACTGCATATGTAAGTATTAATATAAAACAAAAAAATAAAAACTATTTTTTAACGTCAATTTTTTTTCAATAGTAACATGCCGAGTAGACAACGATTGCTTCTTGGGACACATCTGCCTCCATAACACCTGTATATTCGGATGCCACTCCGACGATGATTGCAGCGCTAGCGAATCTTGTCGAGACAACCACTGTATAAATCCATGCGCTGGAACGCCTTGCGGACCGAACGCTCTATGCTCTGTCACGAATCAAAGAGCTACATGTTCTTGCGGATCAGGATTTGTACCGAATCCAACAGCAAAGATTGCTTGCGTTCGAACTCCGGCTCCTCCATGTACTGAAAACAGAGGCTGTCCACAGGGTACGACGTGTATTGAAGAAGCGTGCAGACCTGTGTGCTCTTCAGATTCTGGATGTTTGAGTAACGAAAGATGTGACGTACAGAATGGAGTTTGTAAACCATTATGTCGTCGTGACGATGATTGTCGTAGCGGTGAAGTATGTGAAGGTCTCATGTGTGTAATCGGATGCCGAAGCGACTTGGGATGTCCATCACACTTGAATTGTATCAACAGTAAATGTGTCGATGTATGTTCATCTCCGACTTCTTGCGGCACGAACGCAGAATGCGCTATAATCGATCATCAGAAAATATGTACATGCCCACCGCCTTTGACTGGTGATGCTCTTGTAGGATGCCGCGTACCTGTCGTTTCTTGCTCTGGCGACAGAGAATGTAGCAGCGGGCAGGTTTGCTACGGAGGATTGTGCTCATCTACCTGCATATCGTAAGTTAGATTTCATTTATTATATAATTACAATTTTAATTGAACACTTTTTTATTACAGCGATCAAAACTGCTTATCCGATGAACGATGCGTTAAAGGAGTATGCAAGTCTATTTGTAACAGCGACGCAAAATGCGGACCTCAACAAATATGCGAAAATCGATTGTGCGAAATTGGATGTCGTAGCGATACAGTTTGTTCCGAAACTCACGCCTGTATCAACAAACAATGTCAAGATCCTTGCAAGACAGAAAAAAATTGTGGTGCGTGTTCTGAATGTCGTGTCATCAACCACGGAATACAGTGCAGTTGTCCGATTGGTTACCTCGGTAATCCGTTTGTTTCGTGTTCCCGTCCCGCACGTCTTTGTGACGGATCTTGCGAATGCGACGATTCCGGATACTGTACGAGTAGTTGTTCGAGCGGAGACCAGTGTCCATGCGGAGAAACGTGCATCACCGGTAAATGCCGAGCTCACTGCTCTGACTCCGATTCATGTGCACCAGGACAGATATGTAACGGTGGAGTTTGCCTGGCCGGATGCAATTCTAACAACGACTGCCCGAATGATAAGACATGCAGAAATAAACAATGCCAGAATCCATGTACCAATGATTCCCCGTGCGGAACTAACGCTATTTGCCGCGTCTCAGATCACCGAGCTCTGTGTCTATGTCCTGATGGATTCCAAGGCGAACCAACGCGAGCTTGCACTCAATACGAATGTCTCACAAACAGTGACTGTGAATCCGATAAATATTGCGATACCGATAAGGCGTGCAAGAACCCATGCCTTGAACAGAAAGCTTGTGGAAAGAACGCGCAGTGCAAAGTATTGAATCGTGAAGCTTCGTGCTCTTGTCCTCCCAGTTACATAGGAAATCCGATCGTCGAATGCAAACGAGGCGAAACGGAATGTTTGCGTAATCCTTGTGGAATTAATTCAAAGTGCCGCGACACTCCTAACGGATTCGAATGCATATGCGCTCCAGGATGTACCGGAGATGCTTACAAAGGTTGCAATTGCGGTGGTGATTTGTGCGGAAACAAGAAATGCGGCAAAAATGCAGGTTGCAGAGTAGTGAATAATACTCCCCAGTGTTATTGTCCTCCGAATTTCCCGTCAGGAATTCCTACGATCGAATGTAAGTTAATATAATAAGTTGCAATCGATTACATGTATCGTGAATATGGTTTGTGTGATGCAGGTACTGAAGGTCGCTCAGTTGTTGACTGTCGCACAGAAGGCTGTGGTGAAGGCGCTGAATGTCTACGTGACGGTACCGAATTCGTTTGTCGCTGTCAACCAGGTTTCGCTGTCAATACCGATGGTACATGCCGTAAAGGTAGGATCATTACTTTTACTATACCACGTAACGTTTTTGTATTTTATTTCCGTACAGCAGTTGCTGGTTTATTATTTATTATGGTAAATAAACAATGTTACTATTTAAAACACTTATGTACAAAATGCACGTATTAAATCATACACATATTCGCTAACTTTTGTATAATATGTTACATAAATAGTTATAGTAGATCTAATTGAGAGTAAATTTAATATCAGATAAATATTAATTGTATTATACGTATTGAAAATTAATTTGGATTTAAATTAACACATTACATCATCCACTCACACCATTCATAACTCATACATGTATACACTGACACTCGTTTCAAGAAATGTGGAATGTCTTAACAGCAGTATGCCAATCTGCCTTATTTCGACAAAGGTCTTATTTATTTTCCATAATACATTCCACGATAGTTGATTATTATTTATACATACACTCCCCAAATTAGAGTAGAGATATTATTCAATAGTTATCTGTGTACATATGTTGCAACATGAATGTATTTCACATGCATACTTTCATGATGCAATTTGCTCTCGAGACAGAATCGATAGTGCATTAAGACACTTGTCGTCCTGTCTCATGATGCGCCCGATAATAAGTCAGATTGGGAACTGTGAAAGGTACATTCTCACATTATATATTTGCTTGACTGTTGTACAGTGTTAAATCTTTTTCCACTGATTGACAACTTAGTCGATCGGTCGGCCAGGGCTTACTGTAAATACTCGACCGCTTGTTATTATATCAGTATGTTCTGTTTTATATCTGACTGATGGGGCTCGACCCCTCTTTCTTTTTCATTTTGACTCGGGCTTCTACTCATTATAGATACAAAATGCATGTGATTTGTTTTGTGAGAAAATTTCCTTTCACAGTTCTTACGTTTGCTTTTTCTTTTTTTTCCTCGGTGCCTCCCCGACGTTGTTTCCTTAACTACCTGCGCGTTCGCGTTGTATGAATGTTGACTGTGACTCCCTGACAGATGACATAGAATGCAGTGATGACTTGGATTGCGAGACAACGAGAGCGTGTGTAGGGCTGCAATGTATAGATCCATGTGCGGTACGTGGCGCGTGCGGTCGGGACGCACTCTGCCACACAGTGTTCCATAGACCGCGATGCACGTGTCCGCATTGTTACGTAGGCGACCCGACCGCGGTCTGCCGACCGGATCCTAGATGTGAACATGACCCGATACCCCCACCGCCGTCGTCCAAGTGTTCGGGCGATGCAGAGTGCGCACCTAGCTTGACATGCGACTTGCGAACCGGCACTTGTGTCGATCCTTGTCGTGGACGGACATGTACCGGAGAGAGACGTTGCGAGGTACGCGCGCACAGACCGGCGTGCGTGTGTCGCAATGGTCTCATGTTGAATGAACGCGGAGAATTGACATGCGTTACTGCGGGAACAGAGTGTATACGAGATAATGATTGTGCGTCAAACCTTGCGTGTGATTCGGGTCGTTGTCGCAGCCCTTGCACGACCGCGTCATGTCCAACTAACAAGACGTGCCACGTTATTGATCACAAACCGGTATGTGTGTGTTTGCGCGATTGCAACCCTACCCTTTCCATTTGCCTGCGCGACAGTGGCTGTCCACCTGACCAAGCGTGCAGAAGCTTCCGCTGTGTCGATCCATGTGCTGCCGCTGAATGTCCAACTGATACGCCTTGCTACGTTGAAGACCACAAGCCCGTCTGCAAGTTCTGTCCCTCTGGCTTCGTCTCTGATACCATGTACGGATGTGTCAAAGGTAAACATCCACTGTGCTCTTTGTGGACCTTTACGGTCTGGCGAGCGACTTTATCTTCCGTGACGATTTCCGACGCTTTTATAACTTTCACCCGAATAATCACGTTTTAAGCGCTCCGCCACTACTTATAAAATTAATACAACTGGATTTTAAATGATTCAATATTCTCCGCGGCCCTAACTGATCTTTCTTCAGATCTCGTTTCTCTTATCTGATTGTATTCTTTTTTCTTCAATATCTCTACTCTTGCGTTTTCTTCTATGTGCAACATCTTCCTTTAACACTTAATCACACTTCTCTATACACTTTATTTTCATTTACTTGCACACATTAATAACCGCTATTTTTATCTAATACTGATTACCCATAAATGTATATTTAATTAATACTAATATATAATTAAATTGTAAATAGAATTAATATCATTAATTTATTAATATGTATATATATTTTAATATGTGTGTATGTTGTAAATATTGTATTCACAGTTATTGGCACCGAATGCACATCGGACTTCAATTGCACCAAAGCACAAGCCTGCATTAGAGGTACTTGCATTGATCCTTGCACAGAGGAAACTAGCGCAACTCCATTATGTGGAGAAGCTGCAATATGCAAGGTTCGGACACATACGGTTACGTGTGTGTGCCCTACTGGTTTTACAGGGAATGCTAAAACTAAATGTACTCCTTTAATTCCTAATATCACTAAAACATATCCTACAACGGTTACTACAGAAATATATACTGAGACAGACATGACTCACGAAACAGACATAACTAATCAAATAAATACCAATATATCTTCTACTCAAGCAACTCCAATTAAATCAACATCTAAATATAGGTATACAAATACTGAACATAAACCAATGCTTAATGATACGACAGAAACACTACATTTTAACGAAACCGGTACAAATAAAACAATCGACCATGTAACTCATGTATACACAGTATCAGATATCGACACAACAACACAGAAAGTCTACACTGTTACACCAAGTAAAATTAGTTCGACTGTATCTCCATCAAATGAAGTGATCGATATTACTACAGAATTATTCAAACCTCAAACAGATGCCAGTATAGTTACTACAACAGTTGAAGAAAGTTTTACTGAAGACAGCCTTATCAGTACTAGGTTCAGTGAAACTGAAATAAATATAGTAACAAGTACATCTACTGTATCTCCATCGAATGGAGACCTTTCAGAGACTAAGGACGATACAAGAACTACAACTCAATACAACCTTGATAGTTTAAATACCACAACACATAAAGACTCCACAACTATTGCTTATAATTTAACATCAACAGAGGAGTCGATATTATTTGATGATAGTACAGATAATGAAATAGAATCAGATTACACAGAAAGCACCACAAAGAAAGAAGAAAGCATTATTTCAAGAAGTACACCATCAATAGGAATATCTACAACAGAAAAAATATATAATTTAACAACCATGACTCCTGCGGATATTAAATTGACCTCTGAAGATTCGAAAGAATCATTTACTGAAGGCAAATTAACTAAAAAAACAACTGATGTTCCAAGCCAAACGGATATTGAAACTACCAAAAAGCCTTATATTTCTACTGATTCAACTTACAAATTCACGACCACGACTCCTACAGATATTGATATTACCACTGAAGGGTTGAAAGAGTCATTTACTGAAAGGATATCTACTGAAAAAACAATAACTGATATTACAGGCCAAATAGATAGTGAAACTACCAAAAAGCCACAAATTTCAACTGATTCAACTTTCAAATTAACAACCACGACTCCTACAGATATTGACTTCACCACTGAAGGGTTGAAAGAGTCATTTACTGAAAGGAAATCTACTGAAAAAACAACAACTGATATTACAGGCCAAACAGATAGTGAAACTACCAAAAAGCCTCATATTTCAACTGATTCAACTTACAAATTAACGACCACGACTGCTACAGAGTTTGAATTGACAACTGAAAGTACGAAGGAATCATTTACGGAAAGGAAATCAACTGAAAAAACAACAACTGATATTTCAGGCCAAACAGATATTGAAACTACCAAAAAGCCTCATATTTCAACTGATTCTACTTTCAAATTAACAACCACGACTCCTACAGAGTTTGAACTGACAACGGAAGATTCGAATGAATCTTTTACTGAAAGGAAATCTACTGAAAAAACAACTGATATTTCAGGCCAAACGGATTTTGAAACTACCAAAAAGCCTTATATTTCTACTGATTCAACTTACAAATTAACGACCACGACTCCTACAGATATTGACATTACCACTGAAGGGTTGAAAGAGTCATTTACTGAAAGTAAATCAACTGAAAAAACAATAACTGATAGTTTAGGCCAAACAGATAGTGAAACTACCAAAAAGCCTCATATTTCAACTGATTCAACTTACAAATTAACGACCACGACTGCTACAGAGTTTGAATTGACAACGGAAGATTCGAATGAATCTTTTACTGAAAGGAAATCTACTGAAAAAACAACTGATATTTCAGGCCAAACGGATTTTGAAACTACCAAAAAGCCTTATATTTCTACTGATTCAACTTACAAATTAACGACCACGACTCCTACAGATATTGACATTACCACTGAAGGGTTGAAAGAGTCATTTACTGAAAGTAAATCAACTGAAAAAACAACAACTGATAGTTTAGGCCAAACAGATAGTGAAACTACCAAAAAGCCTCATATTTCAACTGATTCAACTTACAAATTAACGACCACGACTCCTACAGATATTGACATTACCACTGAAGGGTTGAAAGAGTCATTTACTGAAAGTAAATCAACTCAAAAAACAACAACTGATAGTTTAGGCCAAACAGATAGTGAAACTACCAAAAAGCCTCATATTTCAACTGATTCAACTTACAAATTAACGACCACGACTGCTACAGAGTTTGAATTGACAACTGAAAGTTCGAAGGAATCATTTACGGAAAGGAAATCAACTGAAAAAACAACAACTGATATTTCAGGCCAAACAGATATTGAAACTACCAAAAAGCCTTATATTTCTACTGATTCAACTTACAAATTAACGACCACGACTCCTACAGATATTGACATTACCACTGAAGGGTTGAAAGAGTCATTTACTGAAAGTAAATCAACTGAAAAAACAACAACTGATATTTCAGGCCAAACATATTTTGAAACTACCAAAAAGCCTTTTATTTCAACTGATTCTACTTTCAAATTAACAACAACGACTCCTACAGGTATTGAAATGGCCACTACTGATTCAAAAGAATCATTTACTGAAGAGACCTCTACTGAAAAAAACACAACTGAAATTTCAGGCCAAACCGATATTAGTATCACCAAAAAAAGTACTACTTTATCTGATATTATTTACAGTACTACTATAAGCGATAAAACAATCTCTGTACAAGAAAAAACCACGACTGAAGAAAACCAAGTTATAAATGAAATTGAACTTTTCCAAACAACAGAAAAATCAAATGTTTTTACAATACCGAGTAACTTGGAACTCGATAATACTACTTCAAAATTAAATATTACAACTAAAGTAGATGGATTATATACAACTACACCAAGTTATAAAACTACTGAAAGTATTAGCCACGATAAATCAACAGAAATATTCACTACGACAAGTACATCTAAACTGACAACAATACAGGTACCGATTACAACATTAAAGGATCTTATCACTGGGACATTCGATTTAACAGAGATTCCTTTCAAATCTACACCATCCACTACCACTGATATTAATGTATTTGATATGTATACAACAAGTACAAATGATAATATTACTGTCACACAAGCAGATAAACAAGTTGATGAACATACAAGCAGCACTGACATTGAGTTTAAAACTACTATATCTGATAGCGATAAAAATATGTCATCATCTACAACATTGAAATCAGAACAACCTACTACTATTAAATCTGAAATTAACACTACTTTACCATCGACGAATATTATTTATACGAGACCAAGTATTTCGAGTACATCTGATAGAACAACATTGAAACCAATTTTAATAAACACTACTGAATCGATAGATCAGTCTACAACAGAAACAATGAATATTTCAACAAGCACTACCTCGTACCCTACTCGAGTTAATCTATTTAATATAATCGCCAATGGCTTAACATCTACAGAGGAGCCGATAGTATTTGATGATAGTACACATAATGAAATAGAATCAGAATTAACCACTAAAGATTGGAAAGAATTATATACTGAAAGAGCATCTTCTGAAAAAACAACAACTGATATTACAGGCCTAACAGATAGTGAAACTACCAAAAAGCCTCATATTTCAACTGATTCAACTCTGAAATTAACGACCAAGTCTCCTACAGATATTGACTTTATCACTGAAGGTTTGAAAGAGTCATTTACTGAAAGGAAATCAACTGAGAAAACAACAACTGATATTACAGGCCAAACAGATAGTGAAACTACCAAAAAGCCTCATATTTCAACTGATTCAACTTTCAAATTAACAACCACGACTCCTACAGATATTGACTTTACCACTGAAGGTTTGAAAGAGTCATTTACTGAAAGGAAATCAACTGAGAAAACAACATCTGATATTACAGGCCAAACAGATAGTGAAACTACCAAAAAGCCTCATATTTCAACTGATTCAACTTTCAAAATAACAACTACTCTTCCTTCAGATATTGACATTACCACTGAAGGTTTGAGAGAGTCATTTACTGAAAGGAAATCAACTGAAAAAACAACAACTGATATTACAGGCCAAACCGATAGTGAAACTACCAAAAAGCCTCATATTTCAACTGATTCAACTTTCAAATTAACAACCACGACTCCTACAGATATTGACTTTACCACTGAAGGTTTGAAAGAGTCATTTACTGAAAGGAAATCAACTGAAAAAACAACATCTGATATTACAGGCCAAACAGATAGTGAAACTACCAAAAAGCCTCATATTTCAACTGATTCAACTTTCAAAATAACAACTACTCTTCCTTCAGATATTGACATTACCACTGAAGGTTTGAGAGAGTCATTTACTGAAAGGAAATCAACTGAAAAAACAACAACTGATATTACAGGCCAAACCGATAGTGAAACTACCAAAAAGCCTCATATTTCAACTGATTCAACTTTCAAATTAACAACCACGACTCCTACAGATATTGACTTTACCACTGAAGGTTTGAAAGAGTCATTTACTGAAAGGAAATCAACTGAAAAAACAACAACTGATATTACAGGCCAAACAGATAGTGAAACTACCAAAAAGCCTCATATTTCAACTGATTCAACTTTCAAAATAACAACCACGCTTCCTTCAGATATTGACTTTACCACTAAAGGTTTGAAAGAGTCATTTACTGAAAGGAAATCAACTGAAAAAACAACAACTGATATTACTGGCAAAACAGATAGTGAAACTACCAAAATGCCTCATATTTCAACTGATTCAACTCTGAAATTAACGACCAAGACTCCTACAGATATTGACTTTATCACTGAAGGTTTGAAAGAGTCATTTACTGAAAGGAAATCAACTGAGAAAACAACAACTGATATTACAGGCCAAACAGATAGTGAAACTACAAAAAAGCCACATATTTCAACTGATTCAACTTTCAAAATAACAACCACGCTTCCTTCAGATATTGACTTTACCACTGAAGGTTTGAAAGAGTCATTTACTGAAAGGAAATCAACTGAAAAAACAACAATTGATATTACAGGCCCAACAGATAGTGAAACTACCAAAAAGCCTCATATCTCAACTGATTCAACTTTCAAATTAACAACCACGACTCTTACAGATATTGACTTTACCACTGAAGGTTTCAAAGAGTCATTTACTGAAAGGAAATCAACTGAAAAAACAACAACTGATATTACAGGCCAAACAGATAGTGAAACTACCAAAATGCCTCATATTTCAACTGATTCAACTCTGAAATTGACGACCAAGACTCTTACAGATATTGACTTTACCACTGAAGGTTTGAAAGAGTCATATACTGAAAGAAAATCAACTGAAAAAACAACAACTGATATTACAGGCCAAACAGATAGTGAAACTACCAAAATGCCTCATATTTCAACTGATTCAACTCTGAAATTAACGACCAAGACTCCTACAGATATTGACTTTATCACTGAAGGTTTGAAAGAGTCATTTACTGAAAGGAAATCAACTGAGAAAACAACAACTGATATTACAGGCCAAACAGATAGTGAAACTACCAAAAAGCCTCATATTTCAACTGATTCAACTTTCAAAATAACAACCACGCTTCCTTCAGATATTGACTTTACCACTGATAGTTTGAAAGAGTCATATACTGAAAGAAAATCAACTGAAAAAACAACAACTGATATTACAGGCCAAACAGATAGTGAAACTACCAAAATGCCTCATATTTCAACTGATTCAACTCTGAAATTAACGACCAAGTCTCCTACAGATATTGACTTTACCACTGAAGGTTTGAAAGAGTCATTTACTGAAAGGAAATCAACTGAGAAAACAACAACTGATATTACAGGCCAAACAGATAGTGAAACTACAAAAAAGCCACATATTTCAACTGATTCAACTTTCAAAATAACAACCACGCTTCCTTCAGATATTGACTTTACCACTGAAGGTTTGAAAGAGTCATTTACTGAAAGGAAATCAACTGAAAAAACAACAATTGATATTACAGGCCCAACAGATAGTGAAACTACCAAAAAGCCTCATATCTCAACTGATTCAACTTTCAAATTAACAACCACGACTCTTACAGATATTGACTTTACCACTGAAGGTTTCAAAGAGTCATTTACTGAAAGGAAATCAACTGAAAAAACAACAACTGATATTACAGGCCAAACAGATAGTGAAACTACCAAAATGCCTCATATTTCAACTGATTCAACTCTGAAATTAACGACTAAGACTCCTACAGATATTGACTTTACCACTGAAGGTTTGAAAGAGTCATTTACTGAAAGGAAATCAACTGAGAAAACAACAACTGATATTACAGGCCAAACAGATAGTGAAACTACCAAAAAGCCTCATATTTCAACTGATTCAACTTTCAAAATAACAACCACGCTTCCTTCAGATATTGACTTTACCACTGAAGGTTTGAAAGAGTCATTTACTGAAAGGAAATCAACTGAGAAAACAACAACTGATATTACAGGCCAAACAGATAGTGAAACTACCAAAAAGCCTCATATTTCAACTGATTCAACTTTCAAAATAACAACCACGCTTCCTTCAGATATTGACTTTACCACTGAAGGTTTGAAAGAGTCATTTACTGAAAGGAAATCAACTGAGAAAACAACAACTGATATTACAGGCCAAACAGATAGTGAAACTACCAAAAAGCCTCATATTTCAACTGATTCAACTTTCAAAATAACAACCACGCTTCCTTCAGATATTGACTTTACCACTGAAGGTTTGAAAGAGTCATTTACTGAAAGGAAATCAACTGAGAAAACAACAACTGATATTACAGGCCAAACAGATAGTGAAACTACCAAAAAGCCTCATATTTCAACTGATTCAACTTTCAAAATAACAACCACGCTTCCTTCAGATATTGACTTTACCACTGAAGGTTTGAAAGAGTCATATACTGAAAGGAAATCAACTGAAAAAACAACAACTGATATTACAGGCCAAACAGATAGTGAAACTACCAAAAAGCCTCATATTTCAACTGATTCAACTTTCAAAATAACAACCACGCTTCCTTCAGATATTGACTTTACCACTGAAGGTTTGAAAGAGTCATTTACTGAAAGGAAATCAACTGAAAAAACAACAAGTGATATTACTGGCCAAACAGATAGTGAAACTACTATAATGCCTCATATTTCAACTGATTCAACTCTGAAATTGACGACCAAGACTCTTAAAGATATTGACATTACCACTGAAGGTTTGAAAGAGTCATATACTGAAAGGAAATCAACTGAAAAAACAACAACTGATATTACAGGCCAAACAGATAGTGAAACTACCAAAATGCCTCATATTTCAACTGATTCAACTCTGAAATTAACGACCAAGACTCCTACAGATATTGACTTTATCACTGAAGGTTTGAAAGAGTCATTTACTGAAAGGAAATCAACTGAAAAAACAACAACTGATATTACTGGCCAAACAGATAGTGAAACTACCAAAAAGCCTCATATTTCAACTGATTCAACTTTCAAAATAACAACCACGCTTCCTTCAGATATTGACTTTACCACTGAAGGTTTGAAAGAGTCATTTACTGAAAGGAAATCAACTGAAAAAACAACAAGTGATATTACTGGCCAAACAGATAGTGAAACTACTATAATGCCTCATATTTCAACTGATTCAACTCTGAAATTGACGACCAAGACTCTTAAAGATATTGACATTACCACTGAAGGTTTGAAAGAGTCATATACTGAAAGGAAATCAACTGAGAAAACAACAACTGATATTACAGGCCAAACAGATAGTGAAACTACCAAAAAGCCTCATATTTCAACTGATTCAACTTTCAAAATAACAACCACGCTTCCTTCAGATATTGACTTTACCACTGAAGGTTTGAAAGAGTCATTTACTGAAAGGAAATCAACTGAAAAAACAACAACTGATATTACTGGCCAAACAGATAGTGAAACTACTATAATGCCTCATATTTCAACTGATTCAACTCTGAAATTGACGACCAAGACTCTTACAGAAATTGACTTTACCACTGAAGGTTTGAAAGAGTCATATACTGAAAGGAAATCAACTGAAAAAACAACAACTGATATTACAGGCCACACAGATAGTGAAACTACCAAAAAGCCTCATATTTCAACTGATTCAACTATCAAAATAACAACCACGCTTCCTTCAGATATTGACTTTACCACTGAAGGTTTGAAAGAGTCATATACTGAAAGGAAATCAACTGAAAAAACAACAACTGATATTACAGGCCAAACAGATAGTGAAACTACCAAAAAGCCTCATATTTCAACTGATTCAACTTTCAAATTAACTACCACGACTCCTACAGATATTGACTTTACCACTGAAGGTTTGAATGAGTCATTTACTGAAAGGAAATCTTCTGAAAAAACAACAACTGATATTACAGGCCAAACAGATAGTGAAACTACCAAAAAGCCTCATATTTCAACTGATTTAACTTTCAAATTAACAACCACGACTCTTACAGATATTGACTTTACCACTGAAGGTTTCAAAGAGTCATTTACTGAAAGGAAATCAACTGAAAAAACAACAACTGATATTACAGGCCAAACAGATAGTGAAACTACCAAAATGCCTCGTATTTCAACTGATTCAACTCTGAAATTAACGACTAAGACTCCTACAGATATTGACTTTACCACTGAAGGTTTGAAAGAGTCATTTACTGAAAGGAAATCAACTGAGAAAACAACAACTGATATTACAGGCCAAACAGATAGTGAAACTACCAAAAAGCCTCATATTTCAACTGATTCAACTTTCAAAATAACAACCACGCTTCCTTCAGATATTGACTTTACCACTGAAGGTTTGAAAGAGTCATATACTGAAAGGAAATCAACTGAAAAAACAACAACTGATATTACAGGCCAAACAGATAGTGAAACTACCAAAAAGCCTCATATTTCAACTGATTCAACTTTCAAATTAACAACCACGACTCTTACAGATATTGACTTTATCACTGAAGGTTTGAAAGAGTCATTTACTGAAAGGAAATCAACTGAGAAAACAACAACTGATATTACAGGCCAAACAGATAGTGAAACTACCAAAAAGCCTCATATTTCAACTGATTCAACTTTCAAAATAACAACCACGCTTCCTTCAGATATTGACTTTACCACTGAAGGTTTGAAAGAGTCATATACTGAAAGGAAATCAACTGAAAAAACAACTGATATTACAGGCCAAACAGATAGTGAAACTACCAAAAAGCCTCATATTTCAACTGATTCAACTTTCAAATTAACTACCACGACTCCTACAGATATTGACTTTACCACTGAAGGTTTGAAAGAGTCATTTACTGAAAGGAAGACAACTGAAAAAACAACAACTGATATTACTGGCCAAACAAATAGTGAAACTACCAAAAAGCCTCATATTTCAACTGATTCAACTTTCAAATTAATTACCACGACTCCTACAGATATTGACTTTACCACTGAAGGTTTGAAAGAGTCATATACTGAAAGAAAATTAACTGAAAAAACAACAACTAATATTGCAGGCCAAACAGATAGTGAAACTACCAAAATGCCTCATATTTCAACTGATTCAACTCTGAAATTAACGACCAAGACTCCTACAGATATTGAATTTACCACTGAAGGTTTGAAAGAGTCATTTACTGAAAGGAAATCTACTGAAAAAACAACTGATATTACAGGCCAAACAGATAGTGAAACTACCAAAAAGCCTCATATTTCAACTGATTCAACTTTCAAATTAACAACCACGACTCTTACAGATATTGACTTTACCACTGAAGGTTTGAAAGAGTCATATACTGAAAGGAAATCAACTGAAAAAACAACAACTGATATTACTGGCCAAACAGATAGTGAAACTACCAAAAAGCCTCATATTTCAACTGATTCAACTTTCAAAATAACAACCACGCTTCCTTCAGATATTGACATTACCACTGAAGGTTTGAAAGAGTCATTTACCGAAAGGAAATCTACTGAAAAAACAACAACTGTTATTTCAGGCCAAACAGATTTTGAAACTACCAAAAAGCCGTATATTTCAACTGATTCAACTTTTGAATCGACTGATATTCCAAGTAAAACGGATGTTGGAATTACCAAAAAACCTACTACTTTATCTGATTTAATTTTCGATTCTACTGAAAGTGATCATACAACCACTGTACAAGAAAAAATCACAACTGAAAAATACTGGGTTGTTAATGAAATTGAACTGTTCCCAACGACGGAAAATTCAAATCTTTTTACAATAGCGAGTAACTTGGAACTCGATAATACTACTTCAAAATTAAATATTACAACTGAAGCTGATAGGTTAACTACAACTACACAAAGTCATAGAACAACTGAAAGTATTAGCTCAACGGAAACTATCACTACAAGTACATCTAAACTGACTACTTTAAAACAGGAACCAGTCACAACATTAATGGATCTTCTCACTGGGACATTTAATGTGACTGAGATTTCTCTCAAATATACGCCATCTACTACCACGGATATAAATATATTTGATATGTTTACCACAAGTTCAAATGATAACATAACTGTTACTCAATCAGATAAAGGGGTTGATGAATATGCAAGCAGCATAGACATGTTTAAATCTACTTTATCTGATAGCGATAAAAATATGTCTTTAACTACTACATTGAAATCAGAACAGCCTACTACTATAAGATCTGAAATTAACACAACAGTACCATCGAATATTATTGAAACGAGACCAACTATTTCGATAACATCTGATAGAACAACATTAAAACCTATTTTAATAAATACTACTGAATCGATAGATCACTCTACAATAGAAACAACAAAGATTTCAACAAGTACTGATCGTTTAACATCTACAGAGGAGCCAATATTATTTGATGACAGTGCAGAAAATGAAATAGAAACAGATTTTACACGTAGCACCACAAAGAATGAAGAAAGCATTATTTCAATATCGACTCCTTCAGATATTGACTTAACAACTGAAGTTTCGAAAGAGTCATTTACTGATAGGAAATCTACAGACAAAACAGTCACGACTCCTTCAGGTATTGACTTAACAACTGAAGTTTCGAAAGAGTCATTTACTGATAGGAAATCTACAGACAAAACGATCACGACTCCTTCATATATTGACTTTACAACTGAAGGTTTGAAAGAGTCATTTACTGAAAAGAAATCTACAGACAAAACGATCACGACTCCTACAGATATTGACTTTATCACTGAAGGTTCGAAAGTAACATTTACTGAAAGGAAATCTTCAGACAAAACGATCACAACTCCTTCAGATATTGACTTTACAACTGAAGGTTTCAAAGTAACATTGACTGAAAGGAAATCTTCAGACAAAACGATCACAACTCCTTCAGATATTGACTTTACAACTGAAGGTTTGAAAGAGTCATTTACTGAAAGGAAATCTACAGACAAAACGATCACGACTCCTACAGATATTGACTTTACAACTGAAGGTTTGAAAGAGTCATTTACTGAAAGGAAATCTACAGACAAAACGATCACATCTCCTTCAGATATTGACTTTACAACTGAAGGTTTGAAAGAGTCATTTACTGAAAGGAAATCTACAGACAAAACGATCACGACTACGTCAGATATTGACTTAACAACTGAAGGTTCGAAAGTAACATTTACTGAAAGGAAATCTACAGACAAAACGATCACAACTCCTTTAGATATTGACTTTACAACTGAAGGTTTGAAAGAGTCATTTACTGAAAGGAAATCTACAGACAAAACGATCATGACTCCGTCAGATATTGACTTAACAACTGAAGGTTTGAAAGAGTCATTTACTGAAAGGAAATCAACAGACAAAACGATCACAACTCCTTCAGATATTGACTTTAACACTGAAGGTTCGAAAGTAACATTAACTGAAAGGAAATCTACAGACAAAACGATCACGACTCCGTCAGATATTGACTTAACAACTGAAGGTTTGAAAGAGTCATTTACTGAAAGGAAATCTACAGACAAAACGATCACAACTCCTTCAGATTTTGACTTTACTACTGAAGGTTTGAAAGAGTCATTTACTGAAAGGAAATCTACAGACAAAACGATCACGACTCCGTCAGATATTGACTTAACAACTGAAGGTTCGAAAGTAACATTTACTGAAAGGAAATCTACAGACAAAACGATCACAACTCCTTCAGATATTGACTTTACAACTGAAGGTTTGAAAGAGTCATTTACTGAAAGGAAATCTACAGACAAAACGATCACGACTCCTACAGATATTGACTTAACAACTGAAGGTTTGAAAGAGTCATTTACTGAAAGGAAATCAACAGACAAAACGATCACGACTCCTTCAGATATTGACTTTACTACTGAAGGTTTGAAAGTAACATTCACTGAAAGGAAATCTACAGACAAAACGATCACATCTCCTTCAGATATTGACTTTACAACTGAAGGTTTGAAAGAGTCATTTACTGAAAGGAAATCTACAGACAAAACGATCACGACTACGTCAGATATTGACTTAACAACTGAAGGTTCGAATGTAACATTTACTGAAAGGAAATCTACAGACAAAACGATCACAACTCCTTCAGATATTGACTTTACAACTGAAGGTTTGAAAGAGTCATTTACTGAAAAGAAATCTACAGACAAAACGATCACGACTCCGTCAGATATTGACTTAACAACTGAAGGTTCGAAAGTAACATTTACTGAAAGGAAATCTACAGACAAAACGATCACATCTCCTTCAGATATTGACTTTACAACTGAAGGTTTGAAAGAGTCATTTACTGAAAGGAAATCTACAGACAAAACGATCACGACTCCGTCAGATATTGACTTAACAACTGAAGGTTCGAAAGTAACATTTACTGAAAGGAAATCTACAGACAAAACGATCACAACTCCTTCAGATATTGACTTTACAACTGAAGGTTTGAAAGAGTCATTTACTGAAAGGAAATCTACAGACAAAACGATCACGACTCCGTCAGATATTGACTTAACAACTGAAGGTTCGAAAGTAACATTTACTGAAAGGAAATCTACAGACAAAACGATCACAACTCCTTCAGATATTGACTTTACAACTGAAGGTTTGAAAGAGTCATTTACTGAAAGGAAATCTACGGACAAAACGATCACGACTCCGTCAGATATTGACTTAACAACTGAAGGTTTGAAAGAGTCATTTACTGAAAGGAAATCAACAGACAAAACGATCACAACTCCTTCAGATATTGACTTTAACACTGAAGGTTCGAAAGTAACATTCACTGAAAGGAAATCTACAGACAAAACGATCACGACTCCTACAGATATTGACTCTACAACTGAAGGTTTGAAAGAGTCTTTTACTGAAAAGAAATCTACAGACAAAACGATCACGACTCCTTCAGATATTGACTTTACCACTGAAGGTTTTAGAGAGTCATTTACTGAAAGGGAATATACTGAAAAATCTACAACTGATATTTCAGGCCAAGTAGGTATTGAAACTACCAAAAAGCCTCATATTTCAACTGATTCAACTTTAAAATCAACGACTTCGTCTCCTACAGATATAGAATTGGCCACTGATGATTCAAAAGAATCATTTACTGAAATGAAATCTACTGAAAAATCTACAACTGATATTTCAGGCCAAACAGATATTGAAACTACCAAAAAGCCTTTTATTTCAACTGATTCAACTTTCAAACTAACAACCACGACTCCTACAGTGTTTGAATTGACAACTGAGGATTCGAAAGAATCATTTACTGAAAAAACTTCATCTGAAACTTCAAGCGAAACCGATATTGGATTTACAAAAAAGCCTACTACTTTAACTGATTTAATTTTCAGTACTACTATAGGTAGTTCAGATATGACACATAAAATTACAACTGAAAAAATAAATTATACTTACACAGGTACTGCAAGCACTGAAAGAGATCTATTTATATCTCAAACAACGTCATCTTATGACATTCAACGTACAAGTAAAATCATCCAGGATGACAAATATCCTACAGTAATTGTATCAGCACCAGTACCTACTCCAACTTCTATAGACCATATTATTAATACTTCAACAGATTCACTTGACACAGATAGTACCATTACAAGTACATCAACTGATTCTGTAAGTACTGTTTCATACTCTACTGGGGATATTCCTAAAAGCAATGAATCTTCAACTGAAATAGTATTATTTGATAGTACATCTCCTGAATATCGTTATAGCCCAGATGATTATAGTTCTACTGAATATACTGTAGTTTTTACAAATAAGACTGACGTAGAAAAACCGTTTACTAACGCAAGTTTTGATTGTAATACTGAATTTGATTGTTTTGATAATGAATCCTGTATTCATAACACCTGTATAAATCCTTGTACTTTTTACCATCCCTGTTCTGCTAACGTCGAATGTTATGTATTGTCGCACGTACCGTTATGCCTGTGCCAGCTGATTGGAACTGAACACGATACACTAATTGATTGTAAAGTTATACCAGGTAAATTTGAGTTCACCTTCACGAGTCATATACGACAATCTGATAGATTCTGGGAATTATAGTTACCCACTCATCTATGTGCTGTGTTGCTGCTGTTGGCTGTAAACCGAGAAATTATTTATTTTGTACGCTCTTCGACAAGAAAATCTTTCTCGAGTGTTGAAGCATGGATTGTTCTGTACTGAATCAGAACGAACACACTGCAGCTTCCATTGCGTGCAGTTTGCATGACATTTTTATTCTTTTCTTTGTACATATTGGTTTTACATATTACCGAAAAGAATACTGCGAATTTGTAACACCAATTAATTATATTTAAATTTCAGGAATGTCCGACTGTTTAAGCTGTTTATGCATGAATACATGTGAAAATTATTCACAGAAATGCTTTGTAAATATGCTTCAATTTTATATAATCTAAATTTGCATGTACATGCTTTATAACAAAATTATTAATGCTTGTTGTAGAATAGTTGTCAAATGCTTCAAATGCTTCATTTCATATATTTTTTCGAATGGAATATTATTTGTTTGTTTTGATGATCTGTACTCACATTTTGGTATTTGTCTAGATCTGCAATGTCGCGTACATACGGACTGTTCGTCATCGTTAGCTTGTATCTCAGGTTTTTGTCGAAACCCTTGTTCAACATCTAGTCCTTGTACGGCTCAGCAAGATTGCCAAGTTCAAAATCATCAACCAGTATGTGTTAAAGGTTAGTGCAACATTACTTTGAGTTATCCGATAGTTATTTGATAACTTCACACCCTACAATTCTAAATGAAATAAGCACTTTTAATCCTTAGCTGCCACTGTGGGGTACCAGGCACCCCACATTTTTTAAACTGTTTAAGCTGTTTAAATTTTACAAGGTTTTAATTTTTTTTTATATATTAAGGAACCGGACCCAGTTGCGATTTTTTTTGGCCACGCATTAAAGTAATTAATAACAAATGTTTTTCCATATGAAAGATATGTATTTACAGAAAATGTTATAATTTTTTTATGGCATAATATTAAAAAATAAGTGGGATACAGCAAATTTGGGAGCTGTCTAAAAAAAGTGTTTTGTTGTGATCACTGCTGTTCGTCACTGGATCATCAGAGATAAAAAAAACGAAAGGGATCATTAGTTAATGATATAATGCTCCGGATGGACGAAGGGATTTGAATTTTTTTTCACAAAGTGGCGGATGTTGAAATTCAAAGTTCTTTATTTGACTAAAATTTCACTCGCATTTTCGGCTATAAAAACAAAAATAATCGTCCAAAATAAAAATCCTTCGTCCATCCGAAGGACAATTATGTATAGAATAAGTCAGAAAAATTTCAAACCGATCGGCAAAGCCGTTTTTAAGTTACAGTGATCACTGACTTCGAAAACATGGTTTCGAGAAAAAGCGCACAGTTGCCGCTACCTGCCTACTTGAATACATTAGAGACGGCTTCGTTCAAAGTTATATATCTCCATAAATAATGGTCTGATTTGTTTGAAATTTTTAGAGAATACTTTTGAAAAATTCTACTTTGAGAAAATGTAATAAAAAACTGATTTAAAAAAAATTCTAACTGGGTCAGCCCCCTTAAATATTATATTTTCTTATTAAATAACCGATTGGAGTGCATTACGTTGTTTAAAGATGATAGACGAATTTTATTGAATTAAAATATTCGAAAGCTTACGAGTAGTTAGCATTTTAGTGTCTGGGGTACTAGGTGACCCCAGTGTGACAGGTATGTTATTCTGGATAAGTGGAGCAGCTAAGGGTTAAAAATAATAAACAGTTCTTCATACATTAAAATAAAAAAATTCTAACTAAAGGTTTTATGTTTTTATAGTTTGCCAATGTCAAAAGAACAGTGACTGTCGTCGTGGTACTACATGCGATGGTTGCAATTGTGTATCAGGTAAGGCTTTTTATAACTATTCCTTCTATCATAGGTAAAATTTCAGGTTAAGAAAAAATCATAATTAAACAAATATTTCATTATCCAATGGATAATCATTTCTCTTCTATTATTTTTATATATTATCTTCACAGAATCACCAATCGCATGTGAACACTGTCCACCTGGTTTAAAATGTGATCCAAACACCGGCGCTTGCATCAAAGGTAAGTCCGATAATTGCCTGAATGATATTAATTTTAAAATGGGATTACAGATTTTTAAAGTTATATTATCGTGTTGCTATTTTGTTATATTATCCCGATCCTTTAATAAAACAACAATATTGTATACAGTTTTTTCAGGAATTATTGTAAATAAAAATTTTATCACATATCACGATTTTTTTCTTTTCAAAATGGCAACACTTTTTTGTATGATACATAAATAATTTTTCTTAAATACTTAGATTTCTGATTTTTATCAAACTGGAATGAGCATGAACGCTGTAGATTTTGTAAATAAGTAATGGAATGCACCAAATATAGTCAATTGAATTAAAAGTATTTTCGTATGCTTTATTTTTTATTAGTTTGTATAGATTTAGCAAATATGAGATTTTGTTGACAATGTACTTTTAATTGTAAATATTTCTATTGGTGATTGGTTTGCTTTGAATGCGGTGGTGGAAATTAAATAAACGATCATCGTTTATTTAATTGGATATATATCAGTGTTGAATACAGGGTGAATAAAAATTTACTAATGGATTCAACACTGAAATAATTTTGTAAATATTTAATTTTGTAATACTTAATATATATATTATTGTAGTGTATTTCTGCTAACATTAGTTTTGTCATTTCTTCTGTTTTCCGGCAATTCGTCAATGTAGATACAGAAAAAAATGCAACCGTTATACCTTACGTAACCAAAACTGACAGTACCACACCGACATCTAAAATTGATACAACCCAAACTTCTACGGCACAAACTGATGACTGTGGTGAAGAGACGACTGTTAAAACTACCCCTGTAGTACAAGAAACAATCACAACTGAAGAATACCGGGTTGTTAATGAAATCGAACTTTTCCAAACTACAGAAAAATCAAATGTTTTTACAATACCGAGTAACTTAGAATTAGATAATACTACTTCGAAATCAAATACTTCAACTAAAGCAGATAGTTTATCTACAACTACACCAAGTCAGAGAACTACTGAAAGTATTAGCTCAACAGAAACTATCACTACAAGTACATCTAAACTGACTACTTTAAAACAGGAATCGGTTACAACATTAAAAGATCTTATCACTGGGACATTCGATTTAACCGAGATTCCTTTCAAATCTACGCCATCCACTACCACGGATACAAATATATTTGACATTTTTACTACAAGTTCAAATGATAACATTACTGTTACACAAACAGATGAAGAGGTTGATGAATATGCAAGTACCATAGATATTAGATATAAAACTACTATATCTGATAGCGATGCAAATGTGACATCAACTACTACATTGAAATCAGAAGAAGATACTACTATTAAATCTGAAACTAACACAACAGTACCATCGATAAGGACAAGTACTTCTGTAATATATACAGAAGAAGATTCAAGTACTATAAGTTCTGTTAGACCTGAGATTAATACAACAGTACCATCGACGGAATTTATTGAAACAAGAACAACTACTTCGATTACATCTGATAGAACAACATTACAACCAGATTTAATAAATACTACAGATTCAATGAACATTTCAACAACTACCAGCTCGTATCCTACTCGAATTAATCTGTTTGGTATAATTGCCAATAGTTTAACATCTACAGAAGAGTCGATATTATTTGATGATAGTACGGATAATGAAATAGAAACAGATTACACAGAAAGTACCACAAAGAAAGAAGAAAGTATTATTTCTAGGAGTACTTCATCGATAGGAATATCTACAACAGAAAAAATAAATAATTTAACAACCACGACTCCGGGTGATATTGAATTGACCACTGAAGATTCGAAATCTACTGAAAAAACGACAACTGAAGTTTCAAGCCAAACAGATATTGGAATTACCAAGAAGCCTACTACTTTAACTGATTTAATTTTTAGCACTTATATAAGTAGTTCAACTGAAAACCTTTATGATATGACGACTACACCTAAAATATCACAAAAAATTACAACGGATGGTATAACACAATACACTCCAATACAATTTGTTGATCTTGAAAAAGAAATATTCAGTATTGAAAACGATACAGAAGAGACTACTACAAAAACGACTGGAATCTTAGAACTTTCAGGAACTTCGAAAATTACGAAAACTACAACTGATAATGAGATTGGAGACGTAACTACTGAATCCTTCAAACTTCAAACAGATTCAAATATTGTTACTAGATTTAATGAACCTGAAAAGGGCATAGTAACCAGTACTTCTACATCTATATCTCCATCAAAAGAAGATGTTTCAGAGACTTTGAACGATACGAGAACTACAACTCAATACAACGAAATTGTCGACGTTACTACAGAGTCTTTCAAAATTCAAACAGACGCAAATATCGTTACTAGATTTAGTGAACCTGAGAAAGGCATTGTAACCAGTATTTCTACATCTGTATCTCCATCAAATGAAGATGTTTCAGAGACTTTGAACGATACAAGAACTACAACACAGTACAACGAAATTATCGACGTTACTACAGAGTCTTTCAAAATTCAAACAGATAGAAATATCGTTACTAGATTTAGTGAATCTGATAATAATACAGTAACGAGTACTTCTACATCTATATCTTTTGAATTTCCAACAGAAACTTCAAATGATACAAGAACTACAACTAAAGACAGTATAGATGATACTATTGAAGACATTACTACAGAATTATTCAAATCTCAGACTGACGCAAGTATTATTACGACTACTAAAGGAAAGAGTGAAGTTCAAGACAGTTTTACTGAAGACAGCATTATCAGTACTAGATTCAGTGAAACAAGTACATCTTCTGGATCTCCATCAAAAGAAGATTTTATTGACATTACTACAGAATTAGTCAAACCTCAGACAGATGCAAGTATAATTACTACTACCAAAGGAACCACTGAAGATAATACTGTCATCACTAGATTCAGTGAGCCTGCAAAAAATATTGTAACTAGTACATCTACTGGTTCTCCATCAACTGAAGAATTTATCGACATTACTACAGAATTATTCAAACCTCAAACTGACGCAAGTATTGTAACTACTACTAAAAGAAAGAATGAAGATCAAGAAAGCTTTACTGAAGGAAATATTATAAGTACTAGATTCAGTGAAACTGAAAGAAACATAGTAACTAGTACTTCTATAGTAACTTCTACAAATGGAGATCTTTTAGAGACTAAAAACGATACAAGAACTACAACTCAATACAATATTGATAATGAGCTTGTAGATGTTACAACTGAATCTTTCAAATCTCAGACAGATGCAAGTATAATAACTACAGTTAAAGGAGATCAAGAAAGTGTTACTGAAGACAGCATTATCAGTACTAGATTCAGTGAAACTGAAAGAAATATAGTGACTAGTACTTCTACTGTATCTTCTTCAAGTGGAGACCTTTCAGAGACTATGAACGATACAAGAACTACAACTCAATACAACATTGATATCGAACTTGTAGATGTAACTACAGAATCTTCTTCCAAATCTCAAACAGAAGCAAATCTAACTACTACGACTATCAAAGAGAAGAGTGAAGATATAGAAAGTTTTACTGAAGATAATACTGTCATCACTAGATTCAGTGAGCCTGCAAAAAATATTGTAACTAGTACATCTACTGGTTCTCCATCAACTGAAGAATTTAGTGACATAACTACAGAAATATTCAAACCACAGACAGACGCAAGTATAATTACTACTACCAAAGGAACCACTGAAGATATTACTGTCATCACTAGATTCAGTGAGCCTGCAAAAAATATTGTAACTAGTACATCTACTGGTTCTCCATCAACTGAAGAATTTAGTGACATAACTACAGAAATATTCAAACCACAGACAGACGCAAGTATAATTACTACTACCAAAGGAACAACTGAAGATATAGATAGTTTTACTGAAGACAATACTGCCATCACTAGATTCAGTGAGCCTACAAAAAATATTGTTACCATATCAAATGAAGATGATTTAATATCAACAACCACAAAATCAAGTCAAATTATAGAAGTTACAACAGAAATTGATTCTATAAAAACGAGTGAAAGTATCGAAACGACATCTGCATCTTCAGAAAAATCAGTTACAAGTATATCTATAGAAAATATAAATACTGCTACTTCTTCTGAAGTAAAAGAAAGAACTACAACATCTAAAACTGGTATTGAATCAACTACTGAAACAATTTCTTCAGAACAAACAGTGTCCGATGAATCTACAGTTTTTAATTTTGTAGATAGCTCTACTAAAACTCAAGAACAGCCAGAAACGACGGAAACTGTTATAGTATCATCTCGAGATGGAAGTACTACGGTAGACCAGACGACATTAAAGTATTCTCCTGAAAAACACAGTACTATTTCACCATTGACTAATGACAATATTAAGACTTGCCAAACGAATACTGACTGTCCTACTGACAAAATATGTAAGGAGTTGCGTTGCATTAATCCATGTAAACCCGACGATGGATCACGCTCTGAATGTGGCCTCAATGCTATATGTTCTGTATCTAACCACACGACACAGTGTAGTTGTCCACCTGGATTCTCAGGTGATCCTCGCAAGGACTGTCTACAAGGTATTACTAACTTAAGTAAATTATTAGGTACTTTGTACTTATGATTATCTTGCGTTCGTCTAATTAGATAACATATATAAAAAATTGTATTTTTAATCGTGCTGTAAATAATTTTTCACTATTTATGTAAACACCTAATTTTCTTGCAGTAGATGTGAATTATATGTGTTGTTACTTAACAGATTTTATTATTTTTATGCATCGCCTCTCCTAGGCATGCGAATTTGCTATCTCCTAAAAAAATAGCTGTAACTTGTGTTAAAATTTATATACATTTTACAAAAAGCTAATTCAGGATTCATTTAAATATTTTTTACTCACGTTAGAACACGTAAAATGGGTCACGCTTGTGAAATTATTTAATACATTATTATAAATTAAATTGAGGTGATGTTTCTATGATGAAATGAAATTTGATGCATGAAAAAACACGAAAAAATTTTGAATTTTAGATTTCGTTAAAAGTATGTTTATTGTATAGAAAATGATGCGAGAAGTTGAAATTTTCAAACCACAGATCTGTATCTCATCGCGTTCTTGAGATACGGCATTTTAAAGTTTTCGATTTTTGAAATTTTTTCAAAAAAATGACTAACTTATGAACGTGAAGTCGGATTTGATTTTTATTGGCAGATTTGGAATCAGCGTGTCAAAATCTATATAATTACATGTATAATAGTTGAAACTTCGAAAAAAAAATTTTTTGTGAAAAATCGAAAAAATTCAAAGGGGTATACCTTAAAAAACTGCTGATTTTTCACAAAATTTTTTTTGTCGAATTTTAAAGTGTTATACATGTTATTATATAGATTTTGATACGCTGATTTCAAATCTGCAAACGAAAATCAAATCCGACAACACGTTTAAAAGTTACGGCCATTTTTCTCCAAAATTTTCTAAACATCGAAAACTTTGAAAGGCCATATCTCAAGAACGTGATGAGATACAGACCTGCGGTTTAAAAATTTAAACTTCTCGCATCATTTTCTATACAATAAACATACTTTTAACAAAATCTCAAATTATAAATTTTTTCTTAATTTTTCATGCATCAAATTAATTTTTTTATTTATTTAAATGGGCAATATGCTAATTTTATAACATTAAAATCACAGTAGTTTAGACTAAACTGAAAAAAACACCACGCTTTAAAAAATCATCAAATGCGTCTAATTTCAGTAGATATAAGAATATAAATAAATAAATAATTGTTGTTTTTCTTCTATTGAAAACAAAAATACATTTTCAATGCTAAAGTACAAATTAATTCGATGAATAACGTAATAATAAAATCTGTTAGTTTGTTGGCACTAGAACTTAATAATATCAAATTCTAGTTAAATTGTACATAACATTAGCACTTATAAATTCTTAGCACTATTTTGTATTTGTAAATTCTTAGCACTAGTCACTATTTTGTATAAACGCACAGTATAAAGTTGTAAATATATATAAATTAGGTTATATTTTAATATAATACATGTCTTGTAACAAATGTAACATAATTTAACACACACCAAATGATTAACTCAGAGGCCATCACGGGTAAAGTGTCGCAGCCATGCACATCGGATTCGGATTGTCCACTATTTGAAGCGTGCTACAAGGACGAGTGCGTGGACCCTTGTGAGTTTCCAAGAGTTTGTGCACCAACGGCTAAATGCCACGCCAAGATGCACAGACCAATATGCACTTGCCCGATGGGCTATGAAGGCAATCCTGCCGTTAAATGCTTCAAACCACAATTGTGTAAGATATTTCACTAATCAATTTGCTGAAAATATTTTTCTATTAATATTTTTCAGCAATATTTATTATCCGTCTGGTACGTGGCAAATAAAGCTGCAATTTTTGATTGTGATCATACATAAGGATAAAATAATGATTTTCAAATAGGGAGCCACTTTAAAATCCGTCTATTTTTCTTAGTTTAACTCGCGATTTCCAAAGAAGTTGTTCATTAAAACAGTATTATCTTGATATCAATGGAACGCTGAAAAAATGGTCTTTCTTTTTTATATAAAGTAAAAAAATTATATTGGACACGATAACAATAAGTGAAATTTTCAGATTTTCGAAAATTGTGGGGACCCTTAAGATTTAGAGAAAAATGAATAACGATAATTAAAATAAACAAAAGAAAATTGAAATCGGATGATTAGGAGCTGAGATAAAGCTAATTTACAAAAAAAAAAAAAAACATTGGGGGTTATCTTTGGTAGCCGATATAGCAGTGTTCTACACGGATTTTAATATGTCTCCCTATCTGAAAATCTTTCTTTTGTCCTTATGTATGACCACAGAAAGTGGCATACCTCAATCAAAAAGTGTTTTTTATGTACCAGACGTGCTATTAACCCAAATGCACTTATTAAATTTCAGATATTTAATACTCTCTTTATAGGCCAAGCGCAAATACTTCGTGCCTGGCCTATTAATCATTAATAGAAAAATACTTTCACTAAATATAATAATAATATAATAAATTAATATACTAAAAATATTAAATACTTATTATATTAATGAGCTCATTTGCCATTAATATTATTTATTCTGTACATTGTCTTCCGATCAGGACTAGTTATATCCACATTTTATGTATATAGGTGAACAAATAAAATTAAAAAAAAACGATTAGAAATTAATCTAATGTACAAACTTAAACTGTATAGTGTACATTATATATATACACACACTTAAACTTAAAAATTACACACAAATCCAATCAACACTTGTATATTTAATATGCACTTGACACAATTTCAATTTTTCGCACAGTGAGTTGCATCACAAACAATGATTGTCCCTTAACGGAGGCTTGTATAGCAAACTCATGCCAAAGACCTTGTGACGTGCACAACCCATGTGCTAAGAATGCAGTCTGTATCAACACAAACCATGGATCGGATTGTAGCTGTGCAGAAGGGTATCATGGAAACGGTTATGTCGGCTGTGCTTTAGGTATTTTACTATTAAAACGTTTAAATTTAAACGTTATTTAAATGTGTGTGTGTGTGTGATTTTTAGTGCACCAGCCTAGACCTATATGTCAGTATAACGAAGATTGCCCTCCTGAGAAGCTATGCGATCGATTAAACCGAATTTGTATCAACCCATGCCAAGAAGATTCTTGCGGAGTGAATGCACAATGTATGCCTGCTAATCATGGCATTGAATGCCACTGTCTTTCTGGATTTACAGGAAACCCTTATACTGGATGTGGAAGAGGTAAATTTAGTTTGCAATAATACAAAAAATACAATCGAACTTTTTTGTACATTTTTTTTACACAATATGAATACTATTTTCAGCACAAGGTTGTAGAAGCGACAGTGAATGTTCCAGCTCAGAAGCTTGCATCAACGGACAATGTGCCTCTCCTTGCAAATGTGGTGTAAACGCAGTTTGCGATGTGATCTATCATATCGCCACTTGCAAATGTTTACCTGGCTATACCGGAAATCCTATCAATGGATGTAAACCTCCAAGTAATCTCTGCGATCCAAACCCATGTGGAATAAATGCTCTTTGTGAAATAGATAACGGCAATCCGATATGCTTCTGTCCGAAAGGAATGACAGGAAATCCATTTAGAAATTGCAGTATGTATCAACGATGCATATTTTTGTTAAAATATTAAATTATGTAAAATTTAGTTCCAGAAGGTGATGAATGTAAACCAAATCCATGCGGACCAAACTCCGGTTGTAGATCAATTAACGGAATACCAGTTTGCTTCTGTTTGCCGGAATACGAAGGAAGCCCACCTGAAAAACCTTGCGAATTACCTCAAAACCCATGCGACCCATCTCCTTGCGGACCGAATACACAGTGCGCCATTTTAGAAAACGGATTCGCGAAATGTACATGTCTTCCGGGATATCTAGAAAGTCCGAATACCATCCGAGGGTGCGTTGAACAACGTAACCCGTGCGATCCAAATCCATGTGGTAAAGGCGCGCAGTGCGATTCAAATAGAAATCCAGTTTGTTTCTGTCCGGAATCTACAGTCGGTAACCCATACCGTAGTTGTAACGAACCTGTAGAAGCCCCGATACTATGCCAACCTGGACCTTGTGGAGTCAATGCTGACTGCTACGTTTCAAACAGCCAAGAACAGTGCTATTGCAAATCAGGATATATCGGTGATGCGTATTCAGGATGTAGACTGGAACCTTCGAGTCCTTGCACTCCGAATCCTTGCGGTCCCGGAGCAACTTGCGTGGTAACTCCTCAAGGCCACTCGATGTGCCAATGTCCTGATGGTGCTACCGGAGATCCAGCTGGGCCGACCGGCTGCAGAGGATACGAATGCAGAACAGATGATGATTGCTCATTAAAACAAGCGTGTACAGGAAATAAGTGCCGTGATCCTTGTCCAGGAGCGTGTGGCGTTAAAGCAAACTGTCGAGTAGAGAAACATCATCCAGTTTGTACATGCAATCATGGATTCACCGGAAATCCTCTTGAGAGATGTTACATTTTACCGGATCCTTATTTACCACCTCACAGTCCATGTGAACCGAATCCATGCGGGCGCAATACACAATGCAATGTACTCAATAACAGAGCCGTGTGTCTTTGTTTACCAGAATTCACAGGCGATCCACAAACGGAATGCAAACCGGAATGTACGATTAATTCGGACTGTCCGTCAAATATGGCTTGTATAGATAGACATTGCCGAGATCCGTGTCTGATAGGTTCCATCTGTGGAATTAATGCTATATGTCAAGTTCGTGACCACACAGCGACTTGCGAATGCCCTGAAGGATTCAACGGGGATGCATTCTCTCATTGTATACCTAGACGTAAGTCTTCATCAAATATGTTTATTTGAAACTCTACATTTTTAACAATATTTTCTTGCAGCTATTATCGTCGAAGCTAATCTAACAAGACCGTGTGTACCATCGCCATGCGGCCCTACAACACAGTGTGACGTGTACGGAGGACAAGTAGCAGTTTGTAATCCATGCAGTGGATCATTAGCCCACACTAACCCACAATGTAAACCTGACTGCTTACTGAATTCCGATTGTCCGTTTGACAAAGCGTGCTTAAGACATAAATGCATAGACCCATGTCCAGGTTCCTGTGGCGTTAACGCCAATTGTATTGTAGTAATGCACTCACCAGTTTGTAGTTGTCCGCAAGGATTACTTGGAAATCCATTCGAACATTGTTCGGTTCCAAGAAGTAAGTAAATTTATATATCGATTAAAATATTTATTCTATAATGTTTTTATTTCATTATAGTTCCACCAGAAAGAGATGACTCATGCGATCGTGTACGTTGCGGAGCAAATGCTCTCTGTGAAGATAAAAACGGTGCCGCATCTTGTATTTGTAAGAAAGGATACTTCGGCAATCCTTGGTTAGCTTGCCGACCGGAATGTGTAGTCAACAATGACTGTCCCATCAGTAAAGCCTGCGTCAATAACAAATGCGACGATCCGTGCAGAGGTGTTTGCGGCATCAGCGCGCAATGCGAAGTAGTAAATCACGTACCAGTATGTTACTGTCCTCAAGATTATTCAGGAGATCCGTTTGTGTCGTGCTTCCCTCACAGGCCAACCCCGCCTACGCCGATCAATCCATGTGATCCATCGCCATGCGGTCCTTACAGTCGTTGTATTCTGTCACCGCAAGGATTCGCCACGTGCTCTTGTTTACCAGGATACGACGGAATGTCACCCATGTGCAAACCTGAATGTTTAACCAGTTCCGAATGCCCACAAACTCAAGCTTGCATTAATCAAAAATGCGCGAATCCCTGCCCGGGAACGTGTGGTTTTGGAGCAAGCTGCATTGTAGTCAATCATAACCCGATATGCAGCTGTCCTCCCGGACAACAAGGAGATCCGTTTACGCGCTGCCACGAACCTGTTGAAGCTCCTAAAGATCCACAGTATACAGATTCTCCCGAGAATCCATGTAAACCATCACCATGTGGGCCGAATTCTATTTGCCAAGTGAAACAGAATCGACCGGTTTGTTCTTGTGTGGCTAATTATATCGGAAGCCCACCTTTCTGCAGACCAGAATGCGTTATGAATCAAGAATGCCCGTCGAATAAGGCATGCGTTAATGAAAAATGTAAAGATCCGTGTGTTGGAATTTGTGGCCAGAACGCCAGGTGCAGCGTGATCAATCATAATCCATTCTGTAGCTGTAACGAAGGTTACTTCGGAGATGCTTTCCTCGGATGCACTAAAGTTGAAGGTAAGAATGTATAATAATATTTGAATTATTTTTAATTACATAGCATTTTTCATTAAAAGTTATAGTACCATCAAGACCGCACGATCCATGCATGCCGTCACCTTGCGGAGAAAATACTCAATGCACTGTTAAAAACGGAGCGCCTTCGTGTACTTGCATCCCCCCGTACATGGGAAACCCGTACGGAAGTGGATGTAGACCTGAATGCGTCAGTAACGCCGATTGCGCCAGTCATCTGGCGTGCTTCTCACAACACTGTCGAGACCCTTGCCCTGGAGTTTGTGGAACAAACGCAGAATGCAGCGTCGTCAACCACGTGCCCACTTGTACTTGCCTGCCAAGTTATAAAGGAGATCCGTTCACTTCTTGCAGACAAGAGCCGGTCACTCGTAAGAAATTCGTTATTCTTTTATTTTTTTATTTTATATATAACCGATTTTAATTTTAATTTCAGACATTCCACCAATAAATCCTTGCGAGCCATCACCGTGTGGACCTAACAGTGTTTGTCGCGTTGTCGGTGGGCACGCCGTGTGCTCGTGTCAATCTAATTATATTGGACAACCTCCAAACTGTCGTCCCGAGTGCGTGGTTAGTGCGGAATGTTCGCTTAATAAAGCTTGCATCAATCAAAAGTGTAAAGACCCTTGTCCGGGAACGTGCGGTATCAATGCTCGTTGTCAAGTCGTTAACCATAATCCGATATGTAGTTGCCCACCTAAGTTTGACGGTGATCCATTCGTCAGATGTGTAGAAGAAACTCCTCGAATTCCTGACGATCCTATAAATCCGTGCTTACCATCACCGTGCGGTTCCAATGCAGAATGTAGAGTGATCAACTCGCGGCCAGTTTGTTCTTGCTTAGCCGGTATGCTTGGAGCACCGCCACATTGCCGACCGGAGTGTACCATTCATCAGGACTGTCCCTCTCATCTTGCATGTGTTGGAAACAAATGCAAAGATCCATGTATCGGTTCATGCGGCTTCAACGCGCAATGTACTGTACAAAATCACAGGCCGATGTGTACTTGTTTACAAGGCTTCGAAGGAGATCCGTTTTCAAGCTGCAATCAAATTCCAGGTAAGAATTTAACTATTTTACCTTCTTGTATTTATTTTTCAATTCTTTATACATACAATCTTAATAGACGAGGAGACAGCAACATCGGAGACTACAAATTTTGATTTCTAATCCGGTTTAAGTCATTTAAATCAAAATCTGGCCACCATCTTGGAAAGAGGGCTGACACGTCTTCGATGTTGCTATTTCATAGACTATAATTTCAGTTCTTGTATATAAATTTTCCTTAGCATGGTTTTTAAAAACTTATTGTTGCGACAAAGAGGTTTTTAACTTTATTTTTATTACAACGCAATAGTTCAACCGATAGAAGTGCAACCACGGCCTTGTGAGCCTTCACCGTGTGGTTCAAACGCTCAATGTAGAGAAAAGAACAGAGCAGGTTCTTGCTCGTGTTTACCTGATTACTACGGCGATCCTTACGTAGGATGTCGACCTGAATGCGTTTTGAATTCTGATTGTGCGAGATCGTTAGCATGTTTAAACAACAAATGCCAAGATCCTTGTTTGGGAACGTGCGGAGTTAACGCTTTATGTCAAGTTGTTAACCACGTGCCATCTTGTACCTGTTCTCCTGGGTTTACAGGAGAATCTATACGCTCGTGCTATCCTCTTCCTCCTGCTCGTAAGAATCTATTTACTATAACTTTATTCACGTTTAAAACGATACTAACAATAAATCACGACAAAAAACATTCACTAGTATTCAATTCTCATCATTCTACTTTATCTAATATCTATGCAGAGGTGTAACTATATAATTGTATACGTATTAATTTTTCAGTTAGAATCGTGTCTTGTACCGTTCTAAACGTGAATATAATATAATAACAAATTACTGTTCTACTCTAACTTCCATTAACTATTCTATTACTTTTTTAATAGCTGTTACTGCAGAAAAATGCCCTACAGATCCTTGTTTACCATCACCATGTGGACCAAACAGTATATGTAGAGTAAATAATGGTATAGCAGTGTGCGCGTGTAACGCTGGTTGCGTAAGCACACCGCCTACATGTAGGCCAGAATGTGTAGTCAGTTCAGACTGCGCACTAAACCAAGCATGTATAAATCAGAAATGCCAAGATCCATGTCCTGGTACATGTGGTCTGAATGCTAAATGTCAAGTGATAATGCATAACCCAGTCTGTTTCTGTCTTCCTGGCTTCAGCGGAGATCCATTTACAACTTGTTTTAAGCAAGAATGTAAGCTGCTTTAACTATATTAATTATTTAACCTTTCTATAATACTTCTACACTTCTATTCTAGTAGCTATTTCAACAAACGTAACTGCCGTCGATCCGTGCGTTCCTTCACCGTGCGGTCCGAACTCACAATGCCGAGTTGTCGGAGGACGACCGGCATGTACTTGCATGCCGAACTATAAAGGTCGAGCACCTAATTGCCGACCGGAGTGTACAATTAACGCCGAATGTCCGAGTTATCTGTGTTGTCAAAATGAACAGTGCGCCGATCCTTGTAAAGGATCGTGCGGAGAGTTTGCAACATGTAGAGTTATAAACCACTCGCCTGTTTGCACTTGTTCACAAGGTTATATCGGCGATCCTTTTGCAGGATGTCGTCCTGATATTAAACGTAAGGAATATATAAATATCTGCACACGTAAACTCTTTGTCGCATAAAAATCTACCTATTTCAATTTTACTCTTTTCTCTTTTCAAATATATATGTTTGTTTTTTCCATAATCTATTCTAGTTGCTGTAGAAATTCCTAGAACCCCTTGTAATCCAACACCTTGTGGTACGAATGCAATATGTAAAGAAAGAAATGGTGCTGGATCGTGCACGTGCATGCAAGGTTACTTTGGTGACCCTTATGCCGGTTGTAGACCGGAGTGTGTTATGAATGCTGATTGTGTCAGAAGCAAAGCATGTATAGGAAATAAATGCAGAGATCCCTGTCCCGGTTCATGTGGTATCAATGCCGAATGCCATGTTGTCAATCACGCACCCTCATGTACTTGTTTATTAGGATACACTGGAAATCCGTTAAATGCCTGTAAAAAAATTGTCGAACCCAGTAAGCATTTTTATATAATCATTTTTACACATTGTTTTACTAAATATATACAAAGTAACAAATTAATTTAGATTTCATTAAAAGTGTTTTATAAATTATTAACCCAAATTAAAATTACAACTGTGCAATATTCAAATAGCTATAACTTGGAAACTAAAACTTGAAATCTCTACTTTGAGATACAGGTCGTTAAGCTTTGCTATTTCAACATTGTACATTCTTTAAATTTATTAACAAGTGTATTAAAAATCAGTAATTGTATACAAATTTTTTTTATTAAATCTGTAGTAATCGTTGAGAAAGACGAACCCATTCAGAATCCATGCCAACCATCACCTTGCGGATTGTATAGCATATGTAGAATAAATAACGGAAGACCAGTTTGTTCTTGCCAACCCGACTATATCGGTGCACCACCCTCATGTAGGCCTGAATGTATAATAAGTTCAGACTGTCGACTCAATCAAGCTTGTATTAGACAAAAATGTACTGATCCTTGTGCCGGTACTTGCGGTATTAATGCTCACTGCAGAGTTGTCAATCACAATCCAATATGTAGCTGTACACCTGGTTATGTTGGTGATCCGTTTGTCCATTGCACGATAGAAGAAAGTAAGCATGTTCGCTTTTACATTTTTATTAATCAATGTTTATATTATTCCAATGTTCGTTAAGGGCGCAGACTCAGTTGGGACTTTCAAAAAAAGCTCTTATTTTGGCCACGTATTAAAATAATTAATAACAAATGTTTTTCCATATGAAATATATGTATTTACGGAAAATATTATAGTTTTTTATGGCAAAATATTAAAAAGTAAGTGGGATACAGCAAATTTGGGAGGGGTCCCAAAAAATGTTTTGCCGTGATCACTGTCACTGCTGCTCGTCACTGGATCATAAAAAAAAGATCATTAGTTAATGACATCTTGCTCCGGATGGATGAAGGGATTTGAAAAATTTTGACTTTTCATAAAATGGCGGATGTTGAATGTCAAAGTACTTTATTCGACTAAAATTTCACTCGCATTTTTGGCTAAGAAAAAACATCGTCAAAAAAATCCTTCGTCCATCCGGAGGACAATTATGTATAGAATAAGTGAGAAAAATTTCAAAGCGATCGGCAAAGCCGTTCTCAAGTTACAGTGATCACTGACTTTGAAAACATGGTTTTTGAGAAAAAGCGCACAATTCCCGCTATCTGCCTACTTCAATGCATTAGAGACGGCTCCATTCAAAGTTATATATCTCCATAAATAACAGTCCGATTTGTCTGAAATTTTCAGATAATACTTTTGAAATATTCTACTTTGAGAAAAAGCAAAAAAAATAGATTTTTTCAAAATTCTAACCGGGTCTATTCCCTTAAATAAATTACATTAAATATATTTCTAATATAACCATTGATTAATAAAAGTCGCTTGATGCATGTAAAATATTTATTTTAAGGGCATCCAGTTATAAGTGAAGAACCTCAAAACCCGTGCATACCATCTCCATGTGGTTTAAATTCTGTATGTCGTTTGATTGAAAACCGTGCAGTGTGTTCTTGTTTACCGTATTACATAGGCCGTGCGCCTAACTGTAGACCTGAATGTGTGATAAACGCTGAATGTCCGATGGATAAAGCATGCCAGAATGAGCGTTGTAGAGATCCCTGCCCTGGTTCGTGTGGTGTTAATACAGAGTGTAGGGTTATCAAACATTCCTCAGTATGCTTTTGTAAAGTAAGATATACGGGAGATCCATTTACAGGCTGTTCGCAAATCATTGAAAGTAAGAATAAAACCAGCGACAAAGAGTATACATATTTAGTAGCACTCTAATGTATTTGTAAATGTAAATCTAACCATATATGACTTTTAGCTCCTCAGGCCGTTGAAATACCTCGAAACCCTTGCCACCCGTCACCGTGTGGAGCTAATGCGATCTGTAAAGAACGCAATGGGGCTGGTTCTTGTGCATGTTTACCTGAATATTTCGGTGATCCGAATACAGGATGTAGACCTGAATGTGTATTAAATACCGACTGCGCCAGAGATAAAGCATGCTCAAATAATAAATGTGTTAATCCTTGTATCGGAACATGCGGAATAAATGCTGAATGCCGTGTAAATAATCATGCACCTTCATGTACATGTATACAAGGATATACTGGAAATCCATTTACTTCTTGTCATTTGTCAACACCTAGTAAGATTTATTTTCTATATTTATCTATCAGGAGCGAATCGAACTGGGATATTAGTTTTATTGTTTGGAAATATTTAATTGTATTATTTAAAAAGAACTTTATCTTTATTCCCAAATGTTCGATCCGTTCCTGCGATCTATACGCTTTTTTCAAACTATTTCATTATACATAAATACTTTTAGTCCGAGATACACCTATTGATCCTTGCCAACCATCGCCATGCGGCCCCAATAGTCAGTGTCGCGTTGTTAACGGACACGGGGTATGCTCTTGTCTAGCAAATTATATTGGAACACCACCAACTTGCCGTCCTGAGTGTATGGTCAGTACAGACTGCGCTCAGGATAGAGCTTGCATTAATCAGAAATGCCAGGACCCATGTCCGGGCACTTGTGGTCTTAATGCTCGCTGTCAAGTGGTGAATCATAACCCTATATGTAGTTGTAAAGCTGGTTTTACTGGGGACCCATTCGTGCGATGCCTTCACGAAGAGAGTAAGCATGATACAACTGTTTCTTAAACTATACTTTTACTTATCTGTTTCTATCTTTATGCATGTCTATCATTCTATTTTAGAACGACCTGTTATTTCTGTTGAACCATCTGGAAATCCTTGCGTACCATCACCATGTGGACCTAACTCACAGTGTCGTGCTGTGGGTAATACCCCTGCATGCTCTTGCTTACCAAACTATATTGGCCGTGCTCCTAACTGCCGGCCTGAATGTACTATAAGTGCGGAATGTCCCGGAAATTTAGCATGCCAAAATGAAAAATGTACAGACCCATGCCGGGGTTCATGTGGAGCTTTTACTTCTTGTACTGTTGTTAAACATACCCCAATATGTACTTGCCATGCAGGTTATACTGGGGATCCATTTTCATCATGTACACCAATACCACGTAAGATTTGTATATTAAGTGTACCATTTATAAAACATGGAGGCGATCTGAAAAAGAAATACTAGCTTAGTTTAACTACTATTTTTTATAATAAGTTTAAAATGATTCAGAAATATTCTATTCAGTTCGCTTCCTTGTTATATGTATTGTCTGCTCTAAGAAGGAACTTAACATATTACTTCTAAGATATATATTTTCTACTAACCTATTTGTATAGATATGTAGATATATATTATACTTGTATTACGACTGTTACAATATTTTAGTACAAATACCAATCGAAGTACAACCTGAGCCTTGCAATCCTTCACCATGTGGTGCTAATGCAATCTGTAAAGAACGTAACGGAGCTGGTTCTTGTGCATGTTTACCTGAATATTTCGGTGATCCGTACACAGGCTGTAGACCTGAATGTGTACTCAACACAGATTGCTCCAAAGATAAAGCCTGTTTAAATAACAAATGCCGTAATCCATGTGCAGGCACATGCGGTATAAATGCTGAATGCCATGTAAATAATCATGCACCCTCATGTACATGTCTACCTGGATACACTGGCAATCCACTCTCTGCATGCCGACTTATACCACCTAGTAAGATATTATCAATCACTCTATCTATCTGTTATATTATATTTAATTCTACTATGCAACAAAAACAAAAATCGAATATATTTTATGTTTTTATTTTTGTTGTATCAATACTATTTACTTTTTCACTTCTTTAGTCCAACACACACCTATTGATCCTTGCCAACCATCGCCATGCGGCCCTAATAGTCAGTGTCGTGTTGTTAACGGACACGGGGTATGCTCTTGTCTAGCAAATTATATTGGGACACCACCATCTTGCCGTCCTGAATGTATGGTCAGTACAGACTGTGCTCAGGATAAAGCTTGTATTAACCAGAAATGCCAGGACCCTTGTCCTGGTACTTGTGGTCTTAATGCTCGCTGCCAAGTGGTAAATCATAACCCCATATGTAGTTGTAAAGCTGGTTTTACTGGGGACCCATTCGTGCGATGCCTTCAGGAAGAGAGTAAGCATGATACAACTTTCTCTTAAACTATACTTTTACTTATCTGTTTCTATCTTTATGCATGTCTATCATTCTATTTTAGAACGACCTGTTATTTCTGTTGAACCATCTGGAAATCCTTGTGTACCATCACCATGTGGACCTAACTCACAGTGTCGTGCTGTGGGTAATACCCCTGCATGCTCTTGCTTACCAAACTATATAGGCCGTGCTCCTAACTGCCGGCCTGAATGTACTATAAATGCAGAATGCCCGGGAAATTTAGCGTGCAGAAATGAAAAATGTAGAGACCCATGTCCTGGTTCTTGCGGAATACATGCATCATGTGTTGTAATCAAACACTCCCCTGTTTGCTCTTGCATATCAGGTTTCACTGGAGATCCGTTCAATGGCTGTTCTCCTGTACAACGTAAGAACCATACCAAACAGCAAAATTTTCAGAAAGATAACATATATCTTTATGATGTCTTCTTGAAAATCTGGCTGTCTGAGAAATGTTTTTAATTATACTTTAATAACTATGCAGTATTATTTTATATTGCCTTAAATTAACTTCGTGTTTTGTAATTTGAAATTTGCACATTCTCCTTTTTATAGCCGTAATAGCAGAAGACACTCCACGGAATCCATGCAACCCATCACCATGTGGTGCTAATGCAATCTGTAAAGAACGTAACGGAGCTGGTTCTTGTGCATGTTTGCCTGAATATTTCGGTGATCCGTATACTGGTTGTAGACCAGAATGTGTCACAAACTCTGAATGCGCACGTGATAAAGCATGTGTTAATAATAAATGTAAAGATCCATGTCCCGGTACTTGTGGAATAAATGCTGAGTGCCATGTTTTTAATCATGCTCCTTCGTGTACGTGTTTACCTCAATACACAGGAAATCCATTTACTTCTTGCCACTTACCTCCACCTAGTAAGATAATTTTGCTTTATTTTCATTTGATATATAAACAGGGACGGATTGAAGGAGATAGAAGTATTAAAAATCGTGCTCATATGTACTATAAATATTTGTATATTTTTGTTCTAAATTTCAAACGTTTCTAAATGCGTACATGCCTATCCGACTCTGATTATATCATATGTATATACTATATATATATTAAGGGCTTCAAATCAAAGATTTGAATATTTAATTCATACAATCTTCTGCTTAAAGCCCTTAAATATGTACAATCAATATATCACAATCATATACTTTCATTAATTTAATCTTTTCACACGTAGTTCAACACACACCTATTGATCCTTGCCAACCATCGCCATGCGGCCCTAATAGTCAGTGTCGTGTTGTTAACGGACACGGGGTATGCTCTTGTCTAGCAAATTATATTGGGACACCACCATCTTGCCGTCCTGAATGTATGGTCAGTACAGACTGTGCTCAGGATAAGGCTTGCATTAAACAAAAATGCCAGGACCCTTGTCCTGGTACTTGTGGTCTTAATGCTCGCTGCCAAGTGGTAAATCATAACCCCATTTGTAGTTGTAAAGCTGGTTTTACTGGGGACCCATTCGTGCGATGCCTTCACGAAGAGAGTAAGCATGATACAACTGTCTCTTAAACTATACTTTTACTTATCTGTTTCTATCTTTATGCATGTCTATCATTCTATTTTAGAACGACCTGTTATTTCTGTTGAACCATCTGGAAATCCTTGTGTACCATCACCATGTGGACCTAACTCACAGTGTCGTGCTGTGGGTAATACTCCTGCATGCTCTTGCTTACCAAACTATATAGGCCGTGCTCCTAACTGCCGGCCTGAATGTACTATAAGTGCGGAATGCCCTGGAATTTTAGCATGCCAAAATGAAAAATGTACAAATCCTTGCCAGGGTTCATGTGGAGCTTTTACTTCTTGTACTGTCGTTAAACATACCCCAATATGTTCTTGCCATGCAGGTTATACTGGGGATCCTTTCTCAGGATGTACTTTGATACAACATTGTAAGATATTACCTAATAACCTTATCCTTTCGACAATTAGCGCAATCCCCTCCTAAATTATAATTTACTTTACAGTACCAGTTACTACAGAAGGGCCAAGTAACCCGTGCAACCCATCACCATGTGGTGCTAATGCAATTTGTAAAGAACGCAACGGTGCCGGTTCCTGTGCATGTTTACCTGAATATTTCGGTGACCCTTACACTGGTTGTAGACCAGAATGTATTATCAACACTGACTGCGATCGTTCTAAAGCCTGTTTGAACAACAAATGCCGGGACCCTTGTCCAGGTGCTTGTGGTCTAAACGCAGAATGTCGAGTAGTCAATCACTCTCCTTCTTGTAGTTGTATAGTGGGCTATTCTGGAAATCCTCTTAGTGAATGTACACTTACTGGTATGATTATATCTCTGTTATAACATTGTGAATATATTCTATGTACTTTCTTGACTCTTTTTCTTTCTATTCAGTTATTGAAAAACCTAAAATACCGGACGAACCGTGTCACCCATCTCCATGCGGGCCAAATAGCCAATGTCGTGTAGTAAATGGACACGCTGTTTGTACATGTCAGATTGGTTATATTGGTTCCCCACCTACGTGCCGGCCAGAATGTGTTGTTAGCTCTGAATGCCAACAAGACAAAGCATGTGTTAATAATAAATGCGTGGACCCTTGTCCAGGAACTTGTGGCTTAAATGCCAGATGTCAAGTAGTTAATCACAATCCTATCTGTAGCTGCACTCAAGGATTTACTGGAGATCCTTTCTTACAATGTACTAAGCATGAAGGTATTAATAATACTTTACTTAACTTTTACTTTCTGTGAATGCCTGTTTATTTACTACTTTTCTATCAATCTTTTAGTTGTTACTGCTGCCACTGAAATTGATCCTTGTGATCCATCACCATGTGGACCAAACTCTCAGTGTCGTGTGATCGGGTCACAACCCGCATGCTCTTGTGTGCCAAATTATGTGGGCCGTGCACCAAACTGTAGACCTGAATGCACTATGCATGCGGAATGTCCTGCGAATCTTGCATGCCAAAATGAAAGATGTAAAGATCCTTGTCAGGGATCCTGTGGACAAAACACTCAATGCACTGTTATAAATCATAACGCAGTTTGCACTTGTTTACCTGGTTTTATAGGAGATCCCAGCCAATACTGCAATCTTCAACCAGTTATCAGTAAGATCGACTATTTAAAAATGCACATTTCTAACAATCTTATTTTGTTACTGTCTATAATACTTATGAATAATATAAATTTACAGCTACAGAACGAACACCACCAACAACACCTTGTTTCCCTTCACCTTGTGGTCCAAACGCAGAATGTAAAGAACGTAACGGAGCCGGAGCATGTATTTGCCCACCGGACTATGAAGGAGATCCGTACGATAGTGAACGGGGTTGCAGACGTGAATGCGAAACTAACTCTGAATGTTCTGACAAACTGGCTTGCGTCAGATTTAAATGTACCGACCCGTGTCCAGGAACTTGCGGAACTTACGCCGTTTGCTACGTTCACAACCACGTACCGTCCTGCGATTGCGCGCCTGGATTTACTGGAAATCCGTTCTTCCAATGTCATGAAATTCCTTTAACATGTAAGTTAATTAAAAATCGTCATATGTGATTATATTTTATTAAAATAATATATTTAATTAGCTACTGCGAGAATTCCTACTGATCCATGTCAACCGTCACCTTGCGGAGCCTACAGCGATTGCCGGGTTAATAACGGACAAGCTGTATGTTCTTGTTTACCAAATTACATTGGTTCACCGCCACAGTGTCGTCCGGAATGTGTCGTTAGTTCAGAATGTCCCGTCGATCGTTCTTGTGTAAATCAAAAATGCGCCGACCCTTGTCCGAACACTTGCGGCTTAAGAGCACAGTGTCACGTACGAAACCATAACCCAATATGCGCGTGTCCACCAGGATACACAGGAGATCCATTTTCACAATGTTATCCACAACGTACGTATTGAAAATATTGTATTTTTTAAATTCCAATTTAATAAAACATTCTTTACTATAGCTGTTGAAGAACCGAGAATTACAACGGAAAGACCGCCATCTTGTATTCCATCTCCATGTGGGCCGAATTCACAATGCCAAATAGTTGCCGGTAATCCTGCTTGCAGTTGTTTACCCAATTATATTGGAACTCCTCCAGGTTGTCGTCCAGAATGTGTCCTCAGCTCAGAATGCCCGAGCCAAATGGCTTGTATCAGTCAAAAATGTCAAGATCCTTGCCCTGGCTCTTGTGGATACAACGCTCAGTGCCACGTTCTGAACCACATACCAATCTGCACTTGCAGTGAAGGCCATACCGGAGATCCGTTCACTCAATGTAGTCTTATACCATCAAGTATGTTACTATTAATATTTTATCTTGTATACTTAATAACGATACATTTAAATTTTAGCTACTCAACATACACCTTTAGATCCATGCGACCCATCTCCTTGCGGTCCAAATGCAGAATGCTCTAATGGAGTATGCACATGTTATCCAGAATATACAGGAAATCCGTACGAATCATGTCGACCAGAATGTGTTGTCAATCCAGAATGTAATCGCGAGAAAGCTTGTGTACGTAACAAGTGTATAGATCCATGTACAGGAACGTGTGGGCAGAATGCTCAGTGCGATGTGATAAATCATATCCCTGTTTGTTCATGCCCTCAAGGATATACAGGAGATCCATTCTCACATTGTCGTGTAGCTGAAGTAATAAAGAAAGATCCCAGAGACCCGTGCTCGCCTTCACCGTGTGGGCCGAATAGCCAGTGTCGCAATGCAAACGATCACGCAGTGTGCTCTTGCTTGCAAGGTTACGTAGGTTCACCACCTTCCTGCAAACCTGAATGCGTTGTCAGTGGAGAATGTCCACGCACGAAAGCGTGTGTTAATCAAAAATGCACAAATCCATGCTTAGGCTCATGTGGACTTGGAGCCAGATGTGAAGTTATCAATCACAGTCCTATCTGCAGCTGTCCCGAAGGCCAAACTGGAGATCCGTTCCAACGTTGTTTCGATATACCGATCTTACCACCGCCACCACCTAGAGATTACGATCATCCTTGCCAACCATCACCTTGCGGACCCAATGCTATATGCAGAGTTACCGGTCAAAGTTACGTGTGCGAGTGTATCTCGGACTACGTAGGACAATATCCTAACTGTCGACCAGAATGTGTAATAAATCCCGACTGTCCGAGTAACCAAGCTTGTATCAACAACAAATGCAAAGATCCTTGTCCTGGTTCTTGTGGTACTAACGCTGAATGCAGAATCATCAGTCACGCAGTCTCCTGTACTTGTCTCTCGGGATATACAGGAAATCCGTTTGTCCAATGTATTGTACAGCGTAAGTATATATGATACAACTAAAGCATAACGGGCTATCCATTAACTATGTACAAAAAAATAATTGATGGAGTGCCCCGAACTTAAGACAAAAAATAGTGTTATTTATGGAAAATCTCTAACATATAACATATGTTTTTTTAAGGTGAAACAATCAACCCATGTGAACCGTCACCGTGTGGATCTAACGCGGTATGTAAACAACGCAACGGCGCAGGAGCGTGCAGTTGTATCGAAGATTACCAAGGTAACCCATACGAAGGATGCAAACCAGAATGCGTTTTGAGTTCAGATTGTCCGACAAATCTCGCATGTGTAAGAAACAAATGTACAGACCCATGCCCTGGTGTGTGCGGTCGCTCAGCACAATGTACCGTCATAAACCACGTACCAACTTGTTCTTGTGTGTCCGGATTCGAAGGCGATCCATTTACAGCATGTCGAGAACGCGCACCAGGTAATTATTCCCAGAAATAAATCTTAAATAATTCAATAATTAATTAATATCTATTTCAGTAATAGTAGAAATGGACCCTGTGGATCCATGCAACCCATCACCTTGTGGACCGAATAGTCAGTGTAGAAACGTGAACGATCAAGCTGTTTGCTCTTGTCAACCAGATTACTTTGGATCTCCTCCAAATTGTAAACCGGAATGCGTTGTTAATGCGGAATGTCCGCAGAATAGAGCTTGCCATAAATTCAAATGCAGAAACCCGTGTTCGGGAACTTGCGGCCTCGGCGCTAGATGTGAAATCATCAACCACAATCCTATTTGCAGCTGTCCTGCTGGATTTACTGGAGATCCATTTGTAAGATGTTACCAAGAACCACCCGTTGCAGTCCCACCGCCAAAGAGATACCCTTGCTCCCCATCACCTTGCGGACCTAATTCCGAATGCAGAGTTGTCGGTGAACAGCCGGCTTGCTCTTGCGTCGAAGGTTTCGTTGGTTCGCCTCCTAACTGCCGTCCAGAATGTGTAGTCAACACAGACTGCCCACCAAATTCAGCTTGCATAAGAGAAAAATGCAGAGATCCTTGTATAGGTTCATGCGGTGTTAACACAGAATGCAGAGTTCAAAATCATATTCCGATCTGTGTATGCCAGCAAAGATTTACAGGAGATCCATTCACTCAGTGTTCACCGATCATTGGTATGTATATATTCGTTATTTTCATGCATTAACGTCATTTAACTTGTAATATATTTTTACAGTCGATGAAGAAATTCCAGTAACTCGTGACCTCTGCAATCCATCACCTTGTGGCTCAAACGCTGAATGTAACAATGGCGTTTGTACTTGCCGTTCTAAATATTTTGGAGATCCTTACAGTGGATGTCGACCGGAATGTACAACAAATGCCGAATGCTCACCGAATAAAGCTTGTAGTAATTTGAAATGTATAGATCCTTGTATCGGTACTTGCGGACAAGGTGCAGAATGTAATGTTGTTAACCATATCCCAACATGCAGCTGTCCATTGAGAACTTCAGGAGATCCATTCACATCTTGTAGACAAATTCCAGTTGGTATGTTATATCTCATATAACACAAAGGTAATGGTAACAATGTTCTACATTGTTTTTATCTGTTTCTAGATACCCCTCCTCTTGATCCATGCAGACCGTCCCCTTGTGGACCAAACAGTATCTGCCGAGTAATAAACAACGTAGCAGTTTGTTCTTGCCAACCTGGTTTAATCGGAAGTCCTCCGTCTTGTAAACCCGAGTGTGTCGTCAGTGCCGAATGTCCGCTAACACAAGCTTGTCTATCCAACAAATGTCACGATCCATGTCCTGGAACCTGCGGGCAAAATGCTCGCTGTCAAGTTGTCAACCATAACCCGATTTGCAGTTGCGCTTCAGGAAATACGGGCGATCCGTTCTCTAGATGCTACAGAATTCCAGGTATTTGGAAAATATATGAACTCATTGAATGGAATTAACTGAAATGTGTTTTTTTTTTTAGATGTCCCTCCACCGCCGACAAGTGATCCGTGCGTGCCGTCTCTGTGCGGTCCTAACTCGCAGTGTCAGGTCCGAGGGAACAGTCCCGCTTGCACTTGCTTACAGAACTACATCGGGTCGCCGCCCAATTGTAGGCCGGAGTGTACGATTAATCCAGAGTGTCCTAGTAATCGCGCGTGTATGAACCAAAAGTGTAACGATCCGTGTCCGGGTTCATGTGGGGCAGATGCCCAATGTACTGTAGTGAATCACAACGCTATATGTACCTGCTCGCCAGGGCATACGGGAGATCCGTTTAATGGCTGTTTCCCGATGAGGGGTAAGCATTTGCTTTGTTTTTCATTTGATTTTGAAAATAACATTATTGATACATCTGATAGTTGATTTTGTATGTAATTTACAAACGAAAGCAATTTAAAATTTTTATATCGACGTTGGAACATTGAAACAAAAAAAAGCGAAAATACGACATTCATATCGGCGATTATTTTTTCTTTTCTGGGATATTTTTATAATTTTATTTAATGGAATTATGTCCATTGTGATAAACCATGACGTTTATTATAAAGGGTTTCTTTGAATCAGTCAAATAATTTACTGTAATACAAGTGACGCAATTGTCCATCGTATATACAAATCGGAGCGGCTTGAAATGCTGATTTTATTGGTGCCTCAATATCGGATTAAATGTCGCTTATTTAGTTTCAGTTTTCTGTCGATACGTATCTATATGAATACATTTTATTAATGTTATTTTTATTATCTTATCGCATGGTAGTTACTAATTCAACAAGAGATAATTTTGATGTTTATAATAAAAAAAAATCTGTAATGATCATTATTTGAAATACGAGCTATAATTTTAAAATTATTTGAATAATTTTTTCATTGACTATTTAAAATAAAAAATATCTTTTGACATTGTTAATACATATAGATAATAGATTTTCATTTATTGTTATTATAAAGAATTTGCTCGCAAGAAAAATCTTTATAACAAGGTATCGAACTGTGTTATATTGTCTATATATTTGATCTATCTGGATATGAAATTCCTGAAAGCTATAGACGACATAATCACACTGAAAGATTTTGCTTTGCTTCGCTTCACTTGTGAGAAATTTTTGTATAATACTGAGCATTAAAAATTGAATTATAATTTGATAAAATACAATATATAAATGAAAAATCTACAGATATGTATTTACAGTAAAGCTTGATTTTTGCATGTGCTATTATTTCTACAGTATACAGAATTGGAAAAAAATCATATTGTATGATTTTTATCATTTTAAGTCAATAAGTAAAGCATAATTTTTGAGTTCAACACCAACGTAGTTAAATATTAATTAATATCGATCTGTAAAATCAATATCATTGCAGAACTAGTACCTGTGTCCAGACATCATTTTTTACATGGTTTAAATTCTCCAGATCGATTATTTGTCAAGGCTTGAAACTATTATTTTATCATTTTTTTAGTTATCATTAATGCAACAAGAAAACGTTGTTTCTTTGTAGCTTAATACGATTTGTATATTCAATTGATACAAAATATATTTCTACTTACTTCAATAATGTGCTGCTATTTATAGAAATTGAAAATTGCAACCAAAAGTATATAAATGCTTATAATCTATCCAGAAAACACATTATTTGTATAAGCTTTAGGTAGGGGGACCTGGGGAGGGTTGATCACCCACTTTGATTTTAGACTCTATTTTTTTTTTTTTTTTTAGTATTGGAAAATTTTTCAGGCCAAACGATTTAGAAATTGTCTATCCATTGATAGTTTGAATAAGAAGTAGATTGTGTCACAATTTAACTCGTTATTTATTGAAACTCCTTATTGACAACTTTTACCATGTGTCCCCTGTGTTAGGAAGACTTGTTTACCCCTGATTTGCCTTTGGATTAAAGCTCCCAGGTGCGTGGGAGACATGGTACACAGATTTGTACCATGTCTCCCCATACCTGATTCTCATTGATTAAGTAACTCGATTCGAAATAGAAAAACAAATAAAATAAATTATAAATAGAAAAACACACAACGAACAGATATTTACCATACCTTCCATTGCTTAGTAAGTTGAATCAAAGTTACCAAGTGTCCCCTAGGGCTCGACCCTCCCCAGGTTCCCCTACAGCAGTAAAATAATCTCTTAAAGAATAACTATATATTTTTGGTGCACTAGAATTGGTTATTCTTGATTGGTTTTAATAAAATAAATGTTCTAAATTCCATTTTACATAGAAAAACTGGCAGTACATTATTGAATATACAAAAACAATTCTATATACTGAAATAATGCTTATTTTTAATCAATTAGTTAGTATTTAAAATCATTTCATAAATATGAAATGGTTTTAAACAAAATCACACAGCTATTTAACATCAGGGACTCTTAAGGTAGGTCCAGAGTCCCCAACGAGGCTTGGCTTCAGCACAACAACGCTTCAAACACCGACATTAAACTAAAAAATAAAATAAAAACTAATTAAAACTAATAATATTAATAAAAAAAATAACTATAACATACTAGATAGAAACGCTATGAGTAGTGGAATATAAACTGCGTGCTAAGTTTAAAATAAAATGCGATAATTAATAACAAGTTGATACAAAATATTAAGAAAATGTTCTTGAATAAGAAAAAACTGCATTAAATGGTATATAGAGGATGCTTATTGCTTCCTGAATTATCTTAATTCAAATTTGAAAAAGTTGCTTCATGGTTTTTGTAGGTTCGTTAAACATGCTTATAGTATAATGGTATTAGAAATCTTTCTGATCTAACAGTGGAAGATTTTAGATAGATGTAGAGGTAAAGAATACGTATTATAATTTTCCAGTATCACAAACACCAATCGAACATACTCGACCGTGCGAACCATCACCTTGTGGAGCAAATGCTATTTGCCGTGAACAGAATGGGGCTGGTTCATGCTCATGTTTACCTGATCACATCGGTAATCCATATGAAGGATGTAGACCTGAATGTATATTAAATTCCGACTGTCCATCTAACTTTGCATGCATAAATCAGAAATGTAAAGACCCGTGTCCAGGAACTTGTGGACAAAACGCCGACTGTCAGGTCGTTAATCATTTGCCATCATGTACTTGTCGAAATGGATTTATAGGGGACCCGTTCCGCTATTGTAATCCATTACCACCTCAGCGTAAGAATTCAATACTTTTTGCTTTGCTTTGATTGCTATTTGAGTTATCGTATTGTATCGTATTGTATATGTCTGCATTGCAGCATAAGGCTTTATTATATTCATTAAGTAAGAGTTGTATAACGAAAAGTGATAATAATTATATATATTTATAGAATACCTGTTATATGTTATTCACTTAATATGAAACTAAAATAACGTATCGCTAAAATTTATGATTTAGATAATAACAATGCTTAGCTTTAGCATCGAATATATATAAACGGTTAAACGTAATAGTAATATTTGTTCAGCTATTCAATCGGCTCCGGAATATCCATGTCACCCTACGCCTTGTGGGCCAAACAGTCAATGCAGGGAAGTAAACGGACAAGCGGTTTGTTCGTGCATGCCAACGTATATTGGTAGCCCACCAGGCTGTAGACCTGAATGCGTAGTCAGTTCAGAATGTCCATCCAACAAGGCATGCTCGAATCAGAAATGTATAGATCCTTGCCCAGGCCCATGCGGTCTGAATACGCGTTGTCAAGTAATAAATCACAGTCCGATATGTATATGTAAACAAGGTCATACCGGAGATCCATTCTCTCGATGTTTCCCAATACCACGTAAGCATCTTATTTATTTATTTGTTATCTCATTATAAATTATTTACAACGCGTTGGTTAACTTCTTATAATTCCACACACGCAGCTCCTACACCGCCACAGGCAGATGTAGTATACACAAATCCTTGTCTACCATCGCCATGCGGTTTGAATTCTGAATGTAGAGATATTGGAGGGAATCCGTCATGTTCTTGTCTTCCAAATTACATTGGAAGTCCACCAAACTGTAGACCTGAATGCACAATCAATTCGGAATGTAGCAGTAATCTGGCATGTATAAAAGAAAAATGTCGTGATCCGTGCCCAGGTTCTTGTGGGGCAGGAGCTCAATGTAACGTTATAAATCACACTCCTATGTGTACATGTCCAAACGGTTTCACGGGAGATCCATTTAGTAACTGTTATCCGAAACCGCCAGAACGTAAGAGTATTTCTTATTAATTTTCGTAAATAATTTTGCCAATAGACGCGAGTTTTTATATACAAAAAAATAATATTTTAGCCGCCGAAGCTGTACTTGATGATCCCTGCAATCCATCGCCATGTGGGCCCAACGCGCAATGTAGAGACGGTGAATGTACTTGTTCACCAGAATATCATGGAGATCCCTACTCGGGATGTAGACCGGAATGTATACTCAGTAGCGATTGCCCCAGAGATAAAGCTTGTATGAGAAATAAATGTGGCGATCCATGTCCGGGAACGTGCGGACAAAATGCACAATGTGACGTAATCAACCACATACCAATGTGCAGTTGCCCGCCTGGTATGAGTGGTAATGCATTTGTGCAATGCAGACCAATGCAGGGTATGTTAATAACAACCGTTACTTTTCGCGTGTCTCAAAATCGAAGTTGTAGATAATAAATTATTAATCTTTTTAGACCCTGTTGTGACAAATCCATGTAACCCTACCCCCTGCGGGCCTAACAGTCAATGTAGAGAGATAAACGGCCAAGCCGTTTGTTCTTGCGTGCCAGGTTATATCGGTAGCCCGCCAACGTGTCGTCCAGAGTGCGTCGTAAGTGCCGAGTGCGCGCCAAACGAGGCATGTAATAATCAGAAATGTAGAGACCCGTGCCCGGGAACTTGTGGCGTTGGTGCCAGATGCGAAGTAGTTAATCATAACCCCATATGTAGTTGCCCGCCTCGTTATACTGGCGATCCATTCGTCAGATGTCAACCTATACGTAAGATATATGTTTTATTTTAAATATTTTTAACCGCCTATTCTGGGAACTACCTCCTTAAAAATTACTTTCCGTTCGATTTAGCTGAAAGACCTATTCAACAAACGCCAATCAACCCTTGTCAGCCATCGCCTTGCGGCCCTAACGCTCTGTGTCAGGTTTCTGGAGACACCCCGTCGTGTTCATGTCTCCCAGAGTTCATCGGAAGCCCACCTTACTGTCGACCCGAATGTGTCAGCAACAGCGAATGCTCAAGCCACTTGGCTTGCATAAATCAGAAATGCCGAGATCCTTGTCCTGGTACATGTGGCGCCAATGCCGAATGTCGCGTTGTTAGTCACACTCCAAACTGCGTTTGTATGCCGGGTCACTTTGGTGATCCATTCACTCAATGTAATGTGCAAAGAGATCCTGTCATTCAGGAGAGACCTACTCCTTGTATGCCTTCTCCGTGCGGTGCCAACGCAATTTGTCGAGAACAAAATGGAGCTGGATCTTGTTCATGTTTACCTGATCACATCGGCAATCCCTACGAAGGATGCAGACCAGAGTGCATATTAAATTCTGACTGTGCTTCTAACCTAGCGTGCATAAATCAGAAATGTAAAGACCCGTGTCCAGGAACATGTGGACAAAACGCCGATTGCCAGGTCGTAAACCACTTGCCATCGTGCACTTGTCGAATTGGTTTTACAGGAGATCCGTTCCGATATTGCAATCCTATGCCACCACAACGTAAGATTATATAAATTTGTTTCGGCTTTACTATTGCTAACTAAGAGTTTAATGACGACGACATAAAACAATGCATTGTTTCGTGTGCTTCGCTTTTTTGCTTAAGTTATTGTTTTAATAGACGTTCTGTAGAATTTTACTTAGTAATATAAATATATTATACAGCTATTCAATCGGCTCCGGAAGATCCATGTCACCCCACGCCTTGTGGGCCAAACAGTCAATGCAGGGAAGTAAACGGACAAGCGGTTTGTTCGTGCATGCCGACGTATATTGGTAGCCCACCAGGCTGTAGACCTGAATGCGTAGTCAGTTCAGAATGTCCATCCAACAAGGCATGCTCGAATCAGAAATGTATAGATCCTTGCCCAGGCCCATGCGGTCTGAATACGCGTTGTCAAGTAATAAATCACAGTCCGATATGTATATGTAAACAAGGTCATACCGGAGATCCATTCTCTCGATGTTTCCCAATACCACGTAAGCATCTTATTTATTTATTTGTTATCTCATTATAAATTATTTACAACGCGTTGGTTAACTTCTTATAATTCCACACACGCAGCTCCTACACCGCCACAGGCAGATGTAGTATACACAAATCCTTGTCTACCATCGCCATGCGGTTTGAATTCTGAATGTAGAGATATTGGAGGGAATCCGTCATGTTCTTGTCTTCCAAATTACATTGGAAGTCCACCAAACTGTAGACCTGAATGTACAATCAATTCGGAATGTAGCAGTAATCTGGCATGTATAAAAGAAAAATGTCGTGATCCGTGTCCAGGTTCTTGTGGGGCAGGAGCTCAATGTAACGTTATAAATCACACTCCTATGTGTACATGTCCAAACGGTTTCACGGGAGATCCATTTAGTAACTGTTATCCAAAACCGCCAGAACGTAAGAGTATTTCTTATTCATTTTGCCATAAGACGCGAGTTTTTATTTACAAAAAAAAATATTTTAGCCGCCGAACCTGTACTTGATGATCCCTGCAACCCATCGCCATGTGGGCCCAACGCGCAATGTAGAGACGGTGAATGTACTTGTTCACCAGAATATCATGGAGATCCCTACTCGGGATGTAGACCGGAATGTATACTCAGTAGCGATTGCCCCAGAGATAAAGCTTGTATGAGAAATAAATGTGGCGATCCATGTCCGGGAACGTGCGGACAAAATGCACAATGTGACGTAATCAACCACATACCAATGTGCAGTTGCCCGCCTGGTATGAGTGGTAATGCATTTGTGCAATGCAGACCAATGCAGGGTATGTTAATAACAACCGTTACTTTTCGCGTGTCTCAAAATCGAAGTTGTAGATAATAAATTATTAATCTTTTTAGACCCTGTTGTGACAAATCCATGTAACCCTACCCCCTGCGGGCCTAACAGTCAATGTAGAGAGATAAACGGCCAAGCCGTTTGTTCTTGCGTGCCAGGTTATATCGGTAGCCCGCCAACGTGTCGTCCAGAGTGCGTCGTAAGTGCCGAGTGCGCGCCAAACGAGGCATGTAATAATCAGAAATGTAGAGACCCGTGCCCGGGAACTTGTGGCGTTGGTGCCAGATGCGAAGTAGTTAATCATAACCCCATATGTAGTTGCCCGCCTCGTTATACTGGCGATCCATTCGTCAGATGTCAACCTATACGTAAGATATATGTTTTATTTTAAATATTTTTAACCGCCTATTCTGGGAACTACCTCCTTAAAAATTACTTTCCGTTCGATTTAGCTGAAAGACCTATTCAACAAACGCCAATCAACCCTTGTCAGCCATCGCCTTGCGGCCCTAACGCTCTGTGTCAGGTTTCTGGAGACACCCCGTCGTGTTCATGTCTCCCAGAGTTCATCGGAAGCCCACCTTACTGTCGACCCGAATGTGTCAGCAACAGCGAATGCTCAAGCCACTTGGCTTGCATAAATCAGAAATGCCGAGATCCTTGTCCTGGTACATGTGGCGCCAATGCCGAATGTCGCGTTGTTAGTCACACTCCAAACTGCGTTTGTATGCCGGGTCACTTTGGTGATCCATTCACTCAATGTAATGTGCAAAGAGATCCTGTCATTCAGGAGAGACCTACTCCTTGTATGCCTTCTCCGTGCGGTGCCAACGCAATTTGTCGAGAACAAAATGGAGCTGGATCTTGTTCATGTTTACCTGATCACATCGGCAATCCCTACGAAGGATGCAGACCAGAGTGCATATTAAATTCTGACTGTGCTTCTAACCTAGCGTGCATAAATCAGAAATGTAAAGACCCGTGTCCAGGAACATGTGGACAAAATGCCGATTGCCAGGTCGTAAACCACTTGCCATCGTGCACTTGTCGAATTGGTTTTACAGGAGATCCGTTCCGATATTGCAATCCTATGCCACCACAACGTAAGATTATATAAATTTGTTTCGGCTTTACTATTGCTAACTAAGAGTTTAATGACGACGACATAAAACAATGCATTGTTTCGTGTGCTTCGCTTTTTTGCTTAAGTTATTGTTTTAATAGACGTTCTGTAGAATTTTACTTAGTAATATAAATATATTATACAGCTATTCAATCGGCTCCGGAAGATCCATGTCACCCCACGCCTTGTGGGCCAAACAGTCAATGCAGGGAAGTAAACGGACAAGCGGTTTGTTCGTGCATGCCAACGTATATTGGTAGCCCACCAGGCTGTAGACCTGAATGCGTAGTCAGTTCAGAATGTCCATCCAACAAGGCATGCTCGAATCAGAAATGTATAGATCCTTGCCCAGGCCCATGCGGTCTGAATACGCGTTGTCAAGTAATAAATCACAGTCCGATATGTATATGTAAACAAGGTCATACCGGAGATCCATTCTCTCGATGTTTCCCAATACCACGTAAGCATCTTATTTATTTATTTGTTATCTCATTATAAATTATTTACAACGCGTTGGTTAACTTCTTATAATTCCACACACGCAGCTCCTACACCGCCACAGGCAGATGTAGTATACACAAATCCTTGTCTACCATCGCCATGCGGTTTGAATTCTGAATGTAGAGATATTGGAGGGAATCCGTCATGTTCTTGTCTTCCAAATTACATTGGAAGTCCACCAAACTGTAGACCTGAATGCACAATCAATTCGGAATGTAGCAGTAATCTGGCATGTATAAAAGAAAAATGTCGTGATCCGTGTCCAGGTTCTTGTGGGGCAGGAGCTCAATGTAACGTTATAAATCACACTCCTATGTGTACATGTCCAAACGGTTTCACGGGAGATCCATTTAGTAACTGTTATCCGAAACCGCCAGAACGTAAGAGTATTTCTTATTCATTTTGCCATAAGACGCGAGTTTTTATTTACAAAAAAAAATATTTTAGCCGCCGAACCTGTACTTGATGATCCCTGCAACCCATCGCCATGTGGGCCCAACGCGCAATGTAGAGACGGTGAATGTACTTGTTCACCAGAATATCATGGAGATCCCTACTCGGGATGTAGACCGGAATGTATACTCAGTAGCGATTGCCCCAGAGATAAAGCTTGTATGAGAAATAAATGTGGCGATCCATGTCCGGGAACGTGCGGACAAAATGCACAATGTGACGTAATCAACCACATACCAATGTGCAGTTGCCCGCCTGGTATGAGTGGTAATGCATTTGTGCAATGCAGACCAATGCAGGGTATGTTAATAACAACCGTTACTTTTCGCGTGTCTCAAAATCGAAGTTGTAGATAATAAATTATTAATCTTTTTAGACCCTGTTGTGACAAATCCATGTAACCCTACCCCCTGCGGGCCTAACAGTCAATGTAGAGAGATAAACGGCCAAGCCGTTTGTTCTTGCGTGCCAGGTTATATCGGTAGCCCGCCAACGTGTCGTCCAGAGTGCGTCGTAAGTGCCGAGTGCGCGCCAAACGAGGCATGTAATAATCAGAAATGTAGAGACCCGTGCCCGGGAACTTGTGGCGTTGGTGCCAGATGCGAAGTAGTTAATCATAACCCCATATGTAGTTGCCCGCCTCGTTATACTGGCGATCCATTCGTCAGATGTCAACCTATACGTAAGATATATGTTTTATTTTAAATATTTTTAACCGCCTATTCTGGGAACTACCTCCTTAAAAATTACTTTCCGTTCGATTTAGCTGAAAGACCTATTCAACAAACGCCAATCAACCCTTGTCAGCCATCGCCTTGCGGCCCTAACGCTCTGTGTCAGGTTTCTGGAGACACCCCGTCGTGTTCATGTCTCCCAGAGTTCATCGGAAGCCCACCTTACTGTCGACCCGAATGTGTCAGCAACAGCGAATGCTCAAGCCACTTGGCTTGCATAAATCAGAAATGCCGAGATCCTTGTCCTGGTACATGTGGCGCCAATGCCGAATGTCGCGTTGTTAGTCACACTCCAAACTGCGTTTGTATGCCGGGTCACTTTGGTGATCCATTCACTCAATGTAATGTGCAAAGAGATCCTGTCATTCAGGAGAGACCTACTCCTTGTATGCCTTCTCCGTGCGGTGCCAACGCAATTTGTCGAGAACAAAATGGAGCTGGATCTTGTTCATGTTTACCTGATCACATCGGCAATCCCTACGAAGGATGCAGACCAGAGTGCATATTAAATTCTGACTGTGCTTCTAACCTAGCGTGCATAAATCAGAAATGTAAAGACCCGTGTCCAGGAACATGTGGACAAAACGCCGATTGCCAGGTCGTAAACCACTTGCCATCGTGCACTTGTCGAATTGGTTTTACAGGAGATCCGTTCCGATATTGCAATCCTATGCCACCACAACGTAAGATTATATAAATTTGTTTCGGCTTTACTATTGCTAACTAAGAGTTTAATGACGACGACATAAAACAATGCATTGTTTCGTGTGCTTCGCTTTTTTGCTTAAGTTATTGTTTTAATAGACGTTCTGTAGAATTTTACTTAGTAATATAAATATATTATACAGCTATTCAATCGGCTCCGGAAGATCCATGTCACCCCACGCCTTGTGGGCCAAACAGTCAATGCAGGGAAGTAAACGGACAAGCGGTTTGTTCGTGCATGCCGACGTATATTGGTAGCCCACCAGGCTGTAGACCTGAATGCGTAGTCAGTTCAGAATGTCCATCCAACAAGGCATGCTCGAATCAGAAATGTATAGATCCTTGCCCAGGCCCATGCGGTCTGAATACGCGTTGTCAAGTAATAAATCACAGTCCGATATGTATATGTAAACAAGGTCATACCGGAGATCCATTCTCTCGATGTTTCCCAATACCACGTAAGCATCTTATTTATTTATTTGTTATCTCATTATAAATTATTTACAACGCGTTGGTTAACTTCTTATAATTCCACACACGCAGCTCCTACACCGCCACAGGCAGATGTAGTATACACAAATCCTTGTCTACCATCGCCATGCGGTTTGAATTCTGAATGTAGAGATATTGGAGGGAATCCGTCATGTTCTTGTCTTCCAAATTACATTGGAAGTCCACCAAACTGTAGACCTGAATGCACAATCAATTCGGAATGTAGCAGTAATCTGGCATGTATAAAAGAAAAATGTCGTGATCCGTGTCCAGGTTCTTGTGGGGCAGGAGCTCAATGTAACGTTATAAATCACACTCCTATGTGTACATGTCCAAACGGTTTCACGGGAGATCCATTTAGTAACTGTTATCCGAAACCGCCAGAACGTAAGAGTATTTCTTATTCATTTTGCCATAAGACGCGAGTTTTTATTTACAAAAAAAAATATTTTAGCCGCCGAACCTGTACTTGATGATCCCTGCAACCCATCGCCATGTGGGCCCAACGCGCAATGTAGAGACGGTGAATGTACTTGTTCACCAGAATATCATGGAGATCCCTACTCGGGATGTAGACCGGAATGTATACTCAGTAGCGATTGCCCCAGAGATAAAGCTTGTATGAGAAATAAATGTGGCGATCCATGTCCGGGAACGTGCGGACAAAATGCACAATGTGACGTAATCAACCACATACCAATGTGCAGTTGCCCGCCTGGTATGAGTGGTAATGCATTTGTGCAATGCAGACCAATGCAGGGTATGTTAATAACAACCGTTACTTTTCGCGTGTCTCAAAATCGAAGTTGTAGATAATAAATTATTAATCTTTTTAGACCCTGTTGTGACAAATCCATGTAACCCTACCCCCTGCGGGCCTAACAGTCAATGTAGAGAGATAAACGGCCAAGCCGTTTGTTCTTGCGTGCCAGGTTATATCGGTAGCCCGCCAACGTGTCGTCCAGAGTGCGTCGTAAGTGCCGAGTGCGCGCCAAACGAGGCATGTAATAATCAGAAATGTAGAGACCCGTGCCCGGGAACTTGTGGCGTTGGTGCCAGATGCGAAGTAGTTAATCATAACCCCATATGTAGTTGCCCGCCTCGTTATACTGGCGATCCATTCGTCAGATGTCAACCTATACGTAAGATATATGTTTTATTTTAAATATTTTTAACCGCCTATTCTGGGAACTACCTCCTTAAAAATTACTTTCCGTTCGATTTAGATGAAAGACCTATTCAACAAACGCCAATCAACCCTTGTCAGCCATCGCCTTGCGGCCCTAACGCTCTGTGTCAGGTTTCTGGAGACACCCCGTCGTGTTCATGTCTCCCAGAGTTCATCGGAAGCCCACCTTACTGTCGACCCGAATGTGTCAGCAACAGCGAATGCTCAAGCCACTTGGCTTGCATAAATCAGAAATGCCGAGATCCTTGTCCTGGTACATGTGGCGCCAATGCCGAATGTCGCGTTGTTAGTCACACTCCAAACTGCGTTTGTATGCCGGGTCACTTTGGTGATCCATTCACTCAATGTAATGTGCAAAGAGATCCTGTCATTCAGGAGAGACCTACTCCTTGTATGCCTTCTCCGTGCGGTGCCAACGCAATTTGTCGAGAACAAAATGGAGCTGGATCTTGTTCATGTTTACCTGATCACATCGGCAATCCCTACGAAGGATGCAGACCAGAGTGCATATTAAATTCTGACTGTGCTTCTAACCTAGCGTGCATAAATCAGAAATGTAAAGACCCGTGTCCAGGAACATGTGGACAAAACGCCGATTGCCAGGTCGTAAACCACTTGCCATCGTGCACTTGTCGAATTGGTTTTACAGGAGATCCGTTCCGATATTGCAATCCTATGCCACCACAACGTAAGATTATATAAATTTGTTTCGGCTTTACTATTGCTAACTAAGAGTTTAATGACGACGACATAAAACAATGCATTGTTTCGTGTGCTTCGCTTTTTTTGCTTAAGTTATTGTTTTAATAGACGTTCTGTAGAATTTTACTTAGTAATATAAATATATTATACAGCTATTCAATCGGCTCCGGAAGATCCATGTCACCCCACGCCTTGTGGGCCAAACAGTCAATGCAGGGAAGTAAACGGACAAGCGGTTTGTTCGTGCATGCCGACGTATATTGGTAGCCCACCAGGCTGTAGACCTGAATGCGTAGTCAGTTCAGAATGTCCATCCAACAAGGCATGCTCGAATCAGAAATGTATAGATCCTTGCCCAGGCCCATGCGGTCTGAATACGCGTTGTCAAGTAATAAATCACAGTCCGATATGTATATGTAAACAAGGTCATACCGGAGATCCATTCTCTCGATGTTTCCCAATACCACGTAAGCATCTTATTTATTTATTTGTTATCTCATTATAAATTATTTACAACGCGTTGGTTAACTTCTTATAATTCCACACACGCAGCTCCTACACCGCCACAGGCAGATGTAGTATACACAAATCCTTGTCTACCATCGCCATGCGGTTTGAATTCTGAATGTAGAGATATTGGAGGGAATCCGTCATGTTCTTGTCTTCCAAATTACATTGGAAGTCCACCAAACTGTAGACCTGAATGTACAATCAATTCGGAATGTAGCAGTAATCTGGCATGTATAAAAGAAAAATGTCGTGATCCGTGTCCAGGTTCTTGTGGGGCAGGAGCTCAATGTAACGTTATAAATCACACTCCTATGTGTACATGTCCAAATGGTTACACGGGAGATCCATTTAGTAACTGTTATCCGAAACCGCCAGAACGTAAGAGTATTTATTATTAATTTTCGTAAATAATTTTGCCAGTAGACGCGAGTTTTTATATACAAAAAAATAATATTTTAGCCGCCGAAGCTGTACTTGATGATCCCTGCAACCCATCGCCATGTGGGCCCAACGCGCAATGTAGAGACGGTGAATGTACTTGTTCACCAGAATATCATGGAGATCCCTACTCGGGATGTAGACCGGAATGTATACTCAGTAGCGATTGCTCCAGAGATAAAGCTTGTATGAGAAATAAATGTGGCGATCCATGTCCGGGAACGTGCGGACAAAATGCACAATGTGACGTAATCAACCACATACCAATGTGCAGTTGCCCGCCTGGTATGAGTGGTAATGCATTTGTGCAATGCAGACCAATGCAGGGTATGTTAATAACAACCGTTACTTTTCGCGTGTCTCAAAATCGAAGTTGTAGATAATAAATTATTAATCTTTTTAGACCCTGTTGTGACAAATCTATGTAACCCTACCCCCTGCGGGCCTAACAGTCAATGTAGAGAGATAAACGGCCAAGCCGTTTGTTCTTGCGTGCCAGGTTATATCGGTAGCCCGCCAACGTGTCGTCCAGAGTGCGTCGTAAGTGCCGAGTGCGCGCCAAACGAGGCATGTAATAATCAGAAATGTAGAGACCCGTGCCCGGGAACTTGTGGCGTTGGTGCCAGATGCGAAGTAGTTAATCATAACCCCATATGTAGTTGCCCGCCTCGTTATACTGGCGATCCATTCGTCAGATGTCAACCTATACGTAAGATATATGTTTTATTTTAAATATTTTTAACCGCCTATTCTGGGAACTACCTCCTTAAAAATTACTTTCCGTTCGATTTAGCTGAAAGACCTATTCAACAAACGCCAATCAACCCTTGTCAGCCATCGCCTTGCGGCCCTAACGCTCTGTGTCAGGTTTCTGGAGACACCCCGTCGTGTTCATGTCTCCCAGAGTTCATCGGAAGCCCACCTTACTGTCGACCCGAATGTGTCAGCAACAGCGAATGCTCAAGCCACTTGGCTTGCATAAATCAGAAATGCCGAGATCCTTGTCCTGGTACATGTGGCGCCAATGCCGAATGTCGCGTTGTTAGTCACACTCCAAACTGCGTTTGTATGCCGGGTCACTTTGGTGATCCATTCACTCAATGTAATGTGCAAAGAGATCCTGTCATTCAGGAGAGACCTACTCCTTGTATGCCTTCTCCGTGCGGTGCCAACGCAATTTGTCGAGAACAAAATGGAGCTGGATCTTGTTCATGTTTACCTGATCACATCGGCAATCCCTACGAAGGATGCAGACCAGAGTGCATATTAAATTCTGACTGTGCTTCTAACCTAGCGTGCATAAATCAGAAATGTAAAGACCCGTGTCCAGGAACATGTGGACAAAACGCCGATTGCCAGGTCGTAAACCACTTGCCATCGTGCACTTGTCGAATTGGTTTTACAGGAGATCCGTTCCGATATTGCAATCCTATGCCACCACAACGTAAGATTATATAAATTTGTTTCGGCTTTACTATTGCTAACTAAGAGTTTAATGACGACGACATAAAACAATGCATTGTTTCGTGTGCTTCGCTTTTTTTGCTTAAGTTATTGTTTTAATAGACGTTCTGTAGAATTTTACTTAGTAATATAAATATATTATACAGCTATTCAATCGGCTCCGGAAGATCCATGTCACCCCACGCCTTGTGGGCCAAACAGTCAATGCAGGGAAGTAAACGGACAAGCGGTTTGTTCGTGCATGCCGACGTATATTGGTAGCCCACCAGGCTGTAGACCTGAATGCGTAGTCAGTTCAGAATGTCCATCCAACAAGGCATGCTCGAATCAGAAATGTATAGATCCTTGCCCAGGCCCATGCGGTCTGAATACGCGTTGTCAAGTAATAAATCACAGTCCGATATGTATATGTAAACAAGGTCATACCGGAGATCCATTCTCTCGATGTTTCCCAATACCACGTAAGCATCTTATTTATTTATTTGTTATCTCATTATAAATTATTTACAACGCGTTGGTTAACTTCTTATAATTCCACACACGCAGCTCCTACACCGCCACAGGCAGATGTAGTATACACAAATCCTTGTCTACCATCGCCATGCGGTTTGAATTCTGAATGTAGAGATATTGGAGGGAATCCGTCATGTTCTTGTCTTCCAAATTACATTGGAAGTCCACCAAACTGTAGACCTGAATGTACAATCAATTCGGAATGTAGCAGTAATCTGGCATGTATAAAAGAAAAATGTCGTGATCCGTGTCCAGGTTCTTGTGGGGCAGGAGCTCAATGTAACGTTATAAATCACACTCCTATGTGTACATGTCCAAATGGTTACACGGGAGATCCATTTAGTAACTGTTATCCGAAACCGCCAGAACGTAAGAGTATTTATTATTAATTTTCGTAAATAATTTTGCCAGTAGACGCGAGTTTTTATATACAAAAAAATAATATTTTAGCCGCCGAAGCTGTACTTGATGATCCCTGCAACCCATCGCCATGTGGGCCCAACGCGCAATGTAGAGACGGTGAATGTACTTGTTCACCAGAATATCATGGAGATCCCTACTCGGGATGTAGACCGGAATGTATACTCAGTAGCGATTGCTCCAGAGACAAAGCTTGTATGAGAAATAAATGTGGCGATCCATGTCCGGGAACGTGCGGACAAAATGCACAATGTGACGTAATCAACCACATACCAATGTGCAGTTGCCCGCCTGGTATGAGTGGTAATGCATTTGTGCAATGCAGACCAATGCAGGGTATGTTAATAACAACCGTTACTTTTCGCGTGTCTCAAAATCGAAGTTGTAGATAATAAATTATTAATCTTTTTAGACCCTGTTGTGACAAATCCATGTAACCCTACCCCCTGCGGGCCTAACAGTCAATGTAGAGAGATAAACGGCCAAGCCGTTTGTTCTTGCGTGCCAGGTTATATCGGTAGCCCGCCAACGTGTCGTCCAGAGTGCGTCGTAAGTGCCGAGTGCGCGCCAAACGAGGCATGTAATAATCAGAAATGTAGAGACCCGTGCCCGGGAACTTGTGGCGTTGGTGCCAGATGCGAAGTAGTTAATCATAACCCCATATGTAGTTGCCCGCCTCGTTATACTGGCGATCCATTCGTCAGATGTCAACCTATACGTAAGATATATGTTTTATTTTAAATATTTTTAACCGCTTATTCTGGGAACTACCTCCTTAAAAATTACTTTCCGTTCGATTTAGCTGAAAGACCAATTCAACAAACGCCAATCAACCCTTGTCAGCCATCGCCTTGCGGACCTAATGCACAATGTCAGGTTTCGGGAGATTCTCCGTCGTGTTCATGTCTCCCAGAATTTATTGGAAACCCGCCCAACTGCCGACCCGAATGTGTCAGCAACAGCGAATGCTCAAGCCACTTGGCTTGCATAAATCAGAAATGCCGAGATCCTTGTCCTGGTACATGTGGCGCCAATGCCGAATGTCGCGTTGTTAGTCACACTCCAAACTGCGTTTGTATGCCGGGTCACTTTGGTGATCCATTCACTCAATGTAATGTGCAAAGAGATCCTGTCATTCAGGAGAGACCTACTCCTTGTATGCCTTCTCCGTGCGGTGCCAACGCAATTTGTCGAGAACAAAATGGAGCTGGATCTTGTTCATGTTTACCTGATCACATCGGCAATCCCTACGAAGGATGCAGACCAGAGTGCATATTAAATTCTGACTGTGCTTCTAACCTAGCGTGCATAAATCAGAAATGTAAAGACCCGTGTCCAGGAACATGTGGACAAAACGCCGATTGCCAGGTCGTAAACCACTTGCCATCGTGCACTTGTCGAATTGGTTTTACAGGAGATCCGTTCCGATATTGCAATCCTATGCCACCACAACGTAAGATTATATAAATTTGTTTCGGCTTTACTATTGCTAACTAAGAGTTTAATGACGACGACATAAAACAATGCATTGTTTCGTGTGCTTCGCTTTTTTTTGCTTAAGTTATTGTTTTAATAGACGTTCTGTAGAATTCTACTTAGTAATATAAATATATATTATACAGCTATTCAATCGGCTCCGGAAGATCCATGTCACCCTACGCCTTGTGGGCCAAACAGTCAATGCAGGGAAGTAAACGGACAAGCGGTTTGTTCGTGCATGCCGACGTATATTAGTAGCCCACCAGGCTGTAGACCTGAATGCGTAGTCAGTTCAGAATGTCCATCCAACAAGGCATGCTCGAATCAGAAATGTATAGATCCTTGCCCAGGCCCATGTGGTCTGAATACGCGTTGTCAAGTAATAAATCACAGTCCGATATGTATATGTAAACAAGGTCATACCGGAGATCCATTCTCTCGATGTTTCCCAATACCACGTAAGCATCTTATTTATTTATTTGTTATCTCATTATAAATTATTTACAACGCGTTGGTTAACTTCTTATAATTCTACACACGCAGCTCCTACACCGCCACAGGCAGATGTAGTATACACAAATCCTTGTCTACCATCGCCATGCGGTTTGAATTCTGAATGTAGAGATATTGGAGGGAATCCGTCATGTTCTTGTCTTCCAAATTACATTGGAAGTCCACCAAACTGTAGACCTGAATGTACAATCAATTCGGAATGTAGCAGTAATCTGGCATGTATAAAAGAAAAATGTCGTGATCCGTGTCCAGGTTCTTGTGGGGCAGGAGCTCAATGTAACGTTATAAATCACACTCCTATGTGTACATGTCCAAATGGTTACACGGGAGATCCATTTAGTAACTGTTATCCGAAACCGCCAGAACGTAAGAGTATTTATTATTAATTTTCGTAAATAATTTTGCCAGTAGACGCGAGTTTTTATATACAAAAAAATAATATTTTAGCCGCCGAAGCTGTACTTGATGATCCCTGCAACCCATCGCCATGTGGGCCCAACGCGCAATGTAGAGACGGTGAATGTACTTGTTCACCAGAATATCATGGAGATCCCTACTCGGGATGTAGACCGGAATGTATACTCAGTAGCGATTGCTCCAGAGATAAAGCTTGTATGAGAAATAAATGTGGCGATCCATGTCCGGGAACGTGCGGACAAAATGCACAATGTGACGTAATCAACCACATACCAATGTGCAGTTGCCCGCCTGGTATGAGTGGTAATGCATTTGTGCAATGCAGACCAATGCAGGGTATGTTAATAACAACCGTTACTTTTCGCGTGTCTCAAAATCGAAGTTGTAGATAATAAATTATTAATCTTTTTAGACCCTGTTGTGACAAATCCATGTAACCCTACCCCCTGCGGGCCTAACAGTCAATGTAGAGAGATAAACGGCCAAGCCGTTTGTTCTTGCGTGCCAGGTTATATCGGTAGCCCGCCAACGTGTCGTCCAGAGTGCGTCGTAAGTGCCGAGTGCGCGCCAAACGAGGCATGTAATAATCAGAAATGTAGAGACCCGTGCCCAGGAACTTGTGGCGTTGGTGCCAGATGCGAAGTAGTTAATCATAACCCCATATGTAGTTGCCCGCCTCGTTATACTGGCGATCCATTCGTCAGATGTCAACCTATACGTAAGATATATGTTTTATTTTAAATATTTTTAACCGCTTATTCTGGGAACTACCTCCTTAAAAATTACATTCCGTTCGATTTAGCTGAAAGACCTATTCAACAAACGCCAATCAACCCTTGTCAACCATCGCCTTGCGGACCTAATGCACAATGTCAGGTTTCGGGAGATTCTCCGTCGTGTTCATGTCTCCCAGAATTTATTGGAAATCCGCCCAACTGCCGACCCGAATGTGTCAGCAACAGCGAATGCTCAAGCCACTTGGCTTGCATAAATCAGAAATGCCGAGATCCTTGTCCTGGTACATGTGGCGCCAATGCCGAATGTCGCGTTGTTAGTCACACTCCAAACTGCGTTTGTATGCCGGGTCACTTTGGTGATCCATTCACTCAATGTAATGTGCAAAGAGATCCTGTCATTCAGGAGAGACCTACTCCTTGTATGCCTTCTCCGTGCGGTGCCAACGCAATTTGTCGAGAACAAAATGGAGCTGGATCTTGTTCGTGTTTACCTGATCACATCGGCAATCCCTACGAAGGATGCAGACCAGAGTGCATATTAAATTCTGACTGTGCTTCTAACCTAGCGTGCATAAATCAGAAATGCAAAGACCCGTGTCCAGGAACATGTGGACAAAACGCCGACTGCCAGGTCGTAAACCATTTACCATCGTGCACATGTCGAAATGGTTTTACTGGAGATCCGTTCCGATATTGCAATACATTACCACCACAACGTAAGATTATATAAATTTGTTTCGGTTTTACTAATGCTTATTAGCAGTTCAATGACGACGACATAAAACAATGCATTGTTTCGTATAGTTGGTATTTTTTATTTTGATTTGTAATATCATTATCACTTTTCGTTATTGACATATATTTATAAATAGGATACAAAAAAATACGATACGATACTTACAAATTTTTATTTGTGCTTTTCTGCTTTTTATTATACATGTGCTTACTTACATTTGTTACATATTAATTTGTTTTATTATTAAAATATATAGCGGTACATACAGAACCTGAAAACCCATGTCACCCATCTCCTTGTGGACCAAACAGTCAATGTCGAGAAGTAAACGGACAAGCGGTTTGTTCTTGCATGCCAACGTATATTGGTAGTCCACCAGATTGTAGACCAGAATGTACAGTTAGTTCAGAATGTCCATCTAACAAAGCATGCTCGAATCAAAAGTGTGTCGACCCTTGTGTAGGGACATGTGGCCTCAATACCCGTTGTCAAGTTATAAATCACAGTCCGATATGTATATGTCAACAGGGCTATACTGGAGATCCATTTTCTAGATGTTACCCTATTACACGTAAGTTGGACATTTTGTTGTTTTCAATGTTTAATTTATAGGAGGCAATCCGATTTGTCGGATAATTTAAGCAAATCTTGATCCTTCAATAAATATCTACGAAAAGTTCTATAAAAACATATTTTTTATTTGCTCTTTCCAAGTATTCCATAAAATATTATTTGGTTTAAAACCTTTCTTCTATGTTATTTCCTATTTGGCAATGATCAGTTCGTATAACTATAGAAAAAAAAATTATTATTAAAAGATATTTAAGCATCACTTAAAATTGTTTGCATAAATTATAATTCCAAAAAAAAAATAAGATTTTCATTAAATTCCCTCAGCATTTTATGGTTAAAGTTATGGATATGACTTCAGACTTTATATGAAAATTGTGGGTTCATTTGATAATGTTCATACATTAGAAATTAACTTACCTTAAATTGCATTTATATATAGTTATTGTGGGACACGTTCAGCTTGCGTCTTTTCCCCAAATTTATATTATATATTATATCCCCAATATTATAATAAGTAGGTGGTTTCTTCTTTTGAGCAAAATATAAGTAAACTGAAATACAAAAAACAACAGAACAATAAGAAAATTATTAAATAAATGACAATTCACAGTGCCAGATGTTCCAATCGCTGATCCAGTTTATGTCAATCCATGTGTACCTTCGCCTTGTGGTTTGAATTCTGAATGTAGAGATATTGGAGGAGCTCCTTCATGCTCTTGTCTTCCAAGTTACATAGGAAGTCCACCAAACTGTAGACCCGAGTGTAGAATTAATTCGGAATGCAGCAGTAATCTTGCTTGTATCAAAGAAAAATGTCGTGATCCATGTCCTGGATCTTGCGGAGCTGGAGCTCGTTGTAATGTTATTAATCACACACCTGTGTGTACATGTCCAGAAGGTTACACAGGAGATCCATTTAGTAACTGTTATCCGAAACCACCAGAACGTAAGAATATATCTTATTAGATTTTTCTTTGTCTAACAAAATATAATATACAAACATAATTTAACAGCCGAACCAGTTCTTGACGATCCCTGCAACCCTTCGCCATGTGGATCCAATGCACAATGTAGAGATGGTGAATGTACATGCTTACCAGAATATCATGGAGATCCTTACGCGGGATGTAGACCGGAATGTATACTCAGTAGCGATTGCCCCAGAGATAAAGCTTGTATGAGAAATAAATGTGGCGATCCATGTCCGGGAACGTGTGGTCAAAATGCACAATGTGACGTAATCAACCACATACCAATGTGCAGTTGCCCGCCTGGTATGAGTGGTAATGCATTTGTGCAATGTAGGCCAATGCAGGGTACGTTAACTATAGTCCTATAAATATTAATAATCACGTGTCGTAAAATTGAACATACATATAATAAATTAAATTGTTGCCCTTTTTAGACCCTGTTGTGACAAATCCATGTAACCCTACCCCCTGCGGGCCTAACAGTCAATGTAGAGAGATAAACGGCCAAGCCGTTTGTTCTTGCGTGCCAGGTTATATCGGTAGCCCGCCAACGTGTCGTCCAGAGTGCGTCGTAAGTGCCGAGTGCGCGCCAAACGAGGCATGTAATAATCAGAAATGTAGAGACCCGTGCCCGGGAACTTGTGGCGTTGGTGCCAGATGCGAAGTAGTTAATCATAACCCCATATGTAGTTGCCCGCCTCGTTATACTGGCGATCCATTCGTCAGATGTCAACCTATACGTAAGATATATGTTTTATTTTATTCTGTACACGACCCCCTTAACAATTTATTTTCATTCAATCTAGCTGAAAGACCTATTCAACAAACGCCAATTAACCCTTGTCAACCATCGCCTTGTGGTCCTAACGCTCTGTGTCGGGTTTCGGGAGATACTCCATCGTGTTCATGTCTGCCAGAATTTATTGGAAACCCGCCCAACTGCCGACCTGAATGTATCAGCAACAGTGAATGTCCTAGTCATTTGGCTTGCATAAATCAGAAATGTCGAGATCCTTGTCCTGGTACATGTGGCGTTAATGCCGAATGTCGCGTTGTTAGTCACACTCCAAACTGCGTTTGTATGTCGGGTCACTTTGGTGATCCATTCACTCAGTGTTCCGTGCAAAGAGATCCTGCCATTCAGGAAAGACCCACTCCTTGTGTGCCTTCTCCGTGCGGTGCCAATGCAAATTGTCGAGAACAAAATGGAGCTGGATCTTGCTCATGTTTACCTGATCACATTGGTAATCCCTACGAAGGATGCAGACCAGAGTGTATATTAAATTCGGACTGTGCATCTAACCTCGCATGCATCAATCAAAAATGCAAAGACCCATGTCCAGGAACATGTGGGCAAAACGCTGACTGCCAGGTTGTAAACCATTTACCATCGTGTACATGTCGCAATGGTTTTACAGGAGATCCATTCCGTTACTGCAATCCTATGCCACCGCAACGTAAGATATTTAATGTCTGTTTCTGCTTTTGATTGCTTGTTACTAACTTATAATTTATATCGAGAAGAAGTTATACTAATATTATTTCGTTTGGTGCATTCTACTATAATGGATTAAAAATATGATAGATACATAATATTAAAAACAGTTTTGTATAATCAACGAAATATGTATATCTATATTTGCGCTTTGCTTTTTTGCCTTTAAAGAGTATATATATATTTTTTTTATATATTAAATCTTTGTTTTTTATCATGAACAGCTGTATATTCAGAACCTGTAAATCCATGTCAACCATCGCCTTGTGGACCAAACAGTCAATGTCGAGAAGTAAACGGACAAGCGGTTTGCTCTTGCATGCCAACGTATATTGGTAGTCCACCAGGTTGTAGACCAGAATGTACAGTTAGCTCAGAATGTCCATCCAACAAAGCATGCTCGAATCAAAAATGTGTCGACCCTTGTGTAGGAACATGTGGTCTAAATACCCGTTGTCAAGTTATAAATCACAGTCCGATATGTATTTGTCTACAAGGCTATACTGGAGATCCATTTTCTAGATGCTATCCTAATCCACGTAAGTTATAGTTGTTTTATGCATTCAACAATTAACATAAAAGATAACTGTTCAGTTTAATGACATATAACTACGTTGTAAAGATTGTAAAACAAATATTTCAAAAATCTAATATCTATTAATATTTGTTTAATGCAGCACCCGTTATACCCCCTGCCGACCCAGTTTATGTCAATCCATGTGTACCTTCGCCTTGTGGATTGAATTCAGAATGTAGAGATATTGGAGGAACTCCATCATGCTCTTGTCTTCCAAGTTACATAGGAAGTCCTCCAAACTGTAGACCCGAGTGTAGAATTAATTCAGAATGCAGCAGTAATCTTGCTTGTATCAAAGAAAAATGCCGTGATCCATGTCCTGGATCTTGCGGAGCTGGAGCTCGTTGTAATGTTATTAATCACACACCTGTGTGTACATGTCCAGAAGGTTACACGGGAGATCCATTTAGTAACTGTTATCCGAAACCGCCAGAACGTAAGATTTTTTCTATTTTAAATAATCTGTTCATAAATTTGAAATAACAAAAAAATGTATAATGCAACATAATTTAACAGCTGAACCTGTACTTGATGATCCCTGCAACCCATCGCCATGTGGGCCCAACGCGCAATGTAGAGACGGTGAATGTACTTGTTCACCAGAATATCATGGAGATCCCTACTCGGGATGTAGACCGGAATGTATACTCAGTAGCGATTGCTCCAGAGATAAAGCTTGTATGAGAAATAAATGTGGCGATCCATGTCCGGGAACGTGCGGACAAAATGCACAATGTGACGTAATCAACCACATACCAATGTGCAGTTGCCCGCCTGGTATGAGTGGTAATGCATTTGTGCAATGCAGACCAATGCAGGGTATGTTAATAACAACCGTTACTTTTCGCGTGTCTCAAAATCGAAGTTGTAGATAATAAATTATTAATCTTTTTAGACCCTGTTGTGACAAATCCATGTAACCCTACCCCCTGCGGGCCTAACAGTCAATGTAGAGAGATAAACGGCCAAGCCGTTTGTTCTTGCGTGCCAGGTTATATCGGTAGCCCGCCAACGTGTCGTCCAGAGTGCGTCGTAAGTGCCGAGTGCGCGCCAAACGAGGCATGTAATAATCAGAAATGTAGAGACCCGTGCCCGGGAACTTGTGGCGTTGGTGCCAGATGCGAAGTAGTTAATCATAACCCCATATGTAGTTGCCCGCCTCGTTATACTGGCGATCCATTCGTCCGATGTCAACCTATACGTAAGATATATGTTTTATTTTAAATATTTTTAACCGCTTATTCTGGGAACGACCTCCTTAAAAATTATTTTTCGTTCGATCTAGCTGAAAGACCTATTCAACAAACGCCAATCAACCCTTGTCAGCCATCGCCTTGCGGACCTAATGCACAGTGTCAGGTTTCGGGAGATTCTCCTTCGTGTTCATGTCTCCCAGAATTTATTGGAAACCCGCCCAACTGCCGACCTGAATGTATCAGCAACAGCGAATGCCCGAGCCACTTAGCGTGCATTAATCAGAAATGCCGAGATCCTTGTCCTGGTACATGTGGCGTTAATGCCGAATGTCGCGTTGTTAGTCACACTCCAAACTGCGTTTGTATATCGGGTCACTTTGGTGATCCATTCACTCAGTGTTCCGTGCAAAGAGATCCTGCCATTCAGGAGAGACCTACTCCTTGCGTGCCTTCTCCGTGCGGTGCAAACGCAATTTGTCGAGAACAAAATGGAGCTGGATCTTGTTCATGTTTACCTGATCACATCGGCAATCCCTATGAAGGATGCAGACCAGAGTGCATATTAAATTCTGACTGTGCTTCTAACTTAGCGTGCATAAATCAAAAATGCAAAGACCCGTGTCCAGGAACATGTGGACAAAACGCTGACTGTCAGGTCGTAAACCATTTGCCATCGTGCACATGTCGAAATGGTTTTACAGGAGATCCGTTCCGATATTGCAATACATTACCACCACAACGTAAGATATTTATTTTCCCTTTCAATCGCGATCTGAGCATTGCAGGAAAAATGGGATTATTCCACTTTTTTTTAATTTAGACAATGCGTGATAAACCCTTGGTATTTTTGCTTTCTTAAATTCTACTTCAAAATGAACTTAACTTAGAAAAAATATTTAATGCTGTTAGCTTCTTGCTTTCATAACCTCTTTTCAATATTAAGGAATATTAACCAAAACTATTACTATTTTTTATATTAATAGTACTTAACACCTTGTTCTGATGTAACATTTCACTTAAAGTATCAATTATGTTTAGGTACTTTTATTAAAAACTTCACAAAAATTCGGAATCATTTTAAAACCACACACAAGTGGGTAGAAATAATTATTATTTACCCTAAAATTGGAATAATCTAGTTTTTTCTGGCAGTGCTCATCAGCATATTGAATTTAATTGCAAGTAGTATACAATGCTAATTTTCTTAAATGTTAAATTATATTATTACTTTATTACTCTCTCTAGTTATAATTTTTTTGTCATCCATTATCGTTCCAATATAGACATTCAATATAAATATTTTTGCTATGCTTTTATCAATAGTGATATCTGCAACATCTATAAATTAAATATTATTTTTCACCATGTACAGCTGTACATACAGAACCAGAAAACCCATGTCATCCATCGCCTTGTGGACCAAACAGTCAATGTCGAGAAGTAAACGGACAAGCGGTTTGCTCTTGCATGCCAACGTATATTGGTAGTCCACCAGGTTGTAGACCAGAATGTACAGTTAGCTCAGAATGTCCATCCAACAAAGCATGCTCGAATCAAAAATGTGTCGACCCTTGTGTAGGAACATGTGGTCTAAATACCCGTTGTCAAGTTATAAATCACAGTCCGATATGTATTTGTCTACAAGGCTATACTGGAGATCCATTTTCTAGATGTTATCCTAATCCACGTAAGTTATAGTTGTTTTATGCATTCAGCAATTAACAAAAAAATATAACTGTTCGGTTTGATACATACAACAACGTTGTAAAAATAATAATGGGATTAATTAAAAAATAAAAACATTTGTTTAATGCAGCACCCGTTATACCCCCTGCCGACCCAGTTTATGTCAATCCATGTGTACCATCGCCTTGTGGATTGAATTCAGAATGTAGAGATATTGGAGGAACTCCATCATGTTCCTGTCTTCCAAGTTACATAGGAAGTCCTCCAAACTGTAGACCCGAGTGTAGAATTAATTCAGAATGCAGCAGTAATCTTGCTTGTATCAAAGAAAAATGCCGTGATCCATGTCCTGGATCTTGCGGAGCTGGAGCTCGTTGTAATGTTATTAATCACACACCTGTGTGTACATGTCCAGAAGGTTACACGGGAGATCCATTTAGTAACTGTTATCCGAAACCGCCAGAACGTAAGAATATTTCTAATTATATTTTGCTCTGTCTTACAAAATATATAATACAACATAATTTAACAGCCGAACCTGTACTTGACGATCCCTGCAACCCATCGCCATGTGGATCTAATGCACAATGTAGAGATGGTGAATGTACATGCTTACCAGAATATCATGGAGATCCTTACGCGGGATGTAGACCGGAATGTATACTCAGTAGCGATTGCCCCAGAGATAAAGCTTGTATGAGAAATAAATGTGGCGATCCATGTCCGGGAACGTGTGGACAAAATGCACAATGTGACGTAATCAACCATATACCAATGTGCAGTTGCCCGCCTGGTATGAGTGGTAATGCATTTGTGCAATGCAGACCAATGCAGGGTACGTTAATAACAACCGTATAAATGTTACTTTTCGCGTGTCTCAAAATCGATAATAAATTATTAATCTTTTTAGACCCTGTTGTGACAAATCCATGTAACCCTACCCCCTGCGGGCCTAACAGTCAATGTAGAGAGATAAACGGCCAAGCCGTTTGTTCTTGCGTGCCAGGTTATATCGGTAGCCCGCCAACGTGTCGTCCAGAGTGCGTCGTAAGTGCCGAGTGCGCGCCAAACGAGGCATGTAATAATCAGAAATGTAGAGACCCGTGCCCGGGAACTTGTGGCGTTGGTGCCAGATGCGAAGTAGTTAATCATAACCCCATATGTAGTTGCCCGCCACGTTATACTGGCGATCCATTCATCAGATGCCAACCTATACGTAAGATAACTATTATTTTATTCTGTATACTATCAATTCTGTACATGACCTCCTTAACAATTATTTTTCATTCAATCTAGCTGAAAGACCTATTCAACAAACACCAATTAACCCTTGTCAGCCATCGCCTTGCGGACCTAATGCACAATGTCAGGTTTCGGGAGATTCTCCGTCGTGTTCATGTCTCCCAGAATTTATTGGAAACCCGCCCAACTGCCGACCCGAATGTATCAGCAACAGTGAATGCCCTAGTCATTTGGCTTGCATAAATCAGAAATGTCGAGATCCTTGTCCTGGTACATGTGGCGCCAATGCTGAATGTCGCGTTGTTAGTCACACTCCAAACTGCGTTTGTATGCCGGGTCACTTTGGTGATCCATTCACTCAATGTAATGTGCAAAGAGATCCTGTCAGTCAGGAGAGACCTACTCCTTGCGTGCCTTCTCCGTGCGGTGCAAACGCAAACTGTCGAGAACAAAATGGAGCTGGATCTTGCTCATGTTTACCTGATCACATCGGCAATCCCTACGAAGGATGCAGACCAGAGTGCATATTAAATTCTGACTGTGCTTCTAACCTAGCGTGCATAAATCAGAAATGCAAAGACCCGTGTCCAGGAACATGTGGACAAAACGCTGACTGCCAGGTCGTAAACCACTTGCCATCGTGCACATGTCGATTTGGTTATACAGGAGATCCGTTCCGATATTGCAATCCTATACCACCGCAACGTAAGATTTTTTCTAATACTTAATTATTATATTTCATATTAAGTAGTTTTAATTAGATACATTATATTAATATGTTTGCTTTACTTTTGCGTTTTACTTATTAAGTCTTAATTTAACCTAAAACTTATTATATTTTCCCATGTACAGCGGTACATACAGAACCTGAAAATCCATGTCACCCATCGCCTTGTGGACCAAACAGTCAATGTCGAGAAGTAAACGGACAAGCGGTTTGTTCCTGCATGCCAACGTATATTGGTAGCCCACCAAATTGTAGACCAGAATGTACAGTTAGTTCAGAATGTCCATTAAACAAGGCTTGTACAAATCAAAAATGTGTCGACCCTTGTCCGGGCACGTGCGGCGTTAACGCTAAATGTATTGTTATTAACCATAGCCCAATATGCAGTTGTCTGCCCGGAAACACAGGAGACCCATTCTCGAGATGTTATACTCTACCACGTAATAAATAAACAAGAATTAATGCAGTCGATCGGAAATTCATTATCTTAATTTTTTAGCGCCTGTTCATACGGAACCAGAACATGTAAATCCATGTATTCCAAATCCTTGTGGACCTTATTCAATGTGTCAAAGTTACGGTGATTCTCCGTCATGTTCTTGTCTTTCTAATTACATTGGAAGTCCACCAAACTGTAGACCCGAGTGCAGAATTAATTCAGAATGTAGCAGTAATCTTGCTTGTATCAAAGAAAAATGCCGAGATCCTTGTCCTGGATCTTGTGGAGCTGGAGCTCGTTGTAATGTTATAAATCACACACCTGTGTGTACATGTCCAGAAGGTTACACGGGAGATCCATTTAGTAACTGTTATCCGAAACCACCAGAACGTAAGCATATTTCTAAATAGATTTGTCTTTGTCTGCAAAAATATACAATACAATATAATTTAACAGCCGAACCAGTTCTTGACGATCCCTGCAACCCATCGCCATGTGGTCCCAATGCTCAATGCAGAGACGGTGAATGTACCTGTATACCAGAATATCATGGCGATCCTTACTCGGGATGTAGACCCGAATGTATACTCAGTAATGATTGTCCCAGGGACAAAGCTTGTATAAGAAACAAATGCGGCGATCCGTGCCCAGGAACGTGTGGACAAAATGCACATTGTGACGTAGTTAACCACATACCGATGTGCAGTTGTCCATCTGGCATGAGTGGAAATGCGTTTGTCCAATGTAGTCCCGTAGAAGGTATTTTATATTAGTAACTGTTCTTTACGTACGAATTATTAACATACAAAATTATTTATTAATAGCGCCTGTTGTAACGAATCCATGTCATCCTTCGCCTTGCGGACCAAACAGTATCTGTAGAGAATCAAACGGACAAGCTATATGTACATGCGTGCTAGGATTTATCAACAGCCCACCTAATTGTAGACCCGAATGTATCGTTAATATCGATTGCAATTTGAACGAAGCTTGTATAAATCAAAAATGTAAAGATCCATGTCCCGGCACATGTGGAATAAACGCTAGATGTCAAGTCGTTAACCATAATCCTATATGTAGCTGTCCTCCTGATTATACTGGCGATCCATTCACTCAATGTCGTCGTAAGTGTTTCAAAATATATAACATTTATCCGAATATATTACAAATCAAATAAACTATTTTAGCTAAACCTCCCGTTCAAATGATTCCGATAAATCCTTGCCAGCCGTCGCCTTGTGGACCAAATGCTGTTTGCCAAGTTAAAGGAGATTCACCATCATGTTCTTGCTTACCAGAATATATAGGAACACCACCAAACTGTCGCCCTGAATGTATTAGTAACAGTGAATGCCCTAGTAATTTAGCGTGCATTAATCAAAAGTGTCGCGACCCTTGCCCAGGTTCATGTGGATCTAACACGAATTGTCATGTTGTTAGTCATACTCCAAACTGTATCTGTCTACCTGGTCATACCGGAAATCCATTTATCGGTTGTGTTGTTGAAGAAAGTACGTATTTTTTATTATTTAATATAATCGAACTACCAAACTATATATTGGGTTATTTACAGTCGCTCAGGGAAGACCTAACGATGTTACAACCCCATGTTTCCCATCGCCTTGTGGTACAAATGCAGTGTGTCGGGAACACAATAACGCAGGTTCATGTTCATGTTTACCGGATCATATCGGAAACCCTTACGAAGGATGCAGACCCGAATGTGTCCTTAACTCTGACTGCTCTTCTAACCTCGCGTGCATAAATCAGAAATGTAAAGATCCTTGCCCAGGTACATGCGGTCAAAATGCAAACTGCCAAGTCATAAATCATTTGCCGTCATGCGTATGTTATTCAGGATATACTGGAGATCCTTTCCAATCCTGTCGACCAGTACCTCAAGGTAGAAGTTTATATAACTGAGTGAATTGAATCATAAATAATATTTATTATTTATTTATTTAGATACCACTCCACAAAATCCATGCCACCCATCACCTTGTGGGCCAAACAGTCAATGCAGGGAAGTAAACGAACAAGCTGTTTGTTCGTGCTTACCAACGTATATCGGTAGTCCACCAAACTGTAGACCAGAATGTACAGTTAGTTCTGAATGTCCGTCAAACAAAGCATGCTCGAATCAAAAATGTATCGACCCATGTCCAGGCCCGTGCGGTCTAAACACTCGCTGTCAAGTTATAAACCATAGCCCTATATGTACTTGCCAACAAGGTTATACGGGCGATTCATTTTCACGTTGCTTCCCCATACCACGTAAGAAAAAAATCGAAACAAATTAAAATATATATTTACTAAACTATTTATACAATTTGTAGCTCCGTCATTACCACCGGCAGATCCGATATACACAAACCCATGCGTACCGTCACCATGCGGCGTTAATGCTCACTGTAGAGATATAGGAGGAGCTCCTTCATGCTCTTGTCTTCCTAATTACATCGGCAACCCACCACACTGTAGACCCGAGTGTACGATTAATTCAGAATGCAGCAGCAATCTAGCATGTATTAGAGAAAAATGCCGTGATCCATGTCCTGGATCTTGCGGAGCTGGAGCTCATTGTAATGTAATCAATCACACTCCCGTCTGTACATGTCCCAACGGCTACACAGGAGATCCATTCAGTAACTGTTATCCGAAACCGCCAGAACGTAAGAATATAATTTATCTAACAAATCAATTTTATAATTAAACATGTAACAACTTTTAGCTGCAGAACCGGTATATTCTGACCCATGCAATCCTAATCCATGCGGACCAAATGCCCAATGCAATGACGGTGCTTGCACCTGTTTACCAGAATATCACGGCGATCCTTATTCAGGATGCAGACCGGAATGTGTCTTAAACAATGACTGTCCTAGAAACAAAGCGTGTATTAGGAACAAATGCGTTGACCCATGTCCAGGAGTGTGCGGTCAAAACGCACAATGTAACGTTATTAATCACATAGCTATGTGTACCTGCATAAACGATTACAGCGGGGATCCATTCGTTTCCTGTAGACCTATCCCACGTAAGAAATAAAGCGTAAATAATCGATAATAATTAAATATAATAAATATACGTTATTTTAGCGCCCGAGAAAAAGAATCCGTGCTCTCCATCACCTTGCGGCCCGAACAGTATTTGTCGTGAAATCAATGGACAAGCAACATGTTCATGTATATTGGGATATGTAGGCTCTCCACCGTCATGTCGACCTGAATGTACTGTTAGTTCTGACTGTCGATTAAACGAAGCTTGTGTTAACAATAAATGCATCAATCCATGCCCTGGAACTTGCGGACTAAACGCTCGTTGTAATGTTATAAACCATAATCCAATCTGTAGTTGCATCCCGAGATATACTGGTGATCCATTCACTAGATGTTTACCGATACGTAAGCTAACACAATACCGTATAAGTTATATCATATTTATTATATAAATAATCTTATAGCTGATGACCCAATTCCGATTCCACGTGATCCATGCCAACCGTCTCCGTGTGGACCAAACTCACAGTGTGTTATCTCACAAGATCAAACGCCATCTTGCTCGTGTCTTACTGGATATATAGGTTCACCACCACGTTGTAGACCTGAATGTGTAACTAATGAAGATTGTTCGAACCAGCATGCTTGTATTAATCAGAAATGTAGAGATCCTTGTCCGGGATCTTGTGGATTCAATGCGGAATGTAATGTTATTGTTCACATACCCAACTGTGTATGTTCTGTTGGATATGTGGGTGATCCGTTTACTGCGTGTTCCTTAAAACCATGTAAGCACTTTTTCTGATTTGCAGAATGATATATTCATTCTGAAATTTTAGCTGTATATTATGTATTTATGTATATAAAATATAAATGCGTCTTCTATATACCATACGATAAGCAAATGCAGTAAAAGAAATTAAATAACCATGATCAAATATAAAATGAAACTAATAATAAAAATTAATAAAATATAATACATATATTTAAAAATACTATTTAAACATCTAAGTTAAATAATGTGTAAAAAATACTAATTTAATACAATTTAAAACACAAATATACATATGTAAATTAAGTGCGCGCCTATGATATGATGTACTAGGTAATACCCGCGGCTTCGCTTGCGTGGAGTTCGAAACTATTTACAACTCTCCGTACGTGACAGGGGGTGAAATATTAAAATTTTCTTTTGTATTGCCTTTTATTGATTATAGGTAAAAAGTCGCAAATATCTTGATTCCAATGAAATTACCTAATTAACTGTGGTTTATTTCACAAATTTCATAGATATAAAAGTTTTAGTTATCTAAATTTAGACTTTATTTTTTATTTTTGCGTATGCTGAGTTAATATTTCTATGGCAAATCGAAGATTGATGCATGAAATATGACTGAAAATTTTTGTGTTTTCGATTTCGTTAAAAGTATGTTAAACATATAGAAAATGACGTGAAAAGTTGAAATTTTCAAACCATAGATCTGTATCTCATAACGTTCTCGAGTTATAGCCTTTCAAGTTTTTCGATTTTTCAAAAATTTGGAAAAAAATTGTTGTAACTTTTGAACGTGTGTTCGGATTTGATTTTCGTCGACAGATTTGGAATCAGCGTATCAAAATCTATATAATGACATGTATAATACTTTAAAATTAGAAGAAAAAAAATTTGCTGAAAATTCAAATTTTTCCAAGGGGTATACCTTAAAAAAATGCCGATTTTTGACGAATTTTTTTTTGTCAAATTTATAAGTGTTATACATGTAATTACATAGATTTTGACACGCTGATTTCAAATCCGTCGACAAAAATTAAATCCGACCACACGTTCAATAGTTATAGACATTTTTTTCTAAAATTTTCAAAAATCGAAAACTTTGAAAAACTATATCTCAAGAACGTGATGAGATACAGACCTGCGGTTTGAAAATTTCGACTTCTCGCATCATTTTCTGTATAATAAACATACTTTTAACTAAATCTAAAATTCAAAATATTTTAGTGCCATTTCATGAATCTAATGAAATTTCATCCCAAATACATAAAAAAAACTAAGAATTAGAATCAAAACTAATCCAGAACAACACATATTTGTAGTGTAGTCAGTCAATTAAGCATATTAACTGAATAATAATACATAATAATACGAGAAACTGCTAGTTTTAAATCTAATATAAGAAAAACTAGCTATTAAATAAGGTTTAATTAATTGCAATACTCAGTATATTGAAATTATAATTATCTATCAATATTTTATTCCGGTACTCAACTATCCAGTATAAACACTCGTTGCAAATGAAAAACGCTAAAATAGAAGTAAGAATAAAACATATAATATAAATGAAATTAAATTATCGATATAAAAAATAATTATAACAATATTTAAAATTAGCAAAATAATTTAAACCATACACCTAGTTTTAGTTTTGGTTTTGGGTACTTAATTTTTATTTTTAATAAAAATTTACTTTACATTTCAACTAACGGAAATATTAACATTTTCCAGCTCCACCGCCAGTCGTAATACCTAATGACCCGTGCTACCCATCTCCATGCGGATCGAACGCACACTGCCACGTTCAAAACGGTTACGCCGTATGCGAATGCTTACGAGAATACCGTGGAAATCCATACGAAGGCTGCCGACCAGAATGCGTTGCCAATTCCGACTGTCCAATGAATCGCGCTTGTATCAGAAATAAATGCCAAGACCCATGTCCAGGAACCTGCGCGGTAACAGCTGAATGTTCAGTTAACAACCACATACCTATTTGTACCTGTCCACCGGGAACATCTGGTGATGCTTTCCGATATTGCGAAATAATTCCTCACTTAGATCCAGTCGACCCTTGTTCAGTAGCACAGTGTGGATTGAATACGAGATGCCACGTACGGAACGAGGCTGCAGTGTGTGAATGTCTACCAGGTTTTGAAGGCCAACCTTACGGTGGAGGCTGCAGAACAGAGTGTACTATAAGCTCTGACTGTCCCCGTAATAAAGCGTGTATCAACACCAAGTGCGTAGATCCTTGTCCAGGAGTTTGTGGATTTAACGCTATCTGTCAGACAATCAACCATAGCCCAGTATGTAGCTGTCCTCCACCGACAGTCGGCGATCCATTTACTTTATGTAGAGAACAACCAATTGAACCAAGAGATCCATGCAATCCGTCACCGTGCCGAGCTAACGGCCAGTGCCGTATCATAAACGGAATCGCAAGTTGCGTTTATCCGGAGTGTATAATAAACCAAGACTGTCCTCGAGACAAAGTTTGTTACAATCAGAAATGCAAAGATCCATGTGTAGGAGCTTGCGGTGTGAACGCTATCTGCGAAACTGTAAACCATCAAGCCGTATGCTCGTGTCCGATCGGGTATCTTGGCTCTCCGAAAATAGAATGCAGACTTGAGCCAGTTGTGCAACAACCGAAACCAGAATGTATCCAAGATTCTGAATGTACCAACGACAAAGCATGTATCAATCAGCTATGTAGAAATCCTTGCGTTGAGAATGTAAATACATGTGGTGCTAATTCTGAATGTCACGTTCAACTCCATAGACCATTGTGTACGTGCAAAGAAGGTTTTACTGGAAATGCTCATGGTGGAGTCTGTTATGAAAGTAAGTTGACTTATTTTCTTCTAACATCTTCGAACGTTATTTAATTTAATCTCTTTTTACAGTTGGTTGCAGAGCGGATTCTGAATGTCCGATAACACAAGCTTGCGTGAACAAAGAATGCATAGATCCTTGTTCTTACACCCAGTGTGGATTGAACGCTATGTGTCGTGCAGAAAACAACCATAGAGCACGCTGTTACTGCCCTGATAACTACAGAGGAGATCCTCTAGTACGCTGCAATCGTCCCGAATGTCTCAAAGACGATGAATGTCCATTTAACTTGGCCTGTGTTAACGAAAGATGCGAAGACCCATGCAAATGTGGAACTGGAGCTCAATGTAGCGTTATAAACCACAGAGCTAATTGCAAATGTCCACCAGGCTACACAGGAAATCCAATCTCCGTGTGCAACCGAAGTACGTATCTTTTATATTCAATTCTTTTTTAATTGATAACTAATAAATATTTTTTATTTACAGTTCAAGAAACACCAGCTCAATGTACAATGGATGCTGATTGCGCAAGTAAATTAGCATGCTTCAGCGGAGAGTGTAGAAATCCTTGCGTAGAAACGAAACCGTGCGCATTAAATGCAGAATGCTCGGTAGTCGATACGTTACCGTTGAGGACGATGTCATGTAAATGTCTTCCTGGATTCGTAGGTGACGCAGACGTCGAGTGCAAACCAGGTACGTTTGATTCTTTTAAATACAATACATTTAAACTGATAAATAATCAAATAATTTTTTGCAGGTTTAATTTTATGTATATTTACCTTACCCACCTTTTCCTTTACCTTTATGTAACAAAATAGCAATTTTTTGGGTATATAAGTTAGAATTTATAGCGCGTATGATTTTAAAAAGAATTTTGATCTGATATTTGTATGTATATTTTACAGTTGATCAATCAGGATGCAATAATAATAACGATTGTCCCTCGGACAATATCTGTCTACACAGACAGTGTGTCAACCCATGTCTTGTCAGTAGCCCTTGCGCTCAGACGGCTGAATGCCAGGCTGATAATCATAGAGCGACTTGCCGTTGCCCATCTGGAATGTCAGGAAATCCGTTTATCAATTGCTTTACAAGTAAATATTTCAAATAATTTGTTTTCCATACCTTACTTATTACTAATTTTTTTAATTCGTCTTCAGCCCCACCAACAGAATCACCGGAATGTAAACAAGATGGAGAATGTTCAAATGATAGAGCTTGCATCAATCAGAAATGTCAAGATCCATGTCCGTTAGGAAATCCATGCGGTTCAGGTGCTTTATGTCATACAGATCAACACAGACCAGTCTGTAAATGTCCAGATGGTTGGGGTGGAAACCCAGAACTTCAGTGTTACAAACGTAAATTATTTATTTAACTATTAATAGTTGTTCAATATAAAATAATTGATATCTTTTTACAGCTGAATGTAAACAAGACCATGATTGTCCATACGATAAAGCCTGCATCAACGAAAACTGTTTGAATCCATGCACACACGGTTCCGATGGCCAGTGCGGTCAAGGTGCTAAATGTCTAGTAAGATCACATCGAGCTCAATGCGTTTGTCCAGCCGGTACTCAAGGAAACCCACAGATATCTTGCGTTTCCGTGGTATGCCAATATAACGAAGACTGCGCCGATCACGAAGCTTGCGACAGATTGAACCGAGTATGCAGACCAGTTTGTGAATCTGACACATGCGCAGATACCGCTACGTGTATTGCTCGTGACCATCAACCAAAATGCATCTGTCCGTCTGGCACGATTGGAAATCCGTTCATCGAATGCACGGATGGTAGAACACCTACTCCGAGCCCAGAGTGTCGCGTAGATGCCGATTGCAACTCGCAAGAGGCGTGTATCAATTCGAAATGCCAGAACCCATGCACCTATAAGGACGTATGTTCACCGGAACAGAAATGCGTTGTTGTCGATACGTTACCGCTCAGAACGATTATATGCGAATGTCCACCTGATACCATTACAGACGAGTTTGGAAATTGTAAATTAATAGGTAAGTTTAAAAGTTACATGGGTGTTTCTGCAACACATTAGTTCGGTATGAATTCTAATCGTTATCTTTCTTTTAGTATTGTCTGACTCCCAGTGCTCGTTCGATTCCGATTGTTCAAGTACTCATAAGTGCAAAGATGGATTGTGTATTAACGCATGCAGTATCGACAGATGTGGTGTTAATGCTCAATGTAACTCTCAGAACCATAGAGGTGTTTGTTCATGTCCACCAGGTTATATTGGAAATCCACACATAGAATGTACCAACGGTAAGTTATAATACCTTACGTTTTCAATGTAACAAGTTATTAATTAAAATGTATTCTTTTAGTGCCGGTAATACATGTACCATCGATAGCGGAATGTTATAAGAATGACGACTGTCCAAATGACCTAGGCTGTTTCAATGAACGATGTGAAAATCCTTGCGTTAAAGGAAACCCATGCTCAAGAAGTGCATTCTGTCACGTGGAAAAACATCTTCCGATGTGCCGTTGTCCACCAAACTATTCAGGAAATCCCAGAGTCGAGTGTATACGTAAGTATAATAATAAAATAAACGCAACAAATGTTATAATTGTTAACCGATTGAATATTTGTAGCTCCCGGACCTTCGGTTGGTTGTACTTCAAACTCCGAATGCGCCGGTACGGAAGCTTGCATCAATGCAGCTTGCGTCAATCCTTGCAATTGCGGCCCCAATGCAGAATGTAAAGTTTCAAATCACTACCCGATGTGCTTCTGCCGATCCGGCTATTCAGGAAATCCGCAAATCGAATGCGTTAAAAGTAAATATTATTTTTATTAAAAAACATTTTCATAAAAAAGATTTTTTCTAATTAATAAATATTTTTTTAGTTGGATGTCAATCGGATAACGAGTGCCATAACGATCAACAATGTTACAACGGCCAGTGTATGAACCCATGTATTCTTAACGATCCGTGCGCGGTGAATGCGGAATGTTACGGAACCAACCACAGAGCTGCTTGTAAATGTATGGTCGGCTACGAAGGGAATCCATTTGATCGATGCGAACGAACCGAATGCCGAAACCACAACGACTGTCCAAATGACAAGGCGTGCGTCGAGAGACGTTGTATAAATCCATGCGCCAGTTTCGCTAATCCACCATGCGCCCAGAACGCCATCTGCTACGCTCAAAATCACGCTGCCGGTTGTAGATGTCCAGACAGCTTACCTCATGGAAACCCAATGTCTTATTGTGAACGCATACAACCATTACTCGACGAAGAATGCAAGATAGACAGCGATTGCCCGAGTAAACTGGCTTGCATCGATAGTAAATGCACGGATCCGTGCAGAGCACTGTCGCCTTGCTCGTCAACCGCTAAATGCAGCGTTCTTAACTCAGTACCTGTTAGAACAATGATATGTACATGCCCGGAGGGTTGGGTGCCCGACGATGCTGGAGAATGTAAACCCGTCACTCTTCCAGGACCTCCTGGTTGTGTATCAGACAGCGATTGCTCCGAAAAAGAAGCTTGCATCAATCGAATGTGCCGCAACCCTTGCGATTGCGGTCATAACGCTCAATGCTTCATTCAAAATCACAGACCCGTTTGCTCTTGTGAAAACGGTTACGAAGGAAATCCAAACATCGCTTGTCACGCTGTCGGTTGTCGAACCGATTCAGAATGCGATTCAGGAAAAGCTTGCGTCAATGGAAACTGCATTGATCCTTGTATCGTTGACGATCCTTGCGGATTAAATGCAGAATGTTACGCGTACGAGAACAAAGCTGAATGTCGCTGCAAGAGCGGATATCGCGGAAACCCCAGAGACAGGTGCATGGTTGTAGAATGCAGAAGTAACAACGATTGTCCTCACGATAGACAGTGCATCAACAGCCAATGTATCAACCCTTGTTTGTACGACAACCCTTGCTCGCCGAGAGCCGAATGCAGAGTTCAGAATCACTTGGCGGTGTGCAGATGCCCACCTGGCTTGATCGGCAATCCTTACGTCCAGTGTACACCGGAGCCACAGCCTGAATGTCGCTACGATACCGACTGCCTATCGAGATTAGCTTGCTTGAACAACGTATGTAAAGATCCTTGTATAGAACTAACACCATGCGAGCGTCCTTCAGAATGCCAAGTGGTCCCGTCATCGCCTGTAAGAACTATGATCTGTGTCTGTCCGAGCGGCTACATCAGCAGCGGAAGCGGAACTTGCAAAGCCACGCCACCAGTCATAGATATAGGCGAGTGTAAATCAGATCCAGACTGTCCAGCTGATAAGGCATGTGTTCGCGGTATCTGTACAGACCCATGCAATTGTGGACCTAACGCTGTTTGTCAAATAAAAGACCATAAACCGATATGTACCTGTGTCGAAGGTTATGATGGAAATCCTGAAATAGAATGCGTGAGACTTGGTTGCTTCAGTGACGCCGAGTGTTCAGGTCAACATTCTTGCATTAACCACGAATGCGTTCCTGTCTGTAGTGCCGTTGGATCAACATGCGGCATCAGAGCTATTTGTTACGGAGTCAACCACAGAGCGATATGCGAATGTCAACCAGGTTTCTCCGGCGATCCAAACATAGCCTGCGAATCAGTTGGCTGTCGCAGCAATTCCGAATGTCCCGTTAGCAGAGCTTGCATAAACACCAGATGCGAGAATCCATGTGAACTGAAAGACCCATGCAAGAGACCAGCTGAATGTAAAATATATAATCACGAACCAGAATGCATATGTCCACCAGGTTTTAGAGACGATGTAAAACTAGGATGCGTCGAAGACGATAAGAGATGCAAAGGAGATGTTGATTGTCCGTCTCAAATGGCCTGTATTTCTGGAGAGTGCGTGAATCCATGCAACATCACACAACCATGTGGAACAAACGCAGAGTGTAAAGTAATCGACACGTTACCGATCAGGACTATGATTTGTGTGTGTCCACCAGGAACACGAGGAAATGCAGCCGACGAATGTCTACCATTAGGCAAAGCTCCATGCCGACCTGGAACCGCACTTAATGAAAACGATATGTGCGTGCCATGTTTGATCCAAAGAGGTTTCAAGATAAATGAATTCGGTAAATGCGTATGCGCCCTCGACAGAGGAATGATCATCGATAGTAAGAATAACTGCGTATGTCCAACAGAACATGGTTACGTGCTTGATTCTCGCGGTTACTGCACCCCGAAGGTTGAATGTGAAAGTGACAACGATTGTGCAGACGATAAATACTGTAACAGCGAGACAAAGACGTGCGATGATCCTTGCCAAGTTAAAAAATGTGCAGTCAACGCTAACTGCTACGCAACCAATCACAAAGCCACGTGTACGTGCAATGCCGGCTACACCGGTGATGGTATCATGCAATGTAACACCACGTCTCCATTCCGTACAGACTTCCCAAGACCAGATATGACAGTCAGCTGTCTGTCTGACGGAGTGCAAGTTGAAATTAACATCATGGAACAAGGCTTCAACGGAGTACTTTACGTTAAAGGACACAGTAAAGATGAACAATGCAGACGTGTCGTTTCCGACTCCGTACCACGACTTGAGATATTCAAGGTCCAGTTTGGAAACTGCGGCTTGATTCACGTCAACGGTCATGCTAGCTTCGTGCTTGTCATACAAAAACATCCTAAACTAGTGACTTACAAAGCACAAGCGTATCACATCAAATGCGTATATCAAACTGGAGAACAGAACGTGACTCTTGGATTTAACGTATCAATGTTAACGACTGCCGGAACTATAGCAAACACAGGCCCTCCACCTACATGTTTAATGAAAATCGTAACTCAAACCGGTCAAGAAATTAACTCAGCCGAAATCGGAGATAACCTTATGCTTCAAGTGGACGTGCAACCATCATCGATATACGGAGGTTTCGCTAGAAGTTGTGTCGCTAAAACCATGGAAGATAACGTTGAAAACGAATACATCGTAACGGACGAAGATGGTTGCGCTACAGATCCTACGATATTCGGTGATTGGACATATAGCGGAGAAACACAGTCTTTATTAGCTAGTTTCAACGCGTTCAAATTCCCTAGCAGTGATAACATCAGATTCCAATGCAACATAAGAGTTTGCTTTGGTAAATGCCAACCAGTCAATTGTAACGGATATAATGCATTCGGAAGACGTAGAAGATCTATTGAAAACGATCGAGATAGTAACAACACCGGATTAACGATCGATAGTGATTCCTTAACAGGACAATTACGAGAAGAGATTACAATTCAATCGAATGCAATATTAACGTTCGAAAGACGCGAAGAAAGATTTATTGATCCGACCGAAGGTAAATTCAATAAATACGAGTTTAATATATGTAGAACAGTTAACTAATACAATGTTTCTATTTACAGCTCCAGATTTACAGAGAGTGGAAGATATCTGTGTTTCAATGATCGGTTTCATTATTTCTCTAATCATCACAGCTTTATTAGCTTTAGTAGCGGTAGCAGTGGCAGTTTCTTGTTGGTTGATGGCGTACAGACGCAGACCGATAGTAACTGGACCACTTCCACATCCGCCAGAGTTTCCTAATCCTCTTTTCACAACACCAGAGCCAGTAGCCGAGCCGTCACCCGACTACCTCACATAAAATCATTTAAAAAGATAATTACCCGTAATAATAGTATTTAAGCATATTACTAAAGAACGATATGCTTTATCAAGTCAAATACCTGTCTATTTAATTAGGTTTCTAGATTTTAATTTATAAAAACGAAGACATAATTGAAGAATTGTGTTGATTAACGACCAACGAAAAAAATCGAACTGCCCGGGAAGAAATAAAAGTAAGTTTACTTTCATTAATTATTTTTTTTTTTTTATACAATATACTTCAAAATTATTTTTTTCCGGGCTTGATAAAAAATATATATTAAATTTATTATGGTGCCTTAAGAATATATTTGAAAAAAAAACTTGTGCTGCCACCATATTTATTATAGTAAATAAAAATTAAAATGAAATATGTTTTTTTCCAAGTGAACGACTATTAACTGATATTTTTGTACCTAAATTATTTTTAGTCATATGGTTAGAAATATATTTCTTTTGTGGTCTCCTCCGTTAGCTTTAAAAAAAACCGTTACTCATTTTCACGTATCATTGTTTATTTTCTTTTTTTTAAGCTATTATTATTATAATGAACTAATATTTTTGATAAAATGAACATTGATAATGATAGCGTACATTTAATTTGCAAATAAGGGTATAATAATTTAGGCTTGGTGATGGGTTTTTGTTTTTCTTAACTATATTTTACTACAACACCGTTTTCTTTTTTGAATATTTAAATTCTTTTTGCTGTCAGAATGTGAGTAACATACTTCTTTGTTGTACAAATAGAACGAGTAATACAGCTTTCGGAGGATTCTCTCAACTTTATACATATAAATAATATAATATTTTAGGTTAGGTTGTAAAAAGTGCGAATGTGTAATGTTTTATATATGAAGTATGTAGGGTTTTTTGCAATTATTAATTTACAATACAATATAATATTTATTACGTATTTCGTACAACCAATATTTCTTGGTTTTGATTATTTCGTGCAATAATTAAAACTAACAAATATTACGATTGTTGTCTTTCACTTATTTTTAATTGTTGATTAGATTAGTTTTTTGTAAATTTAACCGGGAAATAGTTTTTTTATTATATTTTAATACTATATTGTATTGTGATATTATGGTGCTGAGATGGCCGTTAGTATACAGGCCTAGTCACCTCTCTATTTTCTAGTAGTTATAGTTTTTAATCAAACACTTTATTGTACGTCTCTAAGAGGCAAAACATTCTAATTGTTACATAACCTCATTTTTTTTTGTTAAAAAGTAAAAACTAAATGATTAATAACTCCTATCAAAATTATTTCAATTTCAAACTAATAAGTCCTAATAATATGTATATTTTAGTTGATATAATACTCGAGTCCTATTTAACAAATATAAATATGTACTTCTACCTTACTTATGTAACTCTTTAAACTTTGTGATAATTGCTTCAAAATACATTTTGTTTAATAATCAAATGTATGTTTATTATTTTACATCCACCTCTTTGCAGCTGCGATACAGTATCTTGACATATTACATTGCCATCAATATTTAGAGGGGGGAGGGGTCTTGACTGGAAAATATTCTAAAATGGGTTTAACTAGAACCAGACTTATTATTTAGCGAAAATCCGAGGTCTCTAGGTAGTCAGGGGGCTGAGATCTCGCAGTGGAAGACAGACTGGCGGACGGACAGAAAAGTGAGCATATAAGCGCCACCACACTTCATGTGTTGCGCTAAAAAATACTCTTACCAATCGATTCGTGAATCAATACCAAATCCAACGAGGTACATGAAGCCATATATGAAAAATTTTGAAAGTAGAGGGGTCATAACCGGAAAAAAATCTCAAAATGGACTTTAAGGGGCTATACCAGTGTGAACGCTGGAAATTTGGGTGATTTTTGGAAATTTTTTGGAAGACAAATACTCAATGAGATATTTTGGAAAATTGATAATATATTTAGCTATATTAGAGGTGTATTCCATAATTTTTTCACGTAAAAATATCGATATATAAGCGACTTATGCGCTGTCTTCGGAGGCGCCAAAAAAAATCTCCTCCACTGCGGCCATGATTCCGGACGATGGAGTAGTTGAAATTGAAAAAAGAAAAAATGTCGTTAAACTGGAAGGTATTTCCTGTACGATGACCTACGATTTTCTAAAAATATCAAAATCTAACAAAATGGCGTAGTTATAAAAAAAAAAGTATGTTTTATTGCCTATAAAATGGTCGTATTTTTAATGCCAAATCGTCAATTTTCATCCAATCAAAAATATCCTAGTTCATCGTAGAGTAAATATATTCAAGAGTACTCAGTTCAAATTTCAAGTAAATCGGATAATTGCTCTTTGAGTTACAATGTCAGCAAATTTGAAAAATCTCATTTCCAGAAAAACGTATTTAATGTTTTTATTATCGATTTCATATCTGCGAGCGGTCGCTCTTTAGAAGGCCGCTGAGATCTCGCAGTGGAAGACAGACGGATGGAGGGAAAAGGGAAAAGGAAAGGTTGCGCTAAAAAAAGTCAATTGTGATTTTTCAGCTTGGGTCTACCTGTTTTTAAAAGGAAAAATTAAAAATACATAAATAACGATATTTATAACAGTTTATTAACATAATTTATTACAAAATTAAATTTATTTCATATAATACATATGTTTTGTAACTTAAACCTTCTTATAAAATCGTTTGCCGGTGACAGAAGATACTTCTGATGAACACGTCTAAAAATAAACAGTGATTAGAATATGCATATTGACATAGAACACTTGAATATTCGACTCAAGATAATGGTTCTTCAAATGGGTGCAGCCAACCTGAGCCAATGTCATTCAAGGGTACCATCAACAAGAACGTGCATAGAGACAGGTTACAGTGTAAACAAAATTAAACATTATTTACTCACCAGAACTATACCATCATCAGTTTTCTCAAAGAGTCTTGCACCTTTTCTATCTTTAGAATCGGTTGATTTGATAACTATTTTATCACCATCAATTGTCAGTGTGCTCTGTAATTTATAAAATTTAATTGTTGTACTACACTGCCAATTTAAAATTTCAAAATATGTAAATCCTACCAACCTTAAGAACATTATCACCAGGCATTTGTTCATCAATTTCTTTTCCACATTCAAACGTTGTTGTACGAACTCCAATTAGAGTAACGTTCTTTCCATCAATTTTAATTTCAAGTGGTTGTTTGGCTGCCTTACCTAATTTCTCTAAGAGTTCATCAGATACACCTATAATTTAATTTAATAAAAGTTAACAACAATTATATTATTTTTGAATTTTCATTGTTACCAATTGATTTTAAATATTCGATCATGTTCTCACTGCTAACATATTCATATTTTCCAACGATTGCTGCCATTTTTGTTATGCGTGTGAAACGTTTTACTGTGTGAAATAAACTGAAATTGTAAATTAGATGTGTTAAGTAGTTTATATACTGTTATCTATAATCAAAAGTCAATTATTTGATTTGTATTTGGTGTGTACTTATATTATATAAATGTAACTGATAATATATTATCTGTGTGCTAAGCTGTCGACTTTACATTTGGTGAGTGTAGGTACAAATGTATTCTTATCTATTATTGAAAATGAATGATTGTTTTTTTGTTATTTCTAATTTAATTTGTACTGATTTAATTTATCATATTTTTTAAAGTACTCAGTAATCCTCGGGGAAAAATTGTAGATCTGCAGAGATCTACTCAGATCTCGACAGATCTCCATTTTGAGACAACATCTTATTTTTCACTGGTTTTTGATCTGTAGAGACTTACAAAGATCTATAACGGTCTACAAAGATCTCTGAAGATCATTGTAACGTTAAAAATGAATAATTTTCAACGTTTTAATCTGTATCACGATCTACAACGATCTTTAGAGATCTTTGTAGATCCTTTTAGATCTTTTTAGGTAATTGTAGATCTTTGCAAGTCTCCACAGATCAAAAACCAGTGAAAAATATGATACTGTTTCAAAATGGAGATCTGTCGAAATCTGAGTAGATCTCTGATGATCTATAATTTTTTACCGGGTCAGTAGAATAAATAATTTTGAAAAACAATGATGAAAATAAGACTTCAATAAATCTTATTTAAACTTATTTGGTTACTCGCCATAACGAAGATACGAGAAAGCTTTGTGATCGTTTTAAAATGAGAAGCAAAAATATTGTTCTTCGATTTCAAAATTTTATCTTTTCGTTTCAGGTCAAGACAGACACATTTCGATCCGTGTCTGTCTGTCTGTCTGTCCCCTGAATCCTTGTCACCACTAAACCAATATTAATAATACCTACTGATTTTTGTATATAAATATATTATATGTCTTAAATAAAAGATTAAAATTTCAACTGCAGTTTTTTATTAGTAATAAGGGCTCTAATAAGCCATTATTTTTAATAGCGCTAAAGGTAAGTTATATTAATAATAGAATAAAACAATTTACCTGTGTAGATAAACAGGTAAAACGAAATTTATATTTTGTAAATGCTATTGTTTATATAGCCATTCAACAATAACAAACAGTATTTCAGAATATATTGTTGGCGATAGTGGCGTCATCTAATGACCAAATGACGAACTAACACTAATCGTGACATCATTAGCCGAGATACGCTCCGAAATCTCAAATATTGAGTGTTACATAATGAAAACGGAGCTTGTCTCAGCTAAGTGTATTTGTCTCCGTAATAGTGGCGCCATCTCACGGCAAAATGAAGAACTACCGTAAATCGTGACGTCACTAGCCCAGATACGCTCCGAAATCTTAAATATTGGGTGTTACATAATGAAAACGGAGCTTGTCTCGGCTAAGTCTATTTGTCTTCGTAATAATGCCGCCATCTCACGAGAAAATGACGAACTACCGTAAATCGTGACGTCACTAGCCGAGATACGCTCCGAAATCTTAAATATTTGGTGTTATATAATGAAAACGGAGCTTGTCTCGGCTAAATTTTTTTGTCTTCATAATAGTGGCGCCATCTAACGGCAAATTGTTGAACTACCAGAAATCGTGACGTCACTAGCCAAGATAAGCTCCGAAATCACAAATTTTGGGTGTTATATAATGAAAACGGAGCTTGTCTTGGCTAAATTTTTTGACTTCATAATAGTGGCGCCATCTAACGGCAAATTGTTGAACTACCAGTAATCGTGACGTCATTAGCCAAGATAAGCTCCGAAATCACAAATTTTGGGTGTTATATAATGAAAACGGAGCTTGTCTCGGATAAGTTTATTTGTCTTCGAAATGGTGGCGCCATCTATTGGCAAATTGTTGAACTAACACTAATCGTGACGTCATTAGCCAAGATAAGCTCCGAAATCACAAATTTTGAGTGTTATATAATGAAAACGGAGCTTGTCTCGGCTAAGTATATTTGTCTCGGTAATACTGGCGCCATCTATCGGCAAATTGTTGAACTACCAGAAATCGTGACGTCACTAGCCAAGATAAGCTCCGAAATCACAAATTTTGAGTGTTATATAATGAAAACGGAGCTTGTCTCGGCTAAGTTTATTTGTCTTCGTCATAGTGGCGCCATCTAGCGGCAAATTGTTGAACTACTAGAAATCGTGACGTCATTAGCCGAGATAAGCTCCGAAATCACAAATTTTGAGTGTTATATAATGAAAACGGAGCTTATCTCGGCTAAGTTTAATGTTTACTGGACTTAGCCGAGACAAGCTCCGTTTTCATTATATAACGCTCAAAATTTGTGATTTCGGAGCTTATCTCGGCTAATGACGTCACGATTAGTGGTAGTTGTTCATTCTGCCGTTAGATGGCGCCACTATTTGACAATTTAAAATTACATTGTACAAATTTTAATTAAGTTTTCAGGTAAGGGATGAATATAAATAAATAATAAAGACAATTAAAATAATACAATTTTATTGTTTAATATAAAATATAGTTGCACATATAGGTACATATATAAAACTTTCATAAAAATAACATATATATAAAATATAAAAATGGAATATTGCATAGATAGGAAAAAATATATATATTTCAATTAATACGGTCGTAATAACGTTTGGCTTCTTTATTACATTTCTTCTCAAAGTACGTCTGAAAATAAAAAAATAGATTTAAATGATTAAAATCTGGAAAGATTATTATTTTTTATTAATTGTGGACCAAGACAGATTAATAAAAATTTTCAATAGCCAAAAAATTTTAACTGAAATAATTTTAATAAAATTTTTAACTTAAGGTTATGTAACCAAGTGTATAAATACAGGCACAGAAAAATCAAAAATTCAGTAGTTGTTTTGAAGTCAACAAGTTAGTCAGTCTGACGTAATAATTACGTAAGTCTATTGTTGTTGTCTTTGTGTCACTAGGATCAGCACCATCGTCCTAAGAAGGATATACAGGGTGTCCTGTATCCAAAATAAGCGTGAAATGCATGGGGATATCCTAAAGGTAAGTGATACATATGTGGTTAATTGAGATGAATTATTTTGTAAGAATGGGGTAAATACCGGGTGTCCCAGATAACTTTTCCAGCATGGGGATCTCAGTATCTATAAGAGATACAGGTTTGGTTAAATGAGATGAATTATATGTATGAAAGGGGTGAGTATTATTACACAAAAAAATATTCATAATTCTATGTGGTTTAGGCGGTATACCCAAAAAACTGAAAATTCGGAATTTCTTTAAATGGCTATAACTTTTTTATTAAAGTAGATAGGTACTTTTTGTTTGCGGTTTCTTAAAGCACTTTTTTGTGTAGAATTGATTGGTGTATTTAGATTTTAACTATCACTTTTAGTTTCCGAGATACGAGCCCTAAGTTCAGTTTTTCTTATGAGCCGCTAAGTTGGCTATGGCATATTTGAACGTGTTTTTTACTCTACTTTACAACGATGTGTCACTTGCCATATTTATTTTAAAACAAACAATTATAATATATTTTTTCAAATAGTTCATTGTTTCAAATATTCATTTGTTATTTTGATTGTTGTTATTGTGATTTTTGTTTACGATTTTTGTTTTTCATGGCTCACTTAAAAGTTTGTAATGAAATACTTCATAAATATCACTGGTATTTAGTATTTCGACTTTTTTTCGATAATAAATATGGCAAGTGACATATCGTTGTAAAGTAGAGTAAAAAACACGTTCAAATATGATATATTCAACTAAGTGGCCCATAAGAAAAACTAAAGTTAGAGCTTGTAACTCGGAAACTAAAAGTGATATAAAAATTCTAAATACACCAATCAATTCTACACAGAAAAGTGCTTTAAGAAACCGCAAACATAAAGTACCTATTTACTTTAACAAAAAAGTTATAACCATTTAAAGAAATTCAAAATTTTCAGTTTTTTGGGTATACCGTCTAAACCACATAGAATTATGAATATTTTTTTGTGTAATAATACTCACCCCTTTCATACAAATAATTCATCTCATTTAACCAAACCTGTATCTCTTATAGATACTGAGATCCCCATGCTGGAAAAGTTATCTGGGACACCCGGTATTTCTACATACAAAAATATTTATGTAGACCCAAAAAACTGAAAATTCAGAATTTCTTTAAATGGCTATAACTTTTTTGTTAAAGTATATACGTATTTTTTGTTGGCGGTTTCTTAAAGCACTTTTTGTGTAAAATTGATTGGTGTGTTTAGAATTTTTATGTTACTTTTAGTTTCCGAGTTACGAGCTAATTTTAGTTTTTCTTATAGGTCACTAAGTTGGGTATAGCATATTTGAACGTGTTTTTTACTCTACTTTACAACGATATGTCACACGTTATATTTATTAACGAAAATAAGTCTAAGTACTAAATGCTTAAGATTTTTATGAAATATTTTATTACAAACATTTAAGTAGGCTATGAAAAACAAAAATTGTAAACAAAAATCACAATAACAACAATCAAAATAACAAATGAATATTTGAAAACAATAAACTATTACAAAACTTTGTATTATAAATATTAGTTTTCTAATATTCTAATGTCAGTTGTATAATACACATTTTTGTAAAATAACAATTATCTGGCATTTGAATTTAACTGCGTTTGTTTCCATAGAAACATGAAATTATTAGTATTTAAAATTAAAATTTTGAGGGTGATTTCACCCCTTCAGTAGCTATTTCGGCACGTTTATGAAATAAGTGCACCTTAGATTGGATTGAACTACAAGTGTAGCAAGTCTTATCAAAATTGGTGAGATAATACTCACTTTTTAGACGATAATAGGTACAAAATTTCGAATATTTTCGAAACCCCTAATCCGATTAGCACCAAAATCAATAGGTCTGGAGTACTCACTGAGGCAAACATTTTCCCCAAAAATAATTAAAATCTGTGCATATTTACAGTAGTTCTACATCAAGATTAAATCAAAAAATGCTTCAAACAAAAGTTGTTTAATTTTGAGGGGGACCCAAAATGGATTATTATTAAACTTGATTTTTGGACGTTTTCATGGTCAAATAGGACCGACATTTTTTTTTTCAAATGGAAACGTATATTTGTTATTTATGGTATCTTATTGTTGGGAAAAAACAAGCAGATTTTGTTTAAAAAAAATTTTTGTATGACTTCATTGTTTTAATATTTAACAAAATAATTTTAGAGTTTAGATATTTACTAATTTTTTACTCGAAACACATTAACTTTAGAGGAAAAGTGTAAAAAACAAAAAATGTTTATTTTAATCCGAAATTATCAAGTTTTATTCATCAAAATATTAAAGAAAAAAATTTTTATTTAATCTGAAATCATTTTCCTAGTTATATCAGATTAAAATAAACATTTTTTTTGTTTTTTTACACTTTTTCTCTAAAATTAATGGTATCGAGTAAAAAAAAATTAGTAAATATCTAAAATCTAAAATTATTTTGTTAAATATTAAAAGAAATTAAGTAATACAGACAATTTTTTTAAACAAAAACTGCTTGTTTTTTTCCAAACAATAAGATACCGAAATGAAAAATATAGGTTTCCATTTAAAAGAAAAATGTTGGCTTTATTTGACCATGAAGACGTCCAAAAAATCAAAAATTAATAACACCAGTTTGGGTCCCCCTCAAAACCACACAACTTTTATTTAAAACATTTTTTTATGTAATTGATAGATAAAAAAAATTAAAGGGGTGACAGATTAAAATGGGTCACCCTGCAGGGTGGCCAGTATTTCTCTGGAACAAATTTCCCTGACTATTCCCGGTTTTCAAGGAGAATTGTTACCGTTTTTCCCTATTTTTTATTGAAAATTTTGATGAAAAAAAAAAACAAAAAAGGTCACATGTTTAAATATTTGCGAGAATTTAAGAATTTGTGTGGTTTTTGCATTTTTATAAAAAATTCCCTGACTTCCAACCAAATCCCTTGACTTTTCCCTGATGTTTCCCGGTTTTCCAGAAACTGGCCAACCTGCACTGTATACACCTTGGTTAAGGGGTTACATACATTTCGAATTTTCAAAAAATCGATTTTTTTAATTTCATTTTCGTAATGTACATATATTTAAATACACACACAGAAAATTTCAAGTCAATCCGACGATTATTTTCAAAGTAACACGCATATTTGTAAAGACGTCTCAGAGCGTTTGAATGTAGGAGGTCGGAGTGGCAGCGCGTTTTTCTCAAATCTGTGTTTTTAAAGTCCGTGACCACGATTTCTCGGAAACGGTTGAACCGATCAGTCTCAAATTTTAACACAAGTTTCTTAAGTATATTTTTTAGTAATTTATCAAAGGTTTTTTCTCACCGATAAATATTTTTTTTTTTGAAGTTATACTTCTTTAGGGACGTTGAGGGTAAAAATTGAGTAATGTAACGGAAATTAAATCAGTAATGTAACGGAAATGAAATTAGAAATGTAACGAAATTGTAACGAAATTTTATGCGGTGAAATATCTGGTCCGGGACTGAAAATACAGAATAAATAACACAATCGTAAAGAGTATTGCCTATATCAAAAAAATTATAGCGTATTGACAAAATTAGCAATAAAGATTTTTACTTACATAACACAACTGTAAAGAGTATTGCCTATATTAATTAAATATTATAATTAAATTAAATTTTTAATTATATTTAAAGCAAACGGCAGATTATTGTTATTAAGATTATTCGTAGTTGTTTTTCAATCATCCCAAAGAAGTATAACTTCTAACGCGTGTACATAAGTACACACTCATTGTTTATTATAAACAATTTAAGGTCAAAATTGTCAAAAATCGATTTTTTTTTTGAGAAGCCGCCATTTTGTCAAAAAAAATTATTTTGCTTATTCCTTCGATTAAGTACAAGATTATACATTACTTTAACGAAATCCGTTTGGGTTTTTTATTTTAAATGATCCAGTCCAGAGATATAGTGGTCACCGCAAGGCGCCTTTTTTGAGAGGACCTCCTGGAGAACAGCTGTAGCAGCTTTCGAAATTATTATTTTTACAAATAAAAAAAATTAAAATACAATTAAAAGTTACAATAATATGTGTACAAATTTTTACATTAATAAATTTAAAAGTCTTCTCTTAAAAAATTCTTGAAAAAAAAACGTTTTTGTTTTTGGCCTTCTGACTGTATGTAACCCCTTAAAATAAAAAAACAATATTCGTATCTAACTGAATAAACAACTACATACCAGCGTACAGCCTGCGTCTAAAAACTCATACGTCCGAGTAACTGTTGTACCTCCGGTTCCTTGAGAAACTGTTATAAGTTTATTATCTTCCAGCGTAGTTATACTCTAAATAAAAAAATATAAAAATCAAATCAAAGTCAATTAAATCGAAGTTATATTATATGTATTAACTTTTAAAGTATTCCCTGGCATGGTTTCCTCATATTCAACACCAAGTTTAAACTGATTTACAGCAGTTCTCATTAGCGTTGCAGTTTTTATGGTCCAAGTGTCATCGGTAACAGATATATCAACTATAGGCGTAGACATTAGCATCATTTTTCTTGGCAAATACGGCACACCTTTAAATTATATCGTTTGAATTAATTATTAACACGTTAAGTGACATGATATGTGACAGTTGGCACTCAAATTAAAAAAAAAAAATTTTTTTAGGTTATGAAATCGATTTTTGTTTGTTTTTTTAATTAATTTTTGAATCGTTATTAGATATGCCTTTTAAAAAAATTTTATCATTTAAAGCCAAATTTCGTATTTATTTGTAGTAATTCAAAATGAAACATTTTTTTTACGTTATGAAATCGATTTTTTTAGTTTTTATTGTGGTGAAAGTGTTAATTAACTAATGAATCGTTATTGGATATGCATTAAAAAAAAAAATGTTATTATTTAAAGTCAAATTTCGTATTTATTTGGAGGAATTCAAAATGAAACATTTTTTTTTAGGTTATGAAATTGATTTTTTTAGTTTAGACATTACGTAGCATCATTTTTTTTGGTTGAATTAATTATTAACACGTTAAGCGCCATGAGATGTGATAGTTGATTCTCAAATAAACAAAAGAGAGCTAAATTTTGTATTTATTTGTAGGAATTCAAAATGAAACAATTTTTTTTAGGTTATGAAATCAATATATTTTTTTTTGTGGTTAAAGTGTTAATTATTGGATATGCCTTTTAAAAAAAATTTGTCATTTAAAGCCAAATTTCGTATTTATTTATAGGAATTCAAAATGAAACAACTTTTTTTAGGTTATGAAATCGATTTTTTATAGTTTTTTTTGTGGTTTAAGTGTTAATTAATTATTGAATCGTTATTGGATATACATTTTACAAAAAAATATGTTCTCATTTAAAGCCAAATTTTGTATTTATTTGTAGGAGTTCAAAATGAAACAGTTTTTTTAGGTTATGAAATAATTTTTTTAGTTTTTGTCTTGGTTAAAGTGTTAATCATTTAATAAATCGTTATGGGATATGTCTTTTAGAAAAAATCTTGTCATTTAAAGCCAAATTTTGTATTTCTTTGCAGAAATTCAAAATGAAACAATTTTTTTAGGTTACAAAATCGATTTTTTTTAGTTTTTGCTGTAGTTAAAGTGTTAATTAAGTATTGAATCGTTATTATATATGCCTATTTAAAAAAATGTTGTCGTATTTGATTCAGGGACTTTCAAAATGTGTTTTTTATGAAAACGTGACAGTTTGACAGACAAATTTTAAAATGCAGTTATAAAATTGTGACTTAAGTCTAAAGTGACCAGACGTCCCGGATTGTGCGGGACAGTCCCGGATTTGAGAAGTCTGTCTCGCATCACAAATTGTCCCGGATTAGACATGAACAACATTATATTATATGATTAGTGTGAAAAAATTGTTGATGAGGAGCTAAAAAAAAAAAGTCTTCACAATTTGAACGGCTAAAAAAAAAAAAGGTCTTCAGAATTTCAACGACTAAAAAAACAAAAAAAAGGTCGTCAAATTATATTTATTATAAAATGATTTTTTTTTTTAATGCGTGTCCCGCAACAACGTTTTAGAATTCTGGGCACTTTACTTAAGTCCTGAGTCACAATTTTAAGTTAAGCTATTTTAGCTTAGAGAGCCTTATTTTATGTACCTGTGTAATAATAAAATACATATCTATATTAATTATTGCATTTTGAATAAACAAGATAAAAGATACTTATAAATTAGAATAAAAATAATAACACTTAAAATAAAAGATAAAATATATTCAAATTAATTAAATAAGTACTTAAACATAACCTTGAACAAGGTTATGTCAACTTAAACATGATTTTAATAAATCTTTTAAATTAGATTATAAATGATATTAATAGTTACTGCACATAGAAACAAACAACGTAAGTCGAAAAGTTGTAACTCGGGGTAAGATCAAAGGGAAGTATAAACGATATGTTTTTCAACGTTATTCTTACCGATAGCAGAAAAATATTCATCTAAGTTTTCATTTTTCACAAGTTTGTATTTTCCGATGATATTTTTCAATGTGTCTCCTGCCATGTTTTAATCAATGATGCAGCACCTAAAAATATATATTATTTAACACTCAAACAGTAAAGAATATGTTTAACTTTATACATATGTCATTTAAAATTTAACCTATTAAAATATATTATTATGGATATATATGATTTAAAATTTAATTAATAAGAAAAAATAACTGGAGAAGTTCAATTTTACTTTATTATTACGGTAAGTATTGCTATTTTTTCATTAAATTGATTATTAAAATACTTACAATGTAGAAAATAATACGTATGACAGCTACATACGACGTAATTTTAACCGGCAGGTGCTTCTGTACTGGTAAGTATATTTAATTTATTATATTTTCTACTAAAATTATAACTTATTTATAATTAAACTAGCAGATAAATATTGAATTTAATTATATTTGTAAATTATTGTAGCAAACTATCATTATCTTTCTTTAAATATATAACTTGATATGATTTCATTGTATTAATGTTTTTATGTATAATTTTTTGATGTTTCATATATATTATATTATAAAGATTTCTTTTACATGTATGATTAATAATAACAATGTTATCTATTAATTTTTAAATATAATTAATACATAATAAATAAAATATAATTTGAATTAGCCACTTTTAAATTTAAGTGGGAATTTTTTTGATACCAACATAAGAAATTTACTTTCACTACACAAATTTCATAGACCTATAGTATGGACTGAGTCTTCCCTATCGAACTATATTGGGGAAGAGACAAAGGGATAAAATAGCCAATACCTGTTTTTTTCTAGAATAGTCATTACAGACCTACAAAAAAGAGACATGTATTGACTACATATTCGCTTTATCTCTTTAAAAAGAGTTATCAATTTTGTGAGGCTATTGCTCAGTCCATTCTATAAGTCTATGATAAATTATAACCTCTTCATCATAATTATAAATTAAAATTAAACTTCAGTTTAAAAATGCAAAATGAAAAAGAAGATCCTGTTGAACAGGATGAATGGATGGTTTGTTAATAATTTGTTTTAAAAATGTGTATTTAAAAAAAAACTTATATAATATCAGTGCGTAAAAATGTATGTTTTTTTTTTTTAGATAAGACCGTGTCATGTTTACAAAGAAGATTACAAAGATTGTAAAAGTATAAAAGCAAGATTTAATCAATACTTTATTTACGGAGAATCATTAGACTGTTCGAAACATCAAGACTCTTACGATAACTGTTTAAAATGGACCGAAGATCAAAACAGGGACGCAGCTGTACGATATTAACATTTATAATACGTAATAACTATTTTAAATGATTTAAATTAAAGTTAAAGGTTATCGAAAATGAAAGATCTCGAATGCGTGAACGTTTACAAGCTCATTATCGAAATCGATATCTATATTTTTAATACGTAATAACTATTTTAAATGATTTAAATTAAAGTTAAAGGTTATCGAAAATGAAAGATATCGAATGCGTGAACGTTTACAAGCTCATTATCGAAATACAGTATGGGAAAAAAGGGCAGAGCCACCAACCGATTGGAATAAACCGTTACCTGAGTGGCTGCAAAAAAGAAATGAAAATTCGTATTTAGATATTAAAGCGAGAAGTTTAAACACGGAAGATGTATTAATGAAACAATCTTTGTGTTTATTAATGTAATATTATTTTTGTGTAGTTAATAAATAAATAAATAAATTGTTTATCTTCTTTTCTTAATATATAAAACTCTTGGTAAGTATGTACCGGTAATCATCAGGCCTAAACTACTGGATGTATCGAAGCCATATTCACACCCAGGGCCGACAAGAGGGCGATGCAAATCATCGGGGCCCGGGCTGAATCTATTCTTAAAAAAATGTAAATAATAATATTGAAAATTATTTGAATGATGAAATTTTAAAATAGTTTTGTTGATGACAGCTATAAAAATCTTCATCATAATTAAAGGTCAATATAAATTTAACATAACAGGCCACTTGTTAGAGAATAATTTAATTTTCACAAAAGAAGCGGAAGATATACACTGTCCTCTAAAAATTTTATTTAAACCAAATAAAATAAATATATATACAGTGGTTCCCAAACTCTTTTGGCCCACGGACCCCTTTTCATAGTCAAAACTTGCCCACGGACCCCCTTTCATAGTCAGAACTTTCCCACGGACCCTGGGTGAAAAACTACTAAATTTTGACACGTGCAGTTGATTTTAGTACCACTTCGCCAATTTTTATTCGATTACGTTGAAATTTTAACATAATGAAGAAGATAGATAAAGCTACTAATTTAGTGAACAACATTAAAATTGGACAAAAATTGTTTGTGTTAATGCGCTTTGAATTTTGAAAATTGCCGATTTTTTGCTAAAAAATAGATTTTTTTTTCGTTTAAAAGGAAATAACTTTATAAATGTATATAATTTAAGGCTTTTTAGTTCAATTAGGACCCATAGCTTCATTCAGATATTCTGAATGATATTTGGTTGAAGTCATTGATAATCAATGATTGATTCAAAAAATATATATATGTAGGTATATTAATAAAAATGTGCGCTCCATGTAACGACCTTCCCCTATCCCTACCACAATTCTACCGTGACTGCTATATTTCTGCGCGAAATTTAAATTCACCAATTAACGTTAAAGTCGGTACGGTGGTGGGTGCCCCTCTAGCTGTAGTTATTATGAGATTTTGAGTTACCAATGCCGTCGCTATTGGGAGGGACGAGTGTACTAATAAATTCATGTTGCCATGGAAACAAGCGCAGTTAAATCGAAATGTCAGATTATTATTCTACAAAAATAAAACTGACATTAGTATATTGAAAACTAATATTTATAATACACATAGGTGGGCACAGTTAATCGAAAAGTTAACTTCGTTAATCGTTAATCCGTCAATAAAAAAGTTAACTTCGTTAACCGTTAAAGCGTTAAAATTCCGAAAAAGTAACGGAAGTTACAGTTAATCGAAAATTCGAAAATTTAATGAAAGTTAAAGTTAATCGTTAAAAAGTTAACCATCCAAAATGTTTGAAGACCTTTTTTTTGCCTTTTCGACAACTTTCTTATGTATTTTTCATATCAAACAACCATTGTAACGGACTAAGTTAACGGAAGTTGAATTTAACGGAAGTTAACAAAAGCGTTAACATTTTTTTGAGTTAACTTAAAAGTTAATCCGTTAACCATTTTATTAACTTCGTTAATTAACGATTAACGGATTAACGAGTTAATGCCCACCTTTGATAATATACAAAGGTGAGTCGTATATTAAAAATTATTGTGATATTACAGAACATGGAAGTCATGTATGGTTCTCCATACCGTTTTACTTCCATGTTCGAAGAAATGGAAGTATTGTAATACCGTCAAAAAATCATGTCCGAGATAAGAGCAGATTCTGATTGTACTAACTTCAAAACGCAAAAAAAAGTTAATTTCCGCATGGCGGCTGTGCGTGTGTCTGTGTGTCTGGATGTAGAATTTTCTTCCGTGTACGATAACTACTGTAGATATGCACCGATTTGAATTATTTTTGGGGGAAATGTTTGCCTCAGTGAGTACTCCACTCCAGACCTATTGATTTTGGTGCTAATCGGATTAGGGGTTTCCGAAATATTCGAAATTTTGTACCTATTATCGTCTGAAAAGTGAGTATTATCTCACCAATTTTGATAAGACTTGGTACACTTGTAGTTCAATCCAATCTAAGGGGCACTTATTTCATAAACGTGCTTAGATAGCCACTGAAGTGGTGAAAACCACCCTCAAAATTTTAATTTTAAATACTAATAAATTCATGTTACCATGGAAACAAGCGCAGTTAAATTCAAATGTCAGATAATTATTATTTTACAAAAATGTATATTCTACAACTGACATTAGAATATTAGAACACTAATATTTATAATACAAAGGTGAGTTTTATATTAACAATTATCTATTGTAAAAGATATTATAGAACATGGAAGTCATGTATGGTACTCCATACCGATATTTTAAATTCATTATACGTTCGCCTATAGCTACGTCTTTTGGTGATCAAATATTATAAACATTCTAGTAACTATAATAAAAATCATATGAAAATAAAAGAAACTAAATTGTAAAATATATTTCGTGTAAAAAATATAAACACATAAAATTTATAAATATAAAAGCAAAAAAAATAATAATCAAATCAAAAAACAAATTTATCAACATTTTCTCCCCTTCCTCCTAGATTTTTTCGGTCGTCTTTTTCCACCACACTTAGATTTGCTGGACCGTTTCTTTTTACTGCCACAACGGTTCTTACGGCTTCGCCGTCGACTACTTTTACTCTTGCCAGACTTGCGATTCTTTCTACGTTTACTTCCGCAACCCCGACTTGAACGTCGTTTTCGCTTCATGCCACCGCAATCGCTGACGCTGCTTCTGGAGGACATGGATCTACTTCTTCTTCTTTTCCTCCTGAATAAACAATATTTCAAAACTCGCGTTATAAATGAAACTAACAATTGTACTATAAAATAGGATATGTTATATTTCAGAAGCAGTGGCGTAGCTATGGGGGGGCAGGGGGGGGGGGCAGTTGTCCCCGGGTACCATGTGCTAGGGGGCGCCAAAATAAGAAAAACATAATATCATAATTTATATATTTTATAGTTAATTTTGCTATCCTGTATATACGTGGAATTGTCCCACACAAAAAAGCTTCAATGTATGAGAACGAGGATAGGAAATACACTCATCAAAAAAATATAGGATAATTTTAAAAAAGCGAATTTTTACTAATTTTCAAACAGTTATATCTCCGCGAAAAATGATTGAATTTTCATTAACTATAGCTCATTCGTTAGTTTGTACTTTCTAGTTTTTGAATCAAGAGCCCAATTATTTTTTATCATCCCCTGCCGCTTTGTGATAATGATAAGGGTTAAAACAATTTGATAAAATATCCCTTAATATTTTATAAGCTTTGAAAGCGTAAAATTTTAGCAAAAATTTGTTTACGAGAAATTCAATGAAAGTATGTTCTTTTCTCTTGAAAATACGATTTTTTTCATCCCCGTACAATTTTTTTGACGCCTTATTCACTGTCAAAGTAAAATAAACACTTTTGACTATAAACTTCTGTATATCCTAAAATAATGATCGCACAATAATCGAATTGACATCAAAAAATTACATATGAATTTTGTAAAAAAATCCTCCTATGATTTTTTCCTTTTTTAAAACATGTAAAAAAACGGTATTTTCTTATTTATTAGTTATTTGTTAAAAATGGCGAAACCTTAAATGCTAACGTGTTTTTTTTTGTTAATAGTGTCCCAAAAAAATTCAAAATTGCAAATTGCTGCAACTATTTAGTATTTTATCCATCTTCTTTCGTAATGAAAAACAATAAGAAATGGAAAATTTTCAAACTACCGTAAATCCGCTAAAAATGATTCAATTTTAATGAGCCAGGGCATTTTCTGAAGCTAATACTTTTTTTTAATAATAAATTCAAAAAATTATACCCAAAAATTCCGTGCCAAACATTCAAAGAAAAAAAATTCCCAACAGTATTTAATAGCATACAATTATTATTGTTTTTTTTAATTTATTTAATATATATTTTGCGTCATTATTTTTGTTATTTAAAATCTCCAGTACACTCGATGCATGGGGGGGGGGGGGGGGGCAAATTTATGTCCTGTCTCCGGGCGCCATGTACCCTCGCTACGCCGCTGTTCAGAAGTTTACTGTTTTCAAGAAAGTATTTTGAAAGTTATTGGAAATAAATCATAATATACAGAGTGAATATTTGTAAAAAAAATCAAATTTGTGTAGACAATTAATAAATAATTTACATACGAGCATCTTTTTATTTTGGGAGCCTTCAAGGCCATACACGTGTAGGGTGCCTTTTCCTCGTCGCTCATTTGTCTCCAGCGTTGGCCTGCGATCTTGGCGATGTCACATATGCTTTTGTTTCCAAGTTCCTTTCTTAAACATCGTAAAAAATTGAAGAAAGGGTTACGGGTAATCGGCCCCGACCGATGTAACTGGTTTACTGATTTATTAGGAGTATCCATTGCTTCTTCAACAAATCTGTAAAACAATGCAGGTATACTGATTTGCCAATATGAAATAAATAAATAGTACATATTAATAAATTCACAATCGACGTTAAGAACATTTTTGAAAAAAAAAACGTTGCAGGCTGAAAAATCTGTTTATAATTTATTAATAAGGAAAATTAAATAAATCTTAAAAATAAATAAAAAATTTTGATTGTATATGACATAATATTATATAAAATATATTTTGACATCTCAAACTGTTGTATTAAAAATTTTTAAGATATTCCAAATATTAATGTATCATAAACTAAGTCGAATCAATAAATATCTTATACTAATACATAAATATACTTACATAATACACAATTTATTACTAGAACCTAATAATTTTGATAACTCATTTTTTTATCTCAACTGATATTTTCCAAAATTCAATTATTTTAAACAATTATACTAAACAATATCATCCATTGCTACTATGATATTCAAGATATTTGTAAATATACCTATTCGCAGCGTGCGCGATTACAGCGCCAACTAATGGGTGGACTTTAGTAGCAACTTGGGTGGTCTTTGACGTACTAACAAATAAGTTATAGTTGTTTGATTTTTTTCCTCATTATTGAATTTATTTTATGATAAAGAACAGATTCAACTTTAATTTTCGATTCCTGACCATTTTTCCCAATAAATTATCTATATGATTAATGAAAAAAAAAGTTTTTTTATGTTTTTAAGTGCTTCAAAAATTCCTTAAAAGAATTATAGTCGTAAGTGAATTAAAGAATTGATTTATTTGTTAATTAATTCTTACCATTTGCTTTAAGCCTATTTCACACATATACGGTTTCATTCGGTTCGGTTCGTTTTCGGTCGCTGCCGACAAGTGTGAAACGATGATTCAGTTTGTATTCGGTACCTAATAGAAACCGTACAGAACTGAATACTCCCTCCACACGGACAAATTTCATCAGGTTTCAATTCGTGTCCAGGGAACACAAAGCAATGAACCCGTTCACACATACTCGGTTTAGTTTCGGTTTTAACCTGATAGCGAGTGTTATTTTTTTTTAAGTTTTGTCGCGGATTTTCTAATAAAATGAGCGGTTTTCTAGATGTTGATGTGGATCGTCTTCATGCTCTTTAGCTTCGGGAAAATAATGTAGAATGCTCCAAATTCCTGCTGTAAAGTGATGAGAGGGTGCTCGCAATGAATTCTAGTATTCCTCCTTTTTTTTAATTTTTTATAGAGAAACAACATGGCAACAACTTGCTTTCTCTCCATGATAACTACTGAGTTTACGGAAAAAAATAAAACCTAATATGAACCGTATGAGAACCGTGTATGTGTGAAAAGGTTTGATTCGTTTTCGGCTGAAACCGAAAACGAACCGAACCGAATGGAACCGCGTATGTGTGAAACAAGGCTTATTCAAATGAACCTAATATGAGTTTTGAAACAACACAGTGAATCTATGTGCTAAATTCAGTAAATTTGTACAAAAAAGAACTATTCCACTCAGTGGCGTAGTAAGAAAAAATTTCAGGGGTAGTTTTTCACGTAAAAGGGGATGTTCCATCCACGATTTAGGTGGGAACGCTAGGAAACCATCTGTCAAAAACGACACGTCGCCACCTAGTGAGCGCCGTTAGCAACTTTGGGTATATTACTTTTAAAAAAGGACAGCCGAAAGTAATGTTCCCAAGTTCCGATTTCGTTAATTTTTTTTCTTATCTATAAACCTATGTATGAAGAAGTACTTGACCAAGTTTTAATTAATTTTAATAATTATTTTAGCTGTAATTAATTAAAATTTGAAAATCGAAAACCTTTTTTTTCTACTTAATGGTTTGATATAATTGGATGATATTTTCAGTAAAACTTAAGGGTAATATAAGGTCTTGAAAAACATTAATTTTTTTTTTACTAAATTTTTTATAGCAAATTTTTATTTTTTATTTTCAAATGTCCGATATTACCCAATGAGTAAATTACGGGGTTAAAACACAAAGTTATGTGTGTTATATTAAAATCTGTATTGAAGAGTATCAATCTTTGCGGATTATAGGGATTCGACCCGCGAAATTTGTCTATTTTCGATCAACTCTATTACGATTTTTTCTTTTGAGTGGCGTATCTTTGAAACCATATATTTGATTATAATGAAATTTATATGGTATCAGCTCGATAGTATACTCTTTCAAAGAAAGAAAAATCAACCGAATAGGTGCATATTTGTCGTAGTTATACCCGAAAATACATAAAAAAATAGAAAAAAATAGAAAACTCTCTCCTTGGTCAGATTCTGATAAAATTTATACGAGACCACCTCGGGAGTATACTCTTTCAAACAAACAAAAATCAACCGGATAGGCGCATATTTGTCGAAGTTATGCTCGAACATACATAACAAAATATATTGATTGAATTGATAACCTCCTCTTTTTTAGAAGTCGGTTTAGAATAAGAAAATTTCGGGGTCAAATTCTAATAATATACAAAGGTTGATACTTATCAATACAAATTTTAATATAACATACATAATATAACGGCAATTATCCATTTTTCCTTTCAATTATATGACAGATTGGTTTGACAGAAACCCAAAATTATTTATTTTTGTCACTTGGCGGCGCCAGGATCGATGGTTTCCTAGCGTATATGCAAAAAGTTATGTAAAAAGAATTAAAATTAAATTCAAACGTTTTGCCATCGTCTTACAGAGAAATCTGTAGGGGTGACGTATCACTTACTAGGCGATTTATATTTTCAAATCGCGTAAACAAAATCTTTAAAGATTATGGAAGTTTTTATAATTCTCCTGTAAAAAATATTTTTTTAGTTGCAAGCTTGTTTCACTTTTACCCTGTTTTTCGTGTTTCATATTTACCCTAGTTGACCCTACTGTAAATACGCACCGATTTGAATTCTTTTTGGGAAAAATGTTTGTCTCAGTGAGTACTTACTCCAGACCTTGATTCTGGTGCTAATCAGATTAAGGCCCAGTTTCTCAATATGAGTTTAAACTTCAAATTAAATAATCTTCATCCTAGGTTTAAACTGGAGATTATGTCCAGTTAAACCTCACTCTGTTTCTCAATATAAGTTTAAATGGAGGGTTTTTTTATGTCAAACTAAAAATTAACCTCTAATTATTATATTAAATGTGATAAAAACGGGTTAATTTCAATAAAAGAGAACATGGTACATTACCTACTAGAATTAATAAAAGAATATAGTGCTACTATAGAATGTAAAAGAAGTTGAATAATAAGTTAATTTTTAGGCTACAAAAATAATTTTTTTTATCTGTCAGTTAAAAGTTAATCTTAAGATTAATTATAATTTTTAACTGGACATTGAGAAACAAATTTATAGTTTAATCTTAAGTTTAACTGGGACATGTGGTTTAAACTCATATTGAGAAACCAGGCCTAAGGGGTATTTAGAAATAGCCACTGAAGGGGTGAAAACCACCCTAAAAATTTTAATATTAATTACACTGAAATCTCTAAACGACGACCATCCTATTTAATATCACACCATATATTTGTTTGGTGCTCGGGAAGGTTTATAGATTTTTTTGACTGTGGGGTCGAGATATTTACGAAAATGAGAAAGATTTTTTTTACATGTATGATTTATAATAACAATGTTATCTATTAAATTTTTAATATAATTAATACATAATAAATAAAATATAATTTGAATTAGCCACTTTTAAATTTAAGTGGGATTTTTTTGATACCAACATAAGAAATTTACTTTCACTACACAAATTTCATAGACCTATAGTATGGACTGAGTCTTCCCTATCGAACTATATTGGGGAAGAGACAAAGGGATAAAATAGCCAATACCTGTTTTTTTCTAGAATAGTCATTACAGACCTACAAAAAAGAGACATGTATTGACTACATATTCGCTTTATCTCTTTAAAAAGAGTTATCAATTTTGTGAGGCTATTGCTCAGTCCATTCTATAAGTCTATAATAAATTATAACCTCTTCATCATAATTATAAATTAAAATTAAACTTCAGTTTAAAAATGCAAAATGAAAAAGAAGATCCTGTTGAACAGGATGAATGGATGGTTTGTTAATAATTTGTTTTAAAAATGTGTATTTAAAAAAAAAACTTATAATATCAGTGCGTAAAAATGTATGTATTTTTTTTTTTTAGATAAGACCGTGTCATGTTTACAAAGAAGATTACAAAGATTGTAAAAGTATAAAAGCAAGATTTAATCAATACTTTATTTACGGAGAATCATTAGACTGTTCGAAACATCAAGACTCTTACGATAACTGTTTAAAATGGACGGAAGATCAAAACAGGGACGCAGCTGTACGATATTTATATTTTTAATACGTAATAACTATTTTAAATGATTTAAATTAAAGTTAAAGGTTATCGAAAATGAAAGATCTCGAATGCGTGAACGTTTACAAGCTCATTATCGAAATACAGTATGGGAAAAAAGGGCAGAGCCACCAACCGATTGGAATAAACCATTACCTGAGTGGCTGCAAAAAAGAAATGAAAATTCGTATTTAGATATTAAAGCGAAAAGTTTAAACACGGAAGATGTATTAATGAAACAATCTTTGTGTTTATTAATGTAATATTATTATTTTTGTGTAGTTATTAATAAATAAATTAATTATCTTCTTATCTTAATCTTTCTTAATATATAAAACTCTTGGTAAGTATGTACCGGTAATCATCAGGCTTAAACCACTGGATGTATCGAAGCCATATTCACACCATATATTTGTTTGGTGCTCGGGAAGCTTTATAGATTTTTTTGAGTGTGGGGTCGAGATATTTACGAAAATGAGAAAAACCGTTCAATGGCTACTATGTTTATTTATTGGTGATAACCGAATTGAAATCGGTATGTTTTGTTGTATTTCTTAAATTCAATTGTTTTCAATTTAAACAGGTATACTACGTAATTTTATTATTTTATTTTATTTTATCTATTCGGTACAAGGGACACGTGTTTTTAACATAACCTACGATCCAGTTTATTTATATTCTTAAAATATATAGAAATTATACAAAAATGCAAAACATCGGTCGAAATACTCAAAATATACAAAATAACCCTAACAAATTTAACACCATAACAATGAGAAAGAAAGAGCATTCAAATTATCTTTTGGCAAAACAACGTTTGCCGGGGCCCGGGGCAGCTAGTAATTAATAAAATTACAACATTTTGACAATTTACGTAATATGCAAACTTCATTGTTGACTTCTGTACGAAGTTGGTGCTCCTGTCAAACTTTGTATAATCAGCGGGACAACTTCACAGCAGTTTAGTTCTTTCTATGATTAGGTTGTGTACAGTCGTTATTTTATTGAAGTCAAGTATTTTTTTTAAATGTCGATGCTCATTAACTCTATAAGTAATAATTGTTTGTGTGTAAAACTAAAGTACAAATAAGTGATAATTTTAAATAAAACTGACAACGATAAAAAGGTTGCAATTTTAACGTGTTTTTGAAACTGTCAAGTGCGACCTTGTAAACAATATTATTTTATTTCTAATACATAATCATGGCAAGTGATAAAAATCATTATTTAACTTCGTATCGTAAATTTTTCGAAGAATTCGCTGCTGCAATTAATCCTGCAGATCAACTTCCAGTTAAAGTTGATAGTTACAAATTCACAGAAGAAGAAATAGCGGGAGGAGTTGTTGATTGGACTTTGCAATGTTTAAATCAAAAGTAAGTTTTTTTTAAATATCTACATTTTTAATTGTTGACTATATTTTGTATTTATTCGTTTACTTATTGTCGTTACATTTTCTATTGTTTATATTTCGTCACGTGCATGATGTAGTACACATTCATTCATAAATTACTATATACATATACAATACACATACATATATTTATGATATTGACAATTACGTGTTTATATTTTAAATTTTTTACAATTAAACTCATTGTTGATTTCAAATATAATTGTTGACAATATATTATTAATCATAAGGAAACAACGTTTTTTAGATATATTTTTATATTATTTACTTATATAATTAGTAATTACTTATATAAACAGTTATGTATGTATTTATTACTATTTATTACGTGTACCCCTTTTTCTGGCAGTGACCTCGCTTTGTGGTGTAGATTTTTTCGTAAATATTGTAATTATATGATTTACATTATTTCCCTTTTATTAATTCTTAGTACTCAACAAACAAATTCACTAGCATTGTTATTTTATAGGTATTTGAATAGATAGGTTAATAACATTGTTATTATATTTTTTTAATTTTAATATAGATCAGAAGTTAACAACTTTTTTCCTACATAGACCCCTTTTAATTTAATGATTTTCTTTATAAACCCCCTTACATTTATGGTTTCTCTTTTTATTTTCTTATCTTAAAGTTGATATTTTTATAAGAAATTTTAATTCGGTGCATGAAAATTACTATAAAATTTTGAATTTTAGATTTCGTTAAAATTATGTGTATTTTATAAAAAATGACTTGGAAATTGAAATTTGGTGCATGAAAATTACTATAAAATTTAAAATTTTAGATTTCGTATAAAATATATTTATTTGATAGAAAATGACGTGAAAATTGAAATTTTCAAACCGCAGGTCTGTATTTTATCACGTTCTCGAAATATGGCTTCTCAAAGTTTTCGATTTTTGAAAATTTTGGAGAAAAATGGCTGTAACTTTTGAAATTGTGGTCGGATTTGGTTTTCGTTGACAGATTTGAAATCAGCATGTTGAAATCTATATAATGACATGTATAATACTTGAAAATTCGACAAAAAATTTTTTGCGAAAAATCGAAAAAATTCAAAGGGGTATACCTTAAAAAAATATCGATTTTTGGCGTAATTTTTTTTTGTCGAATTTTGAAGTGTTATACATGTCATTGTATAGATTTCGACATGCTGATTTCAAATTCGTCGACAAAAATCAAATCCGACCACGCGTTCAAAAGTTACAGCCATTTTTCTCCAACATTTTCAAAAAACTTAAATTTTGAAAGGCCATATCTTGAGAACAATTAGAGATACAGATTGTGGTTTGAAAATTTCAACTTTTCACGTCATTTTCTATAAAATATATAATTTTAACGAAATATAAAATTCAAAATTTGATTGTATTTGTACCAAATTTTAATTTGTCATAGAAATATCGACTTTAAGATATGAAAACAAAAGGGAAAATCATAAATTACTACTGTCCTACATGGATAAATTTTAAAAGAATGATTTTCTTTAAATCCCTTATTTATCAGACACCTTGAATACTATAGACCCTGTCTTACGTTTACGTATCAAAGAAAACTGCATACAAATCGAATCAGCGGTTCTCGAGTTATCCGCGGATATACAGACAAACAGACATTGGATTTTATATAAAGGGGAACGCCCCCCCCCCATGTATTGTCATGTAAACAAAAACAAAACTGGTTTTGTAAAAAATAAAAAAAACACACTTATACAGTAGATCCTCGTGAATGCGTTTTTGAAGGCACTGAGAGGTCAGTTCGCGGTGACAGGTGTGACATTTCAACTCATTCATAATTTCTAAATAATACTAGTTAAGAACATGGTTTTACCATTTTTCTGTAGATCTTAATGTAATATATGTATATTGAAAGAATAAAAGGTATACGGTTATTTTACAAAAAAAAAACACCTGTGATGGGTGTGACACCAACGATTGCAAGTCTTACAACCTCTATCCAAAATTTCAAGTTACTTTATAATAATCATACTTTAATTAGTATGTTACGAATAAATGATTTTTTAGTAGAACAGTAGCATCAGGTAAATAAGTAATCCATTTAACTGGTTATTACTCAACAAACATTGTCACAAGTTGAGTAAAAGGATACAATAAGAGTACTATTTGTGTGTTTAATAGCTTATTGATATTATTAACTAATACTTATACCAATTATGTATCAAAGACATCAATAGACTCGTTAAATTTATAATAAATGCAGTCACCCTTAGTCATTATTGTTGGTGAGGGTATCTTTTTTTAATTTGGTCAAACGTCACGTCTGATATGTAATTGTCAAATACTTTTAATAGTTTGCCCCACGATCGTCACTTATCCTTAAATAAATTATTGTGATTTCATCTTTTTCGTTATCTATTTTGAAATATTTTGAAAATTAACTAAAAATTTTTCTAATTTTCTTTTGGTTTATGAAAATTGATAGTAAATAGCCTTTTTTTACTTGAAAAACGGAGAAACTGCGGTTTCTTAGTTACTAAAATTGCACTTTAACCACAAAAGTTATGTCCCTCGACTGTCAGTCTGGAATCGTTAGGCTCCTGATGAGGACTTCTTGCGAAGTCGAAACACGTGTCGAGTGACATAACTTTTGTGGTTAAGGTGCAATTTTAGTTTAACTGAGTAAATAGCCTGTTAATTTTATATTTTAGTATTCATTTTCATAAAATATTCATAAATATTATATAAATTATAACTATCTGGTTTCGATTACTTGAGGTAGAAAAAAGTACTAACGAGAAAATCTAGGTTCCACTGTATATTATTAATATTGTTCGAAACGTCGCCGAGAGAAACCTGGATATTTTCAACGATATCGAAGGAATCACGGTGTGCACGAAAATTTGAAATCGGGTCACGTCATCGCTTGCAGCTCGGGGTGTATAGGGAGTATCGCTCGTACGCGCTGCTACCCCCCCCCCCCCCTCCCTAATTCACCCCCATGGGTACACGTCGGTGTCAAGGAAATGCCCAAATGTATATATGTGTAGTATATATATGTTGTACCTTCCAATCGAAATAGCGATTTCTTTTATTACTGTTGCGATAAAGTCAATTTTATAGTGAAGTTTTCATCTTACGTATACTATGCACAATTCAATTTTTTGCTGCATGCTCTCTCTTTCTATAGGTTTTCTTTTTTCTCTCGACGGGGTTCTGGTTGGGGAATAGTTACGAAAGATATGGGGGATGAATGGTTGGATAAATTGGGAGTATACCCGAGAAGTTGATGTGTGTTCGTGTGAAAGAGGAATAAGTAAATAAAGGTTTTTGTTTTGTAAATGCATTGATTTAAAAGGGACCTCTGTATCTATAAGAATTTTTTAGGTAAATTAGTTTAAGCCTTAGCTGCCACTGTGGGGTACTAGGCGCCCCATATTTTTCAATTTCAATGTAAGCTGTTTAAATCTTACAAAGTTTGATTTATTTTTAAATATATTAAATGTTATATATTTTTTTAAATAACCGATTGGAGTGCATTCCGTATCGTTTGAAGATGATAGAGGAATTTTATTGAATTAAAATACTCAATAGTTTACGAGTAGTTAGCATTTTAGTGTCTGGGGTACGAGGTGACCCCAGTGTGGCATGTATGTTATTCTGGAGAAGTGGAGCAGCTAAGGGTTGAACCAAAATCTGTCTTTAGAATTTTTATATCACTTTTCGCTTTTGAGTTACAAGCCATAATGTTCGATAGGGATCATAAAGGAACTAGCAAAATTTGCTAAAAAAATGTATTGGCTGTATATAACTTTTTTATTGAAATAGGTACTTTTTGTTTACGGTTTCATACTATACGACTGTCATTTAAATTAAATACTCTGTAGATAGTGTTTAACATATAATCCAATATTTATTTTTAAAATATTCGATATAAAAAGTACTTTCAAAATCCGAAATACAAATAAATAAATACAATAATTTAGTTTCCAAATTTTTAATTTTGATAAAAAAATTAAAGGTAGTTACAATTTGAAATGGTGCTCAAATAGGGGGCTAGTAAAATTTGCTAGCTATTATAGTAAGGACTTATAAATAAGGTATTAATTTTGTGATAGCATCTATGTATTTTTTTGTTATGGAATTTAGAGCAGTGATACTTCAACTCATTGTAACACAGTTGGTGCAAACTCTGACCGTAAAAATAATTATCATAATATCACCACTGTTTTAATACCATTGTTGCTGTTTACATAGAACGTGCGTGTGAAACTTGTCAAAGTCTTGATGAAACTCCAAGAGAACTGTCATATAAGTTTGATACCTCATTTGAGAGTGCTTGCTAGCTAGCAAATTTGCTAGCTTCTTTATGGCACTGGACATATATAAGTGTACTTTTTATATGGATCACAAAATTGAATGTTTTTTACTTTACTTTTTCATTTTTTTGTAATACCTACTTATTTTTCAAAATAAATCGAAAAACTAAAAAAATAGCTAAAAATCTAGGTACGTACCTAATATGTTTTAAAAATGTATTTTATATTTTGATCGACCCATTATTAACATTAAGGCTTCTTCTATAACTTTTATTAATGTTTGAATTAAAAAAAATCTGCACAAAACTTTTTTTTCTATTCAAAGTTATACTGACAAGCAAATTTAATTCAATTTTTTGATAATGCCGGTCATTTATATGTTAGAAATATTATTATTATTAAACCGATATATTTTTATTTATTTATATTTTAGCAATGTAACACAATTATTTAAATTAATAGAAATAGAACAATAAACCTAATTATCATCAAACCTATGCCGAATCAATTTTGAGAGGGAGTTGAACATAATTATGTGTGTATACGTGGATACACATAATTAAAAATAAATCACTATAACGGATGTTGAAAATTACCTTCCGGAAACCATGTTTAATTATACAGTAGCGTCACAATCATTCGAAATTTTAAATGAAAAATAGAAACGATTAAAAACAAGCAGGCTGCGAAATAATTAAAACAAAATAAATATGTCCCCAAAGCCTACTATAGTTTAATACAGTAGAATCCGGATATAACGAGCAACTGTTTTTAGCGACGAAAATGTAAACTCAAATTATGATCATATAGACGTACTATGAAAATATATCCGTAGTACGACCTATTTTGATAATAAATTGTCCGGTTAGAACGACGCGCAGTGTAATGTTTTCAATATCTACGTACAAGCAATACCTCTCCCGGCTTTCTCCTATCTCCTACGTATGTTGATTGTTGATTAGTAAAATTACAGACTTTCTACGTCAGTAAATACATATTTACATGTATAGAATGTAGGTACATTGTATCTCTGATCAAACTCTAATACATTATGTATCTATATGTAATGTGCAATGTTTAAGTAAACACCATTAAAGTTACTTTTTGTTAATTTTAATATTTGTTTTATTTAAATAGAAATTAATCTAACTTATTTCATAATGAGAATTACAGTAATATTAATATGTACATATGCACTATGCACATAATAAAAACAAGCTTAAGGAGTTGGGTACATACAGTTAGAATTTTCAAAAAATCTATTTTTTTTAATTTCATTTTCGTAATGTACATATATATTTAAATACACACACAGAAAATTTCAAGTCAATCCGGCGATTATTTTCAAAGTTACACACGCATATTTGAAAAAGACGTCTCAGAACGTTTGAATGTAGGAGGTCGGAGTGGCCGGCAGCGCGTTTTTCTCAAATATGTGTTTTTAAAGTCCGTGACCACGATTCCTCGGAAACGGCTGAACCGATCGGTCGCAAATTTTAACACAAGTTTCTTAAGTATATTTTTTAGTAATTAATCGGTTTTTTCTCACCGATAAATATATATATATATATTTTTATAAACAATTTAAGGTCAAAATTTTTGTCAAAAATCGATTTTTTTTGAGAAGCCGCCATTTTGTCAAAAAAATTTATTTTGCTTATTCCTTCGATTAAGTACAAGATTATACATTACTTCAACGAAATCCGTTTGGATTTTTTATTTTAAATGATCCAGTCCAGAGATATCGTGGTCACCGCAAGACGCCTTTTTTGAGAGGACCTCCTGGAGAACAGCTGTAGCAGCTTTCGAAATTATTATTTTTACAAATAAAAAATGTTAAAATACAATTAAAAGTTACCATAATATGTGTACAAATTTTTACATTAATAAATTTAAAAGTCTTCTCTTAAAAAATTCTTGAAAAAAACGTTTTTTTTTTGGCCTTCTGACTGTATGCAACCCCTTAAAAAAAAGACAATAAATAAAATTATCCGGTACGTCGTCCGGTTAGTACGACCAAGTATCGCCGGTCCCTTGAGGCTCGTTATATCCGAATTCTACTGTATTTTCATTTTGTTATTGTTTGTGTTTTTCATGGCCAACTTGAATGTTTATGTAATAAAATATATATAATAAAACGCATGCATAATTTTGATAGCACGTTCTTCGATACTTATCAATGATATTCATTGTTTATTAGAGATTTGTTGTGAATGCTTCTGTCAAGCAAGTAAAAATATAATAAAATAAATAAGATGTGATAAAAAACATACTGCACGTGCTCTACTTCCGCCCGTCGTTTTGTATACACACCGTAATATATCCTAAAATACAAAAGATGTCTTTTCACTGTTTTCACCGCGTACCACAACAATGATCAGATATGTATTTCTTTGTAGCGGATAACATTGTATTTATCTATTTTTGTATTTATGTAGATGTATTTATTTTTTGTCAATCCAGTGGTTCTAAAACTTTGATCATATTATTTTTTTTATTATATTTAATTGCACTGTATCTAATATAGATAGTATTCACTTTGTACATCGAAGATAAATTTGAATACTTTGCATTTAAAATTTCATATACAAAATTTTAATACTTCTTTTTTTTAATACATAAGGCGAATATTTAATCGTTTTAAAATATAGAAAATCACAATAAATGCATCAAAAATATGTAATTCTTTAAATCTTACAGGTCCAAATTTAGGTCAAGTCGAAAAGTAATATTTTTTTAGTGCAGAGTATTTATTTTTACTGAAAACTTTTTATTTAAAGTGATATAATTTGTTTTAAGTTCAATATATTTGTTTAATGTTAAATAATAATTTTTCGTGCAGTATATATTTATTTTAAGTGAAAACGATTAAATAAAAAGTGTTTATTATTAAAAAAAGTGCATTTTAATACAAGCCTTTACGTGTATTCACTTATACGTGGTTGAATATGATTTATTCAATCACTAATTTGCTAGATGCCGGCTGTTGCCATACACATGCATAAGGGAACTAGAGTATTCCCGAACTAATTGGGGTGTTCCCATAAAGATAATAATATAACAAGAGTAGGTGAGTTTGCCAGAAACCTGTTAAATGTTATTTAAAAAAATAATTTCTTATTTTATTTCTTATGTTACCTAACGTAACAAAATACATACTTAATCCTGGCCAAAGGCATATTTATAAATTGAAAAAAAAATTATTTATACCCTCACGTGGGTGTTGCCGCGCAACCCACTTGACACAACTCAAAAAATACCCTTACCAATCGATTCGTGAATCAATCCAACGAGGTACATGAAGCCATATATAAAAAAATGTGTATGAAAAATGGACATTATGCCTGTCCGTGGCCGGATGGAAGGTCATGACCTGAAAAATTCCTGAAATGGGATAAACTAGAACCACAGACCTACCATTTAGCGAATACCAGATATCACTAGGTAGTCAGGGGGCTGAAATTTCGCGGTGGGAGACGGACGGACGGAAAATCGTGCATATTCGTGGGTTGCGCTAAAAAAAAACACGTAAATCCGATAAGTGGTTCTCGAGTGGTAAGCGCACTAACAGCCAAACTTAGGTAGCGTTGCTTTCCCGTCTTATTTTCACTGATATATTATTGTTCATTAGACAAAGAACGGTGTACGGAAGGGTTTGATTAACGTATATGCCTGTCTCTCTTTCCGGTGATAGATTGGATTCGTGTCACCGATGTATACTGTCTCTAGTATATATACTATAATGCTATATGTTATTTGACGTGTGCATGCTGGAAATGACATTATTCCGGAAATGCTCTCGTGAACGAGAGAAATTTTTATTACATTTTTTTGTGTCTCCGTCTTTCGTCTCTTGTGGAATTTATCTAATATAGTTACATCAGTATGTAATGTAATTTTGTTTTATTTATCAACAATAGAACCATGTTTATGTATGTCGCAGTACCGGCGTGTAACATGAAAAATGTATCGGGGGAGGTAATATTTTTAAATTTGTTAATTCATATTGAAAAATCACTGTTTTAAATAATTCTAAAATTGTAATTGTTTGTTATATTTTTACGGCTTTACTGCTGAACCGATCTAGATGAAATTTGTCAGGGAGAAATAGCTTGCATCCAAAGGAAGGACACAGAAAAAAACTCGATCTTATTGAAAATTTGAGATGAAAAAATGCTTAATAAATTTATCTTATTAATAGAACAATATTTCCTCAATTACAATATAATAATAAAAAAAAATCTTATTTAGGATATTTTATTAATTTGAAAAATATATCTTCATGTTTTATTTGTCAAATTAATAAATAATTTATTACACCAACTAACGAAACTCTCAAATAGATTAAACAAAATGGTTGTATTAATAAATATTTATCAGTGTGAATATTTTTTACACCACCCAATTAGTGAAAGTGCAATTTTCAATATGGTAAATTCAGTGATGTCATTTATTAAGTATTTTTTTTGTATTTAAAATATATGTTTTCAATACGAAACAAAATAAGAACATTGTTAATAATAATATACATTTATCAATAAGATAAACGTGGATATTTTCATATTGGTAAAAAATTATCATATTCACAAACAACCCAAATCGATCACGGAATTTTTTACATTGATCACATTTTTTAACACATAGACAAATTGTTTTTTTTTCTGTACAGCTAGTATTATCTAATTAAATGTTATTTTTCTATAGTGGGGTCATAACTCATATTGTAGCAGTGACGTAGATAGGTGGGGGATCAAGAGGATCAATCCCCCCCTCCCATGAATCTACAAAAATTATAAGATTATTATGATATACAAGCATTTTTTTTAATAAAAAATACATCTAAATGAAAAATTTAACCAATTTTTGTATATTGTACCACATAAAAAATGATTTTCATAATGAAAAATATAACTATGAGATTTAATACTATGTCATCCCCCCCCCCCCATCGCATTAAGCTATCTACGCTACTGTATTGTAGTGATATTAATAATACATATTATTTTAAATTATTGTAACTAGTATTGTGTAATCCCCTTCAGTTAATAGTTTTTGTTGATTAAAATTTTCAAAAAAGGACGTTACCTAATATAAGCTAGTAGAAGGCAGCCGAGTTGTAACTTGTATGCGAATTAGTCAGTTGTTATCATTAGAGCGTCTTGTATAGAGAATAAAATTTTTTTAAAAGTGTAAAAGGTTATAAAAATCTCTTAACGTTTTGTGAATATTGCTGCCCTTGACGCTGTTTTAATGTAATGTAATTCACGTTAAGGTTCACCGATACTGTAGTTATATAGGGTTATGTTGTTAAGTTAAGAATAATTAGTGCAAGTGTAATTTTTTTGTATTGTGAAATTAGTGAATATCTATAAGTAACGATATAATAAGTAGTTTGTATTTAGTGTATTTCTTGGAAGAGCTTTCAATGTAAGTCTAATTTAAATTACAAATTTATTATTTATAGATAATGTACTGGAACCAGTTTTGAACGCGTTAAATTAAGTTTTTTTGTTGTGAGTTTCTTTTTTATGTAATCCTTATGAACTTATGTAATGTATCGTTTTTAGGGTTCCGTAGAAAACTAGGAACCCTTATAGTTTCTCCATGTCTACGTCTTGTAAAAATTTTGAAATAATAAGATGAAATTTGGTATACGGTCGTAGATTGATGACAAAAAAAACGGAAATGATAAGATTTTTGAAAAATAAAACAAATTTTAGACCACCCTTTTATAAAATAAATTGTTTAAAAAAAATAATCACGTACCCCATTGAGTGGGGTGTCGTTAGAAAGGTCTGCTAAAATGTAACAAAAAAATAATGAGAACTTTTTGATTTTAACCCTTCAATCACGATGTATTTTCTCTCCAAAGTCATTATGAAAGCGTCCCCCCCCCCCTCTATTTTCTAAACTAACGATTCAAAAAATCTGAAAAAAATTCAGAATGTAGGTTTTAATTAATACATTCACTGAAAATTATAACGACATTGTCAAAAATATTTTGGATCCCCCTTTCATAGACTGAAAAGTGAACTCTTTTTTTATTTGCCCCATTGAGTGGGGTCATTTGATAGGTCTCCTAAAATGAAATAACCCTTCAGTCACGAAAATTTTGAAATAACTCTTTTTTATGAATCGTAGTGAGAATGACTACGGAACCCTATTATGTGCGTGCCCAACACGCACTTGCCCGTTTTATTTTTTTTTATGAGTTTCTTTTTTGTTATTCTTATGATCTTATGTAAAGTATTGTTTTTTATATTTAACTTCCTTTAATGTAAACAATTTGTCAAACTTTATTTTTTTTTAATTAAAAAATTATAAGTGTGTACAGATACGCTTCTATGTGATTTCGCATTCTCCAGAGAGAGAGAGAGAGAGAGACATACCTTGCCTTTACTCTATGCTTATCCACAGGCGCTTACCCGCACCGAATAACCAGTCCGACAACCTCTTTAAATGTAAACAATTTGGCAAAAGAACAACACATAACTTTATGAACTATAAAAGATAGTATAGGTACGTCGCGTCGCGACGCTGACGGGTCGAATGGCGTCTTCGTGTCTCGAGTATATTCTAGGAAAGGTTATACTATACGTGTAATGTGGTGATATATAAAAGAGAGTTGCAGAAATGTAAAAAGAGCAGTGGCCGAATTCCATGTGACCTATATATTCGGCCGGGCGAAGTAAACTCTCTTATAGCTATCGTGTAGCCTAGCTAGCTTTTCTCTCTATAAACCGCGTTTTTGATAATGTGATTCTCTACCCCCCCCCCCCCCCTCCCCCCATCGCCCCCTGCGTGTGCGTTCAGCATCCCAAAATTGAAACGGTTATGATACCTTTTATTGGAATGTATGTATGCTTGCATTGAATTTATATTCATCTATAATACAGTGGTTTACAAAATGTTATTGTATCGTTCATAAAAGTGAAATTTTATTATAATCTGTAGTGTATAGTATGGGCGAGTTAATGCCTGCCTTGATCACCCCAGAGCAAAATAAATACAGTCTATCCGTCTGTGTCTGCATCAAAATTATTTAATTTTTTTTTTAATTAACTAATTTTTAACTTAAGGTTATTCGATCATAAGAGCAATAAAAGTCTAAAATTTTAGTATGTTATTTATGGATAGCTCATATATTTTACTAATTTTTATTTAAAATATTAGACGTATGGTTTTTGAGTAATCGGATATTAAAAATAGATTTTTTAACGCACGATAAATGAGAGAACTTGTCGAAAGTGCTCTATTTATTGAAATTGTACACAAATTTTAAAAAAGTAATTATTCGAAACTTCAAACCTTTTAAATACTATAAAAATTATAAAACAAATATATTCACGTGTATTTTATTAAAAATAATGAAAAACTAGCTCTGTCATTACAGCAGTACAAATTAGTACATGTTACTATTATATACCGTTCTGTCTATTTCAATTTTCAAATTAAATTAAAAACTAAATTTTTCGAAACCAAATCTTTTTTTTTACAGTGCGCTAGACGTATAACCTTAAGGATATATGGCAGGTATCTCATTTCACCGAGAAATGGTTTAAATTTGGAGGAGTTATTCCTTAATAAAACTTAAGTACCCACACAAAATTTCAGAAGGTTCTACTACATAGTTTGAGAGTAATTATTTTTTTAAAATTAAAGATATTAACATGGGCTCTTATGGCAGAATGATGTTTTGACGGTTAAATTTTAATAAAACACATGGTTCAAGCACCGAGAAAAATTTGAAATTTTCACAACACGTCACTTACATATTTAGCAACAAGTTTCATAAAAAAATTCATACTCTTTCAGACTTAAATTCCGAGAAAAAAAATAATTATTGCTGAAAAATATTGAAAAAAAATCAAAAATGGCGTTCTTAAATGTAACGATTTGTTTTATTACATAGCTTTTCATATATTAAAGCATATAAACTACTAATATTATTGTTTTCATTGCATTTGTACATTCTACGTATGTTCTAAACAATGTTATTTGATAATATTTGAATTTCTGTCATTTATAATAATAAAATGATTCTTTTGTCTTGAAATCTGACAGATAAATTCAGAATAAAATGTTTTCATGTAATCAACACAAACATTAAGTTTTTGACTAAAATTGTAAAATAACAGTTAAAAAATGGGAAATAAGGTTTTAAACATAAGTACTAATATTGTTTAAGTAGTTTATAAACGAATTTGACTTTCCTACAAGCATTTAAAGTGATTAATTCATAATTTGATTTTGATCATCCATTGCATCTAGATTTACATTATTGTTGACATAGACTGTACGTGCCATACATCCTTAATATCTCATAACAATCAATTTTTAAAGAAATATTACTATTTCAAGAAATCTTGAAATGGTCCAAAATAGTGTAATTCTTGCTAGGGTAGGCTACATGTTTGTTACTAAAGTTACAATATTAATTAGTAATTATTGCTTGCAGGATCAAAATTTATATTATTGGTATAATTTAATTTGTTTCGACTTGACTTGACAGAAATTTTAGAAAAAAAAATTAATAATTTTAAAAGTAATGGCTGTTTGTGTTGATCCAGTTCCAACCGAAGCTCCTTGCGGTGACCATCACTTATCCTTGGAGATTCATCCAAATTCAATCGGACAAAAAAAATTAGTTTTATTAATAGATAATCTAGTGCTTGATCGAAGCTTTTTTTTTCTTTCTTAAATTAACAAAATGGCAGCCTCAGGAAATTTTTTTTCAAGATTTTCGGGGAAAAAACCAACAGTTAATTGTTTATAAAAAATCGAAATTAAAAAAAAAATCCTTCGATCAGGCACTAGTTTTTCATGTTTCCAAAAAGCTGTATAAATTTCATTAAAATCTACTGAGCGGTTTTCGGGCTACAGTGGTCACCAGTTCAAAAAACATAGTTTTGAGAAAAACGCATTTAAAGTTTTAAACTCAATTTACGTAAAGTAATATACGTATTATTTAATTACTTACACCGAGTCAACTATTCCTGGACCATAAAATAGTTCTTCAGCCGTTGTAGCAGCTTCCAAAAATGCAAAAAACAAAAATCGATTTCTTGAAAATTCTGACTACACCTAACCCCTTAATTGAAATGAAATAATTTGTATAGCTCTTTATTAACAAATAATTCAACTTTTGAATAATTAGTTGAATAAATCATGTACATGATATTTACGAATATAGTAAAAATAGCATATTATAAAAATTATATTGGAGATTGTAGTTAATTAAAACTAATAGTATTTTTTGATACAAAATTGAAATTTTAATTTTTCTCCGTGATACTTAGCAATAAATAAATAAAATAAAAATTTTATTGAAACACACATAACATTGCATGCATGTGTTTTTTTTAAGAAAAACTTTAAAAAGTTACTTTTTACAAAATCAGATATTTCACTCTGGAAATAAATTGCAAACATATTTTTCAAAGGAAAAAAAATCGTTAAGAAACAAGTTAAAAGTACATGTTGTTGTTGTGGGGAGATAAAAACAAACTTTTTTTCAAAGTACCACGTTAAATCAGCTTATGAACAGTTATATTTTTTTTTTCGTAAACAACTTGAGTCATTACTTCTGAAGCGATGCGATGGCCGTGGTTCGATAACTGCTAAAAGTCGACGTAGCTATATTTCAACCTGTCAGAAGTTAACGCACAAACACAACAAACCCAAATGTTGCGAAGATAATATGATTTATTTATTATAAATGTTTTTTAATCCAATCAATAATGCATAGTTTTAATTAATAACAATTATGGTTTAACCCTTTGTAGCTCAAAATCTTAAAAATTTAAATTATGTTGATAATGAGACAAGTTTAGGCATATAAAAAACACATATGAAGGGTACACGGGAAAAAGAAGCTAAGTCAAAATTTCTAGTTTTGAGTTATCGCTGTTTTAAGGTTTATAACTTGAATAATTTTATTCTATAAATGATATCTTTAAAAAAATTCACTTTATCTTTCTAATTATATCTTATAACATTGAATTTTGAAGTTTGAATCGTGTTGATCAACCAGTTTCCAAAAAAAATATTAACTTGGCCTGTTTTTCACCAGTTTTTGAACACTTTTTTATTTAACCAACGTTTATTTTAATATTTTGGTCTTTTTTTGTATTATTTTTCACACCGACACTTTCCGTATTACTACAGGGTGACCAGTATTTCTCTGGAACAAATTTCTCTGACTTTTCCCGGTTTTCCAGGGGAATATTTACCGTTTTTTCCTGATTTTTATTTAAAAAATTTAGATAAAAAACCTAAAAAAACGTCACTCTTTAAATATATGCGAGAATTTCTATTATTTTGCTTTTTTTTATAAAAATTCCCTGACTTCCAACCAAATTCCCTAACTTTTCCCTGTATAGCAAAATTCCCTGACTTTCCCGATTTTCCAGAAATTAGCCACCCTGTACTAACACTTTCCATGATAACAGTAATGCTTCATCACCAGCTACATGACTTGACTTGACTTGTTTTTCACCAAAACCGTGTGGACTTATTCTTATTCCCGTGTATGCGTATTTTAAATTAATTTATTTTACGTAATTTAGCTTGTTTTTCCCCCTAATTCATATGTGGTTCGAAAAGTACCTAGATTTGCTACTAAATAGCGCTGTCATCTAAATTCGACTAAAAATTGACTTAGCCTCTTTTTCCCGTGTACTTTCATATGCAATAAAAATATATCCGGCATATTTTGATACTGACTATAGAGCAGTGGTTTCCAAACTTTATGTAACTACGCCTCCCTTTAAAAAAAATTAATCTCTGGTACCCCCCCCCCCTTTATTTCATAAAATTATACAGACATATTTTTAAAAGGTATAAAATGTATTTTTTTGCGTATAAAATTTATTTTTAATGCGATGAATATGCTTGTTTATTAGCAAAAACTTCATTAAATCTAGGTCTTTTAAGGGGAGTGATTTTACTTGAATTTTTTTATGATAATTCTATCAGTTTTGCTTTTTCAATAATAATTGTCTTGTCAGTCAAAAACTACACAGTAATGTCCCTTTCAGAAACAAATAGTATTTATAATTTATATGTATACAAAAATAATGTTATGTTATAAAAGTTTATTTATAATTATATATTTTTTATTTATACACCTTAATGTTAATGTGATGTTATGAAAATTAAATTTATGTTAAACTTTTCGCGCCTCCCAGTTTGGAAATCACTGCTATAGAGTATTTCCATAAGTGGGCACAGTTAATCGAAAAGTTAACTTCGTTAATCGTTAATTCGTTAATAAAAAAGTTAACTTCGTTAATCGTTAAAGCGTTAAAATTCCGAAAATTTAACGGAAGTTAAAGTTAACCGAAAATTTAACGAAAGTTAAAGTTGACCGTTCAAAGTTAACCATCCAGAATGTTTGAAGATCTTTTTTTCTTGCCATTTCGACAACTTTGTTATCTTATATACTTGTCATCAAATAACCAATGTAACGGACTAAAGTTAACGGAAGTTAACAGAAGCGTTAACATTTTTTAAAGTTAACTTAAAAGTTAATCCGTTAAGCATTTTGTTAATTAATGATTAACGAGTTAATTCCCACTTTCTTACAATTTGGCACGAAGGAAGGTCTTACAACACAAGTTAATAAAAATATCCAAAAAGCAATAATTTCCAATTCTATTTTGAATTATTACCGTATGCATTTATAAGAAAAATTACAATAATTATTTTCGACGTGTTTGCTTCAATAATAAAAAAATAATTAACCGACATGATTATCTACTTTGTATGTACAAAACATACGAGAGAGAGGGAGGATTTTTGCACGAGCGGGAATCGAACTAATCCCTTTAGTACGCGGGATGTGATGCTGGAGTCACAGGCGTCTGAATCGATCGGTATACCTATATAGTACAACCGGATTCATTAATAAGGGCGGTCCATTACATACATATCTACGTACCTATATATGTACACATAATTATATCTGAGAAGTTGTAATATGTATTCATTACACATAGAAACATGCTTTTGTCATACCTAATTATATACAGGGTGGCCCCATTAAAACGTAACGGCCGCGCTTTTGCTCAAGAGGGATTAGCAAGTCTGGCGCCTGTGAAAATACTCAATATTTGGGAATTTACTGTGGTCAAATGAAACAACGAATTAAAGCTAAATTAACACAGCTGTTTAATCACTATTTGAAGTACATTTTAAATTATTTTTCAGATTTTTATGAATGAAAATTATTAATTTCTGACCGATGGTAGGTTTTTATCAAAATTTGGAGTTTACACCTTCCGTACTTGCTTTTAGCCAAATGGTCAGATCTGGAATAATTTTACAAAGTGACTTTAGTTTTTGAAACTATTCTCTATATGGAATGAACCACTTTGGTTGGAAACAAAAAATCCTGTAGATTTTTATGGCCAATGAAAATTACAGTTCAAATAAAGTTTAAATTTTAGAGTATAAACATACCTATAATTATTATTGAAATATATAACTCTGAGGTGTAAAAGTGGTTCATAAAAGCGCTAGACTTGCTAATCCCCTTAAAATAAGATTTTGAAAAAACGCTCGAACACGTTATTAAAATTGACTTATCTATGTAAGTTTACAAAATAAACGTAATTTTTATTAATTTCTTAAGGGCAGACTAACGTTAATTCGTACAAAAAAGGCACATTTTTATGATTTTTTTCCGACAACACAGTTAATATTTATTTATTTAAACTAATGGTGCATCAAAGTATAACATTCGAAGAATATTTTGTAAAATTTTCATAAATTTTTTTTTTAAAATACAGCAATGGCGGCAATTATTTGGAGGCGTCTCGGAAAAAAGTTGAATTGCGGTGCCCCTCATAACTCGGTCCTGGATCATCTGAAATAAAAAAATAAAAAATTGTTTGTTAGCTAATCGTTTTCCTCAGGTAACGCTGGGGGGTTTTTTCGAAATTTCAATTTTTCAATTTTTGGGAACACTTTGAAGTGAAAATCGCGATTTTTGCCCAAAAAAATCGGGTAATTTTTTATTATAAAATAAAAAATATAGACAAATTTGAAAAAAACTCTCCAGCGTTACCTCGTAAATTATGTACAGAAATAGTCTTCAAAATTTCAAAATAATCGGTGCAGTAGTTTTGTAATTATGAGGGGCACCGACTTTGAAAACGTGAGTTGTGGGAAAAACGCTTTAAAGTTTTAAACACTAAACAATTTAGAATAAAACGTTCATAAGTTTTTTCGGCTTACCTCACACTGAATCATCGATGCCAGGTCCATAAAGGATGTTGCTATTGTCCATAATGTCTAATGCATCTTTTTGCTCCTGTCTCCGACGAATTCTGCCTTCTTTAGTTTTTTTTTTCCGCTTTACTTATACGCATGGAGTCAGTTGATCGCGCCCATTCATGAGCGCTCGGTTCACTTTAAACTGCTGTAACTTCGTTAGTTTTGCTCCGATCCGTGTAAAATTTTCACACAATATTCTTGAAAAGTTTTTCATTCAGAAAATCGAATAAAAAAAAATTGGAAAAAAAATAATTTAAAAACGTTAGTCTGCCCTTAAAAAAATGTGATGGCCCTTAAAAAATTAGCAGGGTCAATACAAAGAAATTTGTTCTGAAATATACATATACCGTCTGGCCCAAGTAAAACGAAACGGGTGCACTTTTGGTCAGTTAAAATAAGATTTTGAAAAAACGCTCGAACATCTTTTGCTGTAAAATTTTTGCAAGAATCTTTTCAACCCTCAGCGCTATGAGCACAACCCTTAAAATTTTAAATAGTATGATAGGGCAAGTAATACCTCATTTGTAAGGTTTTTTCTATGTAAACAATGTGTTTTTTTTTTCAAATCTGTTTAGTTTTAGTCAAGTTATTTACATTTTTAGTTCCACGAATGCATTGATTTTCTTATCAACAAAACAAACATGTTTACAACTAAAATTGAAAACAAAGTAGGATTATTTCCTTATCAAATAATTCAAAAAAAAATTACCAACATCTAAAACTTTAATTAATTCAATAAAAGTTGAAATTGAATTTGAAAAAACAAAAAGCACCTTGTTTAGAATGAAAAAACCTTTCAAATGAGGTATCACTTACCCTATCATGCTATTAAAAATTTTAGGGGTTATTCTCATAGCGCTGAGGGTGGTAAAGATTCTTGCCAAAATTTTATAGCAAAATATGTCCCCCTTGAAAGCGTTTTTTTCAAAATCTTATTTTAAATGACTAAAAGCGCGGCCTTTTTGTTTTAGTTTGGCCACCCTGTATATACAGTTATATATAATATGTCTTGTAAGGAAAACTTCCCCAGTGACCTCCCTTGATATTACATGCATATACTATATTATCAAGGATGTATTTATTTATCTAAGGGCTAAAAGGGAATTTGCCCATGGCGGTAGATTTGAAACGGGTGGCAAGTATTTGATTAAATCTTAAAACTTATTGTAAATACTAATTAATGCGAAAGTGTTTCTGCCTCTCTCTGTTTGTTTGTTACCTTTTCATGGCTGAACTACTGAACCGATCTTGATGAAATTTGTCAGGGAGATAACTTACATCTTGAAAAAGGACATACTCTATTTGTATCTCGATAAAAAAAATTACCATAATGTTATAAATGCGAAAGTGTGTCTGTCTGTCTGTTTGTTACCTTTTCACAGCTAAACTGTTGAACCGATCTTGATGAAATTTGTCAGGGAGATAGTTTGCATCCTGAAAAAGGAGATAGGTTAAATTGTATCTCGATAAAAATATGACTAATGTTATAAATGCGAAAGTGTGTCTGTCTGTCTGTTTGTTACCTTTTCACAGCTAAACTGTTGAACCGATCTTGATGAAATTTGGCAGGGAGCTAGCTTGCATCCTGAGAAAGGACTTAGGCTAGTTTGTATTACGATAAAAAATAGTTGTGTTACATTATTACCCGCGATCTGTTTTATCGACTGCCATAATATAAATCTGTATTACCTAACCTTCTTCTTTTTCTTCATGGGTTTTATATCTAACAGGCTACTACCTATCCTATAGTATAGTTAATACAAATATTAAAAAAAGGCACTAAATGGAAGCTGCAACTCACGAATTTGAATTCAAAATCGTAATTCTGTTATTAATTTATTTTTTAGGGCCACTGGTTTTCATGCGTTTCAGAATCAACTAGATAAAATAAATATAATTGCTTTTTCACTGACGCATTTTTTTTCAAGAAACGCATCTGTAGTAAAACTAAGAGGTGTAGGGTGAAAAATATGTTTTATATTTTATGGGAGTTTGCGATATGATAAATGTTAGTTTTTGTGGGGGGAGGGGGTCGAGTTGGGGGTGGGGGAAATGTGGTGGTCAATAAACCACGCAAACTGGCGATGGTGACAGGTTCGGACTTAATTTATATTCACTATGTGTGCATGTCTCGACTCGTTAGTAAAATAAAATAAATGTCGATATGCTAAATGTTCGATGGAATGAACAAATTGATTTTTTGTGTGTGGTTGTTCGTTTATTTTATCTATAAATCGTTTTATTTTGATTATTAATTCAGAAATAGGTGTGTCCGGTCTTATGCGGTGGTGTTTACACCGAAAAAACAAAACAGAAATATCGTGTCTTTAAAATACTTCGTATTTAAAAATGTATAGGGGTCAGTCCGCGGTGACGGTCGTGACATTTCAACTCGGATTGGAGTTCATAATTTCTAAATAATACTAGTAAATAACATGGTTTTACCTTTTTTCTGTAGATCTTAATGTAATACATGTATATTGAAAGAATAAAAAGTCTACAGTTATTTTACAAAAAATCGTCAGCGTTCAAAGCTCTGTGACGGTTGTGACGCCAACTATTGCAAGTTTTGCAACCTCTATCCAAAAACCCGAAAGTTTAGCAAAATATTGAAGTTACTTTATAATAATCATATTTTAATATGTTACGAATAAATTATTTTTTAGTTACACAAGAGCATCAAGTAAATACGTAATCTATTTAACTGGTTATTACCCAATAAACATTGTGACGGTTGTGACAGAAAATTGTGACGGTCGTGACATGTTGAATAAAAGGATACAATAAGAGTACTATTTGTGTGTTTAATTGCTTATTGATATTATGAACTATTACTGATAACAATTATTTATCAAATACATCAATAGACTCATTAAATTTATAATAAATACGGTTACCCTTTGTCATTATTGTTGGTGAGGATAATTTTTTTTTAATTCGGTCAAACGTCACGTTTGATATGTAATTGTCAAAGACTTTTAATAGTTTGCCACGAGCGTCACTTATTGTCAAGTAAGTTATTGCGATTTCACGTTATTTGTTGTCTTTTTCGAAGAAAATTTAAATTTTTTGTAATATTTTGAAAATTAATTAAAATTTTTTTAATTTTCTTTTAGTTTATGAAAATTGATGTTAAATAGCCTGTTAATTTTATATTCATTTTCGTAAAATATTTTTTTAACTATCTGGTATCGATTACCGCGGACTGACCCATAGGGTTTATTGCTTTTAAGCCATAAAAACACCGTGTTTCTGTTTTGTTTTCTCGGTGTAAACACCGCATTATAAATGAGCTATCAAATGTGATTTGACAGTAAACGCAGTAAATGAGAAGTGGAGGAAAGAAGACTTTATATTTGGCAATAGAATCTGATGACTTGTTTTGACAACCTTTATATGCGATCTTAAAACTATTCAGTATATTTTTATCTATTGACTAGTAACTAGCCTATGTCCTTCCTTAGGATGTAAGCTATCTTCCTGCCAAATTTCAACAAGATCGGTTAAGCAGTTTAGCCATGAAAAGGTAACAGACTGACAAAGTTAACTCCAAATTGTTCGAAAGGGTGACTAACACAGGTAGTATTTCGATATAAAAAAATGTACTTCGTAATTTAAATAATTGTAGGTACTACTGATGCATAAACAAGATCGTTACAATGTTGCACGTTTATCGATATCTATTAATGGAAAATTATATGAAACCTGATTCACTTTTATTATCAGAGTTTTCAAAATGCGGTTTTTGTGATACAGTATTACTTATCGTTTTATACATTTATACAATCACGATCGATATATTTAAGTTTATGTAACAGGGGGGTGTATATTAATTATGGATGATTTTTACCCCAATCCCCCACTCTGGCACCTCTCTACTTCCCAACGAAAGTCTTATGTTATTAATGATTCATATAGTTTGAGAATGAATGCCGAAAAATAAATTAAAAAATGATTTATAGTAAAATTTAAAAAATAACTTTTTTTTGTAACTATTTCTGGGAATCTAGCGCTCCTCTTTTTTCCTCTATTTTTGGGAAGTCAGCCCTAAAGTACCCTTTTTCTCAAAAAACTATTTTTCCTCTTTTTTGACTGATTTAAGATAGAAGAAGAGAGTTTGATCCTAATAAAAAATTAGTTGAGGTTGTTATTTGTCAGCTTATAATTAGTTTATAATTTAATTTAAAAAATAAAATTGTTCGATTTAAGAGAGAGGCTAAAGATCTTTGACAAAATTTGATCATATAATAAATTTTAAGTAGTTTCGCAGCCGAAACCATCCACGAACACTTTTTAGTCGCCATTATGATTTATCCGACAAAAAAACTTTGATTAAATATAAGAGACTGTCATTATCTATGATAAAAGAAATATTATGAAGGTAAATATTACGTAAATATTATAAAAGTTGACGTATTTCACTGTCATATTTCTTTGATCAAATTTATCACATTTCTTTGATAGTGTAATAGCCGCATAAAGCAGAAAAGTAAAAAACGAGTTAAATTTTGATAATATTATGTATTTCTTATGATAAAATATAGTTTGTAGTTTTAATAAATGATATATTTTTTTTCTTATAAAATACCCAGAACTTGTCTTTTAGGTTCTTAATATTTTGTTAAAAAGTTTTTTGCCCTTAAAAAGTAAGAAATAATAGCGCAAGAACGTAAAAAAATATAATTCTAGATTAAATGTTAAAAAATATATATTTACAGATAATTTTTTCAAGAGCTAGTAAATTCTTCCTTCTTTTTGGTCTCTTTTTTCAAGAAAAAATTCTTCTATTCCTCTTTTTTAAATCGCTAATTTATTAATTATAAAAAATTCACGCAAAGTTGTTTGTGTGTGTGTCATGTACAACCTACAGAAGCCCCCCCCCCTCGATGATTCTGTGTTGTTATTTATATGTTAATAAATAAATCTGTACATATTATATGTTGTTATCACAAGTACAGCACTGATTATTACAATTACTATACATTGTTAGCGTTCCGGTATATGCAAATCTACTGTATGTATAGTGTTATACGTGTATAGGTTAGTGAACTTGAGAAAACGTTTTCGATTCGTTTATAGAAGTGTTGTTGAAAATGTTCAGAAACAATACTGTAATTAATTCGTAATAAATAATAGAATTTTATTGGCATTTAAAGAGGTTGACACTTAAGACATTTGAGGGGTTTGCAGCAACAACAAGTTAACTCCATTTTTAGACCAAACAGAGTTAACAACCGTTTCTTGGGGGAAAAAATATAATTCTTTCGTTTGGTTCAACAAAGAGTTACCTACCGTTGATAGTTCTCAAGGTATCCGCTAAAATGAGTTAGCTGCTTCATTCGTTTGGGTAAAAATGGAGTTAACTCTTTGTTTTTGGGTTTCGAATTTAGTTAGTACACTCGTTACTGTGTTCTTTCTTGAAATAAACTAATTTTTTTGAAAATTGTTTTTATTCAATGTTTCCTTACTTTAAAAAGAAAATAATTTTCAACTATTTGGGCCAAAAAGGAGTTAACTCCAGAATAAAATTGACTCTAGAATTGCGAATTTGACGAATTTCTGAACGGAATTTGGCCAAAACATGTGGTCGGTGACACATAATAATTGGACAGAGACAAAGGCGATTTAAATACATTCTCCATTTTTTAAACAGTTATTTCTATTTTCCCACAAATTATAAAAACTGGAGTTAACTCCTTGTTACTGCATACCTCATTTATATTTTAAAAATCCTTACAAAAATTCAATGTAATTAGAATAGTTTAAAAAAATATTAAATAAACAAAGTAACATGCATTCTTATGAGAACTGCATAATTTTGAGATATGACTGAACGTTTCAAAATGATGTGACAGAGATAATTTGATGAAAATTTGAGAATGCATGCTTTATTAATTTACAAAGATATCTGTAAATTTTCAGAATGATTAGGAAACGTGTTTTTTAATTAAAAAATTATTAGTGTGTGAAAAAAATATTAAAAACAATAATATAAATCATAGGTGTCCTATGATTTCCTTTTGACCTTCGTGGGCCGCAGAGTGCAAAAAAATGGCGCTAAATTTTTTTTAAGAAATTTGAAGACCTTTTTTCTCGTTGTTAACTTCAAAATGAAATAATTGATCTATTTATCTCTGTATTTATACTTTAACAAAAAAGTTAAGACCTTTTTTAACCTAATTTGAATAAAAATTATTTTTATTGTCATATTTTTTTTAATCTTATCCCGCATAAGATTAAAAAAGAGTGCTCGGGGGACTGCGTGTTGGACAAGTCTGCTATAAATAATTAAAGTTAAATGATCCGAAAAATTTAAGTCAGTGAAGTCTTTTTTTCATTTTTTTTTTCAAAAACCTGTGAACACCCTGTATCATTTAATCGCTGTCTGTATATATAATAAGTTCTACTGTGTATATTATTACAATCAGTCTTGGGTGACTTACCCTTATTAACTAGTCGAATATAAAAATAATTAATTCAAGTTAGACCAATTAAAAATAGCACAGTGTGTGCAATAATATTAATTATAAGAACATTTTACTTACTTGGTGAGTTTTGAGGAAGTATAAGTATATCTACTTAAGTGTATTATTATTAAAAACCGGTATAATTCTACGAGATATATGTATGTAGTATGTTACAGTGATAATTATAAAAAAAAGATAATTTTACTTATGTCGATGATAATATTCCGAACACATAATAGTGATTAAAGGAGAGGTAATAAATGTATAGTGACATAAATGAGGTACACTCTTCACCACTGCTTTTTGATCACTGGTTTCTACTTATCGTTAAACCATACAATTGATTAGAACTGTCAATGGGCTGTCATTTTAACCCATTAACGCCCAGGAGAAAACAAAAGCATACAGAAGATTTTTTTTAATGAAATTAAGTACATATTCAATATATTTAACTAAATATACAACACAAACGTTTTTTTTAATGTTTAGAGAAAAATAATAACAGTGTGTACTCAAGCGAGTAAATTATAGTCTATTTCATTTAAGATTGCAGCGGTAGCTAGCATAGGAAGTATAATACGCGCTTCTGATTGGTCAAAACGCCAGATAAATTCACAATAACACAATTTTCACTAATGCAATACATCATGTTGCCTTGGAAATAATTGCAATTAAATTCAAACTGTCAGATTAGTTATTCTACAAATGTATTTATACCGGGTGGTCTATTTAAATTGAGACAACCAAATATCTCGAAAATTAAGGTTTTTCAGGGATAATGATTGGTACAAAAGTTTCAGGGTTCGAAAGGGGAAAACCAATGGAGTTAAAAATTTTGACTTTAAGTGAAGGTTTTAAGGTCATTTTGGGGTCAACTTCATTTTTTTAAATGGAAACATATTTCTTTTTTTACATGTTCGTATTTTGCACAAAAAAAGAAACAACTTTTGTCTGAAAAGTTTTTTCAAAATCCTCAATTTTAACCTATATTTTTTTTAGTAAAAATATTCAAAATTAAAAAAAAAAATTTTTTTTAAATCCTAAAATTAAAAAAATAACATTTTTTAAATTTAATTGTTACTTAAATATGCATAGTTAATAATTATAAACAATAATTTCGAATTTTTTTAATAAAAACAAACAAAAAAAATTAAAAATAGATTTAAAAAATGCCCATGAATTTGAGTATTTTGAAAAAACTTCTTGGACAAAAGTTGTTTCTTTTTTTCTGCAAAATACGAATATGTAAAAAAAGAAATAGGTTTCCATTTAAAAAAATGAAGTTGACCCCAAAATAACCTTAAAACCTCCACTTAAAGTCAAAATTTTTAACTCCATTGGTTTTCCCCTTTCGAACCCTGAAACATTTGTACCAAACATTTTCCCTGAAAAACCTTAATTTTCGAGATATTCACTTGTCTCAATTTAAATAGACCACCCGGTATATACAGTTGACATTAGGATATAAGAAAAGTAATATTTATGACACAAAGGTGAATTTAATTTCATGTAAATTCCATTAAAAAATATATGACAGTTCAGATATGCCAAAAATCACGTGGTTTTAAAAAAATTACACGTCTGACGTCAAGAAAAAAAACACTATTGAGTATTTACAACAATCAGTAATAAATTAAAATGCGAGTTAATTCCCTTTTTGCCAAACAAAAAAATCACAGCATAAATACTATAAATATGTTGAAAATAAATTTTAGCCTATACTTTGTATGAAGGATGAATCTAAATACAGTGAAAGTTTGAAAAAAATTCACTGAAAGGTTTAAGATTTAATAAATTTCTAGTGAAAATACTTTTCCGTTAGCTATAAAATAGTTCCTGTGTGAATCGTACCGTCTAATCCCCGCCCACCACTGCAAACTTAAATGAAATAGACTATAGGCAGATATGAAGTCTATTTTGTGTGAGACTGCTTTTCTGATATCATTTTTATTTAGATAAAGTCATGTTATATGTATATTTAAGTTATTTCAAATGATTTGAACAAAATTCAAAATCACATGCTCTATTTGAATAAAATATATTAGCATACCACGTACCTCTTTTTCATATAAAAAATATTGAGAACAATTAAAACACGTTTAAACACTTATGAAACTAATAACGTTAACAGATTTTGCTTGTTGCACTTCTACCAACTGATTTTTAAGGAAATATTTTTAATTAATATCCATAGACAGCGGCACTAATTATAAAATGAGGTACGGCGGGCGTTAATGGGTTAGTACCGGTCATATTTCGAATCTGTATCAACATAATGCGATTGTGACCCCCCCCCCCCCCAATTCAATCGACGCCCTAGGCATTTACGTATGTTTTTATTTATTTATTTTACTACATATTAAAAATTCGATTCAATGTGCTTTTACTGTGTTAAAGTATAAACGATTTAAAAAATGTTTATTGTATATGGTAGTTGATATGGAATACATACATGATTTTTTTTTAATGCATTCATAAAAGAAATATTATGTTTTTTGATAGGATTTCGTTATCAGTGTGTACGGTTTTTCAACATAACCTTTAAAATGTAATATTTATATTTTTTGTATTCCCATATGGTAGCCGTATTATAACAGTAAATATGTATGTTTTCCCGGAGCTTGTATTTATGTATGTATAATATATATAAGTAATGCCCGGAGTATTCCCTCGATGTCCATTTTAATGGAGTCGGAACATATATATGTGTCTGTTTATACTATATCTATTATACTATATAGATATTAAATTTAAACATGGATGCTACTTCTATATATAATAAACTAGGAAGGAATATTATGGTCGTCAGAGTTTCAGTCAGTACCAAAGTAATTTCAAATATTGTAGTGTTATTATCTACACCAGCGGTTCCTAAACTTATGCGGTGTAGGGACCCCCTTTTTAACAATTATTTTTCAGGGACACCACTCTCTAATAGAAAAACAAATAAGCTCGTTAGATACTAATTAATCACTGATAAATAGTATTGGGATCCGTCAAATGAACGTACACCATCTGGTGGCAAAATTTGTAACTAGACTGGGGGTACAGTTTCTATGGTAATAGAATTTAATAATGAAAAAATAAATAATCTCAAGCATAAAACTGACAGATGAATCTACGTTTTATAGTAAAACTTACGATTAAATCACAATATTATGTTTTAAATCACCCAAAAATAAAATGAATGAAAGAACAGTAAGTACCAAGAAAGAATTTTACAAGTTTTCCTATATATAATTGATTTATTATAATATAAATATGTATTTAAAAGATTTGTTTGTTGAAAAATTGTAAACAATCAAAAATAAATAACGTATGCGTATTGTATTTGATGTTATTGCGTGATATTATCTGTAATTATAATGAGTGAATTTAAAATATGTGTACATTATAATACTTATATATACTATTGACACTGTCTTGTAATTTTTTTAAATTAAACTAAACCCTTAGCTGCGCCATGTTTTTTAAGCTCCTCCCATCTGACGGATCCCAATTGTAAAAGTATTTTTTTGGCGCCTCCGAAGACAGCGCATAAGTCGTTTAGATATCGATATTTGTACGTGAAAAAAATATGGAATACACGTCTAATATAGCTAAATATATTTCAAAATTTTTCAAAATATTTCATTTGAGTATTTTTCTTCCAAAAAATTTCCGAAAATCACCCAAATTTCCACCGTTCACACTGGTATAGCCCCTTAAAAATTGTCCCGGTATATCTCATAATGTTATGTATGTATGGGGTGCATGCATTTATATCGATTTGGACATTTTTACACGATTGTTTTTGATAAACGTCTCATTTCGATTGAAAAAATATATCTTCCAATCCCTCTTCATTTTCTTTCCCACCCTTTAAATTCAAAGACGCGTTTTTAATAAAAATGTAATAGAACTATTTAATTTTATCAAAATTTGTACATGACTTAAGTTTTGAATTCAATTCAGTATTTTTGATTTACGTACACAAAAAAAAACACTATCTTATTGAAAATTTGAGATGGAAAAATGCTTTTAAATTTATCTTGTTAATACAATAATAAAAAAAATTATTGATGATATTTAATTAATTTGAAAAATATATCTTCATGTTTATCTAAAAATCTTTACATTTGCCAAATTAATAAATAATTTATTACACCAACTAACGAAACTCTCAAATATATTAAACATAATAGTTGTACTGATAAATATTTATCAGTGTGAATATTTTTTACACCACCCAACTAGTGAAAGTGCAATTTTAGATATGGTATATGTTATTTAAGTTTTTTTTTGTATTTAAAATAAGTGTTTTCAATAAGAAAAATTGTTAGTAATAATATAATTTATCAATAAGATAAACGTGGATATTTCCATATTGTTAAAAAATATTATATTAACAAAGAACCTCAATCGGAGCCAAATTGAACACAGATTTTTTTACATTCATCATATTTTTTAACACAAAGACAAATTATTTTTTTCAATGTATATGCAGTTTCATTCAATAGAAAATGATTCGTGGCTATAAAAATTTATTAAGGTTATAAAACTAGAAAATCAACGTTGAAACCATTAATGCATAACACTGTCCGATTTTTTTTTTAAATTTAATGCACTTTGCTATTTTTTTGTTATTGCATTTTTAATGACCTCAATGCGCGGTGGGGGAGGGGGGGGGGGCTCCTCTTTTAGCGTACGCTACCTGATACGACTTCATTATTTATGTACCTACTAACACTACGTGATATATGGATGTGGTAAATACGTAAATTGACGCTCACTGATGAGGTAAAGACGCATTGTTAGAGACGTGACCTGTGTGTATCGAGTTCACCACCTTTGTTGGTATAAATCAACGAATCGGGAGCCATTTGTTGTCTATCTGACACCGCGGTCGTGTCGTTCGTTCGTTACGCTCGGATTTCTACTGTTTGTTACTACCTACCCCCTTCTAAGATTGGAGAAAGCTATCCCCCTGAATTGTAAATGTATTTGGGGATATTTTGCTGTTAAATTGTTTCACTTATACCGGGTGTCCCAGCATGGGGATATCAATATCTATAAGAGATACAGGTTTGGTTAAAGAAGATAAAGGAGTGTATTACTCGTACTACACCAAAAAATATTCATAATTCTATGTGGTTTAGGCGGTATACCCCAAAAACTGAAAATTCGGAATTTCTTTAAATGACTTTTAAAGTCTTTTTTTTTTTTGTTTTTTTTTTTTTTTTTTTTGTCATAGATACGTACATTTTGTTTGTGGGTTCTTAAAGCACTTTTTTATGTAGAATTGATTGATGTATTAAGAATTTTAGTTTCCGAGTTACAAGCCCTAACTTTAGTTTTTCTTATGGGCCCCTAAGTTGGCTATAGCATATTTGAACGTGTGTTTTACTCTATTTTACAATGATATGAAACTTGCTATACTTATTATCAAAAAATAGTTATACGTCAAACTTTTTAAAAATAATTATTGGGCAATATGTTAAACACTATCTACAGTGTATTCATTTTAAATGACAGTCGTATAGTACACGGAGAGAATATTATTTTAAAAATTAACAGAAAATGCTGTGAACCTGAGGACAGAATCAACTTCTGAAAAAAATTAACAGAAAAGTCGGTAGAATTTAAAATAAAGTAAATGAAAAACTACAATGACATGCTGGTAAATTTTAACATAGTACCTATTAAAATTTATTTATTCTGAAAAAGTAATATACGCTATTCTTTAATTTAATTTCTTGCATATGAAAATTTCACGTACATTCTCTATAATACTATGTTTCTATATTACTTTTCATATCTGTCCTATCGCCGTCATAGAAACTGCTATACAGTATATTGAATTGTAGTAGACGTTTTTTTTTAAATTTTACCATGTCAAAATTTCTAGGATCAAAATTTTTTTCGTCAATCTATGCAATTTTTTATTTTTTCCCCATTCCTACGCATCGTAAATAAATAAAAATGTTTTTTCATCTGACTATTAATAACGTATTAAAACAATTATTTAAGTTTTATAATTATTTTAACATACGGTATAGTATTTTTTGATACTGTTGGTATGAAATATTATTACTACGTTACCGATTAATTTTTCACAGAATGAAATTTCGTCCTCCCGTTAACATGTTTTTTATGTTAAAAATTAACATTAGGTACATTTCTTCAGTGTATTCATTTTAAATGACAGTCGTATAGTACCTATTTATAAAATGTCAAAAAATTAATTGTAACAAAAAAAATCCAACATTTTTTTTTAAATTACATGCAAACACTATAGAAAAAAAGGTCTGTATTGTAAGGTCTATTATATTCTATAGAAATACATTTAAAACGGTCCATTTCTTGATCCAGATGTTATATACTGTATCGTAAAAGATAAAATAAACTTTTATAGTATAACAGCGGCGTTAGTGAATAATTTATAGTTAGGTGAACGTTTTATTGTTTTTTTTTTCTCTTCTTGTCTTCCAAATAAATTTTATTAATGACCCACCTGTTCTACGGTAAGTAACTCCTTTAACAACCGTCATTCATTCCAATCTATACCGTCTAATGCAGCGGTTCTTAAACTTATGTGGTCTAGGGACCCCTTTTTTGAACAATTATTTTTCAGGGACCCCCATCCCTGATAAAAATACAAAAAAGGTCGTTATATACTAATTAATCACTGATAAATAGAAATATAAAAGTACTTTATGTAAATTAATTTTTTGCCAAACATGTTTCACGGACCCCCGTAAAAGTTTGGCGGCCCCCCGGGGGTCCGCGGACCCCAGTTTAAGAACCGCTGGTCTAATGGGTTTCGCGAATAATATATATGGGTTCAGAAAGTTCAGATTTCTTGAACTATTGTATAATGATTTATTAAAGAATTGGTTGAAGTCTATATCTATATTTATAGTTTGATTGAGTTTATCTTGAAAACTACTGGACCGATTTGGATGAAATTTGTATTAAAGTGTTCCTTGGGATTTTTAGAGTACTGTAGGGTACGTTTTATCACGCTATCGTTCGAAACAGCTGAGCAGTGAATTATTTAACATATTTTTATATTTACAAAAAAAATGTTTGTATTATTGATAAAAAAATTTGAAAACAAAAAACATTTTAAAGTGTAAAATCTCTTGTATGCAATGCTTTTTACAAATTTTATTTTCGTTTATTTTATGCAATTTTATGTTGTTTTAAAACAATTTTTTTTTGTAAAGTTTGTATCGAGTTAAGGCTGAACATGCTATTTGAATTGCCATAAGAATTACTATAGATAAATTACGGTTTTGTATTTTAAGTTCAGCTCTGACCAGTATTAATAAATCATTTAGGAAAAAATACAGTGATAAACTAGATTAATTTTTCTATGTTATGACATACTTAATTTTTCATATTAATTTTTTTATATATTAATAAAAAAATCTGAAAATGTGTGTATTTTTCTTGATATGATAAAACTCAATATATAACAAAAATTCTTGAAAAATACGGAGAAAAAAATATACTACGACATAGATATTTGTTTAAACTTTCTAATTTTATAATAATTCTGCAATTTTCATTTGAAAATATTGAAAGTAAGCCTAAAAACATAAAAACTAGTTTTATCCTTTGTAACTTCATCTCTGTTTAATTTCGAGAATATCCCATTTTTCATTCGATCGTCAATTGTCACTGAATTACTTGTATCTGTCATTTCCCTTCAGGGCTATACTTGTGCAAATAATTTTTTTTTCTACGGTGGCGACATCTCGTAGAATTTAGTTTCGGAAAAATCGGCATGAACAGCCTTAAAAAAGGTTTTTATTTAGTTATGCTGAATTTTAATGGGTAAGCTGAAATTGGCAAATTATAATAAATGATTTTGCAGTAATAATAAATAATAAAAAAATCGCATACCTAGATTTTTCATGTAATATTCAAGACGATTAAATATTTAACCAAATTTTACGTTTCTAAATATTTCATTTTCGCATATTTCTTGATCGCCACGTCTAGATATTATATTGATATATTTTCTCTTCCAGTTTATGAAAAAAATGTCATATCAGAAAATTAGATCTGTAAAATGCAGTTTTACTCATAAAAACGCCAGCAAGTTTCGCAGATTGCGCGTCGTAAAAATTTTCTGCAATGCGTAGAATTTTTTTTTATTAAGTGGAGATATTTTACTATAAAAAATAGTTTTTTTCTTACAATAACAATTTAAAAATATCTCAAATCGATTCGAATTAAAAAAAAATTAAGTATGCACTGTTTACGAGACACTATGGGGTAGTTTTACCTTCCCCATTCACCCCCTCTACAAAAAAAATTGATTGGGGCAGAAAAGATATAATATTCTTCTATCGCACCTCCGCAAAAAAGTATCATTACTCGAAAAATGTTATACCTCTTATGATATTCATAACTCAAAGAATAATTAAGATTTAAAAAAATCTATTGGGGAACCATATAAAATATAATAAGTTCTTCGCAAATTTCTTTGGAATTTTGTTTTTCTAAATTATTCTTTGAGTTATGAATATCATAAGAGGTATAACAATTTTCTTATATGCGCGAATAAAAATATGTGTATACATCTTTGATTGCTCAAAATTCGAATAATAATTGAATTAAAAAAATTTCCAATGAATTTCATAAAGCACATACCATATCTTATGGATTCATCAATAAAATTTGGTTTTATCTCAACTCGAAGGTTGTCAAAAATTAATGCGAGTTTTTCATAATTATTGTGTTTTTTGTTTACCTCTAAACCGTTATATCTTTCTTAATTTTCAAGTTTTTGTAATTTTACTGATACCAACGTAAAGAGAATTTAATTTAGATACAAAAAATATAAATATCCTTTAAAATTGATGGATCAACGAGACAAAAAATTGAGTTATCACGCTTAGCACATAAACAGGTTAGATTGTAACGACCGTATCTCGGTCAATTTTTATTGTATTGGAATAAAATAAAAAACAAAATAAAGGTCTAACGCAGAGCTACAAAAAACATCTGAAATATTTTTCAATAAAATAAGCCATCTTGATGTTATTTAATGTAGTAAAGAATTGTGTAGAATAAAAAAATCTATATTTTTTCGTAGTCGGCGCGAGTGAAGCCGCGGATGGCACGAGTTAGTATTTCGGTAAATTGATATATTTAATTTATTAGACATTTCTAGTTCCTCTTATTTACTGAAATCTATTTTCTGTTGTTTTTTATCGAATCAATAGTGTGTATAATATTAAATATTGAGTTTGCATGTTATAAACAATATATGCTATAGTTATTGTTGTGATATTATAGACATGCTATATGATTTTTAAAATGATTATAATAACTGTGGGTATTTCGTGGAACTTCCAACTGTATTATTACGTTTAATGGGCTCTCGAATTAATATTTATAAGGAATTTAGAATATGTAGTCAGGGAAAAATCAGGGACAAAAATTGGAGTCGATTTTTTAATAAAAAATAAAAATTTCAATCAGTTTTAACAAAGATTTACCTGCTGTCAATTTAGTAACTTTTACCATCTCCATTATAATTTTTATAATACGTTATATTTTGACTATATTCGTAAATATAATTTACATGATTTATTTAACGAATTATTCTTAAGCTATTTATAAAGTGCTGCAAAGATTGTGTAAAATTAATTATTTGTTTATTGATATAACAAATTAAACTATACCAATAATATAGATTTAGATCCTACATGCAATAATTACTAATTGATATTGTAACTTTAGTAACAAACACGTGACCTACCCTAGCAAGAATTACAATATTTTGTACTGTTTCATGATTACTACGTCAAATAATAATTTTTCTTTTAGTTCGGTGTAGTTAGCCGCAAAAATGTAAAAACTTCGGAACCCGTTTATAGTGTATGGATTTTCATGAGATTTTTTTATTGAATTTCTAATCGTATGAACTTTAATCTTTTTATTAAAAAAATATTGAATGTCCCATGAAAATTCATTCACTATATAGACGAGTACAAAGGTTTTACAGTTTTTACGGCTAACTGCATCGGACCATTTTAAACAACTCCCATTTTCAAGGGGATGTTTTTACACGACCGGGTGAAGTTAACAAGTAATTTTTTTGTTACATAATACTATTATGGTTAAAATTTAAAATTTTTATCTGGCCCCCCACCAGAATTATTGAACTTTGAAATGTGCTATTTTTTTTTCAAATTTTCTATTTTGAATTTTTTGTTAGTCTTAGGGTTCAACTTTGATGTGTGAACATAACTCGTTCCCACAAAATTTACTTGCAAAAACATCGCCTTGAAAATGGGATTTTAAGCAAAAATAGAGATACGAGTTCAAGTTGAAATGTAACCCTTTAAGACTACAATTCGAAGAAAATGTCTATATTATCTTGTAGCTAATTCTTTTTTTGAATAATTTGGTTTTAGTTTCATGTCGATAGGATAAATAGATGCTGAGATATTACAGTTTCCGCAAACCCTTGAAAGTGCAAAAATGCTAAAAAGTCCCATGAAAATCCATTCACATAGACGGGTTCCGAGGTTAAAAGCTAACTGCACCGGACTATTTGAAAATTTTGTGATTGTTATAAAATATTTTTCGCCGTGCAATTTTTTATGTAGCGCATACAAATTCATAATTAAAATGCAGTCTTTATTTTAATCACCATTTTTTTCGCTTTAATTAATGCAGTTATAATTATGATAAAGGGTCGTTGATAAGTCCTTCCACTTACGATATTTAACAATTTTTGTATAAAATGTTACTTGCACGTTTGAGTGTAGAATAATGCACCCTTTCTTTTACAATGTCTAATGACATTGTACAAATTACCCTTTGTTAGTTAGAATGGAAAATATTTTACGTTAAAAGTCTAGCTTAGGTTTTAATCTCTTCTATAATTTGAACGATTTATCTACATTTTTGTTTTTAATTGCATATTATTAAACGGTATTTTCTGTTTGAATTGGTTAAAATAAATTTTAATTTTAATTGTATAACCAAACTTAACTTATATTCAATATCATAAAGGAACTAGCAAATTTGCTAGCTAGCAAGCACTCGCAAATTAAGTATGAAATATACAGGGTCCTCCAATAGTGTGTCTGGCATTGTTTTACGCCCAAACTATTGAAGATAGAGTTTTAGGATAAAAAATTTATTATATATATTGACCCTAAAGAATTTCAGGAAAATATTTTCAACCCCCTAAAACCGCTCCTTGGGGGGTAGTTTGAGGGGTACATACCCGTTTCTCAGTAAAATCAAATGGAATGGTATATCAAAAAGTACATATTTGTAAAGATAATGAAAAAATAAGAAACTTTCGTAAAACAAAAATTTTCATACTTTCAATTGTTTAAAAAATATGGCGACTTGTTATCAAATTTTAGAGTTTTACTCAAAGTGCTCTAATTTCGTTAAATATTTATGGAATTTTATTATTATTTTAAATTTAGAAAGTAGAAATAATGAACTTTGTAAAGATGTATGATTATTTGAGATTTTAATAGTTTAAAGTGTCATACTCGACATACCAAAAATTGAAAAGTTCAATTAGGGATAATTCAAAATTTTTAAATACAATGGTATATCAATTAGTACTTTTTCTTAAAGAAGATATGTAAATAAACAGTTTTTGATAAAAAAAAATTAAAAATTTTAATTTTCAGTTTTCAATTTTAAAATTATAATTTTAAATTTTAAATTTTCTTAACAAAAGTTGTTTATTTACATATCCTTTTGAAGAAAAAGTACTAATTGATATACCGTTGTATTTGAAAATTTCGAATTATCCCTAGTTGAACTTTTGAATTTTTGATATATCGCGTATGACACTTTAAACTATCAAAATCACAAACAGTCATACATCTTTACAAAGTTCATTATTTCTACTTTCTAAATTTGAAAAAATAATAAAATTCCATTAATTTTTAACGAAATTAGACCACTTTTAGTGAAACCTTAAAATTTTAGAACAAGTCGCCATATTTTTTAAACAATTGAAAGTATGAAAATTTTTGTTTTACGAAAGTTTCTTATTTTTTTATGATCTTTACAAATATGTACTTTTTGATATACCATTCCATTTGATTTTACTGAGAAACGAGCATGTACCCCTCAAACTACCCCTCAAGGAGCGGTTTTAGGGGGTTGAAAATATTTTCCTGAAATTCCTTAGGGTCAATATATATAATAAATTTTTTATCCTAAAACTCTATCTTCAATAGTTTGGGCGTAAAACAATGCCGGACACACTATTGGAGGACCCTGTATATGACAGTTATCTTGGAGTTTCATGAAGACAAGTTTTTCAAGGAACATGTGATGCAGGTTTCATTAAAATTGGTACAGTAGTTCTTAATATTTCTTTCTTTATAGATATTACGTATACCCAAAAAAAAACTCGATTTTATTGAAAAATTCAATTTGAAAAATTCTTAATAAATTTAACTTGTTAATATAACAATATTATCTCAATATAATAATTAAAAAAATCTTATTGAGGATATTTTATTAATTTGAAAAACATATCTTCATGTTTATCTAAAAAAATCTTTTCATTTGCCAAATTAATATATAATTTATTACACCTTACTAACAAAACTTTCAAATAGATAAAACATAATGGTTGTAACCGTCAGGAAGTTAGCGCGGACTTGTAAAAAACAACAAAAAAATTTAGCTCAAAAAATTGCTCCAACTCTAAAAAAATTTAAACAAAAGTTATTGACTAAACAAAAAAAATAATTGTTATATAGTTTATTTTTCAAAAACGAATCGTTTTTTGTAATAATTCTTATGGTCAATCAATTGCTCCCTAATTAATCGAGCATGCTCCCTACTTAGTTTTTCAAAATTATCAATATTTTGAAGTCAAAATTTAAATTTAAATTTCTCACTTTAATTGTTGCAAAACAGTATGGAATATGGCAATGTTTTGTATAGGTCAAAAAATTGTTCCTTAATCGCTCCTCATGAATCTGAAATTGCTCCAACTCTAAAAAAATCTAAACAAAAGTTATGAACTACACAAAAAACTAAAAATCCTAAAATTACATTTTTCAAAAACTAATCGTTTTTCGTAATAATTCTTATGGTCAATCAATTGCTCCCTAATTGCTCCAGCATGCTCTCTACTTAGTTTTTCAAAATTATCAATATTTTGAAGTCAAAATTTAAATTTCTCACTTTAATTGTTGCAAAACAGTATGGAATATGGCAATGTTTTGTATAGGTCAAAAAATTGTTCCTTAATCGCTCCTCATGAATCTGAAATTGCTCCAACTCTAAAAAAATCTAAACAAAAGTTATGAACTACACAAAAAACTAAAAATCCTAAAATTACATTTTTCAAAAACTAATCGTTTTTCGTAATAATTCTTATGGTCAATCAATTGCTCCCTAATTGCTCCAGCATGCTCTCTACTTAGTTTTTCAAAATTATCAATATTTTGAAGTCAAAATTTAAATTTCTCACTTTAATTGTTGCAAAACAGTATGGAATATGGCAATGTTTTGTATAGGTCAAAAAATTGCTCCTTAATCGCTCCTCATGTATCTGAAATTGCTCCAACTCTAAAAAAATTTAAACAAAAGTTATGAACTATACAAAAAAAAAACAAAAAATCCTAAAATGACATTTTTCAAAAACGAATCGTTTTTTTGTAATATTTCTTATGGTCAAACAATTGCTCTCTACTTAGTTTTTTAAAATTATCAATATTTTTATGTCACAATTTTTTTGTCGAGTTCTTTTTACTTGTCTATAGTTTAGTAAACAAATATTTCATCTGCCATGATGTTTACATAAAAACAAACGAACGGAAAATCCATCGTTTGTATAAAAGTTTGCTTAAATTCTCTCAACACCAGAATCAGGAATTCTTAGTTCGTAACTTGAGTTTGTTGAAAAATAAACCGCAACATGATTTTAGTAACACGCTCTGTCAAAAAAAAGTTTTATACGAGTTCTAGAAAGTTCATCTTTCAACCTTATTGGCTTTTGCTCACCCCCCCCCCCCTACCCCCATATTTTCAGCTGACCGTGGAGTATATATCGCATGGTGGACGCAGGGAAATTCAATATTTTCAATGATATATTTATATATATATATATATTAAATTGCATCTAGAATTAGCTATTGCGTGACTTGTAAAATGTGTTTATATATGTGGTTTAAATTTTTATATACCTGACCCTATCCTACACTGGTAGAAACGTTGAGTTGGGTCTAGATATCATTTTGTATTTGTATAATGAAAAATTTATTTTTCTTGTTATTCAAAAAAATTATTTCTCTTCATCCAATTTTATTTCTTGGATTAAACAAAAATATAGTTGAATGATTCGGTAATTACGATGCTTAACTGACTAAGTACATTACAAATATACATTTTATTGGGTTAGTTTAAGCATTTTCTAATATTTTAGTTCATATTTCTATGATACAACGAAATTTGATGTGTGAAATTTAACGAAGAATTTTGGTGTTTTAGATTTGGTTAAAAGTGTGTTTATTTAATAGAAAATGATGTGAAAAGTTGAATTTTTCAAACCGCAGGTCTGTATCTCATCACGTTCTCGAGATATGACCTTTTAAAGTTTTCGATTTTTGAAAATTTTGGAGAAAAATGGCCATAACTTTTGAACGTGTGGTCGGATTTAATTTTCGTTGACAGATTTGGAATCAGCGTATTGAAATCTATATAACTACATGTATAATACTTTAAAATTCGACAAAAAAATTTTTGCGAAAAATCGAAAAAATTCAAAGGGGTATACCTTAAAAAAATGTCGATTTTTCATAGAAAATTTTTTTTTTCGGATTTTTAAGTATTATACATGTTATTATGTAGATTTTGACACACTGATTTCAAATTCGTCGACAAAAATCAAATCTGACATCACGTTCAAAAGTTACGGCCATTTTTCTCTAAAATTTTCAAAAATCGAAAACTTTAAAAGGCCATACCTCGAGAACGGTTTGAGATACAGACCTGCAGTTTGAAAAATTCGACTTTTCACATCATTTTCTATAAAATAAACATACTTTTAACTAAATCCAAAACATGTCATTTTTTAGTAATATTTCATGCATCAAACTTCAATTTAACATATAAATATCAACTGAAAGATGGGAAAATAAGAAGAAATTATAACCTACTAAGGTGGGAAATTGTCAAATATTACAGAAAAGGTAACAGATTCGAAAATTTCAAATATCATCCTAACCTAATTTAGTATAATAATTAATTTAATGAAAAATTCAAAGTTTAATATAGTTCTCCTTCTTCCAGAATTTATAGGAATAAAATATCAAAGGAATCTACACATAAATCATCAGATTCTTAAAAAGGGAATACGATTTTTTTTTACTTTTGAAAGAAGATAATTAAATTTAAAAGATTTATTCAGAGCTATAAATAATTGAATTCCGAAAGGGTTTTCATTAAAGAAATATATCGTATATCTTGTACTGTAAGTAAAAAATATTCACTGACGAAAAAACATTATGAGTAATTACATTTATAAGTCAAATGCCCAGTATTATCAACCAATTTAAAGATCCTTTAGCACTAAATGCTCCTTTAAAGTAAATTTGGTGTATTACAAACGTGATTTAAATCAATATTTAAGCTTTCAATGAAAAATGAACATAATATACGTTGTAAAAAATACTGCAGATAATTTAAAATCTATTTAATTAAATGTATTATGCTTGGATCTGTTGATAATATGACAGTTAGTTAAAGGAGCATTTAGTTAAAGTTGATAATACTGGGCGAAAGAATTATAAACATGAAAAGTATTTTTTAAAAGGCAGACAATACTTTAACTTTAATATAATATATACTATTAAGGAGGTTGACAGTGTTCACACCATAGAAAAATAAAATAAATTTCGATGAAATTTTGAAAATAACAAGATATTTATATTTAATAAATCCTTGCAAAATTTCAGTGTCATTAGGAGAATAGTTTAAGAAATATTAAATAAACATATTAACATGCATTCTTATGAGAACTGCTTAATGACATTCATGAGACATTACAGGACTTTTCAAAATGATGTGACAGAGAAAAGTTGATGAAAATTTGAACATATATTCTTTATTCATTTACAAAGATATCTGTACATTTTCAGAATGATTACGAATCGCGTTTTTTAATTAAAAAATAATATGTATGTGAAAAAAAATACAGAGAGACATATCTGTATGATTTTGCATGCTCCAGAGCGACACACCTTGCCTTTACTTGATGCTTACCCGCACTGTTCCTCCTTCAAAACCAGCCCTGTACCATATAGTTGATTAATATTTTAAAAACTCTTCATAATTCCGACAATATAGTTAAATTTTTTTTGTACAAAATAACATGCTCTTCTTAAAGATTAACGCCAAAAAGACGCTTAGAAATGAAGTCGTAACTAACGAAATGTATACAGACTGACATAGTGGAATCGATAGCTTGTAGGTACTTAGACCTACTTTTTCATATATATTTTTTTAATTTGGTTGCGTAAAACTTTTTTAAATTACAAAAAGGTTAATTTAATTAGTTAGTCAGTTGTTTTCAATCCATGATTAATATTTATTCTGGACTTATTCTCAATTTGTAAATGAACAATTCAATAAATATGACAATTTTTTACCTTATAATATCAGGGGTCGAAACTGGTCAGTAAAATCAGTAAAAGTCAGTTTTTTGTAATCCGGTCAGAAAGTCAGTTTTTTGGAAAAATGGTCAGTTTTGTCAGTTTTTTTGAGTTTGGCACTCAAAGTTTTCACATCGGAGCCCAATTTATCGTAAAAAACTCACTATTTGACTTCAAAACGATATAATCACCGTAAAAAAATATATTCAAGTTATTAATAATGTTTTGATTGTGAATTCGCAACAATGATTTACTTATTTAAAATTTAATCATTGTTATGAATTCACCAAACTCAATACATATTTGTTAATTATGCACTTGACTGTCTGAATAAAAAAGATACAAAATGGACATTTTGTATATGAATGGGGAAAAAGGGATGGTGAAAGTGACATTTTTTGTTGTGTGTGCTTAAAAAGATTCTATGACTTAGGGCTTCGAGGCAATTGAGCAACATGCATCATTTCAAGACTCAAAAACGTAAAGAGCAATCAAGAGTAAAATTGTCCGTTTCTCAATCGCATCTCTCATTCATTTTTTTAACTCGGTTCAGATAGTCAGTAAAAGTCAGTATTTTTAGATTTCTGTGTCAGTAAAATCAGTATTTTTGAACACTGAACTTGTTTCGACCCCTGTAATATATATCATAACCGTGATTATTTTTTAGAATTGACGTAATAATGTTTTGAAAACAACTGAATTATTTTGCTTTGTGTAACCCGAGGTAAGGATACAAAATATAATATTTCTATTAACCCCTCCCTACTTTCTTTATTTTAGATTTTAAATAATTAAAAATTATTTTAAAAAGCTTTTGGTAATATGAAAAAAAAAATTCGGCAATTTTTAATAAATTCCTCACAAATCTGAAAACACCGCGAAACGACTTTTCCCAATTACCGTTATAACTAACTATGTATAAAGTTTCTCTTGTGACTTATTGCGATTAACTTTTTGTAAACGTCATTTGATACGTCGGAAGTTGTAATCCGTTAACCGGAAACTGAATCTCACACCCATCTATTTCCTCCGGGCGGGTTGCGTGGGTTAGAAAGAAGGCGCTGGAAAGGGGAGGGGGAAGTGTTGCGGCCGCTTTTGTTAAAGGGGTGTTTTCACTTGTAAATTTGTAAGAACATAACCACTTTGTGGTATATAGTATGTTTGTTCATTAAGCAATGTTTTTTGTTGATAACAAAAATTGTATAAATTTTATTATGGTTGAATCTACTTTTTGATTAAGGTTATACGTCTAGCACACTGTAAAAAAAATTTCGTTTCGAAAAAATTTGTTTTTAATTTATATTCAAAACACATGTAGCTACATTTAATGGAATATTTCACTTTGTTAATTAATTATTAAAAATATTAATTTGAAAATTGAAATAGACAGAACAGTATATAATAGTAACATGTATTTATTTTGTACAATGTAATGGCAGAGCTAGTTTTCATTATTTTGAATAAATTACACGTGAATACATTTTTTAAATAATATTTATAGTATTTAAAAGGGTTGAAGTTATGAATATTTAGTTTTTAAAACGTTTCTGTATAGCCAATTGTGTAGAATTTCAATAAATAGACCACTTTCGGTAACCGTGTGTTAAAAACGCTATTTTTAATATCCAATTACTCAAAAACCATACGTCCTATATTTTAAATAAAAATTAGTAAAATATATATGGGCTTCTTTTTTGTAAATCTCTATTAAATCTATTTAATTACCAAAATCGTCAAATATAATTATTTTTTTTAATTGTTTTATTTTGTTCATGTTTTTTTCTTCAGCAATGGGTAAAGTAAAACCAGTAAAGGGCACCCATGATTACAAATTGATAAATACTAAAACACAAAAGTTATAAAATAAAGAATCATAAAATTATAAACAATATAATGCAGATGCTATAATAACATAATAATTAATAAATAAATTACACAAATAATTAGTTTAAATGTCCACCATTTTGACACCCATTAACCGATTATCATCAAATTAAGCTGAAAAACAGTTGATTGTCTATAGATTATGATTCAGTAATCGAAGTAATCAAATATCAACAAATATTTTTAATCAAGTACATTTTGATAAGTATTATAAAGTCAACTTTTTGAACGTAACTTACTTTTTAGGGTTCCGAAGAAACCCTATTAATCTCACTTTGTCGTCCGTCCGTCCGTCCTAATCACTCTAAGCTCAATAGCTCGTAAACTATATAAGCTAGAACCTTGAAATTTTGACAGAATATGTAAAATAACACCCTCTAGTAAAATATGTACAAATATTTTCGAAAAATATTTTTTTAGAGGGGGTGCTAAGAACCTAAAGACACCCAAAAAAAATATTTTTTTTTATACCTAGGCAAGTGGCACATCAAAATGTGTAACCAAGCTAGTGTAATTTGATCCTTATTCTTATTTTTTTATAAATCAAAAATGGCGCCTACAGGGGGCTTTAAAGCAAATTAAAAAAACCAAAAAAAATGTATTCCAAGTCGTGTGGGATGTCAAAATGTAGATCTCAGTGAGTAGAATATGACAGTATTTTTTATTTTTTTTATAAATCAAAAATGGCGCCTACAGGGGGCTCCAAGCAAAAAAAAAATTGTCCCCCCCCCCCCCCTCTAAGTCGGTAACTACTGGCTCGAAAAATCTGAAAAAAATTAGCTAATAAGGCTTTGGTGAGACTACCAACGACAAATACTAAAGTCACCAATATCATTTCAAATTTTGGAGAAAAAGGGAGGGGTGTCATACATTTTTTTATTTTTATTTTTTTATCTGGGCATGTGTGGTGTCGAAATGTAGATCTCAGTGAGTAGAATATGACAGTATTTTTTATTTTTTTTATAAATCAAAAATGGCGCCTACAGGGGGCTCCAAGCAAAAAAAAATTTGTCCACCCCCCCCCCCCCTCTAACTCGGTAACTACTGACTCGAAAAATCTGAAAAAAATTAGGTAATGAGGCTTTGGTGAGACTACCAACGACAAATACTAAAGTCACCAATATCATTTTAAATTTTGGAGAAAAAGGGAGGGGTGTCATACATTTTTTTTTTTTTTTTTTTTATCTGGGCATGTGGGGTGTCGAAATGTAGATCTCAGTGAGTAGAATATGACAGTATTTTTTATTTTTTTTATAAATCAAAAATGGCGCCTACAGGGGGCTCCAAGCAAAAAAAAATTTGTCCACCCCCCCCCTCTAACTCGGTAACTACTGACTCGAAAAATCTGAAAAAAATTAGGTAATGAGGCTTTGGTGAGACTACCAACGACAAATACTAAAGTCACCAATATCATTTTAAATTTTGGAGAAAAAGGGAGGGGTGTCATACATTTTTTTTATTTTTATTTTTTTATCTGGGCATGTGGGGTGTCGAAATGTAGATCTCAGTGAGTAGAATATGACAGTATTTTTTATTTTTTTTATAAATCAAAAATGGCGCCTACAGGGGGCTCCAAGCAAAAAAAAATTTGTCCACCCCCCCCCCCCTCTAACTCGGTAACTACTGACTCGAAAAATCTGAAAAAAATTAGGTAATGAGACTTTGGTGAGACTACCAACGACAAATACCAAAGTCACCAATATCATTTCAAATTTTGGAGAAAAAGGGAGGGGTGTCATACATTTTTTTATTTTTATTTTTTTATCTGGGCATGTGGAGTGTCAAAATGTAGATCTCAATGATTAGAATATGACAGTATTTTTTATTTTTTTTATAAATCAAAAATGGCACCTACAGGGGGCTTCAAGTAAACAAAAATTTGTCCACCCCTCTCTAGCTCGGTAAATACTGACTCAAAAAATCTGAAAAAAAATTGGTAATGGGGTTTTTATAATACTAGTAACGACAAATACTAAAATCAACAATATCATTTCAAATTTTGAAAAATAGAAATGGGCGTCATGGAATTTTTTTTAGTTTCATATCTAGGCTTGTGGGGTGTCAAAATGTAGATCTGAATTAATAGAATATGATCCTATTTTTTATATTTATTTTTAACTCAAATATGCACCTGTAAATTGCTCTAAACAGTCCACGTAGTATACAGGGTGACCCATTTTAAGTGCACACCTCTAATAACTTTTTATGGTGAATTGTTATCAAAAATCTTTTCAGATAAAAGTTACACTGTTTGGAGGGGGACATAGACGTACTCGGATGAAATTTTTTTAGGTGGTATTTTCAGGGTGATATGAAGGTCAACATCATTTTTTTAAATAGGAACCTATAGTTTTAATTAAGTAATTTTATTTTACGTGAAAAAACACGTATCTTCCATTGAAAACTTTTTTTGAACAACTTAAACCTTTCCAAGATATCTAACAAAATAATTTGAGATTTTGAACTTTAAATATTTTTTTTACTCACAAACCATCAGGTTTAGGGAAAAAGTATAAAATACAAAAAATGTTTATTCTGGTCTAATAAAATTTAAAGTATTATTAAAAAAAAATTTTAACAATTTTTTTTTTTTGCTTAAATAAAATGAATTGAAAAAGTTTTAAAATTTTAAAAATAATTCTTCATGTCTTATTAGATCAAAATAAACAACAAAGGATAGGTGTGGTTTAGTTTCTTGATCACGACACTTTTTTGTGGCGCTGTGTTATGATGTGTTATGGTGTGAGGTCGGGAGATCTTGCGGGCCACTCATGGACTGGACTTCCAATTCCAATCCAGCGATTTGTAAATGTTTCATTAATATAACATCTAACGGCTCTGGCTTTATGAGGAGCAGCTCCATTTTGCTGAAACCACATGCGCTGTCTTATATTCAGGGGTAAATCTTCTAAAAAAAGAGTGACTTCATTTTCTAAGGAATTATTTTTAAAATTTTAAAACTTTTTCAATTCATTTTATTTAAGCAAAAAAAAAAATTGTTAAAAAAAAATTTGAATAATACTTTAAATTTTATTAGACCAAAATAAACATTTTTTGTATTTTATACTTTTTCCCTAAACCTAATGGTTTGTGAGTAAAAAAATATTTAAAGTTCAAAATCTCGAATTATTTTGTTAGATATCTTGGAAAGGTTTAAGTTGTTCAAAAAAAGTTTTCAATGAAAGATACGTGTTTTTTCACGTAAAATAAAATTAATTAATTAAAACTATAGGTTTCTATTTAAAAAAATGATGTTGACCTTCATATCACCCTTTAAACACCACCTAAAAAAATTTCATCCGAGTACGTCTATGTCCCCCTCCAAACCGTGTAGCTTTTATCTGAAAAGATTTTTGATAACAATTCACCATAAAAAGTTATTAGAGGTGTGCACTTAAAATGGGTCACCCTGTATACTTCGGAACCCTTATGGCATACACTGGTGTATGTCTTGACAAATTTTTTTATATTTTTCTGACTTGCGATAAATTATTTCTCACTTATCATAGTTCTTAATTAGTATTTCGGATTCATATAAAATAAATATATCAATGGATGGCTCCATCCAGGCCCGGATTCACCATGCAGGCAGTGTAGGCACGTGCCTAGAGCGGTAAAAATTAAAGGGCGGCAAAAAATGGTCTTCATATTTTCTTTTTAATAATTATTAAAAAGAAAGTTATTAATTATAACTAATAAACTTTTTACATGAAAACCTAAAAAAGGTTAACTTTTTTATTTTTATTCAATCAAAACCACACGGAAGGGGCGGAAAATTTTTCGGAACTGCCTAGGGGCGGCAAATTTCTAAATACGGGCCTGGATTCATCAAAAGTTTTTAGCCTGCAAACTAAAATTTTTTTATTATAACCGTAAACGAAAAACTATTTTTTTAATGTTTCGTATAATATACTTTATAATATGAATCTCAGCTATACTTTAAATTCTACCCCCTATTTACTGGGAGGGGTAATTATAAAAGTTTACGATATATTGTTATTAAATTTTAAATAGTCGTGTACTTACTACATGAAGCGTGTAGCGAAATTTTTATTTAATGGTTGAGCAGAACTGAATTAAAAAGTGGTTTAACTTATTTATATATTTTACAAAAGTGAAGTTGTTTTTATTAAAGAATGTATAAAACTGTTTACAGTATGGATTAAAAGCATAAAATTTTATAGCTTCGATACTTTTTATGAGTGTGTATTTTTTTTTTTTTTTTGAAGGCAACGAAACGGGATTAAAACTTTTTGTTTCTGGAAGCACTTGATGTGATGAAAACAGAAAAAGGTATTATTATCAGGGTTGGTTAAAATATCAAATATAGAAATGTGTTGTACGAGAGGATGTGTGATTCGTCTTGGTTTCAAAACGAGAACGAGACTTACAATTTTTTGGTGAAAAATTTTTGATTTGCAAAAATAATGTGTGATTTTTTAAACGAAAAGGGTTGCCAATTTCTGGAAAACCGGGAAAAGTCAGGGAATTTGGTCGGAAGTCGGGGAATTTTTATAAAAATGCAAAATCACACAAATTCTCGCAAATATTTGAAGAGTGACGTTTTTTTTTTTTAGGTTTTTTATCAAAAAATTTTTAATGAAAAACAGGGAAAACCAGTAAAAAATCTCCTGGAAAACCGGGAAAAGTCAGGGAAATTTGTTCCAGTGAAATACTGGTCACTCTAAAGAAGTAAATTAATCAGGGAAAATTGTATAGTCCTGTTATTTAGAAATTTCATGCGATACTCAGGGTTGTTTGAATTCTCAATAGAGAAATGTGTTGTACGAGAGGTGGTGTAACTCGTCTTGGTTTCGAGACGAGAACGAGACTAATAATTTTTTAGAGAAAAATTTTTAATTTGCGAAAAATAACGTGTGATATTTTAAAAGAAGTATAATAATCAGGGAAAATTGTATAGCCCTGTAGTTTAGAAATTTCATGAGGTACTCGATATAAATTAATGGATAAACTGCAAATATTATAACCTAAAAATTATATTATTATTACAGTTTCAGACAGTAAAGGTTTTCGCTTACTGTAATTTTTACTGTAAATTTTTTCCGTGTGGGTTACCGAAAAAATTTAGCAAATTTAATAATTAAATAACTTTTAAAAAATCTGAAAAATGGGAATATGTTTAATGATGCCAAATACCTGAGTAAATTATTAATATACTTAATTATTTATACAGTATAGATTGTTGAAATAAAATAAACAGAATTAAATAAATTGAAAAACTAACGATATGGGACATTAGTACACGACGCCCGAGGCTCATTTGACAATTTTTCAAAAAAATAATAATTAATTCTTTAAAAAAATATGTCAATTTGCATAACTAATGAAATTTTACACCTTTTTTTCATTTAGCATAAATCGAGCACATTTATTATAAAATGGAGTGAGCAATAGCCTCACAAAATTGAGCACTCTCTTTAAAGAGACAAAGCTAATGTGTAGCCAATACCTGTATATCTGTAATAACTGCAAACAAACCTGTGACGTGACCAATTAGAATTCTAGAAAGAGACAACTACAGGCTACATATTCGCTTTGTCTCTGTCACACTTTTTCGTCAGTTTATGCTCAGTCGATTCTATAAGTCTATGGGTAATACTGTTTTCTGTATGATGTAATCTATCTCCCTGCCAAATTTCATGAAAATCGGTTGAGCAGTTTAGTCGTAAAACGGTAACAAACATATACATACATATTTTAAAATAGGTGTAATAAAAAAATTATAAAATTATGTATATTAGGAAAAATATAAAAGATTTAGCAGTGGTGGTACTTATATTTTCTTGAGAGGGGCAGTTTAAGTAACTAAATTATGGTTACAAAGTTTATAGCTAAATGTGAATAATTTAATTCGGCCCTATTTTTTTATACACTGTAATTTCTCTCGAGCACGGATTCACCCCCCCCCCCCTGCCGATTCTCTAAGGATGTTCCAAGAAGGAGTTGGTTGGTTATACTCCACATACTGCACCTGTCCAGAATATTTCCCGTTCGGTGGAAGAAAAAAAAGTAGCGGTTAAAGCTGACAGCTCAAGCCCACCAATTTATATTGTATGAATGTTTTATTGCCTTCTTGAGTTCTTTTTCTTCTTCTCCGTTCTGTATAATATGTCATCTGTGTTTTCAACAATTTCATTTTGTGTGACGTTCTATTAAAAACGGAATTTTTATTGTTGAGATTTTTAATTCATGAAAGGATTTTTGGAACTTTTAGCATACACGGAGAGAATATTCTTTTAAAAATTAACAGAAAATGATGTGAACCTGAGGACAGAATCAACTTCTGAAAAAAGTTAACAGAAAAGTCAGTAGAATTTAAAATAAAGTAAATGAAAAATTACAATGACATACTGGTAAATTTTAACATAGTACCTATTAAAATTTATTTACTCTGAAAAAGTAATATACGCTATTCTTTAATTTAATTTCTTGCATATGAAAATTCCACGTACATTCTCTATAATTTTACTATGTTTCTATATTACTTTTCATTTCTGGCCTATCGCCGTCATAGGAACTGCTAAACAGTATATTTAATTGTAGTAGACGTTCTTTTAAATTTTACCATAGTTTCGTCAATTTAAAAACGTTTTACGAAGTGAAAAAAATGTAACTATAAATGTCGGTTAGCTGGAATAATTACACGGTTACATTAAAAGTGTTATAATTTGCCATCGAATGAACTCTTAGAGTTCGTTTTAAAAATTTTTGTAAGTAAAGAGACTTAAAAAACATATTAGTAATGTAAATTTATCAAATTAACAACGTTATTATGTCAGAGAAAAAAATTAGAAAATATGATGTCCTATAAATAGGACACTGGGATGTATTGGGTTAAATATAATATCTGGGTTAATTTGGTAAACTCATGTCTTTGTAATCTCGCAGAGCAGCTCTGAAACTAATATATAACTTGTTGTATTGTTCTATGTCTTAATATACAAAACTTTGTACATAAATATGCTAATTTTATTCAATATGTCATTTACAAATAATGTAGTGTATAACGAAAATGCTATTAAAATGCAGTCAACGAAATCAAATATTTTTGGTGTGAAGGAAAACAATTCAAGCGAATAAATTAGTTCGTTTTTTTTTGCTTGCTTTCTGTTCTTCTGTGATCATAAAAATAATTGAGTTTTCATCAAAACCAACTTTGAAATGTGATGAAATTATGATTTTTTATTAGATGTCTTTTGTCATTTTGGTGTGAAGGATATTGGCGTGCCTATTTAGTAATCAAATAAAGATGGGTTTAATTATTTTTACATGAATATGAAGTAAGGGTGTTTTAAATTAGATAAGAGTTTTTTTTGTTAGTTTTTTTTTCGCCATGATGTCTGTGTGTCTGTCGGTCTCTAGTATTTATGATTTTCTTAAAGTGATATTTTTTAAAAACGATCTTATAATCGGAAATGTATGTTTACTCTTTTTTTTAAATTTTTTGGACTTTTTATAAAACGTTGCAAGTTAGATAAAAAATGTTTAAAATAAAAATTGTTTATAATATAAATTGTTTATAATATACAAAAAAAATGTAGATCTGCAAAGATCTACTCAGATCTGTATTTTTTTCTTACATTTTTTATAGTATACATATTCATAAATATGTATACAAAAAATTGAGTTTAAATTACGAAAATTGACGGAGTTATAGTCAATTTAGTGAGACGAGGTAGCACGGCCGGTTATGACATAACAAAAACATTAAACACGTTTATCTCGAAACGACATTTTTCGACCTGGTTGACACGATTCCTCAAAGACTAATGAACCGATTTCATATTTTTTTTATAATTTTCGTAATTGTAGTAGCTATCGTTGCACGTAGTCGATTTTTGAAATTTTGATAATTGTTATTTTTAAAACCGCTGTAATAAAAAAATGGGTCTTGAAATTGAAAAAAAATTTCAAACGATCGCCATTTTGTGAAAAAATAAAATAAAAAAAATCAGCTACGTGCAACGATAGCTACATTCATATAGATATTGATAAAATTTTATTTATTTTTTTCATATAATCCTTCTCGAAATTTCGAGTGAACCATAGAGTAAAATATTTTTTTTGGTCGTCACATCGAGGCTCATAACTTTGTGAATATTTAATATTTTTCAATAAAAATTGATATTAAATTAGTTGAATATATACTTAATAAAACGTCATTTACCTGATTCAAAAATAATTGGTTATATCTGTGAAAAAAATCCCAAACATTGACAATTTTTTTACCCGTCACAGTGGCTGTCCCCCTCAACAAATTATTTAATTATGATAATTTTTTTGCATATGGGTACTTCATAATTTTCATAACGATTAATTCGTTACAACGCATTCGTCGTTGAAATTTTGTATCGCGTTATATGCGAAAGTTTAAATTAATGAAGCAATTTGCATTAATGAAATTTGGTCCAAAAATCTCTAACACATATTATGCCAGTCCGTAATACCTAAACGGGAGGGGCTGTAAATGGGGGTGGGGGTGATGCAACGCGGCACACACATCTTCTGGTGTGCTAAACTTTCAAAATTACATTATCTAAGGCGGCTCGCGTTTTACTACTCCGTTGTGAATTCAGGGACGTAATTATATGTTTATGGTTTGGGGACAGATTTGTTATTATTTTAGAGATGCTCGTAGAAAGAGTTCTGACATTCCGTAGTAGTCAAAAGTGTCACTCATACACGGATTTTTTTTTCCTGTACACTCAACATTCTGCTATACGACGGCATCGGTAATTTAAAAATTCCACTACACGACGTCTAGAGGGGCACCCACCACCGCGCCGACTTTAACGTTGATTGGTGAATTTAAACGCGCAGAAATATAGCAGGCACGGTGGTATTATGGTGGGGATGGGGGACGGACGTTGGTTAGAACTGTCGGCACATTGTATAACGGAGCGGTCGAGTAGTGGATGGTCGTATAGCAGAGTGTTGAGTGTATATCACGGATAGTTAGCGATGGCAACCTTTTATTATAAAATTTATTTTTTACAGCCTGTGTTAAAAAATTTGATCAATGTTAAAAAATCCGTGATCGATTTGGCTCCGATTGTTTTTTAATATGATAATTTTTTACCAATATGGAAATATCCATGTTTATCTTATTGATAATTGTATATTATTACTAACAATGTTCTTATTTTGTTTCGTATTTAAAACATATATTTTAGATAGAAAAAAATACTTAATAAATTTACATCACTGAATTTACCATATCGAAAATTGCACTCTCACTAGTTGGGTGGTATAAAAAATATTCACACTGATAAATATTTATTAATACAATCATTTGAGAGTTTCGTTAGTTGGTGTAATAAATTATTTATTAATTTGACAAATGAAAAGATTTTTCAATAAACATGAAGATATATTTTTCAAATTAATAAAATATCTTCAATAAGATTTTTATTTTTATATTGAGGAAATATTGTTATTTTAACAAGATAAATTTATTAAGCATTTTTCCATCTCAAATTTTCAATAAGATCGACTTTTTTTCTGTATAAACTGAAACATTACAACCTAAAATTATATGATTACAGTTTCAGAGAGTAGAAAATATTTTATAATGATTTGTTGCCATCGCTAGCTTAACCTAATGCGGTGTTTACACCGAAAAAACAAAACAGAAACATCATGTCTTTAAAATACTTCGTATTTAAAAATGTATAAGGTTTATTGCTTTTTTTGTCATAAAAACACCGTGTTTCTGTTTTGTTTTCTCTGTGTAAACACCGGATAAATTATCGAGGATTTTTTTTTGTTTCGAAAATTTAAAACGGTACGGCTCTGTTTAAACCCCCCGTGTGCAAATATGAAAGAGAGTACCTAACAACTCTGAAGAAAATGTGAGACGACACTATAAGTACGTGGGCTGTCGGAAGCTGCAAATAAATTTAGCATCTTTGTCTTTTGATACTGTAGAAATATTTTATTGAATTATATCAAAAGACGCCTTGGAGATAAAGCAATTTGCAAGAAGCCACGTCTTATCTGACGACGCGTTTACACCACACGTATGTAACATACATACCTCGTATATACGTACACGTACGTATAGTATATGAAAAAAAAGTGAAAATCTGTGATTAGTTAATCGATCATTTATTTTATTTTTTTATACATTTATCTAACAATGGATTTTATTTTCAAGAAACTATGAGTTCTGAGGCTTCCTAAATCACGCACTGTCTTTATCTCAATGATGTCTGTCTGTCTGTCTGTCTGTCTGAAATATGGAATTTTAAATTTTAAGTTATTGTATGTACTATGTATTGTAGATGTGCATTTTTGAAAATATTGCATTTAACTAAAAAATTATATCCTTTTTTTCTATTTTATTTATGGGTTGAGGGATGGAGGGGGTGGGGTTAAATGGGACTGTATAAGCTATCTAAACTTTTTAGTATCGCTGTCGAGGAAGACGTACTTCTACGTCAAAATGTTTTAAATTAAAACTAATATAAGTTTATGTTTTTTTTCATTTAAACATTTTTTTTAAAGAACCATTTATTTTAATTAAACTATTTATATTTAAAGTGGTTTTCAATATTGTATAAAAAAGTCTTATGGTGGCCTATGCATTATAGTAGTTTTTAGGAATTCTGTTTTTAACCCTTTCAGGTATAAAATAAAATATAAGTATACAAGAAATAATATTTTCAAATAAATTAATAAATTGTCAAAAAGTTATTAGTAAAAAATCTAATGCAATATCTAATATGTATATAAAAATGAATCCCTATTTCCCTTGATCACGCGTGAACGGCTGGACCGATTTCACTATTTTTTTTTGTTGTGTTTGTTATTGTCAGAAGATTCTTATGAAAGAAAAAATTTAAAAAAATGCGCGGAAAATTAGAAAATTTAAGAATAATATAGTTAAGACAGGACAACGTCTCTCGGGTCACCTAGTATTATTATAAAAAATACTGCTTTTAACCCTTTCAGGTCTAGAATAAACAATAAAAAATTATATTTTCAAATAAATTAATAAATTATTAAAAAGTGGGTTCTTTGTGAAATGTCTAATGCAATATATTATTATAAAAAAATACTGCTTTTAACCCTTTCAAGTTGAAAATAAAAAAAAAGTATCCATATAAAAAATGATACTTTCAAATAAATTAATAATTGGTTAAATAGGTGATTTCTTAGTGAAACCTTTGAAAAGAAAAGGGTTAATTATGTAATATTTAGTCGTTATTTGCAATACAGTGTGAACAGACCATAACGTCACACTGTATTTTTCACGGTGTTATGAAATGATATCGTGTGTTTTTTTTTCTCTGTAATATAAGTTCATTTTCGTCACATTTTTGATATTTATTGTTCTGCTTTTTAATGTTTACAACGTACTTACTTTTTTTTCTTGTTTTTTTTTTTTTTTTTTTTATACGCCGAGGTTTTAAATTAGTTTATGAAAACAAGGTAAATGAGGATGTATGTATGTCGAGGTATTTTATATTAAAATCAGCCCTGAGGTTGGAATCGTTAAAATCTGAGTTAGGCCTATTTCACACATATACGGTTTCGTTCGGTTCGTTTTTGGTCGCTGCCGACAAGTGTGAAACGATGATTCAGTTTGTATTCGGTACCTAATAGAAACCGTACAGAACTGAATACTCCCTCCACATGGACAGATTTCATCAGGTTTCAATTCGTGTCCAGGGAACACAAAGCAATGAACGCGTTCACACATACTCGGTTTAGTTTCGGTTTTAACCTGATAGCGAGTGTTATTTTTTTTAAGTTTTGTCGCGGATTTTCTAATAAAATGAGCGGTTTTCTAGATGTTGATGTGGATCGTCTTCATGCTCTTTAGCTTCGGGAAAATAGTGTAGAATGCTCCAAATTCCTGCTGTAAAGTGATGAGAGGGTGCTCGCAATGAATTCTAGTATTCCTCCTTCATTTTTAAATTTTTTTATAGAGAAACAACATGGCAACAACTTGCTTTCTCTCCATGATAACTACTGAGTTTACGGAAAAAAATAAAACTTAATATTAACGTGTATGTGTGAAAGGGTTTGATTCGTTTTCGGTTTCAACCGAAAACGAACCGAACCGAATGGAACCGCGTATGTGTGAAACAAGGCTTATTCGGCTAATTTGTGATGGGATTTATAATGTTTATTAAATAAATAATACATGGATTTTGTTTTATATATTATGGTAAATAATTAAATTTACTTTAACCCTTAGCTGTCACTGTGAGGTACCAGGCGCCTCACATTGTTCCAACTTCAATGTAAACTGTTTAAATTTTACAAGGTTTTAAATTTTTTAACTATATTAAATATTATATATTCTTTTAAATAACCGATTGGAGTGCATTCCGTATCGTTCGAATATGATAGAGGAAATTTATTGAATTAAAATACTCAATAGCTTACGAGTAGTTAATATTTGAGTGTCTGGGGTACGAGGTGACCCCAGTGTGGAAGGTATGTTATTCTGGAGAAGTGGAGCAGCTAAGGGTTAAAAAAAGACTTTAAAAAACTGAAAAGTATTTGTATGATAATTAAATTTGACAGTTTTTGAAGTCGTTTTTTTAAGGTTTATACGTCTAGCACACGATTTGGGTTCGAAAAATTTTGTTTTTAATTTATATTCAGAACACATGTACCTACGTTTAAAGGAATATTTTACTTTATTGTTAATTATTAAAAGTTAAAAAAAAGTTTAATTTAATTTGAAAATTGAAATAGACAGAGCGGTAAATAATAGTAACATGTACTAATTTGTACAATGTAATGGCAGAGCTGGTTTTTCATTATTTTGAATAAATTACACGTGAATATATTTGTTTTATATTTATTATAGTATTTAAAAGGGTTAAAGTTTCGAATAATTAGTTTTTAAAACGTCTCTATATAGCCAATTGTATAGAATTTCAAAATATATAATACTTTCGGCAATCGTGTGTTAAAAACTCTATTTTTAATATCCAATTACACTCAGCGTTCTATAATACGTAGCCATCGGTAATTCAATAATTCCACAAGACGCCGGCTAGAGGAGCCCCCATCACCACGCCTAAAAGTTGACAGATACATAATGTTCTGTGTACAATTGTACATAATAATAAAAATGGCGCTGTTGGTGAACGAGATCCTGGTTTGTTGACTTTTTAGGATTGAACTCTAGACAATTGTTATTCGTTGCTTTAATACTGGATGAAAAATGTATAGATTTCTATACAATCATATGCCAATAATTTATTTTTGTTATTTCCTTTTTTAATCGTTTTCAAATTATCAAATTTTAAATAAAATGTATGTACCTTACACATTTTTTTATACTATTTATTATATTTCAATTTCAACGAAAATTTGTATTGAATTTCATTTTTTTTCCACATTGAGTCACACCAAAACACAAGTTTTGTGTGTAAAATCTTCAACTGCATAGAAGACTTGAACTTCAATTTGTTAATTTAAATTTCGCGCTGAAATATAGCAGTCACAGTGGTATTATGGTGGGAGTTGGGGAAAGACGTACTATAGAACTGTTAGAACATTGTCTTATGGATCGGACGTCTTGTGGATGGTCGTATTATAGAACGCTGAGTGTACTCAAAAACCATACGCACAATGTATTAAATAAAAATTAGTAAAATATGAGTTATCCATAAATAACATATTCAAATTTTAGACTTTTATCTATATATTGCTCTGATGATCGAATAACCTTAAGTACTGTTATATTTAATAGTTCGTCTATTAAAAAACAGACGGATCTAAATATATTGTTATACCAATTTGGAATTAAATGATTTTTTGTCACTTGTTTGTTCGAATAATGGATAATGATTTGTGATTAGTAACACTTTTACGTCAAAATTCTCACTAATGCGATAAATATTAAATGATGATTCAGTTATGTTACTTATCTATATATTATTGCCTTTAAGTTTACTTAAATGTTTATCAAGTATAAATGTTTTTCTGTATGTAATAATAATTACTCATATTATCTTCTTGATTATTTAAAAATAGTTTGTGGTATTCATTTTATTTTATACTGATGAATTATGGTGTTTTAATCAGGCGCGTATAGAGTCTTACTTCTTGAAGAGGGTCATACAGAAAAAAAAACTTTCTAATAGCTGCATATTTATTTGAAATAAATATGTAATAAATTTCAAAATATTTTGTCGTTTAATTTTTGCAAAAAAAAAAAATAATAATTAATGTACAGGCTGATTAATAATAATCTGTTAATCAAAAAAATTATTTCGAGCTGTTTTTTGTGAAATATAAGTTAACAAACATTGTCTTGGCTGCAAATTTTTTAATTTTAATAAATTAAAAATACGAATTTTGTAATAAAAGGTAGTAGAGAGAGATGCATAATATGGTAGCTAGAAATGAAGTTAAATCAATTTTCTATAACTCATATAAAATAATTATTTTAGTGATGTTCAAAATTAATTGTATTAAAAATAGTACATTTCTACGTGTTAAGCAGCTAACTATCATAATATAAAAATTTTATTCAAATTTTGTAGTTGAAAATGTATTAATAGATAATGATTTAAACTCAGTCAGTGTTATCTGATAACTTAAAGGGGCCATATCAGTGTGAAATTTTCAAAAAATTAATTTTTTGTTGTTGCCTTTTTGGAGGCATTATTCGAGGAGGAAGAAGAGGGTCCAATATATGGGCCAGGTATAACCGATTAGTAGTTTTTATGGTAAATATAATTTTATCTTGTAAAAATCGATAGTTGAATCTTTAAACGCGTTTTTCTCCAAATGAGATCTTTAAAATTTATTGACAATGTAACTCAAAGAGCAATTATCCGATTGACTTGAAATTTGAACTGAGTACTCTTGAATATATTTACTCTACGATGACATAGAATATTTTTGATTGGATGCAAATTGACGATTTGGCATTAAAAATACGACCATTTTATAGGCAATAAAACATACTTTTTTTCATAAGTACGCCATTTTGCTAGATTTTGATATTTTTCGAAAATCGTAGGTCATCGTACAGAAAATACCTTCCAGTTTAACGACATTTTTTCTTTTTTCAATTTCAACTACTCGTCCGGAATTATGGCCGCAGTGGAGGAGATTTTTTTTGGCGCCTCCGAAATCGCTTAGATATCGATATTTTTATGTGAAAAAATTATGGAATACACATCTAATATAGCCAAATATATTCTCAATTTTCCAAAATATTTCATTAAATATTTTTCTTCCAAAAAATTTCCAAAAATCATCCAAATTTCCAGCGTTCACACTGGTATAGTACAGCCCTTTAAATATACATACAACTTTCAGATTTCCTCAAAATATCTAGTGTGCCTCTTTAATTCTTCTGGGAGATCATGGCCTCTTGAACCCCCATCCCCCCCCCCACTTGTATATATTTTTATTTTAAGTTCTATCGTTTATTAGGACGAGGAAGGGAAAAACATGAATGAATTTTCATTTTTTTAAAAAAGCTATTTATGTTTTGTTGTATGAAATTTAATTACAATTTTTGACGATTATAGCGTGAGATACAAAGCGTACAATGTAAAAATGTGAATAAAAAACACAGTAGTAATATGCAATCTGGTAGCCGAAAAAATTTATTCAGAAACTGATTAAGGGAAAAGAAAAAAGTACTTATTAATGTTATCACGAAAATTCTTATCTGGCATTTGTAATATATCACCAGGTATTTATTGATTCCCGGCTTACCTGTTTGTGTGTGTATAAATTATGTTTTATGATTTTTTACTTACTGGTTTTTAGCACTTTTCGAATGAAAATTATGTCATTATTTATAGAGCTTATAACGCACGAATGGTGTCTGTGAGTCATCGTTGAATATTTTTAAATATGATTTTTATTTTAATATACTATGACGCGGTAAGTTTTTTTTCATTCAATTTTTTAGTAAAATTTGTATGATTTTATGAATCAAAAATATTATTTCGAAGGTTTATTTTTAATTTTCCGCTTAGAGAGAATGGAGGATATTGCGATCCCCCCCCCCCCTTCACCCTAAATAAAAATTTCGAGTTTTTACCAGAAGAAGAAGAAATTAACGATTTTTTAACGGCACGTATTTTATAAAAAAAATATTGTTTATCTTTCTAAAATATATTTTTGTTTACTTCTTTTTGAACGATTAGTAATAAAAAAAAATACATACAGAAAGAATGATGTAATAAAAAAGTATTGTAGTGGCCACAGTACTTTATATTTATCTATAATAAAAAAAGAACAAAACGAAACATTATCTGACACAAAAGTAAACTGAATACAGTATTTAATACTTATTCAACGTTTTTAATTCATAATATTTTTATTTTTTGCTACCGGGACGCGAAAGAAAATATGAACCTGTCTAATTACTTTTGTGCCAGTTTTTTTCTTCTGTACTTGCGTTATTAAAAAAAAAAAACGAAACATATTTTTAATATACAGGATGTTCATTAATAAATGAAACTTTACTTACGTATTTTTATTTGCAAAAGTGAAAAATACTGAAAATAAGTCACACTTGCTTACAAAAAATCTCTAATTTGATTTGGAATATAATAAAAATGATTAATTAATATTTAAAACGATTTTGAATCTTGTATAAAAAAATCTTATGTAATGTAGTATTAAAGAAAATTCTGTTTTTAACCCTTTTACGTCTAAAATATGTTCATAAATAAATTAAACACTTTTTTTAATCTAAATTTTAATATAAAATATAAAAAAACGGTATGACTTCCATGTTCTATAATATCTTTTACAATAATTTTTAATATAAAACTCACCTTTGTATTATAAAAATATTAGTTTTCTAATATTCTAATGTCACTTATATTTCAAATTAAAATTTTGAGGATGGTTTTCACCCCTTCAGTGGCTATTTCGGCACGTTTAAGAAATAAGTGCCTCTTAGATTGGATTGAACTACTAGTTTACCAAGTCTTATCAAAATTGGTGAAATAATACCAACTTTTTAGACGATGATTGGTACAAAATTTCTAATATTTCCGAAACCCCTAATCTCATGAGCACCAAAATCAATAGGTCTGGAGTACTCACTGGGACAAACACACAGACACACACGCGCACAGCCGCCATGCGGAAATCAACTTTTCTTTACATTTTGAAGTTAGTACAATCAGAATCAGCTCTTATCTCGGATATGATTTTTCGACGGTATTACAATACTTCCATTTCTTCGAACATGGAAGTAAAAATTATAATAAGGGTGAGGGGTAAAAAAAGTAATCACTTTTGACGTTTCTATGATACAGATATATTTAATAGTGTAATATCCGCCTATGTTAAATGTGATAAAACTTTGATAATAGATAATGACAGTCTCAATATTTGATCAAATCTTTGTCAAAGATCTTTGACATATTTATTTGATAAAATTTCTTTGATCAAAGAAATATGACAGTGTAATACGTCAACTTTTATAATATTTACCTTTCTTTTATCATAGATAATGACAGTTTCTTATATTTGATCAAAGTTTTTTTACGGATAAATCAAAATGGCGACTGAAAAGTGTTCGTGGACGGTTTCGGCTACGAAATTTCTTATAATTTAATATATGATCAAATCTTTAACAAAGATCTTTGACGTATTTATTTGATAGTGTAATAGCTGCCTTACGTCTGTATAAAATATTATTATTAATTGGACATTTTGTGAACCTCTGGTTTAAAAACGGAAGGAAGTGAGCAGTTTTCTTTCGGAGTGTATTAAATGCTATATCATTCTGTACTATCAAATACGCATTTTGTGTATAAGAGATATTTGTGTTATTACCGTCTTCAACGTCGTTGTTGTGAAGAGAGACGGTGCTATCTGTGTTTACAGATGTGTTCGGGTGAAATTGAGGTACTTAAAAGCGACCATCTATTGACTCCCCACCCTTCTCACGCATTTTCTTGTGTTATCATATACACCCATTTTTATTTTCTTAAGCAAGTATAGTGAAGCTGATTTGACATTCCCTGAATCCATTTTGACTATTTTCGCCATGATGTCTGTTTTTAATTTATGTTCAGAACACATGTACAGTGGCCCTCAGATATCCCCTGCCACACTAAAGGCGAGAATCGCTTACACAGAATTATTGAAACAACATCGGATATCTTTTTCTAGGGCGGAGCTTATATAGTTACATCATTTTAAATAAAAACACAAATCTACGTCTATTTCAATTAATGATTTATTACTACAAATTTTGCTTTTGTTATCTAATTAATTCCTAAACTTATGTGATTTACTTTTATTATATATATTTCATATCAAATATGTATCTACAAATTTATATTGGATGTTTGTTTACATGTTTTTATACATTTAAATATTAAATATTATTATATTATTTTTTTATTATATATTTTACGTTTTACGTATCATATTATAAATAATGGCATTGAAATATATATTTTTTGCAATAATAATTTGCGTTTCTTGCAGTATAAATATAAGCAATAAAATTATTACCTTCGCAAAAACACATGCGTTCATTTTAACCCAGTCATGTAGGTATTAGAGATCAGATCGGGCCTTAAAAAAACGGCCCGACCCGGTCCGAAGATATATTTTTTTTAATTTGCCGACCCGATTCGGTTCCGAAACTTTTTTTTTCGACCCGGTCCAATCCGGTTCGATTTATACTAAGGTCCGACCCAACCCGGTCCAAACGTTACAAACAAAAATCAAGCCCAGTCCGGTCCGATCCGAAATTCGGGTCGGGCTAAATTCGGACCGGATCGTGCTGGCCCGGCCCGAATTGATCTATAACGTTTTCTTATATGTTTTCTTGGTTTTACCCGTGTATAAATTATAATTTTGTTAATAACTGTGAATTGTTATTAATTTAACATTAAACAAATAAACTATTAAAAGTAAAAGTTTTGTTTTGAAAAAATAATATTTTTATTTATTCGTAAGGTCCGTCCAGCTCGGTCCGATTTATGCTAAGGTAAGATCCGACCCAGTCCGGTCCGATGTATACCAATCCCGGACCGGTCCGAATTCACCCGGTTCAAACGTAACAAACAAGAATTAAGTCCGGTCCGAAATTCGGGCCGGAATAAACCCGGGCCGGGCCGGCCCGGCCCGGCCCGATCTGATCTCTAGTAGGTATACATTTTTATACATTATAGTGGCTAATTAAAAATCTTAAAATTTTTAATTACATTTAAAAATCTGGCATTCTTATACGCTGTACTGAGTGAGTGAGTACACAGTGTAAAAATTTATATTTATATAAAAAACATATTTTTGGCTAAATGACAAAATATAAAAGAAATTAATAAGACATAAACTATATAGATAATAATATTCTCTACAATTTTTATCAAATACATTATTTTCTCATTCGCACCGTTACAAAAAAAAAAAGAAAAATTAAAAGGAGTAAATATTAGTTTCCGGTTGTTAGATTGCTTTTAAAAAGATGGGGTATTTTTCCGAGATGAAAATCAATATTAGTTATAAAATTTCACTATTCTATGTTTTGTCGTTTTTTAGAGACTACAGATAGGTAGATACAGATATATGTAGATCGACACACAGATATTAAGGTGAAAATAGTAGGAATAGATTCAGAGAAGGTCAAAATGTAGGTATATTGCCATCAAAATCCGAAATAAAAAAAAAATTTGTTAACGATATCGAAGATATGAGAAGCTTTGTGATCGTTTAAAAAAATGCTCGCCGATTTCAAAGTTTTAACTTAATCTTTCCGTTTCAGGTAAAAACAAAGACATTTTGTTCCATGTCGGTCGTCTGTATGTCCACTGAATCCTTGTCATACGTATAATTTATGAACAACTGAACCGATATTAATGAAACTTAATTGGTTGGTTGGGTCTGGCATAAGGACGGTCCCATTTAAAAATTGTGTATAAGGGGGAGGGCTGACATCTCAAAATATTTATTTTTGACGATATCTAAAGAAAGACATGTGAAAATTTTATATAATTTTTTTGGAGAGCATTCAATTTTCTATAGGTCACCACAACGTTTGTTGTGAAATATTTCCTTACAAAGATTTGTCTCACTTTGCTTTAAAAAATCGTCATTGTTTTTTTAACTGCTATTTACTTTGAAATAATAAATATTATTTTGACGTTTGCATAAATTTAAATTTAGATTGAAATTGTCAAAAAATTAAAAATTAGATATAATACGAAAAAATTATCAGTTGCGAAATATTTGAGACATATATAATTTTACATCAAGTTTAATATATTTAAATACTAAATAAGTACAGAATATAAAATATTTATTGCCACAAAATTTTATTATACAATTTTCAATTGATTACATAATTCATTACAGGCACAAATATATATGAGTACTATGAACGAAGAGTACTTCTTTATCTAGCAAATGAGTTTCAAATTATCTATCTTTGTTTGGTACATGGAGAAATGATTTAAATATTATTAAAATCAAATGGGCGTGGTTACTCAGTTACTGCTTTGCGAATATGATTTGAAAGTGATCGAGGACTATTGGCGTTCACTGTACCTACATTTAATGGAATATTTTACTTTGTTAATTATTAAAAGTAAAAAAAAGTTATATTAATTTGAAAATTCAAATAGACAGAACGGTATATAATAGTAACATGTACTAATTTGTACAATGTAATAGCAGAGCTAGTTTTTCATTATTTTGAATAAATTACACGTGAATATATATTTGTTTTCTAATTTTTATAAAGGGTTGAAGTTTCGAATAATTAGTTTTTAAAACGTCTCTATATAACCAATTGTGTAGAATTTTAATAAATAGACCACTTTCGGCAATCGTGTGTTAAAAACTTTATTTTTAATATCCAATTACTCAAAAATCATACGTCTAATATTTTAAATTAAAATTAGTAAAATATATGAGTTATCCATAAATAACATATTTTTTAGACTTTTATCTATACATTGCTTTAATGATCGAATTTCCTTAATTAAAAGTAATTTTTGTCTGAGAAGAAATAATAGTTTGAAAATTCTAAAATTTACAAAATTTTGTTAAAAAATCACTTGATACATAATGTAAAGAATGTTATCTATAGTTTATGTCCTATTCATTTTATTCTATCTTTTATTAGTTTGTCAGAAATATGTTTTTAATAAAATAAAAATCACGTACACTGTTCACTGTCAGTATTATGTATGTATAAGAAAGTCCCATAAGCTCTCATGGTGGATATTTTATATTCGTAAATAAATTGATGGGGACTTTTTTTGACGTCTTAGTTAAGGTTAACTATACCAGAGGTCACCAACCTTTGTAGAAAGGACTACGTATAGAATATTTGAACCAGAAAAAAATTGTATTTATATTTACAACAACGGTAAAACTTCATATATTGTCACTTGGAGGGGGGGGGGGGGGGGGGGGCTATTATAAAAAATATTTTTTAAGCGAATAAACGTAAAAAAGTTTATATTTTAAATAATAATTCAAAATGTTCATATACTGGGCCCCAATATTTATTTTCAAGCACCATCGTTTCAAGACCACTGATTTCTACAATAAAATTTGAATTTTAAAACAAAATAAAATTGTACGGAGGTGGTGGGTACAACTTAACGTATCTTTGATTTGATTTTTTCCATCTGGTCTGTCGCGCCTTTTGTTGCTCTACGACGCCGACTCGCTTTACGTAACTAACGGAAAATGTTATTATGTGAGTTTTCCTAGAGTTTTCTTTTATTCAACGCATTTCATTCGCTTAACGCTTCATTTGGGGAATATAAATGACATTTAGCTATAAAAAGGGATGTGGGTTCTGCGACCAAAGAGAGAGAGATAGTGATAGACAACGGGAATGCTTTCCCCTGTTATGTTTATATGTTTTGTTTTCATCCTGTAATGATGATTGTGGTTGATGTCAATAAAATACGTGAGTGGGGTTTTTTGTCGGTGAAGAAATGCTATTAAAGGATTTATTTGAAAGCGAAATTGTCGCTTTAAAAAATATCTTTAAATGAACATTTTATTTAAAGTTTCATTCGATCGTTAAAAAGAAAGATTTGTGATTTTTGGCGCAACCCACGAAGTATATGAGTAGTCCAGATGCAAAACCTGCTATATGTGTTTGAACAGATTTCTAGCAAAATTGCATAAACTGTTTTTGCAGCTTCTAGGTAAAATATCCTTATGCCTTTTTCATGAGTCTGGATCCAAAACCTGTCATGTTTTTTTTCTTGTCTCAATTCGATACAAAATTTATTACTTTTATTAAAATAATTTTTATGTTAGTTCACCAAAAATATAGCAATTTCTGCAACCGACTTAATCTTTCAAATTTAATTTTAAAAGATTTTTGTCGGGTTTTCAGCCCAATTTATACTTGTAGCCTGAGACGAGTAGAATCCAAAGATACAAAAACCTCAAAATCTTAAAATATGTGGATAGCAGGTTTTGCATCTGGGCGACTCATATATGCTCGATTTTCTGTGTGTCTGTCTGTCTGTCTGTCCGTCTGTCTTCCACCGCGAGATCTCGCCCCCCCCTGACCACCTAGACCTCGGATTTTCGCTAAATGGTAGGTCTGTGGTTCTAGTTTAGTGAATTTTAGACATTTTTCCGGTCATGATCCCCCCCCCTCAATATTTTCATATATGGCTTCATGTACCTCATTGAACTCGGGATTGATTCACGAATCGATTGGAAGGGTATTTTTTGAATTGTGTCCAAGTGGGTTGCGCGGCAACACCCACGTGTGCGTTTTGATAATTTTTTTGATATTTAATTTGTTTGGGAGGGGTTGGGCGTAGGTAAAAAACGTATTTTTTTTTTAATTAAAAAAATGCAACAGTTGAATTTTGCGACGAATTTACAAAAATTGCAGTTTTTCACAATTTTGTTTAATTTAAAGTTTAAAAAAATGATCATTGCAATCAATATGTTTTAAAAAATAATTATTTTTGCGAAACCTAAAATTTTAAAGGGGAATGAGGGCCTCTCTAATTCTGCTACTGTCTATCATAATTTCTGTTTTTCTATTGTAACATAATGGCTATAATGGCTCTGAGTTATGCAAGATAAGATTGAATAATTTTATAAATTTGCAAACTTGCGGTAGTTAAGTGAATATATATAATTTTTGAATACGCATTAAGTCAAGAAGCGACGAAGGAGGTTTCCTGTTTACCCTGATGCCCCACACCGTTGTGAGAGTGACTTTTTTTGTGTAAAAATTGTTAGTGTTTCCGTCGTTTATTAGTTTAGTGTTTTTTGGTGTAATTAATTCGTTTTTAACTGTATTTTTTCTGTTTATCAAATCGTGTGCCATTTATTGTATATTTTTTTTATCTTTATATAAATATTCCCTATTGCTATGAGTCAATGATTTTTGACTTAAGGGGGGATCCTGCTTTATGAGGCCAAAACAAAGCGTTTTTTTGGGAATTTTTTTTAGGACAGAAAAAAATAAGCGAGTGAAGTGATTATTTTATTGCATATTTGAACGTAAAAAAAAATTTATTAACACAAAAATATTCAAACGCAACCAATTTATATGTACATTTGTGTAACGCCTTGCGATCGTAGTCTCCAATCGGCGGGAAAGATGGAGCTCGTAATTTTTGTCTGATAGAAAAAAACCAAAGAACATTTTAATTTTTATATATTTTTCTTCTGTATGAACTAAGAAAAACCCAAAAAAATTGTAAAATTAAAAAAAATTTCAGGTTTGAAAAAAAATGTGCTTTTTTTAAGAAAAAAATCATTTCAACTTGCTAAAAAAGTTGTTTAGAATTTTTTTTTATGAATCTTTTTAGTTCCTATAGAAGAGAATTTAAAACTGAAGACAACTTTGGTTCATTTTGATCGGTCGTTTAGTTTTCTTGCAATCACGCCCGCCAATTTCGAAAAATCATAAAAATAAAAACTCGAGAAAACGCGTTTCAAAGTTATACGGTCTACGGTATACCTGCTTGACACTCCACTGCGTTTAGTACATACTATATCTTTGAAAATATTTCGAATTTGCCAATAAAACTTTACATACATATTCTTAGATAAATTAGGAAGAGATTTATGCAATAAAAAAAGGATTTTTTGAGACTCATAAAGCAGGATACCCCCTTAACTGTATTAATTTTTTAATTGTTTATCTTGGTATAATTTTTATAATAAATTTTGTTATCGCTATATGGTTAGTATTTTTACTGTTATACTATAATTTATATTTTTAATTTTCAGACAATGTCCGTCCAGCCTTGTGGCCCCCCTTGTCAAAATAGTAATCAGTGAAATCAAGGAGACATGCAAAAAACAACCAACAACATGCGGATACAATGATTATTGGAAAGGTAAAAAAAAAACACTTGAATTATTTTTATTCTTTTACATAATCAACAAAAATATCAAATGAGTCATTGTTGCGTTAATTTTGAATCATTCAAAATAATCGCAAGTGATTTTGCTTAACTGCGCCATCTGCGGTGAAAAAGCACTACGTGAAGTGAAGTGGTTTAAATCTTTGCTAAACTGCAAGCACAGTGAATTTAGTTTTCTACTTTACCTACTTTCAGTTAGTAACGTCATTTAACGTAAATATCGCTGCATGCTTTGTACGTGCATCATTTTGAATTATTTTTGATTTTAATTGTTATGATTTGTAAAACATTACTCTCTAATGCAGTGTGTCCCAACTAAGCCTTTCTAAAATTCTTATACCCCCCTCTTAATCCTGGACGGGTAGACGTTCGTAATAATTACGACTACATTTACACAACGCCCTCTACAGGGAAATCAAGACGGGGTGGGGAGCCGAGCGGGAAGATATGCCTCGTTTAATAGTTCGTCTTCAACCTCTGCCAAGGACAGGTGTCAGTGTTTGCTATTTTTCTAGAGAGAGCCATAGATCGACAAGTTACATCGTATCTTTCACGAAGGTCTACTCTTTTACGTAAATTTTAGTCGAAATATGTACGTAAAAGGATATGCTGTGAATGTGAAAAAGATCTCATTCGTCTCAATGCTTGATCCAATGATACTTTCTTTCGTTTGTCGATTCTCTGTAAACTTATATTACTAAGCTTATATTTTAATCTTTCGTATTTCAGTATTTTTGTAAATACATAAATCAAAAGATTTTAAAAGCAAAACTTTTTTTTTCCATAAATTTATTAGAAAATCAAAAATTATATAGTAGTAGTCAATTTTACGAACGTCTACTCTTTTCGGCTTAAATTTGACGTCTACCCGTCCAGGGTTAACAATCGAATTGTCCCCCTGTGGGGCGTGGGCCCCACGTTGGGAAACACTGCTCTAATGTCTAATTTAAACGTATATACTTGGGAATTGACTTAAACTATAAAGGTGTTTGAAGTTTAATTATTTTTGGTTTAAATTAATAACACGTCTGCAAAAAAAATCCTAGAGTTCTGAATAGGTGACTTAGAAGGTAAATGATTCCATCACGTCGGTTTTTTTTTAGATATCCGAACCTAAAAGTCCCTAAAATGACGATTTTGGCAATGTTGGGGAATTTATTACTAAGTAGGTAATTTTTTTCTGATGTTTTCTTTCATGGTTACAAATAGTACTATCTTTTCTCTTTGAAATATTTTTTTACATTTCACTGTGCGATTTTTCTTCACCGAAATATACTACTTTGAAGATATATGTAGTAAAGTTCATTGTATATATCTATAATACTACACTCTATCATATCTTCAAACTAGTATATCTCGGTTAAAAAAAATCATACAAGAAGAAGTAAAAACTCATTTTAAAGAGGAAAGATAATAATATTTGTTACCGTGACCGAAAACTTTAGAAAAAAAACTACCTACTTGGTAATAAATTCTTTAACATTGCCAATATAGTCATTTTTGGGACTTTTAGGTTAGAATATCTCAAAACCCTGACGTGATGAAACCAATTGGGCAACAAATCCGGTTTCGGCATGCCAAAAGCCTCCTAAATTTTCTATTCAGATCTCTGTTATATTACAAAAGTATTTTTTTTGTTGAAATGTGTAACAATTTTGTGTTTTTTTTCTTCAGCATACGAGCCACTGAAGTTAATGCAGGCGTGTATGAGTAAATTAAATGAAGTGTGTCTTCGGTATTTAGACAACAGTTCACTGGATGACTTACCTCCGCCCAGTACGATACCAGCACTGCCTGTTTCGACTTCCGCTTTTAGAAATACTCGCCGAACGATGGAAGACAGACACGTCGTTATAGATGATCTCAACGGCGTGTTCAGTATAGAGGTACCTAGACTCTATTTCATTTAACGATGTTTGGTGGGGGGGGGGGCATACAGTCTGAGGCAAAAATAATATAAATCGATTTATCGGGGAAAGTCAGGGAATTTTGCTATACAGGGAAATGTCAGGGAATTTTTGCTTGGAGCCCCCTGTAGGCGCCATTTTTAATTTAGAAAAAAAAAATAAAAAAAGTGTCATATTCTACTCACTGAGATCTACATTTTGACACCCCACACGACATGGAATACATTTTTTTTGTTTTTTTTTTAATTTGCTTTAAAGCCCCCTGTAGGCGCTATTTTTGATTAATAAAAAAATAAGAATAAGGAACAAATTACACTAGCTTGGTTACACATTTTGATGTGCCACTTGCCTTGGTTTAAAAAAAATATTTTTTTTGCCTGTATTTTGTTTCTTAGCACCCCCCTTAAAAAAATTTCAAAATATTTGTACATATTTTACTAGAGGGTGTCATTTTACATATTCAGTAAAAATTTCAAGGTTCTAGCTTATATAGTTTACGAGCTATTGAGCTTTGAGTGAAAAGGACGGACGGACGACAAAGTGAGATTAATAGGGTTTCTTTGGAACCCTAAAAATGAAAAAACCACACAAATTCTCGCAAATATTTAAACAGTGACCCTTTTTTAAGTTTTTTATCTAAATTTTAAATAAAAAACACGAGAAAACGGTAAAAAATCTCCGGGAAAACCGGGAAAAGTCGGGGAAATTTGTTCCAGAGAAATACAATTTAATGTAATATTTAATATTATTTGCAGGTTTTCCTATTTCTAAATATTTCATTAAATATTAAATGAACGCCATAAGCTTTTTAGTCATATGAATTCTTGAAGACTTTGTGATAGCTGAAAAATACTGTAATAGTTTGAATATTTATTTTTTACTTTTCGCTGGGTGCAAAGTAGGTAGTGGGGGAAACGAAATCGATCATAGCGCACAACGTGGCGAAAAAGAACACTTTGGGTGGACTAACTGTCATTTTTAATTGGCTCGTTTTTAACTGAAAATAGAAAGGTCAACATGGTTAACCCCACTATAGACTATGTGCAAGGGGGTGGAGTTAGAAATAATGTCGATGCGAATGTTCGTGGTGAACAATATTGTAAAATTATCGGCGCCATAGTTTGAGGTTATGCTGTCAATGTAAACGAATTAATTATTTCTCTATTATACGTCATAATTAAAGAGAAAAAGATACCCAAAATAAATAATTTTCACGTACCTTTTATGCTATACTATTTATATTATATTATATAAAAGCTAAATTAAATGATATTTGTTTAATAAAAAATTTCACGGTATTAAACATATTAAACAATGATAAAAAGAGAATTGAATCCATTCAATCCTTCTCTATTACCCGCTAGCGGCGCTAATAGACTTCGTGCACATAGCCAATAGTCATAAATAATCGTCTAAAATGTATATATTACGATATTTTATTTAAATTATTTGATTGTTTATATGTCAAAGTCCACCCAAGTTGCAGCCGCTAGTTGGCGCTGTCATCGCGCACGCTGCGAATATGAAAGCTTGTTTTTTTTAAAAGTTTTTTTTTCTAATTTTGATTTGTTTGATTTGTTTCAGAACGCGCCTCCTGCTAGTTATTACGCAGTGTTTGACGGACATTCAGGCAGATCAGCTGCGTCATACTGTGCTGCTCATTTACATCAATACCTCGCCGAGAGTACACACTACCCAACAGATATACCAAGTGCCTTCAAGGATGCATTCCTACGTACAGATGCGGCCTTCATAGAAAAAGTTAACGAACATGTAAATTTCGAAATTTTCTTCGATTTATACAATTTTTAATGTTTCGCTATTTTCTTTTACAGAAACTCAAAGGTGGTACTACAGCAGTATGCGCTCTAGTACAGCCTACACTCGGTAAAGTCACTGTCGCCTGGGTTGGCGACTCGCTCGCATATATTTTTAGTAACGGCTGTAAAATAATGGAAATTGTTAATCCTCATCGTGCGGAAAGAGACGTAAGTGTGCTTTATCTATGGATTTGGGGATGTTTGGTAATAATTTATTGTAAATGATTAGGTTGAGGGTATTGTAGTTCAGTATGCAAAAAATGTCAAGCCGGAGTTGTTTAAAAAAAAGATAGAAAACGTGTCGTCTTGGTTTCCTGATTTAGAGGTAATGAACGCCTCTTTTGTGTTATAGTCTAAGAAACAGCAACGTAGAAACTACAGAATTGAATTTTACAATCTCAAATTGTCGGCCATCTTGAAAAGAGTAACGCTCGTATCGTAGAAAATATTTAACTTATAAAAAAATGTTTGGGATAAAAGTTGTTGGGAATCATCTTTTCTATAATATTAATATATTATATTTTGGTCGAAGGAACAACAGGAAAGGAGTTATTACGGAAAAACATTTGTGTCGGCCATCTTTTCAAGATGGCCGACGTTTTTCCGTAATATCTCCTTTTGGATCATTCCTACGACAAAGACAGTTATTAGCAATATTATAGAAGATACAATTCCAAACAAATTAAGTCTTGTACTTCAAACAGTTTCTGAGATACAATTGTTTTTACATGATCGCGCGTATCGTAGAAAATTTTAACCTATAAAAAAATGTATGGGCCAAAAGCTGTTGGAAATTATCTCTTCTGTAATATTGGTTATATATATTTTTTCGTAGGAACGACCGGAATGGAGTTATTACGGAAAAAACTTTTCACAATGGCCGACACAAACGTTTTTTCGTAATATCTCCTTTATGATCGTTCCTACGATAAAGACAGTTATTATCAATATTATAGAAGATACAATTCCAAACAAATTAAGTCAAAAAACTTTTCTTGTACTTCAAACAGTTTCTGAGATACAATTGTTTTTATACGATCGCGCGTAAACAGGAGTTTAATAACGCCCGTATCGTAGAAAATATTTAACCAATGAAAAAATGTTTGGGCCAAAAGTTGTTGGAAATGATCTCTTCTATAATATTGATTCTAAATATTTTTTCGTAGGAACGACTGGAAAGAAGTTATTACGGAAAAACGTTCATGTCGGCCATCTTTTCAATGGCCGCCAGATTTTAATGGAATTTGAAATTTTCCATGACAAAATTAGACGTTGCTGTCTCTTATTAGACTATTAGCAGTGTTGAGTGATGGTTTATGTTAAAAGTAACGTTGTTTTTTTGAATTTTTTTAACAAACTAACCAAGATTTGAAAAAGAAATATCGAAACTTTTCTGTAATCTTTTGTGAGTTTATTATTTTGAATTGGTCATTTTTAGATTTCATATGTATTGTTGTATTGAATGTTACGTGAAAACTGTTTGGTTAGGGGATTTTATTATGTATTTCTTGATTTATTTGACGTGCGTGTTGTTTTCAGGATGAAAGAAGACGGGTTGAAGAAATGGGAGGATTCGTAAGGTTCGTTGGAATTCACAGAGTCGCTGGCCTGCTTTCGGTTACCAGAGCTATCGGTAAGTTCAGATTATTTATTATATTGATTTCCAACCAATAACAATTATAGCTCACTTCAAGTTGTATTAACAGAAATGTCATAATATACGATTTTAACAATTAGACTTTAAAAGAACCTCGCAAATTTTCAAACAGATTCTATTGTTTATTCAACATCATCAACCAATCACAAATGTAGCTCACTTCAAGTTGTATAAACGAAATATAAATTTTTTTTAAACAATTAGAATTTAAAAGAACCGCGCAAATTTTCAAACAGATTCTATTGTTTGTTCAACCACATCAACCAATCACAAATGTAGCTCACCTCATGATGTATTAACAGAAATGTCACCCAACATTTAAACAATTAGATTTAAAAGAACCTCGCAAATTTTCAAACATATTCTATTGTTTATTCAACATCAACCAATCACAAATGTAGCTCACTTCAAGTTGTATAAACGAAATGTTATACAAAATTTAAATAATTGGAATTTAAAAGAACCGCGCAAATTTTCAAACAGATTCTATTGTTTGTTCAACCACATCAACCAATCACAAATGTAGCTCACCTCATGATGTATTAACAGAAATGTCACCCAACATTTAAACAATTAGATTTAAAAGAATATTTGTGTTAACCAATCACAAATATAGCTCACTTCATATCGGTGTTTGGTTTAATAGTTGAAATGTCAACGAATTGTAACAATCATGTGATTTGAATTACATATTTTGTGATAATAATAGTTGGTTTTTTATGAGTAATTTATTTCGTAAAAGTGAACAGTAGGTAATCACACTATAATATAAACGTGTATGAATATATATATATATGTATGTCTCCACTAAATGTTATGTTTATAGACTCTGATCCCACCGGACCGATTTTGATAATTTTTTTTTTGTCATGTAGCTTGACTCTTTTTCCAGTCAATAGGCTAGATTTCATTTCTTAGCTATGAAAGGTCTCTGAGCTGTAATTTTTTTCCGAAAAAGTACATCGAAATTTTACTGAAAAATTTATTATAATGAAGAAAACACATGGATTTTTATTGACATTTTAATAAAAAACACACTGATAAATTACTTGATTAATTTTAAAATGTTAGATTTGTGAATCAATTATAATTTTTACGTAAAATAGGTTTTGATTGAAATTGTTAAAGGATGAAATTATAAACAGCTGTTTTTTTATCTTATATACGTCAGGAGCGTGTAAAGAAATGTTATTTTGTACATTTTGATTAAATTGCTTATAAATTAAATTTTAACCAAAATTGATTGGTAATTTGATGTAATTAGTATAATTATCTATAGATAATATTAAAAAAGTTTTTGTTATCTATAATGTCAGGAGCGGCGAATTAAAAAATATTTAAAATCTTTTTTTCTAATTAGTTTAAATAGAAATTTCGTAACGTTTGTAAAAACTTTAGATTTTTTTTTAATCATTCAAAAATTAGAAATTTCAGAAAAATATGAAAATTATAATATAGTTCAGTAGCGTCCTAAAAAAAATTATTTAATAAATATTTTTTTTTGAAGTTTTGAGATTGATTTATTAATAAATTTTTTTTTAATAATAATTAAGTCAGGGGTGTCGCATAAAAATAATTAAAATTGCTATTTTTAAAAGTGACGTAAACAAATTCATTTTGATTGAAATTGAACAAAAATTAAATTTTAATAATAATAAATGTTTTCATTGATCATTTTTAGGGTTATAATATAATATACTCATGCATACGAGGGTCGCAGCCGAAGGCTGAGACCCGAGTACATTTGAGGTTGGGTAAATTGTACATGTAATATTACTGGAAAATTGTAATAATGATAAGTTATATCACCGCCAATTTAAGAAAAAAATGAGTATCAGCAAAAAGAATAAAAAATTATTACCATATACACATGCGAGGGTCGCAGACCCGAGTAAATTTGTAATTAAGTAATTTGTTCATGTAAAATTACTGAAAATTTTAATATTGATTATCTCCGCCAAATTAAAAAATTAACTATCAAAAAATAGTAGTAGGAGTATGAGATATGCACATACGAGGGTCGCAGACCCGAGTAAATTTGTGTAAAAAATATGGCGTGAAAGGGGGTTGGGGCGCGAAGCGCCCAGGGGCACAGCCCCTAGTTTATTTTATATATTTGTTCTAAATCTTTTTGTTAATTCCTTCAAATATAAAATACCAAATAAATGACAGTTGGGTTATAAATTAAAGAAATAATAGGTCAACAATTAGGTAACGTTAAAAACAAAATAATAAATCAAATTAAAAAGCACTTTAATTAAATTAAATACAGCAGCGACTTCTACACAATAGTGTACGTATGCATTAATAGTAATTGAACTGCATTTACAAAGGGCCAAAACAAACCAGCATTTTGCCTAAAGGGCAATTTAAATTACATTATGATGGTCTCCAGTTAAATTCTATTAATTTATTTCCACTTTGTAATTCTGATAACAAGGGGCTCTATAATTATTAAACATCGAATCATTATATTTAACAGATCAACTTAAAAAAAAATGTATCGACAAAGTTAGTTTTTGCGAATTCTTTCGAAAAGTTTAAATTTTACGAAAAAATGCCCAGATACCATATTGTAGGAAATTATATTTTCTACAATTTTTGTTATCACACATTTTTTGTAAAGGCTAACATGTACGAGTTACGACGCCTCAAAAAAAAATGTTAGTAAATTTTATTTAAAACATCAACAATGTTAGTTTTTGCGAATTATTTCGAAAAGTTTAAATTTTACGATAAAATACCCAGGTACCATTTTGTAGGAAATTATATTTTCTACAGTTTTTGTTCTTACACTTTTCTTACGTAGAAGCTAACATTTAAGAGTAAAGTCGCTTCAATAATAAAAAAAAATATGTTAGTAAATTTTATTTGATATAAGTCAACAAAGTTAGTTTTTGCGAATTATTTCGAAAAGTTTAAATTTTACGAAAAAATACCCCGGTACCATTTTGTAGGAAATTAAATTTCCTACAATTTTTGTTCTTCACTTTTTTACGTAGAAGCTAACATTTAAGAGTTACGTCGCCTCAAAAAAAAAATAACAAAAAAAAAATGTTATTAAAATTTAAGTAATATAGTACGTGGATAGTGTTAGTTTTTGCGAATTATTTCGAAAAGTTTAGATTTTACGATAGAATACCCGGACACCGTCTTGTAGGAAATTATATTTTCTACAATTTTGGGTCTTACACTTTTTTCGTAAAAGCTTACGTTTACGAGTTAAGTCTTCTCAAAAATAAAAAAATATATATATTAGTAAATTTTATTTGATATACGTCGACAATATTAGTTTTTTCGAATTATTTCGAAAAGTTTAAATTTTACGAAAAAATACTCACATACCATTTTGAAGAAAAATATATTTTCTACATTTTTTGTTATCACACTTTTTTGTAAAAGTTAACATTTACGAGTTAAGTCGTCTCAAAAAAAATATATATGTTAGTAAATTTGATTTATGTTAGATTTTGCGAATTATTTCGAAAAGTTGATATTTTTCGATGGAACACCTAAATACCATCTTTTACTTTAATTAGTTTTATTATTATATCAAATCACGCAATTAATTTTCAAGTAGGTTTTAAGCATCAAAATGAAGTTTCTAAACCGACACTCTGATTAGAGACACGCACTTTAAAGTTAGCAACCGCAGTTTTAGTTTTAATTAATTTAAAAGCTAGCGCTTTACTTCTGTGAAGTTACGCCCATATTTATTACCATATGCGTTCGTATTTAATTTATTAAAAAATTCTCTGCGTAATACAGGTATTAAATTTAAAAAAATATATTCTGTCCGCGCAACTACCGCGGTAAGCGAATTTTATTTGATAAAAAAATAAATAAAAAATAATTAAATGTGTAAAAAAAAGTTGGCTCTGAATTTTTTTAAATTTATTGATTATTAACTTTTTACTCTACATAATAAACAAAATAATAAAATAAAAAAATGTTCCACATCGGGACTCGAACTCGGAATTCTTAGTTTACAATCTCTACTATAATTTTTTTGTTTTTAAAATATCAACCAAACGGTACTTTATATCGAAAAATCACAAGAGACACAATAATTTTGTTTTATTGAGAGGATTCCAAAACATATTTGATATTATCAATCCAATATTTAATATCCGAGATATGATTTTTTTTCGGTTAAATTCCTCTTTTTGATATATTTTTTCAAGAAAAAATCCTCTTTTTTTTTAAAAAAAGATACTTTCATCCCTGTAATGTTTAAATGGCATTATAGCAAGTGTTTATTTTATTTTCTACAGGCGATGCGATGTACAAACCTTACGTATCCGCGGAACCTGACATAAAAACAATAACACTAGAAGGGACCGAGGACTTCCTGGTTCTAGCTTGCGACGGACTCTGGGACTTCTGTTCTACCCAGAACGTCTACACGGAGCTCTACAACGAAATCACCAATGATCCAAGTAAGTCACAATTATTTTTTTATTTATTTTTTTACAGATTTGCGAACGTCAATTTTTATAAATATTTTATTTAATTTATTTAGAGAGTATATTATGTTTTTATATACAGGATGATTCAGCACTGTCGTGCCAAACTTAAACAGTAGATTAAGAAAAATATGTTAAGCAAAAAATTTCCAATAAACATGTGTCCGGAAATTTTTCGTTAGGGAACTACAGCCCTCCAAAGATTTTGCTCAAAATGAGTTTTTATTTAATATCTAGAGAACTCTTTGTGATAAAATTATGAAATTTGGTATTCTGTTTAGTAATAATAAGTGTTATCGATTTCTCGTATTAAACAATTATAATTTATACTAGGGATGTATGGGGCCAGTGGGCTCAGCGATTTTTATCTAGTATTTTTTGTTCTTTATTTTTTTTATAAAGTTGGGCACTTATTTAAGGTTATAATATGACACAAATACGTAAAAACATGCTTATTGGTTATATGATAAACCGTTTTCGAGAAATATCGATAGAAAAGAAAGCATGCAGAATTTAACTTCATACGGATGCTTCAAATTACAAAAAATAAATTTATATTCTTATCTATGATTTAAGGTAAGAAAAAAAGTTCATATAAAGAAACCTATTATTGTTACACGTAGTTTACTGACTTGACTAAAAAACGAAACTAAAAATGACAGCTATAAGGGCACCCACCACCGTGCCGACTTTAACGTTAATTGGTAAATTTAAATTTCGCGCAGAAATATAGCAGTCACAGTAGTCGTTACATGATGAAGCGGTTGGCCAGTCGTTTCTCGGAGCGTACGTTAATAGGATGGTCGTTATTGAGAGATTTGAGTGTACAGCAAAATTCAAAACCGTTATGAATTTAAATTTCGCGCAGAAATACAGCAGTCACAGTAGTATTGTGGTTGGGATAGGGGAAAGTCGTTACATAGATCGGTTGGCCAGTCGTTTCTCGGAACGTACGTTAATAGGATGGTCGTTGCTTAGAGATTTGAGTGTGCAGCAAAATTCAAAACCGTTATGCATTTAAATTTCGCGCAGAAATATAGCAGGCACGGTAGTATTGTGGTAGGAATAAGGAAAAGTTGTTACATGGAGCGGTTGGCCAGTCGTTTTTCGGAACGTACGTTAATAGGATGGTCGTTGCTTAGAGATTTGAGTGTACAGCAAAATTCAAAACCGTTATGAATTTAAATTTCGCGCAGAAATATAGCAGTCACGGTAGTATTGTGGCAGGGATAGGGGAAAGTCGTTACATGGAGCGGTTGGCCAGTCGTTTCTCGGAGCGTACGTTAATAGGATGATCGTTTTTAGAGATTTGAGTGTACAGCAAAATTCAAAACCGTTATGAATTTAAATTTCGCGCAGAAATATAGCAGTCACGATAGTATTGTGGTAGGGATAGGGGAAAGTCGTTACATGGAGCGGTTGGCCAGTCGTTTCTCGGAACGTACGTTAATAGGATGATCGTTATTTAGAGATTTGAGTGTATAGCAAAATTCAAAACCGTTAGTATACGCGCGAGTGTAAACGCGGTGAGTTTATTGCGTAAAACAACATAATCTGAGCAGAAAGACTACGGGAGTTTGGAGAAGACTCACTATAAATAAGTCTTAGACCCAGGGCTGTTTACGTTTGCATGATTTTGTCTACCTACTTTCACCCCTTACCCCCTCTTTACCCCTCCCTATGTCGTTCAGAAAACACGTGTGTATGCAATACGTCAATACAATTTGTTCGAAAGAAATAAATCAGATGAATTTTCATGCTTGAGATTTCCATAGATTATATGTAGAATGGACTGAGCAATAGCATCACAAAATTGAGCACTCTCTTTAAAAAGTCGAACGAACTTGAAAATAGGGGCCCTGGGTTCCATAGAGTTCGTCAAAATCTATTTATTTTGTTCGGAAGAATATTTTTAGGGTTCCGTAGAAAACTAGGAACCCTTATAGTTTCTCCATGTCCGTCCGTCCGTCTTCAAAAATTTTGAGATAATAAGATGAAATTTGGTATACGGTCGTAGATTAATGACCCAAAAACAGAAATGATAAGATTTTTGTAAAAAAAAATTGTAGGCCCCTTTTCCATAACAAAAGTGTTTTCAAAAAAAAAAAATTTACCTACCCCATTGAGTGGGGTGTCATTAGAAAGGTCTCCTAAAATGCAACAAAAAATGTATTAGAACTTTTTGATTTTAACCCTTCAATCACGATGTATTTGCTCTCCAAAGTCGTTAAAAAAGCGCCCCCCCCCCCCTTCTATTTTCTAAACTATCTATTCAAAAAATCTGAAAAAAATCCAGAATGTAGCTTTTAATTAGTACTTTCACTGAAAATTATAACGAACATTGTCAAAAATATTTTGGACCCCCCTATCATAGATTGAAAAGTCACATTTTTTTTCATTTACACCATTGAGTGGGGTGTCATTTGATAGGTCTCTTAAAATGCAATAATAAAAGCCAAATGACTTTTTGATTTTAACCCTTCGGCCACGAAAATTTTGAAAAAACTCTTTTTTTATAAATCGTAGTGAGAATGACTACGAAACCCTATCATGTGCGTGCCCAACAAGCACTTGCCCGTTTTATTTTTATTACAATTAGTCGAATAGATCAATAAGCAATATTGTTCGATCCTAAAGTAATAAAAATTATTAATAATGATTGAAACTGGAAACTAATAAACTTAGATATCGATCGGCCGCTAATTATTTTTAATCTAATAATGGGGTGTGGGGGTCGTTCCGGTTTTGGAAGAAGAAACGTTCATAACATACGAAATTTGAGCTCTCTGCTAATCAACTACATAAACAGACATTTTGTGTACACACACACATACACACATAGAAAGCTAATCAATAGCGTTCGAAATCACGACCCGTAACGGTGACAAATCTCAATCAGGGAACTGTTACCCCCCATTATATAGTTTAGCTTCGGGAAGTCGACTATCATCATTATACACGTTTACTTTTGCAGAAAAATGGATCGTATAAGTAATATGTTAGCATAGTTTTGTTGAGGCAGTATTTTTTTTCATTGTGTTCTTTATAGGAACTACCCCCCCCCCCCCCTCCACTACCTAAATATAAAAAAAAAACTTTGAGAGGCTATATCTCGAGTACAGTTTGAAAATTTTAACTTTTTACGTCGTTTTTTTTGTAAAATAAATATAATTTTAACGTAATCTTATTTGTCATAAAAATATCAAAATATCTTAAGGATACGAAAATTTCGACCCCATTTTGTAAAGATCCTTAAGTATATAAGGTGGTTTCTTCTACCCTTTTGTAAAATTTTATAAATTGTTTGTTATACGTATAGCATTTTTTTATGTTCTGCTTTAAAATAAGTTACCAGTGATTGTAAAATGAATGTTAGGGTACGTGTACCACACTTTAGTTAACACTGGTAAAAACGTTGAACTGGGCCAAGACAATACTTACTTTAAATAAAACGAAAACAATATTTTGTTAAAAAAACTCGATCTTATTGAAAATTTGAGATGGAAAAATGCTTAATAAATTTATCTTGTTAATATAACAATATTTCCTCAATACAATAATTTAAAAAAATCCTATTGATGATATTTTATTCATTTGAAAAATATATCTTCATGTTTATCTAAAAAATCTTTTCATTTGTCAATCTAATAAATAATTTATTACACCAACTAACGAAACTCTCAAATAGATTAAACATAATGGTTGTATTAATAAATATTTATCAGTGTGAATATTTTTTTACACCACCCAACTAGTGAAAGTGCAATTTTCGATATGGTAAATTCAGTGATGTCATTTATTAAGTATTTTTTTTGTATTTAAAATATATGTTTTCAATACGAATAATATAGGTACATTTATCAATAAGATGAACGTGGATATTTCCATATTAGTAAAAAATTATCATATTAACAAACAACCTCTATCGGAGCCAAATCGATCACGGATTTTTTACATTGATCACATTTTTTAACACATGTATATACTCTTAATACAATATTCTTATTTTAAGAAAATATTCTTTTCGTTAAATATAAAACTATAATTTCTTAGCCCCAAGTCACCCATTCCCCTGTACAATATAAACCGTGCATAAACCATTAAATCGATATCAAAGTAAAGAAGTTCGACTATATACATAGATGTACATTTTCAGACACTCGGCTGTGATCCAATTAAATATCTTTTAATGGCACCCAACGATATCCCTATACTATTTCAACAACGTATATTGTGAAAGAAATAATCTCTGTAACGCGAATTGGAGGGAGGAGGGGGTACATCTCTTGAGGGCATATAAACGGGGTTGTATGATTACAGAACAATGGAATAGATTCTAACACGCATAGCAAATGAGCTGTTAAACATGATTCTTGCATTCGGAATAATCGTCAATGATGTTCATGTGTTTAGATCATAGACTTATAGAATGGACTGAGCAATAGACTCACAAAATTGAGCACTCTATTTAAAGAGACAAAGCGAATATGTAGCTAATACCTGTCTCTTTTCTGCAGGTCTGTAATGACTGCAAACAAACCTGTGACGTTACCAATTAGAATTCTATAGAAAGAGACAGGTATTGGATACATATTCGCTTTGTCTCTGTCTGTATTCGATAAGTCTATGGGTAATACAGTTTTCTGTATGATGTAATATATCTCCCTGCCAAATTTCATCAAAATCGCTTGAGCAGTTTAGCTGTAAAACGGTAACAAACAGATACATAAATATTTTAAAATAGGTATAATAAAAAAATTATAAAATTGTATATGTGTGACGTGACCAATTAGAATTCTAGAAAGAGACAACTACAGGCTACTTATTCACTTTGTCCCTGTCACACTTTTTCGCCAGTATTTACTTAAGGTAGTTGGTCCATCATGAGTACATATTTTTAATTTAGAGAAATGATCATGGCAACGCTGTACATTATCTACTATTAACTACTTGTCAAATGATTATATTTTATCATCTAAGCTACCACAGAATATATTAATAATTAATGAAATCGATTATAATTCCCTTCAATCCACTTATCATATTTTGTAAAAAATTATTTCATTATTTCGTGTATTTTTTACTATAATCAAATGAATACGTTGTTGCCACATTGTCAACAATACTGTAATTTATGTGATGGTTTGGTAGTTAAATCTGGTTAAATCTTAATAACGGGATGGTCAATAATTCCAATTTTTTGTATACTGTTTTCTTTCATATAAATATACAACATGTCAGTTTTTTATGAAAATCTGACGCTACGTTTAAATTTTATCTAATAAAACGTTACGTTAGTGTACGGTTAGTCCATATAAGCTGTGTTAAAAATATAAACTTTGAGATCGTTTTTCATGACTTCGAGATGGTCAATTTTAATAAAAATGGGCTATTTTTCAGATATTAATCTAGGGAATATTCCTGTGCAATTTAAACAAAATCTGACGAAAACATGTTTACGGACCAACTACCTTAACAGTTGGATAGGGAATACTCAATCCATTCTATAAGTCTATGATTTAGATAAAGTTCTGGGAAATCAAAATAGACGTGTTTTTGATATAAATCTGTATATTTAGATGTTCATTAAAAGTTGGACTGTATTATTAGACTTGATCGTAATAAAGGTCGTGGGAAATTTGAACAAGGATGATGCGTTTACAACCCTTATCAGTGGCGTAGTAAGGGGGGGTAAATGGATCAATCCCCCCCCCCCCACATGAGTACAAAAATTATAAGATGATTATAATATACGAGTATTTTTTTCAATAATGAAAAGAATATATCCCATTTTTGTACAAGATGATTTTCATAATGAAAAATATAACTTTATGAGATTTAATACTGTTATATCCCCCCCCCCCCTTCGCAAAAAGCTATCTACGTCACTGCCCCTTGCCCTTATTATATTAGAAGTTTAATTCGATATAAAGTTATTAATGAAGTTTCAAAATCGATTTGGGGGAGGTGGGGGGTTAATATTAACACTTTTATGTAATCGTTTCTTTAATTTCTGCCTATTTTCTGTAAAAAAAATCATGTTTCTAACTCAATGGAATAAAAAGATATGGCGTATTTTGATACCGACGGATTGACTCAGTTATAGGGTACTTCCGGTTGAACTAAAATCTTGAAATTTGGCAGAAAGGAAGATCTCATAGTACAAATAAAGGAAAAAATCGTAAAATCATTAATTTCTATGCAACAAAAAAAAATTCACAGAAATTTGAATAGGTGATTTAGAAGGTATTTGTCATACCGAAACCGAATTCGTTGCCCAAATGATTCCATCACGTCAGATTTTTTAGATATCCGAACCTAAAAGTCACAAAAATGACGATTTTGGCAATGTTTGGGAATTTATTACTAAGTAGGTAATTTTTTTCTGAATTTTTCTTTCATGATTTCGAATAGTACTATGTTTTCTCTTTAAAATGATTTTTTACATTTTACTATGCCAAACACCTCCTAAATTTTCTATTCAGATCTCTGTTATATTACAAAAGTATTTTTTTGTTGCATTAAAAACAACGATTTAATAATATCATTAAAGACGATGATCCCCTTTTACCGCTTGCCCCTCAAAGACCGACAAGTATTCACAGTTATGTATAAAAAAAATAATACTACACAATGCATAATCATAATAAAGGAGAAGGGGGGGGGGGGGGTAATAATCTTACTGACTATACGATTCATCCAACAAGACCTATAATTTGTAAATATGCAAATTTATTTGACTTGTCTGTAATAGGGTTTGAAAAAAAACAATCGTGATTGCATAAAACATATCAATGTGGCTAATTAAATATGTTAATTAATCTACGGTGCTCTGCATTTCAGTCCAACTCGCTAATTAGTGTGTATAGAGACGTGATAGAGATAGCTCTATCCGCTTAATATTAAAAGCTAGTTGTAAAGTGCTTGGCAAATAGTACGATGCAGTATTTCTTGTTAGGTTAAATGGAGAACGTTCATAGACACTATTATATGATAGATGTATATACAGAGAATAGACCGCACAAACAAAGCCGTGTCTCAAAGGGAAAGGATGGAAAATAGTTTGGGATGTATTTAAACAGGAGTGTCTATTTCATTCTTATTAAAAAAATAGGTAGATACAGGTTGGCTTAAAAGTCACAACAGCATTTTAAAAAGTAATAACTTTTTCATTTCGTAATAATTCACTCTTATCTATATCTATAAAAGAGTTTGTCCTTAACCACTCACTCACTCACTCATATATCAACGTACAGCCCAAACCTATGGACTTAGAAACGTGAAATTTCGTAGGTGTCTTCCTTTTATGATTTAAGCACCCACTAAGAAAGGATTTTTCGAAATTCAACCCCTATAGGGTTAAAACAGGGTGTCACAGTTTATATAAAAAAAAAATTTTTTTCGCATTTAATCGAACATTACAATATAAATAATAAAACAATTATTTCAGCATTTCCCAAAATTTAACCACTAAGTTGTTAGGATGGGTGGAAATATTTATAAAAAAAAATTGTATTCACCGAATGACGGAGACAAGGATGAATTTAGATATGTTTATCTGCATACTTGCTTTACTTATAAAGGTAAATTCGGGCAAAATAGTCATCTATTAAAATAAAAATGTCGTCATTCAACCCCTACTGTCGGGCAAAATAATCTGCAATAAAAAAATTCGATATTCAGCCCCTAATGGCGAGGGTAGACAGGGGGTTAGTTTTTACAATTTTTAACTAAGATCCGAGATATTTACGTTTCTTTACAGGTAATGAATACAAGTCAATTTTAAAAAAATGTGTCATCCCCTATTACGTACAGAGGGTTATAATTAGTTTCGAAGTTTACGCGAGCGAAGCCGCGGGATCCCGCTAGTTCTTTTATAAACAGAAAACACACCTCTTGGAAATAAATTTTATTTAGTTTTGAAAATTACATCTTTTAAATAACCACCATTTTGCGCTTCACACTGACGCGCTCTTTCTATAATGTTTCGTAATGTTTCTTGGCTTTTTCCTTAACCCTGGACGGGTAGACGTTCGTAATAATTACGACTACATTTACACAACGCCCTCTACAGGGAAATCAAGACGGGGTGGGGAGCCGAGCGGGAAGATATGCCTCGTTTAATAGTTCGTCTTCAATCTCTGCCAAGGACAGGTGTCAGTGTTTGCTATTTTTCTAGAGAAAGCCATAGATCGACAAGTCACACTTTTACGTAAATTTTAATCGAAATATATACGTAAAAGGATATGCTGTGAATGTGAAAAAGATCTCATTCGTCTCAATGCTTGACCCAATGATACTTTCTTTCGTTTGTCGATTCGCTGTAAACTTATATTACTAAGCTTATATTTTAATCTTTCGTATTTCGGTATTTTTGTAAATACATAAATCAAAAAATTTTAAAAGCAAAACTTTCTTTTTGCCATAACTTTATTAGAAAATCAAAAATTATATAGTAGTAGTCAATTTTACGAACGTCTACTCTTTTCGGCTTAAATTTGACGTCTACCCGTCCAGGGTTAAGGATGTTGGTCTTCAATTGCTGAATGGTTCGAGGATTGTTACGGTATATTTTATCTTTCAAATACCCCCACAGAAACAAGTCTGGAGTAGTTAATTTTAAACAGTCGGAATAAACGAAGTATAGTTTGTTTATGTGGTAGTCTTCTGACCCCAACACTACGAGTGTAGGTTCTTTGCGTTATCAGTCGTGAATTTCTCCATAATTAATTTCCAAGGATAACGCTTTAATAATTTGAAATCAAATTTAAAAAATAATAAATTGTATAAAGTTATTCGAATTTTAAATGGTGTTGTGACTTTTGGGCCATCCTGTATATCATAAACACCGCCGCATCTATCTCTCTCTGTTTTAAAGAAATGTTACACTATTATGTTAATACGAATGCACAGTCCATGCTTTATATGTCTATGGTTGATTTTTTATATTTCTAAGTACAAATTGTCTTTTTTTATTATTATTTTTTCACGAGATATTTTACAGACGTTTCCTGAATACGGGCCTGTTTGCGCAGTGTAAATTAACTATCGGACTGTAGGCTTTTTAACGGTGAAAGTCTTGTCATAATCGGTTGATTAGTTTTTACATCAGTTTGGTATTTTTAATATATAATATCAATTGTGAATTTTTCTGAATACGGGCCTGCTCAAATTCAGTTATCTTTTATTCTTAACTGATTCGGGTGTATAAGGCTTTCTAATAGTGAAAATTCCATTAAAATCGGTTTAGTAGTTTTCCTGTAAGACGGGCAGAGATTTTTTTTAAATACGTAAATTCAAAAAACAATTATTGCTTATTTTTAGAAAAATGTTCTTCTCAAATTAGGTATCAAACTTATATGACAGTTCTCTTGGAGTTTCATGAAGACTTTGACAAGTTTCACGCACACGTTGTATGTAAACACTTACAACTGTATTAAAACAGTGGTGATATTATGATAATTATTTTGTATACGGTCAGAGTCTGCACCAACTGTGTTACAATACTGTGGTCAAGTATCACTGCTCTAAATTTTATAGTAAATCTATAGATCCTATCACAAAATTAATACCTCATTTGAGAGTGCTTGGTAGCTAGCAAACTATGCTAACCCCCTTTATGATGCCGGACATGAACTTTATTGCATGCTACTACATTAAAATATTACAACGAAAGCTTTTTAAATTAATTAACCTTTAACCTTGTGGAATGACCGGAGTCCAGATTATTTTATACATATTTAAAGTGGTTAAAATAACCTTTAAATGACTCGCACGAAATTTTAAAAGGGATCAATATTGAAATATTTTATTTAGGAAAATACGAGATTTCTCAACAAAATCTTCATGTCTATAAAAAATAAATAAATAGAAAATGCACATCGATAGTATAAAAAATCGTATTAACAAGAGGGGCGGGGGCTGACAGTCGTACTTGATACAGGGCTCCTAATACTGTTAAAATCTCTTAAATTAATAATTTCCTAAATAAAATAATTTTTTTTTAGAAGTAATTTTTAAATAAATTTTATAAATATTATGGGAACTCATTATGATTTGAAAAATAATACACTTATTAATCACAGTAATTAAATTAGGTCTGTAATTAATTAATTAATAATAAGTTTATTTATTTAATTAGATTTATCAATCACGAAATTCTAGGCTATATAAATTGTTTATAATAAAAAGTGGCTTAATGTGCCGGATTAAACATTAATTAAAAATGTTACCTGGGAATAATTACATAGCTTGTTGGTTTAATAAATTAAGATAAATCGATCCTAATTTAAAATAAAAAATCTCTATTTTTTGTATTTTAAAAATATACACTTAATTAAAAATAATTAATTGATTTATTAATAATACATGTCGGTACCTAGTACCTATATTGGTTTTAAAGTACATTTAGGATTCACATGTCAGTGGGGGGGGGGGGGGGGGGGGTAAAAATAATGTAAAACAAAAAATATTGATTCTATTCTTTTCTGTATTTTGATGATGATAATTTTACTTGTGTGTAGAAAAATTTTGAATATTTAAAAAAATCGTTGGAAATGTCCAAAGTAACATTATTATTTATACTACACTAAAATACAAAATTAACGGATCACTAAATTTTTCAAATATTTTAGGTGTTTTTAAATAGCTGGATCTCCGCGAAAAATGGTCGTAGAAGAGATTAAAAAAAAAACTGCTACGACCGTTTTTCGCGGAGATCCAGTTATTTAAAAACACCTAAAAATATTTGAAAAATGTAGTGATCCATTAATTTTGCATTTTAGTGTATATTTGTATGCAGTTTGATACATTATAAAATGAGCAACATTGTCATGTGTACGAAAATTTACAAAAATTATCATTAAAGTAATTCAAAACTAAAGTATACAAGAACATTTTCATGTTTCACACACACAGACGGCATTGAGTATTGTATATGAATCAGGGACCCTCAAAATGTATAACTCCATTAAAATCTCGAGTTCGAATTTTTTCATCACTAATATACCTACTTTATTATACATTAAATACTTACATTTCTAGTATGTATAAAAAAGTAAAAAAATACATAATTCAAATAGTCATAAATTGGAATAATTCTTCTTAAAAAAAGAAGCAGTTTTCGAGTAAAATATATTTACAGGGTGGCCAGTTTCTGGAAAACCGGGAAAAGTCAGAGAATTTTGCTATACAGGGAAATGTCAGGGAATTTGGTTGGAAGTCAGGGAATTTTTTATAAAAATGCAAATACCACACAATTTCTCGCTAAATATTTAAACAGTTATCTATTAACATTTAAAAGAAAACATGTAACCTTTTTTAGGTTTTTTATCTAAATTTTAAATAAAAAACACAGGGGAAAACGGTAAAAATTCTCCTGGAAAACCGGGAAATTTGTTCCAAGGAAATACTGGTCAACCATAATTAGTAAAGCTTTGGAATTTCTTATTGAAATGACATTTTTTGTATTAAATATACAATGTTTCTTTATAATTCTCATATAAAGAACATTTTACGTATGTATAAAGTTACCTACAAGAAATCTGCATAGAGAGAAACTAGGTACTTACTTAGTTGCACTTCCGTTCATTCTTTAAAAGAGTAGATGGAAAAATATACACAATAAAACACAAGGAGAAAATGTATTACAACTTAAATTACATGTTCCATTTTACAACAGAAACGTTTGTTTTAAATTACAATTCAAACACGTGTAAGAAATAATAAATAATTAACTCATTTGTATTTTTTAACATAATTTATTAATAATTCAATACATTATTTATTTTAAAAAAATATCGCGTTGAGTTTAAATTATATGTCTAGCACACTGTAAACAAAGATTTGGTTTCGGAAAATTTTGTTTTTAATTTATATTTAAAACACATGTACCTATCATTTAATGGAATATTTTACTTTGTTAATTATTAAAAGTAAAAAAAGTTTAATTTAATTTGAAAATTGAAATAGACAGAACGGTATATAAAAGTAACATGTACTAATTTGTATACAATGTAATTGCAGAGCTAGTTTTTCATTATTTTGAATAAATTACACGTGAATATATTTGTTTTATAATTTTAATAGTATTTAAAATGGTTGAAGTTTCGAATAATTAGTTTTTAAAACGTCTCTATATAACCAATTGTGTAGAATTTCAATAAATAGAGCACTTTCGGCAAGTTTTCTCATTTATCGTGTGTTAAAAACTCTAAATAATAAATATTAATAACATATTAAAATTTTAGACTTTTATCTATACATTGCTCTAATGATCGAATAAACTTAATATCTCGCAGATAGCGTCAGTTTAACTTTTGCTAAAAATATAAAATAAATGATATTGAAGTACAATGATCACCACAGCTTTTAGCTATTTGATTTCTATATACTTAAACATGATTCATATATAAAACATATCATTGGTTAGGACTGTCAGTGGGTTGTCACATATATTTAATACCTCGCAGATTTTGTTAAGAAAAAATTAGGGACAGGTTAGAAAAACTTGTACAGTATACAGGTTGAGGCACTAACTATTAAACCTTGTTCAATGATCTTGTGTGATGAGTTCTGAACTTGTTTTCAGTTCCTCTTCTCATATTTTAGAAAAAAATGTACCGAATCAATTTAAAAAAATGATGTTGACCTTGATATCTCTGAAGTGCCTCCCCCTGGACAAAAATTATTATCGCTATATGATAGCCCCCTTCGTACCGTACAATTTTGGTTTCACTAATTTTTCTCTGGGCGTTATAGATTCGAAGATATTAAAGATGGTAATAGTTAGTGCCTCACCCTGTATTAGAAAACGCAGACTGTCTGTCTGTCTGTACGTAAGTGCGCTTTTAACTTGAGAACCACCTGTTCGATTTACGTGTTTATTATTTATTTCAATTGATTGATGTGTCCTTTGTTCAAGTTTTAGTATATATTTAATTACGTTAGGTAACATAAGGAATACGTAGTGACGATAATAGTAAATCAAGAACGATCTTTTGCAATACGCTGCCTAAACCGTTAAATATTAAACAATATAATGCATAGTAAAGAATTGTATAGAATAAAAGGATTGTGTGGTTTTATGAAACCACGGTAAAAGTGAAACTTTTTTTTCACATTATAGACATTTAACTAAAAATTTTCGGAATAATAAATTCAAGCACTCAAAATTGAAATAAATCCATAAACAACAACATGCACCAGCAAAAAGTTCTATTAATACTAATAAATTCTATATAAAAACCAAGATCTTTTTTCTTTTTTCTATAAGCACGTGCTCTGTCGGCGTTCTGTTTTTCACGGCGTAAAATTAATTCATCGTCATTCATTTTTGCACTATTCTTTCTCGTTGATCAGTTTTTTGGACTCACTAGCTGTGTCGTTGTTTACCAAAAGCAAATAAATAACATTTACATTAAACACTGACAAATTACAATACAAACTTACTAAATATGTATAATAGCACACAGTACATAAACTGTCATACAATGAATGGCTGCTTGTTCCACGCATGCGCAGTCCAAACGTTACGCGACATGCAACACACAGACCAAAAAGTTTGAGACGATGTAAAAAGATCTATATTTTTCAAAAATCTTATAAAAAATAGTGCACGTGGACACGTGGACACAGATAATATGTATCTTTATAAAATGTATGTAAGAGCAGACATGTATGGTATATAATGTTTATCAGAGCAAGATGGTGTGATCGTACGGTGTCTAGCGCATCTATTGAGGACGTTACTTGAAGCGAGGAGCCACGGTACAGCCACACTTATACCAATTATTGTTGTATACGTATGTACTACTTAATCTAGAACGACAACCTTGCTGCAAGTGTCACGCGAAATGTTTCCAAACAAAATAAACTCGGAGCAAGAGTGGCACAACTCAAAAATTCTAAGTTTTGGGAAATCACGTTTTTAAACTTACATATATAATTGAATGTTACTTTATTTTGATGATTTAGAAAAGCGCTAGTGAATCCAATTTTTACATGGTTAATAGTACTAACGTTTGAGCAAATTTTACCATCCTACCACCCTTTAAAGTCCTTAAAGGCTTTGATTTGTGACAGTTTTTCATAAAATTTGTTGATCTAATTTTGCTCCCTGGTGGCCACACATGGAAGTAACAGTTGTGAAACTCTTGTATATAAATCTATACCATCTTACTATTCTTCTAATGAGTTTAGTACAAATTCGATATTTTTTTAGTTGTGCCATATTTTTGTGACGATATATTAAAATTAAATAATCATGTCAAAAAAAGAATGTTCGATTTTTCACAGTTTTCTAATAAAGGGTGCGTCGAATAAAAAAATTATATGAATAAAAATTGTAGACAATGAAATCCTTTATAAGAAAAGTCAAATACATATTTGCTGTAAATGTTATCATTCGCGTATAATCTAGATGAGAAAATGAGGGGTGGATTCTATTTCTAGCACTTTTTATGAATATTTTGTATAAAGATTGATAAATTAACAAATAAGTTACCTCGGATTGCACAAAGCAAAATAATTAACGATTAGTTAATCAGTTGTTTTCAATCCATGATTAATGTTTATTCTAAACTTATTCTCAATTTGTAAATAAACAATTCACTAAATATGACAATTTTTTACCTTATAATATGTATCATAAACGGTATCAGCTTGGCGCGGTTCTAGACTTAAACTTTTTTTAAATATAGCTAACACCATTAACTTTAGACCGTCTCGACCCATTTTCCCTATTAAAAATAAATCAAATTTGCTAAATTAACAAAATAAGAATAGTTAAAGTCATTGTCAGCTTTTGGTGCGATTCTACAACTTCAAACTTATTTAAATATAGCTTACACCATTGACTATAATGACCGGTACCATAAATAGACTAGCCAAATTTTCCAGTTAGCAAGCACTCTCAAATGAGGTGATACTTCAACGTATTGTAACACAGTTGGTGCAGACTCTGACCGTACGTGGTATAATTATCATAATATCACCACTGTTTTAACACCCTTGTTTGTGTTTACATACAACACGTGCGTGAAACTTGTCAAAGTCTTCATATGAAACTCCAAGAGAACTGTCATATAAGTTTGATATCTCATTTGAGAGTACTTGCTAGCTCCTATTAAAAATAAATTAAAAGATCGTTTTAACTATTTTAATTTCGCTATCAAACCTCTTCAAATATGTTATCACTGCACCAATGAATTTAGGTGTATTTTATTACCCATTTTAATGTATTCATTACATACAGTTGATCATAAAATCTGTATTATGTTTGTCGTTGTCAAGTATTTGACAAATAATAATTTTCACACCCCCTCGAACGACTGCGAGAGTAAATAGAAGGGGAGGGGCTCTTATTGTATGATATATACTTATTCCAGACTATTGTAGTGTCATTGACATCTCAGGGGACGAAACCCTGGTATTTTTTTCCAATATTCACGCCCTACAACAAGATCTGAAGATCTAATTGTATGTAAGCTACATAGGAAAAATTTCTACTCATCTTATATTATTGAGTAATGATTTTTCTTATTGAATATATTCGATAACGTGTGTGGAATTATTTCTTAGAGGTTTTTGATTAGTTACTCTATGGAAGCGGTTCTTAAATAAAGGTCCACGGACCCTTGGATGTCCGTTAAATATGTCTGATATAAATTAAAGTACTTTTACATTTCTACTTATCAGTGATTAACCTTTAGTAGGCCGGAAAATCAAAATTTTTGGCGCAACCAATTTTTTGTTTTTAGATTTTAACGTATTAACGTATATTTTAAAATAATTGTTAGAAAATTAGTTACTTTGAAATAAAGGGGCACAATTGAGCAACTAATCAACTGTGCCCCTTTATTAACCTCTAGAGGGCCGGAAAACCAATATTTTGGTACACCAGAAACTACCCAATTTTTGTTTTTAGATTAAAATACAAAGAAAACGTATGTTTGCACTTCCTAATAAATAAAAATCGTTCACGCGATGCAAAGGGGTAGTTTTTACCTTATTATAAGAGTTGTTTTTGGGTTTACTGTATTTTTGACGTCATATTTGGATTCAGCGTCGAAAAATACGTCGAGAACGTATATTTGTATAATGAAAAACGGTTATGTACTATTTAAAATAATATTTTTTCGGGCCGGAAAGTCAAAATATTGGCTCACCCCGTGATCGACACTTTGCATATTTTACCTTTTATACCAGTTTTCAGATGGCGAAATGCCCACTGAAATCCCAGCCCTCTAAAGGTTAATAGTATTTAACGACGTTCTTTGTTTTTCTCGGGGGGGGGGGGGGATTTCTAAAAAAATTGTTCAAAAGGGGGTCCCTAGACCACTGGTTCTATTTTAGTAAAATCATGTAAACCATATTATATTTTAAGGGGCTATACCAGTGTGAATGCTGGAAATTTGGAATTTTTTGGAAGAAAAATACTCAATTAAATATTTTTGAAAATTAAGAATATATTTGGCTATATTAGACGTGTATTTCATAATTTTTTCACGTAAAAATATCGATATCTAAGCGAAAAAAATCTCCTCCACTGCGGCCATGATTCCGGACGATGGAGTAGCTGAAATTGAAAAATGAAAAAATGTCGTCAAACTGGAAGGTATTTCCTGTACGATGACCTACGATTTTCGAAAAATATCAAAATCTAACAAAGTGGCGTAGTTATGAAAAAAAGTCTGTTTTATTGCCTATAAAATGGTCGTATTTTTAATGCTAAATCGTCAATTTTCATCCAAATATCCTAGTTCATCGTAGAGTAAATATATTCAAGAGTACCTACTCAGTTCAAATTTCAAGTCAATCGGATAATTGCTCTTTGAGTTACAATGTCAGCAAATTTGAAAAAACGGGTTTAAAGATTTAACTATCGGTTTACCATAAAAACTACTAATCAGCTATACCTGGCCCATATAATGAACCCTCTTCTTCCTCGAATAATGCCTCCAAAAAGGCAATAAAAAATTGATTTTTTGAAAATTTCACACTGGTATGGCCCCTAAACATGAAAATTGAAAAAAACTATAATCGTATAAAAAAATAACATACTGATCTGGCGAGAAAGAATTTGTTGCATGAACCGGAAAATAGATATCAGAAGAAGAAGAACAATAAGAAGAGATCACTTTCTAGATATGAAAAAGGGGGTCGAACCTTGTGAAAAAGATAGATTTGGTTTTATAAGCGCATGCATACTAGATCCCTTGTTCGGAGATCTATCACCGTGCGCGGTATAAGAGAAAGAAGAGAACATCCATACATCAACATATAATACGGAAGTTCAAACAATGCCAATCTGATATGCAAATCAATACGAAGATGAATTGGAAATGGTTTATTTTTTGTGAAATTTATCAGCGAGTTCGTTTCGTTTTATTTTTATTCAGGTGTTAATAATTCTCTTTGTTTTATGTATTTTTTTTATTTTTTATTATTGGATTGAAAAAAAATTATCATATACTGCAGGGTGACCAGTTTCTGGAAAACCGGGAAAAGTCAGGAAATTTTGCTATATAGGGAAATGTCAGGGAATTTGGTTGGAAGTCAGGGAATTTTTATAAAAATGCAAAAACCACACAAATTCTCGCAAATATTTAAACAGTCACCTTTTTAGGTTTTTTTATTTACATTTTAAATAAAAAATAGGGAAAAACGGTAAAAAATCTCCTGGGAAAAGCCAGGGAAATTTGTTCCAGAGAAATGGTCACCCTGACTTAGACGGGTCTTTTACTAACAAGTAACACTATCCAAGTGCTACTCGCCGATTTTCTTGAAACTTTGCATACACGTAGTACATCGAAAAACATTAAACACGTGTTTTTTATTTTGGTTTTAAGGGTAGAAAACACATTCGAAAATTTAACTCTATTTAGCACAATTCTAACTAACTCTACTTATGAGTGTCATTCTCTTACAGTTTTTACGACATTTTTCTGCGTATTTTTGAGACAATTTTGATATTAGTTATACGAGAGTGACAAATACAAAATTGTAGATAAAATTACAGAAGTTTCAAAAACTTTATTTAACATCACTTGCGAAATTTATTAAATACATAATTACGATTTTGATAACAGTTATATCAATTTAGAAGTGGTGGATGAAAAATGTAATATGACGCATCAAAATAGCAGTATCTGAGTAAATATCGGTAGGCGAACTGTATAATTAGAAACATTAAAAAAGTTCTAATAATCCGGTCTTCATAAGGTTCAATTTATTAAAATTTCCTGATTTGCTTATTTATTTATGACCTTATAATTTTCACGAACTCATGTTTACTAATAAAACTTGCAAGTAACTCTTTTTAAATGAATTTATAAATATAGTTTTTTTTTAAATTATAGCTTTTTTTTTTTTTTTTTTCCTCCAGTAATGGATATCCACTTGCTAATGATTATTACAAAATGATAAGTACTACAACACAAACGTTATAAAATAAAGAGTCATAAAATTTAAAACAATGCAAAGCATTTACATAAAAAATGCACTTTTATTGATAGTGTGGCCGAACCACGATAATTATTTGTCCACTGTATTTAAACAAAATTATCAATTATCATCAAATCTCGCTGTAAGACAGTTAAATGTATATCGATTAATATTCAGTAATGGCAGTAATCAAATATCAACAAATATTTCTGATTCAGTACATGTAATTAAATATCGGTATGGAGAACCATACATGACTTCCATGTTCTATAATATCTTTTACAATAATTTTTAATATAAAACTCACCTATTAGTTTTCTAATATTCTAATGTCAGTTGTAGAATAGACATTTTTGTAAAATAATATTTATCTGACATTTGAATTTCACTGCGCTTGTTTCCATGGCAACATGAATTTATTAGTATTTAAAATTAAACTTTTGGGGGTGATTTTCACCTCTTCAGTGGCTATCTAAGCACGTTTATGAAATAAGTGCCCCTTAGATTGGATTGAACGACAAGTGTACCAAGTCTTATCAACATTGGTGAGATAATACTCACTTTTCAGACGATAATAGGTACAAAATTTAGAATATTTCGGAAACCCCTAATCCGATTAGCACCAAAATCAATAGGTCTGGAGTGGAGTACTCACTGAGACAAACATTTTCCCTAAAAATCATTCAAATCGATGCATATTTACAGTAGTTATCGTACACGGAAGAAAATTCTACATCCAGACACACACACAGACACACATACAGACACACATACAGACACACACACAGACACACGCACAGCCGCCATGCGGAAATGAACTTTTCTTTACGTTTTGAAGTTAGTACAGTCAGAATCTGCTTTTTTTTCGGACATGATTTTTTGACGGTATTACAATACTTCCATTTCTTCGAACATGGAAGTAAAATTGATCAAGACAAGTAATTAATCTTAAAGGTAACTTTTCTCTCATTTAACCGAATCTCTATCTCTTATAGTTTCCGAGATCTCCGTCGTGTCCCCTGGTATTTAGACACCCTGTATATCTAGGTATTAATTACTTAATTGTTTATTTTCCAATCGACCTAAAAAATGAATACGTAAAATTTTATTCTTAATTTATTTACTCGATTCAATAATACTTTTTTTTTCTTAACTACCTAAACGTGGGATTAAAACGACGGTCGTGTACGTGCGTGCTCGAATGTCACATAGGCGACCCCGACGATGTTTTACCGCTAATTCGTAGCGGAAAGGAACGCGCTGCACCGGGCATGATAGCTTTATAGCTACACTTGGTTACTTTCTCAATAATAAGTATTATTGGTTTGGTAGCGGAATCTTTAAGAACGGTACTGAATTGTAAATTAACTAGTTTTTTAGTTAACAATAAATGTTTGTGGGTTTCATTTTTGATGGTAGAAAACCTATGGACCGCATCCATATAATTTTTTTATAGGGGGGGGGCGTTTTTTTTTAATATATAATTTTTTTTTTTATGTAATTTCAAATTCTTTTTATTTTAATTTTAATACAGCTGATAATTTTTGATATTCGCTCATTTGAATGTACCTAACTATTATTAAAAATATGATTTATATGAAAAATTAAGGAAACTATAAAATGCGAGTTGGTATCCCTGATCCATACCTACATTGATCAGTCAGTATACTTTGATGATTGTACATGGTTTTGTGTTAGTTTTTATTCTTATACATCTAAATTTGGTTGGTTTTTGTATGAAAAATTGAAATTTGATGTGTGAAATTTCGGTGAAAAATTTTGAATTTTAGACTTGTTTGAAAGTATGTTTTTTTGATAGAAAATAATGTGAAAAGTAGAATTTTTCAAACCGCAGGTCTGTATCTCATACCGTTCTCGAGATATGACCTTTCAAAGTTTTCGATTTTTGAAAATTTTGGAGAAAAATGACTATAACTTTTGAACGTGTGGTCAGATTTGATTTTTGTTGCCGGATTTGGTATCAGCGTGTCAAAATCTATGTAATGACATGTATAATTGTTGAAAATTCGAGAAAAAATTTTTTTGCGAAAAATCGAAAAAATTCAAAGGGGTATACCTTAAAAAAAAGTCGATTTTTCACAAAAATTTGTTTGTCGAATTTTCAACTATAATACATGTTATTATATAGATTTTGACACGCTGATTCCAAAAATGGCAACAAAAATCAAATCCAACCACACGTTCAAAAGTTATAGGCATTTTTCTCCAAAATTTTCAAAAAATGAAACCTTTGAGAGCCCATATCTCGAGAACGTGATGAGATACAGACCTGCGGTTTGAAAATTTCAACTTTTCACATCATTTTCTATCTAAAAAACATACTTTTACCCAAATTTCAAACATGTAATTTTTTCGTGATATTTCACACATAAAATTTCAATTCTTCATACAAAAATCAACAGAAATTCAAGAAGATACGTAAACTAACCTAAAATACAGCATATTTATAATGTAATTTGTTAGTTTAGCATCTGAACTATTGAATTTTTATTATTATTTCTTTAACAAACAAAACTATTTATTTAATTATATTTTTAGAAATATATTTATCGATAGTAAAACCAGCCAATACAGTAAAGTAAACATGTTTTTAGTATCGGTGTGTGTGTGTTTGTCCGTATATATAATAATTGAGCCATTCTAGGGTGTGGTACTAGAGGGTAGGTCTTGTAGCGGCCGCGTGTCAGCCACCCTTGCTACAGAGGCGCGGGCTCGATTCCCAGACAGGGTGTATCTCGTATATATATGTACATATAAACCCCTGTTGTTCTGTTCTATTATAATTAACAGTCTATGTGCATGCAAATCAAGTACAAATCACAATTATATATAAATTAAGTGAGGTATTCGTGCGCGTTAACTTTTCATATGTGGTCAACTAGTTTTTGTTTGTTAAGGTAGTTGGTTCGTAAACATTGTTTCGTCAGATTTTGTTTAAATTGCACAGGAATATTCCCTAGATTAATATCTGAAAAATAGCCCATTTTTATTAAAATTGACCATCTCAAAGTCATGAAAAACGATCTCAAAGTTTATATTTTTAACACAGCTTATATGGACTAATCGTACACTAACGTAACGTTTTATTAGATAAAATTTAAACGTAGCGTGTTTTTCATAAAAAATTGACATGTATATTTATATAAAAGAAAACAGTATACAAAAAATTGGAATTATTGACCATCCCGTTATTAAGATTTAGCCAGATTTAACTACCAAACCATCACATAAATTACAGTATTGTTGACAATGTGGCAACAACGTATTCATTTGATTTTATAGTAAAAAATACACGAAATAATGAAATAATTTTTTACAAAATATGATTGAAGGGAATTATAATCGATTTCATTAATTATTAATATATTCTGTGGTAGCTTAGATGATAAAATATAATCATTTGACAAGTAGTTAATAGTAGATAATGTACAGCGTTGCCATGATCATTTCTCTAAATTAAAAATATTTACTCATGGCCTAATGTGATCACATTATGATGGACCAACTACCTTAATATAATTATATGTAATCTCACAAGGGAACCTTTTCAGGTCGAAAATTCGTATCGAGTTTAAACTTTGTATATAGTTAGAGGAGGTCAAGGTAAGTAAGAAAAAAATTATCGTAGCTGCGGTAAAACGGTTTAAGGGGGTGAAACACCCCTATGAAAATGTGCAAAATAATCATATTTTTCAAATAACTCTGAAACTAATGAAGATTTAAAAAAACCTATAATGCCAACTTTTCATGATTTTTTATGCTCTTTCGAATGGCGATAGTCAAAATTCAAAAAAATAAAACCGTTAACCCCCACCTCCCACCCACCCCATTATTTATTACAGATTTTTTTTTCTATTAACTCAAATTAATTGTAGTATACAATAGTAATCCAAATATATAAGACATATTTCACAAAAAAAATGTTTAACCCTTTCATCGTCACATTATCATATTTCGAAAAATATTAATTTAATTTTTTTATTACGTTAGCGATAAGAAAAGTATTGACTATAGTTGAGAAGTTACCAATTTAGAAGGATATTTACATTTCAGGACCCCTAGAATCCAGTAAATTTTTTTTAGCGGAAGTTAGTCTAGAAAACGGCCGGTTAAAATCGTTATTAGTTATACGTTTGTTTGTTGTGTTAGTCCGATTTACTTTATGTGAATTCAATGCAGCTTCAAATATGAATTAATTTTGAATTTTCTTCGAAACAAATAATAATAATATTATAATGATATAAATAAATCTTTAGTACAACATTTTCTTGATTTTTAAAACTCTTTCGAATGATTATAGTCGAAATTATTAACTCCGGTCGTTTTTGAAATCATTTGGTTAATTTGCCGGAAAACCACCGACTAACATTTGCCATTCGTATGTTTGGATTCTCATCAACATTTTCGACCGAAATCAATAATTTTCTCATTTTTAATAAGAAAAATAAAAATAAAAAAAAACTATTTTTTTTAATTGCAATGATAGGGTTAAAATATTTAAATGAAAATTTGTAGTTAAAATGGATTTAAATTACTTTTCTATAATATACTAAAATTTATTCAATAGAAATAAAAATTATAAATAATTTTTGGGATGGGGGTTGACGGTTTCGTTTTTTCGAATTTCGACTATAACCATTCTAAAGAGTTTAAAAACTCAAGAAAATGTTGTACTAAATATTTATTTATATCGTTATTAGTTTCGAAGAAAATTCAAAATTAATTCACATAAAGTAAATCGGACTAACACAACAAACAAACGTATAACTAATAACGATTTTAACCGGCCGTTTTCTAGACTAACTTCCGCTAAAAAAAATTTACTGGATTCTAGGGGTCCTGAAATGTAAATATCCTTCTAAATTGGTAACTTCTCAACTATAGTCAATACTCGCTAACGTAATAAAAAAATTAAATTAATATTTTTCGAAATATGATAATGTGACGATGAAAGGGTTAAACATTTTTTTTGTGAAATATGTCTTATATATTTGGATTACTATTGTATACTACAATTAATTTGAGTTAATAGAAAAAAAATCTGTAATAAATAATGGGGTGGGTGGGAGGTGGGGGTTAACGGTTTTATTTTTTTGAATTTTGACTATCGCCATTCGAAAGAGCATAAAAAATCATGAAAAGTTGGCATTATAGGTTTTTTTAAATCTTCATTAGTTTCAGAGTTATTTGAAAAATATGATTATTTTGCACATTTTCATAGGGGTGTTTCACCCCCTTAAACCGTTTTACCGCAGCTACGATAATTTTTTTCTTACTTACCTTGACCTCCTCTAACTATATACAAAGTTTAAACTCGATACGAATTTTCGACCTGAAAAGGTTCCCTTGTCAGTAAATTTTGTTGCTGTAAAAAATAATCTGTATATGAAGAAGACAGTCCTACTGCATGACTGACTGACTCATCAACGCACAGTCCTAGAATTGTTAAGGGGCTATACCAGTGTGAACGCTGGAAATTTGGGTGATTTTTGGAATTTTTTTGGAAGAAAAATACTCAATGAAATATTTTGGAAAATTGAGAATATATTAAACTGTATTAGAGGTGTATTCCATAATTTTTTCACGTAAAAATATTGATGATTCCGGACGATGAAATAGTTGAAATTGAAAAAAGACAAAATGTCGTTAAACTGGAAGGTATTTCCTGTACGATGAACTAAGATTTTCGAAAAATATCAAAATCTAACAAGATGGCGTAGTTATGAAAGAAAGTTTGTTTTATTGCCTATAAAATGGTCGTATTTTTAATGCCAAATCGTCAAAATTCGACCAATCAAAAATATCCTACTTTATCGTAGAGTAAATATATTCAAGAGTACTCAGTTCAAATTTCAAGTAAATCGGATAATTGCTTTTTGAGTTACAATGTCAGCAAATTTGAAAAATCTTATTTCGAGAAAAACGCATTTAACGTTAGCTCCTGGGCATTTCATATCTGTGAGCGGTCGCTCTTTAGAAGGCTGCTATTTGGAGAGTATTAGAGATACGGCCTTGAAATTTTCACAGAATATTCTTGAAATTATAAACTCTCCAAAAAGACAAAAAAATAGATTTTTTTTAATTTCACACTGGTATGGCCTCTTAAAAAATAGTAAATATCAAAATTTCAGCACAGACTTAGCCAATACGATTACGAAAATATAGAACAAAAAAAATCGGTTCAAAGTCTTTGAGGAATTAATGGAATCAGGTCGAAAAAAATCGATTTGCGATAAACCCATTTAAAGTTTTCTGAGGGTCATAACCGTGGCTGTACGGGGCTCACCCTAACGCCAAAATTCTAAATAAAAAATAAAATAAAACCTGCTCTCACTAAATTGACTATAACTCAAACAATTTTCATCATTTTAACGTAATTTTTTAAAACATTTTTACAAATGTGTATACTTAAAAAAAAATCATATTTTTCCCCATCACAGTGGCTTCCCCCTTTAAGATTTAGCAATTCTATCACAATTCTTCATTCAATATAAATAAGTATCATTGATTTCTACTTAATTTCACACCGGGTATTTAAAAATATATTACTGTCCTTTTGAAAATGCTTCAATTGATAGTAAATAAACCGATTAAGAAAATGAATAATGAAGGGAACGTTGACAGAGATTTATTATTGGGCTGATCTGAATTCAATATGATCTATCCATAAATCTTATTCCAAACGTGCAATAAATTAACGTGAATTCGCATTGTTTTCTTTTTATAAACAATGTATACGATAAAATTCATTCTGAATTATATCACAGTGTTGTTGACATTGCTGTCTCGTTAAATCTAGAAGACTATGAGTTCGAGACAGTTCAGCTAATTTCTGTTTATGTACAGAGTTGTGTATATAACATAAAGTTGATTATAAAGTTCGGGTATTGTATATATGTTACCGGCAATGTATGAAATCCGGCATTGTACAGAATTCCTTGGTATTCTATAGAATGTCTAAAAATCGCCAGGCAATGTATCAAATGAATTTAAGTATGTATATTTCCTGTATAGACTAGAAATATAAACATAAATAGGGTGAACCGACCAATTTTGGTTTAGGCACAGATATTGGCTTACTTTATGTAATAAAATACTGATTATTTATCTTACTTAATACTGGTCTAATATGTTATTAAATGACTAAATAATATCTAATATTTTTGTATGTTTTTTATTTTAACAATTTCAAATCATATACTTAATATTCGTCTAAACGAATATTTTATTTTATTTATTATAACAATAAATAAAAATGATTTCGTACTTTGCCTGAGATCGTTAGGCATTGTATATAATTCCTAGGAATTATATAGAATGCCTGAATTACATACTTTGCCGGTAACATATATATTTAATTCATTTTTTTTTTTAAACAAGCAATTTTCTATGGAACAAGTTGCATTGTTTTTCCCTATTTATTGACGAAAAATGAAAATTTCGAAGGTGTTTTTTTTTTACCCCTTCAAAAAATAAATTAATAACTTATTCAATAAGTTTTATCAAATATGTCATTTGCCAAATTTTAATTGTTTTAAAAATATATTTAAATTAAATTCAAAATAGCCTATGTCCTTCATCATGATGCAAGATATCCCTGCAAAATTTCATCAAGATCGGTTCCGTGGTTTAGTCGTAGAAAGGAAGCCCGTAGGCAATAGACTTAAAAAATAAGTAAAAGTAAGGAAAAATTCCGACCAAACCGAATTTTGGTGGAGACTTTTATTTTAATTACCTAAACATACCCTTAATTTGACCCAAGGGGTTTTTTTTTTTTTAGGGGATAAAGAGAGGCAAATTCTAGTTTTTTTACAAATATCTCAAAAATTATACATTTTTCGAAGAAAATAGTTATAAAGAAAATTCTACACAAAACTTTTAATGGATAAAAATATCTATAAAATGTAGTAGGGACTTTAAGATCATGTTTAAATCTTCTTATATATACAGGTACTCCAACAAATTCAAGTAATATATCATTGTTAGCTATACATGGAGTTCTCTATCTAGTTTTTTTTAATAAACTACTTATCAGAGAGAATTTTTGCAGTCTTCCGTAAATTGGATCGTTATCTTTTTCACGGTTGAAAACAAATATTTTACTCAAGTGAAAAAAAAAACAGTTCGGGTATTAATCATTAAATATTGTTATTATTATTATTATAACAACGGTTAATATATTCTATCTAAAATATTTATGCAAAATAGTTTTGATTATAGGTTCGTATAATTGAGTTTTAAAACAAGAAATATCAACGAATCTGAATTGTAATTAAAATGTTTTAATTCATTAAATTTAGTTATTTTTATAAAGAAAATTGTTTTACAAATAAATAAACTGCTTAGTGGCTACCATATAACATTTTTAAACATGATTATTGAGTTCATTAACTTTAGTTGTTTTTATAAAGAAAATTGAACTAGTTTTATAAAAAAAAAAAAAAAACATAATACGTATTAATTCTAAAAATAAATATTCGAAAAATTTTATTTAATTTTCAAAATAGACAACGAAGAAGGTGAAATCACATTAACTTACTTAAGAATAAGTAACGATCGTATTTAGTAACAGACTATTTAAATTTTTTGATAATTACATATCAGACGTGACGTTTGACCAAATTAAAAAAAAAAGTTACCCTCACTAACATTAATGACTAAGGGTGATCGCATTTATTATAAATTTAACGAGTCTATTGATGTTTTAAGTATTAGTTAGTAATATCAATAAGCAATTAAACACACAAATAGTACTCTTATTGTATCCTTTTATTCACAATGTTTGTTGAGTAATAACCAATTAAATGGATTACCTACGTATTTACCTGATGCTATTGTGTTTACTAAAAGATAATTTATTCATAACATATTAAAGTATTATTATTATAAAAATAACTTCAATATTTTCGCTAAACTTTTGTGATTTTGGATAGAGGTTGTAAGACTTGCAATAGTTGGCGTCACACCCGTTTGTAAAATAACCTTTTATTCTTTGAATATACATGTATTACATTTAGATCTACAGAAAAATGGTAAAACCATGTTATTAACTAGTATTATGTAGAAATTATGAATGAGTTCAAATGTCACACCCGTCACCGCGGACTGACCCTTAATTTTGTAAACTTAAAAAGCAAAGTACCGCGTTTCGAACCATTATTTTTTGCAGACACCACACACACAATGATTCTGCGATTTTCCCCCGACACCGGTAGATAATAGATGCACAGTCACGTGATGGTTCTAGATTAATGATCAAGGTGACAAAAAGCGACGTCTTCATCGTAGAGCACGGCGTCGTAAATCGTCACGACGTGCTTCTTACTGGCACGCGCGTGTGCGTGTGTCTGTGTGTGTGTGTGTATGTCGTACGAATAGGTGGGTGGGTGAGATGGTAAAAAGTGTGTGTGTTCTTTACGCGTCATTAGGCACAGGGTGTGTGCGTTTGACCCAAAAATTAAATATACTACTTAAGGTTGGGTACACTGGGTTTGGTTGTTGTGGATATTATTCTCTGAGTGGTGGACGAACATTACGAAACTAATGTTGCAGATAGAAAAGTTCGCGTAGTTGAATATATATATGCACCTATCCCCCGATATACACGGTAGATACGTTCTGCACAAAACCGTGTAAACTGAAATCTTTGATTTTGAAAGTAAAATCGTGTAAAACGAAAAAAAAATGTGCATGATTCAGTAATTTATTTAAGTAAAACAAAAGTCAGACATCTTGGAAAACTCAAAATTGTTCTTAATTCATAAAACTACAAACATATGAAAGTAATATAAGTAGATATTTAATTTATTTTACATTTATTGTATTGTGAAATACATACGCACAAATTACCGAGATTCCCCTAAATGTATATTTTACAAGCCCGGGAATCCCCTGTTCTTTTCTTCAGGTTACCGAAGGAAAAAATTCTATATATGGAGCAGAATAAAAATTATTATTAGTTTTTTTTTAAATTGTCAATTTATAAATCGTGTAAAATAAGTGCCGTGCAAATCGGGAGATAGGTGTATACTGTATATATATACGCGGTACGAGACAGTGGTGCGTGAGGATCGACTCGCATTTGGCATTTTTTTTTTTAATATTTTTACTTTTTTCTTGGTTTTAGAGTAAAAAGTTCGAAAATCTCGTAACTATTTTGCATACCCTTTCAGGCCGGAATTTTTATTAAACAAAATAAAATATTTTTTGCATTGAAGTATCTACCTTAGTAAAAACTAAAAAAATCGTAGAAAATGTCATGGCTAGGTATTAAAAAAACTATATATTTTATAAAAAAAAGAAATTACAAACCAATTTATTTAAGATAAGGGCTCTGCAAATATCCGGTGCAAATGCCACCACCAGGATCGAAAGGGTTAAATGTCTTTAGAAAAATTGATGTCCGATATTATAAAGGGGCTAGCAAATTTGCAAGCTAGCTAGCACTCATAAATGAGGTTATTAATTTTGCGATAATATCTATGAATTTACTACGGAATTTAGATGAGTGATACTTGACTACAGTATTGTAACACAGTTGGTACAGACTGACCGTACGTGGTATAATTATCATAATATCACCACTGTTTTAATACCGTTGTTTGTGTTTACATACAACACGTGTGTGAAATCTGTCAAAGTCTTCAGAAAACTCCAAGAGAACTGTCATATAAGTTTGATATCTCATTTGAAAGTGCTAGTTAGCTTGCAAATTTGCTAGGTCCTTTATAATACCGAACATTAGTCGTATATTTTTCTGATATAAAAAATAGGGCGTTCTTTTTTAAAATTTAAAACAGCAAAGATGAACTTCAAACTTCCGCCATAAAAATAATTTTAATAGCTCCAACTGATGCTTCATTTTAAACCCTTATACATTTGTCTGAAACATTTTTCTCTAGCATTGTTTTTTTGTTGAAATTTTATTCTAGAGCAGTTAAAATGTATACCTGTTGGTAAATATTACGTATAAGAAAGTCCTGCAATACTTCTATATAAATTTAATTTAAATATTCATGATTGTAAAATGCATGTATAACAAGAAATCTAAATATTGGAAAAAATCTAGTGAGAAATGTTTAAAATTAGCATGTGATTTGTAAGATTATCTAGATTTTTTTATTCTGTATAGAATAGACAATGCAAATCTATGGGAATCGTGCTATATAGTTGATTTTTTTTATGCTTCCAACTTGCAACGTTTATATCGTTTGCATTAATTTACATTTTATTTCTGTACGCTTCTAAACTTGAAGTTAAAAATACATTAACATGTCTCAAGTGCGGTTAAGTTAAGGAATTTTTCATGTTTTTTATGCAAAATTACAATCTAGGATTCTTAACAATTTAATGATTTTTATCTTTTTGTTGTAAAAAATTTGTATTGTTTTTTTTTTTTTTTTTGTTATAAAATTATGCGTGTTTTATAAGCGTTAATTTGATTAGGGAAAAGATATTGTCTTATTAACATAATGCGGAAAGATAACAATACAAAATGAGCAAGATTATGTAATAAATATAAAAAGTAAGACAGTTTATGTGGAGGAGGGGGGGGGGGGATTTAAAAAACTGCTTAACAGATTTTGATGAAACTTGCACAAGTTTTCCTTAGGCGGCTATTACACTATCAAATAAATATGTCAAAGATTTGATCATATATTAAATTATAAGTAATTTCGTAGCCGAAACCGTCCACGAACACTTTTCAGTCGCCATTTTGATTTATCTGTCAAAAAACTTTGATTAAATATTAGAAACTGTCATTATCTATGATAAAAGAAATATTATGAAGGTAAATATTATAAAAGTTGACATATTACACTGTCATATTTCTTTGATCAAAGAAATTTTATCACATTTCTTTGATAATGTAATAGCCGCCTATGTCAGAGAAAAAAAATAGAAAATATGCTGTCCTATAAATAGGACACTCGGAAGTTATGGGTTAATATCAAATGTTTTTTTTATTGTATAAACTCTCAACATATTTACAAGTATACATAACCAACAATTTTCTAACACTTGTTTTGCTCATTTAAACATATCAAAGCGGCAAGTACAAGTACAATTTCCGAGACAACAAAAAAAAAATTAAGTTAATGGCTATTTTTTTTTAAGTTTGCTCCATTCTTATATTAGTCGTTCTATCTCTCTCTCTCTCTTCTACCCTATGTGCATATATACAGGGTGTTCGCGATAACCGAATGATCATTGCTAACTTTGTTGTTATTGAAGCTTATATAAATTGATTAAATATAAAAATATTTTATAAATTATTATTATTCAAAACGACGCAGTTTTTTTTTATTTTCTAATATTTTTTCTGCTTCAGTGAAATATGAAGGATGACTATTAAAGCAAGGGAGAGATTCAGTGTAGTTTATAATGTGTATTTTATTATATATTACATAGAAGGGCAGATATAATTGTGCCCCTCTATGCATACATATCGCGTACCCCTTTGATGGTTAAGACCATTTGTGTTAGCACTTTGTCAAAAGGGTTTTTAAAAGGGTGCTAACATTTTCTGACATTAATTGCTTTATTAATGATCAGTATATGTTGATCTTTTAAATATGAAAATTACATGGGTGTTGATTTTTTTTTATAAATTGTGCTTATTTTAAAAGTTTGTTATTTGTCTTGCAATATTTATTTATAAAATGTAATAAGGGACATTTTTATATTACTCACAAGTAGAATTCATTATTAATTTTCATCTTCCTTAATATATATAAAGCTCAACATCTCTCTGTCTGTCTGTCTGTCCGTTAGTGCGCTTATCACTCGAGAACCATTTATTCAATTTACGTGGTTTCTTTTTTAATTCATAGGTACATTCTCTGGCCAGGTTATAGGCTATATTTTGTTACGTTAGGTAACATAACTAAGCAGTGACGTTAATAGTAAATCAAACCGGAAAAAAATTTGCCATCAGCGCGCTCTTTTGCAATACGCTGCCTAAACCGTTAAATATAGAACAAAATAATGTATTAAAGAATTGTGTAGAATCAAAAGTCCTACAATAAAGTCCGCGACACCATATGTCTAACTTTTATATTTAAGCCACAATGACTGCTTTTATGTTACAAAGAAAACATAAAATATGTGGGTTCTGTTTTGTCCTGCAAAACTTTAATCCTTATCGAAATAAATGATTTCATCGTCATAAGTACTTAATGTAGATATAATTTGCTTTTTACAGAATCCAATTTGGTCTTTTGGTTTAGTAAATAACGTGAAATATACATAAAAAAACATATTATTCGAGCGAAGCCGCGCGGGCCCAGCTAGTTTATAATAATTACAACGAAATGAAAATAAAATTATTGTGAGAGAAATACCCAAATATCTATGAAATAAAAGTATAATTTTAATTGATCTAATATACAAATTAAAATGAACAATTGAACTCTAAGATTTATCGATTTTTTTTAAGTCCATTTTAACTATAGGTGATTTTCAACAATGAACGGTTGTAGTATTATTTTTAATTTGCAATAAAACAGTTAGCAATCGGTGTACTATATAGGTATTGGTACACAATCTTAAGGAGAAATCTGATTATCCGTGAATCGACAGTTATATGAAGTTTAATTGGAGCAATTGTTTATAGTTCGTGAACAATCATTGGTTAGAGCAGCAAATTAACTGCGCAGAGACTAATGCAGATTCTTGTGTTTTGTTCTTAGTTTTCGGAGTGTGCAATTATTGCATTCCTAACATACCTCTACCAGTGCTTCTAAACATGTTCTGTAACACAATAAATTAAAAAACTATTCTATGATGATCTTACGTATATTTCCGAAAATATACTTATTTCTGCTTAGATCGCAAAAATTGACTCTTTTAAAACTAATTTTGAATTTGACGCCAAAACGTTCGCAGGTGACATTTAAGAGTTGTGACGTCACATTTCTTGTCAACAATAATCAAACATTCAGAGTTAGATAATAATTTAATTATTTTGTGTGTTAAAAATGAATTGCAAAGTATATAAGTTCTTAAATAAGGTGTGTACCTAATGATCTTGTAAAAGGAATTGATATTTGTCTAAAATAAAAGACGTTTACTGATGTGTGACGTCAGTCGCTCTGATTGGTGTTTAATTTAACATGGTGGATTGCTGTATTTTGCATTTTCTTTTTAGCAAAAATTATATTAATCTCCCTGAGACACAGAGGGGCCCTGACCATATGGCCCTTCTACCCCCCCCCCTCTATCTGGGCCTGGGTATAATTTAATTTGTTGTACCAACAAATATACTTTTAATATAATTAAGGTGAATAGCCACTGTGACGGGTTAAAAAATTGTCAATGTTTGGGAATTATTTTTACAGATATAACTAATTATTTTTTAATCAGGCAAAGGACGTTTTATTAAGTATACCTATATATTCAACTTATTTAATATCAATTAAAAAGTTCAAAAACGTTTTGAATCATAATTTTTAATCAAAAGAAAAATGTATATAGTTTTTTTTGTTATATTTTATTTCGTATTCTTACCGGCTACTTGCATCAATGTACTTTTAATTGACGTTGTCGTTTTAGTATAGAAACAATCGTGCACGTTTTGTCTTCAAAGACAAATAATAATTAACCTTGGCGAGGTCAGGTAAAAAAACAATAAGAAAACATTGCGATCGAATGCGTGGAGAATCTGTGTAGACAGAATCTTGACAAGAAATATCATTTGTTTTTAGTTTATAGTGATTGTTATTTTATTGAATACATATATTATTATACATTTTATATAAAATTTGATTTCTTAATGAACGCTAAATATTATTTTAATTAGTTATTTTTTTTTTGTTAAAGTTAAGTTACTTTTTTATAAACCAATAACTATCAATAAGTAATAATGAATCCTCATAATTTTTAGATTTTTAAAGTCGTTTTTTTGTTCCAAAAAAAGTCACAGCAAGTGCTTTCAACTGAGATATTAATGACAGTTTTCTTGGAGTTTCATGAAGACTTTGACAAGTTTCACGCGAAGTATCACTGCTCTAAATTTCATAGCAAATTCATAGATACTATCAATAAAATTAATACCTCATTTGAAAGTACTTGATAGCTCTTGATATGAAAATATAGAATTAATTTAGGCTATTTGATAATAGTATTTGAATCAGACATTTTTTTATATACAGTAGAAACCGGTTATAACGACATCGGTTAATACGACGTATTAAGTCCAACTGAATCTCACATAATTGCATTTTTATCGGTTATTACGACTTTCCGCATTTTACGACCAATATAACCAGGCCCTTTTGAAAATATACGCGTAAGAAGCCACGGGGCATGCTAGTTTAAATAAACTATATTAGATCTTTGAATATTACTGTTTTTGTAGTAAACTTTACAATGATTTACAAAATAAAAGTGAACGAGGTCGAGCATATAACAAAAAAAAATGTTGATGTTTAAATTTTCGAAACAAAGAGAATACTTTTGATACAAACGTCAAAGACAAAAACAAAAACAAAGTAAAATGTATATAAAAACAACACATGATAAATAAATAAAAAAACAGTGTTTGTATGTCTGCAGTGCGACACTTTAAAAATGTATTTATTCGCAAATTTTGTATCAAATGGAAAAAATGAAAGAATATAATAAAAACGGTATTTATTTTGTATATACTAAAGAAATCACTAATTAATTGCACTTCAGAAAGTAATTAAAATCAAAACGATTGCAAGAAATAATTGGATTTTTCGATGAGATTTGAAAACAAGGCAAAGACAATATTATTGTTCTTGAAAAATAAAATAATTATTATTACATGTACTTTTACATCGATTTATATACTTTGAAATACATAAATGTTAAGAAATACTTTTTTCTAATATTGCAATTCAATAGGCCCGTATTAGCCTGGAAGAGTTTTGACGGGTCACCCCCCCCCCTCAACCCCTTTTATACTAATTGTACGTGTATCAAACTAATAGATGACAGTTACATGACATTTATTAATACTTCAGCGCATGCACAGTACGTAAAAAAAGCAACGGTATTAAAACAGTGGTGATGTTTGTAGTATTAGAAACATCTTAACGGTCAGAGCACCTTACGTATTTTAATATAATCAATTCGAAATAAATCTTTCATAAGTAAGACTCACTAAAGACCCCCTCCCTTTTTTCCAAATCATTTTATAAGCCAGAAAATTGTATCCAGTTTTGCTATTAAATATGCACGACAATAGCATTTACCAAAAATAACGAATTTACACAGAAAAAAATAATTTGTCTGTGTTAAAAAATGTAAAAAATCCGTGATCGATTTGGCTCCGATAGAGGTTGTTTTGTTAATATGATAATTTTTTACCAATATGAAAATATCCACGTTTATCTTATTGATAAATGTATATTATTACTAACAATGTTCTTATTTTGTTTCGTATTGAAAACATATATTTTAAATACAAAAAAAAAATACATAATAAATGACATCACTGAATTTACCATATCGACAATTGCACTTTCACTAGTTGGGTGGTGTAAAAAATATTCACACTAATAAATATTTATTAATACAACCATTATATTTAATCTATTTGAGAGTTTCGTTAGTTGGTGTAATAAATTATTTATTAATTTGACAAATGAAAAGATTTTTAGATTAACACGAAGATATGTTTTTTAAATTAATAAAATATCCTCAATAAATTTTTTTTTATTATTTTATTGAGGAAATATTGTTATATTGACAAGATAAATTTATTAAGCATTTTTCGATCGAGTTTTTTTTCTGTGTATGTTACCTTTTCACGACTAAACCACTGCACCGATCTTGATGAAATTTTGCATGGAGATAGCTTACATCCTGAAGAAGAACATAGGTTAATTTCCATCCCGAAAAAAATTGATTAGATATAAAAAAAAATACAAATTCAACGCGACCAAATTCGCAGGTAATAATATTCAATATTGTCCATCAGACAGTAAACCTCTTCGAAAAGAAACAAAAAAAAAATTTCAATTTACCCTCTTGCACTCTCAGTACTCGACAGTACCCTCTTTACACGGTGCGCGTTCGCGTCCACCGCAAACGCTCGCAAATCGACGTTATTTACGTATTTATTGTATAATGATGAACGGAATAGCGCTCACGTTTTAACAGTGTTTTACACCGTGGGTCTTCGCCGCGCACTGCACCGTTTATTTCAATATGAACGATGGTTGCCAGGCCGTGCTCTTCATTGCCGATCGTGACGTACGACGACACACAACAAGCCGACTAGGTTTAAATTGCAGTGGTTTCCGGTTTTTGTTGTATATTATTTTTGTAATAAGTGTGTTAAGATTTAAAAAAAGAAAAATTGTGGTGTTTTTTTGGAAGAATTTTCTGTGATTGTTATGTTGTGATTGGTGAATTTGAATTTGGAAAAATTTAAATAAAATTGAAAATTTATTCGTGCGGTGATTTTTTTTATTTTGATAAAAACGATAGGAATTTTGGATACTTTTTGGTGAGTAGATTTTAATAATTTATTTAGTTTTTCGGGGTGAAAAGTAGCCTATATCGTTCCCGCTATCTCCCTGCCAAATTTAATCAAAATCGGTTCAGCAGTTTAGCTGTAAAAAAGGTAACTAACAATTAGACAGAGTAACTTTTTTTTGCATATACACCTAATTTCTTTTTACACGGTAGATACGTTCTAGAAAAAATCATGTAATAAAAGACATGAAGTACATAGAAAAAGGGGATTAGTTCCATATTCTTCAACCCTGTAAAAATAGGTAAAATGAAATGATTCATATAAAAAAAAACTATAAATTAAATTTTTATGTGCTTTCATACACAGTTTATTTCATAAAAATAAATGGCAATTCAATTTTTAAAGTAAAAGTAACATAAATATAAAATTATCGCAAGTTTAGGAACTGAAAACTCTTACAAGACTAAAATATACAGGGTCCTCCAATAGTGCGTCCGGCATTGTTTTACGCCCAAACTATTGAAGATAGAGAGATAGGAAAAAGAATTTACTATATATATCGACCCTAAAGAATTTCAGGAAAATATTTTCAACCCTCTAAAACCGCTCCTTGGGGGGTAGTTTGAGGGGTACATGCCCGTTTCTCAGTAAAATCAAATAGAATGGTATATCAAAAAGTACATATTTGTAAAGATAATGAAAAAATAAGAAACTTTTGTAAAACAAAAATTTTCATACTTTCAATTGTTTAAAAAATATGGCGACTTGTTATCAAATTTTAGAGTTTTACTCAAAGTGCTCTAATTTCGTTAAATATTTATGGAATTTTATTATTATTTTAAATTTAGAAATTAGAAATTAGAAATAATGAACTTTGTAAAGATGTATGATTATTTGAGATTTTAATAGTTTAAAGTGTCATACTCAACATACCAAAAATTGAAAAGTTCAATTAGGGATAATTCAAAATTTTTAAATACAATGGTATATCAATTAGTACTTTTTCTTAAAGAAGATATGTAAATAAACAGTTTTTGATAAAAAAAAATTAAAATTAAAAAATTTTATTTTCAGTTTTCAATTTTAAAATTATAATTTTAAATTTTAAATTTTCTTAACAAAAGTTGTTTATTTACATATCCTTTTTAAGAAAAAGTACTAATTGATATACCGTTGCACTTGAAAATTTCGAATTATCCCTAGTCGAACTTTTGAATTTTTGATATATCGCGTATGACACTTTAAACTATCAAAATCACAAATAGTCATACATCTTTACAAAGTTCATTATTTCTACTTTCTAAATTTGAAAAAATAATAAATTTCCATTAATTTTTAACGAAATAAGAGCACTTTTAGTGAAACCCTAAAATTTGAGAACAAGTCGCCATATTTTTTAAACAATTGAAAGTATGAAAATTTTTGTTTTACAAAAGTTTCTTATTTTTTTATGATCTTTGCAAATATGTACTTTTTGATATACCATTCCATTTGATTTAACTGAGAAACGGGTATGTACCCCTCAAACTACCCCCCAAGGAGCGGTTTTAGGGGGTTGAAAATATTTTCCTGAAATTCTTTAGGGTCGATATATATAGTAAATTCTTTTTCCTAACTCTCTATCTTCAATAGTTTGGGCGTAAAACAATGCCGGACACACTATTGGAGGACCCTGTATACTTAAGCTGCTATGAAAATAAATTAAAAAGAGGAATTCCCTTACTACATATTTTATAAATATCAGATATAATCCTAGAAGATTATGGTTAATTATATAAAATTGAAATTTAACGATAGGAATTTTTTGATTCTTTTTGGTGAGTAGATTTTAACAAATAATTTATTTAATTTTTCGGGGTGCAAAGTAGCCTATATCGTTCCCTAAGATGTAAACTATCTCCTTGCCAAATTTCATCAAAATCGCTACAGTGGTTTTACCGTGAAAAAGTAACAAATAGTTACTTTCGTATTTATGATATTTGTATATGAATAAAAAGTCAAATAGTATTTTTTGTATGAGATTTAAAAAAAGTGTATTTTCCCCAAATGGTTTGACTCATGTTAAGTAATTAATTGAAATCGTTTCTCAGAATTCGAATGATTCATTTGAGAAAAAAAGTAATTGTAGAAAATAATACAGTCCCCATTTAAAATCAATTATATTCGGTTAGTGATTAATTTAAAATTTCTCGATCGTAAATTTGCTATACCCCAATTTTTTTTTATTTATTTATGTATGTCTAATAATTATTTCATTTTTTATACATTACATAGAACATATACTAAAGAAAATAATTTTTACCTAAAAACATTTTTTTTAAATAATTCGAAAAATTTTATGAGACTAAACATCCGTTTCCTGATGTTACGTCGTTTTTAAAAATATATAGTTTTCTTGCAAGACGTATATTGTATCTAAATATGAAATTCCATCCTTCGTTGATTTAGAATTACAAACCGACAGACACACAGACATAGCGAAAAAAATCAGAATGGATTCAGGGAAAGTTACAATGTATATTTTTGTACTTTTTTTATATTTTCATCATCAAAAAACTATGTCTTGCAAAACTTTGAAAGCTGATATCTCGCGAACTAATAAAAGTAGAAAAATAAATAAAACGCCAATAGATACCTTTTAATATTCTCATTCAACCCCCCCCCCCCCATCCTTCAACCCTTAAACACAATAATTATTAGTAATTAATTAAATATTAATATTACATTTTTTCTATTAAAAAAATGGCAATAGACGCAGTTATACTTTTTTCATAAGGGGGGACACAGTCTTTGTATATTAACATGTACCCCCCCCCCCATCCCTCAACCCTTAAATTATATAATTATTAGTGATAAATTAATTATTAATATTTTTTTTTATAAAAGAAAAATGGCAATAGACGTAGTTATATTGTTTTAACCTTTAGAGGGCTGGGATTTCAGGGGTCATTTCACCCTCATAAAATTGGTATAAAAGGTATCTTATATCATTGATTGATCATAGGCAAAGTGTCGATCACGGGGTGAGCCAATATATTGGCTTTCCGGCCCGTGTTAAAAATTTCAAATTCGAAAAAATATTATTTTAAATAGTACATATAACCTTCTTTCATTATACAAATATACGTTTTCGATGTATTTTTCGACGCTGAATCCAAATCTGATGTCAAAAATACTGTAAACCAAAAAACAATAGAGTAAAAACTACCCCTTTGCCTCACGTGAACGATTTTTATTTATTTGGAAGTGCAAATATACGTTTTCGATGTATTTTAATCTAAAAACAAAAATTGAGGAGTTTCTGGTGCGCTAAAATATTGGTTTTCCGGCCCTCTAGAGGTTAATAGGGGGGGGGGGGGGGCAACTACTCAACTGTGCCCCTTTATTTTAAAGTAACTAATTTTCTAACAATTATTTTTTTAATTATAGTAGATGTGTTTGTATAAAAGTAATTTTTATAACAAAGAATAAAAAAAAAACTTGCAATTATAGACAATATGATTTATTATATAATATTCAAACAGTAGGTACCTACATAAAAAATAGAATAGCATTAAACGGTATAATAGCATCGTGCTGTATTATTATTTATATTAATAACACAAGACATTATTAAGTACTGTCTGGGATATGGTAGCTTCTATGCTGTTATATTATGTACGTCAAGAATATAATTAATTTGCTCAATTAAAATTTCACACGCTGTTAAAAATACTGTTTAAAATTTGTACAAAGGGAAGTTTTGGTAAGTCGTGCGGAAGTATATTGTTGCCAATGAACTTGAGAGTGTTCTCAAGAAAGAGGAAGTGTCGAAATCAAACCGGCCGGCCCGGATAAAAGAAGCTTTAAAAATGTTTTGCAATATGGTATATTTTGATATATTGAAAATATTACTTTCTCGATTCTTTTCTTTTTGTTAATTAGTTGTAAATCATCCTGTATAATTATAAATATACATTTTAAGGTTATTCGATCATTAGAGGATAATGGATCATTTATGGATAACTCATATATTTTACTAATTTTTATTTAAAATATTGGACGTATTGTTTTTGAGTAGCTAGATATTAAAAAAAAGTTTTTAACACGCGATAAATGAGAAAACTTGCCGAAAGTACTGTATTTATTGAAATTCTACACAATTGGCTATAAGGAGACGTTTTAAATACTAATTATTCGAAACTCCAACCCTTTTAAATACTATAAAAATTATAAAACAAATATATTCACGTGTAATTTATTCAAAATAATGAAAAACTAGCTCTGCCATTACATTGTACAAATTAGTACCTACATGTTACTATTATTATATACCGTCTATTTCAATTTTCAAATTAAATTAAACTTTTTTTACTTTTAATAATAATTAATAAAGTAAAATATTCCATTATATTATTAAATGTACGTAGATGTGTACTGAACATAAATTAAAAACAAAATTTTTCGAAACCATTTTTTTTTTACAGGCGTCTAACCTTAACCTTCTCTGAATAAATTTTATTTTCGTCATGTGTCTGTCTGTCTGTCTTGACGCTGTAACTCAAAAAATGATAATTTTCTTGAAGGAAGAAATTGTCATATTTTTTAAACGATCTTTCAAACGGAAACGGACATTTAGGGCCGGCCATTGAAGTATTACGTATTATATAATAAATAATATGACATTTTTTGTGAATATGTTCACGGTCAACTCTAATTACGATTAAATCTAATACGTGTTCTTCAAAACAACCATTAAATTATACATTTTTAATTCAAATTACATTACAAAATTTATTTGCAGATTTTTTTTTCTAAATTATCAAAAACAAAAACTTCTCAAGATATAAAAAATTGATCCAATATTTCTATAAAAAAATTGGCAGAGGTATTTTTGAGTCTATATATTTATAAAAAAAAAACTTATTAACTTCCAACTTCTAACAACAGTTTTCTATGGACTATCTAAGTAATAAATTTTAAAAGTTTCAAAACTCGCTTTACTTTATTAACTTGAAGGCACCATTATATTAAAATCTTAGAATTATGTATATTGGTATCTGGAAAGTACCCCCACAAGCCCACAACATTAAAAAAATACTACGTCATTGTTAATTATCTAAAAAAAAAATATCAACCAAACAGAATATTTACGTTTCAGATAATACGTGACAGAAAATAAATATTTACTTTTTTATATGGCATAATCTTCCTGCCCTAATTTGTTTACATTGAAAATAATTATATTTGTCGTATTATGAAAACATCAAAAAATATATTGTTTATTTTCGAGTTAAAATAAATAAATAAAAATATTTATATTAAAGTTATCAATGTTTTTTATTATTATATTATTGTTGTTTTGAATCTTAATACAAACTATTTATATTATAGGGGTCATTTTACACACACAAAAAACTGTATTGGACCTAGAAAACCTTGTTTTGTATACAGGGTGATTCAGCACTGTCGTGCCAAACTTGAACACTAGATTGAAAAAAATATTTTAAGCAAAAAACTCCCAATAAACATATGTCCGGAAATTATTCCTTAGGGAACTACAGGCTTCCAAAGATTTTACTAAAAATGAGTTTTAATTTAATATCTAGAGAACCCTTTGTGATAGAAGTATGAAATTTAGTATTTGGTTTAGTTATAATATGTGTTATCGATTTCTAATATTAACCAAATTATATTTTAGGCCAGGGCTGTATGGGGCCAGTGGGCCCATCAATTTTTATCTAGTATTTGTTTGTTCCTTAATTTTTTTCCTGAGTTGGTACTTTTATAAGATTATATGACACAAAATACACAAAAACATACTTTGCTTGTTTATAATAGGATAAACCGTTTTTGAGAAATATCGATGGAAAAGAAAGCATGCAGAATTAATCTTAATACGGATGCTTGAAATTATAAAAAATAAATTTATATTCTTATTTCATGATAAAAAATAAGACAAAAAGTTAATATAAATATACTTCCGAAAATGCATCCATATTAACAAATAGCCATTTTTAGTTTGTTTTTTAGTCATGTTAATAAAGTACATGTAACAGTAATAGAACTGGCTATAGATCTTAGAGGATTCATATAAGGAGGTTTATTTATATGAACTTTATTCTTATTTTTGATCATAGAAAAAGAATATAAATTTATTTTTTATAATCTCAAGCATCCGTATTAAGGTAAATTCTGCATGCTTTCTTTTCCATCGATATTTCTCAAAAATTCTACACAATTGGCTATAAGGAGACGTTTTAAATACTAATTATTCGAAACTCCAACCCTTTTAAATACTATAAAAATTATAAAACAAATATATTCACGTGTAATTTATTCAAAATAATGAAAAACTAGCTCTGCCATTACATTGTACAAATTAGTACCTACATGTTACTATTATTATATACCGTCTATTTCAATTTTCAAATTAAATTAAACTTTTTTTACTTTTAATAATAATTAATAAAGTAAAATATTCCATTATATTATTAAATGTACGTAGATGTGTACTGAACATAAATTAAAAACAAAATTTTTCGAAACCATTTTTTTTTTACAGGCGTCTAACCTTAACCTTCTCTGAATAAATTTTATTTTCGTCATGTGTCTGTCTGTCTGTCTTGACGCTGTAACTCAAAAAATGATAATTTTCTTGAAGGAAGAAATTGTCATATTTTTTAAACGATCTTTCAAACGGAAACGGACATTTAGGGCCGGCCATTGAAGTATTACGTATTATATAATAAATAATATGACATTTTTTGTGAATATGTTCACGGTCAACTCTAATTACGATTAAATCTAATACGTGTTCTTCAAAACAACCATTAAATTATACATTTTTAATTCAAATTACATTACAAAATTTATTTGCAGATTTTTTTTTCTAAATTATCAAAAACAAAAACTTCTCAAGATATAAAAAATTGATCCAATATTTCTATAAAAAAATTGGCAGAGGTATTTTTGAGTCTATATATTTATAAAAAAAAAACTTATTAACTTCCAACTTCTAACAACAGTTTTCTATGGACTATCTAAGTAATAAATTTTAAAAGTTTCAAAACTCGCTTTACTTTATTAACTTGAAGGCACCATTATATTAAAATCTTAGAATTATGTATATTGGTATCTGGAAAGTACCCCCACAAGCCCACAACATTAAAAAAATACTACGTCATTGTTAATTATCTAAAAAAAAAATATCAACCAAACAGAATATTTACGTTTCAGATAATACGTGACAGAAAATAAATATTTACTTTTTTATATGGCATAATCTTCCTGCCCTAATTTGTTTACATTGAAAATAATTATATTTGTCGTATTATGAAAACATCAAAAAATATATTGTTTATTTTCGAGTTAAAATAAATAAATAAAAATATTTATATTAAAGTTATCAATGTTTTTTATTATTATATTATTGTTGTTTTGAATCTTAATACAAACTATTTATATTATAGGGGTCATTTTACACACACAAAAAACTGTATTGGACCTAGAAAACCTTGTTTTGTATACAGGGTGATTCAGCACTGTCGTGCCAAACTTGAACACTAGATTGAAAAAAATATTTTAAGCAAAAAACTCCCAATAAACATATGTCCGGAAATTATTCCTTAGGGAACTACAGGCTTCCAAAGATTTTACTAAAAATGAGTTTTAATTTAATATCTAGAGAACCCTTTGTGATAGAAGTATGAAATTTAGTATTTGGTTTAGTTATAATATGTGTTATCGATTTCTAATATTAACCAAATTATATTTTAGGCCAGGGCTGTATGGGGCCAGTGGGCCCATCAATTTTTATCTAGTATTTGTTTGTTCCTTAATTTTTTTCCTGAGTTGGTACTTTTATAAGATTATATGACACAAAATACACAAAAACATACTTTGCTTGTTTATAATAGGATAAACCGTTTTTGAGAAATATCGATGGAAAAGAAAGCATGCAGAATTAATCTTAATACGGATGCTTGAAATTATAAAAAATAAATTTATATTCTTATTTCATGATAAAAAATAAGACAAAAAGTTAATATAAATATACTTCCGAAAATGCATCCATATTAACAAATAGCCATTTTTAGTTTGTTTTTTAGTCATGTTAATAAAGTACATGTAACAGTAATAGAACTGGCTATAGATCTTAGAGGATTCATATAAGGAGGTTTATTTATATGAACTTTATTCTTATTTTTGATCATAGAAAAAGAATATAAATTTATTTTTTATAATCTCAAGCATCCGTATTAAGGTAAATTCTGCATGCTTTCTTTTCCATCGATATTTCTCAAAAACGGTTTATCCTATTATAAACAAGCAAAGTATGTTTTTGTGTATTTTGTGTCATATAATCTTATAAAAGTACCAACTCAGGAAAAAAATTAAGGAACAAACAAATACTAGATAAAAATCGATGGGCCCACTGGCCCCATTCAGCCCTGGCCTAAAATATAATTGGTTAATATTAGAAATCGATAACACATATTATAACTAAACCAAATACTAAATTTCATACTTCTATCACAAAGGGTTCTCTAGATATTAAATTAAAACTCATTTTTAGTAAAATCTTTGGAAGCCTGTAGTTCCCTAAGGAATAATTTCCGGACATATGTTAATTGGGAGTTTTTTGCTTAAAATATTTTTTTCAATCTAGTGTTCAAGTTTGGCACGACAGTGCTGAATCACCCTGTATAACGAAAACAATATTTTCTTAATATAAGAAAAGTACTCTTAATCCAACTACATTATTTCTTCTTCGTTCAAGAATACTATAGTTGGTTTAAGAATATATTTCTTATCTTAAGAAAATATTGTTTTCGTTATATACAAAACAAGGTTTACTTGGCCCAAGTAAACCTTTCTACCAGATGTGTCATTTCATTCTGGAGACTAAAAATATTACTAAATATGATTTTTAATTAATTCCAAACATGCATGTTTTATTTCATCGTTGAACAAATTAAAAAAAATATTTTCGATACTAAATTAATATGGTTTCTACAGGATGTCCCGTATGTCGTAACCCATAGCAAAAAATAACGATCCCATATTTTACTGATTTTTAGGACTATAGGCTTTGACGACCTAATAGAACTGTTCCCTTCGATGTTGTTATAACCGGTTTCGACTGTTATAAAAAATAAAAATCCCTATATGGGTACTGACTTTCAAGACATCCTGTACACCTCTTCGAATTGGCATAATATCTATTAAAAAAAATTCAGAATAGAAAAAAATTGATAATAATTAACGAAGCGGTTCTGTTCATTCCATGCGTAGCTACCAGATAGCAGATTTGTTTTATGAAAAACCATGGCTGTGGAGTCGGAGTTCCGACTCCGACTCCACAGTTTTAGTAATTTTAGTAATTTTGGGTTGAGTCGGAGTCTGAGTCGGTACAAAGATACCGACTCAGACTCCTTTAATTAAATAATGATTTTTACTTCTTTACACACTTAATATTTTTTGTTCGTTTTGAATTTTGAGAAGTACAATGATTTGAAATTTTCAATTCTGGTTGGAACCAGAATCACCGGAATTCACTCAAAAAAAGTTTACCCGAAAACGGATTTTTTTTTTTTAAATTTTGTACAGTAAAGAGTCGGAGTTGGAGTCGGAGTCGAACGTTAGAAAAATAAAGGAGTCGGAGTCGTAGATTTTTGTACCGACTCCACAGCCCTGTGAAAACTGTCAAAAGTCAAAACCTTTAAAGATTTTAAAGGTTGGTAGGATGATGAAACATAGGGAAAATTTGCTAAAACGTTAGTACTATTAAGCGTGTAAAAGTTGGATTCACTAGCGCTTTTCTAAATCATCAAAATAAATTCAAAATTCAATCTTAATATATATAAATTACGTGTCACATGTTCCTCCGCGATGGACTCCTAAACTACTTAACCGATTTTAATCAAATTTGTACACCGTGTGCAGTTTGATCCAACTTGAAATATAGGATAGCTTACATCTCAATTTATGATCGCAATATTATTTTATTGCAAATTATTTGTCTTTATCTGTTAGTTCCAAACGATTCTAACAGATGGTGACATCTGTTGACTGGATTGAGTAAGTATTCAATAGATGGCGCTATGTCAAACTTTCAAACGTTTCATATAACCTACAATTAAAGTATAGGTTAACCACAGCAACGCGTGGCCGAGTCAGCTAGTTATATATAAGTTTTAAAAACGTGATTTCTCAAAACTCAGAATTTTTGAGTTGTCACTCTTGCTTCGAGGTGACGATATATTCATGAAAACACATAGGTATGAGACTAGCTTTTGAAATATAGTATTCTGCGATAGGTTTTAACACCTGCTATATAATTTATTTCGCCGGGGAGATGATCACAAAGCATATACATAGACATCGTTCTGATATGCAGTCTGTACGTGATCGCGAAAGATATTCCCTTTTTCATGAAAGGATATTCTCCCGAATGAATCCTTCCATTCAATCTATTCAACCGTTTGAAACTAGTTTAATTGAAACGGACTGGACGTGTCAATAACTTGAAAAATTATTCTCTATATAGACGTCGAGGTTTTTGTTCGATTAAATAAGTTCATAAAAAAAATCTGTCTTCGGGATAATCTAACCTAAAAATTAAATTAAAGCAGGCAACTTTTTTTCTTGTAAAGTTTTCAGTACAGACTTAAAAAGATTTAAAAAAAAATTATATTTCACTTTACATTTTTTTTTCGCCCAGTCTATACTATTATAAATATCAAAGTAATTCTGCCTATTTGTTTGTTACCTTTCCAATGGTAAAACGTTGAACCGATTTTGATGAAATTTGACAAAGTGATAGGTAAATTTGTATCTCGAAAAATTTATTAAAAGCTAGTTTAGTATACTTTATAATATTTTGTATTTCAGTCTTATTTGAAAGTATGATTTTTAATAATGAAATAGGTTAAAAAGATTATTTAAAAAAATATATTTTTACATTAAAAGCGAGATTAATATAATTTTTGCTAAAATAAAAATGCAAAATACAACAAATCATCATGTTAAATGAAACACCAATCTGCGGGAATGACGTCACGCATCAGTAAACGTCACTTTTATTTTAGACAAATATCAATTCCTTTTACAAGATTATTAGGTACATAGGGTATTTAAGAACATATATACTTTGGAATTAATTTTTAACACACAAAATAATTAAATTACTGTCTAACTCTGAATGTTTGATTATTGTTGACAAGAAATGTGACGTCACAACTCTGAAATGTCACCTGCGAGCGTTTTTGGTGTCAAATTCAAAATTAGTTGTAAAAGAGTAAATTTTTGCGATAAAACTTTTATTTTCTGCAGAAATAAGTATTTTTTTGGAAATATGAGACACGTAAGAACACCATAGAATAGTTTTTTTTAAATTAGTCATGTCTATTCTAAGTTATGGTTCGAGTAACTTATATTTTTCTTTTTGTAAAAGTACATCCATATTACAATGCTCTGAATTCTGAATTAATGTTTGTAAATATGATAGAACAATGTTTGCAGAACATATTTGTACTACTCGTATTACTGACGTTTTCTAATTAGTAACTTAATACATATCTTACGTACCTAGAAATTAAATTCCCACTTTGTCTTTGATATCGTCAACTTATCCTACCCAACAATAAGTTGAAGAAGTTATATTTGCTGAGTTCGCAACACGCTGCTAACTTCAGTCAAGTGGTCAGAGGGTAATACAATACAAAACAATTATAATTAAAAATTTAAAATAGGTTCTTTTGTTCATTGAATTTATCTACAAAAATAATAGATACTTTTATGTTCGGTTTCATAAAGGAGCTAGAAAAATTTGCAAGCTAGCAAGCACTCTCAAATGTGGTTTCAATTTTGTGATAGTATCTATGAATTTTCTATGGAATTTAGAGCAGTGATATTTCACTACAGTATTGTAATACAGTTGGTACAGATTCTGACCGTACGTGGTATAATTATCATAATATCACCACTGTTTTAATACCGTTGTTTGTGTTTACATACAACACGTGCGTGAGACTTGTCAAAGTCTTCATGCAACTCCAAGAGAACTGTCGTATAAGTTTTTGATACCTCATTTAAGAATGCTTGCTGCTATGATTAGGGTTGCCATCCGCCCTCTTTTCCCCGGACACTGTCCTCTTTTTAAGGGTCCGGGGGGAACTTTTCATGTGTCCGGGGTAAGAAAAATTTCCAAAATAGCTAGAAAAAAAGGTCTTCAAATTTTATTTCAATAAAAAACCTAAAAAAAAAGCTCTCCAATTTCAAAAAACTAACTTTTTTTACTTTTTTTCAAGCTATCCTACCCTACCTTTTTTAGTGGACAAATCCTCTTTTTCGCATCTTACCATCTGGCAACCCTATGATATCGGAGATTAAAGTTTCTAATAGGTATAAATAAAATTACTTGAATATTTATTTTCAATTTTTAATAAAGTAGAAACAGTTGCTAAGGGCGTTGAATTTTAATACGAAATACAGTATATTATATAGATTTTGATAACATCGATGATAAGTTAAATAATACCCCCCCCTCTAAATTAACTGCGTTTACTGATTTACTGCTTTTAGTAGATTAATTTCCAAATAAATTTTGCCAATAGTGTTAAAATTCTAGCAATGCTTTTGAATATAGCCAATAAATTTAAAAACAAATATCAACACATAGTATAAAATACATTATTACATCAAAACCAATCTGTAATATAATTTATATATCTGTATAATAGATTATATATTAGTAATTTGACAAAAACTACGTCGTATAAATAATGGAGATGCTATTTAATTTATTACTTCCTATATGTATTATTGTATTTTTTGGACGGTCGTATTTTGGGAAGATGCCAAAACATAATAAATCTATTCGTATTTGATCGTTTTTATATTATAAGGGGTGTTTCACACGGGCAAGTTATTTGGAGTTATGTTTTAATCGCTATAATTTGTACTATTAGAGAGTTATTCTCGAGAACAATAATATAAACAAATTTAACCCCCCATCCCTCAATCCTTGAAGGCAGTAGCGTGAAAATGATTGTAGTTTAAAATGTATGTAATTTTTGTATATTTTACTTAAGGGGGATAGCCACTGTCATGGGTCAAAAAATTGTCAATGTTTGGGAATTTTTTTCACAGATATAACTAATTATTTTTGAATCAAGTAAAGGACGTTTTGTTAAGTATATATTCAACTTATTTAATATCAATTTTTATTGAAAAATATTAAATATTTACAAAGTTATGAACCTTGATGTGACGACCAAAAAAATATTTTTCTTTATGGTTGACTCGAAATTTCAAGAAGGGTTATATGAAAAAATAAATAAAATTTTTATCAATACCTATATGAATGTAGCTATCGTTGCACGTAGCAGTTTTTTTTATTTTATTTTTTCACAAAATGGCGATTATTAAGACGTTTTTTTTTTCATTAAAGCGGTTTTAAAAAAGAGTAATTATCAAAATTTCAAAAATCGGCTACGTGCAACGATAGCTACTATAATTACGAAAATTATAAAAAATAAATGTGAAATCGGTTCATTAGTCTTCGAGGAATCGTGTCAACCAGGTCGAAAAATGTCATTTCGAGATAAACGTGTTTAATGTTTTTGTTATGTCATAACCGTCCGTGCTACCTCGTCTCACTAAATTGACTGTAACTCCGTCAATTTTCGGAATTTAAACTCATATTTAAGAATATGTATACTTCAAAAAAATGCAAGAAAAACATTTTTTTCCGTCACAGTGGCTTTCCCCCTTAACATTAAAAAGTCTGTGTGAAGTAACCTCTACAATATGAAAATTTACCATTTCTATTTGTATTTTATGTTTTACAAGAAACAATAATTTTATACATAATGTATTGAAATAGACAAACAGTATATTTTATATTATATACTTAAGCCATGTTTACATATACCAGTGCTTCATAAATTAAAGTCCTTAAAGGCTTTGACTTGTGACAGTTTTTCATAAAAAAATTTTGATCAAATTTTGTTCCCTGGTGGCCACACATGGAATTAACAGTCGTGAAACTCTTGCATAAAAATCTATACCATCTTACTATTCTTCTAACGAGTTTAGTACAAATTCGATATTTTTTTAGTTGTGCCACTCTTGCTCCGAGGTGACGATATGTATTTCCGCAAATTTCAACGGTCATTATCTTACCGGAAATCATCGCTACTTCACCGTCTATTGTATATAGTATGTAGGTAGTTTCATTGACAGCATGACAAGAATGGTTAAAAAATTTATTCACAAAAACACTTCTTGGTAGATATATTTTTCATTCATATAAAAATGTGTGAGATGGAAGATATGTTTCTTATAGTGGTTGATGTATTTTTGTTTCTCTTTGGTTGGTAGATGGTAGTGATTTTGTTTTATTCAAATATCTTTTTCCAATCTTTCCAATGGATGCATTTAGTGACCTTCGATGTAATTAAATATTATGTATATACAGTGTGTTCTTTACTGGTGTAACATTTCTCTTTCTTGATATGAAAATTATGGTTTATTTTTAGATTAGAATTTTTTTTTGTCTTCCTCTTTCAAGATTATTAGGTATATACCTTTTTTAAGAACTTATATACTTTGGAATTCATTTTTAACACACAAAATAATTAAATTATTGTAATTTTATTATTATCTGAATGTTTGATTACACTATGCAACAAAAAAATACTTTTGTAATATAACAGAGATCTGAATAGGTGATTTTTTAGAAGGTATTTGTCATGTCGAAACCGAATTCGTTGCCCAAATGATTCCATCACGTCAGGTTTTTTAGATATCCGAACCTAAATGTCCCAAAAATAACGCTTTTTTCAATGGGGAATTTATTACTAAGTATGTAATTTTTTTCTAAAGTTTTCGGTCACGGCAACAAATAGTATTATCTTTTTTCTTTAAAATGAGTTTTAACTTTTTACTGTGCAATTTTTTTTAGCCGAGATGTACTAGTTTGAAGATATGATAGAGTGTAGTATAGTAGATACAATGAACTTTACTACATATATCTTCAAATTAGTATATTTCGGTAAAGAAAAATCGCATAGTAAAATGTAAAAAATCATTTAAAAGAGAAAAGATAGTACTATTCGAAATCATGAAAGAAAACTCCAGAAAAAAATTACCTACTTAGTAATAAATTTTCCAACATTGCCAAAATCGTCATTCTTGGGACTTTTAGGTTCAGATATCTAAAAAAACTGACGTGATGGAATCATTTGAGCAACGAATACGGTTTCGGCATGACAAATACATTCTAAACCACCTATTCAAATTTCTGTGAATTTTTTTTGCATAGTGTTATTGTTGACAAGGAGTGTGACGTCACAACTCTGAAATGTCACCTGCGAGCGTTTTGACGTCAAATTCAAAATTAAGAGTCAATTTTTGCGATTAAACGTTTATTTTCTGCAGAAAAAATATTTTTTTTGGAAATAGACACGTAAGATCATCATTGAATAGTTTTTTTTTAATTCGTCATCATACCTATTAGATATATTTAGCAACGCGATATAATAATACCAAAATACCACAAAACCATGGACCGTTTGCCTGTTGTTAACTGGCTAGCTGATGTGGTGTATACTGTACAGTCAGGTGTGATCAGTGAAGCAACTCGCTAACCAACTGGTCTTGGGTTCATTGTCTGAGCACGTCCGACACGGGTCACTTGGAAGATTTCGGCCGTAGTAGTATTAAGTAACTAACAATAAGTAAGGAGTAAGAGGGCCCTCCTGTCTTTATCTCATTTATGAAATCAATAAGGCCCTCCTTGTTGCTTTATGAGTCCCTACCTTTATTTAGTTATTATTTTTATTGATGTTATACGCAGTGATGATAGTGTTTAGGTTGTAGTGCGTGTCCAATTGTATAAATAAGATGTTTTTTGGGATGATTATTATATATGAATTATATTTCCAATGAAATTGGCAGGTGTATTTGGAAATTGTGACATTATGGGGTATTAATATGTCCTTTATTATAGCTTAATAACTTTTTAGACTTGTATTTAAATGCACTTTTTTTTATTAATAACTAGCTGACCCGGCCACGCGTTGCTGTGGTTAACCTATACTTTAGAAACATGTGGTGGTTATTTAAAAACTCAAATTTTCAACCATTCATTCATAGACAAAATTACTTAGCTTTTTGAGATAGGCAATGGCTCTATTATTACATTATAATTGTTATTTATTTAATAGAAATAGTTTTAATATTGATTTCTTATAAAAATCAAATTGTCATCCATACGTCCATTACATAGCTGTCATTTGTGTTTTGTTATTCCAAGTCTGATTCTTTTTTGTTATACCACGTTTTATAGTGACTGATGTTTTATGTCAAGTCACACGGGAACACTGTCGAACGGAATAAATAGTATCCTATGTCCGTCTCCTGGCTCTAAGCTACCTCCTCACCAATTTTCAGCCATATCGGTAAAGCCGTTCTTGAGTTATAAATAGTGTAACTAACTAACACGACTTTCTTTTATATATATAATAAAATATAGATAAATACTTTTTATTTAATCGTTTTCACTTATAATAATCATACTGCACGAAAAATTAATTATTATACAAATATATTGGACTTAAGACAAATTATATCACGTCATTAAATAAATAGTTTCTACTAAAAATAAATGCTTTGCACTAAAAAAATGGATTCTTTGCACTTGATCTAAATTTGGACCTGTCATATTTAATTTATTTTTGATGTATTTATTGTGATTTTTGTGATTTTCTATATTTTAACCTAACGTAAAAACTCACTCGTTATTTTAATGTAATTATAAAACATTTTGAGGGTCTCTGAATCAAGTACGACCATTCCAACAATGGCGTATGTCTGTCTGTATATGACCATCGCTCTTACTTAATATTAAGATCGAATATAAGATATTTTTAAACGCCAACTCATAATTTTCTGTTTTTTGTAAATAAACAATGTGATATTAATTATTTTACTTCAAAACTATTGAATTTATTGATTTTTTGTCTGAAATTTCTGGGGAAAAATATTTATCTACATTAAAAATTTTTTTTAGTTTTTAATATATTTTGGTAAAATAGTACGAAAACTACTCAACCGATTTTGATGATATTTTCATTGTTAGAAAACCTGAAACCATATTGTAAAATAAAAAGTTTCAAAAGTATTGAAAACATGTACACAGGGCCGCGCCGCCCATATGTGCGAAGTGTGCGGCGCACACAGGCGCCAGAGCATCAGGGGCGCCGCGAGGCGCCTTTTGGGTTTAATAAAATACCAGTGTCAATCATTAAAATTAATAATTAATCGAAAGAAATAGAAGAAAAAATTAAATCGCATCGAACTTTTTTTTAAATTAAACAATAATGTGGTGAAAAGTTGCAATAGCAAATGCAGAAAGGTCGGTTTCTAAATTAAAACTGATACAAAATTACCTGCACTCAACTATGAGCCAGAATTTTCAATTTTTAAGAAACTAAAATGGCCTAAGCGTTTCAAGCTACCATTACGTATTGAAAGCCAAAAACAATTCTTATTTAGAAGATATTCACAAAAACTTTTATGCTAAAATGGTCTAAGCAGCAGGTAGGCCAGAATTAGTTTTAGAAACTAAAACGTTGCGTGGTTTATAGTGTTCAGCTATTGCATCTCACCAAAAGTGAACAAAAAAGTCCTATCAAATGCAATAAAGCTATACGGCAAAAATTACACAAGTTAATAAAACCTCATTTATTAAAACTTATTTTTCTGTTTGGGATTTTTTTTTGGTTAGTCTGTTTTGGCGCTGAGCGTCTCATACTATATTTATTATTACTTTTAAAAAATTAAATAATTTAATTCGCGTTTTATTTTTCTGGAAGTGAAACATAATTTATCTTCGCACATGCTAGGCTTCCGTAGTCATTCTCACTACGGTTTATAAAAGAGTTATTTGAAAATTTTTCATAAACTATTTTTGTTACATTCTGGAAAGTTTATAAATTAGAGTGGGGGTCACTTTATCAGTAATGATATTGAAAAGCAAATAAATAATTCCTTTCACATTTTTTGTTGCAAAAAGTCAATTGAGATTATTGTTGCATTTTAGGAGCCCAATCTTTGTTTTCACTTACCCCACTCAATGGGGTAAGTAAACAAAAAATGCGAGTACCTACACTTTTCGGTCTATGGGAATTTAATCTTTTTTTAAAGATAGATAGAGCAAAACTAAATGAGTTCCTATAGTTTTTTTCGGAACTCTAACAAAAAAGCGCTTCATAGGTTTCGCACACAGGCGCTGCCGAGGGTCGGCGCGGCCCTGCATGTACATCACTGAATTTACCATATCGAAAATTGCAAAAATATTCACACTGATAAATATTTATTAATACAACCATAATGTTTAATCTTTTTGAGTTTCGTTAGTTGGTGTAATAAATTATTTATTAATTTGACAAATGAAAAGATTTTTAGATAAACACGAAGATATATTTTTCAAATGATAAAATATCCTCAATATCATTTTTTTATTATTATATTGAGGAAATATTTTTATATTAACAAGAAAAAGTTATAAGGCATTTTTCCATCTCAAATTTTCAATAAGATTTTTTTCTCTGATGGTAAAGTCTTAAAGTTAATGGTGTAAGCTATATTTTAAATAAAAAGTATGCAGGATCAAAAAGCCTAAAGCCCTATTATGACTATTATTACGTATTTTGAGAAAAAGGTTGATTTTATAACAAAATGCAGGTCAAACTGCATAAATAGTAAAAATATCATTTTAATTTATGTTACTGTATTTATATTACATATGTTCCAATTATTTTTTATTATTAAAATATATTTTATATTCATACAGTTAGCTAGTAAAACGTCACATGAAATTAGAACAGTTACATTTTATTGGGCAATAAAAACATGGCATATTTTTTTGAGAATTCTAGACTAATGATATTTATTTTTTTATTTTCGGTCATGTTTTTTTTTTCACCAAAAGCCAACATAATTGTGATGTTAATCTAAATATATTTAACATAATGAAATTATTACTTGTTTTTTAACGAGCTATAAATCTTTTTAAGTTCCATATTCAATGCTTATGTCATTTTAATTGCAGTGTATGTTTTATATTGTAGTTGTTATGAATAAATTAAGGCATCTTTCTTTTGATTTAATTCAATGAATATTTTTTAATTAAAATTTTAAGAGTGGGAGGGGGGTACAAAAATATAATCGGTGAGGCGAGACTTCGAGGCTTAAGTTGTTTCTAGGGCAAGAAGCTCCATTTAGTACAGTAATAATAGTAAAAAATATACATTTTGAACACAAAAATTCCTTCATCAACGAAAATTGGAACATACGTAGTTTTATACATGAACTTTAAGAAACCGTTGAGTGTAGTCGACTAAGGGGTGCAGGGGTTGTTTGGTAGGAGGTGAAAATGCGTTTTTTCATAAATAACATCAAAATGCCTTATTTTATTGAAAAATATTTCAGATATTTTTTGTAGCTCTGCGTTAGACCTTTAATTTGTTTTTTATTTTATTCCAATACAATAAAAATTGACCGAGATACGGCCGTTACAATCTGACCTGTTTATGTGCGAAGCGTGATAACTCAAATTTTTGTCTCGTTTCCGTTTATAATTCGCGCTGCTATTGCACTGATCCATCAATTTTAAAGGAGATTTATATTTTTCGTATCTATATTAAATTCTCTTTACGTTGGTATCAGTAAAATTACAAAAACTTGAAAATTAAGAAAGATATAACGGTTTAAAGGTAAACAAAAAACACAATAATTATGAAAAACTCACATTAATTTTTGACAACCTTCGAGTTGAGATAAAACCAAATTCTATTGATGAATCCATATATGGTATGTGCTTTATGAAATTCATTGGAATTTGTTTTAATTCAATTATTATTCAAATTATGAGCAATCAAAGATATTTGTACATATTTTTATTCGCGCATTTGAGGAAAATGTATATTCATAACTCAAAGAATAATTAAGATTTAAAAAAAATCTATTGGGGAACCTATAGGATATAATAAGTTCTTAACAAATTTATTTGAATTTTTTTTTCTAAATTATTCTTCGAGTTATGAATATCATAAGAGGTTTAACATGTTCCTTTCAATGTATTTTTACAAGATTTTACTTAACTTCACATGTATGTCAGGAGACAAAAATCTTACGACCGTTTTTTAACTGGCTTCCCGTCGTACGATTTTCGTCAAATTTTGATATATGGTGTGTTCTCCGTGACAACTTTTATAGCTACGTTAATTTAAGTCAGTTTTATTTTTTATGTTTTAATTAATTGAAAAGCAATATTTTCTTAACCCATTAGTTACTACTTGATATGTAAAAAATAAATAAAAACACATATCGTCTGATTTAAAATACGACAATTATTCTATTTAGAAAAAAAATCCTCCCATTACATATTTATATACATACGCCAGTCGCTAATAGCCCACAACTTCATTACACACATAAAAAAAACTCGTTCATTTGAATATCAAGCTAAATAATACCTACATGATATAATCTTTGTATGTGGTGCAGTTCACAAAGACCTCTAGTAGATGAATGACGGCTGACGTACGTTGTAAGCTTCCGCGGGAGGTTATAGTCCAAGAGGTGAGCGCTAAAATTTGCAACTACTTTCTAAAAGCTGATTTTTTGATATTACGTCACATTTGTGGTGTAGATATACAGCCTGCCGTCAGTCAGCTAGTTTCGTTAGCGTTTGACGCGGGGGTGGTAAATCAGCTGCTGACGGCATTTGTTAAGGGAAAATTCGGACTGACTATTTTTTTTAATAATAATAATATTCTTAACTTTTATACCGAATTTCATTTTTTTGAAAATACTTTCACGATGTATAGATTTTTTACGAGTTAAACGCGCCCGGTTGCAAGATTTTGATGACTGACTATGATAAAAAGGGTTCTTACTTACAAGGGAACCTTTTCAAGTCGAAAATTCGTATCGAGTTTAAACTTTGTATATAGTTAGAGGAGGTCAAGGTAAGTAACAAAAAAATTATCACAGCTGCGGTAAAACGGTTTAAGGGGGTGAAACACCCATATGAAAATGTGCAAATCGCCATTCGCAATAGCATAAACAATCATAAAAATTTTGTTTTGTAATTTTTTTTAAATTTTCATTAGTTTCGGAATTATTTGAAAATATATGATTATTTTACATATTTTCATAGGGGTGTTTCACCCCCTTAAACCGTTTTACCGCAGCTAAGATAATTTTTTTCTTACTTATCTTGACCTCCTCTAACTATATACAAAGTTCAAACTCGATACGAATTTTCGACCTGAAAAGGTTTCCTTGTTAGTATACTGCTTACAAATAAATTTTCAGATTTTAGAAAGTAGTTACAACGTGTATAGTTTTTTTTACAAAGTTAAAACCACCCCCTCGCCAAACACTAACGAAACTAGCTAACTGACGGCAGGCTGTATATCTACACCACAAATGAGACGTAATATAAAAAATCAGCTTTTAGAAAATAGTTGCAAATTTTGGCGCTCACCTCTTGGACTATTAGACCGTCTGTGTATCTGTCTGTCTGTGTGTGTGAAGTAGCGTAGATATATCGTAAAGGCCTTTTGTCGTGTGAATTTTCCGCAAGAGATGATACGCTCTTTTGTGAGAGTCAGGGAGGGTAAAAAAAATGCATGCACTTCGCTGTTAGCGACATGTAATTTGTACATTAGTGTGTTTTTTTTAATGTTTGTTTACGTGGTATTAAAAATGAATTTACGTGGCTGCCAACTTTAGAATTATGTTTATATAGACACGTATAATAAGACCTCATATTTTATTACAAAAATATATAGAAATTTTTATGCTCTAAGACTAACGATAAGTAAAGATTTTATACAATTTTCACGTGATGCAATTTTTTTTAAATATGTGAAATTTTTTGGTTATATTAAAATTAACATTTGTATAATAATTAACTATTTAGATGCTTAGTTTTACAATTATACTTTGTCCTGGGTTAATTTTCTTATTTTTCTTCTATTTTTGTTGATTTTTCTACGACGAATTGAAATTTGATGTGTGTGAAATTTGGGTGAAAAATTTTGAATTTTAGATTTGTTTGAAAGTATGTTTACTTTATAGAAAATGGTGTGAAAAGTTGAAATTTTCAAACCGCAGATCTGTATCTCATCACGTTCTCGAGAAATGGCCTTTTAAAGTTTTCGATTTTTGAAAATTTTGGAGAAAAATGGTCGTAACTTTTGAACGTGTGGTCGGATTTGATTTTTGTTGACAGATTTAGAAACAGCGTGTCAAAATCTATAAGATAACATGTACAAATGTTAAAAATTTGAAAAAAAATTTTTGGCTGAAAATTGAAATTTTTCCAAGGGGTATACCTTAAAAAAATGTCGATTTTTAGCAAAAAAAAAATTCTCGAAATCTGAAGTATAATACATGTTATTATATAGATTTTGATACGCTGATTTCAAATTCATCAACAAAAATCAAATCTGACCACATGTTCAAAAGTTACAACCGTTTTTCCCCAAAATTTTCAAAAATCGAAAACTTTGATAGGCCATATCTTGAGAACGTGATTAGATACAGACCTGCGGTTTGAAAATTTCAACTTTTCACATCATTTTCTATAAAATAAACATACTTTTAACGAAATTCAAAACATGTCATTTTTTAGTAATATTTCATGCATCTAATTTCAATTTTTCATAGAAAAATCAACTTAAAAATAGGAAAAATAAAAATAAAAATCATAATTTACTAATGTGGATGGTTAAACCCATACCCCCCTAACACCTATGAGCATAAGACTGGTAAATTATTTTTTGCCCAGGTCTGTATGCGGATAAAAATAAATTAAATGGATTACAATCTGACAAATATTTTTTTACAATTTGAATAAATAATTATTCATTTATAAAGGTACAACAGCGGTAATAATAATTATATTATTAATACGTCTTCTTTACCAGCCATTCGCTAAAATGAATTGGAGCGGTGTAATTTGTACACACTTAACATAAGCGGCGCGGTGGCACAGTTGCTGCCTCGTTTTGTGAACAAATGTCTTTTTATTTGTCTGGTTCTGTTGTTGCCAAGCAACGAACAACGGTTTCATCGCTTTCGTGGAGAAGAGGTTCACAATCCCCCGTCATTAGCGGTGATGATTCTGTCATTTTAATGTGCATACACAGAAAAAAATAATTTATATGTGTTAAAAAATGTTTTCAATGTAAAAAATCCGTGATCGATTTGGGTTGTTTGTTAATATGATCATTTTTTACCAATTCGGAAATATCCACGTTTATCTTATTGATAAATGTATATTATTACTATAACAATGTTCTTATTTTGTTTTGTATTGAAAACATATATTTTAAATACAAAAAAATACTTAATAAATGACATCACTGAAATTACTATATCGAAAATTACACTTTCACTAGTTGGGTGGTGTAAAAAAATATTCACACTGATAAATATTTATTAATACAACCATTATGTCTAATCTATTTGAGAGTTTCGTTAGTTGGTGTAATGAATTATTTATTAATTTGACAAATGAAAAGATTTTTAGATAAACATGAAGATATATTTTTCAAATTAATAAAATATCCTCAATAAGATTTTTTTAATTATTAATTGATTAACAAGATAACTGTACTAAGCATTTTTCTATCTCAAATTTTTAATAAGATCCAGTTTTTTTTCTGTGTACCTACGTACTCGTTGTTCAAAATATTTTTATATATCATAAATCGACCTTCATTTTCTAAGCCGCCATCTTGAATTTATATTATATAAAAGTATATAAGTGTACTGTCATCCGGGATCTACCAGTATGCAAAATTTCAGCTCAGTAGCTCATTGGGAAGTGGGTGAAATTAATTATAGTTACAAATTATATTATGATTACTAGGTGTTACCCCCAATTTTTCGAGATACAATGTAGCCTATGTTCTTCTTGAGAATGTAAGCTTTCTCCCTACAAAATTTCACCAAGATCGGTTAAGCGGTTTAGTCGTAAAAATGTAACAGATTTTTTCTACCCGCAAAAAATAGTAACAACTTTGGGTTATTATTTAGCAAGTTACTAGGTGTTACCCCCAATTTATTGGGAAACAAACTAGCCTATGTCGTTCCTTAGAATGTAAACTATCTTCCTACCAAATTTCATCAAGATCGGTTCATCGATTTAGCCGTAAAAATGTAACAGATTTTTTTTACCACAAAAAAATAGTAAAAATTTCGGGTTATTATTTAGCAAGTTACTAGGTGTTAGCCCCAATTTTTCGGGAAACAAACTAGCCTATGTCGTTCCTCAGGATGTAAACTATCTCCCTGCAAATTTTCATCAAGATCGATTAAGCGGTTTAACCGTAAAAATGTAACAGATTTTTTGTAGCAACAAAAAAAATAGTAATTTTTCGGGTTATTATTTAGCAAGTTACTAGGTGTTACCCCCAATTTATCGGGAAACAAACTAGCCTATGTCGTTCCTTAGGATGTAAGCTATCTCCCTGCCAAATTTCACCAAGATCGGTTAAGCGGTTTAGTCGTAAAAATGTAACAGATTTTTTTTAACCACAAAAAAATAGTAACAATTTCAGGTTATTATTTAACAAGTTACTAGGTGTTGCCCCCAATTTTTCGGGAAACAAACTAGCCTATGTCGTTCCTCAGGATGTAAACTATCTCCCTGCAAAATTTCACCAAGATCGGTTAAGCGGTTTAGTCGTAAAAATGTAACAGATTTTTTTTAACCACAAAAAAATAGTAACACTTTCGGGTTATAATTTAGCAAGTTACTAGGTATTAGCCCCAATTTTTCGGGAAACAAACTAGCCTATGTCGTTCCTCAGGTTGTAAGCTATGTCCCTGCCAAATTTCATCAAGATCGGTTAAGCGGTTTAGCCGTAAATATGTAACAGATTTTTTTTACACACACAAAAAATATAAATTTCGGGTTATTATTTAACATATATGTATGTATGTTTGTTTGTCCTTAATACGCCACAATCGCTACTTTGTTAACACATTGGGGTTGATAATAATGCATCGAGTTATAAAATTGTCCACATGAGTTGAATATTTAATGACAAGGGGAAGTTCTTCGGGGGTACCCTTCGAAAAATTGTTGTAGTAAGTATCCACCATATAATCCAATTTGTTTTGTTGCTCTGTAAAGATCTTTTCAGTTTGAATGAATCTATACTGACAATGTTATTTGTACTTTCTTTCTTTTAATAATATTTGAATTAGATAATTTGTATGGAAAACTTTTTGAAGAGTATACAATAGAAATAATAAAATTTTATCTTGGAGGGTATAAGATAGTACATATAACTTTTTTGTATAAATAAATAATTGGATATGAAATTTTTAAATTTCATGTTGAATTTTAGGGTAGCCAGTTTCTGGAAAACCGGGAAAAGTCAGGGAATTTGGTTGGAAGTCAGTGAATTTTTTATAAAAATGCAAAAACCACACAAATTCTCGCAAATATTTAAATTTTAATTTAATTTAACCTTTATTTAGGACTTTTATCTAAATTTTAAATATAAAAAATAGAAAAATCGGTAAAAATTCTCCTGGAATACCGGGAAAGGTCAGAGAAATTTGTTCTAAAGAAATACTGTCCATCCTGTTTCAGATGCATTTGCACATAGTTTTGTGGGGGAAGGGGGAATATCTTCGATATTGACGTATGATGAAAAAATGGGGGAGATTAGGCCAGTAAGAAGTTTTGAAAAGTTTACTTAAGACTTATGTCCGGTATCATTAAGGGGCTAGAAAATATTTGCTAGCTAGCAAACACTTTCAAATGAGGTATTAATTTTGTGAATTTATAGCAGTGATACTTGACTACAGTATTGTAACACAGTTGGTGCAGACTCTAACCGTACGTGGTATAATTATCATAATATCACACCCAAAAAATAAATTAGTAAGTATTACAGTGCGGCATGGTGCAAAATCGCTTCGAACCGTCAAATTGTAAAATTTACAAACTATTAAGCAAAAATTACAACTTCGTCTTGTAAATCAAGTAAATACAAGGAAAATAAGCAGTAGATACAGTATCTACATTGTAATTTTAGCTCATTTTCCTAGCACTTGGCCGGATTCATTAGTAATAGTTTGTAAATTTTACAATTTGACGGTTCGAAGCGATTTTGCAACATGCCGCACTGTAATACTTACTAATTTCTTTTTTGGGTGCACCACTGTTGTAATACAGTTATTGGTGTTTACATACAACACATGCGTGAAACTTGTCAAAGTCTTTATGAAACTCAAAGAGAACTGTCATATAAGTTTGATACCTCATTAGAGAGTGCTAGCTAGCAAATTAAAAATTACAGATTTTTTAGAATTCAAAGATTTTCGACTAAAGAGTAACCTTGGGAGAATGAATGTAATAATCGTAGAAAACAATAAATAAAACATTTAGTCCATTTTTAACCCTTCATGTCTCAACCCTTAAATACAGAAACATTACTTACAAGGGAACCTTTTCAAATGAAAAATTCGTATCGAGTTTAAATTTTGTATATAGTTAGAGGAAGTCAAGTAAAGTAAGAAAAAAATTATCATAACTGCGGTAAAACGGTTTAAGGGGGTGAAACACCCCGATGAAAATGTGCAAAATAATCATATTTTTCAAATAACTCTAAAACTAATGAAGATTTAAAAAAATCTATAATACAAAATTTTCATGATTTTTTATGCTCTTTCGAATGGCGATAGTCAAAATCCAAAAAAATTAAACCTATGAAATGTGGGTGGGAGGTGCTGGTTAACGGTTTCATTTTTTCAAATTTTGACTATCGCCATTCGAAAGAGCATAAAAAATCATGAAAATTTTGTATTGTATATTTTTTTAAATTTTCATTAGTTTCAGAGTTATTTAAAAAAAAAAAATGATTATTTTGCACATATTCATAGGGATGTTTCACCTCCTCAAACAATTTTACCGCAGCTAAGATAATTTTTTTCTTCTTTACCTTGACCTCCTTTAACTATATTCAAAGTTTAAGCTCGATACGAATTTTTCATTTGAAAAGGTTCCCTTGTAAGTTCAATTTTGTTGTAAGAAATTTTAATAAAAAATAAAAAATTGAGGTACACTCAAAAATCTTTGGACACTCATTTTTTGCGTATTGTAAATATTAAACTGCAAAAATGGTTGATAAAAAATCTTAAATGTTGATAATTACAACTTTTGTAATAATTCTAGCATATCTAAAATACAGCATTTACAATTTTCCATGTTAAGAAAAATTTTTGAATTATATGTCAGGTTTACTCAAGTTGAAAGTATTGACGCACAGTGTCTTTCAAACTAACGTAAAATTGTTTTTTTTTACTATTTTGTCTGCGAGTAAACATATTCTTTTCGCTATTTTGTGTATTTTTATTGACTTAAATCTATATATTTACATTCAAAATCACAGGTGTCCAAAGGCTTTGAAAGAAAGTAAATTATAACCTTATTTGATTCTTCTACGTACAGAAATATAGTGGTAACATTATTTGTTAATGTGTTCATCACATCAATAAATTGCTCAATAAATTAATGATATCACAAACTGTGTATTTTTTTGCCCGCATTTTTCTCGTTCAAAGATAACGCGCGATTGCATCGGGCTATGTTGGAAAGGGGGGTGGGGGGGGGGTCGTTGACATAATATCAGACGGTTGCATGCGGTGTCTGTGTGTATATATATAGGGGTTGTTTTGGTGAGGGATGAATGCGTAACAGTGCATGTTGTATGCAGTTTTATGCGTGGAGAACCTGTCACTGAATAAGCAGTAAAATGTTTCTTTTTTTCTATAAAAATGCACCTCAGTAGGCATACAGAGTTTCCCAATAGGGGAACGTTTGTCAATTGCGTGTAGGGTTTTGTGCAATTAGTGTCCCGTGTAGTTATTCAGTTTTAGCAGAATTTTGAACCGTTATATTTAAAAAAAGTTCGATCATAATTAGAAAAATTAAATTAATGTATATTTTACAACAGTTTTAAAAAAAATACGTAAGTGCGGCGGGTGTTAATTTTTTTTTTTTAATATCCAGACGTCGTTTTACATTTTCACAATTTTTGTAAGATTTTTGGATTAAATTATTTTACAATTCTTTTTTTTAAATTTGTTAAACGTTGATTTTAATATTAAAAAAAAAACGTTTAGATTTTTGCATTCCTTTAATCTTCAGCTTTTTATTTCATATTCACCCCACTCATCGGTCACCTATCCCCCCCCCCCTTAAAATGCAAAAAAAACTTATAATTTAATTTTTTCAACTCAGTTATAAAATATGATTATTTACTATAATTATAACAAATCTAAACTTTCTAGAACGAACTTTTCGATAGCTAAAAGGCTGTTACAGACAGACAGACACTTAGACGCACTAAAAATTAAACATTTTCAATAAATTTAATAATAATAAAAATATTTTTTTCAAATCATTTTTACGTATTTTAAGATAAATTTGCTTTTCTATCTATTTGAAAATACCAAAATTTATCTCGTAGCTTGTTTGTCAAACAGAAACAATTATTTTCGTTCTATTTGTTTTTCAACAAAACTCCACCTGGATATCAAAAGTACTGTAAGACAAAGACCGACTAGAATTTAATTCATTTCTTCAAATCGATGTACACTCGTCGCTTCGAACAACGTAGGCATTGGTAATTCAGAATCTCCTAACAACGTAGGCTAGAGGGGCGCCAATTTAACGTTAATTGGTGAATTTAAATTTTGCGCAGAAATATAGTAGTCACGGTAGTATTGTGGTAGGGATAGGGGAACGTCGTTACATGGGGCGATTGGCCAGTCGTTTCTCGGAGCGTACGTTAATAGGATGGTCGTTGTTTAGAGATTTTAGTGTAGTTGTAAATCATGATCCAATAAAACAAGGTCTACTATGGATATTTAGATAGCAGCCATTTTATATAAATTTCGTGTTGATGGCGTAGTACATCAAGAATAAATTTATGTGTTTCGTACTTCAAATAATTGATCGATAATTAAATCAAAGAAAAAATTAAAAAGAAACTATTATGTAAACAGATTTGGTCGTTAATTTATTTATATTCCGTTTGTCACAAATTCCTTATTAGAAAAGTTTCGTGGCGATGACGTCACAGTATAGAACAAATGAGCTGTCGAGCAGACCTTGTATTATTGGGTCATGGTTGTAAATCGAAATGGGTCCGTTTAGCAAAAACTTTTTGAATACACACTATTATTATATAGGGGTGTATCTTAATATCATTACAACGTACCAACTCATAAAATGAATACGTATTTGTATTGAGTTAGACATCACCCTCCCACATAGGGGTTCAATATTTTATGAACATGTATTGGTTTTATGTAGATATGTTTTGCATTTTTGTTTTATTGTTTTTCTGTGCGAACATATTCAATTTTTAATATTGACATTAAAGTTAATATAATAAAAAAAAATTGTATGAAAAAAATAACAAACAAGAAACTCATCCGTGGTTACGCCCGCGTTAAATTATATCTATTTAAATAGGTATTAAAAAAAAAATTTAACCCTCGGAGTACACACCTATTTTTTCAACCTACTAGTACACTCTGGGTCAATTTGACCCTGCTTACTTTTTGATCGCCTATAATTCCGCAACTACGAAACCTTTTGACTTACCAAAATTCAAAGGTATACTTTGACTCATGGTAAATGAATTTATAAGTGTTACACATACCTTTGAAGTATTCAACATACTTAAAAAAAATCGCGAAAAATTTAAAATACCTGAGCGCTATTCACGATCAAAGTCGGTGTATGGGTCAAATTGAGAGGCTCCGAGGGTTAAATGACATACACACTTTCTTTCTAGTGGTATTTTTATTTTATTATGATATATCATTCAATTTTGCTTCTATAGGAAGCCTCCATTGAATCCCCCCCCCCGCCATCTTATTCATAAAGATCCGTGACCCCCTCCCCCACTTAATCTTACGTTAATTTTGTATTTAATAGTTACATTAATTTAAAAAATATTTACCTACGAAAAAAAAGTCAAAACTAATTTCAATTAATTTTTGAAATCTTTACGTTAGTAACGTTTTTTAAGACCCCCCCCCCCCTCCCCCAACTATCGTATTTAATGGACACCCTCATACCGAATAATCTAGAGTTAAGACAAAAATCATAAACATGACATTTTATTATTGTATATAGAAATAGAAACTCATTTTTATTTCGAAAATAATATTTTATTAGATTTTTGAAAAAAAAACATATAATATCTTAAGTTTGAAATGGCATTAATGTCTTTATTGCTTATATATGGTGTTAAAACCATAAAAGGAAAGTTGTATGAATGAAAACATAGTTAATAAACAAAAAAATAAACGACACTGTCGTCACATTCAATCCAATCTAGTTTTTTTTATTGTTATTTTTATTATTTTTTATCAGTGATATAATAACGAATGATTGTTTATAGGTTGGCGACCTGAAATGTTGCAAATAAATAAAGAAACATAAATTATTATGTTGGTGACGCATATTTTATGACTCAATTGGGAATATACACAGAGAAAAAATATTTCATAACAATCACTCAATTTTTAAAGAAATATTACTATTTGACGTAGTAATCTTGAAACGGTTCAAAATATTGCAATTCTTGTTAGGTTACAATTTACAATATCAATTAGTAATTATTGAGTACACGATCTAAATCTTTAATATTGGTATAGTTTAATTTGTATATGTAAATACACCAACACACACAAAAAATTGGTTTATTGAAAATTTGAGATGGAAAAATGCTTAATAAATTTATCTTGTTAATATAACAATATTTCTTCAATATGATGAAAAAATATAAATAATATTCATTTGAAAAATATATCTTCATGTTAATCTAAAAATCTTTTCATTTCTCAAATTAATAAATAATTTATTTCACCAACTAACGAAACTCTCAAATAGATTAAACATAATGGTTGTATTAATAAATATTTATCAGTGTGAATATTTTTTAAGACCAGCCAACTAGTGAAAGTGCAATTTTCGATATGGTAAATTCAGTGATGTCATTTATTAAGTAATTTTTTGTATTTAAAATATATGTTTTCAATACGAAACAAAATAAGAACATTGTTAGTAATAATATACATGCTTTTTTAATAATTCATAAAACAAAAATACATAAATCGTGCACGCTGCTCTGGATGCCAACTTAAATAAAAAATTGATTACTTCTATTTTTTTGTACAGTTCAATTCTATAGTATTCAAGGAACATTTTAAGACCAAAACGAAAAAAATCGCCTTGGCGCTTTTTTTTATAATTCATAAAATAAGAAAAGTCGTTTTTCAAAATTGTTTTCACTAAATATATTTATTATTTGTACAAGTTTTGTAGTTTTGCCTGGAAAGTTTTCCGGGAGTTCTGAAAATTGGTAATTTTATAGATTTCAATGTGCTCTTTCCGAATTTCAACTTTGCCACCTCGTATCTTTACCGCTCGCGCCGCCATATTGAAAAAAATGGCTCCTAATAGTAGTTTTTATCGTAAAATGAGTTGGAAAGAAGATATTGTCAAAAAAGGCGCATTTTTTTTTAATAGGGCGGCGCGAGCGGCAAAGATACGAGATGGCAAAGTTGAAATTCAGAAAGAGCACATCGTAATCTATAAAATTACCAATTTTCAAAACTCCCTGAAAACTTTCCAGGTAACCTCTTTATTATAACCTCTTTATTACTGGTACCTCGACATACGAGTGCCCCAATATACGAGTTTTTCGAGATACGAACCGGCGAGCGAGTGATTTTTTGCTTTGAGTTACGAGCGAAATTCGAGATACGAGTTCGGTAGTTCATTTATTTTTATAACCATGGATCGGAAGAAAGTTTGTGAAAAGTCAAGTGCTAAGAAAAAGATGATGAGTATTGAATTAAAACGTGAAATTATAGAAAAACATGAGCAATTGTTTTGTATAGGGAAATTTGCTTCGAGATACGAGTAATTCGAGATACGAGCAAGGTTGCGGAACGAATTAAACTCGTATGTCGAGGTACCACTGTACTAATAAGATAAACGTGGATATTTCCATATTGGTAAAAAACTTATCATATTAACAAACAACCCAAATCGATTTTTACATTGATCACATTTTTTAAACACATTATTTTGTTCTATGTAATTAAACCCCTTTGTATCTCAATTACATGACTAGAGAGGGCTTACCTACCTATTTACTATTTAGATCTAACTAAACCCTTGTAGTATATTGGATACCAAGACTGGCTATCTCGTATTATGAATTATATATTAGCTTTAAGTGCATTTGTGATCCAGTTTCTGATGTATACCGCTATCAATTATTATTAATATATCTACAGACACCATAAGCTACATTATTAAACATGTATCTTATTTATTGCATATCAAATGTAAATTAATTAGTATAGCTTATCTTATATGCTCAATGCATTGTTTAGGGTGTGTTTATATGGTATGTACTTATACACAGTAATATATCATTAATAACAGTGTTTTATTAGTATTTATAAACCAGGCGTTCTCAACAAGATGGCTTCATGCAATTTTTATAGAACGAAGTCGATTTATTACTCACTCATTTGACTCAACTCAAAAAATACCCTTGCCAATCGATTCGTGAATCAATCCCGAGTCCAATGAGGTACATGAAGCCATATATGAAAAATTTTGAAAGGGGAGGGGGTCATGACTGAAAAAAATCTTAAAATGGGCACTAATCGCACAAAGTTCGACTCGCATTTGGATTTTTTTTTTTTTTTGTAAAATATAACATTTTGATAATCGCTGTTTTGAATTAATATGAAAATGGTGTCGTAGTTGGAGGCTGTGTTTTTTTTTGCAGTGCTGTATGGTTGCTCTGGCAGTTTTAATTGTTATAATTTATGTCAATGATTTAAACGATGACGCCGTCGGTTGTTTCCGGTAAGAGTGAATAATGCTTTAGTAACGTAAGATATTAATTTGGAAGTAACTGGGGTTTTTATTATGTATGTTTCATCGAAAAATGTAATCAAAAAGGGGGCATATATAAGTAAAAAGGTTATCAGCGCTGTAACTACCACGGAGCCCCCGAAAATATGAGGTCCCTTACCAGGACTGTGGAGTCGGAGTTTTAGTAATTTTGGGTGGAGTCGGAGTCGGTAAAAAGATACCGACTCCGAATCCTTTAACCCTTTGAGTCCTAGTAGTTTCGCACTGGAACCACCTATTTATAAATTATTTCCTAGCGTCTATTTTAAAAAATCAGGACTCAAATGTAAAAAAATAAAATTAACATTTTTTTGCCTTATGAAAAAGGAAAATGACAGTTTAATTAAATAATGGTTTTTACTTCTTTACACACTTAATAGTTATTTGGTTGAAATAAATGCCTTTTTTATGTATGGATTAGTTATCGAACAATTAGCTAATCTTATATTATTTTTTTTCTTTTATGCAATGCAACATATATTCATCAATCTATGTATATCACTAATGTATTTTTTTTCTTTGTTTCAGGTGAGTTTCATATCTTTAAATACATATTTCGTAGACCACGTAAGTTATTTTTTTTTGTATAAAATAAAAACATATCATATTTTTATAAAATCGGTAAAAACATTATTATTACTAGAGAAATCTATACTAGGCTTAAGAAACTTAGACTCTTTAGATCAGCGGTTCTTAAACTAATGTGATCTAGGAACCTCTCCCCCTTTACAGGAAAACAACAAGATCGTTGAATTTTCGTAACTGATATTTGTCTTGTAGAGTACCTACTTGCGCCATGTTTCAAAAAAAGATTTTATAACACCCCCCCCCCCCCCCCAAAACAACTTTAGGGTTAAATTTTGGGAAATGCTGAAATATTTGTTTCATTATTTATATTATAAAGTATGTTCGATAAATTTCAATTAACTGCGAACAAAAAAAATATTTATTATATAAACTTTGACACCCCGTTTTAACTCCGTAGGGGTTAAATTTCGAAAAATCCTTTCTTAGTAGGTGCTTACATCATAAAGGGAAGGCGCCTACGAAATTTCACGTTTCTAAGTTCAGTTGTTTGGACTGTACGTTGATATATGAGTGAGTGAGTGGTTAAGGACAACGTATTTTATATTAGATGATTTTTTTCCTATTAAAAAATATTTAATAAATTATTACACCAAATTATATTTGGGGTCGAATGATTCATGAACGGACATTGAAAGTGGGTGGGGGTACCCCCGTGTGTGTATGTGTGTCTCAAAATATATTTATATGTATGTAATTTCCGCACGCGAGCCGTTCACATGGGACAAGAGTCTGCTAGGTGTGCGTGGTCCTGGGCCATCATCACGCGATGTGTGCCTTTTTCCTCTTGAGATACCACTGGCTTTCTCTCACCATCTCTTTCTATATGTAGGTGTATCTAAATACGTGTAAAAAAGAGAGAGGGTACATTCTAAAACAATGCAGGGGTGAGCCGGGCTGTTGTACTCTGACATAACACAAAGCACTTAGTTTGAAATTGGTATGTAGAAAAATTCAAATTGACCGAGAAAAAATAGGTGTTGTGGTAAAAAATATATTTTTGTCTGGGGATGTTGTTTTAAATGTTCTTTTGAATATAAAAGAAATAAGGGGAATAGTGTGTTAAATTTACAAATACAGTGGTACCTCGCTTAACGAACGCTGCGCTCAACGAAATTTCTGTTCGTTCATTGCGCGACTCGCTCAACGAACCTCGCTTCGCACAACGAACTGCATCGTGTTTAATTTTGCCGCCCGAACGCTCCTACGTATCACGAAGTCGCTCGAACTTCCAAGGTCGCACGCAGTCGATGCTCAAACTTGCATGAACATGCATCAACGCGCGTCAGTCGTTCTTTTCTGTGCTTAACTCACACACCTGTTTGTTTTAATAAATGTAATTTTGTATGTCTATATTATGAGTTCTAAAAAAAGCAGGAAGGTGATTTCTGTTGAAATGAAACAAGAAATAATTAGAAAGAGGATTTGACCCTGCAATCCTCGGTAGACTCTCCTAAATCTGATTCTGACTAAAAAATAAAAAACGTGTGTACAATCTTTTTTATGTTACAGTACCATATTTTATGCTACAGAACGAATTAAGTTCGTTATGCGAGGCACCACTGTATATAAAAGAAGTAAGGGGAATAGTGTGTTAAATTTACAAATACTAATTGATGCATTTTTGTATTGTTTTGCTTCCTGAAAGATACGAGAAGCTATGTGATCATATTTCAAATAGAAAAAAATTATTCTTTCATACGATTTTGAATAATTTTTTCCAATCTATGTGAGTGTGTGTCTATCTGTCTGTCCTTGTCATACGCGTAACATATGTAAGGTGACTCCTCAAAACAGTTTTTTTTCATGATATTTCAAAAGCGGCACACGCTACGTCAAAATTATATGGATTTTTTTTGTAGAGCATTCAATTTTCTATAAAAAAAGGTCACCGTAGCTTTTGTATAGTATATGAAATATCCCCTTATAAAGATTTATCTCAATTTGCTTTGAAAAAAATGTCATTTATTTTTTCAATCGCTATTTACTTTGACATATTAAATGTCGTTTTGACGTTTTCATAGCAGAAAAATTTGATATAGATTGAAATTGTTTAAAACATTTAAAAAATTTTTTTATTTAATTTGAAAATTAAAATAGACAGAACGGTATATAATAGTAACATGTACTATATTGTACAATGTAATGGCAGAGCTAGTTTTTCATTATTTTGAATAAATTACATGTGAATATATTTGTTTTATAATTATTATAGTAATTAAAAGTGTTGAAGTTTTGAATAATTAATTTTTAAAAACGTTTCTAAATAGCCAATTGTGTAGAATTTCAATAAATAGACCACTTTCGGCAAGTTTTCTCATTTATCGTCTGTTAAAAACTCTATTTTTAATATCCAATTACTCAAAAACCATACGTCCAATATTTTAAATAAAAATTAGTAAAATATATGAGTTATCCATAAATAACATATTAAAATTTTTGACTTTTATCTATACAATAACCTTACTTAAAATTGTTTTTGACTTGGCAGATGTCTTTTTTATGTAAAAATGTACTCCCTATAAAATAGAAGAAGCCCATAATACCAATTAAATTTTACTGTTCGTGTTCTAACTTAATTACGTCTGTATAACTTAAATGCATTAACATCAGTTTGTGTTATAATATCAATGAAAATACCAGGGTTATTGCACTAGATCCTCAAATATATAAATCAACCCCAATAGGTCATAGAGAGAGGGGTGCTTGTTTCATATTGTGGGAACAATGGTAGTTACTCGATCGATTTTCCAATTTATTACTCATCGGGTGTAGTTGGTTAGTGCGTTCAAAGTGATTAATATTGGAACAATGAATGTACTAGATATTTATTTCGTTTTTATTAAATTAGCTTTAACACAGAGGTACCAAAAAAGTTTTAAAAGTTTGGTCGATATACAGGATGTTTATGTTTTACGCCCAAACTATTGAACATAGAAATTTAGGATAAAAAATTTACTATATACATATATCGACCCTTAGGGGGTAGTTTGAGGGGTACATGCCCGTCTCAAAATCAAATGTAATGGTATATCAAAAAGTACTTATTTGTAAAGATCATAAAAAAATAAGGAACTTTGGTAAAACAAAAATTTTCATACATTCAATTGTTTAAAAAATATGGCGACTTATTCTCAAATTTTAGGATTTTACTAAAAGTGCTCTCATTTCGTTAAATATTAATGGATTTTTTTATTTTTTTTATTTTGAAAATAGAAATAATGAATTTTGTAAAAATGTATGATTATTTGAGATTTTAATAGTTGAAAGTGTCATACGCAACATACCATAAATTGAATAGTTCAACTAGGGATAATTCAAAATTTTCAAATACAATAAAGAAGATATGTAAATAAACAACTTTTGTTAAGAAAATTAAAATTGAAAACTGAAAATTATAATTTTTAATTTTCTTAACAAAAGTTGTTTATTTACATATTGTCATTACTAAAAGTACTAATTGATATACCATTGTATTTAAAAATTTTGAATTATCCCTAATTGAACATTTCCATTTTTGGTATGTCGCGTATGACACTTTCAACTTGTAAAATCTCAAATAATCATGAAAACTTCGATATTATTGAAAATTTTAGATGGAAAAATGCTTAATAAAATTATCTTGTTAATATAAAGATATTCCCTCAATATAATAATAAAAAAATTCTTATTGAGAATATTTTATTAATTTTAAAAATATATATTCATGTTTATCTAAAAATATTTTCATTTGTGAAATTAATAAATAATTTATTACACCAACTAACGCAACTCTCAAATAGATTAAACATAATGGTTGTATTATTAAATATTTATCAGTGTGAATATTTTTTACACCACCCAACTAGTGAAAGTACAATTTTCGATATGGTAAATTCAGTGATGACATTTATTATGGTTTTTTTTTGTATTTAAAACATATATTTTCGATACGAAAAAAATAAGAACATTGTTAGTAATAATTATACATTTATCAATAAGATAAATGTGGATATTTCCATATTGGTAGAAAATTATCATATTAACAAACAACCTCTATCGGAGACAAATCGTTTTTTTTTTTTTTTTTACATTTATCACATTTTTTAACACATATTTTTTTCTGTGTACCAACTTACAAATAATACCTCGTTAAAAATAAGATTATATCTAAAATTATACTTATATAGTTACTATACAAAATTAGAATATGCAGCTATATATATATAGCTATATATATGTACCTACATGATGGGAAATTTATAATTGCCTAAATGGTTAAAGGTCGGATGAAAAACGTCCAAATTTGCGTGAGGTAATTTATTCCAAATTTAACTCTTGGATCAAGATAACGTAACAAACAGAAGTGAACTAACTGACTAACGGGTCACTAGCAAAATGTTCGTGAGATGAAGTGAATCGATAAAACATTATGATTAGACGCGAGGGAGGGGTCTTCTAAAGAAGTCAATGTACTTTTCGAATTATTCGTATTGGGTATTATTACAAAATATTTAATTTGAATAATGTTTTATTAAAAGAAAATTCAGTATCCTTGAGTATGAAATGTTAATTCTCGTAAAAATTAAACGAAAGTGAAAAATAAACCCCATTTTTTAGGCTATACGTTTAGCACTCTGTAAAAAAATATTTGGTTTCGAAAAATGTTGTTTTTAATTTATATTCAGAACATATGTACCTACATTTAATGGAATATTTTACTTTGTTAATTATTATTAAAAGTAAAAAAAAGTTTAATTTAATTTGAAAATTTAAATAGACAGAACGGTATATAATAGTAACATGTACTAATTTGTACTGCTGTAATGGCAGCGCTAGTTTTTCATTATTTTGAATAAATTATACACGTTTATAATTTTTATAGTATTTAAAAGAGTTAAAGTTTTGAATAATTATTTTTAAAATGTCTCTATATAGCCAATTGTGTAGAATTTCAATAAATATAAGACTTTATCGTGTGTTAAAAACTCTATTTTTAATATCCAATTACTCAAAAACCATACGCCCAATATTTTAAGTAAAATATATGAGTTATCCATAAATAACATAGACTTTTATCTATACATTGCTCTAATGATCGAATAACCTTAAGATTTTATTTTGACGATATTTTTGCCCACTGACGCTGAATCATTTCAAAATTTTGAATGAAGCTTCTTACAATATTTTTTTAGTTGTATACAAAATTTGGACATACTAACGATTTTCGTTATAATTAAAAAAAATAGTTTCAAATTTAATTTATTAATTTTTGATGAAAATTGAGACAAAATAATTTTTTATTTAATGGTTCAATTATAAACTATGATTATTAAATATGTGTATGCTTAAACTGCACGTAATCTCCCCCCCCCCTCACCCTTTATTAATTTTTGATGAAAATTGAGACAATAAACGTTTTTTATTAAATAGTTCAATTATAAACTATATGATTATTAAATATGTGTATGCTTAAACAGCACGTAATCTTCACCCCCCCCCCCATTTCCCCTTTATTAATTTCTGCATAACCTCACATAATAAACAATAATAATTTGAATTACGTGATGTAGGAACAGTCGCCATATTTTGATTTGTCGTCTGCATCAATTTGCTTTTATGAATCTAAATTGTTAATGGAAGGTGGGAGGGGTTCCGCGCGAGGAGGGGGGGGGTTGTTTCATTGAATATGCACACGAACACAGGTGCGTATATACGTGAGTGTATGTATTGAAATTAGTTTTAAAAGGTTGATTCGTAAGTCTTGTTACACTAACTAGAAAAAAAATTCTGTCAATTTAAAAAAATATAATTTTGAGAGTCCCAGTTTTTTTTATAAAATCTGCACTACCGTGCAAAAGTCTTTGGACACTCATTTCTTTACGTATTTTAAATATGGTTGATAAAAAATCTTAAATGTTGATAAGAGTATGTACTTAGTTACAAATTTTGTAATAATCCTTATAGCATATCTAAAATACAACATTTACAATTGTCCATGTTATTTTTGAATTATATACCTGAAAGGTCAGGTTTACTCAAGTTGAAAGTATTGACGCACAGTGTTTTTCAAGCTAACGAGAAATTGTTTTTTTTTACTATTTTGACTGCGAGTAAACATATTCTTTTCGCTATTTTGGGTATTTTTATTGACTGAAATCTGTATATTTATTTACATTGAAAATCACAGGTGTTCAAAGAATTTTGCACGGCAGTATTATTAGTGATTTTTGTTGATCAGACTTTTCTCTTTGATTTGCTTTTTTTGTTTTGCAATATGACAAATTTTTAAATGAATTATTTGCGATCAAAAGATTCGGAAAAGGTAAAAATATTTTTTACATAAATGGGTCAAAAATGGTCGTACAGTGACACACAAAAAAGCAAATTGAAGAGAAAAGTCTGACCTATAAGATTCATTCATTAGATTTGATCAAAAAAATTCACGGCTCGATTATTACGACATCGAAGGGAACAGTCATATTAGTTCGTAAAAGCCATAGACCTATATATAGAATGGACTGAGCAAGTAAATATTGGCGAACAAGTGTGAGAAAGACAAAGCGATAAAGTAGCCTGTAGTTTTCTCTTTCTAGAATTGGTCACGTCACAGTTTTGCAGGAGCGCATGAGCTGTTGTAGGGAGCGTATACAGGACAGACCTACAGAAAAGAGACAGGTAATGGCTACATATTCGCTTTGTCTCTTTAAAGAAAGTGCTCAATTTTAAAATAAGTCTGTGGTAAAAGCCGATAATCGTAAAACCGGTAAAAAGGCAGTTATATGGGATTCAATCGGGACTTTTATTTTGAGTCGTTAAAACCGATATGTTGTATTAAACGATGTCGTTATAGTTATAACCGATTTTGACTGTATGCAAATTATTAATTATTAACTGACAAAACATATTAAGAAAAATTACCGCGTTACCTGTACAAGTTTTGATATATGTATTGTCAAAAATTCTAAGATAAAATATAAGATACCTGCTTTGTACAAGAAAATACGGTACATATTTAATTCGTTCTACTAACAATGAGATAGAATTTATCTTCAGTTGAAATCATTCGTGCAAACTCTTGAGAAATTTCATAACTCGTGTTCTTGAATATTCATCAAGGACGGAGAAAAATCTGAAAAATTATTCCAATATGTATTTGTCGTATTTTTTTATTTAATTTTCATCCTCGCTATTTTTATGCATACTTTTTTCGTTTTAGTTATTTCTTAAGCTTAAGTGTACCTACAGAAAAAAAATCTGAAATTTTTAGTAAATTTTTATTTCATTTTTGACTCGAAAACCGTAGAATTAGATTCAGAAAAATGTACAGTTTTTTTATATATAATTAATCTAGCTATGCCCGCGGCTTCACTCGCTTAACTATAAAAGATATAGGTACAGTATAATCCTGATATAACGTCTCCGTTTATAACGGCTAACCGTTTTTAGCGACGAAAATGCAAACTCAAATTAAGTTTCATATAGACGTACCTACTTTAAAAACATATCCGTATAGTACGACTCCGGTTTAAGCGACCAACTGCTTACAGATTCAGAAAAATATACACTTTTTTTATATATAATTAATCTAGCTATACCCACGGCTTCACTCGCTTAACTATAAAAGTTAGATACAGTAAAATCCGAATATAACGACTCCGTTTATAATGGCTAACCGTTTTTTGCAAACTCAAATAAGGTTTCATATATAGACGTACTATGAAAACATATCCGTATAGTACGACTCCGGTTTAAGCGACCAACTGGTTACAGATTAAGAAAAATGTACAGATTTTTTTTATAACTAAACCAATTTTAACCGCGGCTTCGCTCGCTTAAATATAAAAGTTCGATGTATGGTATTGCAGAATTTATTTTAGATCTTTTTATTCTACACAATTTTTTACTATACATTATACTATTCAAAATTTAACGGTTAAGGCAGCGTTTTGCAAAAAAACAACTTGTTTCCGACTTGATCATCACTACTTATTCCTTATGTTACCTTACGTAATAAAATATATACTAAAACCTAACTAGAGAACATATTTACGAATTAAAAATAAAAGACACGTAAATCGGATATGTGGTTTTCGAGTGATATACGCACTAACAGAAAGACAGACAGACAGACATGTGTTCCACAGGACTTTCTTATACGTGATACTGAAAATAAACAGTGTGCGTGTATCTATATTGAAGCAAATATTTCTTGTTTACTAATTTGTATAGGTATGGCTTGTTTAAAAAAAATATACAGACAGGCAGACAGACTGATTGACATGTGTTCCACAGGACTTTCTTATACGTGATACTGAAAATAAACAGTGTGCGTGTATCTATATTGAAGCAAATATTTCTTGTTTACTAATTTGTATAGGTATGGCTTGTTTAAAAAAAATATACAGACAGGCAGACAGACTGATTGACATGTGTTCCACAGGACTTTCTTATACGTGATACTGAAAATAAACAGTGTGCGTAGTGCGTGTATCTATATTGAAGCAAATATTTCTTGTTTACTAATTTGTATAGGTATGGCTTGTTTAAAAAAATAGACAGACAGGTAGACAGACTGACTGACTGTCATGTGTTCCACAGGACTTTCTTATACGTGATACTGAAAATAAACAGTGTGCGTGTATCTATATTGAAGCAAATATTTCTTGTTAACTCGTTTGTATAGGTATGGCTTGTTTAAAAAAAGAAAGTGATTTATGCGTTTGTTCTTGAGGCACATTAGTGTTCTACTTTTAGCGATTTGTATGTACGTAAATAAGTTTATATTTATATTAGTTTATATGGGGGGCGTAGCTCAGATGGTAGAGCGCTCGCTTAGCATGTGAGAGGTACCGGGATCGATACCCGGCGCCTCCAGATTATCTTTTTATTGTTTTTTTTACAATAGTATAACTTTTTCTTTTATCAATGAATATCGATCTGTATAGTTTATATATTATATAAAACGTATAAATTAATTTGACTGTTGGGTAAGGTTGTACATGAAATTAGCCGAGATTTACCTGAATCTCGTCTCGTGTGATTTTTTTTGTAAAAAAAAAAAAATATTAAAAAAATTCGTAAAATTGTTAATTTATACACAGAAAAAAAAACTTTCTTATTGAAAATTTGAGATGGAAAAATGCTTAATAAATTTTAATTTAAAAATATTTCCTCAATATAATAATAAAATAAAAATCTTATTGAGGATATTTTATTAATTTGAAAAATATATGTTCATGTTTATCTAATAATAAATAATTTATTATACCTACTAACGAAACTCTCAAATTGATTAAACATAATGGTTGTATTAATAAATATTTATCAGTGTGAATATTTTTTACACCACCCAACTAGCGAAAGTGCAATTTTCGATATGGTAAATTCAGTGATGACATTTATTAAGTATTTTTTTTGTATTTAAAATATATGTTTTCAATACGAAACAAAATAAGAACATTGTTAGTAATAATATACATTTATCAATAAGATAAACGTGGATATTTCCATATTGGTCAAAAATTATCATATTAACAAACAACCCAAATCGATCACGGATTTTTTACATTGATCACATTTTTTAACACAAACAAATTATTTTTTTCTGTGTATACAAAATTTTAATGTTGTTTCGAATAAAATGAAATAAAAAATTTTGGGAGATGGTCCATAATTTTGCTATGGTTTTTAATTTTTTCAAAAAAGATAATCTGGAGGCGCCGGGTATCGATCCCGGTACCTCTCACATGCTAAGCGAGCGCTCTACCATCTGAGCTACGCCCCCCATATTGTCTTAAGTAAAAGTCGAATTATTTTAATCACATAAACTTACCAAAAAGTAGAGCAATGCATTATTAGTCCGGTGCAGTTAGCTTTTTACCTCAGAACCCGTCTATAGTGAATGAATTTTCATGGGACTTTTTTCATTGAATTTCTAATCATAAGGACTTTAATCTTTTAAATTCAAAAAATATTGCTAATAAATATTTATGGGTCATTTCAGCACTGGTTACTTGACCATTCTTAAAAAAATTAAATTTTGTGTGCAACTACCCTAACATGTTGGTAGTTCAAAATGACCTTAATTTTATTTTATTTTTTTTTGTTTTCGCGTAACGGCCATATTTGTTCTACAGGGCGCAGCATTTTTTGCATTTTTTTGAAACTGTAATATCTCAGCATCTATTTATCCTATCGACATGAAACTAAAACCAAATTATTCAAAAAAGAATTGGCTACAAAATAATATAGACATTTTCTTCGAAATGTAGTCTTAAAGGGTTACATTTCAGCTTGAACTCGTATCTCTAAATTTTTTTTAAATTCCATTTTCACGGGGATGTTTTTGCAAGAAAGGGTAAAGATAACAAGTATTTTTTTTACAAAGAAATAGGAATGAGTAATGTTCACTCATCTAAGTTGAACCCTAAGACTGACGCCACTTTTTTCAAAAAATTTTCAAAGTTTGAAAATTTAAAAAAATAGCACTTTTCAAAGCTCAGTAATTCTGGTGGGGGACAAGATAAAAATCTAAAATTTCAACCCAAAGTAGTTGTATATAATAGTATAATGTACCAAAAAAATTTACTTGTTAACTCTACCCAGTCTTGCAATAACATCCCCTTGAAAATGGGATTTTTTAAAAATAGTCCGATCCAGTTAGCCGTAAAAACTGTAAAACCTATGTACTCGTATATATAGTGAATGGATTTTCATGGAATTTTTTTATTGAATTTCTAATTGTATGAACTTGAATCTTTTACATAAAAAATAATGGTCCATAATTTTGCTATGGTTTTTAATTTTTTCAAAAAAGATTATCTGGAGGCGCCGGGTATCGATCCCGGTACCTCTCACATGCTAAGCGAGCGCTCTACCATCTGAGCTACGCCCCCCATATTGTCTTAAGTAAAAGTCAAATTATTTAAATCATATTAACTGACCAAAAAGTAGAGCAATGCATTATCTGAAAAATAACTACAAGAGAAAGACCGAAGATCGACACGCCTTTCAATTTCCAACTGTTCCTTTCACTCTATTATGTTTCTTTAAGTCAAAATGTTGAGTAATTTGACTTTTCAAAAATCGTGTTAGAGTGAGAGATGCAATTAGAATGGTAAGGTATTTCGATACTTCTGTCTTTCTTATGATTTATTTTTTGTTGCGTTATAGTTGCCCTACTTTTAATGTCGATTATGTGATATAAATTAATTTTGTAACTTATAAGTAATAACTGGGGGCGTAGCTCAGATGGTAGAGCGCTCGCTTAGCATGTGAGAGGTACCGGGATCGATACCCGGCGCCTCCAAGTTGTCTTTTTGGACATTTTTTAGTGAATTTAAAAAAAATTACTTTATAAAGAAAAAAAATCGATTTTTTTACGTACACTGCAATATGCGATGAAACGTTGACATAATCAACTCGGCTTGTACCCAAAAGCCACGATAACCGCGGAAGTATACCATTGTTTTAAATTCCAAAACAAATATCTCAGTCTTTTGAAATGGTATCGTAAAAAATTAGTAAATAATAAAAAAAAACTGTATGGAGAACCTTACATGACTTCCATGTTCTATAAAATCTTTTACAATCATTTTTAATATAAAAATTTTGATGATAAATATTAGTTTTCTAATATTCTAATGTCAGTTGTATAAATACACATTATTATAATTATCTGACATTTGATTTTTCACCTCTTCAGTAGCTATTTCATCACGTTTATGAAATAAATGCCCCTTAGATTGGATTGAACTGCAAGTGTACCAAGTCTTATCAAAATTGGAGAGACATACTATTCACTTTTCAGACGATAATTGGTACAAAATTTCGAATATTTCCGAAACCCCTAATCTAATTAGCACCAAAATCAATATGTCTGGAATACTCACTGAGACAAACATTTTCCCCAAAAATAATTCAAATCAGTGCATATTTACAGTAGTTATCGTGAACGAAAAAAAATTCTACATCAAGACACAATCAACTTTTCTTTACGTTTTGAAGTTAGTACAATCAGAATCTGCTCTTATCTCAGACACGATTTTTCGACGGTATTACAATACTTCCATTTCTTCGAACATGGAAGTAAAAACAATGATATTTATACTATTTGTATCGGTAATTTTAATGAGCGGTAAAACATCGTTTAGAATGTGTTCGTGTTTATGTATTATTGATATTTATTATTAACATGCATACCAACATAACCAACTATAACTTCTAGCTTTTATCTTTTATGTGATATCCGGTATAGCAAAACAGATTCTCATATATAAATAGTAGTTTATAGTTAAACCCTTTTCTTCCATATATATGCAAATTGTAACATATATTTGAATTTAATATCCTAAAATAATATTGTTAAAATATATCATACCAGTGTCGTAACCAAAAATGTTTTTCGGTGGAGAATGGGGAGTTTTTTTATTCACGTTTTAATTAAATGAACAAAAATTTCAATGCCTGGCTAGGTTTTTATGCAATAGTTTGTTTGTTCTGATCTTACACGAAAACTACTGTACCGATTTGAGCGAAATATTCACTGTTTGAAAGTTAAAGATCTTTAAATTTGTTTAAGCTATTTGGTTTTATAATTAGAGCAGGCCCGTAGTGAGGAAGATTTACTACAATAATTGTAATTTTATAATAGAGAAAATATTTAAAGTTGACGTAATCATAGTCTCCTTAAAGGGGGGGGGGGTCTGAATGGTTTTTTCGTCATTTTATATATATTACCAGAGAGAGGTCCATCAACAGGATGCACGTGGAGAGGGGGGGGGGTAATAAAAGTAATAAAACAAAAAAAAACATTTAATAAAACATTTAATAAAATGTTTTTTTTTCTAATAAAATTTATAAAAATAAAAATGCTTGTATGTAATAAAGCTATACAAACGGGCAATATAATTATTATAATAATTTAGAACAAGCTTTTTAATGTGTGTAGGTACGATAGAACATTATTGAAATAGTAGATCAAATAAAGCTCTTTTTGAAACGAGATAGCAGACGCCATAATTTCCTTGTGCAAATATATAATATGTATAATCACATATTTACCTAGTTCTACTCATTGTCAGTCCTGTATCATTAAACTCTCTTATTATGTACACAAACGACTGCAGACTTCTTTGATCTCTCTACATACGTACAGTGGCGTAGATAGCTTTTTGCGATTGGGGGGGGGGGGGGATTTCAACCGAAGACATTTTAGAATTTTTTATTTTTTTCTTACAACTTTTTAAATGTAATATTTTTTTGCCAATTTTGAAGACCTTTTTTTTAATTTATTTTTTTAGTCATCAGCAATTTTGAAGACTTTTTTTTAATTTTTTCCAACACAGAATCCCTTGTATCAGAGTCATGGGGGAGGGATTGATTCCCTTAATCCCCCCCTATCTACGCCACTGCATACGTACTAGAGATGTAACGAATGTATGATTTTAAACATTCGCGAATGCGAATGCGAATATTAACGGCCGACATTCGCGAATGCGAATGCGAATATTGACTTTTTTTTTAATTAATGTATTTTTTTTTAATTAATGTTGTAGTATTCATATTTTACATATTCAGCTAGCTAAGATAATTACTTTTATGGAAAAAAATTAATTATTATTAATTATTGTTTGTTGAGTTCAAAATATTCCTAATTAATAAAATAAAATAAATAACATTAAATTGTTGGTGTGTTTAAGTTCTTTGAAAATTTGTTTAAGAAAGACAGAATCTTTGTTTTTGGCTTTTTAAAATAGAATATTATAAAAACTGTCGATCGAGTTTAATACTTTCAGAAGAGCCCTGAAAATGTTCACTGCAATATGTGACGAAACATTGACCGATAACACGACCAAACCAATGCGGCTTACACCCAGAAGCCAAGATCCATGTCGAGTTTAATAAAAATTGAATTGTTAATTAATGTTAAGTTTTGAAAATTCCAATCATTAAATAAAAACAAATTACAAAACACTATAGATAATAGATACCACAATATATATTTATTGGTACTGAAATTTATATTCACTAAGAAACTGTCAGCTAGTGTCTATTAAATACAAAAAAGTACTATTCTAGAAGAAATTAACGATATAGTGAACCATGCATGACTTCCATGTTCCATAGAGGTGGGGGGAGGGTGAATATTTCCAAAACCCTTAATTTGATTAGCCCCAAAATCAATAGGTTCGGAGTACTCACTAAGACAAACATCCATTTATTTCAGAACATGGAAGTAAAAATAAATATTGTCTGGTCGTAAGTTCTTAAAAATAATTATTTAATATAAGTAATAGATAAAAAAAATTTTTTTTATTATTATTACAAAAAAAAAGTAATATTCGCAAAAATATTCGCACTTTTTTTGCGAATGCGAATGTTTAAAAATGTGCGAATATTCGCGAATGCGAATGCGAATATTCGTTACATCGCTAATACGTACATACATATTACATACATACTTATTACAGTAACGAATTTTAGTGTAATGTTTATAGCGGAGTAAACTTTTTTTTCTTGCGCGGATTTTTTTTTTTCACGTTATGAGCGTCACGTGTGTGGATGTGTGTGTGTTTGTGTGTGTGTAGTAGTTGGATGTATCCCGTTACAACGCGAGTTACCACCACGCCCTTGACGCGCGCGGTGTATGACGTCACCGCATACCATATGTGGAGCGTCGCGGGCATATAGTTGTTACATTATTGCAATTGTAATTGTCTGACCGGATCGCTATGTGTGCGTGTCTGTCTGTCTGTCTGTCTGTCTGTGTGTCTGTGAATCCTGATCACACGCGTAACTCGTGAACCACTGAACCGATTTAGATCGAAATTATATTTATCTATAATTGATTAAACAGAAATTAAATAAAATTAAATTGAATATCGTCGCTTATCTAACAACACCGCTCAAGTCATTTTGGCCAACTTTACAGGAGAGCGAAAAAACCGTGTATGTTTTATTTGGCTACCGGCTTGCGCGCTGTCACTATTTTTTGAATTCTGGTCTCTTATTGTCCGAAACGTTTAGAATGTGATTGGTAGATCGACGCGCAATGAGTAGCTTCTATCCAATTACATTCAAATGTAAAAACCCCTAATTTTCGACTTGAGCGGTGTTGTTAGATAAGCGACGATATGCAGTAGATCCGGAAGTTTATTTTTATTGTGTTGAATTGAACTTTTCACTTTTTAATGTCCGGTATCATACTCTCAAATGAGGTATTAATTTTATCGATATTATCTTTAGATTTGCTATGTAATTTAGATGAGTGATACTTGACTAGAGTATTGTAACACAGTTGGTGCAGACTCTCTGACCGTACGTGATATAATTATCGTAATATTACCACTGTTTTAATACCGTTGTTTGTGTTTACATACAACACGTACGTGAAACTTGTCAAAGTCTTCATGAAACTCAAAGAGAACTGTCATATAACTTTGATACCTCATTTGAGAGTGCTAGCTAGCTAGCTTTGCTAGCTCTTTTATAAGCGTTGGGATATGATACATCCAGACCCGGATTTACCATGCAAGCAATGTAGGCACGTGCCTATAGCGGCAAAAATTTAGGGGCGGCATATTTGGAAAAAATAACCTAAAGAAATAAATTTGACAACGAAAAAAAAAGGTAATTCGTATGAAAAATATGCACTTTTCTTATTTTTATTCAATGAAAAGGGCGGCAATTTTCGTTACTGCCTACGGGCGGCAAATTTGTAAATCCGGCCCTGGATACATCGTCAATTCTTTTTATAATGGGACCAATTCGAATCAAATATGGCTAGTTTCCTTTTAGCATATAAAAATTACAACAGCTATTTACTATAATCAGTTATTGTAATGAAAATGTTAGATATATTCTTTACCCAAATGAAAATGACTCTTTAGATTTATATGTGATATATGTTATTATATATAGCCCCTCCCTCCTCTACATGTAATTTCAACTATTTACCCAAAATTCTAATGCGGTGTTAGAAAAAATCAAAACAGAAACATCGTGTCTTTAAAATACTTCGTATTTAAAAAGTATAGGGATTATTGCTTTTTTATCAAAAAACACCGTGTTTCTGTTTTGTTTTCTCGGTGTAAACACCGTATAAGATGCGAATTAGTTAATATGTATATTACCTAAATCTATATTTTATTTCTATACTGCTTTAAACTAACATTATAAGTACCTACCTATATAGTGAATTGTAAAAGTGAAATAGATATTGTATCGATAGGCGTGGTCTTTCTTAACTTGCTTTGCTCTACTTTTTGGTCAGTTTATGTGATTTAAATAATTCGACTTTTACTTAAGACAATATGGGGGGCGTAGCTCAGATGGTAGAGCGCTCGCTTAGCATGTGAGAGGTACCGGGATCGATACCCGGCGCCTCCAGATTATCTTTTTGGTTTAAAAACAAACAAAAATATTTTTATAGTTTTTACTTGATCTCCCCTCCCCTTTTTCATATTAATGAATTACCTAATTATCTTTTTTGTTTAAAATTATTTTTTTTTATTGTTTTTACCTTCACACCCCGCCCCCCTCCCTCCCAACCCCTTTTTTCATATTAATAAAATACTGTTAACTTTTATGGTTTCTATTAAATGCATTGAATGACATGTTTTCAGTATTAGTTTTTTTACTGGCGCCTCCAGATTATCTTTAGGTTAAAAAAATATTTTTATAGTTTTTACTTTACCCCCCCCCCCCCCTCCCCTCTTTTTCGTATAAATGATTTACTGTTAACTTTTATAGCTGCTATTCCTTTTAAATATGGCCAACCATAGCAAATGCATTGAATGATAAAAGTTTTCAGTATTAGTTTTTACTGGCGCTTCCAGATTGTCTTTTTGGGTTAAAAAAATATATTTTTATAGTTTTTACTTTACCCCCCCCCCTCCCCTCTTTTTCGTATAAATGATTTACTGTTAACTTTTATAGCTGCTATTCCTTTTAAATATGGCCAACCATAGCAAATGCATTGAATGATAAAAGTTTTCAGTATTAGTTTTTACTGGCGCTTCCAGATTGTCTTTTTGGGTTAAAAAAATATATTTTTATAGTTTTTACTTTATCCCCCCCCCCCTCTTTTTCGTATAAATGATTTACTGTTAACTTTTATAGCTGCTATTCCTTTTAAATATGGCCATAGCCAATGCATTGAATGATACATGTTTTCAGTATTAATTTTTTACTGGTACCTCCAGATTGTCTTTTTGGGTTAAAAAAATATTTTTTTTTAGTTCTTACTCTACCCCTCCCCCCTCTTTTTCGTATTAATGATTTACAGTTAACTTTTATAGCTGCTTTTCCTTTCAAATATGGCAATAGCAAATGCATTGAATGATATTTATGTTTTCAGTATTTGTTTTTTAATTGTTTCAAATTTGGTATAGAGGTCGTGTTGTTTATATCGACTTCTATCTTTCTTTGATTGTTATTTCGTCATATCCGGTCGGTGTTATTGTTTTTTGTTTATTATTTTTATTTATTGTTTACCGTTGACAAAGTACATACGTGCATAGTTAGATGACTCATAGAACAGGAAATAAAGGGGTTATTATTTTGGCACATGCCTTTTTTTGTGATGTATCTTATTTCAGGGGTTGCTTTGTATTTTAAAACTAGGGTGAAGATATTTTTTTTTTTTGAAAAACAAAAAATGCAAACCGTTAAAATATTTCGCAATAAGGGTAAAATTTACTTGCTCCATTTCTACTCGTAAAAAAAAATTATATTTTATTGATGACAAATAAAAAAATTATATAATGACTGTTTGGAATTAACTATTATTATTTTATAGTTTTCCAAGTAAATATTATGATGTTTTACTAACTTCAAATGTTAGGTACACCAATACCTCGCTTTGCGTCGTTTCGTTTTGCGTTTTTTTCGTCGCTGCTGAATTAGTACTAATTTTCACTGTGCGTCGTTAAATTTTCGAAGTTGCGTTGTTTTGGGTTCGAGTCTTTAATTTTTTTTTAATTAAAACGAGAGTAACTTAAATAATTCACTTTGCGTCGTTTCAATTTGCGTCGTGTTTTTTTGGAACGTAACCACGACGCAAAGTGAGGTATGGGTGTATATGTATACAGGATGATTCAGCATTGTTATGCCAAATATGAACAGTAGATATAGAAAAATATATAAAGTAAAAAAATTCTATTGAACATGTGTCCATAAATTTTTCGTTAGGGAACTACAACCCTCCAAAGATTTTGCTCAAAATGAGTTTTTATTTAATATCTAGAGAACCCTTTGTGATACAATTATGAAATTTGGTACCTATTCGGTTTAGTAATAATAAGTGTTATCGATTTCTCGTATTAACTAATTTTTAATTTAGACTAGGGCCGTATGAGGCCAGTGGGCCCCACGATTTTTATCAGATTGGGCACTTACATAAGATTATATAAAATTCTGCATGCTTTCTTTTCCTTTTATATTTTTCGAAAACGGTTTATCTATGACAAATAAGCAAAGTATGTTTTTGTGTATTTTGTGTCAAAATTATAATTGGTTAATACGACAAATCGATAACACTTATTATTACTAAACCGAATACCAAATTTCATAATTGTATCACAAAGGGTTCTCTAGATATTAAATAAAAACTCATTTTGAGTTAAATCTTTGGAGGGCTGTAGCTCCCCCACGAAAAATTTCCGGACACATATTATTTGTTTAAAATATTTTTCTCTATCTACTGTTCAAACTTGGTACGGCAGTACTGAATCATCCTGTATTTACAATATAAAACATTAATTTATTTCTCAGTAAATGTAGAAGACACTAATAGAACATTACAGGAATACACATTTAACAATTACCAGTTTTATTTTATTTTTATGACATGGGAATGATTTACGGCCATTATTTAAAGTCGTATACATGTATTTTTATATCTTCTATGCTTCCACTGATGAATTATAGCATAAAGAATAATTAACGTACTTAAAATAATTACAAAAAAAATCATAGTGGATTGTACACAGAAGAGATATATATTTTTTCATTTAGCTGTTACTTTTTTTTAATATTATATAGGTTTACAGTCGAAATCGGTTATAACGACATCGAGGGGACCAGTCATATTAGTGTCGTAAAAGCCGATAGTCGTAAAAACCTGATAAATTATAGTCAGAAAAAAGAGGGTCGTCATGAAAATTGTTAATGAATTTTTATATATTGTAATTTTTCCGTCCTACGGACCTGACCTAATTCAATTATCATACAACCTAATTAATTCTAGTATCTTAGGCTTTCAAACAGTGCAAGTCCCATCAAAATCGGTTCGATAATTTTCGTATCAAGCTAGACAAACAAAAGATAAAAATTATGATTAATCCAATTAAAAAAATACAAAAAAATTTAATTGGACAAACAGTAGCTACGAGTTTATACAGGCTGTCCCGTAAGTCAGTACCAATGCAACTCTTCAACATAATAAATATGTTAGGTACACTACCGTGCAAAAGTTTTTGGACACTCATTTTTTTGCGTATTGTTAATATATAACTAAAACTGCAAAAATGGTTGATAAAAAATCTTAAATATTGAGAAGAGTACTTAATTACAACTTTTGTAATAATCTTAGCATATGTAAAATACAGCATTTACAATTTTCCATATTAAGGAAATATTTTGAATTATATGCCTGAAAGGTCAGGTTTACTCAAGTTGAAAGTATTGACGCACAGTGTCTTTCAAGCTAAAGAGAAATTATTTTTTTTACTATTTTGACTGCGAGTAAACATATTCTTTTCACTATTTTGGGTATTTTTATTGACTGAAATCTGTATATATTTACATTCAAAATCACAGGTGTCTAAATACTTTTGTACGGCATTGTATAAGAATAAATCATTATGGATACTGACTTACATAAATATTGATATCATATTATAATGAACTAATTTAATTGATGTTCTACTATTATATATGAGCTATAATACTATAGTGGGCTTTCTGTTGGTTATAGTCTTCATAAAAAGATGCGTTTGTGGGAAATAGTTCAATAACAAAAGTATTCTTTACGTGATTTCTTTCTTCTATATTAAATTAAGTGTAAGTAGGTAATGTAGGTATCTGCATAAAGAATTGTTAACGTGTGAGATAGATAGTTAGTGTAAATCAAGGTCAGAATGGAGAGGAGATCAGCTGCGATAACAATTAATTATTTAATAAGTATGTATCTACTGTCTGTCTTCATTCAAAAATCTGTTTTGTATAAATTAAAATCTATTTATGAAAATATTTATATAATTATGAATTAATTGTGGCTTATTTAGGGGGTGTTGGATAAAGACAGTCATAGACCCATAATACACTGTCTCTCTTTTTAATCGACTCTTTTTTGATGCCAAATTCAATTTTTGTTGTGGTATTTTCATATACAGCCAGTTATATTCGTTACTGTGCCACAACCAGACATGGATGACTGGGGGGATCAAGAAGTGCCCTGGGGCAATCAGGGCAGGAGATATTTACGAGACCCATTTCATCCATGGGTGCAGTCCTAGGGACAGACAATAGGTTCTAACTTAATCTATTCTATACATTCGTTGTCGAACCAAATTGAAAATAAAATTATCAATTTTTCAAAAAATCCTAGTACATTTAGAGATTTGTTTTCTAATTGACGAACTGTTTAGATATACAGCAAATCTATAGTCTTAACTTTAATAAAATTAAATTAATTGGGAAGCTACGGTATGAGACACCAGTACACAAGGCTCGACTCGCACTTCGCATTTTTTACCGACTTCAAAAAAATCAGTATTTTCGGGCATAATTCCGACAAATATGCACCGATTTGGTTGATTTTTGTTTTGTTTGAAAGAGTATACTCCCGGGATGGCCTTATAAAAATTTTATCAGAATCGGACCATTTACTTCCACTCAAAGGTGGAAAATTGAAAACAATTTTTAGAAAAAAATTAAACTGAGTTAAAAATTAAATTTTACAGTTTTTGAAGACAATTTTAAGAAATAAAACAAAAATAAAAACGACTAGTTTAAATGTTTAAAACGTCAAAATGACATTTGATATTTAATATGTCAAAATAAACAGCGGTTGTAAAAAACACATTTTTAAAGCTTTAGATAAATTTTTTTAAAGAAATATTTTACAACAAACATAGGTGACCTATATTATAGAAAATTGTATGCTCTACAAAAAAGATTCAATAAAATTTTCACGTAACATGTGTCGTTCTTCAGATATCTTAACAAACAAAAAATTTATTAATGCATAATATACTTTTAATAATTTTTAAGGTTTCATTTTTTCGATGCTCTGTTTTTTTCTTGTAAATGCCTGGCTCACCAAACGCGACAGTATCTCTCAGTGTATGATAATAATTGACGGATCTGACATCACACTTGTTGTAAATTAGCGAGGCAGTGACAACGCGCAAACTGCATGAGTCGCTATGTCTTTGTCTGTATTGACGACAAATGTACTTAATACGAAATGCGACTTGCTGAATTCATCTCGACCAACGTGCACTGCATACACAATCGAGTTAGATAATAAACTTCAATTATTATTCAACATAGGATGTGTGAGTGAACAACAAGGGTCGATTTAAGTATGTTTGCCAGTCACTCAAATGGCTGGACCGAAGTAATAACTCAAAAAAGTATATAATAATTTTTAACAGTTTTTGAAGTTGGTTTTATATTTTTAATTTCTTATAAAATATTTTTTTATTGACTTGGCACCGATTTAAAAAAAAATTCTTAAAATGTTTTTTTTATTGTTCCCTTTTTGAGTGACGTATCTTTTAGGGGGGGTAGCCACTGTGATGGGTCAAAAAAATGTAAAATATATTTAGTAAAGAATTATGTAGAATAAAAAGATCTGACATTAAAAATTAATGTTTGGGAATTTTTTTCACAGATATAACTAATTATTTTTGAATCAGGTAAAGGACGTTTTATTATTATATATTCAACTTATTTAATATCAATTTTTATTGAAAACTATTAAATATTTACAAAGTTATGAGCCTCGATGTGACGACCAAAAAAAATATTTTTCTCTATGGTTCACTCGAAATTTCGAGAAGGGTTTTATGAAGAAAAAAAAGAAATTTATCAATATCTATATGAATCACTTAAACTAAAAATACACCTTAACCACAAAATAATCTATATGAATATAGCTATCATTGCACATAACCGTTTTTTTTTTTTCATAAAATAGCGATCGTTTGAAATTTTTTTTTTCATTTTTAGGACCTATTTTTTATTAGAGCGGTTTTAAAAATAGTAATTATTAATATTTCAAAAATCGGCTACGTGTAACGATAGCTACTACAATTACGAAAATTATTTTAAAAAAATATGAAATCGGTTCATTAGTCTTTGAGGAATCGTGTCAACCAGGTCGAAAAATGTCATTTCGAGATAAACGTGTTTAATGTTTTTGTTATGTCATAATCGGCCGTGGTACCTCGGCTCACTAAATTGACTGTAACTCCGTCAATTTTTGGAATTTAAACTCAATTTTTTGTATACATATCTATGAATATTAATATTAATGAATGGGTTAATTGGTCAATAATAAACAAAAATTAATAAATAAATAAATTTATTAATAGTATGTAGCAGACGTTTCGGAACTTCTGTTCCTTCCTCAGTGCTTATTATTATATACAAAGTTTTTTACATTAATATATTAATATATAATAATGGTCATCTATATGAATTCAAATATCTATGAATATGTATACTTTGAAAAAAAAAAGTAAGAAAAGTGGCCTTCCCCCTTAAGTCCATGGTCAGATTTTGATAAAATTTATATGGGATCATCTCGGGAGTATTCTCTTTCAAACAAACAAAAATTCGTTCAATTCGGTGCATATTTATCGGAATTATGCCCAAAAGAACACTGAAAAACACCTTCTTTTTTAAAGTCGGCTAAAAAAATAGTTACCCCGAAACTTTCTTATACGTAAAATAAGTTCATATCAATAAAAAATCATAAATTAATTTCACTATCACAAATTCACTTAACCCTTGCACTTTCCTGCTGGAAAAAAGGTTTCTATAAGCGGTGGTGTTACTAAAGAAAATTACACGCAAGACAGGCATTATGTTATGTAAAGATTAACTTAATTACGGAAGCCTTAAACAATAAGGCCTCCTGCCCCGAGTGGTAGAACACTATACAGCTTGTTATATCTTAAGGGTTGTGAAGTTATTGTACGTTAAGGGTGACAAGATAATCTTTTGAATGTACTAAATATTAATTAAGATATGACACATTGCTTTTTCACGGTTTAAAAAAAACAGATGTTTATGAACGCTAGTGAGTATAAGGGTTGGATAATTTTTGTCGTATTTCTAAAATACTTTTTCAGCGTAATTTAACCCACCAAAAGTGGCTTTTATGCATTTTTTTCTATCATAATTTCATTGTCTGCGTGTTTTTGAGATCGCAAACTCAAAACAATAAGCAATTCACGAAATTTTAAGAAATTGATCCTTATGAAAACAGTTCAATTATACAGTTTACCCACCAATATTTGAGGTGGGTAAAGCTATACCCCCCTTCGATTTAAATCGAAAGAAAATTACACGTGATTTACATGATTTTTATGTGCTAATTATGTACTCTATTCAAAAATTTTGTGCTTCGTAATAATTTAAAAATAAAAAAAATTCCTACAAAAGTTATGTATTTATCCCCGCATTTGGAAAAAAATTACCCCATAACCATTATATTATTAAATGTCTCCCTCGAAATGCTACAACTATTGCCTAAAGCATTTTTAACCATCTTGCTGAGTTTTCGAAATATTGACCCAATTTTTAAATTTTTTTTTATTTAAAAAAAAGTCACCTTATTAAGGAGCACAACATTTTTGAATAGAGTACATAATTAGCACATAAAAAGCACGTAAATCACATGTAATTTTTTTCGATTTAGATTGAAGGGGGTGTAGTTTAACCCACCTCGATATTTGCCCTGATTCTGCTATTTTAAATTTTTCATCCACCACTTCTATAATTGATAAAAATGTTATCAAAATCGTAATTATGTATTTAATAAACTTCGCAAGTGATGTTAAATAAAGTTTTTGAAACTTATGTGATTTTATCCACCATTTAGTATTTGCCATTTTCGTTAAACTAATAGCATCTTCATTAGCGATCTCAAAAACACGCAGACAATAAAATTATGATAGAAAAAAATTCGTAAAAACTGTAAGAGAATGACACTAATATAAGTAGCGTTAGTTAGCATTATGCTAAATAGGGTTAAACTTCCGAATGTGTTTTCAACCCTTAAAATGCCTTGTTAGCCAAAATAAAAAAACACGTGTTTAATGTTTTTTGATGTACTATACGTGTGTGCAAAGTTTCGAGAAAATCGGCGACTGACACTTGAGTAGTGTTACCTGTTAGGTACTAGGTACACAGAAAAAAAACTGTATTGGACCAAGAAAACCTTGTTTTGTATATAACGAAAACAATATTTTCTTAATATAAGAAACATACTCTTAATCCAACTACGTTATTCCTTCGTTCAAGAATAACTATAGTTGGTTTATGTGATTTTTGCTTATCTTAAGAAAATATTGTTTTCGTTATATACAAAACAAGGTTTACTTGGTTTGAGAAATCCTTTCTACCAGTGTAGATCCTCCTGATAGGACAATAGTTTTTGACTGGCGTCACATTTACAAACAATTCGGCTTTAATACTTAATCCCTATTTTATATTCTGAATCGGGTTGGAACAAAAAAACACTTTACCGTTTTGGAATACAATGTAAGTATATAAGCGATGAGCTCATTCATTCCTTATATGGTAACTGTAAACTCAACAGAATTATTTCAACGTGTCTTTCTGATTTAATAACACGCGCGTACGCGGCTTCTGCTACTTATACATATTCTTTACTACTGTGAATAATATTATGTTCATCCATTGATGACACATTTTATGTGTTTAAATTTTTTTCTTTTATGTACAGATCATATACACAAAAAAATAAACCATGATGCCAGTTACAAAGTATCATTGAAATTCTGATTTTAAATAATGAAGTAGTTCGAAAAGATTCTAAAAAATGTATTTATTTTTATATTAAAAGCGAGATTAATATAATTTTTGTTAAAATAAAAATGCAAAATACAGCATTCCGCCATGTTAAATGGAACACCAATCATAGTCTATTCTTTTAGACAAATATCAATTCCTCTTACAAGATTATTAGGTACATACCTTATTTAAGAACTTATATACTTTGGAATTCATTTTTTAACAAAATAATTAAATTATTTTCTAAAATTAGTCATCATCCCTATTATAGTTTTTTCCTGTTCACCCCGGATAGTAAACGACTGTCTACTACTTATATTCTTTACGACTCTGAATAATATTATTTTCACCCATTGATAACACATTTTGTGTGTTTTCTTTTATTTATTTTATGTACAGATAATATAAACTACCGTGTATATTATCTTTGGACACTCATTTTTTGCGTATTGTAAATATAAAACTGCAAAAATGGTTAAATGTTGATAAGAGTACTTAATTACAACTTTTGTAATAATTCTAGCATACCTAATAAAATACAGTATTTACAATTTTCCATGTTAAGGAAATTTTTTTTATTATATGCCTGAAAGGTCAGGTTTATTCAAGTTGAAAGTATTGACGCACAGTGTCTTTCAAGCTAACGAGAAATTGTTTTGTTTTTCTATTTTGAATGCGAGTACACATATTCTTTTCGCTATTTTGGGGATTTTTATTGACTGAAATCTGTACCTTACATTCAAAATTACAGGTGTCCAAAGACTTTTGCACGACAGTGTACACGAAAAAAAAAACGTAAAGAATTACAGTGTTTCCCTGTTCATCCCGGATAGTAAGCTATGCAGGATGGCCAGTTTCTGGAAAACCGAGAAAAGTCGGGGAATTTTGCTATACAGGGAAAAGTCAGAGAATTTGGCTGGAAGACAGGGATTTTTTTATGAAAATGTAAAAATGCAAAAACCACACAAATTCTCGCAAATGTTTAAACAGTGATCTTTTTTTTAGGTTTTTTATCTAAATTTTAAATAAAGAACAGGGAAAACGGTAAAAAAATCTCCTGGAAAAGTCAGGGAAAAGTCAGGGAAATTTGTTCCAGAAAAATGCTGGTCACCCTGCTATGATAATCTATTGTTTTGTTATAAAATATTTTTTACTCTCTGAAACTGTAATAATATAATTGTAAACTGTAATGTTTACAGCAGTTTATCCATCAATTTATTTTGAGTATTTGCAAATATTCTTACAGTTTCAGACTGTAAAAAATATTTTATAATGTACAGGGAAAAACTGTAATTCTTCAGATTTCTTTTTTTTCGTGTACTGTTTTTTGTAATTTTATTCAATGTTGTCGGATTTGGAGGATGATGCAATTAGGGTTAGGTGGCATAAAGTGTGTGTGTGTGTGTGTGTGTCAGTGAGTAATGTTTATGTAAATTGTGGTATTATTACATAAAAAGAGCTATTCTTTTATTTGTATAGTTTGGACATACAAATTGGTACATAACAGAGGTCATATTTCTTCGTTTTTTTTGCGTTGCTAATTTTGTTATATTTTTAATACTATGATACCCAGTAGCGCGTCGTACAGTTCCTCTAACTCACGAGATATTTTTTATTAAGAAAAATTTATTTTGTATTTATTGTTAGTGTCCCTAACGGTCAAAGTACCGGGCGCCACTGGGAGGTAAATTATATATTTATAAGAAAATTCAGAAATATCGTTTCAGTAGAAACTACGTATTAAGTTTCATGTTTTGAGATCATGCATGAATAATTATTCATCTGTAAAAAGATTATTATATTTCTATGCATGTAAAGTACTGGCACCAATATTGAACGCGTTAAAAGCAAAGTATTGTGTCTTTTTGGATTGGTGGTTAAATCAATTTAGTTACCAAAATCCGCAAATATAGTTTATTTCTAAATTATACCTTTTATTTTATACATGTTTTTTTTCAGTAATGAACACCCAATTAGGAAATGATAAGTACCAGGCCCGGCAGAACAGATAAATTTCTAGTGTCTAGTAAAAAAAAATGGGGGAAGGGGAAGTTGGAGAGTTTTTTTTAAATATGGTTTTTGAAACATTAAAAATTATCAATAGTTTTACAAATAAAAATTCAAAATAACTTTTTATTCATATCTGACTCAATTATTTTAGACCAAATTGGATGCTGTAAAGGGTTTTGTGAATTATTTATTTCGATAAGGATTAATGATTTTCAGGTTATAAATAAGTCCACGTAAACAGAACCTAAAAAAATTTAAATGCTTTTCCAAGCTCTGGTGGGTAATTCGACACACGCAAATTTTTCGAGTGTGAAGTACGACATATCGAAGCTTAGACTGATGCCGGCCCTGATAAGTACTACAACACAAACGTTATAAAATAAAGAGTTATAAAATTTAAAACAATATAAAACATATACACTTTTGTTGATAGTGTGGCCGAACCGCGATAGTTATATTTGTCCACTGTTTTTAAACAAAATGATCAATTATTATCATCAAATCACGCTGTAAGACAGTTAAATGTATATAGATTAATATTCAGTAATGGCAGTAATCAAATATCAATAAATATTTCTAATTCAGTACACTGGGGTATTATTGTTCAAGACAAGACTTACACTGAAAAAATTTAATGTTAATTTTTAACATAAAAAACATGTTAACGGGAGGACGAAATTTTATTCTGTGAAAAAGTTATTCTATGCTACTTAGGCCCTTTATGTTACCGAACATTAGTTAATAAGTTGTGTATAATTATTAAAAAAATAAATATTTATATACTAATACTTTTTTTCTTTTTTTATAGGTAAGTTGAATCCTGGAGAAATTTTCAAATTCTGAGTCGTATGTTTGATGTAGGTATAGATGTTACAGATAGGTATGTACTGTTGTTAGTAATTGTAACGTATTAAAGTCAAATAATTATAAATATATGTATAGTAGAAAACCTTCATTATTTTATTCTGTTAATTTTTAACATAAAAAACATGTTAACGGGGGGACGAAATTTCATTCTGTGAAAAATTAATCGGTAACGTAGTAATATTTCATACCAACAGTATCAAAAATTACTATACCGTATGTTAAAATAATTATAAAACTTAAATAATTATTTTAACAAGTTATTAATAGTCAAATGAAAAAAATTCATTAACATTTTTATTTATTTACGATGCGTAGGAATGGAAAAAAATTGCATAGATTGATGAAAATTTTTGATCGTAGAAATTTTGAACACCCGACATGGTAAAATTTAAAAGAACGTCTACTATAATTCAATATACTGTATAGCAGTTTCTATGACGGCGATAGGTCAGATATGAAAAATAATATAGAAACATAGTAAAATTATAGAGAATGTACGTAAAATTTTCATATGCAAGAAATTAAATTAAAGAATGGCGTATATTACTTTTTCAGAGTAAATAAATTTTAATAGGTATTATGTTAAAACTTACCAGTATGTCATTGTAATTTTTCATTTATATACTTTATTTTAAATTCTAGCGACTTTTCAGTTAATTTTTTTCAGAAGTTGATTCTGTCCTCAGGTTCACAGCATTTTCTGTTAATTTTTAAAAGAATATTCTCTCCGTGTACATATTATTAATTCTGTTGCAATATGTCGACATATTTAGGTTATTATCATAAATAATTATAAGGTAATCTATTTATAAATAGTGTGTTATTGAATAGACAAAGATACATATGACTTTAATGTATGTATCAGTTACTAACAGCTGATTTTTGTACCCTAAAAAACTAAAGTCGTGTGTGTGTGTGTGTATGTGTGTTGAGATAATCATCATTGAGTAACACGTACATAATTCGTATTTAATGACAGTTCTCCGGCATTATTCAGCTATGAGTCATGTATAAACAGTTGAATGTTTTGTTCTAACTAACGCGCTGTGAACATTCTCTGTAATATTAAAACATTACTTGAAATACTATTCATTTTAGAAAAAATCAGCTAATTCTTAAAGAAAAGTCCTAAGTATATAGAAAACTAAACGAAGAATTTTTAATAAAAATTATAGTTGTCGATTAAAAATTTCAATTTTGTATTTATCAGTTTTAACTAACATACACTGTTAGAAAGGATTTCTCAAACCAAGTAAACCTTGTTTTGTATATAATGAAAACAATATTTTCTTAAGATAAGAAATATATTCTTAAACCAACTATAGTATTCTTTAACGAAGGAATAATGTAGTTGGATTAAGAGTATGTCTCTTATATTAAGAAAATATTGTTTTCGTTATATACAAAACAAGGTTTTTTTGGTCCAATACAGTTTTATTTCTGTGTATACTAAACATATAGTTAAACAGTGAATTTTTTTAATGTTTTTATTAATCGTTAAATACCAATATTCCTTCTAACAGCTGATCGGAGCATATTTAAAAAATTACATTTTAGTCATGTGATTTTTGACGACCATCACACAAAAACTATTAACTTTAGAAATATGAACTTTGTTGTTTTTTATAGGAAATTTCATTCTCTATCAAATGGGTCCAGTTCACTTTTGCTCTAGCTCACATCGTTTTCGCTGCATCGATGATTTAAACATAAGCGGAGGTCAAGTTTTTTTTGTTTTTTTTTTTAATTTCCCTGGGTCCCACAACCTTGCAAATTTAATGTTTTACTAAGGACATCATTAGCCATTGATCGGCACTAAAATTATCCTGGCGAATATTTATTCTAATTGTCAAAAAAATTTAAATTGACTTAAAAAATTAAATGATAGTTATGAAAAGGGGTTACCCTTATTATTAACTTTATTTTTAATCGTTAAAAAATTTTGTACTGCGCAATATGGTTTGTTTTTTCTTCATACGCACTTTTTAACTATCTCAAAAATCAAATGTATCACTAAATTATAGTATAAGCATTGAGTAAAGAATAACAAGAGAATCAACGTAATGCATTTTGTTGAAGCGAGGACGCGGTTCCAGACACCAGGTGGCAGCACTAAAGCCATCTAGCGGCCGGAACCTGAAGTACTCACTTAGCCGGGATACAAAATTATGTGTCCCGCACCCCGCACTTGACAACTGTCATTGCATAAGCCCCGCCCTTACCCAAACCAACATTATAATTTATTGTTATTTTCTACTCGTTCGACGCACGGTTTTTGTACTATTTCACACGTTGTGATTTGTACTAAAATTTTATTTTTTAATAAGTAAATGGTTGATACACGCATATTAATTAATTATCTAAAATATAAGAAATAATTCGACGATCGTGGAAACTTTTAAAAGTTACATACATATACAATATACATTATTAGGGCAATAATTACAATTTATTATGGGTACCTACATATAAACAACAAAATCCAATGATATAATACTAATAATAATCTTTAGGTTTTTTAACAGCTGATCAAAACAAAAAAGTTTTAACCAATAACAATATACCAACTTTATACCCGCGGGGTATATTTTTAATTAAATGTATACAGGATGTCCCATTTTAATCTATCACCCCCCTAATTTTTTTATCTATTAATGAAATCAAAAAATTCTTCAAATAAAAGATGTTTGGTTTGGAGTGGGACCTAAAATGGCATTATTAATTTTTGATTTTTTGGACGTCTTCATGGTCAAATAGGCCCAACTTTTTTTTTCAAATGGAAACCTATATTTTTTATTACGGTATCTTATTGTTTGGAAAAAAACAAGTAGCTTTTGTTTCAAAAAAAATTTGTATGACTTCATTTTTTAAATATTAAACAAAATAATTTTAGATTTTAGATACTTACTAATTTTTTACTCGAAACCCATTAACTTTAGAGGAAAAATGTAAAAAAACAAAAAATATTTATTTTAATCTGATATTACTAGGAAAATTATATCAGGATTTTTTGTTAACATTTGCTCTTCAAAATATTAAAGCAAATAAAACATAAAATAAAAAACTCTTAAATAATAAAATGGGAAACCCTGTATACATTTAATTAAAAATATACCCCGCGGGCAGGCCCGAATTTACCATGCAGGCAATGTAGGCACGTGCCTATAGCGGCAAAAATTTAGGGGCGGCAGATTTGAGCGTTTTGGTAAATTTTGTATGAAATAACCTAAAAAAAAATATTTGACAACGAAAAAAAAAACTCATTAATATGAAAAATATTCACTTTTTTGAATTTTATTCAATGAAAAGGGCGGCAATTTTCGCAACTGCCTACGGGCGGCGAATTTGTAAATCCGGCCCTGCCCGCGGGTATAAAGTTGGTATATTGTTATTGGTTAAAACTTTTTTAGGGTTCCGTAGAAAACTAGGAACCCTTATAGTTTCTCCATGTCCGTCCGTCCGTCTTCAAAAATTTTGAGATAATAAGATGAAATTTGGTATACAGTCGTAGATTAATGACCCAAAAATAGAAATGATAAGATTTTTGAAAACAAAAAATTTTTTGACCCCCCTTTCATAAAATGAAAAGTGTTTTAAAAAAAAAAATTTCACGTACCCCGTTGAGCGAGGTGTCGTTAGAAAGGTCTCCTAAAATGCAACAAAAAATGTAACAGAACCTTTTGATTTTAACCCTTCAATCACGATGTATTTTCCCTCCAAAGTCGTTAGAAAAGCGTCCCCCCCCCCTCTATTTTCTAAACTATCAATTCGAAAAATCTGAAAAAATTCAAGAATGTAGATTTTAATTAGTACTTTTACTGAATTTATAACGAACATTGTCAAAAATATTTTGGGGCCCCCTTTCATAGACTGAAAAGTGAACTCACATTTTTTCCCCACTTACCCCATTGAGTGGGATGTCATTTGATAGGTCTCCTAAAATGCAATGAAAAATGTCAAATAACTTTTTGATTTTAACCCTTCAGTCACGATATATTTGCTTTTTAATGTCGTTGTCAGAGCGTCCCCCCCCCTCTATTTTCTAAACTATTGATTCAAAAAATCTGAAAAAAATTCAGAATGTAGCTTTTAATTAGTACTTTCACTGAAAATTATAACGAACATTGTCAAAAATATTTTGGGCCCCTGAAAAGTGAAAAAATTTTGTTTTCATTTACCCCATTGAGTGGGGTGTCATTTGATAGGTCTCCTAAAATCTTATAATAAAAGTCCAATGACTTTATGATTTTAACCCTTCAGTCTCGAAAATTTTGAAATAACTCTTTTTTATAAATCGTAGTGAGAATGACTACGGAACCCTATCATGTGCGTGCCCAACATGCACTTGCCTGTTTTATTTTAATACAATGATATTACAAATTAAAAATTTCCCTACAAATTTTGGAAAATTTCCCGAAAATTTTTGTATAACTCAACTTTTTTGTGATATTTATTAAAAAAAAAAACATCTCGAATACACATTTTTAGCAAAAATTTCAATAAATTTACAAAAAAACTAAAAAAATTTGTAAAATTTCAGGAAAATTCTCGAAAAATCCTTATTTTGATAACGTATTCTAAATCAGCGGCCTCCAAAACCCCATCTAAAATTTTCTTGTCGAAAATCAGAATTAATGTAGGTATATGAAATCGCTAAATTATACAAATTTCCATTTGAATAATTTATTTCTGATTTCAAATAGTATGATATAACGAACGAAAAAAAACATCAAAATCGGTGATAATATCGACTAATAGCAACATACATACATAATGTATATTTTAAATAAACGTACAATCTCAAAATATTTCATCGTTTAGTATTTGCGAAAAAAATATAATATACAGACTGTTCCAGAACATGATTTCACTTATTAAAAAAATTCGCTGACTTAATAATCTGTAAATCAAAATTTATTTAAAGCTGTTGTTTGCAAGATATTAGTTAACAAACAATAATTTAAATTTTAATAATCAGTAATGAAAGTAAAAAAAAAAACATTAATAACTTAAAAATTAGAATTTTGCAATAAAAGGTAGTAGTGAAAGCTGGCCCGGATTTACCATGCAGGCAATGTAGGCAGCTGCCTATAGCGGCAAATTTTTAGGGGCGGCAAATTTTGGTATGGAAAAAAAAGTCAGAAATTGTACCTGGGAGAGCTGAAAAAAAGAAAACAAAAAAAAGCTCTTCAGGATTAGTACTAACATTTTTTTACTAAAAAAGCTAAAAAAATAAGGTCTTCAGATTTTGATTGGTAAAATTCCTAAAAAAAATTCACTTTTCAATCGAAAAGGGCGGCAAATTTTTAAATCCGGCCCTGAGTGAAAGATACACAATATGGCAGTGGTCCCCAACCCTATGCCCGCGGGCACCATTGTGCCCGCCGACTGTTTTACGAGTGCCCGCCGCTGATTGAACGATAAAAAAAATTAAGTTTTCAAATTTTCAATAACTTGTTATGTAACTTATTTTTTATTTTTAGTAATTAATTAGAAAAATATAAGCGTATTTATTTGAAAAAAATATTTGTTTATAAATATATTATATCATTTTATATTCATTCTCTCAAAAACGTATACCGTAAAGTACAGCCAGAAAATATGTAACCTTAATCTTTTTCTGGCTGTACGCAATTACAAAAATCACTTACTCTAAAGATAAATAAAAAATATTTTGTTGATGCAGATTTGTTAATAAAAAACATTTGTGCATACATCAAATATTGCTTAAATTCGTTCAACAATATATAAACAATGCTCAAAGTTTTAAGAATAGCATTTTTTACCAGTCACGATTTACGTAGGAACTAAGAAATATATGAAAAAATGCCTTTTGTAGATTACAAAATTTTCCATAAAAAAGTCAGCAAGACAAATGTCTCACTTTTTTAATTTAGGCGATTGTTTAGTTATCGCGATTTTGATTCAGGCGCCTTGAAAAAATAAATGGTGCCCGCCTCCCGACCGGTATTCTAGAATGTGCTCTTAGGTACAAAAAGGTTGGGGACCACTGCAATATGGTAACACAATTTTTATTCAAATGATATTGTAGTTGAAAATTTATTAATAGATAGTGATTTAAACTCATAATAAACCTGTCCATCTAACTGCTTTAAATACCTAAGTTTCATATTTCTTCATAATATCTATTTTATTCTTGGGGGGGGGGGGTATGACCCCGTGACCCCCCCCCCCCCTTGTATACGCCACTGACAATATTCATAATTTTATCTGTGTGGGAATGAAAATACCTTAAAATTTAGATATTTATTTTATTAGGGCAATAATTACAATTTATTATAGGTACCTACATATAAACAACAAAATCCAATGATATAATACTAATAATAATCTTTAGGTTTTTTCACAGCTGATCAAAACAATAAAACAGGCAAGTGCATGTTGGGCACGCACATGATAGGGTTCCGTAGTCATTCTCACTACGATTTATAAAAAAGAGTTATTTCAAAATTTTCGAGACTGAAGGGTTAAAATCATAAAGTCATTGGACTTTTATTATAAGATTTTAGGAGACCTATCAAATGACACCCCACTCAATGGGGTAAATGAAAACAAAATTTTTTCACTTTTCAGGGGCCCAAAATATTTTTGACAATGTTCGTTATAATTTTCAGTGAAAGTACTAATTAAAAGCTACATTCTGAATTTTTTTCAGATTTTTTGAATCAATAGTTTAGAAAATAGAGGGGGGGGGACGCTCTGACAACGACATTAAAAAGCAAATATATCGTGACTGAAGGGTTAAAATCAAAAAGTTATTTGACATTTTTCATTGCATTTTAGGAGACCTATCAAATGACATCCCACTCAATGGGGTAAGTGGGGAAAAAATGTGAGTTCACTTTTCAGTCTATGAAAGGGGGCCCCAAAATATTTTTGACAATGTTCGTTATAATTTTCAGTAAAAGTACTAATTAAAATCTACATTCTTGAATTTTTTCAGATTTTTCGAATTGATAGTTTAGAAAATAGAGGGGGGGGGACGCTTTTCTAACGACTTTGGAAGGAAAATACATCGTGATTGAAGGGTTAAAATCAAAAGGTTCTGTTACATTTTTTGTTGCATTTTAGGAGACCTTTCTAACGACACCTCGCTTTTTTTTTTAAAACACTTTTCATTTTATGAAAAGGGGGTCAAAAAATTGTTTGTTTTCAAAAATCTTATCATTTCTATTTTGGGTCATTAATCTACGATTGTATACCAAATTTCATCTTATTATCTCAAAATTTTTGAAGACGGACGGACGGACATGGAGAAACTATAAGGGTTCCTAGTTTTCTACGGAAACCCTAAAAAAGAACCTTGAGGGTGAAAATATAAAATATATTTTATATAAAAATATGAAATATATTTTATATAAAAATATGAAATATATTTTATATAAAAATATAAAATATATTTTATATAAAAATATGAAATATATTTTATATAAAAATATGAAAGCATATTTTTTTGTCAAAATTGAATAATTATTTGCAAAACGGCAAACGTTTATTAATTTATAAGCGCGCGCGCAAGCGGATACGAAATTTCGGAGCAAAACGTGTAAAATCAAAATTAGTGCACGTAATGTGCTCTAAAATTTTCTACCCTTAAATAAAGGTATTTCGATCAATTTTGCAAAATTTTATCAATATTCAATAAAATCTAAATATGTACATATGTATGTATATTAATTTATAATTTTTTCCGTTAAAATAGCATCGTTGATTTATTAAACAATATTAAAAACTATTATTAATTAATGTAATCATTTTTGATACAACGAAGTTAAAAAAAAAAAAAAACATTAAAATCAGCGCTGTTTCTGAGAGTAAAAACGTGCATTGAAAAAAAAATTCTGTATGACCCCCCCGAGAGGTTAAGCTGTATACGCCCCTGAATAATAATAATATGTACCTATAATAGGTAATTGTACGATCTAATTTTTAAAACAAAATTATTTTGTATAATATGTATGTATAATGACTTAATTTTTATTTAATATTAACTTCATATCTATACCTAATCAAATTAAAATCGTAAAAATTTCAAACTTAATTAACATACCAATTTTAAAACAAGATCATGAAATAATAAATGCAACAATATAATTGTATTTGCCGTTCATCATTATAAGAAAAGAGATAATACATAACGAATAGAATATGCCGTCGATGCCGTTTTTTGATTTAGTTTAGCGGCTTAACAAAAAACGACCTTGAGACACTAGTGTGTTTAAAACACTCGTAAATTATTTCAGATAAGGCGGGGCTTAAATTTTAAGAATCTTCATTTAGCGGTGTTAAAAACCAAAAAAAAATTATGTAAGAATTAATCTTTTCTCCAATAGGTACCAGCACTTCCTGGTGTCCAAAAAGTGCATGGTTCATATACCTACTGCGTTTCAAGTCTCCCATATACGTTGTTTCTCTTGTTATTCTTTACTCAATGGTATAAGTAAGAATTCTTCTGCTCTAACTGCTTATTAAAGTCAAGCATGCTCTTAATTATTTTATTTAATCTCTTACGCATTTTTACGAGCTTGTTGTTTTTTTTTTATTACGTAAAAAAACACGTCTATCAACTGTCAAGTCTTTATATTTTAAATTAAATGCTTCATTAAAAATGAGGAATCGGATAAGTATTTTTTCATCTTTTTTTATGCTAGTCAAAATGTTTGTTGTATCAAAAAATGTATAAATAAACAGTAGTCGATTATTTCTTAGTTACTTTTAATTTTTTTTTTATTGATTCATTTTGAAAGCAATAGGCATAATGACTAATTTAAAAAAATATATTCTATGATCTTACGTGTCTCCTGTTTCAAAAAAAAAACTTATTTCAGGTTTAATCGCAAAAATTGACTCTTTTAAAACTAATTTTGAATTTGACACCAAAACGCTCGCATGTGACATTTACAGAGTTGTGACGTCACACTCCTTGTCAACAATAATCAAACATTCAGAGTTAGACAATAATTTAATTATTTTGTATGTTAAAAATGAATTCCAAAGTATATAAGTTCTTAAATAAGGTATGTACTATGTACCTAATAATCATGTAAGAGGAATTGATATTTGTCTAAAATAAAGACGTTTACTGATGCGTGACGTCATTCGCTCTGATTGGTGTTTCATTTATCATAGCGGATTGCTTTATTTTGCATTTTTATTTTAACAAAAAATATATTAATATCGCTTTTAATATAAAAATAAATACATTTTTATAAATCTTTTTAACCTATTTCATTATTTAAAATCTTAATTCCAATGATACTAGGCATCGTGCCTGTTCCAAATAATTGATATCTGTTAATACGCTACTGATTTTTCAGAGCACACTGTTAACAACGCTAATGGGTTCTATAATTTTTAAATAAATCTAATGCTTGTCAAAAATATCTTATTTAGGTATTTCTCCACTAACTTGGTGTCTCACACTAATTTTATTATTTTATTTTCATTTCACTGTAACTATTATTGAAGATGAAAATTAATAAAGTGGGTAATATAAAATGTTACAATTAAAATACTGTCACTTATTTAATATTATTTTGAAATCGTAAAACACAGTCCCTTGGTCGGTCACTAACCCAAAAAATACTTAATTTCAGAAACACTTAATTAGAAATATTAAATTGACTATCATATTTTCAGAGATTAATAATTATCAAATGCAAATACCATACTTTTCTTTTGTGCAATTGATGTTTATTAGTTTAAAAATTAGTTACACTTTTGTCGTGAAATTTTGAGCATTTTTTTAAAATCTATATTATATTGTATATTACTGCAAATTGCTTTAAGTCCCATGATTGACTGTATTTGTCTAATTTTTATCTAAAACACTAAAATTGCATCAATCAAGCAAAAATATCATTGCGACACTGCCTGTGATAGTAAAAAAATGCCTATATTTATAAAAAAAAAATCCTTAATACGAAAAATTTAATTTTAGAGAACAATTATTTTCATTAATATTTATTTAAAACATAAAATTTCATTCAGATTTTCTAAATGGTTCTTAATATGTAAATTTAGATCATAATGTGTGTACATTTTATAATTATAACTCGGTCTGGGGCCACAAGGGTGCAGCGGGGGAGATTGGGGGCAGAAACTAAACTCTAGAATGGATGAAAGTGAGAAATAAATTTCAATGAATTTAGCATGAGTCAGCTATTGCATATTGCATGTTTTTAGCATGAGGTTAGGTTAGCTGTTCAGGATCGTAACATAAAATTTTTATTTTTGTTTACAATTTTTTTTAACATTTTTGCTATGATATGCATCACTAAATTTGTAATATTTTAAATGCGAAAGTTACTACTGTCCATTAATAAAAATTGACCGGACTTAGGCGGGCTATTACACTAACAAAGAAATGTGATAAAATTTCTTTGATCAATGAAATATGTCCTAAAAACTCAAACTTTTAAGATATAGCCCTCTGAAGTTGGGGATCATGATTGTCTTTAATTTAAAATAATTTTTTTTTGTAGAATTTTAAATTTTGCTCAACTTTTTGTATGTGTTCCCAAAGACATCTATAATAATCGATTGCCACCATAAAAAAGTCAACTTTTCAATTCATTGAGAAATGACAACACTTAAATCTTATTGTTACGTTTTTTTAATTATAAACAAATCCAATTGGTTTATAATAAAAAAAAGTAATAATAAGATTTAAGTAGGTACTGCCATTGGCTAAAGAATTTAAAAGTTTACATTTTTTTTATGGTGACAATCGATTAATTATATATGTCTTTGAGAACACATTCAAATAGTTGTGCGAAAATTAAGGTTCTACAAATTTTTTTATTGTAAATTAAAGGCGAGCAGAGGGCTATATCTTAAAAGTTTGAGTTTTTAGGACTTAGTGCCAATTGACACTTTTGATCTACTCATCAAGGACTATCATAATCCAAAGTTTCAAAGAGTTTGACCGAAACCCCTTTCCCATATGGATTCTGCGGGGTCCTTTAGTGTCAGAATTGAAATTTTATCATTACATACTAGTTTTCGAAAATTAATGTTATATTTGTATCAAATTTCGTTTGAGTTGATATAGGCGTTAAACATATTGTGATTCGAGTGTTTTGGGTTTGGGGTGATGTTATGTGGTTAATTAACTTTTCACACCTACGTATGACGCAGAAACACCTGTTGTATTTGATTAACATTACGTTTCTGACAACTTTTGATATATGCAATATGTTTTAGTAATTAATTTGTAAATTGTATTTGAAATGAATATATCGTTTTTGATGGTTCTTAATTTTATTATGACTAATGAAGAGGTTGGGTTGTACAGTCTGTTCAAAATTTTTGAAGAAAAACTACCGTGAATTGAATTTTTATGTGTGAAATTTGAGTGAATTTTAATTTTAGATTTGGTTAAAAGTGTCTTTATTTTATAGAAAATGATGTGAAAAGTTGAATTTTTCAAACCGTAGGTCTGTGTCTCATCACGTTCTCGAGATATGGCCTTTCAAAGTTTTCGATTTTTGAAAATTTTGAAGAAAAATGGCTATAACTTTTGAACGTACTGTTGGATTTGATTTTTGTTGGCAGATTTGGAATCAGCGTGTCAAAATCTATATAATTACATGTATAATACTCGAAAATTCAAAAAAAAATTTCTTGCTGAAAATCGAAAAAATTCAAAGGGGTATACCTTAAAAAAATGTCGATTTTTCATTAAAAAAAAATTTGTCTAATTTTAAAGTATTATAGACGTCATTATATAGATTTTGACATGCTGATTCCAAATCTGTCAACAAAAATAAAATCCAACCTCACGTTCAAAAGTTACGGCCATTTTTCTCCAAAATTTTCAAAAATTGAAAACTTTGATAGGCCATATCTCGAGAACGGTTTGAGATACAGACCTGCGGTTTGAAAATTTCAACTCATCATTTTCTATAAAAAAATGTACTTTTAACCAAATCTAAAATTCAAAAAATTTCACTCCATTTGTCGTGGAAAAATCAACATAAATAGAAGAAAAATAAGAAAATAACTCAGTACAAAATGTAATAAGTTAATTAAGCATCAAAATAGTAAATTGTACATATTTATAAAATTAGGAAAATAGGAAAAAAAATCATAAATATTGAAATCACATTTATTTAACAAATTTTTAAAATTATTTTTTCAATTGAATATCAAATATTTTTGCAGATACAGCCCTGCAGTACATCTCTACTTATAAATAAGTCTACCTATAGATTTAATGCAAATATAACATTTCATTTCTCAGACAAGTTAAACTTGACTCATAGGTCACAAAGTGTTGTACACTTTTTAAAACATCACAATTTAATGTTTTGTTATGTAAATCATTCTTTCTTTTCTACAAATGTAAACTACAAAAAAAAGAATGATGATTCATATCCAAATTTGGAAATGATTTCACTGTGTTTATATTTAGAAATAATATTTGTTTGAAGCGATCATTGGCTTTATTAAGTATTCATATAAACGTGGTATTATGTCATAGGTTTAATGGCAAAACAGTATGTAGTGTTTTTTTATTGTTGCTTATGTGCAAAAATTGTACGTGGATGAAATTTTGATAATAAGTTTGATTGTCTATAGTTTATATTCAAATGTGATGCTTCTTATAGAAAATGATCATTAGAAAGGGGGGGGGGGAGCTACAGCTGTATTGTCTACATGGGGGGCGTTGGGGGGTAATATTTAAATTGTGTGACTTACATATAAATAAAAACAAATTACACTATGCAACAAAAAAAATTCACAGAAATTTGAATAGGTTATTTAGAAGGTATTTTTGTCATGCCGAAACTGAATTCGTTGCCCAAATGATTTTAGGTTTTTTTAGATATCCGAACCTAAAAGTCCCAAAAATGACGATTTTGGCAATGTTAGGGAATTTATTACTAAGTAGGTAATTTTTTTCTGAAGTTTTCTTTCATGATTTCGAATAGTACTATCTTTTCTCTTTAAAATGATTTTTTACATTTTACTATGCGATATTTCTTTACCGAAATATAATACTACTTTGAAGATATATGTAGTAAAGTTCATTGTATCTACTATACTACACTCTATCATATTTTCAAACTAGTACATCTCGGCCAAAAAAAATCGTACAGTAAAAAGTTAAAACTCATTTTAAAGATGAAAGATAATACTATTTGTTACCGTGACCGAAAACTTTAGAAAAAAATTACCTACTTGATAATAAATTCTTTAACATCGCCAATATAGTCATTTTTGGGACTTTTAGGTTAGAATATCTCAAAAGCATTCTAAATTACCTATTCAGATCTCTGTGACTTTACAAAAGTATTTTTTTGTTGAATAGTCTTATAGGATTATTATGATTAATTATGTTTCAAAAAATACCCTTACCAATCGATTCGTGAATCAATCCCGAGTCCAACGAGGTACATGAAGTCATATATGAAAAATTTTGAAGGGAGGGGGTCATGACCGGAAAAATTCCTAAAATGGGTTAAAGTAGAACCACAGATCTACCATTTAGCGAAAACCTGAGATCTCTAGGTGGTCAGGGGGCCGAGATCTCGTGGTGGAAGACAGACGGACGGACGGAGTTGCGCTTGAAAGTCACGTGGAAGAAAGAGGGTCAAAAATGGTAGAAAAAATAGTATATTATTGTTTATTTGACATTTTCAGGGTTGAAAACTCTTTTAATAAAATTGGTGTCGTTTTTTATCGACTCTCTGAACCTTATAGAATTCGAAATATTTCATATATCAATAATCAATTTAATATGAATTTATTATAGATAAAAAATATGGTTATATTGGAAATGATTTCAGGAGGGGTTTTTTGCTATTATTTCAGTAATAAATAATCTAAAATTGGATACGTATTTTAGTTAGATAACATTTTTCTTTTTCATGAAAACTTTAGTATGATTTATGTTTACCAATCATACATTTTTCTTTTTGATAAATATATCATCTACATAATATTACATTCTGTTTTCAAATAATGGGAAGTAATGGTAAAATTATGTGTTTTTTTTCGACCCCCTCTCCTTTTTTTAATCAGCTCAAAGACTTATACAGCATATATTTTTTTATTTGTAGTATTACATTTTAAATCTGTAAGATTACAAAAAATCTATGTCAAAATACATAATTGAATTGATTTGACTTAAAGCCTCGCCTTTAAGGGGATTTACCCATCTTATTTGTAACGAATAATCCCATTCGTTATTTCTATTGTATATGTTATCAATAATAGATAAAATGGTTTAACCTTTTCATGGCCAATGTTTTAAATTTATTATGAAATTGAGTTATTGATAAATAAATATCTTTGAGATTTATAAACAATAGAAGGGGGGGTAACCCATTCTCAAGAGTTTTCAATTGATTATATTTATCTTAAAAAGGGGAGGGGGAGTTTTAATGCTTAATAAAAAGAGACATGGGGTAGATATCGAAAATATTGCAAAATACTTTGTTTTTTTTTTAGAAATTTCTTCGAAATCGGATCAAAATAAAAATTCACAGGTGTGTCTTTTCATGAGGCATGCAGCCATCGATCTCCCCCCCCCCCCCCTCTTGTATCTATTTATGTTCGCCATCCCCCTTGTCTGTAAGGCGTGCATAATTTATAGCTGTCTAGCTTAAAAATGGTACAGTCACATTTATTATAACGCGGTGAGCAATGATACCCTCTCTTTCTTCCTCTCTCTGTCTAACTCTGTGTGTGTATGTGTTCATGCCCGAAATACCACACGGTATGTTCTATTTTATATAGCTCTGTTTTGTTTTTTCTCAGAAATATCTTATGCGGTGTTTACACCGAAAAAACAAAACAGAATCATGATGTTTTTATGACGCAAAAGCAATAAACCCTATACATTTTTAAATACGAAGTATTTTAAAGACACGATGTTTCTGTTTTGTTTTTTCGGTGTAAACACCGCATTACAGTTGCGGTAGAAATGTCGTTCGTATACTATGTTTGGCAAATGCAACATGTTTACCTGCGTCGGTGTTCATACGAATTTAGATTTAATTATTTCGTTTTAATATTAAATTACCCCTTACTGCATGGATTTTTTTAACGCGAAATGTATGTTATGTTATAAAGCATGGTAGGAAATATAGAGAAAAAATAGTAAAAAAAATTAACTATTTCAAAAATAAAATTTGGGTTCACTGCCGTGCAAAAGTCTTTGGACACTCATTTTTGCGTATTGTAAATATAAAACTGCAAAAATGGTTGATAAAAAATCTTAAATGTTCATAAGAGTACTTTTTGTAATAATCCTAGCATATCTAAAATACAGCATTTACAATTTTCCATGTTATTTTTGAATTATATGCCTGAAAAGTCAGGTTAACTTATACTGAAAGTATTGACGCACAGTGTTTTTCAAGCTAACGAGAAATTGTTGTTTTTTTTACTATTTTGACTGCGACTAAACATATTCTTTTCACTATATTTTGGGTATTTTTATTGACTGAAATCTGTATATTTACATTCAAAATCACAGGTGTCTAAACACTTGCACGGTAGTGTATATGGCACTATACGTATTAAACACAAATAATACTTTATAATAATTAGTAAAATTTTGTCTACTAGGAGTTCCGATTTTTTTTCCAATACATTAAAGTTAGAATAGTGAAAATTGATTAGAATTTAACAAACATATATTCTAAAAGTCAATTTTCATATATAATAATATATTATAATTAGAATCATTGACAAATAAGTTAATTGTTAGGTGTAATTATAATAATAATGTATAATTAAAATTAGTAATTAACATTCTAGCTTTCCTCTAATCTAAGCAAGTGATATCAACAAAGGGCCTAACAAAATCATCTAATTAAATAAATACTTAATCGTTATTTTTTCTCTGCTTCCTGTTGAAGTTGGGAGCTTCATTTTCCCGCAAACATGTTTTTTGTTAAATTTCGACTCCCCCCCCTCCCCTTGGAAAAGTAATAACAATCATACATTTAAGTCAAAATTTTAATGATTCGAAAAAAATAGTTTGTATAATAAAACTTTTAGTCTTTATCCGGGAATCGTTAATATAGTATTTAATTTTAACATGTGTGTTTAGATTTTGTTCAGCATTGTTCAGAATTACTGCCTTTTTATATTCCCTCATATACACGCGTTTTTATATTTTTTATATTTTGTGTTTTTACTGTCGAAAATAAACGAATGTGTGGGTTATTGTTCGAAATTTTGTTTTATTTTATTTTAAATTTAAGTTAGACACGTTTTACGATGGTATTTTACAATTTAACGGCTGTAGTTTTACATTGTTGTGTTACACATATATTAATAATTTATTTTTTTGTACATGGGCGTGAGTACAAAAAAATACAAGGGGGAAGAATGTAATTTTACCTCCTGGACATTTCTAAAGAGCTATGTAATAATTTTTGGAAGCATTGGTATAATTTTTTTTTATTGACGTAAATATTTTATTATATTTGTACATGGGCGTGAATTAATGTTTTTTGTAAGGGGGGATAATGTAATTTTGCCTCTACGCCATTTCCAAAGGAGCTAAATGATGATTTTTGAAAGCGTTGATATAAGTATTTTTTTATTGACGAAAATATTTGTTTTTATTTGTACATAGGCGTGAATAAATATTTTTTGCAAGGGAGAAGAACGCAATTTTTCCTCATCGCTGTTTCTATATGATAATTTTTGAAAGTATCGGTAAAACTTTTTTTTTATTGACGTCAATATTTAATTTTGAAAAAATATTTTTTGCAAAAGGGAACAACGTAATTTTGCCGAATTCAAAATTGTCACTTGATATTTTGGTTTTATTTCAAAACAAAAGTATTTCCCTTACGTGTCTGTCTGTCTGCCCCGTAAATTCTTGTCACATGTATAACTCATGAACCACTGAACTGATTTTAATGAAATTTGATCTGATGGTTGGGTTAGTCGTATAAAAATTATCAGTAAATATTGACAACTTTTGTAGTAAAATATTATTTAAGATTTATCTCACGAGAAAGCAATGTTTTTAATATATTATGTATTCAAATGAAATAAATTCGTTTCCTATGGCACAGAAACACTATAATGTAAATATTATTAGTTATTTTTCGTCAGTTTTGTTTATTTAATGTAACCAAACATGTTTCAAGGATTTCTTCCGACTGCAAAAATATTGACAATAGGTTTTGTTATAATGTTTTCTTTTAAAACATACGACAAAATACGAATGACCTTAAAGTTTAATATTAAACTGTTTTATATACATATATCTATATAAAATCAGTCACAGCATGTGACATATATAAATATTGAGTAAATAGACCAATTTAATGTTATTTGATCATTATAGCAATTAATGTATAGATAAAAGTCTAAAATTTTAATATGTTATTTATTTTAAATATGTTATTTTTATTTAAAATATTGGACGTATGGTTTTTGAGTAATTGGATATTAAAAATAGAGTTTTTAACACATGATAAACGAAAGAACTTACCGAAAGTGCTCTATTTATTGAAATGCTACAAAATTTGCTATATAGAGACGTTTTAAAAACTAATTATTCAAAACTTCAACCCTTTTAAATACTATAATAATTATAAAACAAATATATTCACGTGTAATTTATTCAAAATAATGAAAAACTAGCTCTGCCATTACAGCAGTACAAATTAGTACATGTTACTATTATATACCGTTCTGTCTATTTCAATTTTCAAATAAAATTAAACTTTTTTTACTTTCAATAATTAACAAAGTTAAATATTTCATTAAATGTAGGTACATGTGTTCTGAATATAAATTAAAAACAAAATTTTTCAAAACCAAATCTTTTTACAGTGTGCTAGACGTATATCCTTAAAAAAATCAATAACTAATATAAAAAAAATATTTTAACTAAATAGGAAACTTATGCAAGTAGTACTTTATAAAGTACTTTAGACCACTCCCTCTCCCCCAATACAATTTATGACATCAAAAATAAGTAATTAAGTAAATCAGGGTGGCCAGTTTCTGGAAAGTCGGGAAAAGTCAGATAATTTTGCTATACAGGGAAAAGTCAGGAAATTTGATTGGAATTTTTTATAAAAATGCAAAAACCACACAAAAACAGGGAAAAACGGTAAAAATTCTCCGGGAAACGTCGGGGAAATTTGTTCCAGAGAAATACTGGCCACCCTGTAAATTTTAAATAAATATTAATATATTTTTAAATCATTATTTACCATTTTAATTGACACAATAAAATACAATATTAATGTTTATAGATGGTAAATTTCATATAGTAGAGTAAACACGATATAGGTATATAATTTAGTTATAATTTACATACATTTCCCCTACTGGTATCGATTATTCCGCGCAATGGTACCTATTTGAGTATGTATTTACATTAATTAGTCTATAGTAGTTAGTTTATATTTGGTTATGATATTTGAGTCGAGTACATAGAAATTATTACATCATTTGACTATTATTAGCAATGAGCGAAATGATTATTTTAACAATTACTTACTGTTGATTGAACTGTGTGGTGTGATAATTGGCCATAATTCTCAGTAAATGTACGTTGTTTTTGCATTTTATGACCTGATTTGGTTCGAAGAATAATATAATATGATGCGTTCTAAAAAAAATGTCATCGAAATTTTTATTTTATTTTTTATTTAAACGTTAGTTGTAACTGAAAACTATTTTGAAATCGGTACAGTAGTTCTCGAATATACGGAGAAAGATATTTTATAAGTCACTCAATTTTTTAAAATGAAATATTACTTATTTACGTAGTAATCTTAGGATTATTCGATCAGTAGAGCAATGTATAGATAAAAGTTTAAAATTTTAATATGTTAATTATGGGTAACTCATATATTTTACTTAAAATATTGGACGTATGATTTTTGAGTAATTGGATATTAAAAATATTAAGTTTTTAACACATGATAAATGAGAGAACTTGCCGATTGTGCTCTATTTATTGAAATTTGGCTATATAGAAACGTTTTAAAAACTAATTATTCGAAACTTCAAACTTTTAAAATACTATAAAAATTTAATTCAAGTGTAATTTTTTTAAAATAATGAAAAACTAACTCTGCCATTATATTGTATATACAAATTAATACATGTTAGTATTATATACCGTTCTGTCTATTTAAATTTTCAAATAAAATTAAACATTTTTTACTTTTGATAATTAATAAAGTAAAATATTCCATTAAATGTGTTCTGAATATAAATTAAAAACAAAATTTTTCGAAACCAAATCTTTTTTTACAGTGTACTAGACGTATAACCTTAAGGGGTTAGGTGTAGTCAGAGACATGAAAAAATGACAATTTTAAATAATTTTTTTTTTTGCCAGTAAATTATTTTATTTTATAAAAGTAAAAACATAGCATCATTAAATAAGGTTTCGACTTGACTTGACAGAAATTTTAGAAAAAAAAATTAATAATTTTTTTTCCAGATTTTCGGAAAAAAAGCAACAGTTAATTGTTTATAACAAATCGAAATTAAAAAAAAATCCTTCGATCAGGCACTAGTTTTTCATATTTTCAAAAAGCTGTATAAATTTCATTAAAATCTACCGAGTGGTTTTCGAGCTACAGTGGTCACCAGTTCAAAATACATAGTTTTGAGAAGAACGCATTTAAAGTTTTACACTCAATTTACGTAAAGTAATACGTATTATTTAATTACTTACACCGAGTCATCTATTAATGGGCCATATAATAGTTCTTCAGCCGTTGTAGCAGCTTCCAAAAATGCAAAAAAAAGAAAATCGATTTCTTGAAAATTCTGACTACACCTAACCCCTTAAGAAGAAATATACATATTTTTGAACCACGTTGATTTAAGAATCTATTTTGCATAAAAATAAATAAGTTAATATATTAAGTTTATAAGTTCTGCCCTCAATAATTAACTAAATATGTTCCTATTTGCTTCACAAGATTCGAAAGAAAGTGGCTATATTCATTAGCATTTGCCATACGATGTTGTTAACAAAATTTAACACAAAATAATTATTTTATTATATACATTACAATCATAAATAATTGATGTATGAAAATATTATTATAAATAACTGTAGTTTAACGTAACTGTTTGTCGACCGCTGCTCTAGTTTAAGAGCACAAAGAAGGTACCTACTTGTTCATTCTGCAGAAAATAATACAACAATTAAAATGCATTCTATTATTAATTGTTAATTATTTTCATTTATGAAATATATAGGTTAACCTTTATTAATGAACAATATGTACATTATTTGTAAAAATATGCGATCTTCATAAAATTTATTAATTAAAAATAGGCATGTTGTTTGATTGATTCAAATATGAAAAAAAACAGTTAATGTAATGTCAAAATCTCTACTTTTATTTTTTCCTTAAATTGGTCAAATCCTGTAATTAAGTTATATTAAAAAAATCGCTTGTATGATTACCATTTTGAATTTACTTTTGGACTTACCAACTTGAGTGAGGTTGAGATCTTTTCAAAAAGTCGTTTTGCTAATTTTACTCAATTTTTGAAATATATTACAATACTGCAAGGTTTCTGGGTATAAACCGCGTCAATTTCGGCCAACGTTTCATCGTACACTGCATTGGCCACTTTCAATAAAGCCCTGATAATTTCAGCTGCAAGTTTTGATAGAAACGTTGACCGATAGAACGACCAAATCGACTCCTCTGAAAAATCTATAGGTACTAATATTACAAATACGAAAATAACTCTGATTTTTATTTGTTACCTTTTCACGACTAAACCACTGTACCGATCTTGATGAAATTTTGCAGGAAGATAGCTTACATCCTGAGGAACGACATAGGCTAGTTTGTTTCCCGAAAAATTGGGGGTAACACCTAGTAACTAGCTAAATAATAACCCGAAATTATTACTATTTTTTCTGTGGCTAAAAAAATCTGTTACATTTTTACGGCTAAACCGATCTTAATGAAATTTTGCAGGAAGATAGCTTACATCCTGAAGAAGGACATAGGCTACTTTATATTATATCCTGATGCGATATTAAAAAAAAAAACAATAGAAATTTCACTCGGGCGAAGTATTATTGAAATATACATAAAAATATTTTTTGCCTAAACGATAGTATCAATTAGAGTCCAATTACTAAAGATGTAGACAGAATAAACAAAAAAAAAAGTCGCCAATTATGGTACAATAAATTTATATTGTAACGTGTAACCGAAAAAAGAATTAATAACAGCATTTAGGCGCCGTTTATAACGTATATGAAATAAATCTACACTGTAATAATATCGCATGAGATCACACACATATGATATGAAATTTTCATTCTATTCCAGTGACTCATAGCAGAAAACCAACATATGTTATATTTAATATGTGCTCGTATAATGTACAGGATGGCCCGAAAGTCACAACACCATTTTAAAATGAAATAACTGTTTCATTTCGTAATAATTCACTTTTATTTTTATTTTAAACAGAAAACACACTTTTAGAGTTAACTCCATTTTTGGGCCAAACAGAGTTAACAACCGTTTCTTGGGGGAAAAAACCATTATTTCGTTTGGTTCAACAAAGAGTTACCTACCGTTGATAGTTCTCAAAGTATCCGCTAGAATGAGTTAGCTGCTTCATTTGCTTGGGTCAAAATGCTATGATCATGAGTAGTTTTGTAGTTTTGCAATTTAGTTAGTACACTCGTTACTGTGTTCTTTCTTGAAATAAACTAATTGTTCTTATTCAATGCTTCCTTACTTTAAAAAGAAAATAATTTTCAACTATTTGGGCCAAAAAGAGGTTAACTCCAGAATAAAATTGACTCTAGAATTGCGAATTTGACGAATTTCTCAATGGAATTTGACCAAAACATGAAGTGGTAGGTGACAAATAATTGGACGAAGACAAAGGCGATTTAAATACATTCTCAATTTTTTTAACAGTTATTTCTATTTTCCCACAAATTATAAAAACTGCAGTTAACTCCTTGTTGCTGCAAACCCTTCAATTGTTGAATGGTTCGAGGATTGTTACGGTATATTTTATTTTTCAAATACCCCTACAGAAAGAAGTCTGGAGAAGTTAATTTTAAACCGCCGGAATAAACGAAGTATAGTTTGTTTATGTGATGATTTTCTCATCTCAAAATTACGAGTGTAGTTTTTTGCGTTATCATTCATGAACTTCTCCATAGTTAATTTCCAAGGATAACACTTTAATAATTTGAAATCGAATTTAAAAAAAGAATTAATTGTAGACATTTATTTGAATTTTAAATGGTGTTGTGACTTTTGGATCCTCCTATATTTTATATATGTGCTCGTATAATGTACATGTGTATGTAACCAACTCTAGCACTAAAACAAAGACGGGACGTGTGTTTATAATGGGAATCGTATAGCACTCTCTTTTTCTAACAGTATTTTAATTAGTTTCATATAAATATTATGATTTTGTAGAATTCAGTTTGTTGTGACTGTAACAGAACAGTTTTTGTCTTTCTCTGTGTATGCATATTTGTAATTAATCAATTTCGAGTGCGTTAAATTAAAATTTTTTGAAAATTTTAATTGAAAATTATTTTCTATTTGTTTTATCTTTATTACTGATTAAATATGTGCAAATATTATATTGTTTATAATATTGGTATATAAGGATTTCAATGGTTTTATACAAATGCATACCCGCGAATTCCGGGAAAGGGGCGGGGAGGTAAAGAGAAAAATATGTGAGGAATGAGACAGTTTTTGTTTTTACATTAATTTAGTTTTTGCTTCCTCGCAGTATCGAAGATACGAGAAGCTTTGTGATCGTTCTTGATTTATCCGTTTCAGGTCAAAACAAACACTTTTTGTTCCGTGTCTGTCTGTCTGTCTGTGTGTCTGTCCCCCAATCCTTGTCACACGCATAACTCATGCAGCTCTAAACCGATATTGATGAATCTTGGTTGGTTGGTTGGGTCTGGTCCCATTTCAAAATTATTAAAATCGTGTGTAAGGGGGAGGGATGACATCCCAAAAGACTTATTTTGTAAGATATCTCAAAAAAGACACACGTTATGTGAAAATTGTATAGAACCTTTTTGTAGAGCATTCAATTTCCTATAATATAGATCACCTACGTTTGTTATAAAATATTCCTTTACAAAGATTTATCTCAATTTGGTTTTAAAAAATCGTCATTTTTTTTTTTAAATTACTATTTACTTTGACATATTAAATGTCATTTTGACATTTGTATAGCAGAAAAATAATGATTTTGATTGAAACTGTTTACATAATAACTAGGATCGTATAAAAAAAATGTCAAATTAAAATTTTTTAAATAAAATTGTATGAACATTAAATTGTTAACCAATGACAGGCAGTTAATCTAAAAACTTTATCGGTTTTTATTTAAATTGTTCAATAATTAACTACCTTTGATGAATTTAGCACGAGGAAGCACTGTGTACTTGGCAGATGTTTTTTTTTTATTAAAATAAAAAACTATTTGATCGGAAAACACAAGCCCTTGAAAATTCCTTCCAGAGCATCAGTTAACACCTCATATGAATGTTTTTATATATGTGCGTGTGTGTGTCTGGTTGTACTCAAGTCACACCCCCACCCCACGCCCAACCCCCCTTGATAGAGAGGGGGGGGGCAGCCGCGGGGCGCTCACAACATACGTTGGACACTGTGAGCGAGTGTGCTAGCTGGTAGAGCCTTACTACACAGAATATACTACATTCAACGCTGACCGGTAGTCGGCTAAAGTCTATACGCGGTGAAAAATATAATTAGTTCTATATATAATATATTCTTTTACATATATACGGTTTTTTTGTACGTATTTGGAACGTGCGGTTTTATATCGTACCTACGTGGATTTATTTATTTATACTGTGCTAAGTTCAGTGTTGTGGTTGTTTTTTTTTTGTGTTTTTTTGGTTTTGTTGGATTATTCCCCCTTTTAAGGTTTGTTTTATCATTTTTTACTTTTTTATATTAACCTATACTTAGTTGATTGTGTTTGCAAAAGTTCGAGAAAAAATTGCATTAGGATGAGGTTATATTAGGGGGGAGAGGGCTCAAATAGAATAACTAGTTTTTTTTTTAATGAAAAATTTTAAAATTTGTACAAAAATTTAAAAAAAATCGTTCTTCAATTTGGCCTAACCTACCCCCTTATGAAATTTGACATTTATGTATAAAATTTTTATTATTACCCGTCTTGTTGGATTATTCCCCCTTTACCAGTTTGTTTTATCATATATTTTTTTTATATTAAACTATACTTGGTTGTATTTGCAAAAGTTCGGAAAGAAATTGCATTGAGTTAAGATTATATTCGAGGGGCTCAGACAGAATAACTAGTTTTTTTTTAAGAAAAATTTCAAAATTTGTACAAAATTAAAAAAAAATTGTTTTTCAATTCAACCTAACTTACCCCCTCTTATTTGCTTAAATATCATAAGACATTTACATATAAAAATTTAATGATTTTTTAAAAAATGATTTTTGTTTTTCAAACAGAATAACTTATTTTTTAAGAAAAAATTTCCAAATTTCTATAAACAGTAGTAAAAAATGTGCCCTTTACTAACCTACCCCCCTCTAACCTATTTAAATATCAATAGAATTTATTAAATTTGACATTTAGATATAAAAATTTAGTATTGATTTAAAAAATTATTTTTAAAATTTAATAATATATAAATTATAAGTGTTATCAGTAGATAATAATAAATATTGCATTATATGTAATAAAAATTATTGATAATAATTATTTTTAGATTATATAATAATTCATATCACATAAAAAAACTGCGCTTAATATATGTTTCCACTTAGACTTCCTATCGATATGTAAACTATTGATAAGATATTAATGTTTGTTTACATATGCGCGAACGATTTAATTTAAAAATAAATTAACATTTTAATAACAAATGTAACGTGAAATTTTAGGGTTGGATAAAAACATAGATTTAACCCTTTGTAGCCTAATGTAACAAACCTCAATAATCCCGCTAATATACGTACTAAATATATTTAGTTCATTCAAATATGTGTAACACTACTGTAACATACCTATACATACCAGTAAATAACTTAGTATCAAGTAAAGTTCACAGATGGTTTAACCTATTGACTTACGTATTATTACGTAACTATTGGCAGTAAGACAGGACCAGATCGGCTACTGGCCGATTTGGGTAAAAAAAGAATACGTTGTAAGTTTCCCCAGTGTACTGGCGTTTCACAAACAATTTGCGAAAAATGCGGTGTAGCATTATGCTACAAGAAACTAAATAATTGTTTTAAATCCTGCTATACCACATACGTGTTTTTTTACGATTAACTCACAGTAATGTCACTCCCAAAAAAGTCAAATAAATATTTTTAAATTTCTGAAAAATACGTGTTTTTTTGTATGCCTAAACTTGTCTCACTATCAACATAATTTAATTTTTTAAGATCTTGGACTACAAAGGGTTAATTTAAAAATATGACCCATCGATAAATCAACCTTTATTAGATATTTTTTTAGACTTTTTTTTACACGAGACAGACTACGAGACGATACTGGCTTGACTCTCGTCTTGTATAATAGATTGAAAAGTGAGAACGCATCTTCTTTAAGATCATCTCTCGCAGTTGTTTACCAACTTGCCATTTTGTTCATTAGGTTATTCATGTCGTTTTTTGAGTTTGAATGATGCTACGTTCATTATTCATGAAGTTCATCGTGAACTTCAACTTTGACATGATGGAGTCGTTGTCGTGAAGTGAAGCATTAATCTGTAATGATTTATCATTTCCGACTCCCCTCGTTACTTGTTTTATCTTTATTATGTTAACAGACCCCCTCCCATTGAATTTGTAATTAAATTGTGCCTGAGAATTAATCCGTATTTGAGTTTTTTATAATTAATTTGTATTTTTAACTAATTTTGATACGAAATCTATTAATTTGCGATAAGGGATGTTTATTAATTTTTTTTAATTTCTTATTATTTTGATGGAAAAATATACCTAGGCCCCTATTCTCGATTAGAGTTTTTCGTTCGAGATTTTAAAATCTCGCATGCCCAGGAGTAGTCGAGATTTTTCATTCGACATTTCTATAGAAAAAAGTCGCATCGAGATTCGAGAATACGGTATAATTTATACAATCGAGATTCTTGTAAATAACTTAGTGACTTTTAGTTTTAGTTTAGTAATCTCGAATGAGAAAAGTCTAACGAACTCGAGAATAGGGGACCAGTTCTCTTTTATATGCTGTAACTTCGTAAATAATTTGAATTTCGAGTTACAATTTTCACAGTTTACTCTTAATATGTTTTACTTTCAAAATATGTATTTTAAAAAAACGAACTTTTTAAGAAGTCCCACAGCTAAAACTGCCGGGAATTTATTCTAGTACATGTAATTCAAATATATACCTATTTATAGGGGCCCTGATGTCTGTCGGAACATAAAAACTGAAAGATTATATGTTATTGCTATATGAAAAAATTATATTTTCATAGTTAGAATGATTTTCGATAATTTTTTTTTACTTCGTGGTCCTTTTTATAAGATTTTAATGAACCTCCCCCCCCTAATTTGGATATATAAGATTACAATTTATATATTAATTTCTTTCATAAAATTATAAATTCGAAAGATTGTTTACTTTTCACGGCTAAACCATTTAACCGATTTTGTTGAAATTTGGCATGGAGGTAGCCTATATCCTGAGAAAGAACATAGGCTACCATATATCCCGTTTAAATAAAATAAAATAGAAATTTTATGTGAACTAGTTTTTAATAAAAATAACTACACTGAAAAAATTTTATGTTAATTTTTAACATGAAAAACATGTTAATGGGAGGACGAAATTGATCCTAGGAATTTTTAACACCCGACATGGTAAAATTTAAAAGAACGTATACTACCTACAATTCAATATACTGTATAGCAGTTTCTATGGCAGCGATAGGCCAGATATGAAAAGTAATATAGAAACATAGTAAAATTATAGAGAATGTACGTGAAATTTTCCTATGCAAGAAATTAAATTAAAGAATAGCGTATATTACTTTTTCAGAGTAAATACATTTTAATAGGTACTATGTTAAAATTTACCAGTATGTCCTTGTAATTTTTCATTTACTTTATTTTAAATTCTATCAACTTTTCTGTTAATTTTTTTCAGAAGTTGATTCTGTTAATTTTTAAATGAATATTCTCTCCGTGTACTTAATCAAAATATAATTAAACCAATTATTAATAATCTATTTATGCAGCCACCCTGACACTATGTGCCCATTTTACATGAATATAACCATGTATGTATACAATATAAATGTTATATTTATGTATTATTACATGGTTTAATGGTTACATTCAAAACACGGTGTTAATGTGTAAGCGTTATAACAGTTTGAGAAGTCACATTCTATGTTTGAATGTATGTATGTCTAGTGTGCTATGAAACATTAATAAGATTATAATGCATGTGGTTCCAGAATGTAGATTTAGATCTCATGGGAATCAATTCTATGGTGTAGAAGTGTAAAGAGTGTAGAGTAATTATAAGAAATTATAACTGTTCTGTTGTATTGTGTAAAGAGGAATTTTATTCAAACTTATATGAATTATGTATAGAAGATGCAGTGCCGGATTTACCCTATGTGTTGCCCTAAGCACAAATCATGTAAAGGCCCCCTTTTTGTAATTTTGACGACCTTTTTTTTAGTCGTCGCCGAAATTTTCATTCACATTTCTCACAATTAACTTCTATTTTACGCTCATGCCGCCACAAACCACTTTTATGGTGCCCCCAAAATCCGGGTGCCCTAAGCAGTTGCTTCTTTTGCTTATTGGTAAATCCGGCACTGAGAAGATGCATGTTTCAGTTTCTTAACTGTATTTTTTTTTTAATTTTTTGTATTTTGTTTTTTTTTTTCGAAAATATACATTTTTTTGGTAAATAACTAAAAATTAAGATTATAAGAGGCTACATTAAAAATCCTTTATCCCTCTTTATCCTGCGTATTTCTTTTAGTATTTTACCTAAATAAAGTATCAAATAATTTCTGTCAGACACGCTGCGACCACAACCCAGCTGTATTAAATTTAAGAGAACAGGTTTTCGTACACGTAACTTGTATGTGCAATATCCATTTACAGATGCATATCAAATTATGTCTGCAGCATAACGAAACTGCAATATAGAGAGAAGGATTTCCTTTCTTTATCTGTGCAATAATAGGTGGATAAGTACCATGGCCGTATCATCCAGGAAAACAAAATCTTTACCGTTCGTTGAGCAAATACTGTAAGAGAAACCTATACAGATACTCATAGTGTCATAGTAAAAGTTCTGACAGTCTGAATCGAATTCTGATTGATTGTAGTAGCCAATTGTAGTAAATGAGGTATCAAACTTATATGGCAGTTCTCTTGGAGTTTCATGAAGACTTTGACAAGTTTCACACACGTGTTGTATGTACACACAAACAAGGGTGTTAAGTGGTGATATTGTGATAATTATACCACGTACGGTCAGAGTCTGCACTAACTGTGTTACAATACTGTAGTCAAGTATCACTCATCTAAATTCCAACAAAATTGAACTACACACAGAAAAAACTGTATTGGACCAAGAAAATTTTGTTTTGTATATAACGAAAACAATATTTTCTTAATATAAGAAACATACCCTTAATCCAACTACATTATTTCTTCGTCCAAGAATACTATAGTTGATTTAAGAATATATTTCTTATCTTAAGAAAATATTATTTTCGTTATATACAAAACAAGGTTTACTTGGCTCAAGTGAACCTTTCCACCTGTGTAAGTAATGCTACTGTATTTAAGGGTTGAGGTATGGAGGGTTAAAAATAGATCATATTTAAATAAATAGATCATTATTTACCTCAATTTTGTATTTTTAATTAAAATTTCTTACAACAAAATTGAATGCTTCTGTATTTAAGGGTTGAGGGATGAAGGGTTGAAAATGGACTAAATAAGTGTTTTATTTATTGTTCTAAGATTATTTCTTTCATACTCCCGAAGTTACCCTTTAGTACTGTTAGGAAAAAACGAAAATCTGTAATTTTGAAATTATTGATTGATATTTTTTCGCTTTAAGCACTCTCAAATGAGGTATCAAAAATTTATATGACAGTTCTCTTGGAGTTTCATAAAGATTTTGACAAATTTCACGCACGCGTTGTATGTAAACACCAACAACGGTATTAAAACAGTGGTAATATTATGATAATTATACCACGTACAGTCAGAGTCTGCACCAACTGTGTTACAATTTGATCTAAATACCATAGCAAATACTATAACAAAATTAATACCTTATTTGATAGTGTCTGTTTATAGCTTCTTGCTTAAAATAATATATTTTGAATAAGTCTATTTGGTTTAAAATGGTGGCGATGTCATAACTTTTGATTGAGTGTCTCTAATAGAGAAACTGTTGATAATTGTTGTTCATTTTGTGTTGTAATTATTGCTAAATGGTACAAATTGAATTACATCATTTAAGATAAGAAAAAAAGTATCATACCGTAATAATTATATATTTTTAAATCGATCGTTTTTGTTGTAATTGGGGTAATTATTTTGTCAACTCATTTATTTGATATTTCAATGATCATTCTACTGTTTCCTGAATTTGATTGCAAATTATTAAAAATAACCGGTTAAAACGTCATCGTTTTATAAAACATATCGGTTTTAACGACTCAAAATAACCGATTTCGACTGTATATTTTTTTTAATTTTAATAATCTAACCGAATTTTATTTTCTCTGTCTTTTAGTCTATTTTTAAAAGCCAAAATACTTTTTAAAAATTTTTTTTATTATAATTTTAAAATGAAAACACCTATTTATACCTATTTATAAATATTTCTTTAGTAACGTTTAGTACAATGTAAAAGTAAAATTCAACAATTTCTTTTACGTGCTTAATTGAAAATAAACATAAAATTATAAGTAACATATATTTATATATATTTTTTTATGTTCGTTTTATACTAAATATTATTATATTTAATTAACACAACCAGTTATTTTCATAATTAAAAAAAAACAAAGCTAATAATTAATAACCATTTAATTTATAAAAAATCAAAAACATTCATTTATTTTCTGATCTCGATAGGAATTTATTTTTTATGTGTTGGTAGCAGTTGCACCACACGTTAATTCTTATATGCGAACAGCGGTACTCAAAATGTATTTAGGTATTTTGTTTTTTATTTCAATTATTCAAATTCATGTGAAACTTATATGACAGTTCTCTTGGAGTTTCATGAAGTTTTTGACAAGTTTCACGCTCACGTTGTTTGTAAACACAAACGACGGTATTAAAACAGTGGTGATATTATGATAATTATATACTACGTACGATCAGACTCTGCACCAACTGTGTTACAATACTGTGGTGAAGTATCACTCATCTAAATTCTATAGCAAATCTATTGATACTATTACAAAATTAATACCTTATTTGAGAGTGCTTGCTAGCTAGATCTATACAGGAAAAAAGTTGGGAACCCCTGCACTATACTGTCGAATAAACAATTCGATATTTTAGTTACTACGCAGAAAAAAAAATTGTCTATGTGTTGTCTTTGGCTTCGATAGAGGTTGTTTTTTAATATGATAATTTTTTACCAATATGGAAATATCCACGTTTATCTTATTGATAAATGTATATTATTACTAACAATGTTCTTATTTTGTTTCGTATTGAAAACATATATTTTAAATACAAAAAAATACTTAATAAATGACATCACTGAATTTACCATATCGAAATTTGCACTTTCACTAGTTGGGTGGTGTAAAAAATATTCACACTGATAAATATTTATTAATAGAACCATTATGTTTAATCTATTTGAGAGTTTCGTTAGTTGGTGTAATAAATTATTTATTGATTTGACAAATGAAAAGATTTTTAGATAAATATGACGATATATTTTTCAAATGAATAAAATATCCTCAATAAGATTTTTTTTATTATTATATTGATTAACAAGATAACTATTAAGCATTTATATATATATATATATATATATTAGGGTGGTCCTTATTTTTGAACTTTTGAATTTTGAATTCCGTACCCCCCAAATTTGTTCGTTATCATGAGACTTGAATTCCTGTTAAATTTGGTCATGATCAACCAACCCCTTCCCGTGCCGACTTGGGGTTGAAAAAAGTCCAAATAGGGTGGTTTTATTGTTTTTTGCGTTTAATTAAAAAAATAAAGCAATTAGCATAAATATGTATATAACATTTATTGTAGAGCGTAAAATTGTCTATAAAAAATGTTCTCATAGTATACCACGAATATCTATTATTTTCCATGAAAAATAATAAATTTTATTTGAAAAATGTTATTTGTTGATGGTAACGTAAATATATGATATGAATGGTAGTTCAGTTAAAGAAGCATTTTGACAAGAAATTTTAAGGGACAAGCAGTGTTATTGTTGATTATTATAGATTCTGGTGCGGAGAATTCGAAAAAAATAACACGGACTAGAAAAAAGTAGTGCAACACCCTTAAAAATGGGGTTGAAGGGTGTAAACCCATTTCCACGTGTATTTTAAAATTATTTCAAAATGTAAAGCAACAATAGTGTATTTTTATGGTTGACATTTGTTGGGGACACTGAGATGAATCGATTGAGACCACATGTACTGAATTTGACCCAAAATTACCCCTTCTAAAATGTTTAATATAGGTAAAAATGCTTATTTTTGGTGAAAATAGTTTCAAAATTAATAACTTCTGTTAAATTCATTCAAATAACTCGATATTGGCCTCAAACTGTTCCTGAAATTCCAAATAATAATGATCAACTATAATTTAAAAAAATATTAATAGTTTAAACAATGAAAATTGTTAATATTTAAAGGTAAGTAACGTAAATTTTTGGATTATTGTCATTTTACTAAAATTTAATTAAAAACATAAGGGTTAAATATTTTCTTTTGTAAAACTAACGTGAATATCTTCGATTTGTATATACAAACAAAATAAGCCCCTCCCAAAAAATATTTAATCACTTGAACGGATACAATTCCACACAAAAATTCACCGAATTTTTTTGTTTTATTGAAATAATATATTTTTATGCACTTTCGCATACATTATTGTGCACTCATATGAGCTTTTATTAATGCATAAACTTGTAATTTACGTTAAAGCATACATAAAAGTATGTTGTAATCATAATTTACAGTTTTATTTAAAAAATGTATTTTTTTAAATTGTATACAACAAAAATGCGGTACATTTTATTGTGGAATAACATCCGTTCAAGTGATTAATTTTTTTTTGGGGGGGGGGGGGTGTCTCATATTGTTTGTAATTACAAATCGAAGATATTCACGTTGATTTTACAAAAAAAAAAATTAACTCTTATGTTTTTAATTAAATTTTAGTAAAATGACAATAATCCAAAAATTTACGTCGCTTACCCTTTAATATTAACAATTTTCATTGTTTAAACTATTAATATTTTTTTAAATTATAGTTGATCATTATTCTTTGGAATTTTAGGAACAATTTGAGGCCAATTTCGAGTTATTTGGATGAATTTAACAGAAGTTATTAATTTTTAAACTATTTTCACCAAAAATAAGCATTTTTACCTATATTAAACATTTTAGAAGGGGTAATTTTGGGTCAAATTCAGTACATGTGGTCTCAATCGATTCATCTCAGTGTCCCCAACAAATGTCAACCATAAAAATACACTATTGTCGCTTTACATTTTGAAATAATTTGAAAATACACGTGGAAATGGGATTTCACCCTTCAACCCCATTTTTAAGGGTGTTGCACTACTTTTTTCTAGTCCGTGTTATTTTTTTCGAATTCTCCGCACCAGAATCTATAATAATCAACAATAACACTGCTTGTCCCTTAAAATTTCTTGTCAAAATGCTTCTTTAACTGAACTACCATTCATATCATATATTATTTACGTTACCATCAACAAAAACCATTTTTCAAATAAAATTTATTATTTTTCATGGAAAATAATAGATATTCGTGGTATACTATGAGAACATTTTTTATAGACAATTTTACGCTCTACAATAAATGTTATATACATATTTATGCTAATTGCTTTATTTTTTTAATTAAACGCAAAAAACAATAAAACCACCCTATTTGGACTTTTTTCAACCCCAAGTCGGCACGGGAAGGGGTTGGTTGATCATGACCAAATTTAACAGGAATTCAAGTCTCATGATAACGAACAAATTTGGGGGGTACGGAGTTTAAAATACCCAAAAAAATTTCCTTCACCTATAAATAAGGACCACCCTAATATATATATATATATATATATATATATATATATATATATATATATATATATATATATATATATATATATATATATATATATATATATATATATATATATATATATATATATATCTCAAATTTTCAATAAGATTGAGTTTTTTTTCTGATAAATATTTATTAATACAACCATTATGTTTAATCTATTTGAGAGTTTCGTTAGTTGGTGTAATAAATTATTTATTAATTTGACAAATGAAAAGATTGTTTACATAAACGTGAAGATATATTTTGCAAATTAATAAAATATCCTCAATAACATTTTTTTATTATATTGAGGAAATATTGTTATTTTAAGAAGATAAATTTATTAAGCATTTTTCCATCTCAGTTTTTTTCTGTGTTTCTTCTTATATGATATATGATTATTTTTTTTGCTTTGAAACCTCTGTAGTGTAAAAATAATTATCTTTGTTCCAGGTAATTTATTTTTATGAAAACAATATTTCTGATTAGTTATACGTTGATATTATGGTTTGTACTGATTCAATATATTTTCTTTAAGAATTGTTTTTTGTTTGAATTTGATTCACGTGTAATGTATAGTAGGTTTTTAGATCATTAGTAACGATGTATGTTAACTAGTGCGTGATATATATGACACATACATAACATGTATTCAGAGAATCGTCATTTTAGTTTAATCTTAAAAAAAATAAAAAAATAAAACTTTTTTTTTTGTTTAGTTTTTGATTCTAATCTAGAATTTTGTAAAATAAAAACGAATTAAAAAATTATATGCATTCTAATATTATAAATGTGAAAGTGTGTCGGTATGTCTGTTGGCTAAACTGCTGAACAGATCTTGATGAAATTTGGCAGGTAGATAGCTTACATCTTGAGAGTAATTTTATATCGTAAAAATTTATAAGATAAAAAATACGAATCCTACGCTAGTAATAGTTACTTTAAAATAAATATACTTAAGACATTTTTTTTTTTAATTTTACTACAGTATATAGGGAAATCAATGTTAGTACAGATGCATGCAAATATTTTCTGTCTTGTTTTTTTTTTTTTGATATCACGATGAACTTATAAATAAATACATTTTGTCTTGAAAATTTCTTTCAAATCTATTATTTTTTTTATTTTATTCAAAATAAGTAAAAATTCTGACTTGTTCTTTAAACAGTGTCATTAATTTTTTTTTAAATATCTCCCCTCTAACGATGTCACCCCCCCCCCCTCGCTTTCAGAGTGAAAGAAGGGTCACGAATTAGTTTTTGTCAATTTGAAATCTATTATTTTTTTAATTTTATTCAAAATAAGTAAAAATTCTGACTTGTTCTTAAGTTAGTGTCATTAAAGAAATCTTAAAGATCCCCCCTCCAATAATGTCACCCCCTCCCCCGCTTTCAGGGTGAGAGAAGGGTCAAAAATCAGTTTTAGTCAATTTTAAAGATAATGAAATTCTATACAAAAAAGATAGTATACTTTTTTCAAGTAATGAATTTAATTTATATAAAATATAATAACGAGCCCCTGTTTGCCCCTCTCTCTTGACGCCCATGTTCTCAACCAGTGTGTATGTAATATGTATATCATCAAATAATCCAGTGATTGATTTCTATAAGCTTACAAGCCGACAAATCGCATTAAAAAAGTGCTTGATATGTCGTATATAGTACATATATGTTAGATTTGAAATTGAAAAGCTATACCATGGCATCATAATACCCCATAAGATATTTTTCATTTGAATGTGTAATGTCTGTAGTAAGCTCATCGACCTAAAGCTTCTCTCGTATTATTTAAATCGTTGTATGTTATCTGTCTGTCAGTATAGATATAGGGCTGGTGTTGTTCCAAGGCTGTTGATTTTATTTACGACAGTCAAATGTTTTTTTTTTGTATGGTTTAAAATTCTTTAAATAGTTTTCCAGAAGGTATGTATGTGTCGAGTACAGTATAGTGTGTTTAAAGTTTATTTAAAATCATGTTTGTTTGATATTGATGACAGATAATAGTTCTTTAATAATTTTTACTACAAATAAAAATGTTGGTGAGAAATAAAAAAAATCTGTTTAAAATTTAATATTAGATTATTTAGGTGCTTTGAAGTGTAGTCATTTTTTTTATTTATATTAATAGTTTGGGTGTTGTGTAATTAAAAAATTATGGGGAAGAGAACAGGGGGAAAATATACGTCCAAGGAGGTAAATTTTAGACATTGAAAGAATTCAAAGTAAATTTCTTACTTCTGCACAGAGGTCTGAAAAATGAGGAACGCCCACTCCAGGTTCCGGTTTTCGACATACCCTCTCCACTCGAGTTTACTATTCTGTCTCTAGTCTTCATGGTATATCCTAAACTAGCGGAATCCCGCGGTTTCGCTCGCGTAAACTTCGAAACTAATTTGATATGGGGATGACATATTACATTTTTTTACCTATAAAAATCGTAAATATCTCGGATCTTAGTTAAAAATTGTGAAAACTAACCCCCTGTCTACCCTCGCCATTAGGGGTTGAATAACGAATTTTTTATTGCAGATTATTTATTTTTGAATTTTCGTAACTGCTATTTGTCTTGTAGAGTACCTAGAGTAGTCAATAATGTGCTCTTAGGTACAAAAAAGTTGGGGACCACTGTTGTAGAGTATGTTCGATAAGTTTCAATTACCTGAATACGAACAAAAAAAGATTTTTTTATATAAACTTTGACATCCTGTTTTAACCCCGTAGGGGTTGAATTTCGAAAAATCCTTTTTTAGTAAGTGCTTACATCATAAAAGGAAGGCACCTACGAAATTGCACGTTTCTAGGTCCAGAAGTTTGGGCTGTACGTTGATATATGAGTGAGTGAGTGAGTGGTTAAGCACAAACTCTTTTATAGATATAGATTATTTTTCTAACTCTTTCTTTTGACACGACTCTATTTTCGAATCAGATGCGCGGTTCATGTTCTATCTATGGTTTTACTGTATTTAACTTAACTTATCCCCATCATAATGCATTATTTGTTGCGATATTATAGCCAGCCCACTCATCAGAATTATCTTGACGCATCTAACATAAACCCGGCGTCAATCCGTCAACACCTATTTGGTAAATTGTAACCTATACAACAAAACAGTCCACAATGACTAAGCTCAATTATTTAGACAAGATTCTTGCAAACCATTGTTTATTAAAGTAAGTTATTCCAGTCGAGTTGTCTAGACATGGTCACTGTACCCCCCCCCCCTGTGACGGGAAATAATATACATACATATAAGAATACTATTCAAATCTTCTTAGGGTAGCCCCTGTTTATTTAATGTGATTAATGTTGATTTGCATTTTGACAAGGTCTGCTTTTATTTGGTAGTTAAATTTTTAGTTGGGGTGTTTTTTTTATTTAAGATTCTGTTTGTTATTTTTTAACGGCTAAACTGCTGGACCGATCTTGATGAAATTTGGCAGGGAGATAGCATTTTGTCAAGGCCTGCTTATATTTGGTAGTTGAATTTTTAGTTGGGGTGTTTTTTAGGATTATGTTTATCTTTTAACGGCTAAACTGCTGGACAGATCTTGATGAAATTTGGCAGGGAGATAGCATTTTGTCAAGGCCTGCTTATATTTGGTAGTTGAATTTTTAGTTGGGGTGTTTTTTTTTATTTAAGGTAGTTGGTCCGTAAACATGTTTTCGTCAGATTTTGTTTAAATTGCACAGGAATATTACCTAGATTAATATCTGAAAAATAGCCCATTTTTATTAAAATTGACCATCTCAAAGTCATGAAAAACGATCTCAAAGTTTATATTTTTAACACAGCTTATATGGACTAACCGTACACTAACGTAACGTTTTATTAAATAAAATTTAAACGTAGCGTCAGATTTTCATAAAAAACTGACATGTTGTATATTTATATGAAAGAAAACAGTATACAAAAAATTGGAATTATTGACCATCCCGTTATTAAGATTTAACCAGATTTAACTACCAAACCATCACATAAATTACAGTATTGTTGACAATGTGGCAACAACGTATTCATTTGATTATAGTAAAAAATACACGAAATAATGAAATAATTTTTTACAAAATATGATAAGTGGATTGAAGGGAATTATAATCTATTTCATTAATTATTAATATATTCTGTGGTAGTTTAGATGATAAAATATAATCATTTGACAAGTAGTTAATAGCATGGACATAGGAATATAGGGACGGAGCATAACGCTGCGGGGTGGAAGCCTGAAAGGGGAGGGAGACGAAGTAATTGGTCCTTAATTTTGATTGGTTACTATGTGGTTACTATGCTATAGAATTCAAATGTTACTGAATATTATATTATGTCCATATGTCAAATAACTTTAATTAGCAACTCATTATTTTCCTTACAATTCAAATGAATTAAGAGTGTTTACACCCAAAAATGGTGCAGTGCTGTGTACCTTTATGTGAAAACAGATCAGACAATCACAACTGGAAGAAAATAAAAAATAGAGGAAATAATGTAAAAATTTTATTTCACGGTTAGATATTAAATTTGTTATTATTGTTATTTACCTTTTAAAAATATATGTTGCTCTTGTTAATAAACTATTTATTACGTGAAATGTATAATTACGTTAAAAATATATAATATAATTTTTTTTTAATAAATTAAATCTGTTAAAAACTACTATGCAATTATTTTTATTTATTTAAGATACAATAATGGTAGAATGAATTATTGTTACAGTTTTTTTCAATAAAGTTAGGAATAGTTGTTATTTATCTTTAAAAATCGAATTCATCAATAATTATTTTTTAAATTTAGCGGTACTGAACGTCGTACAAGTGTAACCAATCAAATCTAAGGACCAAAATAACCATAGTAATCAATCAGTCCCCCTCCGCAATTCGGCTTCACCCCCCTCGCCTATAAAGCTAGTTTATGCTATGTCCCTATATTCCTATGTCTATGGTTAATAGTAGATAATGTACAGCGTTGCCATGATCATTTCTCTAAATTAAAAATATGTACTCATGGCCTAATGTGATCAAATTATGATGGACCAACTACCTTAAGATTCTGTTTGTTATCTTTTAACGGCTAAACTGCTGAACCGATCTTGATGTAATTTGACAGGGAGGTAGCTTGCATTTTGAGGAAGGACATAGGCTACTTTTATACCCCGATTAGATTTTTTTATGTCGCGGGTAGCAGCTAGTGTATATACATATTTGTCGAAAATTGATCAAACAAATTTTGATTCGTTTTATTTTAAAATGAAAATGTTCTACATGAATATTGAAATGGGAAATGTATTTTTAAATTGAATCAAATCAAAAGTTTTTGATGAATTCTTCATACGACTTCACATATTAGATTTTATTTTTTGTATTCCGTCGAGAACGGTTTTTTTTATTACTGGAAATATTGGTTTTTGTGAAACTACATAATATGGAGAAATATTTTTAAAATTTATATTTCCATTTGTCTTTTCTATTCAATTCTAAAACCTATTAAAAAATTTATGATTAATTGTAAGTTGTAAGCTACTTAATTTTACTTAACATTAATTGTTTATTATTTTTGCATAATTCAGGGTGGCCAGTTTCTGGCAAACCGGGAAAAGTCATGGATTTTTTTTATAAAAATGCAAAAACCACAACTCTTAAATATTTAAACAGTTATCTACTTGTGACCTTTTTTAGGTTTTTTTATCTAAATTTTAAATATAAAACAGGGAAAAACGGTAAAAATGTGGGTGGGAAATGGGGGTTAACGGTTTAAATTTTTCGAATTTTAACTATCGCCATTCGAAAGAGCATATAAAATCATGAAAATTTTGTATTGTAGATTTTTTTAAATTTTCATTAGTTTCAGAGTTATTTGAAAAAATATGATTATTTTGCACATTTTCATAGGGGTGTTTCACCCCCTTAAACCGTTTTACCGCAGCTATGATAATATGTTAATTACCTTGACCCTCTAATTATATACAAAGTTTAAACTCGATACGATTTTTTGACATGAAAAAGTCCTTGTTAGTGACTTTTAGTTTTAGTTTAGTAATCTCGAATGAGAAAAAGTCGAGAATAGGGGCCCTGGTGCCAGTACCTTATGTAACTAGCGATTCGTGTTTTGTTTTCTTTTTGCCCAACCCTGTTTTTTTGTTTATTATTATCTTATAAAAAATAAATATATAATGAAGTATCATTAAGAGAAAATACTCCATAATAACACAATATGATTCATAATCCATTGTCTTTCATCTGTGCATACAAGCGTTTCAAGCTGCAAGTGTACACACAGTACAACCTCCCACGTTTCGTGCACAGTCAGTGTGGGCTGTACACTGATGTTAAAAAACCCCGAGGGAATTTAAACGATTACAATAAGATCAAACTTGATAACGTTTTTATATTATTATGATCTAAAAATAACTTTATACAATTACGTTATTTATCAACTATTTTTCATATGGTCAAAATTAAGTTTGTATCCAAGTAATTCCAAAACGGTTTGATGGGTTTTGACAAGTGGGGTGAGAAAGAGATGCACTGTAGTTTGGACAATATCTATATCTTTTTCTAAGAATCTGATTGGTAGTTTACTACAGTTCAGGATAGTACTGTTATCGTATATTTATGTATTTATTTACGAACAGTTAATATTTGTAATGATAAAAATATAGGTAACGAAAATCATCGCGTAATTTATTTCATATAAACACGAATACAATATTCCAAGTATTTAAGAAGGCATTAATTATTATTACATTATTGAATTAATTAGTTATATCTCAGGCTTTGTTGTAAGGAAAATGCTAAAAACAAACAAATGTTTTAATTGCAACAAATCGAGGCAATTTACAAAAACCGTCAACTGATCCCATAGAAATTTGTAAAATTAGTGAACGGATTTTCCGAGTAAGTAATATTATTGGTAGTGTAAATATTAAATGTTTAGAAATAAAAAAATAGTTTTAAAGCAATTGGTTGTTAAAAAATGATGAGATGAATTGCACTAACAATCATGAAGTTACGCTATGAAGCAACAAAAAAAGATGAACAAGAAATTAGAATTAAGTCAAAAAATATACCAAACTGATATTATTTAAAAATCAGTAATCATTTTTAATAAATAAAATATTTTATAACGTTAGTTATTTTTTGTCATTTATGCCAAAAATGAAACAGTTACACTCCTGTATAAGTAAAGACAAGTATATTACCAAACTACTTTCGGTCTCTTTCTTTTGACACGGCTCTTTTTTCAAGTCAGATGCGCTCTATGTCTATGGTCTAACCCCACACAAGTAACATTGGGTTTATAAAAAATCAAAATGGCTGATACAAGATGTCATTTTGTTCGGAATAAAAATTCAAATGTTTTCATTTCCAGATTTTTAATATATCTCGTAAAAATATTACTGTATTAGTATAGAATTTATATAAGTAGATACTGGTCGTGATCAACTGCTATGTATGTATGTAGTTTAAATACCACTAATATATAATTGAATCTCTAATAATGAGACTGTAATGACTGCTTTAGATTATTTATTAATAACTTTCTCAGCTGCTTGCATACAGTAGGTTGTTGATTTCAAATCTTAATCAATGTCTTCCAACGTTTCTACCAGAACGTAAGTACTTACCTTGAAGTATCTTGTATATACTACAGTATGTAATTACTTATATTACCACACCATAAAAAATGATGTATATACCTATAATATGCTGATAATCAATTCTATGCGTTTTGTTTTTATCATTAGTACCTATTTTTTTGTACTGTTAATTATTTATTTTTGTCTATAATCAGAGTATTACTTAATTTATATTTTAATAAAAAATACAAACAAATAAAAACAGTAGGATTTTGAGGGGTCGTTTCCATACATTTGTTAAAGGTCTTTCGATTTTAAAAGTAATCTATTAGAGAAAAGAAGATAGGAATTAAATATCTAGTATTTTTTATTGTTTAAAAAGTAAGCTATATTACTTAAAATTTATTTATTGTTGGATCTAAATATGAAAACTAATTTGAAATTTGTTAAATTAAAAATTCTCACCGTGAACCGAAATTTTTAGCGGTTCATATCATTAATAAATTAAATACTACAAATTTTACATTAATACCTTGATAATTTGACAGTTCAGTTGCTTATCTGAGTAACTACATTAGATATATTTATTTTTTTGACTTTGTTTTCGCATTTTCTTGTATTTGAGTTGATATTTCTATATGTCGAATTAAAATTTGAAGTGTGAAAATAGAGTCATTTTTTTTAATTTTAGATTTGGTTTAAAGTATGTTTTTTTATATAGAAAATTGCGTGAAAAGTTGAATTTTTCAAACCGCAGGTCTGTATCTCATCACGTTCTCGAGATGTGGCCTTTCAATGTTTTCGATTTTTGAAAATTTTGGAGAAAAATGACCGTAACTTTTGAACGTGTGGTCGGATTTGATTTTTGTCGACGGATTTGAAATCAGCGTGTCAAAATCTATATAATAACATGTATAATACTTGAATGTTCGAAAACAAAAATTTGCTGAAAATCGAAAAAATTTAAAGGGGTATACCTTCAAAAAATGTCGATTTTTTACAAAAAATTTTTTGTCGAATTTTAAAGTAAAATACATGTCATTATATAGATTTTGACGCGCTGATTTCAAATTCGTGAACGAAAATCAAATCCGACCACACGTTCAAAAGTTACGGCCATTTTTCTCCAAAATTTTCAAAAATCGAAAACTTTGAGAAGTCATATCTCGAGAACATGATGAGATACAGACCTGCGGTTTGAAAAATTTAAACTTTTCACGCAATTTTCTATCAAATAAACATACTTTTAACCAAATCTAAAATTCGAAATTTTTTAGTCGAATTTTACACATTTACCATAAAAATATCAACTGAAATTCAAGAAAATAATAACTAATACAATCATAACTTCCTATATAAACAGTATTTTTCATCTAATTTTTCATTTAACTCTTAGCTGCTCCAAATACATACCACACTGGGGTCTCCTGGTACCCCAGACACTAAAATGCTAACTACTCGTAAACTTTTGAATATTTTAATTCAATAAAATTCCTCTATCATCTTCGAACAATACAGAATGCACTCCAATCGGTTATTTAAAAGAATATATAATAATTAATACATTTAAAAAATTGAAAACCTTGTAAAATTTAAACAGCTTACATTGAAGTTGAAAAAATATGTGGTAGTTAAGGGTTAAATAACATTTATTTAAAAAAAACGTAAAAAGTAAACGACAGTATCATATCATATCATTTTATTTGTATTTTTTCGTATATGAATAATAATAGCTCTGCTACAAAACAGTCATGTGAAATTTTTGACACATCATTTGCAAAGCACTCTCATGTATTTTGATACACACAGAGGGAACGTTTTCAATGGCTTGCTTTCAGATGCGTTTTAAAATAGACCAATCAGCGGGTCGTCGTTCTACACTAACACTGGAATTCCAAATAATTGATGGTGCTATTTTAAAAATACATAGAGCTGTTATTTTTTTTCCGCGGAATATTTTAAGTATGCAAATGTTTAAGTATGTACTATGTAGTTATGTTGATGGTAAAGAAATATTTAAATGCTATAGCAGTGGCGTAGATAGTTTTTTTGTGATGGGAGGGGATAGGACAGTATTAAATCTCATTTAGTTATATTTTTTCATTGTGAAAATTATCTTTAATGTGATGCAAAGTACAAAAATTGATTATATTCTTGACTTAGATGTATTCGTTATCGAAAAAATACTCGTATATCATAATCATCTTATAATTCTTCTTGACTCATGGAGGGGGGGGGTATTGATCCCCTTAATCCCCCCATATCTACGCCACTGGGCTATAGGGTAAAGAGTGTTATACATATTTGAGGCAGGGCGTTAAAAATTTTAACAAACATGTAATGATTTTTCTTTGTCATAAAATAATTTGTATTAAATGTTTTTTCGATTGATTTTTTTTCATGTACCTGTGTCTATCATTGACGCACATATTGAGGGAGATAGGAGCTAGAACCTCACCTCGATTACGTCATTATACATTATTTTATCAAACAATTATCATAGAAAAAAATATTTGAAATGGCTTGTAGGTTCGTTTTTGTAGCAAATTATCTCAGCTACAAATTAGTGAGAAACATTTTTTTTCGAAAAGGTTACCGTTTTCGTAATATTTGAAAAATACTGTTTTAGTGAACTTTGGCCCCACAAAATTGACACTTGCACACGTCAAATCGATGAGGAACTTTCACACATTATTAAGTACCCTTATACTATAAGGTGTATGCAAAAATTTAGCACGTTACAATTTTTTTCCTTATTGTACGTCTATTTTTCCTGGACTAAAACACGAATTTTAATATTAAATCTTATGTTTTTATAAAATATTAATAGCTAAGAACATGCACTGAAAAATTATCTAACTATTGGTGAAAACCGCATCCAAATCGGTTTAGTAGTTTTTAAGTTTTTTGCATGTTAAAAAAATTAACTTCCTTTTAGTATATGAAAATATTTATTTTTGAACCCCCACTCCCCTTTATTTGACGTTTCTAGGTATAGGTGTTGATGAGTCAGTCAATTGTTATTCAAATACATCCATTAAACTTCTATTTCTGTCTCAATTGATGTTATAGTTAAAAAAACACATTTTTACCAGAAAATTTGTTGCAAATTGCACAATTTTTTTGCCTCACTTTTAATTCAGTCGATCTAATAATAGATAATATTTGCCAGCGCATTCTGATGACTTCAACGTTTGAATGAATCGCGTTTTAAATTTAAAACATGAACTATATTTTAAGTGGGAACAGATGAATGAATCTGCATTTTTATAAGTATGCACCTATTAAAGATGTTCATGGTGGCATGCATATAGAATTTCAGTAAATTCAATAAATTTATATAGAGGTATAAGAATCATCTTTGAAGTATGTTTTGTGATATTTTAACGAATCGTTCTCTGCTGGCGTAAACGTTATAGTCGGGGAGATGAGCGCCAAAATTTGCAACTACTTTCTAAAAGCTGATTTTTTGATATTAGGGATATTTGTGGTGTAGATATACAGCCTGCCGTCAATCAGCTAGTTTCGTTAGCGTTTGGCGCGGGGGTGGTAAATCAGCTGCTGACGGTATTTGTTAAGGTAAAATTCGGACTGATTTTTTTTAATAATAATAATATTCCTAACTCTTATACCGAAGAAAGTACTTTCCGCGAGTTAATACGGGGTTGCAAGATTTTGATGACTGACTATAATAAAAGGGGTTCTTACTTAGTATACTGCTTTACTGCTTACAAGTAAATTTTCAGAGATTTTAGAAAGTAGTTGCAACGTGTATAGTTTTTTTTTACAAAGTTAAAACCACCCCCGCGCCAAACGCTAACGAAACTAGCTGACTGACGGCAGGCTGTATATCTACACCACAAATGTGACATAATGTCAAAAAATCAGTTTTTAGAAAGTAGTTGCAAATTTTGGCGCTCACTTCTTGGACTATTTGCTTGTTGAAAAGAAAATAGAGATAAAAAGTTTTTGCATGCATGCATATATAAACATACTATGTAAGATATAAATACTTCGTATTTATGTATGTATAAAAGATATATTCAATTCTATAATGAAAGATGAATATCGCATTTGAATAGACAGGAAGTTGGAACGTTTTGAAATACCACGAATGTATTAAGATAGCAGAAATGAATAGATGTGTGTTTATTTTTTATTGATCCAAATAACGATCTATTGTTTTTTTTTTAATATATAAAAACAGTTTGAAATTATTTGGAAGATTTATTTCCGGTATTATATACAAGAACTTTCAAATGATGTATTATTAATTATCTATGGATTTGCTGTGGACTTTAGAACAGTGCACAGAAAAAAATAATTTGTCTGTTAAAAAATATGATCAATGTAAAAAATCCTTGATCGATTTGAGTTGTTTGTTCATATGATAATTGTTTACAAATATAGAAATATCCACGTTTATCTTATTGATAAATGTATATTATTACTTATTACTAACAATGTTCTTATTTTGTTTCGTATTGAAAACATATTTTAAATACAAAAAAATACTTGATAAATGACATCACTGAATTTACCATATCGAAAATTGCACTTTCACTAGTTGGATGGTGTAAAAAATATTCACACTGATAAATATTTATAAATACAACCATTATGTTTAATCTATTTGAGAGTTTGGTTAGTTGGTGTAATAGACTATTTATTTATTTGGCAATTTAAAAGATTTTTAGATAAACATGAAGATATATTTTTCAAATTAATGAATATCCTCAAAAAGAATTTTGTTAATTATTATATTGAAGAAATATTGTTATATTAACAAGATAAAATTAAGCATTTTTCCATCTCAAATTTTCAATAAGATCGAGTTTTTTTTCTGTGTGATACTTGACTAGAGTATTGTAACACAGTTGGTGCAGACTCTGGCTGTACGTGATATAATTATCATAATATCACCACTGTTTTAATACCGTTGATAGTGTTTACTTACATACATGAAACTTCAAAAAAGAACTGGTAAAAATTGTGATAAAATTTTTATCTACCCCCACTTCACTTTACTTTACTTAACTACAAAATTAGATATGATTGAATATCGATTATGCGGCACTTCTGACCTATTTTGAATAGAGGAAATTATTATTGGATAATTAGCTATATCTCTATGGTTTTCATTTTAACGCCCTTTTCGTAATTTGCTCGTACAGTTCGGACGTTCGATTTAAATATCCGGTATTTGAGTAGTGTGTTTCAGGAAAATTGAATCGCCTCGGGTTATTTAAATTTTGTTGATTGGCTTTCAGAACGAAATGTGTCTGCGCCATTTACAATCAAATTGTTATCAGTTATTTTGTTTATTATAAAACCTAATTGATAACACTCGTCAACAAAAAAAGTTCTCAGAGATTTGAATAGGTGATTTAGAATGTATTTGTCATGCCGAAACCGAATTCGTTGCCCAAACGTCAGGTTTTTGATATAACCGAACCTAAAAGTCCCAAAAATGACGATTTTGGCAATGTTGGGGAATTTATTACTAAGAAGGTAATTTTTTTTCTGAAGTTTTCTTTCATTATTTCGAATAGTACTATCTTTTCTCTTTAAAATGATTTTTTTTACATTTCACTGTGCGACTTTTCTTCATCGAAATATACTACTTTGAAGATATAAGAAGTAAAGTTCATTGTGTCTATAATACTACACTCTATCATATCTTCAAACTAGTACATTTTGGCTAAAAAAAATCGTACAGTAAAAAAAATAAAACTCATTTTAAAGGGAAAAGATAATACTATTTGTTACTGTAACCGAAAACTATAGAAAAAAATTACCTACTTGGTAATAAATTCTTTAATATTGCCAATATAGTCATTTTTGGGATTTTTAGGTTAGAATATCTCAAAATAGTAACAAATAGTATTATCATTCCTCTTTAAAATAAGTTTTAACTTTTTACTGTAAGATTTTTTTCAGCCAAAATGTACTAGTTTGAAGATATGATATTTTTGTTAATAGAGTGTAGTATAGTAGATACAATGCACTTTACTACATATATATCTTCAAAGTAGTATATTTCGTTGAAGAAAAGTCGCACAGTAAAATGTAAAAAAAACATTTTAAAGAGAAAATATAGTACCATTTGAAATCATGAAAGAAAACTTAAAAAAATACCTACTTTGTAATAAATTCCCCAACATTACCAAAATCGTCATTTTTGGGACTTTTAGGTTAGAATATATCAATATTAAGTTAGAATATATCATTTGATGAAACCAACTGGGCAACAAATTCAGTTTCAGCATGCCTAAAAGCCTCCTTAATTTCCAATTCAGATCTCTGTTACTTTACAAAAGTATTTTTATGTTGACTAGCATAATTATTAATAATAATTATTTAGAAATCTAGAAGTTCGAATAATATGTGTTGAACATTTCAACAAATCGATATTGCACTGTTTTTCTGTATACCTATTCCCTTCAGTTATTTTTGATGGGGTAGCGCGGGTAACTTCGGGGGTGCGGTATACGATGTTCACTTTATTGCAGCAGAAACGTCTCGGACGATATGGGGGGGGGGGGTGAATGAATGGGGGAAACAACAAGCACGTGACCGGAATTACAACAATCAGTAACAATCGATACTGGAAATAATTTCGTAACAATTGTATTAACACTTAGAAATATTATATTATGTAAAAAAAATTATTGTATTCAAATCCACTAAAAAAAATACTTTACACTTTGCCCTTGACGTGAATTTGGGCCTGTCTGATTTGAAAATTGCATATTTTTGATGTATTTTTTGTGATTTTCTATGGTTAGCAAGTCTAGCGTCCTCTGAAATACTCGATATTTGGGAATTTACTGTGGTCAAATGAAACAACGAATTAAAGCAAAATTAACACAGCTGTTTAATCACTATTTAAAGTACATTTTAATTTATTTTTATGAATGAAAATTATTAATCTTTGGCCGATGGTAGGTTTTCATCAAAATTTGGAGTTGACACCTTCCGTACTTGCTTTTAGCCAAATGGTCAGATCTGGAACAATTTTACAAAGTGACTTTAGTTTTTGAAACTATCCTCTATGACGACATTAATACTGAACTCACAGTTTTTTCGTGAAATATTTGTATTTTAAATAAAAATAACTTATCAGCTTCTGAGATCGAACCACACAGAAATATAATACACTCTAATATGGTCCATAAATTATATGCATTCATCTGAAACAGCAGGTATTTTCTTTATAGTTTGCACAAGTAATCATTTATAATGTGCAACTTTTTATAACTAAGTCAACCATGCATAACTACCAACTAGAAAAACAAAAATATACCTGCTTGAAGGTCACGATGTTTTCTATTATTAAAAATATAATAACGTTTGTAGAGTAAAATCGGTATATATGGAATACCATTCGTGTTTTAGGTAAGAAAACTATGATAAAATCTGCACTTAAGAAAATTAAATCTTTTAACGAGAACTAGCAGGCGAAAATATAATTCTTAAATTAAAACAAAATAAAAATAAAAAAACAAACTATCGAAAATCAGCCTCTTAAAAAATGTGCGGGTAATATGGACCACAGTGGTCCATAATACATGATTAGGTGCTTAAAACATTTGTATATTAAAATTTGGTGTTTTTATTTCAAACTTATATATTGTCAAATTGTCACTTAGCAAAGAATACGCGGGCAGAACCTCCTTATTAGCACCCCATTTATATAGCCATATAATACCCCATAGTCCATAATACCCGCAACCACATGTATTAAAAAAATTTGTCATCGCCGAGGCAATAATTATTACGTGGATTAAAAGCACTGTTCATACGGTCAACCCTTATACATACATGTTTAAGCAGCAATATAATTAATTTAAACAATTTATTGCATTTAAAATTTAAACTAACTTACCTTAACATAAATAATCAAAAATGACAAATTTCAATGCCATACTGATACTCCAAACACTGTGATATCAACTAACACAGTTATTTAGAGGTGTAATCTTAGATACATATTAATTTTGTTTTTATAAAATGTAAAATGGAGCAACAAAAGGAGGTGTCCATATTACCCGCCTGGTCTATATATACCAAATTTACTCTAATATTCATAATTGCTACTACAATCTGCTCAAGTCCTTAAGATAATAAATGTTTGGTTAGAACAAAATTAAAGTATAATTCATTCAAAATTGTTTGATGAATATGTATATTAATTCTTAAATTTCTTCGACCATCAATCAAAAAAAAAACTTCAATAGAATGTGCGATATACATATAACGCTATTACGTAAGTACTTATCTTGAAGTGGTCTAACAACGAGCCACTTCTAAAAAGAGCTCTCAGAAGAAATAATCATGTGTGCTCTCACAAAGATAATGGTTAGCGTTTCCCTTAAACCGAGGATTCATATGACAAGTCAAATAAACCATTAGCGCCCTTTACATATCGTTAGATAGAACACACTAATAAAATTTGAACAGAAATGGGTATTGTATTTACTAAAGCCCCTTACCAGGCGCGTAGACAAAGGTGGGGGGGGGGAGTCAAGGGGTCATGACATATAAGTTATTTCAACTACAAAATCATTTGAATAAAAAATTTATATTATGTTATGTTAATTAGCTGTTTAAGGGGCTATACCAGTGTGAACGCTGGAAATTTGGGTGTTTTTCAAAAAAAATTTGAAAAAAAATACTCAATGAAATATTTTGGAAAATTGGGAATATATTTGGCTATATTAGACGTGTATTCCATATTTTTTTCACGTAAAAATATCGATATCTAAGCGACTTATGCGCTGTCTTTGGAGGCGCCAAAAAAAATCTTCTCCACTGCGGCCATGATTCCGGACGATGGAGTAGCTGAAATTGAATAAAGAAAAAATGTCGTCAAACTGGAAGGTATTTCCTGTACGATGACCTATGATTTTCGAAAAATATCAAAATCTAACAAAGTTGCGTAAAAAAAGTATGTTTTATTGCCTATAAAATGGTCGTAATTTTAATGCCAAATCGTCAATTTTCATCCAATCAAAAATTTCCTACGTCATCGTAGAGTAAATATATTCAAGAGTACTCAGTTCAAATTTCAAGTATATCGGATAATTGCTCTTTGAGTTACAATTAAATGCAAATTTGAAAAATCTCGTTTCGATAAAAACGCGTTTAAAGATTTAACTATCGATAAAATTATATTTACCATAAAAACTACTATTCAGCTATACCTGGCCCATATAATGGACCCTTCTTCGTTATGAAAATTTAAATTAAAGAACATGCAGTCAACAAAATGTTTGTTAATTAATATCTCGCAAACAATAGCTCTAAATAAATTTTTATTAAGAAATTATTAATCAGCGATTTTTTTAAATAAGTAAAATCACGTTTTGGAACAGCCTGTATATTATTTTATTTATTTTTTTGCAAAAACTAAACGAACGTTTATTTCAAAAGATTTTTTTTCCTAAAAGTTAAATTTATAATTTGTTTTCGGTATGACTCAGAGAAATAAGGCTGTATACGCGTCAGCCTCTTACTACCCCCTTCCAATCTCCCCCCCCCCCTTAAAACTGCTACAAATTAAATACTTTTCTAAATAGAGATACAGAAAAATTGAAAGAATTTTATTTGGTTTATTTGGCATGTCTTGTACAAATTATGATATCATCTGTTTAAATCATACATGTGGAACTTTAGTTTTAATATACCTAAACATCATATTTAAAAATAGATTTAAATGTTAAACACGCACAATTTGACTTTAAATAACCGTTGAAATATAGACTAAATATACTATTAAAATCAATGTTTTATTTTTAAATAATAAACCAAGTAACAAACTGTCATTTATGGAATTTTAAATTACTTAAATGTATATTTTGAGAGCCTCCATTTTTTTGGATCAAATCTAATGAATTATTTTTGTAGATCAGACTTTTCTCTTCAATTTACTTTTTTTTTGCACCACTGTACGACCATTTTTGACCGCAAAAAACACATTTTTTACTTTGAATCAAAAAGGGTAATTTTTTATTTTCTTCATAAATCTTTCAAAATTTTATCAAATAAAGTATTTTAAAATAATTATAATTAATAACCCTTCTGCCCCCCCCCCAATCTTGACGTAATTAATTAACCCCCTCCTACCCCTTACTTGTTTTTATAACGAAATCCTTTTATTAATTAATGATCAAAGAATATTTCATCTTTCAAAACGAATAAAACTTTTATTTTTATTATTAACGTAAAATTTTAAAGAAAATCCATTAGATGAATACCTTTTTAAACTTCTCAGGTTCTTGAAATTATTTTAATTAAAGTTATAATCAAAAACATTTTGTAGAATACTTTATTTTGACGTAAAGTACTTTGAAAACTATTATTAGAACGTAAACTTTAAATATAAGTTTTATATGAAAAAGTTTTACGTTACAATCTTTTTTAATAAATACGAACGGAAACTTTTAATTGACAATGTCTTTCGAGCTTAACAAAAATGTGTACCAGATATAGGGTCCGGTTTGGGATATAGATATTTTAGGAGCTGATTCCCTGGCTCATTGTGCGTAAGAAATTGCGCGGGAAGAGGGGGTCTATCTTTAACACCCTCTGAGTTACAGGGTGTTTAAAAAATTACCTTCAGAGTAGTTCTTACAACAAAGATTATCTCATAACTTCTAAAGTAACGTATCTGGAGCAATCAAAATGAGTCAGTTTCATAGGTAATTAACTAACATATTATATTATATTAACCAACATTATGAAGTACCAAAAGAATGATAAAAAATACCATATATTAGAGGTACTTTTGGAGAAAAATTTCAACAAAAAAAGATATTTTTCGACTTTGATGAGCTATAACTCGGAAATAGAAACACGGATAGCAATAACCGTAATACTGAAAAATTGTTAGTTAATTACCTATCAAACTGACTCATTTTGATTGCTCTAGATACGTTACATTAGAAGTTATGAAATAATCTTTATTGTAAGAACTACTCTGAAGGAAATTTTTTAAACTCCTGTAACTCAGAGGGTGTTAAAGATAGACCCCCACTTCCCGCACAATTTCTTACTAACAATGAGTTAGGGAATCAGCTCCTAAAATTTCTGTATCCCAAACCGGACCACCCTGTATATATGAAGAGAGTGTAAACAGAAAACTAATGTATGATAGAGTTACTAAAAGATAGTGTACATATATATGTATGTATAGAACATTTGTTGAAATTCTATATTTACTAAAAATCAGACGTCTATGTACTTACGTAAGTAGGTCAATATTGTAAATGGATATTATAAAAGTTTGTGCAGAAACTGGAGATGTTTTTTTTTTGTATTTTTTGTAAAGGATTTTATCTTCTCTATAAAATAATCATAGCAAAGTTGCAACCTCGTAATAGCGAAACTGATGAATTTATAGTTATTATTGTATGCAGGCCTGGCAGAACAGATAAATTTCTAGTGTCAAGTAAAAAAATGGGGGGAGGGAGAAGTTGGAGAGTTTTTTTTAAATATGGTTTTTGAAACATTATTAATTATTAATAGTTTTACAAATAAAAATTCAAATTAGCTTTTTATTCATAATATCTGACTCAATTATTTAAGACCAAATTAGATGCTGTAAAGGGTTTTTATCTAAGTACATGTGACGACGAAATCATTTATTTCGATAAGGTTTAATGATTTGCAGGTCATAAATAAGTCCACGTAAACAGAACTTAAAAAAAATTAAATGATTTTCCAATCTCTGGTGGGTAATTCGACACACGCAAATTTTTCGAGTGTCTAGTACGACATACCGAAGCCTAGACTGATGCAGGCCCTGATTGTATGGGGCTTTCTTATAGAGAATTTAATTTTATATAAAATCGTTTATTTATACTTTATTCGTAACTCGAATAATTTTCAAGATTTTTATGAAAAAGTAAAAAAAAAATACATTCCATATTATTGTTATAAATGCTAAAGTAACACTGTTTGTTACCTATTTACGTCTAAGCTGTTGAACCAATCTTAATGAAATTTGGCAGGGAGATAGCTTGTATCCTCAACACAAATCGTCGCTTATCTAACAACACCGCTCAAGTCGAAAATCAGCGGTTTTTACATTTTAATGTCATTGGATAGAGCTACTCATTGCGCGTCGATCTATCAATCACATTCTAGACATTTCGGACAATAAGAGACCAGAATTCAAAAAATAGTGACAGCGCGCAAGCCGGTAGCCTATATAAAACATACCTACACGGTTTTTTCGCTCTCCAGTAAAGTTGGTCAAAATGACTTGAACGGTGTTGTTAGATAAGCGACGAAATTCTATAATAAAATCTATCTGGTCTACATATTTTTGTGGAGAAAGTGGGAGGAAAGGGGGGGGGGGTAGTGATAAATCTATACAATATACTATCTCAAATCAACTCTTAATTGAAATAAAATTTATAATAAAACAATTTGTATAATGGATATAATGCCTATTGTTCTAAAATGTAAATAAATTCAACAGAATGTAATAATTATTGTACTCTACAAGCAAGTGCTTTGTGTGTGACATTTTCAAACGTGTGTTGCGACAAATAGGAAACAACCGTGTACTAATTAAAACCTCGTAGAGATGAACAAAACAATATGAGTGTGTTCTGTACCGGACAGTGCAGACCGCACCACGAGCACCCGGCAAACCGAGTGAACCGGAACGTGTTAAACTCTGTTGTTACCATGCTTCGACTATAAACGAAATGTAATTTTAATTACATATACACTTAATTCTGTTTTTACACGGTAGATACGTTCCAGAAAAATCGTGTAAAAAGAGACATGAAGTTCATAGAAAAAAGGGGATTAGTTCCATATCCTTCAACCCTGTAAAAAATTAGTAAAATTAAATGATTCATACAAAAAAAAACTATAAATTAAATTTTGATGTGCATTCATGCACAGTTTATTTTATAAAAATAAAAGGCAATTCATTTCTTAAAGTAAAAGTAACATAAATATAAAATTATCGCAAGTTTAGGAACTGAAAGCTCGTACAAGACTAAAATATATACTTAAGCTGCTAAGAAAATAAATTAGAAGGAACTTCGGGGGCTCTGAAAAATATTTCTATTTTATATAAATATTTATAAATTATATTATCTTACATAATGAGTTCAAACTAGATTTAAGGATAGTAACTACAAGATCTATAGCATATTCACATAGCCGATTAACTAAATCAGGCTTGTCCAACCCGCGGCCCTCGAGCACTTTTCGTGCGGCCCGCATTAGATAAAAAAAATGAAATATGAAAATCAGATTTTTTCAAATTATAGAAATATAATATTTCTAATAAATCTATAAAATATAAATTATAGATACAGAGATATAAATAGTTATAAAAATTAATTAGGTAAACAACGAAAAAAAAAAGGTCTTCAAAGTTTTTTTTGCGGCCCTTAACAAATTTTTTCGCTATTTTTTTGCGCTCTGCGGCTCACAAAGCTCAAAAGGTTTGACACCTATGAACTAAATCATAAAATTCACGCAAAGCATGAAAAGTTTTTTTTAGGAGAACACTGATTTTGTTAATAAATTTCCACAATTTTGAGATGTTGAGGCGAACTTAAGTGACTCATGTTGAATTTGTACAAGTTTTATGAACATAAATAAACCAAAATGGTAGACCGTCTATCAGTCCATCTGTCAGATATCCCTATTGAAAAAATGGATGCAGCAAAAAAAACACCCATTATAAATATTTCTTATTGTGTTGAATTTTATTTTAAATAATAATTTTGTTTTTTGTTACAGGTCGATATCCATTCTTTGGGCAGAGATTGGTGCGACTAGCAAAGTTAAGTTTCAGCACCGATAATATATCAGTTATTATTGTATGTCTGCGAGATCCACAGCAAATAGCTGCTTCTGCAACGAACATAACTCCACCGCCAATAAGTTTACCGTAAGTACATAAATACACATTTAACTAACTTAAAAGGGTCGATCCGCGGTATTTCTTTACGAAAATCAATACTAAAATATAAAATTAACAGGCTATTTGTCATCAACTTTCATAGAAAAAATTTAATTAATTTTCAAAATATTTTAAAATAGAGAACGAAGAAGGTGAAATCACAATAATTTACTTAAGAATAAGTTTAGATCGTGGGGCAAACTATTTAAAGTTTTTATATCAAACGTGACGTTTGACCAAATTAAAAAAAAAGTTACCCTCACCAACATTAATGACTAAGGGTGACTGCATTTGTTAAAAATTTAACGAGTCTATTGATGCCTTTAATAAATAATTGTTATAAGTATCAATAAGCAATTAAACACACAAATAGTATTCTTATTGTATCCTTTTTTTCAACTTGTCACAATGTTTGTTGAGTAATAACCAATTAAATGTTTTACATATTTACCTGATGCTATTGTGTTACTAAAAAATAATTTATTCGTAACATATTAAAGTATTATTATTATAAAGTAACTTCAATATTTTCGCTAAACTTTTGAAATTTTAGATATAGGTTGCAAAACTTGCAATAGTTGGCGTCACACCCGTTTGTAAAATAATCGTAGACCTTTAATTCTTTCAATATACATGTATTACATTATGATCTACAAAAAATAGCAAAACCATGTTATTAACTAGTTTTATTTAGTTGATATGTCACACCCGTCACCGCGGACTGACCCAAAATTAACTAGGAAACCTTATTTTTGTCTACACAGAAAAAAAACTGTATTGGACCAAGAAAACCTTGTTTTGTATATAACGAAAACAATATTTTCTTAATATACGAAAAATACTCTTAATCTAACTACGTTATTCCTTCGTTCAAGAATACTATAGTTGGTTTAAGAGATTATTGCTTATCTTAAGAAAATATTGTTTTCGTTATATACAAAAAAAAATTACTTGGGTCAAGTAAACCTTTCTACCTGTGTAACCCATTATTTTTTGTACGGAAGGTATCAAGTAACGTTTAATTTCCAGAAATAATATCAACGATCCAGCACTGATGTCATCGGTAAGCAACAACCAGTACTACAATGATGAAACGTGGGGTGCCACAATCAACCCTGAGTATAACATCGAGATCGATGACGATCTCCTTTTAAATAACAAACAGAACGGCGGTAGTACCAACATGGAAACAACCAAAGACGTCGAGTTCATAGCAAAACCGCCACCGACGAACGGAAAGCGACCTGCATCGTGCGGGTTCGACGATAATGATGAAGATGACGATTTCGGACCGGAGACAAGCGTCGATGTCATCGATAATGCCATCCAGGAGGTGCGTTTCTTTTTTTACATTATATTAGTGAACGACAAAATTCGTAACTACTTTCTAAAAGCAGTTTTTTTGATATTACGTTACATTTGAGGTGTAGATATTCAGCTTGCCGTCAGTCAGCTAGTTTCGTTAGCGTTTGACGCGGGGGTGGTTTTAACATTATAAAAAAAAAACTATACACGTTGCAACTACTTTATAAAATCTCTGAAAATTTATTTGTAAGCAGTATACTAAGTAAAAACCCCTTTTATCATAGTCAGTCATCAAAATCTTGGGACCGCGTGTTAACTCGTGTACTTTCTGAAATATGAAATTCGGTATAAGAGTTAGGAATATTATTATTATTAAAAAAAATAGTCAGTACGAATTTTACCTTAACAAATGCCGTCAGCAGCTGATTTACCACCCCCGCGCCAAACGTTTACGAAACTGACGGCAGGCTGTATATCTACACCATAAATGTGACATAATATCAAAAAATCAGCTTTTAGATAGTTGCACATTTTGGCGCTCACCTCCCCGACTATACGGGTATTTCTCTTCTAATAGGGTCACTTGAACAGATAGCGTCCAAATGATATTTTTTGCTTGCTTGATACAATTTAGTGTTTTAAATTAATGATAAAAACCAGACAAATACTTACAATAGTACGTCTGGTACATACATTTTTGATTGGGGTATGCCACTTTCTGTGGTCGTATATATGGTTGGTCAAAAGAAAGATTTTCAGATAGGTAGCCACTTTAAAATCCGTGTAGAACACTGTTATATCGGCTATCAAAGATGGTGTTTTAAAATTAGCTTTATCTCAGCTAATTTATCACGGGAAAAATATTGTAATACAAATTACTATGCTTTATGGTACTGGAAGGACGGTTCAGTATTATGGTAAAAATTGCAATGTTCATTAAAAATTTTATTAGAATATTAGTAAAATTGTAGAGATTACAAATTACATTTTACTGTAATTTTTATTACAATATTTTTTCCGTGTAGTTATCCGATTTCAATTTTCTTTTGTTTGTTTTAAAGTTTTTATTGAGACGATTATTTTTTGTCATTTTTCATTTTCCTCTAAATCTTAAAAAAAAGTAGCGAAATAAAAATAAAATAATAAAATTAGTGTGGGATATCAATTAGTTGAGAAATACCCATACAATTCTTCCCCCTCCAACCCCTCTCTGATTGTGTTTTTTTTTGTATGTACAGTCGGCCCATGTTATGAGCATGATATCAGACTTAGCTCCAACGCTTTTAAGTGGTCTGAAACAGCAGCAACACGAAGTTCCTGAAATGGACACCAACAAGTACGATGCAGAAGTGGCCAAAGCACAACGTGAAGATGATGAGGAGGATGAAGAAGAAGAAGAAGAAATGCGGGAAATTAGGGAGGAGACACCAACGCCACCGGCAAATACAGGTTAGTGAAAATTTTGATTTTTTTCGATTTTTTTTTTTTTTTATAGGAAATATACCCGAAGAAAAATTGTGTTAAAATCGGTTCAGTAGGTTATGAGTTATACGTGTGTGATTTTACAGGAGACAGACAGACGGACATTTTTTGTTTGTAGTAAAAAAAAAATTATTTTTTGTGTGTCGTTCATTTATAACAGGGTGACCAGTTTCTGGAAAATCGGGAAAAGTCAGGGAATTTTGCTATACAGGGAAATGTCAAGGCAATTGTTTGGAAGTCAGGGAATTTTCTGTAAAAATGCAAAAACCACACCACGTCAAGAAATTTTCCCCAAAATATTTAATTATATAATATTTATTAAGGGGATACCTAAAAAAATAGCCTGTTTTCAAATGTTTGTAAATTGGTTAAATATTAACCAATTTGAAATCTTATTTTCTTGAATGATGGAAATTTACTCTACTTTATGGTGATGCAATTCGCATAGGTGGGCATTAACTCGTTAATCCTTTAATCGTTAATTAACAAAGTTAACAAAATGCTTAACGGTTTAACTTTAAAGTTAACTCAAAAAAATGTTAACACTCTTGTTAACTTCCGTTAAATTTATCTTCCGTTAACTTTAGTCCGTTACATTGGTTGTTTGATGACAAGTACGTAAGAAAGTTGTCTAAATAGCAAAAAAAAGGTATTCAAACATTTTGGATGGTTAACTTTAACTTTCGTTAACTTTTCGAAATTTTAACGCTTTAACTATTAACGAAGTTAACTTTTCGATTAACTGTGCCCACCTATGACAATTTGTTACTCAACATCTTTTCCCTATTTAACGTTTTTATGTAATAAAAAAATGCATATCTTAACACATGTTACGGAGTGCATTTACGTAGAAAATTGAATTTTAAAATAATCATTTTGTAGAGAACTTTTGATACCTCGAAATCAGTATTTTGGAAAAAAATTGCGACAAAATTCTCAATGGTATTAAAGTTCGTTTTTAAAGTTTCATATTCTTTAATATACCGTGTAAATTATGCTTAAAAAATTTTTTTTAATAAAAAAAACAAGGAAAAACGAAAAAATTCAACGGGAAAAGTCAGGGAAATTTGTTCCAGAGAAGTACTGGCCACCCTGTATAGATAAAAACCATGTTAAAATCGGTTCAGTAGTTTATGAGTTACACGTGTGATAAATTTTTACAGGAGACAGACAGACGGACATTTTTTGTGTAAAGTAAAACAAAAATTACTCCGTAATGTTTGAAACTGACTATGATTTTTTTGTACGTCATTCATTTATAAATTGTCTTGCAGTGTTATGCGAGTGGGGGGGGTTCTCCCTTGAGCGTAAAATACCCAGAACGCCTTCATGTTTTTATGGAAGGGGCACCTAAAACGATAATCATTACCACCACATTGCTTTCGATAACATCTTTGTCTTCGTGAAAGAAGTAAAAAAAAACTGGCATATTGAGTGTGGAAATATGTTTTTTAAAGACTTGATTGTCGTTTTTCTGCTATTTGTAAATGACACTTTTTTTATTGGGGCAAAAATTCTCACTTCTGTAGTAAATATGTTTTAAATGAATTGCTTCACGGATTAGGTCATTTTACATTGGTAAAAACGTTGATTAGGGTCAAAAATACCTTGTTTTTATATATGTATAGCGAAAATAATATTTTCTTTAGTAATATAAGAATATACTTTTTATTGTTGAATGGAACAATAATATAGTCGGTCCTCTTTTATTATGGGCTCTTTAGTACACTGAAAAAGAATTCGAGTTCGCAAACAAAACGTATATTTTTTATGTTATTTTAAAAACGGAAGGTCTAATTACCATTAGACATATATGTCCATCTACAGGTTATCTACATTTTTTAAAGACTGCCCCCCCCCCTTAACCCTTAGCTGCTGCACTTACCTGCCACACTGGGGTCACCTCGTACCCCAGACACTAAAATGTTAACTACTCGTAAGCTATTGAATATTTTAATTCAATAAAATTCCTCTAGCATCTTCGAACGATACGGAATGCACTCAGTTCGGTTATTTAAAAACTATATAATATTTAATATATTTAAAACAGCTTACATTGAAGTGTGGGGCGCCTGGTACCCCACAGTGGCATCTAAGGGTTAACCGAAAGAAAATTTCAATATTTTCATCTTACTTATCTACAAACCTACTCAATTATAAAAAAATACGATCAAGTTAGAGAAAATACAAAAAGAAAAATATAAAAAAAATTAAACGCCATTATTAATTTTCCCTGAAATCCGCCCCTAAGCGCAATCCCGGAAGCCCCACTGTTCCCAGCATGCACTTCTATCAGCAGTAACTATACCTATATATAACACAAAACAACTAACTTATTTTCTAACGATTCTAACCTATACTCGCTAACTTTCGTCGTCCTGACTAAATCGAATACGTCGAGTTTCCGGCGGAAACATCCCCGATCGTAATAACGCTTGTGTGTGTGTGCGTGTCTGTGTGTCCTTGGGTCAATCCAGACATGGTCGCATTACTACAGCCGACGCCGTAGCCGTCGCCGCTGTCGAATGACGGACGCGCTGCTGTCAACGCCCCGACGCGCCGGTCGTCATGGCAACAGACAGACCGACCGACCGCACGCGCGCAACTCTCTCAAATACACGGAATATACGTAATATACACACGCACAGATGCTGTGAAAATATCGTATACCTTTTACGTGTATTTAACTCAAATTTGTATCAGAGATGAATATTGCCTTTGTTTTTTTTAATAAATGAATTTTTAGTTTTTCGATTGATCCCATAGGAATTAATATAACGACTGTTATACACAGAAAAAAAACTCGATCTTATTGATTTGAGATGGAGAAATGCTTAATAAATTTATCTTGTTAATATAACAATATTTCCTCAATTTAATAATAATAAAAAATCTTATTGAGGATATTTTATTCACTTGAAAAATATATCTTCATGTTTATCTAAAAATCTTTTCATTTGTCAATTTAATAAATAATTTATTACACCAACTAACGAAACTCTCAAATATATTAAACATAATGGTTGTATTAATAAATATTTATCAGTGTGAATATTTTTTACATCACCCAACTAGTGAAAGTGCAATTTTCGATATGGTAAATTCAGTGATGTCATTTATTAAGTATTTTTTTGTATTTAAAATAAATGTATTCAATACGAAACAAATAGATAAATTATTTTTTTCTGTGAACGTAATCGATATGTATCATTTATCTCATAGACATAAAGCATGTAAAAAGTATGTAACATTTGTTATATAAATTCGCGAATGCGAATATTAGCTGTCAATATTCGCGAATTTTTTTGTAAAAAAAGCTAAAAAAAAGAAAGAAAAAGGTTTTCTGAATAAAATAGATTAAAAAACAATATTTTTATTTATTAATACATCATAATATATTCGCAAAAATATTCGCAACTTTACCTGCGAATGTTCGTTACATCACTAGGATATATCTATTTTTTTTCTAAGAAGAATGAAATAGATACTCATGTTTAAGTATATGTAGGTAGCTTATACAGTCCTTTTATAATAAAATTAGTTTCACCCCCCCCCCCCCCAATCCCAAAAACATGCCATATATTCCCCAAAACAGCCGCGTTAGTTTGACTCAGATATCAATATCTACATAAATAATAATATAAAAGTGTACAATCTGTTAAGACCAACGTTAAATTATCAAGATTCCCTTTTGGGGGCCAAATTGAACGCACACGTTCTGTCTATTTACCGACAGTGTGTACCGGCTGAGTCACCGAGTAGTCGACACTCACGGGAATTCCCCGAGATCACTCGATAACTGCCTGCGCTGAACATTCTCTCTGCAAATATGCGTGATTTTGATGTCGCGTCGGAAATAATTTGGATGAGATATGTAGATATTTGTCCAAGCGTTAACTTGTGTATTTATTTATATATATTTGAATTACATTTTATCTTTATGTATTAAGCTTCCCGCAGACCGACGCGAAATATTCGCAGCGACTGCGGCGCGAATAAAAACCCGGCGAAATGTTTATATATTTTTGTAGCTTTCGCCATTTTGTAGATTTTTTCTTTCTGGAGTTAACACAATAGTTCCATTTCTTCATCATGAATAGTTTTCGAGTTGTGGATTTTTTTACCCGAAAAGAAACGTGAAAAATTTCCGATAAAACGCGAAATTTATTTCACCATCGTCTTTTTTTTTCGTTTGAAAATATATATACAGTGGTACCTCGACATACGAGTTTAATTCGTTCCGCAACCTTGCTCGTATCTTGAATTACTCGTATCTCGAAGCAAATTTCCCCATACAAAACAATTGAACTACCATTAATCCGTTCCAACCCCCAAAATGTCACCCCAGTTATTTTTGTTACGTGGTTTTGAATAATAAAAACGTATTTATAAATGACAAATATTTATTGTACAAAAACAAAAAAGAGAATGTAAAGAAATAAATTAGATATCCTCACTGGTCTTTGCCTTTTTCGCTACATTTTTCTCGCTTTCACCTGTAGGCCGTTTAGAAAAAAACATGTCCAAGGAGGTTTGTTTCTTCCTCCCTCTCAGGTCGCGTGCTACCGGCCGACCTGCTAAACTAAACCGAACTCGTAGCTCGAATTTCGCTCGTAACTCAAAGCAAAAAATCACTCGCTTGCCGGCTCGTATCTCGAAAAACTCGTATGTTGGGGCACTTGTATGTCGAGGTACCACTGTATGTCGGAACCTTTATTCGCTGCCGCTGCGAATAATTCGCGTCGGTCTGTGGGAAGCTTTACAATTTTTTCCGTATTTAAAACACAATTTTCTGAAGACCTTTTATTAAATCAGTATTCCTGTGTGACGACTTAAAATTTTCGTTTTTTTTTTAATAGATATTTTGAAAGTAAAACATATTGAGAGTACACTGTGAAAATTTTAACTCGAAATTGACAGTATTTATAAAGTAACAGCACACATATGTAGAAGAGAACTGGACGCATTAGTGTAACATATGTTACTAAATCTTTAAACGCGTTTTTCTCGAATCAGCTGGTGGGAAGCAGAACTAAAATTCTAATCAATAGATCAGGCTATAAATTTAACACGTTCTTCTACACACTAGTACTAAGCTTAAAATTATTTATTTTTATTAACAATACCATCTTTTTTGTTACAAACAAACGATTTCAAAATTCCGCAATTTCAAATATAGATTATTCGAATCCCATCATCATTGTTTTTGAGAGCTGAGTATCAACAGTTTGCCAATTACGTGCATGCAGTGTGTGTCTGTATATAGAGAGAGATAGCTGTTTCCATTATCTCGTAAAAGACATGAGTTTCCCTTATTGTAAATACGGGCGACAGCGACCGCTTGTATCAGAATGGGCATCACACACCGTGTCAAAGAAAAGGATACGATAGGATACCTATCTAATGACATTTTATTTATTGTTCTACGTTTATTAGAAGATAGAGGGGGGGGGGGGCTAGGAGGGCCATATAGCCCGGGCCCCCCTGTGTTTCAGGGGGCCCAGAACGGACGCTCTGAAAATTATTTATATTTATTTGATACTTATACTATTTTTAACAATGGGTTATTTTAGAGTGATTTAGTAGTCAATTTGTGTACTTCAAAAACAGTGTACACTGGTAGAAAGGTTTACTTGAGCCAAGTAAACCTTGTTTTGTATATAACGAAAACAATATTTTCTTAAGATAAGAAATATATATTCTTAAACCAACTATATAGTATTCTTGGACGAAGAAATAATGTAGTTGGATTAAGAGTACTTTTCTTATATTCAGAAAATATTGTCTTCGTTATATACAAAACAAGATTTTCTTGGATCAATACAGTTTTTTTTGTGTGTAGCTTAGAACAAAAAAAGGTCACTACATTTGAAAAATATAATTATATTAGTACAAAAAAGGTGTATCTTGTGAAAATTAAAATAACTTAAAATAAACCCTGATATTTAATACTAAATAATATTAGAAAGAATTTTACTAGCACGAAATTTGTTTGGAAAATCCTTACGCTCTGAGGACCTCTCAAAATGTGGTTTGGCCCGGGCCTCGTTGAAGCTCTCTCAGGGCCTGGTTCTGGAGAAATGAGGTTTCAAATTGTTGCAAAAAATGTTACGTACTGCTGATATAATAATACAGTAGATCTTTGTTTTGCTAATTAATTAAAATCGAAACGCGACGATACAAAAGTAAATATACAATTTAATATTCATAGCAAAAAAAAATCACCTGACGTCATCATTAGCGTATCCAAACAATAAAATACCGTGTGTTCCGTTTCTGAAAATACAGCAGTTCTATTGTTAGATTCTTCAGCCACAACTGGAGGCTGTAATGAACTTGAAAGTCGAAAAGGAGTTCATCGGATGTCACTTGGAAACCGTCGTAGAGAATATCTGTAGCGTGTTATACTTGACATATGTATATATACATACATATACAGGGTGTTCTCATGCATCCTTTCGCATTTTCGTGTTTTATTTTTTATTTTATAAAAATTACTGAGCGAGTTTTTTTTTATAATCACGCACGCTATCGCTTAGCAGTGAATAATTTAGAACGTTCTCTGGCTTAAACCGTTACATCAAAATTATGTATGGAAATTTTGAAGGGTTCAATTAATTCTACATAAAAGTCCGCGAGAATAAATCTCTAACTTTAAAATGTATGTTTTTATTCAAAAAAAATTTTTTTCAACCTTCGTATCTCACATAAAATCTATTTTCAGGTCATTTTAAAACCCGATACTATTGTAGCAATATATCCGGTTTTATAAAGGGGCTAGCAAATTGGCTAACTAGCAAGCATTTTCAAAAAAAAAGTATTAAGGGGCAGACCTAGTTAGAATTTAAAAAAAATATTTTTTTCGTGCTTTTTCTCAAAGTAGAAAATTTAAAAGTATTCTCTGAAAATTTCAGACAAATCGGACCGTTATTTATGGAGATATATAACTTTGAACGGAACCGTCTCTAATGTATTCAAGTAGACAGGTAGCGGCAACTGTGTAATCGGTAATCACTGTAATTTGAGAACGGCTTTGCCGATCAGTTTGAAATTTTTCTCACTTATTCTATACATAATTGTCTTCCGGATGAACGAAGGATTTTTTTAACGATTATTTTTTTTTTTTGTAAAATTTTAGTCGAATAAAGAACTTTGACTTTCAACATCTACCATTTTGTGAAAATTCTAAAATTTTCAAATCCCTTCCATCATCCGGGGAATTATGTCATTAACTAATGATCCCTTTTGTATTTTCTGATTTCTGATGATCCAATGACGAGCAGCAGTGATAACGGCAAAAACTTTTTTTAGACCCCTCCCAAATTTGCTGTATCCCACTTTTTTTTAATAATTTGCCATTAAAAAATTATAATATTTTCTATAAATACATATCTTTCATATGGAAAAACATTTGTTATTAATTATTTTAATTCGTGACCAAAAAAAAATCCTAAAAAAGAGACCCAACTGAGTCTGCCCCCTTAATTTTGTGGTATCTATGGATTTTCTATGAAATTTAGAGCAGTGATACTTGACTAGAGTATTGTAACACAGTTGGTGCAGACTCTGACTGTACGTGGTATAATTATCATAATATCACCACTGTTATAACATCCTTGTTAATGTTTACATACAACTTGTCAAAGTCTTCATGAAACTCCAAGAGAACTGTCATATAAGTTTGATACTTCATTTGAGTGTGCTTACTAGCTCCTTTTACGATATCGGATTTATTAGTGTGTTAATTTGTGAACATTCTGTATATATGCGTATACATATTTGTCTGTGTTTATTTTAGAACCAAATGCATCACGTTGGTGTTTTTTGTCTGTACAGAAAAGTTCATTCCCCTATACAATATTGTCGTCTAGTTTTTATCTTTTTCATCTGCCTTCTCCGTGTAGTTTTTTTTTTAAACCTAATAATATGTATGCGTGCTTCAAGGAAGCTTATTTGTTTATTTAATAAAATTCCTTTTTGATATATACGCTAATGGATGAGTATTTAAAATTATAAATCCATGATTAGTTAATCCACTGTTTAAGTAGGTTTAAAAACGTTTATGTTGCATTCTACACGGAGAGAATATTCTTTTAAAAATTAACAGAAAATGCTGTGATCCTGAGAACAGAATCAACTTCTGAAAAAAAATTAACAGAAAAGTCGCTAGAATTTAAAATAAAGTAAATGAAAAATTACAATGACAAACTGACAAATTTTAACATAGTACCTATTAAAATTTATTTACTCTGAAAAAGTAATATACGCTATTCTTTAATTTAATTTCTTGCATATGAAAATTTCACGTACATTCTCTATAATTTTACTATGTTTATATATTACTTTTCATATCTGGCCTATAGCCAAAATAGAAACTGCTATACAGTATATTGAATTGTAGTAGACGTTCTTTTAAATTTTACCATGTCGGGTGTTCAAAATTTCTAGGATAAATTTTTTTCCCATTCCTACGCATCGTAAATAAATAAAAATGTTAATGAAATTTTTTCATCTGACTATTAATAACTTGTTAAAATAATTATTTAAGTTTTATAATTATTTTAACATACGGTATAGTAATTTTTGATACTGTTGATATGAAATATTACTACGTTACCGATTAATTTTTCACAGAATGAAATTTCGTCCTTCCGTTAACATGTTTTTTATGTTAAAAATTAACATTAAATTTTTTCAGTGTACATATTATTATAAACTATCAAATCCGAATTGGTTTTAAATCATCTATTTTTGTATTTATTATAAAAGGAGGGTAATGAAACTTATATCAATCGAAAGATGTACACACACAAAAATCATGTATGTATATTGCCATTAAGGCAGGTAAAATATTAGTTGAGTTTCGATTCCAGTCAAAATAAATATTTACTCTCAAAAAAATATTGCAGTAAAGAACTAATTAAAAAATATGTAAAATCGTTTTAGTGCCACAATTCACCGTAATAGTTATTAATATTAATATTTATCAATTATTTAGGTACCTACTTAGCTACAATTCTGTTTTTATTTCACATTATTAAAAAAGATTAATTAAGAGCATGAAACAAATGATTGCTGTATTAGAACATGTTTTAAAAAATCAACGATGCATGAATGTTCTATTTTTTATATTGATTGAGATCAGCGGTTCACAAAAAAAAGGGGGGGGGGGGGGGGGCTATTAAATAATTATTTCATAAATGAGCTAGTGTGTTAAAAACTCTATTTTTAAATCCAACCATACATCCAATATTTTAAATAAAAATTAGTAAAATATGAGTTATCCATAAATAACATATTAAAATTTTAGACTTTTATTTTATCTATACAGTGCTCTAATGATCGAATAACTATAAACGAAATAGATGAAAAATAATAGTTGAGAAATGAGAACACACCCATTAATTTATACAATACATTAATTGATAGAATTGAAATGGCAATAACTAAACCAGAATTGTGTTCTAATTAAAATTTTACGGGCTTATGATTCTCTTGTAAATGTTTATAATTATAATTAATAATAATTGGTGCAGGAGGATTCGAATGGAAAACTATTGTGCCAATATAACCGTAGAATGCAGTACTTAATGCTTTAGAACACGCGCTTACGTACTTATGCTTAAAGAACAAATTTAAGTAAGGGAAAGAGGTGTAATTCATTTTATGATAGGTTTACCCTACAAAAATTAATAATAATAAAAGTAAATTTACAAAAAAAACGTTTTTAAGGTTATTTGATCATTAGAGTAATGTATAGATAAAAGTCTAAAATTTTAATATGTTATTTATGGATAACTCATGTATTTTACTTAAAATATTGGACGTATGGTTTTTGAGTTATTGGATATTAAAAATACGAGTTTTTAACACACGATTGCCGAAAGTGGTATATTTATTTGGCTATATAGAGACGTTTTAAAAACTAATTATTATAAACTTCAACCCTTTTAAATACTATAAAAATTATAAAACAAATATATTCACGTGTAATTTATTGAAAATAATGAAAAACTAGCTCTGCCATTACAGCAGTACAAATTAGTACATGTTACTATTATATACCGTTCTGTCTATTTCAATTTTCAAATTAAATTAATTTTTTTTTACTTTTAATAATCTAACATCTTGCAAATTAAATTATTCTATTAAATATAGGTACATGTGTTCTGAATATAAATTAAAAACATAATTTTTCAAAACCAAATCTTTTTTTACAGTGCGCTAGGCGTATAACCATAGAGATAATACCATAGAGGCAGTGAGCCATAGCACTTTCTGTAAGTGGACGATAATCGGAAATAATAAGAGAAAAAAAAAGTACTATTCTATTCTTCATGTGTATACGTATTTGTGTCCTTGTCTTTTGACGCTTTCGTACAGTTCGTGTACCGCCATCTCTACGAAAACATGATTATTTAGCGGTACACATTCTATTTTTTTCTCTTTCTACTGACAGTTGTGATTTTCGACTGGCTTACTGACTCTATGGTACTATCTCTATGCGTATAACATTAAGTCCTGTCACATCTTTCCTCTAGGCTAGGAAACCTTCTTTTCAAATTGGTTAAACCAAAATACAAAATTAGCGTACCCAGGATTTTTTTTGGGGGGAGGGGGTATATTAAAAAATTAACCGATTACTTCCTGCCTTCCCCACTGTTTCGTCACTGTAGAGCAAGGTTCAAAATAATTTTTTTTTAAGTCTTCACAAATCAACACGTGCCTAGTGTAAACAAGCTAATTTGTACAAAGTTGCTTACTTACTATAAAGTGATTTACGCACCAGGCCATTCGAGACCATTCTATTTTAATGGTGGTAACCTTGAAAGTCATAGCCAAGTTGATGATTAAAATATGCAAATTGTTTTTTTTTTAATAATGTAGGTAAAAATTCAGTGCTATATTGCTTTTAGCCAATTAATATAAATATAACACTACTAAATTAGAATATGTTATTGACCCTTTATTATTGTTGACACCACTCTACCCTAGACTCAAATCATTGTGTAGATAAATAAAATCAAATTTTATCTACAATCTTCTCCCCCTTATAAAATTGTCTCCATACGCCCCTGTACATAAATAACATACCATATAGTTATGAAGCTATAAATAAATTCAAATATTTCGTGTATTTTATTTAAGGGGCTATACCAGTGTGAACGCTGGAAATTTGGGTGATTTTCGGAAATTTTTTGGAAGAAAAATACTCAATGAAATATTTTGGAAAATTGAGAATATATTTACCTATATTAGATGTTTATTCCATAATTTTTTCACGTAAAAATATCGATATCTAAGCGACTTATGCGCTGTCTTCGGAGGCGCAAAAAAAATCTCCTCCACTGCGGCCATGATTCCAGACGATGGAGTAATTGAAAAAAGAAAAAAGGCATTTCCTGTACGATGACCTACGATTTTCGAAAAATATAAAAATCTTACAAAATGACGTAGTTATGAAAAAAAAAGTTTGTTGCCTATAAAATGGTCGTATTTTTAATGCCAAATCGTCAATTTTCATCCAATCAAAAATATCCTACGTCATCGTAGAGTAAATATATTCAAGAGTACTCAGTTTATATTTCAAGTAAATCGGATAATTACTCTTTGAGTTACAATGTCAGCAAATTTGAAAAATCTCATTTCGAGAAATACGCATTTAAAGATTTAACTATTGCATATCTGCGAGCGGTCGCTCTTTAGAAGGCTGCTGTTTGGAGAGTATTAGAGATACGGCCTTGAAATTTTCACAGAATATTCTTGAAACTATAAACTCTCCAAAAAGGCAAAAAGAAATGATTTTTTGAAAATTTCACACTGGTAAGGCCCCTTAAAAACAATTAGTATCTAGTAGGTTATTATAGTTAAAAGTGTTTTAGAAATCTTTTATTATTTTTGCCCCCCCCCCCCTCACCCTAGAATCAAATCCTTGTATAAATAAATAAAATAAAATTTTATTATTAAACTTTTCCCCCTTGTAAAATTTTCTCCATACGTCCCTGTACATAAATAACGTACCATAGTTATGAATCTATAAATAAATTCAAATATTTCGTGTATTCTAAAAAAACTATTTTATCTAGTAGGTTATTATAGTTAAAAGTGTTTTAGATATCCTTGATCTTCAACTGTTTGACCCAGTCTGTTGTGATAACATTTTTATAACGTTTGCAGTTGTTTTTTATAATCAAAAGTTGTCTAGACTCAAGCAGGGAATAATTCGCAAACATGAAAATCAATATCTCTGTTTAATGTATAAAATTGTGTCGAAAATAAAACGAAAACATTTCTTATATCAATTCATTTATTAACTGTTTTTTATTGTAAATTTCCGCAATACGGGCCTGCATAATTCAATTTTCCTATAGCCTATATTGATTCTAGGGTCTTAGGCTTCCAAATAGTCAAAATCCCATCAAAATCGGTTTAGTAGTTTTCGTGTCAAGTTAAAATAAACAAAATACATCAAAATGGATTAATTTTTATTGTTTATTACATCAAAATACGGGAAATTGGTTGTGAAAATTTAATGTTGCGCCCCTGATGTATATGACTTATTCATCATTGAATGAAAAATTACATTAAACAATTCTGCATGTGTTTTGTGTAGGTATGTGAAATAACAGTAATGGCAAATGGGCATTATGTACGTATAATTAAAAATGTCAAATTAGCAAAGTGAAATCATGGTTTTTATTAATGCGATCATTTTTCTTTTGTACACAAAAATGGGTACGGGGAGGGGGGGGGGGATTTTTACTGAATTTTACTCCCTTATTTTTTTGAATAATAGCTATTTTAATCCAGAAAAAAAATTCTCTCCCTTCTTTTTATTTACAAAAAAATACACAATTAAATGAGTTGCGAAAAATATTTTTTATTTTATTTTGGTCATATTTATTAATATTTTATCAAGCAGGAATTTTTTTCTTAAGTTTCCGTTCATATAGTACAGTCTTTCCACTTTAAAATGAATTTTTACATTCCACTGTACAATTTTTTTTCGACGAGATATACTAGCTTAAAAATATTGATATAATTTTGAAAATGCCAACTGGTAAATCTCGATGAAAAAAAATCTTACAGCGAAAAGTAAAGGTTCATTTTAAAGAAGAAAGACTGTACTATTTTTTACCTACATGGTGGCCAGTTTCTGGAAAACCGGGAAAAGTCAGGGAATTTCGTTGAAAGTCAGGGAATTTTTTATAAAAATGCAGAAACCACACAAATTTTCGCAAATGTGAAACATGTTACCATTTTGTATGTTTTTTTATCTAAATTTTAAATAAAAAACACAGGGAAAAACGTAAAAATGTTCTGCTTAAATATTAGGGTAGGTTAACTCAAAATCCTGATGCATTTTAGGCAAGGGTAAAAATAGGCAATTAGAATTAGGTATACCATTTCTGCGAAGTTAGAATAATTAGTTAATCAAATAAAATTAAGTAAATTAATACAAATATTTATTTAATAATATATGTATAATAATTCTTGTACAAATACCATAATACAGTTTCGAATGGCATGGCACGCCTACGAATAGACAAATGTCACCTGTCCAGATAGTGCTACGGTACTTTGATTCTGTTACATACAGTGGTATTAAAAAGTTTCAAATTGGGATCGTTTTTTTAAATAATATTGTATAAGAAAATTATTGATTTTTTGTTGTTAAAGATAACTGGTCTTTTTATTTTATTTACGAAATAATATCAAATTTTCCCTAACGTTTATTTTACTAATACTTTATGAAGGATGTATGCCCGGTTTCACGAACGGTGGGTATCTATATATGCTATACGTCAAACTATTCATTACTTATGATATATACAGTGGAATATAAAAAAATAAATACAGACAAATATATTCTTATGCCAGATACCTGTCGTTCGTGAAACTTGGCATTAGTTTATATTTGAAGAAAATAAAATATTTCATCAAAAAAAGTTTTATATCGTTTTTTTTTTTTTTTTTAAATTTGACATGTATTTATTTACGGTAATAAAAGATTTAAATAACAGTTTGACACGTTCTGTTTTTTTTGTCAAGCTTGTGAATTCACCTGCTTTCATGTAACTCGTCACACATTGTAGCTGCGAGGAATAATTCTTAGGAAAAAAATCATCAAAATGTCATCAAATTATCCTATGTTAGTATTTATTTTTTTGTTCTTATTATTAAAACAACACACTACGGAATTTAATTACAGTTTTTAGTATTTAAGTACTTGCATATTACAAAAAAAATAGATGTGTCTTAATTTATAATTATTTTTGAAACGGTGCAAATTTAAAAAAAATCTTCAGATAAAAGTTATAGAGAATATTATAATCTATAATTTATGTCTGATTCATTTTTTCTATCTCGTATCAGTCAGTCAGAAATATGCATTTTATTTAATTACAAAAACTCGTATAAGAAAGACTTTTTTTTACTTGTAAAATTTTACTGAATGTTCTACAAAATAAAACAGGCAGGTACGTGTTGGGCACGCACATGATAGGGTTCCGTAGTCATTCTCACTACGATTTATAAAAAAAGAGTTACATATTTCAAAATTTTCGTGACTGAAGGGTTAAAATCAAAAAGTCCTTTGACTTTTATTATTGCATTTTAGGAGACCTATCAAATGACACTCAATGGGGTAAATGAAAAAAAATGTGAGTTCACTTTTCAGAAGGGGGTCCAAAATATTGTTGACAATGTTCGTTACAATTTTCAGTGAAAGTAGTAATTAAAAACTACATTCTGAATTTTTTTGAGATTTTTTTAATCGATAGTTAAGAAAATAGAGGGGGGACGCTCTGACAACGACATTAAAAAGCAAATATATCGTGACTGAAGGGTTGAAATCAAAAAGATATTTGACATTTTTTTATTGCATTTTAGAAGACCTATCAAATGACACCCAACTCAATGGGGTAAGTGGGAAAAAAATGTGAGTTTACTTTTCAGTCTATAGAAGGGGGGTCCAAAATATTTTTGACAATGTTCGTTATAATTTTTAGTGAAAGTGCTAATTAAAAGCTACATTCTAAATTTTTGAATCGATATTTTAGAAAATAGAGGGGGGAACGTTTTTATAATGACTTTGGAGAGCAAATACATCGTGATTGAAGGGTTAAAATGGGGTAGGTGAATTTTTTTTAAACACTTCATTTTATGGAAGGGGGGTCTAAAAAATTTCTGTTTTTGGGTCATCAATCTACGACCGTATACTAAATTTCATCTTATTATGTCAAAATTTTTACAAGACGGACAGACGGACGAACATGGAGAAACTATAAGGGTTCCTAGTTTTCTACGGAACCCTAAAAAACGTATCAAAACAAAAATTTCGCAAAAAATCCAAAAAAAAATTTAATGAATTCGCGAACGTCCGGCTCGTGTAAACGTAGTGTGCGAATGATCCGGCGCATGCGCACATACCCGCTTGTAGCAGCCGCCGTTGATTCAGTTCTCATTTGCCGTCATCGTGGTAGTGTTGTCTATAAAATAGACAGACATAATATAGAAATTAATTTCAAACGCATTTTCTGTGCGACTGTTTCATCGATATAATATTAATTATTAGTTAACGTTATTGTTTTTTTTAAATTAATTTCACGTATCGGCAGTATACCCTGTGCAGTGTGTTTATAGTTAAAAGGTGTCTCGCAAAATTTTGGGAGTGTGGTTAAATTTTAGCCTGTCAGCTGTTCTGTGTTTCCGAAATATTTTTACTTTTATGGTTTAAGTATGGTATGTACATATGTTTTTCATTAAAACCGGCGTATTTTAATACGTATTTGATAGTTTTTTTATACATATTACGTAAGATGTGGTCACTGCATATTTATATATTTTAATTTAAAAGAAAGTATTTTTCGAATAGTGCCAATTTTACCTCGACATTATCATTTTTTTTATCTCTTCTTAAAAATATAAATGGTAATGTTTCTAATGCATATCTTATTAAAATAATAGTGCATTTATTATTAAATAATATTTGAGTTTTTTTTTTTTTTTTAATATAATATACGCGTATTGTATTATAATGTGCAATGTGTTATTTTGAAACTCAAGGTCTTAAAACCCCTCCCGTATTTAGCAGAACGTTGACCAAATTTGACTACCTACATTTTTTATGCAAATTTCTTCATACTTACTTTCATATGTAAGAATTGTAGTTCGTTTTAAATAATGTTACAGTGTATCATAGGAATTATTTTATATTAATTATTTATTTAAAAATAGCTTCCTATAAAGTAAATATTTTTTATCATCCTGCAATGCATGTGCCTAATATACAAATATTAAATGGTTTATTTATAGCTTCTTCTGATAACGAAATCATAAATTTATTTGTATTGATTTTTTTTTATTTTCTTATAAAAATTTTATTTTGATAGGTAGGTATTTTTTTTTCGATGGAATTTTGGCCTGTAGCTTTGCTAATTATTGATAAATCTTCTAAATAATTGAAAAGTACACATTTAAATCTTTACTTTTCTTTTTGCAATTTTTCAATTATACGATAAAAAAATTAATAAAAATTTTTTGGAGACTTGAAATTTTTCGGTGCTCCATTTTTTGGCCTATAACTTTTTTGAATGTAAATGAAAATATATTTTATTAACGTAATCTTAAAGTATAGACTCCAAGCTTTAATTACAATTTTGAAAAATTTAATTACGATTATTTTTACCAAAGTTACAGCTGTTTGAATATCGAACAAAAAAATTGTAAGAAATAATAAAACCAAAAAAATTTAACCACGTTTTTTTTAAAACACGTGCATTATCTCATATCCGGTATTGTAAGGAATTTGTTCTAAAACAAAATCAAACAAAATACTATCTGCAGGGTATTAAATTTAAATGACAGTTTTATGACATTTATTAATAAATGATCTAACTGCTCGAAATTCATTAACCTTTAGAGGGCCCGGATTTCAAGGGGTATTTTGCACTCAGAAAATTGGTATAAAAGGTATCTTATATCATTGATTAATCATAGGCAAAGTATCGATTACGGGATGAGCCAATATATTGGCTTAACAGTCCGTGTTAAAAATTTCAAATTCGAAAAAATATTATATTAAATAGAACATAACCTTTTTCATTATACAAATATACGTTTTCGACGCTGAATCCAAATCTGACGTCAAAAATACAGAAAACCCAGAAACAACCCCTATAATCGGGTAAAAACTACCCATTTGCCTCACGTGAACGATTTTTAATTAATTTACCTTAAATTGTATTAAAAATAAGTAATAATATTGGAAAAATTAATATTTTAATCTAAAAACAAAAATTGAAGATAGGTGCGTCAAAATATTATTTTTCTGACCTTATAGAGGTTAAAGCGATACTACATTTCGCAGTTACCCTCCACCTCCCTCCAAAAAAATTATATAATATATGTCAATGCACCTTCCCCCCCCCCTAAAAAATCCTGGTTACACCACTGAGATCGAAACCTATCACAGTGTTAGTTACTTACAAGGGAACCTTTTCAAGTCGAAAATTCGTATCGAGTTTAAACTTTGTATACAGTTAGAGGAGGTCAAGGTAAGTAACAAAAAAATTGTCACCGCTGCGGTAAAACGGTTTAAGGGGATAAAACACCCCTATGAAAATGTGCAAAATAATCATATATTTTTTTCAATTAACTCTCTTTCATGGTTTTTTATGCTCTTTCGAATGGCGACAGTCAAAATTCGAATTAAATTAAGGAGGTGGGGGTTAACGGTTTAATTTTTTTCGGATTTTAACTGTCGCCATTCGAAACAGCATAAAAAATCATGAAAATTTTGTATTATAGATTTTTTTAAATGTTCATTAGTTTCAGAGTTATTTGAAAAAATGTGATTATTTTGCACATTTTCATAGGGATGTTTCACCCCCTTAAACCGCAGCTAAGATAATTTTTTTGTTACTTATCTTGACCTCCTCTAACTATATACAATAAGTTTAAACTCGATACGAATTTTCGACTTGAAAAGGTTCCCTTGTTAGTTAGGCATCGATTGAAGACGTTTCTTGCTCCCCTTGACTTAGGCACCTATGACTATGAATAATGCTATGTACTATGACAAAATGATAATGACATGCACGTTTAGAATGTGATCGTTTCGTGTTAGTGTGTTGATAAGTTTGTTGCGTTCGTAGCTATTTTTGGAAGCTCCGCTCCTTGGCCACAGCTAACTAGACTGAACATCTGCTAGTATTTTGTATGTACGGGGTCCCTAAGTGTATTTTGATTAATATCAACTACGGTGATATGTAAATGCATTTATTAAATATCTGTATTTTATGTACTTTTTATTTTTTAATATTTAACACGTTAAGGTTATTCGATCAATGTATTGATAAAAGTCTATGTTATTTATGGATAACTTTTACGTACTGTAGAACAAACTAATATAAGGGAAAGCGGCGTAATTCATTTTGTGTTAGGTTTACCTTACAAAAATTAATAATAATAAAAATAAATTTAAAAAAAAAACGTTTTTAAGGTTATTTGATCATTAGAGCAATGTATAGATAAAAGTGTGAAATTTTAATATGTTATTTATGGATAGCTCATATATTTTACTAATTTTTATTTAAAATATGTATTATCTTGGACGTATAGTTTTTGAGTAATTGGATACCTATTAAAAAAAAGACTTTTTAACACATGATTGCTGAAACTGGTCTATTTATTGAAGTTCAACACAATTGGCTTTATAGAGACGTTTTAAAAACTAATTATTCGAAACTTTAACCCTTTTTAATACTATAAAAATTATAAAACAAATATATCCACGTGTAATTTATTAAAAAAATAATGAAAAATTAGGTCTTCCATTACAGCAGTACAAATTAGTACATGTTACTATTATATACCGGTCTGTCTATTTCAATTTTCAAATTAAATTAAACTTTTTTTACTTTTAATAATTAGTAAAATATTTCATTAAATGTAGGTACATGTGTTCTAAATATAAAAAATTTGGAGTATCGTAAGAAAGGTCTCCTAAAATGCAATAAAAAATATCAAAAAAGTTTTTGATTTCAACTTTCAGTCACGATATACCTATTTGCTTTTTAATGTCGCTTTCAGAACGCCCCCTCCCCTCTATTTTCTAAACAATTGATTCAAAAAATTCAGAATGTAACTTTTAATTAGTACTTTCACTGAAAATTATACCGAACATTTAAAAAATATTTTGGACCCCCTTTCATAGATTGAAAAGTGAACTCACATTTTTTTCATTTACCCCATTGAGTGGGATATCATTTGATAGGTCTCCTAAAATGCAATAGTAAAAGTCAAATGACTTTTTGATTTTAATCCTTCAGTCTGGAAAATTTTAAAATAACTTTTTTTATAAATCGTAGTGAGAATGACTACGGAACACTATCATGTGCGTACCCTACACGCACTTGCCCGTTTTATTTATATTACCCTCATTATTAATTTTCATCTTTAATAATAATTAATAATTACAGCGAAATGAAAATAAAATAATAAAATTAGTGGAAAAATAGACGATAGTTATTTAACTGTATAACCTCTACAACTCGAAACCACTTGAACTTCGACTAATAGAGGCTCTGCTGTATCGACATTGTTCAATTTTAACAACTCTACATTTTAAGACCTCTTGCAAAGATGTTTTTTTTGCATAAATTTAAGATGGCTGTCTGTCTGTCTGGCAATTTCAAGATTTCAAATGATTCAAGCAATATTGTATTGTCTGCGAATTGTCACTTGTATTATAGAGGGAAAGAGACTGTCTATATACGCCCCTATCTCTGTAAGGTTGACCTCGTTTTACCTTATATTATACATACATACACAGTTGCTGACTGAAAGGGATGGAAACCCTTCGGATTGCCCTTCTACTTACACGTGCGCACATATATAGAATTGTATTAGGGGTGTATTAGGTCTATAAATATATATTTAACTAGCTGCTACCCGCGACTTCGTTCGCGTGGAATTATATTAAAAAGATTTTTGTATGATAACACAATGCAACAAAAAAAATTCACAGAAATTTGAATAGGTGATTTAGAAGGTATTTGTCATATCGAAACCGAATTCGTTGCTCAAATGATTCCATCACATCAAGTTTTTTTAGATCTCCGAACCTAAAAGTCCCAAAAATGACGATTTTGGCAATGCTGGGGAATTTATTACTAATTAGGTAATTTTTTTCTGAAGTTTTGTTTCATGATTTCGAATAGTACTATCTTTTCTCTTTAAAATGATTTTTTACATTTTACTATGCGATTTTTCTTTACCGAAATATACTACTTTGAATATATATGTAGTAAAGTTCATTGTATCTACTATACTACACTCTATCATATCTTCAAACTAGTAAATCTCGGCTAAAAAAATCATACAGTAAAAAGTTAAAACTCATTTTAAAGATGAAAGATAATACTATTTGTTGCCGTGACCGAAAACTTAAGAAAAAAATTACCTACTTGATAATAAATTCTTTAACATTGCCAATATAGTCATTTTTGGGAGTTTTAGGTTAGAATATCTCAAAACCCTGACGTGATGAAACCAATTGGGCAACAAATCCAGTTTGATATCTCATTTAAGAGATTACAAATTTGCTAGGTCCTTTTTGATGCCGGACATATGTAAATGTACTAAATAAGAAATTACTGCCATTACTGAATCATAATCTATAGACACTTAACTGTAAAATAACTTAATTTGATGACAATCGGTTAATGGGTGTCAGAATGGTAGATATTTAAATTAATTATTAGTTTAATATACTTTTATTATTTATTATATTATCATAGCATCTGCTTTACATTACTTACAATTTTACGATTCTTTATTTTATAACTTTTGTATCGTAGTACTTATCATTTTAATAATTATTAGCAAGTGGGTGCCCATTACTGGCCTATAATTTAAAAAGTATACTATATTTACGAACTTTTGAAATTAAATTGATTTAATAAAGAGGTACTTTTTTATTAGTAACATAAATTCGTGGGAATTATTTAAAAAAAAGACCATCAATCCCAAAAAAAATTTATAATATTTTTTTTTTCTGTCATCTAATTTCACCCCTGTCGACGCGCACATCTCCCCAACCCCTATTTGTGTGCGATCTCGTGGAGCATTACGAAATCAGTTGTGCCCGATTCGACGGCAGAGTGTTACGTTTTGTATTTCTTTGTACTGTAGGGAAACTTAAAAAAATACTATTTCAACGTTTACCCTGTAGATTCCACGTGTTTCAAAGTAAGCTCTGTTTAAAAATGTTCAAATAGTTTTTTGTATGTTCTATAATAATAATAAATAATAAAGGTTCTACTACTGAATTAGTAGTAGAGCGTTTCTCGTTTATTAATAAATATAATTTATACAATTTTTGACGGTACCATAAACCTGTCAATTAGATATGTTAATATGTGTAATGTGACTTAAAATCTATATATGTTTCGATTAGTGACTTAAAAAGAGTTTTTTTTTGTTCTTGTGTGTTCACAATGCCTGGTTCATCAACGTACAGCCCAAAACCCTGGTTTTAGGAATTAGATTCAGCGATTTTTGGAAATTCAAGCAAAATACTTTTTTAATAAAATAAAGGCGATTTTTCAGAGTGCAGTTTTTTTTAGATTTTATAAATTTAATAATACTTTTTTAACAAAAAATGATATTATATATAGAATATATTGCACCTCCGCAAACAAAGTGTCACAACTCAAAAAATGTAGTTTTGAAGAAATAGGAATAAATGAAATTATAACAATTTAGGTAAATCAAAATTGTAAAGGTAGTAGGTATAGGAAAATGACTGATACACAATATTTAATTTAAATATTTCAGTATTCCTGTGATGTTTGAAAAATAGTAACTATTAAATAGTGATTAATTTTTTAGAATACCTATGCTAGTTTTGTTGACGGTAGGTACACGAAGTACATTAATGACAATTTTTAGTAGAAATATATAGTAATTTGGAATCATTCTACATATTTATCACAAATATTACATTTTTTTAGTTGACACTTTTTTTGCGGCGGTGCGATATATTTACTATCCAAATAAATTACGGAATGTACTTTTTCCTATGAGTCCTGACTTGTGGGACAGCCTGTGTATATGTTGTTTATTTTTATAGATACTTTTAAATGTTTAATTATTATTTTATTTGCTCAATTTTTTAAATGTGTTGTAAATATTGTGTATATAATTATTTCAATATTGTAAAAGTAAAAGGGATTTGAAAATATTCTAATATTTTCAAATGACCTTTCTTTAACAAACTATAACTACCCACATTTTATTTCTTTATAAGTTCTGCTGACTTGAAACAGTTTTGATTGATTTTAAAATTTAATGTCTACCTTTTATGCCTTAACAACGTAGGTTTTATTATTAGCATAGTATTTTAACTTCCTTGTTCCTACAAATAATTTTTGATGTATTAATTTTGATTTTTATAAAAATCAGTTTATTTTATTATTTATAACATACAAACACGAAAATTACTGAACCGATTTTAATGGGATTTTCATTAATTTTAAAGACCCTAAAGTTAGTAAAGGTTATGATAATATTATAATTGAATTAGAGCAGGCCCGTATTAAGGAAAATTTATATGTTCTTTAATGGAAATATAAAATATTATAAAATTTGTGATATTGGTGTATATAAATTAAGAATTTTATTGAATAATTAGGTCAGGTACGTACTAAAAAAATGTCTGTCTGCGAATGCTTCACAGCTAATATTTTTAATTAATGAAATAGGTATTATGCCAGTAAGAAAGTTACATGGAAATTATGATGAAATAGGATTAAAAGATTCTAAAAACTTTTATTTTAGACAAAAATCAATTCATCTTACAAGATTATTAGGTACATACATACCTTATTTAAGAACTTATATACTTTGAAATTCATTTTTAACACACAGAATAATTAAATTATTGTCTAACTCTGAATGTTTGATTATTGTTGACAAGGAGTGTGACGTCACAACTCTGAAATGTCACCTGCGAACGTTTTGGCGTCAAATTCAAAATTTGTTTTAAAAGAGTCAATTTTTGCGATTAAACCTTTATTTTCTGCAGAAATAAGTGTTTTTTTTTTTAAATAGTAGACACGTAAGATCATCATAGAATAGTTTTTTTTTTTAATTAGTCATCATGGCTATTATTTATTTTCAAATTTTGGCTACAATTTTTGTTTTTTTACTGTTTCCAGTGCTGGACAATAACAGAACTACACCCACCACAGACAATGTAGTTGAAAGTGGTGAGGAATCAGACGACGAATGGAACTATATTCGTGTTGATCAAACCAAATCTGAGAAAAAGGATCAACCTTCTTCGTTGCAAAAATCTGAACCGGTAAATACAAATTCTATATCAAATATATTTAGGTATTTATAACGAGTCGATCTGCGGTAATCGATACCAAATAGTTATAAAATTAACAGGCTGTTTAATTTACCATCAATTTTCATAAACCAAAATAAAATTTGAAAAATTTTAGTTTATTTTCTAAATATTTCAAAATAGACAACGAAAAAGGTGAAATCACAATAATTTACTTAAGAATAAGTGACGATCGTGACAAACTATTAAAAGTCTTTAACAATTACATATCAAACGTGACGTTTGACCAAATTAAAAAAAATTACCCTCACCAACATTAATGACTAAGGGTGACCTCATTTATTATAATTTTAACGAGTCTATTGGTGTACATATTTGATAAATAATTGTTTTTTAGAAGTATCGCATGATTATTATATCAGTTTTGCTTTTTCAATAATAGTTGTCAGTCTTAGTGGGCTCTCACATCGGAGCAATATAGCAACTAGCAACTTATGGCTAGCGATATTATTGCTATCTGTCAATATACATTGAATCGGACATATTGTCTCACACCAAAGCAATATGATATCGCTATATTGCTAGTTTCTAATTGGTAATTACTTTATTGCTATGTTGCTATATTGCTATATGGCTCCGGTGTGCGAGCCCACTAAAACTACACAGTAACGTCCCTTTTAGAAACAGATAATATATGTATACAAAAATAATGTTATGTTATAAAAGTTTATTTATAATTATATATTTTTTATTTATACACCTTAATGATGTTATGAAAATTAAATTTCTGTTAAACTTTTCGCGCCTCCCAGTTTGGAAATCGCTGCCCTAATGTATTGATTCCGTGTTTAATATATGATTTGTAATTATATAATAGGTAACTGAAGAAACTAAACAATCCGAAGAAGAGCATTTAGAAAACGACAGTGAAGACGATATGGCGTCTCAGCTAAACCCGGACGCTGCTGAATTTGTACCAGTGTCGCCCGTGCATGCGCCGGTATCACCGCCTTTGAAAGATTTCATCGATGATAAAGTTTTAGCCGAATCTCCGTTCAAACCGAGCCCGATTTGTAACAAAATACCTACGCCAGATGAATTTTTAACAGAGGTCTGCAAACGACCGAGCGAAGTCGAAGAAGCCGAAGACGATCTTGATGATATTAAAGTCTTGAATGACGAAAACGAAGTAAGTTTAAAAAAAAAGTTTTTTTTAAAGAGGCAGACCGTTGTGACTTAAAAAAAATTTTTTAAGGATTTTTTTAGCCACGCATTAAAACAATTAATAACAAATGTTTTTCCATATAAAAGATATGTATTTACAGAAAATGTAATTTTTTTATGGCAAAATATTAAAAAATAAGTGGGATACAGCAAATTTGGGAGGAGTCCAAAAAAAGTGTTTTGCCGTGATCACTGCTGCTCGTCACTGGATCATCAGAAATCAAAAAAACAATAGAGATCATTAGTTAATGGCATAATGCTTCGGATGGTCGAAGGGATTTGAAAATTTTTGAATTTTCTTAAAATGGCGGATGTTGAAAGTCAAATTTATTTATTTGACTAAAATTTCACTCGCATTTTCGGCTATAAAAACAAAAATAACCGTCCAAAATAAAAATCCTTCGTCCATCCGAAGGACAAGTATGTATAGAATAAGTCAGAAAAATTTCAAACCGATCAGCAATTTGTCTGAAATTTTTAGAGAATACTTTTGAAATATTCTAATTCGAGAAAATGCAATAAAAAAATGTGATTTTAAAAATCACCCCCCCCCCCCCTTCCCCGGAAATATCCCCGGGTAAAAGTGGATCCAACGCCTAGTTTTATTATTATTTTAATGCGTATTGTTTTTTTTTTACAGAGTCATAATTTTAATACATCAGCCCAAGAACTTGAAGATCTTCTTAACGGTAAAAGTATCGACGAAATTGAAGAGTTCCATCCAAAATCAACACAGGTTGAACTGAACAAAACAGACAACGATAACGAACTACAAAATGTACCGACATCAAATTTATTAGATCAGTCCGAAGCGTTCTCCACAAAAGCAGAATTTGGTGACGAAACAACCGCCAGTTTCGCCGATACAGATTTCCAAAAGAGCACAACCGGCCTATCAACCATGAACGCATCCTTTGCCGATTCAATCACGACATCTCAAACTGTCGGATTTGATACAGACTTCACATCCGATATGCATTCTTCATTCAAAACACAAGACCCGATGAGCATGTCGTTTTACGAAGGCAGAGACGACGATAATGGTGAATTCAACAGGAACCCGTTCGATTTAAATGCTGTCCAGTCGTTACCAGATGATGAGGATTCAGAACCGAATGGCGAATTAGACGCCGAAGTTATGAACGCCGTTGATGAGATACAGAACGTTATTCACGATGCGGAGAAAGCTATTTCGGATACGGAAGAGAAGGAACAGGAATCGCCTGTGATTGAGCATAAACTGGATGAACTTGTTTCTGCATTGCAACGCCAACATGATGAAGGGATAGATTCTATTTCACCTGTGCCTAACAATGATGCTGTGCTTGATGAAGAGAAGACGCACGAACGTGCTCCGTCCGATTTTGAAGTTGAATCTGAATTAGTTACAGATAGGAAAGATGACGAATCGCCGGAAAAGGAAACGATGCAAGAGTTTGATTTAAACAAATATGATGAGGAGGTAAAGGAAGCTATTGATGAAAGTCCATTTTTCAATGTTGCTAATACGGAAAAGACTGAAGTTGTGAATAATTTCTATGCTGATAAAGAAGAGCACAAAACAGAACCGGAAGAAAGTCCATTTTTCAGTACAAGCTCTACGGAAAAGACTGAGGTTGTTTCATCACCTGTGAATAATTTCTATGCTGCGATGGAAGAGCACAAAACAGAACCAGAAGAAAGTCCATTTTTCAGTACAAGTTCTACGGAAAAAACTGAGGTTGTTACAACACCTTTGAATAATTTCTATGCGGTAAAGGAAGAGAATAAAGCAGAACCAGAAGAAAGTCCATTTTTCTCTTTGTCTTCTTTTACGAAGACTTCATTGATTGACGCAGTGTCTCCTCCCCAGGATTATTTCAATACGTCGTCATCAGATGTGAAAGTCGATAATTTGATCGATAATGTAATGGAAGAACATAAAAATCCGTTTATTGATGAAGGCATTGCTGAAGATATCATGACACAGAATGATATAGAAACCATAATAGAAGAACAACCGAAAGAAGAAATTATTTGCTTCGAAACAGAAGAAATCGTTCCACAGGAACCAGAAAAGGAAATGATTCCAACTGAAGATACTGAACATATTCAAACGTTAGATATGTCATCACCGATTGCAGAAGGATCGTCTCCTGTTCCTAATTTCGAAAATGATATCAGTTCTCCGATAGAAGATATCACAAAAGAGGTCGTTGAAGATAATTCGATTAAATCATCTGTCGTCGATACAGAATCGGTAGCACCGAGCGTGACGTCATTCTTGGCGAGATCTCCAATTCCAGATATCACGTCACCTCTACATACAACCGTGGCCGAATCTAACGACTCCCACACTTTACCCGAATTAGATATCCAAGAAAACGTACAAGAACATATAAGCGATAGGCTTTTAGAACTCGAGAAAGTAACGGAGGCAATTGAAATACCGGCGGAAGTGCCTACACCTGATACAGAAGTAATAAACGTATCTAAACCGGTAGAAGAGACTGCAATAGCCACGGCTGCAGTTATCACAGCCGTAGTTACCGCAGCTGCTGTAACTACAGCAATCAAATCTCCGACCGTCGAAAAGAAATCGGCTCAGATTAAAGCAAGTCCAGCAAAGAAATCGACCGCTGCTACATCGGGTCCTATAAAGAAAACAACAACTACTTCGAAATTAGGTGCAGCCAAACCGGCAAGTACACTCGCGTCCAAAACTCAAACACCTGCTCCTAGAACTGTTCCTAAACCGTCGTCAACGAAACCGATTGCAGCGCCGAGAACTGCGATAAGTGCGCGGCCGAAGACAGCACCTTCTGTGACTAAGACGGCATCAGCGGCGGCAACGACTGAAAGAAAGGCTCCAATTGAAAAGAAGCCGTTGATGAATGGTGATGTGAAACAAACGGCGGCAAAGACGACTTCATCGCTGGCTGCAAAGAGACCTGCGATGACGTCGAGTTTGACCAGCAAACCTGCACCTAGACCTGCTACTGCTCCAGTGAAGACAACTCTTGCAAGTAGCGCACGTGGTACTACTGAAGCTCCTAAGGCAAGACCGACGTCTTTGGCTACAAAAACAAACGGAACTTCCGCTACTACAAGGACTACTTTATCTGCAAAGGTATTTTTCTATTATTGTTTAAATTAAACGTGTACTAAATTAATTATTTTTCAGACAACCAGTGCATTGAAGTCTCCGATAAAGCCACCGACTTCTGTACCACCAAAACCAAAAACTAGTGTGAGCAGTACGGCCACACGTACTGTTAAAAGTACTACAAGTACTACAACAACTTTGAAGGCGTCTCCAAGGTTAACAACAGATAAACAAGTGAAGGAAACAGCCAATAAACAATTGTTATCTGCAAGAACTGTGACCAAAACTACATCTTCTTCGGCACCGTTGAGGACGACTCCAGTGAAGAAAACTGATTTAAAGGTTAGTTATAACACAAACACATACATGACACTCAGAGCCGGCCTTTGAAATCCCGGCACCCCGGGCGAATTTTTTTTGCCGCCCTCCCCAACAAAAAATATGATGACCTTCTTACCTCTTCCTTTCATTATTTTTATATTTCTAAATCTGATTCTCTTTTGTGGCCTTCCGCGCGCCGCTCCTGCTGGCTTGACGCCCCGGGCGGTTGCCCTGGTTTAATATCGTTCTAAATCCAATATGGAGGACGCCTCAAGATGGCGGATTACCTTTTTCTTCATAACCATATTGATATGGGTATCAAATGAAAGGGGTTGATGAGTAGAATACGATTTACTACATGACGTCATTCTAAATCCAATATGGCGGACGACCCAAGATGGCGGATTACCTTTTTCTTCATAACCATCTTGATATGGGTATCAAATGAAAGGGGTTGACGAATAGAATACGATTTACTACATGACGTCATTCTAAATCCAATATGGCGGACGCCTCAAGATGGCGGATTACCTTTTTCCTCATAACCATCTTGATATGGGTATCAAATGAAAGGGGTTGATTAGTACAATACGATTTATTACATGACGTCATTCTAAATCCAATATGGCGGACGCACCAAAATGGCGGATTACCTTTTTCTTCATAACAATCTTGATATGGGTATCAAATGAAAGGGTTTGACATGTAGAATACGATTAGCTATATGACGTCATTGAAATTTTTCGACGCTACGGTATTCAGTCTGTAACTTTTTACGATATCAACAAAAAATACAGTTTTCAACTAAAGATTTCAAGCTTGGATTTCCTTTTTAAATCGTTTCATTTCGATGATTTTTACAAAAGTTACAGCACGTTTTTTTTTTTATTTCAGTCTCCGGTAACAAAGACAACAGTACTGAAATCCACTGTAGGGGCAAAGAAAACACCAACAACAACAACACGAACGTCGGTAACGAAAACGAAATCAACAAGCCAGCACAACGGGACCGTGACCTTAGTCCAGGAGATAACAAACGTAAGCATTACGACCGACGAGCCAAGGCTCCTAAAAGATGAATCTCCAATTGTAGAACCGTCGACAGCACCTCAACTTATCGACAATGCGGTTATGTCAGGCGCGACCGAGTGAGTCAAAACCTCATTTGTTTATTTATATTATTGATTGATAGTTTTGAAAAAAAAAAAATTCTGAATCGCGGCGGGCGTTGATGTTTTTTTTTTTTTTTTTATATTGTACCAGTTTTTGGAAAGGTCGCATGCAATGTGTACGGTCGGGTTATTTTTTCGAGTTACGACTGATGATTGTTCGAATAGGTTTAGTAATAAATACTTCCAAAGTAAAAACTAAAAATATAATAAAAAATGTTTTCTATTTAATGTGATTTTATGATTTTAATAAAATAATTAATAGTAGTTATTAAATTATAGGAATAAATTAATATTATTTTTTGATTATATTAATAGAGAGGAAACCTTAACCGTAATCTTTATCCGTACTTTTATATCTGTATAACCGCAAAAATTGTATCATTTTTATTAAATCATCCACCCTCAACCGTTTAAATAATTAATTATTAATTTAAAATCGATTGTTGTATTTAAATATTTTAAATTTGATTGTTTATTTCAGTTTGACAGTTGGTCATTTTTAAATTAAATTATAATTGACTGTGAAGTTGTCTGCAAAAGAGTACTGAATAATTGTGGTTATGTCTAACAAACAATGCACAAACTGTCATTGTTGTTAACATGAACCCTGTTTTTTGCTTTATGCAATAGTGAGGTTAAATTATACTTTTATAACCGCAAAAAAAAAAAAACTACTATTAGTTTTTTGTATATTTATTCTACGTTAAGAGACAGTCTTATCAGACTTATATTAATTTAAAATCGATTGTTGTGTGTCAAAAGTTTTAAATTCGATTGTTTATTTCAGTTTGACAGTTATAGGGTATTTTTGTTTTATTAAATTATGATTCACTGTGAAGTTGTATGCATTTAAAATCGATTGTTGTATTTAAAAGTTTTAAATTCGATTATTTATTTCAGTTTGACAGTTATAGGGTATTTTTGTTTTACTAAATTATGATTCACTGTGAAGTTGTATGCATTTAAAATCGATTGTTGTATTTAAAAGTTTTAAATTCGATTGTTTATTTCAGTTTGGCAGTTGGGTATTTTTGTTTTATTAAATTTGATTCACTGTGAAGTTGTATACAGAGTGTCATGTCTAACAAACAATACACTAACTGTCATTGTTGTTAAGATGAACACAGTTTTTTTCTTTTATTTAATTGTGGGGTTAAATAATACTTTTATGACCGCAAAAAAGTACTGCCAGTTTTTTTTAGAGACCGACAACTGTCAATTGATTAAATAAATATATATTAATTTAAATTCGATTGTTTATTTCGGTTTGGCAGTTGGCCATTTGCTTTATTTCATTCACTATGAAGTTGTGTACAAAAGAGAACTAATAAGCAATGCACAAATAGTCATTGTTGTTAAGATGAACACAGTTTTTTGTTTTATGTAATTTTGCAGTTAAATTATACTTTTATAACTGCAAAGAAAGTATTACCCGTTTTTTGTATATTTTTTTTCTACGTTAAAAGGCAGTCATATTAATTTAAAATCGATTGTTGTATTTAAAAGTTTTAAATTCGATTTTGACAGTTATAATTCATTCACTGTGAAGTTGTATGCAGGTTGTAATTGTGGTTATGTTTAACAAACAATGCACAAACTGTTATTGTTGTTAATATAAACAGTTTTTTTTTGTTTTAAGTATTAGTACGGTTAAAGATTACGAATGTTTTTTATCTTAGCTGCTTAATGTGTGCTGAGTTGTGATTACATAATTTACTGGTGTAGAGTGGCTTACAATTAGCTTAATGATGATAAATCTTTCTTTGTAAATAATTTTTTATATTGATTCCTTAGTATTGTTTGTTGATGTATGTTTTGTTGAGGTGCTGCCGTGCAATGATATAAAAGTTTGTACCGCTTTTTGTTTATTTTAATGAATTTGAATTAAAAAACGATATATTTGGTAAATGAACAATGATGATTGAACGAATACTTAAATAATTATATTTTTCTATTTTGCTTGAAATGCTTGAAATATGTTTAATTAACATTTTGAATCGGATATTTAAAGTAGCTTTTCATTTTTATATATAAAATAATGTAATAATAATAACTTTTTGTGATTAAATTTATAATTCAATAGAAACATATTATTATTATTATTAATATATTACATTTAAGTTTTATATAAAGAAATATACAATATTATATTAGTATCATGTTTCATATTACACATATAAATTATATAATGTATTCTTATTTATTCATGTAATATTCTGTATTGATTATTAAATATACTGAAATACTTGAGCACATTTATACATCTTATTTTAGCTGTTACTTCAACGCGCACGGTCAAAAAAATGTCAATGTTTAGGAATTTTTTTCACAGGTATAACTAATTATTTTTGAATCAGCTAAAGGACATTTTATTAAGTATATTTTCAACTTGCTTAATATCAATTTTTATTGAAAAATATTATATATTTATAAAGTTATGAGCCTCGATGTGACGACCCAAATAAATATTTTTCTCTATGATCGACGAAGGGTTATATAGAAAAAATAAATAAAAATTTTATCAATATCTATATAAATGTAGCTGTCGTTGCACGTAGCCGTTTTATTTTTATTTTATTTTTTCACAAAATAGCGATCGTTTGAAATTTTTTTTTCGTTTTTAAGACCTATTAGAGCGGTTTTAAAAATAGTAATTATCAAAATTTCAAAAATCAGCTACGTGCTACGATAGCTACTACAATTACGAAAATTATTTTTAAAAAAAATATGAAATGGGTTCATTAGTCTTTGAGAAATCGTGTCAACCAGATCGAAATATGTCATTCCGAGATAAACGTGTTTAATATTTTTATTTTGTCATAACCGACCGTGCTACCTCGTCTCACTAAATTGACTGTAACTCCATCAATTTTCAAAATTTAAACCCAAATTTTTGTTCACATATTTATGAATATGTATATACTTTAAAAAAATCTAAAAAAAATTCTGTCACAGTGACTTTCCCCCTTTAATTATTATATTAATACACGTTTTGCATTATTCTGTACTCTACGATTGAAAAAAATACATATTATTATCTTAAAGTGCTTTCCGGAAGTTAGCAAAATATATTAGATTTTGTTGACATTTTAGGTTATGAAAAAATATTTTTATATTTATTATACGAATGTGAAACATAACCTGTACTCTACGATAGAAAAAAATACCTATCTAAAAGGCCTTTCCGGAAGTTAAGAAAATATATTAGACTTTGTTGACATTTTATTTTTACGTTATGAATAAATATTTTATGAGATAATTTTATACATTTAAAAGATTTGAACATCGCTTCTTGTCGGTGTAATTCCCACGAAAATGCTTATCGGTTAAGAGTTACTCAAACTACCTCGTAGAAAACTGTACAGTTATTTGTAATCGTTATAATGTGGTAAATAAGTAGATAACCATAACGTAAGTATGTATTTATATAAAAAAGGTAAGTGATAATGAAATATTACAATGCTTTTTACTTGTGTAGATAAACAAGTAACAAAAAAAACTGATAAAAAACATCTATGTAGATAAATAGATGTAATAAATTCAATAATTTTGTACATAAAATGACTTCTGAAAAGAATTTAATTTAAGCTACATGTGGCGCCATCTATCAGGGAAGGCTTGAACGAACGCAAATGTCATTGAAAAAAAAATTTTCTGTGGTCGGAATGGCTTCTGAAAGAATTATTTGAATTCATAATTTACGTGTTGCGACATCTAGCGGGGAAAATTTGAACTAACGCAAACGGCGTTGAAAAAAAAAATTTCTGTGGTCGGAATGGCTTCTGAAAATATTATTAAAATTCTTAATTTACGTGTCGTGACATCTAGCGGAGAAAGGTGGAACTAACAATTTTATTCAGAATAGATTTCTACTTTAATTTTTGGATAGTTCAAACTTTTCCCACTAGATGTCGCTACAAATGGATTTAAAATTTCTATATTTTTTTCGGAAGCCATTCTGACTAAGTCAAAGACCGATATCGTATTTATTCGATTATTAGAGCATGGATGTAAAATCTGGTGTTATTTATGGTATCAGCGTATCCTTTTACATACGATGACGTGTATAATACTTTCGAAATAAAAAAGGGTGTATTAATTTTTGTAATAAAAAACACACACTTTTCGAATTTGAAAGTAATACAGACACCATTGTATGTAAAAGGAGACGCTGTTATCATAAATACTATCAGATTATAAATTAGTTCACCGGTTCAAATCTACATGACATTTTTATATATGGTTCGAATGAATCCTTTTATGCACGTTTTTGGATTCAACAAAAAAATTGACTTAGTCGGAATGGCTTCAGAGAAAAATATTAAAATTTTTATGTTACATATGGTGCCATCTATCGGTAAATTTACTTAACTAGACAAAAAACACCTCAACCATATTTCCAATATTTCTTGAAAAAGATTTTTATATGTGGTGGAGGCGCCGTCATCTGACGTCATCACATAAATTTTTTTTTGTCGAGTTAGGCTCGCTATCGTATGTATTACAACATGCTGATTCCAAATATATTACTAAAAAGTTGGGCTCAGACCGCTATAACCGTTTTTTATCAATTTTTCGTAGAAAAATCGATATAACTTTTGAACCCTTGGTTTTTTTTTGAAATTTTTTTTTTGTTTCGAGTTAGAGACGCTATCGTATGTATTAGGGCACCCTGATATCCAATATGCCCATCAAAAGTTGCGCTAGGATCGTTAATATGGTTTTTTATCAACTTTTGTCTTAAAAAATTTCATGAAAATTTGAACCAGTGAATGAATTTAAAATCTATTATCATTTTTGATATCAGAGTGTCCTTTTACATACAATGGCGTCTTTATTATTTCCAAATTCGAAAAGGATGTGTTTTTTATTACAATAATTGACACACCCTTTTCGAATTTGAAAGTTATAAATACGCCATTGTATGTAAAAGGACACCCTGATATCATAAATGATAAAAGATTTTAAATTAATTTACTGGGTAAAAATTTCGACAATTTTTTGAAAACAAAAGTTGATAAAAAACCATGTTAACGATCCAAGCGCAACTTTTGATGGGCATATTGGGTATTAGAAAGCCCTAATACATACGATAGCGTCTCTAACTCGACCAAAAAAAAAAATCTCAAAAAAGAAACAAGGTAAACCCCTTGCTTCTTTTTTGACCGAAAAAAACTTTTTTCGATTTTCGATTAATTAGACACGTTATCGTATGTAAAGGGATACGCTGATTCGACTTTTCGGGTCAGTTGCAAAATTCATTAAAGGGTTCAAAAGTTATAGCGTTTTTTCTTAGAAAAATTGATAAAAAACGGTTATAGCGGTCTGAGTGCAACTTTTTATCAACATATTTGGAATCAGCATGCTGTAATACATACGATAGCGAGCCTAACTCGACAGAAAAAAAAATTATGCGATGACGTCAGATGACGGCGCCTTCACCATGTAAAAAATCTTTTTCGAGAAATATTGGAAATATGGTTGAGGTGTTTTCTGTCTAGTTTTTTTCTGAAGCCATTCCGACTAAGTCAATTTTTTTATTGAGTCCAAAAACTCGAACTGTTTGCCCTCTGAATTATTGCATGTGATTTAGAAAAATAATGTGTCTCATCTCTTTGACTTAACAATAAGTTTTTACTTTTAAATTATTGAAACAAAATAATTAAAATTTTAATATATAAAACTAGACTTTATAACGATGTATAACTTATGTTATATGCCTCCAAACATGAGACGTATTTTTATGCTGTAAATTAAACAGTAAAGAAATGCAGTAGACAGCCTATATTTCATATACATCTGTCTAACATTGCACTAAAGTTAAGCAGCACCATGATAAGACATATGTTGGATGGGTGACCGGCCGGGGGCAGGCTTTTTTATTATTCTATTTGGGAAAACGTATATGTATTAATGTTAGAAGTACCTACATTGTACTTTATGAAGTAATGTATGTGTACTGACACCGCGGCGTGGGCGTGGGAAAAAAATTGTGAATATGTGGCGCTTATAAAAAATATACTAATTACAAGTAAAATACCACAAATAACTCACAGTAGTGGGAGGGGGCACTTCAAACGCGTGGGCGCCTGGGAAAGATACATGCATATTTGTGGAATGCCCTGGCGCCTATAGCGTGGGAAAAATATACACTGTTGTGATACCACAATATTAAATATACATAGTTGTTGGGTATTTGACGGTAGGAATAGTGAATCGTGCCGTCATATCCCTCAGCGTGGGGGCAACTATTGCAAACTTAAATGAAAAAGACATATAGTAAGTTAATTATCATGAGTAAAGTAAAAATCGTTTGGCAATGGAGAGTAAATTTTGTTTAATTTATTTAAAGCAGAACCGGACTAGCCCAACTTTTTCAATTCTAAGGGGCATTTTTTCCTCAGTAAGCCAGTTCGGTGCATATATATTTCAGAACTTTTGTTGTATTGACCCTTCTTTTAATTTTTGAGGGGTTATTACACTTTTTTATGAAACGAATAAACATTACGTTTAATCTGTATACTTTTAACTTGCATTGATATAAAAAACCTAGTGATTTAAATAATTAATTTCAACCCTGATTGCGTACTATTGGAAGCAGGGGTGGACTGCATTGACAATTTTTTAAAGGGCCTACGTCTGAACGTTTAATAAAACTTTATAGGAAGGTTTAATTAGTTTAATAAATATGTTATTGCATAGAAAAATAACTCATTTTTAATTAAATTACACAAAAACACTTATTGCTTAACCAAAGAGACGAGACACATTATTTATCTAAATCACATGCAATAATTCAGAGGGTAAACAATTCGAATGAATCTCCTCGACGAAAACGTTTGACTTAGTCAGAATGGCTTCAGAGAAAAATATTAAAATTTTTATGTTACATATGGTGCCATCTATCGGTAAATTTACTTAACTAGACAAAAAACACCTCAACCATATTTCCAATATTTCTTGAAAAAGATTTTTATATGTGGTGGAGGCGCCGTCATCTGACGTCATCAGATAAAATTTTTTTTTGTCGAGTTAGGCTCGCTATCGTATGTATTACAGCATGCTGATTCCAAAAATGTTGATAAAAAGTTGCACCCAGACCGCTATAACCGTTTTTTATCAATTTTTTTTAGAAAAATCGCTATAACTTTTGAACCCTTCAATGAATTTCGCAACTGACACGAAAAGTCGAATCAGTGTATCCCTTTACATACGATAACGTGTCTAATTAATCGAAAATCGAAAAAAGTTTTTTTCGGTCAAAAAAGAAGGAAGGCTATTACCTTGGTTTTTTTTTGAAATTTTTTTTTTGTGTCGAGTTAGAGACGCTATCGTATGTATTAGGGCACCCTGATACCCAATATGCCCATCAAAAGTTGCGCTCGGATCGTTAATATGGTTTTTTATCAACTTTTGTCTTAAAAAATTTCATGAAAATTTGAACCAGTGAATTAATTTAAAATCTATTATCATTTTTGATATCAGGGTGTCTTTTTACATATAATGGCGTCTTTATTATTTCCAAATTCGAAAAGGATGTGTTTTTTATTACAATAATTGACACACCCTTTTCGAATTTGAAAGTTATAAATACGCCATTGTATGTAAAAGGACACCCTGATATCATAAATGATAAAAGATTTTAAATTAATTTACTGGTTAAAAATTTCGACAATTTTTTGAAAACAAAAGTTGAAAAAAAAACATGTTATCGATCCGAGCGCAACTTTTGATGGGCATATTGGGTATCAGGGTGCCCTAATACATACGATAGCGTCTCTAACTCGACCAAAAAAAAAATTCTCAAAAAAGAAACAAGGTAAACCCCTTGCTTCTTTTTTGACCGAAAAAAACTTTTTTCGATTTTCGAATATTTAGACACGTTATCGTATGTAAAGGGATACGCTGATTCGACTTTTTGTGTCAGTTGGTAAATTCATTGAAGGGTTCAAAAGTTATAGCGATTTTTCTAAGAAAAATTGATAAAAAACGGTTATAGCGATCTGAGTGCAACTTTTTATCAACATTTTTGGAATCACCGTACCGGTATACATACGATAGCGTGGCTAACTCGACAAAAAAAATTTTTATGCAATGACGTCAGATGACGGCGCCTCCGCCATGTATAAAAATCTTTTTCAAGAAATATTGAAAATATGGTTGAGGTGTTTTCTGTCTAGTTTTTTTTCTGAAGCCATTCCGACTAAGTCAATTTTTTTTTTAATCCAAAGTGCATAAATAGATTCATTCGAACTGTTTGCCCTCTGAATTATTGCATGTGATTTAGATAAATAATGTGTCTCTTCTCTTTGGTTTACAATAAGTTTTTACTTTAAAAAATTGTTTTTCCTTCAGAAACCATTCTGACTAAGTCCAAAAATTTTGTCTAAAACTTAATAAATTAATTACATCTATTTATCTACATAGATGCTCTTATTTTTTTGTATGTTACCTGTTTATCTACACAGGTATAAAAGACATGTATGATCTAAATTGACTGAGTTATAATCTTAAATTACTTATTATTAATTTAATTTGCATGTGAACAATGCGTGGGTGGATAATTAAATTAGTTCACATTTTTGTCACTCTATCAGCGATGGCGTTAATGTCAGTCATATGTGATTGTCACAAATGTCATTTAATTTTAGTATTTGTTTGTTTATAATACCTACATAGTTATTGTTATACTACTGGAGTGATATTAAAACAAAATATAACGTTATTATTTGTGTAAAATGTTCTTATTTCAATAAACAGTAAGTACTTTGCTATATAATTGATGACAAGTCGATATAACCTATATGTTTTGACGTTAGTATTACACCTGTCTATATTAATTTAGATAGGCCATCGTTTCGTCGCACATTGCAGTGCACAGCTTTAATTTAATTTACGTGGGTGGATAATTAGTTTACATTTTTGTTACTCTATCAGTGATAGCGTAAATATTAGTCACATGTGATTATTGGTCGTGTATTGCTGTCAAAAATATTAATTTTATGTTTTAAACGTTCAAGTAATACTTCTGAAAAAATATAGAGTATGAAATGTTCCCATTAAAGTGAATAGTAAGTACTTTGCTGTAGAATTAGTGACCTGTCATTCATTATAACCTATATGTTACGAATGTTTAGGACTTATTTTTGGTATAAACCACGTATATTTAACGAAACGTTGGCCAATAGGCCCTTGTTTTGTCACACATTGTAGTGCACATTTTTTGGACTTTATTATAAGTGCAATCTCATATAAAATATCACAGAATTAGCTAGTTAACTTCTGTCAATTTCTTTTTAATTTCGAACATACGTAGCTTTGTACTGTTCAAGAGATCAATACAGTTTCTAAATTATGTTTAAAATAATATTTTGAACAAATAATTGTTGTCAAGTTGTACGTAGAATTGCTTTAAACAAATCATTTTGATTCCAGGTATGTGACAAATCATTTACACAGAAATACAACCTAACCGTTCACACAAGTATTCATACAGAATACCATCTGTACGTGTGAGCGATATACAGTAGAAACTACAGTGTGTAGACTCTGGTGTCTAAACACATGCGCAATCACAGCCGTGGAAATACATACTCGCAGTGAAGTGTCTGCGGGTGTAAAGTGTGCGACAAGCATTCTACACAGCAGTCAAATCACTTAGATTAAAATACTTTGATTTTACACCAAATTACGCATAATTGTTGTATCTTAAAATAAATAAAATATATTAATATTATTTGACTTGTTTATTTTATTTGTTAATTTAGGTACTTCTCTGTTTTACAGCCGACATTACGGACATAGTTATAGCTTATATATAAATAGTAATTTATGAGTTTAGATTTACATGTATTTCTGAAAGACAACGTTTATAAGATTCTAACGATGCTAGCATTGCTATTAAAACAAGTAGGGGGAGGGGGATTAGTCTAAAGGATGATAGTAATAGAAACGAAAGATTGGTGCATTTATTTCAGTTTTTGCAGGAGACGCAGCTACCTCTATCTACGCATCTGTATGTAGCGGAAGTAAAGAACAAAATAGGTACGTAGGTAAATACGGTAAGTAATGATAGATATATTATAATGTAGATAAAACTATATAAGCCTATGTAGATAAATAGGTACACAAGATTTAAAAAAAATATATCAACGTAAAAATAGTGGCACCATCTAACGGTGAAATGATGAACTAGCACAAATCGTGACGTCACTAGCCGAGATACGCTCCGAAATCACAAATTTTTAATGTTATATAATGAAAACGGAGCTTGTCTCGACTAAATTTATTTGTCGTCGATACAGTGGCGCCATCTAGCGACAAAATGGTGAACTCCCACAAATCGTGACGTCATTAGCCGGGATAAGCTCCGAAATCACAAATTTTGAGTGTTATATAATGAAAACGGAGCTTATCTCGGCTAAGTTTATTTGTCTTCGATATAGTGGCGCCATCTAGCGGCAAAATGGTGAACTCCCACAAATCGTGACGTCATTAGCCGAGATAAGCTCCGAAATCACAAATTTTGAGTGTTATATAATGAAAACGGAGCTTATCTCGGCTAAGTCCAGTAAACATTAAACTTAGCCGAGACAAGCTCCGTTTTCATTATATAACACCTAAAATTTGTGATTTCGGAGCGTATCTCGGCTAATGACGTCACGATTTCTGCTAGTTCACCGTTTTGCCGCTAGATGGAGCCACTATTTTTACGTTGATATTTTTTAATGTTTTTTACCTATTTATCTACATAGGCTTATATAGTTTGATCTGTATTATAATATATCTATCATTACTTACCGTATGTACATACGTACCTACTTTGCTCTTTACTTACGCTACATACAGAGGCGTAGATAGAAGGTTGCTGCGTCTCCTGCAAAAACTGAAATAAATGCACGAAGCTTGCGTTTGTATCACTATCACCCTTTAGACAAATCCCCCTCCCCTACTTGTTTTAATAGCAATGCATCGTTAGAATCTTATAGACGTTGTTTTTCAGAAATACATGTAAATCTAAGCTCATACTATTTATATGGTGAGCTATAACTACGTCTGTAATATCGGCTGTAAAACAGACAAGTACCTAAATTAACAAATAAATAAACAAATCAAATAATATTAATATATTTTATTTATTTTAAGATACAACAATTATGCGTAATTTGGTGTAAAATCAATAGTTTTTAATCTAAGTGATTTGACTGTTGTGTAGAATGCTTGTCGCACACTTTACACCCGCAGACACTTCACTGCAAGTATGTATTTCCACGGCTGTGACTGCGCATGTGTTTAGACACCAGAGTCTACACACTGTAGTTTCTACTGTATATCGCTCACACGTACGGATGGTATTCTGTATGAATACTTGTGTGAACGGTCAGGCTTTATTTCTGTGTAAATGATTTGTCACATACCTGGAATATAAGTTAATTGTTTAAAGCAATTCTTTGTACAACGTGACAACAATTATTTATTAATTTAAGAACTGTATTGATCTCTTGAACAGTACAAAGCTACGTATGTCCGAAATTAAAAAGAAATTGACAGAAGTTAACTAGCTAATTCTGTGATATTTTATATGAATTTGCACTTATAATAAAGTCCAGAAAATGTACACTGTAATGTGTGACAAAACAATGGCCTATTGGCCAACGTTTTGTTAAATAGACGCGGTTTATACCCAAAGTAAGTCCTAAACATTCGTATAACATATAGGTTATAATGACAGCTCACTAATTGTACAGCAAAGTACTTACTATTCACTAAAATGAGAACATTTTATACAACATATATTGTTTCAGAAGTATTACTTATTACTTTTGACCGTTTAAAACATAAAATTAATATATTTGACAGAAATACACGACCAATAATCACATGTGACTGATATTTACGCCATCGCGTAAGATAGAGTAACAAAAATGTAAACTAATTATCCACCCACGTAAATTAAATTAAAATTGTGCACTGCAATGTGCGACGAAACGATGACCTATCTAAATTAATATAGACAGGTGTAATACTAACGTCAAAACATATAGGTTATATCGACTTATCACCAATTCTACAGCAAAGTACTTACTGTTTATTGAAATAAGAACATTTTACACAAATAATAAAAATATACATATTCTATTTTAATATCACTCCAGTAGTATAACAATAACTATGTAGGTATTATAAACAAACAAATACTAAAATTAAATGACATTTGTGACAATCACATATGACTGACATTTACGCCATCGCTGATAGAGTGACAAAAATGTGAACTAAATTATCCACCCACGCATTATTCACATGCAAATTAAACTAATAATAAGTCATTTAATTAAGATTAAAATGAAGTCAATTCATATTATACATGTATTTAATACCTGTGTAGATAAACAGGTAACATACAACAAAATAAGAGCATCCATATAGATAAATAGATGTAATTAATTTATTAAGTTTTAGACAAAATTTTTGGACTTAGTCAGAATGGTTTCTGAAGAAAAAACAATTTTTTAAAGTAAAAACTTATTGTAAACCAAAGAGAAGAGACACATTATTTATCTAAATCACATGCAATAATTCAGAGGGCAAACAGTTCGAATGAATCTATTTATGCACGTTTTTGGATTAAAAAAAAAATTGACTTAGTCGGAATGGCTTCAGAAAAAAAACTAGACAGAAAACACCTCAACCATATTTTCAATATTTCTTGAAAAAGATTTTTATACATGGCGGAGGCGCCGTCATCTGACGTCATCGCATAATTTTTTTTTGTTGAGTTAGCCACGCTATCGTATGTATTACAGCATGCTGATTCCAAATATGTTGATAAAAAGTTGCACTCAGATCGCTATAACCGTTTTTTATCAATTTTTCTTAGAAAAATCGCTATAACTTTTGAACCCTTCAATGAATTTAGCAACTGACACGAAAAGTCGAATCAGCGTATCCCTTTACATACGATAACGTGTTTAATTATTCGAAAATCGAAAAAAGTTTTTTTCGGTCGAAAAAGAAGCAAGGGGTTTACCTTGGTTTTTTTTTGAAATTTTTTTTTTGTGTCGAGTTAGAGACGCTATCGTATGTATTAGGGCACCCTGATACCCAATATGCCCATCAAAAGTTGCGCTTGGATCGTTAAAACTGTTTTTTATCAATTTTTGTTTTAAAAAATTTCATGAAAATTTGAACAAGTGAATTAATTTAAAAACTGATATCATTTATGATATCAAGGTGTCCTTTTACATACAATGGTGTGTCTATTATTATCAAATTCGAAAAAGGTGTATCAATTTTTTTACTAAGAAGCACATCCTTTTCGAATTTGAATGTAATAGACACGCCATTGTATGTAAAAGGACACCCTGATATCATAAATGATATCAGTTTTTAAATTAATTCACTTGTTCAAATTTTCATGAAATTTTTTAAAATAAAAATTGATAAAAAACCATGTTAACGATCCGAGCGCAACTTTTGATGGGCATATTGGGTATCAGGGTGCCCTAATACATACGATAGCGTCTCTAACTCGACACAAAAAAAAATTTCAAAAAAAAACCAAGGTAAACCCCTTGCTTCTTTTTCGACCGAAAAAAACTTTTTTCGATTTTCGATTAATTAGGGACGTTATCGTATGTAAAGGGATACGCTGATTCGACTTTTCGTGTCAGTTGCTAAATTCATCAAAGGGTTCAAAAGTTATATCGATTTTTCTACGAAAAATTGATAAAAAACGGTTATAGCGGTCTGGGGGCAACTTTTTATCAACATTTTTGGAATCAGCAAGCTGTAATACATACGATAGCGAGCCTAACTCGACAAAAAAAATTGTTATGTGATGACGTCAGATGACGGCGCCTTCACCATGTAAAAAATCTTTTTCAAGAAATATTGGAAATATGGTGGAGGTGTTTTTTGTCTAGTTAACCAAGTTCTCCGATAGATGTCGTCACACGTAATTTTTAAATTTTAATATTTTTTTCTGAAGCCATTCCACTAAGTCAATTTTTTTGTTGAATCCAAAAACGTGCATAAAACGATTCATTCGAACCATATATAAAAATATCATGTAGATTTGAACCGGTGAACTAATTTATAATCTGATAGCATTAATGATAACTGAGTCTCCTTTTACATACAATGGTGTGTCTATTACTTTCAAATTCGAAAAGGGTGTGTTTTTTAGTACAAAAATTAATACACCCTTTTTAATTTATAAAGTATTATACACGTCATCGTATGTAAAAGGATACGCTGATACCATAAATAATACCAGATTTTACATCCATGCTCTAATAACCGAATAAATACGATATCGGTCATCGACTTAGTCAGAATGGCTTCCGAAAAAAATATAGAAATTTTAAATCCATATGTAGCGACATCTAGCGGGAAAAGTTTGAACTATCAAAAAATTAGATTAGAAATCTATTCTGAATAAAATTGTTAGTTCAACCTTTCTCCGCTAGATGTCGCAACACGTAAATTATGAATTTTAATATTTCTTTCAGAAGCCATTCTGACCACAGAATATATTTTTTTAGCGACGTTTGCGTTAGTTCGACCTTTCCCCGCTAGATGTCGCAACACGTAAATTATGAATTTTAATAATTCTTTCAGAAGCCATTCCGACCACAGAAATTTTTTTTTCAACGCCGTTTGCGTTAGTTCAAGTCTTTCCTGATAGATGGCGCTACATGTAGCTTAAATTAAATTATTTTCAGAAGCCATTTTATGTCCAAAATTATTGAATTTATTACATCTATTTATCTACATAGATGTTTTTTACCAGTTTTCTTTTTACTTGTTTATCTACACAAGTAAAAAGTATTGTAATATTTCACTATCACTTACCTTTTTATATAAATGCATACTTACGTTATGGTTAGCTACTTATTTACTATTTACCATGATAACTATTATAACAGGAAAAATATTAACGTCAAAACATTCGTAAACATAAACGTTATATCGTCTAGTCATTAATTCTACAGCAAAGTAATTACTGTTTACTGAAATTAGAATATTTTACACAAATAATAACGATATATCATATTTTAATATAACTTCAGTAGTATTACAAAAACTATGTAAATAAAATAAATAAATACGAATGCCATGTAAACGATATGTATGTACATAAATTACAATGTATGCCACCAGACTTACGTTGGTGTTGTACTGGTTGCCTGTATATGAAAAAAAACAATGCAAGAAACAATAATACGTTCAGAGCCAATCAGATTAACTCCATTCTTTTCATTTTTTTAGATTTTTTACGCCTCCACCTTATATAAAAATGTACACAACGAAATTTTGTCGTTTATTCTCAAGTCAAAAATAAGTAAAGCTTATTGTTAGCAAATAAGGAAGTTTGAATAAAATCTTAAACGATATAAATGACGTTAACTATATTTTGTATTAAATTTAAACGGGGCTAGATAATTAAAGCTGCAATAATCTGTAAGTTAATAATGTTAATATTGACGTATGTCTTCAGAAGGAACATAAAATAATTAAGATATTAATAATTTATTTTATTTATAATACATATACACATTTTTTTTAGATACATATTAACATAATTATAAAGTATGCCACCAGACTTACGTTCGTGTTGTACTGGTTGCCTGTATATGAAAAAAACAATACACGAAACAATGATACGTTCAGAGCCAATCAGATTAACTCCATTTTTTTATAGATTTTACGCCTCCATCTTATATAAAAATGCACACAATGATTTTTTTTTTGTTCTCAAGTTAAAGAAAAAAGTAGAGCTTATTATTGGCAAATAAGTTTGAATAAAATTTTAAAACGATATATGTAAATGAGATTAACTCTATTATATTTATATATTTTGTATTAAATTTAAACGGGGCTAGATTATTAAAGCTGCAATAATTTGTTAGTTAATATTGACATATGTCTTCAAAAGAAACATAAAATAATTAAATAATTTTTTTAAGATATTAATAATTTATTGTATTTATAATTTACATATTTAGATATTAACATAATAACAAGGTATGCCACCAGACTTACGTTTGTGTTGTACTGGTTGCCTGTATATGAAAAAAAAAACAATGTAAGAAAAAATTATACGTTCAGAGATATCAGATTAACTGTATTCTTTTCATTTTTTTACAGATTTTTACGCCTCCATCTTATATAAAAATGTACACAATCATTTTTTTTATTTGTTCTCAAGTTAAAAATAAGTAAAGCTTATTGTTGGCAAATAAGGAAGTTTGAATAACATTATAAAACGATATAAATGACGTTAACTATATTTATATATTTTGTATTAAGGGGGAAAGCCACTGTGTCGGAAAAAAAATATTTTTCTTAATTTTTTTCAAATTATACATATTCATAAATATGTATACAAAAAATTGAGTTTGAATTCCGAAAATTGACGGAGTTACAATCAATATAGTGAGACGAGGTAGCACGGCCGGTTATGACATAACAAAAACAGTAAACACGTTTATCTCGAAATGACATTTTTCGACCTGGTTGGCAAGATTCCTCAAAGACTAATGAACCGATTTTAATTTTTCTTCTTATAATTTTCGTAATTGTGGTAGCTATCGTTGCACATAGCCGATTTTTGAAATTTTGATAACTACTATTTTTAAAACCGCTCTAATAAAAAATAGGTCTTAAAAATGAAAAAAAAATTCAAACGATTGCCATTTTGTGAAAAAATAAAACAGCTACGTACAACGGTAGCTACATTCATATAGATATTAATAAAAAATTTATTTATTTTTTTCATATAACCCTTCTCGAAATTTTGAGTGAACCATACAGAAAAAACATTTTTTTGGCCGTCACATCGAGGCTCATAACTTTGTAAATATTTAATATGTTTCAATAAATATTAAATAAGTTGAATATATACTTAATAAAACGTCCTTTACCTGATTACAAAAAAATTAGTTATGTATATCTGTGAAAAAAATTCTCAAACATCGACAATTTTTTGACCTGTCACAGTGGCTATCCCCCTTAAATTTAAACGGGGTACGGGGCTAGATAATAAAGCTGCAATAATTTGTTGTCTTCAGAAGGAACATAAAAAAATTAAATAAATTTGTTAAGATATTAATAATTTACTATACATATTTATAATTTAAATATCATTTTTAAAATCACTTTAGATATTTTTTCTATCAAATTACAGTTATGTACGTATTTTACATACTTTGTCACTTAAGTTAATACTTACGATACCAAATTGATTATTGTGATAAAATACCTGCATAAAATTAATAATAATCAAATATAAATACTTTAATAATAACTTTAATGACATCAACCCTATATATAAATAAATAAGTAGGTACATGTTATTTCGTTCTAACGTTATGTATTATGTACGTATATAGTATATACTGTTGCCCCTTTCTTCAGACGCTCCTGAACACAAGAAGGAGATGTTGCTTATGGGTATATCATAGCAAGTTTTAACAAACATGATGGCCATGTTTGAAAAATTAGAGTTATGCAGTTACTTACAATTTCATTTATTATAACTGGAGATTAGAAGGAGTAGGATGTTGCTTATGAGTTGAGCATAGCAAGTTTTAACAAACAAGATTGAAAAATTAGAGTTATGTAGATACTTACTATTTCATTAATTATAATTGCACTCCAACCCATTACTTATGATACTTTAAAAAAAAAAAACTTTATTAATAATTTAACAGTATACCAAATCAGGGGTTCCTTACATTTTTCCTACATAGACCCCTTTTAAGGAGTTAGGTGTAGTCAGAGACATGAAAAAATGACAATTTTAAATAATTTTTTTTTGCCAGTAAATTATTTTATTTTATAAAAGTAAAAACATAGCATCATTAAATAAGGTTTCGACTTGACTTGACAGAAATTTTAGAAAAAAAAATTAATAATTTTAAAAGTAATGGCTGTTTGTGTTGATCCAGTTTCAACCGAAGCTCCTTGCGGTGACCATCACTTATCCTTGGAGATTCATCCAAATTCAATCGGACAAAAAAATAGTTTTATTAATAGATAATCTAGTGCCTGATCGAAGCTTTTTTTTCATTCTTAAATTAACAAAATGGCAGTCTTAGGAAATTTTTTTCCAGATTTTCGGGAAAAAACCAACAGTTAATTGTTTATAACAAATCGAAATTAAAAAAAATCCTTCAATCAAGCACTAGTTTTTCATGTTTTCAAAAAGCTGTATAAATTTAATTAAAATCTACCGAGCGGTTTTCGAGCTACAGTGGTCACCAGTTCAAAACACATAGTTTTGAAAAAAACGCATTTAAAGTTTTACACTCAATTTACTTAAAGTAATACGTATTATTTAATTACTTACACCGAGTCATCTATTAATAGGACATGGGTCATTCCATGCCAAATAGGCCGGTGACTGCACCGCACCATCTCCGATTTCGATGATTTTTGCAGGATGTGTTTGGTTAGCCCCCAAAATAAAGTAGTCAAAAAATTTTCGCGAAAAAAATTTTTTTAAAGAAAATATAGAAAATCGAAAATTTTACTTTGGTACATATTTTCAAAACTTCTAGTTAGGATATCTCGAGAACGGTAAGAGCTACAGAGATCTGCAACCATGCATTCGAAAGAGGAAAATCTAAAGTATCGAAATTTACTATGTAGGTGTTACCAACTTTAAACAAAAAAAAATTATCAAAAATTATAAATTTAAAAAAAGAGCAAAAAAAGGTTCCGCCAAATATTTTTGGCTAAATTTTTAATATTTTGTACCTTGAACTATATACAAATAATGGTTAAAAAATGAAAGGACTGTTTTTTGTTTTAAGCGAGAAAATAATTTTTGAAATATTAAATGACAACAATTAAAAAAAAATTTTTTAAATTGACAACGAATGAATTAATATTAATATGAAAAATTCCTTTAATGTTTATTTTTAAAATTTCAATATTGTTTACTATGTTTAGTTCTGAGTTCTGCAGCTAATTTATTACAGTATATGACATATAAATATATTATTATAGTGAATAGTTTTAATGGCATATAAATAATATTTTAATAGCATAGAATATCTTTTAAATGTATACCAATTGGTTTTTATCAAAAATTCATCATTTTGAAATTTAGATATTTGAATATGTAAACATCACTTTATTTTTTTATTTTTTGTCCTGTGTTTGACCCTGTACATATGTACATGTACATAGAACATCGTGTGAGTTGCAAGATGAATAAAAACAAGTGTTTTTTATTATTATATTGCATTGAGAGCTACTAGCACTACTAGTACCAACATCACTTTCGGAAATAGTTTCTTGTAAATTAGAAAAGAATTGATTTTAGGCAAATTCGTAGTAGCTAGTTCTTGAAGGACTGGTTTTCAGATCGGCCAGTAAATGTATGTGGGGAATTCAATCGTTTGTATATTTTTTCCATGCATAAAATGCACAATTTTTTTCCCTTTTAGTGACTGGTGTACGGGACAAACGATATTAATAAACACTTTGTAGTTTTGTATGTATATTTATTTATTGTAAGTTACACTGTTGTTGTAAGAATGTTGATGTTATGTATTGTAATGAAGCGAGCGCGAGAGTACTGCAGCGAGATGTGTACTGTCTTAAGAGCGAAGACCAACTGTCCGTTTTAGAAAATGAAATATCCTGTCTTCGGATCGGTAGACAAGGATAGCGATAGATATTTAGAGAAGGGGAACATACCGCGTGAACTTGAAATTGGAATAACCCAAAGAAAGGGTCGGGCGGCTTGTCTTTGATTACTGTAAAACTGCACTTAAGGTAAATTAGACGATAAGCCGACCGGAAATACCCAAGCGTACGTGTTACTAATAAACTACAGAGGATTAAGACAGATTAAAGAATTTGTTGAAAAATGTAAGTCTAGACACGTTGTAAAAGTATACAATATTGGCGGCAAACTTAAATGAAATAATTGTTATACATTAAAAATAGTACGAAATATTAAAAATAAGATTTAAGAAATTTGAACGTGTGAGATGTCGCGAATGTCGCTACAGTACCCCCCTGCCAGTGATTTAAATCACGAAAAACCTATCTGTAGACGGTCCGTGAAGCGGGCGGGCCTACTTGACCGTGATCGTCGTCCTCCGTCTGGCTGAATTTCGGGCCGGTGGGCGGGAAAGACTGGAGCTCTTGATGCGTCGTCTGTTTATTGCGTGTATTGTCTTTATTGCGTTCTTCGTCGTTGTTTGCGTATTTGTTCGTTCGATCATTTGAGTGCTTGTTGGTTTGTTTGTTGGTCGATTGTCCAGGTGTAGTGATGATGACTGATGGAGCCAAAGCGAGATAGTACGGCGTATGCGTTATGAATTGAGTCACGATGAGCTTGTTCGCAAAAGCCTGGGTTGCGTGTACGACGGTGGTTGCGTCGTGGGTCACGATTCGAGTGACTGCACTAGCCTCGGCGGCGTGTGCGGCGACGGATGCATCGTAGTCGTGGGTCACGAATCGGGTGACTGCTACAACCTCGGCGGCGTGTGCGGCGACGGATGCATCGTAGTCGTGGGTAATCAGAGAATGGTGTACCTGGTTGTTTGGTGAATTGCGTTTGTCGTATTGTCTGGTCGTGCTGCTTGGAAGTCTGGGAAGTACCTCGATATGTGGCGATGAACCAGAGGCGACCGTGACTGTTAGGACTTGAGACTCAGTCATCTCTAATTGAGAGGTGATATGGGTGAGTAGGTCCAGGAGTCGGTGATTCCGCTTGTCCAATTGTGATAACCAGAGATGTTTTTGAACTCTTGAGACTTGAAACTCAGTCACCTGTCCTTGCGAGGTGATATGGGTAGGTAAGTCCGTGAGTCGTTGTTTTCGCGTGTTCACTGGAATTGCGTCTTGGTAGTCGTGTTCGTGATGATGGTGTGGCGCGATGTCGAAAGGTAGGTGTCGTTTGTCGCCATTAACGACTGCCCGTAGTAGTGCCACTTATGAGTCATGGCCGTAAAAGTTTTGTATCGAACTTGTTGTTACGCATATGGTTGCAGTTTCCGCGGGAGCACTCACTGTTATTTCTAATGCCATATCTTTGTTCATCTCGCTTGTCACTTGGTCGATGGCACGAAACACCGTTTAAAAAAAATTGTCAGTTGCACTATAGTTTGAGTTTGTTGAATGCACAAGTCACTTTTTTTATTGTCACTGTCACTATGTAGGTATCACTTCGGTCGCGAAAAAATTACATAGGGCGCGGACAAATCGCGTCGGGGTCACCACTTTAGTGACTGGTGTACGGGACAAACGATATTAATAAACACTTTGTAGTTTTGTATGTATATTTATTTATTGTAAGTTACACTGTTGTTGTAAGAATGTTGATGTTATGTATTGTAATGAAGCGAGCGCGAGAGTACTGCAGCGAGATGTGTACTGTCTTAAGAGCGAAGACCAACTGTCCGTTTTAGAAAATGAAATATCCTGTCTTCGGATCGGTAGACAAGGATAGCGATAGATATTTAGAGAAGGGGAACATACCGCGTGAACTTGAAATTGGAATAACCCAAAGAAAGGGTCGGGCGGCTTGTCTTTGATTACTGTAAAACTGCACTTAAGGTAAATTAGACGATAAGCCGACCGGAAATACCCAAGCGTACGTGTTACTAATAAACTACAGAGGATTAAGACAGATTAAAGAATTTGTTGAAAAATGTAAGTCTAGACACGTTGTAAAAGTATACAATATTGGCGGCAAACTTAAATGAAATAATTGTTATACATTAAAAATAGTACGAAATATTAAAAATAAGATTTAAGAAATTTGAACGTGTGAGATGTCGCGAATGTCGCTACACCCTCAATTACAACAGGGAAAATTGTTTTGTATCTATTATGAAACTCAGAAGTAACAATATGTAGTGTCTTTCGTATTTTGCTGTCATGAAGACCGAGTGGATCACAGCATACTTTCTGATATGACGCGTAACAGGCCCGGTAAATCTTGTTATGTTTTTGGCATACAGTTTTTTTACATTTATGCCTACACGCAGCTGAAACAACTGATGATCCTGCTCGGAAATGTGTTTGGATTTTATAAATGAATTCTTAGAACACTTATTTTTACTCAACTTGCAACTCACACAATATTCTATGTATGTACTATAAACTGAAAAAATCAAATTGGTCTCAGGGTCAAACACAAGACAAAAAAATAAAAAAATAAAGTGATGTTTACATATTCAAATATCTAAATTTCCAAATGATGAATTATGATAAAAACCAATTGGTATACATTTAAAAGATATTCTTGCAATATCACTATCAGTCAGGTTTATATGCTATTAAATATTTTTGATTAAAAAAGTATTGATAGAGATTCTTTACAGTCAGTTATTCACTATTCACTATAATAATATATTTGTCTGTCATACACGGAATTAATATTAATATGAAAAATTCCTTTAATGTTTATTTTTAAAATTTTAATATTGTTTGTTTACTATGTTTAGTTCTAAGTTCTGCAGCTAATTTATTACAGTATACACGGAGAAATTGAAACACCAATGAGTACTGTTTTGGAACATTAATCTAGTCAATGTAGTGTGTTTTTATCGTAAAATACCAAGCTCAACTTCTCAGGGAGGGGGTCTTACAGATTTTTTTTCAACACACACACACATACATACACACACACATTCATATATATACATATATATGTATATATTTAAATATGCATGTGTGTGTGTGTGTGTGTGTGTGTTGAAAAAAAAATCTGTATGACCCCTCCTGAGAAGTTGAGCTGTATACGCCCCTGGTCACAACAGTAATGCTTGGTATTTTACTATAAAAACACACTACATTGACTAGATTAATGTTCCAAAACAGTACTCATTGGTGTTTCATTTTCTCCGTGTATACTGTAATAAATTAGCTGCAGAACTCAGAACTAAACATAGTAAACAATATTGAAATTTTAAAAATAAACATTAAAGTAATTTTTCATATTAATATTAATTCATTCGTTGTCAATTTAAAAAAAAATTTTTTAATTGTTGTCATTTAATATTTCAAAAATTATTTTCTCGCTTAAAACAAAAAACAGTCCTTTCATTTTTTAACCATTATTTGTATATAGTTCAAGGTACAAAATATTAAAAATTTAGCCAAAAATATTTGGCGGAACCTTTTTTTGCTCTTTTTTTAAATTTATAATTTTTGATAATTTTTTTTTGTTTAAAGTTGGTAATACCTACATAGTAAATTTCGATACTTTAGATTTTCCTCTTTCGAATGCATGGTTGCAGATCTCTGTAGCTCTTACCGTTCTCGAGATATCCTAACTAGAAATTTTGAAAATATGTACCAAAGTAAAATTTTCGATTTTCTATATTTTCTTTAAAAAATTTTTTTTCGCGAAAATTTTTTGACTACTTTATTTTGGGGGCTAACCAAACACATCCTGCAAAAATCATCGAAATCGGAGATGGTGAGGTGCAGTCACCGGCCTATTTGGCATGGAATGACCCACATATAATAATTCTTCAGCCGTTGTATCAGCTTCCAAAAATGCAAAAAAAGAAAATCGATTTCTTGAAAATTCTGACTACACCTAACCCCTTAAAAGTATTATTTTTAGATTCTAGAAACATAAATATGTATACTACAATGTTGTCGAAAAAGTACAAGAAGAAAACAAAAAAAGAACATTGTAATTCAAAATTTTATAACAGAAAAATCTATCATAGACCTTTTTTTAATTTCCATAGAGGCCCCAAAGGTTTAACCTGAACCCCGTTGGGAATCTCTTAACTAAAAAATCAACAAAAATAAAAAAATTAAATGTTAAATACTTTTCTTAACCCCGATGTGATGAAAAGTAAAAAAATATACATGATTTTTCTAGAAGCAAGAGCATGAATAAATTTGATTATTGAAAAAACTGCCGCGTATACATTCATATTTCATGGGAATCCCCAAACTATATTTTTTTACATGTTTTTATAAAATTATCAGATAAAATATGTATTTATTGATCTAAATTATTGATTAAATGCGTCAATTGTAAGTACCTTTATAAATATTATGTCATGTCGATAAAATGTTCTTTTAAGTACAATAATACCTCCATCTTTTTACGCGCTTAATTGGTTACATGAAAACATGGTGTAAATAGAAATTACTCCATTACGTTATATTTTTTCCAAACTTTTCCAAACGGCGTAAAATGAAAAAGATTACTGTAAACGATATATTTTTAAATAGGTTGCCACACAGGGTGCGGGGCTGACGATGCGGGTGAGGATCTGTAGGTAAGCATAGAGTAAAGGCAAGGTTTATCTTTTTTTGGAGCATCTCTTTCAAAAAAATTTCACACACTTATCAATTTTTTAATTAAAAAACGCGGTTCCAAATCATTTTGAAAATGTACAGATATCTTTGTAAATGAATCAAGTATGTATGTTCAAATTTTCATCAAATTCATAATAAATCATAACTGGAAAAATATTTTTTTTTTGTATCGGGTTCAAGATATTTTTAAATTAAATATAAATTAATTTATATGAATTTTCAACTCATTTTTTTAACGTTCCTTACATGATCTCTTTATCTTTATCAGTATTCTTATCAATGTGATAAATGCAAGTATAAAATGCAGAATTTCTCAGTGAATACAAGTTCTTTTATAAATATTTACAATTATTATTTATAATTCAACAATGGCTAATTATTACAATAATGCAGAACAAAATTTACAAGCCATCAACAGGAACATTATAACGTTGTCTGAGAAAGAGATTAAGATTTATAATGTTCATTTTCATAGGGTATTGTATTAATTTATTTTGTATTTATTTTTTATTTTAATTTTAGGATAAGGCTATTCGCACATACCATATATGCATTTAATTTGTTATTTGCTATTTATTTAGAGATGCCACGAATAGTGATTTTGCCGAATTAGTCGCGTCATTATAGCTGTAATAATACCACAAAAAAAGTTAATTAGAGTCCTTTATATTATTAATGGAATTTGTTGGGGAAGGTGTAAGGAGTAATTTCTCATCAAATGAGTCAATTTTTTTTCATTGGAACATTGTTTATTTTTAAACAATTTGGTCGGAAAATCGGTTTTTCTGATATAGTGGGAAAATTATGGGTTGTAGAGAAAAGTAAAGCACAGACGAAATATGCGCAATCAAAAGATCTATAATGCCTGGTAGATTAAAATCCGATAATTGGTTCAAAAGTTATTGCAAAAAAACCGCTAAAAAACGTTGAAAATTAACTTTTTTTAAATTGTTTATAATTTTTTTATTATTTATTAAAATTCAACGAAAATACCTAAAAGTTGTGAGTTTTAATATGCTTCAAAAGTGAGCGAAAGATGGGCGCTGTGGGTCGAATAGTTTTTGCAAAATTCTATTTGTTTATCCGGTTGAGAAAAAAAGAGCTAAATTTCAAACGCGGGGCCTGATAAAAGTTATTAACCAAAAAGGATTCACAACTCCGATTTTTAATGGCCAAAGCCTAACTTAACTTTGTATTTTCGTACAATATCGATTTATTATCGAGAACCCTTTTGAAACGTGCAATAAACAAAATATATTAAAAATTGTACTAAAAATTAATAATTTTCAATATGTCGACTTTGCAGTGAGCCATGTGAACTTAGAAAACTATCTAATTGTTATTTTTTCGTCGCGTTACCCCAGATTAAAAAAATTGAAGGTTCTACTATTATTATAAGCCAAGATATTGCAAATTTTTCAAGCGCGGATCATTTTGAAGTTTTACTTTTCCCACGAGATACGCTTCTCAGGCGTCGACTTAATTTTCCGTTATTGAAAAAAAATATATAAAAATGTAATCTGTCGGTCTGACAGACCAATGCGCGGGTATAGGAAGGTTAACAACCTAACTTAATTTGGTGTAGTGATGTAACGAATGTATGATTTTAGCTGTCAATATTCGCGAATGCGAATGCGAATATTGACTTTTTGTAAAGAAAGCTAAAAAAAAGCGAAAAAAAAGAAAAAAAAAGGTCTTTATCAAATAAACAACTAAAGGGCATTAAAGAAAATATTTTCAGCTTTCCAAATCTGCCCTTAAATTTTTTTTATGATTATTTGTTCCCTAGTTATAAGCGCTTAATGTTAAACATATGATTTTTGCTTTGATTGCACATAACTTGGTCAAAAAAAATCGTACAGCAATAAAAAAAAAGTAAATTGAAGAAAAATGTCCGACCTACAAGAGTCATTTATTTGGTTTGACCAAAAAAAAATTGCATGTCCTGTAGAGCCTCTCAAAATTAATAAAAAATTAAAAAAAATTTTTTTTGGTGTTTCAACTTAAAAATGAGGTTATCCTGAAGGATAATAAAATTTTCAATAAATGATTCAAAAACTAGAACGTTCAAGCTTTAGAAATGTTTTTTTTAAAACTCTTCTACGACCATTTTTCGCAGAGATCCAGCTATTTAAAAACAGCTAAAAATATTTGAAAAATCTGGTGATCTGTTAATTTTGCATTTTAGTGTATATTAATACATCATAATATATTCGCAACTTTACCTGCGAATGCGAATACGAATGTTTAAAAATGTGCGAATATTCGCGAATGCGAATGCAAATATTCGTTACATCACTAATTTGGTACATATACAGTATGTGCAAATAGTCAATTACTTGTACATACTGCATGTGCAAATAGTCATTTTCTTAAATTTATTTTATTAAAACAGGTCAAAGAGTTTTTGATTGAAAAAATGAAAGTGACCGATCAACTGTTTAATCAACTGTATAATGATAAAATTGTTTATGAGGGAAGTTTTTATAATGGTTTAAAAATTACAACACCAGACGAATTTGATATAAACTTATGTATAGAATTTCCAAGTCAAGTTACAAAGACGATACGGACCGATCCCACTCACCCAGGATTTATTGAAGTCAAAATATCTGGCTTGGAAAAATATCAAAATACAATAATATGGAATACTTGCTCGTGAGTTTTTACAACAAAATAAAATTTACTTGTAAATGCATTAAAATATTTTTTTCAGAAAGATAGCATAAAGGGATCTTTATTATAACATATTTTTTCAAATTTTTTACGAACAAAAATTGAACCGTTAACATTTTTTTAATTTTAATTTTTACTTTTTGAGTACCTTATCATTGAAGCCCATGGTCAGATTCTGCTGAAATTTATATGGGACCACCTCGGGAGTATACTCTTTCAAACAAACCAAAAAATCTACCAAATAGGTGCTTTTTTGTGGGAATTTTGCCCGAATATAATATTAACCATTCTGACTTTTTTGCTGTCTGGATTGTTACTTTGTTACCTTACTAAATGCTTAACTATTTTTTTAGTGATCTTTTTTTACATAAATGATAAGATTTATGAAAAGAATATTTTTTTGACCCCCTTCCATAAAATGAAGTGTTTTAAAAAAAATGTATTTACCATTGAGTGGGGTGTCGTTAGAAAGGTCTCCTAAAATGCAACAAAAAATGTATCAGAACCTTTTGATTCTAACCCTTCTTATTTACTTTTTAATGTCGTTGTCAGAGCGTCCCCCTTTATTCTTTTATGCTTAACTAACAATTCAAAAAATCTGAAAAAAATCCAGAATGTAGCTTTTAATTGAACACTGTTAAAAATATTTTGGACCCCCCTTCTATAGACTAAAAAATAAACTCACATTTTTTCCCATTTGCTAGGTCTCCTAAAATGCAATAAAAAATGTCAAATAACTTTTTAATTTCAACTCTTCAGTCACGATATATTTGTTTTTTTAATGTCGTTGTCAGAGCGTCCTCTATTTTCTAAACTATCAATTCAAAAAATCTGAAAAAAATTCAGAATGTAGCGTTTAATAAGTACTTTCACTGAAAATTATAACAAACATTGTCCAAAATATTTTGGACCCCTTTTCATAGACTGAAACGTGAACTCACATTTTTTTTTCATTTACCCCATTGAGTGGGGTGTCATTTGATAGGTCTCCTAAAATGCAATAATAAAAGTCAAATGACTTTTTGATTTTAACCCTTCAGTCACGAAAATTTTGAAATAACTATTTTTTATAAATCGTAGTGAGAATGACTACGGAACCCTATCATGTGCGTGCCCAACACACACTTGCTCGTTTTATTTTAACCCTTTGTAGCTCATGATCGTAAAAATTTAAATTATGTTGATAATGAGACAAGTTCAGGCATATTAAAAAAACACGTATTTTTCAGAAATTTAAAAATATTTATTAACTATTTATTTGACTTTTTTGGGAGTGACATTACTGTGAGTTAATCGTAAAAAAAAACCACTTATGTGGTATGACAGGATTTGAAACAATTATTTAGTTTGTTGTAGCATAATGCTACACCGCATTTTTCGCAAATTGTTTGTGAAACGTCAGTACACTTGGGAAACTTACAACGTATTCTTTTTTCTACCCAAATCGGCCAATAGCCGATCTGGTCCTGCCTTACTTACTGCCAATAGTTACGTAATAATACGTAAGTCAATAGGTTATGCCATCTATGAATTTTACTTGATACTAATTGTAAGTTATCGAGTGGTAGGTATGTTACAGTAGTGTCACACATATTACAATATATTTAGTACGTATATTAGCGGGATTATTGAGGTTTGTTACAGAAATGTCACATGAGGCTACAAAGGGTTAAAACTAGAGTCCTGTCAATCCCTTTCCCAAGGTTGGGGCCATGGTTGAATCAGCCTGTATAATATTATTTACTATTTGATTTTTGATTACTTGTAGACGTTGGTTAGACAATGATTCGTATTTGAAAACAGATTCCGTTCGTAGCTGGTTTCAAAGCATAATTCAACGTATTTTTAATCAATATATCAGAAACACTTTCAATGCCCGAATTGAGGGGGAACTGTATAATGTAAGTTCGTTATATATACACAGTCGAAATCGGTTATAACGATATTGAGGGAACCAGTCTTATTAAGTCGTAAAAGACATGGAGTAAAAAGGCATGCAATTGTATGGAATTCAGTCTGAATTTTATTTTGAATATTTATAACCTATGTCGTTATAACCGGTTTCTACTGTATTTGTATGGTTATACATATTATAGTCCAAGAGGTGAGCCCCAAAATGTGCAATTACTTTTTAAAAGCTGATTGTTTGATATTACGTCACATTTGTGGTGTAGATATACAGCCTGCCGTCAGTCAGCTAGTTTCGTTAGCGTTTGGCACGGGGGTGGTTTTAACTTTGTAAAAAAAACTACACACGTTGCAACTATATACTTAAATTTATTTGTAAGCAGTATACTAAGTAAGAACTCCTTTTATCATAGTCAGTCATCAAAATCTTGCAACAGTGCGCGTCAGCAGCGCGTTTAACTCGTAAAAAATCTATACATCGTGAAAGTACTTTCTAAAATATTAAATTCGGTATAAAAGTTAGGAATATTATTATTATTAAAGAAAAATAATCAGTTCGAATTTTACCTAAACAAATGCCGTCAGCAGCTGATTTACCACCCCCGCGCCAAACGCTAACGAAACTAGCTGACTGACGGCAGGCTGTATATCTACACCACAAATGTGACGTAATATCAAAAAATCAGTTTTTAGAAAGTAGTTGCAAATTTTGGCGCTCACTTTCCCAACTATTATATTAAGGGGTTACATACAGTCAAAAGGCCAAAAAAGTGTTTTTTCGAGAATTTTTTAAGAGAAGACTTTTATAATTTATCAATGTAAAAATTTGTACACATATTATGGTAACTTTTAATTGTATTTTAACATTTTTTATATCTAAAAATAATGATTTCGAAAGCTGCTACAGCTGTTCTCCAGGAGGTCCTTGCGGTGACCACGATATCTCTGGACTGCATCTTTTAAAATAAAAAACCCAAACGGATTTCTTTAAAGTAATTGTATAATCTTGTACTTAATCGAAGGAATAAGCAAAATAATTTTTTTTGACACAATGGCGGCTTCTCAAAAAAAATATCGTTTTTCAAAAAAATTTGACCTTAAATTGTTTATAAAAAAATAAAAATTTATCGATGAGATAAAACCTTCGAATAATTACTAAAAAATATTCTTAAGAAACTTGTGTTAAAATTTGAGATTGATCGGTTCAACCGTTTCCGAGGAATAGTGGTCACCGACTTTAAAGTCATTGCATCTTAGGACGCCGCGCCGACCGCGCTGGCCGCACCGTCCGCCAGACACGCAATACTGATGTGTGTATATTATTTTCAAGGTTAAAATTATTGCGTGTCTGGCGGTCGGAGCGGCCAGCGCGGTCGGTGCGGCGTCCTAAGATGCCATGACTTAAAAACAAAGATTTGAGAAAAACGCGCTGCCGCTCCGATCTCCTACATTCAAACGCTATGAGACGTCTTTACAAATATGCGTGTAACTTCGAAAATAATCGCCGGATTGACTTGAAATTTGCTGTGTGTACTTAAATATATGTACATTATGAAAATGAAATTAAAAAAAAATTTTTTTTTTTAAATTCTAACTGTATGTACCCCTTAAAATAACTAAAATATTTCGTATGTTAAACTACATAGATACAATATTCTGAACATGGGCCTGCATATATGATCAGAGTAGATCACTATGGAGTTAAATTTGATGTTGATATAGTTCCGGTAATTGAAATGAACAATATTTGGCCAAACGTAATCCCATCGCATTCAAAGCTATCTCAAACAGCTAAGGTACATTTTGTAACTTATATAAATGTATAATGTGTACATCTTATTTTATTTTTCGTTTTTATATCTAATACAAAAGAAATGTCCATGGTACTTGGTGCCAAAATCACCAAAAACCGGACGTGACATAAATTTACAATGGCGAACATCATTTTGTCAACAAGAACGTGAACTTATCACTGATTACGGTCATTTGAAGCCAGCAATACGCCTTATGAAAGTGAGTATACACGGAGAGAATATTCTTTTAAAATTTAACAGAAAATGCTGTGAACCTGAGGACAGAATCAACTTCTCAAAAAAATTAACAGAAAAGTTGATAGAATTTAAAATAAAGTAAATGAAAAATTACAATGACATACTGGTAAATTTTAACATAGTACCTTTTAAAATTTATTTACTCTGAAAAAGTAATATACGCTATCCTTTAATTTAATTTCTTGCATATGAAAATTTCACTTACATTCTCTATAATTTTACTATGTTTCTATATTACTTTTCATATCTGGCCTATCGGCAAAATAGAAACTGCTATACAGTATATTGAATTTTAGTAGACGTTCTTTTAAATTTTAACATGTCGGGTGTTCAAAATTTCTAGGATCAATTTCGTCCTCCAGTTAACATGTTTTTTATGTTAAAAATTAACAGTAAATTTTTTCAGTGTACTTCAATACAGAAGGGTTTTTTTAACCCGGTAGATACGTTCTGCAGAAAACCGTGTAAAACCAAATCAATTAGGCCGAAAATTGCATAAAAAATTGGTTAGAAAATCTGAAAAAAATTTATATAAAAAATATGTTTTATTTTTGTTTAATTTTATTGAAAAGTAACAATATTTTTTGTATTTTTCATCAGAATAATCGGCACTATTTAAAAATACAACTCACCGTTTGTTACACGAAAATTTTAATATTAATCAAATGTTAACATTTTCAAATTCCTTGAATAGGCATGATGACCAATTTAAAAAAAAAAACTATTATATGATGATCTTACGTGTTTCCTATTTCAAAAAAAATACTTATTTCTGCAGAAAATAAAGGTTTAATTGCAAAAAACGACTATTTTAAAACTAATTTTGAATTTGACGTCAAAACGCTCGCAGGTTACATTTCAGAGTTGTGACGTCACACTCCTTGTCAACAATAATCAAACATTCAGACTCTTATTGTATACAGTGTAATATTAATAAAAATAACATGATGTTAATATTAATGCCTATCTTTTTTTATTCCAGAAACTCCGCGACAAACAAAACCTCACGGAAATCGCATCATATTACATAACAACAATGTTTTTATGGGAAACAGAAAAACAGTCTGCTGGTTTCTGGAACAATCCATTGAGCTACGTTTTTGTTTTTGTAAGTTTTTTTTTCCTACATAGACCGCTTTTAAAAGAATGATTTTCTTTATAGACCCCGTTACCTTTTTAGCTTCTAGAAAACATAAATATACTATCTACATTCTTGTCGAAAAAGTACAAAACCTTTTTTTTACTTTCACTTGTAATTTTTCGACAAGAATGAAATATATTTATGTTTTTATTTTTTTAAAAGGGGTATATGTAGGAAAAAGGTTGGGATCCCTTGATTTTTATAATAATTTATGATTTTCTTTTTTATTTTCTTATCTTAAAGTCGTTCTTTCTATGAAAAATTGAAATTTAATGTATGAAAATTACTATAAAATTTTGAATTTTAGATTTCGTTTAAAATATGTTTATTTTATAGAAAATGATGTGCAAGTTGAAATTTTAAAACCGCAGGTCTGTAACTCATAACGTTCTCGAAATATGGCTTTTCAAAGTTTTCGATTTTTCCAAAATTTTGAAGAAAAATAGCCGTAACTTTTGAACATGTGGTCAGATTTGATTTTTGTCGACGGATTTGGACTCAGCGTGTCAAAATTTATAGAATGGCGTATAAAACACTTCAAAATTCGGCAAAAAAAAATCGCGAAAAAACGAAAAAATTCAAAAATTACGATTTTTCACAAAAAATTTATTTTTCGAATTTTCAAGTAATCTTCATTGTCAACAAAAATCAAATCCGACCACACGTTCAAAAGTTACGGCCATTTTTCTCTAAAATTTATAAAATCGAAAACTTTGAAAGGCTATATCTCGAGAACGTGATGATCATAGGTGAGCATTAACTCGTTAATCCGTTAAACGTTAATTAACGAAGTTAACAAAATGGTTAACGGATTAACTTTTAAGTTAACTCAAAAAAATGTTAACGCTTTTGTTAACTTCCGTTAAATTCAACTTCCGTTAACTTTAGGCCGTTACATTGGTTGTTTGATGAAAAGTACATATAACAAAGTTGTCGAAATAGCTAAAAAAAGTTCTACAAACATTTTGGATGGTTAACTTTTTAACGGATTAACTTTAACTTTCGTTAAATTTTCGGTTAACTTTAACTTTCGTTACATTTTAGGAATTTTAACGCTTTAACGGTTAACGAACTTAATTTTTTTATTAACGGATTAACGATTAACGAAGTTAACTTTTCGATTAACTGTGCCCACATATGGTGATGAGATACAGAACTGTGGTTTGAAAATTTCAACTTTTCACGTCATTTTCTATAAAATAAACATAATTTAAACGAAATATAAAATTTTAAAAATTTTAGAAATTTTCATACATCAAATTTAAATTTGTCATTGAAATAACGACTTTAAAATAAAAAAATAAAAAATAAAAATATAAATTACTATATAAATCAAGGGTTCCCAACTTTTTTCCTACACAGACCCCTTTTAAAAGATTGATTTTTTTTATAGACCCCTTTACATTTTTAGATAAAGATAGTTTTCTTTTATGTAAAATGAAATTTTTGTTAATTTCATTAAAAAAAAACACGGGTATTCCCCAAATCTACTAATTATTTTAAAAATGTCTTACAGATGTTGAAAAAGTTCGAAGAATATGTCAGAAATGGAAAAATTCCTTACTTCTGGAATGAACAAAACAATCTTATAAAATCAATGGACGTTCAACGCCGAAACAATATTTCAATGCAATTAAAAAGAATTATTGCTGATATTGATCAGAATGTAACTTATAATGGAAAAGTAATCAATCAATATGTTGGTTATAATTAAAAAATAAAAATAAATAAACTTAATATATGTATGGTTAAAATTTAAAGAATTTTAATACTTTTTAATCTTCTATGAATTTATTTATATATTTTAATAAACTCTTTAATCATTATGAATAATATTAATCAAAAAATTGCTTGGATATTATATTTAATTAATTAATACATAATTAACTATAGAAATAAATGTCTATAGCTGTATCATTATTTTATTGGTGGTTGAAAATAAATATATTTTATATGTATTTTTTATTATACTTATTTAATAATTTTTAAATTAACTAAGCAGGGCTCCTATATTCCATAAAAATGGGTTAACTTAACCTATAAATCCCAAAGGTTAGAAAATAAAATTAATTTGATGTTTTAACTGCATTTTATTACTAAATATATACTCAAATAACTGTTTTTGAAGTAAAAAAATCATGTTTTTTTTTTAATTTTTTCAACAAAATGTTGCGTTTATGAAACATTGGAAAAACAGAAGTTATTACTTTGTGTGGAATAGTTTAAAACATTTTGTGTATTACACAATGTGTAACGATGTTAGCAGCAAAAAAAGTCATTTCATCAATGAAATATAAAAAAAATAGTATATTGTGTAGCAAGGGTTGAAACAAGACGATTTCTGACTAGGGCGAGAGTTGACTGCCCGAGCGAAGCGAGGGCTGTCATCGCCCTGGTCTGAAATCGTCTTTGTTTCATCCCGTGCCACACACGCTATTTTTCATATCACATGCATTGAAACAACGAGTTTTGATTTCTGTAGCCAGTCGAAGTAAGACTATTTCAGACAAATAGCGCAGTAATATCTTATACTATTTTAATAATAGAATTATTAAGAAATAAGATTCGCTTTTGTTTATTACAAATGTGATTCTGACAGATTTAAAATTAATGAATTTGCTAGTCAGAAACAGCGTTGTTTCTTTGTTTCTGCTCGGTACAATCGCATTGGTCTGAAATTGTCTTGTTTCGACTGTCAAAACAGGGTTCAAAACTAGTTGTTTCTATGCATGTGATATGAAAATTACATTTTTTTAAATGTTTCGTTTACGCAACATTGGGGATTAATGGGTTAGTTTGTTATTTAATGAAGACACAAAAATTGATTATGAATTTTAATAAAATTAAAAAAAAAATAGGTATAAAACTTTTTTTTTTCGAATATTTTGTTCAACCATAAAAAAATATTTTGTATAAATTCGTCATCACAGTTAAAAATTAACTAAACGATAGAGTTGCCAACTTTACAGCATGTAAGTACCTACACTCGGAAAAGTTTTTGTGTAATGCATTGTTATAGAGCAAGAGCCCGTGAGTGCCAGACCTTCGGATTTTTATAAAAGCTGAAAGTTCTTCTATGTGTGTCCCTATTACAGGTAAGAATGATCCCCACTCATGAAGCTGAGGCAGCGGTGGCTTTGGCAGGTAACAGGTAACAAAGGTGTGTAAAATTCCATCTCAAATTCATCATGAAATAAAACTGAATTTTTTTATATTTGATTCATAATAATATCAAAACTCGCGTTGCTCATTGCCAGACAGTTAGTATGGTTACAACCCTCTGCCGGACACCCCTAAACTATTATAATTTATAATTATACTTACGTTATATTATAAAACCTAAATTTTATATATAATTTTTTGGGAGCCTATTAAACTATGTTTACATAGTAGCCGGACAGTTTCGAAGGTTCTATCATCTTGCCAGACGCATTCAAAGTGAGCAGTAAGGGAGAGCAAGGAACGTATACAGTAACTAGTGCGAGTGAAACAGAGCGCTTGGTCTATTGCGGCCCTTCACTGCGCATCAGCTGCTGTTTATTGTAATCATTTGGTGAATCATGGTTATGCTCATAATAAACGTATTATTTTTCTGTGCAGTTTATAAAATAAATGTGATCAGTTGTAATAAAGTGGTATCATGAGTGATGAAAAAGTAGTTTGCTTTGTTTGTAAGAAAAGTGATGAACATATAATAATATTTTCTGAGGAGACTTTAAAAAAATGTCAGACCATTCTTAAATTACGAAAAATTCATAATCTAAAATACAGAGACATTATTTTACCCAGTGAATACACCGAGAGTGGTTATCACAGGGCATGTTACAAGGTATTTACAGGTCTTATGAAAAAATATTTCACCTCTCAACCATTGAAAATAATAAACTTCTTAAAAATGAAAAATAATATCAATTAAATTATTAGATTTTCGACATGATTGACATTGTATTAGAAATATTTAACTGAGTATTATTTTAAATATTTGTTATTCAAACTGTAAAAATTTATTTAATGAAATTTCTGGATTAAGAAAAAAATAAACTGCACAATTTGAAATTAATAACAGTGGATGCGCAGTGAAGGGCCGCAATAGACCAAGCGCTCTGTTTCACTCGCACTAGTTACTGTATACGTTCCTTGCTCTCCCTTACTGCTCACTTTGAATGCGTCTGGCAAGATGATAGAACCTTCGAAACTGTCCGGCTACTATGTAAACATAGTTTAATAGGCTCCCAAAAAATTATATATAAAATTTAGGTTTTATAATATAACGTAAGTATAATTATAAATTATAATAGTTTAGGGGTGTCCGGCAGAGGGTTGTAACCATACTAACTGTCTGGCAATGAGCAACGCGAGTTTTGATATTATTATGAATCAAATATAAAAAAATTCAGTTTTATTTCATGATGAATTTGAGATGGAATTTTACACACCTTTGTTACCTGTTACCTGCCAAAGCCACCGCTGCCTCAGCTTCATGAGTGGGGATCATTCTTACCTGTACTAGGGACACACATAGAAGAACTTTCAGCTTTTATAAAAATCCGAAGGTCTGGCACTCACGGGCTCTTGGACTATTAGAGGTTAGAACAAAATTGAAAACGCAAAAAAATCGAATAACAATCTTTCCAGTAGTCAAAAATCGATCTTTAATCGACATTTCAAATTCATATTGTAAGTGCGTCATCTATTAATAAAAATTTGCATCAATTAAAAAATAAAAAATAAACATTTTTCACATTTTACAGCTACCCTTTTGTTGACATATTTAATATATTATAATCATACATATTATAGGGAAAAAAAAGATTAAACAAAAAGAAAAGAAATAAAGGGCACAGTATACTAAATTCTGTTTTTACCCGGTTTTGATTTAACAAGTTCTAGAAAAAAAATCAATTTTTACACGATTTCATTCGATTTAGCACGATTAAAAAAGCTATTTGATTTAAATTTTAAAGAAACATATTTTTATTAACCGTATTTTTTTCTATCTGTTATGTATAAAATATGTAGTTAGGGAATTCCCCTTTCTAATTTATTTTAATAGCAACTTAAGTATATATTTTAGTCTTGTACGAGTTTTCAGTTCCTAAACTTGCGATAATTTTATATTTATATTGCTGTTACTTTAAGAATTGAATTGCCATTTATTTTTATGAAATAAACTGTGCATGAATGCACATAAAAAAATAATTTATAGTTTTTTTTTTGTATGAATCATTTCATTTTACCTATTTTTTACAGGGTTGAAGGATATGGAACTAATCCCCTTTTTCTATGTACTTCATGTCTTTTTTACACGGTTTTTTCTGGAAAGTATCTACCGCACATTGGTTTGAAATCACGAAAAGCTGGCCAAAAGTCGTTTTTTTATTATTTTATATAGGGACTTTTAACTATTGGAATAGCTGTAGTGGTACATCTAGTTTATGTATTACCTGCAATAGACAAAGTCACGTGTCCCTACCTACCTGTAATATTCAGTTCTTTTATAACTACCGAGCGCATAACAACTGATCTTGTGAACACGTGGAAAATAAGTTTTTTCAAACGCGGATAAAAAGTTTATTAGTGAACGTTTTTCAAATGTTTGAAATGGATTCTTTTCCTGAAGGTGAGTACAATATTAATCTATTGATCAAAATTAATTTATACATCATGTCATTGAGTCAATTAATGATCTTTTCAACGTAATTTTGGTGATTGATTTTTAAAAACTCAAGATAAAAAAAGCAATAAGTCAAAACTCTTGATACATCCTGCCTTGAAACCAACTTTATACTGTCGATTAAACATTTTTCTAAAACATATCAAAGAATTGGCTGCCGAATGGTGCCTATTAGGTTTTTAGGTAAGATTTAGTACAATGATGTCTGAGAATGTAGAAATATCGTATATACAGATAGTAGCATTATATTAGATCAAGTTTTATAAAATTACTTCAATTATACTTTTGTACAATATAAAATGTACTGTGAAGACAGTGGCGTAGAAACGGGGGGGGGAACACCCCCCCCCCAAATGTTCAGTGTTCTAAAAAACGTATGTTTTGAGGAAACATCGGTTCAAAATACCTTCCAAAATTTAACACATATGTATATACCCCCCCCCCCTCGAAAAGTATTGAATTTTTTTCACTTTTACAGAAAATCTAAAGAATGATGCTGCAATTAATCTTACCACGAAGGAAATCGTACTCGTGAAACCACATTTAAATGATAATATAGTTGTAATAGTTGTTAATTACTTTAACCCTACTTTCCTATACCCCAACTAGAATTTTCAATCAAAAATTATGTACACATGTAATTTTTCGATGTATTGTAATAAAAAATTTACTGTATATATATGTAACTTCTTATATGAATAAATGTTTACCTATGAAATATTCATTGTAATAAAAATTTTACTGTATATATGTAACTTGTTATTTCACTAATTTTAAGTGTTCACCTATGTAAAACTTTGTAATATGTATGCAATAACTCTAAAAATATGACTTTATAATTGTAATCAGCACACTCGAAAGCCCACATATACTGAGATTCGTGAGAATAGACACGGTTTTCCAGTAATTCGTCCGCCATTTTGGATCCGCCATTTTGTTTTCAAAAATTTTACTACATATTTGTAATCAGTGCATTCGAAAGCCCCCAAATACCGAGTTTCGTGAGAATAGACACCATTTTGCACTAAGTTATCCGTCATTTTGAATCCGCCATTTTGTTTTTCAAAAATTTGATTTTATATTCGTTATCAGCGTATTCGAAAGCCCCCATATACCGAGTTTCGTGAAAATAGACACAGTTTTGCAGTAAGTCGACCGCCATTTTGAATCCGTCATTTTGTTTTCATAAAATTTGACTTCATATTCGTAATCAGCGACCTCGAAAATCCCCATATACCGAGTTTCGCTGCAATCAAACAATATCTTCATATTATGGCCAGGTTTTCGTGATTTCAAACCAATGTGTACCGTGTAAAAACAGAATTAGGTGTAGTGTAATTGTGTCTTTATTTTGTCAATTTTTCGCTATTTATTCATTATACAAAAAAAATAGGTTAACTTATTTATACTACTGTATTTAAGGTTTGGGGGATAGTGGGTTAGATAAGGTATTATTATAAAATAGACTATATAAGCTATCTATTATTGGCGTTTTACAGGTGACCAGTATTTCTCTGGAAAAAAAATTCCCCTGACTTTTCCCGGTTTTCCAGGAGAATTTTTACGATTTTCCCTGTGTTTTTTATTTAAAATTTAGATAAAATACCTAAAAAATATTTGCGAGAATTTGAGAATGTGACTTTTGCATTTTTATAAAAATTCCCTGACTTCTAACCAAATTCTCTGACTTTTCCCTGTATAGCAAAATTCCCTGACTTCCAACCAAATTCCCTGACTTTTCCTTGTATAGCAAAATTCCCTGACTTCCAACCAAATTCCCTGACATTTCCCTGTATAGCAAAATTCCCTAACTTTTCCCGGTTTTCCAGAAACTGGCCACCCTGTTTTATTTAATGCTCTACTTTTATTAATTCTGAAGATAAACCTCGGGTTGCACAAAGCAAAATAATTTACTTAATCGGTTGTTTTCAATCCATGATTAATGTTTATTCTAAACTTATTCTCAATTTGTAAATTAACAATTCACTAAATATGACATTTTTTACCCTATAATATGTATTATTTTTTTTTTAGAATTGACGTAATAATGCTTTGAAAATAACTGATTAACTAATCGTGAATTATTTTTCTTTGTGCAACCCGCGAGGATAAGTTTTCAAAGTGTAGATATCCACATTGTTTATATATTTAAGTTTTTAATCATCACTAGAAATAACGCTGAATCTAAATATTGATAAACACAGAGATAGGGTAACTGATTCATTATCAGTAGCGGTCAGGAAATTACCCCTAATATATTTTTTTTAGTATTTGTACCTATACAAATAAAATTTACGTCATTGTATTCGAATTACAACAAAATTTAGTTTAGTTTTAGATTTTTCTTTAATATATTGCTTCCTCGCAATATCAAAAATAGAGAAGCTATAAAAATCATGATCCAATAATACAAGGTCTGCTTGACAGCCAATTTGTGTTATACTGTGACGTCATCATCACTAAATTTTTTTAATAATGAATTTGTGAAAAACGAAATATAAATTAAAAAAAGACGATAAATACAGTTTACATAATTTTTTTTTTAATTTTCTTCTTTGATTTTTTTCATTTTTTATAAATTTATTCAAACTTCTAATTCTGAAAAACATCCTACATCTAAAAAATAATGTTTTTATATCAAGTAGAATATATAGGTAAATTATCACTTGCATTAACGTGGAATTTTAAATAATCACATAGTTATTTAATTCCTGTAGTATTTCGCATTCACATTTTCTTTACCACAAGCTTTAATCCACTTTGTGATTTTTTGGAAAACGAAAAAAATTAATATTTGTATTATCTGTCTGTTTCCAGTTGAAACAATTTTTTACAACACAGAACCGCAATTTTTCTAACTAATATAACAGTGTCTATTTCCCTTCAGACTTCTATTTTCTTCGAATCTAAATTTAATAATTCAAACTTAATATGTACAATGTCAATTTTTAATTTGCAAATTTTTGGCCGATGTACTACGTCATCAACACTATATGCAATAATGGCGGTTGTCAAAATAATCGTAGCAGACCTTGTTTTATTAGATCATGGGGAAATATCAAATATTTTGTGTCCTATATTCGTAGGTGGGCACAGTTAATCGAAAAGTTAACTTCGTTAATCGTTAATCCGTTAATAAAAAAGTTAACTTCGTTAACCGTTAAAATTCCAACAATGTAACGGAAGTTAAAGTTAACCGAAAATTTGAAATTTTAACGAAAGTTAACCGTTAACAGTTAACAGTTAACCATCCAAAATGTTTGAAGACTTTTTTTAAAGCTATTTCGACAACTTTTTTATGTACTTACTTTTCAAAAAACAACCAATGTTAACAGAAAAAGGTAACGGAAGTTAAATTTAACGGAAGTTAACAAAAGCGTTAACATTTTTTTTAGTTAACTTATAAATTAATCCGTTAACCATTTTGTTAACTTCGTTAATTAACGATTAACGAATTAACGAGTTAATGCCCACCTATATGCATATATTGTCCGATATTTCGACCACTCCCGTCCTTTAAGGGTTAATATATTTTTTAACTGATTTTATTTCTTTTTTTCTACACCACTGATCATTCATAAACCAACACTTAAAAAATTGATTATCATCTATCTAAAAGATAAATATACTAATATAAAATGACTGCACATTCGAACTATTTATTTGAAATATTTTACTTCATCTTAAATTCTTACTCAAGTATTTTAATAATGGATGTGCTAAGTAATAAACAATATTATAACAAAGCAGAAGGAAGTCTTCAAGCTACAAACAAAGTTTGTAACATATCATTATCTCAGAATCAAAAAAAAAGCTACAATGGTCATTTCCAACGGGTAAATAAAAAAAATTATTACTATTTTTTTTTTTTTTTTAATATTATATTATTTTTTTAGGTTGTAAAGTTTTTTGTTGAAAAAATGAAACAAACCGATCAATTATTTAATGAAATGTTTACAAACAATATATACTATGCAGGTAGTTTTTTTGACGGTTTAAAAATAGTAAAACCAGATGAATTTGATATGGATTTAAGTATCAAAATTCCAAAACCACTTGAAATGGAGATAGTTAAATGTCATCAAGGGTTTATGAAAATTAAAATAACTGGCTTGAAACAATTAGAAAATAACGAAAATAACATTTACAAGTTAGTATTATATTATTATTATGTATTACTTATAGCAGTGGCGTAGATAGCTTTTTGCAAGGGGGAGGGATATGACAGTACACGGAGAGAATATTCTTTTAAAAATTAACAGAAAATGCTGTGAACCTGAGGACAGAATCAACTTCTGAAAAAAATTAACAGAAAAGTCGGTAGAATTAAAAATAAAGTAAACGAAAAATTACAATGACATACTGGTAAATTTTAACATAGTACCTATTAAAATTTATTTACTCTGAAAAAGTAATATACGCTATTCTTTAATTTAATTTCTTGCATATGAAAATTTCACGTAAATTGTCTATAATTTTACTATGTTTCTATATTACTTTTCATATCTGGCCTATCGCCAAAATAGAAACTGCTATACAGTATATTGAATTGTAGGAGACGTTCTTTTAAATTTTACCATGTCGGGTGTTCAAAATTTCTAGGATCAAAATTTTTTTCATCAATCTATGCAATTTTTTATTTTTTTCCCATTCATACGCATCGTAAATAAATAAAAATGTTAATGAAATTTTATCATTTGACTATTAATAACTTGTTAAAATAATTATTTAAGTTATATAATTATTTTAACACACGGTATAGTAATTTTTGATACTGTTGGTATAAAATATTACTAATTTTTCACAGAATGAAATTTCGTCCTCCCGTTAAAATGTTTTTTATGTTAAAAATTAACATTAAATTTTTTCAGTGTATTAAATCTCATAAAGATATATTTTTCATTACGAAAATCATCTTTTATCTGGTGCCAAGTACAAAAATTGATTATATTCTTTACTTAAATGTAATCATTATTGAAAAAATACGTCATCTTATAATTTGGGGGGGGGGGGGTGATCCCTTTAATCCCCCCTCTCTATCTACGCCACTGACCTATAGCATATATATTAATTTAATCATTATTTTTTAAATAATTTTTAGACCAATAGCAAGTTGGGTTGATGAAAATTCATTTTTAAAAACTGCTGCAATTCGAAATTGGTTTCATAGCATTATTCAACGCACTTTTAATAATTTTATAAAAACAGATGATACGAAAATTAATAACATACTGTATAATGTAAGTTAGCAACAAAGTAACAATACATACCCCCTAATCTCGCCGTATTAATCGTAATTTTAACTAACCCATTAATCCCAAAGGGTAGAAAAAAAAATTTGATGTTTTAACTGCATTTTACCTATATATATTACTAAATATATACACTGGTAGAAACGATTTTTCAAACCAAGTAAACCTTGTTTTGTATATAACGAAAACAATATTTTCTTAAGATAAGCAATTATCTCTTAAACCAACTATAGTATTCTTGAATGAAGGAATAACGTAGTTGGATTAAGAGTATGTTTCTTATATTAAGAAAATATTGTTTTCGTTATATACAAAACAAGGTTTTCTTGGTCCAAAACAGTTTTTTTCTGTGTACTCAAATAACTGTTTTTGAAGTAAAAAAAATCATTTTTTATTATTTTCCCAACAAAATGTTGCGTTTACGAAACGTTTGAAAAACAGAAGTTATTACTTAGTGTGGAATAGTTCAGAACAGTTTGTGTAACGATGTTAGCAGCAAAAAAAGTCAATTTCATCATCAACATTTTTTTTAATGTTTCGTTTACGCAACGTTAGAGATTAAAGTTTCCCACAGACCGACGCGAATTATTCGCAGCGGCAGCGAATAAAGGCTCCGACAGACCGACATATATATATTTTCAAACGAAAAAAAAAGACGATGGTGAAATAATTTTCGCGTTTTTTCGGAAATTTTTCACGTTTCTTTTCGGGTAAAAAATTCACAACTCGAAAACTATTCATGATTAAGAAATGGAACTATTGTCTTAATTCCAGAAAGAAAGAATCTACAAAATGGCGAAAGCTACAGCAAAATCGGTTCGGTAGATATTTAAATATATAATATAGAAAAATAAAAAATTAAAAAATATATAAAAATTTCGCCGCGTTTTTATTCGCGCCGCAGTCATTGCGAATGTTTCGCGTCAGTCTGTCGGAGCCTTTATTCGCTGCCGCTGCGAATAATTCGCGTCGGTCTGTGGGAAGCTTAATGGGTTAATAGAAAAAATCTACAGGTATAAAAATTGTCAATAATTAATATTTAAAAATTTAAATACAAAACAATAATTTTTATCTATGATTTTTATGATAAAATTTCTTTATTTATAACGGTAAATCCCATGTTTTAGTTTTTAAGTTTACAATGACTTCATTTGCGATAATTCGGCGATTAGGGTTTGGTATGAATTTGGGTGATGTGTAAGAAATATTTTTTAAAAATATTATAGATACAATATTCTCAACATGGGGTTGCATTTATGCTAAAAGTTGTACATAGCAAAATTACATTTGATATTGATTTGGTTCCGGTATTTGAATTTAAATCAGAAGATTGGCCAAATGCACCATACCGTCAACAAACTGAACTTCCATCTAATGCACAGGTAAACTTAGTGACAAAAATTTACGAAATATTTTTCAAAAACTATTTTTACAAAAATTTTTTTTTTGTTATTTATCGTTTTAGCGTCCCAAATTATTTTATAGTATTTTTTACATTTGCATTCTGTTTTATCTATGGTTACTAAGATTCTAAATTCAGATAAACGTTAAAAAATGTTTAAATACATGTGGCCATAAAGTATTTGCACAAAAATGAAAAAAATTTATTGTTAAAATTATTTAAAATATTTTATTGGTGTTTTTTCGAAAATTAAAACATAACCTACATCAAATTAAACATTATTTAATAGAGAATATTGAAAAACTATTAAAAATAAATAATATAATTTGATTGTCTTGTTTTAAATAACAACTTTGTGATCATACTTATCATAATAAATTTCGACATCTGGAACATTCACTATAAAATGCGATGTTTACACCGAAAAAACAAAACAGAAAGATCGTGTCTGTAAAATACTTCGTATTTAAAAATGTATAGGGTTCATTGCTTTTTTTTGTCATAAAAACACCGTGTTTCTGTTTTGTTTTCTCGGTGTAACAATGAGACAAAAAAAAACATAGATTTAATTTACCATAAAATAATTTGGGACGCTATAACGATACATAACCAAAATATTTATTTTTGTTTTTAGGGATTGCAATGGTACTTAGTGCCTAAACCTATAAAAAATTCAAATTGCAAATGCAACAATGAAACGTGTTGGCAAAGTTCATTTAGTAAGCAAGAACGAGTATTTATTAAGAATCTTTATCATTTAAAGCCAGTCTTACGACTTATGAAAGTAAGTGTCACACTACACCTAATTCTGTTTTTACACGGTAGATACGTTCCAGAAAAAACCGTGTAAAAAAAGACATGAAGTACATAGAAAAAAGGAGATTAGTTCCATATCCTTCAACCCTGTTAAAAATAGGTTAAATGAAATTATTCATACACAAAAAACTATAAATTAAATTTTTACGTGCATTCATGTACAGTTTATTTCATAAAAATAAAAGACAATTCAATTCTTAAAGTAAATGTAATATAAATATAAAATTATCGCAAGTTTAGGAACTGAAAACTCGTACAAGACTAAAATAAATACTTAAGCTGCTATGAAAATAAATTAGAAAGGGGAATTCCCTAACTACATATTTTATAAATAACAGAGATAAAAAAATATGGTTAATAAAAATATTTTTCTTTAAAATTTAAATCAAATAGCTTTTTTAATCGTCCTAAATCGAATGAAATCGTGTAAAACGGAATCAATTTTTTTTCCTAGACCGTGTTGGATCAAAACCGTATAAAAACAGAATTGGGTGTATTTACTATTTAGTCAGGCCCTGTCTAATAATAACAACTAACATAAAATAAAACAGCTACAATGATATTAATAACAAAAAAAAGATTTACCTTATATTGTAGTTATCAAATTTCCTTAAACTAACCCTTGTTAACAGCAACCATTGAATTTATTTTAACACAGTTCGATCGATAGATCTTCTTTATACTATTTAAACTCAAAAAAACTCACTATAATAAACTAATTAATACTCAAAAATTATAAACGAAATACCTCAATAATAGTATACGATGTACACCATATTTGAGCTGTCACATTTGTATTTTTGTCAACCAGGAATGCCAACATAAAGAAAGTTAAATAAAATATATAGAAATCTGTATTACCATTATGCTAGGTAATACCTGTAGGTATCGCTAGATGGCAGTAATTTGATTTATTTTTACAGAAATTCCGCGATACTCAAAATTTCACGCAAATTTCATCATATTTCATTAAAACAATGTTTTTATGGGAAAATAATCAACAACCTGAAGAATTTTGGAGGAATTCGTTGAGTTACACATTTGTTTTTGTAAGTTTATATAATTTAATCTTAATTCTGAGTTCCTAATATATTTTTATTTATGTATTTATTTTCAGATGCTGAAAAAGTTTGAAGAATATATGAGAAATGGTAATATTCCATATTTTTGGCACAAAGAAAGCAATCTTATAGAATCTATTAGTTCTCAAAGAAAACAAGAGATAGCAAAAAAATTACAAATTATTATTTTAGATATTGATACAAATATAAAAACAAATGGGGGCGTTATTCGTAAATATATTATAAATAATCAACAATGTTAATAGTTTTAGTTTTTATTATTATTATTTTGTAGATACATTTATTTTATATTATATCATTTTTTGTGAGTTTAAAAATAAAAATAAATAAACATATTTTTGTTTTATTTGTATTTTAAATAATAAAACGGGCAAGTGCGTGTTGGGCACGCACATGATAGGGTTCCGTAGTGTCATTCTCACTACGATTTATAAAAAAGAGTTATTTCAAAATTTTCGTGACTGAAAGGTTAATATCAAAAAGTTATTTGACTTTTATTTTTGCATTTTAAGAGACCTATCAAATGACACCCCACTCAATGGGGTGAATGAAAAAAATGTGTGTTCATTATTAAATCTATGAAAGGGGGGTCCAAAATATTTTTGGCAATGTTCGATATAATTTTCGGTGAAAGTACTAATTAAAAGCTATATTCTGAATTTTTTTCAGATTTTTTTAATCAATAGTTTAGAAACTAGAGGGGGGACGCTCTGACAACGACATTAAAAAGCAAATATATCGTGACTGAAGGGTTGAAATCAAAAAGTTATTTGACATTTTTTTATTGCATTTTAGGAGACCTATCAAATGACACCCCACTCAATGGGGTAAGTGGGGAAAAAAATTAGAGTTCACTTTTCAGTCTGTAGAAGGGGGTCCAAAATATTTTTGAGAATGTTCATTATAATTTTCAGTGAAAGTATTAATTAAAAGCTACATTCTGGAATTTTTTCAGATTTTTTGAATTGGTAGTTTAGAAAATAGACGGGGAGAGACGTTTTTTTAATGACTTTGGAGAGCAAATACATGGTGATGGAAGGATTATAAATATTATAATCAAAAAGTTCTATTACATTTTTTGTTGCATTTTAGGAGACCTTTCTAATGACACCCCACTCAATGGGGTAGGTGAATTTTTTTTTTGAAAACACTTCATTTTATGGAAAGGAGGCCTAAATTTTTGTTTTCAAAAATCTTATCATTTCTGTTTTTGGGTCATTAATCTACGACCGTATACCAAATTTCATCTTATTATCTCAAAAATGTTCAAGACGGACGGACGGACGGACATGGAGAAACTTTAAGGGTTCCTAGTTTTCGACGGAACCCTAAAAATGTGCTTCTTTTAATTTAGTAAATATATTATAAATAATCAACAATGCTAATACATAGTTTTAGTTTTTATTATTTTGTAGATACATTTATTTTATATTATATCATTTTTTTGTGAGTTTAAAAATAAAAATAAATAAATATATTTTTGTTTTATTTGTATTTTAAAAAGGAACATCTTATCATTCAGATATGACCCCCACATATCACGGGCTTCCTGCTAAAAATTTCGATCAAAATTTTATTAAATTAACGATTAAAAAATAGTCCCCTTACTTATAAATTATAATTGCCTGCTCCCCATCCAAAATTAATTTCACAGAAATATGTTAATCACTAGAGGGGATATCGCAGGGGTTTTAGGGGGGGGGGGGGGGTGATATAAATGATATTAAAGAATGTGTTAATGTTTCCATTCAAAAAATTATAAATAGCCTCCTTATGTATGACATAAAAATTGTTGATTAGTGATAGCATACCTAATAATAATATTGAATGCCGATTAGTATTTGAGATTAATTAATCAAAAATAAGTAATTAAAAAATTTAAATAAATTATCTTTAAACAAATAAATATAATGATTCTATCAATTAAATATTTCAAATACAATGAAGCGATTATCTTGATATTTTACTTGCGTACATATTTATCTATGGCTATACATCATATACATCAGTAGCGTATCAAAATATATTTAAAATTAATATATCAATTTGTAAAAAAAAATTAATCATTTAAATTGGCCATTTGCTTCATTAGCCTAAACGTATTAAGCCTGCATTCTCTACAAGATTATCTTTGGACAATTTAATATAAAATCAATAATTTACGAAATAATTCGCAAAAACTACTTTTTACAAACTTCGCAACACTATAACTCGTAAACAATTCGTTGTACAGAACGATGCAAATAACAAAAATTGCAGAGAATCTAATTCTCTACAATATTATTACCAGGCATTTTAATCTAAAATTAAAAGTTTATGAAATAATTCGCAAAAACTACTTTTTAAAAACTTCGCAGCACTAAAACTCTTAAACTATTGGTCGTACAGAGCGACGCATATAACAAAAATTGTAGAGAATTTAACTCTCTACAATATTATTAAAAGGCATGTAAATCTAAAATCAACAGTTTACGAAATAATTCGCAAAAACTATTTTTCATATTTTATTATTACTACTATTTTAATAAAATTAAAATAATATTACATCTAAAATCAACAAATGTGTTTTTAAACTTATTTTTACGGAATCGTGACAAATTAATTTTTAACTAAATTAATTTTAAGTTTCGTGACTCTCACGTTACGCCACTGACTATTGTAACTTAATAAAAAGAAGTGCATAACATTTCACAAGTATATTCTGCGATTTCGTATAAGTTTATATACTGATCTGTTCTCAATTATTTAAACAATTTTTTTTAATTATTGTAAATTATTTTTAAACAATGGCTACGACAACTGATAAAAAATATTACAATAATGCAGACAGCAGTCTACAAGCTGTCAACAAAAACTTTACATCTTTATCTGAAGCAGATATAAAAGAATACAATGTACATTTTTATAAAGTAAGTTTAATATTATTTAATTTATTATTAATAAGGCGACCAAACGTACTCCTTTAGGGAATTTTGAACTCCTTTTTCGTGGACAGTACTCCTTTTTAAACTTTACTCTCAAACTACTCCTTTTCGAGATTTTATACTCCTTTCTACTTCCAAAAACATAAAAACTACGATTACTATTGATTTTCATATTATTTAAAAAATATGATCATTACAATTAAACGTCATAAAAAAAGCTCAATACAATTGGATAGCATTTTTTTTTTAAATAATCTTAAAACCACTCCTTTTGTGCCAAAAATAATTGGTCACCTTATTATTAATTAACTTCTATAATTTTTTATTAACAGGTTATCAATTTTTTAATCGAAAAAATGAAAGAAACTGATCCACTATTCAAAGAAATGTATACAAATAGAACACATTTCGCTGGCAGTTTTTTCGATGGATTAAAAGTTTCTAAACCCGAAGAATTTGATATAGATTTAAGCCTGGGATTTCCAAAACTAATTAAACTTACACCTGAAATGAAAGGGGGCCGTCCAGGGTTCATGAAAATTAAAATAACTGGCTTGAACGAATTGGAAAAAGATAAAAAATGGAACACTTACAAGTAAATTTTTTTAATAATTTATATTTCAAAGTACGTCATACTTTTCTTATTTATGATTTTAGACAAAAAATAGCAAAATGGTTAGACGGTAATTCATATTTAAAAACTGATTCAGTACGTAATTGGTTTCATAGTGTTATTCAACAGACGTTTAATAAATTTGAAATAAGTAAAAATAAAGATACGGCAATTAACGGAGAAATGTATAACGTGAGTTAAAAAAATCTAAAACGTATCGATTACAATAAATTTATCTTTTATTAATTATTAGCTACAATATTCTGCACACGGGCCTGCATTTATGGTAAAAGTTAAACATCGTCAAGTTTTTTTCGATATTGATTTGGTTCCCGTACTTGAATTTAAACCAGAAAATTGGCCAAATTCACCATATCGCCAACAACATGAGCTGCCCGATAAGGCAAAGGTAAAATTACAATTGAGGGGTATGCAGCAACAAGGGGGGAAAATAGAAAAAACTGCTTAAAAAATTGAGAATGTATTTAATTCGCCTTTGTCTTCGTCCAATTATTATTTGTCACCGACCACATGTTTTGGCCAAATTCCATTGAAAAATTCGTCAAGTTCACAATTCTAGAGTCAATTTTATTCTGGATTTAACTCCTTTTTGGCCCAAATAGTTGAAAATTATTTTCTTTTTAAAGTAAGGAAGCATTGAATAAGAACAGTTTTCAAGAAAATTAGTTTATTTCAAGAAAGAACACAGTAACGAGTGTACTAACTAAATTCTAAACCCAAAAACAAAGAGTCAGCTCCTGGAGTTAACTCCATTTAATGAAGCAGCTAACTCATTCTAGCGGATACCTTAACAACTATCAATGGTAGGTAACTCTTTGTTGAACCAAACAAAAGAATGATCCCCCCCCGTTTCAGAAACGGTTGTTAACTCAGTTTGGCCTAAAAATGGAGTTAACTCGTTGTTGCTGCAAACCCCTCAATTGAATTATGTAATTTTATCTTTTTTATTTTTATTTTAATGTTTTTTTTTAGAATTTGACATGGTTTTTGGTTCCGAAGTCTCTAAAGAATGCTAGCGGTGATATATACTGGAGGGCTTCGTTTAGTAAACAGGAACGTGTTATTATCAAGGATATTAATTCTTTTAAGCCGGCAATACGACTTATGAAAGTAAGTATGGAAAAATTTGACTTCAAACTTGAATATCTCAGTTACAAAAAATGATACAGACAATTTGAAAAAAGCATTGTAAAGATGAGAAAATTTCCTAAAAAATGGCTATCTTAAAAAAAAAAAAAAAATTTCAAACATCTCCATTTGAATCTTTCAAAATTACAATAAAAAATTATTTTTTTCAATTTTTAATCGACTGCGTTTAATCACAAAAAATCTGTCAAATCATACACGGATGCATGCCATAAGGGTTTCGAAGTATATACTACGTAGAGCCACTTACATTTTGACACCCTACAAGCCTAGATATGCAAATATAAAAAAATTCCATGACGCCCCTATTTTTCCAAAATTTGAAATGATATTGATGATTTTAGTATTTGTTATTACTACTCCCACCAAAACCTCATTACAAATTTTTTTTTCAGATTTTTTGAGCTAGTAGTTATCGAGCTAGAGGGGGGGTGGACAATTTTTTTTCTTTAAGCCCCTGCAGGCGCCATTTTTGATTTAGAAAAAAATAAAAAATAGTGTCATATTCTACTCAATGAGATCTACATTTTGACACCCCACAAGCCTAGATAAAAAAATAAAAACAATAAACTTTATGACGCCCTTCCCTATTTCTCCAAAATTTTAAATGATATTGTTCACTTTAGTATTTGTCGTTGGTAGTCTCACCAAAACCTCATTACCAAATTATTTTCAGATTTTTTGAGCTAGTAGTTACCGAGCTAGAGGGGGTGGGGCATTTTTTTTCTTGAAGCCCCCTGCAGGCGCCATTTTTAAGTTAAAAAAATAATAAAACAATCAATTGAGATCTACAATTTGATACCCCACACACCTTGAAATACATTTTTTTTGTTTTTTTGAATTTGCTTTAAAGCCCCCTGCAGGCGCTATTTATGATTTAGAAAAAAATAAAAATAAGGGTAAAATTACACTAGTTTAACTACACATTTTGATGTGCCACATGCCTTGGAATAAAAAAAAAATTTTTTTTACCTGACTTTAAACTCTTAGAACCCCCCTAAAAAATATTTTTTCAAAATATTTGAACATATTTTACTTAAGTGTGTCATTTTACATGTTCAATAAAATTTTCAAAGTTCTAGCTCATATAGTTTACGATCTATTGCACTTTGAGTGAAAAAACGTTTTCTTCAAATTTTCATCCATTATTTGAAAAAAAATACAATAATGTTTTTTTTTATGATTCAAGAAATTCCGCGATACTCAAAACTACACGCAAATCGCATCGTACTACATAAAAACAATGTTCTTATGGCAAATAAAAGAACAACCTGCAGAATTTTGGATGAATTCTTTGAGTTATATATTTGTTACTGTAAGTTCAATTAATAACTTATACATAACCTAAAAAAAAAAAAAATAATAATATATTTCACAGATGTTGAAAAAGTTTGAAGAATACATGAGAAAGGAGAAAATTCCATTTTACTGGTACAAAGAAAACAACCTAATAGAATCAATTGGTACACAACGAAGACATGAAATCGCAGTCAATATTAAAAAAATGATCGCTGATATTGACGCCAACGTAAAAACTAACCAACATGTTATTAGCAAGTATATATGTAAGGTTTAACATTTAATTTATATATTTATATAACATAACCATACTTTATTTTAATCATATGGGAATTTAATATATTATAAAGTTAATAACACAACGTAGAAGTGCTACGATTTAAATTATTTCATAAACATTACAACGCTGTGTTTTTTACAAAGGTTTTAATAATATTTATATAATTTTATCAGATTTACTTACTGCCATATATATTTTAGTCATTATAGCTTTAAAACATTTTCTTAGGTTAACTTTAAGAAAGTATAATTGTACTAAATATGAAGTTAAAATAATTAATTTTATTATTTATACAATAAAAATTAAGTTGACAACCTAACCTCACATTTTTTATCCTTTGTACCCAGTCCGACGTTTTCCTCAAGAAATTAAAAAAAATCAATCATTCTTACCTTCTACACTCAAAAGCAAACGTATTTTGGTATTTAAAAGCATTCTAGAAGATTTTGCAGAGTAATGGTTTAATGGCGTCTTTCTTTTGACATTTAATTTCACAACAATTAAAATTTATTTTATTTTTTTTAAATATACATAGATATTATAGTAATAGTCCTTTATAGAGTAAATAGTAAACCTCAACAAATAAAAGGGTTGTTTTGATATATAAATTCGTGTATTGCACTTTACATGTCTCACTTTACTTCATTTTGCTATCAGCCCTTCTTAACGAATTCATAGGAAGATACTGAAGATAGCTACATTCAGAACTCTTAAACGACGACCATCCTATTAACCGCTCCATATAACGACCTTCCCCTTATTTATCCCTACCACAATACTACCGTCACTGCTATACAATATACATACACTCGAATCTCTAAACAACGACCATCCTATTAACGTACGATTGACCAACTGCTCCATGTAACGACTGCTATATTTCTGCGCGAAATTTAAATTCACCAATTAACGGTGGTGGGTGCCCCTCTAGCTGTCGTTGTTAGGATCTTTTGAATTATCGATGACGTCGCTGTTAAGAGTGCTGAGTGTATTGGTAACACTGAAGCAAGGGGAATACCCGATTTTTAACCGTCAAAATGCGACGTCATTTATCTATGATTGGCTATCTATTTTTAAAAAATCGATTTTTTATGCCATTATCGTATTATTTACTATCCAAAAGTGGTCATGCCGAATTAAAAAGAAAAAAACAATAGAAAACAAAATTTAAATCTATTAATTTTAACAATGAAATTGAACTGTCAAAACAAACTTTAATTGTTACAATTTTTTTTTTAATTCAAAAATAGTTGTTATTAAATTGATAAATGATTATGTTTTTAATTTTATTTTCAGTGACTCCGAAAGAAGCAAATATGCTTACTTCATACGGTACACCAGAAATAATAAACGAGTATCCTCAGGTTACACCTGAATCTGCAAGCACTGAAAGGTCTTGTCAAGTTATGTAAAAAAAAGGGATTTTTTAATAATAATTGATAAATACTGCGTACAGAAGCAAAACAGAGAAAAACTAAATGAACTGACAAATGTAGCAAAATTGAGATTTTGTAAATATACTTACTAGTTCCTTTTCACTCGTGATACTTTTGTGGTATTTACCAAATATAATATTTTTATATAAATTTAATCATATTTTATGTACTATTTTATACAGTAAATAAATTTTATTCTTACGACTAGCTTTTTATTATTTATATACATATAACTATATTACAAAACACCATGTATTAAAATAAGAAATAAAAATATTTATAAAATATATATATACAATAAAAATGTATACAAAATACAGTAAAACCTCCCTAAATATATAATTTTGGGGCTTGACAACCTCTCTAAAAGTATATTTCTCCTCTGCCCCCAAAAACCCCATTTTAAAAAGAATCTTATTGTTGCAAAGTTAAACATAACCTCAAAAAAAGTTATAAATAAGTACACCATTCAAATTCAAAATAAAATACAATAAAAATGTATGCAAAATACAGTAAAACCTCCCTAAACATATAAACTTCGGGTTTGACTACCTCTCTAAAAGTATATTTCTCCTCTGCCCCCCAAAAATCCCATTTAAAAAGAATCTTATTGTTGCAAAGTTAAACATAACCTCAAAAAAAGTTATAAATAAGTACACCATTCAAATTCAAAATAAAATACAATAAAAATGTATGCAAAATACAGTAAAACCTCCCTAAACATAAAAACTTGGGGCCTGACTACCTCTCTAAAAGTATATTTCTTCTCTGCCCCCAAAAATCCCATTTAAAAAGAATCTTATTGTTGCAAAGTTAAACATAACCTCAAAAAAACTGTAATGAATAAATTTAAAATTTAAATTCACAAGAAAACTTGAGTTTAATATTTATATTATCATAAAATGTTAATTACCTTATTTTACTTCATCAATTTTCAACATTTAAAACTAGAATTTCACATACACTTGATAAAAACACATTTAAAAAAAATCTTATTGTTGCAATGTTAAACATAACCTCAAAAAAACGTGATGAATAAGTACAACATTTAAATTCAAAATAAAAAGCTTGAATTTAATATTTATATTGTCATGAAATGTTAATTACGTTATTTTACTTCATCAATTTTCATTTAAAACTATAATCTCCCATACACTTAATAAAAACACATTTAAAAAAAATCTGACAGTCACAATGATTGTTGCAAAATTAAACTTAACCTCAAATAATATACGTTCAGGGAAGCAAACTGTATTTAATTTTGTCCCAGTGGTGGAACATTTTTAAAGCTTATTGCATATTTGTCTGCTAATTCTACAAATTTATCACCCATTTTTAAAATACATTCAAGTAAAAGTTTAACGTCGCCTTCGGCAGTATGTTCATTTGTGGGATTTTTATTATTAAGAAATCTATACAAGTCTGATAACGTATATGATTTTGGGGCAGTCAGCGGAACAATGGCATTTCTGAAAAATAAAATGGAACAGTTAACTCACTGAACTCCTTAAAAATAATAATAAAAGACAGAGGGGCACAGTAACTTTTTTAGCGCAACCCAAGAATTATCCGTCCGTCAGTCTGTCTTCCACCGCGAGATCTCGGCCCCCTGACCACCTAGAGACCTCGGGTTTTCGCTAAATGGTAGGTCTATGGTTCTAGTTTAGCCCATTTTAGGAATTTTTCCGGTCATGACCCCCCCTCCCTCAAAAAAATTTCATATATAGCTTCATGTACATCGTTGGATTCGGGATTGATTCACGAATCTATTCGTAAAGGTATTTTTACGGTCATAACCCCCCCTCTCTCAAAAATGTTCATATATGGCTTCATGTACTTGGGATTGATTCATGAATCGATCGGCAAAGGTATTTTGCTATGTCCAAGTGGGTTGCGCGTTTGATAAATTTTTTATTATAAAAAATAATTATAATTAAGGTTTGAGGGTTGGAGGGGTAGAACTCATTTAATTATAAAAAAATAGTAAATAAGCTATAAATTGGTATTTTTTTTATTGCTCTACGATTATTAAGTGGGAAAGCCACTGTGACGGACATTTGTTTAAAGTAATCATATTCATAAATATTTATACAAAAAATTGAGTTTAAATTCTGAAAATTGACGGACTTACAGTCAATTTAGTGAGACGAGGTAGCGCGGCCGATTATGACAAAACAAAAACATTAAACACATTTATCTCAAAATTACATTTTTCGACCTGGTTGACACGATTCCTCAAAGATTAATGAACCAATTTCATATTTTTTTTTATAATTTTCATAATTGTAGTAGCTATTGTTGTACGCAGCTGATTTTTGAAATTTTGATAATTACTATTTTTAAAACCGCTCTAATAAAAAAATCGCCATTTTGTGAAAAAATAAAATAAAATTTAGAAAATTTATATATTTTTTTCATATAACCCTTCTCGAAATTTCAAGTGAACCATAGAGAAAAAAATTTTTTTAGTCGTCACATTGAGGCTCATAACTTTGTAAATATTTAATATTTTCCAATAAAAATTGATATTACCTAAATAAGTTGAATATATACTTAATAAAACATCCTTTACCTGATTCAAAAATATTTAGTTAAATCTGTGAAAAAAATTCCCAAATATTGACAATTTTTTTACCTGTCACAGTGGCCTTCCCCCTTAATCAAGTTAAAATTGAGATTATTCGTAGTAGTTTTTCAATCATGCCAAAGAAGTATAACTTCTAATGCGTGTACATAAGTACACACACTCATTTTTTTATTGCTCTACAATTATTAACTCCGGAGATAAAAGCTTTCAAAGTCGATTGCAGTTTTTACATATTTAGATTTACATAAAATGTACTTACTCGTTATATTCAAGTCTTCTTTTAGCTGGTAAAATTGAACATGTACTCAAAGACGGGGGACGTTGAGGCGTTGTTTCATTTATAATCTGTTGTGGCGTTCTATTTTCATCATTTTTTTTAGGCGTACTTAATGCTCTATCAGTATTATCAGTTGTTTCATTTAAAACATCATCCTTTCTTTTTAATAGATCACGGAAAGCTATCAGAGAATCGATACATAATAAGTTTTCATTAAATTCCGCCCGGGTTTTATCAAACTCTGATTTTAAAATTGGAAAATCAAATTTATTTCCGTTATGAGCAATTAGGCACACGGGTGACTTTAAATGTTGTAAAAATTTCACAAAGAGACCCGTTGTATTTTTTGTAAACTCGTTTTGGTCGTCTAGCATGTCGTTCCATAAACCTGAAATTATATTTAACTGCATTTCGGAAACACTGCATCGCAAAAACAAATTAGTTTACCAGTTAGACATGATGATTCAGGATTAATTCGTTTTTTTGGATTGAAACATAGATTTAATTTATTTTGAACGCGTGGATATTTTTTATATATTAAATCATCTCTGCTTACAGTTAATATACTTAATTCAACTATTCTGGTTGTGTTGAATTCTTGTGCGGGTAGTCCAGTTGTTTCCAAATCAATTAAAGCAAATGTTTCTATTGTGCGTAATTCAGACATAATTTTTAACTCGCAGAAAACATTTTTTTTACTTTGTAATTATTTCACACTGTCAGCCCTTTTAGGAATATTAAATATCCAGTTTTTTTTTGTTAAAATTGATATATACAATAATATAATAATATATACAATTAAAAAATCAGTATTAAAACTGATTGTATATTTAGAATAGGTTAAACTTTTTTAGCTGTCATATTTCGACAGCTGCCATTAATGTCAAAAAAATAAATGTCAAGCAGTGGCGTCGTGAATTCGTGAAATTCTTAAATGAATTTTATTTTTGAAAAAATGGACTTTTAAATTTTAAATTGCTTATAATATAAGCAATTTTTCTAATTCTGTATATAATCCAGTCTGATTTATATTGCCTTTTGAATTCTATACATTTTTCAAATTTCTAATAAATCCTTAGAGCATGTACCTACTAGAGGCAGCCTTGCTGCTGGGACGTGCGAACAAGCGTACGAGAGAGAAAACGCAATAATGCCACATCCTTTCTCTTTCTCTCCGTGTGCTGCAGCTGCGGAGCGAAAGAGAAAGGATGTAGCGTTATTGCGTTTTCTCTCGCACGACTAAGCGGCAAGGCTGCCTCTAGTAGGTACATGCTCAAAGAATAAATCCCATATTTATTATTCTGTGGGTGGTAATTATGAATGTGATTGTCGATCTCAAAAAAAAGCGGGGATTATCAAACCGTAATCGATCACGAGTTTTGACAAGGTTAGTAAATATCAAGGTTAGTAAATACACAGGTTGTACCATAACTTTTGGCCAATCAGGTATTCGCGCGGGAATTACGCGGGAAATACGTCACCTACGTCACTATGAGGAACATTTTAAATGTACTAAAGTAATCTCGCTTGCAAATACATATTTATTTAACATTGTTTTCTGTATTATTTAAATTTTTTGGACATTTGTAACTATAAAAAATAAATTTTATCGATCACAGAAGCACAAAGCATTATAAATAATCATGTATTAAACATACTAGTTTATTAGTATCACTAAAATAATAATAGCACTTTGAAACATTTTTTACTAGAGTATGTACATTTATTTATGTATCTAACTTAAATACAAATAACTCCGTTCCTCAGGGGATACATTCTGGTCATGGTCGCGAAGATTAAAAAAAAAAATCATTTTAAAATTCAAAAAAACTATTAATAATATAGAAAAAAATTGTCAATGTTTGGGAATTTTTTTCACAGATATAACTAATTATTTTTGAATCAGGTAAATGACATTTTATTAAGTATATATTCAACTTATTTAATATCAATTTTTATTGAAAAATATTAAATATTTACAAAGTTATGAGCCTCGATGTGACGACCAAAAAAAATATTTTTCTCTATCTTAAACAAACACTTGCTTAAAACTATAATTTATATGAATAACATAATAAAAACGTATTTTAAATTCAGTACACTATCAATATCAAATGAAAATATTTAATAATAGTTTAAAAACAACTTACAATGAATAAACTTACATAATAAGTACTAAAACAATAACTTAATATGCGAAAAATAAATATCTTAAATATACTCTGACAGTTTTAATACTGACAGCCATTTATAACGTTGTAATCGTTGTAATGTTCCTCATGATGACGCGATCTCCCATCTGTGTTTCCCCTCGGTGTCTCCTCTCATGCCATCCCCTCCACCTCACAAACAGAGTTATGGTACAACCTGTGTATTTACTAACCTTGAGTAAATATACAGGTTGTACCATCGCTTTTGACCAATCAGTGCCCGCGCGGGAAATACGTCACACAGGGTGACATTCAAATGTAATAGAATAAAATGTATTGCAAATATACATATTCATTGAACGTTGTCTTCCGTATTATTTCGAATTTCTGGACATAAAAATAAATATTGTTTATCACAGAAGCACAAAGTATTACAAACGATCATATATTACACATACTAGTTGTTAAATACAAGATATATCTTCATAAAAATTAAAAAATGGAGTTAGAAGTCAATAATTATTTTGTGTATAACGAGAGCACTTTGAGACATTTTTTTACTGAAGTACATTTATTATTATGTACCTATATATATTAAATACAGGTAAATCCTGTTCATCGGAAAGATACATCCTAGGACATGGTTTAAGAAAAATCATTTTAAAATTAAAAAAAAAAAACACTTATTAATAAAATAAACATTATTGAGGAAATAAATTAATGAACTATTTTGTTTTATTTCTTGAATATCATATTAATGGTGTTTGTTAGACCTGCAGTATCCATAATACGTAATTTAATACATCATCTAGAATTCCACATCTTAAATTTATACAGCCCACCGTTGCAATGTTGTCAAGTCTCGTAGAGGATAATATAAAGTTTCCCTTAAATAAATTAAGTGTTTACTGAAGTATCCTCAGAGTAAAAGCTTTAGATTACTTATACTTATCCGTTGTCTAATGAGTTTTAGATTTCTTTCCTAAAGCAATTTCAACTTGATTTGGCGTTAAAATATTCTTAAAGGCGACTTACTTGATCCTCGAATCCAGCCTGATAATTTTTTATTTGTTGTTCTAATTTAGAAATGTTTAGCTCTACAATCTTCTTGTTATTCTCAAGATCTGCAATTTTTTGTTTAATACGTGTTAAAATAAATCTTTTCACTTTTAATTGTATAACTCCTTACCATTCTTTTTCAGTTTTTTTGGTTGTAGGTTTAATAAATTAACCTGCAATTCGTCTTCAAGATTATCTGGTTTAAAATGCTTGCTACATAAAGGTACGTTTGTGATCAGCATTCCATTTGTCTCTACGATGACACTTTCTGATCAATTCCTTTTGTATTATTGGATCCATAGGAAAGTTATCATTTTATTCTTATTATTAGTTTAAGTGATTTTATTCTTTTGTCTATTTCGAATTATTTTTACATAAATATTGATATGTACTAACAGTACCTTCGCCTTTTTTTCGATCTATATAGTCGCATCAAGTCATCACAAAGTCACAATTTAAATTATGTTACTTATTATTATACATATTGTAGTGTAAAGATATTTTAAATAAATAACATAAATTAGTGGCTACATATATACCTTAAACAACAAGTCTTGTTTATTTAAAATCGCTCAAAATCAAAATATTAAAAAAAAACTATGAACACTATAACTACAACTACCATACAAAGACAGCGATTTGTTATGATTGGGCACCCGAAATGACGTAGTTCTCCCTCTCCTGTCTTGATTTTGACAAGCTGATGGTACAACCTGTTTATTTACTAACCTTGGAGTTTTGATATTTATTATTGTTTATGAAAAATGTAATAATATATCTGTGTAATTTCTAAAATTGACATCAAAAATAATACTAAAATACTAATGCTAAGTATAAATCATTATATTTATAATAATATACTTACTTTTTGCTACAGCGTGTAATTTTTATTGTCGATAAAATAAGCTACTTATCTATTAATAATTAATAGATAATAAAAGGTTTTTTTTATAAATACTTTACTGTTTTTTTTTTGTAAATACTTCAAAATGTATTCAAAATAGATCTCGTACCACTCAATATATATTTTAAATTTCAAATAATTATTGAATATTCCCTTTCAGGTCACGAACAAGCTGATTTAGATTCAAAATTTCCAAAGTATAACTCTTGGAATATTTTAAATTTAACCTTTAATCTCAAGTGAGATTTATTTTAAATTCTTTTATTATATACAATCAACATTTTGAGGTTAAAACACTGCGTTTCAATAATTTTTTAGAATCTGAAAATATGGATTTCATTTTTAACGCACACTCAAGAAAGGAGATACACAGTTATACTCAATAGCGTGAAGCTATGATTTGATTCCGAACTAATTTATATCACTGAAAACAAAGTCGTTACTTTATTATTTACGCAAAACTGAAATTTAACTCGATAAAACTAATAGAAGTCAAGTCGCAAGACGTCAAAACTTACTATAAATAAATACAGTAGAACCAAAAACATCTACTCGCAAACACTTAATTTATTATAAAATAGAATTAAACAAACGTATCTGACAGTTATGAAGTGATTGTTGCAAAATTAAACATAACCTAATAAAATTTATACGATTTGGGAGATGTTATACTGTACTTGTATCTCCGTCAAAGAAGAAAACAAATACTTTCAATTATTTATACTTTCAATTATATAACACAATTTATTTATTGTTTAAAACAAGGCAATAATATTACAGTTATAAATAAAATTATATATAAATATGTTGTATTGTTTTTTTTATAACAGCACATCAAAGAAAGGCGTTGCAGTCTTGTCCGTTGTCGAATAAAACAATCTGTAATAACGGAGAAACAATAATTGTATTTTTTAGTTTTGAATCTTAACGTAAGCTTTTAATAAATGAGTTTTTGGTATGATAACTTCATAAGGATAAAATTTAAAGATGTAAAATTACGAAGTATATATTATTTACCAGAACAGAATAACGTGCCATTTATGGTATTTATATTGGTAAATAACAGAAAACGTTGATTTATTAAACTCACTGTATCAAATATATCAAAAATAATCAATAATTATATCCTATAACACTATAATAACTCTTGATATTGCAAATTAAGATACAGTGTGACAGCATATATTTTTTTCGCTATATTAAAAAACAAAATTAATTTTACACATTCACTAGTATTAATCCCTTTTATACAATGTCTGTACTAAGTAAAAAACATAAAATCATTGCATATTACGATTCGATTGAATTATAAAATGAAATAAATTCTCACCTTTAATATCATATGGAAGCCATTGTTGATGTATACATGATTTCTTTTCCAGATTATCAATTAAAATTACTTACTGTGCACGTATTTAAATGTTTTACAGTTTAATACACATATTCAATTATGTGGTGAACACAACAACTGTAGCTATCGATATTAAATAAACAAATAAATTAAGAAAACGTAATGTCCAAAATTGGGCGGGATCTTCCTTGATTTTATTTTGTCATAATTTATCACATTCTAAAGCATTTACAATACAAAATATACATAAAAGTATCACATGAATACTGTATTTTATAAATAAAGCACTATAAACATTAATTATGATTTAAAAAATTAATACAAAATATTTTATTGAAAATATCGTCATCATCGTCATATTATGAACTGACAGTTATATACAGTTGCCTGCATTTTTCGAGTTAGGTAACACAAAAAAGATAAAAAATATTTCTATTATAAAATACATGTTAAAAGCATTAAATATGGTTAAATTAATGCAGGACAACATAAAAAATTGAATTAAAATGTATCTATGAAATAAAAAACCAATATAATTATTATTTATTTAATAATTTTCAATAAATAATATTTAAAATTCGCGCGTTAGTGGCGCCATCTTGTAATACATACTCATCTCGCGATTTACTGACCTTTGATTTACCGACAGCTTGATTTACTGACGGGCCAAACGCGTGATTTGCCGACCTTCTCCTGTTCCCTCCATAATACTACCGTGATTGCTATATTTCTGCGCGAAATTTAAATTCACCAATCAACGTTGAGGTTGGCACGGTGGTGGGGGCCTCTCTGGACGTCGTCAAATCAAGCGGTTGAATTATCAACAACGTCGGTAATACAAGCGATGAAAATCGACTATTAAAAAAGCGGGAACTATAAAACCGTTAATCGCGTTAATCTATCACTGGAATTCTGATATTGTTTATGAAAAATTTAATAATATATCTGTGTAACATCTAAAATTGACCTCAAAAATAGTACTAAAATACTAATGCTAAGTATAAATCATTATATTTATAATAATATACTTACTTTTTGCTACATAACCTTATTATAACAATTAGATTATGCACGTGTAATTTTTATTGTCGATAAAATAAGCTATGTAGGTACTTCTTATATATTAATACCTAATAAAAGCTTATTTATAAATACTTCAAAATGTATTCGCACTACTCAATACTTTAAATTACAAATAATTGTTGAATATTCCCTTTCAGGTCACGTACAAGTTGATTTAAATTCCAAAGAATAACTCTTCGAATATTTAAAATTTAACCTTTAATCTCAAGTACGATTTATTTTAAATTCTTTTATTACAATCAACATTAACGCAACTAGTTTTGGGGTTAAAACACTACGTTTAAATAATTTTCTAGGATCCGAAAATATGGATTTGACATTAACACACACTCTAAAAGAGAACAGTCACTCAAGAAAGGAGACAGTTATACTCAATAGCGTGAAGCTATGATTTGATGCCAAACTAATTTATATCATTGAAAACGAAGTCGTTATACCTTATTATTCACGCAAAACTAAAATTTAACTCGTAAAAATAACTTACAAAATGGAAGTCGCAAAACATCAAAACTTACTATAAATAAATACAGTAGAACCTCTCTAAATGTAGACTTGGAACGTGACTACATCGTATACTCGCAAACATTTAATAAAATAGAATTAAACGTATCTGACAGTTACGAAGTGATTGTTGCAAAGTTAAACATTACCTAATAAAATTTATACGATTTGGGAGATGAAATAGTGTACTTATATCTCCGTCAAAGAAGAGCGAGCAACTTCGCAGTAAGTGTCCGTTCATTATCTGACATAAAAAATATAACCTCAAAAGTTTGTATAGCAATAACGCCCGTGCCAATAACTATATAATAAAATTTATACGATTTGAGAGATGAAATAGTGTACTTATATCTCCGTCAAAGAAGAGCGAGCAACTTCGCAGTAAGCGTCCGTTCATTATCTGACATAAAAAATATAACCTCAAAAGTTTGTATAGCAATAACGCCCGTACCAATAACTATGTAATAAAATTTATACGATTTGAGAGATGAAATAGTGTACTTATATCTCCGTCAAAGAAGAGCGAGCGACTTCGCAGTAAGTGTCCGTTCATTATCTGACATAAAAAATATAACCTCAAAAGTTTGTATAGCAATAACGCCCGTGCCAATAACTATGTAATAAAATTTATACGATTTGAGAGATGAAATAGTGTACTTATATCTCCGTCAAAGAAGAGCGAGCAACTTCGCAGTAAGTGTCCGTTCATTATCTGACATAAAAATATAACCTCAAAAGTTTGTATACCAATAACGCCCGTGCCAATAACTATTCAAAGTTTATTACGTTAACTGACATATTTAACCCATTGAAATATTTTAAATAATAATTATAATATAATATATGCCCTCTATTAATTTATTATTAAATTTTCTAAAATTTTGACCAGACAAATTAAAAAATAAACTCGATTTTTAATGTAATTTAAAGAAACTGAAATTCCTGAGCATTACGGCGATAATAATAACAATAGTAGAAACTAGATGATTTTCTTACGTCAGAATACAGTACTGTATATTTACTTACAACTTACAATTCCTTTTTGGTGATCCAATAAATCGTACCTATATTTAATATCATTAAAATGCAGTATTTTATAAAATTGAGAAATAAAACAGATACTTATCTGCGTTTTGACGATCGAAGAAATCATTCAAGCTCTGAAATAAATTAACCAGAAGGTTATGTCTTTATGACAAACCTTCCGTAATACAATTCATAATACAATACATAGTTTTAAAAATCATATAACAAATAATAGATATTTCATTATTTCAGATTCGGAGAGTCGTGATGTCCAACGATAGAAGTTGTTTCCGCTGTTGAAATATTATCGCAGTCACACGTTATTGTTTTTGGTATCTGAAAAATGATTGAATTTTTTTATATGAGGAAATTTGATTCCGATGTATTTTAAATATTTTTTTACCTTTAAGCCTTATTTCTGTTTCTATTTGCGTTCTTGGATTCACCAAAGTTGTCAAAGCGTTAAACGGTGGTTCTAATATCTGTGGATTGACCTCTCGAAGTCTTTTTCATAGTTGTTACTTATTTTATGTTTCTATTTGCGTTTCTAGATTCACTAAAGTTGTCAGTGTTGAACGGTGGTTCTTAAATCTACATATTCATGTCTTGAAGTCTTTTTCGTAATTACTTATTTCTGTTTCTATTTGCGTTCTTGGATTCACTAAAGTTGTCAAAACATTGAACGGTGGTTCTTATATCAGTGGGTTGACCTCTTGAAGTCCTTTTCATAGTCGTTATATATTTCTGTTTCTATTTGCGTTTCTAGATTCACTAAAGTTGTCAAAGCGTTAAACGGTGGTTCTAATATCTGTGGATTGACCTCTCGAAGTCTTTTTCATAGTTGTTACTTATTTTATGTTTCTATTTGCGTTTCTAGATTCACTAAAGTTGTCAGTGTTGAACGGTGGTTCTTAAATCTACATATTCATGTCTTGAAGTCTTTTTCGTAATTACTTATTTCTGTTTCTATTTGCGTTCTTGGATTCACTAAAGTTGTCAAAACATTGAACGGTGGTTCTTATATCAGTGGGTTGACCTCTTGAAGTCCTTTTCATAGTCGTTATATATTTCTGTTTCTATTTGCGTTTCTAGATTCACTAAAGTTGTCAAAACATTGAACGGTGGTTCTTATATCAGGGGGTTGACCTCTCGAAGTCCTTTTTGTAGTTGTTACTTATTTCTATTTCTATTTGCGATTCTAGATTCACTAAAACTGTCAGCATTGAACGGTGGTTCTTAAATCTACGGATTTATGTCTTGAAGTCTTTTTCGTAATTACTTATTTCTGTTTTTAGTTGCGTTCTTGGTTTCACTAAAGTTGTTAGCGTTGAACGGTGGTTCTTATATCTACGGATTCATGTCTTGAAGTCTTTTTTGTAATTACTTATTTCTGTTTCTATTTGCGTTTCTAGATTCATTAAAGTTGTCAGCGTTGAACGGTGCTTCTTATATCTGTGGATTGATCTCTTGAAGTCCTTTTCATAGTTGTGACTTATTTCTGTTTCTATTTATGTTCTTGGATCCACTAAAGTTGTCAAAGCGTTGAATGGTAATTCTAATATCTGTGGATTGACCTCTCGAAGTCCTTTCGTTAGTTATTAATTATTTCTGTTTCTATTTGCATTCTTGGATTCACTAAAGTTGTCAATGCGTTGAAAGTATCTGGGGATTCACGTCTTGAAGTCGTTTTCGTAGTTGTTACTTATTTCTGTTTCTATTTGCGTTCTTGGATTCACTAAAGTTGTCAGCGTAGAATGGAGGTTCTAATATCTGGGGTGTTTACATCTTCCGTTGTTGTTATATGTTATTCACTTTACTTCCTTACACTGATTATTTTATTTTTAATTGGATGTAAAAATCTAATAACTAATTATATTTTAATGTCGCTGATACAAACGTATTCTCATTGAAAACAGTAATTAAATTCAAACATATTACATTTTTGTTATTTCAGTGGATCTCAAACTGTTTTTATTAGTGTACAATTAAAATTAGTAACTAAAGTTCAGTGATACTTGATCACAAATATTTCACTCCTGTTGTATTAAAAACAGACAAAGTTAATAAACAGGATTTCGAATCCTGCTCTGTTGTCTTGTGTAATTGTTTCTCCTATAAATTTATTTAATGATTAATTCAGTTTTTCCACATTATTTAACATCGATGGATTACATAATTAATTAATAATATAATAAGCCACTAATAGACAAATGTTTTACTTTATCCTATCATTTTTTGTGGTTATTTAATATCAGCAGAGTTAACGTTTTGTATATTTTATAAATTACTTAACCTAACCTTACTTTACTTATATTGAAATATCTTATAGAGTTTTTTGTTAAATAAACGGGGTAATAACCAGCTACTAATTAATAGACAAATCTTTAACTTTATCATATCATTTTTTGTGGTTTTTTAATATCAGCAGAGTTAACATATTGTATATTTTATCAATTACCTAACCTTACTTATATTGAAATATCATATAAAGTTTTTTGTTTTCAATAAACGGGGTATATAACCAGCCAATAATTAATAGACAAATGTTTTACTTTATCCTATCATTTTTTGTGGTTTTTTAATATCAGCAGAGTTAACGTATTGTATATTTTATAAATTACCTAACCTTACTTATATTAAAATATAAAATAGTTTTTTTGTTTTCTATAAACAGGGTTTCGAAGCCTGTTCTGTCATCTGTTATTGTTTTTCTCAATCCACATAGAATACCTGTAAAAAAGTAGTCGTTGAGTTAGTTAGTTGAAGAGTTATGTCGGTAGCTTCCCTGCACGAACCCTTCACCGGGTTCATGAACACTAAAGACTGATGGCCCACTTGACCCAAAACATTCAACACTCGTAACAGATAACACTAAGAGCTTTTGTACCACCGAGGGATTACAGCAAAGAATTCCGTTTTTTAGCAAATGCCGCCCATCAAAACAATATCATATGACAGTTGTATGAACTGCATAGCTGCGTGAACTATCCAGTACATACAACTGTTAAGATATTGATATCAGGGTACAATAATACTTTTCGGACTTCGATGGAATGTACAGCGTACACCTAGATTAGAGTATTCCGTTACTGCATTGTATGTTAAGGGGCAAAGCAAAGTCATGCAGTGCATTAATGTCTTCTCCCAGTTCGTCAAGTGATTGGCAAAAGATAGCTTTAGGTCTACGGGCCGGTCAGTTTTTATGTTCTGTCTGTTGTAAATAAATATCAACTCATCACAAGGACTTGAACCTTGTTTTGCTGTCTCTTATCAGTCACAAATACACACAATCGCTAGAAGAAGAGACCAACATTGCAATAAGTATGCATTTAGTATCCGTGCTGAAAAAAATAACCCCAACCCTATTTTGTTGTTTTTAAATACTCGTTTCTGTCACACATTCACATAATCGCTAGGAAGAGATTAACTCTACAGTAAGTATGCATTTAGTATCCGTGCTGAAAGAAATAGCCTTATATTCTATCTTATACGTTAACTATTAAAGTATAAAGTGTAATATAACTTGATTACACTTTCTAATTCGCTAGGAATAATTATTATGCTTTACAAGGATGTGAACTTTGTTTTGTTGTCTCTTATTTGTCACAAATCCACACATTCGCTAGGAAGAGAATAGCATTACAGTAAGTATGCGTTTAGTATCCATGCTGAAAGAAATAGCCCTATATTCTATCTTATACGTTAACTATTAAAGTATAAAGTGTAACATAACTCGATTACACTTTCTAATTCGCTAGGAATAATTATTATGCTTTACAAGGATGTGAACTTTGTTTTGTTGTCTCTTAATTGTCACAAATCCACACATTCGCTAGGAAGAGAATAACATTACAGTAAGTATGCGTTTAGTATCTATGCTGAAAGAAATAGCCCTATATTCTATCTTGTACGTTAATTATTAAAGTATAAAGTGTAACATAACTTGATTACACTTTCCAATCTAACCTAACCTTACTTATACTGAAATATCATATCATAGAGTTTTTTGTTATCAATAAACGGGGTAATAACCAGCCACTAATTCATAGACAAATGTTTTACATTATCCTATCATTTTTTGTGGTTTTTTAATATCAGCAGAGTTAACGTATTGTATATTTTATAAATTACCTAACCTTACTTATATTAAAATATATCATAGTTTTTTTGTTTTCTATAAACAGGGTTTTGAAGCCTGTTCTGTCATCTGTTATTGTTTTTCTCAATCCACATAGAATACCTGTAAAAAAGTAGTCGTTGAGTTAGTTAGTTGAAGAGTTATGTCGGTAGCTTCCCTGCACGAACCCTTCACCGGGTTCATGAACACTAAAGACTGATGGCCCACTTGACCCAAAACATTCAACACTCGTAACAGATAACACTAAGAGCTTTTGTACAACCGAGGGATTACAGCAAAGAATTCCGTTTTTTAGCAAATGCCGCCCATCAAAACAATATCATATGACAGTTGTATGAACTACATAGCTGCGTGAACTATCCAGTACATACAACTGTTAAGATATTGATATCAGGGTACAATAATACTTTTCGGACTTCGATGGAATGTACAGCGTACACCTAGATTAGAGTATTCCGTTACTGCATTGTATGTTAAGGGGCAAAGTGAAGTCATGCAGTGCATTAATGTCTTCTCCCAGTTCGTCAAGTGATTGGCAAAAGATAGCTTTAGGTCTACGGGCCGGTCAGTTTTTATGTTCTGTCTGTTGTAAATAAATACTAATTCATCACAAGGATTTGAACCTTGTTTTGTTGTCTCTTATCTGTCACAAATACACACAATTGCTAGAAGAAGAGACCAACATTGCAATAAGTATGCATTTAGTATCCGTGCTGAAAAAAAAACCCCAACCCTATTTTGTTGTTTTTAAATACTCGTTTCTGTCAAACATTCACATAATCGCTAGGAAGAGATTAACTCTACAGTAAGTATGCATTTAGTATCCGTGCTGAAAGAAATAGCCCTATATTCTATCTTATACGTTAACTTTTAAAGTATAAAGTGTAATATAACTCGATTACACTTTCTAATTCGCTAGGAATAATTAATTACACTTTACAAGGATGTGAACCTTGTTTTGTTGTATGCGTTTAGTATCCATGCTGAAAGAAAAAGCCTATCTTATACGTTAACTATTAAAGTATAAAGTGTAACATAACTCGATTACACTTTCTAATTTTCTAGGAATAATGAATTACGTTACAAGGATGTGAACCTTGTTTTGTTGTATGCGTTTAGTATCCATGCTGAAAGAAAAAGCCTATCTTATACGTTAACTATTAAAGTATAAAGTGTAACATAACTCGATTACACTTTCTAATTCGCTAGGAATAATTAATTACGTTACAAGGATGTGAACCTTGTTTTGTTGTATGCGTTTAGTATCCGTGCTGAAAGAAATAGCCTTATATTCTATCTTATACGTTAACTATTAAAGTATAAAGTGTAACATAACTCGATTACACTTTCTAATTCGCTAGGAATAATTAATTACATTACAAGGATGTGAACCTTGTTTTGTCATCTCTTATATGTGTCACACATACACACAATCTCTAGGAAAAGAGCAACTCTACAGTAAGTATGCGTTTAGTATCTATGCTGAAAGAAATATCCTTATATTATTTCTTATACTTTAACTATTAAAGAACAAAGTGTAACATTAAACTTTCCAATACTTTGCTATAAATATGCGTTTAGTATCCATGCTGAAAGAAATAGCCCTATATTCTGCTTTATATGTTAACTATTATAAAGTTTAAAGTGTAACAACTAGATTAATTAATTAATTCATATTCATCGATGTTAAATACATATAATAACTAATAACGAGATAAATAGATATCTAAAAGATTACCGTATGCTGTTCTATATTTTATGTATATTACATCAACTGTTCACACATTTCACTTACAATATATTAACTATGTAATTTATAATTAAACAGTAGTTGTATTTAATTAATGTTATGTATTAAAATGCATATGTGTATATTAGTCATAGGGTCATATAACAATATGATGGTTTTTCTTAGAACTACATATAATTAAATTTAAATACATATATATACATATAGCAGTGATTCGAACCCTTTAATTTTTTGTTATTATTAAACATTAGCAGTGTTAACATATTATTATAATATAATAAAAGTATACTTTACATCGATTTGTAATATCCACCCATTTATACATATTGGAATGTATTATGTATTATTCCGCTACTCTGTATTGTTTGTTAAGGACCAAGCGAGACTACTTACTTGCTTAATTCTCCTGGTTTGTGAATTTATATTTCATCGTACAAATGTCCTGTAATAAAAATGTTACAAATTTTTGATTTGAGAACCACTGATTGAAACTGATGCAATAATTAAATCATTAATTACAATATGTTTAAATTTCAAACAATTACTGCTACTAAAAATGTATAAACATTACTATATTAATGGTACAGAGAAGAAACCGAAGAAACCATACAATTAAAAATAATATAATTTCTGTAGAAAATCTTATATGAAACCAATATTTAACTAAATAATAACCACATCACATATTAAAAACAAGAAAACACATAATATATAATAAGATAAATCACACACTAACAAAACACTATAAATATTTGCATGCGGTGTGAAACCTAGCTATAACAATGGAAAAATAAAATATAATATATTTAAACCAACACATCACTAAATAATATATACACATCACATATTAAAAACAAGAAAACACATAATATATAATAAGATAAATCACACACTAACAAAGCACTATAAATATTTGCATGCGGTGTGAAACCCAGCTATAACAATGGAAAAATAAAATAAAATATATTTAAACCACAACACATCACTAAATAATAAATATACACTTCACATATTAAAAACAAGAAAAACAATATAAAATATAAGATAAATCACACATAATAATAAAACACTATCAATATTTATTTTTTATGCGGTTTAAAACCCGGCTATAACAATGAAAAATAAAATAAATTTTATTTAAATAAAACTTCACTAATTAATATACACATCACATATTAAAAATAAGAAAAACACATAATATATTTAAGATAAACCATACACAATCTCAAAACACTATGCGGTGTGAAAATGCGATCTATAACAATGGAAAAAATCGCAATTTTTTTCAATTGTTTAATACGTATTAGCATGCTTGGTCTTGTTTAAAATACCAACGATCTGATAGCTTGACTGGATTGATTACAACCACTGATCTGGATATAGGAATGAAAAAAAATATGTTCATGCGACTATTGTTCAATGATCATGATAATAATTAATTATAACGAAATAGGATAATCTTTATTGTGCATTATTTAAATATTTTGCATTATAAAATGTTAGTTAAATATTCAAATTAAACACCAACGATCTACTAGATTGGTTGGATTGACTACAACCACTGATCTATATAGGAATAAAATATATAGGAATAAAATATGTCATTGTTATTATTGTTCAATGATCATGATTATAATTAATTATTAACGAAATAGAATAACCATTATCGTGTAATATTTCAATATTTTGCATTATAAAATATGAAAATAATCAGAATTTTTAAAACTCATTATTGTAAATTTCAGTTGTCAGCACTGTAACAGGGTTTTCAGAGTGAGTGCGATAGATAGTTGAGTAATGTGTATGAGAGAGAAAGATGTTAATTCAAAAAGTATCTTTTTATAAGTAGAAACCTACATTATCATTACCATTACAGGCAACTGTATATCACTAAATATTTTTAATACAGTAATAACATCGTAGATGGCGAACTATATACATACTTTTTTCGAAACTGTCTATAGGTAGAAACCTACATTATCATTACCATTACAGGCAACTGTATATTGCTAAATATTTTTTAATACAGTAATAACATCGTAGATGGCGAACTATATACATACTTTTTTCGGAACTGTCTATATGTAGAAATCTACATTATCATAACCTTTACTTGAAACTGTATTTCGCTAAATATTTTTTAATACAGTACTAACAACATAGATGGCCAACTATATATTTTTTTCTCTGTAGAAAAATGGTAACAATCATTGATCTAAAAACATTTCCGAAAATCCACAAATATTTGTTAATTTAGCTCTATCCCAATTTAAATACCTACATTCTTCAATACAACGTTCAAATCTCAATGAAAATGATCTCCTATTTAAATAGTTTCCAATGTTTTTATCAATTCCACATATGTTACATATGTAGATACGTAATCCATTCACATGATATAGATCAGTGGTGGTAATTATTTTTCTTACATATGTCAATGTCATGATATTTCCATATTTTAAATAATTATGTGTAAAATATCTTTAAATTTTGGAAATGAATCATGCAGATTTTCTAAGTAAGGTTGAAGTTATTCAAAAACAGTTTTTTAGTGGTCTACCACTTAAAGAATTAAATTGGCAGGTATGTAACCTAACCTCAAACACCGGTTTTTAAATAGATACATAATTTAACTCGTTTTTTAGAATATATTTGAAAACATCAATTGGGAGCAGCAAGCTATTTTAATAACATCCACATTACAAAATCCTTTAAATTTAAAGTATCCTTTACGGATATCGTATCAAAAAGCATTCACAAAACTACTAATTGAAAAATTCGAATCGTTAAATGAAGTTAACGATTTGATTCATGAAATTTACGTAAATTTACTTAACTTTGATGAAGTTCGTACAGAATTCTTCAAACATTTTATCTTTACTGATTCAATACGTACGATAACTATTCAAGAGAATAAAAGTTATATAAGCGAAGGTACAACGGGACTCTGTACTTGGCCGGTAAGTAAAAGTTAGGTTATGTTTCATAAAATCTAGTGTATGCCATAAGGGTTTCGAAGTATACAGGGTGTCCCATTTTAATCCTCCGTCTGTACACTGGGTCTTTTAAGGAACAGTCGAAATTTCAAACTTCAATATCTCTTCTACGAATGGGGGGCGGCTTGTGCTACCTCACTAGGTTTGAGTAGGGACTAAAGGCTTAAAGGGCACCCAGGTCTGACAATTTTCTTGCAAACGCTAGCAGATGCAAGTTGCGTCCGTTCTCTAAATGGAAAACGTTTTTTTTCGTTTTTTTTCGTCTTTTCATGGCTAAAATAATTGTTTCATGTTTTTCTAGGCTTTTTTGACTATTTTTTTGTCAAAAAAACACTGATTTTGTGCAAAATAATTACCATTTTGTTTATTTAAGGCATGCCTGAATTCGTAAAATATTTCCCACTTTCAGGTGCTGAAATGGAGGCTATGCCAATGACACTATATTCTTTTGAAAGGTCATAGTCTAAGCTTCATAACCATATAACCTTTTTTTTATATATTTGTTTATTGCAAAGTTACAATTTTTTTAACAAAATCCCGTTTTTCCTCCATTTCTGACTATACTTAAGGTAGTAGACCACTGTGATGGGTCAAAAAAATCGATTTTTTAACTTCCCAATAGGAAGTTATTGTAATTGGTCCGAAAATCGAAATCAAAAATTTTAACATATTTTCATGTTTCAAGGGCATTAGAGTATATTGACACTATTTTTAGAAAAATGTCTGTGTGTGTGTGTGTGTGTGTGTGTATGTACGTACGTACGTACGTACGTGTCATTTTTTTCCGGGACGAAATCTCGCGAACTAAAAATGCTATTGACTTCGTTGGGGTGCTAATCGAAGCGTCTTGACGTGAATATGATCTGAAAGAAAGGATTTTCCGAAATTCAACCCCTACGGGGGTAAAAAGGGTGTTTTTTTTCATTTTTATTTTTTTTCTTGGTCGAATTTAGTCGGAACTTAGAATAAATACTATACAATACAAATAATGAAACGTGTATTTCAGTATTTATTTTTTATATGGGTCCAAACAGCTATTAAAGGGATGAAAACCACCATCAAAATTTGAATTTCATACTAATAAATACATCTAATAATTCATGTTGCCTTGGAAACAACACAATTCAAAATTCAAACTGTCAGATTAGTTTTTCTAAAAATGTGCATTATATTATTGACATTATTAGGATATTAGAAAACTAATATTCATAATACAAAGGGTGAGTTTTATTTCTGATAAATTCCATTAAAATTTTTCATATACATATTAAAAAAAAAATATTTACAAACTATAACATAGTAATATTAATTATGGAAACAATAAGTAATCAGTATTCAAGTATTGTAAGTCATACCATGTTGGGAAGTTGATTGTGTGGACCTAAAGGATCGCACCCCACAGCATACGTTATATAGTTTAATTTTATATCCCCGGGTAAAATTGGATCCGACAGCTAGTTTTTTTACATTTTTCGGAAGAACCACATTTTAAAAATATGCTCTTAAATTTTCAGACCAAAATTTAGAATATTTCCAAAGTTACAGGCATTTATCGTTCGACGAGTGCACATTGCTATAAGATGGGAAACAAACGTTTTAGCGTTTTTCTCGAAACCATGTTTTTGAAATTTCGGGGAAGCACTGACTCAAAACTATTCAACTATTGGCTCAAAATTTAACTAGTTATTCTACATACACATATCTAAATACCTAACCTTTAAAACATTTAATTTTTTAATAATAAATTATTTTTTTTAAACATTTTATCAAAAAAAAAAATTACATTTTGAGAACTTTTTTTTCATAAGTCCGCTATTTTTTTTTATTTTTTTTATTATGTATATTATTGGTTAGTTCATTAAAATAAGGTCTACACAATAATACTATTTTTGATTTTTTCATTTCAAATGACTACGGAAGGCTGTGTGCTTCCCCGAAACAGCTCATCATTCTTTAGAGGACTCCACTTTGACATTACATATTGTAAATAAATAAATGGAAAATTAAATAAAAAAATTTTTTTTTGTATCATTTAAAGTACTAAAATAAATATGTAAAAGTTACAAAACGATAGTATATTATTTACTTGTTAAAATAAGGTCACGAAAAAAAGTCGAAATTTCGGCCGTCACACCGGTCTACTACCTTAAATTTTTATTACCAATGGTTTTTAACTTTAGGCTTTGACAACTATTGAGACATGTAGTAGACACTTCAAGAAGTAACCCTGATTTTTTTCAGATTTTTTGAAATCCTATAAAACTTTGAAAACGCGACTGTTCCCTAAAAGACTGTGTCTTGAAAAATATAGTGTACAGACAGAGGGTTAATAACTTTTTATGGTGAAATGTTATCAAAAAACTTTTCAGATAAAAGTTAAACGGTTTGGAGGGAGACATAGACGTACTCGGATGAATTTTTTTTAGGTGGTGTTTTCAGGGTGATATGAAGGTCAACATCATTTTTTTTTAAATAGGAACCTATAGTTTTTATCAAGTAATTTAATTTTACGTGAAAAAACACGTATCTTTCATTGAAAACTTTTTTTGAACAACTTAAACCTTTCCAAGATATCTAACAAAATAATTTGAGATTTTGAAAAATATAAAAAATAGTTTCATATTCTACTCATTGAGATCTACATTTCGACACCCCACATGCCTAGATAAAAAAATAAAATTAATTTTTTTATGACACCCCTTCGAAATTTGAAATGATATTGGTGACTTTAGTGATTTTCGTTGGTAGTCTCACCAAAGCCTCGTTACGTATTTTTTTCAGATTTTTCGAGCCAGTAGTTACTGAGTTACGAGGGGGGGGGGGGCAGACAAAATTTTTGCTTGGAGACCCCTGTAGGCGCCATTTTTGATTTAGAAAAAAAATAAAAAATAGTGTCATATTCTACTCACTGAGATCTACATTTCGACACCCCATACGACTTGAAATACATTTTTTTTTGTTTTTTTCAAATTTACACTAGCTTGGTTACACATTTTGATGTACCATTTGCCTTGGTATAAAAATTATTTTTTTTGCCTGTCTTTAGCTTCTTAGTATCCCCCTAAAAATTTTTTTCCAAAATATTGGTACAAATTTTACTAGAGGGTGTCATTTTACATATTCAGTAAAAATTTCAAGGTTCTAGCTTATATAGTTTACGAGCTATTGAGCTTTGAGTGAAAATGACAGACGGACGGACGACAAAGTGAGATTATTAGGGTTTCTTCGGAACCCTAATAATTTAAATGAACAAAGCCGGAGTAATTTTGGTGGTACAGTAAATAACAAAAAAGTAAAATGAAGCTTAACTTAACATCTTTCAGATTATCTATTGTAATGAAAGACTTTTGATGAATTTCATAAAAATATTCTAACATTAAACAGAGTATAAAAGTCAAGTAAATAAACAGTAAAACTATACCAAACAAAACATACCTTAAAAATTACATTTCAGGTGGCCCGAGCTAAATTTCATATTGACAAGACATACTCTTTAAAATGCATTTTTATTTTTTCTAATCAGACCATATTACGCGAAGATATTCAACTTTGAAGTCTCAACATCAGAAAACACATTTAAATTACAAATTGGAATTTATTGAAATTTCCCTCAAAATAAAGTAGCTCATGAAAAATTTTAAAAAGTCAAAAAATGCTTTATTTTACTGAAATAATAACCCAAAAGATCCATATGGTTTTAAAATTGTGCCTAAATATGTGTGCATACTGTATACATGCATTTGTGCATGTATAATTAAATATTAATTTATTAAAAATAAGCAATTTTTGATTTCTTAAATTTTTCATGAGCTGCTTTATTTCACGAAAAAAATTTAACAATGTGCAATTTGTAATTTTTTCTGATGTTCAGACTTTAAAGTTGAAAATCTTCGCGTAATATGGTCCGATTAGAAAAAATAAAAATACATTTTAAAGAGTATGTCTTGTCAATATGAACTTTAGCTCGGGCCACCTGAAATGTAATTTTTAAGGTATGTTCTGTTTGGTGTAGTTTTACTGTTTATTTACTTGACTTTTATACTCTGTTTAATGTTACAATATTTTTATGAAATTCATCAAAAGTCTCTCATTACAATAGATAATCTGAAAGGTGTTAAGTTAAGCTTCATTTTACTTTTTTGTTATTTACTGTACCACCAAAATTACTCCGGCTTTGTTCGTTTAAATTATTTTTTCCTGATTTTCACTAAAATTGTGATACCTTTGCGAATTTTTGTTGCAAAAAAATTTCCATGATACCGATTTCAAGGTATTGAAATTTTCTGCAAAAAGGTTATTTTAAAATTTAATTTTCTACATAAATGCACTCCGTGCCAAGTGCCAAGTTTCAAAATATGCAGTTTTTCTCAAAATTTATATAATTAAATAAAAAAGTTAAAAAATGAAAAGATGTTGAAGAACGAATTAGACCATCATAAAGTAGAGTAAATTTGCTCTATTTAAGAATAAAAAAGTTTTGAAAAAAATAAATTTTTGACCATGTTACAAGCATTTGAAAACAGGCTATTTTTTAGGTGTCCCCTTAATTAATGTGTTGAGTGTATAATAAATTATTTTTTTTATTTCAGGCTTCGTATGCGTTATCTGAACATTGTATACAGAACAGTGATACATTTACCGGAAAAAAAGTGTTAGAGTTAGGTTCCGGTACCGGATTAACCGGATTAAGTGTGATTTTAAAATGTGCCCCATCTGAATTCGTTTTCTCGGACTGTCATTCATCTGTTTTAAACATTTTGTGCGCGAATTTAAAACTGAATTTAAAAAATTGTTTAAGTGTTAACAAAATTTTCGGTACGGAAAATAAAATTTTGTTTGAAAAAATTTACGATAAAAATACAAAAGTGCGGGTGTGTTGTTTACCGTGGGAAAATATCGGTGTGTCGGATTTGTGTGAAACTTTTAAACCTGATGTAGTGATTGGTGCAGATATTGTTTTTGATTCGAGTTGTTTTGAGTCGTTAGTTAGTGCGTTATTATTTTTTTTCGGAAAGAATCCCGAATGTTTTGCTTTATTTGCGTGTACTGTGAGGAATAGTTCAACTTTAGAAGAATTCTTGGAGTTATTAGGTAAATATTTTTGTGTTATTTGATTGACTCTTTAAGGGGGAAGCCATTGTGACGGTTCAAAACTTTATCAATGTTTGGGAATTTTTTTTTGCAGGTATTACTAATTAATTACACTATGCAACAAAAAAAATTCACAGAAATTTGAATAGGTGATTTAAAAGGAATTTGTCATGCTGAAACCGAATTCGTTGCCCAAATGATTCCATCACGTCAGGTTTTTTTTAGATATCCGAATCTAAAAGTCCCAAAAATGACGATTTTGGCAATGTTGGGGAATTTATTACTAAGTAGGTAATTTTTTTCTGAAGTTGTCTTTCATGATTTCGAATAGTACTATCTTTTCTCTTTAAAATGATTTTTTACATTTTATTATGCGATTTTTCTTTACCGAAATATACTACTTTGAAGATATATATGTAGTAAAGTTCTATACCACACTCTATTAACAAAAATATCATATCTTCAAACTAGTAGGGGAAACGGTACAATGATTGGCCACTGATAATGATTGGCCACTTTTCAGATTTTTTTTTTAAATAAGAAACATAGTAACTTAATAAAATCGAAATTCTTACTAAAATGGTAGCCTACTTTATTGTGATTGTTTTAAGACCATATTTTTGAGTATACGCTTAATATTTTCAATAATAATTACATAACTTTGATTTTAAATTTTAACGTATTGTAATTTTGACATTTTGTTAAAGACATACATAAGAATGAATGAGTGAATAAAAATAAAATTTGCGTTAATAATTTGTAATATATAAAAACAGCTGTTAGTTTATATTGAAGCTAATTATTAAATGTAAATGTTTCAGATAGTAATTGTTAATTATTTTTCAAATATTATTTTTAAACTCTACTGGCCAATCATTGTGTTAACACATATAAGTTTTTCTAATGATTGGCCACTGGTGGTTAGTTATTATTTATAGGTAAAAAATATGCCTAAAAAACAAAAATAATAAAAATAATGTTACTAAAAACACAAATGATGAAAACGTAGCTCATGAACAAACAAATTTAGATATAGAAAAAAAATCTTAAGAGAAGATTGATAAAATTTATTAAATGAGCGCCCCAGACAATTCTTTACATTATTTCAGCCCCTTGCCCACCCAGAATAATATTTATTGCTTAGAATTTTGATACCGTTTTATGAAAAATAAATTTTTTTGATGATACAATACTAAAATAAAAAACAGTTAATAACATGACAAATTTTCAAGTTTTCGAGATTTTGATATTCAATTTTGGAATTTTAAAACAAAATAATAACGTAAAAATATGAAAGCTGGATAAACGAATATGAATTACTGAAAATCAGCTTTTTTATAAAATAAAAAAAATGAGTAATTGAAAAATAATTGAAATAAAATCAAATAAACGAGCTGCCTCTCTTTTGAGTAAAAGATTTGGGTAAAAACCCAAATCTCTTACGTAACAGAAATTGGCAATTACAAATAAATGCAAAATTTGCTGACTAATTATTACCTTTGTAGAAGTTTTATAAAATTTACCATCTATTACTATGGCCAATAATTGTCAAAAATACTATGCCAATCATTAAAAAAATGGCCAATCATTATGATTTTTTGAGATATTTTCTATTTTATGCTGGTTTTCGTTTTTCCTTAAACTTATAGTTGTAATACATATACCAATAATAAAGGACTAAATAATGAACATATTACTGTATTTATATTCCATTTATCACTAATATTAAAGGAATAACGTTTTTTTCTTTCGAGTTTTTTTGTTAAGTGGCCAATAATTATACCGTTTCCCCTACATCTCGGCTAAAAAAATCGTACAGTAAAAAGTTAAAACTCATTTTAAAGAGGAAAGATAATACTATTTGTTACCGTGACTTTACCGAAACTTTAGAAAAAAAATACCTACTTGATAATAAATTGTTTAACATTGCCAATATAGTCATTTTTTGGACTTTTTTTTCTATAGAAATGTCGAATGAAAAATCTCAACTGCTCCTGGACCATACAAGATTTAAAATATTGAACGAAAAACTCAAATTAACATAACCTGCCTCACTAAATTGGCTGTAACTCTACGATATTTTAAATATCGATATAATTTATAAATTATGATATTTTCGTAATTTTAACTTAATTTTTTACATGTATACTTTAAAAAATGCACCAAAAGAGAAATAATTTTTTTCCGTCACAGTGGCTTTTCCCCTTTAAGTCCCCCTGTCTCAAAAAATTTGTAATAATTAAATTAATTTTAATTGTTACAGAAAAGTGTGACTTAACCGCGGAAGACTTGAATCTTTGTGAATCAAAAACATTTTTCTGGTCTAAAGTCTCACCTATAAGATTACTTCGCATTACAAAACTTTAGAACGGTGAGTGATTTTTAAATTATTTAAATTATGTTTAATTACGTAAAAATATTTAAACTTTTTTCGACGTACCCTTTACTGATCTGTAACTTTTTAAGATGTACATAAAAATATAATTTTTTTTAAGGAACTTTAAAGTCGAAATTAATTTTTGAAAAAAAATTCATTATTACGATTATTTTGACCAAAGTTATAGCTACACAAAAAAATAATTTGTCTATGTGTTAAAAAATGTGATCAATGTAAAAAATCCGTGATCGATTTGGCTCCGATAGAGGTTGTTTGTTAATATGATAATTTTTTATCAATATGGAAATATCCACGTTTATCTTATTGAAAAATGTATATTATTACTAACAATGTTTTTATCACGATGAAAATTTTGTTTCGTATTGAAAACATATATTTTAAATGTATATAATAAATGAGATCACTGAATTTACAATATCGAAAATTGCACTTTCACTAGTTGGGTGGTGTAAAAAATATTCACACTGATAAATATTTATTAATACAACCATTATGTTTAATCTATTTGAGAGTTTTGTTAGTTGGCGTAATAAATTATTTATTAATCAACAAATGAAAATTTTTTTAGATAAACATGAAGATATATTTTTCAAATGAATAAAATATCCTCAATAAGATTTTTTTTGTTATTATATTGAGGAAATATTGTTATATTAACAAGATAAAATTAAGCATTTTTCCATCTCAAATTTTCAATAAGATCGAGTTTTTTTGTGATAAATGTATTTTTTAGAATTTGATTTTTTTGATGAGTGCATATTTCATTTAATGGGGGGAGGGGGCAGGAGAGAATTGACCCCCCCCCTGGTGTGAGCACGTATGGTTTAATGTATGTCGCAGAATTTCATTATTGCGATTATTATTACCAAAGTTACAACTATCTGAATTTTTAAGGATTTGATTTTTTATGAGTATATGTTTCATTTAATTGGAGGGGGGGCTTGAGAGAATTGACCTACCCCCTTGGTGTCAATACGTATGGTTTAATGTATGTCGCAGAATTTCATTGTTACGATTATTATTACTAAAGTTACAGCTATCTGAATTTTTAAAGATTTGATTTTTTATGAGTATATGTTTCATTTAATTGGAGGGGGGGGGGGGCATGAGAGAATTGACCCCCCCCCCCTTGATGTCAACACGTATTGTCGAATGTATGTCGCAGAATTTCATAAAATAATCTTGCTGCATTTTGTGAAATGCAATTGTTTTCTTTTTTTCGCGTTTATGGATTCAGTTCTCATCCTTGTAAGTAGATCACTAGTTTATCTACTTTGTATTTACTTTTTTTTTCAGTCGTTACTTGCCGTTTCACATGATATTTGCATACAGATTTGTTTTCAATTGCTTCAGGGTCAATTTTTTTTTTTTTTTTTCGCTGCAAGTATATTCTTTTCAGGTTTGTGTAGAGATGAGATACTCATAAAAAGTGTTGCCATTTGTAGCCAAATCGGCGGTGATATGATTTATTTTTGATATATTTATCTTCATAATTGTTCATGATATTAAAGTAAATTCGGACAAATTAATATTCAATTAAAAATGAATGTTCGATATTCAAGCCCTAATAGCATGGGACGGGGATGGATTTAGATATGTTTATCTGCATATCTGCTTTACTTATAAAGGTAAATTCGGGCAAAATAGTTATCTATTAAAATAAAAATTTTGACATTCAACCTCTAATAGCGAGACTAGACAGGGTCTGTGTTTTTGATATGTTTATCTGCATAGCTGCTTACGTTATAATGGTAGAGTCGGGCAAAATAATCTGCAATAAAAATATTCGATATTCAACCCCTAATGGCGAGGGTAGACAGGAGGTTAGTTTTTACAATTTTTAACTAAGATCCGAGATATTTACGTTTTTTTATAGGTAATGAATAAAAATCAATATGTCATCCCCTATCACGTATAGAGGGTTCTAATTAGTTTCGAAGTTTACGCGAACGAAGCCGCGGGATTCCGCTAATAACGTTATAATAGAATTATCGTCCCGTTAGTAAAGTATTTACTATAATTTTACTGATTTTTGCTAAGTATCACCATATGGTAAATTTAGTTACCTATATTTATTTTCTATTAAACACTAAAATTAAACTGCTATGAAAACTTTACTGTCATATTTAAAGAGTTAATTAAAATCTATAGTCTGTATTATGGTCGATACCCCTTAATTTTGTGTACATTAAATAGATACAAAAAACTTGAATGTTATGTTATAGTTGGTTTTATATATGAACTAAATATCATATGTAGGTAATTTGATATGGGTGTATATTAGGGACGTTTTACATGGTCTTTTTTAAAATATATATGTATACAGTATACAGTAGAAACACGTTATAACGACGTCGAAGGGAACGGTCATATTGGTCGTAAAAAGCGGATAAAATTAAATGGGGTTCAGTTGAACTTTTATTTAGAGTCGGTACAACCGATACGTCGTTATAACCGGTTTCTGCTGTATATTCATTTACGTTTTGTTGTAAGGATTCGTTGAAATCAATTAAGGGGCTATACCATTATGAACGCTAGAAATTTAGGTGATTTTCGGAAATTTTTTGGAAGAAAAATAGTCAATGACATATTTTGGAAAATTGAGAATATTTTTTTATTAAAAACATCTGCCAAGTAAATGCACAGTGCTTCCTCGTGCTAAATTCATCAAAGGTAGTTAATTATTGAACAATTTAAATAAAAACTGATAAAGTATTCATATGAACTGCCTGTCATTGGTTAACCATTTAATTTTCATACAATTTTAATAAAAAATATTAATTTGACATTTTTCTTTATACGATCCTCGTTAATGTCATATTTTTTTAATTTTTTGACAGTTTCAATCAAAATCATTATTTTTCTGCTACACAAACGTCAAAATGACATTGTATATCAAAGTAAATAGCAATTTTAAAAAACAAATGACGATTTTTTAAAGCAAATTAAGATAAATCTTTATAAGGAAATATTTTACAACAAACGTAAGTGATCTATATTATAGGAAATTTAATGCTCTACAAAAAAGATTCCATAAAATTTTCACGTAACATGTGTCTTTCTTGAGATATCTTCAAAAAATAAATGTTGTGGGACGACACCCCTTACACACGATTTTAATAATTTTGAAATGGGACCGTCCTCAAAATTACCGGGGGTCTGCGAAACATGTTTGGCATAAAATAAAGTAATTTTTTTCATTTTTATTTACTAGTAATTAATTAGTATTTTTAATTCTTTATTTTTTTCTCAGGGGAGGGTCCCTGCAAAATAATTGTTGGGGTCTCTAGACAACAAAAATTAAAGAACCGTTGATGTACACTATTCACTCTCAATAATACGTATAAGAAAGTCCTGTGGTACCAATTGCAGCTTTTTTAATTTCGTTAAAAATTTGTCTGTTTTAAACGTGACTAAAATATATGCTAATTTATAGCTTATACAGTTATATTCTTAAGCTATGATTAATTCATGTATACCTTTATAAAAATCAACGGCTCTCCGTTGTCCCAACGTGTTCGAAAATTGTATTTTTAACCCTCGCATTATAATATATTGATTATTATTTGATCTAAATATCAATTTTGGGTATAAACGTCCTTAAAGCATGCAAGGATGCCAGAAAAAAGGGGGGGGGGCTGTATTGTTTATATAGGGCTTGGGGAGGGGGTTATATTCAATTGTAACTTTTTAAACCCATATTTATTAATACAGAGTGGCCTAAAAGTCACAAGACCATTTAAAATTCAAATAACTTTATTTTTTTAAACTCATTTATTAAAATGCAAAGTTCATTCTGAAAACTATTGTAATATATAATAGATTGCGTTTTAAGGGGGGGGGGGGTACAGCTGTATTGTTTACATAGGGTTTAGGAAGGTAGTCATATTCAATTTTTTTTTACCCATATATATTTATTAAAATATTTAATTTCTTAAAAAAATCATTCTGAAATATTTCAAAAATAGTATTGTAATATATATTGTATTGCGTTTAAAGGGGGGGGGGGATACAGCTGTATTGTTTACGTAGGGGTTGGGGGAGAGGTCATATTCAAAATGTTACGTTTTTAACCCATATTTATTAAAATGTTATGTTCATTCCGAAATATTAAAAAAAAAAAATTGTAATATATATTGAACTGTTAGGGGGGGGGGGGGTCAAAGGTTTTTGTTTACTGGGTGAAGGAGGGGGGTATTAGGGTGGTCCTTATTTATAGGTGAAGGATTTTTTTTTGGATATTTTGAACTCTGTACCCCCCAAATTTGTTCGTTATCATGAGACTTCAATTTGTGTTAAATTTGGTCATGATCAACCAACCCCTTCCAAATAGTCCAAATAGGGTAGTTTTATTGTTTTTTGCGTTTAATTAAAAAAAAATAAAGCAATTAGCATAAATATGTATATAACATTTATTGTAGAGCGTAAAATTGTAAAAAAAAAATATTCTCATAGTATATCACGAATATCTATTATTTTCCACGAAAAATAATAAATTTTATTTGAAAAAAAAAAATTTGTTTACGGTAACGTAAATATATTATATGAATTTTGGGGGGTACGGAGTTAAAAATTCGAAAGTTCAAAACTAAGGACCACCCTAGGGGGTATAGAAAAAAGTGTTAGGTGGTTAATTGACGTTTTCTTGCAATATTATCCATTTTATTCGCTATTGTTAAAAAATAATAATTTTTATAAATGATTGTAACAAATTAATGCATCAATAATAAAAGTGTGTAATGTTATATGAATATTAAAAAGGCGTTAACTGACAAGTAGCTCGAGGGCCGGATGGTAATTCTCGTTCGGTCTCCTTAAGAACTAGAAGAGAAAAAAAACCGAATAGATTAACGATTTCTAAATAATAATGTAGCGATTAGCCAATTTGCGAAATCTCTAATACCGATTATTAGGTGTATGTGTTATATGTTTTTTTTATTTATTTATTTATGTTATATAGACGTAATTATGGTGTATTTGATTTGATGAAAGGGAGCTATTAGATGTTTTTTTTTAATATGATAATTTTTTATTGATGTTTACATAGAGAAAATTATTTCATAGCAATCACTCAATTTTTAAGGGGCTATACCAGTGTGAATGCTGGAAATTTGGGTGATTTTGAAAATTGAGAATATATTTGCCTATATTAGACGTGTATTCCATAATTTTTTCACGTAAAAAATATCGATATCTAAGCGACTTATGCGCTGTTTTCGGAGGCACCAAAAAAAATCTCCTCCACTGCGGCCAGGATTCCGGACGATGGAGTAGTTGAAATAGAAAAAAGAAAAAAATTCGTTAAACAGGAAGGTATTTCCTGTACGATGACCTACGATTTTTGAAAAATATCAAAATCTAACAAAGTGGCGTAGTTATGAAAAAAAAGTGGTCGTATTTTTAATGCCAAATCGTCAATTTTCATCCAATCAAAAATATCCTAGTTCATCGTAGAGTAAATATATTCAAGAGTATTTAGTCAAAATTTCAAGTCAATCGGATAATTGCTCTTTGAGTTACAATGTTAGTTTTGCAGTTTTGAAAAATCTCATTTCAAGAAAAAAGCGTTTAAGGATTTAACTATCGATTTTTACAAGATAAAATTAGGTATATTTACCATAAAAACTACTAATCAACTAAACTTACCTATATTATTCTATAATATTCATGAAACTATAAACTGTCCAAAAAGGTAAAAAAGTTTGATTTTATTTATAAAAAAAATTGAGTAGTATCAATTAATTTAATATTTTTTTAGGGAGGGGGGAGGGGAGGTCAGAGCTCTAGTCTGTTGGCTGTTTAACAAATATTATTATATTTTAAAGAAGTTACTTGCTTGTCACGTAACTCGGTCAGTTCACTTTCGTATTTTTGCATGAACTGGCTGAATGGAAATCTGTATTGGGCCGGTTGCCAAGGTTTCCGCGTCTATTCGGGTTTATTATTCTGAAGGTCTCAAGTTCAAGTATCGAGTTTGCAAGAAAGTTGCCAATAAAGTAGAGTAAAGTCGGTAAATATGCAACACCATTCATGTTTTAGGTATGAAAACTATGATAGTATTATTTAAAACCTGCACTTATCATTTCATTCGACAGAGAATTTAATCTTTTAACGAGATCGAGTAGGCAAAAATAGAATTCTTAAATTAAAACAAAATAAAAAATTGAAAATCAGCCTCTAAAAAAATGTACCAGAGTGGTTCATATTACACGCTTGTTACCATAATACAGGATTATCTATATTAGGTGGCTAAAACATTTGCTTTTTTTAAGGGGCACACCTAGTGTGACAGCCTAAAAAATAAGGCGATTTTTGGGAATTAAAAAAAAAATTCTGTATCAATTGTTTTAAAATTTTAAGGGTATATTTATACATATTGCACACCCCAAGCAGGCTCTGCTTGGAAGTGTGTTTTACTCTCGTCCTAAAATTTTAAGAATACACAGTAAAATTTTTGAAGAAAAAAATTAAATATTTTTCGAGATACACGCGATCTCCGACGGCGCTAAAAAAAGGTCCTCCACTGCTGCAGTGATCCCGGCCTTCTCCGTCGATGAAACCTAAAAAAAAAAATTCTCGTTAAACTAGAAGATATTGTCCGTACAATGACCTACGATCGAAAAAAAAAATCAAAAATTGACAAAATGGCGGCGTTTTTAAAAAAAAAGTTGAATTTTACCCAAAATTTTGGTCGTTTTTAACCTGCCAAAATTCGATTTTTGATCAGATCAAAAAACTGGTAGGTCATTGTATGGAGAACTATATACAGAACATGCAGAAAAAATTTGATAGTGATCGGATCATTTGTCTCCGAGTTATCACTGCAGCAAATTTGAAAAATGCTATTTCGAGAAAAACGCGTTTAAGGTAGTTGGTCCATCATAATGTGATCACATTAGGCCATGAGTACATATTTTTAATTTAGAGAAATGATCATGGCAACGCTGTACATTATCTACTATTAACTACTTGTCAAATGATTATATTTTATCATCTAAACTACCACAGAATATATTAATAATTAATGAAATCGATTATAATTCCCTTCAATCCACTTATCATATTTTGTAAAAAATTATTTCATTATTTCGTGTATTTTTTACTATAATCAAATGAATACGTTGTTGCCACATTGTCAACAATACTGTAATTTATGTGATGGTATGGTAGTTAAATCTGGTTAAATCTTAATAACAGGATGGTCAATAATTCCAATTTTTTGTATACTGTTTTCTTTCATATAAATATACAACATGTCAGTTTTTTATGAAAATCTGACGTTACGTTTAAATTTTATCTAATAAAACGTTACGTTAGTGTACGGTTAGTCCATATAAGCTGTGTTAAAAATACAAACTTTGAGATCGTTTTTCATTACAATGAGATGGTCAATTTTAATAAAAATGGGCTATTTTTAAGATATTAATCTAGGGAATATTACTGTGCAATTTAAACAAAATCTGACGAAAACATGTTTACGGACCAACTACCTTAAAGATACAATGATCGTTTTCACTGTTATAAATGGATTAAAATCATACTTACAGCTAATCTGCTATTCCAGGCCCATATAATTCACCTTCCTCTACTTCAAAAAAAAAAAAAACGATTTTTTTTAAATTTTACACTAGGTGTGCCCCTTAAATTTTGTTGATTTTATTTCAAACTTATATGTTATCATTGTAAAAAAAATAACAGTGGTGTAGCAAAGAGTACGTGGGCAGAACCTCCGTAATAGGCACCCCATTTAGTGGACACCATCATGAAGATTTGTACTAAAAAATGATTTTTGCGGAAATGAATAGTTGTGAAGTATTGGATGATTAATATACTTTTCATACTATTTGCCTCACTACGATTCTGGTTAATTATTACACTTCATAGCCGTATAATACCCTATAGTCCATAATATCCGCAACCACATCTATTTAAAATACTCTGCCTAGTAAATGCACAGTGCTTCCTCGAACCGATAAAGTATTCAGATTAACTGCCTGTCATTGGTTAACCATTTAATTTTCAAACAATTTTAATAAAAAATATTAATTTGACATTTTTCATAATACGCGCCTGGTTATTATGTCGTATATTTTGAATTTTTTGACAATTTCAATCAAAATCATTATTTTTAACCGACTTCAAAAAAAAGGAGGAGGTTCTCAATTCAACCCGTATATTTATTTATTTATTTATATGTTTATATATTTATTTAGCGATGTTCACGCATAATTTCACATTGCGTGGACCGATTTTGATAATTTTTAGTTCGTTTGAAAGAATATACTCTCTAGGTGGTCCTTTTGTAAATTTTATCAAGATCTGATAATGTAGTCGGAAGATGTACAACGAAATGCTTAAAAAATTCCACAATTTTACATTTCTAGTTATCTATGGAAAAATAAAAAGCAAAGGTCGGTTAAATTTTTTAGTGATAAACCTTTCTCATGTGTAATTTTTATTACTGATGTAACATATAGAGTGCAAGATCTTTCAATCAAAGTATAAACCTTTAAAATCAGTTGAGTATTTATTATAATAAATACACTTAAATTATGACAGATGTGTTGTATATATTTACCAAATGACAGTTTCTTAATTATAACGCTATTTTTTCTAATAATTATTGTTTATTGTATATTAATTTTATATGTATCTTAATGGTGAACAACATAATAATGTACGCTTTTTTTGGTTTTACAAATGTGTAGGGGCGATTCCTGTGAACGCATTTTTTCATACCGGTATTATGCTTTTTAACATACACTCAGCATTCTGCTATACGGCGGCATCGGTATACAATGGCTAAAGAGGCACCCACCACGGCGCCGACTTTAATGTTGATTGGTGAATTTAAACGCGCAGAAATGTAGCAGTCACGACGGTATTATGGTAGAGATGGGGAAAGGATGTTGGTTAGAACTGTTGGTAGTGTAGTGGATGGTCGTATAGCAGAGTGCTGAGTGTAAATTAAAATGTATCAAGAAGAGACAACTAAAAAGTAAAAAATAAAATAAACTTTAAAAAAAAAAGTTGAACCGACTTCAAAAATAAAAGCACAAAAAAGTATGAAATAATTTTTTTAAATAAACTATTTGATTTAATAAAAATCAGTAGTTACCATGTAAGGAATGTATGAATGTATCTATAAAATATTAAAATTTAGCTATCTATCCAAATTACGATCAATTATTTTGATGTCGGGGCGCAAATCTCAATGCAATTACGGAAAAAAAATATCTAAAACAAGAAACATTCGTAATAAAACACAATGGACTAAAAATTAAAACGATCACAAAGCTTCTCGTATCTTCGATAATGCGAATAAGCAAATAAGTGTCGTTGTCATTCTTTAATTATAGATACGTTTGAAAAGAGATCTAATTAAATAAACAAACAAATATTATGCACTAATTTACAAAGAAAGCAATGCTTACATATTTTATGTGAAAATTAGTGATATAACGAAAAAGCAATATTCGTCTATGAAATGAACCAAGCTAAAAATGAATATAGGTAGAAACCAATTAAAGTTGCGCCCCGGCATCAAAAAAATTGATCGTAATTTGGATAGATAGCTAAATTTTAATATTTTATAGATACATTCATACATTCCTTACATGGTAACTACTGATTTTTATTAAATCAAATAGTTTATTTAAAAAAATTATTTCATACTTTTTTGTGCTTTTATTTTTGAAGTCGGTTCAACTTTTTTTTTTAAAGTTTATTTTATTCTGCTATACAAATGTCAAAATGACATTTAAAACGTCAAAGTGACATTTAATATGTCAAAGTAAATAGCAATTTTAGTAAAACAAATGACGTTTTTCTTAAAGTAAATTGAGATAGATCTTTGTAAGGGAATATTTTACAACAAAAGTAGGTGACCTATATTATAGAGAATTGAATGCTCTACAAAAAAGGTTCTATACAATTTTCACGTAACATGTGTCTTTCTTGAGATATCTTCAATTCAAAAATTAATATTTTGGGATGTCACCCCTCCCCCTTTCACACGATTTTAATACTTTTGAAATGGGACCGTCCTCAAACCAGACCCAACCAATCAACCAAGTTTCATCAATATCGGTTCAGAGGTTCATGAGTTAAGCGTGTGACAAGGATTGGGGGACAGACACACACACACAGACACACGGACAGACAGACAGACACGGAATAAAAAGTGTTTGTCCTGACCTGAAACGGATAGATCCGGTAAAATTTTTAAAATCGGACAACAAATTTTTTTTCTCGATTTAAAACGATAACGAAGCTTCTCGTATCTTCGATATTGCGAGGAAGCAAAAATGCAATAATTATTACGTGGATTAAAAGCACTATACATACGACCAACCCTTATACCTACATATAAGTTTAAGCAGCAATATAGTTAATTTAAACAATTTAATACAACACAAATTTAAACTAACTTATCTTAACATAAATAATCAAAAATGACAAATTTCATTAAGTTGCCCTCAGTGACATACCGGTATTCCAAACACTGTCATGTCAACTGACTTACAAGGGAACCTTTTCAAGTCGAAAATTCGTATCGAGTTTAAACTTTGTATATAGTTAGAGGAGGTCAAGATAAGTAACAAAAAAATTATCACAGCTGCGGTAAAACGGTTTAAGGGGGTGAAACACCCCTATGAAAATGTGCAAAATAATAATATTTTTTCATATAACTCTGAAACTAATGAAAATTTAAGAAAATCTACAATACATAATTTTTTATGCTCTTTTGAATGGCAAAAGTCAAAATTCCAGTCAAAAAAACTGTTAATCCCCACATTCCATAGGTTTATTTTTTTCTAATTTTGAGTATAAAGAGCATAAAAAAATCATGAACATTTTGTACTGTAGATTTTTTTAAATTTTCATTAGTTTCAGAGTTATTTGAAAAAATATGATTATTTTGCACATTTTCATAGGGGTGTTTCACCCCCTTAAACCATTTTACCGCAGCTAAGATAATTTTTTTCTAACTTACCTTGACCTCCTCTAACTATATACAAAGTTTAAACTCGATACGAATTTTCGACTTGAAAAAGTTCCCTTGTAAGTTATTTAGAGGTGTAAGCTTAGATACATATTAATATTGTGTTTATAAAATGTAAAATGGAGCAACAAAAGGAGGTGTCCATATTACCCGCCTGGTCCATATATACCGACTTTACTCTATTTATGTAGATTATAGCTATTACACACACACAAACACACACACACACACTTTCGCTTGATCTGTTTCACTTTTTAGGTCCTTGACTTTTGTGTTTTTTTTCTTGTATTGCATTTCTGCCCCTTAGGTGTGATTTTTGTTTTAGAGAGATTTGATTTAGATATTAATTTGTGAAATTTTAGATAAATAACATATGTATAGCTTGTTTTTTTTTTCTATTGTTGGTATATTATTTATTATTTACTATTTCGTTATATTTTGCCTTCGGAGTTTTTATGTATGCTTTCTTTTATGCATAGTTTGTAAGTTATTATTAATTTTTATGGGTTTTGTGATTTGTTTATTATTTGAAAGAGAAAGGTTTTATTTTTAAGCGTTTAAGGGGGTTAGCTAGTCTAGCGCCCCTGAAAATACTCAATATTTGGGAATTTACTGTAGTCAAATGAAACAACGAATTAAAGCTAAATTAACACAGCTGTTTAATCACTATTTAAAGTACATTTTAATTTATTTTTATGAATGAAAATTATTAATCTCTGGCCGATGGTAGGTTTTCATCAAAATTTGGAGTTGACACCTTCCGTACTTGCTTTTAGCCAAATTGGCAGATCTGGAACAATTTTACAAAGTGACTTTAGTTTTTGAAACTATTCTCTATGGAATGAACCACTTTTACACCTCAGAGATATATTTCAATAATTATAGGTATGTTTATACTCTAAAATTTAATCTTTATTTGAACTGTAATTTCTATTGGCCATAAAAATCTACAGGATTTTTTGTTTCCAACCAAAGTGGTTCATTCCATAGACCATAGAGGATATTTTCAAAAACTTAAGACACTTTGTAAAATTGTTCCAGATCTGACCATTTGGCTTAAAGCAAGTACGAAAGGTGTCAACTCCAAATTTTGATGAAAAACTACCAACACTGGTCAGAGATTAATAATTTTCATTCATAAAAATCTGAAAAATAATTTAAAATGTACTTTAAATAGTGATTAAACAGTTGTGTTAATTTAGCTTTAATTCGTTGTTTCATTTGACCACAGTAAATTTCCAAATATTTAGTATTTTCAGAGACGCTAGACTTACCAACCTACTTAAGTTTTAAATAAAAATGTGTCAAATACGAGCTGGGTCGAGTGTATTATTATCCCGTAACGTAGATAAACATAAACTAAAATGATCTTGCAACCGGAAACAGATATTTATTGTGGTCGATTTTTAAATAATTTTTAGAACGATGCATATTTTTTTTACAAAATAGCGAAGGCCTGAAATTTTTTGTTTATTTTTAAAAAGATTTTTACAAAATAGTAAATATCAAAATATTAAAAAATCGGCTACGAACTGCAATTACGAAAATTTTGAAAAAACAATTTTTTTTAATTGATGTATTAGTCTTTGAGGAATAGCTGGAATCAACAGGGTCCCTATTTTCGAGCTCACTCGAGAATATGTCGATTCGAGTTTTTCGTTCGAGATTTTAAATCTCGCATGCCCAGGAGTAGTCGAGATTTTTCATCGACATTTCTATAGAAAAAAAGTCAAGAATACGGTATAATTTACACAATCGAGATTCTAGTAAATAACATAGTGATTTTTAGTTTTAATTTACTAATCTCGAATGAGAAAAAGTCCAACGAACTCGAGAATAGGGATCCAGGTTGAAAAATAGTTGTATTTCATATTGAAAAAATATAGATTAAAATAAATATTCTAGATCATTTGTAAGAGTTCTTTTAACCTGTATTAAATTACTACGATCTCATTGCACGACTTCCGCCGGATGTGGGATGCACAATCATGCATCGGACCCAAAATAATTATCTGCTTTATTGATTGAAATTTGCTGTGGCTATGATACAATTATTAGAAATTAATATTAGTTAAAAATACACTTACATATTTTTTTTAGATATATTATATATGTTACCGGCAATGTATGAAACCCGGCATTTTATAGAATTCCTAGGTATTCTATACAATGCCTAAAAATCACCAGGCAATGTATGAAATGAATGCATTTAATTATATACATTTCCTATGCATTTTATAGACTAGAAATATAAACATAAATAGGGTGAACCAACCAATTTTGGTTCAGGCACAGATATTGGCTTACTTTATGTAATAAAATACTAAAATACTGATTATTTATCTTACTTAATACTGGCCTAATATGTTTTTTATTTTAACAATTTTAAATCACGTACTTAATATTCGTCTGAACTAATATTTTATTTTATTTATTACTAGCGGAATCTCGCGGCTTCGCTCGTGTAAACTTCGAAACTATTTAGAACCCTTCTTACATGATAGGGGATGACATATTACATTTTTTTGTATTGATTTTTATTCATTATCTAAAAAAAACGTAAATATCTCGGATCTTAGTTAAAAATTGTAAGAACTAACCCCCTGTCTACCCTCGCCATTAGGGGTTGAATATAAATTTTTTTTATTGCAGATTATTTTGCCCGACTCCACCATTATAACGTAAGCAGTTATTCGGAAAAACATATCAAAAACACAGACCCTGTCTACCCCCGGTGAATTAAAAAAAATATATATTTTACAAATTTTTCCAGCCCCATTAACACCTTAGAGATTACATTTTGGGAAATGCTGAAATAATTGTTTCATTATTGATATTGTAGAGTATGTTCGATAAGTTTCAATTAAATGCAAACAAAAAAAAATATTTTTTTATATAAAATTTGACACCCTGTTTTAACCCCGTAGAGGTTGAATTTCGAAAAATCCTTTCTTAGTGGGTGCTTACTTCATAAAAGGAAGGCACCTACGAAATTTCAAGTTTCTAAGTCCAGGGGTTTGGGCTGTACGTTGATATATGAGTGAGTGAGTGAGTGGTTAAGGACAAACTCTTTTATAGATATAGATAACAATAAATAAAAACTATTTCATACTTTGCCTGAAATCATTAGGCATTGTATAGAATTTCAAGGAATTATATAGAATGCCTGAATTATATACTTTAGAAAATACAGTAGAAAATTAAAGAAAAAATATAAGCGACTTCAAAATGTGATTATTATATATTTAGGGGTTTTTTAAGTTGCTTTTTTAATTTTTTTTTATAAAATATGAATAACGTTCATTTTAAATCAATGAGAAATGTTAGTAATAACCTTGAATAAGGTTAAAAACAGGTGTTGTCTTTATTTGAGTGGGCGAATCGCACACTATAACTTTGTCGTTGTATTTGAACTCGTGAAATAAAGATACCCCGAGGGCCCACACTTCTATATTGGGTTTAATTTAATTAGAAGATTTGCATATTAGACATTCACGTAAATTGATCATACTATTCGAAGTTAATTCTTTTTGACATCGAATACGTAAAATGCGGCAGTAACGGTTTTTTTGTAAAATATGGCGCTAGATTTTTTTTTGTAATTAATACATATCATTGATCATTTTTTTAAATAAGATTGTTCATTCTTCAGCGATACATACCTACAAATTAATAAATAGAGTAAAGTCGGTATATATGGAACACCATGAAATGTTTTAGGTAAGAAAATTATGATAATATTATTTAAAATCAGTTCTTATTATTTCATTGGATAGAGAATTTAATCTTTTAACGAGATCAAGTAAGCAAAAATAAAAAAAACATCGAAAACAATCGAAAATCAGCCTCTTAAAAAATGTGCATGTAATATGGACCAGAGAGAGTCTAATGAAAAGTTCTTACCTTGTATTTATTGTTCGATATCTTAAACATATTTACCCTCAATTTTAGACTTCTACCCCTGATAGTTAGGGAGTACAGGGGGTGGCAACCCTAAACGGTTTTTTTTTCTGAAATTACTCGACGTATCTTAATGAGATTGAAACTATTTATATATGACTATGAATTTTTTTTTAGAATTTTCACTCGATTAAAAACAGTGGAAAATGGAAAGTATAATTTTAGGGAGTGATTTTTTATATTATCCACCGAATTGACACCTACCAAAAAAATACAATTTATTTGTTTATTAGTTAGCTATTATCTGTTAAAATTGCAGAAGGGTCGAAACGTTTATCTAATTTTCTATAAGATACGTAAATGTGAACTAATTATAAAAAAAACAAAGATCTTTAATAATCAATGTACAAAAAATTCTTCATATTTAATATGCCAACTGAATTTACAATAGATTATATATTTTAAAATATTAATAGGAAGTAACAATTCAATTTTAAATTCACCAAACAATTCCCTGAAAATAATTGTTTTAAAAAAAAGTATTAAACTAACAAGGGAACATTTTCAAGTGAAAAATTCGTATCGAGTTAAAATTTTGAATATAGTTAGAGGAGGTCAAGGTAAGTAAGAAAAAAATTATCTAAGCTGCGGTAAAACGGTTTAAGGGGGTGAAACACCCCTATGAAAATGTGCAAAATAATCATATTTTTTTAAAATAACTCTAAAACTAATGAAAATTAAAAAAAATCTACAATACAAAAATTTCATGATTATGCTCTTTCGAATGGCGATAGTCAAAATTCGAAAAAAATAAACCGTTAACACCCACCACCCACCCACATTTCATAGGTTTAATTTTTTCGAATTTTGACTATCGTTATTCGAAAGAGCATAAAAAATCATGAAAATTTTGTATTGTAGATTTTTTAAAATTTTCATTAGTTTCAGTTATTTAAAAAAATATGATTATTTTGCATATTTTCATAGGGGTGTTTCACCCCCTTAAACCTCCTTAAAAACGTTTTACCGCAGCTAAGATATTTTTTTTGTTACTTACCTTGACGTTCTCTAACTATATACAAAGTTTAAACTCGATACGATTTTTTTACTTGAAAATGTTCCCTTGTAATTTGACAATACATCGTAACTGCCTGACAATGATTATTTAATTCGAAAGTTTGCTATAAAATTTATTCAATAAATTTTGATTAGTTTCACCCCACTTTTATATTTTTGTAATTGATACAGTATTAATGAAGCTATATTTTCTTAGACCACACGTTTTTTTTCCCTGTATTTTATATATCAGTGCAAGTGTTAATTTCTAAAGGCTTCGATCTTTGGTAGACAGCATCAGTGTCGTCTATATTGTAACCGGATATCCAGGTTTGGTTAACCATGTGTCTTTGTTCCCACCCTTTAAGGATACGGTGTTTAGTTTCAAGGATTATTATTAAAAAAGTGGAATATTTTAATTCTTTAGTCGTGGGAATTATTTAGTACTTATTTTTAAATCTATTGATATTTATTTATTAATATGTTATAAAGTGACAGTAATCTTTGTAACCTTAAGGATTGTTTTGTAGATATAATGTTTTTTATTTGCTTTTGTGGATTAAACTATTTTATTTATATTTAAGTTGATATTTCTTTGACAAATTGAAAATTGAATATCATATTACTTACCTGTAAATTATGTATTAGGAGATGAAAGTCGACAGCTCAATAAAAAGCAAAATATAAAATTGGGGACGGGGGGGGGGGGGGTAAACGTTTCTCCTTATTTTCTTATCTTTTAGTTGATATTTCTATGGTAAATTTAATTTTGATGCATGAAATATAACAATTTTTTTTCGATTTTTTGATTTAGTTAAAAGTATGTGTATTGTATAGAAAATGGTGCGAGAAGTTTAATTTTTCAAACCGCAAGTCTGTATCTCATCACGTTTTCGAGATATGGACTTTCAAAGTTTTCGATTTTTGAAAATTTTGGAGAAAAATGGCCGTAACTTTTGAACGTGTGGTCGGATTTGATTTTTGTTGACAGATTTGGAATCAGCGTGTCAAAATCTATATGATGACATGTATAGATGTAAAAAATTCGAAAAAAAAATTTTTGGTTGAAAATTGAAATTTTTCCAAGGGGTATACCTTAAAAAAATGTCGATTTTTAGCAAACAAATTTTTCTCGAATTTTAAAGTATTATATATGTCATTATATAGATTTTGGCAGGCTGATTTCAAATCTATGAACGAAAATCAAATCCGACCTCACGTTCAAAAGTTACGACTATTTTTCTTCAAAATTTTGAAAAATCTCAAACTTTAAGAGTCCATATCTCGAGAACGTGATGAGATACAGACCTGCGGTTTGAAAATTTCAACTTTTCACATCATTTTCTATAAAATAAACATACTTTTAACGAAATCTAAAACACAAAATTTTTCGCTCATTTGAAATAACCTAACTACATATGACTCATCCTGTATAATAGTAACATGTACTAATTTGTACTGCTGTAATGGCAGATCTAGTTTTTCATTATTTTGAATAAATAACACGTGAATATATTTGTTTTATAATTATTATAGTATTTAAAAGGGCTGAAGTTTCAAATAAATAGTTTTTAAAACGTTTCTATATAACCAATTGTGTAAAATTTCAATAAATAGACCACTTTACTAAAAAAACTCTATTTTAATATCCAATTACTCAAACCCCACACGTCCAATACTTTAAGTAAAATATATGAGTAATCCCTAAATAACATAAGACTTTTATCTTTATAAATTGCTCTAATGATCGAATAACCTTAAATATTAAACGTCCATTTACTTATTAAAAAAAAAAAAAAATAGAAGAATTTTTTTTTTTTTTAGAAAAAAATGGATTCCTGGTCTTCCTCATCAACCTCATCTGATGAAGAAGTATTCGAGATATTTCGTGTATTCGCCCAGCCAATTCCCCGCGTAATACGAATCCAACACGATCCATTCGAAATCTATGAAGATAATGAGTTTCATCTCAGATACCGACTAACAAAAACTACAGTTATGCAACTTTTACATTTAATCGGTCCCCAACTAGAATACCTAAACGAAAGAAACCGACCTATATCAGCAATAAAACAAATCTTAACAACTTTACGATATTTTGCAACGGGGACTTTTCAAAATGTAATCGGAGCTGATATGAACATAAGTAAATCAACTGTATGCCGTACAGTTAAAAGGGTAGTTGAGACAATTGCAGGTTTAGGAGATAGTTTCATACACATGCCATGTACTTCTGTAGAAATGGAAGAAGTTAAATCAAAATTTCATGCTATACATAAATTTCCTAATGTAATAGGATGTGTTGGAGTGATACATATAAAAATACCTTCCCCAGGGGGGGATAATGCAGATTTATACCGGAATTCAAATGGGAACTTTACTTATAATGTGCAAGTTATTTGCGATGCAGAATTAAAAATCCGAGATATCGTTGCGAGGTGGCCTGGCTCGACAGAAAACAGTGTTGTCTTTAATGCTTCCCTAATAAATTTAAGATTTCAAAAGGGGGAGTTCCCTGATTCGTTTCTTTTAGGAGACAATGCATACCAACAGAAAAGTTATTTTTTAGTTCCTGTTTTAAATCCTCAGACTGATCAGGAGAAGCAATATAACTTGGCTCATGCAAGTACGAGAAATGTTATTGTAAAGATGTTTGAAGTTTTGAAAAAAAGGTTTCCTACGATTGCGATTGGTATGAGAACTGCAAGAAGTACTACTCTAGCGACGGTTGTAGCTATGGCTGTCTTGCATAATATGGCTGTTGAGGAAAATGAAGAGGTGCCAGTTAGTGATGTAGAGATTGAAGAGGAGGAAATTCAGGGGGAGAATTTTGATGGGGTGGAAAGTGAAGTTGAGAGGAATGCTTTCATTGAAAAATATTTTTGAGAGGTACACTTTTCGCAGTCTTAACCCATTATAAGTCATATAACGTAATAAATAAATAGAAATCCTTTTGAATTAACTTCATATACACCAATACCTCATTTTGCGTCGTGGTTACGTTCCAAAAAAACACGACTTAAATTGAAACGACGCAAAGTGAATTATGATTTTCTATAGCAAACCATGAAAGATCGAAGATAGATTCCAAGGTTACAAAAATACTACTTTTTAAAAAGAAAATTGAACAAAGTAAACATTTAAAAAACAAAAAAAAAACAAATTCAATTAAAACAAAATAAAATATTCAATTAATTTATAAAAACAAAATAAAAATTAATCACTGTCTGATGAGTCCATAGTGGCTGTTGTCGTAAGTCGGCTTTCTTTCACAAAAAATTGGTCAAATATTTGCTGAACAGCTTTTTTTTCAACGTAAAATAAATTTCCTTGTAGCAATTGATATTCGTAGGTACCGCCTGGGACACTTTAAAACTTCCGCTGTCAGGATTGTTTTTTAAAAAAATCTCCATAGCTTCGTCAATCAAACACATCGCTTTGGAAATTTGTTTGGAGGTTAAATTAAAAACTCTGTTAAAATACTAAGTTAAAATTAAAGACTCGAACCCAAAACAACGCAACTTCGAAAATCTAACGACGGACAGTGAAAATTAGTACTAATTCAGCAGCGAAGCAACTTCGAAAAAACGCAAAACGAAACGACGCAAAGCGAGGTATTGGTGTACAGAGCTGAAAGTATAGAAAAATGTACAGTTTATACACGTCGTGCAAAAGTCTTTGAACACCTGTGATTTTGAAAGTAAATATACAGATTTCAGTCAATAAAAATCCCCAAAATAGTGAAAAGAATATTTTTACTCGTAGTCAAAATAGTAAAAAAATAATTTCTCGTTAGCTTAAAAGACACTGTGCATCAATACTTTCAACTTGAGTAAACCTGACCTTTCAGGCATATAATTCAAAAATAATATGGAAAATTGTAAATGCTGTATTTAAATATGTTAGGATTATTACAAAAGTTGTAAATAAGTACTCTTATCAACATTTAATATTTTTTATCAACCATTTTTGTAGTTTTATATTTACAATACGTAAAAAAATTAGTGTCCAAAGACAGTTTTATGTAAAAAAATGTCGTAAATAATTCGATATTCCCTTTCTTTCTTTTTTTATCTACAGGATGGTCAGTTTAATATTTATGTAATTAATTAATGTAAAAAGTGATTGAGTACAATTTTAACTTAATAAAGAATATTGTTATCGATCTTTTCGAAAAAAAAAATCATGAAATATTATATTTGTTTCAGATCCTGGGATACTCGGTATAAGTCTGGTCTTGTATTTTATTTCAGAACCGATGGGTTCTACTTGTTCTCGCGTGATTTTTTTTTAAATAAAAATATTTATTATAATTTATATTAAATATTGTTTTTTTTTTTTATAATTGAAATAAATTTTTCCAATGAAATAAAATAAAAAATGTTTTTTTTAAATCAAGTTGGTACCCAAACTGTCTTTATTTTGGTATGTATCTTGGTTTCTGGGTATAAACCGTCTTCGAAAAAAATATGCGTCGTATAAAATACACAAAAAAAAATTTGAATGTGTTAAAAAATGTGATTAATGTAAAAAAATCCGTGATCGATTTGGCTCCGATAGAGGTTGTTTGTTAATATGATAATTTTTTACCAATATGGAAATATCCACGTTTATCTTATTGATAAATGTATATATTATTACTAACAATGTTTTTATCACGGTGAAATTTTTTTTCGTATTGAAAACATATATTTTAATTACAAAAAAAATACTTAATAAAAATGACATCACTGTATTTACCATATCGAAAAATTGCACTTTCACTAGTTGGGTGGTGTAAAAAATATTCACACTAATAAATATTTATTAATACAACCATTATGTTTAATCTATTTGAGAGTTTCGTTAGTTGGTGTAATAAATTATTTATTAATTTGACAAATGAAAGATGAAGATATATTTTTCAAATTAATAAAATATCCTCAATAAGATTTTTATTTATTATTTTATTGAAGAGAAATATTGTTATATTAACAAGATTAATTTATGAAGCATTTTCCCATCTCAAATTTTCAATAAGATCGAGTTTTTTTTGTGTGCAGCTATCGATTGATTATGAGAATATTTAAGATCTTATTCAACCCTGAAGCAGTTAAAGAATACACCGGAAGTACTAAATGTTGGATAACCCAGTTCAATTATTTATTACAAATATACTTTGTATTTATTGATTATTCGGATCGATTTTTATTTCAACGTTTTATTTTTTCATTACATATCATTTGACGGATAATTGCTAAGAGAGTCGAAGAAAGGAGTTATTTTTTAATATTCGCTGTTAACCCATTAACGCCCGAAAGAAAACAAAAACATACAAAATATTTTTTAATGAAATTAAGTACATATTCAATATATTTAACTAAATATACAACACAAACTTTTTTTTAATATTTAGAGAAAAAAAATAACAGTGTGTACTCAAGCGAGTAAATTGGGCAGATATGAAGTCTATTTTGTGTGAGACTGCTTTTCTGATATCATTTTTATTTAGATAAAGTCATGTTATATGTATATTTAAGTTATTTCATATGATTTGAACAAAATTCGAAAAATAGGATAAAATATATTAGCATACCACGTACCTCTTTTCATATAAAAATTATTGAGAACAATTAAAACACGTTTAAACACTTATGAAACTAATAACGTTAACAGATTTTGTTTGTTGCACTTCTACCAACTGAAATATTGTGAATTAATATCCATAGACAGCACCACTAATTATAAAATGAGGTACGGCGGGCGTTAATGGGTTAACGAAAAAATCTTCGTAACATATTATTGCAACAAGTGGTTTTTTTTCGCACTACCTTAATTTTCGTATTCGATACAAATCATGTTTCTTATTTTTCGATTCAGTTCAAAACGTGCAATCAACAAATATCTGTAATGAGTGGTTTCAACAATTGTGCATTCTTATGTAGATCAGTGACTATAAAAATGTTGTATAAAAATATTTTAACCGATTTAAAAAAAAATAAATAAAAAGTTCTCTATTCGACAGTATTTATTTTTTATGTATATTTGGGTATAACTTCAACAAATATGCACTGATTTGACTGATTTTACGTTTTTTGAAATAGAATATTCCAGAGGTGGTCCCATATAAATTTTATCAAAATCTGACCATGGGGTTCAAAGATATGCCACTCAATATGGAAAAATAAAAAACTGTTTTAAGGTTATTCGATCATTAGAGCAATGTATAGATAAAAGTCTAAAATTTTAATATGTTATTTATGGATAACTCATATATTTTACTAAAAATATTGGACGTATGGTTTTTGAGTAATTGGATATTAAAAATAGAGTTTTTAACACACGGTTGCCGAAAGTAGTCTATTTATTAAAATTCTACACACTAGAGACGTTTTAAAAACTAATTATTCCAAACTTCAACCTTTTTAAATACTATAAAAATTATGAAACAAATATATTCATATGTAAATTCAAAATAATGATAAAATAGCTCTGCCATTACACTCTATACAAATTAGTACATGTTACTTTTATATACCGTTCTGTCTGTTTCAATTTTCAAATTAAATTAAACTTTTTTTACTTTTAATAATTAACAAAGTCAAATATACCATTAAATGTAGGTATACATGTATTTCTGAATATAAATTAAAAACAACATTTTTCGAAACCAATTTTTTTTGCAGTGTGCTAGACGTACATATATCCTTAAATACTAAAAATAAAAATAAAATATTTTTATGGAAAAAATAATAATTTAATTATTACCTTTATATATTTTTTTAAATCGTTCTTATTTTTATTTTTGTGTATAATAATTTTCAACCCCTTGATTCGTGTTTGCTAAATTCATAATTTTTTAGTAGCTAAAAATAAAAATAAAATATTTTTATGAAAAAAATAATAATTTAATTATTACCTATATACTTTTTTTTAAATTATTTTAATTTTTATTTTTGTGTATAATAATTTTCAACCCCTTGATTCGTGTTTGCTAAATTCATAATTTTTTAGTAGCTAAAAATAAAAATAAAATATTTTTATGAAAAAAATAATAATTTAATTATTACCTTTATACTTTTTTTTAATTATTTTAATTTTTATTTTTGTATATAATAATTTTCAACCCCTTGATTCGTGTTTGCTAAATTCATAATTTTTTAGTAGCCGCTAGCTTTCGTTGTGGTATTTCTTAAATACGCTTATTTCTTGGTACTTTATAAAATAATTGTACGAAGGTATTTCATAGAATATAATCATCCTAACTGTTTTTACCGGCTCTTATTTTGTGCCCTATGTGTTTAAATTATATACTATTATTTAGTGATTATTATTTATTTATATACGCACTATAAATGTTTTCTTAAATTAACGCTTACTTAAATGGGTTAAGTATATATACAGGGTGTCCAAGATAAGCGTGCAATGCATGGGGATATCCTAAACGGTAAGAGATACAGATGTGGTTAAATGAGATGAATTATTTGTGAGGAAGGGGTAAGTATTACTACATAAAAAAATATTAATAATTTTATGTGGTTTAGGCGGTATACCCAAAAAACTGAAAATTCGGAATTTCTTTAAATGGCTATAACTTTTTTGTCAAAGTAGATAGGTGCTTTTTGTTTGCGGTTTCTCAAAACACTTTTTTGTGTAGAATTGATTGGTGTATTTAGAATTTTTATATCACTTTTAGTTTCCGAGTTACAAGCCCTAACTTTAATTTTTCTTATGGGCCGCCAAGTTGGCTATATCATATTTGAACGTGTTTTTTACTCTACTTTACAACGATATGTCACTTGTCATATTTATTTTCGAAAATAATTCGATGTACTAAATGCCAGTGATATTTATAAAGTATTTTATTGCAAACATTTAAGTAAGCCATGAAAAACAAAAATTGTTAAATAAAATCACAATAGCAACAATCAAAATAATAAATGAATATTTAAAAACAATTAACTATTACAAAAAAATTGTTTTTACTTTTTTTCAATAGTAAGTATGACAAGTGACATATCGTTGTAAAGTAGAGTAAAAAACACGTACAAATATGATATAGCCAACTTAGCGGCCCATAAGAAAAACGAAAGTTAGGGCTTGTAACTCAGTAACTAAAAGTGATATAAAAATTCTAAATACACCAATCAATTCTACACAAAAAAGTGCTTTGAGAAACCGCAAACAAAAAGCACCTATCTACTTTGAGAAAAAAGTTATAGCCATTTAAAGAAATTCCGAATTTTCAGTTTTTTGGGTATACCGCCTAAACCACATAAAATTATTAATATTTTTTTATGTAGTAGTACTCACCCCTTCCTTACAAATAATTCCTCTAATTTAACCACATCTCTATCTCTCACCGTTTAGGATATCCCCATGCATTGCACGCTTATCTTGGACACCCTGTATAAGTAAGTACATATACGTTATTTTATAATGAAATTGTTTAATAGTTCACACTATAACGGTATTTTCAATATGAAATTCCGCGTAGTTTTGGTTCAATGAAATTATTTTGAAAAATATCTCAAGAACGGCTCCATGTCTCTGGCATTTAAAATAAAAAATAAACCCTACTGAACAGTATAAAAGCACAATACAAATTATTTCGTTTTTTCTGTAAAATACAAATATATAAAAATGTTACTATTACACAAAATGTAGTTGACCTCAAAAATGACCTCAGATGTAATCATGTTTATAACGCATTAACAGTTTTTTTTACGAATATCCTAAAGGGTTAAAGCATAAACGAAGCAGAAACGAACTGCACATTCAAAAATTTAAATTTAAAAAAAGGGGGTGCCAGAGACATGTTTTCGGTATTTTTAAATATAAATAAAACATGTAAAGGGTTAAAGCACGAACGATGAAAATTTCTGCACAAACGTGCACAAACGAAGCACAAACGGACTGCATATAGTAAAATTCGAATTTCAAAAAAGGGGGGGCTCCCATGTCTACAGCACCCCCTTTGATTTTTGTGAATACCACCTAAAGGGTTAAAGCACAAACAACGGGATTTCCTGCACAAACGTGCACAAACGAAGCACAAACGAACTACATATAATAGATTTTGATTTTCGAAAAAGGGGGGGCTCACATGTCTACGGCCCCCCATTTGATTTTTTTGAATATCTCCTAAAGGGTTAAAGCACAAACGAAAGGATTTCCTGCACAAACGTGCACAAACGAAGCACAAACGAACTGCATATAATAAAATTCGAATTTCAAAAAAGGGGGTGCCAGAGACATGGAGCTCTTAAGAACGGTGCATGATATGTAACTACACGGAGAGAATATTCTTTTAAAAATTAACAGAAAATGCTGTGAACTTGAGGACATAATCATCTTCTGAAAAAAATTAACAGAAAAGTCGCTAGAATTTAAAATAAAGTAAATGAAAAATTACAATGACATACTGGTAAATTTTAACATAGTACCTATTCAAATTTATTTACTCTGAAAAAGTAATATACGCTATTCTTTAATTTAATTTCTTGCATATGAAAATTTCACATACATTCTCTATAATTTTACTATGTTTTCCTTTCATATCTGGCCTATCGCCGTCATAGAAACTGCTATACAGTATATTGAATTGTAGTAGACGTTTTTTTTAAATTTTACCATGTCGGGTGTTCAAAATTTCTAGGATCAAAATTTTTTCATCAATCTATGCATTTTTTTCCCATTCCTACGCATCATAAATAAATAAAAATGTTAATGAATTTTTTTCATTTGACTGTTAATAACTTGTTAAAATAATTATTTAAGTTTTATAATTATTTTAACATATATATACGATACAGTAATTTTTGATACTGTTTGTATGAAATATTACTACGTTACCGATTAATTTTTAACAATGAAATTTCGTCCTCTCGTTAACATGTTTTTTATGTTAAAAATTAACACTAAAATTTTTCATTTATTTGTCGTTAATTAATTAACTCTGCCTACATAAAAGGAAGCATATTTTGTATCTTTTACCGTTAATCTCGATAACTGCTGAACCAATTTTTGGTCGATTTTCAACAGTAAATAAATAATTTTTCAGAGCAAGTTCTTGGCTACTAATATTGCTGGTTCTATGAAACAATTGAATTAATTTATAATAAAAAAACGTAACATAAGATTTAAGTGATGCCATTTGTTAAAGAATTGAAAAGTTGACTTTTTATGGTGGCAATCGATTATAAAAATCTATAACAATAATCTATACAAATAGTTGTGCGAAATTTAAGGTTCTACAAAAAAAAATATTGTAAATTAAAAACAATCATGATCCCCAACTTCAGAGGGCTATATCTTAAAAGTTTGAGTTTTCAGGACTTAGTGCCCATTGACACTTTTAATCTACCCATCAAGGACTATCAGAATCCAAAATTTCAAAGAGTTTAACCGAAAGACCTTTCCCATAATAAAGATTCTGCGGGGTCCTTTATACAACTTTTATAGTAAAATATTTATTTTCCAGAAATTTCGGGTGTTAGTAGACAATTTTGGAGGGTCGCTTGAGGGGGGGGGGTAAAAATGATGTTAAATTTCTTTTCTATGACAGCCTTTTGTACCTATGTATATAGTATTTATTTGTGAAATTGTGAGTGACAAAAATAACTTATCGACATGAGATAGCTACTATATGTATAGACTAATTATTGACCAATCACCGTTATGTTATTCTCAACTGTTATTTCCATCGGTATCTGGATCGTGGCGCGCGAAACAAATATCTTCAATGTGTTTACATTCGATAATGTTACCAAAAGGTCAATGTTATATGCGCCCATGTATCCAATGTTGCCAACTATGTATTTTAGTTGATGTACCAACTTAGAACAAAATATGCTACACAAATTTAGCTTGAATATTTTTTTATATGTTTTTTTTAGTCGTGAATTAAGGTTGGTTGTTATCTGGAAATGAATATTAGTTATGCCCCCCCCCCCCCCAACAACCACTGGTGTATTTTAGTTGATGTACCAATTTAGGAAAAATATGCTACACAAAAGCTTGAATAATTTTTCTGTATGTTTTTTTAGTCGTGAATTAAGGAAGGTTGTTATCTGGAACGGAATATTAGCTGTGACAAATTTTGTCTAGAACTAAGGAAGGTTGTAATTCGGAAGGGAATATTAGCTATGACCCCCCCCCCCCCCACAAACCCTGGTTGACACGTATTGAAATATTGTAATTTTTTTACTGAAATAAGATGAAAAATTTGTATCAATTTTTTTTGTTACAATTTTGGAAGCTTGCTCATTCACTGAATTTTTTATAAGGTTCCCATTTTTCACACAATATTAAATAATAATGAAAATTTCTTTAAAAAATCATTAAAAACCTCCAGAAATTATCTTTGAAGGCTGAACATGCTATTTGAATTGCCATAAGAATTACTATAGAGAAATTACAGTTTTTTATTTTATGTTCAGCTCTGACCAGTATTAATAAATCATTTAGGAAAAAATACAGTGATAATTTTTCAATTTATTTTTTTTATATATTAATAAAAAAAATCTGAAAATTTTTTGTATTTTTTTTATATGATAAAACTCAATATATAACAAAAATCATACTTTAAGAGTCGTTTTCTTTATTTGTAATAATATTTTTCATGTACATAAAAATGTATATATTCTTATAGATATCTGCCAAATGATTATATTGCAATAGATTTCGATAAAAAAAATACTTAAGTGATTAGTGAAAAATGTGCTTAAAACATCGCGCGAGATTTGCGTACCTTGAAAACCCCATTTTGCTCTGTTTCGACGTAGTAATTTTGGTTAATTTTTGTCCAAAGTATTGTCAACTAATGTACTTCCGATTCTTATGAAACAGAAAGAGTTATCTCGATCTTGCTGGTTATGTGGAATTTATATATGTTTAAACTGCAGCTCTATATTACATCTTACATATAACGATATCGTATGCTATGGAAAAGTGCGCGGAGTTATAAATAACTCTTTATAATTCATGAACGGTTTCTCCTACATAAAAACCCGTAGGTATGTGTTTATAGTAAACTAGCTGACCCGGCCACGCGTTGCTGTGGTTAACCTATACTTTAGCAACATGTGGTGGTTATGCTATTAAATTGTAGGTTATATGAAACGTTTGGAAGTTTGACATAGCGCCATCTATTGAATACTTTCTCAATCCAGTCAACAGATGTCACCATTTGTTAGAATCGTTTGGAGCTAACAGATAAAGACAAATAATTTGCAATAAAATAATATTGCGATCATAAATTGAGATGTAAGCTATCCTATCTTTCAAGTTGGATCAAACAGCACACTGTGTACAAATTTGATTAAAATCGGTTAAGTAGTTTAGGAGTCCATCGCGGAGGAACATGTGACACGTAATTTATTATATTAAGATTATCTCAGCTACAAATTAGTAAGATACATTTTTTTTTTGAAAAAGGTCAACGTTTTCGTGATATTTGAAAAATACTGTTTTCGTAAACTTTAACCCCACAAAATTAACACTTGTACACGTCAAATCGATGAGGAACTTTCACACATTATTAAGTATCTTTATACTAAGGTGTATGCAAAATTTTCCGATCTTCTATATTTTTATGTCTATTTTTCCTGAATTATAATTTTTCAGTCGTGGTATTCATTATTTTTGTTTTGTTTTATTTTTTGTAAAATAAACCATTTTTAAATATATAATGTAAACGCAGTGGACAATGATTGGTCGGCGCCAGTTCAGTGTCTTGCTTATTATTTACCAGACTTCTAATTTCTGTTGTATGTAGACCCGCTATACTATTTTTTATGCAAACTTATTGCACATAACAGCTTATATGTGCAATAATAATTACATTCTGATCATACTTTTGATAATTTGCTATGGTATATATTATTCCAATGAATTTTAATTAATCTTGATTAGTTTGTGTAGGCTAGAGTTACTCATTATAAGAGTTCTGACAACCTAAATCGATTTCTACCATTGCCTTATGATTTTTATATTAAATATACTTTATATAATTGTATTATGTTTAATTTTAACTTAAAAACGGTATGGAGAACCATACATGACTTCCATGTTCTATAATATCTTTTACAGTAATGTTTAATATAAAACTCACCTTCGTATTATTTATGAATATTATTTTTCTAATATTCTAATGTCAGTTGTATAATACACATTTATTTGTATTTAAAATTAAAATGGTTTTCACCGCTTCGGTGGCTATTTCAGCACGTTTATGAAATAAGTGCCCCTTAGATTGGATTGAACTACAAGTATACCAATAAGTCTTATCAAAATTGATGAGATAATACTCATAGGTACAAAATTTCGAATATTTCCGAAACCCTTAATCCGATTAGCATCAAAATCAATAGGTCTGGAATACTCACTGAGACAAACATTTTCCCTAAAAATAATTCAAATCGGTGCATATTTACAGTAGTTATCGTGAACGGAAGAAAATTCTACATCCAGACACACACGCACAGCTAACTTTTCTTTATCTTTTGAAGTTAGTACAATCAGAATCTGTTCTTATATCGGATACGATTTTTTTAACTGTATTACAATACTTCCATTTCTTCGAACATGGAAGTTAAATGAATTTTTAAATAACTCAATATGGCAATGCTGTTATCATAACTCGTTTTAGAGTAACTCTAAAATATAGGTGATATACTTTTTTCGATATATTTAAAAAAACGACCCACACTACGTGAAAATTGTATGGGTCTTTTTTTGTAGAGCATTTCAAATTGAACGTTAAGTAAAAATGGCAATGATGTCATAACTCGTTTTAGAGTAACTCTATCGATCTGTCTAGTACTCGTATAGGTGATATATTTTTTTCGAGATATTTAAAAAATTACGCATGCTACGTGAAAATTGTATAGGTCTTTTTTTGTAGAGAATTTCAAATTGAACGTTAAGTAAAAATGGCAATGATGTCATAACTCGTTTTAGAGTAACTCTATAGATCTGTCTAGTATAGGTGATATTTTTTCGATATATTTAAAAAACTACTCATGCTACGTGAAAATTGTATGGGTCTTTTTTTGTAGAGCATTTCAAATTGAACGTTAAGTATAAATGGCAATGATGTCATAACTCGTTTTAGAGTAACTCTATAGATCTGTTTAGTATAGGTGATATATTTTTTCGAGATATTTAAAAAACTACGCATGCTACTTAAAATTTGTATAGGTCTTTTTTGTAGAGAATTTCAAATTGAACGTTAAGTAAAAATGGCAATGATGTCATAACTCGTTTTAGAGTAACTCTATAGATCTGTCAGGTATAGGTGATATTTTTTTTCGATATTTAAAAAAAACCACCCATACTACGTGAAAATTGTATAGTTTTTTTTTCTTGTAGAGTATTTCAAATTGAACGTTTAACCCCCATAATTTTTTATTGTCACTTTCAATATTTTCACTTTTATAATTGAGATATTTATTGCCTATTTGTTTATGATAGATATTTTGTTGTTAATTAGAAAGTGTGCATATCATATCATATCATATTACTTGCCTGTAAATTATGTATTAGGAGAAGAAAGTCATGTATGAATATTATATCTCAATCGATCGACAGTTCAAGAGCAAAATATAAAATTTAGAGAGGGTGGGGGGGGGGGGGGTAGATGTAACTTCAGCGATTATTTTGTATATTTTACATATATAATTTTTTTTTTTGGTAATTATTTTATTTATATTTATGTTGTTATTTGTTTGAAAAATTTCAATTTGGTGCATGTAATTTTACTATAAAATGAAAAATTATATTATAATTACTGTTTGTATTGTAAGTTAAATTGTTTTTTTTTTATTTTCTTATCTTTAGGTTGATATTTTTATGATAAATTAAATTTTGATGCATGAAATATAACAAATTTTTTTTGAATTTTTGATTTGGTTAAAAGTATGTTTATTGTATAGAAAATGATGTGTAAAGTTGAATTTTTCAAACCACAGGTCTGTATCTCATCACGTTCTTGAGATATGACCTTTTAAAGTTTTCGATTTTTGAAATTTTTGGATAAAAATGGCTGTAACTTTTGAACGTGTGATCGAATTTGATTTTTGTTGGCGAATTTGGAATCAGCGTACCAAAATCTATATAATGACATGTATAATACTTTAATATTCGAGAAAATTTTTTTTGTGAAAAATCGACATTTTTTTAAGGTATACCCCTTGGAAAAATTTCAATTTTTCACCAAAATTTTTTTATCGAATTTTAATGTATAATACCTGTCATTATATAGATTTTGACACGCTGATTCAAAATCTGTCGACAAAAATCACATCCAACTTCACGTTCAAAAATTACGGCCATTTTTCTTCAAAATTTTCAAAAAGCGAAAACTTTGAAAGGCCATATCTCAAGAACGTGATGAGCTACAGACCTGCGGTTTGAAAAATTCAACTTTTCACATCATTTTCTATACAATAAACATACTTTTAACGAAATCTAAAACACACAATTTTTAGGTAATATTTCATGCATCAAAATTAAATTTTTCATAGAAATATGAACTCAGATATAAAAAAATAACACGGAAAATCATAACTAACTAAATAAACATAAATCTTCCGTGGAATTACGCATTCTCAAAAAATCTCACGTCGTTTTCTTTAAATTATTATTCATATTAATATTAAAAATACGAAAGTAACACTATATGTTTGTGTGTTATTTTTTTATGACTAAACCACTGGACCGATCTTGATGAAATTTGGCAGGATGATACCTTACATTCTGAAGAAAAACATAGACTACTTCGCATCCCGAAAAAAAATTTATTAGATAAAAAAATACAAGTTCGATACGACGTATCAGCTAATATTTATTAATTAGAAAATTTTTCATTAATCAAGATTTGAAAATTTCACAATTTGCAATGTTTTAACCCTTTGTAGCCTCATGTAACATTTCTGTAACAAACCTGGATAATCCCGCTAATATACGTACTAAATATATTTAGTTAATTCATATTCATATGTAACACTACTGTAACATAAAGACTGGTTTACACGCTACGATAAATCGTAATAATTCGATCGTTACGATACATTGTTACAATAAATCGAAAGAGTGTGTACTGTTTACATGCAACGATTTCTTGTCCAATATTCATTGTCGACCGCGGTATACTCAGTCAGTTTTTGTCATGGAGGAAGTACTGTTGTGATCGTTTGTTTAGCAAGAAAAGTGAAAAGGTCACGAAGACCTAGAAGAAAGTGGAGCCGCCAGTGGTTGCTGAAGAAAAGGGTATTTTCTTATATAAAATTATTGAAAAAATTGCGAAATGAACCCAATCATTGGCGGAATTATTTAAGAATGTATGAAGAGACTTATGTTGAGTTGTTAACAACCTTTCCCGTGAACAGCTAATGCAAACTGAGTCAAATCGTAGCAATGAATGGCTGCTACTTGTTTACACGTTCCAACTTATTGTTACGATTCGCAAAAATTGATGCCGGCCGGCAACGATCATCCAATCCAATTCCAATTCCAATAAATCGCTACAATGTCCTGTTTACACTGAATAACTTAGTATCAAGTAAAATTCACAGATGGCATAACCTATTGATTTACGTATTATTCCGTAACTATTGGCAGTAAGGTAGGACCAGGGTAGAAAAAATAATACGTTGTAAGTTTCCCCAGTGTACTGGCGTTTCAAAAATAATTTGCGAAAAATGCGGTGTAGCATTATGCTACAACAAACAAAATAATTGTTTCAAATCCTGCCATACCATATAAGCGTTTTTTTACGATTAACTCACAGTAATGTCACTCCCAAAAAAGTCAAATAAATAGTTAATAATAATTTTTTTTAAATTTCTGAAAAATATGTGTTTTTTTGTATGCCTAAACTCGTCTCATTTTCAACATAATTTAAATTTTTGAGATCTTGAAATAACAAATTGAATATTTGTTATCGGCCCAACGATCGTATCCGGGCCTGTTCTTATTCTATGTTACAAAAATTGACAACCATGCATACTCGTATATCTCGTAATTCATATCGTATATAGGTACTTATAGAACCAATAAAGGCATTAATGGTTAAACCGAAGGCATTAAAAACTAACCCAGTGAAGAAAGTGAGTTATGTTCTGCTTCATTGAACTTACTGCACATACAAATTTACAATTAGACACCCGCTCACCGCAAGTTTCTTGGGTTTGTTCTGTCTTGCCTACCGCATCTAAGATGAAATGTATTTCCGGTAGTTATTATTGTACCTATTTGATGTATGTATATTGTATATAGTTACTTTTGCTCACGTTTAGTTAGTTATTGTTTTTCAGTGGCCGATATATTTTTTTCTTAACCGACTTCAAGGTTTTTTATTAGACATTATTTATGTTAGGTATAAACAATAGACTCACAAAATTGAGCAGTCTCTTTAAAGAGACAAAGCGAGTATGTAGCCAATACCTGTCTCTTTTCTGTAGGTCTGTAATGACTGCAAACAAACCTGTGACGTGACCAATTAGAATTCTATAGAAAGAGACAGGTATTGGCTACATATTCGCTTTGTCTCTGTCACACTTTTTCGCCAGTATTTACTTTACAGTTGCTCAGTCCATTTTATAAAACTGTGGGCATAACTCTGACAAATATGTACCGATTTAGATGAGTTTTTGTTTGTTTGAAATAGTACACTTTCGAGGTGGTCCCATATAAATTTTATTAGAATCTGATAATGGACTTTGAAGATACGCAACTTTAAAAAAAATAAAATAAATACGAAAAAAACTGTATAGTAGGGTGGTCAGACTGGCCAGTTTCTGGAAAACCGGGAAAAGTCAAAGAATTTTGATATACACAGAAATGTCAGGGAATTTTTTTATAAAAATGCAAAACACAAAAATTCTCGCAAATATATAAACAGTTATCTATTAAAATTAAAAAAAAACATGTGACCATCTTTTTTTAGGTTTTTTATCTAAATTTTAAATAAAAATCAGGGAAAAACGTAAAAATTCTTCTGGAAAACCGGGAAAAGTCAGAGAAATTTGTTCCAGAAAAATACTGGCCACTTTGAGGTATAGTAATTATATTTAATAGTTTTTGAAGCTGGAGCCAAGCCAATAAAAAACGAAAATCGTCTTCAGAAATTATTGAATTTAATTATTATACATAGTATACTTTTCTGTATTTTTATGATATTTTTTATTATTATTTAAATTCGATGTTTTAATGTTATACGTCTGACACATTGTAAAAAAAGATTTGGTTTCGAAAAATGTTGTTTTTAATTTATATTCAGAACATTTAATGCAATATTTTATTTTGTTAGATATTAAAATTAAAAAAAAGTTTAATTTAATTTGAAAATTGAAATAGACAGAACGGTATATAATAGTAACATGTACTAATTTGTACTGCTGTAATGGCAGAGCTAGTTTTTCATTATTTTGAATAAATTACACGTGAATATATTTGTTTTATAATTTTCATAGTATTTAAAATGGTTAAAGTTTCGAATATTTAGTTTTTAAAACGTCTCTATATAGCCAGTTGTGTAGAATTTCAATAAATACAGCACTTTTTGCAAGTTTTTCATTTATCGTGTGTTAAAACGTCTTATTTTTAATATCCAATTACAATTACTCAAAAACCATACGTCCAATACCTATTTTAAATAAAAATTAGTAAAATAGTCTTTTATCTATACATTGCTCTAATGATGGAAGTGTCAACAAATATTTGAAAATTTTTAAATGTCGCTCAAGAATTTAAAAAACTATTAAATACACAATACTTTTGAAACATTTGATGTACCTATAACTACCTATATGTATATCATCAGTTTGATGAGGTAATATTTCTATTAGCTTTTATAATATATAGGTTACATTTTGAATGCCCAGTAGAGCAATCCATTTGTGACACTATATGAAGAAACTTATAGCTTATTTCAATCATTTGAGTTACATAAATAATACATTGCACATATGTACATCAATTTGAACGGCTATTAGCTCTGAATTATTTAATTGCATTATTAATTATATGTATAGGTAGCAATTTATTAACAAATAATTCAACTTTTGAATAATTAGCCTTGTTTCACACATACGCGGTTCCATTCGCTTCGGTTCGTTTTTGGTTTCAGCCGAAAACGAATCAAACCCTTTCACACATACACGGTTCTCATACGGTTCATATTAGGTTTTATTTTTTTCCGTAAACTCAGTAGTTATCATGGAGAGAAAGCAAGTTATTGCCATGTTGTTTCTCTATAAAAAAATTAAAAAATGAAGGAGGAATACTAGAATTCATTGCGAGCACCCTCTCATCACTTTACAGCAGGAATTTGGAGCATTCTACACTATTTTCCCGAAGCTGAAGAGCATGCAGACGATCTACATCAACATCTAGAAAACCGCTCATTTTATTAGAAAATCCGCGACAAAACATAAAAAAAAATAACACTCGCTATCAGGTTAAAACCGAAACTAAACCGAGTATGTGTGAACGCGTTCATTGCTTTGTGTTCCCTGGACACGAATAGAAACCTGATGAAATCTGTCCGTGTGGAGGGAGTATTCAGTTCTGTACGGTTTCTATTAGGTACCGAATACAAACTGAATCATCGTTTCACACTTGTCGGCAGCGACCGAAAACGAACCGAAAACGAACCGAACCGAATGAAACCGTATATGTGTGAAATAGGCCTTAGTTGAATAAATCATGTAAATGATATTTATTACGAATATAGTAAAAATAGTGTATTATAAAAATTACAATGCAGATTGTAGAAGTTACTCAATTGACATTAGGTACATGTTAGTTAAAACTGATAGTATTTTTATTCATTTCTGTCTCTATTGTTGATTAATTTGTTTCTTTTTTATTTATTTATATTATCTGTAACGGTACTGAGTACGCACAATGACAAAACATACCTAGTAGGTACTATATTATAAATTAAAGTGTATTTAGGTCGTTGGACACATTTCATGCTAGACTTACCATCAATTCGAATTAAAAATATATTATATACAGGGTGGGCACATACAAATGTGTTTTGTTTAGTTACGTTGAACATTTGAATTATAATTTTAAATATTCATTTTTTGAAAATCCATTTTCGGCCCAGGGGCGTCAGCAGAAAAATTTCCTTTAAAACAATAACATTGAAATTTTTTGTTTCGTTGAATCAGGATGCAATAAATAGGCATGGTGACTAATTTTAAAAAACTGTTCTATGATGATCTTAGGTGTCTCCTATTTCCAAAAAAATACTTATTTCTGCAGAAAATAAAGGTTTAATCGCAAAAATTGACTCTTTTAAAACTAATTTTGAATTTGACGCCATTTACAGAGTTGTGACGTCACACTCCTTGTCAACAATAATCAAACATTCAGAGTTAGACAATAATTTAATTATTTTGTGTGTTAAAAATGAATTCCAAAGTATATAAGTTCTTAAATAAGGTATGTACCTAATAATCTTGTAAGAGGAATTGATATTTGTCTAAATTCGCTCTGATTGGTGTTCCACTTAACATGGCGGATTGCTGTATTTTGCATTTTTATTTTAACGAAAATTATATTAATCTCGATTTTAATATAAAAATAAATACATTTTTTAGAATCTTTTTAACTTATTTCATTATTTAAAACCATCATTTCAATTATAGGCATCATGCCTATCTATTCGATCCCAGGAGGGGGGACGGGGTGAAATGCCCTGTTTCCTCCCCCCTGCATTTATATACTGTGCTTCATTTGGGGTTTAACTGTCGTACTGAATAAAAAATAAAAATAAAATAAAAATCACGTTTTAAGCCAATTGTATTACACCGTGTTTAAAACAAAAATTACAGTTTCATTTGGTACAGGTACACCGTGTGTTTGTACATTATTATGACTGTTATTTCTGTTTTTTAGGTGAAAGTGCACGAGAAAGCATAAAACTATATCAATTTATTACTCATGATGACTTGATTCATAACTGTCAACTTCGTTGTAAAAAATTACTTGATTTTAATCTACTTAGTTTTTGTAGATTTTGGAACTGAATTGCTTTTTTATTACTGTTGAATATGTATAAATAATTTACTTTGTCTTGCTTTGAACGCGTTAGAATTTTTGTAAATATTTAAATGTATTATTAACTTCCCAATAGGAAGTTATTGTAATTGATCCGAAAATCGAAATAAAAAATCTATATCTATAAAAGAGTTTGTCCTTAACCATTCACTCACTTATATATCAACGTGCAGCCCAAACCTCTGGACCTAGAAACATGAAATTTTGTATGAGCCTTCATTTTATGATGTAAGCACCCACTAAGAAAGGATTTTTCGAAATTCACCCCCTACGGGGTTAAAACAGGGTGTCAAAGTTTATATAAAAAAATATTTTTTGTTGTTTGCATTTAATTGAAACTTATCGAACATACTCTACAATATAAATAACGAAACAATTATTTCAGCATTTCCCAAAATCTACACGGGGTTAGTTTTTACAGTTTTTAACTAAGATCCGAGATTATTACGTTTTTTTATAGGTAATGAATAAACATCAATATAAAAAAATGTAATATGTCATCCCCTATCACGTATGGAGGGTTCTAATTAGTTTCAAAGTTTACGCGAGCGAAGCCGCGGGATTCCGCTAGTATCTTATAAGGGGTCTGAACAAAAATTATTGAAATTATTGTATTTTTTAGATTTCCAAAGTGGAAAAGTACCTTAACTGAATTTTTTTCTAGGTATATTAAAAATTATTGAAAAAATATTTGTAGTCGTTACTTATGTAAATATATATTTATGTATGATTTACCCGCGACAATATTTAATTCAGTAAGCGGGGCACGTACTTTTTGTACAAATGACGTAATTGTATACTTTATTTTGTCCAGTGTAGTACCTATAAAAGTTACCTACAACTACAATGGCCTCTATTAGATACAGTTTTGATATTATAATATATTCTTTTTCTGGTGACAGAAATTCGTGAGTTAATTCCAGTGTGCTAGTTACACAATAGTATTGAGGTTAGTGTATTAAATTTTATAACATTTATAGCCCCCCCCCCCCCAGCCCCTCCTTAATTTCCAATAGAGGAAGTTAAGTGAAGTTAAGGAAGCAGAAAGTTTTCGTTGTATTATTTTTAGTAAGCATAAGAATAATAATAAAATGTAATAATATCTTTACTATGTACAATCAATTAGATATCGATTAAGGGGTTATATACAATCAGAAGGCCCAAAAAGGGTTTTTCAAGAATTTTTTGAAGAGAAGACTTTTAAATTTATTAATGTAAAACTTTGTACACATATTTTGGTAACTTTCAATTGTATTTTAACATTTTCTATTTGTAAAAATAATAATTTAGAAAACTAATATCCAGAAGGTCCTCTCAAAAAAGGCGCTTTGCGGTGACCACGATATCTCTGGACTGGATCATCTCAAATAAAAAACCAAACGGATTTCGTTAAAGTAATGTATAATCTTGTACTTAATCGAAAGAATAAGCAAAATTAAATTTTTTGACAAAATGGCGGCTTCTCAAAAAAATCGATTTTTTTTAAATTCTAACTGTATAGAACTCCTTAAAGCAGAAGAATTCAGTTGTATTATTTTTAGCAAACATAAGAAAAATAAAAAATCAATATAATGTAATAATACCTATCAGATATCGATTAGGGATGTCATAACTCTTACTATGAGTACCTCTAGAGTAGTGATTCCCAACATTTTTTGTCCAGGGTCCACTTTGATTTCATTATTATTAGCAGGGACCACAAGGTTAAAAAAATAAACTTTTATTTATAAATTTTTGATAGATTTGAAATAAAAAACCTAAAAAGGGTCACATTTTATTTTTTTTATGTTTTTTATAGATTAAAAAATCTTAAAAAAAGGTCACAAATAATTCTAAGTTCATTCAAAGTTTGAAATATTTTACAGGGACCATATTTTACCCCTTGCGGAACCACCGGTTGAGAACCACTGCTCTAGAGTAACTCATGAAATATTGGATTGATTTTAATGAAATTTGGCTTGACGGTTGGTTCTGAAAGGTTTCATTTGAGTTAGTTATTGTAGGTTTTATTTAATGTTAAATATATAAAAAGAATAATGCGTATTTGTATTCTGCCTTTGTTCAACAAAAGCCATAAAATATTTATTTGTTTAAACTTTTGTTAAAAGTTCGTTGAACTTTTGCGAGTATTATCATAGAAATGTTTTATTATCAGGTATCGTTAGGTTCCCGAGTTTTGTGATATCTGTTTTTAATTAGAGCGTGAAATTTTACTTGCCATTTTTTATTTTTACATTATTTAATTTTTAATAAATTGTAAAACACCACTTATGAAAAGAGTGTGTTTTTTATTGAACTCTTGCAGAATATACTGGTCCCAAAAATTACCCTTCTTGCCCAATAATTCCCTTAAAACTATGATGAAAAAAATTAATATTTTTGTGATATATTTTTCCTTCCATGTTCGAAGAAATGTAAGTATTGTAATACCGTCGAAAAATCGTGTCCAAGATAAGAGCAGATTCTGATTGTACTAACTTCAAAACTTAAAAATAATCTGCCGTGTGCCACAGGACTTTCTTATACATAATAATGACAGTAAACAGTGTACGTGATCAAATTATAGATAATAATATTACCTACAATTTTCAACTTGGCCATTTTTCTCTAATTCGCACTGTTTCAGTGTAATTCGAAAAATTCAAAAATCGATGTAGGTAAACATCCGTTTCCGGTTGAATGATCGTTTTCAAAAATAGGAGGTTTTCTTCCCAGGCAAAAATCAATCTTAAGTATAAAATTCCACATTTCTACGATTTGTCGTATTTGAGTTACAGCGTCTACAGACAGACCGACAGACACACAGACATCATGGCGAAAATAGTCAGAATGGATTCAGGGAAGGTCAAAATTAATAATTCCATCAAAAACCGGATTTCGAAAAAAATCGCGTTTACTATACTTACTTATACTATATGTATATTTCATATACATTGGTATAAGAAAGTAAAAATACCCATAACTCCTAAACGACTGATGATGGAAGGGTGTAATTTTATATTTATAATAATCTTTCATCTGGGAAGACAACCACCTTATTTTTAAAATGATCACTAAACCGGAAACGGATGGTTACTCTTGTAATTTTTTGAATTTTTTGAAATAAGACAAAAATGTTTTAGATAAAAAATGTCGAGTATGTTATTATCTATAATTTATTCCCCATACATTTTTTTCCAACACTTATGATTTAGCCAGAAATATTTTTTTTAAAATCATTATTTAGAATAATCTATACTGGTTGCTGGGTGCTTTGACCGTACGGATCACGACTAATACCGTCAAGTCGCACGACAACCACTGCAAACTAAATGAATTAGAGTATACAGTGTTTATTCACAGTATTACGTATAAGAAAGGCCCATGGTACCTATGGCAAACACGTACAGTCTCTGTAATACGTATAAGAAAGTCCCATGACACTCATGGCAGATATTTCTTCTCTGTTATGAACCATTTGAAATGTACTTAAAATCGAATACTTAGTAAAAAAAAAAAAATTAAATTTGTTTTTTTCGAAAAAATGAATAGAACATAAATTATAGATAATAATATTACCTACAATTTTCAACTTGGCCATTTTTCTCTAATTTGCACTGTTTCAGTGTAATTCGAAAAATTCAAAAATTGATGTAGGTAAACATCCGTTTCCGGTTGAATGATCGTTTTCAAAAATAAGAGGTTTTCTTCCCAGGCAAAAATCAATCTTAAGTATAAAATTCCACCTTTCTACGATTTGTCGTTACAGCGTCTACAGACAGACAGACAGACAGACAGACCGACAGACCGACAGACACACAGACATCATGGCGAAAATAGTCAGAATGGATTCAGGGAAGGTCAAAATTAATAATTCCATCAAAAACCGGATTTCGAAAAAAATCGCGTTTACTATACTTACTTATACTATATGTATATTTCATATACATTGGTATAAGAAAGTAAAAAAGTTGATTTCCGCATGGTGTGTGTTTGGATGTAGAATTTTCTTCCATTCACGATAACTACTGTAAATATGCACCGATTTGAATTATTTTTGGGAAAAGGTTTGTCTCAGTGAGTACTCCAGACCTATTGATTTTGGTGCTGATCGGATTAAGAGTTTCAGAAATATTCGAAATTTTGTACTTATGAGTATTATCTCACCAATTTTGATAAGACTTGGTACACTTGTAGTTCAATCCAATCTAAGCGGTAGTTATTTCATAAACGTACCGAAATAATCCCGGAAGGGGTGAAAACCACCCTCAAAATTTTAATTTTAAACACTAATAAATTCATGTTGCCAATGTTGGAAACAAGCGCAGTTAATTTCAAATGCCAGATTAGTTACTCTACAAAAATGTGTATTATACAACTGACATTAGAATATTAGAAAACTAATGAGATGAGTTTTATATTAAAAATTATTATTGTAAAAGACTAGGGGCTGTGCCCCTGGGCGCTTCGCGCCCCAACCCCCTTTCACGTCATATTTTTTACACAAATTTACTCGGGTCTGCGACCCTCGTATGTGTATATACCATACTCGTTCCACTATTTTTTTAATAGTTAATTTTTGAATTTAGCGGAGATAATCAATATTAAAATTTTCAGTAATCTTACATGTACAAATTACCTAATCAAAAACTTACTCAGGTCTGCGACCCTCGTATGTGTATATTATAATAATTTTCCATTCTTTCTGCTGATACTCATTTTTTCTTAAATTGGCGGGGATAATCACTTATCATTTTTACAATTTTCAGTAATATTACATGTATAAATTACCCAACCTAAAATGTAGTTATTTATTAAATGGTTAACTTTTTATTTTGACATATTCCTGATGTTTTTAATTTTTATTCAATTTTAATCAAAATTAATTAGTCTACGTCACTTTTAAAAAATAGCAATTTTAATTAGTTTCATGCGACGCCCCTGACTTAATTATAATTTTTAAAAATGTATGAATATATCAATCTCAAAACTTAAAAAAAAAATCCATAAATAATTTTTTTTAGACGCTACTGATTTATATTATAATTTTCATATTTTTCTGAAATTTCTAAATTTTGAACAATAAATTTTTTTTTAAGTTTTTACAAACGTTACGAAAAAATTCACATATTTAAAACGATACCAGCCCCTGACTTTATTATTTTTAAATGTGAAATTTTGAATAAATTGCATCAACAAAACTCAACAACTTCATTAAAAAAACACAAATGAAAAAATATTTGAAACGCCGTCCCTGATTTAAATGAATAATTTCAACAATTAAAACCTAAAATGTACTGTTATTTCTTAAATTGTTAACTTTTAAATTTTTATCTATTCCTGAAGTTTTTAATTTTTGTTCAATTTTAATCAAAATTATTTTGTCTATGTCACTTTTAAAAAATAGCAATTTATTTATTTTCATGCGACGCCCCTGACTTAATTATAATTTAAAAAAAATATATTAATATATCAATCTCAAATGTTTCAAAAAAATAATAATTCATAAATAATTTTTTTAAGGCGCTACTGATCTATATTATAATTTTCATATTTTTTGAAATTTCTTATTTTTGAACAATTAAATTTTTTTTTCAAAGTTTTTACAAACGTTACGAAATGTGACATTTCCCACTTTCATATATTTAAAACGACACCAACCCCTGACTTAATTATTATTTTTAAATGTGAAATTTTGTATATTGCATCAACAAAACTCTTAAAAACTATATTTTTATACAATTTCATTAAAAAAAAACACAAATTAAAAATATTTGAAACGCCGTCCCTGATTTAAATGAATAATTTCAATTAAAAAAAATTCAACAATTTCACTCAAAATATATTTTTTTTGTAATATTATAAATAATTTTATTTATAATATTACATGTATAAATTACCCAACCTAAAATGTACTGTTATTTATTAAATGGTTAACTTTTTATTTTTATGTATTCCTGAAGTTTTTAATTTTTGTTCAATTATAATCAAAATTAATTTGTCAACGTCACTTTTAAAAAATATCAATTTTAATTATTTTCATGCGACGCCCCTGACTTAATTATAATTTAAAAAAAATTATTAATATATCAATCTGAACTTTCAAAAAAATAATAATTCATAAATAATTTTTTTCGAGGCGCTACTGATCTATATTATAATTTTCATATTTTTCTGAAATTTCTAATTTTTGAACAATTAAAAAATTTTTTTGGGACGCTACTGACTTATTTATTTTTAAATGTGAACTTTTGGATAAATTGCATTAATCTCCTACAACAAAACTATTAAAAATTATATTTTTATACAATTTCATTAAAAAATGCAAATTTAAAAATATTTGAAACGCCGTCCCTGATTTAAATGAATATTTTCAGCAATTAAAAAAAAATTCAACAATTTCATTCAAAATAATTTTTTTACAAACGAAAAAAATATGTCACATGTAAAAAACCACGTAATTTCAATAACTATCAAATCTAACGTCATCAAAAATTTTCTCACTCCTAATAGAAAAGGTAGAAAACCTTCTAGAACATTCCCTGTCATCTGTCATCTGTCAGAATGCACGTAAATCAGACAGAAACATATGATTTCGTCCAATCAGAGCTACAGATTAAAAAAAAATGCCGACGGTATTTTATCATAAAATTTAATTTCATCAAAAATTTTCACGTACTTTTTCGGAAAAAAATCACAGCTCAGAGACCTTTCATAGCTAAGAAATGAAATTTAGCCTATTGACTGGAAAAAGAGTCAAGCTAAACGACGAAAAAAAAATTATCAAAATCGGCCGGGTAATTCCAGAGTCTATAAAGCTATAGTTTCGTGCGGACATATAAATATATATATATTCATACACGTTTATATATAAGTGCGGATATTATAGAACATGGAAGTCATGTATGGTTCTCCATACCATTTTTTTTATCTACTTCTTTATGAGATAGGCAGGACAATATGTGTTAAAAAATAATTCAAGATTTAAAAAACATGCAGGACATTTATATTACAAGAATTATGGTCAAACACCTGTTATTATCTTATAATAAAAATGCAGTACAATGGACTCAACGTAGAATATGTTAGGCTTTATGGACTAGTATACCATAAGCCTAAAAATAATTGTTTTGACCTCAATATTATAAATAACAGTTACTTTTTATAAAATGATTTGTTATTATTTACTTTTTTTTTTCAAAAAATCTTTATGGATTCTTTATGGAATATTTTTCTTTGTTAATTATTAAAAGTAAAAAAAAAATTAATTTAATTTGAAAATTGAAATAGACAAAACGGTATATAATAGTAACATGTACTAATTTGTACTGCTGTAATGGCAGAGCTAGTTTTTCATTATTTTGAATAAATTACACGTGAATATATTTGTTTTTATAATTTTTATAGTATTTAAAATGGAAGAAGTTTGGAATAATTAGTTTTTAAAACGTCTCTATATAACCAATTGTGTAGAATTTCAATAGATAGACCACTTTCGGTAAACATGTGTTTAAAACTCTATTTTTTATATCAAATTACTCAAAAACCATACATCCAATATTTGATAAAATATATGAGTTATCCATAAATAACATACTAAAATTTTAGACTTTTATCATATATACATTACTCTAATGATCGAATAACTTTAAAATTAAAATACACCACGCACTTTTCAAATAAGGCTAAAAAAATTATTACAGATTGATAAATTATTATATTTTTTTATAAAAACAACGCGGATTTTTTTTATTAATTATTATCAACAATCTACATTTTTTTCTCAACTTCTTAATACGTAATTTCCGATATAAAAATGTAAATTAATAATAACATCACACAATAATATCTCTATCTATAAAATGAATAATCTAATTCGCATAATAAACAAATACGGAAGTTTTAGTCATAATGTTGACCACTGTAGCATATCCGGTTACAAATAATTAATATATATACTTATAAATATGTAAGTTAAAATCTATACACATATTAATTCATTTTTGTAATAAACATCGATCTTACTTTTAAATTTATTAATTCAACTATCATAATGTTAGTTAAACTAAATGTAATGCTCATATTTATTATATTGTTTAACGAAAATGAAGCAGCAATAATTAAGTTATGTGAATATTGTACTTGTACCCCCTATAATGAATCTCCGACGAAAATAGTGTGCGATAATGTTAAAAATGTAAGTAAAATTATTTATTATTTTAATATTTTTTTAATTCGAGGTACCTAATTATTATATGTATTAATTATGTTTTTTGAAGGGGGGGGGGGACCTGTAAAATCGTAAATTTCAAAAATCATTTTTTAGTAATTGATATAGACGCCCCAAAATCGATTTTTTTTAAACAACTTAAAAAAAAGTTCTAAAGATAATATATTTTTTTAAATGTATGTTCGAGCATAACTTCGACAAATATCCACCAATTCGGTGGATTTTTGGTTTGTTTGAAAGAGTATACTCCCGAGGTGACCCCATATAAATTTCATCAAAATCTTATCATGGACTTCAAAAAAGGAGGGGGTTTTCAAGGCTCTATATATATATATTTTATGTTTGAATATAACTCTGATAAATATCCACATTTGGTGGATTTTTGGTTTCTTAGATAGAGTATACTCCCAAGATGGTCCCATATAAATTGTATTACAATCTGACCTTGGACTTTGAATATACGCCACTCAAAAAAAAAATAACAATTTTTGAATAACAAAAAAATATTTTATGTCGTATTTTAGATGATTTGAGTTTAAATTTGTTTAATTTTTTACAGGATTTAAAAACAACAAAAAATGATTCCGAGCCATTAACATCTTTAGAAACAATTGAATTTCGAAACATGTCATCCGTCTTTTTGGACACTGGTTCTTTCGAAAATGTAGCAGAACTATCATTAGTTTTATTAGAAAATATAAAAAAAGTAAAAATAGCTTCAAATGTTTTTAAAAATGTAATCAAAATCCAAATTTCAAACGTCCAGAATTTAGAACTAGAACATGAAACTTTTGTCGACTTAAATACAATGAAAAATATGGTTATAAAAAATACCTATATTCCAAAACTACCTAAAGGGTTTTTAAAAAATATAAAATTAAAAGAATTAACTTTTATTAATTCTAATGTTGGTATTATTGAAAGTAATTCTTTGATTATAGAAAGTGACCTTTTTAATATATTTAAATCAAATTTTAACGAAATTAGATCCAAAGGTATAACAGTAAAAATCTATAGTGCCTTAAATATTCGAGATTCTACCTTTAATTTTATTTCTAATGAGGGTATTAATATAGAAGATAATGATCGATTAAATATAAAAGGTAATACATTTGGTAGAATCATACCTAATAGTTTTTCTGTGAAAGCTAAAAATATTGAAATAAGACAAAATAATTTCAAAGCAGTGTATTTGAATGAAATTTCCAAATTTGGTTTAAATCAATTAGTTTTTATAAATAATACAGTCGATTTAGTATGTTTGGAAAATTGGAATCCAATTTTTGATAATTTTTCGTTTAAAGATAATTATTTGAATTGTACGTGTTCTTTGTACTTATATTTAAAACAATTTAAAGGGGGGGATTTTTTGAATGGAAATAGATGTGTGGGGAAATTTGGTAATGTGACTGTTTCAGAAATGTTGAGTACTGCAGGTGATGTTTGTATTGATGAGGAAAAAAATAATAATGAATGTTTAGAAATTATGGTTTTTTCGAAATCTAATATGTGTGTTTTATGTTTTAGAAATAATTTATTTGTTTTAGTTTTAATTTATTTTATAATTTTTTCTGTAATTTGAATTGTTTTTTTTTTTTGTAAATTAATATTATTGATAATTAAATAAAATAAAAAAATTGATGAATTTTTTGTTCGAAAATAAAAGGGGCAATGTTAAATAAATTAACTTCAAAATGTTATATATTGCTCACTTATTGGTGACCCCTGGTACATATATTTTTTTACAGTATATGAGCAGTCAACATTTTTTGTATTTTTTTTTTTAATTTTAAAACTTTGCACTTGAAATTTTATAGTATGCACTTTTATACATCGAATTTCTTTTAATGCATAAGGCAAACATTAAATCGAAAATCAGATTCAAATATCAAATCTGTTTGGGCCAAAGGAAGAAGGTTAGTTGGTATGTTAGGTAAAAATATAGAAAATTACAAAAATCATAATAAATACATCCAAAATATGTAATTTTTAAATCTGACAGGTAAAGTGCAAAATATTATTTTTTTTAGTGCAAAAAAATTATTTTTAGTGATAAAAGTCTCAAATTTTAATATGTTCAGGGTGGCCAGTTTCTGGAAAACCGGGAAAAGTCAGGGAATTTGGTTGGAAGTCAGGGAAAAATGCAAATTCTGCAAAAATATTAAAATTTTATCTATGTGACGTTTTTTTTTTAGCTTTTTTATCAAAATTTTAATTATAAAAATCAGGGAAAAACGGTAAAAATTCTCCTGGAAAACCGAAAAAAGTCAAGGAAATTTGTTTCAGAGAAATACTGGCCATCCTGTATGCTATTTATGGATAACTTATATATTTTACTAATTTTTATTTAAAATATTGAACGTATGGTTTTTGAGTAATTGGATATTAAAAATAGAGTTTTTAACTCACGATAAATGAGAACTTACCAAAAGTGATCTATTTATTGAAATTCTACACAATTGGCTATATAGAGACATTTTAAAAATTAATTATTCGAAACTTCAACCCTTTTAAATACTCTCAAAATTATATTCACGTGTAGTTTATTGAAAATAATAAAAAAAAACTAGCTCTGCCATTACAGCAGTACAAATTAGTACATGTTCCTATTATATACCGTTCTGTCTATTTCTATTTTCAAATGAATTTTCATATTAAAAGTAAAAAACTTTTTTTACTTTTAATAATTAACAAAGTAAAATATTCCATTAAATGTAGGTACATGTGTTCTGATTATAAATTAAAAACAACATTTTTCGAAACCAAATCTTTTTTTACATTATGCTAGATGTATAATCTTAATTTTTCAAATAAAAAATAAAAAAGTGTTTATTATTATTAAAAAAAAATGCATTTAAATTTTTAAATACGCGCCATTATTTTTTTTAGGAATTTCCATTTTGTACATAAATAACATACTTATATATATTTTTTATCTCAACCACATATCCTGCCAAGAACAATTACAACTGATAATAATTTTACATGAACAGAATAAATTCATTTTCTGTTGTAAACGCATCAAATTATTTATATAAAAAAATGAAGTACATAATATTAGTGTTTATAATTCAAGTTTCATTTTACCAAATAATTTGTCAAGATGATTCAACTTTACCTACTGAAGACACGACATCAGGAATGTACAAAATATCGACTTCAGATTCCATTTTGGACTATACAGAAGAATTTATTATGTCTACACAAGAAATTATTACACCTAGGACAACAAAAACTAATACAAATACTACAATGATACCAATTTTAAATACTACGATATCTCAACCGAAAACCACATTGGTTGTATTACCAGAAATTACAACTGGACCGACATTTGCTGTGCCTACAATATCTACAACTAAAAGTACAGTGTTTTATATGACTACACCTAAAACTACAACTGTAAAGACAACTAAAACTAAGACACTTAGAGTTAGTACAGATATATCGCAGTGTATTAATAGTAGGAAGGTTGAAGTTGAAGATAAATTGCTTTTTGTTATTTATATATTTATTTTAATTATGTCTTTAGTGGTTGTTATAAAAGTGATGTGCTTTTTAAAAAAAATGTGATTTTGAAATAAAAATTGCTTTGGGCGGATATTTATTATATTTTTTATGTATTTTATAATAAAATATATATACATAATACATATACATTATTAATATTTGTGTTTGTACCATTGTATACCTGTAATTTTAATTAGATAAAAAATTAGGGCTTGATAAAAAAAGAGATGGGGTGTATTGTGGGTGTATGCTTGTCTTTATTTTAACATGAATTTGACTTAGGTTAAATCCCTATCTATTGTGAACGAAATTTTACATTTTATGTTAATACAGAATGGGCATTCTATATCTTATTGATTTTGACGAATTAATTTTTTCTCATATTTCAAAAAATGTTTTAAAATAGACGATATATTAAATTTAATTTGACATAATAAAATGAAATTTGGTATACGGTCGTAGATTGATGACCCAAAAACAGAAATAATAAGATGTTTGAAAAAAAATTTTTTTTGGACCCCCTTCCATAAAATGAAAAGTGTTTTTAAAAAATCACTTACCCCATTGAGTGGGGTGTCGTTAGAAAGGTCTCCTAAAATGCAATAAAAAATGTATCAGAACCTTTTGATTTTAACCCTTCAATCACAATGTATTTGCTCTCCAGTCATTATAAAAGCGTCCCCTCTAAACTATCAATTAAAAAAATCTGAAAAAATTCCATAATGTAGATTTTAATTAGTACTTTCACTGAAAATTATAACGCACATTGTCAAATATATTTTGGACACCCCTTCTATAGACTGAAAAATGAACTCACATTTTTTTCGCACTTACCTCATTGTCATTTGATAGGTCTCCTAAAATGCAATAGTAAAAGTCAAATAACTTTTTGATTTTAACCTTTCAGTCACGAAAATTTTGAAATTACTATTTTTTTATAAATCGTACCTAGTGAGAATGACTACTGAACCCAATCATGTGCGTGCCCAATACGCACTTGCCTGTTTTATTTTTATTTTTTCAATCTGTATTCTTTTTTTAATGAATTAATTCCCTTAAGCTTCTGGCAACCCTATGCTAGCCCCATTTATGATATTATTTTATAATTTCCAAAATTCCCCTCTTACTGTACCCTATTATTTAGACATCCTGTATATAATAATAAAAATTTAAGTCACGCAACTTGTATTCAAAATAATTTCTTATTGTTACATCTTCGAACAAAAAAAAAGTATTCTATTCAAATAAAGAAAAAAAAATTCTTTATCGCCTTAGACAGTGGGAAGTTAAACCATTAAAATAGATCTCAAATAGAGTGTGACTGCATTAAAAAGAGATGTATATATAAGTTACATGTGTAAAAACATCAATGCATCTCTTTTTTACAAAGTAAAATAAAAAATGTTTATGTGAAAAAGACAGATATATTTTTTAATTCATGTCGTATAAGTATATCTTTGTTTTTTTTTGTTGTGTAAACGAGTATTTGACTTGTTAGTGCCGCCAGTCTCCGCCGTATAGGCGCGGGCGCCACCCTACTACAAAGGAATAGCTTATTATAATATAGGTGTATCTAGATTTAAAATCATTCAGATCGAAATTACGGTGTTTGATGTTTAAAAAGGTAAACGTCTATTTAAAAATTGAATTTTTTAAATGCATTATTGTAACAGTGATGTGGACAACACATGATTCTTTACTACGTTGTATTTTTTTTATAGAATCAAAGGGGAAGGGCATGTTTTTGGAATTATGATTAAGTACACAAAAAAATATTTACACATTTTTAAGTTAAAAAATTAAAAAAATTAAATATTTTATTGATTTTTTTTAAAGACATTGTAACAATGATGTGGACGGCATATGATTCTTTACTACGGTGTATTTTTTTATAGAATTAAAGGGGAAGGGCATGTTATTTTGAATTTTGAACTATGATTAAGGACATAAAAATATTAATACATTATTTGTTTATAAAATATGATGTTTTAATTTTTATTGATTTTTGACAAAATGGGAGCACTTTTTTTCATTCAAGGGAATTTAAGCAATATAGTAATTTTTCAAAATCTTGAGGAAAAACAGCTTGACTTTGATATAGCCACTTCAATTACGAAAGTTTTCGTTAAAAAATATTAAAATAACGGTATGGAGAACCATACATGACTTCCATGTTCTATAATATCTTTTACAATAATTTTCAGTAAAAAAATTCACCTTTGTATTATTTATAAAAATTAGTTTTCTAATATTCTAATGTCAGTTGTATAATACACATTTTTTTGTAGAATATTAATTATCTGACATTTGAATTTAACTGCGTTTGTTTCCAAAATTAACAATATGAATTTATTAGTATTTAAAATTAAAACTTTAAGGGTTGTTTTCATACCTTCAGTGGCTATTTTGACAAGTTCATAAAAGAAGTGTCCCTTAGATTGGATTGAACTACAAGTGTACCAAGTTTTATCAAAATTGGTGAGATAATACTCATAGGTACAAAATTTCGAATATTTCCGAAACCCTTAATCCGATTAGCTTCAAAATCAATAGAACTGGAGTACTCACTGAGACAAACATTTTCCCCAAAAATAATTCAAATCTGTACATATTTACAGTAGTTATCATGAACGAAAGAAAATTCTACATCAACTTTTCTTTACGTTTTGAAGTTAGTACAATCAGAATCTGCTGTTATCTCGGACACGATTTTTCGACGGTATTACAATACTTCCATATTCGAAGAAATGGAAGTAAAAATTCTACTATAAGAATTTGATTTTTTTAAAATTTATTTATTAGTTTCGAAAAAAGTTTATTTTTCAAAAACTAATATTTTTGAATGCAAAATATTTTGCTTCCTCGCAATATCGAAGATACGAGAAGCTTTGTGATCGTTTTAATTTTTTATTCATAACAGTGTGGTTCTCCCTTTACTACTATTTTTAAATACACAATAATTGATGTAAAAATATATTGACATACCAATCAATTAAATGAATTGAATGAAATGTTTTTGCTTAATGTGTAGGCATGCGATTTATAAATAAGTACAACTATATAAATTGTTGTCTATTAATCAATTCCAATTACACCGATATGTCATCGACAAAATGATATCATCTTTTTTCCTTTCTACCGACATTGCTACCCATTATAAACATTCTAAATGTATTTACACATCGACATATAATAAACAAACTGGTCTCCTCGCATGCACATTAGCAATTCAGTATATTATAATTATAATAAATAAACCAGAGCACTGAGAAAACTGACTTACATTTATTATATTTTTTACTCATTTTTTTGTATTTTATTTTATGTAATACCAAGGTATATAAAGACAAGGTAGCCTGGTCAGCTCCTTGACCAATCAGCGTTAGCGCGGGAATTGACGTCACCACGAACATATATTCAAATGCCATAAATGTATAATTGAATATAAATTACAAAAAAATACTTTATTTATTCTTGTTTTCGTATTTTTGATATTTTACCAACACATACCATCAAATAAGTACAAATTCGACATTGCAAAATCATAAAGAAGCTGTTTTAGACAATTTGGTCTTCTCGGGAAACGTCATATTTACTATTCTTAAGGAGTTAGGTGTAGTCAGAGACATGAAAAAATGACAATTTTAAATAATTTTTTTTTGCCAGTAAATTATTTTATTTTATAAAAGTAAAAATAAAGCATCATTAAATTCAACTTGACTTGACAGAAATTTTAGAAAAAAAAAATTAATAATTTTAAAAGTAATGGCTGTTTTTGTTGATCCAGTTCCAACCGAAGCTCCTTGCAGTGACCATCACTTATCCTTGAAGATTCATCCAAATTCAATCGGACGAAAAAAATTAGTTTTATTAATAGATAATCTAGTGCCTGATCGAAGCTTTTTTTTTTCTTTCTTAAATTAACAATATGGCAGCCTCAGGAAATTTTTTTCCAGATTTTCGGAAAAAAATCTACAGTTAATTGTTTATAACAAATCGAAATTAAAAGAAAAACAAAAATCCTTCGATCAAGCACTAGTTTTTCATGTTTTCAAAAAGCTTTATAAATTTCTTTAAAATCTACCGAGCGGTTTTCGAGCTACAGTGGTCACCAGTTCAAAAAACATAGTTTTGAGAAAAACGCATTTAAAGTTTTACACTCAATTTACGTAAAGTACCGAGTCATCTATTAATGGGCCATATAATAGTTCTTCGGCCGTTGTAGCAGCTTCCAAAAATGCAGAAAAAAGAAAATCGATTTCTTGAAAATTCTGACTACACCTAACCCCTTAAGTTGGCAATACGTTCTGTGATTCTGACTGCTTTTAATGATTTTGCAATGTCGAATGTATACTTCTTTGATGGTATGTGTCGATAAATATTAAAAAATACGAAAATAATAATAAATAAAGTAATTTTTTGTAATTTATATTCAATTGTACATTTATGACATTTGAATATCTCTTCGTGGTGACGTCAATTCCCGCGCTAACGCTGATTGGTCAAGGAGTTGACCAGGTTACCTTGTCTTTATATACCTTGATGTAATACTAACTTACCCGTAATTAAATACAGGATAAAAACTAGCCTATGTCTTTCCTCAGAATGTAAGCTATTTCCCTACAAAATTTCATCAAGATCGGCTCAGCAGTTCATTCGTGAAAAGGTAACAAACAAACAGACAGATATTTAATTACTTTATTAATTAATTAAGTAACTGTACTTAAGTACTTACTTAAATATGGTTTACTATAGTAAATGTTTCTGTTTGTAAAAAAATCATGAATGAAATACAATTCATGAATCGTATCGTATATAATTGAATGAACTGTACAATTGGTATACTTAAGTCCGTACAAGGACACTTGCCCTGTAAGTAGGGTACCTGGTTTATGTGTACATATACTATCTCAAAGCAGGACTAGTACAGTAGGTACATATTTACTTATACAGATATATAATTGATTCTTATATGTTCTTGTGATCAAACTTCCTGTAGTTTTTTTTTTGTTTCAATCTTGGACGACTTTCACACCTGATTGCAAATGCAGATTTAAAAAAATGTATGTGTGTGTGTATGTCTGTGTGTAGATGTTACTAATTGATATAGGATGTTGATAGTTATGTAGTATATTAATTATTAATTATATATTGGCATATTAATTTACGTATTTGATTGTAAAAAAAACTGACTTCAAAATTAGAATTTTTACAAATTTATTTTAAGGTTATTCGATCATTTTGTTAAGCACTTTTATACATCGAAAATAAAATTTAATACTTTTTTTTAATGCATAAGCCTTGTTTCACACATACGCGGTTCCATTCGGTTCGGTTCGTTTTCGGTTTCAGCCGAAAACGAATCAAACCCTTTCACACATACACGGTTCTCATACGGTTCATATTAGGTTTTATTTTTTTCCGTAAACTCAGTAGTTATCATGGAGAGAAAGCAAGTTGTTGCCATGTTGTTTCTCTATAAAAAAATTAAAAAATGAAGGAGGAATACTAGAATTCATTGCGAGCACCCTCTCATCACTTTACAGCAGGAATTTGGAGCATTCTACACTATTTTCCCGAAGCTAAAGAGCATGAAGACGATCCACATCAACATCTAGAAAACCGCTCATTTTATTAGAAAATCCGCGACAAAACTTAAAAAAAAATAACACTCGCTATCAGGTTAAAATCGAAACTAAACCGAGTATGTGTGAACGCGTTCATTGCTTTGTGTTCCCTGGACACGAATTGAAACCTGATGTAATCTGCCCGTGTGGAGGGAGTATTCAGTTCTGTACGGTTTCTATTAGGTACCGAATACAAACTGAATCATCGTTTCACACTTGTCGACAGCGACCGAAAACGAACCGAACCGAATGAAACCGTATATGTGTGAAATAGGCCTAAGGCAAACATTTGATCGAAAATTACAAAAATCACATTAAAAATATCAAATCTATTTGGGTTAAAGGAAGGAGGCTAGTAGGTATGTTATAAATATTGAAAATCACAAAAATCATAATAAATACATCAAAAATATGTTACTTTAAATCTGACAGGTATTTGTTTTAATTTGTTTTAAGGTTATTCGATCATTAGAGCAATGTATAGATAAAAGTCTATTTTATTTATGGATAACTCATATATTTTACTTAAAACATTGGACGTATGGTTTTTGAGTAATTGAATACTAAAAATAGAGTTTTTAACACACGTTTGCCGAAAGTGGTCTATTTATTGAAATTCTACACAATTGGTTATGTAGAGACGTTTTAAAAACTAATTATTCGAAACTTCAATCCTTTTAAATACTATAAAAATTATAAAACAAATATATTCACGTGTTATTTATTGAAAATAATGAAAGATTAGCTCTGCCATTACAGCAGTACAAATTAGTACATGTTACTATTATATACCTTTCTGTCTATTTCAATTTTCAAATTAAATTAAACATTTTTTACTTTTAATAATTAACAAAGTAAAATGTTCCATTAAATGTAGGTACATGTGTTCTGAATATAAATTAAAAACATTTTTCGAAACCAAATATTTTTTACAGTGAGCTTCCACGGTCTGAGAATTTTTTTTTATCAAATCTAATGAACTACTTTTAAGGAATAGACTTTTATCTTCAATTTGCCGTTTTTTGATCGCTGTACGACCATTTTTTACCGAGATATTTGCGATCAAAGTAATGCTCGTTAAAAAAATACCAAGATTGGAAAAACTGAAAACTTTTTCTTTATAACTCGATCAAAAATGGTCGTACAGCGATACAAAAAAAAGAAAATTAAAGAAAAATGTCTGATCTACAAAAGGCATTCATTAGTTTTGTTAAAAAAAATTATCACTGCCTATAGAGGCCCTCAGAACATTTTTTTTTATTATTAATGTGGTCAATTTTTTGTGTAGGTTTTTTTAATTTATTGAGTAACCTGAAATAATTAATAAGTTTTAATAAAACAATAGTACTTATAGTACATGTAGTATAAAGTACATATGTTATTATACCGTTATATAATTTGTTATAGACTTATATTGGACCTTCTTTGTTACAGAAAAGGGCGTTATCTCTACTCCAAATCTATAGTGTCAATCTTCCCACACAAGCCTAGACAAGGTAAGTTTTTTTTTTAAATTAATTTCTTTATACTGGATCTTGCTGTATATTCTTAATATATTTATTATACAAGATATAATACATACATTGGCGAACACAAGTCTTTGCTCACTCATTTTTTTTTACTTATTTTAAATATAAAACTGCAAAAATGGTTGATAAAAAATCTTAAATGTTGATAAGAGTACTTAATTACAAATTTTGTAATAAATAATCTTAGTATATCTAAAATACAGTATTTACAATTTTCCATGTTAAAGAAAATTTATTTTTGAATTATATGCCTGAAAGATCAGGTTTACTCAAAGTATTGACGCACAGTGTCTTTCAAGTTAACGAGAAATTTGTTTTTTTTTTACTATTTTGACTGCGAGTAAACATATTCTTTTCGCTATTTTGTGTATTTTTATTGACTGAAATCTGTATATTTACATTCAAAAACACAGGTGTCCAAACACTTTTGCACGACAGTGTACGTAAGTTATTAATATCAAAAAGAAAACAAGAATTTTCAATAATTGAAATAAAGCTACAACAAACGCTATATAAGTAAAAAATATCGATGTTTTAAGTGTTTCTCGTGAACTTCGATTTATAAAAGTTGTACTGTATAGTATAGTCGATCGTATACGAACAACAGTTTAAGTAATGTGTTACTTAAGTACCAAACTTTGAAATTGCTGTAATTTTTGTGTGATTGTTTTTTTATTAACCTCTAGAGGGCCGGAAAACCAATATTTTGGCGCATAAGAAAATCTTCAATTTTTGTTTTTAGATAAAAATACATTGAAAACGTATATGTATTTGCACTTCCAAATAAATAAAAATCATTCAAGCGAGGCAAAGGGGTAGTTTTAACCGTATTATAGGGGTTGTTTATGGATTTACTGTATTTTTGACGTCAGATTCTGATTCAGCGTTGAAAAATACATCGAAAACGTATATTTGTATAATGAAAAAAGGTTATGTACTATTTAAAATAATATTTTTTCGATTTTGAAATTTTTAATACGGGCTGTTCCCTTCCGAGCCGGAAATCCAATATATTGGCTCACCTCGTGATCGACACTTTACCTATGATCAATCAATGATATAAGATACCTTTTATACCAGTTTTCTGAGGGTGAAATGTCCCCTGAAATCCCGGTCCTCTAAAGGTTAATAAATTTAAAAAAAAATGATATAAATATGAAAAAAATTAACTGAAATTAAATTAAGAGACATAGTAATCGGGATGAGGTGAGGGGGGGGGGGGTAAAACAAAAGAATTGTATATTTCAAAATGTATAACATCCTGTCACGAACGTGACCCGCCGTGCGTGAGTGTAAATGAGTCACGTTTCCAGTTTTAAATACGTGGTTAAATACGTTGATTCACTGTCGGCGATTTCGTTCTTTGTGATAGAATTATTGAAGTAATGAATTTAAAGTATAGTAATTAAAAACGGAGACATTAACTACATACATCAAAACCTACGACTTCTTGAGAAAAACTGTGAATGACCTGAAATAATAAAAAAATTAAATAATTTTAGTGGAAATTTAATTAAGAAATCGATTGGTTTAAATTAATACAGGTCGAAATTTTTCTAGGAAAAATAGCAATTTTAAAGTTTCTTTAACTACACTGGTAGAAAGGATTTCTCAAACCAAGTAAACCTTGTTTTGTATATAACGAAAACAATATTTTCTTAAGATAAGAAATAATCTCTTAAACCAACTATAGTATTCTTGAACGAAGGAATAACGTAGTTGGTTTAAGAGTATGTTTTTTATATTAAGAAAATATTGTTTTCGTTATATACAAAACAAGGTTTTCTTGGTCCAATACAGTTTTTTTTCTGTGTATATAAAAAATTGATGTATAACAATAAATAAAAACACATTTTGAAGATTGAAATGTCTACTTTGCAATGATTTTCCCATTTTTAAAATTTATTTATTTTTTAAGGAGTTATTTAAGGAGTTATATTTTTTTACAAATTTTGGTTTATTATAGTCTAAAACATTTTTTTATTTGATTTATAATTTTCATTTTATCTTTAGGCTATATTGAGTTAATAAAATACATCTGCCAAGTAAATGTACAGTGCTTCCTCGTGCTAAATTCATCAAAGGTAGTTAATTATATTGAACAATTTAAATAAAAACCGATAAAGTATTCAGATGAACTGCTTGTCATTGGTTTACCATTTCATTTTCATACAATTTTAATTCATTTACATTTTTCTTAATACGCACCTCGTTATTATGTCGAATATTTTTAATTTTTTTACAATTTCAATCTAAATCTAAATTTGTCAACTATACAAATGTTAAAATGACATTCAATAGTTATGTTAAAGTAAATAGCAATTTTAAAATACAAATGACGATTTTTTAAAAGCAAATTGAGATAAATCTTTGTAAGGGAATATTTTACAACAAATCTATATTATAGAAAATTCAATGCTCTACAAAAAGATTCTATAAAATTTTCACGTAACATGTGTCTTTCCAGTTATATCTTTAAAAAATCGTTTGGGATGTCACCCCTCCCTCTTAAACACGATTTTAATAATTTTGAAATGGGATCGTCCTCAAACCAGACCCAACTAACCAAGTTTTATCAATATCAGTCAGAGCTGTCAAAAGTACTTAGTCAATGTACTTCAAGTACAAGTACTAAGTATTTAGTGATAGTACTTCAAGTATCAAGTACATTGCGCAATATTTAAAAGTACTTGAAGTAAAGTACTTAAAGTACCTACCGAAAAGTACTTGAAAATTCAAGTAACTTATTTCATGTACATTTTAAATTTTAATTGTTAGAACCATTAAAATACAAAAAAATGGAAACTCTAAATATTTACATACATATTATTTTCATTACCTAACAAGGGCAGTGTCAAATATTCGGATAAAAAAAATAAAATACTTATAACACGTGAAAATCAGCTGAGCTTTTGTATGCGGGCCGCGGCCACATATTATTAATAAATTATGTTTTTATTATGTGTTTTTTTAAGTATCGGATATTTCAGAATGCATGAAACTGATTTTAATTTATTATTGTTTCTTAAAAATAAATTTTAAAATATTGTTTTATTTATGTCACTCGATTAAAATTTTTAATTGTTAAAATTATTTTTTATAATAGAAAATAAGAATTTTTGATCGAATGAGGCCAATTAGAACCCATCTATTATGTTGTGTAATTTGAATTATCCGTATTAGAAATTAGAGGGCTAGGGGGGCGCTTGAATAACGACTTTGAAAGCAAATATCTCGTGAATGAAGTGTTAAAATCAAAAGGTTCCAAAAAATGTTCAAAAGTACTTCAAGTACTTTACTTGAAGTATTTTTAAGTTGGTTAGGTATGATTTCCAGTTGAAACAATTTTTTACATCAAAGTACCGCATTTTTTTATAGCCAATATAATGTCAACAGTGTCTATGTTTGGTTAGGTATGGTTAGGCTAGGTATGATTTCCAGTAGAAACAATTTTTTGCATCACAGTATCTACCGCATTTTTTTATAACCAATATAATGTCAACAGTGTCTATGTTTGGTTAGGTATGATTTCCAGTAGAAACAGTTTTTTGCATCACAGTACCTACCGCATTTTTCTATAACCAATATAATGTCAACAGTGTCTATGTTTGGTTAGGTATGGTTAGGTTAGGTATGATTTCCAGTTGAAACAATTTTTTTACATCACAGTACCGCATTTTTTTATAACCAATATAATGTCAACAGTGTCTATGTTTGGTTAGATATGGTTAGGTTAGGTATGATTTACAGTTGAAACAGTTTTTTTGCATCACAGTACCGCATTTTTTATAACCAATATAATGTCAACAGTGTATATTTGGTTACAATATCAGTTCAGTGGTTCATGAGTTATGCGTGTGACAATGATTAGGGGACAGACAGACAGACACAGAACAAAAAGTGTTTGTCTTGACCTGAAACGGTTAAATCAAGTTAAATTTAAAAAATCGGAGAACATTTTTTTATCATTTCAAAACGATCACAAAGCTTCTCGTATCTTCGATATTGCGAGGACGGAAATTAGCAATAAATATCAATTTTATAGCATTATACATATTTTTTATTTTAATAAAAATCATATAAGAATCAAATTTAAAAATGAAATAAATAAATAAAACCAAAATTTAATATTAAAAAAAAAAAAAAAACTATTTAAACATAAAATATTAATTATTTTTTTCAAATTGGTACAACTAAAATTAGAAGAGAGTCAAAGTCAAGCTAATCTAATAGAGTTAGAGAGAGAAAAAATAGATTTTCGTTCAGCTGTTGCAAAAATTTGTAGTCATGTTACACCGGGTACTGAGTACCCATGTTTTACCTTGTTAATTATTAATAAAGTGTTTTTAATAACAATAATTCGATTAAGTGTTTTAAAACTATAACATAGTTATTAATTAGTGTTATTAGTGTTTAGTTAAACAAAAGTGAAGCCCAAATTATTCAGTTTTTCCACATTCGAGTCAAATTTAGTGATGATGTCGAAAGGACATTATGTAAGTCAAAATTTTATTGCTATATTTACGTATAAAGTGTTCATATGTATATTTGATTAAATGATATCGATACTGATTTGCTTATTTCATATTTTAGATGTATTTAGAGATGTATAAGTTTAAAACTATAAAAATGCTTAAAAAAAATTAACCGCTGTGACGTAATAGACGTGTGTTCTGATTGGTTGTATTCGCGGCTATATTTTTGTTAATATTTTTGTAAATAGACGTATAGGTTATGTGTCTAATAAAATTATTTTTTACATAGATAGGTTAGGCATCTGACTCAAAACAGAGTCGTGTTAAATGAAAGAGATGGAATATAGTTTAGGATATACTTAATTAAACATGAGTGTTTGTTTCATTCTTCTTTAAAAAAAGAGATAGATATATCCTAAATGCTACCGTATCTCTCTCACTGTTTTGAAGAAATGTTATCTACACTATTATGCTAATATAGAATTCTCGGTCCATACTTTATATCTATGGTTTTATATTATACGTTCCTTAACTCATAGAAAAAATATTTTTTGGAAAAATAAAAGAGATAGCCCCATAATTTTTTATTTCGGAAGAATTACATATGTATGTTGTGCTAAAAAAACTGAGAAAAGTGTCGGTGTTGTATATCAGTGGCGTGGATAGCTTTCTGTGTTGGGGGGGGGGGGGGGGGGGGGGATATGATACAGTATTAAATCTCATAGTTACATTTTTCATTATGAAAATCGTCTTTTATTTGGTGCAAAATATAAAAATTGGTTATATTCTTGCTTGGTTATACAGGTGTTTCAGACCACTCGTCCACTATATTGAAGATAGAGTTTTATGAAAAAAAATTTACTATGTATATCGACCCTAAAGAATTTCAGGAAATTATTTTCAACCCCCTAAAACTGCACCTTAGGGGGTAGTTTGAGGGGTTTATGCCAGTTTCTCAGTAAAATCAAATGGAACGGTGTATTCAAAAGTACAAAATTGTAAAGACAATAAAAATGTAAGAAACTTTTGTAAAACAGAAATTTTCATACTTTCATTTGTTTAGAAAATATGGCGACTAGATCTTAAATTTTAGGGATTTACTAAAAGTGCTCTAATTTCGTTAAATATTAATGGAATTTTATTATTTTTTTAAATTTAGAAAGTAGAAATAATAGACTTTGTAATGATCTATGAATATTTAAGATTTGGATAGTTTAAAGTGTCATACGCGACATATCAAAAATGCAAAAGTTCAATTAAGGATAATTCAAAAAATTTAAATACAATGATATATCAATTAGTACTTTTTTTTTTTTGGCCTTCCATTTCTGATTTAGCCAAATTAGTACTTTATCTTTAGTATGAATTATTTTTAGTATAATTGTATTTACATTTATGTACTTTTGAATATACCGTTCCATTTAATTTTATTGAGAAACTGGCATGTACCCCCCCCCAAACTACCCCTTAAGGGGTTGAAAATAATTTCCTGAAATTCTTTAAGATCGATATACACAGTAAACTTTTTTTATACAACTCTATCTTCAATAGTTTGGGCGTAAAACATAGTGGACGGGTTGTCTGGAACACCCTGTATATACTCGCAAATTATAATCATCTAATAATTTTCATAGACTCATATGGGGGGGGGGGTTGATCCCCTTAATCCCCCCACTAACTTACACTGTCGTATATATAAATATAGTATTTTTCTTCAACGACTTGAATCGTTTAATAATCGTTAATGAGTTAATTAATTTCACGACGGCAAAAATGTTTTTGTGCACAACAATGTATACCGGACAACGTTGTGATTAATGACGGTGTCCAAACCGCCGCGGTGTCGTATTGAATCAACAGGTGTTATTCGCGTAGTGCATTTCCTTTGCGCGAAGGTCACGTGACCTCTCTCTCTTCTTGTTGTCCTTTGTGTACACAAATCGCACATGATTAATGTTTTATATCTTTAACATACAAACTCGTACAAATTATAATATGTTTACAAAAGAACGCAACCCACTTAACACAACTCAAAAAATACCCTTGCCAATAAATCTCGAGTCCAACGAGGTACATGAAGTCATATATGAACAATTTTGAAGTGGGGGGGGGGGGGGGTGTCATGACCGGAAAAATTCTTAAAATGGGCTAAAGTAGAGCCACAGAACTACACACTGGGGAAACTATACAACGTATTCTTTTTTCTACCCAAATCGGTCAGTAGCCGATATGGTCCTGCCTTACTGCCAATAGTTACGTAATAATACGTAAGTCAATAGGTTAAGCCAGCGGTTCTCAACCTTTTTTAGCTTGCGTACCCCTTGGCAGTTCATTATCCTAAATTGTACCCCTTATATTAGAAAAATGTTTATAATTTAAATACTCGTACTTGTTATTATTTTAAACTTGTTCTAACACTAAAGAAATAACAATAACGTGTCAAGGAGTGTGCCCAAAATGTTTATTAATGAAAACTAAAAGATTTTTATAGATACATAATTTTTTAATAAAAAAACACAATAAATATAAACTATTATAAATATAAAGTTAAATATTCGCAATTTTACATTAATTTTAACTTAACTTATTATATTCAGTGAGATCCTTGTGATTGCTTTGAGGCACATAGTTTTTTGAAATCAGGTTCGATTGATGCAAGGTACAGTCTTAAATCTGGAGCTGCATTCAGCTTATTACGATATTTGTTTTTAATAAAGAGATACGAAGAAAATGCTCTTTCCACCAGCACTGTACTTATAAATGGTAACAAAACGTTAAGCGCTTTAGCAGAAAGCTGTTCATATTCGGTGCTGATATGTGACCAAAAGTTAATAAGACATTTTCCTTTAAATTCGACTTTCAAAGTAGAATCATTTGAAAGATCAATTAAGTTCTCTTTTTCTTTGATAGATAATTTAGCTACTCGAAAGTATTCTACATTGAAAGGATTTGAAATCCAATTGTTGAGTGTCGCTTCTGTATATTTATTATTATGTAATTTAATGTGAAAAGTTACGTAACAGCAGGCAACTGAATCGAGACGAGAGGAAAATAGTTATATTTTTAACATCGGCCATTACTCATTTTTTTTTCGCGTACCACGGGTTGAGAATCGCTGGGTTAAGCCATCTGTGAATTTTACTTGATACTAAGTTATTGAGTGGTAGGTATGTTACAGTAGTGTTACACATATTTGAATGAACTAAATATATTATAAATATATTAGTACGGGATTATTGAGGTTTGTTACAGAAATGTCACATGAGGCTACAAAGGGTTAAAGTATTTACGAGTATACACTAAGTATTTACTTGATTTTATGTTGTACATTTATGTAAAAATAATAGATTTTTTTTGCTTTGTGCAACCCGAGGTATAGAATTTAATATTTGATATTAATCTATTTTTTATATGTGTACCTACGCCACTGTTTTTAATCAATATGATTTCTAATAAGCATCGATTAGTTATAGAGACGTTTTGTACAAGATGCAGTTTGTAATATACATAATATTAATATACTGAGATGATTATGACTAACTTTCTTTTTATGATGTGTTTGTTAGAAAGGTTAGATTGGCTGATTCGCAGTCGAGCACGCTATTTATAATAACAGCTAAAATGCTTTTAAGTAATGACGAAATTTAATTTCGTGTGTATTTATTGTTCATCGCGATATGTCAAAGTAAGTAAGAGTGTTTCCGTTTAAATTAAACACTTTAGAACGTTTTAAGATATAAACATACATATATAGATTTGTATAATTACTTTCTTTTGATTCAAATTTACATTTTGAAATAAAAATTTATCAAAACCCATACGTGGGTGTTGCCGCGCAACCAACTTGACACAACTAAAAAAATACCCTTACCAATCGATTCGTGAATCAATAATAATAATAATAATAATAATAATATCTTTATTGTCCGTGAGCTTTACAGCTATGAACATAGTTATTGACAATGGATAAAACAATATTAGAATAATAAAAAAAATAGATAATATAATTTCTATAAATTTTAAAATCTAAGTAAAGAATATAATAGAAAATAACATACATATAAATGGTGTAAAGAGATCTTATGCTAAGAATAAAACTCATCAATTGAGTAGATTTCTTTTTTTAGGAGATATGATTTTAGAGTGTATTTAAATTTATTGTAGTTCGAAAGTTCTTTTATTTCCGATGGAAGCTTATTAAACAGTTTTGAGCCTGTGTAGATTGGCCCTTTTTCAAATATATTAAGGTTATGTAGTTGCAAACAAATGTCATTTCCCTTACGAGTATTGTAATGATGATACGAGTTGTTATGTTTCAATGATTGAAAATTATTTCTGATACACATTATTGTTTCTAAGACATACAAGGCAGGCAGGGTAAGAATACCCAAATTCCTAAAAACACCCATGCACGTTTCTCTTGGTCCAATACTCGCAATAATTCTTATTATTCTTTTTTGAAATATAAATATTTGCTGGGCGTCTTGTGAGTTGCCCCAAAATATCAGACCATATTTTATTCTGGAGTAGACCTGTACGTAGTAAAAAGAGAGCAGTGCTTCTTTCGTTAAATTCATTTTTAAAGTTCTGAACTGATAGAAGATCGAGCTTAGTTTACCAGACAAGCTCAATCCCGAGTTCAACGAGGTACATGAAGCCATATATGAACAATTTTGTATGAAAAATGGACATTGAGCTGGATGGAGGGTCATGGCTGGAAAAATTCCTAAAATGGGCTAAACTAGAACCACAGACCTACCATTTAGCGAAAACCCGAGGTCTTTAGGTGGTCAGGGGGCCGAGATCTCGCGGGGGAAGACAGACGGACGGGAAATCGAGCATATTTGATGGGTTGCGCTAAAAACTTATAAATTGTTTATTATTTTCGTCAAACAATATTGTTTTAAAATAGAGATCTCAACCTTTTTCCTACATAGACTCCTTTTAAAAAAATGATTTTCTTTATTGACCCTTTTACATTTATAGATTCTATATAGAAGATATAATATATTTAAAAAAAATTAAACCCCCTGGAATACTAGATAGACCCTTTTTAAACCTACCATAGACCCAGTTGAGAATCCCTGTTTTAAATGGAAACAATAATCAAATTTCGTCGTTAAAATTTCAAAATTTCAGTTAACTTTAACTTCCATTAAATTTTCGGAATTTTAACGCTTTAACGATTAACGAAGTTAACCTTTTTATTAACGAATTAATGATTAACGAAGTTAACTTTTCGATTAACTGTGCCCACCTATGTTAAAAACTCTATTTTTATTTTAATATCCAATTACTCAAAAACCATACGTCCAATATTTTAAATAAAAATTAGTAAAATATATGAGTTATCCATAAATAACATATTGAAATTTTAGACTTTTATCTATCATTGCTCTAAAGATCGATATAATTATACAGTAAATTCATAACGATTTGATAGTTCGCAGATAGTTTTTGCTCTAAAGTAAATTCTTTATAATGTACTCGACAATAAAATATATTGGAATGTATTATAGAAGGTAAATGTGTAACCTATGTACAGTTTACAAATAACAATTGCGGTTAGAAAACTAACAGTCTAATGCCTATATGATATTAATAACATGAATTTACAAAATCATTATTTATTTTTCGGTTACAGTAATTTATTGATTGGACAATAAACATATGATTTAATATCTGTTATAGTAGTTCCATGTAGTTTTCTTGTACAGTTCTAAGCTGTATATTTATTATTTAGTTTGTAAATGTCGTCATAACTTCATATTAGTTCATAATCTTGTTTATTTCTTTATCTTAATGATAGATTTATTTGGGATTGGAATTAGAAATAATATGAAAATATATATTCTCAGAATTAATTTAAAAATGATTTGAAAAAAAAAAAAAAAAATATTTTGAACATATTGGGGGGGGGGATAGACACTCAACACATTAATTAAGGGGACACCTAAAAATTAACCTGTTTTCAAATGCTTGTAACTTGGTCAAAAATAACTCTAATTCGTTCCTAAACATCTTTTCATTTTTTAACTTTTTTATGTAATTATATAAAAAAAAAAAAAAAATAACTGCATATTTTGAAACTAGACGAGGAGTACATTTATGTAGAAAATGAAATTTTAAAATAACCTTTTTGCGGATAATTTCAATACCTTGAAATCGGTATCATGGAAATTTTTTTGCAACAAAAATTCGCAAAGGTATCACAATTTTAGTTAAAATCAGGAGAAAATAATTTAAATAAACAAAGCTGGAGTAATTTTGGTGGTACAGTAAATAACAAAAAAGTAAAATGAAGCTTAACTTAACATCTTTCAGATTATCTATTGTAATGAAAGACTTTTGATGAATTTCATAAAAAAACATTAAACAGAGTATATTCCCATGTCAAATTTATTATATTTTGTTTTCAGAATTAATTTAAAAACGATTTTTTAAATTTTGAACATATTAGGGAACGGGGGGGGGGATATATGTGAAAATATTATACATTCAGGTCAGTAACTAGAAATTCGAGGGCTTCGAAGCAAGATGTGTGTGAGGGGGCCCCCGCTAAGAAATGCAAAATAAAAACTGAAGACTTTTTTCTTTTTTTTTCATTGACTATGCTTGCGTCTTGTTATTTATAACTTTTTTTTACGTTGCTGTGGGGGCCCTTTATGCTCGAGGGCCCCGGTGATAGTTACGGCGCTGTTTTACATGATTTAACAGCCACTGTTCATTTATAATGATGAATATTATGTGCCACATATGTTTAAGAAAAAAAACTACACATACGATACTAGAGGAAATACAATCTGGCCATATAAGTATCGCGAAAACCTATAGGTGTATGATAGACATGATAGATATATAGAAAACTTATAGTATTAGTAATATTATATTATATCTACTATGTAGACATTAACTGTACATTGAATTTGTATATAGTACATGGGCGTCGATGTATTCCTTCATATACTACTAGTAAAAAAAAAATAAAAAAAATTTATATACATAGATGTATTTTTTAACCTTTAGAGCGCCGGAATTTCAGGGGGCATTTCGCCCTCAAAAAACTGGTATAAAAGGTATCTTATATCATTGATTGTTCATAGGCAAAGTGTCGATCACGGGGTGAGCCAATATATTGGTTTTCCGGCCCGGAAGGGAACAGCCCGTGTTAAAAATTTCAAATTAAAAAATTATTTTAAATAGTACATAATTTTTTTTTTCATTATACAAATTCGATGTACTTTTCGACGCTGAATCCAAATCTGACGTCAACAATACAGTAAACTCAAAAACAACCCCTATAATAGGGTAAAAACTACCACTTTCCCTCGCGTGAACGATTTTTATTTATTTGGAAGTACAAATATACGTTTTCAATGTATTTTAATCTAAAAACCAAAATTGAAGATTTTCTGTAGTGCCAAAATATTGGTTTTCCAGCCCTCTAGAGCAGCGGTTCTTAAACTTATGTGGTCAAGGGACCCCTTTTTTGAACAATTATTTATCAGGGACCCCCATCCCTATATTAATATTAAGTGATTTTTTATGTATTTTTACAAAACAGTTGTATTTTCAATTGTATTTTACTTACTGTAAACATGTTTAGAACCACATTTTTAATGTCGCAAGTTTTAAATGTTTGCATATATGTATACAGGGTGATTCAGCACTGTCGTGCCAAACTTGAACAGTAGATTGAGAAAATTATTTTAAGCAAAAAACTTCCAATAAACATGTGTCCGGAAATTGTTCCTAAGGGAACTACAGGCTTCCAAAGATTTTACTAAAAATTAGTTTTAATTTAATATCTAGAGAACCCTTTGTGATAGAATTATGAAATTTAGTATTTGGTTTAGTAATAATATGTGTTATCGATTTCTAATATTAACCAATTATATTTTAGACCAGGGCTGTATGGGGCCAGTGGGCCCACCGATTTTGATCTTGTAATTGTTTGTTTCTTAATTTTTTTCCTGAGTTGATAATTTTATAAGATTATATGACACACAATACACAAAAACATACTTTGCTTATTTATCATAGGATAAACCGTTTTCGAGAAATATTGATTGTAAAGAAAGCATGCAGAATTTAACTTAATACGGATGCTTGAAATTATAAAAAATAAATTTATATTCTTATTTCATAATAACAAATAAGACAAAAAGTTAATATAAATACACCTCCGAAAATGCATCCATATCAACAAATAGCCATTTTAAGTTTGTTTTTTTAGTCATGTTAATAAAGTTCATGTAACAGTAATAGAACTGTCTATAGATCTTACAGGATTCATATTAGGAGGTTTATTTAAATGAACTTTATTCTTACCTTTAATCATAGAAAAAGAATATAAATTTATTTTTTATAATTTCAAGCATCCGTATTAAATTAAATTCTGCATGCTTTCTTTACCATCGATATTTCTCGAAAACGGTTTATCCTATGATAAATAGGCAAAGTATGTTTTTGTGTATTGTGTGTCATATAATCTTATAAAATTATCAACTCAGGAAAAAAATTAAGAAACAAACAATTACAAGATCAAAATCGATGGGCCCACTGGCCCCATACAGCCCTGGTCTAAAATACAATTGGTTAATATTAGAAATCGATAACACATATTATTACTAAACCAAATACTAAATTTCATAATTCTATCACAAAGATATTAAATTAAAACTAATTTTTAGTAAAATCTTTGGAAGCCTGTAGTTCCCTAAGGAATAATTTCCGGACACATGTTTATTGGAAGTTTTTTGCTTAAAATATTTTTCTCAATCTACTGTTCAAGTTTGGCACGACAGTGCTGAATCACCCTGTATATAAATCAATTTGATCTGATTCAGATTGATTGATAAACATGTCCATTTATTCAAGGAGGCGGCACATCACATACAACAGTGAAAGTCACAAGTTAGATTTGAAGATCAGTGTCATGTACCGTTATGATTTAAATGTAATTATAAATAATAATCATTGCTAACTGTGATCAAACAGACGTATACAATTATTAAAGTCATTAATAAGTTTTTTGATCTGTAGTTATTTTTTAATAATACAGCTAGAGGATTATGCAAAAAACGAAGAGGGTATAAAAATCGGGATCCCGGCAATTTTTTTCCGGTATTACGATACCGGTATTTGTGCATATATTACCGGTATTTATTATTAGAACTAAAATAAGTATAAATAACTGTTAAGGAGTTGATTTTTTACTTAAATCTTCTTATTATTAGCTAAACTTTTTTGATATGCAATTGTAGTATCAAATTATAATATTTTCTCGATATGTGATAGATTTTTCTAGGTACCGTGTTATTATTTTTAATAAAAAGAATCAACTCTCAATGTTAAAAATTATAAAATTCAGGGCAATAATGGAAGCTTTTTTTAAAGCAATATCGAGCCCTTACCTACAGATTATCGTAAGCTACAATTTTTCTGAAATTGAGTTTTGTATCGCAAATTACATCAATTTTTTTTAACCCTGAGATATATTAAGGGACCATACCAGTGTGACATTTAAAAAAAATCAATTAATTTATTTTTTTGGAGTTTATAGTTTCAAGAATATTCTGTGAAAATTTCAAGGCCGTATTTCTAATACTCTCCAAACAGCAGCCTTCTAAACAGCGACCGCTCGCAGATATAAAATGCCCATAGCATCTAACGTTAAATGCATTTTTCTCGAAATGAGATTTTTCAAATTTGCTGACATTGTAACTCAAAGAGCAATTATCCGATTTACTTGAAATTTGAACTGAGTACTCTTGAATATATATACTCTACGATGAACTAGGATATTTTTGATTGGATGAAAATTGACGATTTGGCATTAAAAATACGACCATTTTATATACTTTTTTTTCATAACTACGACATTTTGTTAGATTTTGATATTTTTCGAAAATCTTAGTTCATCGTACAGGAAATACCTTCCAGTTTAACTAAAGTATTTTATTTTTCAATTTCAACTACTCCATCGTCCGGAATCATGGCCACAGTGGAGGAGATTTTTTTTTTGGCACCTCGGAAGGCATTAGCTTAGATATCGATATTTTTACGTGAAAAAATTATGGAATACACGTCTAATATAGCTAAATATATTCTCAATTTTTAAAAATATTTCATTGAGTATTTTTCTTCCAAAAAATTTCCGAAAATCACCTAAATTTCCAGCGTTCACACTGGTATAGCCCTTTAATGTTACCGGAGATAACAGCTTCTTTAGTCCCATTTATAATAAAACTAATAATTTAACCCTATATCCCTCAAACATTAAATACAGTAGAATAAAAAAAGTCAGGTTAATTTTCATTATTTATAAATATGGAAGATTTTATTAACGTTGATAAAACAAAAAAATCATTGTGTTTATTTAAAATTATACAATATCATATTTCTCTATACAGGGTGTCCCATTTTAATCTATCACCCCCCTAATTTTTTTTATCTATCAATTAAATCAAAAAATGCTTCAAATAAAAGCTGTTTGGTTTTGAGGGGGACCCAAAATGGCGTTATTAATTTTTTATTTTTTGGACGTCTTCATGGTCAAATAGGCCCAACTTTTTTTTTCCAAATGGAAACCTATATTTTTTATTACGGTATCTTATTGTTTGGAAAAAACAAGTAGCTTTTGTTTTAAAAAAAATTTTGTATGACTTCATTTTTTTTAATATTAAACAAAATAATTTTAGATTTTAGATTTTTACTAATTTTTTACTCGAAACCCATTAACTTTAGAGGAAAAGTGTAAAAAACAAAAAATGTTTATTTTAATATGATATAACTAGGAAAATTATTTCAGATTTTTTATTTTATTTTTTATTTGCTTTAATATTTTGAAGAGCAAAAGTTAACAAAAAATCCTGATATAATTTTCCTAGTTATATCAGATTAAAATAAACATTTTTTGTTTTTTACATTTTTCCTCTAAAGTTAATGGGTTTCGAGTAAAAAATTAGTAAAAATCTAAAATCTAAAATTATTTTGTTTAATATTAAAAAAACAATGAAGTCATACAAAAATTTTTTTAAAACAAAAGCTACTTGTTTTTTTCCAAACAATAAGATACCGTAATAAAAAATATAGGTTTCCATTTGAAAAAAAAAAGTTGGGCCTATTTGACCATGAAGACGTCCAAAAAATAAAAAATTAATAACGCCATTTTGGGTCCCCCTCAAAACCAAACAGCTTTTATTTGAAGCATTTTTTGATTTAATTGATAGATAAAAAAAATTAGGGGGGTGATAGATTAAAATGGGACACCCTGTATATAAATTTAATAAAATTTAAAAATTACCTACTAATTTTTTTTACTTGTTTGCGAGAATATCTGTCAGAAATCTAGGTGTGGATGTTTGTTTAAAACATACACATGCTAACTAAAAGAAAACCGTTACCGAAAAAAAAATGAATTATTAATATTGTTATTCTTGTGACTACATCAGTATATTGTCATGTGGGTGAGACCAACCTGACAATTTAATTCACACATAACTGATTATCGATTTCAATATGTAATATTTAAGAAACAACACTAATGGCCACAAAACACCGACGCGAAATAAGTACCTACTGATTGGTCAGAATTCAATTACATTACATAGTGTGATCATAAAGTTTAAATACATATTAGAGTGTATCAAAAAAAAAATTTTGCTCTCGTTACGAAATACGTTATGTCTCTCAATTCAACGTATCAAAAATTACAGGCATTTACTGTGATTATTTGTTAAATTGTATGTCTAAAAGGCTTTCACGGCTAAACTATTGTTTCTATAGAAATAAGTTAATGGTAATTTTGTAGGAAATTTAATTCTCTATAAAAATAGTTGAGAGAGCTATAGGTGTAAATGCAATGAGTTAAAACTTATAATCGTTTTGAATATTTATTTTTTAACAAAAATCAACATTTTAACGTCAATTCTCTGTAAATATCTATTAAGTAGCAATTTATTACCCTACTACTGAATTGTCGGAAAAGGAATGACCAAGCCGAAAACTAACATTATTAGTATATAAGTAATTTTATCCTCTACAAAATGACGTCATTAAATTTCTTTTATTATTTGTTTTACTCTTATCATGAATCAGTATTACCAACTTTAGTACTAAAGAATCATTTTCCCATGTTATTTAAATGGGAAATGGGACGTCCCCTTGCGGCACCTCTTAAAATTAAACTACATGATTTTCCTCGCGGAGGGTTTTTTTTGGGTCATAAACTACCTTATTTCGTAACGAGAGCGAGGAAAAATACACACCCTAATACATATACAATACATTAATGTACATATCGTCTGTATGTCTGTCTGTGAACATTATTTTTTAAAGTATTTTGTTAAACTAGAAATGGTTTACTGTTTACTCTTTTCAATGTTGCATGTATTTTAAAAGAACTTTAAGATCAGCTGTATATATTTACATGTTGTTGATTGTTATCTAAAGGCGTTGTGAGAGAGAGAGAGAGAGAGAGAGAGAGAGAGAGAGAGAGAGAGAGAGAGAGAGAGAGAGAGAGAGACCAATCAACTGTACTTCTAGAGTTTCATTTTATTTATTTGTTTATTTATTTACCAAAAATGAATTAGTCCTTATTCACTGACTGACTCATCTACGCACAGTTCTAATCCTTGAACCTAGTAACGTGAATGTCTTCCTTTTATGATGTAAGCACCCAATAAGAAAGCATTTTTTTTGAAAAAAAGGGGTTGAAAGATATATTAATGCTCCTCTATTAAAAATATATATTTTTTTAAAGTTTAATCAGAGTTAAAACTACTCAGAACTGTCACAAGTATTTACACACACAAAAAATTGTATTGGAACAAGAAAATCTTATTTTGTATATAACGAAAACAATATTTACTTAATATAAGAAAAGTACTCTTAATCCAACTACATTATTTCTACGTTCAAGAATACTATAGTTGGTTTAAGAATATATTTCTTATCTTATGAAAAAATTGTTTTCGTTATATACAAAACAAGGTTTACTTGACTCAAGTAAACCTTTCTACCTGTGTACTTGAAGTATTAGGTAATTTTTGATATTTTTAAATGTACTATAAAAATGAGGGACCCCTGCTATATGATGTTTTTTATATAGTTTAAAGTTTTAAAGTTAATATTTTATTTATTGTAAATTATTGTAAAAGATATATGATTTTTTAAAGTTCAATAAGGGTCAAAACTATCACAAAAACTTGAAGTGTTAGGTAATTTTTGCTATTATAAATGTAGATAATATAAAAATGAGAGACCCTTGATAAATGTTTTTTCTACATAATTTAAAATTAATATTTTATTTCTTGTAAATTATTATAAACATGTAAAATCATTAAATGAATAGTATAAGTATTTATTAATACATGTCTGCTTATAGAGAACAGGCAAGGTTATACATAAACGATTACGCTATTTATGGTTATACATTATTATAGCCTATTCAGTTCATACATGGTTAACTTCTGTTTATTATTTTATTATAAAAATGTATAAATTAATTTATTTTTCATATATGATTATACAAATAATTAAATTGTTTTCTGTTTATGGATAGTGATAATAATTTTTATACTGGTGCTTATACTATAAATAAATTATATATTATTAACTACAGTAGAAACTTGTTATAACGACATCATATTAGGTTGTAATAACCGGTAAAAATGCAATTATATGGGATTCAGTTGGACTTTTATTTTGCATCGTTAAGGCTGAACATGCTATTTGAATTGCCATAAGAATTACTATAGAGAAATTACGGTTTTGTATTTTAAGTTCAGCTCTGACCAGTATTAATAAATCATTTAGGAAAAAATACACTGATAAACTAGATTAATTTTTCTATGTTATGACATACTTAATTTTTCAATTTAATTTTTTTATATATTAATAAAAAAAATCTGAAAATGTGTGTATTTTTCTTGATATGATAAAACTCAATATATAACAAAAATTCTTGAAAAATACGGAGAAAAAAATGTACCACGACATATATATTTGTTTAAGCTTTTTAATTTTATAATAATTCTGCAATTTTCATTTGAAAATATTGAATGTAAGCCTAAAAACATAAGAACTGGTTCTATCCTTTGTAGCTTCATCTCTGTTTAATTTCGAGAATATCCCATTTTTCATTCGATCGTCAATTGTCACCAGGGTTGGCTCCCCACTGGGTAACCCAAAAAAACCCACCCGGGTTTTTTTGGGCAACTTGACTTAAAAAAACCCAGTGGGTTTTTTTTAAATTTCATTATTTTAGGGTATTTTTGAATGAATTATTTTATTTTGTAACGAAATAATTATAATACAATCATTCCAGACCTATATATTTTACTTGTACTTACAATAACAGTGGTAATAACTAATTGTACCTATACATACATACTCTGTGATTTGAAAAGTTTAAAACAAATAACTTTTTGTCTAGACCTAAAAAAGTTATCAAATATCACTCGTTTCGACAATATGAGAGAAGATTTAGAATGACGGCAACCCCATTTTTTTAATACTAACCCTCTTTACTACAATTAGGATGGATAATTTTGGATTAATAAAAACACATGACAAATGTTCATTTATTTCTCAAAAATAAACAGTGTCTTTTAAAACTTATGATAAATAAATATTTTAAATAATTTCTCTAGAAATAACCAACATTCTCGAATAAAGGATTTAAATATTTTTTACTCTGTAAGAAATGGAAGTATTGTAATACCGTCGAAAAATTGTGTCCGAGATAAATGCAGATTCTGATTGTACTATATAGACCGGGAGCCAGGCTACATTCCGTTTGAAAAACCGTTAGGATTCATAAGAGTTGGTGATTTACATTCAGAAAGATGTAAAGAATGAAATTCTGAAGGTTGCCGGAACAAAAACTCGGAACTTTTTTTGATACGAGCATTATAACGGAGTCCTTCCAGTTATAAAAAAACCTATATTGCACCATTTTTAATTTTGATGAAAGTTTAGTCAGTTGTTATTATACGTATTAGTTAGCAAAAACTGTAATTAGAAAATTTTAAATGTTCACAGGTTGGAGGTGGTGATCGTTTTACCCTCGTAAGATATGAATATTTCATCGATTTAACGATTCTTCGACTCGCTATAGCATGCGTTCTAATTAAACAATTATAATGAACTTGGGGTCATTTGAAAGCCTAAAGAGTCTAGCTTCAAAATGATTTAACTCAATTTTAAGTTTAGATTATTTTCGTTGTAGATATTCGTAATAAAGGCTTTTCAATATCATTTATGAAATTGTCATTTTATCTTTTTTTCAAAATTTTCAATGGCTTTCTGGTTTAACCGAGAAAGCTGTAATTATGCGTAAGTTATGTTCACATATAGTACTCAGTACCCACAAAAAATCAGTTTGATTGATGCACATTTTCTATTAAAAAAATTAAGTTAAATGTCACAAATATCACGGAAACTCCAAAAACAGCTGTTTTCGAAGCAAATAAAAGTTATGTGGGGGGCAAGATAAATTGCTGAATTTTTTTTTACAAATGCTCTTAATAATTATCTAAAAAGGGCATGTTGATTCGTTTTGTTATTTTAATTTTTTTAGCTGCCAGAAATTTAAAAATAATCAAAAAAATGCAAAAACTCCAAAATTAGCTATTTTCAAAGTAAAAATAATCTATGAAGGGGGTGAGATTAAAATGGAAATTTTTTTCTACAGATGCTACTGCCCCTAAGAGCAGATTCTGATTATAGTATACCTACATATAAATTCAATGTAAAGAACTGATATTTCCATATGGCGGCTATGCATGTGTCTGTCTGGGTGAAGAATTTTCACGATAAGTTTATTGTAAAAATTTGAATTACTTTTGGGGAAAATGTTTGTCTTAGTAAGTACTTTAGACCTATTGATTTTTGGGATTATCGGATTAGGGGTTTTAGAAATATTTGAAATTTTGTACCTAATATTAAACTGATAGTTCAATTGAACCTAAAGGACATTTATTTATTTATAGATCGAAAGCAGCTATTAAAAAGAGAGAAAAACATGCTCAAAATTTAATTTTAAATAATAAAATATTACATTTTCTAATTCACGTTTCCTAATGCAAGTTAATTCAAATTTTCAGATTCTTATTCTACATTTTTGTTTTTTTGTTATTGAGGATATTACAGAACTAATATTTTTATAAATATTTATATAGTTTAGTAAATTATATACCATTTCGAACAGTTAATTAACATATTAAAAATGGTATTTTTTTTATTTTGTTACTAGGCAATTAAAAATAGATATATTATAGAAAACTATATTTGGAAATTCGAAGGACCTTTTTTATATAACGAAAATACTGAGGATAATTTTCCTTTTTTAGACGCAATTACATCAATCAACATCATTTGAATACATTTTTTTGTGTTTAAAATATATATTATATGTCTTTACTTAATTTAAAAAAACCCAATAAAACCCAAAAAAACCCGGTTTTAAAACCCAATAAAACCCGCTGGGCTGGGCTTTTTTAAAAAAACCCGGGTTTTTGCCAACCCTGATTGTCACTGAATTACTTGTATCTGTCATTTCCCCTCAGGGCTAGACTTGTGCAAATAATTTTTGTTTTCTACGGTGGCGACATCTCGTAGAATTTAGTTTCGGAAAAATCGGCATGAACAGCCTTAAACCCGATACGTCGTATTAACTGATGTCGTTATAACCGATGATGTAACTGTAATTGTCCCCCTCTTTTCAAAAAATAGTTAGGGGTTATTAATTCATTTTTAATATCTGATGGAATGACAGATAGACAGATTGAATTTAAAATTTGAAAATGAAATAAATATCTATGAATTTTTTATGGGTGCATAAAAATAATAGTTTTATGTGATCTTTAACCTTTAGAGGTCTAGGATTTCAGGGGGCATTTCGCCCTCAGAAAACTGGTATAAAAGATGTCGATGGCAAAGTATCGATCACGGGGTGAGCCAATATATAGGCTTTCCGGGCCGGAAGGGAACAGCCCGTGTTAAAAATTTCAAATTCGAAAAAAATATTATTTTAAATAATACATAACCTTTTTTCATTATACAAATATACGTTTTCGATGTATTTTTCGAGGCTGAATCTAAATCTGACATCAAAAATACAGTAAACCCAAAAACAACCGCTATAATAGGGTAAAAACTACCCCTTTGCTTCGTGTGAATGATTTTGATTTATTTGGAAGTACAAATATACTTTTTTGATGTATTTTAATCTAAAAACAATAATTGAAGATTTTGATATTGAGATTAAGTAATTGATAATACTTGACGTGTCAATAATAAGACTGCTTTTGTTTACATCACGTGTATGTGTGTGTGTATGTATGTATTTATAAAGTGCAAATAGTTAGTCGAGTGGAAATAAAAAAAGTCTCATTGCTTGTCAATAAATAAATAAATGAATAAAAACAAGTGTATCGGTTGTTTGGAAACCTGATATGTGATGTTGTCTAGAGTGACAGTAGTAGTGGCACACAACGTGCTAATGTTCACGGCTAATGTAAAGGCTTTTTTACACGATCACTTTTTTTTTTAGAAAAATCGTGAGGGACAAAAACACTTTTTCACTGTGTATGTTCTTAAATAGTGTTCATGAAAAGTAAAATTTATTTGGTGAAGTTATTCCTTAATTTATCCATAAATACACTAAAATGCAAAATTAAGGGATCACTAAATTTTTAAAATATTTTTAGGTGTTTTTAAATAGCTGGATCTCTGCGAAAAATGGTCGTAAAAGAGTTTAAAAAAAACCGTTCTAAAGCTTGAACGTTATAGTTTTTGAATTATTTATTGAAAATTTATAATCCTTCAGGATAATCTCCTTTTTTTAGATGAAACGCCAAAAAAAAATTTTTTTTCAAAAAATTAAATTAATTTTGAGAGGCTCTACAGGACATACAATTTTTTTTGGTCAAATCAAACAAATGATTGTTGTAGATTAGACTTTTTTTTATTGCTGTACGATTTTTTTTGACCAAGTTATGTGCAATCACAGCAAAAATAATATGTTTAACTTTAAGCGTTTATAAGTGGGGAACAAAAAATCGTAAAACAAATTTAAGGACAGATTTGGAAAGCTAAAAATATTTTCTTTCATGCCATTTAGTTGTTTATTTGATAAAAAATTATTTTAACAACGTAAAATGTGTTTAAAAGTGACCTAAAAAATCGCATATTTTTCATTTTTTATAAAACAGGGGGGAACTTTGGGGAGAATCACGTGATCATTAAAGTGTCTTATGTTTTTTATTAGTTAAAAGTATACCTAAAATATCTGCGAAACCCCGAATCGCCCAGATTTTTTTTGTTTGAACCCCAAGCCATCAAACTTGTCATATTGCTCTGACAGCGTTAAAAGATCACTCAAAGTTTCAATCTTTTTGAAGATATTTTTGAATGGCTGTTTCTCCGGGAAAAATGTTCATAAAACAGTTTTCAAAAAAAGGTTTTAAAGCTTAAGCGTCCTTGTTTTCTCATCATTTTTTGAAATTTTTTTTATTCTTCAGAATAATCTCTTTTTATGTCGAGGCGCTGAACAAAATTTTGCAAAAATTTATAACAATTTTGAGAGCCTCCATGGGCCGTTGTACATTTTGTTGACAAATTTATTATCTATATCTACACTCGACAAATTAATTAAGGGGACACCTAAAAAATAGCATGTTTTCAAATGCTTGTAACTTGGTCAAAAATTAACTTTTTTCAAAACTTTTTTATTATTAAATTGAGCAAATTTACTCTACTTTATGATGGTCTAATTCGTTCCTTAACATCTTTTCATTTTTTAACTTTTTTATGTAATTATATAAATTAAAAAAAAAACTGCATATTTTAACACTTGATGTAGAGTGCATTTATGTAGAAAATGAAATTTTGAAATAACCTTTTTGTAGAGAATTTTAATACCTTCAAATTTATATTCGTGCGGAAAAAATGTGACAAAAATTCGCAAAGGTATTACAGTTTTAGTGAAAATCAGGAAAAAATAATTCAAATGAATATAGCCGGAGTAATTTTGGTGGTAGAAAATAAATAAAAATGAAAATGAAGCTCAAAGTATCACCTTTCAGATTATGCAATCTAATGAAAATTTTTTTATGAATTACAAAAAATATTCAAACTTTAAACAGAATAGAAAATATGAGTAATTAGACAGTTAAATTAAAACAAAGAATACATACCCTAAACATTACATTTTAGGTGGCCCGAGCTAGAGGTCTCATTAACAATACATGTTCTTTATAATTCATTTTTATTTTTTTAAATAGGACCATATTACGCGAAGATATTCAACTTTGATGTCTCAACATCAGAAAACCCAAAAAAATTACAAATTGCAAATTGTTAAATTTTTTTCCTAAAATAAAGCAGGTCATGGAAAGTTTAAAAAGTCAAAAAATACTTATTTTTACTAAATCTTTATTTTTACGTGCACAAATGCATGTATACAGTAAGCACACATATTTAGGTACAATTTTAAAACCATATGGATCATTTTGGGTTATTATCTCAGTAAAATAATGCATTTTTTGACTTCTAAAAATTTTTCATAAGCTGCTTTATTTCGAGAAAAATTTCAATAAATTTTTACATAAATGTACAACATAAAATCAAGTAAATATACTTTGTGTATACTCGTAAATACTTACTCACATCGTATCGTTTGTTTCTTGAACATTTTATTTGTTTTCTTTTCCATAACTAGTTAATAAGATAATCACCACATGCACATTATATATATTTATTATTTATAATATTGCCGGATCTATTTAAATAAATCGTTTGCGTGTTTGTATTCAAAAGGAACAAAAAACTACAATTCTCATTTGAATATTCGAGTTTCTATGTATGTATATTTTTTTAATTATAGGTATTGATTTATTAACAGATGAAAATGTGTATCTCTGTCGGTAAAATCAATGCCGACATTTAATTTTAACTGTCAGATAGGTAATATTTAAATAAGTATGTATATATTGGTGTAAAGAACGTCTTAATTGGTGAGAGAATATTTTAATGGTTCTATACCCCTGTCATACCCCCCCCCTAAATTTGTCAGTGTATATTATTTAAAATATTTAAAGGACCCCGCAGAATCCTTATGGGAAAGGGGTTTCGGTCAAACTCTTTGAAACTTTGGATTATGATAGTCCTTGATGAGTAGATCAAAAGTGTCAATGGACACTATGTCTTAAAAACGCAAACTTTTAAGATATAGCTCTCTGAAGTTGGGGATCATGATTGTCTTTAATTTGCAATAAAATTTTTTTAGAATCTTAATTTTCGCACAACTTTTTGTATGTGTTCCCAAAGACATCTATAATAATCGATTGCCACCATAAAAAAGTCAACTTTTCAATTCATTGAGAAATGACAACACTTAAATAATTAAAAAAAAACGTAATAATAAGATTTAAGTACTGTCATTGGTTTAAGAATTTAAAAGTTTACTTTTTTATGGTGACAATCGATTATATAAGTCTTTGGGAACACATACAAATAGTTGTGCGAAAATTAAGGTTCTACAAATTTTTTTATTGCAAATTAAAGGCGAACATGATCCCTAACTTAGAGGGCTATATCTTAAAAGTTTGAGTTTTTAGGACTTAGTGCCCATTGACACTTTTAATCTGCTCATCAAGGACTATCAGAATCCAAAGTTTCAAAGAGTTTGACCGAAACCCCTTTCCCATAAGGATTCTACGGGGTCCTTTGAAATGGTTTATAGCAGAAAAATATGTTGCAGTAAAAGTTAAGCGAAATTAATTTATTATCCTTTTACGAATAATTAAGATTAAAAAAAATTTATTGGGGAACCTATAGGATATAATAGGTTCTTCACAAATTTTTTTGGAATGTTTTTTTCTAAATTATTCTTTAATTAGTAGCTTTTGCCACATCCTGCTTACTCCCCAGATATTACCTCAAGTGATTTTCACATATTTCGTGCCTTACAAAATTTTTTACTGGGAAAAAAATTAAATTCTAGTTTTTTTGCATCAAAACCAGAGTCTTTCTATAGCAATGGAATAAAAAAGCTACCTGTAAGATGGCGAGACATTGTAGATAATGTAGGAAAATATATAATTGATTAAAATGTTAAATTATGTTTTTTTATATTATTTAAAAATTTAACAAAAAATACGCATGAACTTATGGACTGACCTGATAGATATGTGCATATATCTTTGATTGGTCATAATTTGACTAATAAATGAATTAAAAAAAATTCTAAGGATTCTTATAAAGCACATACCATATCTTATGGATTCATCAATTGTAAATACAAAAACAAATATTTTATATATTTTTTCATCCCCCTAACACCTTAGAGGTTAAATTTTGGGAAATACTGAAATAATTGTTTCATTATTTATATTGTAGAGTATGTTCAATAAGTTTCAATTAAATGCGACCAAAAAAATATTGTTTTATATAAACTTTGACACCCTGTTTTAACCCCGTAGAGGTTGAATTTTGAAAAATCCTTTCTTAGTGGGTGTTTACATCAAAAAAGAAAGGCACTTACGAAATTTCGCGTTTCTAGGTCCAGGGGTTTGGGCTGTACGTTGATATATGAGTGAGTGAGTGAGTGGTTAAGGACATACTCTTTTATAGATACCTATAGATTAACAAGATTCATTTATTAAGCATTTTCAATAAGATCGAGTTTTTTTTCTGTAAAAAATGACTAGAAATCTTACAATTTTCCTTTTCTTCGCTTGACTAATAATATTTCTATTGAGATTTATTATTTATTAGTGTAATAATAACTTCTACAATACATCAAATGCATTGTCAAGAAGACAGTCAATCAGTCTGTTACTTACTAATAGCTATAGTGCTAGTAAAACAGCTCACACACCTCTAAGCACGATTTTTATATAAAAAAAATCATTATTCTTCGATCGAGTGAAATTGACACATATGTTTTTTATCTTGGACAGACATCTGTACGATATTAATTTCGTCTCTTGGAGAAAGCGTGTGTATATATGTTATATTATAACAACATCACGACTGGTTACAACGAGCACCTTTTGCTAAAGAGTGCGATCGGACAGGTTTCAGAGCATTGACTTTTTAAAACGCGGTGTTATGCAATTTTTAATGTAAACAATAGAATATCGAGTGTACTTTATTAAGTGATGATCATACAGTATTATTAACTGTGTGGTATTTAGAGTTTTTTTCCTGTTATTATATTAGGTATTTGAAATTAAATTTTATTATTATTATTATTTTTTTAACTATTTGATTTATTTTTTACTCTGTAGAAAAAAATCGAAGATCGAATTTAAATAAAGCATTTTAAAGGGGAAAATATACAAATTCTAACTACGTTTAGAGTTTTATCTAAATAAAATTTGTAGCTTCGTGCACCCTAACGAAAATTATTTTTTTGATTGTTTTATAATAAGCACATAATATAAATTTTGCAAAAACTTAATTAAATTAAAATTATTATTATACGACCATTTTTACCATAATTTAAAAAAAAGCTACCATGGGTGCCACGGGACTTTCTTATACTGACAGTGAACACTTTATTGAAACAAACTGACAAACTAATAAAAGAAAGAATAGAATGAATGGGACATAAACTATAGAAATATTATTTTTTACATTTTGTATCGCACAAATTTTATCTAACGTAATTACCAAGACGGAAACGGATATTTACTCTTGTGTTTTTTTTTTAATTTTCGATTTATTTTCGAAATAAGTCAAAAATATTTTAAATAAAAAATGTCGAATATGTTATTATCTATAATTTATTCCTCATACATTTTTTTTCCAACACTTATGATTTAGCCAGAAAGATTTTTTTTAAATAATTATTTTAAATAACTCACTGTTTACTCTCAATATTACGTATACGAAAGACCTATGGTACCTATGGCAAACACGTACACTGTTCAGTCTCTGTAATACGTATAAGAAAGTCCCATGACACTCATGGCAGATATTTTTTCTTTTTTGTTATTTTTTCTACAATTTTTAATTTGACCATTTTTCTTTAATTTGCTCTGCTTTAATGTAAATTTGAGAAATTCACAAATCGATGTAGGTAAACATCCGTATCTAGTTGAAAGATCGTTTTTAAAAATAGAAGGTTTTCTTCCCAGACAAAAATTAATCTTATAAATATAAAATTTCACCCTTCTACGATTTGTCGTATTTGAGTTACAGCGTCTACAGACAGACAGACACACAGACATCATGGCGAAAATAGTCGGAATGGATTCAGGGAAAGTCAAAATTGATAATTCTATCAAAATCCAGATTTCGAAAAACATTATACTATATGTATATTTCAAATATTTCTTATACACAGAAAAAAAACTGTATTGGACCAAGAAAACCTTGTTTTGTATATAACGAAAACAATATTTTCTTAATATAAGAAATCCAACTACGTTATTCCTTCGTCCAAGAATACTATAGTTGGTTTAAGAGATTATTGCTTATCTTAAGAAAATATTGTTTTCGTTATATACAAAACAAGGTTTACTTGATTCAAGTAAACCTTTCTACCTGTGTACATGTGCATAAGAAAGTAAAAGGTAATAATATACAGTCAAACCTGGTTATAGCGATATCGTTTAATAAAACATATCGGTTTGAACGACTCAAAATAAAGTCGGATTGAATTCCATATAATTGTATTCTAGCTATGTATAAGAAAGTAATAAATTAGTGTCTTTTTTGGTATGAATTTTAAGCCAACCTCGTATGGCTTATTACATCTACTTACGTATAACTGTGCCTGCCAGCTGGCAAGACGCAAATAATTATATTTGTTCCGTTGAACCGCGCTCTGTGATCAAAAGATATCAACCTAGAATATGTAAGCGTGTGTATGTATTTTCTTTCTTAATATCACTTTCACTTGTTGTCGTATGTGCAACGTTTATGTCGTTCCCCAGGTTGTAAATTAATCAAACTTACGTGACATATACGCATGTGAACGAACAATTGTATAAACTGGAAAAAAATAATCAAAGAAAAAAAATTATGTAACGATTTTGAAATGAATTAATTTAATTTCAATTTCATCACAAAAGGAAATATTCATTATACTGGTCAACAAAAAAAAATATCTGATATCTGATTTACAAATAATGCCGAAACCGAATTCGTTCGTTACCCAAATGGTTCCATCACGTCAGGTTTTTTAGATATCTGAATTTAAAAGTCCGATTTTGGCAATGTTGGGGAATTTATTACTAAGTAGGTAATTTTTTTCTGAAGTTTTCGTTCATGATTATAAATAGTACTATCTTTTCTCTTTAAAATAATTTTTTACATTTCACTGTGCGATTTTTCTTCACCGAAATATACTACTTTGAAAATATATGTAGTAAAGTTCATTGTGTCTATAATACTACACTCTATCATATCTTCAAACTAGTACATCTCGGCTAAAAAAAATCGTATAGTCAAAAGTTAAAACTCATTTTAATGAGGAAAGATAATACTATTTGTTACCGTAACCGAAAACTTTAGAAAAAAATTACCTACTTGGTAATAAATTCTTTAACATTGCCAATATAGTCATTTTTGGGACTTTTAGGCTAGAATATCTCAAAACCCTGACGTGAATAAACCAATTGGACAACAAATTCGGGAATGGGGAGGGGGAGTGCATATACACAATATCAAAGGGTCGATCCGCGGTAATTGATACCAGATAGTAAAAAAAATATTTTACGAAAATGAATACTAAAATTATATTTAAAATTTTTTGTTAATTTTCAAAATATTTCAAAATAGAAGAACGTGTAATCACAATAACTTACTTAAGAATAAGTGACGATCGTGGCAAACTATTAAACATCTTTGACAATTACATACCACACGTGACGTATGACTAAATTTAAAAAAGTTACCCTCACCAACATTAATGAAAGGGTGACCGCATTTATTATAAATTTAACGAGTCTATTGGTGTCTTTGATAAATAATTATTAATAATACCAATAAGCAATTGAACACACAAATAGTACTCTTATTGTACTTTTTTATTCAACTTGTCACAATGTTTGTTGAGTAATAACCAATTAAATGGTTTACGTATTTACCTGATGCTATTGTGTTACTAAAAAATAATTTATTCGTAACATATTACAGTAAGACTATTATAAAGTAACTTCAATATTTTCGGGATTTTGGATAGAGGTTGCAAGACTTGCAATAGTTGGCGTCACACCCGTCATAAATAACCGTATACCTTTTATTCTTTCAATATACATGTATTACATTTAAATCTACAGAAAAATGGTAAAACTATGTTATTAACTAATATTATTTAGAAATTATGAATTAGTTAAAATGTCACACCCGTCACCGCGGACTGATCCCAAAGTAACTCTGATTCATTAACATGATGACAATATCTTCGAAACACTTTAGTATGTTTAAATTAAGAGCAGCTGGGAACTTGTGACAGCCTCTCTCAATTACTTCGCGGACTGTAGCACAGAGATAATGATATGGCATCTAACGACATGTGCGCCATCTATAAATTACAACGGTTTGCTATTAGTTTTATAAAGATCACCATCAAACAGTTACGTAATATATTAGCATGAAATTATTGCTTCTCGTGCCTCAACTTACCGTTGAAGATATCGTTTTATTGTGTTTGGGTATTTTTCTAATAACAGGGTTACTTTCATAGGTAGTGTCTCAATTATATTTTTGTTTGTGCTCAAAATTAAACGATAAATGTATAACTGATTTTTACACTAATAAATATCAATTTGACAAAAGAAAAGTATTGTATTTGCATATGATAATTATTATGAAAATATGATGGACCGGGAGGCAGCAACCAAAATTTGGTCATCATAGCAGCCCGCAAAATTTGTTATGATAGTTGTTAATTTAGTATAGCTGTATATTAAAAGTAAATTGTCAGTCATAAAATACGCTGCTTTTACCCCTGATAGGTTGTCAAAGTCGTCAAGTTTTTGACCTAGGGTGACATATAGCAATCTGGCAGATAAATACATTTTGATATATATCATGTTCTCCAGATCAAGAAAATATAGTTTTCTGACGCCTACGCCACTGCTTAAAAAAAGTAGAGTGAATTAAACAAAAAAAATGACCCAAAAAAATTGTTTTTAGCAGCTCGTCAAATATTTAAGATTTAGGGTGAATTGATTATTACAAAAACAGAAATATGTATATCTGACGTATTCACCGCTGCGTTTTTATTTTATAGCGGGACAAAGATGTTAAAAAAATGAGGAAACTTTTTTTTAACAGCCCGTCAGATGTGCATAAGTACTATTTTGTAGAATAATGTCCCCTTATGCAAAAAATATATACATCTGACGCGTGAAGTACTGCATTTGATTTGGAGAGCCCGTCAAATAATTTCGTAGCTCAGGCAACATAAATTTTTTTTACTGTTGCAAAAACAATTTTTTTAGTGGTTAGGCTTGATTTGTTTGACCTTTTTTTGGAAATACATAATAATAATAATAATAATAAAAATAAATACACTCATTAATTGGTTATTTTTTTACATATTTAAATTGTTATAAAAAAATAAAGCAACAACTGCGGTGTCAGATACAGTTATTTTCTTTCTCAGATAACTTAAATCTATTGAATAAAACAGATTTTGAACGGGCGGCTATAAATATGTCGGTCATTTTTTTTTACATGTTTCAATTGTTATAAAAAAATAAAGCAACTATTAAGGCGTCAGATGTTTATATGGCAGTTTATAAAAAATCAAAATTAACAAATTTTATAAATATCTGACGGGTTGCTATGAATTTTTTGCCTATTTTTTTAAAAATATCTGACGGGCAGTCCTATCTAAAGGCAGCGTCCTTTGATCTTAGGACCTATCTAGCTGAGTTCCTTATATCCCAGTTAACAAATTTCATAACAAATTTGGCGGGCTGCTATGATGACCACATTTGGTCGTTGCCTCCCCATCTATGATAGTTAATTTAATATTTCTAATTACATACATTTAAAACAAACTAACTACAGGTTATGCCATCATATGTGTATTTGACTTGATAGTAAGTTATTGAGTGTTATAAAGGTTTGTTACAGTATAGTGTTACACATATTACAATATATTTAGTAAGTATATTAGCGGGATTATTAAGGTTTGTTACAGAAATGTCACATGGGGCTACAAAGGGTTAATAATTTTCTATCGTGCTAATGTGGTATACATTTACACTTTTATTATACATGTAGATAACTTTTAAAGAGTGGCGTGTGTATGTATATAGTTTTGGTGAGGTAATACTCGTGAGTTAATTGAAGCAGTCAGGTTGGTCTGTTCCGTAGTATTGTGTCATTTTTATTCCTTGTTGACACGCACAGTATACATTTGTGTATCTTGATTTATCCACGCATGTCATGGTTAATTTTGGTCAATAAATTTGTGAATTGTCGTAAAGATTAAGAGCGGTGTATTTAAGTAATATAAAAAACGCTATTCGTGAGATAATTTGAAGATAAAAATATAATAATTTTTGAAGTCGATTTTTCTTATTGGTTTGGCATAAACTTCAAAAACTGGTAAAATTAATTGTTATATAGTAGAATCCGGATATAGCGACCCTCAAGGGACCGGCAACATTTAGTCGTACTAACCGGACGACGCACTAAAGTTTAGTGTGATCTGGTCGTTTAGTGACTAAACGACCAGATCATTTTTTTTATTTAACGTCCAAGTTATTCTGTCTTTTTTTTTAAAAGACATTCAGAAAGTTACCGAATAATTTAAGCTTGTTTTTTATTATGTAGTAGAGATGTAACGAATGTATGATTTTAAATATTGACTGGTCGATATTCGCGAATGCGAATGCGAATACGAATATTGACTTTTTGAAAAAAAAGCTAAAAAAAGGTCTTCTGATTAAAATAGATATTTTTATTAGTTAATACATCATATTATATTCGCAACTTTACCTGCGAATGCGAATACGAATGTTTAAAAATGTGCGAATATTCGCGAATGCGAATATTCGTTACATCACTATTATGTAGGTACATCTACATATGCACATATTATGAAAACAAATATTAAAAATATTAAAAATAACAAACATTGCACATTACATACATACATAATGTATTAGAGTTAGATCAGAGATACAATGTACGTACATTCTATACATGTAAATATGTATTTACTGACGTAGAAAGTCTGTAATTTTACTAATCAACAATCAACATACGTAGGAGGAGAGAGGAGAAAGCCGGGAGAGGTATTGCTTGTGCGTAGATATTGGAAACATTACACTGCGCGTCGTTCTAACTGGACAATTTATTGTCAAAATAGGTCGCTTAAACCGGAGTCGTACTATACGGATATGTTTTCATACTATGTCTAAATTATGAAACCTAATTTGAGTTTGCATTTTCGTCGCTAAAAACTGTTATATCCAGATTCTACTGTATTTGATTAAAATACATTCGTTAAAATAATATAAAAAATACCCCTTTCTTTATTTAAATTAGAAAACAGTTTTTTTTTAAATATAAAAAAAATTTATTACAGTTCATAAAATTAGCTTAATTTACTGCGAATGGTGATAATCTATAATTGGTTTTTATGAAACTTTCTATATCTATCTACATCACTATAGATAAACTTTTAGTTAGATCTTTTTGCAAAAAACAGATGACATGTACAAAAGAAAGTTAATTAGCAGGCTTTTAGAGAAATGTTATTTACTATTATTTATTAAAAGAAACATTCAAATGTTATAACTAATTACATGAGTGATTTAGAGATGTACTTAAGAGACGAATGAATAAAGTAAATATACTTACTCAGTCAGTAATGACTTGCAAAATGTGTTCATAATTACTTTAGGCAAGTAGTTAGTGTTAATCTTTTCTAAAATACATGGAAAATATTGCACTTATAGCACACTGTAAAAAAAATTTGGTTTCGAAAAATTTGTTTTTAATTTATATTCAGAACACATGTACCTACATTTGATGGGATATTTTAAATATAATACATTCTTGCTAAAAAACTTTACCTCTTCTTCTTTGAACGTAGCGAGCCTCAGGTCGGCCGAAAAACAAATGAAATGAAAAGAAAAAAAAATGATGTTTTGTTGATTTTTAATGAAGGATGCTGAATTTTTTTAATGTAACGGTATTTATAATTAGTAAAATATTAGTTTAACTATTCATTTACGTTGGATTCATCCGTCTATATCACTTTAGTTAATTTCTCTTTAGTCCAATCATTGTATTTTTTCGCCCAAGAAACACAAAATTTTGTCTGTTTGTCTGTCAGAAGTGGGTTTCTTTTCTTCACACTTTTCTCCCTTGCAAATTGTGTTCCACAAGCCTTTTCCTAACACTCCTTCCTGCCAATTTTATTCCATGAATCTGCATTCACTTCAGAAAATAGTTTTTTAAAGTTTTTTTTTCCTATTTTGTAGAGAGATTCGCTCCAAATTACAGTCCTGTCTCGCACTGGTTTTTCAATTTTGGCCACTTTTGATTCGATTTATCTTCCCAAAAGTAATTAAGGCATCTAATAAAAATATATATAATCCCTAATTCCCCCGAAATCTGTTAAATTATGGGGATGGCCACTGTGACGGAAAAAAATATAATTTTTTTTCTTAGATTTTTTTTAAAGTTTACATATATTCATAAATATGTATACAAAAAATTGAATTTAAATTTTGAAAATTGACGGAGTTACAGTCAATTTAGTGAGACGATGTAGCACGCCCGGTTATGTATGACATAACAAAAACATTAAACACGTTTATCTCGGAATTACATTTTTCGACCTGGTCGACACTTCGACACGATTCCTCAAAGACTAATGAACCGATTTCAATTTTTTTCTTTTTATAATTTTCGTAATTGTAGAGTAGCTATCGTTGCACGTAGCCGATTTTTGAAATTTTGATAGTTACTATTTTTAAAACCGCTCTAATTAAAAAAATAGGTCTTCAAATAAATAAAAAATTTCAAACGATCGCCATTTTGTGAAAAAATAAAATAAAAAAGAACGGCTACGTGCAACGATAGCTACATTCATATAGATATTGATAAAATTTTTATTTATGTTTTTCATATAACCCTTCTCGAAATTTCGAGTCGACCATAGAGAATTTTTTTTTTTTGGTTTTCACATCGAGGCTCATAACTTTGTAAATATTTAATATTTTTCAATAAAAATTGATATTAAATTAGTTGAATACATACTTAATAAAATGTCCTTTACCTGATTTAAAAATAATTATTAATATCTGTGAAAAAAATTCCCAAACATTGACAATTTTTTGACCCGTCACAGTGGCTATCCCCCTTAAGCAAAGTGTCTAAAATCACTAGATGTCTAATACATTTGGCCATTGCTATATTAATAAGATTATGATTTGAATCGTTTAAAGTAATTTGAACATAGCTGTTTACTTTTATAAAATACACTTAAAACAATTATGAATTAATCATGTATGTATCATTAATTTCATTCCAATAGAAAAACATTCTATGATGAACGATCCAGCAAATAGATTACCATAAGCATTAATACTGACATAGATATATATTTACAAGCCTTGCGTTTGTCGGCTAGATGCAACTACAGTGTGTGTGTGTCTGTCCGTAATGTCTTTTTGCTTCAACAAGAATCGACTTCCTGTGTGTTGATTTATCTTATGCAGCTGTCAAAATTACGTATGCAGTATACGCATGTATGTATGCATGTATATGTGTTGAATCGAAAGTAAGATCTATGGGAATGGACGTCCTTCTTTATCTATGGATACATAAATTGTGTTAGGGAGAAAATATTTCATAATAGTCATTCAGTTTTTTAAAGAAATATTCTTATTTGACGTAGACGTTACAAAATATTGTAATTCTTGCTAGGGTAGGTGAAGTTACAATATCAATTAGTAATTACTGAGTGCAAGATCTAAATCTATATTATTTGTATAGTTTAATTTGTTATACTCTTGATTTTTATTTCATCATTATATATTACACCAATACCTCGCTTTGCGTCGTTTCGTTTTGCGTTTTTTCGAAGTTGTGTCGCTGCTAAATTAGTACTAACTTTCACTGTGCGTCGTTAGATTTTCGAAGTTGCGTTGTTTTGGGTTCGAGTCTTTAATTTTAACTTAGTATTTTCACAAAGTTTTTAATTTAACCTCCAAACAAAATTCCAAAGCGATGTGTTTGATTGACGAAGCTATGGAGATTTTTTTAAAAAAACGATCCTGACAGCGGAAGGAGTTTTAAAGTGTCCCAGGCGGTACCTACGAATATCAATTGCTACAAGGAAATTTATTTTACGTTGAAAAAAAACCTGTTCAGCAAACATTGGACCAATTTTTTGTGAAAGAAAGCCGACTTACGACAACAGCCACTATGGACTCATCAGACAGTGATTAGTTTTTATTTTGTTTTTATAAATTAATTGAATATTTTATTTTGTTTTAATTGAATTTGTTTTTTGTATGATGTAATAAAATTGTATATTATTTTTGTTTTTTAAATGTTTACTTTGTTCAATTTTCTTTTTAAAAAGTAGTATTTTTGTAACCTTGGAACCTATCTTCGATCTTTACATGGTTTGCTATAGAAAATCATAATTCACTTTGCGTCGTTTCAATTTGCGTCGTGTTTTTTTGGAACGTAACCACGACGCAAAGTGAGGTATTGGTGTATATATTTATATAATCATCGAGAAGTATCTTATATACTAGAAAAACAGATAGATTTCGATAAAATTTTGATGTTACAAGACGTTTATATTTAAGAAAAATTCTTACAAAATTTTAAATCATTTGGAAATTAGTTTTAAGAGATATTATATAAACAAATTAACATGCATTCTTACAAAAACTGCATTTACGAGTATATTTAGTTAAATATATTGAATTTGTACTTAATTTCATTAAAAAATGATATCAGAAAAACAGTCTCATACAAAATAGACTTCATATCTGCCTATTTTACTCGCTTGAGTACACACTGTTATTTTTTTTCTTCGAAATATTAAAAAAAAATTAAATATATTGAATATGTACTTTTGCAAGTTTTTATTTTCTTTTGGGCATTAATGGGTTAAATAAACAAATTAACATGCATTCTTATGAGAACTGTATAATGACATGAGACATTACAGGACTTTTCAAAGTGATGTGACAGAGAGAATTTGATGAAATTTTGAGCATACATTCTTTATTCATTTACAAAGATATCTGTACATTTTCAGAATGATTAGGAATCGCGTTTTTCATTTAAAAATGATAAGCGTGTGAAAAAATTACAATGTGATTTTACATAAAATAATGTAAGTAAAGCAAGAGACATATCGTTGTAAAATAGAGTAAAAAACACGTTTAAATATGCTATAGTCAACTTATTGGCCCATAAGAAAAACTAAAGTTAGGGCTTGTAACTCGGAAACTAAAAGTGATGTAAAAAATCTAAATACACCAATCAATTCTACACAAAAAAGTGCCTTAAGAAACCACAAACAAAAAGTACTTATCTACTTGAACAAAAAAGTTATAGCTATTTAAAGAAATTCAGAATTTTCAGTTTTTTAGGTATACCGCCTAAACCACATAGAATTACTAATATTTTTTGATATAGGTAATAATACTCATCCCTTTCTTACAAATAATTGATCTGATTTAACCAAACCTGTATTTCTTATAGATACTGAGATCCCTATGCTGGAAAAGTTATCTGGGACACCCAGTATAACTCCGTCAATTTTCAGAATTTAAACTCAAATTTTTGTATACATATTTATGAATATGTATACTTTAAAAATATGTAAGAAAAAAAAAATATTTTTCCGTCACAGTGGCTTTCCCCCCTTTTAATATGATATATTACTTAGATCCTTGAAAAACAATATCAAATGATCATGAATAATCTAGAAATTCCCATATATAAAACTGTATACAGTAGATATGAGAGACATAACCTTACTCAACTCTTCTTTACAAGATGGCCATGAATTTCCCAAGACCACTTTTGGCGCTAATTATAGACAGGTTGGTCTTGCGGCTTGGCTTGGCCGTTAAGTCAACTGTATATGTACGTACACATCATAAATAGACATGTTATTTATTATTTTCTTTCTACTTTCTCGCCTTTTTCGGACCAGCTAGTTGTGAGCTCAATGGCAACAACCTAAGAGGAAAACGTTTATATTTAGGTATCTATTTATCTATACATATAAAGGTGTGCTACAGTGCCGGATTTACCAATAAGCAAAAGAAGTAATTGCTTAGGGCACCCGACTATAGGGGGCACCATGTGGGGGCATCAGCAGAAAATCGAAGTGGGAATGAAAAATTTTGGTGAGGACTAAAAAAAAAGCTCTTCAGAATTTTAACAACTAAAAAAAAAAGTCTTCAGATTTTTTACGAGACTAAAAAAAAGGTCGTCAAAATTACTAAAGGGGGCCTTTACATGATTAGTGCTTAGGGCATCACATGGGGTAAATCCGGCACTGCTCTTATATTAGCAAGTGCGGAGTATTTATTTTTCAGATGGTTTAAAAAAATCATTTGATATACTTTATATTATACTAGCGGCTTCGCTCGCGTAAACTTCGAAACTAATTAGAACCCTCCATACGGGATAGGGGATGACATATTACATTTTTTTTATATTGATTTTTATTCATTACCTATAAAAAAACGTAAATATCTCGGATCTTAGTTAAAAATTGTAAAAATTAACCCCCTGTCTACCCTCGAATTTTTTTATTGCAGATTATTTAGCCCGACTCCACCATTATAACGTAAGCAGCTATTCAGATAAACATATCAAAAACACAGACCCTGTCTACCCCCGTCATTATGGGTTGAATATCGAAATTTTTATTTTAATAGATGACTATTTTGCCTGAATTTACCTTTATAAGTAAAGCAGGTATGTAGATAAACATATCTAAATCCATCCTCGTTCCCGTTCCATGCTATTAGGGCTTGAATATCTAACTTTCATTTTTAATTGAATATTAATTTGTCCGAATTTACTTTAATATCATGAACAGTTATGAAGATAAATATATCAAAATTTTACCCCCCCCCCATTCTGATATTTGTCTTGTAGAGTACCTACTTGTGCCATATTTCATTCGGTGAAAACAAAAAAAAAAATTACAAATTTTTCCACCCGCCTAACACCTTAGGGATTAAATTTTGGAAATGCTGAAATAATTGTTTCATTATTTACTATTTAGTGTATGTATATGATAAGTTTCAATTAAATGCGAACAAAAAAAATATTTTCTTATATAAACACCTTGTTTTAACCCCGTAGGGGTTGAATTTCGAAAAATCCTTTCTTAATGGGTGCTTACATCATAAAAGGAAGGCACCTACGTTTCTAGGTCCAGGGGTTTGGGCTGCACGTTGATATATGAGTGAGTGGTTTTATAGATATAGATTTTTTAAAAGAAAATTTTGTATACATATACAGGGTCCTCCAATAGTACGTCCGGCATTGTTTTACGCCCAAACTATTGAAGATAGAGAGTTAGGATAAAAATTTTACTATATATATCGACCCTAAAGAATTTCAGGAAAATATTTTCAACACCCTAAAACCGCTCCTTGGGGGGTAGTTTGAGGGGTACATGCCCGTTTCTCAGTAAAATCAAATGGAATGGTATATCAAAAAGTACATATTTGTAAAGATAATGAAAAAATAAGAAACTTTCGTAAAACAAAAATTGTCATACTTTCAATTGTTTAAAAAATATGGCGACTTGTTATCAAATTTTAGAGTTTTACTCAAAGTGCTCTAATTTCGTTAAATATTTATGGAATTTTATTATTATTTTAAATTTAGAAAGTAGAAATAATGAACTTTGTAAAGATGTATGATTATTTGAGATTTTAATAGTTTAAAGTGTCATACTTGACATACCAAAAATTGAAAAGTTCAATTAGGGATAATTCAAATTTTTTAAATACAATGGTATATCAATTAGTACTTTTTCTTAAAGAAGATATGTAAATAAACAGTTTTTGATAAAAAAAAATTCAAATTAAAAATTTTAATTTTCAGTTTTCAATTTTAAAATTATAATTTTAAATTTTAAATTTTCTTAACAAAAGTTGTTTATTTACATATCCTTTTTAAGAAAAAGTACTAATTGATATACCGTTGTATTTGAAAATTTCGAATTATCCCTAGTTGAACTTTTGAATTTTTGATATATCGCGTATGACACTTTAAACTATCATAATCACAAATAGTCATACATCTTTTACAAAGTTTATCATTTCTACTTTCTAAATTTAAAAAAATAATAAAATTCCATTAATTTTTAACGAAATTAGACCATTTTTAGTGAAACCCTAAAATTTGAGAACAAGTCGCCATATTTTTTAAACAATTGAAAGTATGAAAATTTTTGTTTTACAAAAGTTTCTTATTTTTTTATGATCTTTAAAATTATGTACTTTTTGATATACCATTCCATTTGATTTAACTGAGAAACGGGTATGTACCCCTCAAACTACCCCCCAAGGAACGGTTTTAGGGGGTTGAAAATATTTTCCTGAAATTCTTTAGGGTCAATATATATAATAAATTTTTTATCCTAAAACTCTATCTTCAATAGTTTGGGCGTAAAACAATGCCGGACACACTATTGGAGGACCCTGTATAAATATATTTTTTCTATACCTACATAGAAAAAATATATTTATATATGTATAAAAAATTTTCTTAACGAAGTCTAATCTTATCTCGTGCTAGTTTTGTCTCGTTCTCGTCTGGACATATAGCCGTATGTATGTTTTATACAAAAAGTATTAAAAAATCGATTAAATAAACAGGAAACGCGTATTTACAAAAAATACAGTTAATTAAAGAAAAAAAACATAGCACACGAATACAGTCATGGCCCATTGTTCACTATAACAAATCGTAAATGAGCGTGTTTTATTGGAATTGATTGGTTTCAAAACGTGAGGTCGTTTATTTACTTACTGTTTATAATAAATGTCACTTTCAACAACAACGGATATTGTAGAGGAAAAAAATCAGGACTTTTGTATTTTACGTTTATAGTAAAATTAAATATATCCACTTCAATCGAAGGCCAGATAGTATTATAATACTATAATAACCAATTAGCGGCTTCGTCCGCGTTATTTTCATTTTTATTAAATCTGAAACTACATCCTTAACTTTGAAAATAGAAATAAAATTCACTTTTTTATAACAATATAAAAAGTTTGTCAAACTAGCTGTCGGATCCAATTTTACCCGGGGATATAAAATTAAACTATATAACGTAAACTGTGGGGTGCGATCCTTTAGGTCCACACAATCAACTTCCCAACATGGTATGACTTACAATACTTGAATACAGATTACTTATTGTTTCCATAATTAATATTACTATGTTATAGTTTGTAATTTTTTTTTTTAATATGTATATGAAAAATTTTAATGGAATTTATCAGAAATAAAACTCACCCTTTGTATTATGAATATTAGTTTTCTAATATCCTAATAATGTCAATAATATAATGCACATTTTTAGAAAAACTAATCTGACAGTTTGAATGTTTGAATTTTGAATTGTGTTGTTTCCAAGGCAACATGAATTATTAGATGTATTTATTAGTATGAAATTCAAATTTTGATGGTGGTTTTCATCCATTTAATGGCTGTTTGGACCCATATAAAAAATAAATACTAAATACACGTTTCATTATTTGTATTGTATAGTATTTATTCTAAGTTCCGACTAAATTCGACCAAGAAAAAAAATAAAAATGAAAAAAAACACCCTTTTTACCCCTGTAGGGGTTGAATTTCGAAAAATCCTTTCTTTCAGATCATATTCACGTCAAGACGCTTCGATTAGCACCCCAACGAAGTCAATAGCATTTTTTGTTCGCGAGATTTCGTCCCGGAAAAAAATGACACGTACGTACGTACGTACATACATACACACACACACACACACACACACACACACAGACATTTTTCTAAAAATAGTGTCAATATACTCTAATGCCCTTGAAACATGAAAATATGTTAAAATTTTTGATTTCGATTTTCGGACCAATTACAATAACTCCCTATTGGGAAGTTAATAAACGTATAAAAAAAGTTACCCCTCCTTTTCCCCTCTATTAGGGGTTCATTTTCAAAAATCTTTTCTTTAGACACTTGGAAAAAATATGCATTAAAATATCCATAACTACAAATAACGCAAATATTGGTTTGTATTATTTATTTTGTTTTTGTATAATACCTACTTACTAGTGATGTAACGAATGTGTGATTTTAAACATTCGCGAATGCGAATGCGAATACGAATATTAGCTGTCAATATTCGCGAATGCGAATGCGAATGCGAATATTGACTTTTTGTAAAAAAAGCTAAAAAAAAGAAAAAAAAAATTTCTGAATAAAATAGATTAAAAAACGATATGTTTGTGGTTATTTATTGTTTTAGTGCTCCAAATTATTTTATGAAAAATCATTTTGTTTTAATATCTAAATGTTATCTATGGATAAAATACAAACAGAAGTTGCTATAAAGCTGGTCGAAAAGTCGTTTCACTAATATAAAAATTAAAATAATTTTATATTTCGTGGTTTAAGCTATTATTTACTTACAAAAACAATTTATGTTTAATATTTATGATATACGTGATGTACAGTTTTAAATAAACAAAGCTAAACAATCATTTTTTAATTTTTTAATTGTTATAATAATTTTTTTAAAATACTTTTTAATCGGATCTATTACAATATTTCTTGCAATTTCTTGTCAGTATCCATAGATTATAGCTAGATATTAAAATAAAACATATTTTCAATGAAATAATTTGGAGCACTAAAACGATATTTAACTATTTTTATATATTAATACATCATAATATATTCGCAAAAATATTCGCAACTTTACCTGCGAATGCGAATGCGAATGTTTAAAAAGGTGCGAATATTCGCGAATGCGAATGCGAATATTCGTTACATCACTACTACTTACTATAAAAAAAATGTTAATATTATTAATAAAAATATTTAAAATTATATAACAATAGGGTGGGGGGGGATTGGCCAAGAAAAAGGGGTATACGTTTAAGGAGTATACTTTAAAGAGGTTATACTGTAGTAACCATTAGTATAATAAAAGTTAAGTCTGCAGTATAAGTATGATTAGTATATTTCCAAGACTGGCCTGTTTTCCGCGCGTGGAAAATGATTAAAACAAGTGACGGTAGTGACCTCTGTTGATTGTTTCCACTTATCATGATTGATGCGAACGCGAGGAACGCCCAACGCGTCGGTGTTGGACTTTATAGTAAAATTATGTATATTAACAGTGCAAAATTTAAACCTAAAAATTGTATTCTTGTACACTGGTAGAAAGGATTTCTCAAACCAAGTAAACCTTGTTTCGTATATAACGAAAACAATACTTTCTTAAGATAAGCAATAATCTCTTAAACCAACTATAGTATTCTTGAACGAAGGAATAACGTAGTTGGATTAAGAGTATGTTTTTTATATTAAGATAATATTGTTTTCGTTATATACAAAACAAGGTTTTCTTGATCCAATACAGCTTTTTTTCTGTGTAGTAAAATTGTTCTTGCATTAAAAAAAATTGTGTTATTGAAATTTTCACTTTCCTCCACTTCCTATGTAAGGATTTTTAAGGTTCTATGTGCCTCCCCCCCAGGGCCGGATTTACAAATTTGCCGCCCGTAGGCAGTTACGAAAATTGCCGCCCTTTTCATTGAATAAAAATAAAAACAAGTGCATATTTTTCTATTTTTCATATGAATTACCTTTTTTTTTTTTTCGTTGTCAAATAAATTTTTTTAGGTTATTTTTCCCAAGTATGCCGCCCCTAAATTTTTGCCGCTATAGGCACGTGCCTACATTGCCTGCATGGTAAATCCGGGCCTGCTCCCCCCCTACTCTCTAGGTATTTCTTATAAAGTACAAATAATTTTAGCATAATTATTAAAAAATATTTAAGTACTTTTCATTAGAATAATTCACCGCCCTTCTCCCCATGTAAGAATTTTTAAGGTTCTATGGGCCGCTCTCACCCCCTGCCCCTTAATTCCGTACGTAATAGACACTCCCTTAAACAAATACTTATTTCTTTTAAAGTACAAATAATTTTAGCATAATTAAGAAACATACTTAAGTACTTTTCCTTAGAATAGATTACGCCATTTTATTTTTTTAATGTTCTGTTTACCAAATACGACAAATAAATAAATAATTGACACTTTTAGTGCCACTTATTTTAAAAATATATTTTTTTAAATGCAAAAAATATAAAAATATATTTGAAAACGTAAAAATTATAATAACTACTCCTATAAAATTATACGTGCATCTATAGCCCAATTCAACAAAACCTATTTCATCATTTTTTTTACAAATTAATTACAATTTATTATTACAAATTAAAAATTAGGTGTGGTGTAGCTTTTATCTAAAGCTATACGATAAAAGGTCTTATGGAGATAAATTTTTTTCCACAAAATAATTATAAGTAGTTACAATAAGATAGCTAAAAATTTATTTTCTGAAATAATAATACATTTTTAAATTTTCTTACTAAGAAGCCTGGTTTTCCAGACTATAGTCCTGCCCCCCCCCCTTCCTGTATTTAATTCATCTCATCTACTAATCGAATTTATCTATTTTCAAATTTATATATTTTTTTACTGCAGTAAAAATGTTTATCATTTAACTTATTAACGTCCGCCATACTTATTTGTGTACACCTCTTTTTATAATAATAAGTGTTGCTGTCTATGGATATTAATTTACAATATTTCCTTAAAAATCAGTTGGTAGAAGTGCAACAAACAAAATCTATTAACGTTATTTGTTTCATAAGTGTTTAAACGTGTTTTAATTGTTATCAATTATTTTTATATAAAAAGAGGTACGTGGTATGCTAATATATTTTATCCAATTTTTCGAATTTTGTTTCTTAAATATAACAAGACTTTTAAATGAAATTTATCTAAATAAAAATGATATCAGAAAAGTAGTCTCACACAAAATAGACTTCATATCTGCCCAATTTACTCGCTTGAGTACACAATGTTTTTTTTTTAAACATTAAAAAAAAAGTTTGTGTTGTATATTTAGTTAAATATATTGAATATGTACTTTATTTAATTAAAAAAATAGTTTGCATGTTTTTCTTTTCTTTTGGGCATTAATGGGTTAAGTGAGTTAAGTCAGATAATAATATATTATATATTTTTCATCACTTTTGTTGTGTATTAATATTTATAATAGTAAACACAACTTATAAATAATGTAGTACATCAATTAACAGGAATATTAATTAACTAGTTTTGACTGTATATGGTATATTCTATACAGTTAATCGTAGTCGCAGAACCAAATCTCTAGGTCAAATGTGTTGTTCAAGTATGTTTGTGTTAAATTATACTTAGGTACTTTATATATTTCTCTGTTGAAAGAATTATTATTATACATAAAAACCTTCGTTTTATTTATGATTTTTAATTTATTTTATCTAAAGCAAATAATTTTTTTTGTTTATTTCTATAAGTGAGTAACAAGGTTTAAAATATTCAATAAAAATTGGAAAAGTAAAATTTAATTCTCAATGCTAAAAATTGATTTTATTTTGACGATATCTTTTCTCATAGATGGTGAATCATTAGAACTCGATTTTATTGAAATTTTGAGATGGAAAACTGCTTAATATATTTATCTTGTTAATATAACAATATTTCCTCAATATAATAATAATAAAAAATCTTATTGATGATATTTTATTAATTTGAAAAATATATCTTCATGTTTATCTGAAATATCTTTTCATTTGTCAAATTAATAAATAATTTATTACACCAACTAAAGAAACTCCCAAATAGATTAAACATAATGGTTGTATTAATAAATATTTATCAGTGTGAATATTTTTTACACCACCCAACTAGTGAAAGTGCAATTTTCGATATGGTAAATTCAGTGATGTCATTTATTAAAAATATTTTTTGTATTTAAAATATATGTTTTCAATAAGAACATTGTTAGTAATAATATACATTTATCAATAAGATAAACGTGGATATTTTCATATTGGTAAAAAATTATCATATTAACAAACAACCTCTATCGGAGCCAAATTGATCACGGATTTTTTATATTGATCACATTTTTTTAGACTAAGACAAATTATTTTTTTCTGTGAAGATTTTGGATATAACTTCTAATAATCTTTTTTTAGTTATTTACAAAATTTGGGTTTATTCTTGTTTTTTTTTTCGAAAATTATTTTTCTTGTATTGTTTTTCGTACCTGATGTAATTCAGTCGTGTTTAAAACACGTTCTAAGTTGCTGAGGCGTCAATGGTGCCCCGCACGCGGCGGCACTCTTCATAAAACAAGATGAAATGTATTAGTTTTGCTTCCAGCGTTCGGACTTTTTTTTTTTTTTTTTTAAATCAGGATTACGTGCTAGGATTCTCCACTTATTGAATTTTTGTAGTTAACATGCACCGATTTGTTTCAAATTCGATTTGATGGAAATATACATTTTTATCTTCCCTCTAAAACCTTTCGATATTATATCTGTACTGTATGTATGTACATCCGTCTGTAATTCAAATTTTTGGAAACAGATTTTTTAATTAGTTTTAAAATGGTGCTTATTAAATTTAAAAAAAATGTTTTAGATAAAATTTGCAAAGAATATTACTATCTATAATTTATGGTCTATCCACTTTTTCGAAAAATGTATTTTTTCTATATTTATTTTATATTAAGGGAGCAAACCCAGTTGCGACTTCCATAAAAAACTATTTTTTAGAATGTTTTTCCATATGAAAGATATGTATTTACAGAAATTGTTATAATTTTTTTATGGCAAAATATTAAAAAAGATGTGGGATACAGCAAATTTGGGAGGAGTAAAAAAAAGTGTTTTGCCGTGATCACTGCTGTTCATCACTGGATCATCAAAAAAAAAAACGAATCATTAGTTAATGACATAATGCTCCGGATGGACAATGGGATTTGAAAAATTTTGAATTTTCACAAAATGACGGATGTTGAAAGTCAAAGTTCCTTATTTGACTAAAATTTCACTCGTATTTTTGGATATAAAAACAAAAATAATCGTCCAAAATAAAAATCCGTCGTTCATCCGGAGGACAATTATGTATAGAATAAGTGAGAAAATTTTCAAACCGATCGGTAAAGCCGTTCTCAAGTTACAGTGATCACCGACTTCGAAAACATGGTTTCGAGAAAAAGCGCACAGTTGCCGCTACCTGCCTACTTGACTACATTATAGTCCAGGAGCCACCAATCCTGAAAGCTCCGTGATCACGGATTCTAATATTTTTAATAAAAAATAAAAGTTAACGTTTAGACGAACAATATTTGCTTGGTCGGCGTGGATTTGATTGGCCGGAAATATTTTAATTAAATTATTTATTATTAAATTTCCATAATTTTTTTCCGTCATCACGGATTTTGATCAATCTTATATAGAATTTTGTGTGAAATATTATGTTCAACAAGAAAAAATCCGGCCGACCAATGATTTTTAGCCGGAAAGGTCACGCATACCTATTTGAATGGTGTGATAAGGGGTAAAATTTATCCATTATCACAGAAACCTTTTTTTTTTTTTTAATTCACGCGTTTTAATGTCACATTTATAATTATCTTGGTATGCGTGCTTACAAACTGCCGAAAGTATCGCGCATACCAAATTTTATTGTGTGAGTGAGGATTATACTGTTATAGATTTCACTTACTTGATGACATTTCTTTTAGAGTCTTTCTTCTACCTCTGGTCTCTTCCTTAAGTTTTTAACTATTTATTATACTAATCAATATGGAAAAGAGGAAATACAGGAAAATTTTTATTTGGGTTCATTATATAATAAATGAAGGTTGATACAAAAAATATGTTCAATTCAAGTTTATTAATCAATAATCATCTACATCATTATCATCAAAATTATCATTTCTCTCTTTTTCTGATTCTTCGCTTTCTTCCTCATTCTGTTGGCAACTTAATATTTCCTCAACCTTTAACGGTGCCGATGGGCCAATGTACCACAATGGTTCGAGTTTACTGGATTCTTTTACTTGCCATCCACATTCTGTTGGATCATATAATGTACAAATAGGTTCAGTAGCATTTTGCCACATTGCGTTTACAAAAATGGTGCGTAATATTTTTTGCGTTAAAGTTTTCCAGCACGGTGGAATATTATTTGAATTGAAATTTATCATACCTTTGTAAAATTTTTCTTTGTCGGTTGTACTTGCAAAAAATTTTAAGAATAATTCAAATCTTGCTATATTAACATCATTATTTTTTACGTTATACATTTCATTTGTAAATGTTTGAACTAAATCTGTCTTTTCTTTATCATTTATGTCTTCCGGAATTGTTAAATGCTCGAACATGTTCTGATATTCTTCATTTTTTAACAGGAGGTTGTAGGCTTTAATTTTTCCTTTACGAACAAAAGCTGCTGTGTAATCGCAACCTGTAAAAGCATGGAAGCCCGGTAGAGCTCGACAGACTGATGAACCTAGCTTTTCTGCGAGTTGTGTACAATTTACGTAATTTATTTCGTTATTGGTTTTGGTTGTGATCCATACTTCTTGCTCTTTGAATTTATGTATGTTTCCGAGACAAATAATTAACACGTCAGTATCTAATGATTTTATGAGGATTTTTTGTTGAGGCGAACATTTGTTTAAGTGGAAAATCTTTGAGGCAGGTCAATGTTAAATTCGTAGGGAATAGGAAGAGACGAACTCATGCAAGGTTTCAACTTGAACCAAAAATCTGCCTCACTCACTCTTTACAGAAATATAGAAACCGTTGAAAAGCAAATAGTTAAAATTTGGTATGCGCGATACTTTCGGCAGTTTGTAAGCACGCATACCAAGATAATTATAAATGTGACATTAAAACGCGTGAATTAAAAAAAAAAAAAAGGTTTCTGTGATAATGGATAAATTTTACCCCTTATCACACCATTCAAATAGGTATGCGTGACCTTTCCGGCTAAAAATCATTGGTCGGCCGGATTTTTTCTTGTTGAACATAATATTTCACACAAAATTCTATATAAGATTGATCAAAATCCGTGATGACGGAAAAAAATTATGGAAATTTAATAATAAATAATTTAATTAAAATATTTCCGGCCAATCAAATCCACGCCGACCAAGCAAATCTTGTTCGTCTAAACGTTAACTTTTATTTTTTATTAAAAATATTAGAATCCGTGATCACGGAGCTTTCAGGATTGGTGGCTCCTCGCCTATTAGAGACGGCTCCATTCAAAGTTATATATCTCCATAAATAACGGTCCGATTTGTCTGAATTTTTTGGAGAATACTTTTGAAATATTCTACTTTGAGAAAATGCAATAAAAAAATTGATTTTTTCAAAATTCTAACTGGGTCTGTCCCCTTAACTAAAAATATTTGTTTTATATATTTTATAAATACATTCACTAGTGTTACGTATAAGAAGGTTCCATAGCTTCCTTTGCAATTATGTCCTATCTCTAATTTACTTGTAGGATATCTAAATTGAAGCTAAATTGTCGTTAAACTAGCTACAATGAAATACTATACTTATGCCCGGTATTATCAACCAGTTTAAAGCTCCTTTAGCGCTAAATGCTCCTTTAAAGTAAATTTGGTCTATTACAATCGTGATTTCAATCAATATTTAAGCTCTCAATGAAAAATTTACATAATATACGTTGTAAAGAAATACTGCAGAAAATTTAAAATCTATTTAATTAAATGTATTATGCTTGGATCTGTTGATAATATGACAGTTAGTTAAAGGAACATTTAGTTAAACTTGATAATACTGGGCGATAACCTGATTAATAAAATAAAATTTCGCAAGTCGTCTTTAGACTTGATTTTAGCACTAATTCAACTGTCTACTTAATTATATAATTGACTTTTTGATCCGTCCACAGTGTTCTTAATTATCTAATTATATCTTTTTAAGAATCAATCGCATCTAGGACATTGTCTGAGCCGTAATCGGTTAATGCTTTTTAAATTGGCGCGCCTACGGTTCTAGCAAAGAAAGAATAATAAAAAAAAATATTACGGTTTTATTTTTTGTTTAGTAGAAAAGTAATCATCATATCATAGGTGATGAAGTTGGGGGGATATTGAGGCGTTCGCCCCCCCCCCCCCTTTGCAAATTACATTAAAATAACTGTAAATTTGATTTTTCTTTTTATTTTATTATATTTAAGTTCGTATTTCTATGGAAAATTGAGTTTTCTACGTAAATGATTAAACATTTTAATGAAAATTATTATTTATATAGTAAATTATGGTTTTTCTTCTTATTTTTCTTAACTTAAAATTGGTATTTCTATGAAATATTGGAATTTGGACCAAGAAAAATAATTAAAATTTTTTGAATTTTAGATTTGATTGAAAGTATGTTTATTTTATAGAAAATGGTGTGAAAAGTTATATTTTTCAAACCGCAGGTCTGTATCACATCACGTTCTCGAGATATGACCTTTCAAAGTTTGCAATTTTTGAAAATTTTGGAGAAAAATGACCATAACTTTTGAACGTGTGGTCGGATTTGATTTTTGTTGACAGATTTGGAATCAGCGTGTCGAAATCTATATAATGACATGTATTATACTTTAAAATTCGACAAAAAATTTTTTGTGAAAAATCGACATTTTTTTAAGGTATACCCCTTGGAAAAATTTCAATTTTCAGCCAAAATTTTTTTTTCGAATTTTTAACATCTTTACATGTCATCTTAAAGATTTTGATACGCTGATTCTAAATCTGTCAACAAAATTCAAATCCGACCACCCGTTCAAAAGTTACAACCATTTTTCTTCAAAATTTTCAAAAATCGAAAATTTGAAAGGCCATATCTCAAGAACGTGATGAGATACAGACCTGCGGTTTGAAAATTTCAACTTTTCACATCATTTTCTATACAATTAACATACTTTTAACGAAATCTAAAATTCGAAATTTTTCAGTCAAATTTCAAATTATCATATAATTTGTAGGTAAAATTCAAATATACGGATACCCTAAGACCTTACGACAGTTAATATAGTATTTAGAACAATACCTTGAACTACTTCTATCTCCATATATTTATTTAGAGCATTATTTAAGTTAATAATGTTAATGTTTTTTAAACTAACGTGCCCACTCGATTTAGATCATCTTTTTAAAAATCTATTCCTAAGTCATTGTAGGTGTTTAGATAGCTCACTACTAACTAAGACTAATAAATAATTTAAGCACTAATGTAAGTTCAGTCACCTTAAGAATGATGTATATTATATTTATGCACATATGACGTAATAATACTTAAGTTAACAACTTGATATCTGTCAACTTAACTTTTTTATTGACAGAATCAAATAGAAACTATTAATATTTATTTACAGTTGTATTTGTTGAGTAGAAATTTGAATAATTATTCTACTATACTCTATTTCATTTATATATTAATTTAAAGGTAAATTAGAATATGATTCTTTAATTTTTTTTATGTACATTAAACATAAAACATTATTTTTCTAGTAAATATGGTCGAATTTTGTACATTTTTCTCAATAAATCAAGAGAGGTTAAGAAAAGCCATGATAATGTTCGTACAAAAAATGTTCATTATTTAATTCTACATATCATCGTTAAAAAATATATAGGGTATTCCATTTGAAAAAATTGAGAAAAATAACTTTGAAGTTATCAAAATTTAAAAACTAATTTTGAACACTCTGTACATGATAGCTCTACGATATTTAAAGAAAAGCACCTTACAACCTCTTACAATAAGATTCTCACTTAAATTCGTCTTCAAAGTTACATCTGCGGTAGTGGTGAATTGTTATTTGGAGTAATATAAAAATATATATATTTTTTAAATATGTTATTACTTCTAAACTGGACATTAGATGGGGCTAATATTTTAGATATGAATAAACATCCCAAGAGAAGTGTTAAATATGCAAAAATATTCGGGGCATTCCATTTAAAAAAAATGAACTAAAGCGTGCCACGCTTTTTTGTAACACTCTGTATATTTGAAAATAATTTCTATTTATGCGTATTTACCAACACTTTACATCTGCATTAAAAATATTTTTTTATCTTTTACGGTCTACGAGCTATCGAACAACCGAGCACAATTGCCCCACCCTGTATATTTAGTTAAATATAGTGAATATACACTTAATTTCATTAAAAAAATCATAGAGGTCGGATATCATAGAGATACTTAAAGGAAAGGGGTGCTGCTATTGAGTCAATCAAAGCAGATGTAAAGGAACATATTGACTTAGAGTATTTTTTTTAGGTTAATAGTAAATAGATATAAGTGGTGACCCATTTCTAAAATAGTTCACAATAATTACTGAATATTACATCAGCACCAATTGTGTAAAAAACGCCTTATCATTTAGACGTTCACTTAAAAAATCATCAATCATATGTAAATATTTAGTTCATGCATGCTTGTATCATAATATGTTAGTAATTTGGGAATATTGGAGGGGGGGGAGTTAGTGAAAAACATATTTTATTTATAATAATAAAAACTGCATATAGAAGCTGCCTGTCAGGACTTTAATTAATAGTTTGTAGGGGGGGCTGATTGGTATTTTTGTATGAGAAAAGTATTTTCTGTCTTTATAAAAAATTGTTTTATTTTTTTGTGAGGTGCAATTTTTTTTCCAAATATTGAGGGGGTGTACAGTACTAAAAAAACTGTTATTCGCATTATAAAGCAAAAAGCTCATATAAACATATCTCCAATTTTGCTTTATGTTTGATATACAGGATGTTCAAAAAAATTTCGAAAAATAAAAATAAAAATTTATTCGACAGCTTCGAAACTATATTATGTAGATATTTTTAACAAACTTGGTGGGTGTAAAGACCCCTTTGGGGAAAGACACAAGATAGAAACACATCTTTTTTGAAAAAAAAAAAAAAAAAAAAAAAAACACGAATTTTCAGTGGCGCCCCAATTAATATCACCTTGAAAAATGGGCCTATGTTTATACGAACTTTTCGTATTAAGGGGTATGAACAGTGTAAACTGAATTTTAGGTATTTTTTGTTTATTTTATAACAAGAAATCGCTTTGATGGATTCATATCAAACTTTGTACACTTTGTTCAAGTAGTTAAAAAAAATTTAATGGTATATTTTTGCATAATGGTCCTTTGAAAATGTCACCTCTAGAATCTGACCTCAGTGGCGTTGACAGCAATTCGTTCAAATGGATCATCTGAGGACAAAAAACGAAAAAGATTCGTAAAATATATGTTATTAGCTATAGCCGGACGTAGGGGGTTTTCAAAATATTGTTTAGAAAAAAATGGCAACCATTTGAAAAAAAAATCAAAAATTTTGCGAATTTTTGAATAAAACTGTTTATAAAAAAAGAGACGGGTACGTTCGGCTGAAGAGGCACGTTTCCTCTACAAAATTCATTTTTCAATCAAATCGATCAAACGAAAACTGTCTTACATTAGTTATGCTATCAATCAGTGATTTTGAGTACACGGCGTTTAATGTTTTGGAAAAGATAAATCGAATATATAGCATGACAGCATTTGGAGCTCTTTTCGAATACTTAACGTTGGAATTTTCATTTCAAACTTGAGATACATATTCTTTGGGGTGTAAACTAATAATTTATAAACAAATAAAAAATAGATTTTTTGAAAATTTTACACTGTTCATACCCTTTAAAATCATACACAGATTATTAAACATCCTGTATATTTCAATGTATATACATTCAGCGTTCTATAAGACGACGGCATCGGTAATTCAAAAATTCCACAAGATAACGGCTAGAGGAGCCCCCACCACCACGCCTAAAAGTTGACAGGTAATAATAAAAATGGCACTGTTGGTGAACGAGATCCTGGTTTGTTGACTTTTTAGAATTGAACTCTAGACAATTGTTATTCGTTGCTTTAATACCGAATGAAAAATGTATAGATTTCTATACAATCATATGCCAATAATTTATTTTTGTTATTTCGATTTTTTAATCGTTTTCAAATTATCAAATTTTAAATAAAATGTACCTTACACATTTTTTTATACTATTTATTATATTTCAATTTCAACGAAAATGTGTATTGAATTTCATTTTTTTCCACATTGAGTCACACCAAAACACAAGTTTTGTGTGTAAAATCTACATTCAATTTGTTAATTTAAATTTCGCGCTGAAATATAGCAGTCACAATGGTATTATGGTGGGGGTTAAGGAAAGACGTGTTATAGAACTGTTAGAACATTGTCTTACGGAACGGTCGTTTTGTGGATGGTCGTCCTACAGAACGCTGAGTGTAGTTGTTTAATATACAACTTCTCATACGTTTTATTTATCAAACACACAATCCTGGCCCAAGTTAAGACCATCTCCGCGGTAGGTGCGTATATAGTTAAAGCTAAAATTTGAGTTGCACCCTCGGCGCTCAAATATCTCTGTTGCACTCACCCTAATGCTAGTTAACATGTTTATCTTACTCTTTAAAGGGCTGTTGGTTTTATTTAATGGATACTTCACTGACCACCACTGAGATGGTCGACTTAGGCTATTCATGCTTTGATTTCTTCCCATGGTTTAAAGATTTATACAGAGCCGTTTCTGTGTTTACAATTTTTTGGTTATTTTTGAAAATTATAATGATTTTTAGGTTGTTGTTCACTAAAATCGATCACTACAGAATTTGTTAAAATTTTAATATTGTGTTAAGTAAGTTAGTTCGCATTTGTAAAAAAAATTTCAGGTCAGTTTACCATTTCGTTTATTAATTATAAACGTGCAAAGATGGCCTTGTATACATTGCAAGCATATGGATCCACTTTGAATTTGATATTCGTTTAATTCGTGCATTAAAACTAAACGTCAGATTTTAACCAAAAACGGATATGTTATGGATTGGTAATTAAGGACTGTGTATATAAAATTTTAGAATGATTTACCATCTCCTTAAATAATTATTAATTTTTAACTTTGATAAATTCCCGAACACATGACGTAAATATACGATATGGCAACAGCGCATTCGGCGCGATCTTTGAAATATAAAAACGTGGTATTGACAACTGACGCGCGTTGTAAATAGTAAGTGATTATTGATTATATTTAATGTTTTTATTTATAATAATAATAATTTTTATTGTTATTATAATTATTATTATTATTATAATTATTGTTAAAAATAAATCTTCTATTCTTATCTAATATTGTAAATTGTTGCCAGATCTATTTGTTCTTTTTTACCGACATATCAAAACGCTGTAGTTCATGCTAAATTTCGCTAGATGCCACGACTTTAAGTGAACAACAACCTTAAAGTTATCACGGTCGACAGAAAACATTATTTAGGGCAGTGATGGGCAACCTATGATACGCCAAGACGTTTTGGGTGACACGAATCGCAAAAAAGTAATTAAGGGAGCAGACCCAGTTAGAATTTTTTTTAAATCAATTTTTTATTACATTTTCTCAAAGTAGAATATTTCAAAAGTATTCTCTAAAAATTCAGACAAATCGGACCGTTATTTATGGAGATATATAACTTTGAACGGAGCCGTCTCTAATGTAGTCAAGTAAGCAGGTAGTGGCAATTGTGCGTTTAATCTCGAAACCATGTTTTCGAAGTCGGTGATCACTGTAACTTGAGAACGGCTTTGCCGATCGGTTTGAAATTTTTCTGACTTATTCTATATATAATTGTTTTCTTTATGAACGAAGGATTTTTATTTTGGACGAGTATTTTTGTTTTTATAGCCGAAAATGCGAGTGAAATTTTAGGCAAATAAAGAACTTTGACTTTCAACATATAATATGCCATTTTGTGAAAATTCGAAATTTCTCAAATCAAGCTAGATTTTTTCAGAATTGTGAAGGTTGCCCATCACTGATTTAAATATTCTATAGATTCCTAGCTGGATTTTCTTTTATTTGGTGTAGAAGGTCTTCTATGGGGTTATCGAAAAACATGAATAATTTTCCTTAAATTTTTGTAATACCTACCTAGAAATTTGAATGCTTATAACTCAAATATTTTTCGAGTTTCTGACAATGGGTGTCGAGCATTATTTAGGGCACTCCTTTCTGTATTACTATTTAAGATTTCATTTTATTAAAACGTAATAATTATTTACTAAAACGTAATTCTACATTTTAGGCTAAATGATTTTTTCGCGGGATCTATTTCAATAACTATTTATGGTACATAATTTTTAAAAACACTATTTTGTTATCAGCTTTAAGATTTATCTAACTTATTTTATTCTAAAACTGACAGCCCCAGTAGTATACCTAAATTACTGATTTTAGACAGCGTTGTAAGCCTCTAGAAAATTATGCACCCCTCTTCTAAGGAGGAGAAAAATTGTCACCATGTTCTATACATCGAAATCTACCAATTTCTTGAAAAAAAAAATACTAGTTCAAATTTTATGACTGGACTATTAACATATTTTCTGTTTTTTTTAAATCGTCATTATTAATATTTGAAAAATTGACATTTAAAAAATAACCTATTGGTCTTAAATTTACTAATAAATAAATAAAAATTAAAAAAAAAAATCCGATTTCAAAGAAAACTAGTAAAACTAAAAAAGTATGAAGTCGGTATTATTTTTTTCATTCTTAAAAAGTTTTTTTATTTTTTCCTTTTGGGTGGCGTATCTTTAAAATCCGTGGTTAGAATTTGATAAAATTTATATGGGACCACCTCTGGACTATACTCTTTCAAACAAACTCAAAATCAATTAAATCGATACATATTTGTCAAAGCTATGCCCAAACATACCTTAAAAAATATATTACACTGCGTATAAAAAATATACATTTTTTTGTAAAAAAATATTTAAACTTTAAAGTCGGCTCTGTAGTGTGCGTGGCCCGTTTAAGTCTATGACTGCGGGCAAACGGGGCGAGGGTGGGGTACATGTGTGTTTAAAGGGGGGTGCAGAGAGAGGGGAGGGGGTATAACGCACTGCACAACCGGCTGTAATCCTTTGTTGTAACATTTGATGATCCCAAATTATATTTTCAAGGTGTTCCTATTTATTATTCGTGTTTGCCGCCTCGGCCCATTTTGAATTAACAAGACGTCTTCTTAAAAATACGTTTTTAAATATTCCGTAAAAACTCCATTGATATGATATTTTATATTTTAGATCAGGTTACTCAGGGTGGCCAGTTTCTGGAAAACCGAGAAAAGTCAGGGAATTTTTATAAAAATGTAAAATCACACAAATTCTCGCAAATATTTAAAGAGTGACGTTTTTTTAGGTTTTTTATCTAAATTTTTTAAATAAAAAACAGTAAAAATTCTCCTGTAAAACCGGGAAAAGTCAGGGAAATTTGTTTCAGAGAAATACTGATCACCCTGTTACTAAAGGGGTCCAGTTGGAAGTTTAAAAAGGATCTATACTATTAATATTATGATTAATATAATAGAGAAAAATTTAAGGGGGTTTATGAAGAAAATCATTATTTTAAAAGGACATAGAAAAAAATAATTTGTCTATGTGTTAAAAAATGTGATCAATGTAAAAAATCCGTGATCGATTTGGTTATTTATTAATATGATAATTTTTTAACAATAAGGAAATATTCACGTTTATCTTATTGATAAATGTATATTGTTACTAACAATGTTCTTATCACGGTGAAAATTTTGTATTAAATACAAAAAAATACTTTATAAATGACATTACTGAATTTACCAAATCGAAAATTGCACTTTCACTAGTTGGGTAGTGTAGAAAATATTCACACTGATAAATAATTATTAATACAACCATTATGTTTAATTTATTTGAGAGTTTCGTTAGTTGGTGTAATAAATTATTTATTAATTTGACAAATTAAAAGATTTTTTAGATAAACATGAAGATATATTTTTCAAAAGTATAAAATATCCTCAATAAGATTTTTTTAAATAATTATATTGAGGAAAAATTGTTATATTAACAAGATAAAATTAAGTATTTTTCCATCTCAAATTTTCAATAAGATCTATTTAGGAAAAAGATTGGGAACCCCTGGTTGAGATAATCGCGAAGATGATCAAATTTCCGATATGCCTTTTTATTTACAGAATTTTCCAGTTGATTGATTTTAGTAAATAAATATAAAGTAAATTTATTTTTTATTGATTTTTCTTTTGTTAAACTGATTTACCTACACATAATTATTTTATTTTTATTTTTTGCCGTACTTTATAATTACAGATTTTCTTTGTTTACTTTAAAACTTGTTGAGTTAAATTAAATATAATTTAATAATTATATTTTTAAAGTTTAAATTTATACAAATCAACTTTTTAGTGGAATTCACAGCAAGTGGTCAAACCAAAGATGGAAGTTAAAAAAAACGGTCAGAATTACAAAAATATACTTTATTTTTAAATGAATCGACTTTTTCAGTGTTGAAATTTTTATCTCTTTATTTACTGGTATAATTAAAATAAAAAATGAAATAGGGTCTTTTAAGATATTCTATTTTCTATTTAATTATTTTTTATAGTAGATATTTCGTAATATAAAATGGATATTAATAAATTTGTCAAATTATCTATAATGCTATTAATTATATTCTGACTAATTAATAATTAAATGCATCGAAGAAAATTTTCTTTGTTGAAGACAAGACCACACATAAGAAATTGTTACTTTAATTATTTAATAAATAAAACATTTAAAAGGTATTTAAATATTTCGTATAAAACGTGGGATTTTTTTTTTAATATATTTTCTGCGAGGTGCCAAATTGTTCTTTGTGTAAGGGGTCAGTCCGCGGTGACGGGTGTGACATTTCAACTCGGATTGGAGTTCATAATTTCTAAATAATACTAGTTAATAACATGGTTTTACCATTTTTCTGTAGATCTTAATGTAATACATGTATATTGAAAGAATGAAAGGTCTACGGTTATTTTACTAAAAAATGCCAGCGTTCAAAGCCCTGTGACGGGTGTGACGCCAACTATTGCAAATCTTGCAACCTCTATTCAAAATCTCAAAAAGTTAGCGAAAATATTAAAGTTACTATATAATAATCATACTTTAATATGTTACGAATAAATTATTTTTTGTAACACAAGAGCATCAGGTAAATACATAATCTATTTAACTGGTTATTTCTCAACAAACATTGTGATGGGTGTGACAGAAAATTGTGACGGGTGTGACACCTTGAATAAAATATTATTATTATTAACTAATACTTATAACAATTATTTATCAAATACATCAATAGACTCATTAAATTTATAATAAATGCGGTTACCCTTAGTCATTATTGTTGGTGAGGGTAATTTTTTGTTAATTTGGTCAAACGTCACGTTTGATATGTAATTGTCAAAGACTTTTAATAGTTTTCCACGATCATCACTTATTCTTAAGTAAGTTATTGTGATTTCACCTTATTTGTTGTCTTTTTGGAAATTTTTGTAAATTTTTTGAAATATTTTGAAAATTAACAAACATTTTTTAAATTTTCTTTTGGTTTATGTAAAATTGATGTTAAATAGCCTGTTAATTTTATATTTTAGTATTCATTTTCGTAAAATATTTTTTTAACTATCTGGTATCGATTACCGCGTTTTTGAAAAATTGAAAATAAATATATTTTTGTATTTATAATTTGGCTCTTCTGTCACAAAATTTTACCGACCCCTGGTATAAATTCTTATAATTTTGAATAATTTCTTAATACCCACGTATTTTAATTCCAAATAAAATTTCCTGCAACTTTAACTTTAACAAAAAATTAATAATTTCGTTTTTTTGAATGTTTATAAAATAAAGTATTTAGCGCATATTATTTTTGTTAGTACAGTGACTTGATTTGGCTTTTTAATGTATGTTGATTCATTCATTTTTTATTACCAAGTACCTGTTGGATGAGTCTAAAGCAAATAAAAATAAATAATGGACTTGTTTGTGACTCAGAATTTCATAAAGAAAGATGCTAGTTGAGTTCAACATCGGGGATTCTGAAAAACTACAAAGAACAACATCTTTCGGGAAATTTATATTTTGTATCTTTATAAAGATTTCTTCTTATTCTTTTTTTAAATAAATTGCGTAAATGCATTTCTGGGAATATATGGGAAAAATAATATATACAATAATTTAAGGTTATACGTCTAGCACACTGTAAAAAAAGATTTTGTTTCGAAAAATTTATATTTAGAACAATTTTAATGGAATATTTTACATTGTTAATTATTAAAAGTAAAAAAAGTTTAATTTAATTTGAAAATTGAAATAGACAGAACGGTATATAATAGTAACATGTACTAATTTGTACTGCTGTAATGGCAGAGCTAGTTTTTCATTATTTTGAATAAATTACACGTGAATATATTTGTTTTATAATTTTTATAGTATTTAAAAGGGTTGAAGTTTGGAATAATTAGTTTTTAAAACGTCTCTATATAGCCCATTGTGTAGAATTTCAATAAATAGACTACTTTCGGGAATCGTGTGTTAAAAACTCTATTTTTAAATATTCAATTACTCAAAAACCATACGTCCAATATTTTTAGTAAAATATGAGTTATTCATAAATAACATATTAAAATTTTCGACTTTTTATCTATACTCTAATGATCGAATAACTTAAAAAAGTAAGAATTTTTTAATAAATCAATATTTTTATATTTTATTTTATTGGCTTAATTTCTTCAAAATGTAACTGATTTTTTATTTAAATTAAAGGTGTGGTTTCAGGAACTAACACAGGAAATTGTTAAAATATATGTTTCCAGTTGTTTATTGTAATTTAAGAGGTGAAATTAATGAATTTTAATTATTTTTTTTTGTAAAATTGATGCAAAATTAATGACATAGTTTACTTTGTAGTTCATACCAGCAGTATTTAAACTGTTTGTTTATTTATTATATATAAAAAATTAAAAAGTTGTACTAAAAATTGTATATGAGCCAAACAGTTAAAAAAAAGTTATTTCGTTGTAATGTCATCTTCCATTTAAATTGTCTTTGTTGTTTTCTTTATAAAACTTGTTTTAGGGTATTATTATGACGATGTATTTCGTGGGAACAGATATTTTATTAATATAATATGCCTACAAGTTTTTTATTATTTATTAACTATTATCAAAAAAGAAATATACCTACAAAATAAAATAATATAAAATAATTGTGTTTGACGAGACAAGATTTATCTGTCTCGTCTCATAGAAATTGAACCCATTTTAAAAATATTTTTGTAGCATAAAAAAAAACTTATTGAGGATATTTTATTAATTTGAAAAATATATCTTCATGTTTATCTGAAATATCATTTCATTTGTCAAATTAATAAATAATTTATTACACCAACTAACGAAACTCTCAAATAGATTAAACATAATGGTTGTATTAATAAATATTTATCAGTGTGAATATTTTTTAACACCACCCAACTAGTGAAAGTGCAATTTTCGATATGGTAAATTCAGTGATGTCATTTATTAAGTATTTTTTTGTATTTAAAATATATGTTTTCAATAAGAACATTGTTAGTAATAATATACATCAACAAGATAAACGTGGATATTTCCATATTGGTAAAAAATTATCATATTAACAAAACAACCCAAATCGATCACGGATTTTTTACATTGATCACATTTTTTAACACATAGACAAACATTTTTTTTCTGTGATATTATTGCTTTCATCTATTTGGAACAACTCACCACTTATGTCTATTGACAAACTATTACATAATCTCCATCAGAAATAACAGAGCAAAATCTGTAAACATCATTATCTGTGAAAAACCAAGCAGGTAGTCACGGAAGAAGAAGAAGAAAACAACAGATTTGAAATAATATACAAAAGCATCAAATTACAAACGCAACCAATGCACTTATAAATCATCTCTTCTTTATCTTCTCCATCACTTTTCACTCAACCGCCTTTTATATAACTTCATCCCGATAGTTCCGAGAAGTTAAGCGGCTTTTGAAAAATAAGGGTCTCTCAGATCCACCGGGGGGCGCTGTACAAAATAAAGAGTTGTTACACACGGGCAATTTTATTTTTTTATATTTAAAATAATTTACTTAAATTAAGGTAATACGTCTAGCACACTGTAAAAAAAGATTTGGTTTCGCAAAATGTTGTTTTTAATTTATATTCAGAACACATGTACCTACATTTAATGGAATATTTTATTTTGTTAAGTATTAAAAGTAAAAAAAAGGTTAATTTAATTTGAAAATTGAAATAGACAGAACGGTATATAATAGTAACATGTACTAATTTGTACTGCTGTAATGGCAGAGCTAGTTTTTTATTATTTTGAATAAATTACACGTGAATATATTTGTTTTATAATTTTCATAGTATTTAAAAGGGTTGAAGTTTCGAATAATTAGTTTTTAAAACTCCAAAAGAACTGTTTTATAAGTTTGATACCTCATTTGATAGTGCTAGCTTTGCTAGTCTTATGATTTTTTTATTAATTAAATAATTCTAATATCCCTAATTTGTATAGGTGGGCAAAGATAATCGAAAAGTTAACTTCGTTAATCGTTAATTCGTTAATAAAAAAGTTAACTTCGTTAATCGTTAATTCGTTAATAATAAAGTTAACTTCGTTAATCGTTAATTTGTTAATAAAAAAGTTAACTTCGTTAATCGTTAAAGCGTTAAAATTCCGAAAATTTAACGGAAGTTAAAGTTAACCGAAAATTTAACGAAAGTTAAAGTGAACCGTTAAAAGTTAACCATCCAAAATGTTTGAAGACCTTTTTTTGCTGTTTCGGCAACTTTCATCAAACAACCAATGTAACGGACTAAAGTTAACGGAAGTTAAATTTAACGGAAGTTAACAAAAGCGTTAACATTTTTTTGAGTTAACTTAAAAGTTAATCCGTTAAGCATTTTGTTAACTTCGTTAATTAACGATTAACGGATTAACGAGTTAATGCCCACCTATGCTAATTTGCAAAGCCTTCTTGGTTTGTGCAATTTACTACATAATAGTCGGTCCTTAGTACAATATAGCCCGTGTTAAGTATCACTTAGGGCCTTTTAGTTAAGACGGCGGGGTGTCATTGTAAAGAAGAGGTCCTGTATATATTGAATAGAGATCTGAAACTTGTTGGTCTTGGCCTTGGAACCATACCCATGTTTTTGTTGTTGTTTCTATATGTTTTTTTTTTTGTACTGATGGACTTTTTTGACCACCGATGGGAGAATCATTTCCGGTGATAATGAGAGTGTATACATATACAATAATACACATACATACATACATATACATTATACGTACATACATATATAGAAGGTAGGGTTATTAGTTATGGTTCAATGTATTTTTTTTAGTTTCATTCAATATCATAGAGAAAGTCAAACCAATCGATTATTCATAGTTTTATATTATTATCGATTGTTCAGAGAGTGTTTTTTTTTGTTTAGTTATTTGTCAACATATAGTGTTATCATCACTGTTAAATTTGGTCATCTATTTAAAGGGGAAAGCTATTGTGATGGGTCAAAAAATTGTATATTTTTGGGAATTTTTTTTCCAGATATAATCAATTATTTTTGGATCGGGTAGATAGGGCATTTTATTAAGTATATATTCATCTTATTCAATACAAATTTTTATTGAAAAATTATTAAAAGTTATAAAGTTATGAGCCTTGATGTTACGAATAAAAAAATATTTTCTCCATTACTGGAAAAAAAAATTAATAAGAATTTTATCAATATCTAGATATAGATAGATAATCTAGATCAGTGGTTCCCAAAGTGGTCCCTACGGACCCCAAGGGGTCCCTGGCATCGTTCAGGGGGTCCGTGGAAAAATAAAATCGATTTGGGGGTCCCTGTACAACGTCAAGGGGTCCGCGCACATTTTTATTAATATGGAAGTTAAAATAAATAACAATGAGTAAATTATTAGCGATTTTTACGTCCTAAGTAAAAAAAGTCATTATTTTTTTTGTATTTTAAAACAAAAATTATAATTTCAATAAATACTTCTTCAACAAAATGTTTTATTTATATTTTATTTTTACGTCACCATTTACTATTCAAGACATCAAAGTAAAATTTTTAATTTTTTTATTATTCATTTATGTAGTTTTTCACCTAGGGTCCGTGGGAAAGTTTTGACTATGAAAGGGGGTCCGTGGGCCAAAAGAGTTTGGGAACCACTGATCTAGATGATTGTAGCTATCGTTGTGCGTAACCGTTTTTTTTAAATTTAATTTTTTCACGAAATGGTGACGGTTTGAAATTTTATGTTCATTTTTAACACCTTTCAAGTGATCTTAAAAAATAGTCAATATCAAAATTTCAAAATTCGGTTACGTACAGACTTAGCCACTGTGATTACGAAAATTTAGAACAAATTAATTTTTTAATCGGTTCATTAGTCTTTGAGGAATCGCTGGAACTAGCTCGAAAAAATCGATTCAAGATAAACGCATTTAAAGTTTTATGAGGATTATAACTTATAACCTGCTGTCACTAAATTGACTGTAATTCAGACAATTTTCTTAATTTTTAACTTAATTTTTTAATACATATTACTTTAAACACTTTAAATACTTTAAACAAATAAATTTAAAAATCGTGGCTTTCACCCTTAAGATAACTTATTCAGAATAGAAAAGTACCTTTACTTTGCCGAGATTATGTTAAAAATTCATTAATCCTTTAAGGACCGAACGAAAATTTAGAACAAACAAAAATTTTAATAGTTTTTGCGGAATCGCATTGAAAAAAGTCGATTCGAGATAAACTCATTTAAAGTTTTTTGAGAGTCATAACCTGCTCTCACTAAATTGACTGTAATTATGACAATTTTCGAAATTTTAACTTAATTTTTTGTATACATATATTCGAATATGTTTACTTTAAAAAAATTGCATATAAATCGTATTGTGGCTTTCCCCCTTAAGTATTGACGCCAATAAATATTCTATTTATGTATAATAAGAAATATTGACGTCAGCAAATATTTCCTTGTTAATAAAACTGCACGTATGTGATAGAATAAAATAATTATTTTTTAACATTGAATATAAACCGCTTGCCATCTGCGATGTTTATTTTTTTAACTTACGCATTATAAATCTCAGTTTGTAATTTAGTTCCAAAACCGATTTTATAATTACTGACCAATTTGTGAGAATATTTTATATTTTATTACTATTTTTGTAGTATTAAAAGTTCTTACATACACTCGCCGCTCTATTAAACGACATTTTATATAACGACCGCTCTATACAACAACTGACAAACCGCTCAATTTAGCGACCGTTTTCCTAGCGCAAAATTTAAATTCACCAAAGTTAACACGGTGGGCGGGGCAACGACGTGTCGTTATATAGAGGGGTTGAAAAACCGATGCCGTCGTTGTATAGTGCGGCGAATGTACATAAAATAAAACTAACAAGGTAAAACTCCAGTTTTAGATGTTATAGTAGCTCCGGCTTTAGCTCCAGATATTTTTAAACGACTTAAAAAATAGGAGTTTCTCAATTTATTTTTATTTGGGTATAACTCCAACAAATATGCACCTATTTGGATTATTTTTTTTTGTTTTTTTTTTTTTTTTTGAAAGAGTACACTCCTGAGGTGGTCCCATTAAAATTTTACCAAAATCTGACCATTATCTTTGATGATACCCCACTCAAAAGGGAAAAATAAAAAACCCTAAAGAAGAACATTATAATCAAATTTAACTGTTTTTAAAGTCAGTGTCAGTGTCAAACCAATAAAAAACTTTTTACGAAAAAAAAAATTAAAACCGCTTTCAAACTGTTATTTTTAGATTTTTTTTTTGAGGTCGGTTTAATTTTGTTTTTCTTAAAAAGTTTTTTTATTATTATTTAAGAGGTTTTCAGGGGGGGGGGGGGGTATTTGAAGCTATATCTCACATTATATGATGTATCTATACTTAATTTAAAATAAGTTATAACAAAAATCCATATCGAAATGATAAATAAATTCATTTTTTTAGATCAGTTTTATTTTTTACTCAAATAGTTTTTTTTATTATTAAAGAGGGTTTCAGAGAGAGGGGGGGAAAGCTATGTCTCACATTGTATTGTATATCTACACTTAATTTAAAATATGTTATAACAAAAATCCATATCGAAATGAGAAATATATTAATCAGGGTGGTCAGTTTCTGGAAAACCGGGAAATGTCAGGGAATTTTGTTATACAGGGAAAAGTCAGGGAATTTGGTTGGATTTTATATAAAAATGCAAAAACCCAAAAATTTAAATTTTAAATAAAAAAACAGGGAAAAACGGTAAAAAAATCTCCTGAAAAACCAGGAAAAGTCAGGGAAATTTGCTTCAGAGAAATACTAGCCACCCTGTTAATTTTTTTGAGGTCAGTTTTATTTTTTACTCAAAATAGTTTTTTTTTTATTATTATTTAAGAGCGGGAGGGGGGGGGGGGGTATTTGAAGCTGGTATTAAGTATATATCTATACTTAATTTAAAATATGTTATAACAAAAATCCATATCGAAATGATAAATAAATTATTAATTTTTGAGGTCAGTTTTATTTATTACTCAAATAGTTTTTTTATTATTATTAAAGAGGGTTTCAATTGGAGGGGGGGGGGTTATGTCTCACATTGTATGATGTATCTATACTTAATTTAAAATAAGTTATAACATATCGAATCCATATCGAAAATGATAAATACAGATAAATGAATTCAGATAAAAATAGACCATTAATCTTTCTTATCAAAAATGATTACAATGTTTACATGCAATGACATCCACCTATAGCAGTCATTTTTGTGACAGAACGATGACCGACCAACCAACACTAATTTCGACCCATGGAAGACCGAACACACAGGTACCTACTTGCCTATAAAACATATATAATACAAGAAACTATTCAAGTGAGATGCTAAATCCACTTACCATTGTATATCTCTGTCAAATCATGTTTTTCTGACTTATGTGATGTATATAGTCGTATGTATGAGTGAGATATTCAATAGGTGTTGTATATTGCTCTCTCTGTTTTTAATTGTAGTTGGTGTTGGAAACTGTGCCACCGCTCTGGCATGTGTTTTTCTTTTTGATATAACATTTGTATGTGCTACAGCTGTTAGCATTCACTATTTGAAACTTGCCTTGTGTACATGTGTGAAACTTTTAATTTAAGTTTTTATTTATTTCGATTGTTTATAAGTTTTTATTATATACCTACGTACATTTTGTGTTTTTGGTTTTTGATTAAAATTGTTTTGTTTAAGTGATTGTGCAGTTATTTATTTTTTTGGAAATTTGACGTGTCGTTGGTTGATTATTTTTTTTTTTGAGGTAAGGATTTATTATTTATTTATTTATTTAAGGTTGTTTGATTATTAGAGTAATGTATAGATAAAAGTTTAAAAATTATGGATAACTAATAAAATATTGGACGTATAGTTTTTGAGTAGTTGGATATTAAAAATAGAGTTTTTAATGAGATAACTTACCGAAAGTAGTTATTTATTTATTGAAATTCTACACAATTGGTTATATGAGACGTTTTAAAAACTAATTTTAAATACTATAAAAATTATAAAACAAATATATTCACGTGTAATTTATTGAAAATAATGAAAAACTAGCTCTGCCATTACAACAAATTAGTACATGTTACTATTATATACCGTTCTGTCTATTTCAATTTTCAAATTAAATTAAACTTTTTTTACTTTTAATAATTAATAAAGTAAAATTTTTCATTAAATGTAGGTACATGTGGTCTGAATATAAATTAAAAAAACAATTTTTCGAAATCAAATATTTTTTACAGTGTGCTAGACGTGCTAAGATGTTTTTACCATCAATGGGGGGGGGGGGAGTTAAATTGACAGAACTCTTTTTCAAAATATAAAATAACTTATTCTTTATTTTTCGATACTGTCGTTGCAGATAAAAAAAATGTTCTTTGAGAGAAGAAATATTTGTAAAGTTATGTATCCTAAAATAATTTTAATATTTTATATATAATTTAGACTTATGTAGTAAAAAATAACCAGTTTCACTTTTTACACCAATCCTATGTATTTTTAATCTTGGATGAATATAATTTACTTATCATTATTTAAAATAATCTGGTATTATCCCACACTTATTTGCTAAAAAATGCTGTGAAATAAAACAGCTCTATAAAAATATTTTGATAACAATATATACATAAACATCTTTATTAAAATGGATGGTATAGACCAGCAGTTCTTAAATTAGGGTCCACGGACTCCTAGGGGCCCACTAAACTTTACAGGGTCCGTGAAACATTTTTGGGATAAATTACTTTACATAAAATATTTTTATATTTTTATTTATCAGTATAATTAATTAGTATCTAACGACCCTATTTGTTTTTCTATCAAGGAGTGGGGGGGGGACTGAAAATAATTTTTCAAAAAGGGGCCCCTACAAGACCACATAAGTTTAAGAACCGCTGGTATTATAAATAATTTAAAATCGTTAATTTTTAGATATTTATTTATATTTGACTATTTTTTTAACATTTTGTAAAACTCGAAAAATCATATAAGAAATTATGAATTGATAATTTTTTTTTCGTTCAAACAATTCAGGTCAAAATAAACACTTTTCGTTTCGTGTCTGTCTGTCTTGTCATACGCATAACTCATAAACTAATGAATTAAATTTTAATGTTATATCTCATATAAATATTATTTTTTGTTTTTCATAATTTCTATGAAAAACGACGCATTTTACGTGAAAATTGTATAGAACCTTTTTTATAGAGGGTTTAATTTTCTAAAATAAAGGTTATAAGAAATTTTTTTGTAAAATATCCCTCTACTGATTTTTTTAAATTTTTTGATATACATATTTATTTTTAAAAGATTATTTTTTTATTATATTATTTCTGAAGGTAATTTTTATTAATATGTACTTGATCATTCAATTTGTAGAAATGACATTGAAGTCCAGATTTATTTCCATTAATCAATTTTCATATGTTATTGAAAAAATATATGAATATATTATTCTACATATGTACAAAAACCTTCAAGTATATTTTTTTTAGTAAACTAATATCTTTACTGAATCAATTAACCCATTAACACCCTTTATAATAAAATTGTTCTAACTTACAAACACTTTAAACGAGGTATTATTCATTCCTTAAGTTAAGTGTTGAAATTACCTTATAAAACAGGAAATTAGACTTCAATAAATATGTATTTTTATAAACACATAATATGAAAAATAGATTTAATCATAGAAAAAGTATGTTTTTAAAATTATTATGATTTCATATAAAAAAAAATTAACATTAATTTTTAATTTATATTTATAAATATAATTGGCAGGTTTTACAAATTTTTGATTTTATCTATCTATTTTTTAATGTACCTACCTATTTAATAAAATAAAATTATACATTTTTTTCGTATATTAAAAGAAATAAATATTTAAAATAATTTTGGGATCGAATTTATAAATTCTTCAGAACTTCTGTAATAATAATTTAATATATTATAATATATAAAGGTACAAACAGTTATTTTCCCACGACTATGTCCCCCTAACATATGTTAGTAACACGTTTTAAGGCACCCTTTTAAATATATATTCTCATATAATGTCTCAATCCGATGCACAAAAACCATGGTCTTTGTATTTGCTTTGAAAAAAAGAATACATATAATTAATTCTGATTTAGGATTATTTAAATAAAATTAAGTTTCGATTATTTGAGATATTTTTACCTAAATATAATTTATTTTATACATATACAGTCGAACTTGGTTAAAACGATATCGAAGAAACCAGTAAATTTATGGGATTCAGTTGGATTTTTATTTTGAATCGTTAAAACCGATATGTTGTATTGTATTAAACGATGTCGTTATAATAGGTTTCGACTGTAGTAGATAATCGTGAAATAAATCTATGTCTGTCTTTCACGGTCTGTAACGGTCAACAGTCAAAACTTACGAAAACATGGAATTTAATATTGATAATAATATTTCTATAATATCGTAAAATCCGTATTTTTTTTTGTCTAATAAATATTCGAGATATAAAGTAATATATAACCTTCCCCAGGTTGCAAGCTATGTCCCTGACAAATTTCATCAAGATCGGTTCAGTGGTTTTGATACAATAGGCATGCTATGCCAGTAACAAAGTATCATTGAAATTATTATTTTAAATAATGAAATAGGTTATAAAGAATCTAAAAAAAATTATTTTTATATTAAAAGCGAGATTAATATAATTTTTGTTAAAATAAAAATGCAAAATACAGCAATCCGCCATGTTAAATGGAACACCAATCAGAGTGGTTGACGTCACATATTTATTTTAGACAAATATCAATTCCTCTAACAAGATTATTAGGTACATACCTTATTTAAGAACTTATATACTTTGGAATTCATTTTTAACACACAAAATAATTAAATTATTGACTAACTCTGAATGTTTGATTATTGTTGACAATGAGTGTGACGTCACAACTCTCAAATGTCACCTGCGAGCGTACAAAATTAGTTTTAAAAGAGTCAATTTTTTCGATTTTTGCAGAAATAAGTATTTTTCGGAAATAGGAGACACGTAAGTTCATCATAGAATAGTTTTTTTTTCAAATAAGTCATCATGCCTACTGATATTAGAGAAAAATTTACAAAAAATTCATGCAAATTTTGAGATAAATTTATACACAAGTAAACAATGGATACTAAAGATTGCATTATAACTGTTTTTATTTGTTTCTCCATATGGATAGTTTTGTTGTTATAACCCACAAATGAATGATGTCATTTCGGATGGGCTTGTACAAAAAGGAGAAGTTTAATATAACAATTATGAATAACAGGAACAATGGCATGTACATTGTACACAAGAAATATTTGCAATTTTCGTAGGCGATATAAGAATTTATTGTGTTATTGATCTGAGAAAGAATTATAATGCCAAATGACTCCTTATTTAATATGTGTAAGGGAAAGTAGCCTAAATCGTATGTATTTTAATGAAACCCGTTATACACTCAGCGTTCTGTAGGACGACCATCCACAAGACGACTGTTCCGTAATACAATGTTCTAACAGTTCTATAGAACGTCTTTCCCCAACAAATTGACGTTAAAGTCTTCTATGTAGATTTTACACACAAAACTTGTGTTTTGGTGTGACTCAATGTGGAAAAAAAATGAAATTCAATACAAATTTTCGTTGAAATTGAAATATAATAAATAGTATAAAAAAAATGTGTAAGGTACATTTTATTTAAAGTTTGATAATTTGAAAACGATTAAAAAGGAAATAACAAAAATAAATTACTGGCATATGATTGTATAGAAATCTATACATTTTTCATCTAGTATTAAAGCAACGAATAACAATTGTCTAGAGTTCAATTCTAAAAAGTCAACAAACCAGGATCTCGTTCACCAACAGCTCCATTTTTAGGGTTCCGTAGAAAACTAGGAACCCTTATATGTAGTTTCTCCATGTCCGTCCGTCCGTCTTCAAAAATTTTGAGATAATAAGATGAAATTTGGTATACGGCCGTAGATTGATGACCCAAAAACAGAAATGATAAGATTTTTGAAAATAAAATTTTTTTAGACCCTCCTTTCATAAAATGAAAAGTGTTTTCAAAAAAAAAATTTCACCTACACCATTGAGTGGGGTGTCGTTAGAAAGGTCTCATAAAATGCAACAAAAAATGTAATAGAAATTTTTAATTTTAACCCTTCGATCACTAACAATTCCAGATAAAAACATCAATACATGTATTCATCCATTTTCTATGTATTATTATATGAAGTATTATTTATGAAACCTGACTCCAAAATCGTACCATTTGAAAAGCTTCAGAAAAATCAATCAATTTATCACTCCTAAAAATATTATTAGAGTAGATACATAATGAATGAAACTACATGAAACAATGCAAATTTTACCAATAATATATTAATCGAGTCCAATAAAAAACTAAAAAGTGGTACGATATTGGCAACCTTCCTCTATGTATTTGTGTCTGATTGTTATCTATGGTTTATGCATCAGTATTAAAAGCCTACGCTAATACGATCCTACATTCAATATTTTCTGCACATCTATTTGTTACCGTTATGAATTTATTTTTTGACAGTAGAAATTATTGTGTCAACTTTATAAATATATAAATTGGATAAGTACTTTATATTATAGGTAATATATTTTATTGACAATGCGGCTCGTTAATAGGTTCGTCTATTCTCTATAAGTGCTATAATTTTAAACAGCTTGCAATAACTTTATTTGTTCAAAATTAAATTCATGAAATTTTCTACAATATGCAGTAACAAAGTATAATTGAAAATATGATTTTAAATAATGAAATAGGTTAAAAAGATTCTTAAAAATGTATTTATTTTTATGTTAAAAGCGAGATTAATATAATTTTTGTTAAAATAAAAATGTAAAATACAGCAATCCGCCATGATGTTAAATGGAACACCAATCAGAGCGGATGACGTCACACATTTATTTTAGACAAATATCAATTCCTCTAACAAGATTATTAGGTACATACCTTATTTAAAAACTTATATACTTTGGAATTCATTTTTAACACACAAAATAATTAAATTATTGTCTAATTCTGAATGTTTGATTATTGTTGATAAAGAGTGTGACGTCACAACTCTGAAATGTCACATGCGAGCGTTTTGGTGTGAAATTCAAAATTAGTTTTAAAAGAGTCAATTTTTACTATTTAACCTTTATTTTCTGCAGAAATAAGTATTTTTTTGGAAATTGGAGACACGTAAGATCATCATAGAATAGTTTTTTTTTTAATAAGTCATCATACCTATTGTATAGTTTTTTTTATTCAAAAACATTTATTACTTTTTTATACGTAGATTCGATTCGGGGACACACTGTATATTATTAGAACAAAAAAATCTAAACAATTATGGATGTTTATCCAACCATAAAATATTGTAAATACTCCAAATTTAAACGTATTAGTAATTTTACCTCTAGGGGTATGCAGTATGCGGTCTATATTTTTTTTTTGATATAATTTCCCATAATTCTATCAATCGTAATTAATTTTATGAAGAAAAAGTGTCGGATGGTTGAAATTCAATCACGAATAATAAAGAACACGCCCTGAGGAAAAATAAAAAAAATAATTAATGATTGAAAAATTATATATAAATGTAGTCAAAATGTGTTAATAATAGGCTGGGATTTTCTTTAATATTATTAAGTAATTATTTGATTTAATTATTAATTTACCTACGTAATTTTTAAAATCAAAAACTAAAAAAAAATTGAAAATCATAATTTCATAAAAATAACTTTCTACTTTATATACTTACAGTAAGTAAATATGGGGTGTATACATCCAAAAACCACACCTGACTTATGTAGTTCATCAAATAAAATAACAATTAAAAACTTTTTTTAGAAAAAAAAGTATTTAAAAATGAAATTTCTTAAAAAGATTTCTATTTCCCCTTTTGCATGGCGTATCTACAAATTCAATAGCCAGATTTTGTTAAAAATTACATGGGGTCACCTCGGGTATATTCTCTTTTAAAAAAAAAGTCAAATCGGTGCACACTGAAAAAATTTAATGTTAATTTTTAACATAAAAAACATGTTAACGGGAGGACGAAATTGATCTTAGGAATTTTGAACACCCGGCATGGTAAAATTTAAAAGAACGTCTACTACAATTCAATATACTGTATAGCAGTTTCTATTTTGGCGATAGGCCAGATATGAAAAGTAATATAGAAACATAGTAAAATTATAGAGAATGTACGTGAAATTTTCATATGCAAGAAATTAAATTACAGAATAGCGTATATTACTTTTTCAGAGTAAATAAATTTTAATAGGTACTATGTTAAAATTTACCAGTATGTCATTGTAATTTTTATTTTAAATCCTACCGACTTTTCTGTTAATTTTTTTCTGTCCTCAGGTTCACAGCATTTTCTGTTAATTTTTAAAAGAATATTCTCTCCGTGCACTTTGTTGGAGTTACAGATAAAAATAAATATTATCGAATTGGCAACGTCCTCCCTTCGATTTAAAATAATTTTTAATTATGTATACATCCAAAAACCACATGTGTCTTATGTAGTAGATCAAATAAAAATAACGTTTAACTAATCACGGTATAGTATAGTTACACTAATTAGAAGAGGTCAAAACGTAAATGAAGTCAGGCAGATAAAGTATGTCAACTCACATCTGGACAACAAAAAATCAACAGCAAATAATAATAATAATACGTCAGATTCAACGGCGCGGAATATTTATTTTAAAAATGACATTCACCGGTTGGTCAGGTATAAAACAAAACAAAAACAATAAAAAACAAAACAAAACAAGCTCATTCAGCGTAATTCATTTCCCGTAGTCAGAGCCAACTTTGATGTTAATTATTATTACTTTATTTATACCGACGCTAGCATGCTAAATCTAAATGTTTATTAAATATTACTTGTCACAGTGCATGATCTAGCTGCCTAGCACGACTTGCCGGTAAGTTAGAGAACTGTTATTTATTTAACTCGTTTTTGTTTTTATTTTATTTTATAATATGTGAAATACATTGGTAGAAAGGATTTCTCAAACCAAGTATACCTTGTTTTGTATATAACGAAAACAATATTTTCTTAAGATAAGTAATAATCTCTTAAACCAACTATAGTATTCTTGAATGATGGAATTACGTAGTTGGATTAAGAGTATGTTTCTTATATTAAGAAAATATTGTTTTCGTTATATACAAAACAAGGTTTTCTTGGTCCAATACAGTTTTTTTCTGTATACGTAAATCGTTGTTTTAATTCGAATCATTTTTAAATTAAAAAAATATCTGCCAAGTAAATTTTCTATAAGTATGTATATAAAAAATTGATGTAGAGAAATAAATAAAAACACATTTTGAAGATTAAAATCTCTACTTTGCAATGATTTCTTGTTTTAAAATTTATTTATTTTTTGAGGAGTTATGAATATTCTTACAAATTTTGGTATATTTTAGTCTAAAAATTTTATTTTTATTTTTTTAGTTTTCATTTTGACTTTGTGAGGCTTTATAGGGTTAATAAAAAACATCTGCCAAGTAAATGCATAGTGCTTCCACATGCTTAATTCATCAAAGGTAGTTAATTATTGAACAATTTAAATAAAAACCGATAAATTATTTAGATGAACTGCCTGTCATTGGTTAACCATTTAATTTTCATACAATTTTAATAAAAAATATTAACTCGACATTTTTCTTTATACGCACCTGGTTATTATGTCGTATATTTTTAATTTTTTGACAATTTCAATCAAAATCAAAATTTTTCTGCTATACAAATGTAAAAATGACATTTAATATGTCCCAGTAAATAACAATTAAAAAAACAAATCTTTGTAAGGGAATATTTTATAACAAACGTTGTGGTGACCTATATTATAGGAAATTAAATGCTCTACAAAAAAGATTTTATAAAATTTTCACGTAACATGTGTCTTTCTTGAGATATCTTCAAAAAATAAATTTTTTTGGATGTCACCATTTTAATAATTTTGAAATGAGACCGTCCTCAAGCCAGACCCAACCAACCAACCAAGTTTCATCAATATCGGTTCAGTGGTTCATGAGTTATGTGTGTGACAGACAGACAGACACAGAACAAAAAGTGTTTGTCTTGACCTGAAACGGATAAATCAAGTAAAATTTTTAAAATCGGAGAACAAATTTTTTTTCTCATTTTAAAACGATCACAAAGTTTCTCGTATCTTCGATATTGCGAGGAAGCAAAAATATACGTATCTAACGGGTTTGTATGTTATGTATTATAATTCTAATCAAGACACCTGGAAGTAAATAATGTTTATAATTAAAAAATTGCAATTAATTTATGATATAATAAACAATAATATAATTATATTAAAATAAAAAAACCCGGCTGTTCTCTATAATTAAAATTCTTAATCGTTGATGAATCGTCTTCAAAATAACGGAATTTTATATTCTTGCATTTGATATTAGAATCATGTGGGTTATTTTTAACAGCGGGGGGCTACCCGCGCGCTACCTCTGCCCGAGACTCGTCTAATTAAATATAATATGAAATAACGGAAATTAGACTGTAATAAATTATTTGGGTATTTTTATTTTTCTAAATGTTGTTTAGAAATGTAGAAAAATGTCTTATGTAATTTTAGTAGAATTCGGATATAACGACCCTCAGAGACCGGCGACACTTGGTCGTACTAACCGGACAACGCACTAAACGACCGAATGATTCTTTTTATTATTTTACATCCAAGTTATTCTGTCTTTAAAAAAAAAAAATCAGCAAAAATCCAACTCTAAAAACATTTAAACAAAAGTTATTAACTAAACAAAAAAAATAATTGTTATATGGTATTTTTCAAAAACGAATCGTTTTTTGTAATAATTCTTATGGTCAATCAATTGCTCCCAAATTGCTCTAGCATTCTTTCTACTTAGTTTTTAAAAATTATCAATATTTTGATGTCAAAATTTAAATTTAAATTTCTGACTTTAATTGTTGCAAAACAGCATTAATAAGTATGCAATATGGCAATGTTTTGTATAGGTCAAAAAATTGCTCCTTAATTGCTCCTCATGTATCTGAAATTGCTCCAACTCTAAAAAAATTTAAACAAAAGTTATTAACTAAACAATAACAAAAAAATCGTTACATGGTATTTTACAGAAACTAATCGTTTTCCGTAATATTTCTTATGGTCAATCTTATGATAAAATTTTATGATAAAATCTTTTAAACGTCAAAATACTAAAAAATATTTTATTTTAAAGTCGTGTTTTGTTTTCATGATGTCACTGTTATTTATATAAAAACATAGTAGCCTTTGAACGGTTTTTATCATTTTCGTAAATATCTCGACCCCACAGTCAAAAAAATCTATAAACTTTCCCGAGCACCAAACAAATATATGGTGTGAATATGGCTTCGATACGTCCAGTGGTTTAGGCCTGATGATTACCGGTACATACGCACCAAGAGTTTTATATATTAAGATGAAATATTGAGCTTTGACACAGTCCTGTATTTATAAATATGTAAGTATACTTTAAAAAATGTAAGAAAAATTTTTTTTTTCCGTCACAGTGGTCTTCCCCCTTAAGAAGTTGGTATAATATATAATATATGTTGAGATGCACTGGTCGAGACCACCAATGGATCAAAGTGGAGAGACAGCTTCCTCTTTGAGATGTGAATCTCTCTGCATGTGTTTGGCGGTATGTGTTGAAGCAATGTAAAACAACTATCAGCTCTGACACGAACAGTTTGCGTGCAGTGGCGGTATATTTACAGGCCTCAGGTTCGTGACCCAGCCAGAGATCTTAGGAAGGCGTTAGCAACTCTCCTAGTTACCGTTTGACTACTCTTTATTATTATATGCAGTGGTACCTCGCATAACGAGCTTAATTCGTTCCGGGAGCAAGTTCGTTATGTGAAATGCGTTTCCCCATAACAATATTAATCCGTTCTGTAGCATAAAATATGGTACTGTAACATAAAAAAGATTGTGCACACGTTTTTTTATTTTTTAGTCAGAATCAGATTTAGGAGAGTCTACCGAGGCTTGCAGGGTCAAATCCTCTTTCTAATTATTTCTTGTTTCATTTCAACAGAAATCACCTTCCTGCTTTTTTTAGAACTCATAATATAGACACACAAAATTACATTTATTAAAACAAACAAATGTGTGAGTTAATCACAGTTATTATTTTTGAATCAGGTAAAGGACGTTTTATTAAGTATACATTCAACTTATTTAATATCAATTTTTATTGAAAAAAAATTAAATATTTACAAAGTTATGAGCTTCGATGTGACGACAAAAAAAAATTTTTTTCTCTATGTTTCACTATTGTTTTGCTTTTTATTCATTATACAAAATCGTAAATATCTCGGCTTCTATGCGGGTTGTTTTTTACGCAGAATCAATAAAAACTTTTCCATCCCCCCGCAATCCCTTGTCGGTTGAAAAATGCTTAAATACGTGATACATTATTTATAAATATTGTAGAGTATCCATACTAACAATAAGTTTAAAATAAATCTGACAAAAAAAAATTTTTCCCCAAACTTTTAGACCCCCGTTTATCCCTTTAGGGGTTGAATTTCGGGAAATCCCTTCTTAGTGGGTGTTTACATCATAAAAGGAAGACGCTTATGAAATTTCACGTTTCTAGGTCCAGGGGTTTGGGCTGTACGTTGACGAATGAGTGAGTGGTTAAGGACAAACTCTTTTATATACAGGCTGTCCTGTTTTAAGTGCACATCTTTGATATCTATGTCCCTCTCCAAACCATGCAACTTTTATCTGAAAAGTTTTTTTGATAAAATTTCACTATTAAAAATTATCAGAGGTGTGCACTTAAATTGGACCAGCCTGTATATATGGATTGTATTTTTTACTAAACGGGCCTATGAGAACAACTGAAATCAAAACAGAAAGCCATATTATATTATACTATAGTTTAAATCCTTGTATGGTTGTTCCAGTTTTCTAAAAAAAAGTAGTAGAAAATGTTTTACAAATTTCAATTTACTTAATTTAAGAATGTATTCTTTTTAAATGTTTTTAAGTGTAGTTTATATTTAGATATTGTTGTCTTTTGTCTCTGGACTTAATTAAAGAAAAGCGTAATTGTTTTTTAAATGTGTTTAAATAAAAAAGGTTCATCTACTTTAGCACCAAATATTTTATTTTATTTATTTCATAATATAAGTCCGTAAAAAATAAATAAAATTAAAATCTGTAAAAAGTATTGTAAACTTGAGATTCCAATCTTTAAAATGTTTTTTTATTTATTAATCTACGACCATTTTTACCATAATTACAGTACTTTCAAAATTTACTCTATTTTTTTTCTTTTCATGTTTTGTTTGGATTTAGAGACATTTGGTTCAGCCTGTATAATATAATTAATATACAATGCATATTGGGATCCGTCAGATGGGAGGAGCTTAAAAAACATGGCGCAGCTAAGGGTTTAGTTTAATTTTAAAAAATTACAAGACAGTGTCAATAGTATATATAAGTATTATAATGTACACATATTTTAAATTCACTCATTATAATTACAGATAATATCACGCAATAACATCAAATACAATACGCATACGTTATTTATTTTTGATTGTTTACAATTTTTCAACAAACAAATCTTTTAAATACATATTTATATTATAATAAATCAATTATATATAGGAAAACTTGTAAAATTCTTTCTTGGTACTTACTGTTCTTTCATTAATTTTATTTTTGAGTGATTTAAAACATAATATTGTGATTTAATCGTAAGTTTTACTATAAACCGTAGATACATCTGTCAGTTTTATGCTTGAGATTATTTATTTTTTCATTATTAAATTCTATTACCATAGAAACTGTACCCCCAGTCTAGTTACAAATTTTGCCACCAGATGGTGTACGTTCATTTGACGGATCCCAATACCTACCCATATTTAAACTAAAGAAAAATGTATGTACAAATATTATGAAATATTTTTAAAAACAAATCAAATAATTCTATAGAAATAGTTTTCAAATGAAAATCACTTGTCAAGTTTCGCAAAAATTTCAACAAGAATATTTCTATAAATTAATGCGCATAGAGAAAGTGAGTTTGGTAATATTATTAATTAATTATTATATTTTTGATTTACTGAATATGAAATTTATATTTAAGTATAATAATGTTACAAACACCTGCAGAAAAATACACTATTTCTTAATTTGGAAATTAATGTATTTATTTGTTCAATAAATATATACAGGGTCGTCCAATAGTGCGTCTCTTACGCCCAAACTATTGAAGATAGAGTTTTAGAGTAGTTTTAGAACAAAACTCGTTTATTTACATATCTATTTTAAGAAAAAGTACTAATTGATATACCATTGTATTTAAAAAAAAATTTGAATTATCCCTAATTGAACTTTTCAATTTTTGGTATGTCGAGTATGACACTTTAAACTATTAAAATCTCAAATAATCATACATCTTTACAAAGTTCATTATTTCTACTTTCTGAATTTAAAAAAATAATAAAATTTCATTAATATTTAACGAAATTAGAGCACTTTTAGTAAAACCCTAAAATTTGCCTTAGTTTTTAAACAATTGAAAGTATGAAAATTTTCGTTTTACGAAAGTTTCTTATTTTTTTATGATCTTTATAAATATGTACTTTTTGATATACCATTCCATTTGATTTTGCTGAGAAACGGACATGTACCCCTCAAACTACCCCCCAAGGAGCGATTTTAGGGGGTTGAAATTATTTTCTTGAAATTCTTTAGGTTCGATATAGGTATATAGTAAATTTTTTACTCTAAAATTCTATCTTCAATAGTTTGGGCGTAAAACAATGCCGGACGCACTATTGGACGACCCTGTATACATGATTTCACTTTACAGTTTATTGTTATATTGTTTATTTCTTGGTACATTCAATTTTACAATTAGTTGACAATAGGTACCCTATTTCAATGTCAAATTTAAAATTTATTAATGTTATCTGAACTATTTATATATGTTTTAAATCAACCAATAATTTATTTGTTTTTGATCTAAGTATCCTGTCAGATATGATTTTATCAAACTATGATTAAGTTATTATAGTATTATACCCCTTGTGACCCCCCCCCCCTCTTCGGTAACATATAGATTGTGGAAAATACATATTTAAGGTTATGTCTAGCACACTGTAAAAAAATTTGGTTTCGAAAAATTCAGAATACATGTACCTATACATTTAATGGAATATTTTACTTTGTTAATTATTAAAAGTAAAAAAAAGTTTAATTTAATTTGAAAACTGAAATAGACAGAACGGTATATAATAGTAACATGTACTAATTTGTACTGCTGTAATGGCAGAGCTAGTTTTTCATTATTTTGAATAAAATACACGTGAATATATATGTTTTATAATTTTTATAGTATTTTAAAGGGTCGAAGTTTCTAATAATTAGTTTTTAAAATGTCTCTATATAGCCAATTGTGTAGAATTTTAATAAATAGACCACTTTCGGCAATCGTGTGTTAAAAACTCTATTTTTAATATCTAATTTCTCAAAAACCATATATTTTAAATAAAAATTAGTAAAATTTATGAGTTATCCATAAATAACATATTAAAACTTTAGACTTTTATCTATACATTGCTCTAATGATCGAATAACCTTAAAAATTTTATGTATTTCGAAAATTTATTTAGTCAATTTTTACGTATGGGTATTTTTTTTAAATAAAATTTTCGATTTCGTAAGTTCTTTGTAAGCATAATTGTCATCACTATAATAAAATAATATGATCACATCTTAAAAAAAATCAAGGTTATAGTTATGTGGAACTTTTTTGTGCCAATTTTTTTATTAATATTAATAATAATACGTTTTTAATAAAGATCCCAAATGATTCTACTGTAGGTCATATTATTTATAATAATACGTTGTTGTAATATCTTTGTTACTTTTTTATGTAAAAATCATAGAGAGAATGTACAAATTGATATCTTTTAATCAATATTTGCTAACCAAGGACGATGTTTATGGGAAAGCTATAATGACGAATCATTATTGAAAATAAATAATAATAATAAGAGAAATATTATTGCAAGTATACTTATCTATTTATTGTTATTAAATCATTATTGCACGGTTAGTAACATTTTATTTTCAAGTAAATTGTATACGGCAGAGCTGTGCACAAGTACAAAAAAAAGTACTTAAGTACAAGTACAATTACTTTACAAAATAATGTACTTAAGTACAAGTACAAGTACATTGCAAAAAAAAGTACTTAATTACAAGTACAAGTACATTGCAAAAAAAAGTACTTAAGTACAAGTACAAGTACATTATCACAAAAATGTACTTAAGTACAAACACAATTACTTTTTGTAATTGTACTTAAATTTTTTTAATTTCAATTACAATTACATTTGTTATATATTTTTTCTTTACTGTTTGAAAAAATACTTCAGAGCAGTAATGTCTATTTCCGCGCCCTGGATATTTTTAAGATCTTTTGGGTAGGAGATAAATCGATAAATATCGCTACATACTTATGTATGTATATCAGGAATTCCAAACAACTAAATTTAACGATGTTATAGACGTACAATCTGAGGCAAAAATAATATATATCTAAAGTAACAAAATACAACGGTTAGTATTATTTGTAAACAATTAAATTTTAAATGAAACGATTGTTTGAATTTTTTTAACATCATTCAAATTGCACTCATAGAGAACAAATATTTATATATTGAGAACATATTTAGACAAGGAGAACATCTTTTGCACTTTTTTAACTAAAAACAATGCTTCTTTTTCTATATTTGTAACTACTGAAAAAGTACTTGTATAATGTAAAAGTACTTAAGTACATTTGTATGTACTTAAGTACATTTTCAAGTACACAAGTACAATTACTTTTAAATAAACAAATTTAAGTACAAGTACAAAGTACTTTTTCCAAAAAAGTATTTAAGTACAAGTACAATTACTTTCGTTAGAAAAAGTACTTAAGTACAAGTACAATTACTTTCGTTAGAAAAAGTACTTAAGTACAAGTACAATTACTTTCGTTAGAAAAAGTACTTAAGTACAAGTACAATTACTCAAAAAAAGTACTTAAGTACTTGTACTCGAGCACTTGTAATCGAGTACTGCACAGCTCTGGTATACGGTGAGTATAATAAAGTGTAGTTTACATAATACACAAAATAATTGGACAGTGGGGTTCATGGGTAGGTATATAAAATTTTACAATTTTTCGAAAATTTTATATATATTTTTTTATTTAATTATTTCTAGATAGAGATGAGTTTGACTCTTTTCAGGGGGGGTGGGGTAAAATAACTAAATAGTTCGCGAATATCGAACCAATATTTGTTATCGAATCAAATAAAAAAAAAACTTTCTTTTAGTTTAAAAGCATTTTTTAAAACAGTTATTTTTAATAGTTTTACTTACGACAAAAAATTAAAAACACTTTATGTGAAAGTTGAATTAAAATAGAAGTCACATTTACTTAAGTAAGTTTATTTATAGTTTACAGAAACTTATTTTTGCTTCTGTATGTATTTTTTTTTTCTTATAAATGAATATTTTAATTATAAAGATTTCTAACCTACAGGCTGTTTTATTAAAAGAATAATTATTATATGAATGAATGAATGAAATAAATAATTATAATTTTCATATTAATATACAAATTAGTTTTGTTTAAATATACTAAGTTTTTATTTTTTTTATTTTGCTTTATGGAAACTATATGAAACTTTTAAGATGTCCGTCTGTCTGTCTGTCTGTCTGTGTGTCTAATAAATCCTTGCTAGATACATTTAACAAATTTTAATTTAATTTTTTTTTGTAGAACATTACATTTTCGATTAAATTTTTTTTGGATAATGCCAATTTTATCTTCCACCGCGAGATCTCGGCCCCCTGACCACCTAGAGACCTCAGGTTTTCGCTAAATGGTAGGTCTGTGGTTCTAGTTTAGCCCATTTTATGAATTTTTCCGGCCATGCCCTCCCCCCTAAAATGTTTCATATTTATATAGCTTCATGTACCTCGTTAGACTCGGGATTGATTCACGAATCGATTGGTAAGGGTATTTTTTGAGTTGTGTCCATTAAGTGGGTTACGCGGCAACACCCACGTGTAGGTTTTGATTTTTTTTATTGCATTTAGTTTTAATATAAAACAATTACTGTCCTTTTTGGGTTTTATACTTAAAAGGCTCTATTATGTTATTGTCTGTTATTTATTTTATTATAAGTAATCTCTTAATCAAAAAAATAAATTAATAAAGGACCTCGCAGAATCCTTATGGTAAAGGGCTTTCGGTCAAATTCTTTGAAAATTTGGATTATGATAGTCCTTGATGAGTAAATCAAAAGTGTCAATGGGCACTAAGTCCTAAAAACTCAAACTTTTAAGATATAGCCCTCTAAAGTTGGGGATCATGCTCGCCTTTAATTTGCAATAAAAAAATTTGTAGAACCTTAATTTTCGCACAACTATTTGTATATGTTCCCAAAGCCTTATATAATCGATTGTCACCATCAAAAAGTAAACTTTTAAATTCTTTAACTAATGGCAGTACTTAAATCTTCTTATTACTTTTTTTTTATTATAAACCTATTTTTTATTATAAAACAATTGGATTTGTTTATAATTAAAAAAACGTAACAATAAGATTTAAGTGTTGTCATTTCTCAATGAATTGAAAAGTTGACTTTTTTATGATGACAATCAATTATATAAGTCTTTGGGAACACATACAAATAGTTGTGCGAAAATTAAGGTTCTACAATTTTTTTTATCGTAAATTAAAGGCGAGCATGATCCCCAACTTTAGAGGGCTATATCTTAAAAGTTTGAGTTTTTAGGACTTAGTGCCCATTGACACTTTTGATTTACTCATCAAGGACTATCGGAATCCAAAGTTTCAAAGAGTTTGACCGAAACCCCTTTCCCATAAAGATTCTACGGAGTCCTTTGTATTGGTCATTGTGATAATAATTAAAATTAAATAGTTTTTTTTATTTACCTACGCCACTGACATTTTTGCACAATATGTGTGGCTTACGGATGTATCAGATCCTTGCAATCACATACACTTGGACTTCTCTGACAACAACCATTCATAGGTACTTACTTTTCATTATTATTAAATCGTGGTCAAATTGACCTTGGCTACATCTTCATTAATTTCTTGTGTGTATTTGCAGTTAGTTTTTCTCACGTTGTAGATTTTTTTTCTACCTATTGCTCTTTAAGTATATATATGGAATTACATACATAATATCATAGGTGGGCATTAACTCGTTAATCGTTAATTAACGAAGTTAACAAAATGGTTAACGGATTAACTTTTAAGTTAACTAAAAAAAAATTTTAACGCTTTTGTTAACTTCCGTTTTTAACTTCCGTTAACATTGGTTGTTTGTTGAAAAGTACATAAGAAAGTTGTCGAAATAGCTAAAAAAAAGGTCTTCAAACATTTTGGATGGTTAACTGTTAACGGTTAACTTTCGTTAAAATTTCAAAAATTTGGTTAACTTTAACTTCCGTTACATTTTCGGAATTTTAACGGTTTAACGGTTAACGAAGTTAACTTTTTTATTATCGGATTAACGATTAACGAAGTTAACTTTTCGATTAACTGTGCCCACCTATGCATAATATGTATAGGTATATTTATAGGCGCCGATTTTTTATTTTACTCAAGGGTGGGCGATAGAAGTATGATTTTTTTTTAGAAAAAAAATGACCGTTACTTTTACATAGGTTGCCGAATTTAATTTTAGCTGACGGATTTGAAATCAGCGTATATATATTTCTTCATTAGGCCAAAAATTTGAGGGGTAGGTATATCTAAAAAAATGTCGTTTTTTATAATTTTTTAATGAATTTTCAAGTATTATGCATGTCATCATATAGATTTTGACACGCTGGTTTCAAATCTGTTAATAAAAGTCAAATTAAACCTCATGTTCAAAAGTTAACTTATGAAAATTGACGAAATTTTTTTGTGTTTTCGATTTAGTTAAAAGTATGTTTATTGTATAGAAAATGATGTGAAAAGTTGAATTTTTTAAAGCGCAGGTCTGTATCTCATCACGTTCTCGAGATATGGCCTCTCAAAGTTTTCGATTTTTGAAAATTTTAGAGAAAAATGGTCGTAACTTTTGAAAGTGTGGACAGATTTGATTTTTGTTGACAGATTTGGAATCAGCGAATCGAAATCTATATAATGCCATGTATTATACTTTAAAATTAGAAAAAAAAATTTTTTGCTGAAAATTGAAATTTTTCCAAGGGATATACCTTAAAAAAATGTCGATTTTTCACAAATTTTTTTTGTCGAATTTTATAGTAAAACACATGTCATTATATAGATTTCAACACGCTGATTTCAAATCTGTCAACAAAAATCAAATCCGACCACACGTTCAAAAGTTACGGCCATTTTTCTCCAAAATTTTTAAAAATCGAAAACTTTGAGAGGCCATAACTCGAGAACCTGCGGTTTGAAAATTTCAACTTTTCACGTCATTTTCTATAAAATAAACATACTTTTAACGAAATTTAAAACACACCATTTTTCAACCTATTTCAACATTGTATACATACACAAATTAAAAAAAAAACGCAGTTTAAGACACTGAAAACAAAAAGGCGTTAAGCCAGTTGAATAAAAACAACCGTAAACATTTCTTTTTACTTTTACTACAACTGTATACTGTGAAAATGGAACAGTAATGGAAGAAGCACTTACAAAAAATACAAATAAATAAATAAAATAAAAATAAAAGGTAATATTGTGTATACAATATAGTGAAACTGTATATTATTATAAAAGGCGCGCATGTGAAGAGAATACCTATGCCAAGGTACGTGCCTGAACGGTCCAATAGACCGGGACAGCTAGAACCTTAAACAATTGCTATCACGTTATGTCCGATCAACCGTATAACACTGTCAAACTAAGTATTATCTCTTTCTCATACATATAAATACAAATACACTCAGCGTTCTATAGGACGACGGCATCGGTAATTCAAAAATTCCACAATACAACGGCTAGAGGAGCCCCCACCACCACGCCTAAAAGTTGACAGGTAATAATAAAAATGGCGCTTTTGGTGAACGAGATCCTGGTTTGTTGACTTTTTAGAATTGAACTCTAGACAATTGTTATTCGTTGCTTTAATACTGGATGAAAAATGTCTAGATTTCTATACAATCATATGCCAATAATTTATTTTTGTTATTTCCTTTTTTAATCGTTTTCAAATTATCGAATTTTAAATAAAATGTACCTTACACATTTTTTTATACTATTTATTATATTTCAATTTCAACGAAAATGTGTATTGAATTTCATTTTTTTCCACATTGAGTCACACCAAAACACAAGTTTTGTGTGTAAAATCTACATAGAAGACTATAACGTCAATTTGTTAATTTTTTAAATTTCGCGTTGAAATATAGCAGTCACAATGGTATTATGGTGGGGGTTGGGGAAATACGTTCTATAGAATTGTTAGAATATTGTCTTACGGAACAGTCGTCTTGTGGATGGTCGTCTTACAGAACGCTGAGTGTATTACCTCTTTCTCATACATATAAGTACAAATACATAAATACACCTTTCTGTCTTTTTTTTAATTATATATCAACACTTTACCTATTAACGCCCGCCGTACACATTTGTGTACACCTCATTTTATAATTAGTGCAGCTGCCTATGGATATTAATTCACAAAAGTTGGTAGAAGTGCAACAAACAAAATATGTTAACGTTATTAGTTTCATAAGTGTTGTTTTAATTGTTTTGAATAATTTTAATTTTTATATGAAAAGAGGTACGTGGTGTGCTAATATATTTTATCCAATTTTGTTCAAAACATATGAAATAACTTAAATATACATGTAACATGGCTTTATCTAAATAAAAATGATATCAGAAAAGCAGTCTCACACAAAATAGACTTCATATCTGCCCAATTTACTCGCTTCAGTACACACTGTTATTTTTAGAGGTATAGAAATTAACACTAGATTTAGATAATTTAAAAAAAGTTGGCTACATACAGTCTTTAAGGGTCGGGAGGTTAGAGGGGGTCACATATGCTAATTATAAATTAAATATAAATATACATTTTATTGAAAAAAATAAATAAAATAGCCCAGGACCCCTATTATCGAGTGAGCTCGAGAATATGTCATTTCGAGTTTTTTGTTTGGAATTTTAAATCTCGCATGCCCAGGAGCAGTCGAGTTTTTTCATTCGATATTTCTATAGAAAAAAAGTCGCATCGAGTTCGAGAATACGGTATAATTTATACAATCGAGATTCTAGTAAATAACTTACAAGGGAACCTTTTCAAGTCGAAAATTCGTATCGAGTTTAAACTTCGCATATAGATAGAGGAGGTTAAGGTAAGTAAGAAAAAAATTATCATAGCTGCGGTAAAACGGTTTAAGGGGGTGAAACACCCCTATGAAAATGTGAAAAATAATCATATTTTTTCAAATAACTCTGAAACTAATGAAAATTTAAAAAAATCTATAATTTTCATTATTTTTTATGCTCTTTCGAATGGCGATAGTCAAAATTCGAAAAAATTAATCCGTTAACCCTCAAGAATATTATTTTGCACATTTTCATAGGGGTGTTTGACCCCCTTAAACCGTTTTACCGCAGCTGCGATAGTTTTTTTGTTACTTATCTTGACCTCCTCTAACTATATACAAAGTTTAAACTCGATACGAATTTTCGACTTGAAAAGGTTCCCTTGTAAGTGACTTTTAGTTTTAGTTTTAGTTTAGTAATCTCGAATGAGAAAAAGTCAAACGAACTCGAGAATAGGGGCCAGATCTATAAAACATTTTTGCAATATATTTCATCAAAACCGAAATTGTAAATATTTTGTATAAATGGTTTTTAAATTATTAAAAAAAAAATACTTATGTACTGACAAAAATGTCGATAAATGTATATTTTCTTTAAATTATCAGAATTTTCATAATATACCCATTTTAAGGTATTAAATATGCATATAAATATGTACTTTATACTCAACAAGGTAACGTTCTTTCATTGTGCCGATCCCTGAGGCAGAATACGACCTAATTATTGCAAGCTGGTTAAATACAGACCTCTCTTTTTCTCTCTCTTTGATGAATTTTAAATACAATACGTATATTTTTAAATTCCAACCTAAAACTTGATTTTATTTTTACTTTTTATTTTTACTGTAAGTGTCCATGTGAAGTAACTTTTATAGTTACGTTGTATGCATTTGGTATACCTGTTCGTCAATACCTCTCTCTCTTTGGTGAATTTTAATACACTATTTATACGTATATTTAAAAAAAAAAAAAAATATTTTTGCTTTGTAGAGAAAAGTGTTCGTGTGAACTCACTTTTATAGTTATGTAATATGCAGTTGGTATAACCGGTCCGTCAATACCTCTCTCTCTCTCTGATGAATTTTAAATACACTATAAATACGTATATTTTTAAAAATCGATTTTTTTTATTTTTGCTGTATATTGAAAGGTGTTCGTGTGAACTAACTTTTATAGTTACGTAATGTGCAGTTGGTACACCTGTTCGTCAATGTCGTTCTAGGGACTTGTATTAATTGTGATGCCTTCCGCTGCGATGATCACAAAACTGTGACTGGAAATAAATTATTCCTTTTGTATTAAAAAAACGTGATTTTGTTACGAAATTAATTTAAAATTTACTGAGCCCTTGGAGACACTTGCAGTTATTAAAATTCAGTTAAAAGTAACGCTTTTACTGAACCTAATGGTACTTTTTTATAACGTTATTTATAATTTTATAAAACAAATTATTTTAAAAAAATAGGGTAATTTTCAAAACACTGTAATTGTGGTAAAAATAATCATATTATATGAATAAATAAAATAAAGTGTCTACTTTTCACTGAATTTTGCAAAATTTACTTTCAATTCTTTTTCGCAAAGTTATGGGCTTTTAGGGGGATAGCCACTGTGACGGGTCAAAAAATTGTCAATATTTAGGAATTTTTTCACAGATACATAACTAATTATTTTTGAATCAGGTAAAGGACGTTTTATAAAGTATTTATTCAACTCATTTAATTTCAATTTTTATTGAAAAATATTAAATATTTACAAAGTTATGAGTCTCGTTGTGATGACCAAAAAAACTATTTTTCTCTATGGTTCACTCGAAATTTCGAGAATGGTTATACTAAAAAATGAATAAAATTTTTATCAATATCTATATGAATGTAGCTATAGTTGCACGTAGCCTTTTTTTATTTTATTTTTTCACAAAATGACGATCGTTTGAATTTTTTTTTTATTAGAGCGGTTTTAAAAATAGTAATTAACAAAATTTCAAAAAATCGGCTACGTGCAACGATAGCTAATACAATTACGAAAATTATTTAAAAAATAAATATGAAATCGGTTCATTAGTCTTTGAGGAATCGTGTCAACCAGGTCGAAAAATGTAATTTCGAGATAAACGTGTTTAATGTTTTTGTTATGTCATAAACGCATTTAATATTTTTTCTACTAACTTTCGCATTTTATACAAATTAATATTCATTTTTATCACTTCAATCTCAAAGTCTACGTAAATGGAAAAATACAATAACATGTATGGGTTCTGAGAAAACATGTTAACGACCACTGTATACCTATATGTTAATCAGAATTAGCAATAATGTTTTATTCATAGCACTAAAGAGCGTTGATAGTTGACAAATGATACTAGACATTTGGGTTTAGGATTTTTTTCTATAATAATAAATTGCGTTACTATTTTTAATTGATTCTTGTATAGATGTTAAGAATTTTAAATTCTGTTCTCGAAGATTTGATAAGTGTTCTTGTTTTTTATTTAAATGTTAGATTATTTATCTTATTTTTTTGTAGTTTTTTTCAAATTACGTTAAATATTTAAAACTAGTATTAAATTTAAACTATTTAAGCGCCGTTATTCGTTATTTATTGACGTTAACATGTTTTGAATTTTATTTATTGGTCAAAATATTTTTTTTTCGAAATCTGTTCCATTTTTACAATTGGTATTATTTTTAATACAGTTATCATAAAATAGTCTAAACTAATTCTAAGGTATTTAACTTTCAAACAGTGAAATACCCATTAAAATCGGTACAGTGGTTTTCGTGTTAAATTGATATTTTTATTATTAAGTTATCATAATAATGGGTGTTCAATCTAAAAATCTTTTCATTTGTCGAATTAATAAATAATTTATTACACCAACTAACGAAACTCTCAAATAGATTAAACATAATGATTGTATTAATAAATATTTATCAGTGTGAATATTTTTTACACTGCCAAACTAGTGAAAGTGCAATTTTCGATATGATAAATTCAGTGATGTCATTTATTAAGTATTTTTTTGTATTTAAAATATATGTTTTCAATACGAAACAAAATAAGAACATTGTTAGTAATAATAATCATTTATTAATAAGATAAACGTGGATATTTCCATATTGGTAAAAAATTACCATATTAACAAACAACCTCTATCGGAGCCAAATCGATCACGGATTTTTTACATTGATCACATTTTTTAACTATTTTTTTTTCTGTATAGATGAATTGTGTAGCTTCTATTTTTTAAAACATCATGGCATAATTGAGATTTCACAATTTAGTTTTTATTTACAATGATGTACATACATACTATGTATAGGTACATATGTCTAAGTTGCACGGTAAATTACTAGCATCCTGTGAAATATAATAATGATTTTAAAGTTCCTGTATTTTGTTGCGTGTAACTGTAAATATACATATTGGTATAATGAGCTATACATACATAATACATACATACAAGTTATACCATTTATGTATCATTATCTGTTATTATTATTGTTATATTGTTTTATTTTATACCTTGTTTCGGTTAAAGTCACTCATTGAAAGAGTTATGACAGCCTCAATCGATTTCTGATTGGTTATACACTTCTGTGCAAAAGTATATAGACACTGTGATTTTGAATGTAAATATACAGATTTCAGTCAATAAAAATATACAAAATAGCGAAAAGAATATGTTTACTCGCAGTCAAAATAGTAAAAAAACAATTGAGGGGTTTGTAGCAACAACGAGTTAACTCTATTTTTAGGCCAAACTGAGTTAACAACCGTTTCTGGGGGGAAAAAATCATTCTTTCGTTTGGTTCAACAAAGAGTTACCTACCGTTGATAGTTCTCAAGGTATCCGCTAGAATGAGTTAGCTGCTTCATTCGCTTGGGTCAAAATGGAGTTAACTCCAGGAGCTGACTCTTTGTTTTTGGGCTTAGAATTTTGTTAGTACACTTTTTCTTGAAATAAACTAATTTTCCTGAAAATTGTTCTTATTCAATGCTTCCTTACTTTAAAAAGAAAATAATTTTCAACTATTTGGGCCAAAAAAGAGTTAACTCCAGAATAAAATTGACTCTAGAATTGCGAATTTGACGAATTTCTCAATGGAATTTGGCCAAAACATGTGGTCGGTGACAAATAATAATTGGACGAAGTCAAAGGCGATTTAAATACATTCTTAATTTTTTAAACAGTTTTTTCTATTTTCCCACAAACTATAAAAACTGGAGATAACTCCTTGTTGCTGCATACCCCTCAATTTCTAGTTAGCTTGAAAGACACTGTGCGTCAATACTTTCATCTTGAGTAAACCTGACCTTTCAGACATATAATTCAAAAAATTTCCTTAACATAGAAAATTGTAAATGCTGTATTTTAGATATGTTAGGATTATTACAAAAGTTGTAATTAAGCACTCTTATCAATATTTTTATATTTACAATTGTAGCGTTATTCATAATACTTGTTTTGAATAATCGTAATCGATAGCATTTAGTATTGTGTAATCCCTTGCTTATGTTTTATTGATAACCATTTTGGAAAAAGGGACTTTACTCGTTAAAATAAGAAATAGAGAAATAAAATCTAGTCAGTCGTTAGCACAGAGTGCCTAGAGTACCACAATAAAATTTATAATTGTTCAGTGATTGTAAAATCTACCAAATACTGAAAAACCTCCTTGCGCGCTGTAATTCACGCCAAGGAGAAAGCGAGGCTCTGGGGTAGCGATCACGAAAATTACTTTTAAGAGCATAGTTGTTTTTACCAAATAGTGTTAATAAATTGTATTATTGTATATTGTGTCCAACGTGTATTTAAGTTAACTAGTAATCAGTTAACTTCTGTAGGGTAGATTAATATTTCTATTAGTGTTTAAAGTGTTATTAAATAGTATTTAAATTGTTATTAAATAGTGTTTGATTGTAATTAGTAGTGTTCGCCATTAATTAGTGTAAACCATTATTAAACCGTTGTTATGAGTTATTTTTATAATTAAATTTATTTTATTCACTGTCAAAGTGTACGTTTCTAGTCACCTATAGGTTATTCTGCCTAGCCGATTAAAGGATAAATAGAATATTGAAAGAAATTAGAACCCAAACCGTTACACAATGTGTCCAAAGACAGCAGTGTAGTTAATAAACCAGATCACACTACAGGCTGAAGAAGAAAGTAAGCAAAAATAATTGTGGTGTAGAAAAAAGTTTAATAATAACATAAATAATACCTATACTCCTGAAGTTGAAAGCGCTCAAGGATAATTACTTATTAGCTCATCGTGTGTGGTATTTCATTAATTATTATATGGGTCATTAAATATATAGGATTTTATTTTAATGGTTATAATTTACTTACAATATTAATAGGTTTTCCTTTGTTATTTATTGTAATTGTTTATATATTATAGTATAGTATTTACTTACCTAACTAACGAGAATCTGAGGTTAATAGTAACACAATTACAGTAATATATTTTTAATTATTTTTTCCTGATTTTATTTAATGAGAAAATAATTTTGATTTAATGATTTATATGACTAACAAAGGGTTATTTTTATTATAGTTATTATATGTGAGACATAAATATTTATAACGTATCGTACCTCCGTAAAAAAAGTGTCAGAACTCAGAAAGGATTTGGGAATAAATGAAATTATAACAATTTAGGTAAATCAAAATTGTAAAGGTAGTATAGGAAAATGACCGGTACACAAGATTTAATTTAAATATTTCAGTATTCCTGTGATGTTTGAAAAATAGTAACTATTAAAACGCTTAGTGATTAAGTAGGTATTTAAAAAGAGTATATATGACATTTTTTTTAGAATATGCTAGTTTTGTTGACGGTAGGTACACGAAGTACATTAATGACAATTTTTTAGTAGAAATATATAGTAATTTGGAATCATTCTACATATTTATCTCAAATATTACATTTTTGAGTTGTGACACGTTTTTTGCAGGGGTGCGATATGTAAGTACAATTAAACGCTACAATATAACAAACGACGAATTATTTTTTTTAATTAAAAAAAAATCATAAAATGGAAATTAAAGATATTTAAAAAAAAATCTTAGTTAATTGAGAACAAGTTCGGTTTCAGCATGCCCAAAACTTTCAGGAACATATTATTCTAAATATTTTTTTATTGTCAAGTGCCCCCCCCCCCTCCATTTCAAATTATTACCTACATATTCTGTTTCAGTACGCTAAAAAAAATTGTGTATTATTAACCCTCAAACTGCACACTAGTGCGAATTCGCACCTTTAAAATTTTCCAATTACGCGTAGGTACTCGTTACTCAGGTGACCAACAGTCTTTCCCCCACCGTGATAATTCCTTCTACAGTAAAAGCTCTCAACCAGCGCTATTTACGAGAATAATGTTGTGTTTACTTCCAAGGAAAACGCTTGAAAAATCAGGAGAGGTGCGAATTAGCACTAGTGTGTAGTTTAAAGTCGCAAAAACAGTGTACAGCAAAGTAATAAGAAAAATAGTAATTGTTTAATTGTCTCAATAAAGATTTTTTTCTTAAAAATACAGTATCCTAATCACGGAATGCGAGTGAGACAATGTCAAAATTGTTGAAATTAAAAAAAAAATGATCAATTTCTTTAAAATCATTTTTTATAAAAAATGTAATTTGTTTATTTGAAATTTGCATAAATAAATAAACTTTTTCTATGAAGTTGAGCAATTGCATTTAATTCCTTGGAAAATTTCCAATAACAAACACTACTATTTAGTTGGAATATTGATAAAACTCAGTTAGATATATCACTTTGAAATTTTCGAATCCCGATTCGCACTAGTGTGCAGTTTAAGGTGGCCTAACTGAAGTGTGCAGTTTGAGGGTTAAAAGTAATTTTTTATTGTCCAGTGTTTCCCCCTTCCTCTTAAATTATTATTATGTATAGGTCGTTAACTTATTTATTTACTTATCGGTCATATTACTTCCCATTAAATTTCACCTTATTTTTATCTAGAATAAAAATTATGTAAGTAAATATCCGAATAAACTTTATCAACATATTTACAATTTTCACCTTGAAAATAATACTAGAAATAGTAATAGTTTTCAAATATAATCATTCTTATCAGCTGCCCCTCAATTTTATTTAATCGCAAATATTTTATGCCTATAATAGCCTTCACAAAATCGCTATATAATGTTGATTGTATACAATTAAGAAAACATTCAGAAAATATTTGTTCTAATACATACAAGTAATAGAAAATTATATGAAAAGTGACATATTGAGTAAAATATTAAGGGTGAGTCATCAGTGCTTTTTTATAAAAGACGAAAAATCAGATATTACTGAACAGAATTTGTTGAATTTTTCACTGAAGAGAATCAAAAGCATGGGGAAAAGTTCTAGTTTAATTGTTTTTAAATGATTACACTATGCAACAAAATAATTCACAGAAATTTGAATAGGTGATTGAGAAGGTATTTGTCATGCCGAAACCGAATTCGTTGCCCAAATGATTCCATCACGTCAGGTTTTTTAGATATCCGAACCTAAAAGTCTCAAAAATAACGATTTTGGTAATGTTGGGGAATTTATTACTAAGTAGGTAATTTTTTTCTGAAGTTTTCTTTCATGATTTCGAATAGTACTCTCTTTACTCTTTAAAATGATTTTTTACATTTTACTATGCGATTTTTCTTTACCGAAATATACTACTTTGAAGATATATGTAGTAAAGTTCATTGTATCTACTATACTACACTCTATCATATCTTCAAACTAGTACATCTCGGCTAAAAAAAATCGTACAGTAAAAAGTTAAAACTCATTTTAAAGAGGAAAGATAATACTATTTGTTACCGTGACCGAAAACTTAAGAAAAACATTACCTACTTGATAATAAATTCTTTAAGGAACTTTTAGGTTAGAATATCTCAAAACCCTGACGTGATGAAACCAATTGGGCAACAAATCCGGTTTCGGCATGCCAAAAGCCTCCTAATTTTTTTATTCAGATCATCAGATACATTTAATACAAAATTATATATAAAAAGTGACATTTTGGGTAAAATAATTATAATAATTATTTTTTTTACATTTAAAACGAAAAATTAGATACTACTGAACCGAATTGTATGAGTTTTTCACTTCAAATCATGATGAAAACTGTTAGTTTAATTATTTTTAAATAATTATTATAAACATTTAACGCTCTAGTATGTTTTAAGAAAAACATAAATAATTTCTAATATTAATTAACGTATTTTCTATTTGTTACAGATTATTGCACATTCGAATCAAAGCATAATACTCGCCTGTACAGGCATTGAAGTCACCAGACGTGCGTGTTTACGTGTTACAGTATGGGTGAACGAAGAGGTACAAAGGCACTGGAGTTATGGTGTCGTCGAATGACTGACGGATATCCAGGAGTTAGGGTGGATAACATGACCACCTCGTGGCGTGATGGGCTAGCATTTTGTGCTATGATACATCACTTTAGACCAGACCTAATGTAAGTACCTACAAATCTATTTAACTTTAACCCTCGGAGCCTCTTGTGGGTCAATTTGACCCATACACCGTCTTTGATCGTGAATAGCGCTCAGGTATTTTACATTTTTCGCGATTTTTTTAAAGTATGTTGAATACTTCAAAGGTATGTGTAACACTTATAAATTCATTTACCATGAGTCAAAGTATACCTTTGAATTTTGGTAAGTCAAAAGGTTTCGTAGTTGCGGAATTATAGGCGATCAAAAAGTAAGCAGGGTCAAATTGACCCAGAGTGTACTAGTAGGTTGAAAAAATAGGTGTGTACTCCGAGGGTTAAAGGGTTAAAATTGTTTTTAACCCTTAGTTGCCACTGTGGGGTACCAGGCCCCCACATTATTTCTGTTTAAATTTTACAAGGTTTTCAATTTTTTAAATATTATATATCTTTTGGAGTGCATTTTGTATCGTTCGAAGAATGTTATTGAATTAAAATATTCAATAGCTTATACGAGTAGTTAACATTTTAGTGTCTGGGGTACGAGGTGACCCCAGTGTGGCAGGTATGTTATTCTGGAGAAGTGGAGCAGCTATATAAGGGTTAAAATTAAAATTTAATAGATTTTTTTTAAAGTTATTTTAAAAAAGCTGCCATGGGTGCTACGGGACTTTCTTATACGTAATATTGACAGTGAACAGTTTACGTGATTTTTATTATTTTTGAAAGATATTAACCCCCCCCCCCCACCGAGCGTAAAGACATCCCAAACAAATTTCGTACTCGTAAAATTATAATAATTTTTTGATATTATTTTAGTATTAAAAAAAAAAATTAGAAAAAAAAAACTATTTTAAAAAACAAGCTTTTGTATACCTACATATAATATACATGTGCACTAAAAAGTAAAAAATAAATTTTCAAACTATCGCTTTATTTTTCAGCTCACAAAGTCTTCCAGAATTATTATGACTAAAAAAGCTTGTGGCGTTCATTTAATATTTAATGTCATATTTAGAAATAGAAAAAGTTATTAAAAGATCAACAAAGGAAAACTTGCATTTTCTACTGTAAATTAATAATATATTAAACCTCTGTAAAAAATAGTATAAGTCTAAAAAAATATGTAAAATATAACTAATTTTCAAGGTTCCGGGGCCCCTGAGACACAGGGGACCCGGGCCATATGGCCCTCTTAGCCCCCCTCTATCTGGGCCTGCTATTCATGTGTATAAGAAAGTAAAAAAAATGTAGTAAAAAATCATTTAAAAACACAAAATTTTATAACATAATAACTTGTATATTTTGTAGAGCATTCTATTTAATATTTAAACGCTACATTAATAAAACTAATTGGACGTTAAAACGAATGAAAAATATAACTTTTCACTTGACCCAAGTGATTGAAACAGGCACCTAAAAACTGTTTACAATTTAGACAAATTGATCGCTTATATTATGACACAGTTGTGACACAGACCTAGAAGTAAAATACGAGAGGCCGTTTAGAGAAGTTCCTTCACTAAGCAAATCAACTCGACACACACACACACACACATGCTCCGGGCTATATTACACCGGAACATAACTTGGCATCCCAATATTTTGTTTAGTAAATAATACAAACGTTATCTGAATTTGCGATGTAAAAAACAGTATGGACAACCATACATGACTTCCATGTTCTATAATATCTTTTACAATAATTTTTAATATAAAACTCACCTTTGTATTATTTATAAATATTAGTTTTATAATATTCTAATGTCAGTTATATAATGCACATTTATGTAGAATAATAATTATCTGACATTTGAATTTAACTGCGCTAGTTTCCATGGCAACATGAATTTATTAATATTTAAAATTAAAATTTTGAGGGTGGTTTTCACCCCTTCAGTGGCTATTTTGGCAAGTTTATAAAATAAGTGCCCCTTAGATTGGACTGAACTAGAAGTGTACTAAGTCTTGTCAAAATTGGTGACGTAATACTCACTTTTTAGACGATAATTGGTACATAATGTCGAATATTTCAGAAACCCCTAATCCGATTAGTACCAAAATCAAAAAGTCTGGAGTACTCACTGGGACAAACATTTTCCCTAAAAATAATTCAATTCGGTTCATATTTACAGTAGTTATCCTGAACGAAAGAAAATTTTACATCCAGACACACGCACAGCCGCCATGCGGATACCAACTTTTCTTTACGTTTTGAAGTTAGTACAATTAGAATCTGCTCTTATCTCAGAAGTCTATTTTGTGTGAGACTGCTTTTCTGATATCATTTTTATTTAGATAAAGTCATGTTATATGTATATTTAAGTTATTTCATATCATTTGAACAAAATTCGAAAAATTGGATAAAATATATTAGCATATCACGTACCTCTTTTCATATAAAAATTATTGAAAACAATTAAAACACATTTGAATACTTATAAAACTAATAACGTTAGCATATTTTGTTTGTTGCACTTCTACTAATTGAAATATTGTGAATTAATATCCATAGACAGCAGTATTAATTATAAAATGAGGTGTACACAAATGTGTACGGCGGGCGTTAATGGGTTAAATTCAAAGCGGTTGAATTATTATTGAGTTTAGTTAGTTAGTTAGTTATTTTAAGGGGGGTCCAAGCTAACGTTTCGTATCACCGCGCGCTGCGGCGTTGCGACCGTGTAACGGTAAAGTCAGCATTTTGTGATCGTTGTGATGTTTTGTGTTACACACACACGAGCTGAGGCGGGGTGTGCCCCCCCCCCCCAGACCTGCACCCAAGGCTGCACGGATGCGACTCCAAGGCCCTGGCCCATATTTCGCAAAACTTGATGGACCACTTGCAACTGACCAGGATGTATTTATTATTATTAACTAAACTCTATTTCATTACTTATTTTTATATCAAATAGTTAAAATCTATACACAGAAAAAAAACTGTATTAGACCAAGAAAACCTTGTTTTGTATACAGGGTTACACATTAGGAGTGGATATCGACTTTATTTTCGAAACTATAAAAGTTAGAACAATATTTCAAATCGTAACTACCCTTCAATTAGCATTTGGAAGAATAATTAAAAATCATGCAACCCCCATCCATACTCGCATCGCCCACAGGCCTCCCAACTTTGAAATTTCAAATGGAACCCCCCATATTTTATTTCAGAATTTGAAAGATCAATTTTATTAATGAATATTTTACTTCAAACAATTTTTTCTATGATGGACCATTTCGGAAATATTGGGTAATATTTCTATTTTTTATTGTATAGTATTTTGGTCACATTAGGGTGGATATCGACATTATTTTCGAAACTATAAGAGTTAGAACAATATTTCAAATCGTAACTACCCTTCAATTAGCATTTGAAAGAATAATAAAATATCATACAACCCCCATCCATAGTCGCATCGCCTATACGCCTCTCAACTTTGAAATTTCAAATGGAACCCCCCATATTTTATTTCAGAATTTGAAAGATCAATTTTATTAATGAACATTTTACTTCAAACAATTTTTTCTATGATGGACCATTTCGGAAATATTGGGTAATATTTCTATTTTTTATTGTATAGTATTTTGGTCACATTAGGGTGGATATCGACATTATTTTCGAAACTATAAGAGTTAGAACAATATTTCAAATCGTAACTACCCTTCAATTAGCATTTGAAAGAATAATAAAAAATCATGCAACCCCCATCCATACTCGCATCGCCCACAGGCCTCCCAACTTTGAAATTTCAAATGGAACCCCCCATATTTTATTTCAGATTTTGAAAGATTAATTTTATTAATGAACATTCTACTAAAAGCAATTTTTTATATCATGGACCATTTAAGAAATATTAGGCAATATTTCTATTTTTTTAGGGTATAGTATTTTTGTCACATCAGGGTGGACATCGACATTATAAAAGTATTTTTATTTGTGTGGACGATGCGAATATGGGTGGGGGTAGTAATAATTCGAAATATTACTCTAACTCTTAAAGTTCCGAAATTAAGGTCGATATCTACTCCTAATGTGACAAAAATACTATACCCTAAAAAATACACATTTTGCCCAATATTACCCAAAATGGTCTATCATAGAAAAAATTTCTTGAAGTAAAAAGTTCATTAATAAAATAGATCTTTCTAATTCTGAAATAAAATATGAGGGTTCCCATTTAAAATTTAAAAGTTGAGAGGCGTATAGGCGATGCGAGTATGGATGGGGGTTGCATGACTTTTTATTATTCTTCCAAATGCTAATTGAAGGGTAGTTACAATTTGAAATATTGTTCTAACTTTTATAGTTTCGAAAATAAAGTCGATATTCACTCCTAATGTGACAAAAATACTATACCCTAAAAAATACACATTTTGCGCAATATTTCTTAAATGGTCCATGATATAAAAAATTTCTTGAAGTAAAATGTTCATTAATAAAATTTATCTTTCAAATTCTAAAATAAAATATGGGGGTTCCTATTTAAAATTTCAAAGTTGGGAGGCCTGTGGGCGATGCGAGTATGGATGGGGGTTGCATGATTTTTAATTATTCTTCCAAATGCTAATTGAAGGGTAGTTACAATTTGAAATATTGTTCTAACTTTTATAGTTTCGAAAATAAAGTCGATATCCACTCCTAATGTGACAAAAATACTATACCCTAAAAAATACACATTTTGCGCAATATTTCTTAAATGGTCCATCATAGAAAAAAATGTTTGAAGTAAAATGTTCATTAATAAAATTGATCTTTCAAATTCTGAAATAAAATATGGGGGGTTCCATTTGAAATTTCAAAGTTGGGAGGACTGTGGGCGATGCGAGTGTGGATGGGGGTGGCATGATTTTTTATTATTCTTCCAAATGCTAATTGAAGGGTAGTTACGATTTGAAATATTGTTCTAACTTTTATAGTTTCGAAAATAAAGTCGATATCCACTCCTAATGTGTAACCCTGTATAACGAAAACAATATTTTCTTAATATAAGAAACATACTCTTAATCCAACTACGTTATTCCTTCGTTCAAGAATACTATAGTTGGTTTAAGAGATTATTGCTTATCTTAAGAAAATATTGTTTTCGTTATATACAAAACAAGGTTTACTTGGTTTGAGAAATCCTTTCTACCAGTGTAGTATTTGTTAACTTAGTAATTAATTTTGGAGGCATATTTAATTATATTAATGTAGGCACATTTGAGTTTAAGGGCCTATATAAAGTATAATAATAAATATACTTTATTAAATGATAAACTTATCTTTGGTAGAATTTTTAGATGATTTGTTTTTAATAGTAATTTTCAAAATTTTAGAAAATGGTTAGACTTGAACTTAGTCATTGCGATTACGAATATTTTCGTTCAAAAAAATTCAAAATCGGACCATTTTTCTCTTGAGGCTAGTTTAAAAAAAATCGTTTTGAGAAAGTTGCATCAATTTTTTTTACTTTCATGTTCGAAGAAATGGAAGTATTGTAATACCGTCGAATGTTTGTGTCCGAAATAAGAGCAGATTCTGATTGTACTAACTTCAAAACGTAAAGAAAAGTTGATTTGTAGATTTTTTTTTCGTTCACGATAACTACTGAAAATATGCACCGGTTTGAATTATTTTTGGGGAAAATGTTTGTCTCAGTGAGTACTCCAGACCTATCGATTTTGGTGTAAATAGGATTAAGGGTTTCGGAAATATTCGAAATTTTGTACCTATGAGTATTATCTCACTAATTTTATTAAGACTTGGTACACTTGTAGTTCAATTCAATCTAAGGGGCACTTATTTCATAAACGTGTCGAAATAGCCACTGAAAAGGGTGAAAACCACTATCAAAATTTTAATTTTTTATATTATTAAATTCATGTTACCATGGAAACAAACGCAGTTATTAAACTGATCAGTTTTAAGTTAACTGAAATCATCATAATAATATTTTCACACAAAACTTGTTTCTATGTAAATAAAACAACAGATAATGTGTTAATTTATTTGACCAACACAGACGCATTTAAAAACTAAAAGACATTAGTTTTAATTCTCATAAATATACGTGGTACTAATGACCTGTAACCTCGACCGACAACAAGGTCAAATAAAAATAAAATACCCTTTGAATATTGTGGGAACATTTATAAAGGTCCCACGAAATTTATTTGTAGTTAGATCTAAAGCCGCACAATTGATGTTTAGAACTTAAGTAAGATGTGTACTGAGTACCTCTATTATCAATTAATTCTTTTATATATTAAGCCTTAAGACATTCAAACATATTGAATTTCATTGAAATATAATATGAATCGTTTCATGGACTTATTTTTATTAAAATAATTAAATAAAGGTGAATATGATATTCTATTTTTTTAATACGTCTCTTGTCAATTAACGAATAATATTCGAAACAATGCGAATTAGAAAAAAAACGGTATGGAGAACCATACATGACTTTCATGTTCTATTATATATTTTACTATAATTTTTAATATGTATAAAAATCACCTTTGTATTATAAATATTAGTTTTCTAATATTTTAATGTCAGTTTTATAATACACATTTTTGTAGAATAATAATTATGTGACATTTTAATTTAACTACGCAACATGAATTTATTAGTATTTAAAATTAAAATTTTGATGGTAGTTTTCACCCCTTCAGTGGCTATTTCAGCACATTTATGAAATAAGTGCCCCTTAGATTGGATTGAACTACAAGTGTACCAAGTCATCAAAATTGGTGAGATAATACTCATAGGTATAAAATTTTGAATATTTCCGAAACCCCTAATCCGATTAACAACAAAATCAATAGGTCTGGAGTACTCACTGAGACAAACATTTTCCCCAAAAATAATTCAAAACGGTGCATATTTACAGTAGTTATCGTGAACGAAAGAACAATCTACAAACCGCCATGTGGAAATAAACTTTTCTTTACGTTTTGAAGTTAGTACAATCAGAATCAGCTCTTATATCGGACACGATTTTTTGACGGTATATAACAATACTTCCATTTCTTCGAACATGGAACTAAAATGCTTTAGAAAAAAGTTGTAGAGAATTTTATTTTCTATAATTGTTCAGTTTTTTATAAAAACATTTTTGTGCACTCTGGCTTATTGGTATCAATCAGATCAAATGTTGTCATAGATATATATTTTGTAACATTCCAAGTTTTATGATACATAATATCACAGCTTTATATCGTAAAGGGTTAAGTACAAATTGACCGATCTAATGAGACATATTAATTTTATGTGACTTCCAATTATTTTTAATAATATATTTTAACTATCTTCATCTGGCAATAGTCCTATTAAAAATCGTTATGAAATAATTGTTTAAGTAACTGAAAGAATATCAATACAGTGGTGCCTCGCATAACGAACGCTGCGCACAACGAACTTTCTGTTCATTCATTGCGCGACTCGCACAACGAACTGTATCGTGTTTAATTTAGCCGCCCGAATGCTCCTACGTATCACGAAGTCGCCCAAACTTCCAAGGTCGCACGCAGTCGATGCTCAAACATGCATGAACATGCGTCAACGCGCGTCAGTTGTTCTTTTCTGTACTTAACTCACACACCTGTTTGTTTGAAAAAGAAAAAAATAATTAGAATGAGGATTTGACCCTGTAAGCCTCTGTAGACTCTCCTAAATCTGATTCTGACTAAAAAATAAAAAACGTGTGTACAAGCTTTTTTATGTAACAGTACCATATTTTATGCTACAGAGAACGAATTAAAATTTGTAACATGTATTGTTATGGGAAAACGCGTTTCACATAACGAACTTTTCGCATAACGAACATGCTCCCGCAACGAATTAAGTTCGTTATGCGAGGCACCACTGTATATAATACATTTTTTGAGATTTCCTATAAAAATTATGTGCTAAAAAGTTTTTACATTAAAAAAAATTGTAGACCAATAAAAAAATGGTTTTAAAATTGTCCAATAGTCAGAAGGGAGGGTAAATTGTATAATCCAAAAGTTGGCCACTCACTACAGATCTAAATAATTAAAAAAATATGCGCTACTTATAATATTTTTATTGTATTAAGTTGTAACACCTGCTTGGGAAAAAAACAACAAATTTTATTACAATTAAAAAATGAATGATACAAATCATCCTCAGTTTACGACATACCTAACTAATTTATCCGGCATTTATTGTACCGTTACCGCTACTTTATAGAGCAATGAATGCATGCATGTGCTTATATATGTGTAGAACAGTGGTAATCAATATGTTCTTGCCAACTTAATGAGCTACTATAATTTTTTATTAACAAATACATGCATTTGAAATTCTTGTATCCATAAATGCGAAATTTATTCTGATACCTTTCACGGCTGAACCGTTGAACCGATTTTTATGAAATTTGGTAGAGATGTAGCTTACATCCTGAGAAAGGATATACACAGGTAGAATGGTTTACTTGAATCAAGTAAACCTTGTTTTGTATATAAGGAAAACAATATTTTCTTAATATAAGAAACATATTCTTAAACCAACTATAGTATTCTTGAACGAAGAAATAAAGGACTTTTCTTATATTATATAAGAAAGTATTGTTTTCGTTATATACAATCAAGATTTTCTTGGTCCAATACAATTTTTTTTGTGTGTAGGCTGCTTTGTATCCCGATTAGATTAACCTTTAGAGGGCTGGGATTTCAGAGGGCATTTCGCCCTTAGAAAACTGATATAAAAGGTATTTTATACCATTGATTGATCATAAGGAAAGTGTCGATCACGGGGTGAGTCAATATATTGGCTTTCCGGGTCGGAAGGGAACAGCCCGTGTTAAAAATTTCAAATTATTATTTTAAATAGTACATAGTACATAACCTTTTTTCATTATACAAATATACGTTTTCGATGTATTTTTTGACGCTGAATCCAAATCTGACGTCAAAAATACAGTTAACCCAAAAACAACCCATATAATAGAGTAAAAACTACCCCTTTTCCTTGCGTGAACGTTTTTTATTTATTTGGAAATGCAAACATACGTTTTCGATGTATTTTAATCTGAAAAAAAAAATTGGAGATTTTCTGGTGCGCCAAAATATTGGTTTTCCGACCCTCTAGAGGTTAACAATAAAAAACAAATTTCACGCAGATGAAGCCGCGGGTAACAGCTATAGTAATAAAAAATTAAAATATCAATTTTAAGATACAGAATGAAAAATTGTATGCATCGGAAGTAATTTTGATATCCTTATGTAACGTATTTAGCTTGTGCATTTGATGTATTTTCATTTTGATGTCTGTGTGTCTGTCTGTAATAACGCAGTTATTTTAAAAAAGACAAAAAGGGTAAAATTTTACATTTTGGATATTTTTTTTTAAATGAACTTAAAACCGGAAACGGATGTTTAGATTTGTTAATTTTTTAATTTAAATATTTTTTAATAATTTATTTTCGATATTACGTATAAGAAACTCCTGTAGTAATGTAACATTGAGAATTTTTTATTTCTTTCATAAACTTTCGTAGAGGTGGTTTCCGGTAGGGAGCTTTTTGGGCGGCTAGTTGAAACTACTAAAACAAGGTGGCCAGTTTCTGGAAAACCGGGATAAGTCAGGGAATTTTGCTATACAGGGAAATGTCAGGGAAAAATCAGGGAATTTTTTTTATAAAAATGCAAAAACCACACAATTTCTCGCAAATATTTAAACAGGTATTTATTTAAATTTAAAAGAAAACGTGACTTTTTTTTGTTTAGGTTTTTTATCAAAATTTTAAATAAAAAACAGGGAAAAATTCTCCTGGAAAACCGGTAAAAGTCAAGGAAATTTGTTGCAGAGAAATACTGGTCACCCTGTAAAATCAATATTAAATTTTGTTTACCTCTGGTAATGGGTTGACCCCTTAGTTTGACCCGACCATCCATTTCATTTTTAGATGTTGTATTTTAAAATTGCTTTATAAAAATATAATCCATTTATTGCATGTATGTTTTAATAACAGCTGTTAGTTTTATGTGTGTACCTCATTTTATTTGTTTTTCTGAAGTGGGAGGGGCGAGTAATTAACGGTACTACATAAAAAACATGAAGGTTAAATTAGTTTTTAAATTTAGAAATTATTTTCTATAATCTATGGAAAAAATTATATGTTAATGAATTCCCAGCTAGAGCCCTGTCACCCCCCCCCCCCTCTAAATATTTTAGAAAAAAGGTAACTGAAAAATACATTTTTATCTTTTTCACTATATAAAATTAATAATTTTGAAAAATCGCCATTTATTTTAATAATGTTTAAAAATAAAAATAAAAAGTTGAACAATCTTTTTCCCCTCTTTAGGGGTTGAATTTCAAAAATAGAAGCTTACTTATACACAGGTAGAAAGGTTTACTTGAGCCAAGTAAACCTTGTTTTGTATATAACGAAAACAATATTTTCTTAAGATAAGAAATATATTCTTAAACCAACTATAGTATTCTTGGACGAAGAAATAATGTAGTTGGATTAAGAATACTTTTCTTATATTAAGAAAATATTGTTTTCGTTATATACAAAACAAGATTTTCTTGGTTCAATACGTTTTTTTTGTGTATATCTATATCCGTGCGTTGATGACTCAGGCAATGAAATATATGATATAAAAATGTGTACTTTTTAATTGACGTATTATTCTTGCTATAATTTCTTTTTCAGCTATAAATTCGATATATTTAAATATAAATAAAAAAAATAATTTATAACCAAAACAACTTTTATAGAATATGTTTTCGTCATATGTACCAAAAAAATATTTTATTTTCAATTCTGGTTTTTGCATTTATTAAATCTTGTGAAATGATATTCAAGGTCATTAACAGTTTTTTTTATTTTCATATGTATCAATGTTGTTGTCGATGTTTTCTATTTTTGTAGCCAAATTAAAGATTTTATGTTGAATTGATTAGAAGAAAGTTTGTGTAGGTAGTTTTGTGGTGTGCTGTTTTTATTTTTATACATTTTTAATGAGGTTTTTTATTTCTATGTTGAGGTTAGAAAAAGTGTTATAGTTTTCAAACCACGTATATTAATAATTAGGTTAGTATATTTATAGAGTTATAAATTTTAACTTTCCAATAAAAAAAATATCTCGTTTTATTGCAAAAATAGATTTGTGTATAAAAAATATTCATACGAAAAAAGTTCTATAAATTTGGTAAAAATCGGTGTATATAATTAAATAAAAAATAATTTGAAAGCTTCAAATGTCTACTTTTCAATACTTTTTGCAGATATAATTTTTATTTATTTTTTTGGAAGTTATGGGTTGGAAAACAAACAAAGAAAAAACTATTATTTATTTAATTTTTATTTAAACATATCAATTATAAATTTTCCTAAATACGAGTCTCTCTTAATTCAATTATTATATAGCCTAAACTGATTCTAAGTTCTTTGGCTTTCCAATAGTGAAAAAATATTCAAAATCGGTTCTTTTTTATTTTAACGTCCAAGTTATTTTTTTTTTTTAAAGATATTCAGCAATTTTCTGCTTGTTTTTTGTTATGTATATATGTACATAATAATATTGCTGCAATTCTGATTATGAAATAAGTTAGATTAATTTCTATTTAAATAAAACAAATATTAACATGAACAAAAAGTAACTTTAATGGTATTTACTTTGCACATTGCACATTACATACATACATAATGTATTAGTTTGATCAGAGATACAATGATACATTCTATACATGTAAATATGTATTTACTGACGTAGAAAGTCTGTAATTTTACTAATCAACAATCAACATACGTAGGAGAGAGGAGAAAGCCGGGAGAGGTATTGCTTGTGCGTAGATATTGGAAACATTACACTGCGCGTCGTTCTAACCGGACAATTTGTTGTCAAAATAGGTCGCTTAAACCGGAGTCGTACTATACAGATATGTTTTCATAGTACGTCTATATGAAACCTAGCATTTTCGTCGCTAAAAACGATTAGTCGTTAATTCGTTATATTCGATATAAAAATAAACCTAGTTTGAACAGATGGTTATAATTTTGTAAAGTTCTCAAGAAATTGTTGATCAAAGGATTTTATTATAATGAGAGATAGGTTTCCTTGAAAGATAACACAACGAATGTAAAAGTACTTTGTGAAAGATTAATTGCTTACGATTTCTTCAAATCTGTAACATGACACGAAACGTTGGACAAATGTGTCTAGACAGCATATCCATTGTCACTTAATAGTTCATTTAAAGATAATTTTCATTTAATGAATGTCCGTTCTTAGTATTTTATACAAACTATACTTTAAATGCATTCTTTGTTTTATATACAGGGTGAGCCATATCATGTGGAACTAGGGTTACCAGAAACTCAAGCTGTGAATTATTTCATTAAAATAATAAGACAAAATTTTTATTTTTATTTGAAATGCAATTCAAAATATATTGAATACATTTTTTTATTGCTTTCAACCTAAAATTTGACAGTTACTAATTTTGATGTCCTTTTTTACGTAGGTAAATTTCTTAAAAACCCCGGACGCCCTTAAAAAAAGACAGTGTCCAGGGGAAAGAGGACGGATGGCAACCCTAATTAGAAGAAACTTGAACAGATGTTCTAGAAAAATATTTTATGCAAAATACATACCTGCCTAAAATTAGTTTTTATTTAATATCTGGAGATCCCTATTGTGACACAATTGTGAAATTTGATACCGAATTTAGTACTAATACGTGTTATTGATTTCCAATATCAACCAATAGTTATTTAAAAATATATGGGGCTATTTGCCTTTACTTTTAATTTTATTTGTAAAACGTTTTTCTGCAATTTTAAAAATACTGAATTAGATTTGATCAAATAATTTTTAAAAATTTGCCCCCCCCCCCCTCCCCTAAAAGATTTATAGGATTATTTGCAGTTTATTCAAATAATAGTGGAAAAATCAGAATTTAAAAAAATGTCTTTTTTTTATATATTTTTATAAAAATGTAATTCCCAAATAATTAAAAAGGGGAAACATACCTAAGCTACTCTTTTAGCCCCCCTCTCCCCTCCCCAAATCACAACAAAAATATTTTTGCAGCAAATTATTAGTTTTCGATTTTTGATTTCTTTGATACGTTTATATTATTTAACATGAGATAAAATGTTGTTTTTTTTTTATAAATATATTTATGTACTTACTAATGCATGTTCTTAACACTTGTCTGGCCACTTGATACATAGACGTTATGGCATCGAGTGAGTCTAAAAATAATAATTTAACGGTCACGATTTGTTCTAAAACGTTCTTGTGTATAATTGATAAGTTGTAAGAACCGTTTTATATCATATATGTTGAGCAAGGCGCACATAACTCAGTAGGTAATTAAGCTACATGCATACCAACCATATAAAACTGTACAAAATAATAGCCTAATAAAAAAAAATATACCTACTATATAAAAATGATCCGTATATAAAAAAAAAAATAAGATGGAAAAATTCTCTATAACTCTTATGCCCGGTATTATAAAGAAATGCAAACAAATTTGTTTCCATGCAAATTTGCGATTTTCAAACGCTATCTACTAGGAGTCAAATGTAAATGACAACCAATCACAGATTGTAGCTTTAAAATATCAAGACAATTTGACTCCTAGTAGATAGCGTTTGCAAATCGCAAATTTGCATGGAAACAAATTGCTTGCATGCAATTTCTTTATAATACCGGGTATTAATTTTTCTATTACCAACAGTTTAAAAAAATAATTTAAAAAGTTCTAGAATATGAAATGCGAGTTAAGCTTTATACATACATATTTAACTAAATTGTTAAGTCAGTAAATGCCTGAGATTGTATTTTATGATGTTTTTATAAATGATTTAAACCCATATGTGCATCGTTAAATATAGAGATAGTTAACCCTTCAAAAAGGTCTTACTTGATTCATTGAAGAATTGAATCATCCTATGTACCTACTAAATATTACAGTCAAAATATGTATTTGAAATTAAAAATCATATTTTTACCTGTTTACAGAAAAATATTTTTCGAGAAAAGTTTAAAGGGGGAGCTCTTGAAAAAAAGATCTCGACAGATCTCCATTTTGAAACAACGTCATATTTTTCACTTTTTCACTTCAGACTTGCAAAGATCTGTAATAACTTAAAAGATCTACAAAGATCTCTAAAAATCGTTGTATATCATAATAGAAATTAAAACGTTGGAAGTTTAATTTTCAATGTTACAATGATCTTCAGAGATCTTTGTAGACCGTTGTAGATCTTTAAAAGTCTCCATAGATCAAAAACCAATGAAAAGTATGATGTAGATCTCTGCAGATCTACATTTTTTTCTCAGGAGGGTCTTTTTTTACAAACTTTTATTTAACTTCACTTGTTAGTTAGTTAGTTAAAATCAAATATTCCAATAAAAATTTCGACTAGTTCTAATTAAGATAGAGCTTTGAAATTTTGTATACGTGTATGATTCTGGTGACAATGCAATATAGTATATCTAATATCATTCTAAATCCAATATTGCGGACGTCACAAGATGGCGGATTACCTTTTTCTTTTTAACCATCATGATATGAGTATCAAATAAAAGGGTTTGACGAGTAGAATACAATAAGCTATGTGACGTCATTCTAAATCCAATATAGTAGACGTCCCAAGATGGTTGATTACCTTTTTCTTTATAACCATCTTGATATGGGTATCAAATGAAAGAGTTTGTTGAGCTTTACCTGTTAGTATGTTAGTTAGTTAGTCAATCAGTAACTAAAAATTTGAAAATAAAATTATATAAAAAAATACTTTTTAAAAACAAGCTTTTATTAAAAATGCACTAAAAAGTAAAAAATAAAATTTTTGCTATCATAAAAATTTCAAGTTTTTATGACTAAAACCAATAAAAGCGCGGTGCGCTATAAAGTCAAATGTATGAATAAAAAAAGTTATGTAAAATAAGAAATAAAGTATAAATTGATATAAGATAAGAGTAGGAAATTTGCACATTAAATCAAATAAATATATAAAATTTTTGATAAACTACTTAACAATTTTAAAAATACAATAATGAAATAATTAATTAATTAAAAGTTATATATTTGCCCTCGTAAGTGCCCTGTGCTTTTATTGGTTTTAGTCATAAAAACCTGAAATTTTTGTGATAGCTGAAAATTTATTTTTTACTTTTTAGTGCATTTTTTATAAAAGCCTTTTTAGTATTTTTTTTTATATAATTTTATATAATTTTATATAATTTTATGTCTTATAATATAATAATCTGCATGCCTACAGCTTAACAATGATAGGTATTATTGGCAGCATTGCCCGATAACACATCTACATATTGCCAACTGTGTTACACCAATTGACAATTTGTTATAATGGTTTTCTTTGATCAGAGATGCTGCATGTTGCATTATGTCGATTGATGCATTATTGTGTCTATTTCATTTAGTAAATAGATTCCTTGTAACAGTGACAACGTCTCTTATAGTTGTATGTGTACATAGATAGTGAATATGACAAGCTATTTATCTTGTTGAATTGCCTTATTGTTATCTAATAATAAGATATTATGTAACTTTTATCTTGGATTAAATCCGATCGATTATACGTGTACAGGTTGATTTAGTTTTTTTTTCATAGGTGATCTTGAAGGGTTTTAATATGCTGAAATTTAATCTGGTATCGAAATTGCTCCATAATTTCTAGATTTTGATATGTCTTATATAATCTTAAAGTTAATTTTGGTTATGAAGTTTTCGTATTTTATTTTCCCCATTCGATTATTAGAGCAATGTATAGATAAAATTATAAAATTTATGGATAACTCATATATTTTTACTATTTTTTTTATTTAAAATATTGGACGTATGGTTTTTGAGTAATTGGATATTAAAAATAGAGTTTTTAACACACGATTGCCGAAAGTGTGCTATTTATTGAAATTTTACACAATTGGTTATATAGAGACATTTTAAAAACTAATTATTCCAAACTTCAGCCCTTTTAAATACTATAATAATTATAAAACAAATATATTCACGTGTAATTTATTTAAAAAATAATGAAAAACTAGCTCTGCCATTACAGCAGTACAAATTAGTACATGTTACTATTATATACCGTTCTGTCTATTTCAATTTTCAAATTAAATTAAACTTACTTTTAATAATTAACAAAGTAAAATATTCCATTAAATGTAGGTACATGTGTTCTGAATATAAGTTAAAAACAAAAATTTTCGAAACCAAATATTTGTGCTAGACGTATAACCTTAATAGAATTTGGTTGTATTTTAAATAACGTTGATATCCTTATGTACAGTAGTGTGGTATATTTCATTATGGTGATCTGTCTGTGTGTCTGTCTGTAATTTATAAACGACAGTAGAACTTTTATGTTTCTCTATAGGTACGATTTTTTTAAATTTCAAGATATGATATTTTTAGAAATACATATAACTTTTCAAACTAGTATATCTCGGTGGAAAAAAATCGTACAGTGGAAAATAAAAATACATTTTAAAGAGATAAAATAATGCTTTTGATTGCCGAAAACGAAACCTTAAGAAAAAAATTACCTGTTTGGTAATATATTTATGAATATGTCCAAAATCATTTTTTTTAAAATTATGTAGGATACCAGGAAAACCTTAGGTTTCAGCACATCTTAAATATCAAATTTTCAGGCCCTCAGTATAAAAAATCAGTTATCGTTAATAAAAAAAAGTGAAATTTATAAATTTTTTAATCAAATAAATAATTTTTTTATAAATAATTCTATTCTTATTGATTAATTTACCTTTATAAAGTTAATAATCAGCAAATATTGATTGTATTTTATCTTTATAACTAAACAGAAATCCAATAAGTATATTATTATTTTACAAAAACATTCGTTTTAAATTTGAACTATAAGGTTTCATAAATTATTGGTCATTTGTAGCAGCAAAGTTGCTTGACCAGTGAATCATAGCTGATATCACACTGTACTTGTGTGGGTGTGTGTGTGTGTGTGTGTGTGTGGAACAGCTGAGAACGAGTGTGTATGTATGTATGTATGTATGTATGTATGTATGTATGTATGTATGTATGTATATCTACAGATCGACCAGTTCCCCTTGACAAGGCTGAATTCTCTTTTTGTTATAATGTATGTATGGCTAGGGGTTTGCAATATGTATTAAAAATTGAATGCACTTTGCTTTATTTATTATATTATTATGTCAAGAACCATACTCGCAAATTTACTAAAAGTATCAAACTTATATATATGACAGTTCTCTTGGAGTTTCATGAAGACTTTGACAAGTTGTATGTAAACACAAGCAACTGTATTAAAACAGTGGTGATATTATGATAATTATACCACGTACAGTCAGAGTCTGCACCAACTGTGTTACAATACTCTAGTCAAGTATCACTCATTTAAATTTTATATCATATCCATAGATACTATTACAAAATTAATACCTCATTTGAGAGTGCTTGCTAGCTATCAAATCAGCTGTCTGTCTGTCTGTCTGTACCGTGAATGCTTCCTAGTCACATGCATAATTGATTATTTTTTTCTAAATTGAAACTTACATTTGTGTCTAAAATTGTTATTTTTTTTCTTCACAATGTTTTTTGTAGGGTATTAAATTTCCTATCAGAAAAGTCGTGTCAATTTTTGTAGATTTAGTATTATTTCATGATTATAAAGTTAATTTAGAAACAACTATATCTTTTAGCATAAATATGATTGGAACAATAGACATGATGCTAGTAACAAAGTCGTTATGATTATAAATAATGAAATAGGTGAAAAAGGTTCTAAAAAATGTATTTATTATTATATTAAAAGCGAGATTAATATAAATTTTGTTAAAATAAAAATGCAAAATACAGCAATCCGCCATGTTAAATAGAACACTAATCAGAGCGAATTAGACAAATATCAATAATCAGGTACATACCTTATTTAAGAACTTATATACTTTGGAATTCATTTTTAACACACAAAATAATTAAACTATTGTCTAACTCTGAATTGTTGACAAGGAGTGTGACGTCACAACTCTGAAATGTCACCTGCGAGCGTTTTGGCGTCAAATTCAAAATTAGTTTTAAAAGAGTCAATTTTTACGATTAAACCTTTATTTTCTGCAGAAATAAGTATTTTTTTGGAAATAGGAGACACGTAAGATCATCATAAAATAGTTTTTTTTCCTAATTAGTCATCATACCTATATTGTAAATCTTTATTTAGATATTGTCCAACCTGGGATATTAATTTTTTGTATTAATAGAAACGTATAGATCTTAATATTGCATAGCATTTTCATATTATGGATTGTACAACTTTTGTTTTTGTCAAGGCTTTTCATTCATGCTTATTTATGCACCTTTGACCCCATCGAGTTTATGATATGTTTTAAAAGTTTTGGGCCGGTCGATCGATAGACGTTGTAATAGTTTTTGTTATAGAATTGTGAACAATGATATTTCAAAATTAAATGTAAGATGCCGATTTCAAATGAAAGTATTTTGAAAGAAATACGAGGTTAAGAATACATTACTAAACAAAATTTTGTGAAAATTTTGGCAATGTAATCAAAATCGTGATGAGAAATTTAAATGTTAGTGCGATAGAAGATTAAAAAATATATGTTATATGTACACATTAATAGATATTAGATATAGTTTTATTATACATTTTACATTGTTTTAATATTAAGCAATATCAGTGACGTGTTGTATAGTTTCATGGTACCAGTGGCGTAATTAGGGAGGGGGTTAAGGCATCAATCCCCCCCCCATGAGTCTACGAAAATTATAAGATGATTATAATATATGAGCATTTTTTTAATAATGAATACATATGAAGAATATAAATTTTTTTTGTAATTTGCATCACATTAAAGATGATTTTCATAATGAAAAATGTAACTTTGAGATTTAATACTAAGTCATACCCCCCCTATAACTATCTACGCCACTGCATGAGGCCAGGGAAAATTAAATTCGGGGCCCCATGTACCGCGTTGAATTTTTTTTCAAAAAATGAAATTATTTTTTTACGATGAAATCGTCAAATCAAATAAATTTCGGGGTCTTGTGAGGAATTTTTGGTCATGAATTGTATTTATTATTAAACTTGATTACGCTCGTTATAATTTTTTACATTTTAAAATATATTTTAGTTGGAAAATTTAAATTTGAATCAAGAAATCTGACCAAAAAATTTTGTGTTTTAAATTTCGTTAAAAGTATGCTTATTTTATAGAAAATGATGTGAAAAGTTGAAATTTTCAAACCGCAGGTCTGTATCTCATCACGTTCTTGAGATATGGCCTTTCAAAGTTTTCGATTTTTGAAAATTTTGGATAAAAATGGCTGTAACTTTTGAACGTGTGGTTGGATTTGATTTTTGTTGACGGATTTGGAATCAGGGCATCAAAATCTATATAATGACATGTATTTTACTTTAAAATTCGACAAAAAAATTTTTGTGAAAAATCGACATTTTTTTAAGGTATAACCCTTGGAAAAATTTCAGTTTTCAGCAAAAAAAATTTTCTCCTAATTTTAAAGTATTATACATGTCATTATATAGATTTTGACACGCTGATTCCAAATCCATCGACAAAAATCAAATCCGACTTCACGTTCAAAAGTTACGGTCATTTTTCTCCAAAATTTAAAAAAATCGAAAAATTTAAAAGGCCGTAACTCGAGAACGTGATGAGATACAGACCTGCGGTTTGAAAATTTCAACTTTTCACATCATTTTCTATAAAATAAACATACTTTTAACGAAATCTAAATTAAAAAAAAAATGTGTCAAATTTCACATTCAAAAATGCGAAAACTTAGTTAGGGCAATGCATAATTATTTAGATAAGTAACTGAATTGTCAAATCAGCAAGCTGTTACTGTAAAACGTTTACTTTTCAGCAAGAAATGCTTAAACCGACGCTAAAAATTCAATTCGAACCTTTTTTTTATTTTGTGAAATTTTTTTATCATTATTTTTTTATATTACAGAGATTTCTCAAGTTTAAACAAAGACGATGTCTACGGAAACAACGATTTGGCATTCCGTGTGGCCGAGCAACACTTGGGCATCCCGGCGCTACTCGACGCCGAAGACATGGTGTCATGTCCGGTACCAGACCGCCTATCGATACTAACATATTTATCGCAGTTCTACCAAACATTCGCAGGGTCATCACAAGGTTTGTGTTACACATAATTTTTTTTATTTAAAAAAAATATGGACATGTGCGAGTGGGATTTGCGCCATGAAGGCTCCGTACCGTTATATACATATGTAGTTAGTTATGTTTGTAGACAATAGACCTAATTCCAAACGCAAAATTATGTTCGTCACATAAAAATTTCATATAAAATTAAAAAGTAATGTTTTTTGGATTATTTCCTTTATTTATGCTATAACACCTTCCTTTGTGCCTTTAAAAATTCTAGATTGAAGGGAAGAGTACCCTATAGTGAGCCAATTTGTTAGTATCAAAATACGTCGTATTTTTTTATGACATTGATTTAGAAATTAAAATTTTTTACAAGACTTTTGAGGCTGTAGACTTTAGTATTTATTTGTTATTAATTTCAATCGTTTCTGAAAAAAATGGCCAAGTTAAAAATTGTAGCTAACATTATTGTCTATAACACTATGCAACAAAAAATATTCACAGAAATTTGAAGGTATTTGTCATGCCGAAACCAAATTCGTTGCCCAAATGATTCCATCACGTCAGGTTTTTTTAGATAACTGAACTTAAAAGTCCCAAAAATAACGATTTTGGCAATGTTGGGGAATTTATTACTAAGTAGGTAATTTTTTTCTGAAGTTTTCTTTCATGATTTCGAATAGTACTATCTTTTCTCTTTAAAATGATTTTATACATTTCACTATGCCATTTTTCTTTACCGAAATATACTACTTTAAAAATATATGTAGTAAAGTTCATTGTATCTACTATACTACACTCTATTAACAAAAATATTTTCAAACTAGTACATCTCGGCTAAAAAAATCGTACAGTAAAAAGTTAAAACTCATTTTAAAGAGGAAAGATAATACTATTTGTTACCGTGACCGAAAACTTTAGAAAAAAATTACCTACTTGATAATAAATTCTTTAACATTGCCAATATAGTCATTTTTGGGACTTTTATGTTAGAATATCTCAAAACCCTGACATGATGAAACCAATTGGGCATCAAATTCGTTTTCGGCATGCCAAAAAAAAAATGGTTCATAACAGAGAAGAAATATCTGCCATGAGTGTCATGGGACTTTCTTATACGTATTACAGATATTGAACAGTGTACGTGTTTGCCATATGTACCATGGGTCTTTCTTATACGTAATACTGAGAAAAAACAGTGTAGATTATTCTAAATAATTATTAAAAAAATAATTTCTGGCTAAATCATAAGTGTTGGAAAAAATGTATGGGGAAAAAGATCAGATAATAAAATTAGAAAAAAAATTTTTTTTTAAAAACAAGCTTTTACATATGCACTAAAAAGTAAAAAATAAGTTTTTTTTTCACAAAGTCTTCCAGAATTCGTATGACTAAAAAAGCTTGTGGCGTTCATTTAATATTTAATGTAATATTTAGAAATATAAAAAATGTCGAAAATATCAATATAGGAAAAACTACATTTTCTACTATAAATTAATATTTTCAAATCTTCCATTAAATTGCATTAATATTATGTTAAAATGCATATATGTATAATATTGTATAATGTATATATACATATCATATATGTATACATTAATATTTGGAAATCTAGATTCAAATAGGACAAAGAACCTTTTGCTAGTGTAATTTAGTATTTTAAATTCCTGGTTAATTTATCGCACATGAAAGAAATATTTAGTAATCTAGATTCAACATAGGAAAAAAGTCTTAACAGTATTTTATCTACCTTAAATTATTATTTCAAAATATTACATGAAATATTTGGAATTCTAGATTCAAAATAGAATTAAGGGCTAAGAGTTTCTCAATGGAAAAACTACATTAGCTACTTTCAATGAATATTTCGAAATATTCCATAAAATTCCATATATGTACATAATTTATATCAAATATAATATAAAATATTATATCCTGTGAATATTTTGAAATTATATTCAACCTAAATGAATGTTTTCAATTAATATTATTTAATTGTACATTAAATTCCTGGATAATTTGATATAAACTACAGGAATATTTTGGCTTCAAGATTTATCATATGAAAAAGGGCTAAGAAATACCGAAAAGAAATACTACCTTATCTATTTTATAAATTAATATTTCAAAACATTAACATACATTGAGTTTCAGGTTTATTTAGTATCAACATTACATTAATATTTGATCTACTATAGATTTTTCCAATATTGATATTTTCGACATTTTTTATATTTCTAAATATTACATTAAATATTAAATGAACGCCACAAGCTTTTTTAGTCATACGAATTCTGGAAGACTTTGTGAAAAAAAAACTTATTTTTTACTTTTTAGTGCATATGTAAAAGCTTGTTTTTAAAAAAAATTTTTTTTCTAATTTTATTTTATCCATTTTTAGTCTAAAGTTATTTATTTTTTTACTATATTATATTATATTCATTGCATCATAAGACCAGGCCCAGATAGGGGGGGGGGGGGGGGGGCTAGGAGGGCCATATGGCCCGGGTCCTGGTATCAGGGGCCTCGGCGTCCCGAAAATTATTTATACTTTACATTTTTACATTTTTTGATACTAATACTATTTTTAATAGAGATTATTTAAAAAACATAAATATACTACAAAAAACACACCTTTTAGAAAAAGTACTTAAAAAAACCTCACGGTTTTTAATACTAAATAATATCAGGAAGAAACAAGAATTTTACTAGTACGAAAGTTGTTTGGAATGTCCTTACGTTGAAGCTCTCTCAGGGTCTGCATAAGACTAAAAACCCTTTTTACTTCCATGTTCGAAGAAATGGAAGTATTGTTATTACAATACGTCAAAAAATCGTTAGTTTTTATTTTAAAATGAACACTAAAAATTTGATTGTATATTCGCTTCTTTAGAAATGAAGCGCAGATCCAGGGGAGGGGGCATGGTGAAATGACACCCCACACAAACCTAAAAAGTAAAGCAAATTAAATAGAAAAATGCTTATTAAATATACTAAAGTAAATTTTTTTGTCTATTTCACAGACCATGACCCCCTCCTCCATTGTAAAGTTAGACTCGCGTCTCTTAGAAAAACAATACCTACCTATTTAGATCTACAAAATTACACTAACATAAATTAATTTATATTTAATATTTTTCAATAATGCCATAACAATATAATACATATACATTACATGTATGCATATAGGATGATATAATAACAATAAAATGAGATACTATAATACATATTTATGTATACATACATTTAAATGAAGAAATAAAGCTAAAACGGCTAAATCTTTTCTATATGTCAATATAATCACTACAAATAAAATTTATAATACATACCTGATATTTATATAAAATTCGATAATTTTTCAATAATTTTCTTCAATTTATAATTTATAATCTTCAATAATAATTATCATTTCTATTATTATGAATTATTTGTATTATGAGTATTATATTGCAAAATATTTTGACAAAACATAATTTAATGTTATTGTCGAAGCAAACCATGGTTACGAAATAATTTGAATTATGAAATAATACTTGATCGCGCAGGCAGGATATTTTATTATATTAGATACATCAAAAAAGACCTTATAATGAAATAACATAGCTATAAAAATGATAAAAAAGTGCATTGTCACGGAGAATACACCATATTTGAAAATTTGACGAAAATCGTACGACGGGAAGTTAGTTAAAAAACGGTCGTAAGATTTGTGTTCCGTCTCATACATAGTTACATAGCATTTGAGTTAAGTAAAAGCTTGTAAAAATTAAGATGCGTTTTGGTGGTAATTGTATTACAAAATAGGTAGATTTTGTATAGATAATAGCATCTTGTTATAACGCGATGGGAGACAGTGTTTATTTCTCAATTGTAGCAATTAATTTACAAGCGGTTATTTTTGTTGGATAATTAGAACAGTTAACGACACGTAACATGCAATTTTTTTTTACTTATTTGAATTCTTGTTAATTATATAAATTACTACAAAATTGCAGCAACTACTCGACTGCAGTACATTTAATTGTTTTGACACAGTTAGTATAGCGTAGAGAACAATGTAGACATCTTCTATTATAAACAAATACCCCCCCCCCTCCCGGGGGCTTCACGCATTCGTTTTTTTATAACAAAAAATATAAATCCAAATTTGTGGGAAAGCCATTTTGATGGGTTGATAAATTGTCAATGTTTGAGAATTTTTTTCACAGATATAACTAATTATTTTAGAATTTGGTAAAGGACATTTTATTAAGTATATATTCAACTTAATCAATACAAATTTTTATTGAAAAATATTAATAATTTACAAAGTTATGAGTCTTTTTGGTCCCATCGAAATTTTGGGATGGATTATCGAAAAAAAAATTTTTTATCAATGAATGTAGCTATCGTTGCACGTAGCAGTTTTTATTCAGGTATTTAATTTTTTCACAAAATGTAGACAGTTTGAAATGTTTTGTTCATTTTTATTTTTTAACACATTTTCTTTTAATTCAAGCGGTCTTAAAAAATAGTAAATATTAAATATATAAATTATATTAAATAAATATTAAAAAAAACTACTCCTCACTTTTTTAATAAGTCTTTTCGAAATAAAAAAGTCGATTTGAGATAAACGCATTTAAAGTTTTCTGAGGGTCATAACCTACTCTCACTAAATTGACTGTAACTCAGACAATTTTCGGAATTTTATCTTTTTTTTACATATTTTCAAATATATATTCTTTAAAGAAATGCATTAAAAAATCGTGGCTTTCCATCTTAAGAAAACTTATTCATAATATAAATGTTCACCTTGTCGAGATTGTGTTAAAAATTCATTAATAATAATAAGGTACACATTACACATTGTAAGTATCTTAAGAATTCTTAACGACAGTGTTTAGTTTAAAATTTACAAACACTTTTACTTAATAGTATTTGTTCACAATAAAGAAACTTATCGGCGCAACTTTAACTCAAGTGGAACAAAATAACTTGCATTCTTGTAAACTGCACTTTCATTGTGATTCTACTATACTAGGTATGAAGTACGCGGTGTGCACATACATACATGTGGTCTGAAAAATACTTACTTACAAAAGTGTGTAAACACACATTCCTAGTTTTACTTACCTTTGTTTTAATTATATAATACTAGGTGGGCCCACGCGGCTTCGCTCGCGGAAATATTGTTTAGGATTTAAAAAATATATAGTTGAATTAAGAATAAACATGATTAGTTATTTTTCTAATAAAAACCAAACAACACTTAAATTACCTACCTAACAAAAGGAGAATCAGAACAAAAAGTAAAAATAATTTTTGTTCTATTTAAATTTAAAACTTAATTATTGAAAACAAATTAAACAATTGGCGATCAAAAGAATACCGGCCTGTCCCTCTGCCCTGCGCAAAATAAACAACTGCTAGCCGAGCACTGTATCTCCCCTCACCCCGCGCGTCACTTTATCATAGTTCGCGCGAATTGTCGCGAATAATATGTTATTATATGTATATTACACGTTATTTCCTAAACCAAAAGACCAAATTGGATACTGTAAAAGGTAAATTATATCTACATTAAGTACTTATGACGATGAAATCATTTATTTCGATAAGGATTGAAGTTTTGCAGGTCAAAAGTCTATGTAAACCGAACCCAAATATTTTATGTTTTCTTTGTAACATAAAAGCAGTCATTGTGGCTTAAATATAAAAGTAAGACATATGGTGTCGCGGAATTTATTGTAGAACTTTTGATTCTACACAATTTTTTAATACATTATTTTGTTCTATTTTCAACGGTTTAGGCAGCGTATTGCAAAACAGCGCTCCGTCGGTAAATTTTTCTACTGTATTTGCTAGAGATTGGTTTCCTGAAGAACAGAGAGGGAGGAGGTTAAATAATATATATAATAGTTTAGGGGGGGGGGGGGGTACACAAATTGACATGTGCAGTTTTAAAACATATTTTTTTAAATGTTTTTTTTATTTGTCTTTCCTCAATTTATACAGTTTTACACCTTTTCCAATTGTATTTCAGAAAGCGTCAATTGTATTTCAAAAAGCGTCATTATATTTCAGATTGGTCAGTTGTATTTCAGAATTTGCAAATTGTAACTTTCTGAAATACAATTGACTATTCTGAAATTTAATTGGAAAAGGTGTAGAATATTATATATTATACATTATTTATTATTGAATAGTTAGGTCAGGCGCGTATGTATTATTAAGTAATACTACATTGATATTTGGGATTTCATTTAAAAAAAAAATTACATACGTACTTATGACGTAAAAACCTATCACGATATCGGGAGATGTTATCCGAATATATTTTTTTATTATTGCATATACATATTTGCAATGAAAGTGGGTTGCAGCGCGCGCCCATCTTCTCATCGTGTCTACCCACACATTGTGGTTGCCCCAATACATGATCACACACCTTTCTCGTCCTGTAATCATCTCTAGAGAATATTTTGTGAGTGTACTTACTTACCTATGTGTTACGACATTATTGTTGAATAGATTAATCTTTTTAGTTAAATTAACTTACATAAAAGTTGCGAAAGTTAAAGTCGGTGTTAACAAGTAACACTATACTCAAATGCCACATGCCGATTTTCTTTTGAAAATTACTATTAACTTATTAACCCTTAACTACTCGCGCTGGTGTATTTTGTACACCAGTAACGCATTTTCTGCGATTACTAAATGCATAAATTTTTGTGGGACTGTACACCCCCAATCTAACCTTTGTTTAGTTATTCTAGAGTGTGATAAAAATTCGGCAGTCAAAATTTGAGGATTGTAGCAGTTTGTATTAATTTTTTACTTACTAAATGTAGGTGGTATTAACGCACAAATAGCAGAATCCTAAGTGAAGAACCGCGTTTTTGAATACATTAGTGATGCTGCTGATGGAAGACATTTTGTCAAAAGAGCAAAATTTAAAAAATAACCAACAAAAATCAAATTTTTATTGTCCGATTTATTGCAAGATGAATATTGAACAGTTTTTTGTAGTTTTTTAGATTATTTTGGTTAGTTTTTCTTTCTAATTCTTAAGTTTAGTTGGGTTAATTTTAAGAAAATTTTTCTTAGTTTCTCAAAAATAAACATACATAATATGAATTGGGCAAAAACAATAATATAATACCTTCAAAATTCCCAAAAACTAGCTTTTTTATGTAGTGTATAAAATACACCGCGCGAGTAACTGTGTTACGGTATTTCACGCGAGTAACTAAGGGTTAAAAAAATTATCTAAAATTAAATTCATCATATAATAAGTATTTTAATCGATTTTACTTTATATAGGCCCTTAAACTCAAACGTGCCTACGTTAATATAATTAAATATGCCTCCAAAATCAGAATTACTAACAAGTAACACTTCCCAAATGCCACTAGCTGATTTTCTTGAAACTTTGCACACACGTAGTACATCAAAAAACATTTTTATTTTGGCTAACAAGGCGTTTTAAGGGTAGTAAACACATTTAGTTCCATTTAGTACAATGCTAACTAACGCTACTTATGAGTGTTATTCTTTTACAGTTTTTACGAATTTTTTCTATAATAATTTCATTGTCTGCGTGTTTTTGAGATCGCAAACTTCTTAACACCCTTTTTTCAGATGACGGAAACAATAAGCAAATCACGAAATTTTAAGGAATTGAACCTTATAAAGATAGGATTATTAGATATTTTTAATGTTTCCAGTTATACCTACAGTTTGCCCACCGATATTTTCCCAGATTCTGCTATTTTGATGCGTCATATTCTAACTTCTTCTAAATTGATATACCTAACTGTTACACTGGTAGAAAGGATTTCTCAAACCAAGTAAACCTTGTTTTGTATATAACGAAAACAATATTTTCTTAAGATAAGCAATAATCTCTTAAACCAACTATAGTATTCTTAAACGAAGGAATAACGTAGTTGGATTAAGTGTATGTTTCTTATATTAAGAAAATTTTATTTTCGTTATATACAAAACAAGGTTTTCTTGGTCCAATACAGTTTTTTCTGTGTACCAAAAAAGTAATTATATATTTAATAAACTTAGCAAGTAATGTTAAATAAAGATACAAAGTTTCTCATGTCCTTTTTCAGGAAGTAAGCTACATCCCTGTCAAATTTCATTATGAACAATTTAGTGTTTTAGTTATGAAAAGGTAACAAACAATATTTTATAAAACAACAATATAACATAGCAACATGTACTTCATAATTTACCTGCACTGTTACTTATAACGACTTGAAATAAATTAAAGATATCGTGAAAATGCATCTGAACCAAAAGCCTTTATGTGCGTACATGTAATTCTATTTGTCAAAAGTATATCATAAGAAAACATCTAGAAAATGTCAACCATAAATAACTTAATCAAAGTATGTACGTCTTTTTCTGTATATATGGGATCATTTTTTCAAAAATAAATATACATAATTAATCAAAAATTATATAAAATGTATAATAGTTGTGACCATAGATATATGAGCATGGACCGCGCATTCTTTATACAGAAAAAAAACTCGATCTTATTGAAAATTTGAGATGGAAAAATGTTTAATAAATTTATCTTGTTAATATAACAATATTTCCTCAATATAATTATAAAAAAATATTTTATTAATTGAAAAATATATCTTCATGTTTATCTAAAAATCTTTTAATTTATCTAATAAATAATTTATTACACCAACTAACGAAACTCTCAAATAGATTAAACATAATGGTTGTATTAATAAATATTTATCAGTGTGAATATTTTTTACACCACTCAATTTTCGATATGGTAAATTCAGTCACGTCATTTATTAGGTATTTTTTTTTTGTATATAAAAAATATATTTTCAATACGAAACAAAATTTTCACCGTGATAAGAACATTGTTAGTAATAATATACCTACATTTATCAATAAGATAAACGTGGATATTTCCATAGTGGTAAAAAATTATCATATTAACAAACAACCTCTATCGGAGCCAAATCGATCATGGATTTTTTACATTGATCACATTTTTTAACACATATTTTTTTCTGTGTATATCCTAAACTATTTTCCATCTCTTTCTTTTGACACGACTAGTATGTTTTCGAGTTAGAAGCGCAGTCTATGGTTGTGACATTATTTCTTATATTTATTATTACCATGGGAATTTTTAATATGTATGTAACAATACTTTTTCAATGGACAATGAAAAATGAGAGACACAATTATGGATAAAAAGGTTGCTATATTTCCCTAACCCCTTCTTCTTTTGTTTTTACTACCATTTGTGAATATGCACGAATATATTAGCAGTAGCTAATTGAATACGTTAAATATAAGAACGTGTATAGAGAGTTTATAATCATTCTGTATATATATTTGATTTTTATTTTTTTTTATTAAAAAATATTTTTTTGTTATGTGGTGCCATGTAGTGTGATGTGACAGTGGCGTAGAAGTGAATTTTTATTTATTTTTTTATTATCTCCTATAGTACGTCTATGATTTATTATTTAAATTGCTATTTTTTTGTTTTTATTTTTTATTGTTTTTTATTTTGTAAAATACTCATTTTCATCAGGTAACTAACATTTATTTTTTGTAGTAAAATAAAGTATATGACGATTTTGACATTAGTTTTACGAGAATCGTAAATACAAAATGGTGGATAAAATCACAGAAGTTTCAGAAACTTTATTTAACATCACTTGCGAAGTTTATTAAATACATAATTGAGGGGTTTGCAGCAACAACGAGTTAACTCCATTTTTAGGCCAAACTGAGTTAACAACCGTTTCTGGGGGAAAAAATCATTCTTCCGTTTGGTTCAACTAAGAATTACCTAACGTTGATAGTTCTCAAGGTATCCGCTAGAATGAGTTAGCTGCTTCATTCGCTTGGGTCAACATGGAGTTAACTCCAGGAGCTGACTCTTTGTTTTTGGGCTTAGAATTTAGTTAGTACACTCGTTACTGTGTTCTTTCTTGAAAGAAACAAATTTTCTTGAAAATTGTTCTTATTCAATGCTTCCTTACTTTAAAAAGAAAATAATTTTCAACTATTTGGACCAAAAATGAGTTAACTCCAGAATAAAATTGACTCTAGAATTGCGAATTTGACGAATTTCTCAATGGAATTTGGTCAAAACATGTGGTCGGTGACAAATAATAATTGGACGAAGACAAAGGCGATTTAAATATATTCTCAATTTTTTAAACAGTTTTTTCTATTTTCCCACAAATTATAAAAACTGGAGATAACTCCTTGTTGCTGCAGACCCCTCAATTACAATTTTAATAACAGTTACATTTTAAAATAAAGTATAGTTTATGATATTGATTAATAAAAATCATAAATCGATTCTGGATGTCAGAACTCTTATTGTGAGGAACTTTAAATATAGTAAATCCGCTACAACTGAATATCCAATTTATGTACTATATGTATCAACTTTTTAATCATTTAAATACTTTGTATTTGCGTAAGGTTAGTAAAAAAATCACCTAATCAGCGCACCGGAAGTGATTTCATACATTTCCGTTTCTAAGTACATTTCACTGTAATAGAAATAATGTTTCTCTATAGTTGAAAGTTAGCTGACATTTATGCAAGACTGGAGTTAAAAGTTTTTTTATATATAATTATATAATTTGTTGTATATTCAGTTTGTGACACCATTTTTTTCACTGTCAATTACGTAAGTTTCGAATCACTTAGATCATAATAATTTTCCGCTACAAATAAAAAAAAATTACATAGATTTGTCTCGTATCATTTTTTTTGTTATAAAAATATTTAGAAAATCAATTTTTTTTACTCCACTGTATTTAAGGGTTGAGTGATTGGGGGGGGGGGGGGGGGGTTAAATTTAGTTTTATTATTAATGGGAATATATAAGGTATCTTTTGGCTTTTTATATATTGCTCTACGTTTAATTAATCCAGAAATATAGGCTTTCAAGTTTACCCCATATTTTTGCAAAAATACAAAATTTAATTTATTGGTAATAAATTATTAATAAAAAATAAAATGCTATTAACACAATTCTATCAACGAATTGATATCTTATTATTTCATAACAACGGGGCATATATAATTTGATTGATTTATTATCGATTTTTATTTCGCAAACACATGTGTAACAAATGGCTTATTAATATTTACCTCTGCGCATTTACTTGCAACACTTATTATTATATTTCTAATACATAGCAGAGTAAAGCGCGGACTACTTTTCTGTTCAATTCAGTGGCGTAGTTATGGGGGGGGGATTAAGGGGATGTATCCTTCTCCCCCCATAAGTCTAGGAAAATTATAGATGATTATAATATACGAGTATTTTTTCAATAATGAATACATCCAATTTTTATACTTTGCACCAAATAAAAGATGATTTTCATAATGAAAAATATAACACTGTAAGATTTAATACTGCCATATCACCCCCCCCCCCCCCTCCCCCATTGCAAAAGCTATCTACACCAGTGGTTTGATTTATGATAAAAACATTGGTGGCATATAAAAAATTTTATTGATACAAGAAAGAAATTTTTAAAATAAATAAATAATTGAAAATTACACGTTTTGAGGGTCAGTGAATAACGTATGATGTCTGTGTGTCCGTCTGTCTGTCGGTCTGTGAACGCTCTATTGTTTAAATAGACAGTAATATTAAATATTAACTTGAAAATTGTGTAAATAGTAAATTTTTTGGTGCTTTTTTGGTGGCATATAAAAATTTTAATTGATACAAAAATGACATTTTTAAAATATATTTATTATATAATAAATAATTGAAAGTTACACATTTTGAGGGTTATAGAATCACGTATGAAGTCTGTGTGTCTGTCTGTCTGTCTGTGAACGCTCTTTTGTTTAAATAGATATTAATATTAAATATTAACATCATTAACATGTAATTTGTAGAAACAGTAAATTATTTGGTGCTTTTTCTTCATAGCTAAAATGTTTTTATTTATTTATTAGTTTATATATATTATTTAATATATATATGACCCGCCACTGGACAAAGGTACGCGCTAACTTGTTATTGATATTGGAGATCATTAGTGCCTATAGTGTCTACGCAATGAACACACCCATGTTTTGTAAAGTACTCAAACTGTTATTAGGTACATAGTTCTAAAAAAAATTTTTTTCGCTTTTCATTTCACCAAATTAACCTTGTGTTAGATATTTTTCAGATATTTAATAGATATGGATGTATAATATAGTACAATAGAAATATGTTTGCCTTTTTTAACGAACATTTTTGATATGAATTTTGTTCGTTGATAAAATGAACAAAATTTCTTAAATTTCTTCAGTAATTCACCTTTTTTTTGAAAAAGTACAGTCTTCATAATATTTACTTCATTTAATATCGATTGGTTTTATTTTCTCTTATAAAAAAAATATATAAAAAGCTATATACACAGGTAGAAAGGTTTACTTAAGCCAAGTAAACCTTGGTTTTGTATATTACGAAAACAATATTTTCTTAAGATAAGAAATATATTCTTAAACCATCTATAGTATTCTTGGACGAAGAAATAAAGTAGTTGGATTAAGAGTACTTTTCTTATATTAAGAAAATATTGTTTTCGTTATATACAAAACAAGATTTTCTTGGTCCAATAGAGTTTTTTTGTCTGCACTACCGTGCAGAAATCTTTGGACACTCATTTTTTGCGTATTGTAAATATAAAACTGCAAAAATGTTAAATGTTGATAAAAAATCTTAAATGTTAATAAGAGTACTTAATTACAACTTTTGTAATAATCCTAGCATATCTAAAATCATTTACAATTTTCCATGTTAAGTAAAAATTTTGAATTATATACCTGAAAGGTCAGATTTACTAAGTTGAAAATATTGACGCACAGTGTCTTTCAAGCTAACGAGAAATTGTTTTTTTACTATTTTGACTACGAGTAAACATATTTTGTGAATTTTTATTGACTGAAATCTGTATATTTATATTAATATTCAAAATCACAAAAAAAGACTTATGCACGGCGGTGTATTTTTCTCAGTCTTAATCCACTACAGGCCATAAAATCTAATAAATCAATATAAAACCTTTTTAATTAACTTCATTTACTATCAGATTAGAACCCTTTTTAAATTAAGCCAAATTGAATAAAAAATTAAATTAAAAAAAAAATTATGAGTCATATAACTGTCTACAATTTATTCCCCAGTGTTACGTATAAGAAAGTCCCGTGCTTTTATGAATGAAATATTGATTTACAACCAAATATCTAATTGCAAAACATTACATAGGTATCTAGTATGTTCCGGCACGCCATGAATCTAGAAAATAGATTTGACATAGCTAACTTATGCAGACAGATAGGTTCGTGATTTAACCGAATGGCGGCAGCACCAGCGCTGTTCGGTTAATTGACAGTTGAATCGAGCTCGGCCACTCCTGCTACGAACAGAAGTAGTGAAAATGTTTTGATGTGGTTAACTTTCGCTTTTGTAGTATTTATTACTCACGAGTTGGAAATGTTGATTCACTTTTTATAGAATAAAAATGGAAGGGGGGGGGGGGGGGGTATGTAAAATGATTACTCGATAAGCATTTTGAAGCTTATGTTATTTTAATTGATTTTTCAAAAAGTTGTATATTTTGACGCGTATTTTGTGCGCCCCACTTTAAATCAAAATACCGGTTAAAACTCCCCAGTTCCGACTAGGGACTCTTCGGTTTCTTAAAGATTAAGTGTTTCTGAAGCCATTTCGGAAGATATTTCTAATCTTTCTATTTTTTTCTTATTAAGGGAATTTTATAGCTAATTTTACTGTAATAGTATAGGAATAAATAGAAACCGAAAAAAATGTAATTTTTTTATGAAAATTTTGTCAAGCTCTAACTCGATGGAAAAAAATCGTAAAATTGTCTGCTTGGTTGCATTTTGAAGGCTGAAAATTCAGTTTTAAGATGTTTTTTGAATTTTTGTTCTACGATTTTTTATCGCATATTTATTTGTGTTTGAAGCGAAAACTATATTTCTGATTTTAAGAGCGTAAAAAATTCAACAATTTTCAAAAATGAATTTTCTAGAGGGAGGAGATTTTTTTAAACATATAATTTAACAAAGACCGAATCGGTTAAATGTAAAATTCAAAATTTTACCCCCTGCCCCTCAAAAAAACTATATTTCTGATTTTAAAAATGTAAAATATTCAACAATTTTCAAAAATGAAAATTGTAGAGGGAGGAGATTTTTGTTTACATTTCATTTAGCAGAGATCGAATCGGTTAAATGTAAAATTCAAAATTTACCCCCCCCCCCCCGGTCCTTCTGAATTCAACATAGATTTTTTTTCTATTGAATACAAATTATTTACTTTTTTATAACTTTGCAAATTTTATAAAAATTGACTCGTGTGAAAGATGCTTTAGATATAACATCGTTCCATTGCCATTTTATGATTGCGTGGAATTAATTCTGTTCCGGGTGCTATAACCACGTGCAACCATTAGATCATTTATGTCCGATTTGACACCCTATAAATATAATTGTTACTTAATATATTTATTTATACACTGAATATTTTTTCATGTAGTACTTCCTAGTGTTAATGAAATTGATTCAACTTATATAATACACACAAAAAAAACTGTATTGGATCAAGAGAATCTTGTTTTGTATATAATGAAAACAATATTTTCTTAATATAAGAAAAGTACTCTTAATCCAACTACATTATTTCTTCGTCCAAGAATACTATGGTTTAAGAATATATTTCTTATCTTAAGAAAATATTGTTTTCATTATATACAAAACAAGGTTTACTTGGCTCAAGTAAATCTTTCTATCTGTGTAACATTTAATATGTAGAGGTTGCCTAGTAAAATTTTGTAGCTAGCAAGCACTCTCAAATAAGGTATTAATTTTGTGATCATATCTATAGATTTACTATGGAATTTAGATGAGTGATACTTGGCTACAGTATTGTAACACAGTTGGTGCAGACTCTGACCGTATGTGGTATAATTTAATAGGAATGATGACTAAAAAAAAAGCTATTCTATAAGGCCTATTTCACACATATACGGTTTCATTCGGTTCGGTTCGTTTTCGGTTCGTTTTCGGTCGCTGCCGACAAGTGTGAAACGATGATTCAGTTTGTATTCGGTACCTAATAGAAACCGTACAGAACTGAATACTCCCTCCACACGGACAGATTTCATCAGGTTTCAATTCGTGTCCAGGGAACACAAAGCAATGAACGCGTTCACACATACTCGGTTTAGTTTCGGTTTTAACCTGATAGCGAGTGTTATTTTTTTTTAAGTTTTGTCGCGGATTTTCTAATAAAATGAGCGGTTTTCTAGATGTTGATGTGGATCGTCTTCATGCTCTTTAGCTTCGGGAAAATAGTGTATAATGCTCCAAATTCCTGCTGTAAAGTGATGAGAGGGTGCTCGCAATGAATTCTAGTATTCTTCCTTCATTTTTTAATTTTTTATAGAGAAACAACATGGCAATAACTTGCTTTCTCTCCATGATAATTACTGAGTTTACGGAAAAAAATAAAACCTAATATGAACCGTATGAGAACCGTGTATGTGTGAAAGGGTTTGATTCGTTTTCGGCTGAAACCGAAAACGAACCGAACCGAATGGAACCGCATATGTGTGAAACAAGGCTTATGATCTCACGTGCCTCCTATTTCCAAAAAATACTTATTTCTGCACAAAATAAAGGTTTAATCGCAAAAATGGACTCTTTTAAAACTAATTATGAATTTGACGCCAAAACGCTCACAGAAGACATTTGAGAGTTGTGACGTCACACTCCTTCTCAACAATAATCAAACATTCAGAGATAGACAATAATTTAATTATTTTGTGTGTTAAAAATGAATCCCAAAGTATATAAGTTCTTAAATAAGGTATGTACCTAATAATCTTGTAAGAAGAATTGATATTTGTCTAAAATAAAATACGTTTACTGATGCGTGATGTCATTCGCTCTGATTGGTGTTCCATTTTACATATTGCTGTATTTTCATTTATATTTTAACATTTATAAATTATATTAATCTCGCTTTTAATATAAAAATTAGAATCTTTTTAACCTTTTTCATTATTTAAAATCATAATATCACCACTGTTTTAATACAGTTGTTGATGTTTACATACAACACGTGCGTGAAACTTGTCAAAGTCTTCATGAAACTACAAGAGAACTGTCATATAAGTTTGATATCTTATTTAAGAGTACTTACTAGCTAGCATATTTTATTAGTTCCTTTAAATCTTGAGGTCTATGCAATAATAATGAATCTGAAGTGTTGCGAAGTTTCTATGAAATACTAGAATTAAATTTATTTGTTATCCATATAAAAAAATCACTTTACTATCTTGCAATCTATTATTGTTTAAATATCAAATGTCATATTTACTAGGATATTGCATGAAAAGAAGTCAAGATGAGGTCAAATATAATTGTTTTTTCGAGCACATAATGAAATTGCAGGGACTGGAAATGTAAAAAAAAAACTTGTATTATTTGAAATCAATTGTTGCATAAGTTTTGGTGTATAGGAAAACAATAATAATTATGTCTGTTTTTAATATTGCATCAGTTCACACGTGATATATGTTTTTAAATATTTTTTTTATCTGTTTGACCTTATAACTTTTTAATGTTGGCTTTTTTTGCTTATAACGTTAATTATAACTGTTCAAATGTTTTTGGTAGGTGCGTTTATGTAATTATGTTTTAGTCACAACCTTGGTTTGTATTTGACTGTAACAAAACATACGTTACTCGGTCAATTAAAAAAATCACGAAACCTAGACACAATCTAATTAAAATGTCATTTTCTTTTTTATTAATGTACGTCTCTATATATATTTATGAAATACAACTGTCTGTGTGTCTGTCTGTCTGACTATCTGCTTCCTACTTGAGAAGAATTGTATGGGGAATACCCCCCCCCCCCCCAAATCTCTAAAATTAATGTGCACAGAAAAAATATTTTGTCTATGTGTTAAAAAATGTGATCAATGTAAAAAATCTGTGATCGATTTGGCTTGTTTGTTAATATGATAATTTTTTTACTAATATTGAAAATCCATGTTTATCTTATTGATACATGTATATTATTACTAACAATGTTCTTATCACGGTGAAAATTTTGTTTCGTATTGAAAATATATATTAAATACAAAAAAATACTTAATAAATGACATCACTGAATTTACCATATCGAAAATTGCACTTTCACTAGTTGGGTAGTGTAAAAAAATATTCACACTGATAAATATTTATTAATACAACCATTATGTTTAATCTATTTGAGAGTTTCGTTAGTTGGTGTAATAAATTATTTATTAATTTGATAAATGAAAAGATTTTTAGAAAAACATGAAGATATATTTTTCAAATGAATAAAATATCCTTAATAAGATTATTATATTGAATAAATATTGTTATATTAACAAGATAAATTAATTAAGCATTTTTCCATCTCAAAATAGTTTTTTTTCTGCGTGGGTACTGACTTACGGGACACACTCTAGACATGTTATCTAGTCAGGATTGTTTGCTTTTCACATATCTCAAAAATGATTACGTGAAAATTTTTCACAGAATCTTTTTTGCAGAGCATCAAATTTTTTGTAACAAAAAAAAATTTCTCTATAAATATCAGAATTTTGCAAAATTATGCCATTAAGAATATACAAAATAACACCTCCTCGCAATAACGGCTACACTCGCTTAACGGCGTTTCGCAATAACGTGGTGCTACTGTATATTATTATATGATATCATTACTTAATTAATGACGTAACAATTAACAACTCTTACTTTTTTTATAAACAATATGTAACATCTATTTAATTACGTATTATATAATTGTATTTTAAATCGTGTATGACGACATGAACAATGAAACCATTGTTGTAACAACATTAACGCAAAATACTGTTTGTGAGAAAATCGAGAAAAGTCCAGTTAGATCTTTTATTGTTCTAACATCCTTTATGAGTTTCATTTAATTTTTTATATCTAGTTGTAAAATATCTATTAAAATTCATTTTTCTAGATTTTATTATAATTTTATAACTATATTACATTAAGGTTGTTGTTCACTAAAATCGATCACTACAGAATTTATTAAAATTTTAATATTGTGTTAAGTAAGCTAGTTCGCATTTGTAAAAAAAATTTCACATCAGTTTATCATTTTGTTTATTAATTATAAACGTGCAATGTTGGCCTCTTATACATTGCAAGCATAGGAATTTGATATTCGTTTAATTCATGTATTAAAACTAAACGTCAGATTTTAACCAAAAACGGATATGTTATAGATTAGTAATTAAAGAATGTACACAAGTAGAAAGGTTTACTTGAGCCAAGTAAACCTTGTTTTGTATATAACGAAAACAATATTTTCTTAAGATAAGACATATATTCTTAAACCAACTATAGTATTCTTGGACGAAGAAATAATGTAGTTGGATTAAGAGTATGTTTCTTATATTTAGAAAATATTGTTTTCGTTATATACAAAACAAGATTTTCTTGGTCCAATAGAGTTTTTTTGTGGGTATATATAAAATTCTAGAATGATTTACCACCTCCTTAAAAACACTCTACATAAGGAAATCAATATTTACTTAGATACATAGGATTATGTATTACTTTAGTACCTACTAAAGAATCATTTTCTCATGTTATTTAAATGGGAAACAAAAACCCTTTCCCTTGTAGCACCTCTTAAAATTTTAACTACAGGATAATCCTTGTAGCGAGATATATTTTGGGTCGTAAACTATTATATTTCGTATATAGAGCGAGGAAAAATACACCCTACTGTACATAGGGAAATCATTATTTACTCAGATACAAAGGTAGAAGATTATTTAGTCCTGAGAAAAATTGTAGATCTGCATTTTGAGACAACATTGATTTGTGCAGACTTGCAAAGATCTACAATAGTCTACAAAGATCTAAAATGATCTACGACGATCTATAAATATCTCTAAAAATCATTGTAACATCGAAAATTCATTAATTTTCAAAGTTTTAATCTCTATCACGATCTACATCGATCTTTAAAGATCTTTGTAGATCGTTTTAGATCTTTGTAGGTCATTCTAGATCTTTTCAAGTCTCCACAGATCAAAAAAACAGTGAAAAATATGTTATGTTATCTCAAAATTCAGATCTGTCTAGGGTCGCCATCCGTCCTCTTTTCTCTGGACAGTGTCCTTTATTTAAGGGCGTCCGGGGACGTCAGGGGGGGGGGGTTTTCAAATGTGTCCGGGGTAAGAAAAATTACCAAAATTTCTAAAAAAAAGGTCTTCGCATTGCATTTTAATAAATTTTAGGTAAAAAAAACCTAAAAAAAGAGGTCACTGATCAAAACTTTTTTTTTTCAAACTGTCCTCTTTTTTAATGAACGAATCCTCTTTTTTTCATTCTTAACATCTGGCAACCCTAGATCTAGAAGATCTAAGTAGATCTCTGCAGATCTACAAAAATTTCCCGTGATTTTATTAATTATTATATTTGTAATATTCCTGGTATTCACCTATAATATAGTAATATAAATGTCATTTATAAAATTAGGGTTATAAATCATGAAAAAAGGTATATAAATGCTGCATCAATAAATTTAACGATGCCATTGCTCTCTTTCAACAATTATTATTTAATCATACAAAATATATTCGCATGGAGATCATTGTCCTCATGTTTTTGTGTATATTTTTTAATGCACTGTGTGTAATGTTATCAGGAACTGTTTTAAAGTATCTTCCGTTTTTCCCACACTTAAATTTATTTACATTGTTATTATTGATGGTAACCATAACAATGTATGTATATATGTATTTAGACATGGCTAATTTTCTATCACGAATTCATCATATAAATAACAGGAAATAGAAATCGGTTTGTGAAGGGTTGGCTTTTGTTGTCAGTTTTTTATTCTATTTTAATTTTTTTGTATTGAAGTGAAATATATTTTTCCAATACTTATTTTTTTATTTCAATCAAAAGTTGATAAAAGAATAAAACTGTGTATGTTTTCAGTAGATACAGATGTCATTTTGTCTGTGTTTTTATAAGACATACCGGTTTATAGTAAAAATTCTTATTGTTTCTTTTCTATTTTTTTTTTAATTTAAGTAAAAAATATTTATTCAATACTTATTTTTTTGTTTCAATCAAAAGTTGATAAAGGAATAAAAATTTATATGTTTTCAGGAGATACAGATGTCATTTTGTCTGTGTTTTTATAAGACATACCGGTTTATAGTTAAAATTCTTATTGTTTCTTTCAATTTTTTTTTTATTTAAGTAAAAATTTTTTATCCAATACTTATTTTTTTATTTCCATTAAAAGTTGCTAAAAAATAAAATTTTATATTTGTTTCTAGTAGAAACAGATGTAGTTTTGACAGTTTTTTTTATGATATACCGGTTTATAGTAAAAATACTTGTTGTTTATTTGATTCTATTTTTTTTTATTTAAGTAAAACATATTTATCCAATACTTTTTTTTTTATTTCAAAAGTTGCTAAAAGATTTTAATGTTATATATGTTTCCGGTAAAAACTGATGTCGTTTTGGCAGTTTTAATAAAGACAGATCTGTTTATAGTCAAAATCCTATCTATTTCCGGATTAAAACCATCGGGCCATTACAAAAAAAAAAGTTTTTTTGCATTGATAGTTTTCAATATCATATAGACAGAAAGGCACATGTTTTTCAGATTGTAAGAGCCTTAATTTATCAAAATTGAACCCTTTTTGGTCAAAATCAATACTTATTTTAGCAGAAACGTGATAGGAAATAAAAATATATGATAACATAAAAAAATATGTTAAATAATTATTGATCAATACTGAAAATCGATTATCCATTTGATTCACTAGATATTAAATAAGGAAGGGGGGGGGGGAGTCTGTAGCTTTTCACGAAGAATTTTCTGACAAAAAAAAAATTATCAGTAAAGTAACTTAATTATTTAAATTATTTTTTTTTACTTTATTTGTAAATGATTGCAATGTAACAATGTTTTTATTTTTATTTTTTTTAATTGCAGTGGGTTCACCAACGAGGATCATACCAAAACGGCCCAGTGGTGTCACAGAATGTGGGATGGTGTCTCCCTCGTCATCCAGTCCGCCAACAAAGGTTAGTCTTGCAGCTAAGCATGCTAAACGCTTTCTTGTGTACACTTACCTTACACACATACTTGGGCATATTGTTTATTCAAATACAACAACTCTAGTGGTCTATGGAATGGACAGGAATGCGTCTACACATACACACACATACACACACACACACACACGCGCGTAAATATTATAAATGAGTAAAATAAAGGAGATTCTAAAGTTAGTAATTTTGTAGAGGTTTTGATGGGGATTTTAAAATGCCTCAGTATTATAATATAGAATTTGATCTTGGGTAAAACCTAACTATAATCTTTGTACAGGGTGCTAAATTGTGTAAAAATTGTATTAATAAAAAAAATTGTGTTAAAATTTTTAAAACAGTTATATCTCCGTGAAAAATTATTAGATTTTCATGATCCAAAATTCTTTCGAAAGCTTCCTTTTTTATAGTTTTTGAGTAAAAAAATCAAACACTTTTATTATCCCCTGCCGCTCTGTGTCAAAAGTTAAAAAAAGTTATTTTTTCTAAAAAAAAAAAATATCCTTAATTATTTTATTAACTTTGAAAGTAATCTTTTTACAGGGTATTTAATTGTGTAAAAATTGTATTAATAAACTTTTCAAAAAAATTAAGGAATGATTAAAAAAATATTTAAAAAATTAAATTTTTTTCAAACAGTTATATATCCGCGAAAAATTATTAGATTTGCAAGAACCAAATTTTCATTCGAAAGCTTCTTTTTTTATAGTTTTTGAGTAAAACAATCAAACACTTTTATTACACTTATCGCTCTGTGTCAAGGGTTAAAAAAAGTTATTTTTTACTAAAAAAATATCGCTTATAATTTTATTAATTTTTGAAGGCGTATGTATATGGGGTACAAATTTTTTTTTATGAAAAATTCAATGTAATGGTTCGAAAGGCTGTTCTTTTCTCTTGAAATACGTTTTTATTCATCCCGGTACGATTTTTTTTGACCGTGTTATCCACTGTTAAAGTAAAATTAACACTTACAATTTAAAACTTAAAACTCTTGTACATCATAAAATGGGTAGTATATATCAGTTTATAACTTGGGAACGACTGAACCGATTTGCGTGCGGTTTTGTTTATTATATAGGTACATTATCTAGTCACACTTTAGTCTTTGTTTGGTTCAAATTAGTTCAGTAGTTCTCGATTTATAACATGGAAGAAAAATGCTTGTAACTTTTACATTAAGCATGCTTCAAATTACTTTGTAACATTTATTTTTTGCATGGATATAAGTAAGGTATATTATATATGTTTTTATTTCGTTATGTTGCAACTAACAGTGATTTTAAATTATTTTAATTCGATATTAATCAATTAGAAATTATGCATAGCAAATTTTTAATTTAATATTTATTAGTGATTTTTGCTGGTCATTTAATCAAATTAAAAAAATATATTTGACATTATGTAGAGTTAGTCGCTTTATTTAGGCCTTCTAAACAGTTTTTATATGTATGTGGTAGCTTTTGTTTTTTTGTTTTTTAATTGCTTATAGACAGCTATATAATAGGTAGATTTTTGTTTAATGAGTAGGTGTTTATACCGTTTAGAAATCATTAATTCAGAACTGGACATAGTGTACCTACTTAAGTTTAAGTACAAATGCAGTTACTTAGTATATTACAAAAAAAATATTTTAAGTACAGTTCTGGATTAATTCGTTTTCGATGCCTTCTGTTAAGTAACTATCCTTATTTTGAGGCCATAAAAAATAATATAAGAAAAAAATAATGAAATTTGACATATTAAAAAAAATCGATTTTTCGATTACAATTTCTAATAGAAAATAAATCAGTATGTCCGTTTAGATATACAGTACAACTTAAACGTATATTTTCCCTTGATATCCCCCCCCTATACATTAGTTTAAAATTATACTATATAACATTTGAAAATCAAAAATAATTAAAATTCAAATAATTTTACATATGAATTAGTTTTTATTTATCGAGTATTTGGGGGAGGGGGGGGGGTAATATACGTTTAGGGAGGTTCTACTGTATAAAAAATTCTTATTATACTTAGCAATGTGTCTGAAGTTTAACATTAAAACAGCTTTGCTTATTTTATTCAGAAATAAATAAATTTTATTTGTGCATGTATTTTTTTGTCAATTCAAAAATTGGCAAATATTTTATGTTTAAAAAAATATAAAAGCAATTTTATGTGCGTTAAATGTGTATCGATATAATGGGAAACATTTGGCTTAAAAATATTAATAATTGTTATAAGCTATTTTTTTGTTGCTATAAAAAAGTGCTTTGTTTTTTTTCGTCCTTTTTTTCTAGATCTAGCAAAATATTTCCATGTCTTTTAAACTGTTCTATATTAAATCTGAAGCTTAATTTATTTTATAATGCAATAAACAGTGTGGTATATAATATGGCTTAGGATGCAGAATAAAAAAAATAAACTATTCTTAATTAAAAAAAAAAAACATGTTTCCCATATTAAATTGAAAAAAAAAATACGCTAAATCTTTTAACAATAATATATTATTTATGCAGGCATATTAACCCATTAACATATGGACATACATAATTAAAAAAATATATATACAAGGTGCCCCAAAAAAACTTTCTATTGTTTAAAAAAATACTATTGGGTCACCTTATAATAAAATAAATAGGTTATCAATTTTATAAATAATATAATAATAATTATATAGGATACTTCAAAACTTTCAAATCTTAAGGGGTTATATACAGTCAGAACGCCAAAAAAGGGTTTTCTGAAGAATTTTTTGAAAAGAAGACTTAAATTTATTAATGTAAAAATTTGTACACATATTATGATAACTTTTAATTGTATTTTAACATTTTTTATCTGTAAAAATAATAATTTCGAAAGCTGCTACAGCTGTTCTCCAGAAGGTCCTCTCAAAAAGGCGCCTTGCGGTGACCACGATATCTCTGAACTGGATCATTTAAAATAAAAAACCCAAACGGATTTCGTTAAAGTAATGTATAGTCTTGTACTTAATCGAAGGAATAAGCAAAATAAATTTTTTTGACAAAATGTCGGCTTCTCAAAAAAAAAATTGACCTTAAATTCGAAAATAATCACTGGACTGACTTAAAATTTTCTGTGTGTGTACTTAAATATATGTACATTACGAAAATGAAATTAAAAAAAAATTGTAACTGTATATAACCCCTTAAAAAGCCTATTGGGTTAACTTGTAATAAAATGAAATGGTTATAACATTTATAAATAAAACAATAATTTAAAAATAAATATATAAAGTGTCCCAAAACTTTCAGAACTTAAAAAATCCTTATTGGGTCACCTTGTAATAAAATCAATGGGTTATAACGAATACTACATAAATAATATTTTACTATATAGTTAAACAATATGTTTTAATACACAAATTAATTATATACCATTAAATAAAATTCGGTCATACATTAGTAGGCATTAACTATTATAGACAAAGTTGTCTGACCAATATTCATAAACGTTGATTACAAATAACAGTGTATTTGAGCTATTATTAGATTAGCTAATGTTGATACATTTGCAATATTAAAAGTAGATCCAGTCTTACGATAATATCAATCAAAAAACTAGCAATTAGTATTGATTGTAATTATATATTATCGAATACTAGTTTGTGTACTTTATACCGTTATTTTTGCAATAGAAACAATTCTAATATATCTGTGTTAACGATTATTTATATCGAACTACTTAAGGATATATAAACATTGGTGGAAACGTTGGTTTGGACCTAATGAAAACGATATTTTCTTAGGATAATACTTATTTAATGTATTAAATTAGAAATATTTGATTAGTCTGTCATTACTGAATCATACCCTATAGACATTTAACTGTATTTTAATTTAATTTGATGACATTCGGCCAATGGGTGTTATTATGGTAAACATTTAAACTAATTATTATTTTTTAATTATTATATTATCATAGTATTGGCAATTGTATGACTCTTTATTTTATAACTGTTGTGTTACAATCTTACAATACACGGAGAGAATATTCTTTTAAAAATTAACAGAAAATGCTGTGAACCTGAGGACAGAATTAACTTCTGAAAAAAATTAACAGAAAAGTCGGTAGAATTTAAAATAAACTAAATGAAAAATTACAATGACATAATGGCAAATTTTAACATAGTGCCTATTAAAATTTATTTTCTCTTAAAAAGTAATATACGCTATTCTTTAATTTAATTTGTTGCATATGAAAATTTCACGTACATTTTCTATAATTTTACTATGTTTCTATATTACTTTTCATATCTGGCCTATCGCCAAAATAGAAACTGCTACTTATACAGTATATTGAATTGTAGTATACGTTCTTTTAAATTTTACTATGTCGGGTGTTTTTCATCAATCTATGCATTTTTTTATTTTTTCCCATTCCTACACATCGTAAATCAATAAAAATGTTAATGAAATTTTTTAATCAGACTATAAATAACTTGTTAAAATAATTATTTAAGTTTTATAATTATTTTAACATACGGTATAGTAATTTTTGATACTGTTGGTATGAAATATTACTACGCTACCGATTAATTTTTCACAGAATTAAATTTCGTCCTCCTGTTAACATTTTTTTTATGTTAAAATTTAACATTAATTTTTTTCAGTGTAGGTACTTATCATTTTGTATTCATTAGTGGGTGCCCATTACTGGTTTTACTTTATCCATTACTGGAGAAAAAAAAAACGAAATAAAAAAATATATATATTTAAAGGACGCAGGGTTCTCTTGGCCCAAACCAACGTTTCTACCAACGATAGGTACATATATATTATATATAAGGTATTTTTATAAAATTAAGCAGACACATTGTAAGAAGCATGTGCATTTTGAATAGTTTTATTTATTGTTAAAGTGGTTAATTAGTTAATAATCATCTTATATTCCTGTAAGCCAGTGGTATCAAACAAGTGGCCTTTTATATAGACTGTAGAATGCGGCACGTAGCCCAAAATATAATTTTATTTACTTAATAACATATATTAAAATATATATGCATATGTATTTAAAAAAAATCCCAAATTAAGTAAGTTAAAAAAATATGTACAAGGTAGAGATTTGACGGTACGATTTACGATTTGTACCGTCAAATCTCCGGCAACTACTGCAAACGTAAATGGAACAGACTATAGTTTTGTTTTTAAAATGTTTAGGTGCTAAATTGTACTATGAATGGAATTTTAATATGGTGTTTTTTTTATTTATAATTGAGTTTTTATAATAAATAATCAGTAGTTATTGTTAATTAGTCACTGCGATATGTACCTACATTGTACAAATACATTATATATACGTACAAATAACAATTAAAAAACTTAATTGCATTGGCACTTTATATTATATATTTACTATTTCGAAATACATTTAATTAAAAAATGTTATTACAAAATTTTTATTTTCTAATTGTGTATAGTAGCTCATACCTTTATATAAATATATACAGTCGAAACTAGTTATAACGACATAGTTTAATACCTCACAAAAAAGTGTCACAACTCATAAAATATAGTTTTGAGGAAATAGGAATAAATAAAATTATAACAATTTAGGTAAATCAAAATTGTAAAGGTGGTTTAGGAAAAGGACTGAGATACACTGTATTTAATAATTTAAATATTTCACTATTCCTGTGATGTTTGAAAAATAGTAACTATTAAAACGCGTAGAGACTAAGTATTTAAAAAATAAAATAAAAATGTGACATTTTTTTTAGAATATGCTAGTTTTGTTGACGATAGGTACACGAAGTACATTAATGACAATTTTTAGTAGAAATATATAAATAGTAATTTAGAATCATTCTACATATTTATCTCAAATATGACATTTTTTGCGGGGGTGCGATATCTGTTTTAACAACTCAAAATAAAAGTCCGACTGAATCCCTTATAATTGATCTGATTTTTACGACATAATATGGCTGGTCCCTTCGATATCGTTATAATCGATTTTCAACTGTAATATTAAATTATTAAGTTTGTTTTAAGTTATGGTAAATGTATTTCTTCACAAATTTTATTAAGTACGTTTTTTGATAAATATCGAGTGTCCCAGATAACTTTCCCAGCATGGGGATCTCAGTATCTATAAGAGATACAGGTTTGGTTAAATTAGATCAATTATTTGTAAGAAAGGGTGAGTATTACTACACAAAAAAATATTCATAATTCGATACAGTTTAGGCGGTATACCCAAAAAACGGAAAATTCGGAATTTCTTTAAATGGCTAATAACTTTTAGGTTCAAGTACTTTTTGTTTGCGGTTTCTTAATGCACTTTTTATGTAGAATTAAAAAAAGAGCACATTTCAATATAAAAAAAGAAAATAAAAGACCTCAGTTGAAAAAATATTCTCTTTAAAAGAGACATACTCCTGGCAACCCTGATATCCCCATATTTGAAAAGTTATCTTGGATACCCGTAAATTCAAATAATTTGGTGTCAAAAAAATTTAATGAGGTATTAACCACTATTTTAATAGTTTAACCTCGGGTTGCACAAAGCACGATTTATTAATCAGTTGTTTTCAAAGTATTATTACGCCAATTCTAAAAAAACAATCACGGTTATGATACATATTATAAGGTGAAAAATTGTCATATTTAGTAAATTATTTATTTACAAATTGAGAATAAGTTTAGAATAAACATTAATCATCGATTGAAAACAACCGATTAACTAATCGTTAATTATTTTGCTTTGTGCAACTCGAGATAAGTGTTTACTTACTGCGCGTGCGTGAAACTTGTCAAACTCTTCATGAAACTACAAGAAAACTGGCATAAAAGTTTGATACCCCATTTGATAGTGCCTTTGGCTATACTTTATAATACCAGGAATATTTATGTAGGTATTATAGGTATTGTAAGAAAAAAAATACGTTAGAACAGGTAATTAATATTCACCTGTTGTATTGATTGTCGTCTTGAGCGATCGTTGGTGGCTCTGAGCGCATGCGCGAAAGACTTTTATGAAGATGACATGAATTTAAAATAAGGAGAAAGTATTGTTCTTTTGTTTCTCACATGTTTAATAATTTATAATTTATGTATATTTGCATTATGCTGATGATGAATATGGCATGTAAATGTATATTAATAAGGTATTTTAGAAACACCGATAGAAATATTATTGTAACGTTGATTTTTCTTTTCAGTTATTAGTACGAGAATTTTTTTTTTTATATAAAAAAGTATTTATTTGTATTCAAAATTTCATCATTTTTATTATTTTTAATATAGGTATTACCCACTGTTTCAGAAGATAATAAATGTTTATGTTATCAGCCAAAAGAATATTGTCCGGTATCCTAAAGGAGCTAGCAAAGGACACCGCAGAATCCTTATGGGAAAGGGGCTTCGGTCAAACTCTTTGAAACTTTGGATTATGATAGTCCTTGATGAGTAGATTAAAAGTGTCAATGGGCACTAACTCCTAAAAACTCAAACATTTAAGATATAGCCCTCTAAAGTTGGGGATCATGATTGTCTTTAATTTGCAATAAAAAAATTTGTAGAACCTTAATTTTCGCACAACTTTTTGTATGTGTTCCAAAAGACATCTATAATCGATTGCCACCATAAAGTCAACTTTTCAATTCATTGAGAAATGACAACACTTAAATCTTATTGTTACGTTTTTTTAATTATAAACAAATCCAATTGTTTTATAATAAGAAATTGGTTTATAATAAAAAAAAACGTAATAATAAGATTTAAGTACTGCCATTGGTTAAATAATTTAAAAGTTTACTTTTTTATGGTGACAATCGATTATATAAGTCTTTGGGAACACATACAAATAGTTGTGCGAAAATTAAGATTCTACAAAATTTTTTATTGGAAATTAAAGGCGAGCATGATCCCTAACTTTAGAGGGCTATATCTTAAAAGTTTGAGTGCCCATTGACACTTTTGATCTACTCGTCAAGGACTATCATAATCCAAAGTTTCAAAGAGTTTGACCGAAACCCCTTTCCCATAAGGGTTCTGCGGTGTCTTTTGCTATATAACTAGCAAGCACTTTCAAATGAGGTATCAAACTTATATGACAGTTCTCTTGGAGATTCATGAAGACTTTGATCAACAAAGGTATTAAAACAGTGGTGATTTGGTGATATTATGATAATTATTTTGTAGGGTCAAAGTCGCCAACTGTGTTACAATGAGTTTGAAGTATCACTGCTCTAAATTCCATAGCAAATCCATAGATACTATTGCAAAATTAATACCTCATTTGTGAGTGCTTGCTAGCTAGCAAAATTTACAAAACATAAATATATTTTTAATAAAATGAATGATCTATGATCTATATGCATGACAGAATAACAACTCTTTTTTACAGGATGTTAAAAAAAAACGCGTTACGAATTTTTATTTCGAAAATCGTAAGATATGATTTTTTTTTTAATAAAAATCCATATTTTTATTTAAAAAATCTGATTTTACGTAAAAAAATTAAGAAAGTAATACCTGTACCCCATTTTATAACATAAAACTACGCCTATTGTTACTTTTTTTATTACAAAAAATAGAAATCATTTTTTTGAAGGAAGGAGAGTTCAAATTTGTTTTTTTATAATTGTTCTTTTTTTATTTCCAAATAATTGCGACATATCTCATTTCATGCTCACGAGGTAACCCCCTAAGAAAGACGTAGTTTTACATAAAATAAAAATAAAAGAAGCTTAATTTAATTTTTTAAATAAAAATTATATAATTCCCCCCCCCCCTCAATCCCTATTAATTTTTTTTGCAGAAACTTAATTTTTAAAAATAAAAACTATATAATTTTAACCCCTCGTCTTTCCCTGTTGATTTTTTCTTACAGAAGCTTAATTTAATTATTTTAAATATAAATTATATAATTTACCCCCCCCCCCCCTCTTTCCATATTGATTTTTCGTACAGAAACTTAATTTTTTTTAAATAAAATTTCGTAACGATTTTTTTTGAACACCCGGTATATATTTTAGTGAAATAATTGGATAGATGTATTAATTATTAACACGTACAGGTATTAAAAAATAATAAAACTATAAATAATGCACATGTTTGGTTAGGTTTTCTTTGGGAAAATAGGTATTCATAACTTGTATATGTACATAATATTGATTTACTTAGTTGTTTTAATTTAATTATTTCCTTTTTCCTCTATTATCGTTTCCACGTTTAGTCTGTATTATTATTATTTTTGTTATTGTTTTGAACGAATGTTTAGCTAAATCCACACTGTTTATTTTTATTTTCTCAGGAAGAAAAAAGCTTGGACATTATGGGACAGTATAAGCCAGAAATATTCTGCTAGAAGGTAATTTTTTTTGTTTTTGTTTCTTTTTATTTATATGTTGTCCTTTTTTATTATGATTTTGCTTGCTTTTATTTTAATTTTTTTATTTTATTATATATTTTTTTATTAGTGTACAAAATCCACGCGTTAAAATTTTTGTTGATAGGCAACTTGTAATACGTGCTAGTACGAATTTTGTATAGATGAGAATTTTTGATTTATTAAAACCTGTATTTCACTCGACTATTTTTGAAAATTATTTATACTAAATTGAAAATAAAAAAAATTTGTTGTACTTTCGTAAAAAATTTTTGAGAGCCTGTGAGGCGTGATAATTTTTTTTACCAAATCTAATGGATAATTTTTGTAGATCAGACTTTTATCTTCAATTTGCTTTTTTTATTAATATACGACCATTTTTAACTGAATTATTTGCGATTATTAAAGCATATTTATATATTTTCTTCATAAATGATTGTATAGCAATATAAAAAAAGAAAACTGAAGAGAAAAGTCTAATCTACAAAAGTGTTGATAAAAAAATTTTAGCCACTGTGACGGGTCAAAAAATTGTCAATGTTTGGGAATTTTTTTCACAAACATAACTAATTATTTTTGAATCAGGTAAAGGACGTTTTATTAAGTATATATTCAACTTATTTAATATCAATTTTGATTGAAAAATATTAAATATTTACAATGTTATGAGGCTCGATGTGACGACCAAAAAAAAAAAAAAATTCTCTATAAAATAAATAAAATTTTTATCAATATCTATATGAATATAGCTATCGTTGCACATAGCCGTTTTTTTTTATTTTATTTTTTCAGAAAATGCCGATCGTTTGAATTTTTTTAAAATTTTTAAGACCTATTAGAGATGTTTTAAAAATAGTAATTATCAAAATATCAAAAATCGACTACGAGCAACAATAGCTACTACAATTATATAAAAAAAAAATGAAATCGGTTCATTAGGAATCGTGTCAACCAGGTCAAAAAATGTCATTTCGAGATAAACGTATTTCATATTTTTGTTATATCATAACCGGCCGCGACCTCGTCTCACTAAATCGATCAATTTTCAGAATTTAAACTCAATTTTTTGTATACATATTTATGAATATGTATACTTGAAAAAAATGTAAGAAAAAAATATGTTTTTCCGTCACAGTAGCTTTTCCCCTTAATTAAATAAAAAAGAGAAAGTAATATAGGTATTTCTCTAATTGAAAACCACTACAATAGTACAATTTCCTGTATTTGTCCACAAAAAGCAAGCAATTCAGTAAAACCAATCACGCTTGAATAACTGTACATAAACATACATTTATTGTATTCCAGATATCAGTATTACAACATAATCATATCGGTGGGATGAGTCGCAGAGAACCATGCGCTAAATGCAAGTTACCAGTGTTTATAGCCGAACGCCTTCATGTCGGCAAACAACTCTACCACCGCACCTGCTTTAAATGCGCCCGTTGCTCTCACCAACTCAGTCTCGCCGATTACTACGAAACCGAAGAAGGAAAATACTGTTGTGAGACATGCCCCGATGAAGACATATCGATTTATTCCGATGCAAAAGATTCCGTAAAACAAAAATCATTAAGCGATGAAGAAAAAGAACTAAAAATTAAAAGCATCGACGATGATGATGATTATAATACAGCTTTTGAAAATACTTTCGAGCAAGATGAAGCTTTGATTGCAAGGAGAACAGAAGCTAGAAGTAGTTTCTTTAGTAAGCAATTGTTCCCAGAAGATGAATCGGTCTCAAGTGTTTCAAGTATATCGGAAAAACTTGAGAACAAAACTGAAGTCGATATGTCTTTTAAAGATGATTTAGATGAGCCTCCTGAATTGCCATCTTCTAAACCTCCTGATATAAATCTCCCAACAGCATTTGAATTAGAAGTGTCTTCGGATATTGACTGTGTCGTTTTAAACGAACAAAGTGCTAATGAGAGTTCTAGTGTAGATGTATTATTATGTAGTGATACTAGTGTTCAGCCATCGGTGACCGATATAGTGGCACCTTTTAGTATTAGTGATGATTCGACTAACAAAAATGTTACCAAAGATACAGAAGGTAATGGAATTTCAATCGTTAAAGCGAGGATGTTATTGTTTGAAACAAATGCCAAACCATACGTCACCAGTTTTGATGAAGAACATTTAAAGAAAAGCCATATAGAAGATGCGAATTCTGTCGTATCTGAAATTTCAACCCAAGAAGTGCCTTCAGTAGAAATTATTGCACAATCGGAATGTGATCTACGATCTGATGATATAAATAATATAGATGATAGTTTTAAGCTAGATATAGTCACATCGACAAATGAAGTTGAAAATGCAGATATTATTAATATAACAGTGAGTTCGGATTCACAAGAAAATTACGATTCTCCTGTTTTGCAAATTAATTCCCCTATTGTTTTATTGAAATCAGTTTTAGAAAATTTATCAGATGCCAGTTCTGATTTTACTATTAATTCAAGTATTTTAAATGAAAGTGTAGTTAAAAGCGAAACAAATTATCCTGTAGATCTTAATCCTTTCGGAGAAGATGAAGAAGATAATGTAGAAGTGGAAATAAAACCAAAAAAGGAAAGCACAAATCCTTTTGGTAGTAGTGATGAAGAGGAAGATGAAATTAAGAAGGAGGAGAAGCCCCTACCGACTCCTAGGTCTTCACGGCAAAACCAGAGTGTTAAAAAAGTTATACCAGCACCTAGAGTTAGCTTGAATCCATTTTGGAGTGATGGAGAGGAACCGAGTGATGAAGATATAAATTCTCCACCTGTACCAATGCCAAGAACGTCAAAGTAAGTACAATTTAAAAAAATTTTTTTTTTTCTATTAGGTATCGTCCCAGATAGCAAAATATTCAGATAGGAATCTTACTTTTGATGGATTTCTGAAGGGGGGGGTCCTGGTGTAATGATATGTGATAAGGGGAAGGGGAGGGGTCCGAACAAACGTAAAGTGTCGTTTGAAATGTCTACTTTTTTTATTCGTATTTTTTTCAAACTATAAAAACTTAAGGGGGATAACCACTGTGACGGATCAAAAATGTTTGGGAATTTTTTTCACAGATATAACTAATTATTTTTGAATCAGGTTGAGGACGTTTAAATAAGTATATATTCAACTTATTTAATATAAATTTTTATTGAAAAATATTAAATATTGACAAAGTTATGAGCCTCGATGTGACGACCAAAAAAAATTTCTCTATGATTTACTCGAAATTTCGTGAAGGGTTATATGAAAAAAAAGTAAATAAAAATTGTATCAATATCTATATGAATATAGCTATCGTTGCACGTAGCCGTTTTTTATTTTTATTTTATTTTTTCAGAAAATGGCGATCGTTTGATTTATTTTTTTATTTTAAGACCTATTTTTTATTATAGTGGTTTTAAAAATAGTAATTATCAAAATTTAAAAAATCAGCTACGTGCAACGATAGCTACTACAATTACGAAAATTACCAAAGAAATATTTGAAATCGGTTCCTTAGTCTTTGAGGAAGCATGTCATTTCGAGATAAACGTGTTATGCCATAACCGGCCGTGCTACCTCGGCTCACTAAATTGACTGTAACTCCGTCAATTTTCGGAATTTAAACTCAATTTTTTGTATACATATTTATGAATATGTATACTTAAAAAAAAATATAAGAAAATTTTTTTTTTCATCACAGTGGCTTTCCCCTTTAAAGGACAATTTTTTAATGATCAGAAAAATTTGATGGTGAGGCGGGGAGTTAACAAAGGAGAAGAAATGGATCAAAATGCGTATTTTATTGATGCCCCCTAAGGATACAAAAAAAATCCTGATTATGGCTCTGTTATTGTTTATTTTTTTAATTAATTAATATTCAAATCACAACACATATTGTATATTTTTCATTTCTTGTGCCAGTACTGTTATGATTGTGATACTTATTGCATTATTATGTTATTTATTACTATTTTATTACAGAACTTTGCATTTAACACCTGAACCAAGCCCGAAACCGCGTAAAATGTTCAACAACAGCAGCCATTATAGTTCTGCATCTTCCTTATCAAGTTTAAATTCAACACCTAGCGGGACAACTCGGAAAAAGAAACCTGCCCCGAAACCCCCGATATCGAAAGATTTTCTCAACGCTACGGTATGTTAAAAAAAAATTTTTAATTATTTTTTTTAAGGGGTTACATACAGTCAGAAGGCCAAAAAAACGGTTTTTTCAAGATTTTTTTGAAGAGAATACTTTTAATTTATTAATGTAAAAATTTGTACACATATTATGGTAACTTTTAATTGTATTTTAACATTTTTTATTTGTAAAAATAATAATTTCGAAAGCTGCTACAGTTGTTCTCCAGGAGGTCTTCTCAAAAAAGGTGTCTTGCGGTGACCACGATATCTCTGGACTGCATCTTTTAAAATAAAAAACCCAAACGGATTTCGTTAAAGTAATGTATAATCTTGTACTTAATCGAAGGAATAAGCAAAATAAATTTTTTTGACAAAATGGCGGCTTCTCGAAAAAAATATATCGATTTTCGACAAAAATTTGACCTTAAATTGTTTATAAAAAAATAAATATTTATCGGTGATATAAAACCTTCGATTAATTACTAAAAAATATTCTTAAGAAACTTGTGTTAAAATTTGAGATTGATCGGTTCAACCGTTTCCGAGGAATAGTGGTCACTGACTTTAAAAACATAAATTTGAGAAAAACGCGCTGCCGCTCCGACCTCCTACATTCAAACGCTCTGAGACGTCTTTACAAATATACGTGTAACTTCGAATATAATCGCCGGATTGACTTGAAATTTTCTGTGTGTGTACTTGAATATATGTACATTACGAAAATGAAATTAAAAAAAATCGATATTTTTGAAAAAAATAACTATGTCCCCTTAAATATTTTTTTTTATATTTAGCCAGGGCATACACTTAGAAAAACTCGGCCTGCACCGGCTCCACCTACATCAACACCGTTTGAAACAGTAAAAGTAGTAATGGATGCACCAGTTTCACCTATTTCTAGTCGAACAAACCCGATACAAAATGCCATAAGTAAAGAAAATATTATAGAAACGCAATCGGAATCTAGTCCCTCAATTTGTAACGAATGGGAAAAAGAGAAAATGGGTAAAGATGAAACGAATAGGAACAGGCAAAGCATGACTTCAGATAGTGTTAATGTTAATAGTCCAAATTCAGAAACAAATTTACCAGCTCCAAATAAAAGTACTTTTGGTAAATGGAAAAGGAAAAAGGGTCAAGCTCCTGCAAGACCTGTACCACAGAGAAGACAGATTAAAGCTTTGCCTATTGTAGAATTGCGTAGTGAGTTGGAGAGTATAGAAATACAGCAACAGGGGCTAGAGAAACAAGGTGTTAAACTGGAACAAATAATTAGAGAAAAGTGTGAAGGGCCTGGTGTAGAAGAAGGTATGTACTGAAGTATTTTGATTATTTCTCGGCTTTCTTTTAACTTTACAGCAAAAATGGTTATATATAAAATGAAAGATGATTAAATGCTCTACAAGAAAGGTTATATACATATTTTTCGCCAGATTTAAACATCGCCTAATAATGACCGTCAAAGTTTATTAAAATTATTATTACGCTTTTAATTTTAATAAATTTCAAGGGCCATTATTTGGTGAAGGGTGAATCTAACAAAAAATATGTATGGAACCTTTACTGTAGAGCATTTAATTATCTTTCATTTTGTATATAACCATTTTTGCTGTAAATATGAAAGCAAGCCGAAAAATTGGCAAAAACCGACTTTTGTCGTTTTCCGATACCGAACTCTTTTTCTAATATTGTTTTTTTTTTATAGATTTCACAATGACTATTGAAGTTGAAGATTTAGTTCTGCAATTATTCGAGCTTGTTAATGAAAAAAATGAACTGTTTCGAAAGCAAGCCGAATTGATGTACTTGTAAGTATTATAAAAATTTTCTACATTTTTGCTCAACTTTGATTGGCTATATCTTCGAAACAAATTAACGTAAAGAGTTCTTCTTTTTTGCATTTTCTTCGTAATTTTATGGAGAAAATAAAATCATATTATGGTTTTGCCGAAATTTGCAATAGGGTTGAAGATAGAACAAAAAATGTGAAAAATTGTTTTTTTGTGTAGATATGTAATATCATTTAAACTTTTTCAACTTTGATTGGCTATATCTTCTAAACAAATTAACGTAGAGAGTTCTTCTTTTTTGCATTTTCTTCGTAATTTTATGGAGAACAAAAAAGCATAGCAGTGTTTTCTCGAAATTCGCAATAGGGTCGAAGATAGAGCAAAAAATGTGAAAAATTGTATTTTTGTGTAGGTATATAATATCATTTAAAATTTAAACTATGTGCTTTTATTTCAGACGCAGGCAGCAAAGACTAGAAGAAGAACACGCCGATTTAGAATATCAAATACGTTGTTTAATGAGCCAACCTGAAAGTAACAAGACGGATTCAGATAAAGCCCACGAAGAAGAACTTATCAACAGACTAGTCGAAGTAGTCGAACGGCGTAACGAAATAGTTCAGTGTTTAGAAATGGATAGAATTAGAGAAGCTGAAGAAGACTTTAGTATCAGCACCCAAATGACTCTCTTAGCTTTGAAACGGGAAGAAGAAAATCAAGAAAAAGAATCACCTCCAGTGAAGTTATCGAAGAAGGAGAAAAAGAAAATTAAAAAGGAACGAAAGGGGAAAGGAGATAGTAAATTAGATGCAGATAAAGATGTAGACGAATCGGAAACGTCGATGACGAGTGTTAAGGAAAAGAAAAAGAAGAAATGGTTTCTACATAAATAATTTTTTCGTTTAAAATCATTTGTTTCGTGAAAAACGGCCGTTTTTTTTTAATTGTCGGTTACGAAGAAATACTTACTTAGAAATATACAGGGTCCTCCAATAGTGCGTCCGGCATTGTTTTACGCCCAAACTATTGAAGATAGAGAGTTAGGATAAAAATTTTACTATATATATCGACCCTAAAGAATTTCAGGAAAATATTTTCAACCCCCTAAAACCGCTCCTTGGGGGGTAGTTTGAGGGGTACATGCCCGTTTCTCAGTAAAATCAAATAGAATGGTATATCAAAAAGTTCATATTTGTAAAGATAATGAAAAAATAAGAAACTTTCGTAAAACAAAAATTTTCATACTTTCAATTGTTTAAAAAATATGGCGACTTGTTATCAAATTTTAGAGTTTTACTCAAAGTGCTCTAATTTCGTTAAATATTTATGGAATTTTATTATTATTTTAAATTTTGTAAAGTAGAAATAATGAACTTTGTAAAGATGTATGATAATTTGAGATTTTAATAGTTTAAAGTGTCATACTCGACATACCAAAAATTGAAAAGTTCAATTAGGGATAATTCAAAATTTTTAAATACAATGGTATATCAATTAGTACTTTTTCTTAAAGAAGATATGTAAATAAACAGTTTTTGATAAAAAAAAATTCAAATTAAAAATTTTAGTTTTCAGTTTTCAATTTTAAAATTATAATTTTAAATTTTAAATTTTCTTAACAAAAGTTGTTTATTTACATATCCTTTTTACGAAAAAGTACTAATTGATATACCGTTGTATTTGAAAATTTCGAATTATCCCTAGTTGAACTTTTGAATTTTTGATACATCGCGTATGACACTTTAAACAATCAAAATCACAAATAGTCATACATCTTTACAAAGTTCATCATTTCTACTTTCTAAATTTGAAAAAATAATAAAATTCCATTAATTTTTAACGAAATTAGAGCACTTTTAGTGAAACCCTAAAATTTGATAACAAGTCGCCATATTTTTTAAACAATTGAAAGTATGAAAATTTTTGTTTTACAAAAGTTTCTTATTTTTTTATGATCTTTACAAATATGTACTTTTTGATATACCATTCCATTTGATTTAACTGAGAAACGGGTATGTACCCCTCAAACTACCCCCCAAGGAGCGGTTTTAGGGGGTTGAAAATATTTTCCTGAAATTCTTTAGGGTCAATATATATAATAAATTTTTTATCCTAAAACTTTATCTTCAATAGTTTGGGCGTAAAACAATGCCGGACACACTATTGGAGGACCCTGTATAGAGTGTGAAGAAAAAAAAGTCGAAATTTTTTTACTGCAGCGTTTTAATCTAAAAAAAAAACGTGTTTTTTCTCAAGTAATTTTTTTCTGGCTGCAATTTTCCAGTTTGTTTTTCCCTCAAACGTCGATGACGAGCGTTAAGAAGAAGAAATGGTTTCTACATAAATAATTTTTTCGTTTAAAATCGTTTGTTTCGTGAAAAACGGCCGTTTTTTTTTTATTGTCGGTTACGAAGAAATACTTAGAAATGTATAGAGTGAGGAAAAAAAAGATCGAAATCTTGAAAGTCGTAATTTTTTTACTGCAGCTTCTTAACCTAAAAAAAAATAAGCGAGTTTTTTTCTGAAGTAATTTTTTTCTGGCTGCAATTGTTTGTGTTTTTTTTTCCTCACCCATTGTTGATTTAGATTTGAAAAATTTTAAAATGGAAAGTTTATTTGTTGCAATTATTTTTATTTGAATTGTTCTGCATTTTCAACAATCGTTTTGTGAATACAATTATATTTTTTTGTTCATAATGTTTTAAATTTATTTAGTTATTTGTATATTATTTAATATTTTTTGTGATTATTTTATTTTGAAAGATTATAATAATTTTTTTAAACTTATTATTCTAGATTTTTATTTACTATTTCAAGCCTTTAATTATAGATATCTTGTTCGCGATAAAACAAGTATGTCACCTGTGTAGATAAACAGGTCACTTAAAACTAATAAAAAAATAATTACCTATTGTTTTTAAACGTTAAAAAACGGCCGCTATATAGAGCGCTTAACCAGTCATTGATTGGAGCGATAGTTGTAAAAAGGTCGATATATAGAGCGGTTTAACAGTCGCTGATTGGAGCGGTCGTTGTAAAGAAGGTCATTGTGTGGGTGGTAAGTATAATACGTAAGTACATATGTCTGAATTATTTGAAGGTAAGTAAACATTTTCAATATTATAATAATACCTGTGTAGATAAACAGGTAACGTGAAAAATTAATAAAGAATATCTATGTAGATAAATAGGTATATAATAGTACTTAACAAAAAAAAATTGACTTAGTCAGAATGGCTTCTGAAACGATTATTAAAAATACAAGTAGTGCCATCTTGCGGGAAAAGCTTGAACTAAATCGGAAAGTCTATGTAGATAAATAGACAAAATCAATTTAGTCGTAATGGCTTCTGAAAAAAATATTTAAAATTATAAGATACATGAAGTGACATCTAGCGGGAAAAGTTTGAACTAATAAATTTAGTCGGATTGGCTTCTGAAAAATATATTTAAAATTATAAGGTACATGCGATGACATCTAGCGGGAAAAGTTTGAACTAATAAATTTAATCGGATTGGCTTCTGAAAAATATATTTAAAATTATAAGGTACCTGCGATGACACCTAGCGGGAAAAGCTCGAACTAATCATTTTTATCTAGAAAATTATTTCGACTAAATATGTGATAGTTCAGCTTTTCCCCACTAGATGCCGCAACATGTACTTTACAAATTTGATTTTTATTTTCAGAAGTCTCTCCGACTAAGTCCAAGTTCTTTGTTGAGTTACATGTGAAGACATAACATAACGGCGCCTCCACCATATATAAAATATTTAATTTTATATGTGGTGGAGGCGCCGTTATCTGACGTCATCGCATAATTTTTATTTTTCTGTCGAGTTAGGCTCGCTATCGTATGTATTACAGCATGCTGATTCCAAATATGTTGATAAAAAGTTGCACTCAGACCGCTATAACCGTTATTTATCAATTTTTCGTAGAAAAATCGCTATAACTCTTGAACCCTTTGATGAATTTAGGAACTGACACGAAAAGTCGAATCAGCGTATCCCTTTACATACGATAACGTGTCTAATTATTCGAAAATCGAAAAAAGTTTTTTTCGGTCAAAAAAGAAGCAAGGGGTTTACCTTGTTTCTTTATTGAGATTTTTTTTTTGTGTCGAGTTAGAGACGCTATCGTATGTATTAGGGCACCCTGATACCCAATATGCCCATCAAAAGTTGCGCTCGGATCGTTAACATGGTTTTTTATCAACTTTTGTCTTAAAAAATTTCATGAAAATTTGAACCAGTGAATTAATTTAAAATCTAATATCAATTATGATATCAGGGTGTCCTTTTATATACAACGGCGTCTTTATTTTTTCCAAATTCAAAAAGGGGCTGTATTTCATTACACTAATTGACACACCCTTTTCGAGTTTGAAAGTTTTAAATACGCCATTGTATGTAAAAGGACACCCTGATATCATAAATGATAATAGATTTTAAATTAATTCACTGGTTAAAAATTTCGACAATTTTTTGAAAACAAATGTTGATAAAAAACCATGTTAACGATCCGAGCGCAACTTTTGATGGGCATATTGGGTATTAGGGTGCCCTAATACATACGATAGCGGCTCTAACTCGACCAAAAAAAAAAATCTCAAAAAAGAAACAAGGTAAACCCCTTGTTTCTTTTTTGACCGAAAAAAACTTTTTTCGATTTTTGAATAATTAGACACGTTATCGTATGTAAAGGGATACGCTGATTCGACTTTTCGTGTCAGTTCCTAAATTCATCAAAGGGTTCAAAAGTTATAGCGTTTTTTCTTAGAAAAATTGATAAAAAACGGTTAGAGCGGTCTGAGAGCAACTTTTTATCAACATATTTGGAATAAGCATGCTGTAATACATACGATAGCGTGCTTAACTCGACAGAAAAAAAAATTATTTGATGACGTCAGATAACGGCGCCTTCGCCATGTATAAAAATCTTTTTCAAGAAATATTGAAAATATGGTTGAGGTGTTTTTCGTCTAGTTTTTTTCTGAAGCCATTCCGACTAAGTCAATTTTTTTGTTGAATCCAAAATCTCGAACTGTTTGCCCTCTGAATTATTGCATGTAATTTAGATAAATAATGTGTCTCATCTCTTTGATTTAACAATAAGTTTTTACTTTTAAAAATTTAAAATTATTGAAACAAAATAATTAAAATTTTTATATATAAAACTAGATTTTATAACGATGTATAACTTATGTTATATGGCTCCAAACATGAGACGTATTTTATACTGTAAATTAAACAGTTAACAAATGCAATAGACAGCCTATATTTCATATACACCTGTCTAACATTGCACATAAGTTAAGCAGCACAATGATAAGACATATGTTGGATGGGTGACCGGCCGGGCGGCTTTTTTATTATTCTATTTGGGGAAACGTTATATGTATTAAAGTAAAGGGTCTCGACATTGTACTTTATGAAGAAATGAATGTGTACTGACACCGCGGCGCGGACGTGGGAAGACATTGTGAATATGTGGCGCTTATAAAAAATATACTAATTACAAGTAAAATACCACAAATAATTCACAGTAGTGGGAGGGGGCACTTCAAGTGCGGGGGAGCCTGGGAAAGATACATGCATATTTGTGGAATGCCCTGGCGCCTATAGCGTGGGAAATGCATTGTTGTAATACCACAATATTAAATATACATAGTTGCTAGGTATTTGACGGTAGGAATCGTAAATCGTGCCATCATATCCCTCGGCGATATCCACTGGCAAACTTAAATGAAACAAGACTTTTATATAGTTATCATGAATAAAATTTAAAATCGTTTACCACTGGATAATAAATTTTTGTTTAATTTATTTAAAACAGAGCCCTATTCTTCCAATTTTAAGGGGCATTTTTTCTCAGTGAGTCAGTTGCACATATATATTTAGAACTTTCTTTGTATGAACCCTTCGTTTAATTTTTGAGGGGTAATTACATATTTTTTTATGAAAAGAATAAAATTAATATTCATTAATGCTTTTAACATGCATAGATAAGTGATTTAAATCACTTGATTTAAAAAACCTAGTGATTTAAATAATTGATTTTAACCCTGAATGCATTCTATTAAAAACAGGGGTGGACTGCACTGACCATTTTTTAAAGGGCCTACGTCAGAACATTTAATAAAACTTTATAGGAAGGCTTAATTAGTTTAATAAATATGTTATTGCATAGAAAAATAACTAATTGTTTGACTAAGTCGGAATGGCTTCAGAAAAAAATATTAATATTTTAAAGTTACATATGGTGCCATCTATCGGTAAATTTACTTAACTAGACAAAAAACACCTCAACCATATTTCCAATATTTCTTGAAAAAGATTTTTATATGTGGTGGAGGCGCCGTCATCTGACGTCATCGCATAATTTTTTTTTCTGTCGAGTTAGGCACGCTATCGTATGTATTACAGCAAGCTGATTCCAAATATGTTAATAAAAAGTTACGCTCAGAACGCTTTAACCGTTTTTTATCAATTTTTCGTCGTAAAAACGCTATTACTTTTGAACTCTTCGATAAATTTCGCAACTGACCCGAAAAGTCGAATCAGCGAATCCCTTTACATACGATAACGTGTCTAATTAATCGAAAATCGAAAAAAAAAATTTCGGTCAAAAAAGAAGCAAGGGGTTTACCTTGTTTCTTTTTTGAAAAAAATTTTTTTTGTCGAGTTAGAGCCGCTATCGTATGTATTAGGGCACCCTAATACCCAATATGCCCATCAAAAGTTGTGCTTGGATCGCTAACATGGTTTTTTATCAACTTTTGTATTAAAAAATTTCATGAAAATTTTAACCAGTGAATTAATTTAAAATCTTTTATCATTTATGATATCAGGGTGTCCTTTTACATACAATGGCGTATTTAAAACTTTCAAATTCGAAAAGGGTGTGTCAATTAGTGTAATGAAAAACAGCCCCTTTTTGAATTTAGAAAAAATAAAAACGCTATTGTATGTAAAAGGACACCCTGATTTCATAAATGATAACAGATTTTAAATTAATTTACTGGTTAAAAATTTCGACAATTTTTTGAAAACAAAAGTTGATAAAAAACCATGTTAACGATCCGAGCGCAACTTTTGATGGGCATATTGGGTATCAGGGTGCCCTAATACATACGATAGCGTCTCTAACTCGACACAAAAAAAAATTCGAAAAAAAGAAACAAGGTAAACCCCTTGCTTCTTTTTTGACCGAAAAAAACTTTTTTCGATTTTTGAATAATTAGACACGTTATCGTATGTAAAGGGATACGCTGATTCGACTTTTCGTGTCAGTTCCTAAATTCATCAAACGGTTCAAAAGTTATGGCGATTTTTCTAAGGAAAATTGATAAAAAACGGTTATAGCGGTCAGAGTGCAACTTTTTATTAACATATTTGGAATCAGCATGCTGTAATACATACGATAGCGTGCCTAACTTGACAGAAAAAAAAATTATATGATGACGTCAGATGACGGCGCCTTCGCCATGTATAAAAATCTTTTTCAAGAAATATTGAAAATATGGTTGAGGTGTTTTTTGTCTAGTTAAACAATTTACCGCTGTAACTTTTAAATTTTAATTTTTTTTCTGAAGCCATTCCGACTAAGTAAAGAAAAATTGTCTAGTTAGAAACACTTTCGTATGTAATAGAACATCCTGAATCCAAAATTGTTTGTATAAACAATCTAATTGTTTGTATAGGGTAAGGAAAGTTAAGCTAGTAATAATTATAACGTGGTAAATATGTAGGTACCGTAAGTATGTATAATTTATATAAAGAAGGTAAGTGATAATGAGATATTACAATGCTTTTTACTTGTGTAGATAAACAAGTGAAAAAAAACGAATAAAATACATCTATGTAGATAAATAGATGTAATAAATTCAATAACAAAAAATTTGACCATAAAATGGCTTATGAAAAGAATTTAATTTAAGTTGCAAGTGGCACCATCTATCAGGAAAGGTTTGAACTAACACAAACGTCGTTGGAAAAAATATCTTTATTCTGTGGTCGGAATGGCTTCTGAAAGAATTAAAATTCATAACTTACGTGTTGTCACATCTAGCGGGGAAAGGTCTAACTAATAATTTTATTGAGAATAGATTCCTACTCTAATTTTTTGATAGTTTAAACTTTTCCCGCTAGAAGTCGCTTCAAGTGGATTTAGAATTTCTATATTTTTTCGGAAGCCATTCTGACTAAATCGTAGACCGATATCGTATTTATTCAAATATTAGAGAATGGATGTAGAATCTGGTATTATTTATGGTATCAACGTATCCCTTTACATATGATGACGTGTATAATACTTTCGAAATCCAAAAGGGTGTAATAATTTTTGTACTAGAAAACACACCCTTTTGGAATTTAAAAGTAATAGACACACCAATGTATGTAAGAGGAGACGCTGTTATCATAAATGTTATCAGATTTTAAATTAATTCACCGGTTCAAATTTACTTACATGATATTTTTATATATGGTGGTTTTATATATATATTTAAAAATATATTTTTAAAGTAAAAGCTTATTGTTAAACCAAAGAGAAGAGACACATTATTTATCTAAAACACATGCAATAATACAGAAAGGGCAAACAGTTCGAATAAATCTTTTATGCACGTTTTTGGAATCAACAAAAAATTTGACTTAGTCGGAATTTTCTTCAGAAAAAAACTAGACGAAAAACACCTCAACCATATTTTCAATATTTCTTGAAAAAGATTTTTATATATGGCGAAGGTGCCGTCATCTGACGTCATCAAAAATTTTTTTTTCTTTCGAGTTAGGCACGCTATCGTATGTATTACAGCATGCTGATTCCAAATATGCTAATAAAAAGTTGCGCTACGACCGCTATAACCGTTTTTTATAAATTTTTCTAAGAAAAAACGCTATAACTTTTGAACCCTTTGATGAATTTAGGATCTGACACGAAAAGTCGAATCAGCGTATCCCTTTACATACGATAACGTGTCTAAATATTCGAAAATCGAAAAAAGTTTTTTTCGGTCAAAAAAGAAGCAAGGGGTTTACCTTGTTTCTTTTTTGAGATTTTTTTTTTGTGTCGAGTTAGAGACGCTGTCGTATGTATTAGGGTACCCTAATACCCAATATGCCCATCAAAAGTTACGCTCGGAACGTTAACATGGTTTTTTATCAACTAATGTATTAAAAAATTTCATGAAATTTTTAACCAGTGAATTAATTTAAAATCTAATATAATTTATGATATCAGGGTGTCCTTTTACATACAATGGCATATCTATTACTTTCAAATACGAAAAGGGTGTATCAATTTTTTTACTAAGAAGCACATTCATTTCGAATTTGAAAGTAAAAGACACTCCATTGTATGTAAAAGGACACCCTGATATCATAAATGATACCAGATTTTAAATCAATTCACTGGTTCAAATTTTCATGATTTTTTTAAAGACAAAAAATGATAAAAAACCATGTTAACGATCCGAGTGCAACTTTTGATGGGCATATTGGTTATCAGGGTGCCCTAATACATGTGATAGCGTCTCTAACTCGACAAAAAAAATTTTTTTCAAAAAAGAAACAAGGTATACCCCTTGCTTCTTTTTTGACCGAAAAAAACTTTTTTCGATTTTCGAATAATTAGACACGTTATCGTATGTTAAGGGATACGCTGATTCGACTTTTCGTGTCAGTTGCAAAATTCATTAAAGGGTTCAAAAGTTATAGCGATTTTTCTACGAAAAATTGATAAAAAACGGTTATATCGGTCAGAGTGCAACTTTTTATTAACATATTTGGAATCAGCATGCTGTAATACATACGATAGCGTGCTAAACTCATCAGAAAAAAAAATTATGCGATGACGTCAGATGACGGCGCCTTCGCCATGTATAAAAATCTTTTTCGAGAAATATTGGAAATATGGTGGAGGTGTTTTCTGTCTAGTTTTTTTCTGAAGCCATTCCGACTAAGTCAAAATTTTTGTTGAATCCAAAAACGTCAATAAAAGATTTATTCGAACTGTTTGCCCTTTCTGTATTATTGCTCGTGTTTTAGATAAATAATGTGTCTCTTCTCTTTGGTTTAACAATAAGCTTTTACTTTAAAAAAATATTTTAAATATATATTATATTATATATTTTAAATATATATATAAAACCACCATATATAAAAATGTCATGTAAATTTGAACCGGTGAATTAATTTAAAATCTGATAACATTAATGATAACAGCGTCTCCTCTTACATACATTGGTGTGTCTATTACTTTCAAATTCGAAAAGGGTGTGTTTTTCAGTACAAAAATCATTACACCCATTTTTATTTCGAAAGTATTATACACGTCAACGTATGTAAAGGGATACGCAGAGACCATAAAATATACCAGATTTTACATCCATTCTCTAATAATCGAATAAATACGATATCGGTCTACGATTTAGTCAGAATGGCTTCCGAAAAATATATAGAAATTTTAAATCCACATGTTATGACATCTAGCGGGGAAAGTTTGAACTATCAACAACTTTGAGTAGAAATCTCTTCTGAATAAAATTTTTAGTTTAACCTTTCTAAGCTAGATGTCGTAAATTATGCCGCTAATGCAGAAGACTGTAATTATTGATACAGTATTTTGTCAATATAATTTATGCAATTTAATTTTATGTTTATTTACACATACACATTTGTTAACTGATTGAATTTATAATATCTATTTATCTTCATAGATTCTCTGATATAGTTCTTTATTACCTGTCTATCTACACAGGTATTAAGTATTATACTATATATTGAAATTACTTACCTTCTATTAATAAATATTATTGATGCACCTACTGCATACGTTAAAGGTGTAGACACATTATTTATCTAAAAAACATGCAATAATACAGAGAGGGCAAATAGTTCGAATAAATCTTTTATGCACGTTTTTGGATTCAACAAAAATTTTGACTTAGTCGGAATGGCTTCAGAAAAAAACTAGACAGAAAACACCTCAACCATATTTTCAATATTTCTTGAAAAAGATTTTTATACATGGCGAAGGCGCCGTCATCTGACGTCATCACATAATTTTTTTTTTCTGTTGAGTTAGGCACGCTATCGTATGTATTACAGCATGCTGATTCCAAATATGTTAATAAAAAGTTGCACTCTGACCGCTATAACCGTTTTTTATCAATTTTTCGACGTAAAATCGCTATAACATTTGAACCCTTTAATGAATTTTGCAACTGACACGAAAAGTCGAATCAGCGTATCCCTTTACATACGATAACGTGTCTAATTAATCGAAAATCGAAAAAAGTTTTTTTCGGTCAAAAAAGAAGCAAGGGGTTTACCTTGTTTCTTTTTTGATAATTTTTTTTTTGGTCGAGTTAGAGCCGCTATCGTATGTATTAGGGCACCCTAATACCCAATATGCACATCAAAAGTTGCGCTCTGATCATTAACATGGTTTTTTATCAACTTTTGTTTTCAAAAAATTGTCGAAATTTGTAACCAGTGAATTAATTTAAAATCTTTTATCATTTATGACATCAGGGTGTCCTTTTACATACAATGGCGTATTTAAAACTTTCAAACTCGAAAAGGGTGTGTCAATTAGTGTAATGAAATACAGCCCCTTTTTGAATTTGGAAAAAATAAAAACGCTATTGTATGTAAAAGGACACCCTGATTACAAAAATGATCATAGATTTTAAATTAATTCACTGGTTCAAATTTTCATGAAATTTTTTAAGACAAAAGTTGATAAAAAACCATGTTAACGATCCGAGCGCAACTTTTAATGGGCATATTGGGTATCAGGGTGCCCTAATACATACGATAGCGTCTCTAACTCGATCAAAAAAAAAATTTCAAAAAAGAAACAAGGTAAACCCCTTGCTTCTTTTTTGACCGAAAAAAACTTTTTTCGATTTTCGAATAACTAGACACGTTATCGTATGTAAAGGGATACGCTGATTCGACTTTTCGTATCAATTCCTAAATTCATCAAAGGATTCAAAAGTTATGTTGATTTTTCTAAGAAAAATTGAGAAAAAACGATTATAACGGCTTGAGTGCAACTTTTTATTAACTTATTTGGAATCAGCATGCTGTAATACATACGATAGCGTGCCTAACTCGACAGAAAAAAAAATATGCGATGACGTCAGATGACGGCACCTCCACCACATATAAAAATCTTTTTCAAGAAATATTGGAAATATGGTTGAGGTGTTTTTTGTCTAGTTAAGTAAATTTACCGATAGATGGAACTATATGTAATTTTAAAATTTCAATATTTTTTTTCTGAAGCCATTCCGACTAACTTTGTCGAGTTAGACACGCTATTGTATGTATTAGGAGATTCATTCGAACTGTTTGCCCTCTCTGAATTAGTGATTTAGATAAATAATGTGTCTCATCTCTTTGGTTAAACAATTAGTTATTTTTCTATGCAATAACATATTTATTAAACTAATTAAGCCTTCCTATAAAGTTTTATTAAATGTTCAGACGTAGGCCCTTTTTAAAAATGGTCAGTGCAGTCCACCCCTGTTTTTAATAGAATGCATTCAGGGTTAAAATCAGTTATTTAAATCACTAGGTTTTTTAAATCAAATTCAAGTGATTTAAATAACTTACCTATGCATGTTAAAAGCATTAATAAATATTAATTTTATTCTTTTCATATAAAAATATGTAATAACCCATCAAAAATTAAACGAAGGGTTCATACAAAGAAAGTTCTAAATATATATGTGCAACTGACTCACTGAGAAAAAATGCCCCTTAAAATTGGAAGAATAGGGCTCTGTTTTAAATAAATTAAACAAAAATTTATTATCCATTGGTAAACGATTTTAAATTTTATTCATGATAACTATATAATAGAGTCCTTGTTTCATTTAAGTTTGCCAGTGGATATCGCCAAGGGATATGACGGCACGATTTACGATTCTTACCGTCAAATACCAAGCAACTATATATATTTAATATTGTGGTATTACAACAATGCATTTCCCACGCTATAGGCGCCAGGGCATTCCACAAATATGCAAATGCATGTATCTTTCCCAGGCTCCCCCGCGCTTGAAGTGCCCCCTCCCACTACTGTGAATTATTTATGGTATTTTACTTGTAATTAGTATATTTTTTATAAGCGCCACATATTCACAATGTCTTCCCACGCCCGCGCCGCGGTGTCAGTACACATTCATTACTTCATAAAGTACAATGTAGAGACCCTTTACTTTAATACATATACGTTTCCCCAAATAGAATAATAAAAAAGCCGCCCGGCCGGTCACCCATCCAACATATGTCTTATCATGATGCTGCTTAACTTATGTGCAATGTTAGACAGGTGTATATGAAATATAGGCTGTCTATTGCATTTGTTAACTGTTTAATTTACAGTATAAAATACGTCTCATGTTCGGTGGCATATAACATAAGTAATACATCGTTATAGAGTCTAGTTTTATATATTCAAATTTTAATTATTTTGTTTCAATAATTTTAAATATTTTTAAAGTAAAAACTTATTGTTAAATCAAAGACATGAGACACATTATTTATCTAAATTACATGCAATAATTCAGAGGGCAAAAAGTTCGAGTTTTTGGATTCAACAAAAAATTGACTTAGTCGGAATGGCTTCAGAAAAAAACTAGACGAAAAACACCTCAACCATATTTTCAATATTTCTTGAAAAAGATTTTTATACATGGCGAAGGCGCCGTCATCTGACGTCATCAAATAATTTTTTTTTCTGTCGAGTTAGGGTCGCTATCGTATGTATAACAGCATGCTGATTCCTTAAATGCTAATAAAAAGTTGCACTCAGACCGCTATAACCGTTTTTTATCAATTTTTCGTAGAAAAATCGCTATAACTTTTGAACCCTTTAATGAATTTTGCAACTGACACGAAAAGTCGAATCAGCGAATCCCTTTACATACGTTAACGTGTCTAATTATTCAAAAATCGAAAGAAGTTTTTTTCGGTCAGAAAAGAAGCAAGGGGTTTACCTTGTTTCTTTTTTGAGATTTTTTTTTTGTGTCGAGTTAGAGACGCTATCGTATGTATTAGGGCACCCTGATACCCAATATGCCCATCAAAAGTTGCGCTCGGATCGTTAACATGGTTTTTTATCAACTTTTGTATTAAAAAATTTAATGAAATTTTTAACCAGTGAATTAATTTAAAATCTTTTATCATTTATGATATCAGGGTGTCCTTTTACATACAATGGCGTATTTAATACTTTCAAATTCGAAATGGGTGTGTCAATTATTGTAATGAAAAACACCCCCTTTTTGAATTTGAAAATAATAAAGACGCCGTTGTATGTAAAAGGACACCCTGATATCATAAATGATAACAGATTTTAAATTAATTCACTGGTTCAAATTTTCATGAAATTTTTTAATACTAAAGTTGATAAAAAACCATGTTAACGATCCGAGCGCAACTTTTGATGGGCATATTGGGTATCAGGGTGCCCTAATACATACGATAGCGTCTCTAACTCGACACAAAAAAAAATTCTCAAAAAAGAAACAAGGTAAACCCCTTGCTTCTTTTTTGACCGAAAAAAACTTTTTTCGATTTTCGAATAATTAGACACGTTATCGTATGTAAAGGGATACGCTGATTTGACTTTTCGTGTCAGTTCCTAAATTCATCAAAGGGTTCAAAAGTTATAGCGATTTTTCTACGAAAAATTGATAAAAAACGGTTATAGCGGTCTGAGTGCAACTTTTTATCAACATATTTGGAATCAGCATGCTGTAATACATACGATAGCGTGCCTAACTCGACAGAAAAAAAAATTATACGATGACGTCAGATGACGGCGCCTCCACCACATATAAAAATCTTTTTCAAGAAATATTGAAAATATGGTTGAGGTGTTTTTTGTGTAGTTAAGTAAATTTACCGATAGATGGCACCATAAGTAGCTTAAAAATTTTAATATTTTTTCTGAAGCCATTCCGACTAAGACAAATAAATGTTCAGACGTAGGCCCTTTAAAAAATTGTCAATGTAGTTCAGCCCTGCTTCCAATAGTATGCAATCAGGGTTGAAATTAATTATTTAAATCATACGGTTTTTTAAATCAAATTCAAGTGATTTAATTAACTTCTCAATACAAGTTAAAAGTATACAGATTCAACGTAATTTTTATTCATTTCATAAAATAAATGTAATGACCCTTCAACAATTAGAAAAAATTATTTACCAATTGCTAAACGATTTTAATTTTTATTCATGATAACTAACTACCTAAAACCTATATAGTCTGTTTCAATTAAGTTTGCAAAGGTTGCCCCCTCGCCGAGGGATATGACGGCACGATTCACGATTCCTACCGTCAAATACCCACCAGCATGTATATTAAATATTGTGGTATCACAACAGTGTAGTAATTCTCCCACGCTATAGGCGCCAGGGCATTCCACAAATATGCGTCATTCCCAGGCGCCCCGGCGCTTGAAGTGCCCCCTCCCACTACTGTGAATTATTTGTGGTATTTTACTGGTAATTAGTATATTTTTTATAAGCGCCACATATTCACAATTTTTTTCCCACGCCCACGCCGCGGTGTCAGTACACATTCTTTACTTCATTATTGTTCAATGTAGGTACACCCCCTACTTTAATACATATACGTTTTCCCGAATAGAATAATAAAAAAGCCTTCTCCCGGCCGGTCACCCATCCAACATATGACTTATCATGGTGCTGCTTAACTTTGGTGCAATGATAGACAGGTGTATATGAAATATAGGCTGTCTACTGCATTGGTATAGTGTTTAATTTACAGTATAAAATACGTCTCATGTCTTATGTTTGGAAGAATATACCTATGTTATATTATACATCGATATAAAGTCTAGTTTTTCATATCAAAATTTTAAATAATTTTGCTTCAATAATTACAGCCCAAGTTGAAATATTTAATCAGTGAATTCATTAAAAATTTGGTGTAATATTTGGTATCATTGTGTCATATTACATACATACGATAGCGTGTCTATTACATTAAAAATTAAAAAATGTATTTTTTCAATACGATTATTGATAGACCCTTTTTGAATAAGAAAATATTATACACGTCTTCTTATATAGAATGACATGCTGATATCAAAATTACACCAGATTAAAATTCCTTCATTTGTTAAAAATTAAAAGTAATTTGTTTAGTTAAAATTTGATAAAAAACAGTTTCATAATTCCGAACGATCTTTTTATGCACATTTTTGGATTCAGGATGTTCTATTACATACGATACCGTCTATAACTCGACAATTTTTTTTGACTTAGTCGGAATGGCTTCAGAAAAAAATATTAAACATTTTTAGTTACATGTGACGACATCTAGCGGTAAATTGCTTAACTAGACAAAAAACACCTCAACCATATTTTCAATATTTCTTGAAAAAGATTTTTATATATGGCGAAGGTGCCGTCATCTGACGTCATCATATAATTTTTTTTTCTGTCGAGTTATGCACGCTATCGTATGTATTATAGCATGCTGATTCCAAATATGATGATAAAAAATTGCCCTCAGACCGCTCTAACCGTTTTTTATCAATTTTTCATAGAAAAATCGCCATAACTTTTGAACCCTTCGATGAATTTCACAACTGACACGAAAAGTCGAATCAGCGTATCCCTTTACATACGATAACGTGTCTAATTATTCAAAAATCGAAAAAAGTTTTTTTCGACCAAAAAAGAAGCAAGGCTATTACCTTCCTTTTTTTTGAGAATTTTTTTTTGTGTCGAGTTAGAGACGCTATCGTATGTATTAGGGCACCCTAATACCCAATATGCCCATCAAAAGTTGCGCTCGGATCGTTAACATGGTTTTTTATCAACTTTTGTATTAAAAAATTTCATGAAATTTTTAACCAGTGAATTAATTTAAAATCTGTTATCATTTATGATATCAGGGTGTCCTTTTACATACAATGGCGTATTTAAAACTTTCAAATTCGAAAAGGGTGTGTCAATTATTGTAATGAAAAACACCCCCTTTTTGAATTTGAAAATAATAAAGACGCCATTGTATGTAAAAGGACACCCTGATATCATAAATGATATTAGATTTTAAATTAATTCACTGGTTAAAAATTTCATGAAATTTTTTAATACAAAAGTTGATAAAAAACCATGTTAACGATCCGAGCGCAACTTTTGATGTGCATATTGGGTATTAGGGTGCCCTAATACATACGATAACGTCTCTAACTCGACCAAAAAAAAAATTATCAAAAAAGAAACAAGGTAAACCCCTTGCTTCTTTTTTGACCGAAAAAAACTTTTTTCGATTTTCGATTAATTAGACACGTTATCGTATGTAAAGGGATACGCTGATTCGACTTTTCGTGTCAGTTCCTAAATTCATCAAAGGGTTCAAGAGTTATAGCGATTTTTCTACGAAAAATTGATAAAAAACGGTTATAGTGGTCTGAGTGCAACTTTTTATCAACATATTTGGAATCAGCATGCTGTAATACATACGATAGCGAGCCTAACTCGACAGAAAAAAAAATTATGCGATGACGTCAGATAACGGCGCCTCCACCACATATAAAATTAAATATTTTAAATATGGTGGAGGCGCCGTTATGTTATGTCTTCACATGTAACTCAACAAAGAACTTGTACTTAGTCGGAAAGACTTCTGAAAATAAAAATCAAATTTGTAAAGTACATGTTGCGGCATCTAGTGGGGAAAAGCTGAACTATCACATATTTAGTCGAAATAGTTTTCTAGATAAAAATGATTAGTTCAAGCTTTTCCCGCTAGATGTCTCTACACGTACTTTAGGATTTTTAAATATATTTTTCAGAAGCCATTCCGACTTAATTGATTTCATTTATTTATCTACATAAATTTTTCGATTAAGTTCAAGCTTTTCCCGCTAGATGTCATTGTATGTACCTTATAGTTTTTAATATTTTTTTCAGAAGCCATTCCGACTAAATTGATTTTGTCTATTTATCTACATAGACTTAGTTCAAGCTTTTCCCGCAAGATGGCACTACATGTACCTTATAATTTTTAATTTTTTTTCAGAAGCCAATCCGACTAAATTGATTTTGTCTATTTATCTACATAGACTTAGTTCAAGCTTTTCCCGCAAGATGGTACTACATGTACCTTATAATTTTTAATATTTTTTTCAGAAGCCAATCCGACTAAATTGATTTTGTCTATTTATCTACATAAATTTTCCGATTTAGTTCAAGCTTTTCCCGTAAGATGGCAGTACATGTACTTTTTATAACTGTTTCAGAAGCCATTACGACTAAATTGATTTCGTCTATTTATCTACATAGACTTTCCGATATAGTTCAAGCATTTCCCGAAAGATGGCACTACTTGTACTTTTTATTATTGTTTCAGAAGCCATTCTGACTAAGTCCAATTTTTTTTTATTATTACCGTATATCTATTTATCTACATAGATATTCTTTATTAATTTTGTTACGTTACCTGTTTATCTACACAGGTATTGTAATAATGAGTGTGTACTTACCTTATTTTTTATAAATAATTCAGCCATACTTACGTACTATACTTACCACCCACACAACGACCTTCTTTACAACCACCGCTCTAATCAACAACTGGCCAAATTCGCTCTCTATAGCGGCCGTTTTCTTAACGCGAAATCTAAACGGCTCTCTACAACGACCGCTCCAATCAACGAAAAACAAACCGTTTTATTAGCACTTTATTTAACCCATTAAACCACAATGTTGGGTAAACGAAACGTTTTTAAAAAAATGCTTTTTTAAATATCTCATTGATGAAATGACTTTTTTTGCTACTAATATCGTCACACAAACTGTTTTAAACTATTCCACACTAAGTAATAACTTCTGTTTTTCCAACGTTTCGTAAACGCAACATTTTGTTGAAAAAAAAACATGATTTTTTTAACTTCAAAAACAGTTATTTGAGTACATATTTAGTAATAAAATGCAGTTAAAACATCAAATTAATTTTATATTTTACCCTTGGGAACTAATGGGTTAAACCGCTCTCTACAACGACATCTCCAATCAACGACTGACAACTCGCTTTATATAACGACCGTTTGTTTAGCTCGTAATTTAAACTCACCAATTGAGGTAAAATTTGGCATTGTGTCGTTATATAGATCTTATTTATCTACACAGATGCATCTCTTGAATGACGTCACCGAAGAGAATAGGAATTATACAAAAAAATAGATATTATATTTCAGTAGAGTATATTTGTAACTTGGTACACATTGAAATAAATGCTCTGATTTAAATAACACTAGTACACGTAATGTACGGCGTCGCGGCGCCAATAATGGCGCTAGCTACGCACCATACACAGCTAATAATTAGACACAGTATAATACAAACTTAACGTAAAGCACTTGGTGATAGAACTTATGTGACGTCTACTACAATAGTCCGTGAAATGAGCCCCAGCTTTTAGAAAGTAGTTGCAAATTTGGCGCTCACCTCTTGGACTATAACATTGGAGAGAGAGAGAGAGAGAGAGAGAGAGATATACCTCATATCAGGCTGTACATTCACAAGGTTATACAAAAATAAGAGACAGTTGCGTTGACGTAGAATAGAACTTCATGGCATCTAAGGAACAATTTTACGTAGTAATAAAAATTTTAATATATGTACATATATCAACAAAAATGTTCAAAATACGTCGACGTAAATGTCTCTAAAAAATTAGACATTTATTTAAATCTATATAATTAATTATTTTAATAAATAAACTTTAGTGTCTTAACCACAAAATAATTAATAGGTAAAGGAGGCGTTAAGTATTCTTGAGTAGAAATAGTTTTTGTTGATTTCTCACCTTTATTTAAATTTTACAGCAAAAATGATTATATACAAAATTAAAGCTAATTAAATGCTCTACAATAAATGCTCCATACATATTTTCGTCAGATTCGTACTTCATTCATTAAATAAAATTGAAAACCCATTAAAAAATTTAATGTGCTTTCAGTTTTTCAAAGTTCGGACAGTTTTATTCGGTGAAATAAGAATCCAAAAAAATATGTAAAGAACCTTTTCTGTAGAGCATTTAATTAGCTTCCATTTTGTATATAACTATTTTTGCCGTAAAGTTGAAAGAAAACTGATAAATTGACAAAAACTGATTGTTGTCCCTTCTTAAGCGTGTTAAGCAAGAGCGTATACGGCATAACTCGCAATCGGTATGCTAAATATTTTTTCATTAGATACAGGGAACCCCCTTCCTTTTGCGCATTATTAAAAAAAATTCATTCAATGTCGATATTTTGGTGACTTTCCCTACTGAAGCAAAATCTGAAAAAACGTCGACATTTTTCGACTCTTTAAATCAATTCAACAAATGCCTTCGACTAATGTACTTGGCCGCCACTGCATATGACATTTTTAGCCCTTTTTAGTGCGTACACTGTTTCTGTGTTTTTTTCTGACATAATATCAACATACTGATTTTTTTTCATCAAAGCGCAATATGCTGGGGTTCCCTGAACCTGATGAAAAAAAATTAAAGTTTGTATATCATACCGACTGCAAGAAATGCCGTATACGCTCTTACTTAACACTCGAAACAATTACTCCCACTCAAAAATACTTGCCCACTTCACCTAAATTTAAAACCGCGATCACAACTTCAATTCCCATATCACAATATGCGCATCATTACAATTAGGCTCTTTAGCCAATACCTTAATCTTATCCGCACTACAACACGGCTGCCTCCAATTCACATAACCCCGTCCACCCATCAACGTAATAACAGTCCTCCTCGTCACATCCGTCACCGTCGTCACCACCGCAGCTTTCCCATTAACAACCTTCCCATTCACACCCGTCTTATTTTGCAACACTGCATTCTGAGTTTCCTTCACTGGCACTATTTCATTCGTTCTACTCGCACTGCTACTATTCCTTGAAACGCTCCTGCTCACACCATTCCTAATTGCCATGCTTTCTTCTGAACCTGAAGACGTATACAACGAAGAAGAGCGTGAATCAACCGACCAGTTTGATAGATCTAAAGATCTAGGCCTGCTCACTTTCATTCGAAGTCTTCTGTCTAACGTGCTCACTTTGCCTGGTATTGCAGCCAATTCTGGATCACTTCGCCTTAATGACTCATAGACAGGATCTGCTAGAGCACTATCTTCACCTTCATAGTCTTTAACGTACATCAAATCTCCGTATAGCCCATAGACATCACAAGCTTCCCCTGATCCTTGAGAAGAAGTGGTCGAAGTTGAGAATAGAGCACCTCCACAACCTAAACCACGAGGAAGTGTTTTAGATAATCTCGACATATCATTATCTTTAGATCGTCGCCTTCGTAGCACCACAGGACTGCTAGTTAACTGTTGGCGCAACTTTGTTGTAACACTTGTAACAGAGGTATCACTTAGTTGTTTCTCTAATTTTATTTTATCTTCTTTGACTTCTCCATTCTCTTTGATTTCTTCATACACCTTTTCTTTGATTGAATTAACCACAGTAGTTGTTTTCGTTGGATGCAAAGCGAGCAGGAACGTAATCGGTCCGAAATGAGCATGATAGGAAATATTAACACGACCGCTGATGATCGGCACACCCTCTAATCGCGGCAAAGGTATCGTTAAGCTGATTCCAACGTTAGTTCCGACCCATAGCAACCCTTTGCATGCCATTAGAGACGTCACGTTTACAGTAGATCTTCCACGATTTGGGTAGTTTGTATCGGCTATCCTCATTACATTCGAAGCGATGTTAATATCCTGAAGGTGCTTGAACGTTTCAGTATGATACAAGCAAATCGTGCTAGAGTTTTTCAACGAGATCCACAGTCCAATTCCTGAATGAGCCATAAGGTTCACGTTTCCAATATGCTCGTGTTGGACACTGAAGCTCTTCTGTATTTCTCCGGTGATTGCACTCAACACCCATACCTTTTTACCGCATGCTGCGTATACTGACATGTTAATCGGTAGTAAAGACGTCACAGGCTCTCCCGAACCGAGCGTTAGTAACTGTGGCTCCTTCAGTAACCAGTTCCCATCTGTTGGATTTCTTCTATAGACTAGCACCGCGCCGTTTCCGAGAGCTACGAACACGCTATCGCAGTGGTACTTGATTTGTGTTATCACCGCAGGCACCGTGCTGCTTTCTAATTCTTCTTGTTTCTCCGGTTCAAACGCGTCGTATAAAATGACTTTTCGACTGTCTGTACCCATCCATACTGTGTCTCCAGATATTCCCGATGGTTGGGATGATATCCCGCGCACAAATTCCATAGCGGTTACTTGTGTTTCGACTAAATCGAAAGCACCGATGTCTTTTAGAACGCCAGCTTGTTGCTGGTGTTGTTGAAGTATAGCTATATGACTGCTAGCACCATCTGTTGTACATATCCACAAGTAGTTCTGTGTTCGACCCTTCCTTCGAGTAGGTTTTGGTGAATTAATTGTGTAGAAACAACCACAGCGTACCTGGAATTAAAAAATACAATGTTAGTACAGTTAATACTGAAGTTCAAGTATTTTAACTAACCTCAGTTTGATGCTGTGATTTATAAACCGGTTGAGAGCGTACGAAAAGTGGCATTTTCGTCGACGGCCTCTGTTCCTGTTCAGGCACCTCCCATGCAGGTGAATTGCAAGGATCTAACGCAAGCTGCGCCAAACGCAATTCAGTAATCCACTCTTTCTTAACCGAAGGATTATCAGTTTGGAAAGTAAACACTTCCTCCTTTCCATTTTTAGTCTTCGCTACAAGTTGCAGGCAACACGAATCGACCCAAGCCATTTCTTCATCCTTCCTTTGTATCGAACTCTGTATTGAATTCAGTATCTTCCTGGTCCCTTCTACAGTCAGCCCATTATACGTCCCTTTTAACGTCGAAACTAAATCTGATATTCTGCTCATCACTTCGTAATCGTGCATTAAGTTATTCATCTCAGCACATAAGTTATCAGCACCGTTGATAGGCAAGCCGTTTGATTCGACTTGAGTAGAGGTAGCACTGCTGTTTGATTTCAAGCTTCCTCCGCGATTCAATCCGGCCGTTAAAAGTCTTGTTAACGTAGGAGACGCGCTTGTATCCTGGACTTCTATATCGGAAACTGGATACGTCCATTTTAAACTTAGGCGTTCACTTGCGCCGAAGTCGTCAGATTGTTTTGGAGCGACTGATACGCAAACTACCATATCGTTTAGGAGAAGTAATCTTCGAGATTTTGATTTGGTTATCATTCCGTTTTGGTTAAATTCCTGTGGGAAGAATAAATTGATTAGTTATTTGTTTGGGTTGGATTGTAATGTGTTGACTTACCAATTGCGTGACGTTGTCTTCTCGTATTAAATAACGGCTGTTGTCGGATAAAGGTCTTGCGGAGAATTTACCGCTGATGTGTCGTAGCATTTCTTTAAACGCTTGGAACTGTTCGGCTTCGCGTTTACGTTCGTTTAACATTTCTGCAAGAGATTCAAGCTGGGTGAGGGCTAGCTGTAGTGACATCCTATCATGGTGGCCTTGCGGTGTATGTTTTAACAAATCCTGAAATAAAATAAAAAATTTTGAATTATCCAGTCCGATTATTTTTTGTTATAATTTTTACTAACCTGTAAAAATAGGATGAATTGGGGAAATCGTTGTACTGGTTTTACCATCAGTCCAAAGAACGATAGTCTATCGTGTGAGCTAATTTGTTTCACCTGCAAATAAATATATTTCAATTAATATATTTAAAAAATTTTTTTTTTATAAATTATATACCTTTAAAAAATCAGCAAGTGCTGATTTTCTTTTTGCTTCCATTTTAGCCAAGTCCATAGCCACAGAGAAGTTATTTATAAATCCACTGTAAATATCCAAAACGATAGCTTTCGAAAACGACGCGACGAAAACATCCCCTATTTTTTCATCCCGATCCCAATTTCTTACACTTTCAGCTAACGCGATTCTGAATAATGTGTGACACTGAAGTATTTCCGGTAATCTGTGGAAAAGTGTTGATATTTTTGACTGGCTTAGAATCGGCGGGCTACTTTCTTCTAGTGGTTTTTTGTAATCCTGAAAATAAAGAGTGATTTTTAATACGACATATCTCAAAAACAACTGGTCCGATTTTAATGAAACCTGCACCAATGTATTCTTTGAAGTCTCAAAGACTTACAAGAGACATATTATCACGCTATCACTCAAAACAACTGAGCAGTGAATTCAATAAGTTATAATTATTATTTAATTTTTTTCTGAAATTAAAACTACTGGTCCGATTTTAATGAAACTTGCACCAATGTGTTCCTATAAGTCTCAAAGTCTTACAAGAGACATATCATCACGCTATCACTCAAAACACCTGAGCAGTGAATTTAATAAATTAAAATTATTATTAACATTTTTTCCTGAAAATAAAGTGTGATTTTTTAATATGACATATCTCAAAAATTACTGGCCCGATTTTAATGAAACCTTCACTATATTGTTCCTAGAAGTCTAAAAGTCTTACAAGAGACATATCATCACGCTATAACTCAAAACACCTGAGCAGTGAATTCAATAAGTTAGAATAATTATTCACATTTTTTTTCTGAAAATAAAGTGATTTTTATACGACATATTTCAAAAACTACTGGTCCGATCTTAATGAAACTAACACCAAAGTGTTCGTAGAATTCTCAAAGAATTACAAGAGACATATAATCATGCTATCACTCAAAACAACTGAGCAGTGAATCTAATAAGTTAAAATTATTATTAAAAAAATTTTTTCTGAAAATAAAATGATTTTTATACGACATATTTCAAAAACTACTGGTTCGATTTTAACAAAATCTGCACTATTGTGTTACTATTAGTCTCAAAGTCTTACAAGAGATTAATCATCACGCTATCACTCAAAACAACTGAGCAGTGAATTTAACAAGTTAAAATTAATATTCACTTTTTACTTCCATGTTCGAAGAAATGGAAGTATTGTAATACCGTCAAAAAATCATGTCCGAGATAAAAGCAGATTCTGATTGTTTTTATTATGTTATAATAACCTACAACATATAATGAGATCATTTAATAAAGACGCACATACTGGAGATAAAAAACAATGCTTTTATTAATACAATATTATTACGTAAATATATAATAAATGCAATTTTTTTTACACACTGCAGCCTTCATAATAACTGAGAAAAATCTAATAAGTATTCAAGGTTTTTCAGTATTTGAGAAACTCATATAAACGAACAACTATTGTTCACAAGTTGACTATTTGCATTATACTACTCTCTCTCTCTTCTTCTATGAACAGTCATCAAAATCACCTTGACCAAAACATAATCACCTTTTATGTCATTTATATAAATAAATAAATAAAAAAAATCTTAAATAAGCTATATTTGCATTTCCGATATTAATTTTACTTCCATGTTCGAAAAAATGGAAGTATTGTAATATCGTCGAAAAATCGTGTCCGAGATAAGAGCAGATTCTAATTGTACTACCTTCAAAACGTAAAGAAAAGTTTGCGTGTGTGTCTGGATGTAGAATTTTTTTCCGTTCACGATAACTACTGTAAATATGCACCGATTTGAATTATTTTTTGGGGAAAATGCTTGTCTCAGTGAGTACTCCAGACCTATTGATTTTGGTGTTAATCGGATTAGGTGTTTCGGAAATATTCGAAATTTTGTGTAGGTATTAGTATTATCTCACCAATTTTAATAAGACTTGGTACATTTGTAGTTCAATCCAATCTAAGGGGAACTTATTTCATTAAACGTGCCGAAATAGCAACTGAAGGGATGAAAAACCACCCTCAAAATTTTAAATTTAAATACTAATTAATTAATTAAGCGCAGTTAAATTCAAATGTCAGATAATTATTATTCTACAAAAATGTAGAATACTAATATTTATAATACAAAGGTGAGTTTTATATTAAAAATTATTGTAAAAGATATTATAGAACATGGAAGTCATGTATGGTACTCCATACCGTTAATTTTATAATAAATACACATGAAAATAAATAAATAAATAAAGAAATAAGAATACACTTACATTCACTAATCTCTGAAGTGTCGCAACGTAATTATTTTCACTATGAACTATAGCTGCAACAATCATACGTCTTTTCAATTGCTGCTGCGTCAGATTTGGCGGGGGAGGGGGTAAAGAAGGGGGCACTTGTCTTCTCTGTTGAAACAAACAATTTGCAAAACTCAACACTGCCTCTTCTTCAACCTAAAAACATACCAAGTGAGTACGCTACATACAAAATCACATGAAAAATAAACAAACCTCCGGTAACAGCGGCATTTTGCTACTAGTCGTATTCGAACAGTTGTTAGGCCTGCACGAGATATTATTCGAATCGCAATGATTCCCCCCTTCAGAAATCACTGCAGTGGTAGCCGCTATATCGTACTGGTGTGCAGAACCCCGCCTGATCGAGAACCAGCGCGATAACCGGGTTTGAGCCGCAGCCAAGGATCCGGACCCGATAGAACCTCCTGGTGATGTGTCACCCGGCATTGCCCCATCTAAAGATAATCGCCCCCCACCTGCTCCTCCACTGCTTCGCCATAAGGTACGGGCCTTGCTGAATGTGTTTCTTAATTGCCCGTTACTTCTGTGTTTTTATAAAAAAAATATATCAAGGATAGTAAAAAATAATTAAAAATTAGTTGGTAGAAGTGCAAGAAACAAAATCTGTTAACGTTATTAGTTTCATAAGTGGTGTTTTAATTGTTCTGAATAATTTTTATATGAAAAGAGGTACGTGGTATGCCAATTTATTTTATCCAATTTTTCGAATATTGTTCAAATCATATGAATTTATCTAAATAAAAATGATTAACATTTTATAGATACTAAACATATTCATCTACATTGCCATGCAAAAGTATTTGGACACTCGTATTGTAAATATAAAATTGCAAAAATGTTAAATGTTGATAAGAGTACTTAATTACAACTTTTGTAATAATCCTAGCATATCTAAAATACAGCATTTACAATTTTACATGTTCAGGAAATTTTTTGAATTATATGTCAGGTTTACTCAAGTTGAAAGTATTGACGCACAGTGTCTTTCAAGTTAATGAGAAATTTTTTTTTTAACTATTTTGACTGCGAGTAAACATATTCTTTTTGCTTTTTTGGGTATTTTTATTGATTGAAATCTGTATATTTACATTCAAAAACACAGGTGTCTAAACACCTTTGCACAGAAGTGCTACAGTTTTCTTAAAGGCGCGCTATAAAAAGTAAAATGGTGGTTAAAAATACGTGTAAAATAAAAAATGACTTACTTGGTGCTGGAGGCAATACTGCGGTCGCTTTCATCGTCTGATGATAAGTCAGGTTCTGAACCACTGCACCAGCTGTCCTCTGAGCTGATGGTCCTTTGCGATGGGGTATGATCAAGGCGCCGCGCCCGGGTGTTTCCAACCCCACCAGGCGTGGCGCCATTTCCAACGTTTATACCCGTCGTTGCACCCGCCACTGCCGTCTCGTCCCACGACCCGGACCGCAAACGGGGCTCATCTGAAATACATCAAATAATAAAATTATTAAAAAAAAAAAAAAAATACAAATACAAAACCTTCAATAAAATTTCCTACTTTCAAAAAAATATTTTATTTACTAAAAAATTTTCATTAGTGTACTTCGTGTACCTACCGTCAACAAAACTAGCATATTCTAAATAAAAGTCACATTTAAATACTTAATCACTAAGCGTTTTAATAGTTATTATTTATCAAACATCACAGGAATACTGAAATATTTAAATTAAACACTCTGTATCAGTCCTTTTCCTATACTACCTTTACAATTTTGATCTACCTAAATTGTTATAATTTCATTTATTCCTATTTCATCAATACAAATTTTTTTTAGTTGTGACACTTATTGCGGGGGTGCGATACATAGAAAAAATTTTAAGCTTCCGCTGTTTAATACTATCAATTAGGAGAAATAATCTAATAAATTCAGAAAAATAGATAACCTAACTACCTTGAGATTTATAATTTTTATTAAATGAAAAAAACAAGCTGAAAATGTCATAATAAAAAATATTTACAAAAATAACTTTTCCAACAAAATATTGATCTTATATTGTTATCGTAATAAATCATAATATTACAGGGAATTTGACGTCCACAATTCATACGCATTCTTTTCTTTGTTTTGATACAGCACGTGTCTTACTACGGAGAAGAAATATACGCGTGTAATATTTTTCTAATAAATACGAATTTTGCTAAACATAGCAACCAATACATTACACGAAGTACAATCAATTTTCTGAATACGGGCCTGTTTTAATTCAATCATAATATAGCTCAAACTAATTCTAGGGTCTCACGCTTTCACACAGTGAAAGTCTCATCCAAATCGGTTCAGTAATTTTCGTGTCACGTCGGAACAAAAAATTATCAAATAAATACGAATTTTGTAAAAAAATAACCAATACATTATATGAAGTACAATCAATTTTCTGAATACGGGCCTGTTTTAATTCAATCATAATATAGCTCAAACTAATTCTAGGGTCTCACGCTTTCACACATTGAAAGTCTCATCCAAATCGGTTAAGTAATTTTCGTGTCACGTCGGAACAAAAAATTATCAAATAAATACGAATTTTGTAAAAAAAAATAACCAATACATTATATGAAGTACAATCAATTTTCCTGAACACGGACCTGCCCTAATTCAATTATCATATAGCTCAAACTAATTCTAGGGTATCAGGCTTTTACATAGTGAAAATCCCATCCAAATCAGACCAGCAGTTTTGATGTCACATCCGAACAAATTTTTTTTAAAGTGACAAAAAAATTATATTTTATTAAAAATGCTTACCAAAATGTACCATTTTAAAAATTCAATATAAATACATAATAAATAAAAACTTCATAACAAAATTAACGACAAACAACTTGCACAAAAGTCAGGTGTAAACTGTTTAAGAAAAAAGCATATTTAAAAGTTTACCAATAATTGGTGGTGGAATAATTTTTTGATTTATGCATAATTGAGATAAATGCAAGAAATAAACAGTGGGTCAAGGAGGGTCTTGAAAACAATTGGTTTATAATTCATTATTATTATTATTATTACTATTATAATTACCTACTATGACATAAATAGAGCAATTCACATAATATGATTTGTATCAAATACAATAATTATTAACCATTGTTTTTTTATTTATTTATTTTTTTATTTTATTCAACCTTAAATTTTTCCGGAAACACCCTATACCATACGACAACAATGCCCAGTATTATAAAGGGGCTAAGTAGCAAATTTGCAAGCTAGCTACACTGGTAGAAAGGATTTCTCAAACCAAGTAAACCTTGTTTTGTATATAACGAAAACAATATTTTCTTAAAATAAGCAATAATCTCTTAAACCAACTATAGTATTCTTGAACGAAGAAATAACGTAGTTGGATTAAGAGTATGTTTCTTATATTAAGAAAATATTGTTTTCGTTATATACAAAACAAGGTTTTCTTGGTCAAATACATTTTTTTTTCTGTGTAGCACTCATAAATGAGGCATTAATTTTGTAATAGTATCTATAGATTTACTACGAATTTAGATGAGTGATACTTGACTACAGTATTGTAACACAGTTGGTGCAAACTCTAACTGTACGTGTGGTATAATTATCATAATATCACCACTGTTTTAACACCCTTGTTAGTGTTTATTACATACAACGCGTGCATTTGTGAAACTTGTCAAAGTCTTCATGAAACTCCGAGAAAACTGTCATATAAGTTTGATATCTCATTTGAGACTGCTTGCTAGCTTGAAAATTTGTTAGCCCCTTTATAATACCAGATATTTAAGTAAAGTTAAAAAAACAATACTTACACATTAAGTAATAAGCTAGTTCGACATTCATTTTGTTGCTGATATGGGCACTTTTTTATTAAACTCCACATTAGTTGTTCTTTTAACACCAATAAAATATTATCTATTTAATAATTTATAATATGTTCATGCAGACAGTATGTCTGTGATTACATATATGTTATGTTTATTGAATATGTCAAAATAATTGTCTATCTGTAGGTCAAGTAACCTCGTGATACAAAAACATTACTTATTTTTATAAAACTGCAAAAAACACATGTTTTTTATGAGATTACAAAAAATTGTAGTGAATTAGAAATATTTATTTAAAAGAAATTGTCCTTTACCACTCACTCACTCATATATCAACGTACAGCCCAAACCCCTAGACCTAGAAACGTGAAATTTAGTAGGTGTCTTCCTTTTATGATGTATGCACCCACTAAGAAGGGGTTTCCCGAAATTCAACCCTTAAAGGGGTAAACGAGGGTGTAAAAGTTTGTATAGAAAAAATATTTTTTTTTGTCGAATTTACTTGAAACTTAGTATGGATACTTTACTATATAAATAATTAATCACGTATTTATGCATTTTTCAACCGCTAAGGGGTTGCAGGGGGATGGAAAAGTTTTTATGGGAAAACATATTTTCGGTTGTATTCACTCGAATGAAACTTGGTAAAAGTATGGGTAATGAATAAAAAATAAATTTAAAAAATTGTAAGGGGTGACCCTTGTCACGTATGGAGGTTTTTAAATAGTTAAAGTGGGGGTTTTAGGGTGAAAAACAACCCCTTATCTAGCATAGGAGTCGAAATAATCACAATTTTGTATAATGAATAAAAAGTAAAATAATAGACAAATTTAATATTTCACCCCCTGTCACATATGGAGAGTTGTAATTACTTTCGAAATTCACGCGAGCGAAGCCGCGGGATCAGCTAGTTAATTATAATAAAAATACAGGATGATTCAATACTTAATATGAATATAACGCTATTTTTAAATATTATTTTTCGGTCATTTTTTTTAACTATTAAAAAACTATTTATTTTATTAAAAATTAAGTAATTTAAAAGCATGCATAATTTACTGCTTTTGTTCTAAACCAAATTCTTGTTAAATAATACATTAAAAATGCAAACCTTAATTTTATTTACTACTTCGAACAAATTTTCTTATATACGTAAAAAAATGTAATTACAGTCTTTTTTTAATAAAAATAAATAAACCCAAAGAAAATTTATATGAATTAAACGATAAAACAGAATTATTAAAACACAAATAAAAATAAATTAAATAAAAACAGGGACAAGGATAATAGCTTTCGGTGGTAACATTTATTTTTTTCGAAACATAAACCGGTATAGACACTTATAACAATATTTTTTAACAAGACTGTGATATTTGTAAACATTTTTATTGCAACATCGCAAAACCGTTTCGCTTTTTTACAACTTCGTGATAATAACTCTCTTTACATCGCATAGAATAACATTTTTTTTATGTTGAAAGAAAGTTATTAAAAGTTATCTAATATTTAATCGAAAAATTAAAATATGGCATTTGTGGATACGAATCTGAAGACTGCAAAAACAAATAGTTCAGAATGTAATATGTAATTATTTCTTCGAGTATTTATTATCAGTGAAAGTACAGGTTGGTCCAAAAGTCACAATATCATTTTAAAAAATCGAATAAATTTTTCATTTCGTAATATTCTTTTATAAACAGAAAACTCACTTCTTGGAAATAAATTTTATTTAGTTTTGAAAATGACATCCTTTAAGGGGCTATACCAGTATGAACGCTGGAAATTTGGGTGATTTTCGGAAATTTTTTGGAAAAAATGTACTCAATGAAATATTTTGGAAAATTGAGAATATATTTAGCTATATTAGAGGTGTATTCCATAATTTTTTCACGTAAAAATATCGATATTAAAGCGACTTCGGAGGCGCCAAAAAAAAAATCTCCTCCACTGCGGTCATGATTCCGAACGATGGAGTAGTTTAAATTGAAAAATGAAATAATGTCGTTAAACTGGAAGGTATTTCCTGTACGATAACCTACGATTTTCGAAAAATATCAAGATCTAACAAAATGGCGTAGTTATGAAAAAAAGTATGTTTTATTACCTATAAAATGGTCGTATTTTTAATGCCAAATCGTCAATTTTCATCCAATCAAAAATATCCTAGTTCATCTTAGAGTAAATATATTCAAGAGTACTCAGTTCAAATTTCAAGTAAATCGGATAATTGATCTTTGAGTTACAATGTCAGCAAATTTGAAAAATCTCATTTCGAGAAAAACGCATTTAACGTCAGTTCTTAGGCATTTCATATCTGCGAGCGGTCGCTCTTTAGAAGGCTTCTGTTTAGAGAGTATTAGAGATATGGCTTTGAAATTTTCACAGAATATTCTTGAAACAATAAACTCTCCAAAAATTTCACACTGGTATGGCCCCTTAAATAACCATACTATTTTGCGCTCTTTCTAAGGCGTGAATCATCACCTGTTGTAATATTTCTTGGTTTATTCCTTCAAGGATGTTAGTCTTCAATTGCTGAATGGTTCGAGGATTGTTACTGTATACTTTATTTTTCAAATACTCTCACAGAAAGAAATCTGGAGCAGTTAATTTTAAACCGCCGGAATAAACCAAATATAGTTTGTTTATGTGGTTGATTTTTGACCCCAAAATTACGAGTGTAGGTTCTTTTTAGTCAATCGTGAATTTAAATAATTAATAATTTGAAATCAAATTTAAAAAAACAATTAACTGTAGAAAGTTATTTGAATTTTAAATGGTGTTGTGACTTTTGGGTCACCCTGTACAATTTTTTTTGCATTTTGCTCTCGGCTATGCAAGAATATCATAATCTAGATTTAATTTAAATTTCTTAATAATCCTAACGTCGTGAAATAGTTTCTATGAAAGAAAGTATGAAATTTCCGTGCGAATAAATTATATTAAAACAAGGAGATTTTTAGATGCCTTTACACGCTGTATCTTTCCTCTACTAGTAATCTATATATCATGGGACTTTCTTATGCACGTTATTCTGAGAATACATAATTATTATATAAAATAAATATTTCTGGCTAACTGATATGAAAAAAAATCAATTTCATATAAATTATGGATAAAAACGTTCTTTAGAAATTTTGTTGTTTAAACATTTTTTTTCTTAATATTTTTAAAAATTGATATGAGTCAAAACTAAATTTAATTAAAAACATATTGTTTTTTAGTTACATCGTTGTCAACAGACGGATAGACACACGTGAATCATAACGAAAATTGTCAGAATGGATTAAACATAAATTATACACAAAAACGTTCTTTTTATTTAAACATTTTTTTTTATATTTTCAAAAATTGATAGGGAGTAAAAATTAAAACAATAAAAACATCCCCTGTTGTTTTTTTAGTAACAGCATCGTCCACAGATGGATAGACACGCGTAAACCATGGCAAAAATAATCAGAATTGATTCAGGAAAGGTCTCAAAATTAGTTTATTTTTGTCGTATATTTTTCATTGTAACTGAGCGAGATTTGTTATTTTTAAAGTGAAACTTTTTTTCGTCTCAAAATTTTTCGTCTGTGTGTTGCATGTCGCTCGGCCGCGGAGTAGGGGTAAATACGTCAGAGCCATAGATATAAAGAAATGGACAGTGCATCTGACTCGAAAAAAGAGCCGTGTCAAATGAAAGAGACAGAAATTGTTTGGTTGTTATATAGAATTTATTAGAATTATTAGAACTTTTTGCTGGTGCATGTTGTTGTTTATGGATTTATTTCAATTTTGAGTGCTTGAATTTATTATTCCGAAAATTTTTAGTTAAATGTCTATAATGTGAAAAAAAGTTTCACTTTTACCGTGGTTTCATAAAACCACACAATCCTTTTTTTTATATCTCTCAAAATTAATTAAATGTTAAGAAAAACATGGGTAAAATATAGTGAAAAATAGAGTACAAAAAAATATTTTATTTGTATAGCTGATTACTTTTTTTCCTTATTACCCCCTACTGCATTTAATTGATGCTGTGATATTATACTGACTTAATTTTCTCTGCAACTCTATTTCTTTCATTCATACAATTAGATGTACAATGTACCCCCACCCCCGTTTCCACGCCCTTTTTCTAGCATCTGAATATTAATTTTACACATGATCAAATAGAGAAATTCAATATTTTCCAAGACATCTTCATGATATATTTTTTTTCGTTGCAATAATCAAAATGCGGAACATTTATAGTAACTTTCTCGATAATTCAATACCTCTCATTTTCCAAAACTATTCGAACTGGAGAACAATTTATTCGTGTCATTACAGATTCTGTATTCCATTTTTAATGACACTAACTATATAGTTATGTATTTATTACAATTAGTATTGCAAGCTGTACGGTTGAAAAAAAAAATCAACTATAGTATTCGCATCGATTAATTTTGAATTATTGCCTAACAATATTTGATCGATTAGACAATAGATTTTTTTCATAGGGATGTACAATCAACAGTTAACAATTTACTATCAAAGTAGTGACTTAATCTTATAAAAAAGGGGTTCGAAACCTTTTTTCTACATCGACCACTTTAATTAAAAAGCAAAAAATAAAAAAACAGAAAAATTTATCGTCGTCCCATAAAAGACCCTTTATTAATAGAATCTAGAAAACTTAATAAGATTTTTTTTAATTATTATTTTGAGGAAATATTGTTATATTATGAAGATAAAATTATTAAGCATTTTTCCATCTCAAATTTTCAATAAGATCGAGTTTTTTTTTCTTATTTTCCTAAAGCAAGATTGGATTCAGACCATATTAAGTATTCTAATATTAAAAAAATACTGTTTTCATTCATATTGTACATATGTAGGTGGGTACAGTTTATCGAAAATTAAATTTCGTTAATCGTTAACTCGTTAATAAAAAAGTTAATCGTTAAAGCGAAAAAATTCCGAAAATTTAACGGAAGTTAAAGTTAACCATCCAAAATGTTTGAATACCTTTTTTTTTGCTATTTCAACAACTTTCTTATGCACTTGTCATCAAACAACCAATGTAACGGACTAAAGTTAACGGAAGTTAACAAAAGCGTTAACATTTTTTTGAGTTAACATACAAGTTAATCCGATAATTAACGATTAACGGATTAACGAGTTAATGCCCACCTATGTTCATAGAACATAAATAAGGACTGTTTCGCCCTACTACAATTTATTTTCCTGTGTAGGATATAATCATATTCAAGGATAAAATTAAAAAGTTTTACAAAAGACAAGCACTTTATGCTGTATGAATATATAGAGTAAAGGCACCTTACAAAGTTTTTCGTGTTAGACATTTCTTAACATACTAATCGATCTAAAACGTGTTCACCCCTAGCTATTCATTCGATCACTCACTCTCACAAACGTGTCTATATACATTTCCTCTTTACTCTCTATGGTGATGGACACGCCCACATCTAGTTATGTAACAAACCAAGTCAAATATTACACAGATGTTATTGTTCTTAAATGAGTATTTGTTAAACATATATATGTATCATATAATACAACAAATCACTTTTTGAAGGTGTTCAAGTTTGCATATTTGCAAAATAACTTAGCCAATTAGACATGCATTGTGAATTCTGAGATTTTTGATGGGATTATCCATTTTGACTTTCCCTGAATCCATTCTAACTATTTTTGCCATGCTGTGTTTTTTTAATAACGGTGGATAGTCGTAATAAAAGGTAAAAAATACAATTATATATGGGATTCAGTTGAACTTTTATTTTGAGTCGTTAAAACCCGCGTTACGTCGTATTAACCGATGTCGTTATAACCGGTTTCTACTGTATTTTTGAAACGGTGCAAATAAAAAAAAAATGTTTAACCCTCGGAGCCTCTTGTGGATCAATTTGACCCATACACCGACTTTGATCGTGAATAGCCAGGGCCGCGCCGACCCTCGGCAGCGCCTGTGTGCGAAACCTATGAAGCGCCTTTTTGTTAGAGTTCCGAAAAAAACTATAGGAACTCTTTTTTTGCTCTGTCCGTCTGTCTGTCCTTAAAAATATATACATAAGATGAAAAATTGGTATACGGATAGATATTAATGACCCAAAAACAAAAATGACGAGATTAAAAAAATGGTTTTAACCAATCAAAATTATTTAAGACCCCATTTCAATTGACCAAAAGTGTAGGTAGGTAGTAGGTACTCACATTTTTTGTTCACTTACCCCATCGAGTGGGGTAAGTAAACAAAAATATAGGGCACCTAAAATGCAACAAAAATCTCAATTGACTTTTTGCAACAAAAAATGTGTAAGAACTTTTTGATTTTAACCCTTTCAGTCACGATATATTTTCCTTTCAATGTTATTATCAGAGCCACCCCCCTTCTCTAATTTCTAAACTATCTAGAATGTAACAAAAATAGTTGATGAAAAATTTTGAAATAACTCTTTTATAAATCGTAGTGAGAATGACCACGGAACCCTCTATTATGTGCGAGGATAAATGACGTTTCACTTCCAGAAAAAGAAAACGTGAATTAAATTATTTAAATTTTTAAAGTAATAATACATATAATATGAGACGCTCAGGGCCAAAACAGCCTAACCAAAAAATTCTCAAACAGAAAAATAGGGTTTAATAAATGAAAAAAAAATTATATAAAAATTACTTGCGTAATTTTTGCCATAGCTTTATTGGTTTATTGCATTCGATAGGACTTTTTTGTTCACTTTTGGTGTAATAGCTAGACACTATAAACCACGCAGCTTTTTAGTTTTTAAAACTTTTCTGACCTGCTGCTCAGACCATTTTGGCATAAAAGTTTTTGTGAATATCTTGTAAGGAAAAATTGTTTTTGGTTCTTAGGCCATTTTAGTTTCTTAATAATTGGAAATTTTCGGTGAGAACGGTATATAAAGCTCCGTTTTTTTTCTTGTGTGGCTTAAACTGTTTCAGCGCTGAGCGCCTAATACATATGTATGGTATATTTTGCAAAAGAAAGCCAAAATAGTAAAAAATAATAGTTTCGTGTACGTATATCTACGTGCTCAAAATGCTTCTCTATAGATATTATTGCTTTTGTTAACTTTTTCTGGCTCATAGTTGAGCTCAGGTAATTTTGTATCAGTTTTTAATTTAGAAAACGACCTTTCTGCGCTTGCTACCGTAACTTTTCACCACATCATTGTTTAATTTAAAAAAATCTATACGATATAATTTTTTTCTTCTATTTCTTTCGATTAATTTTTAATTTTAACGATTGGCGCTGGTATTTCATTAAACCCAAAAGGCGTCTCATGGCGCCCCTGATGTCCTGGCGCCTGTGTGCGCCGCACACTTCGCACATATGGGCGGCGCGGCCCTGTGAATAGCGCTCAGGTATTTTACATTTTTCGCGATTTTTTTTAAGTATGTTGAATACTTCAAAGGTATTTGTAACACTTATAAATTCATTTACCATGAATCAAAGTATACCTTTGAATTTTGGTAAGTCAAAAGGTTTCGTAGTTGCGGAATTATAGGCGATCAAAAAGTAAGCAGGGTCAAATTGACCCAGAGTGTACTAGTAGGTTGAAAAAATAGGTGTGTACTCAGAGGGTTAAAGTAAAATTTGTAAAGAATATTATTAACTATAATTTATGTTCTATTCATTAAAAAAAAAAACAAACATTTTTTAATGAAATATTCGATATTTTCAAAATTATATTTATACACTCATCAAAAAAATTAAAGGATAATTTTTAACAAGCAAATTTTTTACCAATTTTCAAACAGTTATATTTCCGCGAAAAATGATTGGATTTACATGATTCAAAGCTCATTCAAAAGCTTGTACTTTCTAGTTTTTGAATTAAGAGCCCAATTATTTTTATCATCCCTTGCCGCTCTGGGCCAAGGGTTCAAACAGTTCAAAAAATTATCCCTTAATTTTTTATAAACTTTGAAAGCGTAACATTTTTGCAAAAATTTTTTTACAAGAGAATCAATGAAATCTTTCGAAAGCTTGTTTCTTTCTCTTGAAAATTTGTTTTTTATCATCCCCGTACGATTTTTTTTGACCACGTTATTCACTGTCAAAGTAAAAATGACACTTTTGACTTTAAACTCCTGTATATCCTGAAATAATCATCGCACAATGATCGGCTTGATATCATTAGAAAGCTGAAAGTATTCTCTTTAAAATCGTTGCATACGATTTTGTAAAAAAAAATTTTTTCCTCCCATGATTTTCGTTTTAAAAACATGTAAAAAAACGGTATTTTCTCATTTTTTACTTATCTGGCCGCCATTTTGTCAAAAATGATGAAACCTAAAATGCAAACATGTTTTTTTTAAGTTAATAGTGCCCCAAAAAGTTATTCAGAATAGCAAGTTGCTGCGATTTTTTCTTCTTAATGTTCACAGCTGTCAAATGTTCATGATTTAATTAAAGGGTATTTTTCCATCTTCTCTAACGTTGAAAAACAATAAGAAATGGAACATTTTCAAACTACCGTATATCCGCCAAAAATGATTCAATTTTATTGAACTAGGGCTTTTTTTGAAGCTGATACTTTCTAGTTTTTGAATAATAAACTAAATTTTTTTTATCATACCCTACTCTTCCGCGCCAAGCATTAATTTTTTTTTTTTTTTTAAGATTTACGAACTTTGATTATGAGTCTGTAGAATACAAAAACAACTATTGGAAAAATACTTCGATGATGTTAAACCATTTTTTAAGCAAAAAAAAACTATTTTTACATTGTAAATTTTACACAGTAGCAATAACATCAATACTGCAAAATTTAAATGAACAAAATTGAGTGTAATGTTAAACTCGTTAATACCAACGAAATAAGGATAAGCGGAATTCAGAAATAAAAGATTTGACACCTTCAAAATGTTCTTTTCAAATAAAAATAAATAAAATAAAAAAATTTTTTGTACCCTACAGTCACTTTCAAAGCTCATTTAAGATTGAGAGATAACTTTTCTAGCTCTTTAGAATAATAAAGATTTTGTTTTTTTTTTTAAGTTAAATTCTTAAGAATTCTAGTCTTAAAACAACCTTGATCCATTAAATTTTAATAATTTTTCGCAGAGTAATGTGATTAGTAATTTGAATTTTTATTGTTTTAAATTAATAAAAAATTATCATTTAATTAATTCCAACAATCGACTACTTATAACGCAGTCAAAAAAATCTGAGAGCTTAAAAAATGAATTCCGCTTATCCTTATTTCGTTGGTATTAACGAGTTTAACATTACACTCAATTTTGTTCATTTAAATTTTGCAGTATTGATGTTATTGCTACTGTGTAAAATTTACAATGTAAAAATAGCTTTTTTTTGCTTAAAAAATGGTTTAACATCATCGAAGTATTTTTCCAATAGTTGTTTTTGTATTCTACAGACTCATAATCAAAGTTCGTAAATCTTAAAAAAAAAAAATTTTAATGCTTGGCGCGGAAGAGTAGGGTATGATAAAAAAAATTTTGTTTATTATTCAAAAACTAGAAAGTATCAGCTTCAAAAAAAGCCCTAGTTCAATAAAATTGAATCATTTTTGGCGGATATACGGTAGTTTGAAAATGTTCCATTTCTTATTGTTTTTCAACGTTAGAGAAGATGGAAAAAATACCCTTTAATTAAATCATGAACATTTGACAGCTGTGAACATTAAGAAGAAAAAATCGCAGCAACTTGCTATTCTGAATTACTTTTTGGGGCACTATTAACTTAAAAAAAACATGTTTGCATTTTAGGTTTCATCATTTTTGACAAAATGGCGGCCAGATAAGTAAAAAATGAGAAAATACCGTTTTTTTACATGTTTTTAAAACGAAAATCATGGGAGGAAAAAATTTTTTTTTACAAAATCGTATGCAACGATTTTAAAGAGAATACTTTCAGCTTTCTAATGATATCAAGCCGATCATTGTGCGATGATTATTTCAGGATATACAGGAGTTTAAAGTCAAAAGTGTCATTTTTACTTTGACAGTGAATAACGTGGTCAAAAAAAATCGTACGGGGATGATAAAAAACAAATTTTCAAGAGAAAGAAACAAGCTTTCGAAAGATTTCATTGATTCTCTTGTAAAAAAATTTTTGCAAAAATGTTACGCTTTCAAAGTTTATAAAAAATTAAGGGATAATTTTTTGAACTGTTTGAACCCTTGGCCCAGAGCGGCAAGGGATGATAAAAATAATTGGGCTCTTAATTCAAAAACTAGAAAGTACAAGCTTTTGAATGAGCTTTGAATCATGTAAATCCAATTATTTTTCGCGGAAATATAACTGTTTGAAAATTGGTAAAAAATTTGCTTGTTAAAAATTATCCTTTAATTTTTTTGATGAGTGTAGTTGTACGTTATCTTCAATAATTTTTGTAAAAGCGTCTCGTAGCACTTATGGCATCTTTTAAGATCTATTAACCTCTAGAGGGCCGTAAAACCAATATATTGGGGCACCAGAAAATCTTCAGTTTTTGTTTTTAGATTAAAATACATCGAAAACGTATATTTGCACTTCCAAATAAATAAAAATCGTTCACGCAAACAAAGGGGTAGGTAGTTTTTACCCTATTATAGGTGTTGTTTTTGTGTTTACTGTATTTTTGACGTCAGATTTGGATTCAGCGTCGAAAAATACATCGAAAACGTATATTTGTATAATGAAAAAAGGTTATGTACTATTTAAAATAATATTTTTTCGAATTTGAAATTTTTAACACGTACTGTTCCCTTCCAGGCCGAAATATTGACGCACCCCGTGATCGACACTTTACCTATGATCAATCAATGATATAAGATACCTTTTTATACCAGTTTTTTGAGGGTGAAATGCCCCCTGAAATCCAGGCCCTCTAAAGGTTAATACATATCATAAATAAAAATAAGCTATATTTATTTATATTTGATAACAATAACTTTGTTTGAATTTCGCGCCACCCTGGTTCAAAATTGGCAACCCTGAGTACAACAATATAATAATACCCCCCCCCCCCCCCCATTTAATCACCATATTTATTTAATTATAAATTATAATCAACTATTTAATAACTGAAAGTATATTTATTGCGAAATACATAAACACTAGAATATTTTTCGAATGCAGCTCTCCCACAATATCGTTATCAAATTTCATTTGTTTTATGTATCAAATACATGATTAATAACGTCCTATTGTGGGACACAACAATAAAAAGGTCAATTATTGTAAATTCTGTACGGCTGTAAAACTACAATGGGATTATAAATTAAAAATATTGACATATAGTGAATTTTTATTTATACACTTGAATCTCATGTTAGAAAAAAAACCTTTCTAGTTAAATACTAGTTTCGAAAAGTTGTGAAACACTTTACCATTTCATTTAATAGTCAATAACTCATACAAAATATCATATTCTATAGAAATGTATTATACGTAATGTAATACACTTTAATATAATAGTACCAATTTTATTAAATACATCTGTAGCAATAGTTAGGAAATTAACCCATCAAAACATATTTAAAAAAATGTCAAGTGCGAATCGAACCTAATGTACTAGTAAAGTTTCTCAATTCATTTAATTATATTTTTTATTTTTTATTTAATGAAATTTTGCCATAGTTCGGCAGTTAGAAAACAGATTATTTTTGAAAATACGAAGAATTTTATTTATAACATATTCATCACCCCATTTGACGTATTGAAATAAATAAATATTTCAAGACAGACAGACCGACAGAATTGATTCATTTTTTTTATTTTTTTTTTATTATAATTTGGGAACCATTTAACCAATTTTAACTAAACCTTAACTAAAATCTGACGAGATAGTGTATCTATATATCAAAGAAAACCACATGCAAATCTGTCCAGCAGTTCGTTAGTTGTAAACACATACAAAACTGGCAATAAAACGTTTCGTGGAAAGACAACCCCCATGGAAATGTTTTAAAAAAACATATGTTTTGAGAAAACATCAGTTCAAAATACCTTCCAAAATTTAACACATTCACTGCCGTGCAAAAGTTTTTGGACAACTATTTTTTTTTGCGTATACTGTAAATAAAAAACTGATAAAAAATCTTAAATGTTGATAAGAGTACTTAATACTACAACTTTTGTAATAATCCTATAGCATATCTAAAATACAGCACTTACAATTTTCCATTTTAAGGAAATTTTTTGAATTATATGTCAGGTTTACTCAAGTTGAAAGTATTGACGCACAGAGTCTTTCAAGCTAACGAGAAATTGTTTTTTTTTTTTTTTACTATTTTGACTACGAGTAAACATTTGTGTATTTTTATTGACTGAAATCTGTATATTTACACTCAAAATCACAGGTGTCCAAAGACTTTTGCAGTATATGTATAAATGTATATATCCCCCCTGAATTTTTTCGTACTACGCCACTGCGTGGAAGAGATGATACCACGGTGCCTGCACATGTACATAAGGACGATACAACACGTGATATTTCGAAACCAGAGTATGAATAAAAAATTGATTACTATTTGTTATTTGAGTTCAAGGATATAAAATTTATGATCAAAGAGATTTGATAAAAAATTTAAACACGTAAATTACATTCGTATATAATGTGTATACTATATATTGTATACAATTAAATTAATTTAATGTATCAAATAATTAATTATAATAAATGAACAATATAAAATAATAATAATATACATTACTATTTCAATATAAATTAATTGCACCTTTGTAATAATATTATCAATTTATTTACCTATATAATCGCATTTATAATGAAAATGCATTAAATATTATTATTAATTAATATTGTTATTAACACATATATGACCATCAACGTACAACCCAAACCCCTGGACCTAGAAGTATTAAATTTCGTAAATGTCTTCTTTTTATGATGTAAGCACTCACAAAAAAGGGATTTTCCGAAATTCAACCCCTAAGGGGGTAAATGGGAGTGTCAAAGTTTGTATGAAAAAAATATTTTTTTTGGCCGGATTTACTCGAAACTTACAATTAGTACAGATACTCTATAATATAAATCACGTTTTTAAGCATTTTTAATGCTTTGCAAGGGAATGGAAAAGTTTTTATAGGAAAACATATTTTCGGTTGCATTCACTCGAATGAAATTTGATAAAAGTACCTATAGGTAATGAATAAAAATCAATATAAAAAATTGAGGGGTTACTCCTGTCACGTATGGTGGGTTTTAAGTAGTTTAAGACTGGTTTTAGGGTGAAAAACAATCCCTTATCTCGCATAGAAGCTGAGATATTTACGATTTTGTATAATGAATAAAAAGCAAAACAATAAACACATTTAATATTTCATCCTCTGCCACGTATGGAGGGTTCTAATTATTTTCGAAATCCACGGAAATCAGCTAGTTATAATATATCTCACCCCCGCAAAACAAGTGTCACAACTCAAAAAATGTCATATTTGAATACAATAAATATATAGAATGAATCCAAAAACTATATATTCCTACTAAAAATATAGTCATCATGTATTTCGTGTACCTAACGTCAACAAAACTAGCATATTCAACAAAAAAATGTCACATTTAAATACTTAATCACTAAGCGTTTTAATTGTTCCTATTTTTCAAACATCACAGGAATACTGAAATATATAAATATATTAAATACTGTGTATCAGTCCTTTTCCTATACTACCTTTACAATTTTAATTTACCTAAATTATTATAATTTCATTTATTCCTAGTTCCTACATTTTTTGAGTTGTAACACTTTTTTGCAGGGGGGAGGGGGCGATATATCCCAAACTAAAAACAAAAACGTCATATTTATATACAAATATCTAATTCACTACATTCATTTTCATTAACTTAAAATCGCGTCGATTACAATAGAAGGGGTTAGAATAGAAAGGGTATAAGTGTAATTTTATAGTTTTGGAGATAAGTGAATTTTATGAACGATAAGGTTCCTATGGATTGGAATAAAAAGGATCCAAACGACTTTTAATACCTTTAGTGACTTCTATCACCCAGTAGAAAAATCATGTAAATGGACTTTCATCATAGACACTTAACTTTAAACACTCATTGTTTAAAATATTGCAAATGTTACTTATATCTTATATCCTTTTTATTATAACCCCTTCAATTCTGTGACATTTTTTATGCAGGGGGGGGGGGGGTGCGATATATCCGAAACTAAAAACATAAACGACATATTTCTAGAATATTAAAATTTCTAATTCACTACAAAACTTAATACCGCGTCAAATACAATTCTGAGAAAATAATATATGCAGCATAAAATACCACACTCATATATATTACACATAAATAATTATGTATGTAGATCACTTTTAATAATTAATAAAACACACACAGACAGACACACAGACACACACGACCACTTTTTATCTCACAGGTGAAATCTAGTACACATATCACTTACATAATAAAAATAATACCGAACGACACACTAACTTCAACAACAGAAAGTATTTTTACAATAATTATTTCACGAAAAAAAACAGATGATTTTGTTCATCAAATGCCATACAAGATACTTTCAAGAATTATTTCACGAAAAAAAACAACACATATGATTTTGTTCAACAATCGCCATACAACATATACTATCGAGTTGAGATTACAGGTAGGTACCTGGTTCGAACAGATGTTAGTTAAACCATACAGGTGTGTATGGATCTAACAGATCAACAGAACTGACATTATAGATATTACAGCTATATGCATACACCCGAGTTGACGTTAGCCAGCCGTCTGGTGTCTCTCAGATACTACTCTAGCTGTATAAGCAAGCTGCTAGTTTGCTGAGACACTGTCAGAGCTATAAGTGCGGAGTCTGTATGTATGGATATGAAATGCCGATATGTGCTGCGAGACCGTATCACACTGGGAAATTTTGTAATATTATTATAATCGGCGTGGGCCCCTATTCTCGATTTCGTTTGATTTTCTTTTCATTTAAGATTACTAAACTAAAACTAAAAGTTATTTTAGTCCAGTCGCTAGACAATTTCGTATAGGAGTAGTGCTAGAAATTGGTAGATTTCGATGTAAAGAACATGGTGATAACTTTTCTTACAAAATCAGTTATTTGATAATAACACTGGGGCTATCAACTTTAGGATAAAATAGGTCAGATAAATCTTAAAGCTGATAAAATTACGAACAAAATAGTGTTTTTAAAAATTATATAATATAAATAGTTAATGAAATAGAGCCCGCGAAAAAAATCATTTAACGACGTCGAGTTTAGAGATCACGCCTAAAATGTAGAGTTACGTTCAACCGCTGTATTTAATTGAATATCAAAATGAAATTTTAAATTATAATAGAGAAAAGGGTGCCTTAAATAATGCTCGGCATCCAATGTCGGAATCTCGAAAAATGTTTCAGTTATAAGCACTCAAAGTTCTAGGTATTACAAAAATTTAAGGAAAATGATTAATGTTTTTCGACGACTCCAGAGAAGACCTTCTACACCGAATAAAATAAATTCCAGCTAGGACTCGATAGAAAATTTAATGCCCTTATTAATGGTTTCTGTCCGACCATGATTATTTTAAAATTATTCAAGTTATAGGTAAATATCTAAAGACAAATTTTTATAACGAAAATTTTTAATACAGGTATACACACATTGCAATTATTACAACTTAAATTATGTGCTTTATATATTTTCCCATAATTTGAACAATTTCAAAGTAATCATGGTCGGACAAATACCATTAATTAGGGCATTAAATTTCCTATGGATTCCTAGCTAGAATTTGTTTTATTCTGTGTAGAAGGTCTTCTCTGAGGTCGTCGAAAAACTTGAATAATTTTCCTTAAATTTTTGTAATAGGTACTTAGAACTTTGAGTGCTTATAACTCAAACATTTTTCTGTATATTTACATTCAAAATCACAGGTGTCCCAGAAGTTATGGTTGTGTGGTGATGAGCCAGTCACTCAGATATGTACATAAATAGATAGACTGTTGTACAATTCGACAAATAAATGTATATTAAATAAATTAACATCTATTTAATATTAATAAATGTAAAACCTTGTGATTGGTTCTTTTGTAAATATTTTTGTATATATTATATTGATTCACGTGATTTTTTTTGTTTGGTTAAAATATTACGACATGGGCATTAGCACAATCAATACAAAACTCAAATAATGTATTAAATGAACCTTTAATTTTATTTGAATAAACATTTAGCATATTTAGATAACCGTGGTTAAATTTAAAAAAATATATACAAGTTTTAATTTTCAAGGGTGTTAACATTTAAATATTTTTAATGATTCGTATAGTAAATTCATTTTAGTTTTTCTCAAATTTGTTTAATTCAGCCCCCCCCCCCCCTGAGAAACACTGTCATAATAAATCATATAAATTAATAGTTAAGTTTAGTAAAAAAAAACTATATACAATTTAATAGTAATGAATGTACTAGCTACTAAAAACATCAATTAATTTATTTTCAGCAGACACTGTATACAGAGTGAGTTGGTAGGTATTAATCAGCTGATCACGTTGCAGTCACGTGCCTTTTTGTTTTATATGCAAAATAATCTCCTTATGATGCTTTTTATGTACGTACCTATATGTAATACTATACAATCGATTTGAAGTTAATATATAACTTCATGAAATGCTATTTTCTGAATTTAAGGACAAACCATTTTCGTTTTATTGTTATTAATTACTTTTAAGGAAGGGGGGTGGGGTCAGTAAAAACTGTTTAGTTTTTCTAGAAATATAAAAGGGGGAGGGGCACACTTTCTCGAGTTAAATGCAATGCAATCGATTTGATTGTTAATAATAATATAACTTCATGAAATGCTATTTCTGAATTTAAGTACAAACAACTTCAGTTTTGTTATTATTAATTACTTTTAAGGAAGGGGGGGCGGGTCAGTAAAAACTCACAAACAATTAGTTTTTCTATAAAATTAAAGAGGGAGGGGCACACCTCTTCGAGTAAATTGATGCAATAGTGAACTCTCTAATTTAATAAAAATTTATTGATTTATATAAAATTATTAATCTACAAGCCTTCCCCTCTCCCCACCCTATTTGTATATTAAGATGCACCAACTTGTAGCTTACTGGAATTTAAGTAACATTAAAAGTAGATTCTATTGGGTTTAGGGCATCGAGCCAGAACTAATTGCCAAGGTAGACTAAATTAGATCAAATGCCTGTCGTCATTCTAATAAATTGTTTTTCAATTTCGTCAGACATACGCAGATACCCCCCCCCCCCCCACCAATATTAATTATAACTTAAAAAAAAACATTTTTAAATAATTAATAATAAAATAAAAACTAAGACAAGATTTACCTCCCCCTTCAAAAAAGAAAAACGATTTTGATATTACGTATTTATATACGAAAGTAAATAAGTTAAATGTATACAGCAATTACATAAAATCAACACTTTCTGAATCGTTGAAGGCAGTTTGCAAATTACTGTTTAATAAATTAAATTATCCCGAATTCACTCAAACATAATATTATTAAAACAAGACCTAAACAATCAAACCTAAACTTCTCTCAGGTAAAATTTGTATGTCATTGAAAATGGAAACATTTGTTTAAATAAATCAACAATACATTATATTTAATTAACAAATGAAAGCCCTTTAAACTTCCTATATAGAAAACATATTACATAACTACTACAACTTAGTCGATCAATGTATTTTTAAAAATCATTATTGTTTCAATTATATTAATTGTATTTAGTACCTATAGCATCCCTCTATATCAGTGGTTCCCAACCAGTGGAGCTAAAATATTGTCCGCATAAGATTTCAAAGTTTGAATGAAACAAAAATCTCATTGATATATACTAAAAATTATATGTTTTCAGTTATAACACAGTTAATTAATGTTATTTTTGAATTTTACAATTACTTATGTTAGTTGAACGTTTATTTTTAGATTGATATAGTTTATTTTTAACCTTGTATGGCCCCTGCTAATAATAATGAAATCAAAATTGTCCCTGGTCAAAAAAAAGTTGGGACCCACTGTTCTATATTGTATATATCAGCGGTATTTAAACTTATATGATCTAGGTCTAGATAGGGTTGCCAGAAGCTTAGCTGTGAAAAGAGGATTAGTTAGTTAAAAAAAGAGGACAAATTGAAAAAATAAAAAATTATTTTAAATGCTATTAAAACTATATTGAAGACTTTTTTACGTTACTAATTTTGACGACCTTTTTTTACGATGGAAACTTCTTAAAAACCCCGGACACGTTTGAAAAATCCCCCCGGACGCCCTTATAAAGAGGACGGATGGCAATCCTAGGTCTAGGGATTCCATTTTGAACAATTAGATTTCAGGAACCATACTTCTGACAGAAAAAAACAAAGATACTAATAAAACATCGGTAAATAGAAATACCGGGGGTCCGCGAACCCTAGTTTATGAACCTCTGGTATATATATTTCAAACAATTACTATGTCATATTTTTAATTTTTATTATTCAGTAAAAATCTGGAGATGAAAATTTGATCATTTTTATTACAATTTTTATTTTGGACCTCACACAAAAACCACTCAACCGATTTTGATGAGACTTTCACTGTAAGAAAGCCTAAGACCGTAGGATTAGTTAAGAGTATATGATAATTGAATTAGGTCAGGTCTGTATTAAGAAAAAAATACAATTGATTGTACTATTATTTTTAATAAAATATTATATTAAAATTATTATATTAATATTAAAATTATTTTAGACCTCACACAAAAACTACTGGACCGATTTTGATGTGACTTTCACTGGGAAAAAGGTAAAGACCTATAATTAGTTTAGGCTATATGGTAATTGAATTAGGTCAGGACTGTATTAAGAAAAAAATACAATTGATTGTACCATCATTTATTATAAAATATTATATGCAGTCATATACTTTTAGAACTTATATAAAAACTATTGGACCGATTTTGATGTGACTTTCACTGGTAGAAAGCTAAAGACCGTAGAATTAGTTTAGGCTATATGGTAATTGAATTAGGTCAGGTCTGTATTAAAAAAAATTACAATTGATTGTACCATTATTTATTATAAAATATTATATGCAGTCATATACTTTTAGACCTCACATAAAAACTATTGGACCGATTTTGATGGGACTTTCACTGGTAGAAAGCTAAAGACCCTAGAATTAGTTTAGGCTATATGATAATTGAATTAGGTCAGGTCCGTATTAAGAAAAAATTACAATTGATTGTAATATTTATAATAAAATATTATATGCAGTCATATTTAAACTTAAAAAAATATTTAAAAGATGACATAAAAAATGACATCACCGCAGATGAATAAAGAAGCCAATCATTAAAAAAATGTAAACAAACCGCAAATATTTAACAAAACGACCAGGTGGTTGATTGCGGTTCCCAAAGAAACTTAAAAATTCTAAGAAAAAAAATAATAAACCAACATCACAAATTTTTCCTGTGTGATTCAGACTTACGTCAGTGCAAGGTGAGCACTGACTGCATCAAACAAGAGTAAGACAGAGAGAACAACACAACACGAGAGAGAGATACACAGCATTATAATGACCACAATCGCAGCCGCTTGTGCCGCTTAACTTTAAGTATACTATAAAGAATAATACACGTGAATATGTTTCTTTTTATACATTCCAATAGCTTTACTCGCACTGAACAGCTGTAGCAATCAGTGCCGGGGTTATGGGCAATCCTACAAAGTCAAAATTAATCTTAATATTCATAAATAATTAGCTTATAGTATATAAAATAAATAAAAATTCACTGCTCAGCTGTTTTCAACGATAGCGTGATTATATGCACCCCATAGTACTCTAAAGACTTCAAGGAAGACATTGGTGCAAGTATCAGTGGAATTTTTAGTTTAACTTCAATAAAACTTAAGATAGATAAATTGTGGACCAATAACAATATTTATAAAATGAATTTCGTTATTAGAACTGCACGAAAACGAGATAAAACTAAGAAATCTCTTTATTGGCAGTAAAAAAATTGAGATTTTCTTTACAAAATTAACTAATTAAAGCCCTGATATTTAGAGGCCCAAACATAAACATACTTCACCCGGTTCTGCTATTAGTAATTTCGTTATTAATGCTGCAATTCGATCCATCAGATTGTGCATTGATATAAGTATAATTGCATTTCAAATAAATGTGTGTAACGTGTAAGAAAAAAAAATTCAGATGGTAATTTCTTATACACGATAACGAAAAGTTCCACCTTTAAGTGTTTATTTCTACCATACGGTACTTTTATAAATTATAATTACCAAGTAAATAAAACGCATGTTTCAAATTCCTGAGGCTCATGCTAATTAAAACACAACGTATTAAAAAATATCAAATCGAACACAAACTGAAAGACATTTTAATTATGTTTGTTTCAGTTTTTGAAAGAAAACTTCGGTAGAAATCTGTCTTTAGGGGGGGGGGGGGAGCCACTGTAACAGAAAAAAATATATGTTCGAAAATATGTTTAAAAAATTAACTTAAAATTCCGAAAATTGTTTCAGTTACAGTCAATTTAGTGAGAGCAGATTATGACCCTCAGAAAATTTTATCTCGAATCGATTTTTTTTCGTCCTGGTTCCAGGGATTCCTTAAAGACTAATCGGTGGCCAGTATTTTTCTGGAACAAATTTCCCTGACTTTTCCAGGAGAATTTATTCCGTTTTTCCCTGTTTTTTATTTAAAATTTAGATAAAAAACCTAAAAAACGGTCACATGTTTTCTTTTAAATGTTAATAAATAACTGTTTAAATATTTTGCGAGAAATTGTGTGGTTTTTACATTTTTATAAAAAGTTCTCTGACTTTTCCCTGACATTTCCCTGTATAGCAAAATTTCCTGACTTTTCCCGGTTTTCCAGAAACTGGCCACCATGTTATAATTTTTACAATTTGTATAACTCTATCTAATAATAATTAATACATTTATATTCAAATCAGCAAATTCAATTTACAATAAATAAGGTTCATACAGAAATGAATCGATTATACCATAAATTAAAAGGTCACTTTCTATGTATTACAAATTCGTTAAACAAACATGAATACAAATTAACTAACCTATAAATTTTACATAGATATTTTAAACATTTATATATACATGCATACATTAATATATGTATGCCAATAATAAAGTACAATTCTGTTATTTGTATATGGTATCATATATTAGTGTTATATTGTTTACATGAATTTCATTTATGTAAATAATAATGTTGGGCAACCAGTTATATTTAAAATTGTTTGACTTCACTTACACACTCACACACTCACTGATTGACTGACTCATCAACACCTCCCTCCCCCTAGTTAAAACCTCATTTATTCAATAAAATAACAGTGCAACAAAAATATATTTTTAAGTGATTGATTCATGAACGTCCAGCCCAAACCCCTGGACCCTAAAACCTGAAACTGTATGACAGACTTCCTTTAATGATATCTATAAACACCCAATAATAAATGATTTTATAAAATTCAACCCCAAAAAGACAAGAGGGAAACAAATCAAAATTTTATTATTTTTTCTACATAACATACATAGTCGTTATACTTTAATTTAAGTTTTGAAGAATATCGTATTTTCCTTGCACATATTTACGTAAATCTAATCTCCCTTTACCTTATACTTTAACTATAAACTTGTATCAAAATAACGGTACATAATTTTATACAGGTACAATATAATTTCTCTTGTAGAGTCAATTTATACGTAAAGTACTGTTTCATATTATTTTTGCGGTATGTATTAAAATACCGCATGCCGCCTAAGACACACGGACGCACACACAAAGAAATTCCGCTGTCACTGCCTCGAGGAATTCCATCGATGAGTCATAGAGCGTTTTTCAATCCACGCTGTGTGATTTTTATAATTTTATGTCTATCGGTCAATCAAACGTTTAACGAAAGAACGACATCATGAGAAATCATCTTTCTTTATTTTTTTTTATGTGGCGGTAAATTTTGTAACGATATTGCGTTACCTTATATCAGTTTTTTTTTAATAAAAATACACTGCCGTGCAAAAGTCTTTGTACACCTGTGATTTTGAATGTAAATATACAGATTCCAGTCAATAAAAATACACAAAATAGCGAAAAGAATATGTTTAATCGTAAGAATATCTTTACTCGCAGTCAAAAAATGTAAAAAAAACCTTTTTTTTTTAAATAATAAATGTCTTGTTATTTTCAAAGTTTCATTGAAATCTGATATTTTTCTATATGGTGTCATTCTCCTTAAAAGTAGTCGTGAAATTAAAATTATTATGAAAAATTCCCCTTAGAGAATAGCTTTTTTTTTTCAATCAAATATGTTTCTCATGCCTGCATGCTCTTTTAACTTCCATAAAGGTTGCTCAGCTGTTTTGAGCGATAGCGTTATGATATGTACCATATAGTACACCAAAGACATCAAGGAACACTTTGGTGCAAGTTTTACTCAAATCGGTACAATGGTTTTTGATATTACTTCGATCAAACTAACAAGGGAACCTCTTTTCAAGTCGAAAATTCGTATTAAGTTTAAACTTTGTATATACTTAGAGGAGGTCAAGGTAAGTAACAAAAAAATCATCTTAGCTGCGGTAAAACGGTTTAAGGGGGTGAAACACCCCTATGGAAATGTGCAAAATAATCATATTTTTCAAATAAATCTATAGTACAAAATTTTTATGATTTTTTATGCTCTTTCGAATGGCGATAGTCAAAATTCGAAAAAATGAAACCTATGAAATGTGGGTGGAAGATGGGGGTTAACGATTTAATTGTTTCGAATTTTAACTATCGCCATACGAAAGGGCATAAAAAATCATGAAAATTTTGTATTGTAGATTTTCTAAAATTTTCATTAGTTTCAGATTTATTTGAAAAAATATGATTATTTTGCACATTTTCATAGGGGTGTTGCACCCCCTTAAACTAGATAATTTTTTTGTTACTTACCTTGACCTCTAACTATATACAAAGTTCAAACTCGATACGAATTTTCGACTTAAAAAGGTTCCCTTTTTAGATAGAAAAATTGTGGACCAATAACTATATTTACAAAATGAATTTCCTTATTAGGGCTGCACGAGAACGATACCGAGAGATCATTTTATTGGTAGTAAAAAAAAAAACGTTGTTTCTCTATATAGTGTCAACCTTCTTAATACAAGTTATTTTTCGTGATTGGTTCTTGACATATGCTAAAAAATACATACAGTAACACTAAAATGTGAATGTGAATAAATCGATAAAATCTCATGCATGGTTGAACATCGGGATCAGGCACGCGAGTTGTGTGTCTGTGTGTCTGCGTGTGTCTCTCACGATAGAAGAATGAAGTGTTTTGTTTTGTATAATCGGGGACAGAAAGTAAAAGCCTCAACTCACATGTGAAGTACAAATAATAAAACACATGATCCATTGTTATTGTATCAATTTGTGAAAAACTTTCAATTGGCTTTAAAAAAATCTTTACAATCGTTTTGATTTCGATTTCAAAATCTACCGCGTGTTCTATTTTATTTAGTATAACAATGTACAACATTTAGAAAGTTAAATGGTTATTATTTTATAATTAGTGTAAACAGAAACAAAAAAAAATTGTATTGGAGCAAAACAACCCTTGTTTTTTTTTAATTAATAATTTATTAGATTTAAACAATATTTTTTAATTCTAAAATTTTAATATGTTATTTATGGATAACTCATACATTTTATTAATTTTTATTTAAAATATTGGATGTATGGTTTTTGAGTAATTGGATATAAAAAATAGAGTTTTTAACACTCGATTGCGGAAAATTGTATACTTATTGAAATTCTACACAATTGGCTATATAGAGACGTTTTATAAAAGAATTATTTGAAACTTCAACCCTTTTAAATACTATAAAAATTATAAAACAAATATATTCACGTGTAATTTATTCAAAATAATGAAAAAGTAGCTCTGCCATTACAGCAGTACAAATTAGTAGGTACATGTTACTATTATATACCGTTCTGTCAATTTCAATTTTCAAATTAAATTAAACTTTTTTTTATATACCTTTAATAATTAACTAAGTAAAATATTCCTTTAAATGTAGGTACATGTGTTCTGAATATTAATAAAAAACAACATTTTTCGACACCAAATCTTTTTTTACTGTGTGCACTCAAAATGAATAAAATACTGAAATTTAAGATTTTTGAACCAACTCATTTTTAAGAAAATAAATTTTAAATAGTGTTAAAGGGCAGTTGATGAAAATCGATTGTTAAAAAATAGAAAAATGATTTTAACTCAATTTAAAAAACAGTTAGATTGATTTGAAAAAATTGATTATAAAGGGGCTAGGAAATTTGCAAGCTAAATAAGGTTATTAATTTTGTGATAGTATCTATAGATTTGCTATAGAATTTAGATGAGTGATACTTGACTACAGTATTGTAACACAGTTGGTGCAGACTCTGACTGTACGTGTGGTATAATTATCATAATATCACCACTGTTTTAACACCCTTGTTAGTGTTTATGTGTGTGAAACTTGTCAAAGTCTTCATGAAACTCCAAGTGAACTGTCTCATACATAAGTTTAATATATCATTTGAGAGTGCTAGCTAGCTTGCAAATTTGCTAGGTTCTTTATTTACAAAAAAAGATGTATCTAATTAATTAACCAACTAAATAACAAGACCATAAATTCTCCCACTTCAAAATGAACCCTGTGTTGATCGATACATCATACATTAGTGCATGACACTATCCATTTAAAGTCGCAATAGATATACTAACACGTAGTAATATTTAATACATTATAAAAGTAAATATAAATATACATAAAAAACAATTTAATCTATAAAATCTACACACATGTGTCTTACAACGCATTTTCTTTACGAAAACCTATCATTTTGAAATTTGTCAAGTTCACCAGACATAATAAACACAAAGATGGGTGTTCCAGTGTCAACAAATGCCACTGCGGCAAGTTCATTCAACTTTCTATGCTTCCAACATGTATGTATACGATGTAAACATGCGTACTGATGCCTATTCTCTATGCCATATATCTAATATACTTATATGTATATCGTTGCCTCGGAACAAGAGTGGCATAACTAAAAAAATATCGAATTTGTACTAAACTCAATAGAAGAATAGTAAGATGGTATAGATTTTTATGTAAGAGTTTCACAGTTGTTAACCCTGGACGGGTAGACGTCAAACTTAAGCGGGCAAGAGTAGACGTTCGTAAAATTGACTACTACTATATAATTTTTGGTTTTCTAATAAATTTATGGCAAAAAAAAAGTTTTGCTTTTAAAATCTTTTGATTTATGTATTTACAAAAATACCGAAATACGAAAGATTAAAATATAAGCTTAGTAATATAAGTTTACAGCGAATCGACAAACGAAAGAAAGTATCATTGGATCAAGCATTGAGACGAATGAGATATTTTTCACATTCACAGCATATCCTTTTACGTACATATATTTCGACTAAAATTTACGTAAGAGAGTAGACCTTCGTGAAAGATACGATGTGACTTGTCGATCTATGGCTCTCTCTAGAAAAATAGCAAACACTGACACCTGTCCTTGGCAGAGGTTGAAGATGAACTATTAAACGAGGCATATCTTCCCGCTCGGCTCCCCACCCCGTCTTGATTTCCCTGTAGAGGGCGTTGTGTAAATGTAGTCGTAATTATTACGAACGTCTACCCGTCTAGGGTTAATCATAACAAATTAATAGCTAAGAACATGCACTGAAAAATGATTTAACTATTGGTGAAAACCGCATTAAAATCGATTCAGTAGTTTTCGAGTTTACCTATGTTACATATGAAAAAATCCTTTTATAAAGATATTTTAAATTATGTCACGAGCGTGAGTAAAAAATACAATTCGTGAAGAAAAATTACTCACACGCCTAAACAAATCCATATATTTACCGAAATTTGTTTAATTTTAGCAGAAAACTGCCTCGATAAAAAAATCATCCAAAAGAATAAATTTGGATCATTCCTGGTGCCCCATGAAACTACATAAAACGCGCCACTGTATACTGTTTAGTATATATTTGTTTTTCTATATAATTAGCGACGCCGCGGTTTCCCAGCTATTAATTTGTTCTTTGAACTTATACCAGGAATGCTCATTTCAATTATTATTAACAAAATATTATCACAAAGTTTCATTTTCATTTTAAACTGCTTTGGTGCCAGGAATAATAAATTATGGTTCATTTTAATTACTCGATTCGTAGAAAATCTTGATTGGTTTAAAGTTCATATACACATAAATATATGTTAGTTGGAAATTTAAAACAATAAATACTTTTCTCTAAGAAATGCCTTTTCATTCGTTTCTATGTAAATATGAATTAATAAAATTATTTATTTAGAAGTTAATTATGGATAGCTCATTTATTTTACTAATTTTTATTTGAAATATATTGGACGTATGATTTTTGAGTAATTGGATATTAAAAATAGAGTTTTAAATACGCGATTGCCAAAAGTGGTCTATTTATTGAAATTCTACATAATTGGCTATATAGAGACGTTTTAAAAACTAATTATTCGAAACTTCAACCCTTTTAAATACTATAAAAATTATAAAACAAATATATTCACGTGTAATTTATTGAAAATAATGAAAAACTAGCTCTGCCATTACATTGTATACAAATTAGTATATGTTACTATTATATACCGTTCTGTCTATTTCAATTTTCAAATTAAATATAACTTTTTTTACTATTAATAATTAACAAAGTAAAATATTCAATTAAATATGGGTACATGTGTTCTGAATATAAATTAAAAACAAAATTATTCGAAACCAACTCTTTTTTTAGTGTGCTACACAGAAAAAAAACTCTATTGGACCAAGAAAACCTTGTTTTGTATATAACGAAAACAATATTTTCTTAATATAAGAAACATACTCTTAATCCAACTACGTTATTCCTTCGTTCAAGAATACTATAGTTGGTTTAAGAGATTATTGCTAATCTTAAGAAAATATTGTTTTCGTTATATACAAAACAAGGTTTACTTGGTTTGAGAAATCCTTTCTACCAGTGTAGATGATATAAATAACCCTTTGTCGACGAATTTGAATGGTTAATTAAGATTCTATACAAGAAGTTATTAATTGCTTGTACTTTTGCGATCAATTCATTTGGCGCCGATGTTTTTCTAACAAAACGTGATTAAAATTGTAATACAGTAAATACCAGTCTAAGCGTTAAGAATGCATCAGAATATACATGAGTGCAGCTTGCATTTAATGGTGTATCACATTCTAAACTGTGTTTTGTAATCTATACTTTACCTATAAGGTTATATTCTATTGCGTATTTCATGTTAGACTGTGCTTTAAAGTATCTTTGTATCAGATATGCGATTTATTGTAATAAGATAGATGTGTATTTTCTTTATAATATATGTGCATTACACAGAGATCTAACTGTGATAGTGAGTCTCATGGCGCCAGAATTATTAACAAGATTTTTGTCATAGATGCAATAGTGACAAAAATGCTAAAAGTAGCAGTAAATTTTTGAAAACTTTATTTTTTAATTTGTTTAGTAAAAAAATTTGGCAATTTTTTATCAAGAATGAATAATTTAATAGATTCTATTATTAGAAACATTTAATTCCAGTAGTCCTTGAAGAAGATAATTGATTTATTATAGCAAGTACTGGTGTCCTGCTTGAACAACTTAAGAGCAAAGAATTTTAATTGAAATAAAATATAACAATTTTTTTAATTGACATTCATTAGTTTGAAATTGTGATAAATGTTTAATAGATTTAAATAACTAAAGTTTAATTTTTAAATATAAACATCAATTACGAAATTTAAAAGGCAAACAAAATGTAAATTAAATAAATAAAGAAAAATTTACAAAAATATGAAATTTTTTTTTTAAAACATTAAAAACATAATCCTTAGAAAGTTAACCTCCAAAACATTAAAATTAAACAAATCGGTCAAATCAAGCTTAAATAAACGACAGTCAAGATGGCATGGTTAGTCATCTTTCATCTCAACATAGACAAACTTATAAATTTCTAAAAATAACCCACGTTACATTCATAAATACATTCATCCACCTACAAAATTGCTAAAAAAAAACAATTGCAAAACGAAAGATTAGCTGAATCAATCAAAAAATGGCGCACCCATGGCCTACTGAATTTGCACTCTATTGACCTAATAATGAATATAAAAACAAATAATATATTCTTTAACAGACATTTGACCTAAATTCTTAGATTGGGGTCAAGATACATATTTTCTTCTGTCAATCTGGAATAAGAAATACGTAATATATTCATGAATACACCGAGATAAATATTTCATAACAATCTCTCAATTTTTAAACAAATATTACTATTTGACGTATTCCCGGTATTATCAACTAATTTAAAGCTCCTTTAGCGCTAAATGCTCCTTTAAAGTAAATTTGGTGTATTACAAACGTAATTTAAATCAATATTTAAGCTCTCAATGAAAAATAGACATAATATACGTTGTAGGTAAATAAATACTGCAGATGATTTAAAATCTATTTAATTAAATGTATTATGCTTGGATCTGTTGATAATACGACAGTTAGTTAAAGGAGTATTTAGTTAAATTTGATAATACTGGGTGGTAAACTGTTTAAAATAAATATTGTAGTTCTTGTTAGGGTAGGTCACGTGTTTGTTAAATTACTAAAGTTACAATATCAATTAGTAATTATTGAGTGCAGGATCTAAATCTATATTATTGGTATAGTTTAATTTGTTATACCAATAAACAAATATACCGTGCGTGTTCATATGAACACATTTAACACGTGTCCCCAAAAAACACTTTAAACTCCGGCGTTAATGGGTTAATAGATGCTTTACACTGTACTGTTTTTAATTGAAACGAAATAATTAGTATAGTACTTTTATTAACAAATAATTAAACTCAAGAATACTTAGTTGAATAAATCATATAAATGATTATAGTAAAAATAGCGTATTATAAAAATTACAATGAAAATTGAAGGGTTTGCAGCAACAAGGAGTTAACTCCAGTTTTTATAATTTGTAGAAAAATAGAAAAAATTGTTTAAAAAAATGGAGAATGTATTTCAAAATCGCCTTTGTCTTCGTCAATTATTTGTCACCTACCACTTCATGTTTTGATCAAATTCCATTGAGAAATTCGTCAAATTCGCAATTCTAGAGTCTATTTTATTCTGGAGTTAACTCCTTTTTGGCCCAGATAGTTGACAATTATTTTCTTTTTAAAGTAAGGAAGCATTGAATAAGAACAATTTTCAAGAAAATCGATTTATTTCAAGAAAGAACACAGTAACGAGTGTACTAACTAAATTCTAAGCCCATGCAAAAACATTCTTTTTAGTACATGAAAAATGAAGCTCCAAAGAAACAATAAGAATGCAAAACTACCAAAACTATTTATCAACGGTAGGTAACTCTTTGTTGAACCAAACGAAAGAATGATTTTTCCCCCAAGAAACGGTTATTAACTCTGTTTGGCCTAAAAATGGAGTTAACTCGTTGCTGCTGCAAACCCCTCAATTGTAGAAGTTACTCAATTGACAGTAAGTATGCATTGAATAAGAACAATTTTCAAGAAAATCGATTTATTTCAAGAAAGAACACAGTAACGAGTGTACTAACTAAATTCTAAGCCCAAAAACATTCTTTTTAGTACATGAAAAATGAAGCTCCAAAGAAACAATAATGCCCGATTTCTTCTGTCCACTTTACCAGTTCGTTTGGTGGTACCTATAAGTTACACCATCAAAATTCATTTTATCAACATAACATGCACAGTTATAGCATATATAACTTGCATCACTTCTGAGACCAACCAGTGTTACCAGCCTATTTATCTTGATAGGCTAGTTAAGTAGCGAAAAACAACGTAAATTGGGACAAGTTACCATAAGCACACTATTTAAACTAACAGCAGCAAGTTGACGCTTTAGCTGACAGGTACTGTTTAACGCATGCGCAGAATGCTTACATTTAAGCATGATCTGTCATTCTATAATGGTTGCCACATATGTTTTTTATGTCAATATTCAAAATTTTCTACATAGTCGAGTTTTTTTGATTTTGAAGTAAATTGAAAACAGTTCCATGCCCAATTTTGTATATTAAAATGATTTTTTTAAAAGGGTAAGTTTTAAATGCCATTATTATAATTAAATTAGCATATTACTTATGTATCCGTAATGCATGCTTGAAATATTATAATATAAATATATATCATTTAGTTTTAATAGGAATAAGAATGAATTTAGTGTCATCAGAAGAGTTCCTTCATATAATAATAATGAAAGTTCAAACAACGTTAAAAAAGAAACAGCACTTTTCAATCGGCCTGAAATAAATATATAACTTTGTCGCGAGGAAATTTGTATCGGAAGGAAATAATTTATTATTCGAAGGTAAGATTAATTAATATTATATTATATATTTATGATAGATGTATTAAAACAAATGCAACATAATTAATAAGATTTATTTTAAAAAAATAATCTAAATAAAATTACATAATTAACGTGTTATTATGTTAACAGATTATAATTTTATAAAATAATTTGTTGAGTTTGATATATGTATTATTAACAATTATAATAATTCAACTGTTTTGTATGTATTATGTTATTACTTATGTGTGTGTATTTTTTAGGAGCTACCGTAGAACAGTCAAGCAAAATCATGGTTAACGTAACGTCATATGCTGGTGTATTGATTTCAATTATTTGTGTATTATACATGTGACATCTGGAAAAAATAAAAGTTTCATTTTAATAATGTATTTAATTTTATTTAGTTTTATGTTAAAAATGAATATGTATATGGTCTCCGTAATAAAAGAATCGAGAAAAATTTGTACGTACCAGTGCATATTTTTATCATTGCAGTACAACACTTTAGTCGAATGAATTATTGCCTAGTACAAATCACAGTTTGAAGGCATTTTCTTATTTAATTATCAATTTCAGTTTTATAAAATACTTGACAGGCATACATTTCAATCTAAAATTTATGAATTTGTTTTTATTATAAAGAAATGTGGATTGATGTAACTTTTATACTTACATTGTAGTGTGTTCAATGATATTTGTTTTGTTATGTGCAATAAATTGTATATTTGAGTGATAATCTCTCTTTTTTTTTGATGTAAAGAATTGAAGTCAGTTTTTTGTTTACAATGATAATTAAAATAATGTCAGACAAGAAACGTCATTTCCAAAAGTTGTAAAGTTCATTGCCTTTTTTATTCCTTGTAAATATTTAGTTCTTGTTATACTTTTTGTGTGTTTTACCATATTATTAAATACATACATGTACAATATATTTCAAATATAATACATAACCAATATCTTTTTAAATTTGACAACCAGTGTATCCAACCCCGAAACTGGAAATATACTTAAAAAAACTAGACATAAGACCAGTACCAACTTTAAGTAAACATAAAAACATGTAATTAGTCAATAGCCGGAGATAAACTACATTTATCCATTCGATAAAGACCAGGTATCATAGAAGGTACCAGGTTTCTAGAAGAAATCGGGCATAAGAATGCAAAACTACCAAAACTATTTATCAACGGTAGGTAACTCTTTGTTGAACCAATCGAAAGAATGATTTTTCCCCCAAGAAACGGTTATTAACTCTGTTTGTCCTAAAAATGGAGTTAACTCGTTGCTGCTGCAAACCCCTCAATTGTAGAAGTTACTCAATTGACAGTAAGTATATGTTTGTTAAAACTGATAGTATTTTTTGGTACAAAACTGTATTTTTTATTAAAAAATCGATTCAATTTTTCTCAGTGTATATGCACATTTGGGGAGGGGGGGGGGGGATGGTACACTAACCCCATTTGCATTTATCATATTTTCTTCTCTAAGTTTGACTTAATTTATTTAAATACCTTTATATAGATAAAACATTTAAACTTTCAAAGATGTAATGAAGTCAACTTTGATATTAATTAAAAGTTCTAACATATTCATTATCCTCATTAATATTTCCATAAGTTAGGAATGTTATATTTGACCTTTATCAAATTAAATAATGCATATACTAATTTTTATTTATGTACCTATATCAAAAGTCAATCTGAACTATAGGTACAATAGCCATTATAAATGAAAAGAATAATAAATGATGAACTAATAATGAAAAATATTATTAGTTTTTTAAATTAATACAATATATTTATAAAAAATAAAATTGATTAGAACTGTCAGTGGGGTGTCATTTATATTTAATACCACTGTGACTGGTTAAAAAATTGTCAATGTTTGTGACTTTTTTCGCAGATATAACTAATTATTTTTGAATTAGGTAAAGGACGTTTTATTAAGTATATATTCAACTTATTTAATATCAATTTTTATTGAAAAATATTAAATATTTACAAAGTTATGAGCCTCGATGTGACGACCAAAAAAATTTTTTGTTTATGGTTGACGAAGGGTTATATGAAAAAAATACAAATAAAATGTTTATCAATATCTATATGAATGTAGCTACCGTTGCACGTACCCGATTTTTTTTATTTTATTTTTTCACAAAATGGCGATCGTTTGATTTTTTTTTTAATTTTTAAGACTTATTTTTTTATTAGAGCGGTTTTAAAAACAGTAATTATCAAAATTTAAAAAATCGGCTACGTGCAATGATAGCTACTACAATTACGAATTTTTTTTTTTTTAAATATGAAATCGGTTCATTAGTCTTTGAGAAATCGTGTCAACGAGATTGAAAAATGTAATTCCGAGATAAACGTGTTTAATATTTTTGTTATGTCATAACCAGCCGTGCTAACTCGTCTCACTAAAATTTAAATTGATTGTAACTCTTTAAAAAAAATTTTTTTTTCGCCACAGTGGCTTTTCCTTTTAAAGGGGTGTAGAGGGAGAGTATTTACTTATATTTTAATTTAAAATCCTATTTACTATTACGTACATTTAATATTTAATATCATAATTGAACTAAAATGTAATTAGAATTAAAATAATTTCAATTCCAAAATTTCAAAACCACAATAATACAAATTAGTAAAGCTTTAATAATATGAAAATTACGTTTATGAGTGTATACGCGTAACAAATTAAACAAGTAATGCGTTTTCCGGTACAAGCGGTAGTGAAAATTATGTCTTAGATACAAACAACTCGCATAACGTTGAGGAAAATTTCTATCCAATGTAAAATAAGAAAATACAACGAGCACTGTTATAATTTATTCATAGTCTATTTGTACACGCATTCTACGCACCCAACCCCCTCCCTCTAAACTATACCCCCCCCCCTAACACACACGAGAGTCAAATACCAAAGGTTAAATTAAATCAAATACGCAATACGCTAAATTTAAATATTGTATGAACTTTGTAATTTTCATTATACATATTATTTAACTAATTGATACGTTTTGTTCAGAAAAGGTTATTGAAATGAACTTTAATTTAAGGGACCATACCAGTGTGAAATTTTCAAAAAAATCAATTTTTTGTTGCCTTTTTGGAGAGTTTATAGTTTCAAAAATATTCTGCGAAAATTTCAAGGCCGTATCTCTAACACTCTCCAAACAGCAGCCTTCTAAAGAGCGACCGCTCGCAGATATGAAATCGATAGTTAAATCATTAAATGCGTTTTTCTCGAAATGAGATTTTTCAAATTTGCTGACGTTGTAACTCAAAGAGCAATTATCCGATTTACTTAAAATTTGAACTGAGTACTCTTGAATATATTTACTCTACGATGACGTAGGATATTTTTGATTGGATGAAAATTGACGATTTGGCATTAAAAATACGACCATTTTATAGGCAATAAAACATACTTTTTTTTCATAACTACGCCATTTTGTTAGATTTTGATATTTTTCAAAAATCTTAGTTCGTCGTACAGGAAATACCTTCCAGTTTAACGACATTATTTCATTTTTCAATTTCAGCTACTCCATCGTCCGGAATCATGGCCGCAGTGGAAGAGATTTTTTTTTGGCGCATAAGTCGCTTAAATATCGATATTTTTACGTGAAAAAATTATAGAATACACCTCTAATATAGCTAAATAATAGTATTTTTCGCCCAAATTTCCAGCGTTCACACTGGTATAGCCCCTTAACGTTTACAGCTAGTTTATTATAGATTGCATTTAACGACTATGCAAATAAAATTGTAAGCTACATAACCATTCAAGCCAATTTTGTACATGTATGTTATGTAATTGGAACACATTGCCGGATAACCAATTGAATATCTCCCCCTCCCCCCGAAAACGAGTAGGTAGGTACACGGAATTAAATCAAAGGGAACCGCAAAGTTAAAAATAACCTTCGTTTAATGCGCCACTGTCTATTTATATTAACTGAATAAATGCATTGCAAGGATTGCAAGCTGTCAATCAACCAATTAAAGCTGCATTAAAGACGAGAGTTAAATAAGCCTTGTATCGGTTGAATTTAAGACATTAGATTTAAATATAATTTTTTAAATTAAAAAAAAATTTTTTTTATAAAATAAGGTGCATACAAAATATTTGAATTGAATAAAAATAAAAAAACAAAACTGATTTTTTAATGAATTATTAATAAAAATTTAATTAATAATAATATAGTACACAGGTCCTGAGAGAGCTTCAACGGGGCCCGGGCCAACCCACATTTTGGGGGCACTATATCTCCCCCCCCCTCCGAGTGTAAAGACATTCCAAACAAAATTTTTTCTAGAGTAAAATTCTAATAACTTTCTGATATTATTTTAATATTAAAAATCAAGGGGTTTTTTAAGAAAATTTTTATTTTTTTGCTTTCTACTTGTACTGTTTTGTAGTAGGTATATTTATATTTTTTAAATAAACTCTGTTAAAATTAGTATAAGTATCAAAAAATTTGTAAAATATAAATAATTTGAAACACAGGGGGCCCGGGCCAAATGGCCTTCCTAGCCCCCCCTCTATCTGGGCCTGATAGTACAATTCTATAGGTAAAATCTTCAAGAACTACATGGTTGAAAGTAGATGTCCAATATCCAATTCAAACGAATAATAACATCGTAACATAATATCATGAGAAACTGTGCTTAAAGCTATAGCAAAGATAAATATTTATGTATACCTTAAAATGACCTTTACAAGTATTGTATACTATTGATTCGACCTGAATTTACTACTGATAAAATAACTTCTATGATTTTGATTAAATCAAATTTGTAAGGTAATCCGTATCACCTATGGTCGAAAATTCAACCAGTATTTTACACACAGTACTTTTCGAACGATATGTTTCGTTCCTCTCTTTTTATAATAAAAACAAAAAAAAATCAATGTTATACCTATATACTATAGATTATTATTTTTCAAATATCTTAAGAACGAAGCTTTTTTGTTAAACATTATATTTTCTATAAGAAAGGTAATTACAATTTTTTTATTAAAATAATCCCTTATCTAAATGTGATAACATATGTATTTTTTTTAAATAAAATGTCACACAATAACTATATATATTCCAGACATAAGGCAGGTAATACATATTTAAAATATGTAAAGTATATGAATTGAAGCGACATCTCATGAGGATCAACTAAATTGCATGTGCTTTACTCGTTATGGGGGGGGGGGGGGGGGCGGTTGCCGACGCTACACGATGTGGTTAAGTCGTGCCGACTTCCGGTGTAATGGTTGCATGGACCTACCCGCAACGAGATCAATTTCTTTCACATGTTTTTTAAACATATAGATCATTTAAAGTAAAGTCTAGACAGTGAAAAATCGAAATTACATTTTTTTATAATTCGACAAAATACTATGTTTTTTTCTCAGTAAAAAAAAATTGTTTAATCAATACGTCCAGTCTAAGCCCCAGGCTCAAAAAACGTCCTCATTCTATCATGTATGCATCTATTATAAAAGGATTTTCCGAAATTTTACCCTTTAAGAGTGGAAAAGGGGGTAAATCATGAAAATAATATGTTTTTTAAATTATTAAAAATGAATTTTATTTAATTAAAACCGTGAAATTTTATTTTATTATGTATGTGTTAACGGCAATGTATGAAATCCGGCATTGTATAGAATTCCTAGGTATTCTATAGAATGCCTAAATTTCACCAGGCAATGTATGAAATGAATTTATTTATATACATTTTCTATGCATTTTATAGACTAGAAATAAAAACATAAATAGGGTGAATTTTAGTTCAGGCAGAGATATTTGCTTACTTTAAGTAATAAAATACTTAAATACTGATTATTTATCTTACTTAATACTGACCTAATATGTTATTAAATGACTAAATAATATCTAATATTTTTGTATGTTTTTTTTATTTCAACAATTTTAAATCATATACTTAATATTCGTCTGAAGTAATATTTTATTTTATTTATTATAATAATAAATAAAAATTATTTCATACTTCGCCTGAATTCGTTAGGCATTCCTAGGAATTATATACAACACCTGAATTACAAACTTTGCCGGTAACATATGCATGTATTAAAAAATGATTTTTCAAAATTCGCGGTGGAAAAAAGGGATGTAACTGCTTAGGTGTTTTAGTATTATATAAATATTCATATATGTATTAAAATAACGCGGGTGAAGCCGCTGTAAGGTTGCTATTATAATATTTATGTAAATAATCTAGAACCTATAGCTTACAAATATCCATTTCCAATAGATATAAATTATTCTTGAGAAACGTCATGGAATAGAAAGCATTTGTCTATATGTTATTTCTCTGTTATGTCTCGAGTAAAACCTCCAACCTTCGAGTTATTTATTAAACCTTAGGGGATGTTTCTACTAGAAATCTAAACATGAGTGCTTTTAACGTGTACATATGTATGTACATACGCCATTCCAAGATAAATAAATTTCAAGCTAAAGAAACTTTTTAAATATTTATTAAACAAAAAAAATGTATATTAAATATCTCAAAAACGACCCATTTTTTGTAGAGCATTAAATTTTCTATATAAGAAAGTTTACTTCAACTTTCGCAGTAAAAAAACTAGTTATTGGACCAAGAAAACCTTGTTTTGTATATAACGAAAACAATATTTTCTTAATATAAGAAACATACTCTTAATCCAACTACGTTATTCCTTCGTTCAATAATACTATAGTTGGTTTAAGAGATTATTGCTTATCTTAAGAAAATATTGTTATATACAAAACAAGGTTTACTTGGTTTGAGAAATCCTTTCTACCAGTGTACTTGGCAGATATTTTTAACTTTTTTTTTTATAAAATTTTACTCATTTCAATTACATTTTCTGCACACATATTATTATTAAAAGTTCAAATTTTAATAATAATCAGCATAGCATGATGCCTTAAAGCAGGCTTAACACGCGGCCCCCGAGCATTCTTCGTGCGGCCCGCATCAGATTTAAAAATAAAAGAAAATATGAAAATAATTAACGATATTAGGTAAAAAAAAAGTATCCAAATTTTTTGTTATATAAAGTATAAATACAGAGATATTAATAATAATTAATGAAGTCAACAACGAAAAAAAAGGTCTTCAAATTTTTGTGCGGTCCTTACCAAATTATTGCGCTCTGAGGCCCACAAAAATAAAAAAGTAAAGCCTTAAATAAACCTAGCAAATTTGCAAGCTAGCAAGCACTCAAATGTGATATCAAACTTATATGACAGTTCTCTTTGAGTTTTTAACAGATATTTGCAGGCACAGTAAGTTGTTTTTACCATTTTTTACGCAAGGTTAGTAAATACACTTTAGTAAATATACTTTATATACCTTTTTTGTACTTCCTATGTATGAAATTATCTGTCAAAAACTTCAAGAGAACTGTCATATAAGTTTGGTACCCCATTAGAGAGTGTTTGCTAGCTTGCAAATTTGCTAGGTCCTTTATAATACCGGATATTAAAGTATTCATTCTGCACATCCTTAATATATATAAAGCTCAACGTCTCTCTGTCTGTCTGTCTGTCTGTTCGTTAGTGTGCTTATCACTCGAGAACCACTTATCCGATTTACGTGATTTTTTTAACTCATAGGTACATTCTCTGGTCAGGTTATAGGCTATATTTTGTTACGTTAGGTAACATAACAACTAAGCAGTGACGATAATAGTAAATCAAGTCGGAAAAAAATTTGTCGACGGCGTGCTGTTTTGCAATACGCTGCCTAAACCGTTGAATATAGAACAAAATAATGTATTAAATAACTGTGTAGAATCAAAAGTGCTACAATAAAGTCCGCGGACACCATATGTCTAACTTTTATATTTAAGCCACAATGACTGCTTTTATGTTACAAAGAAACCATAAAATATTTGGGTTTGGTTTACATGGAGTTTTGACCTGCAAAACTTCAATCCTTATCGGAATAAATGATTTCATCGTCATAAGTACTTAATGTAGATATAATTTGCCTTTTACAGAATCAAATTTGGTCTTTTGGTTTAGGAAATAACGTGAAATAAGTATTGCAATAACATTATTCGTAACAATTCGCGCGAACCACAACTATGTAGCGCCGCTCTGGGCAGAGGGGACAGGCCGGTATTCTTTTGATTGTCAATTGTTTAATTTGTTTTCAATAATAATTAACTTTTAAATAATCAACTATATATATTTTAAATTGTAAACAATATTTCCGTAGTCCAAGCGAGCGAAGCCGCGCGGGCCAAGCTAGTATAGAATATATTTTATGATATATTATAAGATAATAAGTTAACGCACATGGAAACAGATGGCACAAGTGTGTTGTAGATATTTGTGTAGTTTATGGTTTCACCACTAGATGGGATCACATCCTGTTTATATTTCTACTGTTTTCTTTTCCTCTTTATATGTCTGGCAGAGTATGTTTGGATTTATTATACATACAAAGATAAAAGACGTTCCAAAAAAATTATAGCAAAGAATATCCCACTTTATTTGAACCGCAAAAATTAAATGCTAAGGTACAATATTATTTACTTTGGTATGATTTATTCATATTTTGAAAACTACCCCTCGCCCCCATGTCTCCAATAACAACAAAAAACGTCTTGTACTTTTTTTACGTCAAAAATATCAATTTTGAGAGCCTTTAAGAGCTGCGATAGTTTTATTTTTTCAATCAAAACTTTTGTAGATCAAATTTTTCTCTTTTTCGTATTGTTGTACAACCATTTTTGATTTAGTTATGAATAAAAAACATTCAGGTTTCCAAATCTGCCCTTAGAATTTTATTACGATTATTTATTCTCTAATTATTTATAGTTAAAACTCAAAAATGGTCGTACAGCGATATATAAAAAAATAAAATTAAAGAGAAAAGTCTACTTTGCAAAAGTCTTATTAGATTTAATCAAAAAAAAATTACAAGCCTCTCAAAATTAATATAGCTACATACAGATGCATACAATGGGTGAAAAATACCTCGAGTAATAATATTTCCAAATGACCTTGAGTATTCGAATGAAAAAGTAGTCATCGACCTATGAAATTTATACATTTAATGCACGGACTCTCCATTACAGAAATTCATGACTCACCAATAATTTGATCTGAATAACATAGTCGAAAGAAATGAGAATAATCGTTTAAATAATACGATAAAATTATTAGGTACGTTATTATTAATAAATGGTTACCAATAAATATTCGTAGAGTTGGTATTTTAATCAAAAAACATTAAATATACCAGTGTTTCTAAAACGGTGTTAGATGCAAAGAAAATTAAAATGAAAAAAAAAAATATTAAAATAATATAAAAGCAATTTCGTTCTCATAAAAAATAAAAATAAATGTGGAAATCATTTAAATAAATTTTTAACCTAAAAACCTATATTATCTTCTTATTGTTCTTTCTTAAAATATATGGGTATAATACATATATACATAAATAAATAATACAAGCATGAGAAATTAATTAAATATTCTGTTGAAAGTACGTCTAAAAAACATGAGAAAATTATTAATATAATATAATGATTACATCAATCGAAAAAAAAAACAAAAGCATAAACATACAGAGCAACATCTGACTCGAAAATAGAGTCGAGGTAACGGAAAGAAATGGAATGTAGTTTAGGATATATTTGTCCTTATTTAAACAGGAGTGTTTATTACATTTTTCTTAGAAAAAGAGATAGACATATCCTAAACGCTACTGCATCTCTCTATTTTGAAGAAATGTTACACCATTATGTTAAGGGGTTACATACAGTTAGAATTTAAAAAAAATATTTTTTTTATTTCATTTTCGTAATGTACATATATTTAAGTACACACACAGAAAATTTCAAGTCAATCCGGCGATTATATTCGAAGTTACACGCATATTTGTAAATACGTCTCAGAGCTTTTGAAAGTAGGAGGCCGGAGTTAATACAGAATGCACAATCAATGCTCATATTGCACCCCCGCAAAAAAATGCCACAACTCAAAAAAATGTCATATTTGATATGAATATGTAGAATGATTCCAAATTACTATATATTTCTACTAAAAAATTGTCATTAATGTATGATACTTCGTGTACCTACCGTCAACAAAACTAGCATATTCTAAATAAATGTCACATTTAAATACTTATTGTTAATCACTAAGCGTTTTAATAATTACTATTTTTCAAACATCACAGGAATACTGAAATATTTAAATTCAATATTGTGTATCAGTCCTTTTCCTATACTACCTTTACAATTTTGATTTACCTTATCTGTTATAGTTTCATTTATTCCTATTTCCTCAAAACTACTTTTTTTGCGGGGGTGCAATATATCTATGGTTTTAAATCAATTTTTAAAAACGACTGGAATAATCAAAATGTGTTTTAATCGTAACTGCGTTACACCTATTGCTCAAATGTCTAAATTGATTTTAATATTATGAAAATAATATTTCTTTTTTTTATATTATAATAAAATATAAAGACTCCGGGAGATTGCATAAGAGCAAAAATCTCCAACAGCGGACGGCGTACAATTATGTACTCGTGTGTGGAGTAAAATAACTGCTGCTGGGGTTCAGGGTTAATGTGGCAATGAAAGTGTCAACCTCAATTATGGCGCGCAGCAAGTGCGAGTTGGTTAGTTGACCCTATGACCGCGCGCGCGGGTAACTACACCATATGTGTGGAGGTCCATCACCGGAGTCCTTGACTAAAAAAACATCTGCCTAACGTTTGATTAAAATTTTGTTAGAAATATTGCACACGCATAAATGTGGAAAATACACAAAAAAATAATTAGTTTATCGCCCAGTATTATCAACATTAACTAAATGCTCCTTTAACTAACTGTCATATTATCAACAAATCCCAGCATAATACATTTAAATAGATTTTAAATTATCTGCAGTATTTCTTTACAACGTATATTATGTCTATTTTTTATTGAGAGCTTAAATATTGATTTAAATCACGTTTGTAATACACCAAATTTACTTTAAAGGAGCATTTAGCGCTAAAGGAGCTTTAAATTGGTTGATAATACCGGGCATATATGTTAAAAAATGTGATCAATGTAAAAAAATCTGTGATCGATTTGGCTCCGATAGAGGTTGTTTGTTAATATTATAATTTTTTACCAATACGGAAATATCCACGTTTATCTTATTGATAAATGTATATTATTACAAACAATGTTCTTATTTTGTTTCGTATTTCATATATTTTAAGTACAAAAAAATACTTAATAAATGACATCACTGAATTTACCATATCGAAAATTGTACTTTCACTAGTTGGGTGGTGTAAAAAATATTCACACTGATAAATATGTATTAATACAACCATTATGTTTAATCTATTTGAGAGTTTCGTTAGTTGGTGTAATAAATTATTTATTAATTTGACAAATGAAAAGATTTTTAGATAAACATGAAGATATATTTTTCAAATTAATATATTGTTATATTAATAAGATAAATTTATTAAGCATTTTTCCATCTCAAATTTTCAATAAGATCGACTTTTTTTTCTGTGTGAAAAAAATGTGGAAATCTTTAACACGGTAAGTATTTCTCTGGAACAAATTTCCCTGACTTTTCCCGGTTTTCCAGGAGAATTTTTACCGTTTTTCCCTGTTTTTTATTTAAAAAATTTAGATAAAAAACCTAAAAAAAGTCACTTTTTAAATATTTGCGAGAATTTGTGTGATTTTGCATTTTTATAAAAATTCCCACCAAATTCCCTGACTTTTCCCGGTTTTCCAAAAACCGGCCACCATGTTTAAAGTTTTCTTTAGTATCTTTCAAGTCCTAACAAAACTATAATGAACTAACGACCTAAGAAAGAAGTTAAAAAAAATAATTTATTTCTTTTCATGTACATTAATTAAAAGCTTCACTAATTAAAACATAAAATAGCACATCAAGATGAGTTTTCATTACGTAAAACACTTGGACATGTACTACAAGACAAAAGGGACAAAACCCACGCAGTTTCAAACTGTAGTCTTACAAATGTACATAAATATATATGATATTAAATGAATATAAATTACAGTAACGTGATATGAAGTAATAATATAATTAATAATGCCAAACTTTAATATATATCAATTCATTTTTAATAACTCTACAATTGGATGTTTCAAATATGATAACGCAATAAAAAAATACGTGATACTTTAGGTCATAACACAATAACTGCAAAATATATGATTTTTTCTTACGATTAAAAATTATAATTTATTTTAACGAAAGACAAATTTTAGTGATTCATCTTTAAAAAATATAATATCGTGCAAAAGTCTTTGGACACCTGTGATTTTGAATGTAAATATACAGATTTCAGTCAATAAAAATCACAAAAATAGTGAAAAGAATATGTTTACTCGCAGTCAAAATAGTAAAAAAAAAATTTTCGTTAGCTTGAAAGACACTGTGCGTCAATACTTTCAACTTGAGTAAACCTGACCTTTCAGGCATATAATTCAAAAATAACATGGAAAATTATAAATGCTGTATTTTAGATATGCTATAGGATTATTAGAAAAGTTGTAATTAAGTACTCTTATCAACATTTAACATTTTTGCAGTTTTATATTTACAATACGCAAAAAAATGGCAGTGTACAATGTAACATACAAAAATTCTGTCTTAGTAGGTACATAGAATGGATACTAAATTTTTCTTTACAAAATAAACTAAAGACTTTGATTTCGTCTCGACCAAATTAAAACCATTCTCGTGTTGTCTTTATTTATATAAAATTTTCTGAGTAAATTTTTTATTGTTTTAGATATCATTTACGAAATAAAATATACGATTTTATGTATGGATAACATAATATCTACATTACCGGCCATTAGCAAACATTCGAAACAAAATGAAAATATTTATATCTGTATATTAAGTACCTATCAATTAACAAATACACCCAGCGTTCTGTAAGACGACCATCCACAAGACGACCGTTCCGTAAGACAATGTTCTAACAGTTCTAACGAACGTCTTTCCCCAACCCCCACCATAATACCATTGTGACTGCTATATTTCAGCGCGAATTTTAATTGACGTTAAAGTCTTCTATGTAGATTTTACACACAAAACTTGTGTTTTGGTGTGACTCAATGTGGAAAAAAATGAAATTCAATACAAATTTTCGTTGAAATTGAAATATAATAAATAGTATTAAAAAAATGTTTAAGGTACCTACATTTTATTTATGAAAACGATTAAAAAAGGAAATAACAAAAATAAATTATTGGCATATGATTTTATAGAAATCTATACATTTTTCATCCAGTATTAAAGCAACGAATAACAATTGTCTAGAGTTCAATTCTAAAAAGTCAACAAACCAGGATCTCGTTCACCAACAGCGCAATTTTTATTATTACCTGTCAACTTTTAGGCGTGGTGGTGGGGGCTCCTTTAGCCGTCGTATTGTGAAATTTTTGAATTACCGATGCCGTCGTCTTATAGAACGCTGAGTGTATTACTAATTTTGTTATACTCGAAAATTTGCAAATGAATAAAAAAAGAATGAAAATATTTATTTGTTGTTATTAATGTTTTAAAAAGTAAAACAATGTAAGAGCAAAAAGTTACTTTTAATTCATTCAGCATTCACGTTGTTTCAGAAATAATTGTTCTAAACAAATGGGAATTCTTTTTAAAAGTTTTAATGAAAGAAATATGTAGGAGGTGCTGCTTTTTCATCTCTCATAAAAAAGTTAAATTCAAATTTAGTTTTGAAATATATATCAACTAAAAGTTACTCACTCTTTAGGAGGTTGTGGGAACAAATTTTTTATTTTTTATTTTATTTTTTATTTTTTTGAACACCCTGTATATTTTAATGTGTGTGTATGTGTGTTTTCATTTATAATTTACACCTTTTCATTTTATATAGCATGACAGTTATATCAACATTTGTTTTTTTCCTCGAAACGGGCGGAAGAAAAAAAAACATATTTACGTAAGGTAGAGGTATACATTTTCAACAAAAAACGAGAATCAATAAAAGAAGAGCTTCAGAAAACAATTTCGGTTATAAACTTGTTGTCGTCAATAGCTAAAATAAACATTTACAAATCGATAAAGTAAATATAAATGACACTGAACCATTTTACAAGTACAAAAACTACCTTATTTCTTTCACAAAAATTAGAGCAATGTATAGATAAAAGTTTAAAAAATGTTATTTATGGATAACTCATATATTTTACTAATTTTTATTTAAAATATTATATTATTGGACGTATGATTTTTGAGTAATTGGATATTAAAAATATAATTTTTAACACACGATTGCCGAAAGTTGTATATTAATTGAAATTCTACACAATTGGTTATATATAGACGGTTTAAAAACTAATTATTCGAAACTTCAACCCTTTTAAATACTATTATAATTAATAAAACAAATATATTCACGTGTAATTTATTCAAAATAATGAAAAACTAGCTCTGCCATTACATTGTATACAAATTAGTACATGTTACTATTATATACCGTTCTGTCTATTTCAATTTTAATAATTAACAAAGTAAAATATTCCATTAAATGTAGGTACATGTGTTCTGAATATAAATTTTCCGAAACCAAATCTTTTTTTACAGTGTGCTAGGCATATAACCTTAATAAAGGTAGGTACTAAAATATCAATTCATAAAAAAATATAGGTAATATTAAGTTATTAATCATGCATATTTATCATAGTTAAATATTGATAACTTTGCTTACATAAACAAAAAAAATGGCACGACTATAATGATAACAGAATTGAACCATTTTTAATAAAAGTTCGACTAGATGTTAATCCAAACATTGCTAAAACTGAAACCGTTACCCAAATTAATCCATTACAACCTAAATATAACTTTAACATATCAAAAATTAAAATTTTGTATTTTTTTCTCAAATTTTCATAACAACTGAATAGAAATCTTCAAGCTGGTATATCGCAGTGAAAAAAAATCGCACAGTGAAATGTAAAAAATCAAATTAAAGGGGAAATACAGTACTATTTGTTACCATGAACGAAAACTACAGAAAAAAATCGGAGAACAATTTTTTTCTGATTTTAAAACGATCATAAAGCTTCTCGTATCTTCGATATTGCGAGGTAGCAAAAATTGAATACTTGAAAATATATATAATTTTTCGTAGTGTGAATTTGTATTTTTTTTTATAAAAAATTTATAGATACAAAATAGCCTGTATCTTTCCCAAGGATGTAAGCTATCTCCCTGCCAAATTTCATCAAGATCAGTTCAGTGATTTAGTCGTGAAAAGGTAACAGATTTTTTTTTGCATTTATAATAATGATTACAAAATCATCAATTTTGTTACTTTCGGATTATGATAGATATTAGACGTAATAGACCAATTTGGGCAGAATTTTCGATTCAAATCTTTAGAATCTAGAAAACACCAAAAGCATTTCTTATTACCCAATTTATAAAAAAACAATCCGATTGTACAAGTACTAAAAAAAATTATTCGAATCGAAAGCCTGGTGTAAATTTTTAATCATTTCATTAATAAATTCTTGCAGTATGTTCAATAAATAAATATATTATAATCGACGTCACTACTTTTATATTATTGTACATACAGTACGACGTATACCAATCCCTCTATTTACGTCCTAAATTGGTTCCATTAAAATATCGCGTAAAAGGAACAATATGTTTTTTTTTTTTATAATTTTTTTCATTCGCATAAATAAATGGTTTTCTGTATAAATTTAGGGGTTGAGGGGTCAGAACCCCTCAAATATACACTATTAACTCAATAATTTTCTATATTAGTGTACATGCTGTATACAAATCCCTCTATTTACGTGCTAAATTAGTTCCATGAAAATATAGCGCACATGGAACATTGTTTTTTTTTAACAATTTTTTTTATTCGCATAAATAAATGATTTCTGTATATAATTAGGGGGTTGAGGGGGCTAAAACTCTTCAATACACTGTTAATTCAATAATTATTTAAATGAATAAATAAAAATTGCATCATATAAATAGAACAATATATTTTTTAACCATTCATTCCGATTTTTTTTCATTCGCATAAACAAATGGATTTCTGTATATAGTTGGGGGTTGAGGGGTCAAAACGCCTTAAATATACACTATTAATTCAATAATTATTTAAATGAATAAATAAAAATTGCATCATATAAATGGAACAATATGTTTTTATAACCATTTATCCAATTTTTTTCATTCGCATATAAAAATGGATTATTATATATATATTTAGGGGGTCAGAACTCTTCAATACACTATTAACTCAATAATTAACCAAATAAATAAATAAAAATTACATAAAATTCAAACTTACGTGTCTTTGAACCATGAAGTGGTGATATAAAACAAGTTTTCATATATTACAGTAAAAATTAGCACTTTACTAATAAAAAACAAGCACCAGTCTGGCGCTAATATGTTCACAACAAATACGCAATGTTTATATTTTTAATAAAAATTCATTTCACACCCACTTCACATATGAAAATATGATTTAACTAACTATAATATAACATAAACACATATTATCGCAACAATGGTTAAATTTGAATATCTAACGTTAGTACGTACTGTCACGTACGAGCGGCGCTAGTCGACTGTGACAGACGAACAAATAGGTGGCCATGGTTTCTAGAGAAAACAAACGCTAGAGACGCGCCGCGCTCGCGCAGTTCTCATACGAATGCTGTGGTGTGCCTATGTGGCGCCGTCTATACAGAAACATGTCTATCTCTTGCTTTTGTTATGCTCTTTACTCTTTATCTCAGATGTACTATATATGTATTTATACATAATATACATAAATTGATTTTGAGAATGCGTTACGCAACTTTTTTTCATTAAATTATCATATTTATCTCAATTTAATTACGTATGTAAGTCCGTCTGTCTGTCGGTCTGATGTGGACATTATAATTGCACATTTTTGTATTTTTTAATATTTTTGAAACCGTGCATTATACAAAAAAAACATCTTCCAAGTAAATGCACAGAGCTTCCTCGTGCTAAATTCATCAAAGGTAGTTAATTATTGAACAATTTAAATAAAAAACGATAAAGTATTCAGATTAACTGCCTGTCATTGGATAACCATTTAATTTTTATAGAATTTTAATAAAAAATATTAATTCGACATTTTTCTTAATAAGCACCTCGTTATTATGTCGTATATTTTTTATTTTTTGACAATTTCAATCTAAATCTAAATATGTCTGCTTTACAAATGTCAAAATGACCTTTAATTTTTTCAAAGTAAATAACAATATAAAAAAAAATTGGGATAAATCTTTGTAAAGGAATATTTTACAACAAACGTTGTGGTCACCTACAATATATTATAGGAAATTGAAAGCTCTACAAAAAAGATTAGTTAAAATTTTCACGTAACATGTGCCTTTCTTGAAATATCTTCAAAAAATAAATCTTTTGAAATGTCGCCCCTCCCCCTTACACACGATTAATAACATATGAAATCAGAGAACAAATCACAAAGCTTCTCGTATCTACGATATTGCGAGGAAGCAAAAAATATGGGTATTTTTTATAGATTTTTGTTCAGATAAAAAATATATATTTTTTTAATTCCAGAAAAAAATTCACTTCCCAATAAAACACTTTCTTAAAAGAAATTCATGTCTGGGACAATCAATTCAATGATTGATCGAAATACGATTTATATGTACAATACCACACGCAAAAAAAGATTGAATAGATTTCAACGTCAATATGTATACATAATTTGAAAATTATCCTTGTCAAACTATATTCGATACAACAGACAATATAAATTCACTATTATGTACATTACATCAATTTCTATATAACAAAATCTATTACGACTTTGACGTCAGAACTAAATAATTCTATAACTAATTGAAAACAATGCACTACTTAAGGAATTGACATTTTCTTTATATTCAATATATACATGTTACATACACAGCCTTGGCTATTTGTCACCCCCGTCAATTCTTAGATATGTAACTTTTTTTAACTTGACATGGAGTGGGCGAAATCGTGTTGTGTAAAGGGCCAAATGGGTTTAAAAAAAGACACCCAAGTACTGTAAACTGCGTTAAAACCATCTCTTCATAAAATGTTCAGTGATACCAACATGAACAGCGCCCGTTTAGAGTAAGAAAATGCGCCTGTCACAAATCGCGAGTGACGATGAAGTGGTTCTCAGATAATGGGACTGAGCTCCTGTTTTGGCCTCCTCAATCATCGGACCTTAACCCCATTGAACATCTTTGGTCGATATTAAAGCACACGATTAGGGAACACTCAATCACATCAAATAAAAATATAAACAATATCTTGATTAAGGAGTGACAAATAATTACTCCACAATAATGACGATGCTTAGTATCGAGTTAAAAAAAAAGAGTAACTATATTTACCTATGCTAAGTGCGAGTACATCCACTAGTATAAGTGTCCCGTACTGGAGTTTACTTTAGTATTATATTAATCGAAATTAATTTTAACAAATTAAAAAATGTCTACCCCCCCCCCCTTCAGAAATTGGTACGAGGAAGCTCTGTACAATCATTTAAGTAAGCAAAATACTAAGAATCATTTAGCTTGATTATAGGTCTAATTTAGAGTGACATTTTTTTTAATAGAAATGTTTTTTTGTAGTATAAGGTATTATTTTTTCCATACAAACAAACGCGCACGTGTTAAGCAACATCTGCATTCCTAAGCTCATTTAACTGACTCAGTAAAATATAAAGTAATACATAGATGTACTATTTATTGTACCTATTGAATTCTATTACTGTTTTTTTCCAAGGTGTTAAATATGAATGACAACCTAAAAGCAGTGGTGATCGGTGGATATCAATAATAAATATACTAAAATTAATTTAGAATGAATATTAATATGTAATCTATATACATACAAAAAAATATGATTTTTTATTTGTAATTTGAAGCATCCGTATTAAGTTAAAATCTGCATGCTTACTTTTCCATCCATATTTCTCGAAAACAGTTTATATTTATAAGTGCCCAACTTTATAAAAAAAATAAAAAACAATAAATACTAGATAAAAATCGATGGGCGCACTGACCCTATACATCTCTGATCTAAATTATAATTGGTTAATACGAGAAATCGATAGCACTTATAATTACTAAACAGAATACCAAATTTCATAATTTTATAACAAAGGGTTCTCTAGATATTAAATAAAAACTTATTTTGAGCAAAATCTTTGGAGGGCTGTAGTTCCCTAACGAAAAATTTTCGGGCACATGTTTATTGGATGTTTTTTGCTTAAAATATTTTTCTCAATCTACTGTATAAGTTTGGCACGACAGTGCTGAATCATTCTGTATAATAACATGTCCTGACTGACTAACTGATTTAAGAAAGCTGAAATATCATCAGTGTCTTCCTTTTATGATGTAAGCACCCACTAAGAAAGGATTTTTCAAAATTCAACCCCTATGGTGGTAAAAGGGGATGTAAAAGATTGTATAAATACCAATAGTACAGGCAATGAAATTTGGTACCCATGTAATATACACTATATTATTATAGTATGTCTGTACACAAAAGTCCCCATCTATAGACCTTGTGGAATTTTTTTAGAGCCGTTTGAAATTAAATTTTGTTATTCTTGAATAACGTCTATAGACAAATAAAAATACGGAGGCGTGCCTAATATCAAAATTTTCAAAAATGTTTGATTTTCAACAGAATTACAAACAAATAACTAAACACGTATTTCAACATTTAAAAAAAATCGAAATCCACGCGCGCGAAGCCGCGAGTTACAGCTATAGTTTTTTTTATATGGCTTGTACCACAACGTATATTATATTATGTTATCTAATAAAGATGCTGACAGAGTATGTACCAATAAAGATCTTTGCATGCTGACATTCTTAGAAAGTAACGCGACATAGAGTTTGATATTACTTTAGAACTCTGATAAGTAATGTCACGATTCACGATACGTCTTAAGTCATGTGATATTACTTAACAATAATTATTATGTAGATAATTACAGTCAATTCGAATGTAACATTTTATTTTATTAGTTGATCATTTTAATCAATAATAAGGAATAGATATTAAACTAATTTGTATCAATTTATTATATGATCATCTAAATGATATTGTTTGTCCTTCAAACAATAATACCGTCTCTTCTTCTTCCTTTATTTCGCCGAAGACCAGTCGTATTGTAATTAATAAAAGAGAACATGCTGATGTTACTCTTATATATTTTTGTAACCAAAGGTGGTGAATTTTATATAAGATATAATATGTCGTCATGTAATTTATTAATCAGTCAATGTCTATTTTATATACAGGATGACCCAACTAAAACCAAACGGTCGGGCTTTTGGTCATTTAAAATAAGATTTTGAAAAAAAAACCGCTCGGTTTTGCTTTTAAGGGGGACATCTTTTGCTATAAAATTTTTGCAAGAATTTTTTCAACCCTCAGTGCTATGAGCGCAACCCTTAAAATTTTAAATAGCATAAAAGGGGAAGTGATATTCTAAACAAGGTGTTTTTTATTTTATTTTTTCAAATCTGTTTAGTTTTAAGTCAAGTTATTTACATTTATAATTCCATAAATGCATTGATTTTCTGATCAACAAAACAAACATTTACAACTAAAATTCAAATACAATAGCGTAAAATTTATTTATTATTTTTTTCCCCTATGGATCCTGAATTACGGGACAGCCTGTAGTATATTATAAGTGAATGGTTAAATAGTTTAAACATTTTTTAAAAATTGACAAGAGAAAAAATAGGGTTTGTTTCCAAAAATCCTAAAAACATAAAATCTCGCCCTTCTTTATTTTGTCATTTTGAGTAAGAATACATCGAAAAAATCAGGTGCACTGTATTATGTATGTACTTTCTTATAAAAAAAAACGTATAAAAATGATATACACGTATAAAATTAGATGTTAAAAAAAATACTCAGAATTTATTAAATCTTCAATTTAATTTTTTTGCAGTAAAAAGTATTTCATTTTTCTTGGAAATTCAATCTAAATAATTCCAGAAATTTTTAAAAATTGACAAGAGAAAAAATAGGGTTTGTTTCCAAAAATCTTAGAAACATAAAATTTCGCCCTTCTTTATTTTGTCATTTTGAGTTAGAACACATCGAAAAAAATCAGGTGCACTGTATTATGTACCTATGTACTTTTTTTTATAAAAAATTACATACACGTATAAAATTAGATACTCAGAATTTATAAAATCTTCAATTTATTTTTTTTGCAGAAAAAGGTATTTCATTTTTCTTGGAAATTCAATCTAAATAATTCTAGAAAAAAATATGTATAAATAATTTGTGGCTTACTGAATCCGGCTTCTATTCGATGTAGTACTTTTAAAATAAATCACAACTCCCCAGAAAGAACAAGCTGTATTTAAACGTAAATATTTATAATTTCCAAGTATTTTAAAATATACATACATTATATTATATTAGATCAATTCGACATTATTCAAATATAAAAAGCAAATATGATAAAACAGGAGCAGAATTTACATTTATTATTTTATAAAATGTATATGAGAAACCCTCACTGCTTTTGTATTTACATAAATTTATTGAATTATTTATTTCTCACATCAACTGTCATCAACAAATACGTAAGTAGGAGGTAGGTACAAAAAAAATAAATATTGAAGAATGGATTTTTACTATTAATTCGTTTGTAAAAATTATACACCATTTTTTAATGACATTTTTTTAAATAACCAATAACAAATGTACCTACAAATTATTATTATTATAGTTAGTGGCAAAAAATTATTTAGGACCTATAAGTATTTAAGAATTTCATTAAAAAAAAATACCATAATTTATTTGGGATCCCCCCCCACGCCCTTAACGCGATCCCTAGGTAATTACAACGCCTCACTGACTTTACTAATACAAGGATTATGCCCGATATTATAAATAAAATGTATATAATTAATTAGCGTACAAGCAAAAATATCCGAGTTCATCGTAGAGTAAATATATTCAAGAGTACTCAGTTCAAATTTCAAGTAAATCGGATAATTGCTCTTTGAGTTACAATTAAATGCAAATTTGAAAAATCTCATTTCGAGAATCACGCATTTAAAGATTTAACTATCGATTTCATATCTGCGAGCGGTCGCTCTTTAGAAGGCTGCTGTTTGGAGAGTATTAGAGATACGGCCTTGAAATTTTAACAGAATATTCTTGAAACTATAAACTCTCCAAAAAGGCAAAAAAAAAATAGATTTTTTTGAAAATTTCACACTCGTATGGCCCCTTAACATTAAAACAGTTGGTGATTCTGACAGTAAAGTATATGTTTCATAAAACACAACTGTTTTAATACCGCTGATTTTTACGTAAAGTAAATGTCATATAAATTTGAAGTACTTCGTTAATTTATAAAAAAATCGAATAAATACTTACAAATATCAACTAGCATTTATAATAGGTCCATTTTCATTCGAAACTTACCTGAAAAAAAAGAAATAAAAATTAATCAACTAATAATAATTATAATAAGTAAAATCACTACAAGAATATTTTGGAAATAGTTCACATACAAAAAAAATTGGAGTTGTTAATTCTAGACAATAATATTATCTACAAATTTTACTGAAAACATTTTTTCTTCTGCTAAAAAATATCAATTAAATTGCACCATTTTAGCTGTAAATGCGTAAAGCATTTACAGACAGACAGACAGACAGACAAACATTTGTCATTAATACAATTACCTTACGTATAAATATCAAGCTGTATTTTTTTTCATGATTACTATATTTTATTTAACCATGTATGCATAAAAAAATAAAATAAAAAATGTCATCGTATTATATTTATCAACAACATTTAAAAATTCCTAATCAGTAAATAATTAATAAAAACAACTAACAAGCAGGCCCGGATTTACCATGCAGGCAGTGTATAGCATTTAGGTGCGACAAATTTGGGCGTGAAAAAAAGTTATGGTAAAAATTTTATCTGAGAAACTAAAAAAAGGTCTTAAGATTTTTTAAACTAATAAAATTTTTACAATTAAAAAAAAAGCTCATTCAAATAAAAAAAATGTCACTTTTCGCAACTGCCTATGGGCGGCAAATTTATAAATCCAGCCCTGCTAACAAGGAAATATAGTGCACCACATATATTATTTCATCATAAATAATGATCTACCATAGATAAATTTGCTATGTTTACAAATTGTAGTGCATATTGGCTGCGATGTAATTAATTTCTATTTCGAAATAATAAATAAAAGTGGGTTGCCAGAAAATGCTCAGCCAACATATCATATATATATTTTTCAAGCGAAATGCCGTTTAAATTCTTGAATGAAAGTACGCTAGAATGAAAAATGATTGCAATGGATTTTACAGAGAGTACAAAAAAACTGAATGAATTGAAAGCATGATTGAATTTTATAATTGAATGCAAATTATTATTATTTTATTTTTCATACTTAAGATGTTTACTTATTTGTTATAGGGGTAAACCCCATACATATATTAGAACAGTGGTGTACAGGGGATTTTTATTAATAAATAGTCAACTAATATATTTATCTTTGGTTATTTTTAATTATTTTATTGTATTTGAGTTGATATTTCTATGACAAATTGAAATTTGATTAAAAAATTTTAAGTTTTCGATTTCGTTGAAAGTATGTTTTTTATATAGAAAATGATGTGAAAAGTTCAATTTTTCAAACCGCAGGTCTGTATCTCATCACGTTCTCGAGAGATAGCTTTTCAAAGTTTTCAATTTTTTAATTTTTTTGAGAAAAATGGCCGTGACTTTTGAACGTGTGGTCGGATTTGATTTTTGTTGACAGATTTGAAATCAGCGTGTCAAAATCTATATAATGACATGTATTATACTTTAAAATTAAAAAAAAAATTTTTTTTTGCTGAAAATTGAAATTTTTCCAAGGGGTATAACCTTAAAAAAAATGTCGATTTTTCACCAAAAAATTTTTCTCGAATTTTAAAGTATAATACATGTCATTATATAGATGTTGACACGCTGATTCCAAAACTGTCAACAAAAATAAAATCCGACCACACGTTCAAAAGTTACAGCCAATTTTCTTAAAAAATTTCAAAAATCGAAAACTTTGAAATACCATATCTCGAGAACGTGATGAGATACAGACCTGCGGTTTGAAAATTTCAACTTTTCACGTCATTTTCTATAAAATAAACATACTTTCAACGAAATCTAAAACAAAAAAAAATTCAGTCAAATTTCATACATCAAATTTCAATTTACCAACTCAAATACAATAAAATAATAATATATAATACAAACAATAATTTGAATTCATTTTTCATGTAAATTTTAGTGTTAAGAACATGAAACAATGACCAAAAAAGAGCAAAAACCCACAACCAGTTGTATTTTATTTATAACTAAAATTAAAATCAAAATTTTAATTTCATTTTTAACATATTAAACGCCAGATATTTTAATTTTTTTATTTTCTATTCAACCGCGATTTGGTTATAAAAAAAACTTTTAATAACACAAAAATACTACTGAATTCGAAAAGAATATAAAATTTCCTTCCGTTTCCACACCCTATATGTAAAAAAATAATCATATTTAACCTATTACTCTGAAAATTGAGCAATTTTTTCGATAAAATCAAGTATTCCTTTAATTGTTTCCGTGAGTGTACTTATTGTTCTATAAATAATTGTCTCTAATTATTATACACCTACAATTCAATATTCGTTAAATTTGAGATAATAGGTACCTCTATTAACAAAAAATATAATAATATACGATAACAAATGAAAATTTCGAATTTATTATATCTAGGATCGACTATAGAAACTATACCTTACAGTCCTTGAAATGAAAACGCAGTTTTAAACATAATAAATCTAATATGCATCCCAATGCCAGTTATATACAAGCGATCCTAAAGTCCATGAGTATTAAAAAAGAATTAAAAAAAAAAAACAGTAAAATATTTGTTTATCTAGAAGAAAATATTTAGGTACAATCTCTATGAATAGGCCTCTAGTTAGAGATACTCATAGAAAGAGTTGTGACAGCCCGAATCGATTTCTGATAAACCCATTAACGCCCAAAAGAAAACAAAAACATGCAAAATATTTTTTTTAATGAAATTAAGTACATATTCAATATATTTAACTAAATATACAACACAAACTTTTTTTAAATACTAATTTAAAAAAAAAATAACAGTGTGTACTCAAGCGAGTAAATTGGGCAGATATGAAGTCAATTTTGTGTGAGACTGCTTTTCTGATATCATTTTTATTTAGATAAACTCATATTATATGAATATTTAAGTTATTTCATATGATTTGAACAAAATTCGAAAAATTGGATAAAATATATTAGCATACCACGTACCTCTTTTCATATAAAAATTATTTGAGAACAATTAAAACACGTTTAAACACTTATGAAACTAATAACGTTAACAGATTTTGTTTGTTGCACTTCTAACAACTGATTTTTAAGGAAATATTGTGAATTAATATCCATAGACAGCAACACTAATTATAAAATGAGGTACGGCGGGCGTTTATGGGTTAAATTTGCTATTTTTTTTATTTTAAATATATTTTATATTTTAACATTATGTGCATTGACTAAAAATGGCGACGCTGGCATATCTCACACTTGAGTAACTCTAAGGACCCCTGCATTTAAAAAATAAAAACACGTGGTATCATCTTGCAAATCCTATGAAACTAAATCAGTTAACATAGCCGCCTAAGAACAGCTGCAGATTTTTTGAAGATGGTTTTTACAACACAACAACACGGCATCTGTCTCGTGTTAGTACTTTTCTATTCCTTCCCCCGCACCCCCAAGCTGGCGCGGCGACATGGCAGTTGTCTGACTGCCCTTATAAAGCATCAGTTTGATCTAGGTGGGACCTATCTACATGCTCTCTCGTAGGTTTATTTTTAAAACACTGGTTTATTATGATTCACTGAGGTAATAATTATTATCTTAAAATCCTTGGATTTTAAACATGTATATGATTTAATATATGAACATCGTGGGGGACTATAACGTTTTTATTTTATTTTGTATTTAAAGATTTTGTTATTATTTTAACATAACGTTATTAAAAAAAGACTTAACTTGTCAAATGCGAGTCAAGTAGGTATTAATGTCCCGTGCCGCATGATTTATCAATTTATTCGATTAGCCCGGTATTATAAAGAAATTGCAAGCAAGCAATTTGTTTCCATGCAAATTTGCGATTTGCAAACGCTATCTACTAGGAGTCAAATTGTCTTGATATTTTAAAGCTACAATCTGTGATTGGTTGTCATTTACATTTGACTCCTAGTAGATAGCGTTTGCAAATCGCAAAGGCTGTAGCCGGGTAAGCATGCAAAATCGGCCTTTGCATGGATTTGGCTGATTATTTTTTTGAAAGTCACATTCTATGTAACATTCAACCTGACCAAATATTAGCTTCCAAAAATTTGTAGTTTTCGAAAAAAACATTTTTTTTGATTTTCAAAAAAAAAATTTTTTTTTGATAATCCATCAATCGAATTTGATGGTGCTTGTGGTATATTATAGAGGTACTTATGACTCATCAGAGGTAATTTTATTATGGTCCTCTGTACATAGTAAACCAAAAAAAAAAAATTAATAAAATTTAAAAAATTAAAAAACACTATGTTGTTTTCGGGGGGCAATCACCATTTTTTTATAAAATATACCTTGTATGTACCCAAACAACATATCAAAATCCCAAACTGATATGAAGGGTATAACATACTCGTATAAATTCGCATATGGTTGTATTGGCGCGGCGCGCGCGTGCCGCGGGTGGACTATATGGAGTGCAAGTGTCTTAATACTTTTAAAACATCTCTAATTTGTTGCTAAACAACAGGGCTGAACTAACCTGGAGAGATCCGGGGAATTTGAAGGGGCCCATGGCCTGACAAAGATAAAATATAGAGGCCGTAGCCGGGAATGTATGAGAACCGCCATTGAATCAATTATGCTAATTTTTTCTCATAGGTTGCTTTTTAAAAAACATAAAATCGCCCTAATTGTATTTGTGCTTCAAAATTTTTATGTTTACTAAGAACATTTTTATTTTGAAAAAAAAAAATCCTATCTATAACTTATTATACAAGAAGAGTCGTTAGTTCGCAGCGGCAATGTGATTTATTGCTACTAAAGACGATTATAACATTTCAAAAGCGATCTGAGGCGATTTTATGTTTCTAAAAAGCAAACTATGAGAAAAAATTAGCATAATTGATTCAATGGCAGTTCCCATACATTCCCGGCTACGGCCTCTATATTTTATCTTTGTCAGGCCATGGGCCCCTTCAAATTCCCCGGATCTCTCCAGGTTAGTTCAGCCCTGTTGTTTAGCAACAAATTAGAGATGTTTTAAAAGTATTAAGACACTTGCACTCCATATAGTCCACCCGCGTCGCGCGCGCGCCGCGCCAATACAACCATATGCGAATTTATACGAGTATGTTATACCCTTCATATCAGTTTGGGATTTTGATATGTTGTTTGGGTACGTACAAGGTATATTTTATAAAAAAATGGTGATTGCCCCCCGAAAACAACATAGTGTTTTTTAATTTTTTAAATTTTATTAATTTTTTTTTCTGGTTTACTATGTACAGAGGACCATAATAAAATTACCTCTGATGAGTCATAAGTACCTCTATAATATACCACAAGCACCATCAAATTCGATTGATGGATTATCAAAAAAAAAATTTTTTTTGAAAATCAAAAAAAATTTTTTTTTCGAAAACTACAAATTTTTGGAAGCTAATATTTGGTCAGGTTGAATGTTACATAGAATGTGACTTTCAAAAAAATAATCAGCCAAATCCATGCAAAGGCCGATTTTGCATGCTTACCCGGCTACAGCCTTTGCATGAAAACAAATTTGCTTGCATGCAATTTCTTTATAATACCGGGCATAAGGGTTACATCAGTATGAACGCTGGAAATTTGGGTGATTTTGGGAATATTTTTAAAAGAAAAATACTCAATGAAATATTTTCGAAAATTTAGATTATATTTGGCTATATTAGAGGTGTATTCCATAATTTTTTCACGTAAAAATATCGATATCTAAGCGACTTCAGAGGCGCCAAAAAAATCTCCTCCACTGCGGCCATAATTCCGAACGACGAAGTAGTTGAAATTGAAAAAAGAAAAAACGTATAGTTTAGGATATACTTGTCTTTGTTTAAACATGAGTGTCTATTTAATTTTTCTTTGAAAATTTTACAACACTTCTAATTTTCCCCTTATTAAATTTCTTATAACTTAAGGTTATACGTCTAGCACACTGTAAAAAAAGATTTGGTTTCAAAAAATGTTTGTTTTTAATTTATATTCAGAACACATGTACCAACATTTAATGCGATATTTTACTTTGTTAATTATTAAAAGTAAAAAAAGTTTAATTTATTTTGAAAATTGAAATAGACAGAACGGTATATAATAGTAACATGTACTAATTTGTACTGCTGTAATGGCAGAGCTAGTTTTTTTATTATTTTGAATAAATTACACGTGAATATATTTGTTTTATAATTATTATAGTATTTAAAAGAGTTGAAGTTTCGAATAATTAGTTTTTAAAACGTCTCTATATAGCCAATTGTGTAGAATTTCAATAAATATACCACTTTCTGCAATCGTGTGTTAAAAACTCTAATTAAATAAAAATTAGTAAAATATATGAGCTATCCATATAATAGTGCGTCTATTAAAAAACATATTATTTTTGAAAAAAAAAAAAGGTAAAATTATATTTTTTCATACAGTTCTTCAGTAAAATCAATTAGCCAAAAAATTAAGCTAATTTCCGCTACGGTTACATTAATTAAATTGGTTAAAATCTGTAAAATTTCTGAAGGTAAAAAAAATATCAATAGAAAGAACGACCTATTTAATTTTTTTAAACATACACACTACATCAAATTTCGTTTTTTAACCTTCACTAAAGATATATTAAGTTCATTGTGTATCATTGAAATTGATAATTTATTACAATCTTTGAATTAACTCTAAATTTGGTAATAAATACATTTAACATTTTACAAAACAGACAATAGATTTAATAAGATATTTATTACAGTGACAGGTGTGACCTGTCTAATACTTTCGATAGTTCAATAAATAATACTCAAAGAAAATTGTAAGACGTATAAATTACAAATAATGATTTTAATTATTGTTACAACGCGGGTTTAACGACTTCAAATAATCAATTTTAATTTTTTGTGAGGTCAAATCAGACAAAAAGAAAAAAACTATTTATCAAAATTAAAATATACTTTTTTGATATTTCCTTGTATTTTTGAGGGATTTAAATTGAGTGTGTTGATGAGTCAGTCAATCAATAAATACTAATAGGTATACTTTTTTGATATTTCCTTATATTTGAGGGGTTTAGACTGTGTGTTAATGAGTCAGTCAATCAATCAATAAATACTAATATACTTTTTCGATATTTCCTTATATTTTTGAGGGATTTAGACTGTGTGTTGATGAGTCAGTCAATCAATAAATACTAATAGGTATACTTTTTTGATATTTCCATATATTTGAGGGGTTTAGACTGTGTGTGTTGATGAGTCAGTCAATCAATAAATACTAATAGGTATACTTGTTTGATATTTCCTTATATTTTAGGGGTTTAGACTGTGTGTTGATGAGTCAGTCAATCAATAAATACTTATATGTCCGGTATCATAAATGGGCTAGCAAAATTTGCTAGCTAGTGTGCATAAATTTGTGATAGTATACTCAACACATTAATTAAAGGGACATCTAAAAATAGCCTGTTTTCAAATGCTTGTAACTATGGTCAAAAATTAACTTTTTTCAAAAAAATTTTATTCTCAAATAAATAAGATAGAATTTACTCTACTTTATGATGGTATGATTTGTTCCTCAACGTCTTTTCATTTATTAACCTTCTTATGTAATTTAATAAATTTTGAAAAAATAAGTAAATTATATTTTGAAACTTGACGTGGAGTGCATTTATGTCTAAAATGAAATTTTAAAATAACCTTTTTGTAGAGAATTTCAATAACTTGAAATGGGTATCAATTTTTTGGAACAAAATTTCGCAAAGGTATCACAATTTTAGTGAAAATCAGGAAAAAATAATTTAAATGAACAAAGCCGGAGTAATTTTGGTAGTACAGAAAATAACAAAAAGTAAAATGAAGCTTAAATTAACACCTTTCAGATTATGTATTGTAATTTTGTAATGAAAAACTTTTGATGAATTTCATTAAATATTCTAATTCTAAGCAGATTAGAAAAATTGAGTAAATAAACAGTAAAATTAAACCAAACAGAACATACCCTAAAATTTAATTTCAGGTGGCCTGAGTTAAAGTTCATATTGACAAGACATACTCTTTAAAATGCATTTTTTTTAATCGGACCATATTACGTGAAGATATTCAACATTAAAGTCTTCATGAAACTACAAGAGAACTGCCATATAAGTTTGATACCTCATTTGAGAGTTCAAATTTGCTAGTCCCTTTATAACAGTTTTTTAAAAGAATAATGTTGGAAACATTTCGGAAAATACTTTTTTAATGAGAGCCTATTTCAGACACGTAAAATTTCATGTTTCACAAATCAAGGAATTTGTGATTTTTGCATTTTTATAAAAAAATTCCCTGACTTTCAACCAAATTACCTGATTTTTCCTAGTTTTCCAAAAACTGGCCACACTGATTTAGTTATTCAACAGCAAATCTAACATTTTTCTATACAATACAAAACATTTCATTTAAATTATAAAAGATAAGGGTAACCCTCGTAATCTTTATATATCCTTCCTATATAAAACAATCAGATATAAGTCTTATTGCACACACATTCCAATTAATAATTCCGCTCTAGTTGTTCCAAGATGAACCGACGCTATTAGAATGTCTGGCATTTGATCCACCGCAGTAATAAAGTATAATACAAATACAGTACAACACCGATAAAACATACCTAAATACCACATAATTATAAAAAAAAAACATTATGAAAAATAAAATATTTCGATCTGAAATATATAATGATACATGCCTCCATTTACGTACTGTCGTATGGAACTAATAAACCATGTAAACAGAGGGATTACTGTAATTACTTCTTCGATAAAACGTACCTACCACACGTACAACTACAGATTTAAATAATTATTAAAAAATATTATAAAAAATAAAATATTTCGATCTGAAATATATAATGATACATACCTCAATTTACGTACTGTTTTTATGTAACTAATAAACCGTGTAAACAGAGAGAGTACTGTATTTACTTCCTCGATAAAACGTATCTAAATACCCCACGTACAACTACAGATTTAAATAATTATTACAAAAATGTTTCGACCTCAAATATATACAATGATACATGCCTCCATTTACGTACTGTATTATGGAACCAATATAACGCGTATACAGAGGGAGTACTGTATAAACTTCCTTATCATATCGAAGATACGAAAATATAAATTAATAAAATTAAAACTAACCATTAAAAACTGCAGTTCTAGTTGCAAGAAATAAAAATCCAAAATATCAATGAACAGCTGATGACGTAACGAAGGTCAATTCATATTTACGTTGATATTAATGAAATATAATTTAAATACACTAATTACCGAGTGCATAAGTAATTAATGTACACTTTTTTCACTTATTATCACAACTAAAACATATAAAAACTATTTAATCGTGTCAAATGATTCGATTTAAATAAAAACACAACACTTTCGTACATAGAAAAATTAAACATGGACGAACTAGAATGCAATAAATAATTATTATAACAAATTATGTCATACAGAAATTTGCAATTACATTTTTATAATTTTTATACAAACAAATCAATCCACGAGTTGTAAAATGTATTAATATTAATCAAAAATCATTACACTTTGTTAATTTAACATTAAAAACACTAATTAAGCCCGAAAACTTTAATAAACTTTAAAAACAATTAAGAGTTGTAAAGCTGACATTACTTATTTTAGTTCACGGCGTAAACTACTGAATACTAGTGGCGCTGATTGTCGGTATTGCCAACTACCAAAATCAAAAATAACTAATAATAATTTACAATTGCAATTTTGCTTTTTCGCCATATCGAAGATACGAGAAGCTTTGTGATCATTTTAATAAAAAAGTATTAATCAATACAAACATTTTTCGTACCGTGTCTGTGTATGTCTGTCAAAATCCTTGTCACACGCATAACTCATGAACCACCGAACCGATATTAATGAAATTTGGTTGGTTGCTTGGATCTGGCTTAAGGATGATCCCATTTATAAATGAATAAAATCGTATGTAAGGGGGAGGGGTGACAGTCAATTTTAGAATTTTTTTACGAAATGACTTCAATTTTTATAAGACGAGAGATTTCGCGTCTCGTCTCGTGTACAGTAGTGGGGGGGGGGGGATTATAGGGATCAAACCCCCTCCCCCAAGAATCTACGATAGTTATAAGATAATATAATAAATACATATAAGTGAATAATATGAGCAATTTTTGTATTTTTCACCACATAAAAGATGATTTTCATAATGAAAAATGTAACTATGGGATTTAATACTATGTCATATCCCCCCCCCCCCACATCGCAAAAAGTTATCAACGCCTCTGGTGTATAGTGTTAACTGTTACTTGATTCACGTTTAAAACTTTCAATGCTAGCAACAAAGTATCATTGAAATTTTGATTTTAAATAATGAAATTGGTTAAAAAGATTCTAAAAAATGTATTTATTTTTATATTAAAAGCGAGATTAATATAATTTTTGTTAAAATAAAAATGCAAAATACACCTATTCGCCATGAACACCAATCAGAGCGAATTTTAGAGAAATATCAATTCTTCTTACAAGATTATTAGGTACAAACTTTATTTAATTACTTATATACTTTGGAATTCATTTTTAACACACAAAATAATTAAATGATTGTCTAACTCTGAATGTTTGATTATTGTTGACAAGGAGTGTGACGTCACAACTCTCAAATATCACCTGCGAGCGTTTTGGCGTCAAATTCAAAATTACTTTTAAAAAAATCAATTTTTGCAATTAAACCTTAATTTTCTGCAGAAATAAGTATTTTTTTTAAATAGGAGACACGTAAAATCATCATAGAATAGTTTTTTTTTTAAATTAGTCGTCATGCCTAATAATTAATTAGGCGCCTATTACACTATCAAATAAATATCATATTTCTTTGATCAAAGAAATATGACAGTGTAATAAGCCATCTTTTATAATATTCATAATATTTCTCTAATCATAGATAATGATATTTGATCAAATCTTTGTCAAAGATTTTTAACATATCGTCGCTTATCTAACAACACCGCAAAAGTCGAAAATAAGCGGTTTTTACATTTTAATGTCATTTGATAGAACTACTCATTGCGCGTCGATCTACCAATCACATTCTAGACGTTTCGGACAATAAGAGACCAGAATTAAAAAAACAGCGCGCAAGCCGGTAGCCTATATAAAACATACACGTTTTTTTCGCTCTCCTGTAAAATTGGTCAAAATAACTTGAGCGGTGTTGTTAGACAAGCGACGATATTTATTTGATAGTATAATAGCCACATACATTCGATGTTTTACTATATGTATACATAGGTTCCTTACGCAGAAGCGTTCTCGCCACTAAATAATATGCAAGTGCTAAAGTATTAACCTTGAAACATATAGTCGCTAGACTGCATTGAACACAGCACTATGCAATGGACTATTGAGTGACGCCAACCTCGAACCAACATTTCTTATGCACGCGCGCGCTTTGTTGCACTTTGCAACCGCGGTAAACGCGGGCGCGGTGTGCGCCTACTATTGCCGCAACAGATATTGCATAACTTTGCCATGTAGGTATTACAGCGTCCGTTATTTCCTATCTAGACTACACCACACAGTAGTTAGAAGAAAATTGTAAAAAATATTACAGAAATTCGTAAATTAAATAATTTTGAAAATTGAATCAAACGCACTAACATTTATTTGAAAATATAATATCTATATAGGAAAGATAATAACATAACATTGAAGACAGTGTGCTCCGCAAAAACAAGCTCCGTAAAATCAGTGGAGTATTATTCAAGCTTTAAGGGGTTACATACAGTTAGAATTTTCAAAAAATCGATTTTTTTTAATTTCATTTTCGTAATGTACATATATTTAAATACACACACAGAAAATTTCAAGTCAATCCGGCGATTATTTCCGAAGTTACACGCATATTTGTAAAGACGTCTCAGAGCGTTTGAATGTAGGAGGTCGGAACGGCAGCGCGTTTTTCTCAAATCTGCGTTTTTAAAGTCGGTGATCACGATTCATCGGAAACGACTGAACCGATCAGTCTCAAATTTTAACACAAGTTTCTTAAGTATATTTTTTAGTAATTAATCGAAGGTTTTTTTCTCCCAGATAAATATTTTTTTTTTAAATTCAATTTAAGGCAATTTTTTTTTGGAGAAGCCGCCATTTTGTAAAAAAAAATCTATTTTGCTTATTCCTTCGATCAAGTACAATATTATACATTACTTTAACGAAATCCGTTTGGGTTTTTTATTTTAAATGATCCAGTCCAGAGATATCGTGGTCACCGCAAGGCGCCTTTTTTTGAGAGGACCTCTTGGAGAACAGCTATAGCTGCTTTCGAAATTATTATTTTTACAAATAAAAAATGTTAAAATACAATTAAAAGTTACCATAATATGTGTACAAATTTTTACATTAATAAATTTAAAAGTCTTCTCTTAAAAAAATCTTTTTTTGGCCTTCTGACTGTATGTAACCCCTTAAGAAAAAATCAACTTTTTGGAATTATAAAATATATAATGTCCGGAGCTCTAGCAAGCACTCTCAAACGAAGTAACAAACTTATATGACAGTTCTCTTAAGACTTTGACAAGTTTCACGCACGTATTGTATGTAAACACAAACAAGGGTGTTAAAACAGTGGTGATATTATGATAATTATACCACGTACAGTCTGAGTCTGCACCAACTGTGTTACAATACTCTAGTCAAGTATCACTCATCTAAACTCCATAGCAAATGCATAGATACTAACACAAATATAATACCTCATGAGTGCTTCTAGCTAGCTAATTTTGCTAGCTCCTACAATTTGAAACAATTGCGTTAAAACCCACTGTTATTAAATAATTGTATACATAATAATCTCACAAGGACTCCTTGGCGCCTAAATTAATTGGCGTTTAAAAAAGGAAGACGCATGTAAAAGTATTTATTGTAAAGATTGTATATACGTATATATATAACGCTTGCATGCCTAACTGATACATTCTTAATTGTATCTAAAATAGTCTAATTGCCTTTGTCTGGCTTTTTACGGTCGTTGATCTTGCAGAGGGGCTCTTCTGTTAAGCTATTACACTCCCCCCTATTTCTCGGTTGTATACACACTCGTAAATACGACGCAATAAAAGGTAAACAACACTCGAAATTGATTTTATCAATAATAATATAAAAGACGCGTAATGTATTACGCCGCATATTTTTTTTCTAAATTTTGATTAAATATTTTAAATCTCAACTATCTATATGAGTTTTTGAAAAAAATTTTAAAGATATTAACGACAAACCCCTTCCTCTAATCTACTAAATTATTTTATTATTTTTAGAGACTCTTTACTAATTTTTATTTAAAATATTGGACGTATGGTTTTTGAGTAATTGGATATTAAAAATAGAGTTTTTAACACACGATTGCCGAAAATGGTATATTTTTTTAAATTCTACACAATTTAATATATAGAGACATTTTAAAAACTATCTTCAACCCTTTTAAATACTATAAAAATTATAAAACAAATATATTCACGTGTAATTTATTCAAAATAATGAACAACTAGCTCTGCCATTACATTGTATACAAATTAGTACATGTTACTATTATATACCGTTCTGTCTATTTAAATTTTCAAATTAAATTAAACTTTTTTTTAACTTTTAATAATTAACAAAGTAAAATATTCCATTAAATGTAGGTACATGTGTTTTGAATATAAATTAATAACAACATTTTTCGAAACCAAATCTTTTTTTAATAGTATAAGTTTTGTATTTTGTCTATTTACAATTTTTCCATTATTCATGCAATCAATTCTATATTGATATGCTAATTTAAATGCAAGAAAAACTATTGACGTTTTCACTTTATTACATTACTTTACACAGCATCAAACTGATTTTAAAATTCTTCGTTTTCTTTAAATTCCATGGAAAATTGTTTATTTTGCTACATAACTTTCTTATAGATATAAATAAATCTATGTATATGGAAATATTTTCTAGCATAGAAAACTTCGATAAAATTTCATACTATACAATACGTATTCAGTGTAAGCCCCCCCCCCCCCAAGTCGTAGATTTAAACACAATACTGAAAATGTTATTTTTTAAGATCGATTTTTATTTTAAATAATAAATTTAGAGGGCCCAGGATTTCAGGGGGCATTTTGCCCTCAAAAAACTGGTATAAAAGGTATATTATATTATTGATTGATCATAGGCAAAGTGTCGATCACGGGGTGAGCCAATATATTAGCTTTCCGGCCCGGAAGAGAACAGCCCGTGTTAAAAATTTCAAATTCGAAAAAATATTATTTTAAATAGTAGGTACATAAAACCTTTTTCATTATACAAATATACGTTTTCGATGTATTTTTCGACGCTGAATTCAAATCTGACGTCAAACATACAGTAAACTCAAAAACAATAGGGTAAAAACTTCCCATTGCATCGCGTGAATGATTTTTATTTATTTGGAAGTGCAAATATACGTTAATATTTGAAAAATAAATAAAAACAACCTCTAGAGGTTAAAAATAATTGGTACAAAAGTTTTTTTTTGTACACCACTTTACAATTTTTATTTAAATATCTACCTAACCGAATAATAAGAAATCAGGCATGTAAAAAAGATTGTTTACGAAAATAGTGCGACGATAAAAAAAATATCATATAAACAAAAGTGTAGACGAAATATTTTAGAAAGGATTCTCTTCTATATTTGTACTACACCCTACGCAACAAAACATTATAGATATAGGGCATAGGGTATACACTGTCATGCAAAAGTTTTTGGACACCTGTGATTTTGAATGTAAATATACAATATTCAGTCAATAAAAATACACAAAATAGCGAAAAGAATATGTTTACTCGCAGTCAAAATAGTAAAAAAAAAAACAATTTCTCGTTAGCTTGAAAGACACTGTGCGTCAATACTTTCAACTTGAGTAAACCTGACCTTTCAGGTATATAATTCAATAATAACATGGAAATTTGTAAATGCTGTATTTTAGATATGCTACACTGGTAGGAAAGATTTCTCATACCAAGTAAACTTTGTTTTGTATATAACAATATTTTCTTAAGATAAGCAATAATCTCTTAAACCAACTATAGTATTTTTGAACGAAGGAATAACGTAGTTGGATTAAGAGTATGTTTCTTATATTAAGAAAATATTGTTTTCGTTATATACAAAACAAGGTTTTCTTGGTCCAATAGAGTTTTTTTTTCTGTGTAGGATTATTACAAAAGTTAGATTTTTTATCAACCATTTTTGCAGTTTTATATTAACAATACGAGTGTTCAAACACTTTTGCACGGCAGTGTATATGCTTGTTGATTTCTTCGTATTATATAATTTCAAAGTGGAGAGACGCGAAAATGAAAACAAACAAATTCTTTTGTTAATTCTGTACACCATGGACGTGACTTTGTCAAAGTTCAATAATGTCAGTTTCAAGAAAACACAATTCAGTCTCATATAAGGTTTCATATCGCATACATACCCACAGTGGTGGCATTTTTTGTATACGTGGTTGCAAATGGAGCTAATGGGAATTATATGCATCTAATTGTAAGCACTGTGAATTCTGGGTAGTATTTTTATTATCATTATACTAATTGTAACAATAAATATACTGTAAAAAAATTGTCAATGTTCAAAATATTGTAATTATTGTAAAAATTATCGTATATTAATAAATAAATAAATATTTTAAAAATTGGAATCTCTAGTTTACAGTCGTTTTTGTAAATTTAATTTTTTTGTAATGTTATAGGATAGTTAAGCAAATACAAAAAAAAAAACATTTTTTGTATTTTTTGGGGTTAAAACAATTTTTTTCTGACACCATTTGAAAGAATGTGAATTCACCTGCAAATTGCTTATTTTACTTTTAATCTCCTATTTTTTTCTACAGAGATTTTGCCATCTAAATAACATAAAAAACTTATAACCAAAAAATAATAACCAAATTTCAAACAATAGTCCCAAAAAAATAATTGGTACATAGCCCCCCAAAAAGCATTTTAAAGCTTAAATTCTCTACTTTTCAATACATATTACAGATTAAAATTTCATTCATAAAGAAACCTGTTCAAAAAAAAAGAACAAAATTCAAAAACTATATAAGTTCCATAAAAATGGTCGTACATAGCCCCCCCAAAAAAGCATTTTTGAAGTTCAAATTCTCTACTTTCCATTGCATATTACAGACTAAAATTTCATTAATAAAGAAAACTGTATTCTAAGTGCATGAAAACCCCTCAAATATTTGAAATGAAAAGCTACCTCTGCTTTCATCTAAATTGATTATTGTTCACCATATTATTGGCCTTGAATATTCACTGTGTTGACCCAGGAATCTACGTGCCATTCCTAAGGCAACGTACTACACCGATCCGGGTGTCCCTCCCCCCCCCCTCTATTATCAATGCATACGCCAAAAACCCTTAAAAAATTAATTCTTCGTATTTGACAAATCATAACCAATTATAAAGAATGAAATTTTTTCCGAGAATCTGCCTCGAATCAGTTCATTCACTTAATTTTTTTTTAATATCAAACGACGCATTTTACGTGAAATTTTTATAGAATCTTTTTTGTAGAGTATTAAATTCTCTACAAGAAAGGTTATTATAGTTTTTGTAATAAAATATATCCTAACAAAAATATGTCTCATTTTGAATACATGTTTTTTTTTGTATATTGTAAATAATACAATGTTTTGTAATTACAAAGAAAACAAAAATAATGAGCATAAAAAGAAACCGTTATTACAAACAAAGAAAAATACAATTAAATGTAAAAAAAAAATGTTCCATAAACATGATTGAATTTGCAAGAATTAGGAATACAAATGTAATGTATGTTATTTATAATTCAGATCCTTATCTACTCGTTGATAATAAATTAGCATCAAGGTTACAGGCAGGTGTTAAAGATATCTAACCTAACTAACTAACTACATACATATACAATACACAGTAGAATGAATCATCAAATTATAACAAAAAAGCGTTAGTTTTAAACATCAACCCTTTTATTTTAATTAACCAAAATGACTCACTTAATTGTATTCGTAAAAAAAATATGCTAATACAATTTTTGGGTTGTGAAGGGGGGGGGGGGGGGGGGTAAAACAATCGTATTTTAAGGGGTTATATATATACAGTTAGAATTTTCAAAAATAGTTTTTTTTTTTTAAATTTTATTTTCGTAATGTACATATATTTAAATACACACACAGAAAATTTCAAGTCAATTCGGCGATTATTTTCGAAGTTACACGCATATTTGTAAAGAGCGTTTGAAAGTAGGAGGTCGGAGTTTTTCTCAAATCTGTGTTTTTAAAGTTGGTGACCAAGATTTCTCGGAAACTAATCAGTCACAAATAATTAATCGAAGGTTTTTTCTCACCGATAAATTTTTTTTTATAAACAATTTAAGATAAACATGTTTGTCAAAAATTGATTCTTTTTTTTGAGAAGCCGCCATTTGGTCAAAAAATTTTATTTTGATTATTCCTTCGATTAAGTACAATATTATACATTACTTTAACGAAATCCGTTTGGGTTATTTATTTTAAATGATCCAGTCCAGAGATATCGTGGTCACCGCAAAGCGCCTTTTTTGAGGGGACCTCCTGGAGAACAGCTATAGCTGCTTTGGAAATTATTATTTTTACAAATAAAAAATGTTAAAATACAATTCAAAGTTACCATAATATATGTATGCACAAATTTTTACATTAATAAATTTAAAAATCTTCTCTTCAAAAAATTCTTGAAAAAAAAAACTTTTTTTGGGCCTTCTGACTGTATATAACCCCTTAATGATTTACGATATTTTCTTGAACTATATTTAGATCCCTCAACGTATCGATCGTTTTTTTTTTAGTACGTGTTTTTAATACATTCTTTATTTGTCTATTTATTTACCAGAAGTAAATTAGTTTTCAAAATGAACATTTGTAAAACTATCAACACATATCAAATCGATCCGTCACGATTACGTAACAAACACACAGACAGACAGACAGACAGACGCCCACTGACAACTTTATTGACAATAGCTAAACAATATGCTACTTGCGTGGTGAAAACTGTGTGCAATACATACACAAACACTGAGATGCTCTATTTATCTTTATTTATCTCTGTATATCTCTCTACACGCAGAAAATTAACTTGTAAAAATTATCTAGAAATTCCTAGTAAGCTTGGGACATCGCAACATTCTAACCAAAAACAATAGTATTCATTAGAATTTTTTGCTTAAACTGCTGTACAAACTCCACCTCCTAAGAATAAAGTTTACTATTATAGTTGGTAAAGTTGAAAGTAGTTAAATAATACCATAACTTTTTTATTTTCTACTCAGAAACATTTAAATTTTACTTATAAAAATGTATATTTTCACTAGAATGTCTAGTAATTGTTCTCCTTATACTTAAAAATATTAAGAACTATATATATTTTCAAATAAATTGTATTTTATATTTCTAGTAATTTTGATATAATCAGTATGTATTTATACGGAATTGAAGCCACACTATTTCACGTGACTTACCGAGTTTGCGCAGTGCGGCGACTAGTGGCGTCTATAAGTGTCTGAGTTTGACAGATAACGCCATTTTACTAAATTCTGTATATGATTACAAAACGAAATAATTAAAATACATAAGTACTTGAGAAAAATTAAAAGTTCAATACAGTTATTGGCGTAATTGGTTTTATGTGCACGTAAGTACATATATTCAATACTTCTTAAAAACATAATATTTTATGTAGTTGTGTTTTCAATAACAATGTTATATATCATCATAAAGACAGATTTTGATTTACAAAAAATACTTATTAGAGGAATTTGATGTAATTTTTATTGTTTTGTACTCCATGTTTTGTTTTCATCAAAAAGCAGTAACATTTATTAATGAAATTTTTGAAAAACTATCATAATTCATATGTATACACTAATGTACAGCGTTAAATACATACTGTACCTATTCATATCTAACAATTTTATTTTTTAGATAGGTATAAAGTACCTGAATGACCAGAAATTAAAATAAAAGAGGAAACCGACAGGACATAACAAAATTTCTATTCAGGAGAAATGTTATAATTTTCTATTACAACTTCAGGTAATTTAAATGAAAAATCATAATAAAAACAAATTATATTATTAATTTATTCTGTATTTTTTCACAGATGACAGAAGTTCGATTTATGAGTTTAGTTTAATATTTTTTGAGTAAACGTCAGCTATAGAAACCAAGACGATAATAACTGAACTCTCGTTAAGTCTCGTCTCGTGTACAGCCCTAATTTAATTATAATTTACGAAAATGAAAATATTTATAGATATTTTAATATTAATAATTCACTTCCAAACAATGCCATATTAGTTATAATATAGTTATAATTCTGAGTTATAACATCGTATGACTGTTATATTATGTTTACGAATACAATGTTCATTTTTATAGTTAGGCGCTTCGCTCTCCAACCTTTATATTAAGCTGGGCATTTTAGTTCATGACGGTGAGCGTTCCGCTCTCAATAGTTTTGTCGTCTTTAATGAACTTTTCATTCTTGTAGTTAAAAAAATTTTGTCGGATTCAACAATGACAGTTAATTGATATTGGATTGTTGTTGGATTTTAATGTTGTAATGTTTTTTATGTTAAATTGTTTAATAATTAATTTTATTTTACTATTTTTTTCATCAAACTGCTGTATTTTTTGAGTTCATTATTAATTTATAAATGATATTGACAATTTTAAATGTATATTTGTAGTAATCATTTTTTGAAAATCGAATTTCATTTAAAAAATTTTGAAGATGATACATTATTTATATAACAATTTTAGCAATACATTTTGATTTAATTTAAATTTGTGACGTTACTTATTTTCATTGTCATAAAATATTTAAAAAATCACGTGCTTTCGATAGACACATTGATGTGAATGACAATTAAAATTGTATGTAGGTATCTATATGTCATTGTATAAATTAACGTTTAACATAACTTTAGTAAAATAAATTCATAATTGGTAATAAAGTATTCCAAACAAACTATTTCACATAAAAATCATATAACCTCATTTTCAATACTGTATCGGGATCAATTGAACAAAAGAGCGGAGCGCATACGAACTAGTTCCTCTATATCTCATGAGGGAGCGTTCTTTTGAATTATATTTTTCTGCTTCTCGCCTTGTATAAATAGATTATAATAGTCTTTTTTAAAACATTGTTATAAATTATAATTGGAATTCAATATTAAAAATTGAGATGTGTAATTTAGAGAAAATTAATATGTTATTTTATTAGTATGTAAATTATATTATGTAGGTATTTTATATTATAGTGTGATTTATTTCAATTGTAATCAATAAATATAAACATTCATATTAACCTAATTTTTTCCTTAATCATTTATCCTTAATTAATTTAAAAATAAATAAAAATCATAGAAATATATATATATAAATATATTGGAGTTTTTATTATACTATTTGTATAAAATTTATCCTGCACGGTTGGTAAAATATACTCATAATATGTGTTAATTTTATCGTACAACATATATGCTTTTTGCCATGAAGAACTAGTAAAATTTCGCTCGCATAATAATTACTAGGCGAAAATGTAAAACTTCATCTGCAGGTAGCAGATGGTACTAGATTGTGATGATGTCCCAGCATCACTAGAAATAAGGTAATTTTTGACAGTAATTTTGCGGTTATATTTACAAGTAAATTCTCTCCGTGTATATATGTACACCACGTTCAACCCCCCCCCCCCCCCTATATTCTCTTCTGTTAGTTTTTGAAGCCATATTGTATATAGAAATGGAAAAGGTTAAGTGCAAAATGCAGTATATAAAGTTTTAGTGTGGGTGAGCATATTACAATATTGTAAATACGATTTATTTTAAATCATATATACAGAAGGGGAGAGGGGGTATATGGGCGCTTCCTACACAAATTCTAAAGTCTTATGTTTATAATTTCAAATAATAAAAGTTACATCAAATTCGGTTTAGTAGTTTTTACGTAAAGTTATTAAAAAATGGGTGAGCGTATTTCAATTTTGTATAATTACGATTTATTTTAAATTATATATACAGAAGGAGGGGGGGGGGGGTAAATGGGCGCTTCCTGCACAATCTCTAGAGTCTTATTTTTATACTTTCAAATAATAAAAGTTACATCAAATTCGGTTTAGTAGTTTTTACGTGAAGTTATTAAAAAATGGGTGAGCGTATTTCAATTTTGTATAATTACGATTTATTTTAAATCATATATACAGAAGAAGGGAAGGGGGTAAATGGGCGCTTCCTACACAACTCTAAGGTCTTATGTTTATACTTTCAAATAATAAAAGTTACATCAAATTCGGTTTAGTAGTTTTTACGTAAAGTTATTAAAAAATGGGTGATGTATTTCAATTTTGTATAATTACGATATATTTTAAATCATATATACAGAAGGAGGTGGGGGGGGGGTAAATGTACGCTTCCTGCACAATCTCTAGAGTCTTATTTTTATACTTTCAAACAATGAAAATTTCATGGAAATCGGTTCAGTAGTTTTTACGTCAAGTTAATTATTAAAAAAAATTGATTGGATTGATTTTTTTTATATTAGTGTAAAATACATCAAAATGTAAACAAAATGAAAAATACGTAAGTGAGTTCCCTGAGGCTCTTGAGTATAGGGGGCCCCCATAAAAAGGTACTATATTAATAGTACCTTTTTATGGGGGGCCCCCTATACTATTATTAAAGATGCAAAAGTATTTAGATGTCAATGAAAAGAAATAAATAGGACTTGAAAATATTGAAGTAAAAAAAAGTATTTTGTTTGTTTTTATTTTGCATATAGCTGGGGTGGGGGGGGGGCTCACATACAGTCGGCCTCGGCGCCCCCGAGCGTCTAGTTAGGGTTCTGTTTTTATATATATTATTTAAATTAATGAAACAAAAATGTCGCTCTTGTTGTAAGTTAATCATTTAGTAGGTCTATGTCATGACTCGGGGAAATTAAAAAATAAACTTCTAATTACCGTTCTGAAACTTGGGGTACATTATCTTGACAGGCCGAATAGTCGTGTCAGTGGTGCTGCCACCATGCGGGCGTTACTTGTAACTTTGTAACATCCGTGTCGCCCTAAAGGCATAGGCGTACGGTTCTTTATAAAAATATTTAATTTGTTTCCCTGATTTTTTTTAATCTTAATATTTAAAAAAACAAACATATTTCTGCTAGTAGGAAGAATTTATGTGTGAAATTCAATGTCTGTCTGTCTGTCTGTCCCTTGTTATAAGTATAACTCATGAAGTACTGAGCTGATTTTGATGAAATTTGGTTTATTAGTTAGGGAACTTTCTCAAAATTGTTAATTTATTTCAGAAAATCTCAAGAACGACGCGTGTTACGTGAAAATTTTATAGAGACTGTTTTGTAGAGAATAAAAATTATCTATAAGAAAGGTCATTATAACTGTCATAGTAAAATACTCCTGTACAAAATTTAGTACCTTATAAAAAAAAGTTATTACAACAAAAAAAATATTTTATTATTATTCGATCTATAAGCCCCTCAAATGTTTTGTAGTGAATTAAATTATCTATAAGAAAGGTCATTATAACTTTCATAGTAAAAACCCTGTACAAAATTTATTACCTTATAAAAAAAAGTTCTTACAAAAAAAAATAATTTTTTTTATTAATTTATTATTACTCGGTCTGTAAGCCCCTCATTTACCCTCTGGAACAACACCACTGTTATCTTGAATCGCAGCAAGCTGTAGGCGGACAAAGAACTAATGATGATAAGCGTAAAGAAAGCTCTCTTATTCTATAGTCGACGTAGCATTTTTTGTACGATTTCTGTTAATCAGTGTCACTAATTAATGCAAGGCTATATTATATCAGATATTTCCGTTTTTGACATCATTACGATTGACAAATATTTCAAATCGATTTGATAGTACACTCTAATGACTTTAATCTATCAAAAAATTTATAGAATATTTTTTTTTTAATAATTAAATTTCCTAGTTTCTAAAATTAATTATTTTGATGCACGTGATTTTTGTTTGAGATAATAACGTAAAAACTACTTATTTTCGCACAGCACTGAATAACCATGGAAAAAACCACCCCAATAAATTACATCAACAAAAAAAAATAATGATTTGCCAATTGGAAAAACACCTCAGTACGTAATCTCATCAAAGTCCTTTAAAACAAATACCTTTATATAAAACACAACACAAACAGCATCTTCAAATACTTATTGGATTAACAAACTCCTGGTAAAGTTCCAGGATACACACACAACACGTGTGTGGTTTCGAGATAAATACCTTTATATAATTGCTTCTAGAGATGAAGTGAATGACCGCAAGAAAATTAACTTTGCGTTTGCAATAATAATAATAAACGATAATATAGATACCGCTGATTAAAGGGGGTTTATTTTTTTTTGTCAAAAAAGTATATAATCTTCTAGTTAAGGTTCTTAAAAATATGTGTTCAAAATTTCTTATCGAAATTCGTAAAACTGTTGAAGTTATGAGTGTTTTCTTAAAATAGTTTTTTTTTTTTTTTGGTGATAAATATAAAAATTCTTAACCGATCGGTTTCAAATTTTGACTGCATGTTGAGCAAGTATTTATTTACCGTTCGATGGGTTACAAGCTATAAAAATATATTAGTTAAGGGGTTAGGTGTAGTCAGAGCTGTCAAAAGTACTTAGTCAAGGTACTTCAAGTACAAGTACCAAGTATTTAGTGACAGTACTTCAAGTTTCAAGTACATTGCGCAATATTTAAAAGTACTTGAAGTAAAGTACTTCAAGTACCGAAAAGTACTTGAAAATTCAAGTAACTTATTTCAAGTACATTTTAAATTTTAATTGTTAGAACCATTAAAATACAAAAAAAATGGTAATTTTAAATATTTATATACATAATTATCTTCATTACCTAACAAGGGTAGTGTCAAGTATTCGGATAAAAAAAATACTTAAAAACACGTGAAAATCAGCTGAGCTTTTGTTTGCGGGCCGCGGCCACATATTATTAATAAATTATGTTTTTATTATGTGTTTTTTAAGTATTGGATATTTCAGAATGTATGAAACTGATTTTAATTTCTTATTGTTTCTTAAAAATAATTTTTAAAATATTGTTTTATTTATGTCACTCAATTAAAAATTTTAATTGTTAAAACTATTTTTTATAATAGAAAATAACATATGTGGCCTATTAGAACCCATCTATAGATTTATGTTGTGTATTTTGAATTATCCGTATTAGAAATTAGAGGGCTAGGGGGGGCGCTTGAATAACGACTTTGAAAGCAAATATCTCGTGACTGAAGTGTTAAAATCAAAAGGTTCCAAAAAATGTTTTGTTGCATTTTAGGAAACCTATCTAATAACATTCTGGTCAATGCAATGGGGTAACTAAAAAAATTTGAACACTTCGTCTATCAAATTTTTTTTTTTAAATCTCATAATTTCTGTTTTTGGACCATCAATCTACGTCATTTATCCCAATTTTCATCTTAAAAGGTATATAAATTAGAGAATAATAAAAAAAAGTTTTAAGGGCGAGGGTGTATACCGAGTCACGATTCCTACCGTCAAATCCCCGGCCACCGCTGCAAACTTAAATAAAACAGACTATAGGTAGTAAGTAGGTATATCTTAAATAATCAACGAATATACCTCTTTGATATCTTTAAAATATTTTCAAAGGCTTTATAAATTTCTTTCCATGTTTTTATAAGTGATAAAATTAATTATTTTGTTTAAAAAAACTTTTCTTATGGAAAATCAGTTTATTAAAGTAAGTACTTGAAAAACGACATGGTGTATTTAAAAATATACTTGAAGTAAAATACTTGAAGTATTTTACTTGCAAAATCAAGTACTAAATTCAAGTATTTTTAAAAAATTACTTCAAGTATCAAGTACATTGCGCAATTTTCAAAAGTACTTGAAGTAAAGTACTTCAAGTACTTTTTGGTACTTGAAGTACTTTTTCAAGTATTTTACTTGAAGTATTGACAGCTCTGGGTGTAGTCAGAGACATGAAAAAATGACAATTTTAAATCAATTTTTTTTGCCAGTAAATTATTTTATTTTATAAAAGTAAAAATATAGCATCATTAAATAAGGTTTCGACTTGACTTGACAGAAATTTTAGAAAAAAAAATTAATAATTTTAAAAGTAATGGCTGTTTGTGTTGATCCAGTTCCAACCGAAGCTCCTTGCGGTGACCATCACTTATCCTTGGAGATTCATTCAAATTCAATCGGACAAAAAAAATTAGTTTTATTAATAGATAATCTAGTGCCTGATCGAAGCTTTTTTTTTCTTTCTTAAATTAACAAAATGGCAGCCTCAGGAAATTTTTTTCAAGATTTTCGGGAAAAAAACCAACAGTTAATTGTTTATAACAAATCGAAATTAAAAAAAAATCCTTCGATCAGGCACTAGTTTTTCATGTTTTCAAAAAGCTGTATAAATTTCATTAAAAATCTACCGAGCGGTTTTCGAGCTACAGTGGTCACCAGTTCAAAAAACATAGTTTTGAGAAAAACGCATTTAAAGTTTTACACTCAATTTACGTAAAGTAATATACGTATTATTTAATTACTTACACCGAGTCAACTATTCCTGGGCCATAAAATAGTTCTTCAGCCGTTGTAGCAGCTTCCAAAAATGCAAAAAACAAAAATAGATTTCTTGAAAATTCTGACTACACCTAACCCCTTAAAGAGGTAGACACCATATAGGAATAACAGAAATTTCGAAGAAACTTTGAAAATAACAAGACATTTATATTTAATTAATACTGAGAACTGTATAATGACCGTAAGACATTACAGGACTTTTCAAAGTGATGTGACAGAGAGAATTTGATGAAAATTTCACCATGCATTCTTAATTCATCTACAAAAATATCTGTAAATTTTCAGAATGATTAAGAACCGCGTTTTGTAATTAAAAAATTATAAGTATGTGAAAAAAATAGAGATACCTTGCCTTCACTATATGCTTATCTACATACACTTTCCCCACACCGTGCCCCGTATCACCAACCCAGCAACCTATAATATCAACCTCTTTAAGGTTCGTAAAAATAGAATTATAAGATTGAATCGCAGCACAATCAAGCCTATTTCACACATATACGGTTTCATTCGGTTCGGTTCGTTTTCGGTTCATTTTCGGTCGCAGCCGACAAGTGTGAAACGATGATTCAGTTTGTATTCGGTACCTAATAGAAACCGTACAGAACTGAATACTCCCTCCACACGGACAGATTTCATCAGGTTTCAATTCGTGTCCAGGGAACACAAAGCAATCAACGCGTTCACACACACTCGGTTTAGTTTCGGTTTTAACCTGATAGCGAGTGTTATTTTTTTTTTAAGTTTTGTCGCGGATTTTCTAATAAAATGAGCGGTTTTCTAGATGTTGATGTGGATCGTCTTCATGCTCTTCAGCTTCGGGAAAATAGTGTAGAATGCTCCAAATTCCTGCTGTAAAGTGATGAGAGGGTGCTCGCAATGAATTCTAGTATTCCTCCTTCATTTTTTAATTTTTTTATAGAGAAACAACATGGCAATAACTTGCTTTCTCTCCATGATAACTACTGAGTTTACGGAAAAAAATAAAACCTAATATGAACCGTATGAGAACCGTGTATGTGTGAAAGGGTTTGATTCGTTTTCGGCTGAAACCGAAAACGAACCGAATGGAACCGCGTATGTGTGAAACAAGGTTCACAAAGCTAACCAGAAATATATAAAATATGTACTACTGATACATTATACTAAAAATCATCCTGTAGCATATAAGGGGTTGTATTCTAAAATACCGATTATACATACATTAATGAATAATATCAATAAGTAAAATCGAGATATCTTCTTCCTGAGTAAGAGTACACTGACCTCTAAGATTTATACAACTGCATGTAATTACAGCTATACTTATTATATTATTGTCATTACTGATTTTCAGAAGTCATGCGTAACATGTGTGTTCCCGTTCCAAATCATACCTAAATTTAGAGTTGTGATGTTTGTTATAACACGTGTATATGATTTCTAATACAGCATTCAACTCTTATACCCATTGCAAATATGTTTAATTGTAAACGATTTTTTTTATACAAAAAATATATCTTTTTTATTTACATCTAATTTTAATTAATGAGTCAATTTTGACGACAGACCGACACACATACACACAACTAGGGTTGTTAGTTGCTCAAGCTGTGAAAAGAGGACTAGTTCATTAAGGGGTTAGGTGTAGTCAGAGACATGAAAAAATGACAATTTTAAATAATTTTTTTTGCCAGTAAATTATTTTATTTTATAAAAGAAAAAACATAGCATCATTAAATAAGGGTTCGCCTTGACTTGACAGAAATTTTAGAAAAAAAAATTAATAATTTTAAAAGTAATGGCTGTTTGTGTTGATCCAGTTCCAACCGAAGCTCCTTGTGGTGATCATCACTTATCCTTGGAGATTCATCCAAATTCAATCGGACAAAAAAAAATAGTTTTATTAATAGATAATCTAGTGCCTGATCGAAGCTTTTTTTTTTCTTTCTTAAATGAACAAAATGGCAACCTCAGGAAATTTTTTTCAAGATTTTCGGGAAAAAAACCAACAGTTAATTGTTTATAACAGATCGAAATTTAAAGAAAAACAAAAATCCTTCGATCAGGCACTAGTTTTTCATGTTTTCAAAAAGCTGTATAAATTTCATTAAAATCTATCAAGCGGTTTTCGAGCTACAGTGGTCACCAGTTCAAAAAACATAGTTTTGAGAAAAACGCATTTAAAGTTTTACACTCAATTTACGTAAAGTAATATACGTATTATTTAATTACTTACACCGAGTCAACTATTCCTGGGCCATAAAATAGTTCTTCAGTCGTTGTAGCAGCTTCCAAAAATGCAAAAAACAAAAATCGATTTCTTGAAAATTCTGACTACACCTAACCCCTTAAAAAAGAGGACAAAAACAAATTGAAAAAATATAAAAGTGTATGTATTTATTTGAAATGCTATTCAAACTATTTTTTTAATTGCTTCTAAGTAAAATTCTTAATGGATACTTTCAAAATTTAACAGCAAATTATCTCAATAAGCCAACATAACAGAAATATATTATGCAAAAACATAAAACAATAAAAATAAAAAAAAGTCGATATACCTATATAAAATACGAACATAACACTTAATGCCCTTAAACACAAAGATGCTGTAAGCCGACATAAGATACATTTTATCCTGGAATCGATCCCGTGATTTGCAACGTGATCACTGTTAGTGATATAACCTTATATCTCTTTTAATTTAAACGAGATAAAAAAAAAACATAAATATTTTATGTAATTTATCAATTTTCAATTAAATCAACAAGTAATGAAAATGTTTACATAATTAACGATTATCTGAATTATCCTTTATGTGTTCAATAATATCAATAACAAATAATTGAACAGAGAAGTCAATAGAAAACACAGTTCTCGAAGGTTAAACAGATTTGTATGATATATACAAATTATCACATAATGTCTATTATGTCACAAAAACAATTGCTTCTTCTTCTGCCGGTAGAGAAATCTCATAATCGCTTTTCCAGGAAACACATTTTCTAAGAAAGCTTTTCACTCCAAAACAATTATTGCAAACAAATCAGTTTATAATAGTTGAAATTCAGAAGCTATGTAAAATATAACTTATAGTTATCACTCGACAAGTTTTTCGGACAGACAGACGGACATTATTATGTACACTACCGCACAGGTAGAAAGGTTTACTTGAGCCAAGTAAACCTTGTTTTGTATATAACGAAAACAATATTTTCTTAATATAAGAAAAGTACTCTTAATCCAACTACATTATTTTTTCGTCCAAGAATACTATAGTTGGTTTAAGAATCTATTTCTTATCTTAAGAAAACATTGTTTTTGTTATATACAAAACAAGGTTTACTTGGCTCAAGTAAACCTTTCTACCGGTGTATAAATTTATTTGAGGTCAGTTTTTCAAGTAAAAAGATTGAAAAATTAAATTTTGTTTTTTTTTAATAATTAAATGTAGATAAAATTTAGAATCACCTATAGATATTGAATTGCAGGATACAGTATGTAAATTTATCAAAGCGGAAATGAGACATAAACATGCATGAATGCGAGCCCTGTTATTCACCAAACACCATACATATTATTTAAAAGTATTATCTTGCATTGTTTACTCAATAACTGTATACATACAAATATTGCACCCAACCATGCAAATACGATTTATTTATCTCTTGATAAACAAAAATACAAAAAAAAAGTGTCAACTGCGAGTCGAATCTCGGGTATTAGTGCCCCGTATCGTAGATAAATTTTAAACCTTCAGTGAAATTAAGGTTATACGTCTAGCACACTGTTTGGTTCCGAAAAATGTTGTTTTTAATTTATATTCAGACATTTAATGGAATATTTTACTTTGTTAATTATTAAAAGTAAAAAAAAGTTTAATTTAATTTGAAAATTGAAATAGACAGAACGGTATATAATAGTAACATGTACTAATTTGTACTGCTGTAATGGCAGAGCTAGTTTTTCATTATTTTGAATAAATTACACGTGAATATTTGTTTTATAATTTTTATAGTATTTAAAAAGGGTTGAAGTTTCGAATAATTAGTTTTTAAATATAGCCAATTGTGTAGAATTTCAATAAATAGATCACTTCGGCAATCGTGTATTAAAAACTCTATTTTTAATATCCAATTACTCAAAAACCATACGTACAATATTTTAAATAAAAATTAGTAAAATATACGAGTTATCCATAAATAACATATTACAATTTTAAACTTAAAAACCAACTAATTTTTAAATAATTATTTAAATAATAAACAAAAGGTTTTGATCCGTATTAAATGAAAGACGACCTCACTAATGTCAACTTTATTATAATATTCCTATTAATGTGTCAAAACCAAACACAATATACTTATATTAACTAATCACAATGACCTAATTTCTTTATAGACAGTTAATATTTCCATCATTATACGTATCAGTCTATTTATATAAAAAATGTGACGCCGCAAGCACGTGTATTCATAATAATACAGAGGGTTATGCGTTTGGCACTCTATCCATCATTGTCTCAATTAAAATTACAAATTATTTAAAAGGTGTCGTTGAATTAACTAAAAAAAAAAAAAAATTTCACTCGAAAATATGTTTTCTAAATAATAAAGAAAATTGTTCTAAAATATATTTAGAAATAAAAAATAAGTATTCTTTCAATTTTATAAATACTGTTACTCTTATGTACGATAAAAAAGAATAATTGAATGTCAAAAACATTTATTGACTGTAAATTTATTTCAACTTTTTATTTTTTTATAAATATATTGTATAGCACGTTTTCAAGTTTGTCTGTGTTCAAAACGATGTTAGTGGAACATAAAAATTTACAGTCAAATCGATAGGATTAGAGTCGACACTCAAGAGAGCTGCATGGGTTGACAAAAATATATACCCCCGCAAAAAAGTGTCACAACTCAAAAAATGTCACATTTTTTATTTATTTTTTAAATACATTGTAATAGTTAGTATTTTTCAAACATCACAGGAATACTGAAATATTCAAATTAAATACTGTGTATCAGTCCTTTTCCTATACTACCTTTACAATTTTGATTTACCTAAATTGTTATAATTTCATTTATTCCTATTTCCTCAAAACTACTATTTTTGAGTTGAAACATTTTTTTGCGGGGGTGTCATATTTATATTTCTCTCAAATATCAATTGTTTTGCATTTGAATTTGTTATACATTTATTGCACCTGCTGAGAAATGTGAGTAAAGTAATATGATCAACAACTCAAAAACAGATATCTTGTGTATTGTAGAAAAATGTGACAGAAACAAAAAAAATGTGTGGGTGTAATAAGATTTAGTTATGGAATCATTTTGAAAATTAATATACCATTGATAAAAATACATAGATAGTACAAAATTACAAGTTACGTTTTTTTTAACTTCGATCTTAAATAACTCGTTCAAAAATTGTTATATAGTGATACAAAAAAAAGCAAATCGAAGTAAAAACTCTGATCTACAAGTATCATTCGTTAGATTTGGTTAAAAAAATTTATACTGACTCGTGGGGGTACTCAAAGTTAATGCAAATAAAAAAAAAAACATCGATCTCAAATAACTCGGTTAAAAATAGTCATATAGTGATACAAAAAAAGCAAATTGAAGTAAAAACTCTGATCTACAAGAATCATTCGTTAGATTTTATTAAAAAAATTCATACCGACTTATGGGGGCTCTCAATGTTAATGCGAATAAAAAGAAATTATCTTGAGGGATAATTTTTTTTAATAGAACATTCCAGTTTTAAAAACATAGAAATTTCAGGCTGTAGTCACGTTGAATTTTTTGATGTTTCGACTCTTATTTAGGAGTATTCTTCAGAAGTCTTTCTGAAGAATAGTTCTTATAGACAACGACCATGAAAGCCTCTTAAATATTTTTAAATACATTGTAATCGTTTTAGACGGCTATTAAACTATCAAATAAATATATTTCTTTGATCAAAGAAATTTTATCACATTTATTTGATAGGGTAATATCCGCCTATGTTAAATATGATAAAATTTCATTAATAAAAGAAATATGAAAGTGTAATAAGTAATCTATATCTATAAAAGAGTTTGTTCTTAACCACTCACTCATTCACTCACTCACTCACTCACTCATATATCAACGTATAGCCCAAACCTCTGGACCTAGAAACGTGAAATTTCGTAGGTGCCTTCCTTTTATGATGTAAGCACCCACTAAGAAAGGATTTTTCGAAATTCAACCCCTACGGGGTTAAAACAGGGTGTCAAAGTTTATATAAAAAAAATATTTTTTTTATTCGCATTTAATTGAAACTTATCGAACGTACTCTACAATATAAATAATGAAACAATTATTTCAACATTTCTCAAAATTTAACCCTTAAGGTGTTAGGGGGGTGGAAAAAATGTATAATTTTTTTTTTGTATTCAACAAATGAAACGTGGCAAATGTAGGTACTCTAGAAGACAAATAGCAGTTACGAAAATTCAACCCCTATGGGAATGGTGCGGGAGGGGGTAAAATTTTTATATATTTATCTTCATGATATTAAAATAAATTTGGACAAATTAATATTCAGTTAAAAAGGAAAGTTTGATATTCAAGCCCTAATAGCATGGGACGGGGACGAGGATGGATTTAGATATGTTTATCTGCATAATTGCTTTACTTATAAAGTTAAATACTTATAAATAGTCAGCTGTGATACGCGATCACTAAAAAGGTAAATACTATTACTATAAAAAAATGTAATACGTCATCCCCTATCACGTATGGAGGGTTCTAATTACTTTCGAAGTATACGCCAGCGAAGCCGCGGGATGCCGCTAGTCTTTTATAATATACATAATATTTCTCTGATCACAGATAATGACAGTCTCGAAATTTGAATTTTTTAAAACATCAAAGTGAAAATTTTTGTGTGCAAAATCTCTAATAAACTTACAATTAAATATTGTACCCATAGATAAACAAAACATAAAAAAAACTAATCCACGTGTAACACGTGCTGTTGATACAAAACACTACATACATATATTTTGACGGGGGGGGGGGGGGGGGTAACTCGGGCTCTGAACGGATTAAACACAACGACGAATACACATCTTATAATATATGTATTTTAATTAGTCACAGCGTGAAACCGGCGGCTCGGCGCGGTGCCCTCACGTCTATTCCCGCCGGTCGGTGCGCTCGTGTGACCCCCTCCCCCTAACCCCACACGCGTCAAAGACGTGCAGCTGTATCTTTACCCCCCCCCCCTACCTAATTCTAAGAAAGGATTGTCTTGATCCATTGGAAATTTTTTTTTGTATAAGATACAAGACAGCATTTACTCGTTAATCCGTTCATCGTTAATTAACGAAGTTAACAAAATGATTAACGGATTAACTTTTAAGTTAACTCAAAAAAATGTTAACGCTTTTGTTAACTTCCGTTACATTGGTTGTTTGATGACAAATACATAAGAAAGTTGTGGAAATAGCAAAAAAAAGTCTTTGGATGAATAACTTTTAACTTTCATTAAAATTTCAAAATTTCAGTTAACTTTAACTTCCGTTAATTTTTCGGAACTTAAACGATTAACGAAGTTAATTTTCCGATTAACTGTGCCACCCTATGACTATCAATTATTTAAATTCAGTAAATAAAAAATATAGTAAGTCGTTTTACCTCTAGTTGGGTTGAAAACATTTAATCTCAAAGTTCGGTTAAGGTTATTTGATCATAAGAGCAATGTATGTTATTTATGGATAACTCATATATTTTACTAAATATTGGGCGTATGGTTTTTGAGTAATTGGATATTAAAAATAGAGTTTTTAACACAAGATTTCCGAAAGTGGTCTATTTATTTAAATTCTACACAATTGGCGTTCAACCCTTTAAAATACTATAAAAATTATAAAACAAATATATTCACGTGTAATTTATACAAAAATAATGAAAAACTAGCTCTGCCATTACAGCAGTACAAATTAGTACATGTTACTATTATATACCGTTCTGTCTATTTCAATTTTTAAATTAAATTAAACTTTTAATAATTAACAAAGTAAAATATTATATTAAATGTAGGTACATGTGTTCTGAATATAAATTAAAAACATTTTTCGAAACCATACAGTGTACTAGACGTATAACCTATTGATTAAAATTAGGGTAAACATGGGATTGTTAAATCATTACATTGAAATAGACTTATATAGTTTTATGTTTAATAACATCGAAATACTCGACGAGCGACGCCAAACTATTATTTTGGCAAAATGCCAATCTAAACAAAAACGACATGTTTTCTAGGAGAGGAGCCATTATTTATTATATATCATGCGTAGAAGAAAACATAAATGACGTGGGCTTTCCTATGATTCATAACAAAAATTAGATTGAGCAGTTTTTCGTAATTTTTTTTTCTCTTAAAATTTTTTTTTACTATCAAAAATTTTTTTTAAAAAGGTGATAGGACTTTAGGCCCTCATATTTATAAATTTTCACCTTAATGGTTATACGTCTAGCACACTGTTGGTTTCGAAAAATGTTGTTTTTAATTTATATTCAGAACACTAATTTGTTAATTATTAAAAGTAAAAAAAGTTTAATTTAATTTGAAAATTGAAATAGGCAGAACGATATATAATAGTTACATGTACTAATTTGTACAATGTAATGGCAGATATAGTTTTTCATTATTTTGAATAAATTACACGTAAATATATTTTTTAAATAATTTTTATAGTGTTTCAAAAGGGTTGAAGTTTGGAATAATTAGTTTTTAAAACGTCTCTATATAGCCAATTGTGTAGAATTTCAATAAATAGACCACTTTCGGCAATCGTGTGTTAAAAACTCTATTTTTAATATCCAATTACTCAAAAACCATACGTACAATATTTTAAGGCTGTTCATGCCGATTTTTCCGAAACTAAATTCTACGAGATGTCGCCACCGTAGAAAACAAAAATTATTTGTACGTCTAGCCCTGAGGGGAAATTACAGATACAAGTAATTCAGTGACAATTGACGATCGAATGAAAAATGTGATATTCTCGAAATCAAACAAAGATGAAATTACAAAGGATAGAACTAGTTCTTATGTTTTTATGCTTACATTCAATATTTTCAAATGAAAATTGCAGAATTATTATAGAATTAGAAAGCTTAAACAAATATCTATTTTTTTCTCCGTATTTTTCAAGAATTTTTGTTATATATTGAGTTTTATCATATCAAGAAAAATACACACATTTTCAGATTTTTTTTATTAATAGATAAAAAAATTAAATTGAAAAATTAAGTATGTCATAACATAAAAAAATTAATCTAGTTTATCTCTGTATTTTTTCCTAAATGATTTATTAATACTGGTCAGAGCTGAACTTAAAATACAAAACCATAATTTCTCTATAGTAATTTTTATGGCAATTCAAATAGCATGTTCAGCCTTAAATAATAAAAATCGATTAATAACATATTAAAATTTTAAACTTTTATCTATACATTGTTCTAATGATCGAATAACCTTAAAGTAAAATCAATAGAAAAATATAAAAAAAAACTACTTTAATTAAATATTTAATTAGAAAACTTCACCAGCGAGAGGGTTAAAAATAAATTACAACAGTTCTCAAAGAATAAAGAAAATAACATTCAAATGAAAAGTTTTCAATCTTTTTTTTCTACTTTTTTAAATCCCCATTGTAAGAAAATTTGTACCAAAGTAAAATAGCGTTTAAAGTTTACATTACAACAATTAACTAGCTCTGTTTCCGGTAGACAGGGACATTGACCGGACTTCAAACGCATTTAGACACGATTTAATTAAAAAAGAGTTTTTGAAATTAAGAAGTTCAAGAACAGAGAAAGAGGTTCGTTCAACTTTCAAATACGCGGAAATGTTTCACTGGCCATACAGAATTTCGCGCATTAATAAATAATATACAAAGAAAATATGATTTTTTTATGTTGATGTAATATCTTTTTAGTAATTAACGACTGTGTTTTGTCTTAAATATGTATACAACAACCTCTAAGTGCAGTGGATCGAATAGTTAATTAATGGGTTCTTTACATATTTAATTTTTTTACTACACACAAAAAAAACTGTATTGGACCAAGAAAATCTTGTTTTGTATATAACAAAAACAATATTTTGTTAATATAAGAAAAGTACTCTTAATCCAATTACATTATTTCTTCGTCCAAGAATACTATAGTTGGTTTAAGAATATATTTCTTATCTTAAGAAAATATTGTTTTCGTTATATACAAAACAAGGTTTACTTGGCTCAGGTAAACCTTTCTACCTGTGTATAGAGTGTATTCTAAGTTGATTAAAAATTTTTAACGAAAAAGCAGTGAATTTTTTGTGTTTTATTTTGAAATTTATAATTTTACAGTTGGCGATTCTGGCAGTATAAGATACATGTTTCATAAATAACAACTATTTTAATACCGCTGATTTTTACGTACAATAAATGTCATATATGTTTGAAGTACTTGATTAACTAACAAAAAATCTAATAAATACTTACAAATATCAACTAGCATTTATAATAGGTCCATTTTCATTCAAAACTTACCTGAAAAAAAAAGAAATAAAAATTAATCAACTAATAATAATTATAATAAGTAAAATCATCACAAGAATATTTTGGCAATGGTTCATTTACAAAAATAATGGTTAGGATATAAATTATAGACAATAATATTCTCTACAAATTACTTAAGGGTTTATTCGATCATTAGAGCAATGTAAAGTCTAAAATTTTAGTATGTTATTTATGGATAACTCATACATTTTACTAATTTTTATTTAAAATATTGGATGTATAATTTTTGAGTAATTGGATATTAAAAATAGAGTTTTTAACACACGATTGCCGAAAGTGGTATATTTATTGAAATTCTACACAATTGGCTATATAGAGACGTTTTAAAAATTAATTATTCGAAAGTTCAACCCTTTTAAATACTATAAAAATTATAAAACAAATATATTCACGTGTAATTTATTCAAAATAATGAAAAACTAGCTCTGCCATTACAGCAGTACAAATAAGTCATAGGAAATTTAACATGGAGGGAGAATTAGAATTGTTGTAGTAGCCTTTGGTCAAATTAAAATGTGTCATTGGTGCATTTTGAAATCCACATTTCAAAATGCACCAATGGTATATAATTAAATTTGACCAAAAGTTACTACAATACTTCTAATTCGCCCCATGTTAATTTTCATATGGCTTTAATCAACTTTGAATACACTGTAGTATATTTTGTGTACATATTCTATAAACCAGAGCTTCATAAACTTTTTTGTGGCACGATACACTGAATTACACTGAAGTGGAAGACATTATTTGATTCGAAATCTGGTCTTAATAAATTAGATATAGGTCTATGGTGTATTATGTAACATTTCTTCAAAACATTGAGAGAGATGCGACAGCGTTTAGGATAAATCTATCTTTTTTTCTAAGAATAATGAAAGAGACACTCATGTTTAAATAAGGACAAGTATATCCTAAACTATTTTTTATCTCTTTCTTATGACCATGCTCTATACTTTAACTAACTAACGAAGAAATTATAATATAATACATTATATATAGACGGAATAAGGTAATAAAAAATGTACATACACAATTATAATAATGAAAAACCTGTTTTTTTTTTTTATAAGAAATAAAAGTTCGTTACCACGAGTTTGGGTAATTTAATATAGGGGATTCAATTCCCCTCTTTTGAATAGTTTTAAAAACTAAAAACTCAATATGATGTTGAAAATAATACAAATTCAGCTACAGTCAACTTCTAGTGTTTGTATAATACCATTTCGTATACTGATTCTGCAAAAGGAGATATCGCACTCCCGTAAAAAAGTGTCACAACTCAAAAAATGTAATTTTGAGGAAATAGGAATAAATAAAAATTATAACAATTTAGGTAAATCAAAATTGTAAAGGTAGTTTAAGAAAAGGACCGATACACAGTATTTAATTTAAATATTTCAGTATTCCTGTGATGTTTGAAAAATATTAACTATAAAAACGCTTATGCCCGGACCTATGTGAAGTTAGCCCCCCAATATGTGCGAAATTTTTTTTAATGAATGCCATTGATTGCTCGGCGTTTGCTCGTGATTGCCATTTAAAAATTTTCGTTTGCCCCTTTTAAGTTTAGAAATTAGGAATTTTTCAAATTTGGGGGGGCCAACTTCCACCACAAAATGATAATTTCGGATTTTTTTCGTACAAAACTTGTAGCATTTCGTTTGCCCTTTAATGCCCCATACTTAGTTTTCGAGTAAAAAAATTATCAAATTAGGGGGGGCCAACCTCCACCACCAAACATGAAAATTTTTGATTTTTTTCAATACAAAACTTGAAGCATTTCATTTGCCTTTTAATGTCCTATATTTAGTTTTCGAGTTAAAAATTTATCAAATTCGGGGGGCCAACCTCCACTCCCCAAAATGAAAATTTTTGATTTTTTTCAATACAAAACGTGTAGCATTTCGTTTGCCTTTTATTGCCCTATATTTAGTTTTCGAGTTAAAAATTTATCAAATTCGGGGGGCCAACCTTAACTCCCCGAAATGAAAATTTTTGATTTTTTTCAATATAAAACGTGTAGCATTTCGTTTGCCTTTTAATGCCCTATATTTAGTTTTCGAGCTAAAAAATTATCAAAGTCGGGGGGCCAACCTCCACTCCCCAAAATGAAAATTTTTGATTTTTTTCAATACAAAATTTGAAACATTTCGTTTGCCTTTTATGTCCTATACTTAGTTTTGGAGTTAAATATTTATCAAATTCGGGGGGCCAACCTCCACTCCCCAAAATGAAAATTTTTGATTTTTTTCAATACAAAACTTGAAGCATTTCGTTTGCCTTTTAATGTCCTATATTTAGTTTTTGAGTTAAATATTTATCAAATTCGGGGGGCCAACCTCCACTCCCCAAAATGAAAATTTTTGATTTTTTTCAATACAAAACTTGTAGCATTTCGTTTACCTTTTAATGCCCTATACTTAGTTTTGGAGTTAAAAATTTATTGTTTCACATGTTTTCTTAGCACAAATCTGTTTATTTTAATTTTTAATTTTAAAATTTATATCAACAGATATTTTTGTGTTTTATTTTTTCACTACCTGCGAAGTTAAAGGCTGTTATGGTGATAATAATTTACTTCTACAAAACAAAATAGCTTAGCTCAACAAAATAGAGGAGAAGTTGCTCAAAATTGCATTATTTATACGTCTTATAGAGATTCAATTGTATCATATAATACTATTCGGCGCCAGTCTGACGCCACTACATGAAACTTAATTGTTGGAATTTAAAAACTACAATCACCATTTACAAATATTTTTTTAAATATAGGTACATATTCATATTCCAAAATATTTCATCTCTCAAACAAAATCTACACTAATAATTTGATCAAGATATACACGGGTATATGCCACAATGGTTCCGAACTACATACTACGTAGACTTTTTGGTACCATAGATGCATTTTTGAAAAAAATAAATAAAAATAGCGTTATATTTCACTAATTGAGATCTGCATTTTGACACCCCATATGCCTTGATATAAAAATAAAATTTCTAAAAAATTTGAAATGATATTGTTGACTTTAGTATTTGTCGTTGGTAGTCTCATTAAAACCTCATTACCAAAAAATGTTAAGATTTTTTGAGTCAATAGTTACCGAGCAAGAAGGGGGAGACAAATTTCACTGGTTCGATTATAAATTTTGACGTGCCACATGCCTTTGTACACAACCAAAATACATCATATCCGCCGCAATTTAAATTTTTTTTTGTTAATTAGGAGATACATATTCTTAGGTGTATCTGATCAACCCTGTCTTTCCTCAAAAATTTTCATTTTGGGGAGTGGAGGTTGGCCCCCCGAATTTGATAAATTTTTAACTCGAAAACTAAATATAGGGCATTAAAAGGCAAACAAAATGCTACAAGTTTTGTATTAAAAAAATCAAAAATGTCCATTTTGGGGAGTGGAGGTTGGCCCCCCGAATTTGATAAATTTTTAACTCGAAAACTAAATATAGGACATTAAAAGGCAAACGAAATGTTTCAAGTTTGGTATTGAAAAAAATCAAAAATTTTCATGTTTGGGGGTGGAAGTTGGGCCCCCCTAATTTGATAATTTTTTTACTCGAAAACTAAGTATGGGGCATTAAAGGGCAAACGAAATGCTACAAGTTTTATACGAAAAAAATCCGAAATTATCATTTTGTGGTGGAAGTTGGCCCCCCCAAATTTGAAAAATTCCTAATTTCTAAACTTAAAAGGGGCAAACGAAAATTTTTAAATGGCAATCACGAGCAAACGCCGAGCAATCAATGGCATTCATTAAACATTTTTTCGCACATATTGGGGGGCTAACTTCACATAGGTTATGCCCGGTATTATCAACCAATTTAAAGCTCCTTTAGCGCTAAATGCTCCTTTAAAGTAAATTTGGTGTATTACAAACGTGATTTAAATCAATATTTAAGCTCTCAATGAAAAATAGACATAATATACGTTGTAAAGAAATACTGCAGATAATTTAAAATCTATTTAATTAAATGTATTATGCTTGGATCTGTAGATAATATGACAGTTACTTAAAGGAGCATTTAGTTAAACTTGATAATACTGGGCGTTAGTGATTAAGTATTTAAATGTGACATTTATTTAGAATATGCTAGTTTTGTTGACGGTAGGTACACGAAGTACTTACATTAATAACAATTTTTAGTAGAAATATATAGTAATTTGGAATCATTCTACATATTTATCTCAAATTTGCCATTTTTTCCCGGGGGTGCGATATGTTATATTTCCGTAAGGGATTATTTTACAACAAAAGTTGATAAGACCATTTGCATACAAAATTTAACACCCTACAAAAAAGACCTCATAAAATTTTCATGTAACATGCACCGTTATCGAAATATTTATAAAATTATACAAATACATTCAATCTCTAAAATTTAATTTCACATAAAAAAAATTGTAACCAACCTATTGGTTACCTCTGGTACAAAAACTATTATATAATATCAGTAAGTGATCATACTGACTAACACTTGCCTTATAAATAAGTACATTTACTCTCATTGAACTGGGTTTATATTTATATCAAGATTTAGAAGTTACAGATCAAGTCTTGTGACTGACGATGAAAACATATGGTTACCAAGCCGGTTATAAATGTTTTGTATCTGTCTGTCTGCGACTGAAGAATGTCGTGCGCGTGTATTTGTTATTCGCATTGTTCACTTTACTAACCGTTTAAAAAAAACACCACATCGGCATGTGCGAGTTAAGTCTCTTGTATTAGTTTTCCGTACAGTATATATTTAATATCAAAAAAACTGTATGGAGAGCCATACATGACTTCCATGTTCTATAATATCTTTCACAATAATTTTTAATATATTAAAACATATTATATTATGAATATTAGTTTCCTAATATTCTAATGTCAGTTGTATAATACAATAATGAATTTATTAGTATTTAAAATTATAATTTTGAGGGTGGTTTTCACCCCTTCAGTGGTTATTTCACCACGTTTATGAAATAAGTGCCCATTAGTTTGGATTGAACTACAAGTGTACCAAGTCTTATCAAAATTGGTGAGATAATACTCATCGAATATTTCCGAAACCCCTAATCCGATTAGCACTAAAATAAATAGTTCTGGAGTACTCACTGAGACAAACATTTTACCCAAAAATAATTCAAATCGGTGCATATTTACAGTAGTTATCGTGAGCCATGCGGAAATCAACTTTTCTTTACGTTTTGATGTTAGTACAATCATAATTTGCTTTTATCTCAGACACGATTTTTCGACGGTATTACAATATTTCCTTTTCTTCGAACATGGAAGTAAAATAATTAATTTATTATAAAAGAAAGTTTACTGAATCCCTATAAAAAAACATTTAAGGGCAAGATAGATTTTTTTTATTTTTGTTTGAAGGTTTTGAGTAAAAGTCATTATCTTTTATAGAGATTCAACTTGCGAGATATAATATTTCTGTTAGATGGTTTTTCAACAAAAAATCATGTAATTTTCCTTATGATTATGGAGAAAATGGAAACTTGTATAAAAAAGTATAAGGTTGTATTAAAGTGGATCAATTCAGATCGATATATGATAGTTTTATTTTCATTTAACATCAGGGTTGTGTAAAAAATTAAATCGAAATAATTTGGAATAAATTTGAGAGAGATTTAACTTTTTTTTGGCTTCAATAGCTATAAATGTTTACCATATAATAACTTTATAATGAATTTTTTGAAGAACTGAATGAAAAATTTATCTTTGTAATTTTGTTTTTAGTAATTTATCAAATATTTTTAGTTAGAAATTGGTTGCGGTATTACTTAGAAATTACAAATCATTTTACAAATAATAAGTCAGCTATTTTGTGAATGAATGTTGGCTAATAATTCCAATAAATCATTACGAATATTATTGAATGAAAATAATATTGCATTTCCTGTCAAATCAATTGTTTACTCATCATAGAAAAAAAAAGGTAACATCCAAAGCCCGGTAAAAATGATATAAATAAATTGAAATCTTTACTTATTTATTAATTTTTGTAAAATGAAATTTCAAGCATTTTCTACAAAGTTATAAAATTATAAAGCAAGCATGTAAAACATATTTTTTCAAAACAAGAAAATTATAAAATTTTAATTTGCAAAAATCATTGGAAAACCATATTTAAATCTATTACAATTATTTTTTATTTATTTATCTACAATACATTTTAAATACTACAACCATTTTCACCATAATTACAGATTTTTTTTATAAAATATATAAATATATTCCGATCCCTTTAAAAATATTTTTCCAATGACTCATATCATTAAAAAAACATATATTCTATTAAAAATAACCCTCACATTCAACCACGTACACAAATCCAAATTCTAAATATAACAATACTTGAATTACTTTAAATGGTCTTATAAAAATAAATGTATAATCGTGCCCCAATACATTTATATTATAAAAAAACAAATACCAACATACTAGTTTTTCATACGCAGTTACAACTCGTACAATACAATGGCGGTCCATAAATAACACAACATGGGGGGGGGGGGATAAAAAAAATACATCAAAAACCATACATTGCGATTAACTCTCAAGAAATAAGATTGGCTTAGAACCTAACGATACTGATATTTTTTTATCTAATAATTTTTTAAGGATATAAACTAACCGATGTCCTTTTTCAGGATGTAAGATATCTCCCTGCCAAATTTCATTAAGATCTGTTCAGTGGTTCAGCCGTTAAAAGGTATTGCAATTAATTCTATGGAAATAAGATTGACTTAAATTCTAACGACACTATTTTTTTATCTAATAATTTTTTCAGGATACAAACTACCCTATACCCTTCTTCAGGATGTAAGCTATCTCCCTGCCAAATTTCATCAAGATCGGTTCAGTGGTTCAGCCGTTAAACGGTAACAAACAAACAGACTGGATTACTTTTGCATTTATATTATTATAGTTTATATGGTCAAAAACAGATAATTCTTTTTGCCTCATATACAGAGCGCCACTGTAAGGGCTACTCGTTTGTCCGGCTATTGTGTTAGCCGTCCTTTGTCACAGAGAGATGTTTCATTTGTAGGTACTCTACGTACTATCGTCATTTCAAACCTGTACAGTCAATATTGACACAACTATATGTGAAATCCTGGACCCATTTGTATAAATATTAAGTAACGTGTTTTTTATTATTAATTTATTTAGTTAGTCATTTACCCAATGAAATCTCGGATATACGGAGAAAAATAGAGTTATTTACTCTAAAAAAAGTAATATACGCTATTCTTTAATTTAATTTCTTGCATATGAAAATTTCACGTACATTCTCTATAATTTTACTATGTTTCTATATTACTTTTCATATCTGGCCTATCGCCAAAATAGAAACTGCTATACAGTATATTGAATTGTAGTATAGACGTTCTTTTAAATTTTACCCTGTCGGGTGTTCAAAATTTCTAGGATCAATTTCGTCCTCCCGTTAACACGTTTTTCATGTTAAAAATTAACATAAAATTTTGTCAGTGTATAATATAGTTATCAAAGTAACTTACATACGATTCTAAATTTAGTATTCTTGAAAATGCGTTATTTGTTGAAATATTCATCTTCTTAACTACCTATGTACTATAATTCGATAAACACAGTAATTAACACGAAACTAATTAACAACTCATATGTTTCTTTCAAAACCATTGAACTGTAAGAAATATGTATTGGAATAATACAACTTTATCTATAATTACATATTTACATTGTATCATAGCTTATTCTAAACGCAATGTTCAAGAAATACATAAAAGAGCTGATAAACAATCTTATATAGAAATAGCGAAGCAAATTAGTTTCTTTGACCCGAAGTTAAAACTTATACTTACAAGTGTATAAAGATTATACATATACAGGGTGTTCGCGGAAACCGAATGATCATTGTTAACTTTGTTATTATTGGAGCTAGAAGATCGGTTAAATGGACAAAATATAGTTAAATGGACACCGGTATCAAAAAAACTATTGAATATCGAATTTCAAAGATTTATTGAAATTGAAATACAATTTTTTTTTAAATGGAATAACCTGTATATTATTATAAAATTTTGTAGCTGAGAATGTTCTCTTTATAATATATGATACACTCTACTCGGTCTCGGTCACGTGTGCAAGACGAGACATATTGCACTTTCGTCTCATCTACAGCCCTATTAAATTTTTTCCATTATATAAAATTCCCATTAATTTATGTCCATTTTAATTATTAAATTAAATAATGTATACCGACAAATTTGTTAAAGGGGGGAAGTGGGGAGATTGGACTACCCACTAACTAATGGGTCGATTACATTAAGCGAGTTAACTAGCTACAAGCCGGCGAGTTTAGAAGCGGGCAAGTCAACTAGTATGACATACAAAACATTCCACTCGCTCAGTAACCAACTAGCTAGCGAGTTTAAACCACGTGTTGTAAATAGGAATCACCGGAATACTCGCAGCTAGTTCACTAGCAACTATGATAACACACGGCTAGTTTACTAGCTAACAAGCTAGCGAGTAGTGAGTAAAGTAACCCGGCTTGCAACTTTTGTAGCAGATTGTTTACAATCTGCTAGTTAAAAGCTAGTAAACATGATTACACTGGGCGAGTTTACTACTACACAGAAAAAAAACTGTATTGGACCAAGAAAACCTTGTTTTGTATATAACGAAAACAATATTTTGTTAATATAAGAAACATACTCTTAATCCAACTACGTTATTCCTTCGTTCAAGAATACTATAGTTGGTTTAAGAGATTATTGCTTATATTAAGAAAATATTGTTATATACAAAACAAGGTTTACTTGGTTTGAGAAATCCTTTCTACCAGTGTAGCAGCTTCTAAACTCGCTGGATTGTAGCTTGTAAACTCATTGAATGTAATTGACCTTAAACTAAATATTTATTTATTTATTATCTATATCCAAACCACAAACATCCTTTTATGTAAAAACATAAACTTTTACAAAATATTACTCAGCAATTTCTAATATAGTGAATCAGTTGTATGATGTATATTATTGTACATAAATGACAAAAATTCATTAGTGCCATATGCTTGCTCTACACATTTAGGGGGTGCCATGATACAGGAGCAGCATACATATATACAAAAATGTACGTATGTGTGAGGTACACAACACTCTGTAGCTTCCTGTTTTCATCTCAGCTGTCGATTTCTGAAATTTGGGTCGAACTATGGATGTATTTTCATGCAGTTGTTTTTTCTCCCACTATGTGTGTGTGTGTGTGTGTCTGTCTGCCTGTGTGTGTGTGTGTGTCTGTGTGTTTAACCACATCCCTTTAGACAGCTGTTCGATGTAATTCAATAAGGTTTTATTTTCTAAAATAAATATCGTATGTTTTTTTTTAAATCTGCGTTTGTATAATTTCAAATGCATTTTATTTTTATTATTTTTTTATTTTTTATTTTAGAACATGAAATTTTATATGACGCTATTTAAGGGTTGAAGGATGGGGGGGGGGTCAAACTTTCGTATTGAAAATAGTACTATTATAAAAGCACAGTAGAAGTTCGCTGTATAAAGGTATAAATTATAATAAAATAGATGTAAATATTATTGAAAAATCGTTTAGAACATGAAATTTTATATGCTGCTGTATTTAACGATTGAAGGGTGCGGGGGGGGGGGGCTTTCTTTTTAAAAATGGTACTATTATAAAAGTACAGTAGACGTTCGCTGTATAAAGGTATAAATTATAATAAAATAGATGTAAATGTTATTGAAAAATCATTTTCTATATAATTCAAAAATTACCAACGAACTTTTCGAACAGTCCAATATAATACTACATGCATCATGAACATAAAAACTGTCACAACATGTAATATTTAGAATCGTAAGCGTGCGTGCTAGATTTATAAACATATGGGTTAGTGGGTATATTTTTAGAATATCAGTTTTTTCTATTCTGCAAACACATATTTTTTTTCTACATTTAACTATATAAAAATAAAACTTTTATCTACTTTATTATTTAATTTAAAAATACAACTACTAACTTTAATTCCATATCAAAAAGTAAAAAAAAAACATTGTATTATTCTTATGTATTCTTATTATTACTGATAAAGAGTTTGTTTTTTAGTTAATATAATGAAACAATTATTAATTATGTCATGTACAGTGTACACTTTTCCCTACCTAGCACAACCACTATGTTTTGTTACCCCCCCCCCCCTTCTGGGTTAGTGGGTATATTTTTAGATATCAGTTTTTTTCTATTCTTCAAACACATAATAGAAACTTGTGTCTACCTTATTTAACTTAAAAATAGAATTACTTATTTTATTTTAATTCATATCAAGAAGTAAAAAAAGCATTCTATTATGTATTCTAATGTTACTTTTTACACACAAACCGACAGATAGACAGACAGACACAAATACACCTTTATTTTTATTGTTACTAATATTATAATGAAAACAATTATTAATTATGTCATGTACATTATATACACTTTTCCCTGAACTACCACACCACTATGGTTTGTTACCCCCCCTCGCGGTGAACATCTAGAAAGAGAGGTTATTGGCTTACTAGTGTTTGAAGACTTCAATACGTGACCCCTGTGGTATGTGTTTTGCAATAATCGTGCTATCGAGAAATAATCACAATTTACGTTTTCATTTTGTTGCGATATTATTACACTCGTACTGAAAATTTAACATGTAGGTAATACATATACACTGATTTTGAATGTAAATATACAGATTTCAGTCAATAAAAATACACAAAATAGCGAAAAGAATATGTTTACTCGCAGTCAAAATAGTAAAAAAAAAAACAATTTCTCGTTAGCTTGAAAGACACTGTGCGTCAATACTTTCAACTTGAGTAAACCTGACCTTTCAGGCATATAATTCAAAAATAACATGGAAAATTGTAAATGCTGTATTTTAGATTTACTAGGATTATTACAAAAGTTGTAATTCTGACACTATTTTAATATTTAAGTCACTGTTTGTTTTAAGCGCGCCCGAAACCGCGTGGACTCACTAGTATACAATAAATACATACCTAATTAACATCTATTAATAATTATTTATTTATACATTGTGTGTCAAAGTCATTTAAACATTTCCGGCAGAACATTGAAACAAATAATAAAATTATCCTCAATATCTTTATTATTAAAGTTTGCGAAATAGGTTATGTCAATATTTAATAACTAAAATAAACTCATACATGCCACATGCAGATGTTTTACTAAAAATAAAACCAATGTTTTCCATTTATTTTGAAAATATTATAAAATATCAACTCCAAGGCGAATTATTTTTAAATCATAAATTTTATTTGTTGATATTTAAACAACAGAAAATACGAGCATTGAATTTTGAAATCGTGAACGTGAGTCAATGTAAAACAATAACCGGGCGTGAATCACATTCACAAATTTAATTTTCATATCACATGTAATGAAACAACTAGTTTTGATCCCTGTTTTGCCAGTCGAATTTCAGACCAATGCGACTGTGCCGGGCAGAAACAACGTTGTTTCTCCCCTAGGAGACATTCATTTATTTATTATTTATGTCTTTATTTCAAGTCTGTAAATTTGTAATTAACAAAAGCGAATCTTATTTCTGAATTATTCTATTATTAAAATAGTATAAGATATTACTGCGCTATTTGTCTGAAATAGTCTTACTTCGACTGGCTACAGAAATCAAAACTCGTTGTTTCAATACATGTGATATGAAAAATAGCGTGTGTGGCACGGGATGAAACAAAGACGATTTCAGACCTGGGCGATGACAGCCCTCGCTTCGCTCGGGCAGTCAACTCTCGCCCTCGTCAGAAATCATCTTGTTTCACCCCTTGCTACACAATATACTAGTATTTACTATCCAAAAAATTTAATACAAACAGAAAAAATGAGCAATTGTTAAGTAAATACTGGTGAAAAAGTGTGACAGAGACAAAGCGAATATGTAGCCAATACCTGTCTCTTTCTAGAATTCTAATTGGTCACGTCACGTGTTTGTTTGCAGTCATTACAGAGACCTACAGAAAAGAGACAGATATTGACTACATATATTCGCTTTGTCTCTTTAAAGAGAGTGCTCAATTTTGTGAAGCTATTGCTCAGTACATTCTATATATACTTATAAGTCTATGGTTAACTAACACATTATTATCTATATGATGATTCATACGACATTGACCCACAAGATTGTTACGCTAATCTGAAAGGTCATTGCCTCTTATTGAAAAAGTGCTACAGAAAAAAACTTTAAAATAAATCTGTTCCCGGCAATGACTTTGTAATATAATACATCTATCTATTATCTTGATTCATATACAGACCGTCCCGTAAGTAAGGAACCACAGAAAAAAAACAATTAAAAACCCGAAAAAGTATTAGGTACAGATCATATCGGATCGCCTTTATATAAAAAATAACTTTGATAACCAAACGGTAAATATACAAATTTTGAAAAAGATTCAATACTTGTGAACATTCTCTATTTTGGTTTCGATACATACATAGGTAGAAATGTTTACTTGAGCCAAGTAAACATTGTTTTGTATATAACGAAAACAATATTTTCATAAGATAAGAAATATATTCTTAAACCAACTATAGTATTCTTGGACGAAGAAATAATGTAGCTGGATTAAGAGTACTTTTCTTATATTAAGAAAATATTGTTTTCGTTATATAAATACAAGATTTTCTTGGTCCAATACAGTTTTTTTTGTGTGTAGCCAACCTCTTTTATTAATACGTATTATTAATATTTAATTAACAAAGTGTATTTGCTTTTCCATCTATATAATTTTTTTTTTCATTTCTGCATCGCACCTGTAGCATTTTTTAGACACGCATATTTGTCATGTAATAAATATACATTGTGACATTGACTGTCCTATTTTCTTTTAAATTTTAATATTCAAATCAACACGTATGATACTTATACCATATCTAGAACGCAGTCACGCAAATATGTATTTTGAAATGCGTCTCAAATAGGCAACTATACCTATTTAACATACAATAAATATAAGACAAAAGTAAATGTTGAATATAAAAATATATTATATACCTAAAATGACTAGGCAAGGCCCAAAGTGTTTTTTTTTGTCAACTACTATATAAAATCGGTTATACAGAAGTGTTAAAAAATGTGATAATGTAAAAAATCCGTAATCGATTTGGTTGTTTGTTAATATGATAATTTTTTACCAATATGGAAAAAAACACGTTTATCTTATTGATAAATGTATATTATTACTAACAATGTTCTTAGTTTGTTTCGTACTGAAAACATATATTTTAAATACAAAAAAATACTTAATAAATGACATCACTGAATTTACCACATCGAAAATTACACTTTCACTAGTTGGGTGGTGTAAAAAATATTCACACTGATAAATATTTATTAATTTAACCATTATGTTTAATCTATTTGAGAGTTTCGTTAGTTGGTGTAATAAATTATTTATTTATTTGACAAATGAAAAGATTTTTAGATAAACACGAAGATATATTTTTCAAATTAATTTTTTTTATCATTATATTGAAGAAATATTGTTACATTAACAAGATAAATTTATTAAGCATTTTTCCATCTCAAATTTTCAATAAGATCGAGTTTTTTTTTCTGTGTATAACCAATTTCGATTGCATGAAATTAAAATTATTAAACCAATATAACTTAAGTAGAGAACACATTAAAACTAATTTAGAAATTTCAAGTAAAATCATTCTTAAATTTATTTTAACTTACTTTCCCACAATAATTATTAAAGAAAATAAAATAAAAATGACTCATATACACCCGCTTATTTAAGAAATATCTTAAAACTAATCACAATTTTATTAGTCGTAAAATTTTTATTAAAACTAACAAAGGGGGAGAAGGGCATCCTTTTTAAATAAAAATAATTGTTAATTTAATAAGTAATAAAAATTTTGTCTAATTTAAATTTATGTATAATCTTACACTTGCTATTACCCGAATGAAATTTGTATATATTTTTTTTATTAAATCGGGAAACAAAGTAGCTTATACCCTTCCTTAGGATGTAAGCTATATCCCTGCCAAATTACATCAAGATCGGCCCAGTGGTTCAGCCGTTAAAAGGTAACAATAAAATTAGTAGGTATTGATAAATAAAAATAAAATATATAATAGAAATTGTAATACTCTTACAAAAAAAGGTTCTATAGACAAATATACACGTAATTTTCATCGTTTTTGAGTTAAATATGTATAATACAGAAGAATATCTTACTTATTGATTAGTTAATCATATTTAAATTATAAAATTAAAACAATTTGTATGTATTTGACAATTTGCACCCACATAACGCGACAAATCTAATAAAATAAATCAGTTTATATAAAGAGAGACCGATACAACTATCCCCTTCTCTTTCTCTGATATTAATGATAACTGTATTTTCACAATTATAAATCAATTAAAACTAATTGGTGACAGAAATATACGCTACTGAATTAATTCTATATAATAAGTCGTTGCATTTAAAAATTATATTTCATTAAATTAACGAAGATAAAATATTTCAGCCTCTAGTCCAGTGGTTTTAAATTTTATTCGATCATTAGAGCAATGTATATATAAAAGTCTAAAATTTTAATATATGTTATTTATGGATAACTCATATATTTTAATATTTATTTAAAATATTGGACGTATCGTTTTTGAGTAATTGGATATTAAAAATAGAGTTTTTAACACACGATTGCCGAAAGTGGTCTTTTTATTGAAATTTTACACAAGTGGCTATATAGAGACGTTTTTAAAAACTAATTATTCAAAACTTCAACCCTTTTAAATACTATAAAAATTATAAAACAAATATATTCACGTGTAATTTATTCAAAATAATGAACAACTAGCTCTGCCATTACAGCAGTACAAATTATATTGTTTATTTAATGACCTTAATGATTTAGTAACTTTTTTTTAAATCAGAAGTGTTCCGTGACTTCAAAAAGGTTTAGAACCACTGCTCTAGTCATTGAAAAGGTCTTTGTCCCTACTACAACATTTGGGCAAGAATGCACTGTTATGTAATAAATAATAATTCTTTAATAATTAAGTTTGTTAACACGACGAAAAATAATTTTAATAAATTCTTTTAATTATGAAGATTTTGTTCAAAATGAGTTTTTATTTAATATCTAGAGAACCCTTTGTGATAAAATTATGAAATTTGGTATTCTGTTTAGTAATAATGAGTACTATCGATTCCTCGTATTAACTAATTATAATTTAGACCAGGGATGTATGGGGCCAGTGGGCCCATCGATTTTTATCTAGTATTTTTTGTTCTTTATTTTTTTTATAAACAGAATTCATTTCATAATTTTATCACAAAGGGTTCTCTAGATATTAAATAAAAACTCATTTTGAGCAAAATCTTTGGAAGGCTGTAGTTCCCTAACGAAAAATTTCCGGACACATGTTCATTAAAAGTTTTTTACTTAAAATATGTTTCTTAATCTACTGTTTAAGTTTGGCACAACAGTGATGAATCAACCTGTATACATAACACGTACAATATTCAGTATTACGTATAAGAAAGTCGTGGTAGGTTTATAAACAATAGAATAAATACTACTTATTTTAAACTCAACTTTTTTATTTAAATCTATATTTTTCTGATAGATATTAATAAATTAATAATTAACTAATACAAAATACAATTTATTTTTAATAAAACGATAATAGAACTAATCAAAAGTGATGGGGGGGGGGGGGGGATAGATGGTTGTTGAACAGATAGATAGCTTTGGGCAGATTGCACTTCAAACAATGAATAATCAGCAATATCCGGTTCCTATACTGTTAAAAGTACTTACAGTATATATACTACAATATCAATTATACTCGATATATAATTCATTGAACTATCTATTGAACTATGACTAGATAGATATAACTAGGGGGTCATACGCACACATATGTACAATTATGCATGGGCGTATGTAAAAGGGGACCAAACACCATAAGGAAAAAGAAGAAAATTTCTCTATTTAATGTTATACGTCTAGCACACTGAAAAAATGATTTGGTATCGAAATATATTGTTTTTAATATATATTCAGAACACATGTACCTACATTTAATGGAATATTTTACTTTGTTAATTATATTATTAAAAGTAAAAAAAGGTTAATTTTAGTTTGAAAATTGGAATAGACAGAACGGTATATAATAGTAACATGTACTAATTTGTTTATACCATGTAATGGCAGAGATAGTATTTGTTTTATAATTTTTATAGTATTTAAAAAGGTTGAAGTTTGGAATTATTAGTTTTTAAAACGTCTCTATATAACCATAATTGTGTAGAATTTCAATAAATAGACCACTTTCTGCAGTCGTGTGTTAAAAACTCTATTTTTAATATCCAATTACTCAAAAACTATACGTCCAATATTTTAAATAAAAATAAGTTAAATATATGAGTTATTCATAAAATACATATTAAAATTTAGACTTTTATCGTTTTATCTATACATTGCTCTAATGATCGAATAACGTCAATAATATATTCAATATGTCAAAAAAAAACGATTTTTTGGCACTTTTAGTTTAGGTTAATTCAAGAACCTGAACTAATTAAACAATTTTGTTAACAAAGTCGTTTTCAGGACGCCAAATACGTCGTAACTTGTGAAAAAAATAATTAAATAAAAATGTATTGGTGTAATTATTTGTATAAAACCCCTACCCCCCCCTCCTTAAAAATTATTTGTAAACGCCCCTGTATAGTTACATGTACATGTGTGATTAGCAATAATTACTATGTATTTATGTATTTACATTTATTATCTCAATCAAAAACAGAAAATTAGAATTTTATATTATTTGTCTTTAAATTACCACCACGTTGGTCCCCACGTGATTTTCTGTATAAAATAGACGTATACACTGGTAGAAAGGATTTCTCAAACCAAGTAAACCTTGTTTTGTATATAACAATATTTTCTTAAGATAAGCAATAATCTCTTAAACCAACTATAGTATTCTTGAACGAAGGAATAACGTAGTTGGATTAAGAGTATGTTTCTTATATTAACAAAATATTGTTTTCGTTATATACAAAACAAGGTTTTCTTGGTCCAATACAGTTTTTTTTTCTGTGTAATTCATTTAAAAATACATAAATCATTAATTTCAGTCATCACATTTACAATTTAACAAATTAAAAATGAATGTACTTAAGTTAAACCGTTTCATGAACTGAATTAGTTGAATCGTTAGTTCTGTATGGTTTTTGGCAGTACCGCGGAACTGGTTATTGAACCCAGAGATGACTGATAGGAACTCTAGCATTCTTGGATCAACAACCTTTTCAACAATACTTTTAATATCATCAACATAACTATTTAATAAGATTATTTGATCATTAAAGCAATGTATAAATAAAAGTATACAATTTTTATATGTTATTTATGGATAACTCATATATTTTACTAAATATTGGACGTATGGTTTTTGAGTAATTGGATATTAAAAATAGAGTTTTTAACAAACGATTGCCGAAAGTGGTATATTTATTGAAATTCTACACAATTGGCTATATAGAGACGTTTTAAAAACTAATTATTCCAAACATCAACCCTTTTAAATACTACAAAACTTATAAAACAAATATATTCACGTGTAATTTATTCAAAATTAATGAAAAACTAGCTCTGCCATTACAGCAGTACAAATTTAGTGCATGTTACTATTATATACCGTTCTGTCTATTTCTAGTTTCAAATTAAATTAAACTTTTTTACTTTTAATAATTAACAATTAACAAATATTCCATTAAATGTAGGTACATGTGTTCTGAATATAAATTAAAAACAATATTTTTCGAAACCAAATCTTTTTTTACAGTGTGCCAGACGTAAAACCTTAATAGTTCATTTTTACATGTATATATTGTTATATTTAAAATAACCTCTTTATAACAAGTTTTATTTGAATTGTTTGTAAACATATCTAAAAATAACATACTAAACTAGAAACCATAACAAAATTTAAAGATAGGTTAAAATAATCATAGAGAACGATTATAAACGCTACAAGAGTCAAAAGATTTATTTTTAGTTTGTTTATGTGGCACTGAATTTGAATCCGAGATATGAGGATAGCTTTCCTAGATAAAGTTAATGTATTTAAAGCCTGTTTAGTAAATATAAACTTTAACCTGCTTATCTATTTCTTAAATAAATTACACTGCACACCATTTATTATGTATACTATATCCTATAAACATATAAATGAAAACATATACCCGAATGATAATTATAATCCTGCTCTGATAAGCACAGTTGCAACCTCCCTTCCTTAACCATGTTTCAGTATTATAAGCTATATATAGGTACGTTAAAATGCATACATATAAAAAAAATAGAAGAAGAAGAGACAAAAGGAGAATTTAAAGAAATCATGTTTCCAACAATAAAATATTTTTTTTATGTTTTTTAATGAAAATGTAGCGAATGAATCACTCTGTGGTTCGCCCCCACATTAATTATAATTGATATGCAGTTTCATAACATCGAGACAAGTTAAAATTCGCACGTGGGTGTTTTGAAAACACCAAGGTTATGGGCACTGAGAAAAAATACTTAAACATTCTCAAAGCAACTTTCAAATAACAATAATAAATATCACTAGTACTTGAATAAATGTTATTTATATCAGTTTAACTGATAAATAAGTGCATTCATGCATTTTTTTTTAATGATAACATTTATTTTTTGTAACCCTACGCGAAATAATTTCATGATTTTTTTCATCTGAAAATTATACTGATTTTCCAGTTAATTTTATATTGATCTATATAGTTTTTGAAGAGAAATAGAGGGGGGGGGTCCAGCAACCCACATCTTAATGATAATATTTATTTTTAGTAACTCTACGCGAAATAATTTCAATTTTTTTCTTCTTAAAATTACAACTATGATTTTCCAGTTAATTTTATATTGATCTATATGATTTTTGAAGAGAAATAGGGGGGGGGGGGGGGGGTCCAGCAACCCACATCTAAATGATAACATTTTATTTTAGTAACTCTACGCGAAATAATTTCAAATTTTTTTCTTCTTAAAATTACAGTTATGATTTTTCAGTTAATTTTATATTGATCTATATAGTTTTTGAAGAGAACTAGAGGAGGGGTCCAGCAATCCACATTTTAATGATTACATTTATTTGAGTAACCCCAACGCGAAATAATTTCAAATTTTTTCTTCTTAAAATTACTTACAGTTATGATTTTCCATTTAATTTTATTTTAATCAATATAATTTTTGAAGAGAAAGAGGGGACGGGGGGTTCCAGCAACCCACATCTCTCCATTTAATAGTTTTAGAAAACTTTTGGCATTCAATTTTTTATAAATAAATTTAATAATTAAACTACGCGAAATAATTTCAAGATTTTTTACTTAAGAAAATTAAATGATTTTACAGTTAATTTTATTTTAACTAGCATAGTTTCTGATGAAAAAGATGGGGAAGGGGGTGCAGCACCCCACAACTCCCCATTTAATAGTTTTAGAAAACTTTTGGCATTCAAATTTGCTACTTCTGATTTAATAAATAAACTACGAGAAATAATTTCAAATTTTTGTCTTTTTAAAATTACAATTATGATTTTCCATAGTTGTATTATTTTAATCAATATAGTTTTTGATGAGAACGAGGGGGGGGGGGCTCCATCAACTCACATCTCTCAATTTAACAGTTTTAGACATTTCGGTTTGTTACATCTAGTATAATTTTTTCGGCTTACACCCAAAAACCTAGATTAACAATTAGTTAACCACATTTAAAACTACACAAATATCATTAGCTCACTGCACGTGTTTCAACTTCACTAGAAACCCTCATCAGGAATCTAAATAATTCGACGGTGTGAGTTTGATCAAAAGTTAAAAATAGCTAAACATATACATCATACAGTATGTCCCGCAAGTCAGTTCCCAAAGACAAATTACGTAAAAAACTGTTAAATTTAAAACTATCCAGTTGTTTAGTACGCCTTCCGGTTAATACGACCAAGTGTCGTCGGTCCCTTGAGGGTCGTTATATCCAGATTCTACTGTATATCAAAACAGATAAACATATACATATCATACAGTGTGGCCCGCAAGTCAGTACCCAACAACAAATTACGTAAAAAACGTATAAATTTAAAACTATCCGGTCGTTTAGTTAGTCACTGGTCTCTTTAGGGTCGTTATATCCGGATTATACTGTATAATAAAATATCAAAACATATACACATCATACAGGATGTCCCGCAAGTCAGTACCCACGTTAAAAAACGTATAAATTTAAAAAATTCCAGTCGTTTAGTTAGTCACCGGTTCATTTAGGGTCGTTATATCCAGATTCTACTGTATAACAAAATATCCAAACATATACACATCATACAGGATGTCTCGCAAGTCAGTACACACGTAAAAAACGTATAAATTTAAAAATTCCAGTCGTTTAGTTAGTCACCGGTCCATTTAGGGTCGTTATATCCGGATTATACTGTATAACAAAACAGTTAAACATATACACATCATACAGGATGTCCCGCAAGTCAATACCCACGTAAAAAACGTATAAATTTAAAAATATCCAGTCGTTTAGTCACCGGTCCTTTTAGAGTCGTTATATCCGGATTATACTGTATAACAAAACAGCTAAACATATACACACCATACAGGATGTCCTGCAAGTCAGTACCCACGTAAAAAACGTATAAATTAAAAATTCCCGTCGTTTAGTTAGTCATCGGTCCCTTGAGGGTCGTTATATCCAGATTCTACTGTATAATAAAATAGCTAAACATATACATATCATACAGTATGTCCCGCAAGTCAATACCCACGTTAAAAAACGTATAAATTTAAAATACAATCGCTTACATTTAATAAGAACAACCCCAGACTGGACATCCTCCATAATCATGGTCAGTGCATCTCTCATCGAGAACGCAGGTAATTATATAACACATACACTTCACAAAAAAACAATAATAATCACTACAACACTACACAAACAACAATGTAACCATGGCAACGACAACAACAAAGATGCTGGCCATCCACTAAACTAACTACATTATTGCCATCACATTAAAACAACAAAAACAAAACATCAACACTACTTAAGTTATATACCACACCATTATTAAGTCGAAATCGAAAAACTGTTCAAAAAATATTTTAATTCAAACACGCGGCGAAAACAACATGGCCGTAGCGGTTAATACAACTTGTGTGTATGGATACCCACTGGGTGCTACACTGTAATGTTGTTGTCGTGTTTCTCCCATAGTTCGTAGCACGGTGTGCCGGCAATGTGGAAGTGGAAGCCAGATAAAGAGGGCGATATTATGTGTGCATGTATACATAAATACATACCGCCGTACTGTGTGACGGTTCGTCGGTCGGCCAGTCGGTTTATTGCCCGTGTATGTGTGTATGCGTCGTATACATATTTACTAATGATCAGTGGTAATCAAAATGTTATCTGCAGTTCAAGCATTTATTTTATTTTGTTTTAAATATTTAAGGTTATACGTCTAGCATAAATAAATAAAAATGTTTTTATATTTAAAAATAGTTTTTTTTGTATCGTAATAACTCATTTACGGTTAGTCCCGCGATGAAAACAGTTATAAGAAATATTAAAGAAGAGATAATTCCTAATAATTTTTGTTTGAAACATTTTTTTGTAGGTTGAATAGATTCTGATATAAATTCGTTAAGGTTATACCTCTAATTTGGTTTCGAAAATTTTTTTATTGAGAACACATGTACCTACATTTAATGGAATTATTAAAAATTTAATTTGCAAATTAAATATAACGGTATATAATAGTAACATGTACTAATTTGAACAATGTAATGGCAGAGCTAGTTTTTCGTTATTTTGAATAAATTACACGTGAATATATTTATTTTATAGTTTTTATAGTATTTAAAAGGGTTGAAGTTTGGAATAATTAGTTTTTAAAACGTCTCTATATAGCCAATTGTGTAGAATTTCAATAAATAGACCACTTTCGGCAATCGTGTGTTAAAAACTCTATTTTTAATATCTAATTACTCAAAAAACATACATCCAATATTTTAAATAAAAATTAATAAAATATATGAGTCATCCATAAATAACATGTGAAAAATTTAGACTTTATTGCTCTAATGATCGAATAACCTTAAATAAATATTTATTAGTACATAATTATATGTAAGGTAAGTGTCTCACGTTAAGATTCCTGGAAGACCCATTTCCGCTCAGAAATTACCCCCCCCCCCTCAACAGCTACAATAAAGTAAACATTCGTAAAGTTTTATTTAAAAATATTAGAATTAAAAACAATGTTCTCTGAATTTTCTTATCTTTAAATTCTAGAAACTCGTTTTATATAAATATAAAAAAAACATTTCTTCTAACGAGAAACGAGGGATTAATTAAGAAATACATAAACAGTAAATACTCTTGACTTTATTCTCCTCATTTATTTATTTTTGTTTTCTCTTTTAATTGAAATATAAAACAAAATACAAAGAAGGTACTTCAATAATAAAAAAAAAAACGATTGCTTACAATAAAAACAAAAAGATAAATTTTACACGAAAATTGTATTTTTATTTCAAATATTAACCTTGGCAAATAACACAGCATTGAAACTCCGCCGCGTCCTCGACTGGCACTTTACATCAGACACACTGACTAAACTGTCTCAGCTTGATTTATATACACGATTTGAAGATTTGAATTCTCAAGGCCTATACAGCGTTGTCTTATTTGCCAAGACTTGATGAAGAGGGTCAAATTCTGATAAATGTGAAATTAACTCTATCATCTATTTATCTGTTTGTTACATTTTCATGACTAAACTGCTGGACTGATCTTGATGAAATTTCGTATGGAGATAGCTTGGTTCATGAGGAAGGTCATAGGCTACTTTAAATTGATTAAGGGGGTCAAATTACTCCTGAATTCACCCATACAAATATGATTATAAATGCGAAAATAACTCTGTCTATTTAAAACCTTTTCACAACTGAACCACTGAGCTGATTTTGATGAAATTTTGTAGGGAAATAGCTTGCTTCAAGAGGAAGATCATAGGCTACTTTGATTTTATTAAGGGGATCAAATTACTCCTGAATTCACCCCTACAAATATTATAAATGCGAAAATAACTCTGTTTGTTTTAAACCTTTTCACAGCTAAACCACTGGACCGATCTTGATGGAATTTTGTAGGGAGATAGCTTAGATCCTGAAGAAGATCATAGGCTACTTTGATTTGATTAAGGAGGTCAAATTACTCCTGAATTCACCCCTACAAATATTATAAATGCTGTTTGTTTTAAACCTTTTCACAGCTAAACCACTGGACCGATTTTGATGAAATTTCGTAGGGAGGTAGCTTGCTTCATGAGGAAGATCATAGGCTACTTTGATTTGATTAAATAAATACAAATTTCACGCGAATGAAGTCGCGGATAAGAGCTAGTAGTAACACATTTATTATATACATCTATTTTTTGTTCGAGTGCCACTGATAGTGATTCAGTTGGCTGTGTTTAAACACACACACACACACACAACATGTGTGTGTGTGTGTATGTATGTATGTAAGTTGAAGGTTTTTTTGTGTAGGCAGGGGATGGGATTCTTTTCTTATTTGGTTTGTATAAGAGTTCATACATACATACATATATACACCATGGTAATTTTTAATTATAGATGTGGGATCTAAATTGATTGATTGTTCTTCTTATAGGGACACAGATTTCATTGCGTTGGAGGTTTTATTATTATTATTAGTATTTAAAAAGGAATGCACACACAATAATAAAATAATAATGTCGTGTCTACCATAGACGTATAAGAACATGGACCGCGCATACTGTAACTTTTTTTTTTTTCAAAATAGTGAGAGATGCGACAGCATTTAGGATATATCTAGCTGTTTTTTTAAGAAGAATGAAATAGACACTCATGTTTAACCCTTAGCTGTTCCACATTTACCTGCCACATTGGGGTCACCTCGTACCCCAGACACTAAAATACTAACTACTCGTAAGCTATTGAATATTTTAATTCAATAAAATTCTTCGAAAGATACGAAATGCACTCCAATCGGTTATTTAAAAAAAATATTTAATATTTATATTTAAAAAATTGAAAAAAAATTGTAAAATTTAAACAGCTTACATTGAAGATGAAACAATGTGGGGCGCCTGGTACCCCACATTGGCAGCTAAGGGTTAAAATGACCAGTATATTCTAAATTGCACGACTTTGTTTTTGAGTTAGATGGGCAGACTATATGCTCTATTATTTTTTAATATACAGAGGACATTATCTTCTACATTTTTTTCTTATTTGTAAAAAAATAATATGAAAAAAAAAAACTGTCAGTAGCTTCTAAAATATTCATATTCAAAAAACGTCTAACAGATTTTTATATAAAACTAATTACATAAAGAATTTTGATGTATTTTTTATAGTTTACGCCCATTTTGACTTATCTATTAACTGCTCAGCTATTTTCAATGATAGCGTGATTATACAGGGTGTCCCAGGACTGTGTCAAAGCTCAATATTTCACATTATTATAAGAATTAGAAGAAAACTTTAAATGCAAAAGTTGTCAGGCTAGAGCATCGGCATAGTTTGAAATTAGTTACATTTATACAGGCTGACCCATAACTGCGTTACAAATCAAAGTTATGTTTTTTTAAATACAAACTATATATTTTTATTTGATAATCTAATAGCATTCATTTTTCTGAGTATTTTGATATATCATTATTGGATTATACAGAGGGGCTTAGAAATTATGACCAATTTTGTAAGAAAATGGGAATATTTTCAACACCTTGTAATTTTCTAATTACAACAAAAAAAAAATTGTTTTCTGTTTGAAGTAGTTTTGGCATATTCTCTATTATTGCGGTATTATGTCAAACATTTACAAAATTGTATTATTTGTACAGGGTGTATCAAAACACTAAACTTAGTTTTTTTCAAAATTTTCAAATGGAACACCCTATATATTTTTACATTTTCGAATTGCTTGTTCAATTCTCAACACATTTTTCAAACCATGTTCTATACCTAAATCCAGCCGTTAATAAGTTATTAATTTTATTTTAAAATCTTAAGATTTTTTTAAAAACAATACAACTTTATTATAATCAATAAAACAGTTCGATTAAAAATAACTTAACAAACTAATAGAACTTACAAACTTCAATAACATAAAAATTTAATTATTTTGTGGAATATAATAAAGTTGTATTGTTTTTAAAAAAATCTTAAGATTTTAAAATAAAATAAATAACACTTCAACGGTTGGATTTAGGTATAGAACATGGTTTGTAAAATGTGTTGAGAATTGAACAGGCAATTCGAAAATGTAAAAATATATAGGGTGTTCCATTTGAAAATTTTGAAAAAAACTAAGTTTAGTGTTTTGATACACCCTGTACAAATAATACAATTTTGTAAATGTTTGACATAATACCGCAATAATAGAGAATATGCCAAAACTACTTCAAACAGAAAACAATTTTTTTTTGTTGTAATTAGAAAATTACAAGGTGTTGAAAATATTCCCATTTTCTTACAAAATTGGTCATAATTTCTAAGCCCCTCTGTATAATCCAATAATGATATATCAAAATACTCAGAAAAATGAATGCTATTAGATTATCAAATAAAAATATATAGTTTGTATTTAAAAAAACATAACTTTGATTTGTAACGCAGTTATGGGTCAGCCTGTATAAATGTAACTAATTTCAAACTATGCCGATGCTCTAGCCTGACAACTTTTGCATTTAAAGTTTTCTTCTAATTCTTATAATAATGTGAAATATTGAGCTTTGACACAGTCCTGGGACACCCTGTATATACCATACAGCACTCATAAGAATCCAAGGAACACGTTGATGCAGGTTACATCAAAATCGGTGCAGAAATTTTCGAAATTACCTCCAACAAACTTTTTTTTATAATTTTTTTTTACACGAAATTAATTTTTTTAATAAAAATTTACCATCTTGACCAACACGTGTTACGATGTAAAATACAGTAGAAATCGGTTATAACGACATCGAAGGGACGTAAAAATCGAATAGTCGTAATGACCGATAAAAATTCAATTATATGGGATTCAGTATTATTTTGAGTCGCGTTAAAACCGATACTTCTTCTGTATAATATTATAATAAAAATAACACATATCTAAATACCTAAATCAATAATTTCATTTATCGTTTCCACACAGCCCCCATAATAAATGTTAATAAAAATACAATTACCTATTAATTATTTCAAAAGACTCAACAAAATATTTATGCCTATTATTAAAACAACTTACTGGTAATAAAAACACTCAGAAAAGTATAGTAGGCGATGGAGATAATCATCTCAATTCTTTTGAATAATGAGTTTTTATTTTTTAAGTAATGTATATCTACCATACATAAAAAAAAACATAAATGTTGCTAGGTTTCATCACAGACAATAAAGCGTTCGATACACTTTGTTAATTTAATAATAACTCCAATGCCTTGGAAATCTTCGACACCAATCCATTTAACCCAGTTTCAATGTCAGTATGTAATAAATTAAATTAGTAAGGGGGAAAGGGGTCTTCCAAAAAATTGTCCTTTTCTTCAAAATAGAATTTCTATCAATATGTTTTAATAGTTTTATTTACTTAATCTCTAGAACAGTGTTACATTTATAATAAGTCATTAATTATATTAATACAGGATGTCCCGTAAGTATTGGTAATCTTCTATATCTATAAAAGAGTTTGTCCTTAACTACTCACTCACTCACTCATATATCAACATACAGCCCAAACCCCTGGACCTAGAAACGTGAAATTTCGCAGGTGTCTTCCTTTTATGATGTAAGCACCCAATAAAAGGGATTTCCCGAAATTCAACCCCTAACGGGGTAAACGCGAGTATAAAAATTTGTATAGAAAAAATATTTTTTTTGGCACGATTTATTTGAAACTTAGTATAGATACTTCTACAGTATAAATAATAATTCATCTTAAGCATTTTTTCACCGTTATGGGCTTGCAAGGGGATGGGAAAAATATTTTCAATTGTATTCACGTATGGAGGGTTTTATTAGTTTCGTTCATTTGATCCAGCATAAAAATATCAACAAATATTTCTAATTCAGTACATTTAACACTTAATTACTCGCGCTGGTGTATTTTGTACACCAGTAACGCATTTTCTGCGATTACTAAATGCATAAATTTTTGAGGGACTGTACACCCCAATCTAACCTTTGTTTAGTCATTCTAGAGTGTGATAGGAATCCGACACTCAAAATTTGAGGATTGTAGCAGTTTGAATTAATTTTTTACTTACTAAATGTAGGTGGTATTAACGCACAAATAGCAGCATTCTAAGCGAAGAACCGCGTTTTTGAAGACATTAGCGATGCTGCTGATGGAAGACATCTTGTCAAAAGAGCAAAATTAAAAAAATTACCAACAAAAATCAAATTTTTGTTGTCCGATTTATTGCAATATGAATATTGAACAGTTTTGTGTACTTTTTTTTAGATTTATTTTGGTTAGTTTTTATTTCGAATAGTTGGGTTAATTTTAAGAAAAATTTTTTAGGTCATCAAAAACAAATAGTACATAATATGAATTGGGCAAATAAAAACTAATATAATACTTTTCAAAATTCCCAAAAACTAGCTTTTTTATGTGGTGTGTAAAATACACCGCGCGAGTAACTGTGTTACTGTATTTCACGCGAGTAATTAAGTGTTAAATAAAGAAGACTCCAACACTGGGGTAAGATCCAAAACTGGTGCCACTACTAGGGTGTTCCAAAAAAAGTCGATAATTTTTTTTTTCGATTGCATGTGAAATTCTTGTTATATATGCTATAAAAAAATTCTGTAAAAATTTGAGCCCTTAATATCAACTTGAAGAACTCCATCACCGAATTTGAAGATTTACCATTGATTTAACATGGAAAAATGATTTTTTAACGTTCATTTCTCCTGCAAACTATGTAGAACATTATTTTTCGGAAAAACCATGACTGATCCTTCTTCAGTATTAAATTCTGTAAAAAAAGCTCTTAGGGTCCAGTCTCTAACGTCAACCCTCTCGTTTTTATTTGCGTTAAAAAATACAGATTTTTTGAAATTTAAAAACGAGAGGGTTGACGTTAGAGACTGGACCCTAAGAGCTTTTTTTACAGAATTTAATACTGAAGAAGGATCAGTCATGGTTTTTCCGAAAAATAATGTTCTACATAGTTTGCAGGAGAAATGAACGTTAAAAAATCATTTTTCCATGTTAAATCAATGGTAAATCTTCAAATTCGGTGATGGAGTTCTTCAAGTTGATATTAAGGGCTCAAATTTTTACAGAATTTTTTTTATAGCATATATAACAAGAATTTCACATGCAATCGAAAAAAAAAATTATCGACTTTTTTTGGAACACCCTAGCCAGTACCTTATAATTTATCATATAATCTTAATATTCAATCTTATCTAAATGTGTAAAGAGAAATATAAAGTTTATAAGGAGTTATTCAGATATAATTAATTGGAGTAGTAGAAAGTTATAATTATAGACATTATGCAGACTGTATTATAGGTATTGCTTATGGCTATATTTATATATACAAGACGAATGTGTCGATTAAACAGTTATTAATAATAAACATATCGTATTTATTTAGCATCATTAGTTTATGCACTATTTAACACTTAGAGATAGTGCTAAAAATGTATATCTGCATAATTAATTTGTTTTTTTTTTTTTTGGTATGTATCAAATTGCAGAAAGTCTTTAATTTAAATATATTATTACTATACAAAATTAATTAAGTGAATAATTATTGAAATATAAGTAAAATTATATACTGTATTTTTATGTTCATTTGAAAATTTATGAAATATTTTCATTGGGGAAAGAAAACGAGATTAATTTTTGATTTGGTGGAAGTTATCAAAGTTAATGTAAATATATTTTTACTAACAATAAGTTTTATGGTTTTTGAGTAATTGGATATTAAAAATAAAGTTTTTAATGAGAGAATTTGCCGAAAGTGATCTATTTATTGAAATTCTACACAATTGGCTACATAGATACGTTTTAAAAACAAACTATTCAAAACTTCAACCCTTTTAAATATTATAAAAATTATAAAACAAATATATTCACGTTAAAAATAATGAAAAACTAGCTCTGCCATTATACATTGTACAAATTAGTACATCTTACTATTATATACCGTTGTCTATTTCAACTAAATACAAACTAAAATATTCCATTAAATACATGTGTTCTCAATATAAATTAAAAACAAAACTTTTCGAATACAGTTTACTTAGACGTATAACCTTAAATAAAGTTTTTATTTTCTCGGAAACCATCAAATTGTGATTTAATAAAAGTTTTTAAAAATCTAACACTAAAAAAGTATAAAACACAAAACAGCTGTTTAAAAATTAATTCATATTTTTTTTTTCTAAATAGAAACATGACACTAATTTTATTCATTAGATTCACCAAGTTTATATACATCATATTTATAAATACAAATCAAAGTATATATCTAATAGACAGATGGAAGAAACCTTTGAAGTATAAAACTAAAACTAAAACGAAACAAAAAAACCTTTATGTGCATGTGTGCGCGCTCAAAAACTAGAGCCGCCCACAGGATATGATCCTGAAAGGCAGAAACATGCATGCTTCCTTTACCTGGAACACACACACACACAAACACGTGCGACTCTCCCCCCTTCTAAAGGTTGAATTAAAAAAAAATCTTTCATAATAAGAAGATACCCCAAACGTTTCTAAGTCTATATAGGGGTTTAAGATGGACCATAGATTTATAAAATGGACTGAGCATTACCTATCCAACTGTCTAGTAAATACTGGCGAATAAGTGTGACAGCGACAAAGCGAATATGTAGCCAATACCGGTCTCTTTCTATAGAATTATAATTAGTCACGTCACTATAGGTTTGTTTGCAGTTATTACAGATCTACAGAAAAGAGACAGGTATTGGCTACTTTATAGCTTTGTCTCTTTAAAGAGAGTGCTCAATTTTATGAGACAACCTCAGTCCACTCTATTATAGATTAAATAAATAACCTATAACGATTTAAAATAAATAATAAGAAGCATAATTAGTTTTAAATCGTTTACTTTCTGATAACATTTTTTTTATAAATAAAAATATGTAATTATTTATTGTAATCACAACAAAGTACATTAAAAAAACATAATAATAATTTCATTAACCCCAATTTCTTTCAACAAAACCAATTTTATTTTTCTCATTATCAAAAATTGTATAAATTTTCCTCAAAAACGGGTCCCCAAAGACCCAAGGGTCTTCATAAGGTAATGGTCGTAAAGGCATAAACTCTGTATCACAATATCTTCCCTAGAACATAAGAGTCGTTTAAATTTAATACCCTACAGAAAGTGTTATTTTGTCGCGAAACTTTTACAGAAATTACAAATTCTATAAAAAATTAATTATTTAATATATGGGTCAGTCCGCGGTGACAGGTGCGACATTTCAACTCATTCATAATTTCTAAATAATATTAGTTAATAATTCAACAAACATTGTGACAAGCTGAATAAAACGATACAATAAGAGTACAATATTATTAAGGGGGGATCCTGCTTTATGAGGCTAAAAAAGGACAGAAAAAAATAAGCAAGTGTAGCGAACTTTTCATATTATTTTATTGCATATTTGAACGTTAATTTTTTTTTTATTAAGACAAAAATATTCAAACGCAGCCAATTTATATGTACATTACATTTGTACACCTTGCAACGGTCAGAAAAAGCAGTTAAACAGAAAGGAAATATATCATTATAATTTGTACTATAGTACAATATATAAGTATAGTCAAGCTATACTTGACCCGGCGCTTATAGAAATTCAAAATACTGTTTTATAATAAACGATAATTGAACCTTTTTAGGTACATTGTTCGGATTTATTCGATCGAAGGGAGGGGCGACATACAAATATATTCTTAGATACATTAGGAAGAGATTTAAGCAATAAAAAAATGGATTTTTTGAGACTCATAAAGCAGGATCCCTCTTTAACTAATAGGACTTATAACAATTATTTATCAAAGAAATCAATAGACTCGTTTAAATTTATAATAAATGTGGTCTTATTCAATGCTTCCTTACTTTAAAAAGAAAACTATTTGGATCAAAAAAGAGTTAACTCCAGAATAAAATTGACTCTAGAATTGCGAATTTGACGAATATCTCAATGGAATTTGGCCAAAACATGAAGTGGTAGGTGACAAATAATAATTGGACGAAGACAAAGGCGATTTAAATACTCCATTCTCCATTTTTTAAACAGTTTTTTTTATTTTTCCACAAATTATAAAAACTGGAGTTAACTCCTTGTTGCTGCATACCCCTCAATTGTCAAATACTTTAAATAGTTTGCCACGATCGTCACTTATTCTTAAATAATTTACTGTGATTTCTTCACCTTATTTGTTGTCTATTTTGAAATATTTTGAGAGTTAACTAAATTTTTTCTAAGATAGTAAATAGCCTTATACTTTTTTAACTATCTAGTATCGAATACCGCAGATCGACCCATATCAAAATACTTTCATTGCTACCAATTTTACCCCCCCCCCCTCCCCCCAAATAAATATTAATTTTCTTACCACCATTTGATTATTGCTGTAATCTTTATAAGTCAAAGTAAAGTTCTTTCCACCAATATTAATAATAACGTCGGGTATTTGACGACAAGGAATGTTATAACTTTCAACTGTATTTGCTCTGAATACATGGTTAGGTACATACATATAAGCTGTCGATGTATCTATTAATGCGGTAAAATTATCCTCAAATACGTTTTTCCCCCATAGGAAATAATCCACATGTACGTAATATTTATTTGGGGCATCTCTGTCTACGTAATGAATAGTGTCGCTAGGGTTATATAGAGTTTCATCAATACCAAAAATTAATTCACCTCCGGTTTTAGTCCTGAAAAAAAACCCAATATTCAAAAATAAAATTAGTCTATTTTAATTAGTTTAACTCGCATTAAAAAATTGTATTTCTTTTTTATACGAAGTAAAAAAATTATATTGGGCACGATAAAAAGTTATATAACTTTTATTAAGTTCGTAAGAAAAGTTAAATTTTCAGATATTAGAAAATTGTGGAGGATCTTTAAGATTTAGAGAAAAATGAATAATGACAAAAATGATCTACTTAATAAAAACATTACAATAAACAAAATAAAATTGAAATCGGATGACATAAAGCTAATTTTATAACACCGGTGGGGGTTATCTTTGATAGCCCATATAACAGTGTTCTACACGGATTTTAAAGTGGGTTCCTATCTGAAAATCGTTATTTTGACTTTATGCATAACCACAGTAAGTGGCATACCCCAATCAAAAAGAGCAACTTTTTGACTTTATTTACCACGTACAAGACCGTGCTATAAGAAAACTTTGGAACAGTTTTACTTAAAAAAAAAAGTTTTTGTTTTGATCATAAATAACTCGGCCAAAAATAGTCGTACAGCGTTAAAAAAAGCTAATTGAAGATAAAGATCTTGTCTATTAATGTCATTAATTAGATTTTGTAAAAAAAATTTGGAGGCCTTTTTTTCGTTGTTTTCTGCAACTATAAAAAAAACATTGATCAGTATAATTTTCAACTACATTTTAGGGTAAAACTTGTAAAAGTAAATTTAAATAAATAACAAACATAAAGCAATTAAGCCAGGTTATCGAACAGAGCAGTGGTGCACCCAGAAAAAAAATCGAGGAGGTCTTATTTTTTATAATAATTTTAAATAACGTATATTGACAAATTATGGGAGTTGTGTAACCCCCCCAAAAAAATGGATGTGCAAATGGGACATACAGACGCGTTTTTAGCGCAACCCATGATTTTCCGTCCGTCCGTCTGTCTTACACCGCGAGATCTCGGTCACCTGATCACCTAGAGATCTCGATTTTTCGCTAAATTGTAGGTCTGTAGTTCTAGTTTAACCCATTTTCATAATTTTTCAGGTATGTTTCATATATGGCTTCATGTACCTCAGGATTGATTCACGAATCGATTGGCAAGAGTATTTTTTAAGTTGTGTGGATTTTGATAAATGTTTCGTATATCAGTCCAAAGTTATAATGAATTAAAATAATTTTAGTAAAAATATAAATAATATTTTACATACAGCTTAAGTGAGAATAGATTATTAGGGATTAAATTTTTTTGATGCATATTGAAAACCAATGATTGGCCATTACGTGAAAGTGATTCTGGTGCAAGACCTAAACTTCCATCCAAATCATCTACAGGTACATGTATTATAGTTCTTGCTACAGAGAATTTCTGATTAGAAACATTAAACCCAGGAAACTGTAAAATAGTACAAATACGTATTACAATAAAGCTTACAATTCAAATTTTCTATAATAAATGTGTATAAGAAAGATCATTTAAACTGTTGTAGTAAAGATTTTCATTTCATGTATGTACAGGGTGTTACATTTTACACAAACAAAGCTAAAAAAAAGGCTACATAGATAAAATTTTAATATTTTTGCAGAATTTGCATTTTTCCCTGACTTCCAACCAAATTCCCCGACTTTTCCCGGTTTTCCAGAAACTGGCCACCCTGTATAGTAAAGAGTTTTATTTCATGGATGAACAGGGTGTTACATTTTACCCCCCTCCGGCCAATATTTAAAAAGTAAAGTAGTAAAACCGATAAACATCTTTCAAACCAAAATTGAATTGTTTTATATTGATTTTTTTTATTAAATTAAAACGAAACATCCTGTATGTGCTAAACAGTTTAAATATTAACAAAGTGTATCGGTAGATATTAATTCGAATTATATTTTTGTCTCTACATATAAAATAAATCATTATTATATGTAATATTATACGTACATAAAAATTATCAGCAGCTAAGTACCCCATTAATGACCCAATACCAAAATAATGCAATTCATCCTTTCCTGTAAGGTGGTCGCCTGTAGTATTGTAATTGTAATATTTGCGAGAGATCGCTAAAAATAGTAATATAATTAATAAAACTACAAAAAAATTTATTGTTGTGACTTTATACCAAATATCATAAAAAAAACTCGGTCTTATTGAAATTTTGAGATGGAAAAATGGTTAATAAATTTATCTTGTTAATATAATAATAAATAATTGATTACACCAAAACTAACGAAACTCTCAAATAGATTAAACATAATGGTTGTATTAATAAATATTTATCAGTGTGAATATTTTTTACACCACCCAACTAGTGAAAGTGCCATTTTCGATATGGTAAATTCAGTGATGTCATTTATTAAGTATTTTGTATTTAAAAAACGAAACAAAATAAGAACATTGTTAGTAATAATATACATAAAACGAAAATAATATTTCCTTAAGATAAGAAATATATTCTTAAACCAACTATAATATTCTTGGACGAAGAAATAATGTAGTTGGATTAAGAGTACTTTTCGTTATATACAAAACAAGATTTTCTTGGTCAAATACAGTTTTTTTTGTGTGTACGTATTTTTTATTCGTATTATTATTTCGACACGAGCGAAGCCGCGAGTTACAGCTAGTATCTTACAAACTATAACTAAATGAGAATTACAATCTTATTGTATCAATATACGTACCACAGTGATCTAATCTACAGGATGATCCTACAACCCAGCTATCACCATCCCCTATATCTATAGTCATTCGAAACCATTGTGGTGGACAACCAATAGCAACATCGGTCTTATAATAAAGCTATAAGTACTCATCAAACAATTAGTAAAAAATATATAAATAAATTAAACAAATCATACACACCGGGTGTCCCAGATAACTTTTCCAGCATGGGGACTCAGTATACAGGTTTGGTTAAATCAGATTAATTATTTGTAAGAAAGGGGTCAGTATTACTACACCAAAAAATATTAATAATTCTATGTGGTTTCGGCGGTATACCCAAAAAACTGATCTACTTGAACAAAAAAGTTATAGCCATTTAAAGTAATTCCGAATTTTCAGTTTTTTGGGTATACCGCCTAAACCACATAAAATTATGAATATTTTTTGATGTAGTAATACTCACCCTTTTCTTATAAATAATTAATCTGATTTAACCAATCCTGTATCTCTTATAGATACTGAGATCTCCATACTGGAAAAGTTATCTGGGACACTTTATATGATAACATACATTTCCATATAAGTCCTCTTTAGCTGTGTAAGGATGGCTCTGACGAATAATCTTTGGTTCGTCTCTAACTAAATCTAACCTAAAATTTATAACAAAATTTATTATAGCAGAGCGAGCGTATTCCGTATGGGCGCGAGTTGTATTAGATTATTATAAATACGATTTTGTATTTTTTTATTATCTAATAATTAATATTTCAGGGTACAAAGTAGCATATATCCTTTCTCAGGATGTAAGCTATCTCTCTGCCAAATTTCATCAAGATCGGTTCAGTAATTTAGCCGTAACTGACAGAGTTATTTTTGTATAAATTTATAATTTTTATCTCGATATTAAAGTACAGTGTTGCCTCGCATAACAAACGCTGCACACTACGAACTTTCTGTTCGTTCATTGCGCGACTCGCTCAACGAACCTCGCTTCGCACAACGAACTGCATCGTGTATAATTTTGCCGCCCGAACGCTCCTACGTATCACGAAGTCGCCCGAACTTCCAAAGTCGCACGCAGTCGATGCTCAAACTTGCATGAATTTTATATTTTCTGTGCTTAACTCACACACCTGTTTGTTTTAATAAATGTAATTTTGTGTGTCTATATTATGAGTTCTAAAAAAAGCTGGATGATGATTTCTGTTGAAATGAAACAAGAAATAATTCGAAAGAGGATTTGACCCTGCAAGCCTCGGTAGACTCTCCTAAATCTGATTTTGACTAAAAAATAAAAAACGTGTGTACAATCTTTTTTTATGTTACAGTACCATATCATATTGTATGCTACAGAACGAATTAAAAATTTTAACATGTATTGTAATGGGAAAACGCGTTTCACATAACGATCTTGCTTCCGGAACGAATTAAGTTCTTTATGCGAGGCACCACTGTATTATGATTTTTTTAACACGACTACCCTTTTTACTTTTTTTTTAATTAATAAAGAATTTATTCACCTGAGTAAATCCGCAGTAGAAACAGTTATAATAACTGCAGAAAATATTAATAAACGTAACATTTTAGTAAAACAATACGACTAACGATAGTTTGAGTATTTTATAATATTTTATAAAGTTTATATTAATTGAAGACATTTTGAATTTAAAATCATTTAGATAATGATAATTAGTAAATAATTGTTTAAAATAAATTAAAGAATGATTATATTTTATATAGAGTCTCTAAAATCATTAAAATACAAATAATATTGGTAAGATAATTATGTATAAAGTTAATTGTTTATTTAAGTTATTAATAAATAAATAACTAACTGATAGTTTTTTACCAAGGAATTTAATAAATATCTATTATTATTCTTATATTTTTTTTAAATAAACTTTTTTTTATATTCTAACAAAAATACATAAGGTTATTCGATCATTAGTTATATTGTTACCATTTATTATGGTAAACAAAAGTCGTTATTTATTGGTAACTCATATATTTTACTAATTTTTATTTAAAACATTGGACGTATGGTTTTTGAGTAATTCGATATTTTTAACAAACGATTGCCGAAAGTGATATATTTATCGAAATTCTACACAATTGGCTATATAGAGACGTTTTAAAAACTAATTATTCCAAACTTCAATCCTTTTAAATACTATAAAAATTATAAAATAAATATATTCACGTGTAATCAATACCTGTCTCTTTCTATAGAATTTTAATTGGTCACGTTACTACAGGTTTGTTTGCAGTCATTACAGACTTACAGAAAAGAGACAGGTATTGGCTACATATTCGCTTTGTCTCACTCACTCCATTCTATTAAAGATTAAATGAATTACCTATAACACTATAACGATTTAAAATATATTAATTTAAAAACGTTTAGTTACTGATAAGTACAACATTTAGTTTAAAAAAATAAAAAATAAATAAAAATATGTAATTATTTATTATAATTACAACAAAATACATTAAAGTTTTAATAATAATATCATTAACTCCAATTTCTTTCAACGAAACCAATTTTATTTTTCTCATTATCAAAAATTGTATAAATCTTCCTCAAAAACGGGTCCCCAAAGACCCAAGGGTCTTCATAAGGTAATGGTCGTAAAGGCATAAACTCTGTATCACAATATTTTCCCTATAACATAAGAGTCGTTTATTTTTAATACCCTACAGATAGTGTTATCTTGTCTTGAAACTCATATTACAGAAATTACAAATTCTATAAAAAACTTATTATTTAATATATGGGTCAGTCCGCGGTGACGAATTTCTAAATAATACTAGTTAATAATATGGTTTTACCATTTTTCTGTAGATCTTAATATAATACATGTATATTGAAAGAATAAAAGGTCTACTGTTATTGTACAAACGGGTGTGACGCCAACTATTGCAAGTCTTGCAACCTCTATCCAAAATCCCGAAAATATTGAAGTTACTTTATAATAATCATATACTTTAATATATTATGAATAAATTATTTTTTAGTAAAACAATAGCATCAGGTAAATACGTAAACCATTTAATTGGTTATTACTCATGAAACATTGTGACAAGTTGAATAAAAGGATAGAATAATAGCACTATTTTGCCGTGCTAAGCACAAAAGCGGTATCTCAAAAAAAATCATAAAGTAGATTTTTATGGCATCGAATAGCTTAAAAAAATACGAATCCAATGAACCAAGTCAAATAGCGGTATCTTATTTAAAACATATGAAAAAACCCTTGAAAATATTTTTCCTATCTCAGGTTTACCTTAAATTTTAAAGAGAATTAGAGGTATATCAATAATACGTAGGCGAATAACTGTATATTTTGATACCGCCAAAATTCCCAATATAATGAATAAATTCTATTTAATAAACCAAAAAAACAATCTGTAAAGTAAAAATAAAAGTATTTTAACAAAACGTTGATTTTCTCGAAACTCGCCTTTACTGAGATACCGCTTTTGTGCTTAGCACGGTACTATTTGTGTGTTTAATTACTTATCGATATTATTAACAATTACTTATCAAAGACATCAATAAATGCGGTCACCCTTAGTCATTAATGTTGATGAGGGTAATATTTTTTTTAATTTGGTCAAACGTCATGTCTGATATGTAATTGTCAAAGACTTTTAAGAGATTGTCAAGATCGTCATTTATTCTTAAGTAAGTGATTGTGATTTCACCTTATTTATTGTCTATTTTGAAATATTTTGAAAATTAACAAATTTTTTTCTAAGATAGTAAATAGCCTTATACTTTTTTTTAACTATCTGGTATCGAATACCGCAGATCGACCCATATCAAAATGCTCTCATTGCTACCAATTTTAAGACCCCTCCACCCAATTAAATATTAATTTTCTTACCACCATTTGATTATTGCTGTAATCTTTATAAGTCAAAGTAAAGTTCTTTCCACCAATGTTAATAATAACGTCGGGCATTTGATAACAAGGAATGTTTGTACTTTCAACTGTATTTGATCTGAATACATGGTTAGGTACATACATATAAGTTGTAGATGTATCTAATAATGCGGTAAAATTAGCCACAAATACGTTTTTTCCCCATACGAAATAATCCACATGTATGTAATATTTATTTGGGGCATCCCTGTCTACGTAATGAATAGTATCGTCAGGGTTATATAGAGATTCATCAATACCAAAAATTAATTCGCCTCCGGTATTAGTCCTGAAAAAACCCAATATGCAAAAATAAAAATTGGGGGCCTCCATTAATTTTTTTGACTAAATCGAATAAATGGTTTGTGTAGATCGGACTTTTCATTTCAATTTGATTTTTTGTTTCGCTGTATGAACATTTTTAACCAAGTTATGAATTAAGAAAACTTGTGGAGTTTTTTACATAGTTAGAAAAAAGTTTTTACTTCGATTAGAAAAAAATCGGTCAAAAATAGTCGTACAGCGTTACAAAAAAAGCAAATTGAAGATGCAGATCGTGTCTATTAAAGTCATACATTAGATTTTATCAAAAAAAAATTTAGAGGCCTTTTTTCGAGATATGAATTAAAAAAACAATTTTTTATAAATTTTAAAAAAGTGTTTGTTTTGATCATAAATAACTCGGTCAAAAATAGTCGTACAGCGTTACAAAAAAAGCAAATTGAAGAGGAATATCTTGTCTACTAAAGTTATTAATTAGATTTTGTAAAAAAAAATTTAGAGGCCTTTTTTTCGTTGTTTTCTGCACCTATAAATACATAAGAAAAACATTTGTCACTCTAATTTTCAACTACATTTTAGGGTAAAACATGTAAAAGTAAATTTAAATAAATAACAAACATATAGCAATTAAGCCAGGTTATCGAACAGAGCAGTGGCGCACCGAGAAAAAAATCAAGGAGTTCTTATTTTTTTATAATAATTTTAAATAATATATATTGACCCATTATGGGGGTTATCTAGCCCCCAAAAAGAACATCGGTGCACAAATGGGACATACAAACGCGTTTTTAGCGCAGCCCACGCTTTTCCGTCCGTCCGTCCGTCTGTCTTAGGGCGACCACTCACGTGCAGTTTTAACTGTACAGTAAAATTGACAGTTAAAACTGTACGTGAGTGGTCGGCCTTACACAGCGAGATCTCGCCCCCCTGACCACCTAGAGATCTCAGATTTTCGCTAAATTGTAGATATGTGATTCTAGTTTAACCCATTTTTATAATTTTCCGGTTATGAACCCCCCCTCAAAATGTTTCATATATGTCTTCATGTACCTCGTTGGACTTGGAATTGATTCCCGAATCGATTGGCAAGGGTTTTTTGAGTTGTGTCTATCAAATGGGTTGCACGGCATTTGATAAATTTAAAAATAATTTTAACATAATTATAAATAATATTTTACATACAGTTTAAGTGAGAATATATTATTAGGGATTAAGTTTTTTTGATGCATATTGAAAACCAATGATTTGCCATTACGTGAAAGTGATTCTGGTGCAAGACCTAAACTTCCATCCAAATCATCAACAGGTACATGTATTATAGTTCTTGCTACAGAGAATCTCTGCTCAGAAATATTAAACCCAGGAAACTGTAAAATAGTACAAATACGTATTAAAACTAAAGCTTCTAATTCAAATTTTCTATAATAAATGTGTATAAAATAGGTCATTTAAACTTTTGTAGTAAAGATTTTCATTTCATGTATGTACAGGGTGTTACATTTTACTCAACCAATTTTTTTTCTCTACATATAAAATAAATCATAATTATATGTACTATTATACGTACATAAAAAATATCATCAGCTAAGTACCCCATTAATGACCCAGCACCAAAATAATGCAATTCATCCTTTCCTGTAAGGTGGTCGCCTGTAGTATTGTAATTGTAATATTTGCGAGAGATCGCTAAAAATAATAATATAATTAAACAAACAAAAAAACAACAAAAAAAACTATTGTTGTGACTTTATATCAAATATCACAGAAAAACACCACCCAACTAGTGAAAGTGTAATTTTCGATATTATATAATATACGTACCACAGTGATCTAATCTACAGGCTGATCCCACAACCCAGCTATCACCGTCCCCTATATCTATCGTCATTCGAAACCATTGTGGCGGACACCCAATAGCAACATCGGTCTTATAATAAAGCTATAAGTACTCATCAAACAATTAGTAAAAAAAATATATAAATACCTAGGTTAAACAAATCATACACACCGGGTGTCCCAGATAACTTTTCCAGCATGGGGACTCAGTATACAGGTTTGGTTAAATCAGATTAATTATTTTGAAGAAAGGGGTGATTATTACTACACCAAAAAATATTCATAATTCTATGTGGTTTCGGCGGTATACCCAAAAAACTGATCTACTTGAACAAAAAAGTTAAAGCCATTTAAAGTAATTCCGAATTTTCAGTTTTTTGGGTATACCGCCTAAACCACATAAAAATTATGAATATTTTTTGATGTAGTAATACTCACCCTTTTCTTACAAATAATTAATCTTATTTAACCAAACCTGTATCTCTAATAGATACTGAGATCCCCATACTAGAAAAGTTATCTGGGACACCCGGTATATTCATATGATAACATACATTTCCATATAGTAGATTCTCTTTAGCTATATCAGGATTACTGTGACGGAGAAGCTTTGGTTCGACTCTAACTAAATCTAACCTAAAATTTATAACAAAATTCATTACAACAGAGCGTGCGTATTCCGTATGGGTGCGAGTTGTATTAGATTATTAGAAATACGATTTTGTATTTTTTTAAATCTAATAATTAATATTTCAGAGTACAAAGTAGCCTATATAGGATGATGTAAGCTATCTCCCTTTTTTGTATAAATTTATAATATTAATCTCAATATAAAAGTATTATGATTTTTGTAACACTCGACTACCCCTTTTAATTTTTTTTAATTAATAGATACTTATTCAATATTCACCTGAGTAAATCCGCAGTAGAAACAGTTATAATAACTGTAGAAAATATTAATAAACGTAACATTTTAGTAAAACAATACGACTAAAGATAGTTTGAGTATTTTATAATATTTTATAAAGTTTATATTAATTAAAGACACATTGAATTTAAAATCATTTAGATAATGATAATTAGTAAGTAATTGTTTAAAATAAATTAAAGAATGATTATATAGATTCTAAAACCATTAAAATACAAATAATATTGGTAAGATATTATAAAGTTAATTGTTTATTTAAGTTATTAATAAATAAATACCTAACTGATACTATAAAAATTATAAAACAAATATATTCACGTGTAATTTATTCAAAATAAAAATAAACTAGTTCTGCCATTACAGCAGTACAAATAAGAACATGTTGCTATTATATACCGTTCTGTCTATTTCAATTTTCAAATTAAATTAAACTTTTTTTACTTTTAATAATTAACAAAATAAAATATTCCATTACATGTAGGTACACGTGTTCTGAATATAAATTAAAAACAATATTTTTCGAAACCAAATCTTTTTTACAGTGTGCTTAACGTATAACCTTCAGAACTATTTTATCAAAAAAATGCCAACGATTTTCAAAGAAATATATTTTTTATAATTGAATCGGTGAGTGAAAGAACAATACATGCCAAAAATGGCAATTTTAACTGAGATAAGCAAAATTTTTAAAATTCATAGCTCTATCACATAGCAAAATAATAATACATCGACCAACATCGTACGTGCGACGGGGGGTAGTTCAATTTTTTTTACAATTACTTTTACCTTACTTTTCTGACGAAATCCTCGAATTTTACTACCATATTACTTCTTGGAAAGTCAAAAATGAAGATTCTGAGTAAAAATTACAAATAATTTTTTTTGTAAAGTAATAAAAAATAAAATAATAAAGCCGAAAATAAAGCAATAAAAAAAATTAAAAAAATTTTTTTTAATTGAGTGAAAGAACAGTATAACTGCAGGTCATTTTTTTTTTCAAATATCTTTTTTTGCATTTTTTTTTTAATTTATTTATGTACGTATTATTATCGGTTAACATAAGTTCTATTATGTCACAATACATAATTAGACCAAATAACCCATAGTTCTCCTTTAAAACAGTTTTTTTTCGTTTTTCTCAAAATGGTTATTTTGGAGATTAAATATTCTTTCACTCACCGATTCAATTATTTTAACATAGGAATTTTTTTTTAAGATCTATTCGTGCGTCTATATATAGTTACCCCATTTCTGATACTTATGGGTAACTCAACATATATTTCTTTACCTAAGTAAATTAGGGGTTGTTTCCTGACTTCCAGGTAATTTTCGGTACAAACAAACAGTTTCTGCAAGGTCTACAAACTCGTAAATATGTTATAAATCAACGACTTGTTGACTTATACCCCCTACAAGTATTGCAGGTGTTTTTTTCCCTACCATCTGTTATTACAATGTGTATTTTGCTTCTCCATTCACTTTATGAATATTCAATTGAATATTAATACTTGGGAGGGGGGGGGGGTGACCCATTTAAATAAACTGTTGATAATAATTTAGAGCAATCGCTATTATAACGAACCAAATTAATAGGCTTGATGCTAGTAACAAAATATCATTGATTTTAAATTTAAATAATGAAATAGTTTTAAAAGATTCTAAAAAATGTATTTATTTTTAAATTAAAAGCGAGATTAATATAATTTTTGTTAAAATAAAAATACAAAATACAGCAATCCGCAGCCATGTTAAATGGACCAGCAATCAGAGCGAATAACATCACGTATCAGTAAACGTCTTTTATTTTAGACAAATATCAATTCCTCTTACAAGATTATTAGGTACATACCTTATTTAAGAACTTACATACTCTGGAATTCATTTTTAACACACAAAATAATTAAATTATTGTCTAACTCTGAATGTTTGATTATTGTTGACAAGGGGTGTGACGTCACAACTCTCAAATGTCACCTGCGAGTGTTTTTGTGGCGTCAAATTCAAAATTAGTTTTAAAAGAGTCAATTTTTGCGATTAAACCTTTATTTTCTGCAGAAATAAGTATAGGAGATACGTAAAATCATCATAGAAAAGTTTTTTTAAATAAGTCATAATTTCTATTTTGATTTATACAACAAAAACATCATGAAATGTAAACCGTTCGGATTTTTTTTTTATCTGATACTTAAACGCGAATTAACGAAGGCAACTTTAGAACTGGTACAAGGTTCAGGTTAAAAGCTTTTTGTATATATTCGCAATCTGTATTTCGCGAAGGAATACTTCTACATTTATAAATATAACCTACAAAACTATATTTCTTTAAAGGGTATGAACTGTGTAAAATTTTCAAAAAATCGATTTTTTTATTTGTTTATAAATTATTAGTGTACACCCCAAAGAATATGTGTCTCAAGTTTCAAGTGAAAATTCGAACGTTAAGTATTCGAAAATAGCGCCAAATGCTGTCATGCTATATATTCGATTTATCTCTTACAAAACTTTAAACGCCGTTTACTCAAAATCACTTTTTTGACCTGGTTGACAGCATAACTAAGACAGTTTTCATCCGATCGATTTGATTCAAAATCGATTTTGTAGAAGAAACGTAGCCTTTTTTATAAACAATTTTCTATAGATAAATTCGCGAAAATTTTGATTTTTTGTTTTAAATAGTCGCCATTTTTTTCTAAACGATATTTTGAATGATTTAACTCTATTAATAATATAAATATAACCTACAAAACTACATTTCTTAAAAAAAAAATATCAGTCGTATAGTTACAGAAAAAAACTTGGGAATATTTAAGGTAAAAAATGGGGGCCCAATCTAAACAAAAAGTACTTCAAGGCACCAAAAATTTAGCTATGATTAACCTTTATTAATTGTATGATTAAAACCTACAAAATTGCATTCCTTAACAAAATATCAGTTATAAAGATAAATAATAAAACTGGGGGGTGTTCAAGGTAAAAAATAGAGGCCCAATCTAAACAAAAAGTACTTCAAGTCACCAAAAATTTAGTTATGATTAACCTTTATTAATTGTATGATTAAAACCTACAAAATTGCATTCCTTAACAAAATATCAGTTATAAAGATAAATAATAAAACTGGGGGGTGTTCAAGGTAAAAAATAGAGGCCCAATCTAAAAAAAAAGTACTTCAAGGCATCAAAAATTTAGCTATGATTAACATTTATTAATTGTATGATTAAAACCTACAAAATTGCATTCCTTAACAAAATATCAGTTATAAAGATAAATAATAAAACTGGGGGGTGTTCAAGGTAAAAAATAGAGGCCCAATCTAAAAAAAAGTACTTCAAGGCATCAAAAATTTAGCTATGATTAACATTTATTAATTGTATGATTAAAACCTACAAAATTGCATTCCTTAACAAAATATCAGTTGTAAAGATACAGAAAAAAACTGGGGGGTATTTAAGATAAAAATGGAGGCCCAATCTAAACAAAAAACACTTCAAGGCATCAAATATTTAGCTATGATTAAACTTTAATAGTTGTATAAATATTTATATCACTACAAATATTTTACTGACATATTCTAAATTCAGTTTCACAGTTTACATTACGAATAAATTATATTCGCCATCGTATATTTCACTTTGTAAAGGTTACTTGGTTGAATATAATTGATTAATATTACACAACATTACTAATAACAGTACATACCTATCCATATACATCAAACATACGACTCAGAATTTGAATATTTGTCCAAAATTCAACTTACCTATAAAAAAAGAAAAAAAGTATTAGTATATAAATATTTATTTTTAAATAATTGTACACAACTTCTAACAGAAAAGGGGGCTAACTAGCAAGCCCTTTCAAATGAGGTATTAATTTTGTAATAGTATCTATAGATTTAGATGAGTGATACTTGACTAGAGTATTGTAACACAGTTGGTGCAGACTCTGACTGTACGTGGTATAATTATCATAATATCACCACCGTTTTTAACACCCTTGTTAGTGTTTATTACATACAACGCGTCCATTTGTGAAACTTGTCAAAGTCTTCATGAAACTCAAAGAAAACTGTCTTCATATAAGTTTGGATACCTCATTTGAAAGTGCTTACTAGCTCATTTATCATACCGTCCATCCCAAAACTCCTACTGTCTTTTTTTATTACAAGGGGTTTTTCGAAAATCTCGAAGAGAATATGTTAATTTTTTTTTTTTTGACATATTTTCAAAGGACCCCGCAGAATCCTTATGGGGTTTCGGTCAAACTCTTTGAAACTTTGGATTCTGATAGTCCTTGATGAGTAGATTAAAAATGTCAATGGGCACTAAATCCTAAAAACTCAAACTTTTAAGATATAGCCCTCTGAAGTCGGGGACCATGCTTGTAGAACCTTAATTTTCGATTTCGCACAACTATTTGTATGTGTTCCCAAAGACATATATAAACGATTGTCACCATAAAAAAGTAAACTTTTAAATTCTTTAGCTAATGCCAGTACTTAAATCTTATTATTACGTTTTTTTTTTTATTATAAACCAATTGAATTTGTTTATAATAAAGTAACAGTAAGATTTAAGTGTTGTCGTTTCTCAATGAATTGAAAAGTTGACTTTTTTATGGTGGCAATCGATTATAGATGTCTTTGGGAACACATACAAATAGTTGAGCGAAATTTAAGGTTCTACAAAAAAAAAATATTGTAAATTAAAGACAATCATGATCCTTAACTTCAGAGGGCTGTATCTTAAAAGTTTTAGTTTTTAGGACTTAGTGCCCATTGACACTTTTGATCTACTCATCAAGGACTATCGTAATCCAAAGTTTCAAAGAGTTTAACCCATAAGGATTCTGCGGGGTCCTTTCTTGTTAGATGATAAATCTATACATTAAATTAATTAGTTACACCTTTATAAATATTCAATCATTCAAAAATATGTAGTTTAAGTAAATGTTAAAATTATCTTCGACAAGAAACTGAAAGATATACTAATGTAAATATTTGCAAATATAACCTCGTGACCTATTTTCTCTGTAGAGTTGGCACACTGTGTGTGAATATTGACTCCCACGTATACAAGTGTTGTATTATTAATATGCTATACCTACTGTTTTGATAATCATATCTAACAACGTGAATAGAGTCGTTCTACACGAGTGACTTTTCATCGAGCGGAAAATTGAATAATTTTACTATAATGCATTATTTATAATAAAATATTTAAATTAAAAATATACATAAGTATTTCACAGTCCATTTAAAAAAATCTGTATTTCCTCCTGCCTTGATTACACCAAGGAAATCCTTCTCCCACCTTATCTAGTGATAAATATCTACTAATGTTTTACTTATGAATCAGTCCGCGGTAATCGATACCAGATAGTTAAAAAAATATTTTACGAAAATGAATACTAAAATATAAAATTAACAAATTTCAAAAAAGGCAACAAATAAGGTGAAATCATAATAACTTACTTAAGAATATAAGTGATGATCGTGACAAACTATTAAATAGTTGGCGTCACACCCGTCACATGGTTTTGAATACTGGGATTTTTTAGTAAAATAACCGGTAGACCTTTTATTCTTTCAATATACATGTATTACATTAAGATCTACAGAAAAATGGTAAAACCATGTTATTAACTAGTATTATTTAGAAATTATGAACTCCAATCCGAGTTGAAATGTCACACCCGTCACCGCGGATTGACTCTTATATACTATTTATATAAAAAACATACATTTTTATTTATTAACCTTTAGAGGGCCGGGATTTCAGGGGACATTTCACCCTCAGAAAACTGGTATAAAATGTGTCTTGTATAATCGATTGATCATTGACAAAGTGTCTCGATCACAGGGTGAGCCAATATATTGGCTTTCCGGCCAGGAAGGGAACAACCCGTGTTAAAAATTTCAAATTCGAAAAAATATTATTTTAAATAGTACATAACCTTTTTTCATTATACAAATATACGTTTTGATGTATTTTTCGACGCTGAATCCAAATCTGACGTCAAAAATACATTAAATCCATAAATAACCCCTATAATAGAGTAAAAACTACCCCTTCGCCTCGCGTGAACGATTTTTATTTATTTGGAAGTGCAAATATACGTTTTCGAGCGCCAAAAGATTGGTTTTCCGGCCCTCTAGAGGTTAATAATAGAAAATAGTTAATTTAAAACAGTCTTTACCTATTACATGTTTCACTAGTTTTGTAATACAAGTTTAAATATTTGTTAATTAATGCAAAGGTAAATGTGATGATAGGTGGTGACATTTTGACATTTAACGTTTACCTCGAATTAGGATTATATCAACCTTATAATTTACTGATTAGTTAAAATGTTATTTGTATTTGATATAACTACCTACCCAATCATCCAGAATACATATATTTACATATACTTAACGAATGTATATCGGAATCTATTCAACCTATACAGAAAAAAAACTGTATTGGACCAAGAAAACCTAGTTTTGTATATAACGAAAACAATATTTTCTTAATATAAGAAACATACTTTTAATCCAACTACGTTATTTCTTCATTCAAGCATACTATAGTTGTTTTAAGAGATTATTGGTTATCTTAAGAAAATATTGTTTTCGTTATATACAAAACAAGGTTTACTTGGTTTGAGAAATCCTTTCTACCAGTGTACAAAAAAACGTTTCAGACAAAAGCTATTGGGAATCATATCTTCTTTAATATTGCTAATAACTGTTTTCATCGTGGGACTAACCGGAAATGAGAAATTACGAAAAAAAAAACTATCAAAACTCCAAAAAAATTAATAAAATATTTTCACACCTGTCCACTGAAAAAATTTAATGTTAATTTTTAACATAAGAAATATGGCAGGACGAAATTTCATTCTGTGGAAAATGACTAGGTAACGTAGTAATATTTCATACCAACATTATCCAAAATTACTATACCGTATGTTAAAATATAGTAAATGCACTGCTATATTTTATTCTTTATTTATATATGTCTTTATTATTATAAAACTTAAATAATTATTTTAACAAGTTATTAATAGTCAGATGAAAAAATTTCATTAACATGTATTTTTATTTACGATGCGTAGAAATGGGAAAAAAATAAAAAATTGCATAGATTGATGAAAAAAAATTTGATCCTAGAAATTTTGAACACCCAACATGGTAAAATTAAAAAAAAACGTCTACTACAATTCAATATACTGTAGGTATAGCAGTTTCTATTTTGGCGATAGGCCAGATATGAAAAGTAATATAGAAACATAGTAAAATTATAGAAAATGTACGTGAAATTTTCATATGCAAGAAATTAAATTAAAGAATAACGTATATTACTTTTTCAGAGCAAATAAATTTTAATGTTAAAATTTACCAGTATGTCTTTGTAATTTTTCATTTACTTTATTTTAAATTCTACCGACTTTTCTGTTAATTTTTTTCAGAAGTTGATTCTGTCCTCAGGTTCACAGCATTTTCTGTTAATTTTAAAAAAAAGAATATTCTCTCCGTGTACAGTAAATAAAAAAAAATACATAAGAAAAATGTAAACATAGCGCACCCTAAAAATATAACCGGCAGGTAAAACCCTATAAAATCAACCATATAAAAAATATATATCACATAACGCGAGTCAAATTTGTACTACTACAATACATTTATACATAACAATAACCAATAATATGACCGTAAAAAATCAAAACCTAAACGCCACAATGGGTTATCCGCTATGACACGCCACTCCACGGGAATCTACAGTCAAAAGGTTTGTTATCATCAACCCCTGTCGTTATTAATGGGATATATTTTATATACAACAAAAATATCAATTGTGTTTTTTAAGTGTGCTGTTTTTTTTTTCTTCAAAAGGGATAAATTACATTAAGTGTATTTATATGCAAGGATATTTGGTTTTATCAAAACCCTAGGAGGTTTTATGGAGCAATAAATGTACATATACATTAGAACAGTGCTTCATAAACTGTTTAACAACGCGAAATGAATTTTTTTTTAATATAAAATTTCAATGTCGTTTTTTGGTTACAGACAGACAGACATCATGGTGAAAAGAGTCAGGGAGGAAAAAAAGGATATTTGTGATGATACTTACTATTTTTTTGTATTTTTATTAATATTTCTATGAAAAAAATGAAGTTTGATGCGTGAAATAATAATAAAATTTTGTGTGTTTTAGATTTCGTTAAAAGTATGTTTATTTTATAGAAAATGACGTGAAAAGTTCAATTTTTCAAACCGCAGGTCTGTATCTCATCACGTTCTTGAGTTATGGCCTCTCAAAATTTTCGATTTTTGAAAATTTTGGAGAAAAATGGCTGTAACTTTTGAACGTGCGGTCGGATTTGATTTTTGTTGACAGATTTGAAATCAGAGTGTCAAAATCTATATAATGGCATGCATTATACATTAAAAAATGAGAAAAATTTTTTTGTGAAAAATCGACATTTTTTTAAGGTATACCCCTTGGAAAAAAAATCAATTTTCAACAAAAAAAATTTCTTCTAATTTTCTAGTATAATACATGTTTTTATATAGATTCTGACACGCTGATTCCAAATCCGTCGACAAATCAAATCCGAGCACACGTTCAGTTACAGCCATTTTTATCCAAAATTTTCAAAAATCGAAAACTTTAAAATACCATAACTCAAGAACGTGATGAGATACAGACCTGCGGTTTGAAAATTTGAACTTTTCACATCATTTTCTATACAACTAACATATTTTTATCGAAATCTAAAACACCAAAAAAAATTACTAATATTTCACGCATCAAATTTCAATTATTCATAAAAAAATGAACTTAAAGATAAGAAAACAAGTAGAAAAATCATAAATTATTAACTAAACAAAAAATGGATGATATAACCCCTATCTCCCCATACAGTCTATGGTCAAAACAATAAACTCAATCGCCACTTTATACAGTAGTGCGATGTTTACATCGAAAAAACAAAACAGAAACATCGTGTCTTTAAAATACTTCGTATTTAAAAATGTATAGGGTTTATTGCTTTTTTGTCAAAAAAAAAAACAACACCGTGTTTCTGTTTTGTTTTCTCTGTGTAAACACCGCATAACATTTGCCCGGGCCAGTTTTGGAATTCCTATTTTACAAAAACACCTAATTCAAGTCACAGAAATCATGTTTTTCATACATGATATATAATATTTATTTAGTACAAACCATAAAACAAGACAAACAAAATCTTATCTACAAAGAGAGTAATGATATTATAAACACAAGTAGAAGCTACACAATTTACCCTCCCATAGCCCCTTCGCACTTCCGTCGTGGAACAATGGGCACTAAACAAAGCTGAAACCAGTGACTACAGCTACCTTACCATTTACCTAGTTATATTGTAATCGTAGGTAGTCTAGTGTGAAGTGAGCGCTAAGGTGCAAGGGTTGGCTAATAATTATGGCCAATCTTACATTGTTGTATATCACCACTTTTTTTAGAATATATTTAAAAAAAATAACAAGAGTAAATATCCGTTTCCGGCTGTAAAAATAATAGCTCCGTTTAAAAAACACCCTTTCTACACATTTAAAAAAAATGCCATTTTATGATTTATTAACCCTTTCCTAACCCAAAATGTAAAAATGACAATTTTATTTAAATGTTAAATAACTTTGTGAAAAAAATTTATAATTCAAATTTTAAAAGGGTACTTTAAAACTGAAAATCTACACTTCCAAATAATATAAACAGATTTAGCATAAAAAAATTATTTTAACCCCTGCACCGTTTCAAAATTTGCAAAAATTATAAATCTAGTACTCCAAAAAAAGTATTGTTTCCTTAATTATTTTAATTGATATTTCAAATAATAATAATTCAAGTTAAAATGTGTTGAAAAGATCTTTAAAAAGATTTCAATAAATACAATGACATACTTATGTTAAAAATCTTCGCTAACTGATTTTTTTTATACCTGTAGAACCCCAAATAAGAACTACCTTTAAATCTAATTTACAAGGAATATAAAAAAACACATCGACAAGGGGTTCTCTTTGTTTTTAACCTGTTAACCTTGGACGAAACCTGCCGTTCTCAACCGGCAGGATATATCTAAACCATTTTTATTCTAGTTTCATTTTCTTATGTCATTCGAGTATCTATGGAGTAGTATAAATATTGACAGATAAATTAACTTGATTGTCTTCAGTCTCAGTTTTTTTTATATTTAAAAATAAATCCAATAACTCACTTTGTTAATTAGTTAAATGTCACATAGACGTTTTGTCTGACACAATTAAATCTAATTTTAACTGACAGTATGTTTTATATATGTCAAATGTCAATTTATAAAACAACGGTGGTAATATGAAACTTATTGAATTATATAAAATATTATAAACGATTAAAATCAGTATTTTAAGCAGCGTCAATTTTTTTTTTAATTATCTATAACTTATTTTTCGGGATACAAATTAGGTTATACCTTTCATCAGGATATAAGCTATCTCCCTGCCAAATTTCATCAAGATCGGTTGAGCAGTTTAGTCGAGAAAATATAAAAAAACGGACAGTTACTTTTGCATTTTTTGTAAGGAAAAAAATATAGTTTTTACTTCCATGTTCGAAGAAATGGAAGTATTATAATACCGTCGAAAAATCGTGTCCAAGATAAGAGTTTGTAATAACTTCAAAACGTAAAGAAAAGTTGATTTCCGCATGGCGGCTGTGCGTGTGTGTGTCTGAATGAAGAATTTTCTTTCGTTCACGATAACTACTGTAAATATGCACCGATTTGAATTATTTTTGGGGAAAATGTTTGTCTCAGTGAGTACTCCAGACGTATTGATTTTGGTGCTAATCGGATTAGGGGTTTCGGAAATATTCGTAATTTTGTACCTATGAGTATTATTATCTCATCAATTTTGATAAGACTTGGTACACTTGTAGTTCAATCCAATCTAAGAGGCACTTATTTCATAAACGTGCCGAAACAGTCACTGAAAGGGGTGAAAACCACCCTCAAAATTTTCATTTTATATACGGAAACAAACGCAGTTAAATTATAATGTCAAATAATTATTATTCTACAAAAATGTGTATTATACAACTGACTATTAAAAAACTAATATTTATAAATTATAATACAAAGGTGAGTTTTATATTAAAAACTATATTGTAAAAGATATTATAGAACATAGAAGTCATGTATGGTTCTCCATACCGTTTTTTAATTATCAATTATCTTATTTTTCGGGATAAAAATTAGCCATTATCATTCTTCAGGATGCAAGCTACCTCCCTACCAAATTTCATCAAGATCGGTTCAGCAGCTTTATCGTAAAAATATAACAAACAGACAGTTACACACACAAAAAAACTGTATTGGACCAAGAAAATCTTGTTTTGTATATAACGAAAACAATATTTTCTTAATATAAGAAAAGTACTCTTAATCCAACTACATTATTTCTTCGTCCAAGAATACTATAGTTGGTTTAAGAATATATTTCTTATCTTAAGAAAATATTGTTTTCGTTATATATAAAACAAGGTTTACGTGGCTCAAATAAAACCGTTCTACCTGTGTACTTTTGCATTTATTTATAAAGAAAAAAATATAGTTTTTTCTTTTTTTTTTTAATATATAAAGTATTCAGATATATAGCATCCGTTAAATGAACAGGCATGTAAAATCTTTGCGAGAAACAAAATCCTAGTCGGTTACGTCGGCCATGACCTCGACTAGCTCTCTTTACAGGAAACCCGACAGCCAACAACAGTTCGCAGCCGTCGTTAACAACAGAATACCGGGAACATGGACCGTGAAACAAACAGCAAAGTAAGCAACACGCGTGTGCCCCGCCAACCACCAAATAATAACATTCAACGAATTAATTAAACTCAAACACGTGTCCATACATAAATACTATATCGCAATTTATTAACAGACGAAGAAAAAAATATGGCATAACAATCATTGAATTTTTAAAGAAATATTACTCTATTTGACGTAGTAATCTTGAAACTGTACAAAGTATTGTAATAGACATGATGCCGGTAACATTAAATAATGAAATAGGTTAAAAAGATTCTAAAAAATGTATTTATTTTTATATTAAAAACGAGATTAATATAATTTTTGTTAAAATAAAAATGTAAAATACAGCAATCCGCCATGATGTTAAATGGAACACCAATCAGAGCGAATGACGTCACGTATCAGTAAACGTCTTTTATTTTAAACAAATATCAATTCCTCTTACAAGATTATTAGGTACATACCTTATTTAAGAACTTATAAACTTTGGAATTCATTTTTAACACACAAAATAATTAAATTATTGTTGTAACTCTGAATGTTTGATTATTGTTGACAAGGAGTGTGACGTCACAACTCTCAAATGTCACCTGCGAGCGTTTTTGGCGTCAAATTCAAAATTATTTTTAAAAGAGTTAATTTTTGCGATTAAACCTTTATTTTCTGCAGAAATAAGTATTTTATTGGAAATAGGAGACACGTAAGATCATCATAGAATAATTTCAGCCTCATCCCTATATTGTTAAAACTGATCGTATTTTGTAATTCTTATTAAAAAATCAACTAAATTTTTTTGTATATAGGTTAAAATGAATACAAAAAATACACATAATAATTGTCGCGTAGGTTTTGATCTATACACAGATAAATAAATCAATACCCCATTAAACTACATGATTTATACATCTATGTGACATTTGTATTTCTATCTGTGTTACATTAAAAACTATAGTCGAGTAATTTGTATTGTTGTTTATTTATTATATAAATAGAACTGTATATTATTTGTTCGTAACACAATAACGCACCGTTTGTATAAAAATATAAAATGTCCTACATACATAAATATTACATCAATAAAAACATGGTATGTGATATTTAAAAACAAAAACAAAAAACTTGAGTAATTTCGCAGTTTGAACGTACGTACCCCATGTGGGCGCGCGTATACTATCTAGGATATTAAGTGCATTTTAAATCAGAAAGTTATGGTAATCTATAATGAGTTTGTCCTTAACCACTCACTCACTCACTCATATATCAACGTACAGCCCAAACCCCTGGACCTAGAAACGTGAAATTTCGTAGGTGCCTTCCTTTTATAATGTAAGCACCCACTATGAAAGGATTTTTTGAAATTCAACCCCTACTGGGTTAAAACAGGGTGTCAAAGTTTATATTAAAAAAATATTTTTTTTAATTGAAACTTATCGAACATACTCTACAATATAAATAATGAAACAATTATTTCAGCATTTCCCAAAATTTAACCACTAAAGTGTTAGGAGGGTGGAACAATTTGTAAAATAATTTTTTTTTTATTCACCGAATGAAACATGGCACAAGTAGGTATTCTATAAGACAAATTAGTTACGAAAAACCAATACAAAAAATGTAATATGTCATCTACTATCATGTATGGAGGGTTCTTTGAAGTTTACGCGAGCGAAGCCGCGGGATTCCGCTAGTATATTTATAAAATACAATCAAAATCAGTTAAAACGAGGGGACCAATCATATTAAAAAAATCGTAAAATCATCGTAAAAATCGGTAAAATTTTTATGATGAATCGTTAAAACCGATATGTTGACAGAAATAGCATAACTCTTTTGAGATCCTCTATCTATACAAATAAATGCCCCCCTTAGTCCCAATAACGTTTCTTTAAAAATGATTATATTACAGTTAATTTTAAATTCAAACGAGCATCTAGTGGTGACATAAGAGATCAAAGGAAAAATTTAGGGGGGGGGAGGTGACTTAATAAAGAACTAGTTTATATTCTCTAAATATTTCCATTTATTTAAAAATTCCCTTCGAGTTATTTTTACTTATATTGACAAAAAAATAAATAAAAATAATATTTGGCGGGGGGAGGGGAGGGGGTAGACGTAATAAAGAACTAGTTAATATTCTCTACGTGTTTACATTTATTTAAAAAATTCCCTCTGAGTTATTTTAACTGATATTTACAAAAAATAAATAAAAATAAAAAACAAGTTTCATATATTTTTTTTACAAAAATTAAGTCTATCGCTCCGAGGTTTAAACCGTTTATAAAACTGACATTTTATAACCTTAAGAGACACCTACGATTTAAAATAACACACCTACGAGAATCACTTAGGTAGGTATTCCCGTTATCATAAAATAAATTGACTTTAAAAGGTTGAATAGACAAACATATGTTACTTGTAAATAACTACTAGACATTTAATAAAACTCTTCAAGAGTATGAAGTTAAGTTGACATTACCTAAACAAATTTATTATACAGGTAATACGTGGGTGCTATTATAATTTTGAATAATGTTATCTAGAATAATAAAAAAAAATTAAAACTTTATCGATGAAAATAAATTAGTTAGAAGAAAATTTTTGATTGATTTCAAATTAATGAAACTTAGTTAAAAGTTAAAAGTATTCCAATTTTCTTTTTTTAATAAACGAGATAGTTCATTCAGTGGCGTATATAGCTTTTTGCGAATGGGGGGGGGGGGATATGACAGTATTATCTCATACACTGAAAAAATTTTATGTTAATTTTTAATATGAAAAACATGTTAACGGGAGGACGAATTGATCCTAGAAATTTTGAACACCCGACATGGTAAAATTTAAAAGAACGTCTACTACAATTCAATATACTGTATAGCAGTTTCTATTTTGGCGATAGGCCAGATATGAAAAGTAGTATAGAAACATAGTAAAATTATAGAGAATGTACGTGAAATTTTCATATGCAACAAATTAAATTAAAGAATAGCGTATATTACTTTTTCAGAGTAAATAAATTTTAATAGATACTATGTTAAAATTTACCAGTATGTCATTGTAATTTTTCATTTACTTTATTTTAAATTCTAGCGACTTTTCTGTTAATTTTTTTCAGAAGTTGATTCTGTCCTCAGGTTCACAGCATTTTCTGTTAGTTTTTAAAAGAATATTCTCTCATATTCATTATGAAAATCATCTTTGTGGTGCAAAGTACAAAAATTGCTTATTGAAAAAATGCTCGTATATTAGAAACATATTATAATTTTTGTAGACTCATTGGAGGGGGGGGGGGGATTGGTCCCCTTATTACCCCCCCCTTACTACGCCACTGTGTCCATCAACTTAGACAAGATGACTTTTTACATTATGTAATTTATTTTGGGATTTTGTTCGATAACAAAAAAAAAAAAAACACTTACGCCATATTTAAGATTAGAGCAACCCTTATGGAAGTTAAAAGAGCAGGCAAGCAGGCGTGGGAAACATGTGGTTGGGGAAAAAAACAAAGTATTCTCTTGGGGGAAGTATACGTCTTTCATAATAATTTTATTTTCAAAACTACTTTTAAAGATGTTGACACCATAGTAAAGTAACAGATTTCGATTAATCTTTGAAAGTAATAAGCGAATTAAAAGCAGTGGTGATATGTGTACCTCTTAAACTTTATATCATTTACATTATTTTCTAATTATTAACCTCTAGAGGGCCTGAAAACCAATATTTTAAACAACCAGAAAATCTTCAATTTTTGTTTTTAGATTAAAATACAACGAAAACGTATATTTGCACTTCCAAATAAATAAAAATCGTTCACGCCAGCCAAAGGGGTAGTTTTTACCCTATTTTAGAGGTTATTTTTTGGTTTACTGTATTTTTGACGTCAGATTTGGATTCAGCGTCGAAAAATACATTGAAAATGTATATTTGTATAATGAAAAAAGGTTATGTACTATTTAAAATAATATTTTTTCGAATTAGAAATTTTTAACACGTCTCGTAACGTATATATATATATAGTTATTTAATCGATCCACCATTTACTATAAATAATACCAAATATCAGCTTATTAGGTCAAAGTTATAAGGCTGTAACATCGATTATCGATTTCAGTACAGAACGTACCTACTAAAAACAAAATGAATATTGAAATCATGATAACAGAAAAACATTAAATAAATCAATCGAATTCGCAAAACAGCCGGTTGTAAAATGTAAAAACACATATTCAAATACACGAGAGCGCGGGACAAATAGAACATTAAACAAAACAATAAAAAAAACATAACGAATAATAACAATGAACTAATGGTTTGTATAGTATATACGCTTATACGAACCATAAAAGGGGCGACACTTGGCCCATTATGTGCAAAAGACCGGATAGAGTAATAGTCTTCTTCTTCTCTCCTTTTCGGACCCTGAGAAGAGATCGTCTAAGATAATTTCTGCAAAGTACCACGGTACCATAGACTTAAGGCTGTTCATGCCGATTTTTCCGAAACTAAATTCTACGAGATGTCGCCACCGTAGTAAAACACAAATTATTTGCACAAGTCTAGCCCTGAGGGGAAATGACAGATACAAGTAATTCAGTGACAATTGACGATCGAATGAAAAATATGATATTCTCGAAATTAAACAGAGATGAAGCTACAAAGGATAGAACTAGTTTTTATGTTTTTAGGCTTACATTCAATATTTTCAAATGAAAATTGCAGAATTATTATAAAATTAGAAAGTTTAAACAAATATCTATGTCGTGGTATATTTTTTTCTCCGTATTTTTAAAGAATTTTTGTTATATATTGAGTTTTATCATTTCTAGAAAAATACACACAGTTTCAGATTTTTTTTATTAATATATAAAAAAATTAAATTAAAAAATTAAGTATGACATAACATAGAAAAATGAATCTAGTTTATCACTGTATTTTTTCCTAAATGATTTATTAATACTGGTCAGAGCTGAACTTAAAATACAAAACCGTAATTTCTCTATAGTAATTCTTATGACAATTCAAATAGCATGTTCAGCCTTAAGCATTCTCTATCCAACTGTGTACTAAATACTGACAGAGACAAAGCGAATATGTAGTCAATACCTGTCTCTTTCTATAGAATTCTAATTGGTCACGTGACAGGTTTGTTTGCAGTCATTACAGACCTACAGAAAAGAGACAGGTATTGGCTACATATTCGTTTTGTCTCTTTGTGAGGCTATTGCTCACTCAGTCCGTTATATAAGTCTATGGTACCTACCCACTAGTGTCTCTGGTGTCAGACATTTCTTATACGTTTAACAAGCGCAGCATCCACTACAAAGAACCACCGACATATGATATGTATCTTGCAGCGCCGGATTTAAATAAACTAGTTTTATATCTTGTATTAAAAAGGACCTAGCAAATTTGTAAGCTGGCTCAATGAGATATCAAAATTATATGATAATAGTTCACTTGTAGTTTCATGAAGACTTTGACAAGTTTCACGCACACGTTGTATGTAAACACCAACAGCAGTATTAAAACAGTGGTGATATTATGATAATTATACCACTAGTAAAAATAGTAAAAAATATACATTCTTTCATCAACGAAAATTCGTACATATGTAGTTTTATACCTAAACTTTATGAAATCGTTGAGCGTAGTCGACTAAGGAGTGCAGGGGTAGTTTGATAGGGAGTGAAAAGGTGTTTTTTTTTTCATAAATAACTTCAAGATGGCTTTTTTTATTGAAAAATATTTCAGATGTTTTTTGTAGCTCTGTCTTAAACCTTTAATTTGTTTTTTATTTTATTCAAATACAATAAAAAAAATACCGAGATATAGCCGTTACAATCTGACCTGTTTATGTGCGAAGTGTGGTTAACTCAATTTTTGTCATTCGCGCTGCTATTGCACTGATCCATCAAATTTAAAGGATTTTTATATTTTTCGCATCTAAATTAAATTCTCTTTACGTTGGTATCAGTAAAATTATAAAAACATGAAAATTAAGAATGTTATGACGGCTTAAAGGCAAACAAAAAAAAACAATATTTATGAAAAACTCAAGTTTTCTCAACCTTCGAGTTGAGAAAATTAATATCGTTGTTTGTGTTTACATACAACACGTACGTGAAACTTGTTAAAGTCTTCATGAAACACCAAGAGAACTGTCTTATAAGTTTGATACCTAATTTGAGAGTAGCTTTATGATACCAGATATAAGAGTAAACTATAAGATAATGTATCCAAATTATATCACAGATCTGCTAGTTAATTTTCTCACGCTCGATAGAAAAAAGCAAGACGATGTAAATCCATGAACTAGATGAGTTTTAAAAATTATCATCATCTAACTAAACACAGTAGAAACTGGTTATAACGACATCGAAGGCACCGGTCATATTGGTCGTAAAAAGCGGATAGACGTACTAACCGGTAAAAATACAATTATATGGGATTCAGTTGGACTTTTATTTTGAGTCATTAAAACCGATATCGTTATAACCAGTTTCTTCTGTACGTGCATACATCTGAGAAAGTCCACCTACAACCGTCCCTGTACAACAAATAAGACACTCGATTCCTGGCGCACTATACCTACAAGCGCTCCTGGGAATTGCAGAGAGCGACTTGCTTGCTATAGTTGTTGTTGCTGACAACAGGTGTTCTTGCATGGGGTAGAGGGGGGTTGTTAAATGTTCAAGGGCACTACATGTGTATGTGTGTATGTATGTCTTCACTAACTAATAGGAAGTGGGCGGTTATGCGTCTACATAGGTACTGCATATATGCATTTGTGTTAACATGTTGAATAACTATTGCCTGCACTAAAGTAGTCGGTTTTTTTTACTAATACATATAATTGACGACTTATTCTATCATTAGAGCAATGTATAGATAAAAGTCTAAAATTTTAATATGTTATTTATGGATAAATCATATATTTTATTAATTTTTATTTAAAATATTGGACGTATAGTTTTTGTGTAATTGGATATTAAAAATATAGTTTTGAACACACGATTGCCGAAAGTGGTCTATTTATTGAAATTCTACACAATTGGTTATGTAGAGTATAGAGACGTTTTAAAAACTTATTATTCGAAACGTCAACTCTTTTAAATACTATAAAAATTATAAAACAAATATATTCAGAAGTATACCAGTCACGGTAGTATTATGGTGGTAATAGGGAAGGTCGTTGGATAGAACTGTAGGCCAGTCGTCGCATGGAGCAGTGAGCAGTTGTTCAGTAAAGGCAGTGCCGGATTTACCCTATGTGATGCCCTAAGCACAAATCATGTAAAGGCCCCCTTTTTGTAATTTTGACGACCTTTTTTTTTAGTCGCCAAAAAATTTTTTCTTTTTTTTTCGTCATCACCAAAATTTTCTTCTATTTTACGCTCATGCACTCACAAATCACTTTTGTGGTGCCCCCAAATAGCGGGTGCCCTAAGCAATTGCTTCTTTTGCTTATTGGTAAATCCGGCACTGAGTAAAGGGTTGTTTTATAGAGTGCTAAGTGTATATGAAATAAAATTATACAAAATAAATAATACGAAAAATATATTACCAAGTGCCATCTACTGTTTAACTTCAGTACTTGTATGTACGCGTTCTGTTTTATCGATATATTCTCTTCTACAGTTAGTTCTCTCAACTAGCAGCGTGGTACAAATGGTTTGTATCTGGGATACGTATCTCGTGATAGGAACCTATATCGGCTTTTGGGTAAAGAAAACTTTAATAAGAAAGTATCGTTACAACGACTAAATATTGACGCGAGTTATATCAAGAAGTCAAGATTCATATCAAAATCAAAATCATCAAGAAAGTTTTAAAATTCGTATTTTACGTAATTTTAAGTTTTACTTAATAGGATAAATATTTTTTATTGCGGTATTATAAAGAAAATACAAACACTTTAAATGGGGTAGGTACCGAACTTTCTTTAAAATCTTTAAAATAAATCAGCAGTACTTGAATTTACTGAATTATTACAGAAACGCCATAAATTATGAATAAACGTTAAACATTTTATAAAATGCATTTTTTTTTTATAGTACCGGACATTCATTTAAATTATTATAATTGTCAGTATATTACCCCCCCCCCCCTCCCTGTTAAACCGTGCCTAAAGACTTTATTTCCCTCTAGTAAAGTACAACGAGATATCTAGGGTTTTAAAAATTCACTACATTTTTTTTTTCAATTGATAAAACTATTCAAATTCATTAAAGCAGTTAATACTAAATACCCCAATCATTCAATAAGAAAACTTCCCCATACACCCCCATTTAAACCAATATTAACAACGACAATGAAACTGATCGATTCTGCAATGACTTCGCAACATAACATCGGGGGTAGAGGGGAAACTTCTGTTTGACAACAACACCAACAAGGAAACACTCATAATTTATACCACAAGTAACCGGCACAAGTGGGAAATAGTGCCCCGTATTTTACCCTTAACCCCAATCCCGCCCCCCCCCCCAAGGGTTTTCACGATATATCTGTCAAATACACATAAATACATACGTTATGTTTTACAAGTATAGAAGCCCTACTGTAGCCCCTTATTTACCCCCCCCTCGCTCCCCCTCTTCTCAAACCCAACCCCACGGTAGTCCGGTTATACCCCCCCCCCCCCGAAGATTTTGTCCAAAATTATTTTTTACGGGGCTGTAATTCTCTTACGAAAAATTTTATTTTTGCTCAAAATAATTCCTTCAACTTAATGTTGAATTTGGCACGTCAATTTTGAATTATTAAATTTTAGGCTTCTTTCACTTTTTCTGAACTCTCAAGGAATAGTGAGAAGTGATAAAAAATTGAATGAAGGTATAGGTGGGCACAGTTAATCGAAAAGTTAACTTCGTTAGTCGTTAATTCGTTAATAAAAAAGTTAACTTCGTTAATCGTTAATTCGTTAATAAAAAAGTTAACTTCGTTAATTATTAAAGCGTTAAAATTCCGAAAATTTAACGGAAGTTACAGTTAACTGAAAAACCAAAAATTTAACGAAAGTCAACCGTTAAAAGTTAACCATCGAAAATGTTTGAAGATCTTTTTTTTGTTATTTCGACAACTTTCTTATGTAGGTACTTGTCATCAAACAACCAATGTAACGGACTAAAGTTAACGGAAGTTAATAAAAGCGTTAACATTTTTTTGAGTTAACTTAAAAGTTAATCCGTTAAGCATTTTGTTAACTTCGTTAATTATCGATTAACGGATTAACGAGTTAATGCCCACCTATCAATAAAGAATACAAAAACTAGAAAGTGTCAGCTTTAAAAATACATTTTAATTTTAGAACATCAAAATCTATTCAATTTTCACAAAAATACAGCTGTTTAAAGAAAAATTGAAAAAAAATATCAAATGCATTTTACGTGTTAATATTCGAACGCTCGGTGACACGTGTTAATAATATCCAATCACTTTAAAATTTTGTACACTGGTAGAAAGGATTTCTCAAACCAAGTAAAGCTTGTTTTGTATATAACGAAAACAATATTTTCTTAAGATAAGCAATAATCTCTTAAACCAACTATAGTATTCTTGAACGAAGGAATAACGTAGTTGGATTAAGAGTATGTTTCTTATATTAACAAAATACTGTTTTCGTTATATACAAAACAAGGTTTTCTTAGTTCAATAAAGTTTTTTTTCTGTGTATACATTATTTTTTCTTACCTTAAAGAAATTAGAAAATAAATAATAATAAATAAATTAATAGCCACCCTAATACATACGTTATGTTTTACAAGTATAGAAGCCCTACTGTAGCCCCTTATTTACCACCCCCCTCCCTCCCCCTAACCCCACAACAGTCCGGTCCTGAGGGTTTTCGTTTTCACAAGATATCTGTCAAATACATATATGTTCCACAAACATACAAGCAAATGTATAGAAGTTGTACTAACGATATGTCATTTGCATCTTACATGTGGGAGAGAGATACATATATTCGTGTGTATTGGATGTATATATCGCCCTCTCTGTCACCAGCTCATTATATAATAATTTTGTCGTCTAACGACCAGATTTATATGTATGTATATAACATGGACATATTTTCAACTAATAGATACCATATATGCGAATGTCTTGCAGTAAAGAAGGATGCATATATGTATTTATATGTATATCGATTCTCCGTCTTTGTTTATTTTATAATTCGCGATTTTTTGCTAATACGAATTGAAAAATTGTAGAACATTTTTCGGCTCCTGCCATGTAATTTTTTTTTATATTTTAAATATGTTATTTTTTTTGTTTTTTTTTAATTGAAGGTTGCTATATAAAAGTATGGCTGCTTATGATTTATTTGATGTGCTAATTATATGTTTAAATTAATTTTTTTCTTGTAATAATTTATCATATTTAACATAACAGATGTTAGGATCCATTTATTTAAAATTAGAATAGTTTGAGAGAAGAAAACCATGAAAAAAAAATGATAAATATTTACTATTAATTAGTTATAATTAAATTATATTTTGATTTATAGTTGATTTTAATTTAAATATTTTTTTAAAAGAGTACGCCACTGTGTATTAAACACGTTAGTAGGTATTGTATTGTATTGTACCTACGTCAAACAAAAAGCTTGACAAACATAAGCCAATTGTATTATTCAGTGATTGCAGCAAAAAACTCTAATGGCCCGTCTTTTATTTCATCACTGATTGCATCAAATCATTAGTAAAATATCGATTGAAATACAATCATATAGAATACAACGACAGACATATAAGTATTTAGTAATTCTATAGCCAGTCACATGTATATACTACTAGCGGAATCCCGCGGCTTCGCTCGCGTTAACTTCGAAACTAATTAGAACCTTCCATACATGATAGGGGATGACATAATACATTTTTTATATTGATTTTTATTCATTCGTAAATATCTCGTATCTTAGTTAAAAATTGTAAAAACTAACCCCCATTCTATTCCCGCCATTAGGGGTTGAATATCGAATTTTTTATTGCAGATTATTTTGCATGACTCCACCATTATAACGTAAGCAGCTATACAGATAAACATATCAAAAAGACAGACCCTGTCTACCCCCGCCATTAGGGGTTGAATGCCGAAATTTTTATTTTAATAGATGACTATTTTGCCCGAATTTACTATTATGCAGTTGAATTTTCGTAACTGATATTTGTCTTGTAGAGTACCGACTTGTGCCATGTTTCATTCGGTGAATACAAAAAAAAATATTTTACAAATTTTTCTATCCCTCTAATAACTAAGAGGTTAAATTTTGGGAAATGCTGAAATAATTGTTTCATTATTTATAATGTAGAGTATGTTCGATAAGTTTCAATTAAATGCGAACAAAAAAAATATTATTTTATATAAACTTTCACACCCTGTTTTAACCCCGTAGAGGTTGAATTTCGAAAAATCCTTTCTTAGTGGGTGCTTACATCATAAAAGGAAGGACCTACGAAATTTCACGTTTCTAGGTCCAGGGGTTTGGGCTGTACGTTGATATATGAGTGAGTGAGTGAGTGGTTAAGGACAAACTCTTTTATAGATATAGATATATGAAAAGAGTTTCCCTAAATACACTAAAATGCTAAATTAACGGATCAATTTTTCAAATATTTTTAGGTTTTTTTTAAGTAGCTAGATCTCCGCGAAAAATGGTCGTAGAAGAGTTTAAAAAAAGCTTGAACGTTCTAGTTTTTGAATCGTTTATTAAAAATTGTATTATCCTTCAGGATAAACTCCTTTTTTAAGATGAAACGCCAAAAAAAATTTTTTTTTTAATTTGAGAGGCTTTACAGAACACACAAATTTTTTTTGGTCAAATCAAATAAATGATTATTGTAGATCAGACTTTTTTCTTCAATTTACTTTTTTTTTTATTGCTGTACGATTTTTTTTTACCTAAAAATCATATCATAACTTTAAGCGCTTATAACTAGAGAACAAATAATCGTAAACAAAATTTAAAGACAGAATTGGAAAGCTGAAAATATTTTCTTTAATGTACTTTAATTGTTTATTTGATAAAAAACTATATATTTTAATAATGTAAAACATTTGAAAGTGACAAAAAAAATCGCATATTTTTCACATTCGTAAATGGGGGAAATCACGGGATCATTAAAGTGTCTATGTTTTTTATTAGTGTATTTTAGTGTATATTGAAAATAACAAGACAATATTAAAAAAAATTTGAAAAATTTCAAAGTCAATTAATTAACAAATTAACATGCACAATTTGAAAATTTGAGCATTCATTCTTTATTCATTTACAAAGATATCTGTCAGTATATTTTCAGAATGATTAGGAACTGCGTTTTTTAATTAAAAAATATTTAAAAAAAAACTATATTTTTTTACAACAGCTTACCCGCACCGTTTCCCTCAAAATCAAACCCCGCAACTTATAGTGTCCTTAAATATTAAAGACAGATAAATTAATTCATAGTCCAGCCCTGATAAATGTTATTATAATAATACTAATATGACTTAACTCATATTTTAAGATGCCTTTAAGCAAGAAAAATCAATAACTGAGAGTAAAAAAAAAACATCCTAACTACTGCATCATTAATTTTGTTCTACTTTTAATCATTATTCTTTTCACTGCTACACCACAACATTTTTTATTAATAAAAAATGTTCCTGCCTTCGGCCGGTTTGAATTTTTAATCCAGTCGTTAACTTAAACGCTACTGAATTAAGCCAGGAACATTTAATATAATGTTTTAGGTCCACTATTTACCTATGTATAATTATGGGGAATATTGAAGCAATTTTTTTTTTGTAATGAAAAATATACTTAGGTTGATATTTTTTTAATCGAGCTTTCCAACCATGTCGCCGCGGGGTAAAATTGATTAATATTAAATTCTGTTTTATTAATTAAATGAAATAATATTGAAAATGTTCATTTTTCAATATTCAGAAAACTTTTTTATTTTTTTTTTATTTTTTTATTTTTATTTTTTAGAAATATTACAATCTATTATAGAACATTTTAATTAAAGCCCGTTATGAATAGTATATTTTTAGAATTTCAGTATATATTTTGATGTTTGCTGTTAAATAATAAATTTAATTTAACCTAATAATTAAATTTCATAAATTATTAACATGATTATATATATATAATTTTTTTTCATGCATGCAATTATCAAACAATGTAACTCAATTAAATATATATATATATATGTATTAATAATGTGTTAAAATTTAATTAAATTACATTATTTGTTTATTTAATTCATATAAATTATATGTTTTTCACATAATTAAATTTACTTTCATCTGAATCGTAAATAAAAATAATAAAATCAAATATAATACAAGTAAATACATTTAAAAAAGTCATCATGAAAAGTCTAATAGTACAGTCTTGATGTGGATTTCTTGTGGAAATCGAAACACGTATTGTTTAAGTTGCTAAGATCTAAATAAAAATATAATATTTTTTAAAATCAGAATTCAGCATAGTTTTACTATGGACAAATATATCAGGGTAATCAGTATTTCTCTGGAACAAATTTCCCTGACTTTTCCAGGAGAATTTTTATCGTTTTTCCCTGTTTTTTATTTAAAAAATTTGGATAAAAAACCTAAAAAATAAAAATAAAAACGTCAATCTAAATATTTGCGAGAATTTGTGTGATTTTGTATTTTTATAAAAATTCCCTGACTTGCAACCAAATTCCCTGATTTTTCCCTGTATAGCAAAATTCCCTGACTTTTCCCGCCTGGCCACCCTGTATATTACTTATATTTCAGTAAAACCACTGTTATCTAAAACTCTTACAATAAATGACTTCATAAATACAGCTCAAAAAATATATAAACTTGATTAGTTTTAATAAATAAATATACCTACGAAGAAAAATTACAAAAAAAATTACTACAAAATTTTTTGGTTTCATTTTATTTCAGAATATATTTTGTATATGATGGTATATAATCAGATAATGAATTAATTTATCATTGGTATTAATTTTTAAAACTAATCTATATGAATTAACGGTTTAAATACTTAAATTAGCTTGGATAAATATCCATTTGTATTTTACAAAATTTAATTATCCCAAATTGTCCAGTATTATTTTATTAAAACTCGTGTCAAATATATTTCAAATCTATATATACAGTAGAAACCGGTTATAACGATATTGCTTACAGTAGAAATACCGCATTTAACGACTCTAACAACGATATGTCACATGACATACTTATTATAGAAAATAAGTCGAAGTACTAAATACTGGTGATATTTATAAAGTATCTTATTATAAACATTTAAGTAAGCCATGAAAAACAAAAATCGCAATAACAACAATGAAAATAACAAATGCATATTTAAAAAATTATAAAAAAAACTTTTTTAAAAAACAATTTGCCTTTGAAAAACCAACTAAAAAGATGAAAATAAAATCAGGTTAAAAAAAGTTGATTTTGTTCATACTAGAAGAGTTAAAAAAAGTATCTTCTAGTATGAACAAAATCAACTTTTTTTAACCTGATTTTATTTTCATCTTTTTAGTTGGTTTTTCAAAGGCAAATTGTTTTTTAAAAAAGTTTTTTTTATAATTTTTTATTTTTGAGTTTTTAGTTAAACACATACAAAGAACTAAATTAAAAAAAAAACATGTTAACATACCTCCTGAATCTTTACCAACAAATAATCACTTTAATTTCATTTTCATATCAAGTTAGTACTGATCATTATACAGTTATATTTTTTCTATATATTAATTATCACTAAAACACATCACGTATATTATGGTACATATATTAATATTTATTGATTTGAATAGATTTCTTTCTATTTCTATCGTTGTCTAATGTCAATAATAAAAAATATTTTCAACAGACAGTAGTGACAGATGGTATTTTTAAAACATGTAGCTATGGAAATGGGATATTTCGGTTGTAACTTAACTCTCGTTATCACTGTGTTTTCTAATTGTATTGGTATATATAGATGATTCGTTGCCACAAACATATAAAGAAATAAATAAATTTATTATAAATAAATAAATAAATAAATATCGCGGTGAGTTAAATAAGGCAAATTTAAAAACAATAAACTATTACAAAAAAAGGTTCTTACTTTTTTTTAATAATAAGTATAACATGGGACATATCATTGTAAAGTAGAGTAAAAAAACACGTTCATATATGCTATAGCCAACTTAGCGGTCCATTAGAAAAACTAAACTCGGAAACTAAGAGTGATATAAAAATTCTGAATACACCAAACAATTCTACACATAAAAGCGCAAACAAAAAGTACCTATCTACTTTGCCAAAAAAGTTATAGCCATTTAAAGAAATTCCAAATTTTCAGTTTTTTTGGGTATACCGCCTGAACCACATAAAAATATTAATATTTTTTGATGTTGTAATACTCACTCCTTTCTTACAAATAATTCATCTCATTTAACCACATTTGTATCTCTTACCATTTAGAATATCCCCATGCATTTCACGCTAATCGTGGACACCCTGTATAAGAACTACAATGATTTCTATTTTATTAATCAATTTAAATAATAGTTAACTCTATATTTACTTCATGACCCAATTAATTTATTTGCACGAACAAAAAATTAAATTGATTGCTTGAAAATAATTTTATGATTATTTCAATTGAAGAAATAATATATAAAGAGACGCCTGGAATAATTTATTTTCTGCTTTGGTATTATTGTATGTATATATACTTTAATATGACTCCAGTCTTTATGTCGGTCTGTCTGTCTGTCTGTCTGTTACTAAACTTTATGATAATGTTGTACACAGTTTATAATTTCAAGTAATTTATAGCACAATTATATCGTATAATGATTGCTATATACAGAATTATGTTTTATTGGTACAATCGAGTCGAGTCTCTCATTAATTATAAGTATCTCTATGTTAATTCTTTATACATTTATGTTTTATTATGTGAAGACAAACACATTTTGCTGTATTTATTTTTATATACATTAATCTAATTAATAAAACTTTCATTTATTTATTAAATATAGCATAATATGTATATAAACAACAAAAAAAAACTGGACTGAAATTAATTACTGATTAAAAAAATATATTATATTCTTTTTCTGTATAAAGAAGAGGGGTATCAAAATACGCACTTGTTAAACTGTTTTAAAAAATATATAATTTTATACTGTTAAAAAAATTTATTTGTAAAAATTGTGAAAATTTTGAATAAATGCTAGTATGAAAGTATTATTGAAATTTTGATTTTAAATAATGAAATAGGTTAAAAAGATTCTAAAAAATGTATTTATTTTTATATTAAAAGCGAGATTAATATAAATGTTAAATGAAACACCAATCAGTGTGAATGACGTCACGCATCAGTAAACGTCTTTTATTTTAGACAAATATCAATTCCTCTTACAAGATTATTAGGTACATACCTTATTTAAAAACTTATATACTTTGGAATTCATTTTTAACACACAAAATAATTAAATTATTGTCTAACTTTGAATGTTTGATTATTGTTGACAAGGAGTGTGACGTCACAACTCTCAAATGGCACCTGCGAGCGTTTTGGCGTCAAAATAAAAAAATTAGTTTTAAAAAAGTCAATTTTTGCGATTAAACCTTTATTTTCTGCAGAAATAATTATTTTTTTGGAAATAGGAGACACGTAAGATCATTTTAGAATAGTTTTTTTTTAATTAGTCATCATACCTATTGAAGAAATATATGTCATTCATTACACAGAAAAAAACTGTATTGGACTAAGTAAACCTTGGTTTGTATATAACGAAAACAATATTTTCTTAATATAAGAAACATACTCTTAATCCAACTACGTTATTCCATCGTTCAAGAATACTATAGTTGGTTTAAGAGATTATTGCTTATCTTAAGAAAATATTGTTTTTGTATATACAAAACAAAGTTTACGTGGTTTGAGAAATCCTTTCTACCAGTTAATAATAGACTTGTTTTCTGTATATTTTCAAAATACCCTAAATAATATGTATATAATATCAAAAATACTTCACAACCATAGCAAAATAATAAAACGAAATAAATGATAATAAAAACATATTCGATGCAATTGAATAAAAGATATAACTTGTAATATGCACTACAGTAAATTTACTCCAATTGTCTCCATAACTAAATGAAGACAACAGAGACAATATAATGAATTCTGTCACGAGTGTCAACTGAAATGACATCTATAAAAACGTTTCATCAACTAATAATACAACAATTTATTTAACTTCAATCGATTCCAATTCATCGTAATTGTCTTGATGAATTGATTAATACAACACAACAACGATACTAGGAAAGAGATAAAACTACAGACAAAAAAACACACAGTCCCCTTTCTTGTAGAATACATAGGTGCCGTATAAAAAGGACCCCTCTCCCCCAATACGTATCTAAAGATTTTTAAAATATAATAGATAAATTATTATTAAAAATATATTTAATATAGAAATAATTTGTTGATATAATTTTGTTCAAAATATAATTTAATGAATTAGTATGGTACTTAAATAAAGTTATGACGGCGCCTTTGCTTTTATTCTTTGTTTCCTACATCCGTCCTTGTGATTGTCTCTTAATTTGTAATCAATTTATTGTCTCTGTGTAGAATTTTATTGTTTTTCAATATTTTGTTTATTGATTTATTTCTAATATAATTTACTAACCCAAATATGGTTCATATAATATTCATTATTTTTGTATATAATAGGTGGAACTGACTTAAACAGTTGATTGAGAAAAGTCCGAAAACTCTCGTGAGGGAGCTAGATTCCCAAAGATTTTGCCTATTTAATTTAATATCTAAAGACCCCATTGTGATACAGTTATGAAATTTGATACCTGGTTCAATATTGATATGTGTAATCGATTTTCAATATCAACCAATGATTATTTAGACCAGGGATATATGGGGCAAGTGGGCCCTTTGATTTTTACCTAATATTTTATTTTGTTTTTTTATATTTGGAACTTTTATTATGTCATATTTCACAATATATTTTATTGATTTGTTTATGAAAATCAATCGTTTTCACGATCACACAGAAAATTAATTTGTCTGTGTTAAAAAATGTGATCAATGTAAAAAAATCGTGATCGATTTGGCTCGAAATATCCATGTTTATCTTATTGATAAATGTATATTATTACTAACAATGTTGTTATCACGGTGAAAATTTTGTTTCGTATTGAAAACATATATTTTAAATACAAAAAAATACTTAATAAATGACATCACTGAATTTACCATATCGAAAATTGCACTTTTACTAGTTGTGTGGTGTAAAAAATATTCACACTGATAAATATTTATTAATACAACCATTATGTTTAATCTATTTGAGACTTTCGTCAGTTGATGTAATAAATTATTTATTAAGATATTTTTCAAATTAATAAAATATTTTTTTATTATTATTTTGAAAAAATATTGTTATATTAAGAAGATACATTTATTAAACATTTTACCATCTCAAATATTCAATAAGATCTAGTTTTTTTTTGTGTACGTATATGTCTATAAATGGTCGTATAAGAAAGTACAAAAAATGAATACATTTAGACACACAAAGTATATTTTAAATAAGATAAGAAATGAGTACACTAGACACAATGTAATTTTTAAAATTTATTGTTCTAATATTTCATAGAGTGTTTCATTTAAATGTGTACAGAAGTGGGTGTAATTTGACAGGCATTTGTAAAAAAACTAACGACACAAAAAGAATGGAAAGTAGGTGGGATCGTAATCTTTATCAATGTCAAAAACTGTTATTTTCATAATTATAATTTCATTCTTATGGTTCTCATGGACTGAATGTGACTTTAAATTAATTGTTAACTAACTACATATACGTACTTACTTAAGTAACATACCACCAACGAATTTTTTAGTCATTAGTTAAAAATGAAATTTTTGGAGCAATTAATTTTTTTTTTATTTAATGCAAAACTATATAACTGATTTAGATTGGACTCTCGCTAGTCGAAAGTTGTGGTGTTTACATCGAAAAAACAAAACAGAAACATCGTGTCTTTAAAATACTTCGTATTTAAAAATGTATAGGGTTTATTGTTTTTTCGTCATAAAAAGTTAAAAACACAGTGTTTCTGTTTTGTTTTCTCGGTGTAAACACCGCATTAGATTTAAATTACTTGTTAAGTACATGAACATATTTAAGTAAGAACATACCACCAAAGATTTTTTAGTCATTAGTTAGAACTGTACAAAAAAAATGGAATTTTTAAGGCAATTAATTTAATTTCTGATTTGATACAAAAATTACTGAACTGATTTTGATGGGGCTTTCATTATTAGTCTAAGACCCTATAGATATATTTTATAAGGGAAAAAATCTTAAGGGGTTAGGTGTAGTCAGAATTTTTAAGAAATCGATTTTTGTTTTTTTCATTTTTGGAAGCTGCTACAACGGCTGAAGAACTATTTTATGGCCCAGGAATAGTTGACTCGGTGTAAGTAATTAAATAATACGTATATTACTTTACGTAAATTGAGTGTAAAACTTAAAATGCGTTTTTCTCAAAACTATGTTTTTTGAACTGGTGACCACTGTAGCTCGACAACCGCTCGGTAGATTTTAATGAAATTTATACAGCTTTTTGAAAACATGAAAAACTAGTGCCTGATCGAAGGATTTTTTTTTTATTTCGATTTGTTATAAACAATTAACTGTTGGTTTTTTTCCCGAAAATCTTGAAAAAAATTTCCTGAGGCTGCCATTTTGTTAATTTAAGAAAGAAAAAAAAAGCTTCGATCAGGCACTAGATTATCTATTAATAAAACTAATTTTTTTTGTCCGATTGAATTTGGATGAATCTCCAAGGATAAGTGATGGTCACCGCAAGGAGCTTCGGTTGGAACTGGATCAACACAAAACAAACAGTCATTACTTTTAAAATTATATTTTTTTTTTTTTTTCTAAAATTTCTGTCAAGTCAAGTCGAAACCTTATTTAATGATGCTATGTTTTTACTTTTATAAAATAAAATAATTTACTGGCAAAAAAAATTATTTAAAATTGTCATTTTTTCATGTCTCTGACTACACCTAACCCCTTAATATTTTAGTTTCTAATTCAATCTATTTTAAAGATGAATAAATGCAACATAAGCATATAAATTAAACATAACACTTCAACTACAATCTGTTAGTGAAATGATCTTATAAATTTCAAGTTGGTTGAGTTAATATTCGTCGTTTTGAAACTCGACATTTACAAAATGAATATTAAACTTATTATTACAGAATTAATTTAATTATTATACCGAAATAACAAAAACTCATTAAATCATTGTGTAGGCAACAAATGTACCAACATAAGTTCATATATGGTATATTATCTACAAAATTTTTTGCTGGTAAAAGTTTATTTACAATTAAATATGGTTTTACAAGACATTAATGAAAATTTTTTTAAATTTTAATTTGAATAATTTTTTTTTTTTTTTTAATTTTTACCTGTACATGGGAGGAGGGGGTAAGGATTGATTATTCAATTAGAAGTAATTACGTTACATATACATATATTATATATATTTTGAATAACAAAGGTCACTGTATGCAAACGCCTTAGGGTAGTGATAAGTTGCATATATGTACAATAAAGGGGGGGGCTTATTAAATATGCTTGTACACCCCGAAATTTCTGTTTGCGCATTTAATTATTAATTTTCATCAATGTTAGTCAATTCTATGATGAAATAATTATACAGAGTGGGCATTATGACGTATCACTATATATTACCTAAAATCAATGCTAATACAACGGAAGTAATCATGATTTCTGTGAGTTCGAACTTATTTTTAATTCATGAGATCGAGATTAGCTCGAATCCGGATAAGACCGTCTTGAAGCTATCATAATTATTTAAATATCAATTTTTGACGTAATGAAAAAGGACCTCGCAGAATCCTTATGGGAAAGGGGTTTCGCTCAAACTCTTTGAAACTTTGAATTCTGATGAATAGATAAAAAGTGTCAATGGGCACTAAGTCCTAAAAACTCAAACTTTTAAGATATAGCCCTCTAAAGTTGGGGATCATGTTCGCCTTTAATTTGCAATAAAAAAATTTGTAGAATCTTAACTTTCGCACAACTATTTGTATGTGTTCCCAAAGACTTATATAATCGATTGTCACCATAAAAAAGTAAACGTATAAATGACTTTGGGAACATAAACAAAAAGTTGTGCGAAAATTAAGGTTCTACAAATTTTTTTATTGCAAATTAAAGACAATCATGATCCCCAATTTCAGAGGGCTATATCTTAAAAGTTTGAGTTTTTAGGACTTAGTGCCCATTGACACTTTTGATCTACTCATCAAGGACTATCAGAATCCAAAGTTTCAAAGAGTTTGACCGAAACCCCTCTCCCATAAGGATTCTGTGGAGTCCTTTCAATAATTTTTTGTTAAGTTTGTAATCAAAAATCAAAATTGATTTTAGTTTTCATGCGTTAAATGACAAACACACTTACAAATAAGTACTATTATTTATATTATATAAAATAACACAAATTAAATAGATTGAAGAAACAATCACAAAGAAAGTTAAGAAAAACTAATGAGATTGAATCAAAATCAGTGAAATATAAAACGTTTTTCTGTATAAAACCAATGAGAAAACTAATCCTGTCGTTTGGTACAAAATTAATGTAACAAAAATACATTAAACAAGTGTTGTTCATTGATCGTAGCCTCTTTCTCTTTCGTTGTAATCATTCAGGATTGGACATGGTCTCCTATCAAGCTAACAGTCATGTCAGAATCTCTGATTACCAGAATTAACAAGCCGAATCAGCAGGCGCGTAACAACTGAAGGGGGGTCAAAAGGTCATTACATACCCCCTCCCTCAAGAATTAAACAGATACATACTACTAGATATTAGGAAGAAATCTAAAAGTAATTTAAAGTAACATAGTAAATAACTAACTATAAATAAATTAACAAACCGAATCAGTAGGCTCTTATACAAAAGAGGGGGCAAGGGGTCATTACACCCCCCCCAAGAATTAAACAGATATATACTAGATATTAGGATGAAATCTGAAAGTTATTAAAGTAACCGTAGTAAATATTAAATAACTAACTATTAATAAATTAACACGCTGAATCAGTAGACCCGTATAGGTACAGAGGGGGGAGGGGGGGGGGTCAAAGTGCCATCGAATTTTTAACTAATTAAAATTAAAGAATTTACAGTCAAGAAAAATGTTTCTTAACTAATATTCAATTATATATAATGCTATTAAAAAGTTTATTTTTTTTTCTGAAAGTAATTTTTTTTTTGAACCCCCCCCCCCTTGATAAGTTAGGCTGTATACGCGCCTGCAAATCAGCCAATGAACCGATTCTGAATGAATGTTATACGGATCGTTGTTATTTTAATCCCGATACTGGCGCGCACCCTACCCTCTCAGATTAACCTGGGTATACTTTAATAGTGTGCAGTTTATTTTTTAAAAAAACCGTGGTACTGGTGGTATAGAAAGAAATCCTAGTAGGATTGAAAAGGGATAATTGTTTTACATAAATTCTGTTCACATAGAGCGTCATTGCTCTTTTGAAAGCTAATAATCTTTCATGGATTTAAAAATAAAAAACATACCGTCATTTTTAATTAATGTTTTTTTTTTGTAACTCCGTATACCTATTTGTTCTGATTGCAATTTTTGATATTGAGTATGAGTGGGGGTCGAGAGTTTTACCCCCTCCTCCCCCTCTTTCTACCTAATTTCAGTTAATTGCTTCTTTTTTTATATGTTATAAATAACGCCATTTGGAGATTTATATCAAAAAGAAAATACTATATTAAAACTGATATCAAAAAATTATGGATTCAAATCTTTAGCAAAGTTAAAAACCTATTTAGTATTTAAATATTATCGAAATCTCATGGGCACTTCTCTAGTAACAGGGTCGCTTTCACAGGTAGTGTCTCATGTGATATTTTTGCTTGTTTGAAGCAGTTTAGTGTTTTAGATAAAAAAATGATATAAATACAGTCCATTATGGGACTTAAATTAATTTGCAGTATTATACAATATAATACATTACATATGAATTTAAAAAAAAAACGACACAGAGGACTGTGCTGATTTTTATTTTTACTCTAATAAACATCAATTTTACAAAAGAAAAGTATGGTATTTGCATATGATAATTATAAATCTCTAAAAATATGATAGTGAATTTAATATTTCTAATTACGTGTTTCTGAAATTAAGTATTTTTTGGGTTTGTGACCGACCAAGGGACTGTGTTTTACATTTTCAAAATAATGTGTCACAACTCAAAAAATGTCATATTTGAGATAAATATGTAGAATGATCCCAAATTACTATATACATATTTCTACTAAATAATTATTATTAATGTACTTCGTGTACCTACCGTCAACAAAACTAGCATATTCTAAATAAATGTCACATTTAAATACTTAATCACTAAGCGTTTTAATAGTTACTATTTTTCAAACATCACAGGAATACTGAAATATTTAAATTAAATACTGTGTATCAGTCCTTTTCCTATACTACCATTACAATTTTGATTTACCTAAATTGTTATAATTTAATTTATTCCTATTTCCTCAAAACTTTGAGTTGTGAACCTTTTTGCAGAAGTGCGAAATATCCCTTTTTCCGTTTCATCTATAACAAAAGTATAATTATTGAAAAGATTAGCAGCAATTGTGTTAATAAAAAACACAATTACTTCAAAATGGTTAACAGTAGTTCTTGTTATCTTTGATAATCCAATGAGAGACATTTACAAAGACAAACCAACATTACAGATATAAAATTAGTTTGTAATTACTATTCACTATAGACTTTAAACGTCTTTTACATTTCAACCCTTCCAACTTCATTCAATCCTAAATCCGACGTAGCTCTAATTTCATTAACACCATTTCCTGTGTATATATATTCTACCCCCCCCCCCTCTCTTTAATTCCCTTATCTTCTTTACTTACATTGCTTTCGTTTTGAACAATAGAAAACATGAAACAATAAAAAGATTTTGTTGTTATTTTAAATATCATTAAAAAATGGTGTTTAAATATTTGTTCATAGACAGAGAGATATCGTACACATATCTGACTAGAAAACAGAGCCGTGTCAAATGAAAGAGATAGAAAGTAGTCTGGAAATATACTTGTCCTTACTTATACATAAATGACAAAAAATAATTAACGTTATAAAATATTTTATTTATTAAAAATGATTACTGATTTTTAAATAATATCAGTTTGGTATTTTTTGATCTAATTCTAATTTCTTGTTCATCTATTTTTGTTGCTTCATAGTGTAACCTAATATAAAAAAAATATTAAAAATATTTATCATCATTTTTTAACAACCACATGGGAATTGCTTTAAAATTATTTTTTATTAATTAACATTTAATATTTGCACTACCAAAAATATTACTTTCTCGGAAAATCCATTCACTAATTTAACAAATTTTTATGAGATCAATTGACGGTTTTTTGTAAATTGTCTCGATTTTTTATATTTAGTAAAAAAAATATTATTGCTGCGAAATAAGCAATTTGTTGCAATTAAAACATTTATTTGTTTTTTGTATTTTCCTTTTTACAAATCTTGACGTAGAACTAATTATTTCAATAATGTAATCATAATTAATGCCTTCATAAATATTGTATTCGTGTTCATATGAAATAATTCGTTACCTATATTTTTATCATTACAAATATTGACTGTATGTAAATAAATAAATATACGACAGAAATACTACCCTGAACTGTAGTAAACTACCAATCAGATTCTTAGAAAAAGATATTGATATATTCCAAACTATACTACATCTCTCTTTTAAAAAAATATAAAAATATTATTCTTCCTTTACGAGAGTTAAAAAATGAAAAAAATTGCAAACAAATATTATGTATATGATTAAAATCAACAGATGTGAAAAATGACGCCATGTGGCAAAATATTTAACCATTTCATACCCTGTGTACCTGCTATACAACTATAAACAAAAAATTAACTCTCACCACCTGTCATTTTTTCACTTAGGCCTCTCAGCCAATTTACTGTGCGGTCTTTTAATAAAGGGGCCTGCTCACATTTAGGTTTATATTAAATAGTAGTGTTGTAGGACATACAGAAATTTAATTTTGCTAAAGTTAACGAGCTTTCATAACAAAAATAAAATGAGTTACATTTTATTTTTGTTATTAAAGTAAATAAATTACAACATGGTGCTTTTTATTCTTAAAAAAGATAGAGGTATAGCCATAAGGAAGAATTCATATTGTTTTTATTTAAAAGCTTTTAAGTATGATGATAAAATAAATATTAAATTCAGTAGTTGTATGTTTATAAATTAAAAAGAATACCTTTTATAATAGAATTTTGTTCTTTTTTGTAATAAAGAAAAAACCAAGGTCAGTCGCTAACTGTACATACTTATATGTCTGATTTAGGGCTAAGAAAAATGTTCAATAAATATTTATATTACTTCCCGACTTTTTATTTCTTCGAATTTTTGATCAAGTTCTCAATTCTTGTTGAAAATATAACCAAAAAAATAAATTCAATACAAGACATAATAATTATCAGTCGCAGACTAGATTATTATCGTGAGAACCCAATGTCATATTTATAGGACAGCACTTTTTTTAACGACCTGGATTTATTTTTGAAATTATTGATATTTTTATGCTTTATTTACACTCTCATAAGTAATATTATATATAGTTTCGTCTAATTAAAAAATATGATGGGTTAATTGAATACGAACTGAACAGTGGAGTAAGGAAGGTTAGTTATGCCCCCCCCCCCCCAATTCTCGATTTGTTAATTTATTCGTTAAGTATACGCTATAAGAGTTTACCTAAGTTTAACTAGATTTTATTGTATATTTATTATGTCATATAAAAGTTTGCAGTTTCATAAAGAAAAATTAAGAGCACATTAAGAGGCCATACCAGTGTGAAATTTTCAAAAAAATCATTTTTTGCCTTTTTGGAGAGTTTATAGTTTCAAGAATATTCTGTGAAAATTTCAAGGCCGTATCTCTAATACTCCCCAAACAGCAGCCTTCTAAAGAGCGACCGCTCGCAGATATGAAATCGATACTTAAATCTTTAAATGCGTGTTTCTCGAAATGAGTTTTTTCAAATTTGCTGACATTGTAACTCAAAGAAAAATTATCTGATTTACTTGAAATTTGAACTGAGTATTCTTGAATATATTTACTCTACGATGAACTAGGATATTTTTGATTGGATGAAAATTGACGATTTGGCATTAAAAATACGACCATTTTATAGGCAATAAAACGACTGTTTTTCATAACTACGCCGTTTTGTTAGATTTTGATATTTTTCGAAAATCGTAGGTCATCTTACAGAAAATACATTCCAGTTTAACATTTTTTCTTTTTTCAATTTCAACTATTTCATCGTCCGGAATCATGGACGCAGGTTTTTTTTGGCGCCTCCGAAGACAGCGCATAAGTCGCTTAGATATCGATATTTTTACGTGAAAAAATTATGGAATACACCTCTAATATAGCTAAATATATTCTTAATTTTCCAAAATATTTCATTGAGTATTTTTCTTCCAAAAAATTTCCGAAAATCACCCAAATTTTATACCGCGATAATTATTTGTCCACTGTTTTTTAAACAAAATGATTAATTATTATCAAATCATGCTGTAAGACAGTTAAATGTATATAGATTAATATTCAGTAATTGTAGTAATCAAATATCAACAAATATTTCTAATTCAATACATTTCATTAAAAATTGCCAGTATCTACTATATTTATGTATTTTTCAAATACATATTTATCACAGAAAATTAATGACAATCAAAGCGTTTGTGAGCGTCTCTTTTTTCCATATTATTTATTTCTCAGAAAAAAATATAAATACCTATGAGAAGAAATGCCAGCGCCAATTAACGATGTTTGAAAAATATAAAATAAATAAACAAAGAGATGAAAAATAATAAATAGACATCCATATTACATATAAAGTATTCCCTTTGATGCTGTATTAATGTTTCATATTATTATAATTCTGTTCAAGAGGAATGTTTAAATACTAGATAGTAAAAATATGTTAAATATTTATATATGCTTATTAATTTAAATACACATACATTCATTTGTTACTCTCGGTTATACAGTGGCGTCACTGTAGGGTGGGGAAAAGAAAAACAACCCTCCCTACACTACATTAAATATATAGAATAGAACATGGTCTACCACAGAAAAAAAAAATTTGTGTATGTGTAAAAAAATGTGATTAATGTAAAAAATCCGTGATCGATTTTGGTTGTTTGTTAATATGATAATTTTTTTACCAATATGGAAATATCCACGTTTATCTTATTGATAAATGTATGTTATTACTAACAATGTTCTTATTTTGTTTCGTATTGAAAACATATTTTAAATACAAAAAAATACTTAATAAATGACATCACTGAATTTACCATATCGAAAATTGCACTTTCACTAGTTGGGTGGTGTAAAAAATATTCACACTGATAAATATTTATTAATACAACCATTATGTTTAATCTATTTGAGAGTTTCGTTAGTTGGTTTAATAAATTATTTATTAATTTAACAAATGAAAATATATTTTTCAAATGAATAAAATATCCTCAATAAGATTTTTTTTTATTATTATATTTTATTTAGGAAATATTTTTATATTAACAAGATAAAATTAAGCATTTTTTCATCTCAAATTTTCAATAAGATTTTTTTTTCTGTATGTATATCTAATACAAAAATCGAGTCTTCATTACAAAATGAGATAGAACGTATTAATTAACATTTATTATTAATTTATTTTATAATTCAAAACAACTGATATCTATTTTAAAATCCGAATGATTCGCGGAGCGATATGGTAACAACGCTAGGTAATGTGTTATTGGTCCTATTATATATTTGTCTAAGATATTAACTGTAAATATCGTTCCAAAAACATGCAGTTTTGCTAACTACACAAGAACAAATACGTTATTTTTTAGTAGATAACATGAAAAATTACTGCATACAGTATGCCAGTGGTCCCCAACCTTTTTGTACCTAAGAGCACATTCTAGAATACCGGTTGGGCGGCGGGCACCATTTATTTTTTCAAGGTGCCCACATCAAAATCGCGATTTTCATTCAGGCGTTTCTCATGCACGCCTAAACTAAAAAAGTCAGAAATATGTATGCTCTCGCTGACTTTTGGATGAAAAATTTTGTAATCTACAAAAAGGTTCAGAGACATTTTTTCATATATTTCATAGTTCCTACGTAAGCCGTGACTGGCAAAAATGCTATCCTTAAAACTTTGATCATTGTTTATCTATTGTTGAACGAATTAATACAATGTTTGATATATGCACAAATGTTTTTTATTAACAAATCTGTATCAACAAAATATTTTTAATTTATCTTTAGAATTAATATTAAATGATTTTTGTAATTGCGGTACAGCCAGAAAAGATTAAATGGTTACATATTTTTCTGGCTGTACTTCACGGTATACGTTAAAGAGTGAATAAATGTAAAATGATATAATATTTTTATAAACAAATATTTTTTTCAAATAAATTATATTTCTCTAGTTAGTTATTAAAAATAAAAAAATAAATTACATAAACTTAATTTTTTTTATCATTCGCAGTCAGCGGCGGGCACATGTAAAATGGTCGGCGGGCACAATGGTGCCCGCGGGCATAGGGTTGGGGACCACTGCAGTATGCAGTAAAATGCAGTTCATTTCTTTACGACCATAGTTGAGACAATATCAATTACTATTATACATGTATTTATATTAAAAAAACATTAAATATGGGCACTGGACAGCCCTCGTTAGCAACTTTTATATTATAAGCTTAAAATTGATGGTTATACTCGCATATATAATAATCATCTTTATGTGTATACCTAACACATACATACAAGTGTGTATGTAAAAACTCTCACAGATTTCACATGGTAGAATATAACAGGGTCATTTTATAATGAATATGTTCGCGACTAAAATCTAATCAGAAGCGGGTGGGGGGGGGGGGGGTAAAACTGACCTCTCGCATTGAGAAGTTAATATCCGGTATTATAAAGGAACTACCAAGCACTCTCAAATGAGGTACCAAACTTATATGACAGCTCTCTTTGAGTTTTTAACAGTATTATAAAGAATAAACTCTAATGGGAGGAGGGTGGGGGGGGGGAGATAAAACTGACGTCTTGCATTGAGTTAGCAAATTGACTAGCTAGGTACCAAACTAATATATGACAGTTCTCTTGGAGATTATAATAGATATTTCCAACTCGTTAATCCGTTAATCGTTAATTAACGAAGTTAACAAAATGGTTAACGGATTAACTTTTAAGTTTTCTCAAAAAAATGTTAACGCATTTGTTAACTTCCGTTAAATTCAACTTCCGTTAACTTAGTCCGTTACAATGGTTGTTTGATATGAATAATACATAAGAAAGTTGTCGAAAAAGCAAAAAAAAAAGGTCTTCAAACATTTTGGATGGTTAACTTTTTAACGATTAACTTTAACTTTCGTTAAATTTTCGGTTAACTGTAACTTCCGTTACTTTTTCGGAATTTTAACGCTTTAACGGTTAACGAAGTTAACTTTTTTATTAACGGATTAACGATTAACGAAGTTAACTTTTCGATTAACTGTGCCCACCTATGGCAGTAAGTTGTTCTTTACTAAAGGTTAGTAAATATACTTTCAATTGTTTTTCCTTTGTTTTTACTTTCTATGCATGAAACTATCTGTCAAAAACTCTAAAACCGCGACAAAATTAAATATTAATGTTTTTTTTGTGTTATTTAACATATCAATATCTGACTAATTTTTTTCATCAGAAAAAAAACGATCTTATTGAAAATTTGAGATGGAAAAGTGTTTAATAAAATTTTATTGATTTGAAAAATATTTTACACCACCCAACTAGTGAAAGTGCAATTTTCGATATGGTAAATTCAGTGATGTCATTTATTAAGTATTGTATTTAAAATATATGTTTTAAATACTAAACAAAATTTTCACCGTATTAGTAATAATATACATTTATCAATAAGATAAACGTGGATATTTCCATATTAGTAAAAAAATTATCATATTAACAAAACAACCTCTATCGGAGCCAAATCGATCACGGATTTTTTTACACTGATCACATTTTTTAACACATTAAACAAATTATCTTTTTCTGTGAAGAAATCAATAGATATTAACTTTAAACGAGTGAACGGGCGTGTAACCCAACACCATACCTCGTGAACCCAGACACACACACACACACACACACACACACAACAGGTTCTTCTCCTTCTACTGACGAGAGACCACATCGTGAGGTCTCTCTGAGAGAGTCAGCAATTGATCACTGAAATTAAATTAAATTACATGATTTGGTATTCAATAATTTTCAGGCTATAAAAATCATACGAAAGAGGTGAATAAACCATATGGGAGGTCTCTTCTGTAGCTACATGTATATACGTTGTAAATAAATAATTGATTTGCAATGCATCATGTGTTTTGTTGTTTCGGGGTATTCATTATATTTATCACCTAATATATTAGTCGATTATTTTATATACACCGTTTAACATATTTAATTAATTGTACATAATAACAATGTTTTTAAAGTGAAACTTTTATTACATCGTCTCAAACTTTTTGGTCTGTGTGTTGCATGTCGCGTGGACTGCGCATGCGTGGAACAAGCAGCCATTCATTGTATGACAGTTTATGTACTGTGTGCTATTATACATATTTAGTAAGTTTGAATTGTAATTTATCAGTGTTTAATGTAAATGTTGTTATTTATTTGCTTTTGGTAAACAACGACACAGCTAGTGAGTCCAAAAAATTGATCAACGAGAAAGAATAGTGCAAAAATGAATGACGATGAATTAATTTTACGCCGTAAAAAACAGAACGCCGACAGAGCACGTGCTTATAGAAAAAGGAAAAAAGATCTTGGTATTTATATAGAATTTATTAGTATTATTAGAACTTTTTGCTGGTGCATGTTGTTGTTTATGGATTTATTTCAATTTTGAGTGCTTGAATTTATTATTCCGAAAATTTTTAGTTAAATGTCTATAATGTGAAAAAAAAGTTTCACTTTGACCGTGGTTTCATAAAACCACACAATCCTTTATTTTATACATTACTAGCTGCCCCGGCAAACGTTGTTTTGCCAAAAGATAATTTGCATACTCTTTCTTTCTCATTGTTACGGTGTTTTTGTTAGAGTTTTGTGTATTTTGAGTATTTCGACCGATGTTTAAACGACGTCGTGTATGTATTTTTGTATAATTTCTCTATATTTTAAGAATATAAATAAACTGCATCGTAGGTTATGTTAAAAACACGTGTCCCACGTACCGAATAGATAAAATGAAATAATAAAATTACGTAGTAGGTATACCTGTTTAAATTGAAAACAATTGAATTTAAGAAATACAACAAAACATACCGATTTCAGTTATATAATTTTTCAGTACGTATAGCTATTAATATTTGATAAAAACTTTTTAACGTCAAAATCACGTCAAAATACTAAAAAAAATATTTTATATTAAAGTCGTGTTTTGTTTTCATGATGTAAATGAGTAAATATCACAGTCAAAAAAATCTATAAACATTCCCGAACCAAACAAACATATGGTGTGAATATGGCTTCGATACGTCCAGTGGTTTAGGCCTGATGATTACCGGTACATACGCACCAAGAGTTTTATATATTAAAATTAAAGAATAGTTGTGGTATCTGTTTTGTAATATCATGGCGAAAATAGTCAGGGAGGAAAATATGAATATTTACTTCTTATTTTTTGAATATAATGATTTTAAAATTTATGTAACTCAAGGTTAGTTTCCACACGTCCATGAAGATAGCAGAGCAATGTCAGCAAAACAAAAACTCACTTGACTAATAATTAAGTGCTAATTAAATGCTAATTAAATGCGCAAAAAGAAAATTTAATGCTCTTCAAATTAAAAAAAATTACATGTTTTGCTAGCTTCAGATGAACTCAGCAGAACAATGTGTCAAAAAACAGTTAAAGTTGTATGTAACTACACGAAATGCTTCAGAAAATTAAATGCTAATTAAATGCGCAAAAAGAAAATTTAATGCTCTTCAAATAAAAAAAATATTACATGTTTTTCTAGCTTCAGATAAACTCAGCAGAACAAAGTGTTGAATAACAGTTAATGTTGTATGTTACTTCATAAAATGTTTCAGAAAATTAAATGCGCAAAAAGAAAATTTAATGCTCTTTTTAATAAAAAGTTACATGTTTTTCTAGCTTCAGATAAACTCAGCAGAACAAAATTTCAAAAAACAGTTAAAGTTTTATGTAACTACACGAAATGCTTCAGAAAATTAAATGCGCAAAAAATTAATGCTCATAAAAAAAATTAAATTAAATATTAACTGGTCGGCATGTACCTGTATATTAACAAAGTTGGACGACAGAAAGTTGTTTTGTTTTTGCTGGAACAAGTCGCGGGGATTGAATATTTATTTCAAAACGTGCAACGATCAGATACTATAATACTTTTCATTGTTTACAATTTTTGTCAACAAACGATTTTTTTTAAATATACGAACAAAAAACAGACTGTGCCGTGTGCGCATGCATCAACAAACGTTCAAAATACAAATTCATCAAATTTATACTATATACTACTTAAATATGTATATAATTTTTTTGAGCATTAAATTAGCATTTAATTTTCTGAAGCATTTCATGTAGTTACATACAACTTTAACTGTTTTTTAACACTTCGTTCTGCTGAGTTCATCTGAAGCTAGCAAAACATGTAATATTTTTTTTATTTGAAGAGCATTAAATTTTCTTATTGCGCAATTAATTAGCATTTAATTTTTTGAAGCATTTCGTGTAGTTACATACAACTTTAACTGTTATTCAACACTTTGTTCTGCTGAGTTCATCTGAAGCTAGCAAAACATGTAATTTTTTTTAATTTGAAGAGCATTAAATTTTCTTTTTGCGCATTTAATTAGCATTTAATTAGCATTTAATTTTCTGAAGCATTTCATGTAGTTCCATACAACTTTAACTGTTTTTTAACACTTCGTTCTGCTGAGTTCATCTGAAGCTAGCAAAACATGTAATATTTTTTTTATTTGAAGAGCATTAAATTTTCTTTTTGCGCATTTAATTAGCATTTAATTTTCTGAAGTATTTCGTGTAGTTACATACAACTTTAACTGTTTTTTGACACATTGTTCTGCTGAGTTCATCTGAAGCTAGCAAAACATGTAATATTTTTTTTATTTTAAGAGCATTAAATTTTCTTTTTGCGCATTGAATTAGCATTTAATTAGCACTTAATTATTAGTCAAGTGAGATTTTATTTTGCTGACATTACTCTGCTATCTTCATGGACGTACTTTCCACAGTGTCAAAGTGAGCTTGTACTATAAATATATATTCCCATAAATGTACATCCCTGCCAGAAAGTATTAACATACATATAATATACATTAATGAACAGTATAATGTTTTTAAAACTACAAACAACTAGCTATAACTTAAACTGTGAAACCTTATACCCATATACTCCTCTCTACTAACATAAGAATATAACAAGAGTGCAAACACAACTATTTTTTTTATTATGTATGTAAATAACCTTCTGATAGGCACTAAAATCCTTGTAAAATACAAAATATTATGTATCTTTAATGCCCGGTATTATAAAGAAATTGCATGCAAGCAAATTTGTTTCCACGCTATCTACTAGGAGTCAAATGTAAATGACAACCAATCACAGATTGTAGCTTTAAAATATCAAGACAATTTGACTCCTAGTAGATAGCGTTTGCAAATCGCAAATTTGCATGGAAACAAATTGCTTGCATGCAATTTCTTTATAATACCGGGCATAAGACTTATAAAAAAATAAGGGTTATTTGAACGCAATAGCAATTTATAAATAATGCAAGAAATTTTCACTATAAGCTAGTAAGCACAAATGAGGTATCAGACTTATAAGACAGTTCTCTTGTAGTTTCATGAAGACTTTGACAAGTTTCACAAATGCACGCGTTGTATGTAAACACTAACAAGGGTGTTAAAACAGTGGTGATATTATGATAATTATACCACACGTACAGTCAGAGTCTGCACCAACTGTGTTACAATACTGTAGTCAAGTATCACTCATCTAAATTCCATATAGCAAATCTATAGATACTATCACAAAATTAGTACCTCATTTGAAAGTGCTTGCTAGCTCTAACTGTTCACAGAAAATATAATTTTACGAAAAATATATTTGTAAATATTTAACATAATATCGCATGTAACGTTTTAGAATGAAAGAAGAAGAAAAATAATAAGAAGAAGCAGTATATGTATCATAATATATACCTAAAATAATAAACAGAAATACAACAAGGCTTCAACTCAAGCTGGTTCACGCAGCAGGGCTGTCAAACAAACGAAAAATAATAATATTTATCGTTTTTAATATAAACTCTATTATTTTTTTACTGGGAGAAAAAACACGCAAGTGAAAATATGGCCAAAATAATCAAATTTATAAATATTACATTTTTTTGGACGGGAGTGGTCGAAATATCGACCAGCAACTTACAAGGAAACCTTTTCAAGTTGAAAATTCGTATCGAGTTTAAACATTGTATATAGTTAGAGGAGGTCAAGATAAGTAACAAAAAAATTATCTTAGCTGCGGTAAAACGGTTTAAAGGGGTGAAACACCCCTATGAATGTGCAAAATAATCATATTTTTTCAAATAACTCTGAAACTAATGAAAATTTTAATAGATCTACAATACAAAATTTTCATGATTTTGTATGCTCTTTCGAATGGCATAGTCAAAATTCGAAAATATTAAACCTTTAACCCCCACCTCCCACTCAGTTAAATTTTTTTCGAATTTTGACTATCGCTATTCAAAAGAGCATAAAAAATCATGAAAATTTTGTATTGTAGATTTTTATAAATTTTCATTAGTTTCAGAGCTATTAGAATAAAAATATGATTATTTTGCACATTTTCATAGGGCTGTTTCACCCCCTTAAACCATTTTACCGCAGCTATGATAATTTTTTTGTTACTTATCTTGACCTCCTCTAACTATATACAAAGTTTCAACTCGATACGAATTTTCGACTTGAAACGGTTCCCTTGTTAGTCGGGTACGCCACGTAATTATTTACAAATGAAAAAAGGTCAATTATTTTTTATTAAAAAATTTTATAAAATGCATTTTTGATATAAAACGTACACACCCTATATATATTTCGATGCGCTTTTTACTTTAGTACGTACAGACACACACACACAGACACGAGCGTGAAAAATTACTTGGTAATTTGTGCCTCACTTGTCACTTCTGTTGTATAAATTTTATTGTTATTTTTTTTGTTTATGTTCCACATAAAATATTATACATACCACCGTGTTTGTGATATGTTTAAAACACAGTATACATATGTTCACACTGAAACTTTATGAGATTTTAAAAACTTCCATAAAAATTTACGTTGTTTTGAATTAAACAAAAATTGATATATGTTTGAATTTATTTAAATAATTATATGAATAAATAATGTTTAAGTATAGTTGTTTAGAAATTTAGACTGACTTAAATTTAAACGATACTTATTTAGTAAATAATGTTCGGTTTAAATGAATTATCAATAATTATTATTAGTAACAATTTATTATATTTAAAAAAAGAGTAAAATATGTACCTATATAAAATTGGTTAATTTTTTTATAGCGAGACAAAACTGCCCTTGTGTTAGTGTACCCCTACTTTTTATATAAAGAAAAAAAATACTTCATTTACTGTTTAAGGTTGTTCGATCATTAAAGAAATGTATAGATAAAAGTCTAAAATTTTAATGTTATTTATGGATAAGTCATATTTTACTTAAAATATTGGACGAATGGTTTTTGAGTAGTTGGATATTAAAAATAGAGTTTTTAACGCACGATTGTCAAAAGTGGTCTATTTATTGAAATTCTACACAATTGGCTATATAGAGACGTTTTAAAAACTAATTATTCGAAACTTCAACCCTTTTAAATACTATAATAATTATAAAACAAATATATTCACGTGTAATTTATTGAAAATAATGAAAAACTAGCTCTGCCATTACAGCAGTACAAATTAGTACATGTTACTATTATATACCGTTCTGTCTATTTCAATTTTCAAATTAAATAAAACTTTTTTTACTCTTAATAATAAACAAAGTAAATTATTCCATTAATTATTTTGGGCCTCAATTATTTTTTTAAATATTTAAGAATTTCATTTTTTTTAAATACCATTTATTCGGGATCCCCCCTCTCCACCCTAGGTAATTACAACGTCTCACTGACTTCACTAATACAAGGATTATGTTCGATATTATAAATTAATTGTACAAAATTTACTTACGTAAAAACAGTGAATTTTTTGTGTTTTATTTTGAAATTTATTATTTTACAGTTGGTGATTCTGACAGTATAAATTACAATTATTTTAATACCGCTGATTTTTACGTATAATAAATGTCATATATGTTTGGAGTACTCGATTAACTAACAGAAAAACGAATAGATACTTACAAATATCAACTAGCATTTATAATAGGTCCATTTTCATTCAAAACTTACCTGAAAAAAAAAGAAATAAAAATTAATCAATAAATAATAATTATAATAAGTAAAATCACTACAAGAATATTTTGGAAATGGTTCACATAAAAAATGTTTGGGATTTAAGTTATAAACAATAATATTATCTACAAATTTTACTTAACGTTATTCGATTATTAGAGCAAAGTCTAAAATTTTAGTATTCATATATTTTAATTAAAATATTGGACGTATGGTTTTTGAGTAATTGGATATTAAAAATAGAGTTTTTAACACACGATTGCCAAAAGTGGTCTATTTATTAAAATTCTACACAATTGGCTATATAGAAACGTTTTAAAAACTAACTATTCTAAATTTCAACTCTTTTAAATACTATAAAAATTATAAAACAAATATATTCACTTGTAATTTATTTAAAAAATTAAGAAAAACTAGCTCTTCCATTACATTGTACAAATTAGTACATGTTACTATTATATACCGTTCTGTCTATTTCAATTTTCAAATTAAACTAAACTTGTTCTACTCATAATAATTAATAAAGTAAAATATTCCATTAAATGTAGGTACATGTCTTTTTTTTACCAAATCAGTGTGCTAGACGTATAACCCTAAACAATATAATAAGTATAAAAAATATATTCCTTAAAAAAATATTAAATAAAACTAACCGTTGTTTAAAAACGACATCATTTCTCCTACCACATTTTTTATGAAATAATAAAAGAAATTACCATGATGGCATAGTACGTCCAAGCCACCATACCTAATCGATAAACATAATCATAAACAGCAGATCTATTGATAGTATAAGCAGTAATAACTATCATACAGATGGATCCCAGAGGGTACTATTCTTCCATAAACTCTGTACTTTAACGCTGGTGTCGAATATCGCACGCAGTTAACGTCAAAACCTCTGACGTTTACGACAGAGCACACACCTCTTATAACCGTGTTGCCAGAACTTTATATAGCCCCCCCCCTCTCTCCCTCTCTTCTTCTTTCACCCCATGACCCCCTCCTTCCACACTGTGTATCTTTGATCAAAATCAAATGAATTAAATTAAACATAATATTAGATAGATTAAGGGGGATTGCCACTGTGACGGAAAAAAATATATATTTTTTTTTTCTTAGATTTTTTTTAAGTTTACATATTCATAAATATGTATACAAAAAATTGAGTTTAAATTTTGAAAATTGACGGAGTTACAGTCAATTTAGTGAGACGATGTAGCACGGCCGGTTATGACATAACAAAAACATTAAACACGTTTATCTCGGAATGACATTTTTCGACCTGGTTGACACGATTTCTCAAAGACTAATGAATTTTTTTTAATAATTTTCGTAATTGTAGTAGACATCGTTGCACGTAGCCAATTTTTCAAATTTTGATAATTACTATTTTTAAAACCGTCTTAAAAATGAACAAAAAATTCAAACGATCGCCATTTTGTGAAAAAATAAAATAAAAATAAACGGCTACGTGCAACGATAGCTACATTCATATAGATATTGATAAAATTTTTATTTATTTTTTTCATATAACCCTTCTCGGAATTTCGAGTCGACCATAGAGAAAAATATGTTTTTTTGGTCGTCACATCGAGGCTCATAACTTTGTAAATATTTAATATTTTTCAAGAAAAATTTATATAAAATAAGTTAAAATATATACATAACAAAACCTGATTCAAAAATAATTAGTTATATCTGTGAAAAAAATTGCCAAACATTGACAATTTTTTGACCCGTCGCAGTGGCTATCCCCCTTAATATTTTTTAAAAGCCTATCCAGAAAAAAATAATGTGTTAAAAAAGGTGTTGCCAGAACTTTATATATCCCCTCTCTCTCTCCCTCTTTTACCCCACGACCCCCCCCCACCTCCTTCCAAAATGTGTATCTTTGTTCACAATCAAATGAATTAAATTAAACATATTATAATATTTTTTTAAAGCCTACACGAAAAAATAATTTGTTAAAAAATGTGATCAATGTAAAAAATTCGTGATCGATTTGGGTTGTTTTGTTAATATGATAATTTTTTACCAATATGGAAATATCCACGTTTATCTTATTGATAAATGTATATTATTACTAACAATGTTCGTATTGAAAACATATTTTTTAATTACAAAAAAATATTTTATAAATGACATCACTGAATTTACCATATCGAAAATTGCACTTTCACTAGTTGGGTGGTGTAAAAAATATTCACACTGATAAATATTTATTAAAACAACCATTATGTTTAATCTATTTGAGAGTTTCGTTAGTTGGTGTAAAAAATTATTTATTAATTTGACAAGTGAAATGATTTTTTTAGATAAACATGAAGATATATTTTTCAAATTAATAAAATTTTAATTTTGTTATATTAACAAAATAAAGTTATTAAGCATTTTCAATAAGATCAAGTTTTTTTCTGTGTTTATAGAGTGCCCCTCCCCTTTCAAGCCACCCCCTTTGTATCTTTGTTAACAATCAAATGTTTAAATTAAACATATTATTAGATTAATATTTTTTTAAAGCTTCGGATAAATGTGATCCCAATAACTGGCGCTTAAAGTATTTCAATAATAAAATATTGGCGGGGTTGTAACAGAACATGATCCGATTTCAAAATGAAATTATAGGATAATCGCTTCAATATATGTTTTAATATTCAGAGTCATTTAATGGATAGCGGAAAAATTATTATTTGCATATTACAAACGATACAATTTGTATAGGAACAATATTACATGAAAATTAATACAATTTTCAATTGCCATGCTTAAATATTAATATACATGTATTAATGTTAATTATTATATGTTAAAAATTGTATTTCAAATGTATATTAACATACATATATTTATATGTTATGTATTTACATAACTTTAAATAACTCCGTAGGAAAAAATCGGAGATCAAATCTGAAAAAAGTATTTTGAAGCTGAAACTACATACTTTAGAATTATAGCAACATATTTTGACTAAAAAAAATTTTTTTAAACCCTTGCACTCTTTAACAAAAATAACAAAAATGTTGTACTTTTTTATTTGCTTTAAAATCATATAACTTTGCCAAAAATGAAAGAAAGTTAAATTTGTAAAATTTATTGAAAAGTAGATATTTATTATTATATTTATATACTCTAATTTTTACCATAATGGCATAATAAAAGGATTTTGAATTAAAACTAGAAATTTTACGAAAAAAAATTAATTTTATAATCTGTTATTTTAACCCCTTTAAAAAACTTATATCATATATTTATTAACCTCTAAGGGACCGAAAAACCAATAATTTGGCGCACCAGAAAATCTTCAATTTTTGTTTTTCGATTAAAATACATATATTTGCACTTCCAAATAAATAAAAACCGTTCTCGCGATGCAAAGGGGTAGTTTTTACCCTATCATAGGGGTTGTTTTTGGGGTTCACTGTATTTTTGACGTTAGATTTGGATCCAGCGTCGAAAAATACATCGAAAACGTATATTTGCACAATGAAAAAAGGTTATTATGTACTATTTAAAATAATATTTTTTTCGAATTTAATATTTTTAACACGAGATGTTCCCTTTCGGGCCGGAAAATCAATGTATTGGCTCACCCCGTGATCGACACTTTACCTATGATCAATCAATGATACAAGATTTCTGAGGGTGAAATGCCCTCTGAAATCTAAAGGTTAATATATATACATATAATTTAATTAGACAAATTTTCACTTTCATTTACAACTTTTCATAAAAAACGTAACAAAAATTAAATTAACAAAGAAAGAAAAAACTTTTCATTTTATTTTTCAAATCCTTCTAACTTTATAAAACACATATATACCTTTTTTCCACAACGAGCATAATTAAAGAAAATATTTTTAAAAACTTAATTTAATTATTAATTCCGAAAACAAAAAGATCTCAGACAACAAGGCGGGCACCCCCTTTCATTTATTATACAACTGTCGCATTTACAGTTTTCCTTATTCATCTGGAAAATTAATTACACAAATTAGAAAAACTTTATAAACAAGACAAATTAAAACACCACTTGCGAGACTAAGAGAAAACGAAAAGCTCAGAGGACTTTATTACAGTACGTAGCTACCATCTGCCGCGAGTTATTCCTCTCTACACATTATGAAAGAATCGTAAAGAAACTATGTATAGAGCTCCATACATATTAGTCATCACTTGCAAAATTGTTACTTTGTTAAATTCCAGTGGGGATGTTTCATACGGACATCTCTCGTTTCGGACTCGTGTTAATTTTTCTATTAATACATAAACTTATAGAAAAAATTATAACAAAAAATAAAATTATCAATCTCCCCCCCCCCCCCCCCCCCGCCAAGGACTACGATAAATTTTTTTGATTAAATGTAGATCAAACTTTTCTCTTTAATTTCCTTTTTTTTAAATTGATGGGCGACCATTTTTGACCGAGTTATCAATAAAATAATTTTTTAACTATAATTTTGTAGGTGTTCAAAGTTAAAAATGAATAAAAAAATATTTAAAAAAAAATTATCAATTTTAAAACCCTCTACGAGTTGCAATAAATTTTTTTGGTCAAATCTAATGAATGTTTTTTGTAGATACGACTTTTTTTCTTTAATTTGCCCTTTTTTGTATAGCTGTACGACCATTTTTGACTGAGTTATCAATAAAATAATTTTTTAACTATAATTTTGTAGGTGTTCAAAGTTAAAAATGAATAAAAAAATATTTTAAAAAAAATTATCAATTTTAAAACCCTCTACGAGTTGCAATAAATTTTTTTGGTCAAATCTAATGAATGTTTTTTGTAGATAAGAATTTTCTCTTTAATTTACTTTTTTTGTATCGCTGTACGACCATTTTTGACCAAGTTGTCAAAAAAATACTTTTTTACTATAATTTTGTAAGCGTTCAAAGTTAAAAATCAATTTTTCGCTTTGATTACAAATAAGTCGGTAAAAAATAAACGTAGTGATACAAATAAAGTAAATTGAAGAGAAAATTCTAATCTATAAAATGCATTCATCGGATTTGACCTAAAAAAGGTATCACGACCCGTGGAAGCTTTCAAAATTAATATAATTTTTTTTTTCTAAAATATAAAAATCGATACCTATCCTATTCGCGTCTAATATCTTGAGATATTTATTAAATATCGCTTCCTTTTTTTAATAATACATAAATTACATATTAAATAATAATTTTATGGTAAAATAATAATCAGTAATAGTTTCAAAATATTAATTTACCACTTTTTTTTGTTAAATGCACACCCTTTGTACATATATAAAATATAAACGCGCAATTTACTTGGTAATTATATAAAATATACGGTTATTAAAAATTACGATCTGTCGACAATTGTTGTTCTATTACTCGACTCTACCTTCTTGTGATATAATTATTTATAATTTCTCTGATAATTTGAGAAGTTCTCTATCCTCTATACTAACAGATAGTCAACTAGAAATAATATTATATGGCTTTAATAATACACAAGGATACGTTTTAAATATACCATTTATAAATAATAATATGGTAGTAATGTGAAAAATAAATAACATAGAAAATATTCAATTGAAAGGAAGTAAAGTATTATTAAATAATGCAGGTGTTTCTTGTTAGTATGTAATATGTATACCTACTTTAAAAACTAACATACATTATAAATAAATGATATACCCTATTAATCAATTTTGGCAATTGTTTTAATAAAAAATTAAATATAATTAAGTACCTTCTCAATAATTATGTTATAATTTTCATAACAGTTGTTAAATTAATCAGTTATTACAAATTTTGTAAATAACTTTAAAAACATAGCTAGCATAATTTGCTACTAGAGGTAATAAACAACTAACTACACAGAAAAAAATAATTTGTCTGTGTTAAAAAATGTGATCAATGTAAAAAATCCGTGATCGATTTGGGTTGTTTTGTTGATATGATATTTTTTTACCAATATGGAAATATCCACGTTTATCTTATTGATAAATGTATATTATTACTAACCATGTTCGTATTGAAAACATATTTTTTAATTACAAAAAAATACTTAATAAATGACATCACTGAATTTACCATATCGAAAATTGTATTTTCACTAGTTGGGTGGTGTAAAAAATATTCACACTGATAAATATTTATTAATACAACCATTATGTTTAATCTATTTGAGAGTTTCGTTAATTGGTGTAATAAATTATTTATTAATTTGATAAATGAAAAGATTTTTTAGATAAACATGAAGATATATTTTTTAAATGAATAAAATATCCTCAATAAGAATTTTTATTATTATTATATTGAGGAAATATTGTTATATTAATAAGATAAATTTATTAAGCATTTTTCCATCTCAAATTTTCAATAAGATTTTTTATGTGTAATATGACAGTTCTCTTTGAGTTTTATGAAGAACAACTGTATTAAAACAGTGGTGTTATTATGATAATTATACCACGTGCAGTCAGAGTCTGCACCAACTGTGTTACAATACGTTAAAGTATCACTGCTCTAAATTCTATAGCAAATATATAGATACTATTACAAAATTAATACCTCATTTGAGAGTGCGAATTTTGCTTGCCCCTTTGTTTTCTCGATAAATATAGAAAAATCAACAGTTTTTAATATAAATAATTTTTTTAATATATTTGCATCGATATAATTTTACACATTAATAAAGCATTTAATTTTAAACGTATCACTTTACGTTAAAATGCGTTAGTTAAGAAATATAAACCCATAAATAAAAATAGAAAATACTTAATAGAATTTTGATTAATAAAAGAACCACAAACCAAAACAACCAAAACAAAAATCCACTCACTTACAAATCTTACAACGATGATATTATTCTCTATAGTACAGTGATGTATGTTTTTACCTATACACTCAGTGTTCTGTAAGACGACCATCCACAAGACGACCGTTCCGTAAGACAATGTTCTAACAGTTCTAACGAACGTCTTTCCCCAACCCCCACCATAATACCATTGTGACTGCTATATTTCAGCGCGAAATTTAATTTAATAAATTTACGTTAAATTCTTCTATGTAGATTTTATACACAAAACTTGTGTTTTGGTGTGACTCAATGTGGAAAAAAAATGAAATTCAATACAAATTTTCGTTGAAATTGAAATATAATAAATAGTATAAAAAAATGTGTAAGGTACATTTTATTTAAAATTTGATAATTTGAAAACGATTAAAAAAGGAAATAACAAAAATAAATTATTGGCATATGATTGTATAGAAATCTATACATTTTTCATCCAGTATTAAAGCAACGAATAACAATTGTCTAGAGTTCAATTCTAAAAAGTCAACAAACCAGGATCTCGTTCACCAACAGCTCCATTTTTATTATTACCTATCAACTTTTAGACGTGATAGTGGGGGCTCCTCTAGCCGTCGTATTGTGGAATTTTTGAATTACCGATGCCGTCGTCTTATAGAACGCTGAGTGTATTCCATAATGCAAGATTACAATAAAACTACAAAACACGAGGTTGCTAGCTTGCTTGTGTAGAAGATCATAAACAGCCATGACTAACTTTATGATTTCAATAATAAACGAGAATCGGGCTAGAGTCTCGTCTCTGTCTGTCTGCACCTCATTCATGATTCAAAGCCCACTGTATTTGTTTTATGTTGTTTTTTTTTTGGTGACAAATGATCTTAGCAACGCCATCGTTGATTCTCTGATTTATTCTGTCTTTATGTTGGCAACGCGGAAATCATTACAACTTCGGTCTAGAGCAGTCTTCATAGTAATATATTACATACTTATGGAATCAAAGGTCTTTCTATCAAAGTTATTGAACCATTTGATGTATAAACATGAGATTTATTGGCATAATTTTATTTTAAGCAATTGTAGTTAAAAATTAAATTTAAGAAAATGATATACAGTAGAATCCGGATATAACGACCCTTAAGGGACAGGCGACACTTTATTTTTTTAACGTCCAAGTTATTTTGTCTTTTTTTAAAGACATTCAGCAAATTACCGGATAATGTAAGCTTGTTTTTTATTATGTACATAATAATATAACTTTAATTCTTATTATGAAATAAGTTAGATTAATTTCTATTTAAATAAAATTAATAAAAAAGTAACTTTAATGGTATTTAGTTTGCACATTGCACATTACATACATACATAATGTATTATAGTTTGATCAGAGATACAATGTACCTACATTCTATACATGTAAATATGTATTTACTGACGTAGAAAGTCTGTAATTTTACTAATCAACAATCAACATACGTAGGAGAGAGGAGAAAACCGGGAGAGGTATTGCTTGTGTGTAGATATTGGAAACATTACACTGCGTGTCGTTCTAACCGGACAATAGGTCGCTTAAACCGGAGTCGTACTATACGGATATGTTTTCATAGTACGTCTATATGAAACCTAGCATTTTCGTCGCTAAAAACGGTTAGTTGTTATAAACAGAGTCGTTATATCCGAATTCTTCTCTATATAACATGATCTAATTTAATAAATTGTGATTTTGAACATAACGTAATATCTTAAAGTCCATTTATCACGAAATGTTGAATCAAATATCAACATCGGCAATCGTGAATTTGCAAAACGAAACAAAAAACAAAGATAATTTTAAATACGTTCAACTAATTATTTATTTATATATAAAAATATACACACAAAAGAAACTAATAAATGTAAATTACATAGAACATACAGACACACGAGTTTTTGTTTAATTTAAAAGACCTGCCGACATCAGACCATAGCGTGCGTGTATTTTATTTTATACTTATATAATGGTTATATAATATTATATTAATAATAATCGAATCGTGTTACCGATCGAATCACGATGGTCGGTTTCCTTCCTATTGTTTCCTGTTTAGTTTTATCAGATCTATGGAAAGTAGTTTTGTAGTATCTACCAATCTACCCCCTATATACATCTAATCCTTTAAACGTTAGACTAAAGAATTGAAAGATTAACATGTTTGTAGTTCATGCACTTATAGGGTTATATTTATTAGCAAAATGAACTGAGCATTCTCTATCCAATTGTGAAGTAAATACTGACAGAGACAAAGCGAATATGTAGCCAATACCTGTCTCTTTCTATAGAATTCTAATTGGTCACGTGACAGGTTTGTTTGCAGTCATTACAGACCTACAGAAAAGAGATAGGTATTGGCTACATATTAGCTTTGTCTCTTTAAAGAGAGTGCTCAATTTTGTGAGGCTATTGCTATATAAGTATAAATATTACCCCCCCCCCCCCATACACCTGCAATATAATTGTGCAATATTATTATTGCACAATTATATTGAAATATACCTTACGCCTACACGTTCAATAATATTGAATCTTGAATTATTCGCGTCAATATTTTCGGCGGAGCAACATGTGTGATGATGAAGATTTGGCTGCAGCTATGCAGCACGAAAAAAAACTAATACGGGTCAAAAAATGGTTGCAAAAAAGGCCAGTGTACACTCATGAAATGAACGTCTTTTAAAATAAATTTATAAATATTCGTGCGTGCAGTAGACTTAAAAATATTGTACAATAAGCCCTACAGACGACACAATGAAAAAATATGACGCAATAAAATTAAACTCGCTCAAACTTTTGTAAAATCATTGCGCAATCTTCAATATGTTTCCTAAACGGTCAATTATTGGACAATCCGTGATATTGCACAATAAAATTGATCGTCTTAACCGCGACTTATTTCGCGTAGTATTTTTGTTATGATCGTCGGTAAAAATGGTTTTTGGTTTTGCATTTGTATGCTAGATATCACCACAACTATCAAGCATGCAAAAGTACATAAATACATTTTTTTTTTTCGCTATAAAAACTAGCCTATGTTTTTCCTATCAAGAACAGCTATCTCCCTGCCAAATTTCATCTAAATCGGTTCAGTGGTTTAGACGTAAAAAGGTAACAATTAAACATACAGAGTTAGCCTTGTTTCACACATACGCGGTTCCATTCGGTTCGGTTCGTTTTCGGTTTCAGCCGAAAACGAATCAAACCCTTTCACACATACACGGTTCTCATACGGTTCATATTAGGTTTTATTTTTTTCCGTAAACTCAGTAGTTATCATGGAGAGAAAGCAAGTTGTTGCCATGTTGTTTCTCTATAAAAAAATTAAAAAATGAAGGAGGAATACTAGAATTCATTGCGAGCACCCTCTCATCATTTTACAGCAGGAATTTGGAGCATTCTACACTATTTTCTCGAAGCTAAAGAGCATGAAGACGATCCACATCAACATTTAGAAAACCGCTCATTTTATTAGAAAATCCGCGACAAAACTTAAAAAAAAATAACACTCGCTATCAGGTTAAAACCGAAACTAAACCGAGTATGTGTGAACGCGTTGATTGCTTTGTGTTCCCTGGACACGAATTGAAACCTGATGAAATCTGTCCGTGTGGAGGGAGTATTCAGTTCTGTACGGTTTCTATTAGGTACCGAATACAAACTGAATCATCGTTTCACACTTGTCGGCAGCGACCGAAAACGAACCGAACCGAATGAAACCGTATATTTGTGAAATAGGCCTTACTCTTTCACATTTATAAGATTAGTGCTGATATAAAAACAATAAAAACCCCGTGTAATATATTTAATATGAAAAAATACTTTAATAAGAACATACAATATTGTATTTCTTTAATGTCACAAACAGATATATGTTTTCATATCCGTAAACCACGCAAAGGCTGCGTTGAGAAAGTGAAAAAAAATGTATTTTCTACAATGCAGCTTCTTTTCGCGAACACAAAAAAGATTCATTGTAAGCCCCTTTTATATTGTCGGAGAATAATATCAAATTTTCGTCGATTTTTTTTTGTAATATATGATGATGATACGTGAAAATGAAATATGATTGAAAAGGGATTTGAACCCCCCACAACCCATACACAATATGGTTTCGTGTAGATTTGTTCTAATCATTTTTTTTTTTGTAATTTTATCAATTAAAATTTTTATTTTTTTAAATTATTGCTAGTCAAAAAAGTGTCACAACTCAAAAAAATGTAGTTTTGAGGAAATAGGAATAAATGAAATTATAACAATTTAGATTTTAGATAAATCAAAATTGTAAAGGTAGTATAGGAAAAGGACTGATACACAGTTTTTAATTTAAATATTTCAGTATTCCTGTGATGTTTGAAAAATAATAACTATTAAAACGCTTAGTGATTAAGTATTTAAAAAATAAAATAAGAAATGTGATTTTTTTAAGAATATGCTAGTTTTGTTGACGGTAGGTACACGAAGTACATTAATAACAATTTTTAGTAGAAATATATAGTAACTAGCGGAATCCCGCGGCTTTGCTCGCGTAAACTTCGAAACTAATTAGAACCTTCCATACATGATAGGGGATGACATAGGTACATATTACATTTTTTTATATTGATTTTTATTCATTACCTATAAAAAACGTAAATATTTCGGATTTTTGTTAAAAACTGTAAAAACTAACCTCTTGTTTTTTTATTTTAATAGATAGCTATTTTGCCCGAATTTACCTTTATAAGTAAAGCAGGTATGTAGATAAACATTGAATTTTCGCAACTGATATTTGTCTTGTATAGTACCTACTTGTCCCATATTTCATTCGGTGAATACAAAAAAAATATCTTATAAATTTCTCCACCCCCTTAACACCTTAGGGATTAAATTTTGGGAAATGCTGAAATAATTGTTTCATTATAGTATAGAGTATGTTCGATAAGTTTCAATTATATGCGAACGAAAAAAAAAATTTTTATATAAACTTTGACACCCTGTTTTAAACCCTTAGGGGTTGAATTTCGAAAAATCCTTTCTTAGTGGGTGCTTACATCATAAAAGGAAGGCATCTACGAAATTTCACGTTTCTAGGTCCAGGGGTTTGGGCTGTACGTTGATATATGAGTGAGTGAGTGAATGAGTGAGTGAGTGGTTAAGGACAAACTCTTTTATAGATATAGATTTGGAATCATTCTACATATTTATCTCAAATATCACATTTTTTGCGGGGGTGCAATATATTTAATTGTATTTATTAAATTTAAAAAGAATTTAAATTTCCATATAACATACAACCATAAATATCTAGTATTATAAACTATAGTAACTTTAGACAAAAGTTTTCAGAATTGTAAAGCGCGCGGCATACGAGAAAGATTTATTTTTGAAATGACAACGCATTCAAAATCATAAAATATACATAAGCTAAACTTTTTCAACAAAGAAACATTTTTCATCTTCTTTTCAACTTCTATGCCCAGAAAATATTTATATATTATATAAAAAAATACACCGTGTGAAAAAATTGAGCAAACTACAAATCACCCTAAAGCTTCCGATATAAATACAGGTTAAAATTACTAAAAAAAAATAACAAATTGAAAAGCTGCGTCAAAAAAACAACACATTACGTGATTACGTGTACAAACGATAATCACCATAGCAGCTGATGTTACATAAATCAAAGAATCAATCAATGTATGGTAAAAACTATAAAACTCGTATACATATAGGTAGGTACGGGCATGGATCCGCTCAAAAACTATTTGTAAAAACATTGTTCATCGATTCAGGACTGGATTCAAAACCATTGTGTTCAGTTTTACTCATCAGCAATGTTTAATAAATAGAAAATAATATAAATTTTAAGAGGTACACATATCACTACTGCTGTTTTCTATACTTAAAGACTGGTTTACACCCTACGATAAATCGTAACAATTCGATCGTTACGATACATTGTTACAATAAATCGAAAGAGTGTGTACTGTTTACATGCAACGATTTCTTGTCCAATATTCATTGTCGACCGCGGTATACTCAGTCAGTTTTTGTCATGGAGGAAGTACTGTTGTGATCGTTTGTTTAGCAAGAAAAGTGAAAAGGTCAGAAATTGGAGCCGCCAGTGGTTACTGAAGAAAAGGATATTTTCTCATATAAAATTATTGAAAAAATTGCGAAACAAATTAAAAAAAATCTATAATACAAAATTTTCATGATTTTTTATGCTCTTTCGATTGGCGATAGTTAAAATTCGAAAAAATTAAACCGTTAGCCCCCACCTCCCACCCACATTTCATAGGTGTAATTTTTTCGAACTTTGACTATCACCATTCGAAAGAGCATAAAAAATCCATAACAATTTTGTATTATAGATTTTTTAAATTTTCATTAGTTTCATAGTTATTTGAAAAAATATGATTATTTTCCACATTTCCATAGGGGTGTTACACCCCCATAAACCGTTTTACCATAACTATTTTTTTTTTTTACTTATCTTGACCTACTCTAACTATATACAACTCGATACGAATTTTCGACATAGAAAACGCTTTGGACCCCCTCCCCTCTCCTGAACCTCACTACAAATAATACACGCTCGTTTTAAGTAAATATTGTATAAAACTGCCTAAATACGGTCCTCTTTTAATGCCTGTGGGGGCCAACATGAAACCAGAGAGAGCATATGTACTTTAGAAACAGGTTTTGAGGATATGTATTATAAAGAGTAACCCATAATTACGACGCGGTCCAATAGGCGTTATGGCCAATGGCTTTACGAACACCGCGCGACGGGTATGTATAAGGGGCCACCACCACCATCACCACTATCGTGGCCCAGTGGCGATCGGACTGGGCCTCCCTAACATTAAGCCACAGATATTCAATAATCCCAGATAAAATCTCTTAAATCATCGATAATTAATTATATTCACTGTTCAAAACGTAGGTAATATTTAATCTGTTATTATTCTTTTAAGAAAATTTTCAGTTACTTTGAAATCAAATAATAATTTTGATGAAATTAATAAATCGAATATTTGTCAAGTGTGAATCGATTCTTGCGTATTAGTGTCCCGTACCACCGTTTATAAAGTATACTTTAATTTATTTTTAATTGTAGAAAAGACAAGAACCACTAGTTGCATTTATTAGTTTGTCTATTAGAAAACAAATGAATTATTTTGGAAAAGAATACATTTATATTAACATTTTTTTGTTATAGATTTTTTAATATTTTCAAACTCAAAGATTCGTTTAAAAACTTTTTAAAAATAATTTTATAAATCCCTGCCATTGCTTCACTATTTACCTACTATAATTTTACCAAATCAGAGACAGACAGACACATATTTTTTATAATGTTAATGTAGCATAATAAAATTTCAAATACTACCCTATACATTCTTCATATTATAATTCAGCAAAAACAAAAATTTCAACGAAAAAAAAATTATATTTTTATAACTCCCTGCCATTGGTCTACTATTTACTATATAATTTTACCAAATCAGAGACAAACAGACAGACAGACAGACACATGTCTGGTACACTGCCATGCAAAAATCCTAAGACACTCATTTTTTTACGTATTGTAAATATAAAACTGCAAAAATGGTTGATAAAAAATCTTAAATGTTGATAAGAGTATTTAATTACAACTTTTGTAATAATCCTAGCATATCTAAAATACAGCATTTACAATTTTCCATGTTATTTTTGAATTATATCCCTGAAAGATCAGGTTTACTCAAGTTGGAAAGTATTAAATGCACAGTGTCTTTCAAGCTAACGAGAAATTGTTTTTTACTATTTTAACTACGAGTAAACATATTCTTTTTGCTACTTTGGGTATTTTTATTGACTGAAATCTGTATATTTACATTCAAAATCACAGGTGTCCAAATACTTTTGCACGGCAGTGTATGTTTTTTTCATTAAATCCAGTAAAATAAAAAATATCAATGAAAAAAAATATTTTTTTAACAATTTTTTTTCTTTGCTCTGCCACTGATATATTTAGTAGCCTAGGTCGACGGCGGCCGTCTATCGACCATCATCTTGTACCGGAGGTGTCGATACATGTGCGTGCCCGGTCGGTTATTCAATTAATGTGTACGCGCAGGTCGTTTATCTAAACGCGCTTTGATTGTTTCCGGAATTTGATTTTTAATTATAGTATGCGGCGTTGAATAAATAAATAAATGAATTAAACAAACACACACACACAACGTGTGCTAGTGTGGGAGGTTTATTAGATACATATATACAGTGTTCAAATTCAAATTAATTAATTAACCAATTTGCCTTTCTTTCTCAATTTGTTATTTTGATTTAAATATAACGTATTTTCTATCGACATTTATTTATCTGTTTTCTGTCTATTTAGGTGGGGTTATCTTATTTTAACACTTAGGGACTCGCGCCTTGATTTGTAACATAAATACTCGCTACCGGGTGCGCTGGACCCAGTTTAATATCAAATGTTTATTCCAAAACTGCTGAATAGAAGTGCACATTTACTTTCTTATAAGGATAATTTGTCAATAAAGAAAGACAATATTCAATCATATACTATTATTTATTGTTTTTACTTAATCAAACAGTCATTACAAAAATAAAAGGAATTTTTCCTTACTTTTATGACAAGATTTAGAGTAATTGTTGAAATTTCTGTAATTACTTATTTTAAACAAAATCTTCTATATTTTCTTACACTACTATAATGTACTCATATTAATCAATTAACATTGAGAGATCAATCATTATAAAAAAAAAAACTTTGAAAATTAACAAAATTAAAATATCTTCTTTGGGATAATTATCTTAATAAATGGACTGTATTATGTATTAATGTATCATTTTGAGGTGCGTATGTAAAAATAGTATTGAAGAAAAAAAATGTACAATCATTTTCAAACGGCACACGATTGTCGAAAGTGGTATATTTATTGAAATTCTATACAATTGTCTCTGTGTAGAGACGTTTTAAAAACTAATTATTCCAAACTTCAACCCTTTTAAATACTATAATAATTATAAAAAAAATATATTCGCGTGTAATTTATTCAAAATTAATGAAAAACTAGCTCTACCATTACAGCAGTACAAATTTAGTACATGTTACTATTATGTACCGTTCTGTCTATTTCAATTTTCAAATTAAATTAAACTTTTTTTACTTTTTTTTAAATGTGTTCTGAATATCAATTAAATCTTTACTTACAGTGTACTAGACGCATAACATTAAGCTTTATTTTGAATAAAACTGCACATATTGGTACTAAATACATTAAATACGTATAGTAGTTAATACAATATCGTAAATTTTTTTTGTAAGTACAAAAATTCTTCAATTCAAATAAAATAAACATGTATTTTTTATGTATTTTTATTTCCATGAGAAAAACTATAAAGTATTATAAATGATTAGAAAATACTAATCATGTCAATGTATGTAATAAAAATCATATAAAAACTAAATCGTAAAAAAATCACATAAAATCTTTTTGATAAGTTATACACAGTAGTGAATTTTACTTAAAATGTATAAAATAAAATATGTGACTTTTATATTTTAACCTGCTATTATTATTTATAGTATAAAATATGAAAAACATATTACATTTTGAAAATCATATCCTTGAGGGTAAGATTTTACATTAGTCTAAATCTAAATGTAATATATTTTTCTCATACAATTTAATATTCAGAATATATAAAATAAAAAGTAAAGTATAAGACAATATATCGGTTTTAAAGTTTTTAAATTATATTCGAGTTGTATGTTTTTTTTTTTTATATAAAAAAATATATTTTCTTTTCAATGTATTTCCGTTATATCTATCCATCAAGTCTTACGACACCCACGAGATGCTGAAAGAATGTCCCACAAGATTTTTCTCCCTTTACTGTTTTCAGAGACAGTTATAAAAATATTTTTTTAGGTAAAAATAAGATATTGTTATACCAACGATCGTTAACTATAATGCATTTAGTTATAAATTATAATATATATAAGGAAAATATCATAAAGTACCATTTTCGTAAAATGAAATAAAAAAAAACTGCGATTAATTTTTTTAAGATTAAAAAATACATTATTTGTGGGGAAATTTTTTTTTTTTTTTTTTTGTTTTTTCTATTCTCGAGAGTTCGTTCGACTTTTTCTCATTCGAGTCGAGATTACTAAACTAAAACTAAAAGTCACTAACAAGGGAACCTTTTCAAGTCGAAAATTCGTAGTTAGAGGAGGTCAAGGTAAGTAAGAAAAAAATTATCATAGCTGCGGTTTAAGGGGGTGAAACACCCCTATGAAAATGTGCAAAATAATCGTATTTTTTCAAATAACTCTGAAACTAATGAAAATTTAAAAAATCTACATTACAAAATTTTCATGATTTTTTTATGCTCTTTCGAATGGCGATAGTTAAAATTCGGAAAAATTAAACCGTTAACACTCACCTCTCACCCACATTCCATAGGTTTGATTTTTGCGAATTTGAACTATCGCCATTCGAAAGAGCATAAAAAATCAAAAAAATTGTATTATAGATTTTTTTAAATTTTCATTATTTTCAGTCATTTGAAAAAATATGATTATTTTGCACATTTCCATAGGGGTGTTTCACCCCCTTAAACCGTTTTACCGCAGCTATGATAATTTTTTGTTACTTACCACGGCCTCCTCTAACTATATACAAAGTTTAAACTCGATACGAATTTTCGACTGGAAAAGGTTCACTTGTAAGTTATTTAGGTACTAGAATCTCGATTGTGTAAATTTTCCAGAGCGCCGAGATCTCACTGTCGAAGCCAGACAGACGGACAGAAAATCCAGCATATAAGCGCTACCAATTCGTGGGTTATGTTAAAAATAAATATGAAAAAAAAATATTTCTTTGACGAATAACCTTTACCACATTATAATTTTTCTATACTAAAAATGAATATTATTTACTGTATTATGAAACAAAAACTGTATCACTCTAAACAAATAAGTAGTGTTCGACCGAATGTTCGGTTTCGGTTGAGTTTCGGCAAAAAAACGAGTTTCGATTTAGTTTCGGTTTCGGCGGCAAACCTGCCGAAACTACGACCGAAACCGAAACTGCATTCGGGAGTTCTCGCGCTGTGATCGGTCAAGTTCGGCGCGTTAAATTCCATCAAAAATAGGTAATTTTATGTTTAATATTTAAAAAAAAACATGAATAATATTCAAAAGAAGAATCTAACTACTCAAATAAACACCTCACCTATTTTGAGTATTTTTAAGGCGCAATTAATATTTTTTTCTTAAATGAGGGGTTGTTATGTTCATTATTATCATACCAATAAGTAAAAATGTCGAAGACTGCATAGCTATGTGATTTAAAGATAAAAAAATAAAGACTGACTGATTATAATAACGTTTTCTTTATTTTTCCCTCAAAACATGATCCTTGTAAGGAAGTTTCGGTTTCGGCCGAAACTGAAACTGTTGCCGAAATTCGTTTTCGGTTTCGGTCATAAAAACCAGTTTCGGTCGGACACTACAAATAACAATAAACTTGATAAAGCTAATAAAAAATAACATCACATCTACTTAACGAGAGAGACAAAAGCACCTAACAACATATGTGTACTTTATTACGACATCAAGTGGCACACACATAGTTCGCATTCGTGCGAAGTTATACGCGAATCAGCAGCAAACTTGTGAGAGTTAAGAGAAGTTTCTGTCTACTCTCTACTACGTACGTATTAATCTGGCCAGGATTGTTCTTATACTTTACATTACACATAGTATAGTACACTTTCACTACTATCTTGCAAATCATCTTACAAACTTTACTAATCTAGGATTGCCCTTATTACGACATTACTTCCGTTTTAAATTTATTTATGTGCCTTATCAACTTCCTTGTTAACTTGTCTAATAATAATAATAATAATAATCAAATACAGTAGAAACAGGTTATAACGACATCGATTAATATGAAGTTTCATTTTTAAGGGGGTTATATACAGTTAGAATTTTCAAAAAATCGTTTTTTTTTTTAATTTTATTTTCGTAATGTACATATATTTAAGTACACACACAGAAAATTTTAAGTCAATCCGGCGATTATTTTCGAAGTTAAACGCATATTTGTAAAGACGTCTCAGAGCGTTTGAATGTAGGAGGCCGCGTTTTTCTCAAATCTGTGTTTTTAAAGTCGGTGACCACGATTCCTCGGAAACGGCTCAACCGATCAGTCTCAAATTTTAACACAAGTTTCTTAAGTATATTTTTTAGTAATTAATCGAAGGTTTTTCTCACCGATAGATATTTTTTTACAAACAATTTAAAGTCGAAATTTTGTCAAAAATCGATTTTTTTTGAGAAGCCGCCATTTTGTCAAAAAATTTTATTTTGCTTATTCCTTCGATTAAGTACAAGATTATACATTACTTTAAAGAAATCCGTTTGGGTTTTTTTATTTTAAATGATCCAGTCCAGAGATATCGTGGTCACCGCAAGGCGCCTTTTTTGAGAGGACCTTCTGGAGAACAGCTGTAGCAGCTTTCGAAATTATTATTTTTACAAATAAAAAATGTTAAAATACAATTAAAAGTTACCATAATATGTGTACAAATTTTTACATTAATAAATTCAGAAGTCTTCTCTTAAAAAATTCTTGAAAAAAAAAAACGTTTTTTTGGCCTTCTGACTGTATATAACCCCTTAATAGAAAATAAATACCGGGTGTCCCAGATAATTTTATCAGCATGGGGACTCAGTATACAGGTTTGGTTAAATCTGATTAATTATTTGTAAGAAAGGGGTGAGTATTACACTACACCAAAAAATATTCATAATTATCAGTGGTTTAGGCGGTATACCCAAAAAAAATTAAATTCGGAATTTCTTTAAATGGCTAAATATAATTTGTTTAAATAGATAAGTTCCTTTTTGTTTGTGGTTACTTAAGGCACTTTTTTGTGTAGAATTGATTGGTGTATTTAGATTTTTTATTTTCCGAGTTACAAGCCCTAACTTTAGTTTTTCTTATAGGCCACTAAGTTGACTATAGCATATTTGAACGTGTTTTTTACTCTATACTTTATAACGATATGTCACTTACCATATACTTATTTGCAATACTTTTCACTCACAGTACTACGTATAAGAAAGTATCCTTACATATTCATTCACTGCTCAGCCACTATATATGATAGTGTGACTAAACATCAAAAGCCTCTCTCTGATAATTACATAAAATCGCTAAAGGCATTGTTAAAATTAGCCGATATATTAAACTAATATTATTTTGTCGCGCGTTCAACCACACCTCATCCTAATGATACCCCCTCAACCCCTAACCAGTTTTAAACAACCACCGATACATAATCACCCCTTTAGCATCAGCTAGTAGAGAGCATATTGTCCATGTTATATACCGAACAATGTCCAATGCCAAAGGGCGCTATATTGGAGGAGCTTTGTGCGGCCGCCGCAGGAAACGGAAATGAGTCGCGCGATCAAGGTGGCAGCACAATGACGCAGCCAGCAGCACTGCTACGTTTACGTTTTAACAAGACCTTATGCCTTATTTATGATGCCTTTATAATATCAACATTATCGTTTTATGATGAATATTTAATATACTACGTCGATTTAATAAAGTTGGCAATTTTTTTTTTGTTATATTATTAAATTTAATTACACCTATCCCCCGATTTACACGGTAGATACGTTCTGCACAAAACCGTGTACACTGAAATCTTGGATTTTACTAACAAGGGAACCTTTTCAAGTCGAAAGTTCGTATCGAATTAAAACTTTGTATATAGTTAGAGGAGGTCAAGATAAGTAACAAAAAAATTATCTTAGCTGCGGTAAAACGGTTGAAGGGGGTTAAACACCCCTATGAATATGTGCAAAATAAAAATATTTTTTCAAATAATTCTGAAACTAATGAAAATTTAAAAAAAATCTACAATACAAAATTATCATGATTTTTTATGCTCTTTCGAATGGCGATAGTCAAAATTCGAAAAAATTAAACCGTTAACCCTCACCTCCCATCCACATTCCATACCTAAAAAAAATTGTTTACCCCATGCACTCATTTGTAAAAAAATATTTTTATTTTATTTTTTGATAACCCCATAACTCCACGAAAAATAAATAAAAATAAATTCTGTTTAAATCATCGAAAAGTAGAGATTTCGATCTTTAAAATAGTTTTTTACCTGAATATATTTACTATACGATAAACTAGTATATTTTTGATTGAAAATTAACGATTTGGCATTAAAAATACGACCATTTTATAAGCACTAAAACATACTTTTTTAGCGAATTTTTCGAAGAAAAATATAGCTATTGCTATCACCATCATGACGCAACTTCGGAAAAAAAACTATATATCTTTATCAAACTTGATCTCGAGATCACGAAAATGAGGTTCGTTAAAAATTTTATGTATATATATATATATATATATATATATATATATATATACATATGTATATCTGCCGTTTCGAGTGGACTCTCTAGCCTTCCAGGATTACTTCCGATCTTTTTGAAACTTGGTTGAAAAATCAATCTCACGAATACCTCGGTTAAGTTCGTTAGTCAGCGAAATTCCTTTATGGATTTCAAAATGGCGGCCATTCAAAACCGAAAAAAAATCATATCTCGGGTATTAAATATCGGATTGTTAATATCAAATATGTTTTGGAATCCTCTCAATAAAACAAAATTATTATGTCTCTTGTGATTTTTCGATATAAAGTACCGTTTGGTTGATATTTTAAAAACAAAAAAAATATTGCAGAGATTGTAAACTAAGAATCCCGAGTTCGAGTCCCGATGTGGAACTTTTTTTTTACAAGTTTTTTATTTTATTTTTTTGTTTATTATGTAGAGTAAAAAGTTAATAATCAATAAAAAATTTTAAAAATTTCAGAGCCAACTTGTTTTTACACATTTAATTATTTTTTTATTTTTTTTTTATCAAATAAAATTCGCTTACCGCGGTGGTTGCGCGGACAGAATATTTATAATTACGCCATCTTGTTAGATTTTGATATTTTTCGAAGATTTTAGTTCATCGTACAGGAAATACCTTCCAGTTTTTTTTTCTTTTCTCAATTTCTTTTCATCGTCCGGAATCATGGCCGCAGTGGAGGATATTTTTTTTGGCACCTCCGAAGACAGCTTAGATATCGATATTTTTACGTGAAAAAATTATGAAATACATCTCTAATATAGCTAAATATATTCTCAATTTTCCAAAATATTTCATTGAGTATTTTTCTTCAAAAAAATTTCCGAAAATCACCTAAATTTCCAGCGTTCACACTGGTATAGCCCCTTAAATAAATTTATAAAAAAGTTCACAATGACATGTTCATATAGTGATAATTATTATTTAAATTAAAAAACAATACAAAGAAGTATGGTAAAGTTGGGGGTTGATTGAAAGATCTAACAAGATTCTGGCACACATTTTCGTTATTTATAGTGTTTGGTAGAGAGAGAGAGAGAGAGAGAGAGAGAGGCAAAGAGGCTGATGATAGCTTTCTGATGGATTTCAAATACATTCCTGAATGTGATATTGTTTTTATACACTTCACGGCTTGTTTTTTTTTATACATCTTCCCTCTTTCTTTTTCCTTCATGGAAATTACCGGCGTGGAAAAGTGATGCCGGGGAAATTTGAATAATGAATTTGAAGGCACAGTTTACGATGAAATGAAATTTCCTTGCTACTTGTTTTTCTGTTCTTGTAAAATATAAACGAAGTAAATTCCGTTCTTTTGTAATTTTTGTATATATTTAAATATAAGATATGGATACAAGATGTTCAATGTAAGATTCTCTCAGTATATTTATTTACAAAATTCGGTAGAAAATTGGGCATTTTTCATTTTACCAATATGTGTACTAATATTATAAAAAGTATATTTATACGAAGTGATCTCGAAAACTACTGTACCGATTTTAATGAAACATGTACCATATGTTCCTTTAAATCTTAGAAATATTATAAAGTATATATTATCACGCTATCATTCAAAACAACTGAGCAGTGAATAAATAATCAAGTCAAGAAACCACATATTTTTTTTTTATTAATTTTCATGAGATTACTTGCTATTACCTAGTATTAAATGATAGTTAAAATGCCGACACAACATGTTCCTTTAAATCTCAGAAGTACTATAAGTTACACATCATTACGCTATCACTCAAACCAACTGAGCAGTGATAAATAATAAAGTCAAGAAACCACATCAATTTTTTTATTAGTTTTATAAGTTTACTTGTGGTATTAAATTAAATGATAGTAAAAATGCCTACAGCACATGTTCCTTAAAATCTCAGAAGTACTATAAGGTAGTGACCGACCGAAGGTTCGGTTTCGGTTTCGGTTTCGGCTAGTTTCGGCCTAAATTACGTGTTTCGGCCAAGTTTCGGTTTCGGCCATAAAATGGCCGAAACTTTCGGCTTTGCCGAAACTGTGAATCACGTCTTTTTTATGAACAATATGATATTTTTATACATATTTGTTTTATTTTTTACATAACTTTTTTGTTTAATAATTAATTCCATCTTCTGCGCGGTATTTTTTTCACAATTTTTCCGGAAAATCGTCATTTTTTCTGTGTATCGTACGGTTTTTCGTGAATATCACGGCTTTTACTTGATCAATAACGACCAAAATAAATAAATAGAATCACTTGTAAGAAACCCCTCTATTGAAATGTGTGGGGAGGGGCGTGGAAAAATATAACTTTTAATCGAAAAAAAAATACAAACAGATTGTGTTGTTTCTCTCAATTACTTTGCACCAAATAAGAATTTTTTTTGATGAAAATTAGAGATAATGTACTTCTTATGATCGTTAATAAACATACCAATATTGATTTTAAAATATAAAAAATTAACGCCAAAACTTAAAAAAAATTGTTTGACATCTTTGTCTAACTAATTTGTTTATCTCAAATTGTAGGATTTTTAATGCTCCTTCAAATGTTTATAAACGTACATTTTAATCTATCACCCCCTATTTTTTTATCTATCAATTAAATCAAAAAATTTTTCAAATAATAGTTGTTTGGTTTTGATGAGAACCCGAAATGGCGTTATTAATTTTTGATTTTTTGGACGTCTTCATGGTCGAATAGGCCCAACATTTTTTTTTTCAAATGGAAACCTATACATTTATTACGGTATCTTGTTGTTTGGAAAAAAACAAGCAGCTTTTATTTTAAGAAAATTTTTATATTTTATGACTTCATTTTTTTAAATATTTAACAAAACATTTTTAGATATTCACTAATTTTTTACTCGAAACCCATTGCCCATTAACTTTACAGGAAAATTGTAAAAAACAAAAAATGTTTATTTTAATCTGATGTAACTATAGAAAAATGATTTCAGATTAAAAAAAAAATTTTTTTGCATTAATATTTTGAAGAGCAAAAAAATCTGATATAATTTTCCTAATAATTTCAGATTAAAATAAAATGGAAGAAAAAAGTTATTTACGTTTTTCTGATATTTTTCGAATTGTTGCCGTTAATAATTTTTCCCCGATTAATGTTCGTTATTGCTCAAAACAAATTACAAAATTGAAATCTAGTTGAAAGAGGAGTGTTTGAAACAAATTCAAATATATATTAGTAAGCCCCCTCAAAAATTAAGAATTTTACTAATTTCACCCGCAAAAATTAATTATACCGTGCGGAAGACGGATTTATCCATAATCTTAGATGAGGATTTTTTTTAAACCAAAAACTTGCTGTAAGTAGAGATTTTTCTATGACCGCACTATAAGTAAATTTATTTCAAAAAAATTTTGTAAAAAGTTTCGGTTTCGGTTTCGGCCGAAACTGAGATGAAAACCGAAATTCGGTTTCGGTTTCGGCTCAAAAATCGGTTTCGGTCGGTCACTACTATAAGGTACATATCATCACGCTATCACTCAAAACAACTGAGCAGTGATAAATAATAAAGTCAAGAAACCACATCATTTTTTTTATTAGTTTTATAAGATTACTTGTTGTAGTATTAAATTAAATAATAGTAAAAATGACTGCAGCACATGTTCCTTTAAATCTCCGAAATACTATAAGGTACATATCATCACGCTATCACTCAAAACAACTGAGCAGTGATAAATAGTAAAGTCCAGAAGCCACATAAATTTTTTTTATGATTTTTCATAAGATGACTTGTGCTAATAGCAGGGTGACCAGTATTTCTCTGGAACAAATTTCCCTGACTTTTCCCGGTTTTCCAGGAGAATTTTTCCCTGTTTTTTATTTTAAAAATTTAGATAAAAAACCTTAAAAAAAGAAAAACGTCACTCTTTAAATATCTGCCAGAATTTGTGTGATTTTCCATTTTTATAAAAATTCCCTAACTTCCAACCAAATTCCCTGACTTTTCCTGGTTTTCCAGAAACTGGCCAGCCTGTAATAGTATTAAATGATAGTAAAAATGCCTGCACCAGATGTTCTTTTAAATCTCAGAAATACTATAAGGTACATATCATCACGCTATCACTCAAAACAACTGAGCAATGAATAAATAATAAAAATCAAGAAACCGCATATAACTTTTTTATTAGTTTTCATAAGATGACCTCACTAGTATTAAATGCATAAATCAATAGACGGTTCATAAATCATATTCAGTAATCATCAAAATATTTTTAAAAGATCAAAAAAAAATATGTTTTTATCTATAATAAAATCACAAAAACCCATCAAAAACATTTATGAGATGAAATATAGAATATATTTTTTTCAAATGCGTTTCACATATTGACAAGAAAGTAAAAATCAGCGACTGTAAAATAGAAAAATCGCAGTTGCACATCTTTTATTTGATAAAACATTCTCCCTAAGAATACTTTACAATTAGATTTGTTAGTTTCCACGACGTATTTCCCGGATTTTTCTATCTTTTATATAAAAGAAAAAATAACTTTTATAAAATGTTCATTTTTAAGGAATATTTTACAACTGGTTAAAATCATATCGTAGTTTACATTGTTATTGATTATTATAATAACTATTTCATCATTTGAAATGAGATAAATTATCTTATTCGATCATTAGAGCAATGTATAGATAAAAGTCTAAAATTTTAATATATTATTTATGGATAACTCATATATTTTACTTAAAATATTGGTTGTATGATTTTTGAGTAATTGGATATTAAAAATACGAGTTTTTAACACACGATTGTCGAAAGTGGTCTATTTATTGAAATTCTACACAATTGGCTATATAGAGACGTTTTAAACTAATTATTCGAAACTTCAACCCTTTTAAATACTATAAAAATTATAAAACAAATATATTCACGTGTAATTTATTCAAAATAATGAAAAACTAGCTCTGCCATTACATTGTATACAAATTAGTACATGTTACTATTATATACCGTTTTGTCTATTTCAATTTTCAAATTAAATTAAACTTTTTTACTTTTAATAACTAACAAAGTAAAATAATCAACTAAATGTAGGTACATGTGTTCTGAATATAAATTAAAAACAAAATTTTTCGAAACCAAATCTTTTTTTACAGTGTGCTAGATGTATAACCTTAAATATACAGAAAAATTATAAATTTCTTTAAAAATACGATTACAAAAATAATTAAAAAAAAAAACGTTACTTTTAAGAGTTTTGAGACACCCTGTACATAAATTAAAGTAAATAAATAACGCAATTCTTTAAAAAATATACTGAATAAATAAATAAAAATAAAACTAACCATTAAAAACTACAGTTCTAGTTGCAAGAAATAAACATCCAAAATATCAAAGAACATCTGATGACGTAACGAAGGTCAATTCATATTTGCGTTGAAATTAATAAAAAAAAAATTAACCCACTAAGTACCGAGGGCATAAGTAATTAATGTACACTTTTTTCACTTATTATCACAACTTAAAACATATTAAAACAAATTAATCGCGTCAAATGATTCGATTTAAATAAAAACACAACACTTTCGTACAGACAAATTAAACATGGACGAACTTGAATGCAATAAATAATTATTATAACAAATTATGTCATACAGAAATTTGCAATTTCATTTTTATAATTTTTATACAAATAAATCAATCCACGAGTTGTAAAATGTATTAATATTAATCAAAAACCATTACACTTTGTTAATCTAACATTAAAAACACTAATTAAGTCCAAAAACTTTAATAAACTTTAAAAACAATTAAGAGTTGTAAAGCTGACATTACTTATTTTAGTTGACGGCGTACACTACTGAATACTAGTGGCGCTGATGTCGAATTTGCCAACTACTAAAATCAAAAAATAACTATTGTATTGTATTTTAATGATGTTTTATAAATTTTATAAATTAATAAAAACTTTCTTATGATATGTTATTTAATTGTTAATATACAAATATGTTGTGGTAATTTTTGACTTAATATAATAACAATTTATTAATTTGTTATCTTTATTTATTATAGTATGCATTTGCATACAGTTGTATGCACATTGTTTCTCAAAATGTTTAAATAGGTATCGTAAATAATTGGAAAAAAATAAAGGTATTTTTTAAGGTTCTATACCGAAATCGAATACTAATAGATTCAAAACTGTCTATCTGTCTGTCTGTCTTTCAAAATCGTTTAGCTAGTGAACCATTAGTCCTAAAAATAATTTTTTTAATTATTTCTGAAATGGATGGTAATAGAGAAAATTGTTTGAAATAAAAGTTGTAGACAATATTATTATCTATAATTTATACCCAGAAAAAAAACTATAATAATTAAGTGACTGCAATAAAATCTAAAGAGATAGATCTCATTAACCTTTAGAGGGCTAGGATTTGAGGGGACATTTCGCCCTCAGAAAATTACTGTAAAAGGTATCTTATATCATTGATTGATCATAGGTAAAGTGTTGATCACGGGGTGAGCTAATATATTGGCTTTCCGGCCCGTGTTCAAAATTTTCAAATTCGAAAAAATATTATTTTAAATAGTACATAACCTTTTTTCATTATACAAATATACGTTTTCGATGTATTTTTCGACGCTGAATCCAAATCTGACGTCAAAAATACAGTAAACCCAAAAACAGCCCTTATAATAGGGTAAAAACTACCCCTTTGCCTCGTGTGAACGATTTTTATTTATTTGGAAGTACAAATATACGTTTACGATGTATTTTAATCTAAAAACAAAAATGGTGCGCCAAAATATTGGTTTTCCGACTTTTTATAGGTTAATACTTGAAAGGTATATGTATTTTACTAAATGTCCAGTATATTTTTCCTGGTGTCATTCCTTGTGGTAGGTATAAACAAGGAAGAAGACAAATAACATAAGAACACACAAGCATATCATCCCTTAACGTGTACAGGAGCAATATATAAACCTCAGCCAGGATGTATTTGTGTAATTTTAGACCCCCTTTCTTCTATGAGGGGTTGTTGGTGATTTATAGGTTTTGGTTATTTGAAAAAAGATAAGTTGCATCACATTTTCATGTTATAATATTCACCATATAAAGTACATACGTGAAAAAAATATTAAACTATCGATTATCTTTGTTAATATTGTTTTTATATGAACAACAGCTGTGTTAATATGTTTCTTAAATTTTATTATAAATTATATGAGTCGTCCAGATGAAAAACCTGCTATCCATAAATTTTAAGATTTTCAAGTTTTTGTATCTTTGGATTCTACTCGTCTCAGGCTATTATTATAATAAATTGGGCTGCAAACCCAGCAAAAATCTATTAAAATTAAATTTGAAAGATTAAGTCGGTTGCAGAAATTGCTATATTTTTGGTGAACTAACATAAAAATTATTTTAATAAAAGTAATAAATTTTGTATCGAATTGAGACAAGCAAAAAAAACATGACAGGTTTTGCTTCCAGACTCATGAAAAAGGCATAAGGATATTTTACCTATACGCTGCAAAAACAGTTTATATAATTTTGCTAGAAATCTGTTCAAACACACATAGCAGGATTTGCATCTCCTAAATCTGATTTTGACTAAAAAAAAAAAAATAAAAAACGTGTGTACAATCTTGCTACAATGTTACAGTACCATATTTTACGCTACAGAACGAATCAAATTTTGTTATGGGAAAACGCGTTTCGCATAACTAATTTTTCGCATAACGAACTTGGTCCGGGAACGAATTAAGTTCGTTATGCGAGGCACCACTGTATTTATCTCAAATATGACATTTTTTGAGTTGTGACTTATTTTAGAATATTGATCAAATAAATATTTCGTTTAATATGATAAATTATTTTATAACCATCCTGTAGAATCCTAGTAAGTAAATACATTTGTCCAAAGTCCAGATGTATCCATATAGAGTGAAATTCCCCACATATCTGGCCAGCAGAATGCACTTATAGGATTTAATTTTGCGGCTCGAGTCGAGACACTATAATAACGATGAGGTAACTTAACCTGCCGCTTACCCCCAGTACAAAACATCACCCCCCCCCCCCACCACGTCCATTGTAGTGACAACAATAGAGTTTCGTTTATACTGCTTTGCGGTTGTGGTAAGCCTTCGTTTTCGCTACAAATGTCCACCACCAACATTGTGTGTTGTACACTAGTTTATATATTGTACTATGATTTTTTATGGAATTTTCCATTTTCTTTTCTTTACTACAACCCCCCCCCCCCTTCTCTCTACAACTCCCATGTATGTGCGGTTTTTTTTTATTTAGGTCAGTGTATTTATATGAAAAATTACGTATAATATAAAAATGAATTATGTATTTACATTTTTATTTAATTTTATACGCATATTATGTCAAAAAGTACTAAGGAAACAGTGGTGTAGATAGGGGGGGTAAGGGGATCAATCCCCCCCCCCATGAGTCCACAAAAATTATAAGATGATTATAATATACGAGTATTTTTTCTGAAAATACTTGATATTTTGGAATTTACTGTGGTCAAATGAAACAACGAATTAAAGCTAAATTAACACAACTGTTTAATCACTATTTAAAGTAAATTTTAATTTATTTTTATGAATGAAAATTATTAATCTCTGGTCGATTGTAGGTTTTCATTAAAATTTGGAGTTGACACCTTCCGTACTTGCTTTTAGCCAAATGGTCAGATCTGGAAGTTTTCTAAACTATCCTCTATGGAATGACCCACTTTTACACCTCAGAGTTATATATTTCAATAATTATAGGTATGTTTATACTCTAAAATTTAAGCTTTTTTTGAACTGTAATTTTCATTGGCCATAAAAATCTACAGGATTTTTTGTTTCCAACCAAAGTGGTTCATTCCATAGAGGATAGTTTCAAAAACTAAAGTCACTTTGTAAAATTATTCCAGATCTGGCCATTTGACTAAAAGCAAGTACGGAAGGTTTCAACTCCAAATTTTGATGAAAACCTACCATCGGCCAGAGATTAATAATTTTCATTCATATGAATAATTAAAAATGTACTTTAAATAGTGAGTAAACAGCTGTATTAATTTTGCTTTAATTCGTTGTTTCATTTGACCACAGTAAATTCCCAAATATTGAGTATTTTCAGAGGCGCTAGACTAACCCCCTTAATGTAATCGATGCTTTAAAATAAAATAATTTTTTTAAAGTATTATTTTTTAAGTAAATGTCTAGTAACTTTGTGATCATCTATATGTATATTTATATTTGAGTGTTGTGTATTTGACAGGATGACATAGTAACCGCGTTAATTGTTCTGTATCATGAGATTTATTCAACTCATTGTTGCTTATGATATAAATTAGCATAATGTATTTTTTTTACTTCTAGAAATAAATCTATTTGTAAGAATAAGAAATGATCTGTGTAATATATCAAACGCTCCAGTTTGTTTTACATTTAGTCCAGGAAACGTAGAAATTTTTACTGGTGTAAAATTAGGAAAAATGTATGAGGCGCCAAATTTTAATAGTGGGTAGAACATGCCGAGATGTATATTCCTTGAAAACTCCCTAGCAAAATTTGCCCCGGAACACCCTCAACCAGGGGCCCAAAGTTTTGATTTACAAGGATTTTGTAAACACACTGTATCTAATGAACGGAATGTTCGATCAACCCCGTGTTTCACATTTTAAACAGACAATTAAATTGTCTACAACTTTTTTTATTATTATTTTAACCAAAAATAATTGTATACCTTTCAAAATGGCGGTCAAACTAAAAATTTTACTTTAAAAATGCAAAATTTTGAGTTCGGCAGCCTTTTTAATAGGTATACAGTTATGTATGACCAAAAATATGTGATAATTGATTGTAGTGCATTTAATTGTCTTTCCAAAAAATTTAAAATGGCGTTAATCGGACATTTAGTTTATTGGCTATAGTAATATTATAAAACCATTACAATATCTAAATATGTTACGGTAAATATGTTCATACATACTTGGCTTCGAGTCTTGTGTTTGATGATATGGTAAACTTAAATTACTTATCTCATAAACTTTAGAAAGGTCTGAAAATGTTCTTAATAAAGTCTAGTACTAAGATTTATTTTAAATAAATTAAATTATTGATTTTGTTTGTATTTATTCTTCCAGTACGTAATATAGAAAGATGTTAAATATATTTAGGTTAATTAAAATTACATTTTATCTACACGTTACATTTTTCAATTTTAGAATGATGTATGAGGCGCCAAATTTTAATAGTGGTTAGAACATACCGAGTTATATATTTCATGAAAACTCCCTAGCAAAGTTTGTCCCGGAACACCCTCAACCAGGGGCCCAAAATTTTGTTTTGCAATGATTTTGTAAACATACTGTATTTAATTACCAGGATGTTGGATCAACTCTGTCTTTCGCATTTCAAACAGATAATTTAATTTTCTACAACCTTCTTTATTATTGTTTTAACCGAAAATAATTATATACTTTTCAAAATGGCGGGCAAACTAAAAATTTTACTTTAAAAATGATTTTTTTTGTTAGGCACCCATTTTGAATAGCGTAGCAAACATTTTTGTTAATACAGTTTTATAGTAAATTGTTGCACATTTAATTATCTATCCAAAATATGAAGGATAGTGTTGATCTGACATTCAGTTCATTGGTTACAATAATTTTACAAAACCATTATAATTTCATATATTCTTGTGTTTGTGTCCTGTGTTTGACGATATGGTACACTGAAATTATGAATCTCATAAACTTCGGAAAAGTTTGAAAATGTTCTTCATAAGGTCTAGTATTAAGATTTATTATAAATTAATTCAATAATAGGTTTTTTTGTATTTATTCTTCAAGGACGTAATATAGGAAAATGTTAAATGTATAGGTACATAAATATTGCTTTTTTACATTACGATATAGTTTTGAAGTTTAGGTTAATGTATGAGGTACTAAATTTAGACAATAGTTAAAATATGCCAAGATGTATATTTCTTGAAAACTCCCTATCAAAGTTTGCCCCGGAACACCCTCAATCGTGGGCCTAAAGTTTTTTTTTTGCAAGGATTTTGTAAATACCAACTGTATCTAATGAACGGAATGTTCGATCAACTCCGTCTTTCGCATTTTAAACAGATAAATAATTTTTCTATAACCCTTTTTATTATTATTTCAACAAAAAATAATTGTATACCTTTCAAAATGCTGATGAAACTATAAATTGTACTTTAAAAATAACGTTTTTTTGAGTTCGACAGCCTTTTTGATAGGTATAGAGTTATTTATGACATAAAAATATGTTATAATTGACTGTAGTGCATTTGATTGTCTCTCCAAAAAATTAACAATGGGGTTAATCGGCCTTTTAGTTTACTAGCTATAGTATTTTTACGAAACCATTATAATATCTTATTTACTTGTGGCTGTGTCTTATGTTTGACGATATGGTACACTGAAATTATTAATCTCACAAACTTAGGAAAGGTCTTAAAATGTTCTTCATAAAGTCTAGTACCTATCTACTCATTTTTTTTTAAATTAACTCAATAATTTGCTTTAATTATATTTATTCTTTCAAAAATGGAAACTATGAATATACAAGATTTATAAATACATATATGTACAATTTTAATTTTTACATTTATTATTTGTTAACAATAGGGTGTTTTTTTAATTAAATTAAAGCAAATTATTGAGTTAATTAAAAAAAAAATGAGTAGATAGGTACTAGACTTTATGAAGAACATTTTAAGACCTTTCCTAAGTTTGTGAGATTAATAATTTCAGTGTACCATATCGTCAAACATAAGACACAGCCACAAGTAAATAAGATATTATAATGGTTTCGTAAAAATACTATAGCTAGTAAACTAAAAGGCCGATTAACCCCATTGTTAATTTTTTGGAGAGACAATCAAATGCACTACAGTCAATTATAACATATTTTTATGTCATAAATAACTCTATACCTATCAAAAAGGCTGTCGAACTCAAAAAAACGTTATTTTTAAAGTACAATTTATAGTTTCATCAGCATTTTGAAAGGTATACAATTATTTTTTGTTGAAATAATAATAAAAAGGGTTATAGAAAAATTATTTATCTGTTTAAAATGCGAAAGACGGAGTTGATCGAACATTCCGTTCATTAGATACAGTTGGTATTTACAAAATCCTTGCAAAAAAAAAACTTTAGGCCCACGATTGAGGGTGTTCCGGGGCAAACTTTGATAGGGAGTTTTCAAGAAATATACATCTTGGCATATTTTAACTATTGTCTAAATTTAGTACCTCATACATTAACCTAAACTTCAAAACTATATCGTAATGTAAAAAAGCAATATTTATGTACCTATACATTTAACATTTTCCTATATTACGTCCTTGAAGAATAAATACAAAAAAACCTATTATTGAATTAATTTATAATAAATCTTAATACTAGACCTTATGAAGAACATTTTCAAACTTTTCCGAAGTTTATGAGATTCATAATTTCAGTGTACCATATCGTCAAACACAGGACACAAACACAAGAATATATGAAATTATAATGGTTTTGTAAAATTATTGTAACCAATGAACTGAATGTCAGATCAACACTATCCTTCATATTTTGGATAGATAATTAAATGTGCAACAATTTACTATAAAACTGTATTAACAAAAATGTTTGCTACGCTATTCAAAATGGCTGCCTAACAATACAGTATGTTTACAAAATCATTGCAAAACAAAATTTTGGGCCCCTGGTTGAGGGTGTTCCGGGACAAACTTTGCTAGGGAGTTTTCATGAAATATATAACTCGGTATGTTCTAACCACTATTAAAATTTGGCGCCTCATACATTATTCTAAAATTGAAAAATGTAACGTGTAGATAAAATGTAATTTTAATTAACCTAAATATATTTAACATCTTTCTATATTACGTACTGGAAGAATAAATACAAACAAAATCAATAATTTAATTTATTTAAAATAAATCTTAGTACTAGACTTTATTAAGAACATTTTCAGACCTTTCTAAAGTTTATGAGATAAGTAATTTAAGTTTACCATATCATCAAACACAAGACTCGAAGCCAAGTATGTATGAACATATTTACCGTAACATATTTAGATATTGTAATGGTTTTATAATATTACTATAGCCAATAAACTAAATGTCCGATTAACGCCATTTTAAATTTTTTGGAAAGACAATTAAATGCACTACAATCAATTATCACATATTTTTGGTCATACATAACTGTATACCTATTAAAAAGGCTGCCGAACTCAAAATTTTACATTTTTAAAGTAAAATTTTTAGTTTGACCGCCATTTTGAAAGGTATACAATTATTTTTGGTTAAAATAATAATAGAAAAAGTTGTAGACAATTTAATTGTCTGTTTAAAATGTGAAACACGGGGTTGATCGAACATTCCGTTCATTAGATACAGTGTGTTTACAAAATCCTTGTAAATCAAAACTTTGGGCCCCTGGTTGAGGGTGTTCCGGGGCAAATTTTGCTAGGGAGTTTTCAAGGAATATACATCTCGGCATGTTCTACCCACTATTAAAATTTGGCGCCTCATACATTTTCCTTGTATATTTTCCTTTATTTCCTGGGCTAATTGTATTTTTAATATGCGTGTAGAATTTTTTTATAGTAATAAATTTGAGACAAATTTAATCGAAAATGATCCTACTACTTTTTGTAATTGTCATGAAAATGAATAAACATTTTTATTAATCATGAAAATCAATATTAATTATTTTATATTTCTTTATGCAGTGGAACCTTATTAGTACGTTTTTGAAGGGTCTGAAAGAAAATACGTACTAAAGAGAAAAAATAAAAAATAAAATAAAAAATGCTTTTTTTAAAATTGAGGTATACAAAAATGAATTATTTTTTTATATTAAATAATAGTTTAACAATAGATTAAATTGAAATACATTCAAATTAGTTTCATACATTTGCCTGAAACTAAATTGCATCAGTATGAAATGCAATAATTATATTTCTACCCATTTAAATATCTTTTATATTACTCTCTTTAATACCAACATCCTTTTAAAAATTATTCTCCTGGAAAACCTTTAATAATTTAACATTAATGTGAGCACGTCTTAACAGTTATTCAAGTTACCAACCCAAGTATAATAATTTAACTAACTGTCACAATAACGTTCAGATTTTATGTTTATTAAATATTTATATAAATGAACACCTCTTTTCAAAATATAAAAAAAATACAAAATACGAAATGAAATTAATCTGCTTTTGAGATATTAATAAATATATTCATTTTTTTACAAGCTTTTATTTTAACTTCACTTGTTAATTACTTAGTTAGTATGTTAAGATTATACGTCTAGCACACTGTAAAAAAAGATTTTGTTTTTAATTTTTATTCAGAACACATGGAATATTTTAATTTGTTAATTACACTACTGGAAAAAATTAAAGGAACACAAAAATTTCCTAAAATTTTTAGTGATTTTTGAAAGGTTGTAACTCAGTCAAAAATAATCGTATGAAGATTTAAAAAAGATGATTTTGAAGCTTTATGTTTCTAGTTTTGAAATATTTTGGCAATTTTTTTTGCGGGTTACGGTTACTACGCAATCATAAGAAATAACGTAAGACAAAAATTTTCAAAAAAAAAATTATTTTTGTTTGGGTCCATTTTTTGGGAAAATTTTTTCTCGGTTAAACCAATGCAATGATCAGTTAGCTAGTTTATTTAGCTTTAATTTGCTTTTTTAAAATTTACTCTACATCGATTTATCGCTAAGATATCCGACTTTAAATGAAAAAGGATCCTTTTGTCTTTAATCATCGATATTTCAGCAAATAATGATCGCACAGTAAATCTAAGGACGGTTTTGAAAACACGATTAAATTCTCTACAAGGACATACCATGATTTTTAAAGAAAAAATTTTTTTTGTATACTCCACATTAATTTGAAAAACACTGAAAAAAATGACTTTTTACGGTTTTTTTAGAAAATCTACGGCGTATTTACTAATTTTGATGAAACGACTAATGTTGAGCGTAATTTTTACAGCTGAATATATCCACAATAACCCTTTAAATTTACAAGTTGATCCATCGAACCGTTTTTATGTTCCAAATGATCAAAGTTTTGAAAAGAATTAAAGGAACACGTTTATTGCTCCTAAAAATTCTGTAATCATTATCAAAATGAAATGAAGAATTTTTTGTTAAAATGTTTAACAATTTTTTTTAAGTTGCTGGACATTTAAAGAAATAATATTTAGTCGTTTCTGAAACGATTTGGCCTTTGTTTTCCATAATTATACTAATCTGCATTTATTGTATTAAATGCAAAGTTGATACCCCGAACTGAATTACGGCCACGATTTACACACATTCATAAGATTGATTTATCGATATTTTCTGCGATGTTTACTTACGTTGTAGAAAACATTTTTTTCAAAATTAATGTTTTTCTTATAATTTTTTTTTTTCAAAAAGTTATTGGTACCGCGCATAAGCGCGAAATACGACTGATGCGCTAACACCCACCCTATATCCGACATTGCGATAGGTGCAACCCTCTTCAATTTTTTGTAAAAAAAAAAATTTTTTTCAAAACTTCAATTTTTTTTAATAGTCAGGTGGCATTTATCTGAGCCGGAAGTTGCTCTTGTTGAAGAGAATTACACCTAATCAGTTCGGGTTATCAAATATGTGCAATTAGTACAGATTATCATAATTATGGAATGCAAAGGTTTAATCGTTTCAGAAACAACTAGATATTGTTTCTTTAAATGTCCAGCAACTTAAAAAAAATTGTTTAAATTTTTTTTTCTTTTTTTATTTTCCTAAAAAAAAAAAAACAATATGTAGTGTAAAATTGTGGGAACAATCGAAAAAAAATCTTCATTTCATTTTGATAATGATTACAGAATTTTTAGGAGCAATAAACGTGTTCCTTTAATTCTTTTCAAAACTTTGATCATTTGGAACATAAAAACGGTTCGATGGATCAACTTGTAAATTTAAAGGGTTATTGTGGATATATTCAGCTGTAAAAATTACGCTCAACATTAGTCGTTTCATCAAAATTAGTAAATACGCCGTAGATTTTCTAAAAAAACCGTAAAAAGTCATTTTTTTCAGTGTTTTTCAAATTAATGTGGAGTATACAAAAAAAAATTTTTCTTTAAAAATCATGGTATGTCCTTGTAGAGAATTTAATCGTGTTTTCAAAACCGTCCTTAGATTTACTGTGCGATCATTATTTGCTGAAATATCGATGATTAAAGACAAAAGGATCCTTTTTCATTTAAAGTCGGATATCTTAGCGATAAATCGATGTAGAGTAAATTTTAAAAAAGCAAATTAAAGCTAAATAAACTAGCTAACTGATCATTGCATTGGTTTAACCGAGAAAAAATTTTCCCAAGAAATGGACCCAAACAAAAATAAATTTTTTTTTTTAAATTTTTGTCTTACGTTATTTCTTATGATTGCGTAATAACCGTAACCCGCAAAAAAAATTGCCAAAATATTTCAAAACTAGAAACTTAAAGCTTCAAAATCATCTTTTTTAAATCTTCATACGATTATTTTTGACTGAGTTACAACCTTTCAAAAATCACTAAAAAATTTAGGAAATTTTTGTGTTCCTTTAATTTTTTCCAGTAGTGTATTAAAAGTTTAATTTAATTTGAAAATTGAAATAGACAGAACGGTATATAATAGTAACATATACTAATTTGTACAATTTAATGACAGATCTAGTTTTTCATTATTTTGAATAAATTACACGTGAATATATTTGTTTTATAATTTTTATAGTATTTAAAAGGGTTGAAGTTTTGGATAATTAGTTTTTAAAATGTCTCTATATAGCCAATTGTGAAGAACACTTTCGTCAATCGTGTTAAAAACTTAATTTTTATTATCCAACTACTAAAAAACCATACGTTCAATATTCAGTATTTTTAGTAAGAGTTATCCATAAATAACATATTTAATTTTAAAACTTTTATCTATACATTGCTCTAATGATCAAATAACCTTAAGATCAAATATTGCAATCAAAATTTCGACTAGTTTCAATTAAGCTAGAGCTTTGAAATTTTGTATATCTACATGTACAAATTCGGTGACAATGTAATATAGTATATCTAATATCGTTCTAAATTCAATAAGGCAGACACTGTTTAAGTATAAAACTATTTGTTTTAAATGAAAGTCAAGAAAAATATATTTAAAAAGCTTTGAAAGATATACATTTTTTTCTGTAACTTTGAATATTAAAACAATAATAATATTATCATAATGAAGATATAAAAGGTAAGTTCTTTAATGTCTCTGCTATACATATATAATTTTAAGTAGAAATTACAAGCAAATGCATGTAAAATATATACCTTACAAAATATTTTCTCTTTGATATTTTAACTAACTGAATTTTGTATCTTCTTTCGTTCTTATCAAGAATGCACAAAGTTTAAAAGCAAAAGACAAAAAAATTAATCCATAATTTATGAGACATTATGCTAATTATGTATATGATAATATCAACACATGATTTTAAAAAGTCCCTATTAAAAATAAGTATTGATTTACATATACAAAACATTTTAGAGGCGGGGGAGGGGGGGCTGTAATAATAAAACAAATGCTTATTTGAATAGGGGTGGGGGTAAAAGTTAGGCAGAAGAAACATGCATTTAATTTTAAATATGATTTAATAAATTTTCAATTGATGTTAAAGTCGTATATACTTTCAACTTTATTAAATTTTTCAGTATTTGAACGTTTTTTAATGTATTTCAAGATTAGATCAAGGGTGTTTTTTTTTTAAGATTTTCCAGCGGATTATTTCCAAAATAACAAATTTTTAGAGACAAAAGTTTCATGGATTTGAAGGGGCTAAATATTGACTTTAAGGGTTTACAGGGGTAATTTTTCTTTTTCAAATCTAAACCCATATTTTTTGTTGCATATTCGTAATTAACTGGGAAAAATAAGTAACTTTTGTCTGAAACATTTTTTCTGAAAATGTCCATTTTTATGATATGGAGCAAAACAAATTGTAATTTCTGGATTTTTAATAATATTTTTTACTCGAAAACTATATTTTTTATATAAAAAAGTGCTTCGATTTTAACAAGAATTAAAGAAGAATTTTTATTTATTTGTAATTCATTTTTTTCTTAAAAATTTCTTTATAAAAAGTTGCATAGTTTTTTTTAAATAATTTTTAAATAAAATTTGTTCTGAAAAACCTTGTTTAAATCTTTTCCTCTTGTAATTTTTCCTTTAAATTGATAGATTTTGAGTAAAAAACTTTTGAATATTCAAAAATGTCTTTTGTTTTGCTCCATATCATAAAAAAAGATATTTTCTGAAAAAATGATTTATGCAAAATTTGCTGCAACAAAAAAAAATGAATTTACATTTGAAAAAGAAAAGTTGAACCTGAAACCCCATCATGGTGACCTTTTAAAGTAAACCCATGTTGTCAATATTCAACCCCTTCAAATCCATGAAACTTTTGTCTGCACAGAAAAAAAACTGTATTAGACCAAGAAAACTTTGTTTTGTATATAACGAAAACAATATTTTCTTAATATAAGAAACACATTTTTAATTCAACTACGTTATTCCTTCGTTCAAGAATACTATAGTTGGTTTAAGAGATTATTGCTTATCTCAAGAAAATATTGTTTTCGTTATATACAAAACAAGGTTTACTTGGTTTGAGAAATCCTTTCTACCAGTGTGGAACATTTTCTCTGAGTCCTTAAAAAACACCCGGTATACATGAGTTTTTATTTTTATGTACATATAACAAATATATAAATAAAGGAAACTGAATATCGTATAGTAATATAAAATTTCATTTTTATATTCGTTCAACGACTTATAATACATACAATAAATAATTTAAATGTAACGATCCCACAAAATCATAACGTCTTTATTCCTAAGCCGTAGAAACTTTTAAATAATCTCCAATGACTTTTAGATATATAGATACATATATATATATTTCTAAGCGAAGAATGGTTCGTTTATTCATAGAACCTAAATCCCCTTTTGCGCCTTTTTGTCCGACAACAATAAACGAAGACAGCATTAGAGCAGTACATTCTATCTCGTTTTATCACTCGATGGCTTGGACATAGATGGCTTTGGATTTTTTGATTTGTTGCAGAGGTTTCAAACATTTTATATATTTTTTATTAATTCTTGTAGTTTTATAACATTGCCAAATATAACTGTAAATATATACGGAGAGAATATTCTTTTAAAATTTAACAGAAAATGCTGTGAACCTGAGGACAGAATCAACATTAACAGAAAAGTCGGTCGAATTTAAAATAAAGTAAATGAAAAATTACAATGACATACTGGTAAATTTTAACATAGTATCTATTAAAATTTATTTACTCTGAAAAAGTAATATATACGCTATTCTTTAATTTAATTTCTTGCATATGAAAATTTCACGTACATTCTCTATAATTTTACCATGTTTCTATATTTCTTTTCATATCTGGCCTATCGCCAAAATAGAAACTGCTATACAGTATATTGAATTGTAGTAGACGTTCTTTTAAATTTTACCATGTCGGGTGTTCAAAATTTCTAGGATCAATTTCGTCCTCCCGTTAACATGTTTTTCATGTTAAAAATTAACATAACATTTTTTCAGTGCAGTAGAAACCGGTTAATACGACGTATTGGTTTTAACTATTCAGTCCAACTGAATTACGACAAAAATGACCAGTCCCTTCGAAGTCGTTATAACCAGTTTCTACTGTAATTTTAAATCTTATAGATAGAACCCTATTAGTATCTATATAGTTGCAGCAAATGTTATCCATTCTAACTTTAAGACGTGATCTTTGCCTAATTGAGGCACTAGTTATTTGTGATTTGTGACAAATGTATAATTGTCAGATGAATTTTGCATCGCTTGGATTTTGATTGTTTTTTTTTTATTTTTTCAAATTAAGAAGTTTGACTACAATCTTTAAGGGGTAGGAACTCGATAAAAGGAAGTCAAATTTCATAGTTTAAATATTAATTTTCATAGAAATGCCGACTCAAATACATTTAATTTATAGTATAGTATATTAAATAGTATATACATAATTTGTCTATGTGTTAAAAAATGTGATGAATGTAAAAAATTCTTATTGATAAATGTATATTATTACTAAACAATGTTCTTATTTTGTTTCGTATTGAAAACATATATTTTAAATACAAGACTTAATAAATGACATCACTGAATTTACCATATCAAAAATTGCACTTTCACTAGTTGGGTGGTGTAAAAAATAATTCACACTGATAAATATTTATTAATACAACCATTATGTTTAATCTATTTGAGAGTTTCGTTAGTTGGTGTAATAAATTATTTATTAATTTGACAAATGAAACATGAATATATATTTTTCAAATTATTAAAATATTCTCAATAATATTTTTTTTATTAATATATTGAGGAAATATTGCTATATTAAGGCTGAACATGCTATTTGAATTGCCATAAGAATTACTATAGAGAAATTACGGTTTTGTATTTTAAGTTCAGCTCTGACCAGTATTAATAAATCATTTAGGAAAAAATACAGTTGTAGCGACATTCGCGACATCTCACACGTTCAAATTTCTTAAATTTTATTTTTAATATTTCGTACTATTTTTATTATTTACTTTTACAACGTGTCTAGACTTTTACATTTTTCAGCAAATTCTTTAATCTTTCTTAATCCTCTGTAGTTTATTAGTAACACGTACGCTTGGGTATTTCCGGTCGGCTTATCGTCTAATTTACCTTAAGTGCAGTTTTACAGTAATCAAAGACAAGCCGCCCGACCCTTTCTTTGGGTTATTCCAATTTCAAGTTCACGCGGTATGTTCCCCTTCTCTAAACATCTATCGCTATCCTTGTCTACCGATCCTAAGACAGGATAGTTCATTTTCTAAAACAGATAGTTGGTCTTCGCTCTTAAGACAGTAAACATCTCGCTGCAGTACTCTCGCGCTCGCTACATTACAATACATATCATCAACATTCATACAACAGTGTAACTTACAATAAATAAATATATTCAAAACTACAAAGTGTTATAATTTTATAAATATCGTTTGTCCCGTACACCAGTCACTAAACAGTGATAAACTAGATTAACTTTTCTATGTTATGACATACTTAATTTTGCAATTTAATTTTTTTATATATTAATTAAAAAAAAATCTGAAAATGTGTGTATTTTTCTTGATATGATAAAACTCAATATATAACAAAAATTCTTGAAAATAACGGAGAAAAAAATATACCACGACATAGATATTTGTTTAAGCTTTCTAATTTTATAATAATTCTGCAATTTTCATTTGAAAATATTGAATGTAAGTCTAAAAACATAAGAACTAGTTCTATCCTTTGTAGTTTCATCTCTGCTTAATTTCGAGAATATCCCATTTTTCATTCGATCGTCAATTGTCACTGAATTACTTGTATGTGTCATTCCCCCTCAGGGCTAGACTTGTGCAAATAATATTTGTTTTCTACGGTGGCGACATCTCGTAGAATTTAGTTTCGGAAAAATCGGCATGAACAGCCTTAACAAGATAAATTTATTAAGCATTTTTCCATCTCAAATTTTCAATAAGATCGAGTTTTTCCTGTGTATAGAAACAGTAAGAGAGAAATGCGGTAGCATTTTAGGATATATCTATCTCTTTTTCACAGATAGACACAACTATATCTTAAACTATATTCTATCTCTGTCCTTTTACACAACTCTATTTTCGAGACAGATGTTCTACAAGTTTAAAGTTTTAAATTGCACCGCTGTTTTGATACCACTGTTACAACACAGACGTCATCGACAATGTTATTTTTTTCGCACAGCGGGTATCTATAAGAGAAAATAATCCTCCAATACGATATAACGAAATCCGTCGACTGTATATCGAATGTCCAAGATTATTCAACGGCCATATTCAATCATTTTCAAATTGGTTGCTGTCCGAATGAAAATATGATCCTTTACTGCGCCAATCCGCTCTCCTATCACAAAAAGGACTCGGTACTAAAAAACCAAATCTCTACAATCGAACATCTTGTTCCACTATCAAGAACCCATGATTTACGAATTTACATTAGGTTTACTCACAAAACTCTATTACCATAATTCTCAAAGAAGTACTATACATATACGTTTTAAATTTCCATAAACTCGTAAAAAGGGATGCGCTGTAATCAGTTATAAGGTTTCTTCTTCCTTTGAAATTTATTAAAAAAAAATGAATTTAAATACCTAAATAGACGTATGTGTATCAAGGTATTTTTTTATTAAAAAAAATCTGCCAACTGCGAGTCGAATCTTTCGTAATAGTGTTATGTACAACAGTTTTTCAATGTATGTATTATATTAATTTTCACTATTACTTTCGTAGATTATTTTAAATTTATTAAGTATGTATGGCAGGTACAGTCTTAGTCAAAAATAAAGTAAATGTACACAGAAAAAAAATTCGTTCTTATTGAAAATTTGAGATGGAAAAATGCTTAATAAATTTATCTTGTTAATATAACAATTTTGCCTCAATATAATAATAAAAAAAATTATTGAGAATATTTTATTCTTTTGAAAAATATATCTTCATGTTTATCAAAAAAATCTTTTCATTTGTCAAGTTAATAAATAATTTATTACACCAACTAACGAAACTCTCAAATAGATTAAACATAATGGTTGTATTAATAAATATTTATCAGTGTGAATATTTTTTACACCATCCAACTAGTGAAAGTGCAATTTTCGATATGGTAAATTCAGTGATGTCATTTATTAAGTATTTTTTTGTATTTAAAATATATGTTTTAAATACGAAACAAAATAAGAACATTGTTAGTAATAATATACATTTATCAATAAGATATACGTGGATATTTCCATATTGGTAAAAAATTGATCACATTTTTTAACACATAGACAAATTATTTTTTTCTGTGCATGTATCCTTAAATGAAAATTTTATTAACAAAATATTTAAACAAATTTAAATAACTATTTTTTGATTATAAAATAAAATATATAAAATAATGCGTTGATAAACTAACAGCACTAATTAACTAATTGCTAACGATAACGAAGAATTAATTATTATTCAGTTAAAGCGATTATTGAAACGTGGAACTAATTAGGCTAAAAAGTAATTTTAGTAAGAGTATGATAATCAGTAGCTCTCTAAACGAATAAAGATATTTAAACAAAATTAAATTAAGTTAATTGAAAAAGATCATAATAATAAGTTTACAAAACCGCGCATACTTACTTGTTTTAAAAGGTTTCTGGTTTTCTAATTAGATTAGGTTCTACTACTATACTATACTATATAGATATACACTATAGATACTATGAATTCTTTATTAGAACAAGTGTTGTTTATTTTTTGTTTGCTGTTTATTTATTAATCACTAATTTCACCACGCTATACATTGGGTGCGCTCTTAACTATGTATATACCGAGTAAATTAATAAAACAATACGGTCTGAATTTTCAAGATCATCTCTGCGACGTTGTCTTATTTGCCATGATGTTATAATAACAACTTATATGGATATTTTTCCATTAACACGTGTCTCACCTTTATTTGTATGTAAGTACAGTGATGCCTCGCACAACGAACTTTCTGTTAGTTCATTACGCGACTCACTCAACGAATCTCGCTGCATTCAACGAACTGCATCGTATTTAATTTTGCCGCCCGAACGCTCCTACGTATCACGAACATCCAAGATCGCACGCAGTCGATGCTCAAATTTGCACGAACATGCGTCGATCAACGCGCGTCACTCGTTCTTTTCTGCGCTTAACTCTCACACATGTTTGTTTTAAATAAATGTAATTTTGTGTGTGAGGATTTGACCCTGCAAGTCTCGGTAGACTCTCCTAAATCTGAGTCTGACTAAAAAATAAAAAACGTGTGTACAATCTTTTTTATGTTACAGTACCATATTTTATGCTACAGAACGAATTAAAAATTTGAACATGTATTGTTATGGGAAAACGCGTTTCCCATAATGAACTTTTCGCATAACGAGCTTGCTCCTGGAACGAATTATGTTCGTTATGCGAGGCATCGCTGTATTATTAAAGATGAGAATTTTGTGCATAATATAAAAAAAAATACAATAAAAATACTGTCATTTATTTAATATTATTTTGAAATTGTAAAACACAGTTCCCTGGTCGGTATTGGCTACATATTCGCTTTGTCTCTTTAAAAAGAGTGCTCTATTTTGTGAGGCTATTGCTCAGTCCATTATATAAGTCTATGATATCATCACACTATCACCAAAACAGCTGAGCAGTGAATATTTTAAATATTAAAAAAAAATGATATGTAGCATTTTTTACATCAACAACATAAAAAGACGCGTAGGTGTTAATAGTGTTAATACAATATCAAGTTGTAGTAGAGTACATATGGTATATAAGTATGTACACACTAGTGCATGTAGATCTTTAGTGCGCGACTATTTCAAGAGAGTGTTAAGGTTAACTGAAACTCAACATGAAGTGTGACAGAAGACGGCGCGGCGCGGCGCGGTGGCGACATTACAAACGAAGACGATACCTTTGTTATGTTGACATCACACAATCGTAGAGAGAGCTATCAGGTAGGTATACATACCTACATATATACTCAGGAGTGTATTTAAATAATAGTCGCAAAATTTATATATAAACCCGCTAGAACCGAGCTGTTTGTAACCTTTAATGAGACCAAAACAAATCGTTTTTTGGGGAATTTTTTTATGGCAGAAAAAATAAGCAAGTGTAGCGAATTTTAAAGATTATTTTATTGCATATTTGAACGTTAAAATTTTTTTTATTAAAACAAAAATATTCAAACGCAGCCAATTTATATTTACATTTGTGCAACGCCTTGCAATCGCAGTCTCCAATCGGCGGGAAAGATGAAGCTCGTAAAACCAAAGTAAATTTTAATTTTTATATATTTTTCTTCTAGGTGAACTAAGAAAAACCCAAAAAATTATAGATTTTAAAAAAATCAGGTTTAAAAAAAATGAGTTTTTTGCAAGAAAAAAAAATCATTTCAACTTTCTAAAAAAGTTGTATAGAATTTTTTTTTTCATGAATCTTTTTACATCAAATAGAAGAGAATTTAAAACTGAAGACAACAAGCTTTGGTTCATTTTGATTGGTCGTTTAGTTTTCTTGCAATCACGCCCGCCTTTTTAAAAAAATGATAAAAATTAAAACTCGAGAAAACGTGCTTCAAAGTTTACCGTCTACGGCAGTGGTTTCCAAACTTTATGTAACCACGCCTCCCTTTAAAATTTTTTTATCTCTGGCGCCCCCCCCCCCCCCCTTTATTTCATAAAATTATACAGACATATTTTAAAAAGGTATGAAATGTATTTTTTGCGTATAAAATTTATTTTTAATGCGATGAATATGCTTGTTTATTAGCACAAACTTCATTAAATCTAGGTTTTATTAAGAGGAGTGATTTTATTTTGACTTTTTTTATGCTAATTCTACCAGTTTTGCTTTTTCAATAATAGTTGTCAGTCAAAAACTACACAATAACTTTCAGAAACAGATAGTATGTATATTGTATATGTATACAAAAATAATGTTGTTATAAAAGATTATTTATATTTTTTTATCTTTTATATTTTTTATCTATTTTAAATTTCTGTTAAATTTCGCGCCTCCCTTTGCACTAGTCCGCGCCTCCCCAAGAAGGCGCGCCTCCCAGTTTGGAAATCACTGGTCTACGGTATACCTGCTCGACACTCCACTGCGTTTAGTACATACTATATCTTTGAAAATATTTCGAATTTGCCTATAAAACTTTGCAGACATATTCTTAGATATATTAAGAAGAGATTTAAGCAATAAAAAATTGGATTTTTTGAGACTCATAAAGCAGGATACCCCCTTAAAGGTACTTGACCACCTTGGAAAGCTAAAAAATACAACATTTTCAATATTTTTTTTTCAGGCCCTGTATAAGTTATTACAATGATTTTTTTTAAAACTTTTATTAGCAGCTTATAGAATACAAAAATACTTGTTTTTTTTTTTTAAATTTCATTTTTTAACAACTATCCAGGAGGCGCCAAAGTCGAGGCCTCAAAAAATGGTGTCCTATTTCGACTTTAGTAAAGATAAAAACGGCATCTTAAAAAGAATGGTCCCTTACATGACAATTTACCACAATTAGCCAAAAATAACAAAATAAATAAAAAATGGCTGGATGTTTTTCACTATTATCTGCTAAAAAAATGTTATAATTAATTTTAACTTTAAGGTCCTTAAAAGGATAACATTATTGAGAATTTAAACCGTCCGAATGAATGAGCCTGGCACTCTAACTAAAGTAGATAAATAATAAATTCATTATCGTCTCGTAAACATAAAAAAATCAATTCTAAAACGCAAGACAAATAAATTAATGTTAAGATACACATAAACGTGGCACATATGTTTTATAGTAAATATACGGTTTTAACAATGTTGATGAGATTGGCTGGCTGGCTGTGTGCACAGACCGACAGACGACCGTGTTGCATCGAAACGGGTCCACAAGATGCTGCGCTCGCTGTACCATCGCTCTTGTCACGTTCTCAAGACGCAGTAAAAAATAATGGTCACGGACGCGTCTGCAGAGGCAACTGTCAACGTAATCAATCGCAACAGCAACAGCGGCGGTGGGGACGTTTTGATAAATTTATGGCGATTTGCAATATTTGCATTTCGGAATTGGTTGTAGTATGTACAGTGGCGGACCATGTCGCACATCTAAAGGGGGGAGAGAGGATATTTGTATATTACGCAAGCACAATTTTGTTGATTTTAGATTCAACTTGTGTAAGACAAAATAAATAACTATTTTTTAAGGATATTCGATCATTAGAGCAATGTATAGATAAAAGTCTATGTTATTTATGGATGACTCATAAATTTTACTAAATATTGGACGTATGGTTTTTGAGTAATTGGATATTAAAAATAGAGTTTTTAACACACGATTGCCGAAAGTGGTCTATTTATTGAAATTCTACACAATTGTTTATATTAAGACGTTTTAAAAAGTAATTATTCGAAATTTCAACCCTTTTAAATAATATAATAATTATAAAACAAATATATTCACGTGTAATTTATTCAAAATAATGAAAAACTAGCTCTGCCATTACATTGTACAAATTAGTACATGTTACTATTATATACCGTTCTGTCTATTTCAATTTTCAAATTAAATTAAACAATTTTTACTTTTAATAACTAACAAAGTAAAATATTCCATTAAATGTAGGTACATGTGTTCTGAATATAAATTAAAAACAACCTTTTTCGAAACCAAATCTTTTTTTACAGTGTGCTAGACGTATAACATCAAATGACTCAAAAAAGTTCTAGGGCGTTTTTGTCGTTAATATAGAATCTAGAAAATACGGCGTTTTAATACAATAATAACAAATCACTTAAGTTTTGTAGTGTTCGTTATTTTGAAAATCAAAAAAGAAAAATAAAATACCAAACTTATATGACATTTCTCTTGTAGTTTCATGAAGACTTTGACAAGTTTCACACACGTGTTGTATGTAAACACAAACAACTGTATTAAAACAGTGGTGATATTATGATAATTATACCACGTACAGTCAGAGTCTGCACTAACTGTGTTACAATACTCTAGTCAAGTATCACTCATCTAAATTTTATAGCAAATCCATAAATACTATTACACTTATTTGTAAATGCTTTTTTATGATACTAGACAACAAAGTTTTTTTTTTTTTAATTAAGATAATTTAATAATAATACAAACTATATAAACGGTATTGTAACGCCACTGTTTATATTTGTGAATTAGTTATCTATCTACAAGAGCAATGGGGCACTATTGTATCAGTTGTTTGAAATGCAAAGCAATGTTTGTTTTAAAATGTTAAATAGGGCAGCATTACATTAAGCGAGGGTGCAGATACTGTTGTATTTAATTGAGTGATTATTTGACAGAGAAAACGCCAAACGCACTAACAAAAATACTCTCAATTTATATATAAACATTATTAATTAAAATACATACACCGAGGTTTAAAAATCTCTACAGAATTCTCTGTACATAACTTTATAATTTAATTTGCTTTTTTTTGTAAACACCACGACGTAGATTTGTCAACTTTGGTCAGGTTTTTTTTATACATATACAGTGTTGATTTAGTTATGTAAATAAAAATATGTTCATTTACTTTTATTTAAATAAAAATAAATAAATATTTAACGAGGTAACGAGAAAACATCTAAAAAAATATTAAAGGGTGGATTTTTTTATTAACATTATTATTAGAGTTAAATGAGATCAAAGAGGGGGGAGGGGGGGGGGGGTAAAGATATAGATAAATCCCACGTAACTGTATTAGTACGTCTGGTACGTGGTAAATAATAATAAACATGTGATTTTCAAAGAATTTGTTCATTTAAACAGTATTATCTTGATATCAGAGAAATACTGAAAAAAATATATTTCTTTTTTATATGAAGTAAAAAAATGATATTGGGCACGATAAAAAAGTTATATAACAATTAAGTTCGTAAGAAAAGTGAAATTTTCAGATTTTCGAAAATTGTGGAGGACCCTTAAGATTTAGAGAAAAATTAATAATAACAAAAAATAATCTTCTCAATAAAAACTTTAAAATAAACTAAAGAAAATTGAAATCGTATCACAATAAGAGCTGAGATAAAGCTAATTTTATAACACCGATGGGGGTTATCTTTGATAGCCCATATAACAGTGTTCTACACGGATTTTGAAGTGGTTCCCTATCTGAAAATCTTCCTTTTGACCTTATGTATGACCCCAAAGTGCAACGTTTTTTAATGTACCAGACGTACTAAATCTGTTTGTAAACGTTCTAAAAAACTGAAGATGTACTTAGACAAAAAAAAAGTATTATCAAAATGTATATTCCCATTTTTTTCGCTATAACTAAAGACTGGCAAATAAGACAACGCTGTAACGACGAACGAATGAATGAGGTTGATACTTAAGCTATTTATTTTAAATGTTATGAAGTTATATTCTTTTACGTGTAAATTTTTTCCCTTTACTTATTTTCCATTTTCGACTTTAGTAAAGATATTTCATCAAATCAACACTGGCAAATAAGACAACGCAGTAACGACGAACGAATGAATGACGCTGACACTTAAGCTATTTATTTTAAATGTTATGAAGTTATATTTTTTTTTACGTGTAAATTTTTTCCCTTTACTTATTTTCCATTTTCGACTTTAGTAAAGATATTTCATCAAATCAACACTGGCAAATAAGACAACGCAGTAACGTCGAACGAATGAATGAGGCTGATACTTAAGCTATTTATTTTTAATGTTATGAAGTTATATTTTTTTACGTGTAAATTTTTTCCCTTTACTTATTTTCCATTTTCGACTTTAGTAAAGATATTTCATCAAATCAACAATCATTAATGTTTAAATACATTTAAGCTTACACGATTCAACACATATTTATAAATTATTATTTTACGTTTTCACAAACATGACATTGCCGGAAGTTTCGTGAATTAATGAAATATGAGCTGTTCCATTTTATAACAGTGAATTATTTTTAGAATTGCTACCCCGACCCCGTTCACGAATTATAAATGCAGTTGTTTATGTATGATTACATATTTCTCAAATACTGGTCAACAAAAAACTAATAGCACTTTTTTAAGCTACTCTATTTTAGGGTTGAGGGGTGGAGGGTTAAAACTAATGTTGTTATAAATTGAATTATAAAATATTTCTCAAATACTGTTCAATAAAATAACAGAGTAGCAACTAATATAACTTTTTTTATTTAAAAAAATATATAATGTACCTGATATTATTTAAAATGTGAATTGTGTTTCTCTGCCCCCCCCCCCACCCCTCCTATTTATTAGTGATTCTTCTGAAACAAAGTCAAGAGGAGCAAAGGTCGGAATAAAAATGAAAGTTTTATCAAAACAGTATAACAATATATTACTTAATATTTTTTCTGTACATAGTACATATAAATATAAACATATTTTTTAAATAAATAATCTCAATGACTAATTTATTATTTACATAAAAAGCTTACAATTTATTACTTAAATAGCAGTTTTTTTTTTGTTTTAAAATAACAGCATATAATTTTTACTTAACAAAAATAAATAAAATTCAAATTCAAATAATTTTTTTTGATACCGATCCGTAGAATTAGCAATTAATTGATCTCTTAATTAAAGGATATTTAATGTTGTTTTATTTCATTTAACGCTACTTTTCTAATTAATTAATTAATAACAAATCAAATAAAAAAAGAAATATCATAACATTTTTTTTTTTTTTTAGAAAATATAGCACACTTTTAAAAATGCTCCTATACTAAAATATACATTTTTTTACGTTATAATATTTCTTGTATAGTCACATACATATTTAATAGATTGGAAATTATTCTCATATATTTTTCACTTACAATAATTACAAAATAAATTATCGACTAGAAATAATTCCTTAAATTAACAAAAAAAATAAAGACTATTATATTTTTTTGACTAATTAATGATTAATAAGTATTTATATATTTGGTAACTAGAAAATAAATCACCTTTATCTAAAACACAGTAGTTCTTAAGGGGGTTAGCAAATCTAGCGCCCCTGATAATACTCAATATTTGGGAATTTACTGTAGTCAAATGAAACAGCGAATTAAAGCTAAATTAACACAACTGTTTAATCACTTATTAAAGTACATTTTAATTTATTTTTATGAATGAAAATTATTAATATCTGGCAGATGGTAGGTTTTCATCAAAATTTGGAGTTGACACCTTCCGTACTTGGTCAGATCTGGAACAATTTTACAATGTGACTTTAGTTTTTGAAACTATCCTCTATAGAATGAACCACTTTTACACCTCAGAGTTATATATTTCAATAATTATAGGTATGTTTATACTCTAAAATTTAAGCTTTATTTGAACTCTAATTTTCATTGGCCATAAAAATCTACAAGATTTTTTGTTTCCAACCAAAGTGGTTCATTCCATAAAAGATAGCTTCAAAAACTAAAGTCACTTTGTAAAATTGTTCCAGATCTGACCATTTGGTTAAAAGCAAGTACGGAAGGTGTCAACTCCAAATATTGATGATAACCTACCATCGATCAGAAATTAATAATTTTCATTCATAAAAATAAATTAAAATGTACTTTAAATAGTGATTAAACAGCTGTGTTAATTTTACTTTAATTCGTTGTTTCATTTGACCACAGTAAATTCCCAAATATTGAGTATTTTCAGAGGCGCTACCCCTTAATTAAACTGTGGATTTTCAAGCATTATTCTATTCTGATTAAAAAATACGAAAAATAATTTCCAATTGTAAAAACATAATTTTAGAATTTTAGAAAAATAGCGTTGAAATTAAAAAACAATACATTTATTTTAATAATATAGGTATATATAATATTGTCAAAATGCAATTTACACAATAATATGTTAATCAGTACTATCATATTTGTTGATTATTAATTAATTATTAAATTTATTAATTGAATATGCTATCAAATATCAACATACATAGCACTACTGAATAATTTTGGCAGTGTTAAGCTATACATAATATTGACTCTTATACAATTAAACCCTTTCTCATTATATATTTGGTCAGACTTTAATTTTTTATATATACTATATTTATAATATTATAACAAATTATAATAATAATTAAAAACATAAGGCAACTTTATTATCTAAACAATTATACAGTTCATGAAGGTTTTTGTCGTGCTGAAATTAAACCTATTGTCCAAATTATTCCATTAGGTCAGGGCCCATATTCTCGAGCTTACTCGAGAATATGTCGATTCGAGTTTGTCGTTTGAGATTTTAAATTTCGCATGCCCAGGAGTAGTCGAGATTTTTCATTCGACATTTCTATAGAAAAAAAGTTGCATCGAGATTCGAGAATACGGTATAATTTACACAATCGAAATTTTAGTAAATAACTTAGTGACGTTTAGTTTTAGTTTAGTAATCTCGAATGAGAAAAAGTCGAACGAACTCGAGAATATGGGCCCAGGTTTGTGAGATATAGTTTTTGCCAAAAATATTTTTTTTTAAATCAAGGAATTTTTTTCGTTCACTTAAATTTTCAATAAAAAATATCCTTTTTCCCCTTTAAAATGAATGAAAACAATTCAGTCATTTATTTTTTGATGTTTGAAATTAAAAAAAAAATACAGACAAAAAAACTTTTTTTTCTCGACGAAAAAAAAATCACATAGTGAAAAGTAAGAGTTTATTTTAAATGGGGAAGACAGTACTTTTTTGTTACTATGAACAAAAAATAGATAAAGCCAAAAATGTAATTTTTAAAATATCTCAAAAACTTTACTTAATAAAACAGGCTGGCCAGTATTTCTCTGGAACAAATTTCCCTGACTTTTCCCGGTTTTCCTGGAGAATTTTTACCGTTTTTCCCTGTTTTTTAATTAAAATTTAGATAAAAAAACCTAAAAAAGGTCACGTTTTCTTTTAAATTTTAATAGATAACTGTTTAAATATTTGCGAGAATTTGTGTGGTTTTTACATTTTTATAAAAAAATCCCTGGCTTCCAAAAATTCCCTGACTTTTCCCTGACATTTCCCTGTATAACAGACTTTTCCAGAAACTGGCCATCCTGTAGACACAATGTATGCAATGAATTTATTTTCAGCACACTAAAACCCTTCAGAGTTTTTATTTGTTGCCCTAATTCGTGCCAAACGATAATAAAAAAAAAAAAAAAATACAAGAATTCTTATTCCTTAGATATTTTTTCAGTGTCTAAATTGACATTATATAAGGTCACATCAGGGAAGAGTTTAGATTTTTACAACTTACTTGAACAACATTAACATTTAATACTTTTACACAATAGAAATGAGAAAGGGGTGGGGGGGGGGGGTAGATATAATAATAATAACAACTACACAAACTATATCCTTACATTATAGAGATCAATAAATAAAATAGATGTTGCCGATAATTATGGAGAGTGATGAAATAGAAATAAGAAATATAAAATAAACAAATAAAACAAAGGACCCCGCAGAATCCTTATGGGAAAGGGGTTTCGCTTAAACTCTTTTGAAACTTTGGATTATGATAGTCCTTGATGGACACTAAGTCCTAAAAACTCTAACTTTTAAGATATAGCCCTCTGAAGTTGGGGATCATGATTGTCTTTAATTTACAATATTTTTTTTGTAGTATCTTAAATTTCGCTCAACTTTTTGTATGTGTTCCCAAAGACATCTATAATCGATTGCGACCATAAAAAAGTCAACTTTTCAATTCATTGAGAAATGACAACACTTAAATCTTATTGTTACGTTTTTTTTTTATTATAAACAAATCCAATTGTTTTATAATAAAAAAAACGTAATAATAAGATTTAAGTACTGCACCATTGGCTAAAGAATTTAAAAGTTTACTTTTTTATGGTGACATTCGATTATATAAGTCTTTGGGAACACATACACATAGTTGTACGAAAATTAAGGTTCTACAAAAAAAATATTGTAAATTAAAGTTGAGCATGATCCTCAACTTTAGAGGGCTATATCTTAAAAGTTTGAGTTTTTAGGACTTAGTGCCCATTGACACTTTTAATCTACTCATCAAGGACTATCAGAATCCAAAGTTTCAAATAGTTTGACCGAAACCCTTTTCCCATAAGGATTCTGCGGGGTTCTTTCCATGCATGCTATAGATAATAAACAATGCACCAGCCACTTGTTGTTTAAATTAATAATAACAATAAGACAGTCAATGTTTAGTTTAGACGGCTAATCCAAGTCTCTTTTATCATCACTCACCAGTCGCATTCGACAGCATCTGTAAAAAGAAAGTGTCAAAAGTCAACTTTAGATGTTAAGTCAAAATTACAAAAACAAACTACAACATTAAACAAACAATACAAAAATTTATTTAAAAAATAATTGTGTCCACAGGTAGAAAGGTTTACTTGAGCCAAGTAAACCCTGTTTTGTTTATAACGAAAACAATTTTTTCTTAAGATAAGAAATATATTCTTAAACCAACTATAGTATTCTTGGACGAAGAAATAATGTAGTTGGATTAAGAGTATGTTTCTTATATTAAGAAAATATTGTTTTCGTTATATACAAAACAAGGTTTTCTTGGTCCAATACAGTTTTTTTTGTGTGTATAGAAAAATGTACAATGTATACCCCTTCGCCCCTCTCTCTCTATACCAGAATATTTGTATTTGAATTAAGGGGGAAAGCTATTGTGACAGAAAAAAAATTTTATTTTATTACATTGTTTTAAAGTATACATATTCATAAATATGTATACAAAAAATTTATTCTAAATTCCGAAAATTGACGGAGTTACAGTCAATTACCTTCGCCCCTCCCTCTTCTCCAGAATATTTGTATTTGAATTAAAGTAGGGGGTGCAATATCATTATATCAGAGATGGAAAACTGTAATCAATTTTACGAAAAAAAAACTGATATTTTTTTTTGTATGATTACATAAAATCAAAAATTTATTTAAAAAATAATTATGTATAAAAAAAAATGTACAATGTACAATAAAGAACCCTTCGCCCCCTCCTCTTCACCAGAATATATGTATTTGAATTAAAGGAGGGGGTACAATATCATTATATCGACGATGGAAAACTGAAACCAATTTTAGAAAAAAAAAAAAACTGATATTTTCTCTTCAGTCTTTTTTTTGTATGATTTTCTTTATTTTTATTTGTACTGAAATTAGTCACATTTGATATTTTTTGTAACTTTATTTAATGATGTCGTTTATTGTAAGAGTTTTCTTTGAATTTAGTGAAAATGATAGTTTTCACTGCGCTGTTGAATATACCATTAAAATATTGGAATTTAATGATGCATAAATATGTCGCTTATTCGGTGTCATGTTTCCATTGTACAGGGTGTTCAGAATATTTTTTTAAATAATTTATTTGTACAGTAGAATCCGGATATAACGACCCTTAAGGGACCGGCGAAAATTGGTCGTACTAACCGACAACACACTAAACTATCGGATCATTTTTTTAACGTCTTTTTTAAAGACATTCAGCAATTTACCGGATAATTGAAGCTTGTTTTTTATGTACATAATAATATTACTGTAATTCTTATTGTGAAATAAGTTGGATTAATTTCTAAATATTAAAATTAACAAAAAGTAACTTTAATGTTATTTACTTTGCACATTACATACATACATAATGTATTAGAGTTTGATCAGAGATACAATGTACCTACATTCTATACATGTAAATATGTATTTACTGACGTAGAAAGTCTGTAATTTTACTAATCAACAATCAACATACGTAGGAGAGAGGAGAAAGCCGGGAGAGGTATTGCTTGTGCGTAGATATTGGAAACATTACACTGCGCGTCGTTCTAACCGGATAATAGGTCGCTTAAACCGGAGTCGTACTATACGGATATGTTTTCATAGTACGTCTATATCAAACCTATCATTTTCGTCGCTAAAAACAGTTGGTTGTTATAAACGGAGTCGTTATATCTGGATTCTACTGTATATGTTTCATTAATTAAAAGTACAATAAACAGATACAAAATTCTGGTATAAAGAAGGGTAAACTTGTATATTTAATTTAGTTTATTTTTGTTAATATGTATGTTTATTAAGTCAAGTAAAATGTCAGAAACATGCATTAATGTCTCGTACAAGTATTTGCTTCATATGAAGAGAGTTAAAACTCCTTTAGGGTATATAAGAGTTAACAGATAAGAGTCTCATGTCTTCAAACTTTCTTTAGAAATACGTCACTATAATAATAAGTATATGTTACATGTATACATGCATAAATAAAGATATGAATTTTAATTCATAATGGCTTATTATCTCAACAAAAAAATTATGTTTTCTGTTTTTCTCTTCTATTCATTTTAGTACATTGTTCTCATTACCTATCGAATTTTTTCATTTTTTGTATTTATTTCATTAAATCTTGCAATTTTTTATAGTTTCATAATTTTTTTTCTGGCTTGATACTATAACTATTGGGTTGATTTTGGTGCAAAATGTATTTGTTCTATTGCCTATCGAATTCTTACATCCTTAGTATTAATTTCATAAAAATCTTGATTTTTTTATAGTTTCGTTTTTTTTTTTGCTTGACACTAAAAAACTATTGAATTGATTTTGGTGCGAAAATCTAATACCTTAAAATTATTTAAGGCTATCTGTATGCAAATACACAGTCAGAGTCTGCGGGTAGGCGCGTATATAGTCTAATTTCTAAATTGTAGATTTAACTTTTAGAAAAAAATATTTCTAATAGCATTTGAAATAAACGTTTTAATATATTAAGAAAAATTCGCTGATTAATAATTTGTTAATCAAAACTTATTTAGAGCTGTTGTTTATGAGATATTAGTTAACAAACATTGTCTTTAATTTGCAAATTCTTTAATTTAAATTTTAATAAGTTAAAAATTCGAATTTTGCAATAAAAGTAGAGAGAGATGCACAATACGGCAACTAGAAATAAAGTCAAATCAATTTCCTAAACTCATATAAAATAATTATTTAGCGATGTTCAAAATTCATTTCATTAAAAATAGTATAAAATAATATATTTTTTAAGTCTCTCTACTTACAATAATTTTTAAAACAAACTCTAGAGTTCATTCAATAACAAATAAATTATAACAGCGTGATTATTCCAGCTAACCGACATTTATAGTTACATTTTTTTCACATAATAAAGCGTTTTTAAATTGACTATAAACTATATATAATATTACTTATGAGAGTGTAAATAAAGCATAAAAATATCAATAATTTCAAAAATAAATCCAGGTCGTTAAAAAAAGGTGCTGTCCTATAAATATGACATTGGGTTCTCATGATAATAATCTAGTCTGCGACTGATCACTATACAAAAAAAATCACATACATTTGAATAGGTGATTAAGAAGGTATTTGTCTAGCCGAAACCGAATTCGTTGCCCAAATGATTCCATCACGTCAGGTTTTTTAGATATCCGAACCTAAAAGTCCCAAAAATTACGATTTTGGCAATGTTGAGGAATTTATTACTAAGTAGGTAATTTTTTTCTGAAGTTTTCTTTCATGATTTCGAATAGTACTATCTTTTCTCTTTAAAATAATTTTTTACATTTTACTATGCGATATTTCTTTACCGAAATATACTACTTTGAAGATATATGTAGTAAAGTTCATTGTACCTATCTACTATACTACACTCTATTATCAAAAATATCATATCTTCAAACTAATACATCTGGGCTAAAAAAATCGTATAGTAAAATAAGTTAAAACTTATTTTAAAGAGGAAAGATAATACTATTTGTTACCGTGACCGAAAACTTTAGAAAAAAATTACCTACTTGATAATAAATTCTTAAACATTGCCAATATAATCATTTTTTGGACTTTTAGGTTAGAATATCTCAAAACTCTGACGTGATGAAACCAATTGGGCAACAAATCCGGTTTCGGGATACCAAAAGCCTCTTAAATTTTCTATTCAAATCTCTGTTATATTACAAAAGTATTTTTTTGTTGAATAGTGTAATTATTATGTCTTGAATTTATCTTTTTGGTCATATTTTCAATAAGAATTGAGAACTTAATCAAAAAATTCGAGTAGTAATGGGTTAAAATAATAGTATATTAATTGATTTTAATGTAAGTAAATTAACTTGTGATGTTTCTCACTCCAAGGGTTGTTATAACTATATATATATAAGTAACATATTGTACAGTTTCCACACAATATAAAGGCACCTATAATAGAATGGATGCAATCATTTTCAACTATGTGTATGTATTACTACATACCTAGTCAAAGCTCATGGTCGAAGGTACTTGTTTCTCAGGTATAACAGCTAAGAGGAAATTTAATGTTAATGATACCATAAATTCGAAGTAACCGGGTACATTAGTTAAACGGTTTGAAATTCTGTTGGCCCGTAAGGCAGTCGCTCGCTCGCCCGTCATAGATGGGAATTAATTTTAATACGAACACACTGTGTGGAGCGCTAAGTGATTTATATAATACGTTATGTGAGATGTATAAGTGTCTGTGAAACCGACTATTATTTTATTTGTGGATCAGATCGTATTTATTAAACATATGTTTGGAATGTTGTTTCACATACTTACATTCAAAAAAAAAAAACACGGATATTTTAATAAAAATGTGTTATTTTTTTATACGTCCGTATATAGGGTGTTCGCGAATACATATGTATACACAGAAAAAAAATGTATTGGATCAAGAAAACCTTGTTTTGTATATAACGAAAACAATATTTTGCTAATATAAGAAACATACTCTTAATCCAACTACGTTATTCCTTCGTTCAAGAATACTATAGTTGGTTTAAGAGATTATTGCTTAAGATTATATTGTTTTCGTTATATACAAAATAAGGTTTACTTGGTTTGAGAAATCATCTCTACGAGTGTAGTTAGTTTATATTTGAAATTTTACAGATTAATTATTCATTTTTTACGCAAGATTAGGGGCGAAAGACACTGTGGTGGGGAAAAGGCGATTTTTTTAAGTATTCATGTATTGTATATAAAAAAAAGTTAAAATTCTTAAAATTGGATGAGTTATAGTTAATTTAGTTAGGGCAGGTTATGACCCTCAGAAAACTTTAAATGCGTTTATCTCGAAACGGCTTTTTTCGATCTGGTTCAAACGATTCCTCAAAAACTAATGAACCGATTAAACAAAAAAAATTTTGTTCTAAATTTTCATTAATTACAGTGTTTTCTATACGTAAATTGTAATATTTACTACTTTTAAGACCACTTGAATTAAAAAGAAGATTTTAAAAATTAGTAAAAAAATTCAAACCGTCGCCATTATGTGAAAAAATTAAATAAAAAAAAACGGGCACGTGCAACTATAGCTATATTCATTAGAGATGCCACGAATATTCGGCTACTATTCGGTATTCGGCCTATTCGGCTACTTTTTTTACTATTCGGTATTCGGCCGAATAGTTCTCAATATTCGGCCGAATACCGAATACCAAATCGTGAAAATAAGCACATAATAAATATTACTCACAAATTTTTTTTACAAGAAATCAGCATATTTAATACTTAAAATCTATCAGTGGTAAGTTATGATGAATGAAAACTTTTTTTTGCATTTGTTGTTACACGGATCTTGCAATTACACAACAAACAAACTGCCAGTTTATTGTCTTCACTACAAATTTTATTATATTCCCGAAATAGGTGATTTTTTTATTAAATGGTGCCATTTCGTAAAGCTTTTCACGGATAAACAGTGATATTTTTTAAGATATAACTACAGTGTATTATATTAAGGTGACCATCTGTCCTATTTTGAAGAGGACAGTCCTCTATTTTGGCCAACTGTCCTCTATAGAAAACGTGTCTTCTTTTTGTCTTCTTTTTTAAGTTTTCTAAACTTTTGCCCTCTTTTTTTGTTATTAGGTAAAATAAATGTTATCCATAAAATTACAAAAAAATCAATATTTTATTTTTCTCAATAATAATAATAATTATTGAAATTAATCATTATTGACTTAAAATTTTCGTCAATAATGATTATTAATATGACACGACTTACTCACAAATGAAACAAATACGCCCACGAAATGCACTAAGTGTCGCCGAATATTCGGTGGCCGAATATTCGGCGCTTCGGCCGAGAGCCTAGCCGAATATTCGGTATTCGGCCAAATCACTATTCGTGGCATCTCTAATATTCATATAGATATTGATAAAATATTTATTTTATTTTTTTCCGATAATCCATCGAGGCTCATAACTTTGTAAATATTTAATATTTTTGAATAAAAATTGGTATTGAAGAAGTTGAATATATACTTAATAAAATGCCCCCTACCCAATCTTAAAATAATTAGTTACACCTATGAAAAAAAAATTGACAATTTTTTGACCCGTTGAATTTTGAACTAATTACAAATAATACAGTGTTTTTAAATAAATAATAAAGTTTTTTTGTTTGTGATTTCATAGAACCTGAATGGGTTAAGAAGAGATAGCGGGGGGGGGGGGTAAGAATTCGTGTGGTCCCAGCATCTGACTAAGGCAGTCATAAACGGAAATTAATTTTAATGCGAATACTGTGGCGAAGAGTTAAGTGATTTATATAATACGTTGTGAGAAAACCGGCCATTGTTTTCAACTGCGGTAATTTCAGTGGCACTGACAATGCAGTTATGAATGAGTGATGGTATGTTATTAGTCTTGTTATAATAGTAGTGCGTGTGTGTGTCTGTGTGTGTGTGCTACAGGGTTTGTTAGGGGAAATACCCCCCACAAACTGCTATAACCTGTTGTGGCGTCGATATTATATAGGCTTGTATTTATATGCTCTCTTTTTTTTAATAATAAACATTTTTTATTTAATCGTTTTCAGTTATAACAAAATATACTGCATTGTAAATTAATTATTTAACATTTTTTTATTTATAACATAAATCTTGTCTAACAACATCGCTCAAGTGGAAAATTAGCGGTTTTTACATTTTAAATGTCTTTGGATAGAGCTACTCATTGCGCGTCGATCTACCAATCACATTATAGACGTTTCGGACAATAAGAGACCAGAATTCAAAAAATAGTGACAGCGTGCAAGCCGGTAGCATATATAAAACATACAAGGTTTTTTCGCTCTCCTGTAAAGTTGGTCAAAATGACTTGAGCGGTGTTGTTAGTTAAGCGACGATATTGAACATAAACCAAATTATATCACTTTAAATAAATAGCTTCATCTATAAATAAATACTCTGCACACACAAAAAATAATACTTTACACATGACCTAAATTTGGACCTGTCAGATTTAAAAATTACATATTTTTGATGTATTTATTGTGATTTTTGTCATTTTCTATATTTTTACTTAACCGCCTTCCTTTGGCCAAAATTGATTTGATATTTTTAATGTAATTTTCTATATTTTAAAACAATAAAATATTCAGCTTATGCATTAAAAAAATAAAAATAAAAAAGTAATAAAATTTCTTTTCAAGTGTATAAAGTGCATAAGTACTTTAAAATTTTAAGTGCAAAGAATTGAAATTTATGTTCGATGTACAAAGTGAATACTACTTTATATAAAGTGCAAATAAATATAACCCTATTCTATTCTTATTAAAGAAAATATGGCATTTAAAATCTTCATTTTTTTATTAAAATATTTGTTTCGTAATTTTCCCTGGCGATATCTCCGAAAATAACAGTGAAAAAAAATTGCGAATATTTATAACAATGCTAAGATCGCAAAAAAATTTATCAACACTCGCTTGTGATTTTTTTTAAGTAATTCAATTTTTGATTGTTGGGTTATTGTATTTTGATTGTTTAGTTATTATCTTTCTTGTTCCATTATGTATTGATAAATTGTATCCCTATTATATAGGGCGACACAATATAATAATAAATAAATAAATAAATAAATAAATAAATAAAACTGTTACTTATAAAAAAAATGTATCAAAACCTACATGTGGGTGTTGCCGCGCAACCCACTTTATGGACACAACTCAAAAAATACCCTTGCCAATCGATTTGTGAATCAATCCTGAGTACAACGAGGTACATGAAGACATATATGAAAAAAAAATTGTACGAAAAATGGACATTATGCCGGATGGAGGGTCATGACCGGAAAAATGTATATAATGGGGGGGGGGAATGTATAAAACTAGAACCACAGACCTACCATTTAGCGAAAACCCGAGGTCTCTATATGATCAGGGGGCCGAGATCTTCACTTTTGTACCAAAAGTATATTTATTTATATTTATCTGTTCCCCTCTATCAAGTTGAATAACTACGCTCCTGTTGTATCAGATCGCCCCTTGTTTTCATAGAGCTAGCGTGCATTAAAGCCGTCGTACATTTCTTGCATAGTTGTCAGATTATTCATCGAAGAATACATTATATTATCTATGGAAATTTATATTTACATTCTAGATTCTAGCTTTTCACAGTTTTCTTCATTTTTTTTTTCATTCTTGTATTCATTTTACATTTCAACAGCAATTAAAATTCCCTTTTTTTACGTTTATAAAAAGGGAGATATATATCTTTGTAAAAGGGAGATATTTTGCAACAAAAAATGCAATCACTTTTCTCATAGAAAATTCAATGCTCTACAAAAATGATTCACGTTTTTGAGATATTTAAAAAAAATCGAAGCAATCAAAATTTTTTACTAAAATAAACTATTTTAAAAATAAATCACCCCCGCAAAAAAAGTGTCAACTCAAAAAATGTCATATTTGAGATAAATATGTAGAATGATTTCAAATTAGTATATATTTCTATTAAAAATTGTCATTAATGTACTTCGTGTACCTGCCGTCAACAAAACTAGCATATTCTAAATAAATGTCACATTTAAATACTTAATCACTTAGCGTTTGAATAGTTACTATTTTTCAAACATCACAGGAATACTGAAATATTTAAATTAAATACTGTGTATCAGTCCTTTTCCTATTCGCTGGGTGCAAAGTAAGTAGTGGGGGAAACGAAATCGATCACAGCACACAACGTGGCAAAAAATAACACTTTGGATGGACTAACTGTCATTTTTAATAGACTCGTTTTTAACTGAAAATATAAAGGTCGACGTGATTAATCCCACTATAGACTATGTGCAAAGGGGTAGAGTTAGAAATAATGTCGATGCGAGTGTTCGTGGTGAGCTATATTGTAAAATTATCGGCGCCAAAATATGAGGTTATGCTGTCAATGTAAACGAATTAATTATTTCTCTATTAAAGAGAAAAAGATACCCAAAATAAATAATTTTCACGTACCTTTTATGCTATACTATTTATATTATATGCAAACAGCTAAATTAAATGATATTTGTTTTATAAAAAATTTCACGGTATTAAACATATTAAACAATGATAAAAAGAGAGTTGAATCCATTCAATCCTTCTCTATTACCCGCTGCTAGCGGCGCTAATAGACTTCGTGCACATAGCCAATAGTCATAAATAATCGTCTAAAATGTATATATTACGATATTTTATTGAAATTATTTGTTTCGCACGCTGCGAATACTACCTTTATAATTTTGATTTACCTAAATTGTTTTAATTTCATTTATTCCTATTTCCTCAAAACTACATTTTTTTAGTTTGCGGGGGTGCAATATATAAAGTTGGCAACACCGCATGATCAGGGATCGCTGCTAAATGTAAGGCAATGTTTTATACAAAGGTGGTAACATTAATTTAAATCATGCTCTCTAAGAATTTTATGTGTTGAAAAAGTGATGGATGTATTGCCAGTCAAATGAAAGGGGAACTCGGTAATAGAAATTTATGTAAACTTGCATAAACTTTGAAGGGATCTATTTTTTATACATAGGGGGAGGGGGAGGGGGACTTTCTCCTCCTGCACATGCAATGAAAACTTCAAAATATTGTGTTCTTTTTCAATCCATTCAATATGGTTGAAAGTACTTACAAAATGCATTAAAAACAATGAGATTCAATTCTATTAGAATAAATCTGAAAACTGATTTCACGTATTTTATCTCGCTAATGAAATAATTTAAGTTTGGAGATTTATTTATTCACTGCTCAGCTGTTTTGAGTGATAGCGTGATTATATGTAGGTGCCTTATTATACTCCAGATTTGAGGAATGTGTCAATGCACACAGAAAAAAAGTCGTTCTTATTGAAAATTTGAAATGGAAAAATGTTTAATTTTATCTTGTTAATATAAACAATATTTCCTCAATATATTAAAAAAAATCTTATTCATTTGAAAAATATATCTTCATGTTTATCTTAAAAATCTTTTCATTTGTCAAATTAATAAATAGTTTATTACACCAATTAACGAAACTCTTAAATAGATTAAACATAATGGTTGTATTAATAAATATTTATCAGTGTGAATATTTTTTACACCACCCAACTAGTGAAAGTGCAATTTTCGATATGGTATTTATTAAGTATTTTTTTGTATTTAAAATATATGTTTTCAATACGAAACAAAATCAAAACATTGTTAGTAATAATATACATTTATCAATAAAATAAACGTGGATATTTCCATATTGATAAAAAATTATCAAAACAACCAAAATCGATCACGGATTTTTTACATTGATCACATTTTTTAACACATAGACAAATTATTTTTTTCTGTGCAGATTTCATTAAAATAAGTCCCGTAGTTTTTGATATTTCTTCGGACAAACACATTTTATATTTTTATAATTAATATAGAATACCTTCTATATTATTTTTTATTGCAAATATATTCGAAAAAAAAACCTATAAAAATACCATATTTTATAAAAGTTTGGCAAGTTATATTATTTAAAAAAATGAATTAAAAAACAATAAAAACTTGATATAAATTTATGAAGGTATAAAATATCATCATGTTAGATAAAAGTGAATATCCACTTCGTCTGCAAGTTAATTGTATATAAAATAAAAATAAAAATGTTATTACCACACTGGATAATAAAATAAAAATAAAAAAAACTTATACTGTTCCATTTGATAATTACATTTAAATTTACACTTGGAAATTAATTAAATTAAAAGTCTATAAAAGAATTCAAACGACCTGATATTAAAACCAAACGATACCAATATAATATACTCATTACTTAAACTGTATAAGTACACTGTAAAGTAAACTTTGTTTTGTATATAACGAAAACAATATTTTCTTAAGATAAGCAATAATCTCTTAAACCAACTATAGTATTCTTGAACGAAGGAATAACGTAGTTGGATTAAGAGTATGTTTCTTATATTATATTGTTTTCGTTATATACAAAACAAGGTTTTCTTGGTCTAATAGTTTTTTTTCTGTGTACTTTCATTTTATATTACAAATATATTGATGTCATTTTTATTTCAAGTTTTATTTATTATCATTAAAAAAAAATTAACTCAAAAAATTTATATTTTTTTCTGTAAATAAAAAGTTCATACGTCTAAAAAAAGTTTAATTTAATTTGGAAATTGAAATAGACAGAACGGTTTTTAATAGTAACATGTACTAATTTGTACTGCTGTAATGGCAGAGCTAGTTTTTCATTATTTTCAATAAATTACACGTGAATATATTTGTTTTATAATTATTACAGTATTTAAAAAGGTTGAAGTTTTGAATAATTAGTTTATAAAACGTATCTATATAGTAAAGTGTGTAGAATTTCAATAAATAGACCACTTTCGGCAATCGTGTGTTAAAAACTCTATTTTTAATATTCAATTACTCAAAAACCATACGTCCAATACTTTAAGTAAAATATATGAGTTATCTAAAAAATAACATATTAAAATTTTAGACTTTTATCTATACATTGCTCTGATGATCGAATAACCTTAAGTGTTAATTCTTTTCTAATAAGTTTTTAATTAAAATAGCGGTTTATACCTACTACAACAATATTATAGATATTAAACATTTAATATGGGACAAACGACATAGCGGTGGTGGTTTATGAAATATGATTTCGGAATGCAATTAATTTTCATTATAATATTTTGATTGTTGCGTGTTGTAGGTACAACTCAGGTGGTTTCAAGAAAATACGCCGTCATGAAAAACGTCCTCGTACTAAGTTTTAATTACATCAAATTGTTAAGGGTTAACTTCATAATCATATTGTTAACAAACTTTAACAAACATCAGGGGCGCATTTTCCTTATAAAGAGATAAAAGGCCTTAATCAATCTTTTATCTATAAAAGAGTTTGTCCTTAACCACTCACTCACTCACTCACTCACTCATATATCAACGTACATACCAAACCCCTGGACCTAGAAACGTGAAATTTCGTAGGTGCCTTCCTTTTATAATGTAAGCACCCACTAAGAAGGGATTTTTCGAAATTCAACCCCTACGGGGTTAAAACAGGGTGTCAAAGTTTATATAAAAAAATATTTTTTTGTTCGCATTTAATTGAAACTTATCGAACATACTCTACAATATAAATAATGAAACAATAATTTCAGCATTTCCCAAAATTCAACCCCTAAGGTGTTGGGGGGGGGGGGGATTTTTGTAAAATATATAAAATATAAAATTTTGATATATTTATCTACATAACTTTTGATGATATTAAAAAGTAAATTCGGACAAATTAATATTCAATTAAAATTGAAAGTTCCATATTCAAGCCCAAATAGCATGGGACGGGGACGAGGGTGGATTTAGATGTTTGTCTGTATACCTGCTTTGCTTATAAAGGTAAATTTGAGCAAAATAGCCATATAGAAAATAAATATTTCGACAATCAACCCCTAATGGCGGGGGTAGATAGGGTCAGTGTTTTTGATATGTTTATCTGTATAGCTGCTTACGTTTTAGTGGTGGATTCAGGCAAAATAATCTGCAATAAAAAAATTCGATATTCAACCCCTAATGGCGGGGGTTAGTTTTTACAATTTTTAACTAAAATCCGAGATATTTACGTTTTTTATAGGTAATGGATAAAAATCAATATAAGAAATATGTCATCCCCTATCACGTATGGAGGGTTCTAATTAGTTTCGAAGTTTACGCGAGCGAAGCCGCGGGATTCCGCTAGTTTCTTATAAATATGTATTAATTTGTTTAACCCATTACTTCTCGACTTTTTATTTCTTCGAATTTTTCAAACAAGTTCTCAATTCTTATTGAAAATATGACCAAAAAGATAAATACAATACAAGACGTAATGATTATATTATCAGTCGCAGACTAGATTATTATCATGAGAACTTAATGTCATATTTATAGGACATTAAGTTTAGGTCAAGACAAACACTTTTTGTTCCGTGTCTGTCTGTCTGTCACACGCATAACTCATGGACCACTAAACAAATATTAATGAAACTTGGTTGGTTGGTTGGGTCTGGTTTGAGGACGGTCCCATTTCAAAAATATTAAAATCGTTTGTAAGGGGGAGGGGTGACATCCCAAAAGATTTTTTTTTTTATTGTAAGATATCTCAAGAAAGACACATATTACGTGAAAATTTTATAGAACCTTTTTTGTAGAGTAAATCCTTTACAAAGATTTATCTCAATTTGCTTTAAAAAAAATCGTCATTTGTTTTTTTAAAATTGCTATTTACTTTGCGTTTATAATGTCATTTTGACATTTGTATTGCAGAAAAATAATGATTTTGATTGAAATTGTCAAAAAATTCAAAATATAAGACATAATAACGAGGTGCGTATAAAGAAAAATGTCGAATTAATGTTTTTTTATTAAAATTGTATGAAAATTAAATGGGTAACCAATGACAGGCAGTTCATCTGAATACTTTATCTGTGGTTTTTATTTAAATTGTTCAATAATTAACTACGTTTGATGAATTTAGCACGAGGAAGCACTGTGCATTTACTTGGTAGATGTTTTTTATAGTGTCAATACCTCCTTAAAATGTTTAAATTTGAACAATGAAATTTTTTGTATAATATACTACATATTCTTTTACATAGAGTTACTAGCTGGCCCGGCCACGCGTTGCTGTGGTTAACTTTAAATTGTAGGTTATATGAAACGTTTGGAAGTTTGACATAGCGCCATCTATTGAATACTTACTCAATCCAGTCAACAGATGTCACCATCTGTTAGAATCGTTTGGAGCTAACAGATAAAGACAAATAATTTGCAATAAAATAATATTGCGATCATAAATTGAGATGTAAGCTATCCTATATTTCAAGTTGGATCAAACTGCACACGGTGTACAAATTTGATTAAAATCGGTTAAGTAGTTTAAGAGTCCATCGCGGAGGAACATGTGACACGTAATTTATATATATTAAGATTGAAGATTGATATATAAAAAATACATAATTTTAATGAATGGGTTAAAAGAAGGCATTCATCTTTTTTGTGAAAATTGATAAAGGGTTGAATTTAATCACAATAAGTTTGAGACTCATCCATATTGAAAAGTATACGTATTGTGTGGCTTAATAGAGATATTAAAAGTTAATTTAATCATGAAAGAATTCGCCCTTCGTTACCCGGGTTAATCAGATATATACAAAGCTGGCTCTACCATTTTTAGTAGAATCTTGTCTGACCTCTCACTCACTCACTCACTCTCTCACTCACTCGTTGTCTTTATAGTGAAGATGTGATTTTAATTATAATTTTAGTCTGCACCATTCCGTAAAGATTATTTGATAAAAGATAAAAATTATGAATCAGAAACAAGGGTCATGACTCGTGACATTTTAAAGAAAAATAAAAAACACTATATTATGTAAATGTTATGCATTAAAAATTTAATATTCTTTTTTTTATATATTTTTATTGATACACGTCTGTCCTAATTCAATTATCATATATTCTTAACATGTATTGGTTATTTAACTTTCAAATAATGAAATCCGCATCAAAATCGGTTCAGTAGTTTTCGTATTAAATAGGAACAAATAAATTTAAAAAATATTTTTAAAAGTTTTTTATATATTTTTATTAATTTTTTTTTCTAGATACGCACCTGTCCTAATTCAATTATCATATATCCTAAACACACATTGGTTATTTATCTTTCAAAAAACGAAATCCGCATCAAAATCGGTTCAGTAGTTTTCGTATTAAATAGGAACAAATAAATTTAAAAAAAAATTTTTTTTAAGTTTTTTATATATTTTTATTAATTAATTTTTCTTGATACGCGCCTGCCCTAATTCAATTATCATAATATAGCCTAAACACACATTGGTTATTTATCTTTCAAAAAATGAAAACCGCATTCAAATCGGTTTAGTAATTTTCGCATTAAATGGGAACAAATAAATTAAAAATTTTATTTTAGATATTTTTAATAATTTAAAATTTACATTGTTAATTTTCCTTAATACGTACCTGTCCTAATTCAATTATCATATATTCTAAACATACATTGGTTATTTATCTTTCAAAAAATGAAAACCGCATTCAAATCGGTTTAGTAGTTTTCGCATTAAATAGGAACAAATAAATTAAAATATTTAAAGTTTTTTACATATTTTTAATAATTAATTTTTCATAATACGCGCCTGTCCTAATTCAAATATCATATATCCTAAACATACATTGGTTATTTAACTTTCAAATAATGAAAACCGCATCCAAAACGGTTCGGTAGTTTTCGCATCACGTAAAAAAACAGTCTTAAAAAAATATTACAAATTAATTTTGATTATAACATTGTTAATAAATTAAAATTAAAATTACCATACGCATACACATATTTTCCTCTCAAAAATCTGATATCTAGCACTCCTGAAAACAGCTGTCAAATATTAATATAAATAATAAGCCATAATAATTCTCTCCCCTGATACAAATCTTGTATAATTGATAATTAGCAGACTTTAAGCACGATCTCTAATAGGCCAATAAACCAACGTCCAAATTCGTATTTTATTTCATAATAAAACAACAAAAATAATTGATGATCGCCAACAGAACCACCACACGGATGCTGTGTTGGACTGCTGTGAAAGTAGGGGGCGAGGAGATCGTTACAGCTTTGGGAGGGGGGGGGGGGGTATCTATACACACATGCACAACCATCTTGTGGGCACGATAAACGTGATAATATTGCAATAGGAATGTGACATTTTTTTGTTTGGGTTTGGTTCATAGACTTGCATTTCTTACAAGGGAACCTTTTCAAGTCTAAAATTCGTATCGAGTTTAAACTTTGTATATAGTTAAAGGAGGTCAAGATAAGTAAGAAAAAAAATATCGTAACTGCGGTAAAACGGTTTAAGGGGGTGAAACACCCCTATGAAAATGTGCAAAATAATCATAAACTCTGAAACTAATGAAAATTTAAAAATAAATGTATAACACAAAATTTTCATGATTTTTTTATGCTCTTTCAAATGTCGATAGTCACAATTCGAAAAAATTAAACCTATGAAGTGTGGGTGGGAGGTGGGGGTTAACGGTTTAATTTTTTCGAATTTAAACTATTCAAAAGAGCAAAAAACTCATGAAAATTTTGTATTGTAGATTTTTTTAAATTTTCATTAGTTTGAAAAAATATGATTATTTTGCACATTTCCATAAGGGTGTTTCACCCCATTAAACCGTTTAACCGCAGCTATGATAATTTTTTTGTTACTTACCTTGACCGCCTCTAATTATAAACAAAGTTTAAACTCGATACGAATTTTCGACTTGAAAAGGTTCCCTTGTTAGTAGTAAATACTGACAGAGACAAAGCGAATATGTAGTCAATACCTGTCTCTTTCTATAGAATTCTAATTGGTCACGTGACAGGTTTGTTTGCAGTCATTACAGACCTACAGAAAAGAGACAGATATTGGTTACATATTCGCTTTGTCTTTTTAAACAGAGGTGCTCAATTTTGTGAGGCTATTGCTCAGTCCATTCTATACATACGTCTATGGTTTGGGTGAATCACACCATGATGTAGCATATGTGGAACATTAATTCTTATAATGTGTCGTGTATTTTATTTGACCGCAATAAAATCAATAGATTTATAAGGAAAATAATTTCTATATGAATTATTATTATATTTACAACAATTTTCTAAAAATTTCAAAAAGAATCCTTAAAAACATTCATATTTGATGCATTATTACATTTTCATAGGTTTAATTTGATTTTACTTCTTATTTATTTGTATTTGGGATGATATTTCTTTGATAAATTGAAATTTGATGCATGAAATTTGAATAAAAAACTTTGAATTTTAGATTTCGTTAAAAGTATGTTAAATGATAGAAAATGATGTGAAAAGTTCAAATTTTCAATTCGCAGGTCTGTATCTCACCACGTTCTTGAGATATGACCTTTTAAAGTTTTCGTTTTTTGAAAATTTTGAAGAAAAATGGCTGTAACTTTTGAACGTGTGGTCGGATTTGATTTTTGTCGACGGATTTGAAATCAGCGTGTTAAAATCTATATAATTACATGTATAATACTTTGAAATTCGACAAAAAAAAAATTGTGAAAAATCGACAATTTTTTAAGGTATATCCCTTGGAAAAAATTGCAATTTTCAGCAAAATAATTTTTTTCTAATTTTTAAGTATAATACATGTCTTTATATAGATTTCGATGTGCTGATTCCAAATCCGTCGACAAAAATCAAATCCGACCACACGTTCAAAAGTTACGGCCATTTTTATCCAAAATTTTCAAAAATCTAAAACTTTAAAAGACCATATCTCGAGAACGTGATTAGATACAGACCTGCGACTTGAAAATTTCATCTTTTCACATCATTTTCTATACAATTAACATACTTTTAGCGAAATCTGAAACCCAAAGTTTTTCGGTCATATTTGACACATCAAATTTCAATTTATCAAAGAAATATCATCACAAATCCAAATAATAACAAATAAAATCATATATTATAAGGTCGTCAAGCGATATAAAGTAAAGTAAATTTAAGAGAAAAGTCTAATCTATAAAAAATATTAATTAAAAGTCAAATTTTTTTATCAAGTTCCGTAAAAACTGCATTTTTTAAGTCAGTGCCCAAAAATATATAGAAAAAAACTGTATTATCAATGCATGCATTCTACCTTTTAAAATTAATCTAAATTTAAAGCCCTTGATTAAAAATAAAAACAGAGACACACTCTTTAAAAACATTATCTCACGTAGGCTTTTAAAACTAAACATTAACTTGATAATCAAAGGCGGCTTGAATATAAAAACAAAAACAATTTTTACAACCCTGATAACAGAAGATGTGCAGTGACCACACACTGACAAAACGACGAAGATATTCAACAGTAGAGTTCGTCAGGCTTGGGGGGGGGGGGGGGGGCACCAGTGGTACCCCGGTCACAGACGGTGTACGTGAAACGGAAGTGTTGCCGACCAAAAGGGCATTAAAAATACATACGAGCACCCTAGAGATTCTCAGCTATCGTCGCCGTAGCGCAGATGTACAAGAACGAAGGTTTCATCTGTTTTGACAAATTTTAATTTATTACAGACAATATTAAAATGTCGGTAAATATAATCAAAATTGTCAATTTTATTCATTTTTCGAAAAATTATACACAGAAAAAATACCCGATTTTATTGAAATTTAGAAATGGAAAAATGCTTAATAAAATCTTGTTAATATAACAATATTTCCTCAATGTAATATTAAATAATCTGCCGTGTGCCACAGGACTTTCTTATACGTAATAATGACAATGAACAGTGTACGTAATTTTTTATTTACTAATAAAAGATAGAATAAAATGAATGGGGGACATAAACTATAGAAATATTATTTTATACATACTGTATCGAACGAATTACGTTTAACGTAATTACTAACAATAAGATGGAAACAGATATTACTCTTGTCATTTTTTTTAAATTTTGGATTTATTTTTGAAATAAAACAAAAATGTTTTAGATAAAAAATGTCGAGTATGTTATTATCTATTATTTATTCCCCATACATTTTTTCTAACACTTATGATTTAGCCAGAAAGAATTTTTAAAAATAATTATTTAGAATAATCTATACTGGTTGCCGGGTGATTTGACCGTACAGATCACGACTCATACGGTCAAGTGACCCAGCAACCACTGCAAACTAAATGAAATAGAGTGTACAGTGTTTATTGTCTGTATTACGTATAAGAAAGATTCATGGTACCTATGGCAAACGCGTACACTGTTCAATCTTTGTAATACGTATAAGAAAGTCCTATGACACTCATGGCAGATATTTCTTCTCTGTTATGAACCATTTTAAATGTACTTAAAAACGGATACTTATTAAAAAAACATTTTTTTTCAAAGAGGTGTTTTTTCGAAAAAATGAATATAATGTTAGCTACAATTTTCAACTTTTGAATAAATCATGTTGATAATATTTAGAAATATAGTAAAAATAGTTTATTATAAAAATGACAATGTAGATTGTAGAAGTTATTCAATTGACAGTAGGTACATATTAGTTAAAACTGATAGTATTTATTGATACAAAAATTACAAAAAAATCAAACGTTAAGAAAGTATAAATACACAAATAAATTAAATAAAAAAAACTTATTAAATATTGAAATCTGTAAAAAATTCAAGAAATCTATCATTTTGAATATACGTCTTATATACTATTTCTCTCTCTCTTTCTCTTCTACATAAGTAAATTCAAAGAGCCATACATCACCGGGTGCTGTTTGATAATTTAAGAGAAACGGCTGCTGCGGTCTAAGATTTGTGAGTGTTAAATAGATTTGTTAGACTTTTTACAGAATTTGTCTTGAATGTTACACAAACAAGACTGCACTTTCACCCAAATAAATCAAGACATATTATCCTTATTTTTCTTTCAATCATTAAATATTCAAATACTTTCTCGTATTTATCTATAAAACGAGAACGAGACATAGATTATGTTTTATATTTAATTTACACCAACACGATATGTAAAATTGTAAAAAAAAATCAGAACGTAATGTTTTGTCAGAAAAGAGTATCTGAGAATTACTCTATAGGGATTAGAAAAAAATCACAAAAGGAAAAAACCTTTCTGTATAAAACTCAATACAGTTTCTGTTATCTCTTTATATAGAGTGGCCCAAAAGTCACAAGACCATTTTAAAATGGAATAACTTTTTCATTTCATAATAATTAACTTTTATTCTTTCATAAACAGAATACACACTTTTATTTAGTTTTGAAAATTACATCCTTTAAGGGGCTATACCAGTGTGAACGTTGGAAATTTGAGTGATTTTCGGAAATTTTTTAGAAGAAAAAAACTCAATGAAATATTTTGGAAAATTGAGAATATATTTAGCTATATCAGAGGTGTATTCCATAATTTTTTCACGTAAAAATATCGATATCGAAGCGACTTATGCGCTGTCTTCGGAGGCGCCAAAAAAAATCTCCTCCACTGCGGCCATGATTCCGGACGATGGAGTAGTTGAATTTTGAAAAAAGAAAAATATCGTTAAACTGGAAGGTATTTCCTGTACGATGATCTAAGATTTTCGAAAAATATCAAAATCTAATAAAATGGCGTTGTTATGAAAAAAAGTATGTTTTATTGCCTATAAAATGGTCGTATTTTTAATACCAAATCGTCAATTTTCATCCAATCAAAAATATCCTAGTTCATCGTAGAGTAAATATATTCAAGAGTACTCAGTTCAAATTTCAAGTAAATCGTTAGTTACAATGTTAGTAAATTTGAAAAATCTCATTTCGAGAAATACGCATTTAAAAATTTACCATAACTATCGATTGCATATCTGCGAGCGGTCGCTCTTTAGAAGGCTGCTGTTTGGAGAGTATTAGAGATACGGCCTTGAAATTTTCACAGAATATTCTTGAAACTATAAACTCTCCAAAAAGGCAACAAAAAATTGATTTTTTTGAAAATTTCACACTTGTATGGCCCCTTAAAATAATCACCATTTTGCGCTTCACACTGACGCGCTCTTTCTAAGGCGTGAATCATCACCTATCGTAATGTTTCTTCGCTTATTCCTTTAAGGATGTTGGCCTTCAATTACTGAATGGTTCGAGGATTGTTACGATATACTTTATCTTTCAAATACCCTCACAGAAAGAAGTCTGGAGCAGTTAATTTTAAACCGCCGGAATAAACTATAAGTATAGTTTGTTTATGTTGTAGTTGTTTTCTAACCCCAAAATTACGAGTGTACGTTCTTTGCATTAGCACAATATTTCCAAGGATAACGCTTTAATAATTTGAAATCAAATAAAAAAAAATGTTATTTGAATTTTACATGGTCTTGTGATTTTTGGGTCACCCCGTATATATTTTAACATGACCCTATACAGTGAAAGAAAGCAAGAAGGTCCTATTTTTATAGAAAATTGAAAATCTTTAACAGAGTACTATTTTTTTTTATTAAAATATTAATATTTCATTATATAATATTTGTGCTGATGTATTTTATTAATAAAGAACATTGGGTATGACAACAGCCTTATGTCAGTAAACACTATAGAAAGGGCGTGGTGAAATAGTAGGATCGTATGAAACACGAACTAGAGGCAGGACCACACACAATTTATTGTACTCTAGGCAACAGAACACAACAATGGTCCCTCGGTTGCTTTATTTTTATGTAGGAGGGGACTTTTAATTGACTATTTTACTTTTTCTTTGAATTTAATACATTACTTTTACCTTTGTACAATTTTTACGGTATTTCTTATACGGAATCTTTTTTGTACAGACGTGAAAATATTCTTTTCGAATATTGGCACAATGTAGTTTTAAAACTACATTTTAAGAAATCTATTTCATTGAAAAAATTTTATCTTCTTCAAAAAAACTTGAGGTTATTCGATCATTAGAGCAATCTATAGATAAAAGTTTAAAACTTTAATATATTTTACTAAATATTGGACGTATGGTTTTTGAGTAATTGGATATTAAAAATAGAGTTTTTAACACACGATTGCCGAAAGTGGTCTGTTTATTGAAATTCTACACAATTGGTTATATAGAGACGTTTTAAAAACTAATTATTTGAAACTTCAACCCTTTTTAATAATATAAAAATAATAAAACAAATATATTTAAGTGTAATTTATTCAAAATAATGAAAAACTAGCTCTGCCATTTTATTGTATAATTAGTAAATGTTACTATTATATACCGTTCTATTTCAATTTTAAAATTAAATAAAACTTTTTTTTTTACTTTTAATAATTAACAAAGTAAAATATTTCATTAAATGTAGGTACATGTGTGCTTAATATAAATAATTAAAAATAACATTTTTCGAAACCAAATCTTTTTGTGCTAGACGTATAACCTTAAGTAACTAATTTTTCAATATCTTGATTTTTTAAAGATATTTAACGGAACAAAAACGGTGTTGAATTAGTATAGGGGAAAAAACTGTATTGGACCAAGAAAACCTTGTTTTGTATATAACAAAAACAATATTTTGTTAATATAAGAAACATACTCTTAATCCAACTACGTTATACCTTCGTTCAAGAATACTATAGTTGGTTTAAGAGATTATTTCTTATCTTAAGAAAATATTATTTTCGTTATATACAAAACAAGGTTTACTTGGTTTGAGAAATCATTTCTACCAGTGTAGGAAAAAAAATCATAATAATAACAGTTTCCGCTTACGTCACAATACAATATTTAAACAAAAAACGTGTATATTTTTGAACCATTAATAATGACATTGTAACAAATATACATTAATTTAATTCAATAATAAAAAAGATTCGTCTGCCTTATACATTACTGGGGATTTCTAGTTTTCTGTAAATATAATAAAGGAATTCACGTCGGAGAATTGAATAGGACGATAACAAGTTGACGACATTTTAGTTTTGTATAAAGAGGTGGGGGGGGGTCTGACTTGACATGTGTTCAAACAGAATCGATTCACCGGTTTCCTGAATACTTGACAAGATAGATATAGCTAACCTCGCGTTGCTTTGAGAGTTCTCACCGGCTCCTAATCTAATTTGTTCTCGTGTATGGCATTAGCCCAGGTTGGAATCCATTTGAATTTTTTATGCTTCGAGCAGAAATTCGAGCATATCTTGTTATGGGAAATACTTAACAACCATTATAATATTATCATTATAATACCTGACCAAAAAAATATTAAAAATATGTACTACGGTATTTTTTTATTAATTATTTTTTAATTGACTTTTAAAAATGAAAGTGACTATTTGCACATGCAGTATGTGCATGCAATTGGCTATTTGTACATTATTTGTGATTTTGAATGTAAATTTACAGATTTCAGTTAATAAAAATCCCCAAAATAGCAAAAAGAATATGTTTACTCGCAGTCAAAATAGTAAAAAAAAAAAAACAATTTCTCGTTAGCTTGAAAGACACTGTGCGTTAATACTTTCAACTTGAGTAAACCTGACCTTTCAGACATATAATTTAAAAATAACATGGAAAATTGTAAATGCTGTATTTTAGATATGCTAGGATTATTACAAAAGTTGTAATTAAGTACTCTTATCAACATTTAAGTTTTTTTTATCAACCAGTTTTGCAGTTTTATATTTACAATACGCAAAAAATGAGTGTCCAAAGACTTTTACACGCCAATGTAACTCTAACTATTGTTTGTTTGAAAAGAGTATACTCCTGAGGTGGGCCCATATAAATTTCATTAGAATCTGACTATATACTTCAAAAATAAAAATAAAAACGATTTATTAAAAAAAATTAAATTTGACAGTTTTTGAAGTCTTGGAACCAGCCAATAACTAACTTTTTAAGATATAAAAAAATAAGACCGACATCAAAATATACTTTACAGTAATTTTAGGATTATTCTGAAGTTTTTTTATCACATATTTTTTTTTTTTTTTATAATTATTTAGGATCTTGGCTTTGTATACAAAAGTTTTTGATCCAAACTGACTGCTCTTTACAGAAACACAAATAGAGAACTCACGAAAGATTCAAGAGTATGAGAAAATAACATTAGAGAAGATAAGTCTGGGGTAAGATCATTTATATAATTCACGTTATCTTATAGGTACAAGTTAAACATACAACATATACTCTTAATATGTGGTACATACATAATTAATAACATTATTACTGAAGCTAGCATATGTACATTTGTTTAATTTTTTAATAAAGTTACATATTAGTAAGGAACTAAACATTTTTTTTAAAATCATTATTTGTCAAAATTTAATAAAAAGTTATGTACAAGTGGGGTATCAAAATACGCACCGTTTTTAACTGATTTCAAAAATATATAATTTACCATTTAAAAAAATTACCCTCAAAAATTGAAGTATAAATGAGTCGTCCAGATGCAAAACCTGCTATCCACATATTTTAAGATTTTGAGGTTTTTGTATCTTTGGATTCTACTCGTCTCAGGCTACAAGTATTATAATAAATTGGGTTGAAAACCCGACAAAAATCTCTTAAAATTAAATTTGAAAGATTATGTCGGTTGCAGAAATTGCTATATTTTTGGTGAACTAACATAAAAATTATTTCAATAAAAGTAATAAATTTTATATCGAATTGAGACAAGAAAAAAAACATGACAGGTTTTGGATCCAGACTCATGAAAAAGGTACCTATAAGGATATTTTACCTAGAAGCTGCAAAACAGTTTATGTAATTTTGCTAGTAAATCTGTGCAAACACACATAGCAGGTTTTGCAGCTGGGCTACTCAAATGATTTCAGTGTTTATTATTTCAGTTAAAAAAAAAATTGGGAGCACAGAAAAAAAATGCGTCATTCATTTTGTTACATTAATAGGTAGATATATACCTTCTTTGTTAATTCTAAAGAAAAATGATTCACTTTAATATTATTTTTAGTTGTATACACTACTTAAATTAAATAAATAATCAAATAGGCATTTAAATAAATATATCTTTAGTCATATGTAATTTCCCAACACTAATATAATATACGTGTAAGGTATGGTAGATTCATATGTGGTTTTTGGGATGAATTAGGTATATATGTACCTACTGTTTATACTATTACTGGTGTATTATATCTGGTTAAGATTACATTTATGTTGTATATAGTATAGATAAATGTATGGGTGAAATAAAGGTTTATATTGCGGGTATGTATATAGGTAACTAACTACTATATGTTGTATTCGCATTTATAAATAATTACTTACTGTTTATATATCATATGCCAAAAGGGTGTTAGGTATGGCTACAATTATATATACCATATTATATAGATTCAACCGTATTAGAATTATTTACAATAGACAACGTTTATAACAACATCGAAGGAACCGGTCATATTGGTTGGACTTTTATTTTGGGTCGTTAAAACCGATACGTCGTATTAACCGGTTTCTACTGTATTTGGAATTTCATATTAATTGTAATAATTATTCGTGTTTACGTACATCGTATTTTCTCATATTATCAAAAAAGGTACTAGTAGAAAAAAAGATCATTGCAATTGGAAAAAAGTAAAATAATTTATTTTTATTTTTATAATTATGATGGTAGATATAAAGCCTCTTAAAGGGACTAAATGGAATAATGAAACAAATTTGATGAATATTAAATATTTATATTTAATTATTATTGACCAATTTATATGAAATTCGTTTAACCTATTATTTCCCAGTGTCCTATTTATAGGACATCATATTTTCAAATTTTTTTCTGAAATAATAACGTTGTTAATTTGATTTTCATTACTAATATGTTTTTTAAGTCTCTCTACTTACAATAATTTTTAAAACGAACTCTAGAGTTTATTCAATCACAAATTATAACAGTGTAATTATTCCAGCTAGCCGACATTTATAATTATATTTTTTTTCACCTAGTAAATCGTTCTTTTTTAAATTGACTATAAACTATATATAATATTACTTATGAGAGTGTAAATAAAGCATAACAATATCAATAATTTCAAAAATAAAACCAGGTCGTTAAAAAATTCATGGTCCTATAAATAAAACATTGGGTTCTCATGATAATAATCTAGTCTGCGACTGATAATTATTATGTTTTGTATTCAATTTATCTTTTTGGTCATATTTTCAACAAGAACTTGATAAAAAAAAGTCTGGAAGTAATGGGGTAAAACAGATACGTTCGACTAGATTTAAATGATTAAATGTCATCATAACAACCTCCGATTTTAAGCCAATCATGCGTGAGTTTACAACCTAACTCATTATAAACCAAATAACGTAGTACCTAAGTTATTATAATCAAGTGAAAGTGTGTAACATTATTACAACTTCCAACAATTCAAATTATTTAAACTAGAACATATTAAATAAATGTCACACATCACCAAGTTCGTCAATCAGAGTTAATTTACAGAGTAATCATATAAATATCAGTTGAGACAAAACTTTAATGAAACGCACACCATTGTGTCACAGAATCAAAGTAATTCGACAAGTTTCTGGCATGGTTACTAGTATATATAGTAAGATCTACAACCCCATTGTCGTATAATATTTGTGGTTTTGACGAGGATTGTTGTTTCGTTTGGATTATGATGATGGGAGAGATCATTTAAATAGGCTCTAGCTAGTATTGGGGGCACCCCGTCCATGAGATAGTTCGGTTACGTACTTTGCTGCGGTCGAAAACCCCGGGTGTGCTATTCGTGGTTGGAATAGATTATTCTAACAGATATGTATATTCCGCTGGCAGTCCCACTATAGCACCCCTCAAAAAAACCTATTGCATAATTTGTTGCTATTTTGTTGCTATTTTGTGCCACCAAGCCCGATTTTGTAACTTGCTCCATTCTCGAGAAAAATGGGGGGGGCCAGCGTCAGTTCTCGCTAGCAGTCCGCTCAATTACTCCGTAACTAATAGAACTAGATAAAAAATCTTTGCAGGATATTTTGTTGCTAGTTGAGTACTTCCGGATACCAATAAAAAATTACCCCCCCCCCCCCCCCCCAAAAAAAATTTTTTTTTGTTTTTTTTTTACAATAACAAATGAAAAAAATTATATTCAAACTTCTTATTTGTTGCATCCAGCACCCCCCCCCCCCCAAAAAAAAACATGCTCTGTCATATTATCTAAAAAGGAGAATAATAATCTTACTTGAAAAAGTAATATTCTAACTAGTTTTTAATTTGTTGCCGCGAGCACCCCCACAAAAAACCTTCATATTTACTTAAATATATTATTATTTAATGTGCTAAAGCCCTAAAACATTTTGTTGCTCCCTCATTTTATTTAAAAAGTTAACATAAGTGCCATCATATGGAGTATAATAATCATACATGTTAAATTAATATTCAAACTAGTTTCTAATTTGTTGCAGCCAGCACCCCCCCAAAAAAACCTTCATATTTACCTTAACATATTATTATTTAGTGTGTTTAAGCCCTAAAACATTTTGTTGCTCCCTCATTTTATCTAAAAAGTTAACATAAACGCTATCATAAAAAGTACAATAAACATACATGTTAAATTAATATTCAAACTAGTTTCTTATTTGTTGCAGCCAGCACCCCCCCAAAAATCGTTCATATTTCAGTTAATACATTATCAGTTAATATTTTTGAGACCTACAACATTTTTTTGTTCCGTCATTTTTTCTAAAAAGTTAAAATAAGTGCCATTATATGGAGTATAATAATCTAACATGTTAAATTAATATTCAAACTAGTTTCTAATTTGTTGCAGCCAGCACCCCCCCCCCCCAAAAAAAATCTTCATATTTACCTTAATATATTATTATTTAATATTTCTGAACCCTAAATAATTTTGTTGCTCCCTCATTTTATCTAAAAAGTTAACATAAGCGCAATCAGATGGAGTATAATAATCCAACATGAAAAATTAATATTCAAACTAATTTCTAATTTGTTGCAGCCAGCATCCCCCCAAAAAACCTTCTTATGTACCTTAATATATTATTATTTAATGTGTTTATGCCCTAAAACATTTTGTTGCTCCGTCATTTTTTCTAAAAAGTTAACATAAGCGCCATCATATGGAGTATAAAAATAGTATATGAAAATTTTATTATTCAAACCAGTTTCTAATTTGTTGCAGCCAGCACCCCCCCAAAAATCGTTCATATTTAAGTTAATACATTGTTAGTTAATATTTTTAAGACCTAAAAAATTTTGTTGCTCCGTCATTTTTTCTAAAAAGTTAAAATAAGTGCCATTATATGGAGTATAATAATCCAACATGAAAAATTAATATTCAAACTAGTTTCTAATTTGTTACAGCCAGCACCCCCCCAATAATCGTTCATATTTAAGTAAATACATTGTCAGTTAATATTTTTAAAACCTTAAACATTTTGTTGCTCCGTCATTTTTTCTAAAAAGTTAACATAAGCGCCATCATATGGAGTATAAAAATAGTACATGAAAATATTATTATTCAAACCAGTTTCTAATTTGTTGCAGCCAGCACCCCTCCCAAAAATCGTTCATATTTAAGTTAATACATTGTCAGTAAATATTTTGAGACTTTTTTGCTCCGTCATTTTTTCACATAAGCGCCATCATTTGGAGTATAATAATCATACATGTTAAATTAATATTCAAACTAGTTTCTAATTTGTTGCAGCCAGTACCCCCCCAAAAAACCTTCATATTTACCTTAACATATTAATATTTAATGTGTTTAAGCCCTAAAATATTTTGTTGCCCCTCATTATATCTAAAAAGTTAACATAAACGGTATCATATGGAGTATTATAATCATACATGTTAAATAAATATTCAAACTAGTTTCTAATTTGTTGCAGCCAGCACCCCCCCCCAAAAACCTTCATATTTACCTTAACATATTAATATTTAATGTGTTTAAGCCCTAAAATATTTTGTTGCCCCTCATTATATCTAAAAAGTTGACATAAACGGTATCATATGGAGTATAATAATCATACATGTTAAATTAATATTCAAACTAGTTTCTAATTTGTTGCAGCCAGCACCCCCCCCCCCCCCAAAAAAACCTTCATATTTACCTTAACATATTAATATTTAATGTGTTTAAGCCCTAAAATATTTTGTTGCCCCTCATTATATCTAAAAAGTTAACATAAACGGTATCATATGGAGTATAATAATCATACATGTTAAATTAATATTCAAACTAGTTTCTAATTTGTTGCAGCCAGCACCCCCCCAAAAAACCTTCATATTTACCTTAACATATTATTATTAAATGTGTTTAAGCCCTAAAACATTTTGTTGCTCCGTCATTTTTTCTAAAAAGTTAACATACGCGCCATCATATGGAGTATAAAAATAGTACATGAAAAAATTATTATTCAAACCATGCAGTTTCTAATTTGTTGTCCCCAGCACCCCCCAAAAAACCTTCATATTTACCTTAATATATTATTATTTAATGTGTTTATTCCCTAAAATTATTTACTTTTTCGTTGAAAATCGCAATGCTAATTTTTTTTTAATATTTTTGTTCACAGATGGTGAATCATTTTATGATTTTGAAGCTTCTTATAAAATTTTATTGTACTTTTTTACAACTTTGGGCTTACTCATGAATTTTTTAATTTTTTCAAGACATTCTCTAAGGGCCGGTATTATAAAGGCCAGATAACTTTTACTCTAGGAATAAATTTACTCATCTAATAGTTTACACATTCTATGGGGTTCCAAATAATGTGACAAATGTCATCGGAAATGTTTGTTGATTATGAATTTATCAGACAAAATAATATCAGTTATATAATAAAATTAAACGTAAAATAAGTTTGTAAATATGTAAAAACTCTAAAAACATCTATTTAATTCAATATTACGGAAATTTATATAAAATTTTTACATTAGAAAATATTACAACACAACTAATTTCTTTATCTATGGACACAAATGTCAAACTTGTCAAACATATTTATAAGTTCATAACCTAAAACTCAAATGTATGTTTTTACAATATATTTAAAATTCTCATGAATTCTGAATTTTATTGTACACTCGAAATGAAAGTTACATTTTTATGATATTATACAAAAGAATTGGTTCATATTTTTCATTTTTAGATTGTGTACAAAACTTACTGAAGATTATTTAAGAAACACGTTAGATAAAATTTCAAACTAATATTTATGTAGTTGATCGCAACTTGAATGGATTATAAATCCATGACAGATCGGTATCTTTTGGTTTGTAGTTTTCTCTATATTACTGTAATTTTTGATCTAAAGATGTACAATTTTTTCCCATATAAGCGCATCTTTGAATAGATGGTATCTTACAATCGCAGTTATAAATGACTTCGTATTACATTATTATTTCAAATTCGCTCATTTGTTACAATTAGAATCAAAGTTAAAGAAACAGGTGTTATTTATTACCTTATATTCTTTCTTACAGATGTTATTGTAGAGCACAGCTTCGAAAATTAAATAAAAAGCGTAGATAGTTGTTCAAAAATTATTTATTAATTAAAACTATACATTACTTTTCAAAACAAGGTACAAGAAACAAAGTTCTTTTTTGTAAAACTGTCAATATATCTGGTTTTCAAAAAATATTTATACGTACCATTGAAACCAGCTATAATGACATCGGTTAATATGACGTATAGACGTATAGGTTATAACGACCCAAAATAAAAGTCCAGCTGAATTCCATATTAATGTATTTTTTACCTGTTATTACGACTTTCTGCTTTTTCAACTTAATATGACCGGTCTCTTTGATATCGTTATAATCGGTTTCTACTGTATTTTCAAAGATCTTATTTCGAAACAATTACCTTTGTACGGTACATGAAAACATTAATCAAACAACAAAGTAATTTTGGTCTAGTTTATTGTATTTATTTGTTTGTACTTGAAATGAAAAATAATTGCTGTCCTCTTGCAATCAGAATTCTTCTGTTTCATTTTCTTTGAAAATCATTGCATGTTGACTTACGTACTGCATATTTCATGTTTATACTCTATATACGCATATAAATGAACAGGTTTGTTCTGAAAATTACAAATATATAAAACTACCATAAAAACGATATAATAAGCACAAATATTTATTAACTTACCATGTTTTTTTTTAAAACACAGTTTGAAATTACTGGAAATGACGTATGATTTAGGTTATGATTTTCTTAAAACAACTGTCAGATTTATTCTATCATGGTGTCACGTGACCAAAACTTAAGTAAATTTTATTCGTTTCGAATAGGTAGGAGTAAATTTACTTGGTTCATCTGGGGTTTTTTATAGTGATTTTGTTATTTTTATTCAGTATTTAGTAATTTTTTGTTGATAATGTTGAACTTGTCGACATCAGAATGAGATAAACTTATCTGTAGCAAGTGAAACAGCGATATTATTTTTGGTACCTAGCACTGTCGCTATTTAATAGTCTAGTAAACTTATCTGTCTTTTATAATACCGGCCCTAAAAGATTTTTAATTTCCTAAACAGTGTGCAATATTTAAATAGCTAATACTTGAATTGAACAAATTAAAAACTGGATTTAATATTAATTTTTCATGTTGGATTATTATACCCCATATGATGTCGTTTATGTCAACTTCTTAGATAAAATGAGGGAGGATCAAAATGTTTTAGGGTTCAGAAATATTAAATAATAATATATTAAGGTAAATATGAAGGTTTTTTGGGGGGTGCTGGCTGCAACAAATTAGAAACTAGTTTGAATATTAATTTAACATGTATGATTATTATACTCCATCTGATTGCGCTTATGTTAACTTTTTAGATAAAATGAGGGAGCAACAAAATTATTTAGGGTTCAGAAATATTAAATAATAATATATTAAGGTAAATAGTAAGATTTTTTGGGGGGGTGCTGGCTGCAACAAATTAGAAACTAGTTTGAATATTAATTTAACATGTTAGATTATTATACTCCATATAATGGCACTTATTTTATCTTTTTAGAAAAAATGACGGAGCAAAAAAATGTTTTAGGTCTCAAAAATATTAACTGAGAATGTATTAACTGAAATATGAACGATTTTTGGGGGGGTGCTGGCTGCAACAAATTAGAAACTAGTTTGAATATTAATTTAACATGTATGATTATTATACTCCATATGATGGCACTTATGTTAACTTTTTAAATAAAATGAGGGAGCAACAAAATGTTTTAGGGCTTTAGCACATTAAATAATAATATATTTAAGTAAATATGAAGGTTTTTTGTGGGGGTGCTCGCGGCAACAAATTAAAAACTAGTTAGAATATTACTTTTTCAAGTAAGATTATTATTCTCCTTTTTAGATATGACAGAGCATGTTTTTTTTTTGGGGGGGGGGGGTGCTGGATGCAACAAATAAGAAGTTTGAATATTATTTTTTTCATTTGTTATTGTAAAAAAAAAAAAAAAAAAATTTTTTGGGGGGGGGGGGGGATTTTTATTGGTATCCGGAAGTACTCAACTAGCAACAAAATATCCTGCAAAGATTTTTTATCTAGTTCTATTAGTTACGGAGTAATTGAGCGGACTGCTAGCGAGAACTGACGCTGCCCCCCCCCCCCCCCATTTTTCTCGAGAATGGAGCAAGTTACAAAATCGGGCTTGGTGGCACAAAATAGCAACAAAATAGCAACAAATTATGCAATAGTTTTTTTTGAGGGGTGCTATAGTGGGACTGCCAGCGGAATATACATCTAACAGATATAATTCAAACTTGTCGCCATCGATCTCTGAAGGAGGTTCAAGTATTTAACTATGAATTATTCAGTTTTACTATATATGTATGTACGTATGATGCACTGATTCAGTATGTGGAATAATATGAGTCAAGGTTTACGTAGAATTATTTATTTTAGAATTTAAAACACTGATATTCACATTTTTAACTTTAATTTTATTCACGCAAAACACTTTAAAATAACGTTATTTTATTAATTTTCGCGTATTTTATTATATTTAAGAAAAAAGTATCATTAACCTCTAGAAGGCTAGAAAACTAACATTTTGGTGCACCAAAAAATCTTCAATTTTTGTTTTTAGATTAAAATACATCGAAAACGTCTATATCTGTACTTCCAAATAAATACAAAATCGTTCACACGAGGCAAAAGGATAGTCTTTACCCTATTTTAGAGGTTGTTTTTTGGTTTACTGTATTTTGACGTCATATTTAGATTCAGCGTCGAAAAATACATCGAAAACGTATATTTGTATAACGAAAAAAGATTATGTACCTACTATTTAAAATAATATTTTTTCGAATTTGAAATTTTTAATACGGGTTGTTCCCTTCCGGGACGGAAAGCTCAATATTGGCCCACCTCGTGATCGACACTTTGCCTATGATTAATCAATGATATAAGATACCTTTTATATAAGTTTTCTGAGGGCGAAATGCCCCCTCAAATCCCGGCCAAGGTTACAATTTGTATTAAAAAGTGTTCGAGTTGCTAAATTTATTATTTTCAATTGTTAATTACGCAAGTAAACATAAGAGTAGAGTGTACGTAATGATCAACATAAATATATCAAGTGTGCTTATCACCAGTTCACAACACGGTGTGTGTGTGTCTGTGTGTGTGTACCACGTGCTGAGAGCGCACTCAGAGACATCTTTAAACCCCCATAACTTCTTATATTGGCGCGTGAGAATGGGCCTGCACGAATGATCCAAGCCGTTCGGAAACACGGAATAAGAGGATTGGTGCTAACGCAATATTTGCACTGATTTATTCACAAATATCTTAAATTTGTTTGTGATATTTTTTTTATGAAACGTAAAAATCAATAGTCCTGAATAACAAAAAACAAAAATACTTTTTCGTGAAATAAAGCAAAAAATGCTTATTTTTACTAAATATTTTTTTACACGTACACAGTATGCACACACAATTAGGTACAATTTTAAAACCATTTGGATCATTTTTAAAACCATTTGGATCATCTTGGGATATTCAGTAAATTAAAGCATTTTTTGACTTCTTAAACATTCCATGAGCTGCTTTATTTCGCGAAAAAAATTTACAGTTTGTAATTTTAATGGGTTTTCTGAAGTTGTATATTTTCGCTTAATATGGTCCGATTTGAAAAAATAAAAATGAATTTTGAATAGTATGTCTTATAAATATGATCACTAGCTCGGGCCACCCGAAATGTAATTTTTAGGGTATGTTCTGTTTGATTTAATTTCACTGTTTATTTACTATCTATTAAAGTTAGAACATTTTGATGAAATTCATCAAAAGTCTTTCATTACAATACATAATCTGAAAGATGTTAAATTAAGCTTCATTTTAATTTTTTATTATTTTCTGTACCACCAAAATTACTCCGACTTTGTTCACTTAAATTATTTTTTCCCGATTTTCACTAAAATTGTGATACCTTTGCGAATTTTTGTTGCAAAAAAATTCCATGATACCGATTTCAAGGTATTGAAATTCTCTACAAAAAGGTTATTTTAAAGTTTAATTTTTTATATGCAGTTTTTTTTTTTTTTCTTAAAATTACATAAAAAAGTTAAAAATTAAAAAATGTTGAGGAACGAATTATACCATCATAAAGTAGAGTAAATTTGCTCCATTTACGAATAAAAAAAGTTAATTTTTGACCAAATTACAAGCATTTGAAAACAGGTTACTTTTTAGGTGTCCCCTATGTGTGTAGATTAATATTCAGTAATTTAAATGTAATTGAAAATAACCCAACACTGATATACCAGTACCTTACTGATTGATAAAATCAGAAATCGATTCTATATATATAATTATGTTGGTCAAGTTAAATATAAAATTAAAGCAATACGTTGTAAAATGATATCATCTAAGTAAGAAGAACACGGCATAACGTTCATATACCCATTGTCCAACATTACATTGGTATGCGACCTGGTCTAAAACACCGTGTATGAGATGGTCTTAAACTGCAGAGACACAATAGCGTGCTATAGATGATATTTCATACGTGGAATTATGACCAGCTCTTTCTGTATAGTCGCCAGAATCCATTGGTAGCGAATTGGATTTTTGACGAGAAAAATGAGAAATTTTAACACGTAGTACAGAAGTGGTGGATGGCTATAAACACCAATAACTTATAAACGGTTCTATTTCGTATCATATATCCTGGATATAATAAACAGGGATTCGAGCCATTTCAATTTTTATATCAGACACGTAATCGAGTACATTTTTTTCTACTTTAAGACGTAAATTATATCAAATGTAAATGCATAAAAATGTAGATTATATTGTTATTAATGTTGTATAAGTTATTTAAAAAAAAATACACATTCATTAACCTACTACAGGATGGTCCAAAAGTCACAACACCATTTAAAATTCAAATAACTTTCTATAATTAATTTTTTTTTTTAAATTTGATTTCAAATTATTAATGTGTTATCCTTGGTAATTAAGTATGGAGAAATTCACGACTGATAATGCAAAGAACCTATTCCGGCGGTTTAAAATTAACTGCTCCAGACTTCTTTCTGTGGGGGGTATTTGAAAGATAAAGTATACTGTAACAATCCTCGAACCATTCAGCAATTGAAGGCAAACATCCTTGTAGGAATAAGACAAGAAACATTACGACAGGTGATGATTCACGCCTTAGAAAGAGCGCGTCAGTGTGAAGCGCAAAATAGTGGTTATTTAAAGGATGTAATTTTCAAAAACTAAATAAAATTTATTTCCAAGAAGTGTGTTTTTCTATTTATCAAAGAATAAAAGTGAATTATTACGAAATGAAAAAAATATTCCATTTTAAAATGGTCTTGTGACTTTTGGGTCAGCCTGTATTTGTACCTCTGTAACTCCACAACTTATGAATCTAATTCAGAGGTTCTCAACCTTTTTCCTACATCGACCCCTTTTAAAATAATAGTTTTCTTTATAGTATCCCCTTACATCTTTAGATTCTAGAAAACATTAATGTTACAAAAAAATTCAAAATTTGAAAAATGTATAAACGACCCACAATCTACCCCTGGAATACTATAGACCCTTTTAAAACTTTCATAACCCTGGGTCCCGTTAGGAAATCAAATGAGGTGTCAAAATACACAAGCAACCAATACTGATTAAATAAAAAAATCGAAGAACAATTTTTTCCTCATTTTAAAACGATCACAAAGCTTCTCGTATCTTCGATATTGCGAGGAAGCAAAATAATAATAGCCGATGCATACTGTCAAAAATAAAAAATAATAAAATGATATTAATTTTAGGGGCACCTTTTTATGTTATTTCTACATTTTAAAGATAACTTTTTGACTGAAACACATTTTTTTTTTCAACGTTTTTTTTTTAATTGCCTGCTATAACAATATAACAAAACCGCGTATATAAAGTTGTTGTTAGGTTAATGGTTTTATAGCCTCTATCAAAACAAAATAAGGCAATAAACAAAACACTACCGAAATTCGTAATATTAGCAATGTCTAACTAAAGTATCCATGTATAACAATTTTAAAGTTCATAAATACATTTACGTTTTAGGTTTTTATACTACATGCATATGAAGATATCTGTTATAATAAAATAAAGCTTTTTACATGTAGAATCTAGAATATAATACGATATTACTATTGCAGTAGGTATACTGTATAGTATAGAACAGAATAAATCCTATTAAAGTATCCCCAATTCTCTTAGCATGAATAAACTCGGTACGCTAGGGTGGATTTTTGCATAACCTTTTATATCCTTTCAGAACGACTTAATGTAACAACAGTTAAGAAAAATTACTCTATATGAAATGTATCGAAGAAACATGGAGGCTCGAGCGCCCTAAACTAACTGTGAGAAAGAGCGCTGAATAAAATCTAATAGTAAAATATACTTAATAGCAATAAAATGTAACAATAGACAAGAAAAATTTATTATTCTGCACATGTAGAAAGGTTTACTTGAACCAAGTAAACCTTGTTTTGTATATAACGAAAACAATATTTTCTTAAGATAAGAAATATATTCTTAAACCAACTATAGTATTCTTGGACGAAGAAATAATGTAGTTGGATTAAGAGTACTTTTCTTGTATTAAGAAAATATTGTTTTCGTTATATACAAAACAAGATTTTTTTGGTCCAGAACTTAGGGGCGACATGCGAGAAAAAGCACTAAAAAATATATAATAATTTAAGGGGTATATGAACAGTATACAATTTTCTAAAAATCATTTTTTTATAAATTAGTTTACGCCTCAAAGAATATGCATCTCAAGTTTCAAGTGAAAATTCGAACGTTAAGTATTCGAAAATAGCGCCAAATGCTGGCATGCTATATATTCGATTTATCTCTTACAAAATTTTAAACGCCGTTTACTCAAAATCACTTTTTTTGACCTGGTTGACAACATAACTAAGACAGTTTTCGTCCGATCGATTTGATTCAAAATTGATTTTGTAGAGGAAACGTGCCTCTTCAGCCGGACGTAGCCATTTTTTATATTTTTTTATAAATAATTTTCTATAGAAAAATTCGCGAAAATTTTAATGGTCGCCATATTTTTCTAAACGATATTTTGAAGATCCCCTACGTCCGGCTATACCTAATAATATATATTAGAAGAACCTTTTTCGTTTTTTGTCCTCAGATGATCCATTTGAACGAATTGCTGTCAACGCCACTGAGGTCAGATTTTTTTCAAAGGACAATTATGCAAAAATATACCATTAAAAAAATTAAGTACTTATTTATGTACAAAGTTTGATATGTATCCATCAAACCGATTTCTTTTTATAAAATAAACAAAAAACACCTAAAATTCATTTATACTGTTCATTACCCCTTAATATATGTGTTTAATAACAATAAAACATCTTGAAGTATTATTCATTAATTTGATGTTTTAAAGGTCTATAGTAGAATGTATGAGTCATATATCTCATAAAATACCTAAATGACTTTATGAAATATTAACCAAACATTTTTATTTTATTTGTCATCATAATTATCAATCACTTTAATAATGTGGGCGGTTACGTAAAAAAACGTGTCAAAATACTTCAAATGTGGTGGAGATTTAAATGTTAAATCTACCATATTTCTGTTCTAAAATTCTTATTATCTTTTTTTTTTTAATATCTAACGTATGCTCGCAATGATTTAATATTATTTATAACTGGAACTGCTATACTTCATTCTCATATTTTTGTATATTCATATGTAAATATGTTTTAATGGTGTAATTTTTGGCAATATACCAATTTGGCTCAGATAGTATCGTGTGTGGTTGTTTCTCTATATTCATCTAGTTATAATACAGATTTAACGACCGATATAGAAAATCACATATTTAGGTTATGATTATGGTAAATAAACCACACTGAAAAAAATTAATGTTAATTTTTAACATAAAAAACATGTTAACGGGAGGACGAAATTTCATTCTGTGAAAAATTAATCGGTAACGTAGTAATATTTCATACCAACAGTATCAAAAATTACTATACCGTATGTTAAAATTATTATAAAACTTAAATAATTATTTTAACAAGTTATTAATAGTCAAATGAAAAAATTTCATTAACATTTGTATTTATTTACGATGCGTATGAATGGGAAAAAAATAAAAAAATGTATAGATTGATGAGAAAAAATTTGACCTGACATGGTAAAATTTACTACAATTCAATATACTGTATAGCAGTTTCTATGATGGCGATAGGTCAGATATGAAAAGTAATATAGAAACATAGTAAAATTATAGAGAATGTACGTGAAATTTTCATATGCAAGAAATTAAATTAAAGAATAGCGTATATTACTTTTTCAGAGTAAATAAATTTTAATAGGTATTATGTTAAAATTTACCAGTATGTCATTGTAATTTTTCATTTACTTTATTTTAAATTCTACTGATTTTTCTGTTAATTTTTTTCAGAAGTTGATTCTGGTCTCAGGATCTTGGCGAAAACGTTTGAAGGCCACTGTTTAAACGAGTACATATTTTTACTATAACAATTACATTTTGCAAGTGTGGTAATTTATTATTATTAAATTTCTAATAATTAAACGTCAGTTCCAAAAACATTCGAATTTATAATGTTAACCCCCCTCTCCTTCAACCCCATACATGTAATTGACCTGAAAAATATATGCGTTGTAATTATTACCCATTATGCAGTATAATTAAATCTTTTCAAATTTGACAGCCACAGAAATGTACACCAATTCAAAATGTAATATGCCATTATAAAAATTGGTTTATTTTAAAAATTATGTTCCTCAGGTGGTGTTAATTAAGCCCTTTAGGCAATGATTAACATGTGCTACGTGTTGTTTAACCTTTTTTTTTTAAATTAAACTTCGATCGGGATAATTTATTTTCAGTAAAATTTGATATTTTTTAATATCAATGGCAAAATCGTTTATATGTAACGGCTAACCGTTTTTAGCGATGAAAATGATAGGTTTCATATAGATGTACTATGAAAACATATCCGTATAGTACGACTCCGGTTTAAGCGACCTATTGTCCGGTTAGAACGACGCGCAGTGTTATGTTTCCAATATCTACGCACAAGCAATACCTCTCCCGGCTTTCTCCTCTCTCCTACGTATGTTGATTGTTGATTAGTAAAATTACAGACTTTCTACGTCAGTAAATACATATTTACATGTATAGAATGTAGGTACATTGTATCTCTGATCAAACTCTAATACATTATGTATGTATGTAATGTGCAATGTGTAAAGTAAATACCATTAAAGTTACTTTTTGTTAATTTTAATATTTGTTTTATTTAAATATAAATTAATCTAACTTATTTCATAATAAGAATTACAGTAATATTATTATGTACATATGTCATAATAAAAAACAAGCTTAAATTATCCGAAAAATAGTCTTTAAAAAAAACGTTAAATAAAAAAAAAATCCGATCGTTTAGTGCGTCCGCGTCGTTCGGTTATTACGACCAAGTGTCGCCGGTCTTTTGAGGATCGTTATATCCAGATTCTACTGTATTTGGTTAAAAAAACAAAATAAGAAAATTATTAATTAATTAAAATAAAATGCAAAAAAAATTAAATGTTTATAAAATATTATTTGTAGTTTCCGTATTACAATTTTTATTATTCAAATGAATTTCCAGAAAAACAAACAATAAAAATGCTTGTTAAAATTGTATTATCTATTTTTAAAAACAACAACACCAGCCAGGTATAGTTTATTTTTATAGTATAATAATTACATCTGAATTTTAATTTTATTGAAAATTATTTATTTTAAATTTAATATACAATGTTTTTAGTATAAAAGTTTTTCCAAAGTTATTCATAAAAGTGAACTCAAGTATTTGTTTTTAATGTTTGAAATTTGTTTTTATTTTTCACGGCTCGCTAAATTTACTTGAAAGTTAAATATTCCCGACAAAATATTTATTTTAAATTTGTAATTCAAATAAAGTGTAAGTTTCATACATACAGAAAATATACTCATTCGCCTCATTTATGTAAATAGGAAATTGAATTTCTACAGAATTATTATAACTGTTGTACAGACTTAGTTAATTAATGGGTATGTAAAATTTTCATAAAAATCAAGTTTTTTTTATTTGTTTATAAATTATTAATTTACACCCCAAAGAATATGTATCTCAAGTTATGTATCTCAAATTTGAACGTTAAGTATTCGAAAAGAGCGTCAAATACTGTCATGCTATATATTCGATTTATCTCTTTCAAAACTTTAAACGCCGTTTACTCAAAATCACTTTTTTTTACCTGGTTGACAGAATAAATAAGACAGTTTTCGTCCGATCGATTTGATTCAAAATGGATTTTGTAGAGGAAATGTGCCTCTTCAGCCGGACGTAGCCGTTTTTTTAATAGACAATTTTCCATAGAAAAAATTTTATTTCAAATGTTCGCCATTTTTTTTCTAAATGATATTTTGAAAATCCCCTACGTCCGGCTATAGCTAATAACATATATTTTCAGAATCTTTTTCGTTTTTTTGTCCTCAGATGATCCATTTGAACGAATTGCTGTCAACGCAACTAAGGTCAGATTTAAGATGCTATGTTCAAAGGACCATTATGCAAAAAATATAACATTAAAAAAATATTAAGTACGTATTAATGTATTAAATATGTGTACAAAGTTTGATATGAATCCATTAAACCGATTTCTTTTTATAAAATAAACAAAAAACACCTAAAATTCTGATGTTTACACTTTTAATAGACTTTAATTTATAAAAATATTACATTTTTAGTTCAGATTAAATAAAATAAACTTTTTTTAATTGTCTACCCCCTCAAGTATTAAAGTGATTTAATAGACCCCCTCCCATACTATTTTATAAATATTTTCTATATGCTTTGAACTCATAAATAAATTTAAAAAATAAACCCTCAATAGAAAAAAAATATCGATAATAGACACGACAATAAAATTTAAATTAACTATTTCTTGATGGCGTTAAACCGCAGTGTGTGAGGCCTTGTAAGAAATAGCAGCAATATCTGCGAGGGTGCATTGCAATAAACAAGTGTAGATTATAGCTTCGGGGTTAGAGATGGCAATTTGCGACTCGAGTTTATAGGGGATGAACGAAAATATTTGCGGGCGGAATATTGTCGAACGAAAATGCCTATATAACCAGCTAAAATATTTACAATGTGTCAGCGATAACCAAACTCTCTCAGGCAATTTACAACAAACATTATCTACTATACCTATCATGAAAATATATTCATTTATAATATTTAGTTTTCAATATTTTATAGTCGATACTTCACGCGTTTAATGTTTTTCTAGAAGTGGGATATTCATATTAATTAGTATTTTTACTTTTCTAGTTTTCTAAAGGATAATTGAAGGGTTTGCAGCAACAAGGAGTTAACTCCAGTTTTTATAATTTGTGGGAAAATAGAAAAAACTGGTAAAAAAATGGAGAATGTATTTAAATCGCATTTGTCTTCATCCAATTATTATTTGTCACCGACCACTTCATGTTTTGGCCAAATTCCATTGAGAAATTCGTCAAATTCGCAATTCTAGAGTCAATTTTATTCTGGAGTTTACTCCTTTTTGGCCCAAATAGTTGAAAATAATTTTCTTTTTAAAGTAAGGAAGCATTGAATAAGAACAATTTTCAAGAAAATTGGTTATTTCAATCAGTTTTTCATTTGAAATTAAAGTATCACTGTTTTAGGATATATTGTTTACAATAAACTTATTTAAAACTCCTGGAAAAAAATATTAAGAGTAGATAAATGTATGTTCATGACATCCCCCTTGTTAGTAATATTATTTTTACTCCTCCACACTCCATGGTTGGTGGATGGGTGAGTGAGGTACGTATACACTCACATAATGTATTGTAATAAAGCTTTTGTATTTTCCACTATTATCGTTGTCATTGTATTCTACGTGATGTCCTTTACCAAGATTAAAAAATAACACTCTAGCGATTTCTTATAACCTTCCTTCCTTACCCCCCCCCCCCCTCTCTACTTGTATTGAACCTCTTAAATTCATCTTTCTTAACCGAAGGAACTTATAAACTATATTGAAATTGAAACAAGCGGTGTTTAATTTTTTTTTCGATCGATTTTTGTTGACATTTTTTTCAGGTTAATGAAAAAATTTCAGTATGAAAAAAAACACCTATGTACAAAATTTTATGTTATGTATATAACCGATAACTTAGAAATTTAATTTTTCATCAAAAATTTATTAAGGACTATGCAGAATCCTTATAGGAAAGGAGTTTCGGTCAAACTCTTTAAAACTTTGGATTCTGATAGTCCTTGATGAGTAGATTAAAAGTGTCAATGGGCACTAAGTCCTAAAAACTCAAACTTTTAATATATAGCCCTCTAAAGTTGGGGATCATGCTCGCTTTTAATTTACAATAAAAAAAATTGTAGAACCTTAATTTTCGCACAACTATTTGTATGTGTTCCTAAAGACTTATATAATCGATTGCCACCAAAAAAAAGTAAACTTTTAAATTCTTTAGCCAATGGCAGTACTTAAATCTTATTATTACGTTTTTTTTATTATAAACCAATTTTTTATTATAAAACAATTGGATTTGTTTATAATTAAAAAAACGTAACAATAAAATTTAAGTGTTGTCATTTCTCAATGAATTGAAAAGTTGATTTTTTTTATGGTGGCAATTGATTATAGATGTCTTAGGGAACACAAACAAAAAGTTGTGCGAAAATTAAGGTTCTACAAAAATTTTTATTGCAAATTAAAGACAATCATAATCCCCAACTTCAGAGGGCTATATATTAAAAGTTTGAGTTTTTAGGACTTAGTGCCCATTGACACTTTTGATCTACTCATCAAGGACTATCAGAATCCAAAGTTTCAAAGAGTTTGACCGAACCCCCTTTCCTAATAAGGATTCTGCGGGGTCCTTTGTCCGATATTTACGAAATTTTGTACAGAAGTATAGGTTCTTATTTCGGATACTTTTTCTCGATAAAACTTTAGTTTTTGAATATAGTAATATAACAATAATTAATTTTCTGCTGCCACAAAATAAACGATTTTTCAAAACAATATCGTATTTTCAAAAAAATATTGGACCACTTTACAAACAGTGAAAATAAATGGGTACATTATGGATCATATTATACCTTTTTCGGGACCCCAAGCTCTCAAACTAAAGCACTTTACTTGTGTGTATGTAAACACGAAGGACAATGTCATTAGGGAAAATATTCAAGAATAATGTGAGAAGAAAAATATGCAGATGAAACGAAAAAAGTCATTTTTATTCATATCACTCTAAACTTGAAAAAATAAATAATAAATAGCCACTATTAAACAATTAACTCATCCTGTATTGAAATTAAAATAAAGTTTCACTTTCTAATTATTTATTAACTTTTATTGCAAACGTTTATCATTTTTATAATTTTATGAGTAAAATCAATCAATTAATTGATTTGAAAATACTGTTAAAGGTTGATACATTATGCATTTATAAGAAAAAAAAAGTATATTAGTTTATGTCATGATGTATTTAAAAATATTGACACTGAAGAAATATTGGTTCCTGTTAGATATTTTAAAACTCGAAGCATAATATTTCTTAAAGACATGAAAAATGATCGTTTATTCATCACCTTTCTACAACGAAAATAACTTACTACATATAATATATTTTCTTTTTTAAGTAAGTATACCTATATAGGTAGATGCTTTTTTATTTTATTTAATCTTTTGTTGTCTTTTACAGTCTTCTAGCATTATTGATATAAATAAAATAATAATGAAGACTAACTATTTAATAATTTGTTTAATCGCATAATAAAAAATAACAGGTAGCATTTTTTTATTATTATAGAAAATGTTTCATAATTCATGTACAAAATCCTATTAAAAAAAAATTAAACATTATTTAAAGGTTAACAATATTTACTCAATATAATAAAAAAAACTTATTGAGGATATTTTATTCATTTGAAAAATATATCTTGTTTATCTAAAAATCTTTTCATTTGTTAAATTAATAAATAATTTATTACACCAACTAACGAAACTCTCAAATAGATTAAACATAATGTTTGTATTAACCCATTAGTGACCAAACACAAACCAATATGTTTATGACGATAATGAGTTTTTATTAGCAATACATACAAGTACAAAAATACGATAATACATAAAAAAAATTTTTTTTTTATTTTTTGGGGAAATTATAGGGGTGTACTCAAATAGGTACACTGGTCACTTACAGGTGAAATTTTTCAAAAGATGGTTTTTCGATGGGCAGTACTTTTTTGTATTTTTTACTTGATCAACGCATTCTAGCATGGCAAAGAACACATCGTAATGGCTTTTTTATTGAAGCAAACCTTCCACTTTAGATTACGATGGACGAGTTTATAGTCTATGAGGTCTTTGCGTATGTAATGTATTTACATGACGACAATGACTAAAACATAAAATTCCTTAAATCTTATTTCAATTGTCAACTATATATTCCTTATTTACTATACAATAAATCAAGACGAGGGTTTTAACATTTTAACTTCTCTGTATCATAAAAATATTCGAACCTTAAAAACACATGTGTACTGCTATTTGGGTGGCAAAGATCCGACACCAATACTCTATTACTAGGCGTGACAAATTACAAGTGGACAATCCCTATACCCTACGACAGACAATATAACATTTCTCATATATAAGGGTAACTTAGAAATTAACGAACATTCAGTATAAAACATTCAGTATCAAATATTCAGTCAATATGTAGTAACCATTCAGAATTCAGTAACCATTCAGACGACATAAGAAAATACAAACAGATTTGAATTGAACCTGGTACAAGAAGCATGTACATAATAACAACAAATAAAATAAATATAATTACAAATAAATAGTGTTTTGTTTTCTTGATGATTAGTAGAACGGCACATTACATTACATTACATTACATAAATTGGTGTCAGAAGCTGGGATATTTTCCTTACGTACCGTCAAAGCTTGAAGATCAAGAATTTTTTGTGTACGGAGATTTCCAAATCTTGAAGGAGGAACAAGTAATCAAAAGTGTCGACAATCCAATCAAGAAAATACAATCCAAATCTCGAAATCTACGAAATCAAGAAATCTAAAAAATAAAATTTCGAAATCTACAAAATCAAGAAATTTAAAAATCAAAATTTCGAAATATATAAAATCTACAAAATCAAGAAGTCGCTGAATCAAAATTTCGAAATCTACAAAATCAAGAAATCTAAAAATAAAAATTTCGAAATCTATAAAATCTACAAAATCAAGAAATCTAAAAATCAAAATTTCGAAATCTATAAAATCTACAAAATCAAAATTTCGAAATCTACAAAATCAAGAAGTCGCTGAATCAAAATTTCGAAATCTATAAAATCTAAAAATCAAAATTTCGAAATCTACTAAATCTATAAAATCAAGAAGTCGCTGAATCAAAATTTCGAAATCTACAAAAGAAGTCGCTGCATCTAAATCTCAAAGTCACTGAATCCAAGATCTCGAAGTCGCTTGATCAATACTCTACATCGCTGTTCCATCACCGTGTCCGAATCGCTGTCCAATTGAAGAGCTGATAATATTAATGTAAGTCATTTAAATTTCAATCTTACATTGTGCATTGTGCGTTTTTATTTAAAACTATACTTACATTGTTATATCACTCATTCGTACCAAAATCAATATGTCTATTTCAATTGAGTTAGCAGAGAAAATGTTAATCAGATTTGATGGCAACAAGTCAAATTTATTTGAATTTGTTGATAATTGTGATAAAGCATATAATCTCGTATCAGAATCGTTTAAACCAAAACTATTCGCTATAATAAAATCTAAAATAACGGGAAACGCGAGAGTTTTAATAAAAAATAGAGTATTTACAAATTGGCTGGAATTAAAGGACCATTTATTAGAACAAGAAATTATTTATAATTTAAAGTCCGAAATCCAAAAATATCAAAACTTAAATCAATCTAACAATAAATATTGTAATTTCTGTAACAGATCGGGACATTCTTTAGAAAATTGTTATAAAAAATCTAATCCTATTAAATCAGAACATAAGGTTAGACAAATTCAAACAAATAATTATTACAGACATTTTACAAAAAAATGTAATTACTGTAAAAGAATAGGTCACTTAATTTCTGAATGCAGAAAACGAGAGTACAATAATAAACGAAATAATAATTCTTATAATGAATATATTACTCAAAATCGTGCTAATTCTTTAAACTTTCCGAGTTCTCAAGAAATAATGCATAAATACTCTCCAAATCAATTTTCAATAAATCGTATCACTGGTTCAAGGCAAAATTCTCAATCGTTATTAAATTTTAACGAATCTAAATCTAAAATCAATTCTAAATCTTACTATATCCAACCTAGATACGAAACTCTTGAAAAAATTGAAATACCTAATCCTGAAATTAAAGAAGGTATTATAGAAAATACTGAATTTCTTAATGGTGTTCATTTATGCGCCAGTATATTAAAAGTCAATTCAGATAATTCCTCTTTAGCTTCAATATCAAACACAACAGACAAAATCGACAAAATTTCAATTCCTTCAAAATCTATCGATTTGTCAAAATCAAAAACTAAAATCACGGATAAAAATCCAAATTCAGATGGATTAATTAAGCATAAAGCAAATCGTATAAGTTCTCATTTAAATAAAGAAGAAAATACTAAAACAAAGAAATCTAATAATAATTCAATTGCTTTAAGTCCAATTAAAATAAATAAAATTCAAACAAACTTAAAGTACGACGAATTCCTAAAAACTATAAAAAAATCTATTATCAATAACAAAAATTTAAATGAATTCGATTCATCAATTTTCGATATTAAAGATAATATAGTCGTTTTTACTTCTAAAGATCTAAATGATTCATCACAACACTTATTCTCTAAAATCGTTCATAAATATAATCATCTAGATACCCTAAAAGATCAAAATCTTAAGACTCATGATATTCAAGTAATCAAACATAATAATAATTTAATATTTTATTTAATATATAAAGAAAACTTTTGGGACAATTTAGAATATAAAGACATATTCCATTTATTCATTAAATTAAAAGAACAATTAATTCAAAATAATATTACTTCTATTTCTATTCCAAAATTAGATAATTCTAATAAACTTAAATGGCATAAAGTCAGATCTATTTTAAGATATATTTTTAAAGATTATGATATCTCTGTAAATATATACCATAATATAATTTATAATCCAACAAAAGTAGAAATACAAACAATTTTAAATGAAAATCATTCTAGTCCATTAGAAGGACATCCAGGATTTCATAAAACGTATAACAGAATCAAGGGTAAATATAAATGGAACAATATGAAAAATGAAATTTCAAAATTTATTAAATCTTGCACAACTTGCCAGAAAATTAAACTAATTAGAAAAAAATCTAAAAAACTAGAACTCCCTATTTCTAAAACACAAAATACTGAATTTAAATATTCTTATGAAAATTATTTAAAAGAATTAAAATCGATATTAAACAAAAGTTACGAAATTGCAAGAAATCTAATAAAATCAAAATTATCAAATAAAAAATATTACGATCGAAAATCTAAAGTTAAAAATTATTCAGATAAAGCATATATTTTAAATGAATCAACTAAATTAAATCAAGCAAAAAAGCTAAGTCCTAAATAGAACAAAATTCTAATTCAAATGTCTCTATTCAAATAAATAACATGTATTCGTTCTAAAATCTATAAAAAAAAATCATAATTATAATTCAAATTCTAATAAATTAATACATAATCAACACTGCCAAAATCTGACTATATCACAATTTCTCAAAAACAAATTCTAAATCAAATATAGTCTATTCAAATGTTTCAACATTTAGCATACAATGTTATATTTTAATCAAAATTGGTACTTATGAATGAATGTTGAAAAAAAAATAACAATATTATATTTTATCCTAATATTTCAAGCAAATGCACATAAGTAACTTGAATTTAGATGGCTTAGTAAAAATCATAAATTACAAATTATATATTTACAAAATAACTAAAATTATTATTATTATAAAAATCACTGTAACATAAAATTAACAAAAATGTTGTATAATGGTTCAAAAGATAAGCTTTGACTTATCTTTTTTCATCATGAAGGGAAGTGTAATGTATTTACATGACGACAATGACTAAAACATAAAATTCCTTAAATCTTATTTCAATTGTCAACTATATATTCCTTATTTACTATACAATAAATCAAGACGAGGGTTTTAACATTTTAACTTCTCTGTATCATAAAAATATTCGAACCTTAAAAACACATGTGTACTGCTATTTGGGTGGCAAAGATCCGACACCAATACTCTATTACTAGGCGTGACAAATTACAAGTGGACAATCCCTATACCCTACGACAGACAATATAACATTTCTCATATATAAGGGTAACTTAGAAATTAACGAACATTCAGTATAAAACATTCAGTATCAAATATTCAGTCAATATGTAGTAACCATTCAGAATTCAGTAACCATTCAGACGACATAAGAAAATACAAACAGATTTGAATTGAACCTGGTACAAGAAGCATGTACATAATAACAACAAATAAAATAAATATAATTACAAATAAATAGTGTTTTGTTTTCTTGATGATTAGTAGAACGGCACATTACATTACATTACACGTAAGATAAAATCTTGGTATATTTCGATTGGTCCATGGGATCTTCTCTAGATAAAACATGTAAACGCCAACCATTAGCAATTTTCATGTCCACCATGTATGTAAACAATACCCACCACCAGTGGCGTAGATAGGGGGGGATTAAGGGGGTCTATCCCCCCCATGAGTCCAATTTTTGTACTTTGCACTAGATAAAAGATGATTTTCATAATGAAAAATATAATTTCATGAAATTTAATACTGTCATATACCCCCCCCCCCCCAACGCAAAAAGCTATCTACGCCACTGCCCACCACCATTTTTCCCATGAATAGCAATTCGATAAAGTGATATAGATTGGTCAAGTTCGTCAACACCACCGATATTTCTATTGTAATTTTGGAAAATTTATTTATTCAAAAATTTGCATTGGCGCTGGCGTAAGATTTTTTAGTGATTCTTTCACTTGTTCCTTCTGAACTTTAACCTCGTCATTTGCGTGGTGTCTTGCTGAATATGTAGGGGGAAACTTTTGCCAAACAGGATTATTCGGTTGCTGTAGTCGCGCTTTTTAGCAGATAACAGCTCATTATCGCTACTATCGTCAGATCTAGAGGGACTAACACATCTAGTATTGACAAAAATCTCGACGGCAGTGGAAAATGTGAATTTTCGGGGAGGGGCTAGTATGTTTCGGAGGGGGGGATATTTACATATGTGTTAAATTTTGGAAGGTATTTTGAACTGAAATTTCTCAAAACATACGTTTTTTAGAACATTGAACATTTCGGTGGGGGGGGGGTGTCCCCAAAACCTCCCCGTTACTACGCCACTTCTCGACGGTGCCTGAAATGTCTTGAAGTAATGTTTCGCTCGCCAAATCAACTTCTGCGCCTTCTTCTTCATCAGTCACGACACTAGGTTCTGGTGGTATGATGGCTAAATCGTAATCAACATCATCCTCACTATCTTCTAAAATTTCATCGATAGCTTCTACATGTCCTCTAAAAGTATTTCGGAGATTGAATTCTTTTCGATTCATTTCTGACGATTACGAAAAATTATATTTATTTTATATTATATTACAGCCAAGTGACCACTGTACTCAAACAGGTACACCTATGTTCAGACACCGATAACTCTAGATACAATAATTATTACATCCAAATGCTTATTGTATATAATAGGTCACTATATAATCTAACATAAACAATGAAAACATACACCATATAGACTGTTTATATTATTGTTATAAACAAATTAGTGTACTTACCTGAGCATAGCGGTAAAACCGCCAGTTTGAAACCTCATAAAAATCAATCTATACGACACTAATCTCTTATTTATTTTTTTATGATAGAATATACTTTCGTAAAACAATCCAAATGATTACTTATACTTTATTTTGAAAAAACATAAATCTAGACAATATTTGTATACTGTACCCAATTGAGTACAGCGGTAATGAATGGGTTAATAAATATTTATCAGTGTGAATATTTTTTACACCACCCAACTAGTGAAAGTGTAATTTTCGATATGGTAAATTCAGTGATGTCATTTATTAAGTATTTTTTTGTATTTAAAATATATGTTTTCAATACGAAACAAAATAAGAACATTATTAGTGATAATATACATTTATCAATAAGATAAACGTGGATATTTCCATATATTGGTAAAAAAATATCATATTAACAAACAACCAAATCGATTACGGCTTTTTTACAATGATCACATTTTTTAACACATAAACAAATTATTTTTTTCTGTGTATTCGTATTTCCAAAGTTACTACATCAAATCTGCTATTTAATTTAATTTCCGTAAAAAAACATGTATTAATTAATTCTAATAAACATAAAAAACAATAATAAAAAAAACATAAAAAAAACGATAGGGAAAACCTCAACAGTCAAAATCGATTCCGATCCTCGATACATATACATATTACGAGTGCCGCTGTAAAATGGATATAATAAAATTGAATTGTATCAAGTCGACAGTTCGAATCCCGACTCGCCCACGCAACCATGTGTCTGTGTGTCTGTGTGTGTGTCGTTGTCAAAACCGGTTGACACAATATCAGTTGTGTGATACTCTTGTTGTTGTGTATATATGATGTTTACAAAACTTCTGCTTGTTTAACATTGATTCAAGACATATAGATCTCTTGTCACGTGGGTCAATATCACGTTGTTTTAAAACCATGTCCGACAAACACGTAGGCACTGCTACGGAATTACCGGAATTACAATCAAATCAGATTTTAACTGAATTTAGTAATAAATCAAATTATAATTCAATTTTCTAATTATTACGTTTTTATATAACCTCTAGAACAGTGTTTCCCAACCTTTTTTATACTATGCCCCACCTAAACTCTTTTACAATTCTTATGACCCCCCCCCCCCCCCCCAACAAATTTTAATATTCAAAAAATGAAATGTTTACTAAAGAATCTCGAATGATAGGTTTTAGGAAGAAATTACTAGGAAATTATTGAGTAATTTTTCAAAAAAAATAATAGAGAACTGAAATTCAAGTACAAAATTATTTTAATGAAATATTTTTCTATATTAATTTAATTATTAATAATTATTTATTATTTGAATTTAATGATATTCTTGCGCTTGATGCTTGCTGTAAAGAGATTTTATGTCAGGTTCCAATTTAGTTAACTTCAGTCTCAAGTCTCCCCGATTTGTAATACGGTTAACTTAAACTCTGGATGAGTCCATTTTCGAATTGCTCTCTTTAACAATCGAATTGCTCCCCTGTGGTGCGTGGGCCCCACGTTGGGAAACACAAAACAATATTTTGGCGCACCAAAAAATTTTCAATTTTTGTTTTTAGATTAAAATACATCGAAAACGTATATTTGCACTTACAAATAAATAAAAATCATTCACGCGAGGCAAAGGAGTAGTTTTTACCCTATTATAGAGGTTATTTTTGGGTTTCCTATATTTTTGACGTCAGATTTGGATTCAGCGTCGAAAAATCCATCGAAATCGTATATTTGTATAATAAAAAAGTACTATTTAAAATATTTTTTTCGAATTTGAAATTTTTAACTCGGGCTGTCCCTTCCGGGCCGTAAAGTCAATATAATGGCTCACCCCGTGATCGACACTTTGCCTATGATCAATCAATGATATAAGATACCTTTTATACCAGCTTTCTGAGGACGAAATGCCCCCTGAAATTCCGGCCCTATAAAAGTTAAAGATACCATCACAATTATAATACTGCAAGTATAAGAATCTAATAGTTAATTCCATAAAATAGGCTATCTGTAACAACCACACGTAGATAGAAGCTATTATAATTTAAACTCGCATAGACACTTGTACAAGATTTGGCTTCTCTTGCAACTACATTTTTTCTAATAACACAAAACACAGTCCGAACGTTATCTCAGAGAATAAGGTAATCCTGATTAGTGTCCGCCGCCGGTAGCTACGGATTAAACGTTACAACACATCGCGTTTGGATTTTGTCCTCCACGTGTCGCCAGCAAACATACATACACACACAAACTCCCTCAGGAGTCTCTTCTCGAACCGAGTGACCCCTAAATCCTTTTGCAACTGTGGATTTGCGCGCAATAATCATCGTAGACTCGAAAGACACAACCAGGGACGGATTAAGCGCAAACGATACGCCCTTTAGGCGTTTCAAGCCATTTACCCCCTTTATTGTTTCTATAAACACTGTGTATATACATCCCTTCTCTCTTTTAATTCCATCTATGCTGTGACCTCGGGCTTTTCGGTAACTATTTATAGTAAATCTAATTCAAACAGTATGTGCTGCTGGTAAATATAAATTATATTTCTAATTGTTACTGTCTTGTATATTACTCATAGTCCAAGAGGTGAGCGGCAGAATTTTATTTTATTGTTCAATTAATTACTCGTTAACTGAACCGTAAAATTAAAAACGTAAAATTTTCTTTAAATCTCCATAAAATGAGCTATTCAGAAATGTATAATACATTATACTTATTCCTACAAAGTTTTATAGAAAATTAACTTTTAAAATGATGAAGCGAACAGGTTTGAATTGAACATCCACAAAAATAGTGTACCTACAGTATTTTTACATAAAATTATGTGAAATTCCTGCATTATAGTACAGATTGACTATTAAACTATTAAATAAAATTAAAATATAATGTCAGTAACGACATTAGTAGAAAAACATTTATGATATGCTGTTATTAATTAATTTGCCATAGTGCATGCGGCGTGAAAACTATTGTTTTTTTAAATCTTCTTCTTTTCTTAATAGCTTTCTTTTTTAAATAATGCTTATTATTATAAAGAATTTGGTCTTGATTGAAACCAAAATATCCATTTTCTGCGAGATGTCTTTTAAAATGTTAAATTCTTTGTCTAGTTATAGTCGGAGAGGTGAGCGTCAGAATTTGCAACTACTTTCTAAAAGCTGATTTTTTTTATATTACACATTTGTGGTGAGATATACACATACAGCCTGCCGTCAGTCAGTTAGTTTCGTTAGCGTTTGGCGCGGGGGTGGTTTTAACTTTGTAAAAAAAACTATACACGTTGCAACTACTTTCTAAAATCTGAAAATTTATTTGTAACCAGTATACTAAGTAAGAACCCCTTTTATCATAGTCAGTCATCAAAATCTTGCAACCGGGCGCGTTTAACTCGTAAAAAATCTATACATCGTGAAAGTACTTTCTAAAATATGAAAGAGTTAGGAATATTATTATTATTAAAAAAAAAATAGTCAGTCCGAATATTATCTTAACAAATGTCGTCAGCAGCTGATTTACCACCCCCGCGTCAAACGCTGACGAAGCTAGCTGACTGACGGCAGGCTGTATATCTACACCACAAATGTGACGTAATATCAAAAAATCAGCTTGTAGAAAGTAGTTGCAAATTTTAGCGCTCACCTCCCAGACTATATATACGACATGTTAATTTTGATCTATGTATAACTATGTATTTGTGATAATCCTCTACACTTGAATGATCTATGAGCTCCACAATAAACATGAATTATAATTTACTCGCATGGTTAAATTCATATTTTGTTTTGTTTATCACATATATGTATTAAACGATATACGTATAACTTATATATAAGTATTATATACATGTTAAGAAGGTTGACGCCATCGGAAAATAGCTGACAGAGATTTTGATAAAACTTTAAAGGCATTTATATTTAACCCATTAACGCCGTGCGTGTTCATATGAACACACTTAACACGTGTCCCCAAAAATTGTCTTTGATCAATTGCTTCTTAGATAAAGAAATTGAATGTTTATCAACATTTAAAATTCCGGCGTTAATGGGTTAAGGATATTTGGGACGTACAATCTATGCGGCAAAAATAATATTTTAAATGAAATGAAAGATCAAAATCCAATCACTTTAAATGCTTGTAAGAAAGTCAAATTCGTTTATTTATATTAAACTACATAAACAATATCAGTACTTATGTTTAAAACCTTAATTCGTATTTTAACTGTTATTGTAGCCAAAAAAAATTAATATATTTGTTAATAATATGAAAAAAATTGTTTATGAATGTCATTTAAATTCATCTGTCAGAAATAAAATGAATAAAATTGATATATGAAATAAAAAAATTGAATCCGTTTTTACACGACTGCATTCGATTTAGCACGATTAAAAAAACTATTTGATTTAAAATTTTAAACAAAAATATTTTTACTAACCGCATTTTTTTTCTACCTGTTATTTATAAAATATGTAGTTAGGGAATTTCCCTTTCTAATTTATTTTCATAGCAGCTTAAGTATATATTTTAGTCTTGTACGAGTTTTCAGTTCCTAAACTTTTTATGTTACCTTTACTTTAAGAATTGAATTGCCTTTTATTTTTATGAAATAAACTGTGCATGAACACACATCAAATTTTTATTTTTGTATGAATCATTTCATTTTACCTATTTTTAACAGGGTTGAAGGATATGGAACTAATCCCCTTTTTCACGATTTTTTCTGAAACGTATCTACCGTGTAAAAACGAAATTAAGTGTATTACAAAAAAAATCAAAATGTCTCAAGAACGGGAAATACAACGTAAAAATTAAATAGGATACTTAAACAAACAAAACATTCTTGAAAAGTAGAAAAATACAAAGCAACATGAAATCCTTTTATTATTATTATTATTGCAATACGAGCGGCAATTACAAAAACCCCTATTATTTGCATAAATACACCCCTGAGGTACACGCGGTCGGACGGACGGACGCATGGGCGGCAAGCTAGCAGTGCGCGCTTGTAGATAATGCTTATGAAGCCATCGCACGTCGTATTAATATGACACAGGTTGCCTTTTTATTACGGATTTTTTATACCGCTTTCTACGACCGCGGCGGCGTCATTAATGCAGGATAAAGATCGTTGTATAAAGTCAAACGCACACACATCGCTTTACTATTAACCCATTAACGCCCGACGTACACATTTGTGCACAACTCATTTTATAATTGAATCGGTGAGTGAAAGAACAATACAAGTGCCAAAAATGGCAATTTTAACTGAGATAGGCAAAATGTTTAAAATTCATAGCTCTATCACATAGCAAAATAATAATACATCGACCAACATCGTACGTGCGACGGGGGGTAGTTCAATTTTTTTTACAATTACTTTTACCTTACTTTTCTGACGCAATCCTCGAATTTTACTACCATATTATTTCTTGGAAAGTCAAAAATGAAGATTCTGAGTAAAAATTACAAATAATTTTTTTTGTAAAATAATAAAAAATATAATAATAAAGCCGAAAATAAAGCAATAAAAAAAAATTAGCAATTTTTTTTTAATTGAGTGAAAGAACAGTATAACTGCAGGTTTTTTTTTTCAAATATCTTTTTTTGCAATTTTTTTTTAATTTATTTATGTACGTATTATTATCGGTTAACATAAGTTCTATAATGTCACAATACATAATTAGACCAAATAACCCATAGTTCTCCTTTAAAACAGTTTTTTTCGTTTTTCTCAAAATGGTCATTTTGGAGATATATCGTTCTTTCACTCACCGATTCAATTATTATTAACTTAAAAACTTATTAACCGATTTTGATGAGACTTGCACCAAAGTGTACCTTATAATCTCAGACGTACTCATGGCAAGATTAAATTTTATGAAGTAGGCACAGTTACATAAAGTTTGGAAACCACTGATAGTCCAGTCTGTATTAAGCTTAATAGGAAGAGTCGATGAGGTTTTTGCGTTTGCTAAGATATGTAGGTACTATCCTGAAAGTAATGTCACGTGCTACTCTTGCTAGCTTGTTTTATATAGGATTTATATTAGCTGACTGGTCGTTTTAATGGACTTATGATAACACTACGCGTGTAATTGTTAAAAGAGAGAGGTAAATAGAAGATGGTGCTTCACTTAATGGTATTTTTCTGCTGACTTTTGTATAAAGAAATGCATAATTCTCTAACTGCTTTCTAGATTAACCTTTTTTTAAATTAATGAAAACTTTTTATAAAGATTTTTTTAATATATGATTTGACACCTCGCAGAAAGTGTGTGAGTTTTTTTTTTAATTAACTGTTTGTGTATCAACAATAGGTTATTGTTATATGAGTTAATATATTTATTTGTGATAACTGCGAGTTATAATATCTAATATAATAAAATAATTTGATAGGTGTGGTTTGTGTGTTTGTACCATATAAAACAATAAATAGATAAAAAGTGTTAAAATAATAATAAATTTACTTACATCATTTACGACATTGACATAAGATAAAGATGAAAAGTTTACTCACCTGGAAAAAAAGATAAAATATTAGTTATTAATATAATATATATAATATAATATTATAATAGAAAAAATATTTCATAACAATCACTATTTTTAAAGAAGACATCTTTAAAACGGTCCAAAATATTGTAATTCTTACTAGGGTAGATCACGTGTTTGTTAAATTACTAAGTTACAATATCAATTAGTAATTATTGTGTACAGCAGTGGTCCCCAACCCTATGCCCGCGGGCACCATTGTGCCCGCCGACTGTTTTACGTGTGCCCGTCGCTGACTGAACGATAAGAAAAATTAAATTTTCAATAACATGTTATTTAATTTATTTTTTATTTTTAGTAACTAATTAGAGAAATATTTATTTATTTGAAAAAAAAATTGTTTATAAATATATCATTTTACATTTATTAACCCAAATTTAATGTATACTGCAATGTACAGCCAGAAAAATATGAAACCATTTACTCTTTTTCTGGCTGTACGCAATTACAAAAATCACTGAGATTAATTCTAAAGATTAATTAAAAATATTTTGTTGATGCGGATTTGTTAGTAAAAAACATTTATGCATATATCAAACATTGCATAAATTCGTTCAACAATAATATAAACAATGATCAAAGTTTTAAGAATAACATTTTTTCCAGTCACGGCTTACGTAGGAACTAAGAAATATATGAAAAAATGCCTCTGAACCTTTTTTTAGATTACAAAATTTTCCATCTAAAATTCAGTGAGAGCATATATCTGTCTTTTTTTAGTTTAGGCGTGAGAAACGCCTGAGTGCCTGAATCAAAATCACGATTTTGACGTGGGCACCTTGAAAAAATAAATGGTGCCCGTCGCCCGACCGGTATTCTAGAATGTGCTCTTAGGTACAAAAAGGTTGGGGACCACTGGTGTACAGGATCTAAACCTATATTATTGGTATAGTTTAATTTGTTATACCAATAAACAAATATACTATTAATATAATTAATACTTTACACTGTATTGTTTTTTTAATTGAAATGGAATACTTTGTATAGCACTTTATTAACAAATAATTCAACTTTTGAATAATTAGTTAAATAAATATAGTGCCTTATAAAAATTATAATGCAGATTGTAGTAGTTACTCAATTAAAGTATGTAAGTTAAAACTCTTAGTATTTTTTGATACAAAATTGTAATTTTCATTTAAAAAATCTGTATGGTAATACATAAAATAATAAAGTAAATAATTGATAATAAAGAACAAACGTTCTGTATACTCATCCTATATATAATATTTAATTACATTTACAATATATATAAATTATGTGAATAATATTAATAAATTAATATATTATATACCTACAACATTTATATTAAAAATAACTAATTGACTGTAGGTACTCGATGTATATATTGTGATATATAATGTGAGGTAGTATACATTTAATAGAGAATAGAATATAGACCGCATATAGTAAATTGAATGGTCAGTATGTAGTTATATCTATAAACGTATTGGTGCTATCTACATACCATATATAGGTATTGAATACATTATTGTTAAATCATTTATATATATACGAATAACACAATACATCCATTTCATAGCAAATTCACTTAAATATTCAACTAGTTTAATATAAATAAATTATAATTTGTGCAACAACGTTAATGCATAAATAAATATGTATTTAGGAAAAGATTCAATTACAGTTGAAATAGGTTATAACGACATCGAGAAAAAAACTCGATCGTAGTGAAAATTTTAGAAGGAAAAATGTTTAATAAATTTATCTTATTAATATATCAATAGTTCCTCAATATAATAATTAAAAAAATCTTATGCATTTGAAAAATATATCTGCATGTTTATCTAAAAATCAAATTAATAAATAATTTATTACACCAATTAACGAAACTCTCAAATAGATTAAACATAATGGTTGTATTAATAAATATTTATCAGTGTGAATATTTTTTACACCACCCAACTAGTGAAAGTGCAATTTTCGATATGGTAAATTCAGTGATGCCATTTTTTAAGTATTTTTTTGTATTTAAAATATATGTTTTTAATACGAAACAAAATAAGAACATTGTTAGTAATAATATAAATTTATTAATAAGATAAACGTGGATATTTCCATATTGTGAAAAAAATTATCATATTAACAAACAACCTCTATCGGAGCCAAATCGATCACGGATTTTTTTACATTGATCAAATTTTTTAACACAGACAAATTATTTTTGGGATTCAGTCGGACTAATTTAGAGTCGTTAAAACCGATATTGTCGCTTATCTAACAACACCGGTCATGTAATTTTGACCAACTTTACAGGAGAGCGAAAAAACCGTGTATGTTTTATATAGGCTACCTGCTTGCACACTGTCACTATTTTTTGAATTCTGGTCTTTTATTGTCTGAAACGTCTAGAATGTGATTGGTAGATCGACGCGCAATGAGTAGCTCTATCCAATGACATTAAAATGTAAAAACTGCTAATTTTCGACTTGAGCGGTGTTGTAAAATAAACGACGATATCGTTATAACAGGTTTCGACTGTATAACTTCTGTGAATAGTTTATATTAATTTTTTTAGGAACTTCCGTAGAACATAGTTTAAAGTGCATTGTTATTTTACATTATAGATAATATAAGTTCATGTTTTATGCAAATTATGCCCCATTATTAATCATTGTATATCAATTTTGATCTACAATTGTGTAAACATTTATTTTTAGAATACTTTGTGTTAATATTACAGATTATAATCTTCTTCGACTACTTACTACCTATAATACACCATGAATATTGTTAAGGTTTTTTTAATTAGACAAGCACTAATTACATTCTATTATGATTGATGACTTTATAAATATTCATGAAATATTATTAAAGAAATTAATTATTTTATGAGAATCAAAAGTGATAATAATGTGTATCACTAAATAAAAACTAATTAATTTAATAGGTGATAATATTACCTATTAAGACCCTTTAACTTTTACCTGAAAGATTTCGTTTTTTAATAAAACACCCTGTATAACAATGCTCAGAGCTTAAAATAGTTAATTAATTCTAAAACACTATAGAAATCGTTAATAAGTTCATTAATTTAAATTATTATAGAGGTGTGAACAGTGTAAACGTCAAAATTTGAGGTATTTTTTGTTTATTTAAAAAAAAAATCGATCAAACTTTGTACACATCTTTAGTACATTAATAAGTACTTAATTTTTTTTAATATGGTATATTTTCAGTGACGTTGACAGCAATTCGTTCAAATGGATCATCCGAGAACAAAAAACGAAAAAGATTCCTAAAATACATGTTATTAGCTATAGCCGGACGTAGGGGATCTTCAAAATATAGTTTGGAAAAAAAATGGCGACCGTTTGAAAAGAAAATCAAAATTTTCGCGAATTTTTCTATAAAAAATTGTTTATAAAAAAAAGGTAAAAACCGGCTACGTCCGGCTAAAGAGGCACGTTTCCTCTACAAAATCCATTTTGAATCAAATCGACCGGACGAAAACTGTCTTAGTTATGCTGTCAACCAAGTCAAAAAAAGTGATTTCGAGTAAACGGTGTTTAAAGTTTTGGAAGAGATAAATCGAATATATTGCATGCTCTTTTCGAATACTTAACGTTAGAATTTTCACCTTAAACTTAAGATACATATTCTTTGGGGTGTAAACTAATTATTTATAAACAAATACAAAAAATTATTTTTTGAAAATTTTACACTGTGCATAAGGTGATAATATTAACTTTTTTAAACTCATTAACTTATACCTAAAACATTTTTTTTTTAAATGGAACACCCTATATATAAATATACAGAGCTTAAAATAGTTAATTAATTCTAAACACTAATACAGAAATCGTTAATAAGTTCACTGCATAAATTTAATAGAAAACTGCATTTATTAGCGAAGTATTGCAACGCATTTTGATAGAGATCACTGTAATAATGCTTTCAACCATTATATTATAGTAACAGTTTATGAATAGTTGGTGTATATATGGGCGGTTTATAAACATAATGGTTGCATTAAATAGCTAAATATGCCTGTTAAATCATTTTATGTCCACAACGATTTCATGTTTAATTAAGTTATAATAGTGGGGACATAATATTTGTTATAAGCAAATAAATACACTTTTAGAATAGTCCTGAAGATGTCTACTGCAATGTGTGACGAAACGTTGGCCGATAATACAACCAAATCGACACGGTTTGCACCCAGAAACCAAGATTTATATAAATATGATAAATTTTCAATTTTTTACTTCTATGTTCGAAAAATTGAAAGTATTGTAATACCGTCAAAAAATCGTGTCCGAGATAAGAGCAGGTTCTGATTGTACTAACTTCAAAACGTAAAGAAAAGTTGATGTAGAATTTTCTTTCGTTCACGATAACTACTGTAAATATGCACCGATTTGAATTATTTTTTGGGAAAATTTTTGTCTCAGTGAGTACTTCAGATATATTGATTTTGGTGTAAATCGGATTAAGGGTTCAGAAATATTTGAAATTTTGTGATAAAGTGGGTATTATCTTACTAATTTTGATAAGACTTGGTACAATTGTAGTTCAATCCAATCTAAGGGGCACTTATTTTATAAACGTGCCGAAATAGCTACTGAATAGGTGAAAATCACCCTCAAAGCATGTATGGTTCTCCATTTTTTTTACTATAATTAAAGACCATTTTTTTAGGCATACACCCAATTCTGTTTTTACACGGTTTAAAAAAATTTGATTGTACGAACTTTTAGTTCCTAAATTTGCGATAATTTTATATTTATGTTACTTTTACTTTTGAATTGCCTTTTATTTTTATGAAATAAACTGTGCATGAATGCACATCAAAATTTTATTTATATATTCTTTGTATGAATCATTTCATTTTAGCTATTTTTTACAGGGTTGAAGGATATGGAACTAATCCCCTGATGTACTTCTTGTCTTTTTTACACGGTTTTTTCTGGAACGTATCTACCGTGTAAAAACAGAATTAGGTTTTTTAAATTATTATCAACATAATTACAATAAACAAATGTCCTATAAGACCATTCTATTGCACAAATAGGTCTTTATAATACACACTACGGCAAGCATATAATAATTAATAACTGAAATTCATCTCACGTTTTTTAAAGTTGAAAGCTATTAAATATATTATGTACATAAAAACAATATAACAATAGAAACACAATAACCGTCAATGAATCCTGTAAACAACTAATAGCAAGAAAATGAATTCACACAAAGATAGCAGCACCAGTCAAATCTGGCGTTTAGCTTCAAGAATAAAAGGAAAAAGTAATCCGGAAATAATGACTAAAAACAAGAACATACTCGGGATTTTAAAACTTGTGTGTAATAAAATATAATAAAACAAAGAACAGATATGATAAAATGGTTTTGATTAACAACGACTGTGGGGGGGGGGATATATTAAATTGAATACAAATCTCAAAAATAAACCTAGAACCTTATTAAATCTTATTTGATGTTGAAAAAAATAATGATAAAAATTTATTTTTATTTTCAAGCATTTCTTTTAACTGTTCCAAACAGAAATCAACACTGTGTCTATCCGCCTGTCTGTCTGTCTATCATAACCTTCTAGTTAATCAACTGTTTAACTTAAGGATGTATGGGACGTACAATCTGAGGCAAAAAAAAATATAAATCTAAAAAAATGAAATTAAAGATCAAAATCAAATTATTAAATATTTACTTTAAATGTTTGTAGTAAAGTCAAATTCGTTTTTATTAGTACTTATGTTTAAAACTTTATTTCTTATTTTAACTGTTATTTTAACTGTTATTATTATTATTAAAATACTTGTTTTACAAATTAAAAAAAAAAATATACAAAAATAATAATATCTCCGAAAGTAACCGTGAGAAAAATATAAAAAAAATTCGGCATGTATATAATGAAACCGAAATCACAAAAAAATGTGTTTTTGATAAAAAATAAATCAATATCATTATAAAAATACTAAATTTAACTTATGATTTTAAATCATCGAATAATGTTTTTTTTTTTAATATACATTTCGTGACACTCGTACACCAGACTTGACAATCTATTAACCCCTCAAGTAATCATTAAAAAATTGAGAATAAAATTATTTTTTATGAATGAATTTTATTTACTGAACATATATATTCTTCATAAAAGGTCCTAAAATGGGACTGAAAGTTCATATTATGGTGCATAGTGTGGGTCAAGAAATAAAAAAAAATATATAAATTTTTATTCATCATAATTATTTTCGCACATAAAAGCTGCTCGATAATTCTCAGGCCTGGTTTAACTATCTTACTTATTTTATGATAAAAGTTTACCTACAATACAATAGAGTTTACTTTACAATGTACCAACTACATACAAATAGAATAACTATACATAGATAACCTTAGATCTCTAATCTAATAAAAACCAAAGATAAATAGAGAAACTGTAACAATACAGTGGTGATCTATAAAGTGCACCCTGGAAACAATTGCATAACGACACACTGTGTGTGTACCATTTGTCGTCAGAACTATACAAGTGTGTATCTGGACCACAAAGCAATCTGTGTACGTATGGGAGTGTACAGAGAGTTACAGCATTAGGTACTAGAGCACCATCCGATCTCATATTTCTCTTCTAGAGTCTCTCTACTAACAACCATAGGGATTGCGGTAATAACAACTCTACTATACAGGGTGAGTCATATCAGGTAGAACAAACTTAAACCTTTGATTGAGAAAAATATTTCAAGCAAAAAAGTTCATATAAACATGTGTCTGGAAACTCTTCGTGAGAGACTACAGACTCCCAGATTTTGACTAAAATTGGTTTTTATTTAATATCTGGAGAACCCATTGTGATACAGCAATGAAAATTAATACCTGTATTTTTTGTAATAATACGTGTTATCGATTTTCAGTATCAAACAATAGTTATTTAGACCAGGGATGTATGGGGCCTGTTTATATGTATGTTGTATCATATGAAGTAAAGAACCAAAAAAATACTAGATAAAAATCAGAGGGCCCACAGGTCCCATACAAGCCTGGTCTACATAATTATTATTGTTTGATACAGGAAATCGATACCACGTATTATTACTAATCCTGGTATTAATTTTCATTGCTGTATCACAATGGGTTCTCCAGATATTAAATAAAAAACAATTTTAGTCAAAATCTTTGGGAGTCTGTAGCTCCCTCACGAAGAGTTTCCGGACACATATTCATAAGAACTTTTTTGCTTGAAATATTTTTCTCAGTCAACAAAAAATTGTACAATTAAATATTTTCAAATTTTATTCAGACTTAACGTGAAAACTATTGTACCGATTTTAATATGGCTTTCACTATCCGAAAGAATTAGGATAAGAATGAATGAAATTATATTATATTATTTAAGTAAAAACGCTAGCATTTTTACATAATATGAATTAAATAATATAGACTAAATCATAATACAACAATAGTTGCAAAACGAGATCGCGGGGAATCATATCGCATAATTCTTACGTCTGCCACCAGAGGGAGATCCAGTAGAATAACGAACAACTAATTTATTGTTCGCGTTATCTGTGCGCGGCAATCTGCGCTCCGCTCAAACGGCGGCGACCCATAAACAATATCAAATATACCCAATACAAAACTCTCGCTATATATAGTGTGGCCGCCCACATACGATACACAGAACACCGCCGCCGCGTGTTGCTGCCAATTCTCTAAAAAAAAATATATATATATACATAGGATGGTAATTAAAACCGTTGTAGGGAAGAGGGGGGGTAGATAAATGCAATTAAGTTTCGGTTATCTGTATGTTATATGGAAGCACCATGGTGCCCTATTTGTTGCAATGTGAACCCATTTGAATTGGTGTTATTAACTGCTGTTTTTGATACTAATTTGGAAATCGCTTGCCAAAATATTATACATAGAACAACGATTTTATGAACTTATGTTTATACGTCTATGATACTGTAAAAAAATATTTGGTTACGAAAAAATTTATATTCAGAACACATGAAATGAAATATTTTACTTTGTTTATTATTAAAACTAAAAAAAAGTTTAATTTAATTCGAAAATTGAAATAGACAGAACGGTATATAATAGTAACATGTACTAATTTGTGCTGCTGTAATGGCAGAGCTAGTTTTTCATTATTTTGAATAAATTACACGTGAATATATTTGTTTTATAATTTTTATATTATTTAAAAGGGTTGAAGTTTCCAATAATTAGTATTTAAAACGTCTCTATATAGCCAATTGTGTAGAATTTCAATAAATAGAACACTTTCGATAATCATGTGTTAAAAACTCTATTTTTAATATCAAATTACTGAAAAACCATACGTCCAATAATATTTTAAATAAAAATTAGTAAAATACATATATGAGTTATCCATAAATTACATATTCAAATTTTAGACTTTTATCTATACATTGCTCTAATGTTCGAATTACATACGTATAAAGTCGAACTAATTATGATTTCGTTTGGAAGTATTTTCATTACATTTTTACCTTTCGAAATAATCGTTTCACGAACTCTACAAATCGAGTTTTCTAGTGTTTCCCCTTGAACTTACGACCTATAGATGTTCGACTGTAATAACCGTTTTACTATACCTTTATATTATAAATAAAATATGCAATCGATAAAACTTATATCTATCTTTTATCATGTAATAAATATTTTACAATGAGCATCACATCATTTTATATTATGATCTTTTAGTAATAAAACTATTACTTATATGTACTCACTCATAAAATATATTTCGCCATATTGCTTAAAATTGAACAAATAAACACAAAAAACCGCGGCACGCCTTAAATTTTTTACGACTGTATTAATTTAGGAACCCAAAATAAAATTATGGCGATATAATTTAAAAAAAATAGTGCTCCATACTTTTTGCATTTGATTTTTGTTGCGAATTAAAAAAATAACCTAATTTAAATATCTTAATATAAAACATATAAAAGCACTTATATATAACAAAACGGAGTAAACTCGACCATTTCCACACACGCAAACTTCTGCAGCTATTAATTATTTATTCCACGTTGAAAAATATGAGATGCCAATGCAGTAAATTGTGTGCTACATATTATTATTGATTCTAACTGATATTGAATTTTTTATAAGGAAAAACATAAATGTAAAACTGTGTGACAAATATAATATGTACACGATCGATTTTTTTAATACACACATACATGAGGTCTGTGTGTCTGTCTGTCTGTATACTCTCTAACTCAAAAACGACTAGATTACATTTTTTAATTAAGGGGGCAGTTCCAGTTAGAATTTTGAAAAAAAAAATTATATTTTTTTTGTATTTTCTCAAAGATGAATATTTCAAAAGTATTATCTGAAAATTTCAGACAAATCGGACCGTTATTTATGGAGATATATAACTTTGAACGAAACCGTCTCTAATGTATTCAAGTAGGCAGGTAGCGACAACTGTGCGCTTTTTCTCGAAATCATGTTTTCGAAGTCGGTGATCACTGTAACTTGAGAACGGCTTTGCCGATCGGTTTGAAATTTTTTTCACTTATTCTATACATAATTGTTCTCCGGATGGACGAAGGATTTTTTCTTGGATGATTTTTTTTTAATGCGAGTGAAATTTTAGTCGAATAAAGAACTTTGTCTTTCAACATCCGCCATTTAGTGAAAATTCAAAAAAATTCAATGATCCCTTTTTTTCTGATGATACAGTGACGAGCAGCAGTGATCACGGAAAACACTTTTTTTACCCGTCCCAAATTTGCTATATAAAAAACAATATTTTCTTAATATGTATAAGAAACATACTCTTAATCCAACTACGTTATTCCTTCGTTCAAGAATACTATAGTTGGTTTAAGAGATTATTGCTTATCTTAAGAAAATATTGTTTTCGTTATATACAAAACAAGGTTTACTTGGTTTGAGAAATCCTTTCTACCAGTGTATGCCCCCTTAAGATCTGGGAATAAAACTATTTTCACGCCTTTCAAATTTAAAACTATTCGTTTAAGTACATTTAAATTTGTTTGGTATATTTTTAATTAAATAAATTACATATTTAAACATAGCAATTGTCTACTAGACCCATAATTTGAAAAACACCGACACAAATACATTACGTATATGTGTCGGTAACATCACAAAGGGAGAGATGATGTACCGACAGAGACAGAGGCAAAATAACAACAGTAAAATCATGAATAAATTACATACTATAAAATTATTTGGATTAAACAAGCCGAAATGATAATATTCGTAAAGATAAATTGCTACTGCATAACGGAATCAGAGAAATTGTATATATACAACACAACATGCATATTCATATAAATGTAGAACCATCATCACCAACTCAGTGTAATGAGACCGCAGTGGCGCGGTGTAAGATTGTCGCCAACCAACCAACACCTTAAGATAACGATCTTTTAAATATATATATGTATATGCTCATAACTATAAAAAAAACTTCGTTCATTTACATGATTTTAATTCTAGAGATCGGCGCGGCGACGGTTCTTATTTGCCAAGGCTTATACACGTACACAGACAAAAAAAAACTAGATCTTATGAATATTTAAAGTGGAAAAATGCTTAATAAATTTATTTTTGAAAAATATCATTTGAAAAATATATCTTCATGTTTATCTAAAACTCTTCATTTGCCAAATTAATAAATAATTTATTACACCAACTAACAAAACTCTCAAATAGATTAAACATAATGGTTGCATTAATAAATATTTATCAGTGTGAATATTTTTTACACCACCCAACTAGTGAAAGTGCAATTTTCGATATGGTAAATTCAGTGATGTCATTTATTAAATCTTGTATTTAAAATATATGTTTTCAATACGAAACAAAATAAGAACATTGTTAGTAATAATATACATTTATCAATAAGATAAACGAGGATATTTCCATATTGATAAAAAATTATCATAATAAACAACCCAAATCGATCACGGATTTTTTACAATGATCAGTGATTTAAAAAGGATTTAATTTTATCATTTATGGTGTGAACCTTTGATATCAAATAACATAATTAATCATATTTTAGTAGGTATAATTTAAATTACATTATTGTAAAGAACGGACTGCCACTGACAAGGAGTTACTTATTTGCCTACCAAACTTCATTTGCATTCGGAGGGTTGATAATACGTCACCAAGGACTCTGATACCTATACTCGACACCTCCCCCCCTCCCCCCAAAGCGTCTTCTAACTATATATACACTCAACGTTTGTTTGCTCTACTATTTTATTTGCACTTTATACTTATAGTAAATTAACGCCTATACACAGAGAAAAATATGTCATAACGTTTTTTAAAGATATATATCTTGAAACAATACAAAATATTGTAATTTTTGTTAGGGTAGGTCACGTGTTTGTTTATTACTAAAGTTACAATATCAATTAGTAATTATTGTGTGCAGGATCTAAATCTATATTATTGGTATATAGTTTAATTTGTTATTATAACAATAAACAAATATACTATTAATATAATTAATACTTGACACTGTATTGTTTTGAAATAATTTGTATAGCACTTTATTAACAAATAATTCAACTTTTGAATAAATAATGTAAATGATATTTACGAATATAGTAAAAAATAGCAAATTACAATGGAAATTTTAAAAGTTACTCACACTGGTAGAAAGGATTTCTCAAACCAAGTAAACCTTGTTTTGTATATAACGAAAACAATATTTTCTTAATATAAGCAATAATCTCTTAAACCAACTATAGTATTCTTGAACGAAGGAATAACGTAGTTGGATTAAGTGTATGTTTCGTATATTAACAAAATATTGTTTTTGTTATATACAAAACAAGGTTTTCTTGGTTCAATACAGTTTTTTTTCTGTGTAATTGACAGTAGGTACCATGTTAGTTAAAACTGATAGTATTTTTTGATACAAAATTATAATTTTTAATAAAAAATTGGCTCCAGTTTTTTCCGTGTATATTCATCTATTATTTCCTAATCTATTAACAATTAAGAAAGTAACCTACGATATTGAAACCTGTGACGTGACCAATTAGAATTCTATAGAAAGAGACAGGTATTGGCTACATATTCGCTTTATCTCTCTCACACTTTTTCACCAGTATTTAGGTACTTAACAGTTGGATAGAGAATTCTCAGTTCATTCTACAGGCTGGCCAGTATTTCTCTGGAACAAATTTCCCTGACTTTACCATATTTCCCTTTTATTTATTTAAATTGGGATAAAAAACCTAACAAAAAGAGGTCACATGTTTTCTTTTAAATTTTAATAGATACAGGATGACCAGTATTTCTCTGTAACAAATTTCCCTGACTTTTCCCGGTTTTATAGGAGAATTTTTACCGTTTTTCCCTGATTTATATAATTAAAATTTTGCTAAAACAGCTAAAAAAAGAAAAAAACGTCACATAGATAAAATTTTAATATTTTTGCAGAATTTGCATTTTTCCCTGACTTCCAACCAAATTCCCTGACTTTTCCCGGTATAGTAAAATTCCCTGACTTTTCCTGGTTTTCCAGAAACTGGCCACTCTGTTAAGATAACTGTTTAAATATTTGCAAATATGTGTTGTATGGTTTTTTAATTTTTATAAAAAAAAATCCCTGACTTTTCCCTGACATTTCCCTGTATAGCAAAATTCCCTGACTTTTCCCGGTTTTCCAGAAACTGGCCACCCTGTTCTATAAGTCTATGATTGAATTCAACAAGCATACATTTATTAATTAATATACAAGCATATGTTTTACAAAACAAAAATTTCAAAGTGATGAATATTTATGGTAATATTCACTAATTAAAAATTAAATATACAAAACTAATTTCCAAAAACATTTTATAACCAATAAAAAATCTAGTTAAAAAGCAATAAAACTAATCACGTTTACATTAACTAACATAATAACTTTTATTTAAGACGTGAATAATTCAAAAATATAAACCACGTGGGTTGGTGGTTCTTTTATGTATACATATATTTATTTTCTCATCCAATTATATATATATTTAAAATTGCGTTATTAATAACATGTAGTAAGTCTTCTCATTAAAAGTGTATTTATTTTAGTTAGTATATGGAAGATATTGTAACGTGTATTTCAAACCGGAAGTGATATTTATATATCATCTATCAAAATGTAGATGCTATATGTCTAATGCGGTGTTTACACCGGAAAAAAAAAAAAAAAAAAAAACAGAAAAATTTTAATTTAATAATGCATGAAATCTGAATTTTGGATTTCGTTAAAAATATGTTTATTTATATATTTATTATTATATATTTATATATTGTTTATATAGAAAATGATGTAAAAAATTGAAATTTTCAAACCGCAGGTCTGTATCTCATCACGTTCTCGAGATATGGCCTTTTCAAGTTTTCGATTTTTGAAAATTTTGGAGAAAAATAGTCGTTACTTTTGAACGTGTCGTCGGATTTGATTTTTGTTGACAGATTTGAAATCAGCGTGTAAAAATATATATAATGACATGTATAATACTTAAAAATTCAAGAAAATTTTTTTTTTATGAAAAATCGACATTTTTTTAAGGTATAACCCCTTGGAAAAAATTCAATTTTCAGTAAAAAAAATTTGTTTTTTAATTTTAAAGTATTATACATGTCATTATATAGTTTTTGGCACGCTGATTACAAATCTGTCAACAAAAACCAAATCCGACCACACGTTCAAAAGTTTCGACCTTTTTCTCCAAAATTTTCAAAAAACGAAAATTTTAAAAGGCAATATCGCGAGAACGTGATGAGATACAGACCTGCGGTTTGAAAATTTCAACTTCTCACATCGTTTTCTATAAAATAAACATACATTTAACTAAATCGAAAACCCAAAAATTTTCGGTCAAATTCCATGCATCAAAATTCAATTTATCATAGAAAATATAACTCAAATACAAGAAAATCGTAATTTACTAAACCAAATATAAAAAAAAAACATTTAACTCATATTTCATGGTTCAAATTTAGCTTTCCATAGAAATATCAATTTATAGATAAGAAAATAAGAATAACAATCACAACTTACAATATAAACAATAATTTCAATGTAATTTACTTATAAATTATAAATAAAATCACCATTACATTTCCTTAAATAATTATACAATGTATTATAAGTGTCTTTAAAACATCCAAAAAGAAACAAATATTCCTCAAAACTGAATAAAAAACGACCACGTGAAATAAATCTCACAGCTTTAATATTCCTATATATTCTTTAACAAAAGTTCTGAATCCACACCCGAGAACCCCCCCCCCCTCCCACCAACGCCTACTACATAATATAATAAATGCAAATAGAAGAATTCACAGCCTTAATTATAATAATTGAGTGTGCTGTGTGTATATAATTTTCAAGTCAATTTCACCTTTTTAAAAATAACGTAAATTAACGAAATCCAATTAACGTCCTGTTGTACCTATAATAAAACACATATTCATACATACTTTATTATTATTATTAATCTCGTGTCGCTCATCTGTCTAAATTTAATTCAATTTCATTCTAAATATATTCTTTTACCTCAAATTAATTAACCTAAATAATTTAACGAAATATTATAGCACATCATGCAATCATAGTTTTATATTTTATTAATACGTGCCTGTCTTAATTCAATTATCAAATAGCTTAAAATAATTCTAGGTTCTTTGACTTTCGAATAGTGAAAGTCTCAATCAAATCGGTTCAGTAGTTATAAAATATACGGTATCATAAAATGAACTCAAAAATAAGGTATCAAACTTATATGACAGTTCTCTTGTAGTTTCATGTAGACTTTGACAAGTTTCACACACGTGTTGTATGTAAACACAAACAAGGGTGTTAAAACAGTGGTGATATTATGATAATTATACCACGTACAGACAGAGTCTGCACCAACTGTGTTACAATACTCTAGTCAAGTATCACTGCGCTCTAAATTCCGTAACAAATCTATAGACAGGGTTACCAGTATTTCTCTGGAACAAACTTCCCTGACCTATCCCGGTTTTCTAGGAAACATTTTTCCCTGTTTTTTTATATTTAAAATTTAGATAAAAAACTTAATGTAAATATTTGTGAGAATTTGTATTTTTATAAAAAAAATCCCTGACTTCCAACCAAATTCCCTGACATTTCCTTGTGTAGCAAAATTAGTATAGATACTATCAATTGTGAGTGCTTGCTAGCTAGGTAATTTTGCTAGCCTCCAACTATTTTTGAGAGTTTTGGCGTATGGACACTATCGAAATAAGTACAATTAAAACAAAAAATACAAAAACGATAATATTGTATTGATTAACCAGCACCGCCTAACAATAATAAGTATATTGTGTGTGAGTTGTACGCATACAACAAAAATACAACACATATATCATCATTACTAACACATAGACATATAAAACTGTGTATATATATGTATACATAGTTGTGTGTGTTTGTACCAAAGTATGCACAAGTCACACACGATGTTTGTGACGATAAAAAACGAACGTCCACCCGTCATTTTATTAGCATAAACATTTGATTTATACAACACGCGATTTGTACAAAACTCACGCGAATTATTTGCACCGGTTTTACTTCTAACTCAATGTGGTGGCTTTTAAATCCATTAGTTGTACGATTCAATTAAATTAATTCACTATCACGTTCATTTTGTTATGTTTTCTCGTTTAAATATTAATGTATATGAAATATACTTCCGTACAAAAGTCTTTGGACACTCGTATTGTAAATATAAAACTGCAAAAATGTTATATGTTGATAAGAGTACTTAATTACAACGTTTGTAATAAATAATCCTAGCATATCTAAAATACAGCATTTACAATTTTCCATATTAAGGAAATTTTTTTGAATTAAAGGTCAGGTTTACTCAAATTGAAAGTATTAATGCGCAATATCTTTCAAGCTAACGAGAAATTGTTTTTTTTTTTACTATTTTGGTTGCTAGTAAACATTTTTTTCGCTATTTTAGGGATTTTTATTGACTGAAATCTATATATTTATGTACAAAAATGTACATCAAAATCACAGGTGTCTAAAGATTTTTGCACGAAGTGTATATTTCCCCTTTACCCCCATATAATAAATAAATATTATTATATTATTTTTGGTTTATATTAATTATTAAAAATATTATGTGATAGTTAAAAACATAATTTCATGTTTAAAATAGCTTTTAGAGGTGGGGGAAGGACCCAGAGGAAATTATACTTTCAGGGAGTATACACAAAAAAAAGAAACAGTTTTTTCCTATACACCCCGAATAGTAAACGACGATAACCTATTATTATAAAATATTTTTTACATTCTGAAACTGTAGTACATAATATAATTTATATTGAGTTCCTATCTGCAAACATTATTACAGTTTCAGACTGTAAAAAATATTTTATAATGAAACATTATCCTTTACTATCCGAGATGTATAGAAAAAATATAATTCTTCAGATTTCTTTTTTTTTTTTATTTATTTTTTTTATTAAATACCTACAATTGTTTTTTTATCAGGATACATGCCTGCTCTAATTCAACTATCATATAGTCTAAACTAATTCTAATTTCGAATAGTGGATGTTCCATGTAAATCGGTTGAGTGGTTTTTACACCAATTTTTATCATCCATACAAAATGAAATAATTTAATATATTTTTTCTGGATACGTGCCTGCTCTAATTCAACTATCATATAGCTTTAACTAATTCTAAGGTATTTATCTTTCGAATAGTGGATGTCCCATGAAAATCGGTCGAGTGGTTTTCACACCAGCTTGATTTTTATCATCCATACAAAATGAAATAATTTAATATATTTTTATGGATACGTGCCTGCTCTAATTCAACTATCATATAGCTTAAACTAGTTCTAAGGTATTTATCTTTCGAATAGTGGATGTCCCATGAAAATCGGTTGAGTGGTTTTCACACCAGCTTGATTTTTATCACCCATACAAAATGAAATAATTTAATATATTTTTTCTGGATACGTGCCTGCTCTAATTCAACTATCATATAGTCTAAACTAGTTCTAAGGTATTTATCTTTCGAATAGTGGATGTCCCATGAAAATCGGTCGAGTGGTTTTCACACCAGCTTGATTTTTATCGTCCATACAAAATGAAATAATTTAAAATGATGAATGATTCTATTTTAAAGAAGTCAAATGTAATTTATTATATAACATTCATGAAACTTGTGAAATGTTCTCTAGATGCATACAAATGCTTTAATAGTTTTTTAAGAAAATGTTTGTGTAGAAATATGTAGAGTAAAGTCGGTATATATGGACCAGGCGGGTAATATGGATACCTCCATTCGTTGCTCTATTTTACATAAGTTTAAAAAAAGCAACAAAATAAATTTAAAATGCAAATGTTTTTTAACTATCTAATATAGATAATCTCCTGTATTTATGGTAACAAGCGAGTAATATGGACTACACAGGTAGAATGGTTTACATGAGCCAAGTAAACCTTGTTTTCGATATAACGAAAACAATATTTTTTTAAGATAAGATATATATTCTTAAATCTTAAACCAACTATAGTATTCTTGGACGAAGAAATAATGTAGTTGGATTAAGAGTACTTTTCTTATATTAACAAAATATTGTTTTCGTTATATACAAAACAAGATTTTCTTGGTCCAATACAATTTTTTTTTGTACTCTGGTCCATATTACAAGCACATTTTTTAAAATACTGATTTTCGATTGTTTTAGATTTTTTTATTTTTAATCTATTTTTGCTTACTCGATCTCGTTAAAAGATTAAGTTCTCTGTTCAATGAAATGATAAATACTGATTTTAAATATCATTATCATAGTTTTCTTACCTAAAACATGAATGGTGTTCCATATTTACCGACTTTACTCTATGTATATGGTATAGTAGTGATGATTTGTTACTCGGTATGTTTTGTTACAAATGTAAGCGATACCAGATATTATTTTTCTCTCGTTTCACAGTGATTCATATTTCATTTTCAGAGTCTTTCTCTTGTGCAAGAGTATTGTAAGTAAACGAATAGCAACTATTCATTTCTACTTTTGTAGATCGTATTTTACTTCTTTTCATTTTCTAAGCGTGTAATTTAAATTGACAAATAACTTGTATACATGTTTTCGTACTTTAAAAATACGTTTTTCTTATTCGGTGTCTCGTGCTTCAAACTTATTACCATGACAAAAATGCATTTACTTTTCGAATAGATGTTGATTTAAAAGGTATTTTTATTTTATTTTATCCAGTTGAATACGTCCAATATCATAAAAGGGCTAACAAAATTAGCTAGCTAACAAGGTAGCCTCATTAGATTCTTAAGTTATGTGAATCTAACAGATTTTTTATGGTTTCCAATACTACAATTTGCACTTCTTTGATTGTAGTATGTGTTGTTAAAATATCAACAACAAAAAATACGAAAACAAAAATAAAGGATTTTTTTGTAATTAACATTTTTTTGTAAATGATATTCACAGTCAAGGAGCTGATGAGGCTACCTTGACTTTATGTACCTTGGCCAAAGATCATATAATTAACAAAAAGTTTAAATCATTCAAATGATAATAAAAATCTTAAATTACTATTTTTATCAATTTCTAAACCTCAATACAATTTTTAACCCAATTGAAAAAATAAAGTGAGCTCCTATGTATTGTGGGGGGGGGCTTTATAACACAAAAAGTTTCGTCTACGTACGTGACGCATTCTTTATTTAATTTTTGTCGGAAAAGTCTAACAATTTGATAGGTCCCCTATTTCTTTTATTAACGTATTTTCGTCCCCTTCGTTGTTCATCAATTGGCTGTAATATTATTCACCATGTGCAGTTATTGGTGCAATTCTTCTTAAAGTACACAGATGGTAGCTATTGTTATACATTTAAGTAAATACGCCATTAATAAAATAATAATATTTTTATAAGAAAATTATTTAACAAAATATTTTTGAATCAATTAAAATAAATCTGCGCTTACTGTAAAAATGATTTGGTTTCGAAAAAAAATTTAATTTATATTTAGAACACATGTACCTACATTTAGTGGTACTAAATATTTTATTTTGTTAATTATTAAAAATAAAAAATAAATAATTTAATATGAAAATTGAAATAGACAGAACAGTATATAAAAGTAACATGTACTAATTTGTGCTGCTGTAATGTCAGAGCTAGTTTTTCATTATTTTCAATAAACTACACGTGAATATATTTGCTATATAATTTTTACAGTATTTAAAAGGGTTGAAGTTTTGAATAATTAGTTTTTAAAACGTCTCTATATAGCCAATTGCGTAGAATTTCAATAAATAGAACACTTTTGGTAAGTTATCTCATTTTACATGTGTTTAAAACTCTATTTTTAATATCAAATTATTCAAAAACCATACGTCCAATATTTTAAATAATAAAATGAGTTATCCATAAATAACATATTCAAATTTTAGACTTAACATTGCTCTAATGATCGAATAACCTTAAATAATGATCTCTTAAGATTTAAATCTCTAACATTTCTCTCGATTCGCATTTGTTGAATATTTTGAAAGGTATTTGTAGAATTTTCACCCATGTTGTATGCCCAAAACAATGTTAATAAAGTCCACTATCAACCTTTAGTCTATTATCTGCTTCATATTTGTTAATTATATGAAAAGCGACCCTCAATAATAATGTATGTATTTACACAAAAAAAAACTGTATTGGACCAAGAAAACCTAGTTTTGTATATAACGAAAACAATATTTTCTTAATATAAGAAAAGTACTCTTAATCCAACTACATTATTCCTTCGTTCAAGAATACTATAGTTTGTTTAAGAGATTATTGCTTAAAAAATATTGTTTTCGTTATATACAAAACAAGGTTTACTTGGGTCAAGTAAAATGTTCTACCTGTATAAGAAGCGACCCTAGATAAAGTTAAAATTCACTAACAAACCCTTTAAAAATCTTTATCTGCTTAATATTTGTTAATTAGATTAAAAACACTCAATAATAATGCATCTAAGCGACCCTAGATAAAGTTAAAATTCTAACAAACCCCTAAAAAAAACTATAATAAATATTTCAAAACGTCATCTTATTAAAATTCAACTAATAAATTTTTAACTGCACACAACTCAGCAAGCAACTGTATATAGTGAATGTATATAAAAAACACTCCATAGTTTTTTGTTGATTTTAAACGCAGGAAGTCTAAAACAAGTATTTTAACTTTACACGACATAAAAAAAACGAAAAGATAATTTTGAATTCTTATATGTTACGTAAGTACTACATAATCCCAAATCTTTAGAATTGTTTTTTTTTTTTTTACTCCACACTATATGACTTAAGTGTGGTTACATGTAAGTTACATTTACCATATTGATAAGAAGCTATTTAATTTAAGACTATAGACATATTTGCATGATGATGATATACAAATTAAAATGCAGGGGAAACTTTATGAAATGCAAATATCACGAAAACTATTTAAAAAAAAATTCACATATACAGAAAAGTTTGTAGTTTGACTCAATGAAATATTTACATTTGTGGACTCAGCCATGTACTTATATAGAAAAATACACGTAGCTTTGTTTTTATATTTACAACTTTTTAAATTTAATAAATTTTCTAATTTGTATAAAACATACAATGAAAAACTTTTTTAAATTTAAAGTGAGTAATTGTTTATTATACAGGGTGTGTCATATCAGGTGGAACAAACCGTTGATTGAGATAAATATTTCAAGCAAAAAAGACCATATAAATTCATCGTAAGGGAGCTACAGACTCCCAAAGATTATGCATAAATTTGGTTTGTATTTAATATCTGGAGAACCCATTGTGATACAGCAATGAAAATTGATACCTGGTTTAGTAATAATATGTGTTATCAATTTCCAGTATCAAACCATATCTATTTCGACTTATGTAAATATATGTACCTACTAGTGATGTAACGAATATTCGCATTCGCATTCGCGAATATTCGCATATTTTTAAACATTCGTATTCGCATTCGCATTCGCAGGTAAAGTTGCGAATATTTTTGCGAAAATATTATGATGTATTAATATATAAAAATGGTTAAATATCGTTTTAGTGCTCCAAATTATTTTATTGAAAATCTGTTTTATTTTAATATCTAGCTATAATCTATGGATACTGACAAGAAATTGCAAGAAATATTGTAATAGATCCGATTAAAAAATATTTCAAAAAAATTATTATAACAATTAGAAAATAAAAAAAAGGATTGTTTAGCTTTGTTTATTTAAAACTTTGCATCACTTTTATGATAAATATTAAAAATAAATTGTTTTTGTAAGTAAATAATAGTTTAAACCACGAAATATAAAATTATTTTAATTTTTTTATTAGTGAAACGTCTTCTTTTATCTTTTCGACCAGCTTTATAGCAACTTCTGTTTGTATTTTATCCATAGATAAGAACACATTTAGATATTAAAACAAAATGATTTTTCATAAAATAATTTGGAGCACTAAAACGATAAATAACCATAAAAATATCGTTTTTTAATATATTTTATTCAGAAAACCTTTTTTTTCTTTTTTTTTAGCTTTTTTTACAAAAAGTCAATATTCGCATTCGGATTCGCATTCGCGAATATTGACAGCTAATATTCGTATTCGCATTCGCGAATGTTTAAAATCATACATTCGTTACATCACTAGTACCTACTAATTAATAATTAATTCTTCAAGTCATGATTAGAACAGCGCCTTATTTGTCTACTATTCTATATTCTATTCTATACAAAATAAAAGTCACCATTCAAAACCGAACCCTAATTTTTACACCTACATATATTTCAACACATATGCTTTTAACTTTAATGACAAGCATCTTGTGCAAATTTTATTCAACGCCCCCTTATCTTACCTCCCCCATGAATATATATATACACAACGTGTCTTACTTCTTAAATTTGGGGTGTCGTATTTCCCTTTACGTTAGTTTAGAAAACTACAAAACAAATGAATTGGCATAAGAACTAATGGAAATATTCAAACTTAATATATTACTTTGTTAAGAGATGTATGTATTTTTAAACAAGAATTTAACAAAATCAGTATATTTTTATACAGGGTGGCCAGTATTTCTCTGGAACAAATTTCCCTGACTTTTCCCGGTTTTCCATGAGAATTTTTACGTTTTTCCCTGTGTTTTTTATTAAAAATTTAGATAAAAAACCTGAAAAAAGGTCACATATTTAAATATTTGTGAGAATTTGTGTGGTTTTTGCATTTTTATAAAAAATTATCTGACTTCCAACCAAATTCTCTGACTTTTCCCTGTATAGCGAAATTCCCTAACTTTTCCCAGTTTTCCAGAAACTGGCCACCCTATAGATAGAAGAAGTGGCCAGTTTTTTAACAATAGAACGTTTCAAAGTCCCTGAAAGGGACCACAATATTATATATGAAAATCCTTCACCACGACAAATTAATATATACGCGATTCAAGCCAAAATTATTTGTTAAGAGCTTATAATAAACACTGTATAAAAACATGTCGTTAAAAATGTTATCTGAAACACAATCAAATAGCTGAGCTGGAATTAAAGCACAGTACACACACACAAAAGAAATAAGAGAAAAAGTTATGGCATTTTAATCTCCTCACTTAATGGTATTTTAACTATTTGAGAGAAGAAACACACTTCAAAATGATTTATATGTACCCTATATGAAATGTAAGAGCAGCGACTCAATATGAATTATGCTGGTCATGACATATTGTCATATAGAAAATACACAGTTAATAAATTGTTGTAACATTATAAGACGTTGACAATTTAAATATAAAGTTAAATCATTTTTATAATTTATTTTATTTTCCATCATGAATGTTTTTAACCTTTAGAGGGTTGGATTTTCAGGGGGCATTTCACCCTCAGAAAACTGGTATAAAAGGTATCTTATATCATAGACAAAGTGTCGATCACGGGGTGACCCAATATATTGGCTTTCTGGCCCAGAAGGGAAAGACTCGTGTTAAAAATTTCAAATATTATTTTAAATAGTACATAACTTTTTTTCAATATACAAATATACGTTTTCGTTGTATTTTTGACGCTGAATCCAAATCTGACGACATTCTTTATTTATTTCCAAAGATATTTGTACAGTTTCAGAATGATTAGAAACCGCGTTTTAAAAATTAAATGAAATTAAAATAATTTTAAAAATTATAAGTGTGTGAAAAAAATAGAAAGACAAACTTTGCCTTTACTTTATGGTTAGACACAGGCACACCGCCTGCCCCGCACCCTATTGTGTCAACCACCTTAATATGAAAATATATAGCCAGATATTTGTAAAAAAAATATGGATGTCTGGGAGTACTGAGAATTGCCCTAGGACGACCAGAGCAAGTTTTTTTTTAATTTTAGATGTCCAATTACGGTCCTGGATAATATGACAAATGTAAAGATTTTTTTTTAATAGTTATGGAAGACTGGGAGGACTGAAGATTGCCCTGGGTCAATCAGGGCATGTATTTATTTATTTCCAAAGTCCAATTACGATCCTGAATAATATGACAAATGTAAAGATTTTTTTTTTTAATAGTTATGGAAGACTGGGAGGACTGAAGATTGCCCTGAACCAATCAGGGCATGTATTTATTTATTTCCAATTATTTAAGTCCAATTACGGTCCTGAAAAATATGACAAATGTAAAGATATTTTTTTTCTTTGTAACACAAATTAAATAAGATCCAGAGAAAATACTTTTCAATTTATTTATTTATTTCAATATTCAAACAGAAAAAAATAAATTAGGAATCTGCATATACAGACAAAAATAAATAAGGCCCATTCGACATTGTTTCGTCCGGAACAAAACAATATTATTTAATTCTCTGTTACATACGTATCAAAAAACAAACAAAGGAATATTAATATCGTTAAATCAGAGGAACATTCGCCTGTATTTACAATCCCTGCGAAAAAAAAAACGTTAAAAATTAAAATGCATACAAGAATTTAATCATAATATGATTGAGTTGACTTTATATATACCGTTTTATGTATTTTAAAACATACCTGAAATGAAACGTAAATATTCAGTTTTTACAATCCACCCCACAACCCCCAACCCCTTTTAAATTTGCGTATTTTCACTATATGTAGCTCGCACACGTTTATGAATTGACAAACTATGTGTGATTGCATTTGTAACTGTTTAGGGGGGGGGGGGGGAGATAATTTTACACAAGACCACAAAATAGGTATATATTGTACTTTTCACCGGATTACATTTTTCTTATGAATTTCTGGACAATGAAAACTAATTTGATAATTAAAAATATTATATGAATTTTGAAAGGTTTCAAAATTGAGTTCATTCCCCCTTAAATTTTATGTACAATGTACACCCAATTTTGTTTTTACACGGTTTTGATTTAACACGGTCTAGAAAAAAAAATTATTCCGTTTTTATTCGATTTCATTCGATTTAGCACGACTAAAAAAGCTATTTGATTTAAATTTTAAAGAAAAATATTTTTATTAACGGTATTTTTTTATCTGTTATTTATAAAATATGTAGTTAGGAAATTTCCCTTTCTAATTTTATTTATTTTCATAGCAGCTTAAGTTTATATTTTTGTCTTTTGTTTAGTTTCAATAAAATTGTTTTATACAAGCTTTTGAGTAAGTGACTAACAATAAGTAACATAAAAAAAAGGATTGTGTGGTTTTATGAAACCACGGTAAAAGTGAAACTTTTTTTCACATTATAGACATTTAACTAAAAATTTTCGGAATAATAAATTCAAGCACTCAAAATTGAAATAAATCCATAAACAACAACATGCACCAGCAAAAAGTTCTAATAATTCTAATAAATTCTATTTAACAACCAAACAATTTCTGTCTCTTTCATTTGACACGGCTCTTTTTTCGAGTCAGATGCACTGTCCATTTCTTTATGTCTATGGCTCTGACGTATTTACCCCTACTCCGCGGTCGAGCGACATGCAACACACAGACGAAAAATTTTGAGACGATGTAATAAAAGTTTCGCTTTAAAAAGTTTAAATCGATAAGAAAATTATTTTTTACAGGGAATGGAACTAATCCACTTATATTCTATGTACTTCATGTCAGTATTTCTCTGGAACAAATTTCCCTGACTTTTCCCGGTTTTCAGGAGAATTTTTACCGTTTTTCCCTGTTTTTTATTTAAAATTTTTAGATAAAAAAAATGTCACATGTTTTCTTTTAAATTTTAATAGATTACTGTTAAAATATTTTCCAGAATTTGTGTGATTTTTGCATATTCATAAAAAATTTCCCTGACTTCCAACCAAATTCCCTGACATTTCCCTGTATACCAAAATTCCTCGACTTTTCCCGGTTTTCCAGAAACTGGCCACCCTGATTTATGTAATATGAGAAATTAAATAAAGTATACAAAAATATCGGAAGCACTTTTGTATGATTACATATATTTATTCTATCGGAAAAATCATAAAAAAATGAAAATATTTAATGAAGATTCTATTTCAATATCGCCTCAAGTACTTCAGTATACTCAAAAAATAATATATATTCACCAGATATTGGAGAAAAGAATAATACACCACAAAGAGCGTATTTTTTATCAAAACATACTTATACATTTTAAATAAAATTTAATGATTTTAAAAATACCTAAATCAATAAAATAAAACTAATTATTTTACATTTCTGATATTTAGAATATTATTTTTAAGGTTATTCGATCATTAGAGCAATGTATAGAAAAAAGTCTATGTTATTTATGGATAACTCATATTTTACTAAATATTGGACGTATGGTTTTTGAGTAATTGGATATTAAAAATAGAGATTTCAACACACGATTGCCGAAAGTGGTCTATTTATTGAAATTCTACACAATTGGCTATATAGAGACGTTTTAAAAACTAATTATTTAAAACTTCAACCCTTTTAAATACTATAAAAATTATAAAACAAATATATTCACGTGTAATTTATTGAAAATAATGAAAAACTAGCTCTGCCATTACAGCAGTGCAAATTAGTACATGTTACTATTATATACCGTTCTGTCTATTTCAATTTTCAAATTAATTTTTTTTTTTTAACTTTTAATAATTAACAAAGTAAAATATTTCATAAAATTGTTTTCGAAATCATTTTTTTTACACTGTAAAACCTTAAATAAATGCATTTTTATAAAGATACTAATAAAAAATAGGTACATAATATGAACATTTGTTATTTATATACTATAAGTACCCCTATTATTAAAATTGTGTTATGTATTTTAAAATACAATAATAAAACATTAACTGGTATTTTAATAATAATAATAATAAAACGAAAGAACTAATATACCTACTACACACAGTATAGTGTCTGCTATAAAATACAAAAACTAATAACGATTTAAAATGTAATAACACGTTTCTGTAACTCATTTTGTGTATTATGTGTATTTACAAGGAATGGATATTAAAATTTAATCTACTTGATTTATGTCTAATAAAAAAATATATTACAAAAATATGGTTTCACTCATCAAAATAAAAACCAGCCACACATTTATGTTATGCCATCAAAAATTCAAATATCCCGCACCAGACGGTTGCCCGTTGTGTTCACTGAATGTCCAGCTAACCAGGAGCGTATCTAACAAAATATTTAACGAGTTTAAGTAATACTTTTAAATATTAAAACAATAGGTTTCATGACTAATTTAAAAAAACTATTCAATGATGATCTTACGTGTCTCCTATTTCCAAAAAATTATTTGTTTCTGCAGAACATAAAGGTGTAATCGCAAAAATTGACTAATTTTGAATTTGACGACAAAACGCTCGCAGGTGACATTTGAGAGTTGTGATGTCACACTCGTTGTCAACAATAATCAAACATTCAGAGTTATACAATAATTTAATTATTCTGTGTGTTAAAAATGAGTTCCAAAGTATATAAGTTCTTAAATAAGATATGTACCTAATAATCTTGTAAGAGGAATTGATATTTGTCTAAAATAAAAGACTTTACTGATGCACTGATTGGTGTTTCATTTATTATTTATATTAATCTCGCTTTTAATATAAAAATAAATACTTTTTTAGAATCTTTTTAACCTATTTCATTATTTAAAATCATAATTTTACTGATACTTTGTTACTGGCATCATAGTTGTTTTTAAAAACAATAAATAAAATTCAATTTTCGCAAGAAAATGTCCAGTATCATAAGCACTCTTATTTTTTTTTTAAATAAAACAATCAAATAAATTCAAAAAGTATAAAATACGGGACACTAATACGCGAGGCTCAACTTGCATTTGACAATTTTTTTTTACTTTTAAGTTTTAACACAAAAAATAAATACACGGATATAAGAAAATGTCCGGTATCATTAGCACTCTCATTTTTTTAATAAAAAAATCAAATAAATTCAAAAAGTATACAATACGGGACACTAATACACGAGGCTCAATTTTTTTTAATACTTTTAACACAAAAATTAAAAACACGAAAATAAATTCATACGTGACGCACATGTGGCTTTTTGGTCAGCTGTCGCATGGTCGTGTCTATTGACAGACAAAACTCGGGACATTTTTATGAAAAACCTAAAGAACAAAGTGCTATCATTGTAATAATCACAATCATGTTATTCAATTCTACAGCTTTTGTTCGCAGGACAGTGGGTTCAAAACACAATTTAAATGTCACTGCATTGAATTCATCAAAACTGTATTCAGAGATTGGCTATTAATTAATTGTTAAATCATGCACATTTTACTACACATCGCACCCCCGTAAAAAAGTGTCACAACTCAAATAATGTAGTATTGAGGAAAATATCAATAAATGAAATTATAACAATTTAGGTAAATCAAAATTGTAAAGATAGTATACACAGGTAGAAAGGAAAGTTGATTTCTCAAACCAAGTAAACCTTGTTTTGTATATAACGAAAACAATATTTTCTTAAGATAAGCAATAATCTCTTAAACCAACTATAGTATTCTTGAACGAAGGAATAATGTAGTTGGATTAAGAGTATGTTTCTTTTATTATTAAGAAAATATTGTTTTCGTTATATATAAAACAAGGTTTTCGTGATCCAATACATTTTTTTTCTGTGTAGGAAAATGACTGATACACAGTATTTAATTTAAATATTTCAGTATTCCTGTGATGTTTGAAAAATAGTAACTATTAAAACACTTACCTAATGATTAAGTTATATAAGGGGCCATACCAGTGTGAAATTAAAAAAAAACTTTAATTTTGGAGAGTTTATAGTTTCAAGAATATTCTGTGAAAATTTCAAGACCGTATCTCTAATACTCCTCAAACAGCAACCTTCTAAAGAGCGACTGCTCGCAGATGTGCAATCGATAGTTAAATCTTTAGATGCGCGTTTCTCGAAATGAGATTTTTCAAATTTGCTGACATTGTAACTCAAAGAGCAATTATCCGATTTACTTGAAATTTGAACTGAGTACTCTTGAATATATTTACTCTATGATGAACTAGGATATTTTTGATTGGATGAAAATTGACGATTTGGTATTAAAAATACGACCATTTTATAGGCAATAAAACATACATTTTTCATAACTACGCCATTTTGTTAGATTTTGATATTTTTCGAAAATCGTAGGTCATCGTACAGGAAATACATTCCAATTTAACGACATTTTTTCTTTTTTAAATTTCAACTACTTCATCGTCCGGAAACATGGCCGCTTAGATATCGATATTTTAACTTGAAAAAATTATGAAATACACATCTAATATAGCTAAACGGTATCAAAACAGTGATAATTATTTTATATCTAACCCCTTTATAAGACAATTAAATGTATAGATAGATTAATATTCAGTAATGACAGTAATCAAATATCAACAAATATTTCTAATTCAGTCCATTTAAGGTAGTTGGTCCGTAAACATGTTTTCGTCAGATTTTGTTTAAATTGCACAAGAATATTCCCTATATTAATATCTGAAAAATAGCCCATTTTTATTAAAATTGACCATCTCAAAGTCATGAAAAACGATCTCAAAGTTTATATTTTTAACACAGCTTATATGGACTAACCGTACACTAACGTAACGTTTTATTAGATAAAATTTAAACGTAGCGTCAGATTTTCATAAAAAACTGACATGTTGTATATTTATATGAAAGAAAACAGTATACAAAAAATTGGAATTATTGACCATCCCGTTATTAAGATCTAACCAGATTTAACTACCAAACCATCACATAAATTACAGTATTGTTGACAATGTGGCAACAACGTATTCATTTGATTATAGTAAAAAATACACGAAATAATGAAATAATTTTTTACAAAATATGATAAGTGGATTGAAAGGAATTATAATCGATTTCATTAATTATTAATATATTCTGTGGTAGTTTAGATGATAAAATATAATCATTTGACAAGTAGTTAATAGTAGATAATGTACAGCGTTGCCATGATCATTTCTCTAAATTAAAAATATGTACTCATGGCCTAATGTGATCACATTATGATGGACCAACTACCTTAAGTTAAAAATAGCCCAACACTGAAGTCAGTACCTTATATTTAATAATAACATTAAAAAAAAGTTCTATACAATCAATAAATAACGTTTTACCCAACAATACAAATTATTCGAATACTCTCTAACCAAAAAAACATCCGCACCTATCACGTATATGTTTTTTAACTATAATATTGTTTTAGAATGTATGTTGCTACCCACAAAAGGAGTATGAGAACTGAATGCACAAGCTATCAATTATTCTACTGGAGTTGAAAACACTGTTCGAACGATATCGCATTGATTACAAAAAATTGGAAAATTAATTGTTGGATCAAATCGACGGCAACACGTGGAAAATATAACATCTGCTATCGCCCAGAGTATGCCCGGGCGCACATTGAGACGTAGGCGACGCAGCGCAGCGCAGGGCAGCGCAGCACAGTTTTTTACTGCGTGACTTGGGTGTCCGCACATTGAGACGTAGGCGACGCAGCGCAGCACAGTTTTTGCTGCGTTGTGACAGTTGTAGAAAACAATATGGCCGAATTAAACAAACTAGACCTAAGTTCTGAGTCTGATTCAGACAAAGAAATGGACGAACTTTTACTTTTATATTCATTATCAAAACGAAATAAGTCTATTTGGAAAAAAAGCGTATATGAAAAAAAGAAAAAGTCACGGTGAATTCATTCTAACATCGGAATTTTCCGATAAACGATTATATATTATATCTTATCTTATAAAATATAGAATAAAATATGAATAACTAGCGGGTACCCGCGACTTCGTTCGCGTGGAATTTAGGTTAGTGAAAATACGTTAATTTCAGTTGGGTAAATAATACAGATAGATAATACAAATTTTTGTATGATAATCAATAAAATAGGTAAAATGTTACACACCCATTATTTTATCTAAAACATTTTTCGGGATATAAGGTAGCATATATCCTTTCTCAAGATACAAGCTATCTCCTTGCCAAATTTCATCAAAATCGGTTCAGCGGTATAGCCGTGAAAAAATAGCAAACAAACAGAGAGACAGATCCACTTTCGCATTTATAATATGTATTAAAATCTTAAATATCTCGGCTCCTAAGTAAGATAGGTTGCTGTTTTTTCCTTATAACCCCCCACCCCCATGGTATTTTTCCCGCCAGATCGAATGAAACTTATTACAACTCTTCAAATATGAAAGAGGTTGAAATATATATATTTTCATTTGTTTTGGTTTATATTCATTATACAAAATCGTTAATATCTCGGTTTCTATGGGAAATAGGGGGTTGTTTTCCCCCCTAAAAGCCCCCACTCCCGTAGTATTTTTCCCGCCGGATCGAATGAAAATAATTACAGCCCTTCATATGTGACAGGGGGTGAAATATTAAAAAAAATGCCCATACAAACATTTCCACTCCCTTGAAATTTCTTAGGGGATGAATTTTTGGGATTCGAAATAGCCTATGTCCTTTCTCAGGATGTAAGCTATCTCCCTACCAAATTCCATCAAGATCGGTTCAAACACACTTTCGCATTTATAATATTAGTATGGATAAAAATTAATAGTAATAAAAACTGCGTGACACGTTTGCAGAAAACTGTGTCATAAACACTGCGCGACGCAGGTTCACGCAGGCACTGAACTGCGCTGCCCTGCCCTGCCTCTCAATTAGCGCGCGTAAATACAAACATGGGTTACACAAAAACTGTGCTGTGCTGCCCTGCGCTGCGCTGCGTCGCCTACGTCTCAATGTGCGCTCGGGCTATAGGTTGTATCGAAACAAAAAGGGATGAAACTAAAACTCAGTTTCTAAAACAAAGTTTAAATTGTTTTAAGATTAAAAAGATCAATATATGAGGTCACGTTTTAACTCACGACGTCAAACACTTAATCCTATTTGGGAATTACGTGAATTACATTATTTAATTACTGCTAATACAGTATCTTACTGTTTCATTAAATATTTGTTAACTAAATATCAATAAAACTTTTTTTAAAATGTGTCAAATGCGTGTTGAATTTTATGTATTGGTGTCCAGTACTGTATAGATTTATATTTGTTTAAATATTACCGAAAATGTGGTAAGTTAATGTGTTTAGAATTTTTAAATGTTTAATAAATGTATCTTGTTAATATAACAATATTTCCTCAATATAATAATACATTTTTTTTATTAATTTGTAAAATATATCTTCATGTTTATCTAAAAATCTTTTCATTTGTCAAATTAATAAATAATTTATTACACCAACTAACGAAACTCTCAAATAGATTAAACATAATGGTTGTATTAATAAATATTTATCAGTATGAATATTTTTTACACCACCTAACTAGTGAAAGTCCAATTTTCGTTTTGTTAAATTCAGTTATGTCATTTATTAAGTCTTGTATTTAAAATATATGTTTTCAATACGAAACAAAATAAGAACATTGTTGTATTCGAAATCTTGTACCTATTATTGTCTTAAAAGTGAGTATTATCTCACCAATTTTTATAATACTTGGTACACTTGTAGTTCAATCCAATCTAAGGGGCATTTATTTTATAAATGTGTCAAAATAACCACTGAAGGGGTGATAACCACCCTCAAAAGCGCAGTTAAATTCAAATGTAAGATTAGTTATTATTCTACAAAAAAATGTGTATTATACAACTGACATTAGAATATTAGAAAACTAATATTTATAATACAAAATTGAGTTTTATATTAAAAATTATTGTAAAGATATTATAGAACATGGAAGTCATGTATGGTTCCCCATACCATTTTTTCCATTGTTATGAATATCAGAATATTATTTAGAGGTAAATGCAATATAATAAATATTAAGTAGTTTATAAAAATCAATATTCAATTTAAAATAATAAAATAAGTAGTCATTTGACACCATCACTGGCTGTGTTGTATACATATAATATTATCTATAGATAGAAGAGCTAGTTGTAAATTATTTTTTCGTTAAATAGGTCAACATGCTATCTGCCCAATTGAGTTTAGCGATTCCATCGCATTGGATGCTCAATCTCGTTAGCTTGGCCGTTATATATGTGCTCTAATTTATCGACTAGACACGTCACGGTAGTTTTGTTTGCTAGCTAATGCCATTTTATAAAAATCCTATTTCGTATCTGTAACAGCAATATGTGTTGTTGTGGGGGGGTTTGGATGCACTTTTAATGGATTTTTGTACAGTGATAGTTTGAAAATAGCTGTGCAAATGTATCATTTTTATCGTACTATTGTGTTAACGGTATTTTTTTTGTTTTATTTATGTCTAACCCTATAAACAGGGGGTTGAACCGAAATCTCGACATATGTGAACCATACAGAAACTAATAAATTGTTTGTGTCAAAAAATGTTACCCATTTGGCTCCGATAAAGGTTATTTGTTAATATTATTAATTTTTTACCAATATGGAAATATATCTATTCGTTTTGAGGGTGGTATTCACCCCTTCAGTGGCTATTTTGACACGTTTATAAAATAAGTGTCCTTTAGATTGAATTGAACTACAAGTGTATCAAGTCTTATCAAAATTGGTGAGATAATACTCACTTTTTAGACGATAATAGGTACAAGATTTCGATTATTTCCGAAACCTCTAATCCGATTAGCACCAAAATCAATAGGTCTGGAGTACTCACTGAGACAAACATTTTCCCCAAAAATAATTCAAATCTGTGCATATTTACAGTAGTTATCGTGAACGGAAGAAAATTCTACATCCAGACACACAGACACACGCACAGCCGCCATGCGGAAATCAACTTTTCTTTACGTTTTGAAGTTAGTACAATCAGAATCTGCTTTTATCTCGGACACGATTTTTCGACGGTATTACAATACTTCCATTTCTTCGAACATGGAAGTAAAATTTAATAGAATCAACAATACAAATTCATTTTTTATAATTTTTGTCTACAAAGGATTTTCAAATTTATGACGAATCATTAAGATTCTATGACTCATTGTTTATTTATTGTATTCATTCTAGTTTTTTAATGAAAATGAATTAAAACAAAAGACTGGAACTTTTGAAACAACCTATATATTCACCTATATGAGTACTTTTTATAAAACTATCGTTTCATTCAAATTCAAACAATCAATTCACTAAAAGTAAACAAAATATACAATGTGAATACATTATTTTTTGTTTCATATACCCGTAGTATGTACGGACATGTGTTTATGCTATAATATCAAATGCAGTGGCGTCCAATTATTTTATTTATTAACTAAATATAAAAAATCTTTTTATCCATATTATTTTATCTTTTATTTATAGGTTTCGACTTTCCATTTGATTAATGGAGGTAAGATTTTCATAATGCTGGATGCGGGTGAGAATTTATTTGTTCACAGCTGTAATCAATGCGATATTGAGAGTAAGTAATTTTTAATCTTCGATCGTAAGCGTGGTTTTTAAATAAAAAAAAAATCAGATTAGAAATATTGAAATTGTTATTTATATAGTTAGTTATGATTTTCATCTTATTTTCTTGTAGTTTAGTTGATATTTCTTTGATAAATTGAAATATGATGCCTGAAATATGACTGAAAAACTTTGGGATTCAGATTTCGTTAAAAATATGTTTATTGTATAGAAAATGATGTGAAAAGTTCAATTTTTCAAACCGCAGGTCTGTATCTCATCACGTTCTCGAGATGTGGCCTTTCAAAGTTTTCGTTTTTTGAAAATTTTGGAGAAAAATGGTCGTAGCTTTTGAACGTGTGGTCGGATTTGATTTTTGTCGACGGATTTGGAATCAGCGTGTCAAAATCTATATAATGACATGTATTATAGTTTAAAATTCGAGAAAAAAATTTGTTGTGAAAAATCGACATTTTTTTAAGGTATACCCCTTGGAAAAATTTCAATTTTCAGAAAAAAAAATTTTTTTCTAATTTTAAAGTATAATACATGTCATTATATAGATTTTGACACGTTGATTCCAAATCCGTTGAGAAAAATAAAATCCGACCACACATTCAAAAGTTACAACCATTTTTCACCAAAATTTTGAAAAATCGAAAACTTTGAAAGGCCATAACTCGATAACGTGATGAGATACAGACCTGCGGTTTGAAAATTTTAACTTTTCACGTCATTTTCTATAAAATAAACATACTTTTAACGAAATCTGAAACCCAAAATTTTTCAGTCAAACATACATCAAATTTCAATTTATCAAAGAAATATCAACTCAAATACAAGAAAATAAGAAGTAAAATCATAACTGACTAAAGCAACAATATATTCCATTACTTTTTCAATTAAATCACATTTATTTAAAACATTAATAGATTAAATACTCGAATTCCCATTTTATTGACCCATTACTTTTTACGATGTACTAGAAAATATTTTTTTTAAATAATCATAAACTACAGTAACCAAACTTTAATTTCCTATTTGCAAAATTTCATTATAATCATTTATACTAAAACTACATCAATTTGAATTTTGAAAATCGACACAATTTTTAAAGAAAATAAAAAATTCAAAATAGCTAATTTAAATTACCACGTAGGTAGGCTATCACCCCCCCCCCCCCTCCAATGAATAGGCGCCTATGTCAGTAGTAGGCATGTATAATAATTACATGATGTATGTAATGTGTACGCACTGGTAATAATATGAACAAAAAGATTAAAAATAAACACAACTGCATTTGAATTGGTTTTCATTTTAATTGCATGCGTGTTGTGGTGGTGGTACGACTGACTGACTGGTAGGACCTACTCACAGACCGACAACAACAACAACAACAACAACAACAACAACAACAACAACAACACGGGTATATGTTGTTGAGTAATGTAGTAACAATTTCATCATTTTTCCAATTTTGAACAAATTTTGAATTTGACAATGTTTATTTAGTTGAAAACCATTTTGAATAATAGTGTGTATAAATACCATAAATGTTAGTTAGACCCTACAAACAATCATTGTTTTTAATAATTATATTTTAACGTAGGTACATATACAGGGTGTTCCAGTTATGAAAATTTTACAGACTAATTTTTTTTAATACTAAAAACTAATTTAAAAAAATCACCTAAACGGAAAAATGTAGTCGATTTTTTAATAAAAATTACAGTTGCCGATTAAAAATGTAAATTTTGTATCAAAAAAACCATAATACCAGTATTTCGGTATTTTTTATGTTCAAAACCGGGGTACCGGTATTTAAAAAAATAATTCAGTCGCCGAATTATCGTAAACTACAAAAAGTTAAGAGATGTATTTTTTTAGAAATACTTTCAGTTACTTTATTGAAGAAATATGGCAATTTTTAGCGGTTATGATACAAATACCGCGAGTTATAATGTCGTCTACAATAAGTATTAAAAAATTGAAACAACTAACTAGGAACAAGAATGCCAACACCAAATATATAAAAAAAATGAAACATTCATTTTTAACATTAAATCTCAGGGTTAAAAAAATTGACGTCATTTGCGATACAAAACTCAATTTCGGAAAAATTGTCGCTTCTATTATTGTCCTGAATTTAATATAATTTTTAACATTGAGAGTTGATACTTTTTAATTAAAATAAACTATTTCCTAGGAAAATCTTTCAAATATCGGGAAAATATGATTTTACACTACAATTACATATTACAAAATAGTTTAGCTAATAATAAGAAGATTTAAGTGTAAAAAATCAACTTCCTAACAGTTATTTGTACGTATTTTAGTACTAATTATAAATACCGGTATTATATGTACTAATACCGGTATCGTAATACCGGAGAAAAATGGCTGGGATCCCGGTATTGTACATTGTACTCACTAAATACAATTGTGTAAAGTATTAATTATATTAATAATATATTTGTTTATTAATATAACAAATTAAACTATACCAATAATACAGATTTAAATCCTGCACTCAATAATTACTAATTGATATTGTAACTTTAGTAATTTAACAAACACGTGACCTACCCTAGCAATAATTACAATATTTTGTACCATAGTTTCAAGATTACTACGTCAAAAATTAGCGCCTTTATGATATAAGGTAGTAGACCGGTGTGATGGGTCAAAAAAATCGATTTTTTTACATTTTTCGGAAGAACCACATTTTAAAAATATGCTCTTAAATTTTCAGACCAAAATTTAGAATATTTCCAAAGTTACAGGCATTTATCGTTCGACGAGTGCACATTGCTATAAGATGGGAAACAAACGTTTTAGCGTTTTTCTCGAAACCATGTTTTTGAAATTTCGGGGAAGCACTGACTCAAAACTATTCAACCGATTTGGCTCAAAATTTAACTAGTTATTCTACATACACATATCTAAATACCTAACCTTTAAAACATTTAATTTTTTAATAATAAATTAATTTTTTTAAACATTTTATCAACAAAAAAAATTACATTTTGAGAACTTTTTTTTCATAAGTCCGCTATTTTTTTTTTATGTATATTATTGGTTAGTTCATTAAAATAAGGTCTACACAATAATAATATTTTTGATTTTTTCATTTCAAATGACTACGGAAGGCTGTGTGCTTCCCCGAAACAGCTAATCATTCTTTAGAGGACTCCACTTTGACATTACATATTGTAAATAAATAAATGGAAAATGAAATAAAAAAAAAAATTTTTGTATCATTTAAAGTACTAAAATAAATATGTAAAAGTTACAAAACGATCGTATATTATTTACTTGTTAAAATAAGGTCACGAAAAAAAGTCGAAATTTCGGCCGTCACATCGGTCTACTACCATAAGGACCTATTAGATTTATTTGAACGTGCTAGTGTATGAAATATTGATTATCTATAACGAATTTGATATTATTAAATTTATTTGACACGATATCGATTAACCAGAATGTGTTATTGATATATTGTTGTATGGTTTATATAATATAAATGACTTTGCATTTTTATCTTAATCATAATACTGCTTATAACAAAGAACACACTGTTCTCTATGAAAGAGATAAATTTTATAATGATCATATCTTTATTTTGGGGAACATATATCTAGGCGGCGTGAATTAAACTATTGTTTTTAAATCTTCTTCTTTTCTTAATAGCTTCCTTTTTTAAATAATGTCCTTTATTATTATAAATAATTCGATTGGAACCAAAATAAACATTTTCTACGAAATGTCTTTTAAAATGTTAAATTCTTTATCTAGTTTTTTATTTATTTACAATTGATTTTTAAGGAAATATTGTGAATTAATATTCATAGACAGCAGCACTGAATTATAAAATGAAGTGTATACAAATGTGTACGGCGGGCGTTAATGGGTTAATGTAATTATTAGGTATTTCGAAGTTCTACTATTAATTAAAAGAAACAATGTTTTTTTTTAATTTAATCAAATATTTTTTTCAACATTGAAATTTGAATATTTTTGTTTGCTTTGCAAAAAAATGTACAGCGTTGATTATTATTTTATAAAATCATGTATGTGTGTCTGTGTGTGTGTGTGTTTGTATATTAACTACCTTTATAATATAATTTATATGTATATTATTCGAACCCCACCGTTTCCAGAAACATAAATAATAAAACACATTTTTTTCTTGTACATACAAGTTTTTCATTTCGTTGGAATATTCGAAACGATAGGCTTTTTTATGAAGGGTAAATTTGTAAAGTAAACATAGAGTTTAGTGGTTTGAGAGGGAGAGAGAGAACAAGTAAAGGTTTTATTGAGTTCAATATTACATATATATAATATATATTCGTATGCAGTGGAAGTTATATTTACTTTTTATGGAAGTTGAGATTGTATTCAATTTTAGTATTTCGAGGGTAGTACGAGGTAAAAAGAAAAAAACTACCAACTGTTATTAATTTTTTACACAGGTTATTTGATATCTGTGCTTCGAGTGTACACGTATTGCACTTGAATATTTAATATATATATTTCCTCTGTATTTCGTGTGATGGTTACCAGTTATGTAATGTAAAAAGTTCGATTCGGAATAGTGTTTATTTTATTGATATAAATTAGATAATAAAAAGAACTGTACATCATACTGGAATCAATCAAAAGAAAATTTGATATGAATAAATAAAAAATAATTAACTCCAGAGCAACCGGTTACATATTTTATATGTTCAGTTTCAAAAGGCAATACGGTGAAAAATATTTCAATTTTTACGTAGTATTTTTTTTTAAATATTTTATTCATTTGAAAAATATATCTTCATGTTTATCTAAAAATCTTTTCATTTGTCAAATTAATAAATAATTTATTACACCAACTAACGAAACTCTCAAATAGATGTAACATAATAGTTGTATTAATAAATATTTATCAGTGTGAATATTTTTTTTACACCACCCAACTAGTGAAAGTGTAATTTTCGATATGGTAAATTCAGTGATGTCATTTATTAAGTAAATTTTTTTATATTTAAAATATATGTTTTTCAATACGAAACAAAATAAGAACATTGTTAGTAATAATATACATTTATCAATAAGATAAACGTGGATATTTTCATATTATAAAACAACCTCTTGATAACATTTTTTAACACAGACAATTTTTTTTTCTATCACAAAATTTATACTTTTTTTGAGAGTGTTTATTATACTTTAATTTTTTTTTATTATTTGAACATATCTTTAAATTATTATTTACTAAAAACGTGTGAATAATATATCAAAAAAATCAAAAAACAATTACCATAAACACAAAGAACAAAAAACAATGACGGCGCGGGTCAAATAACAAAAAAACCCACCTGCATATTTCAGTAATAGATTATTTAGTAAATACATGTTTGGTATAAACAAGTATGTATTATATAGTGAGGTTTAGTCGTGAAGCGGCGGCTTTAAGCAAACCGCGGATAGAAGTTGGTTTAATAGTCACCGCCAACGGCATTTTCCAATTCAATTAGCAATAAGAACAACGGCGGTAGAGGTTATTGTGGTATCAAGTGACCATATAATACATGTATAAAGTACCTACCACATACATATTCTATACACGCTGTATGTAATATCTAAGCAACTATTTTTTAACTAATACAAACAAAAAATTAAATAAAACTGACCTCAAAAACAATTACACTGTAAAGTATGTATTAATAGGTACATACTTTACAGTGTAATTTGATACGCAAAAAAATACATTTTATATACTTTTTTTTAAATATGACTGTCATAATTTTATGAAATAAGGGGGGGGGGGAGGCGCAAGACATTATTTTTTTAAAGGAAGGCGTAGTTACATAAAGTTTGGTATAAGATATGTTTCATAAATTACAACTGTTTTTTTAATACCGCTGATTTTTACGTATAATAAATGTCATATATGTTTGGAGTACTTGGTTAACTAACAGAAAAACTAATAAATACTTACAAATATCAATTAGCATTTATAATAGGTCCATTTTCATTCAAAACTTACCTGAAAAAAAAAGAAATAAAAATTAATCAACTAATAATAATTATTATCACTACAAGAATATTTTGGAAATGGTTCATTTACAAAAATAAATGGTTAGGATATAAATTGAATCGGTGAGTGAAAGAACAATATATCTCCAAAATGACCATTTTGAGAAAAACGAAAAAAACTGTTTTAAAGGAGAACTATGGGTTATTTGGTCTAATTATGTATTGTGACATTATAGAACTTATGTTAACCGATAATAATACGGTACATAAATAAATAAATATTTAATTTAATATATATATTAATATTTAAATAAAATTTTATTATTTTACAAAAAAAATTTTTGTAATTTTTACTCAGAATCTTTTTTTTTTTTTTCTATTGATGAATTATATGTCGGCAGAATCTCTTCTAGTCCGACAGCTCAGTTGTGTTTCTATTGCTTTTTGTTGTCAGTGTCGTTATTTGGTGTTTTTATTAATTCATTTTTGATTTTCCAAGAAATAATATGGTAGTAAAATTCGAGGATTTCGTCAGAAAAGTAAGGTAAAAGTAATTGTAAAAAAATTGAACTACCTCCCGTCGCGTCGCACGTACGATGTTGGTCGATGTATTATTATTTTGCTATGTGATAGAGCTATGAATTTTAAACATTTTGCCTATCTCAGTTAAAATTGCCATTTTTGGCACTTGTATTGTTCTTTCACTCACCGATTCAATTATAGACAATAATATTCTCTACAAATTACTTAAGGGTTATTCGATCATTAGAGCAATGTATAGATAAAAGTTTAAAATTTCAATATGCTATTTATGGATAACTCATATATTTTACTAGGTCGATTTGGTCATATTATCGGCCAACTTTTCGTCAGACATTGCAGTGGATATCATCAGAAGCCAATATCCATATAAATATCATTATTTATAGTAAGTAGAAATCTATTAAATCAGCACTAGTAACTTTTTAAAACTATATTAAAAAGGAACAAAAGTTTGCGAGTCTTTCAAAATCTCATTCAATCAAATTTTCGTCTCTGTTCTTTTCAGTTTCTAAACTTGTCATATAATTCATATAATATAAAGTAACTAATGTGTGAGAAAAGATATATGGGTCACTCATACAACTTAATTTACACTCTATATCTATTTCAATCTACACATTTATAGAAAATGTTTTATAGCTTATATAATTCATACTAAAAACTACCAACGGTAAAATAATGTAGATATCATTAATTGGAAAAGTGTCGGAGATAAAAAGTTCAAATGCTGTTTGAAAATAATTCATTAAAGCAGCGGTTCTTAAACTAGGGTCCGCGGACCCCGGGGGGCCGTGAAACATTTTTGGCAAAAAATTAATTTACATAAAGTACTTTTATATTTCAATTTATCAGTGATTAATTAGTATCTAACGACCTTTTTTGGGGGTCCCTGAAAAACTAATTGTTCAAAAAAGGGGTCCCCAGACCACATAAGTTTAAGAACCGCTGCATTAAAGTATTGAGAATAAAATATATGGTATGTATCACTTCAGAAGAGTTTTTTTTTTTTTTTGTCACTTTTGATTCGATTTATCTTCCCAAAAGTCATTAACATATATCTAATAAAAATACCTATAATCCCTAATTCCCCTGAAATCTGTTAATTTAAGCAAAGTGTCTAAAATCACTAGGTGCCTAATACATATGGCCATATATAGATTAATACATATCCAGTCATGGCAGAAATAACTTTTTAGCATTGAATACTTTTAACTGATTGCTATATTACATACAATTTTATTAAATATCTTTCACATAAGTAAACGATATAAATTTAATAAAGCGAAAACCATTTGTTGGATAAAAATAACATAGATATATTATTGTTGTTGAAAATACATTGATAAAAAGTATTTTTGAAGGATATTAAACACAAGTGTCCTACAATAATACAAAAGAAACAACAACGTTCATTTCATTCAGTAATAAATCTTTCGTTTTCAAGGAAATAAATATTTTTGTTATTTTATCCATAAGCAACCCCCCCCCCCCCTTTGGTTTCTGTTATAAGAAAAAGAGTTAGCTTGTGTATCATTTTACACACAAAAATAAATATATTTTTATATTGAATACACATTTTAAAACATCCGATTTGGTTGAGAGAAACGTATAAATATTAAAGTATGTACGACAGTTAAACCTGGATAACTGGAATTTCGAGGAACCACTTATCCAAGTCCCACTTACAAGGGAACCTTTTTAAGTCGAAAATTCGTATCGAGTTTAAACTTTGTATATAGTTAGAGGAGGTCAAGATAAGTCAGAGCTGTGCAGTACTCGATTACAAGTGCTCGAGTACAAGTACTTAAGTACTTTTTTTGAGTAATTGTACTTGTACTTAAGTACTTTTTATAACGAAAGTAATTGTACTTGTACTTAAGTACTTTTTCTAACGAAAGTAATTGTACTTGTACTTAAATACTTTTTTGAAAAAGTACTTTGTACTTGTACTTAAATTTGTTTATTTAAAAGTAATTGTACTTGTGTACTTGAAAATGTACTTAAGTACATACAAATGTACTTAAGTACTTTTACATTATACAAGTACTTTTTCAGTAGTTACAAATATAGAAAAAGAAGCATTGTTTTTAGTTAAAAAAGTGCAAGATTAAATCGAAGAACGAAATATGAAGGTAAGTTTATATTTTATAATTGATTTAGTTGCAACCAATGCAAATTCCCAGTCCCAGTATTATGAACATTTTAATTTAATTAATGCATTTTTAACAACGGTTTCTTGTTTCATGTTTATTAAATTAATTAAAAATATAGGAGGTATGTATGGTCATGATTGTAATTGATTGTATAATAAAATGATAGATACATATTTAATTTCAGAATTTTATTTGACAAATACGTTATGAATGTTATGATATGTCCATAACAGTTCATATCGCAGAATAGTTCATAAATACATCTCTTACTGACTCTTACATCTAGTGGATGTTCTCCTTGTCTAAATATGTTCTCAATCTATAAATATTTGTTGTCTATGAGTGCAATTTGAATGATGTTAAAAAAATTCAAACAATCGTTTCATTTAAAATTTAATTGTTTACAAATACTAACCGTTGTATTTTGTTACTTTAGATTTTAGATAATATTATTTTTGCCTCAGATTGTACGTCTATAACATCGTTAAATTTAGTTGTTTGGAATTCCTGATATACATACATATGTAGCGATATTTATCGATTTATCTCCTACCCAAAAGATCTTAAAAATATACAGGGCGCGGAAATAGACATTACTGCTCTGAAGTATTTTTTTAAAACAGTAAAGAAAAAATATATAACAAATGTAATTGTAATTGAAATTAAAAAAAATTAAGTACAATTACAAAAAGTAATTGTGTTTGTACTTAAGTACATTTTTGTGATAATGTACTTGTACTTGTACTTAAGTACTTTTTTTTGCAATGTACTTGTACTTGTAATTAAGTACTTTTTTTTTGCAATGTACTTGTACTTGTACTTAAGTACATTATTTTGTAAAGTAATTGTACTTGTACTTAAGTACTTTTTTTTGTACTTGTGCACAGCTCTGAGATAAGTAACAAAAAAATTATCTTAGCTGCGGTAAAACGGTTATGAAAATGTGCAAAATAATCATATTTTTCAAATAACTCTGAAACTAATGAAAATTTAAAAAAATCTATAATACTAAATTTTCATGATTTTTTATGCTCTTTCAAATGGCGGTTGTCAAATTTCGAAAAAATTAAACCGTTAACCCCCACCTCCCACCCACATTCCATAGGTTTAATTTTTTTGAATTTTGACTATCGCGATTCGAAAAAGCATAAAAAATCATGGAAATTTTGTATTGTAGATTTTTTTAAATTTTCATTAGTTTCAGAGTTATCTGAAAAAATATGATTATTTTGCACATTTTCATAGGGGTGTTACACCCCCTTAAACCTTTTTACCGCAGCTAAGATTTTTTTTTGTTACTTATCTTGACCTCCTCTAACTATATACAAAGTTTAAACTCGACACGAATTTACGACTTGAAAAGGTTCCCTTGTTAATCAAGTTTCACTGTAATATTTATGTATTTGAATGATTTGAAAAAAAATTATTAAAATATTGATTAGTTTATTGAGAGATATAAAGAAAGGTGATTTATAAAATCGCTATTTTAGAGCCTAGACATTTCCCCTTTTTGTTTTTCGTTCTATTTTCTCTTGATATCTGTCCATCATTTGTCTTTTTTAAGATTTAGCTGACCTACTTTTATTTTCTATTTTTTGTGAACACTTTTTTATCATCACTTCTCAACCATATGTTTCTTCTCAATATTTTAACAGCGTTTTATTATTCATATTTCATAAGTATACAAACAAGCGGTTCATAAACTTTTATTTAAAACAAATATCGTTTTAGAAATAATTAAAAAATTTCAAAAAATCGATAAGAATAAACAAGTTTTGACTATAGACCGTTCGCAGACAGACAGACAGACCTTTATGTGCTTTATATAAAAGGGTAAATACACCCAATTCTGTTTTTACACGGTTTTGATTTAACACGGTCCAGAAATATGCACCGATTTTTTTTCTATCTGTTATTTATAAAATATCTAGTTAGGGAATTCCCCTTTTTAATTTATTTTCATAGCAGCTTAAGTATATATTTTAGTCTTGTACGAGTTTTCAGTTCCTAAACTTACGATAATTTTATATTTATGTTACTTTTACTTTAAGAATTGAATTGCCTTTTATTTTTATGAAATAAAATAAACTGTGCATGAATGCACATCAAAATTTAATTTGTAGTATTTTTTTGTATGAATCATTTCATTTTACCAATATTTTACTAATCCCTTTTTTTCTATGTACTTCATGTATTTTTTTAAACGTATCTACCGTGTAAAAACAGAATTAGGTTTGTTTCCTTAAAATAAAAATCTCAATAAGAAAATAAAGTATATTTTTATTCAATGTGAAATTTTCTGTTGTAAAAACAAACAAATTGATAAAAAGGATTGTGTGGTTTTATGAAACCACGGTAAAAGTGAAACTTTTTTTCACATTATAGACATTTAACTAAAAATTGTCGGAATAATAAATTCAAGCACTCAAAATTGAAATAAATCCATAAACAACAACATGCACCAGCAAAAAGTTCTAATAATTCTAATAAATTCTATATAAAAACCAAGATCTTTTTTCCTTTTTCTATAAGCACGTGCTCTGTCGGCGTTCTGTTTAAATTAATTCATCGTCATTCATTTTTGCACTATTCTTTCTCGTTGATCAGTTTTTTGGACTCACTAGCTGTGTCGTTGTTTACCAAAAGCAAATAAATAACAACATTTACATTAAACACTGACAAATTACAATACAAACTTACTAAATATGTATAATAGCACACAGTACATAAACTGTCATACAATGAATGGCTGCTTGTTCCACGCATGCGCAGTCCAAACGTTACGCGACATGCAACACACAGACCAAAAAGTTTGAGACGATGTAATAAAAGTTTCACTTTAAAAATAAACAAGTTTTGACTATAGAGCGTTCACAGACAGACCGACAGACCTTTGTATGGTTTATATAAAAGGGTAAATATGTTTCTTTGGAAAAATATCTGTACTTATAAGAAAATAAAGTATATTTTTATTCAATGTGAAATTTTCGGTTGTAAAAACAAACAAATTTGACTATAGAGCGTTCACAGACAGACAGACCTTTGTATGATTTATATAAAAGGGTAAATATGTTTCTTTGGAATAAATATCTGTATAAGAAAATAAAGTATATTTTTAAAATGTCAGAAGCATCAGAAAAAGATTTCAGTCAGTTTATTATAGTCAATAATATCAAAATGAAATTCAATGTGAAATTTTCGGCTGTAAAAACAAACAAATTTAGGAGAACTCCATTAGGATAATGAAGTATACAAACACATTCAAAGTGAGAGGCTACATCATTCCAGCATTTGCCGAATTGTTCGCGCAGTTACTACAACACTGTTGCCAGATACTCTTACTCTTCTTCTCTGTAAATAAACAAAAGTAACAAAACGACTTTAACAACAAACAAGTTCCATTCAATACGAGTTTATCCAATCGCGAAAATTGCGAGGGAAATCTTCGATAAAGAAAATAAGAATCCATCACTTTTGCCACAATCAACCGGGATGGGGGGGGGGCGACTTGGGGGGGTAAGTTAAATGATGGTGTTGAACAATGAAATGTGAATGTGATGGTTGGCAAGTTTTATCTGTTCTCAGATAACGAAATATTACACGGTAATGTTTACGAAATTTATACAAAAATTATTGTAGAAAAATATATAGGGGAAGTGGGGGCAGATTGATACGATTTATGTTACAGGTTATATTTTTTTGCACTTTCATAAATGGGTGCCAACACACCAAATAATACGAAGTCAGATTAACGGGCTATACCAGTGTAAACGCTGGAAATTTGGGTGATTTTCGGAAATTTTTTGGAAGAAAAATACTCAATGAAATATTTTGGAAAATTGAGAATATATTTAGAGGTGTATTCCATAATTTTTTCACGTAAAAATATCGATATCTAAGCGATTTATGCGCTGTCTTCGGAGGCGCCAAAAAAATCTCCACTGCGGCCATAATTCCGAACGATGAAATAGTTGAAATTGAAAAAAGAAAAAAATGTCGTTAAACTGGAAGGTACGATTTTGAAAAATATCAAAATCTAACAAAATGGTGTAGTTATGAAAAAAAAGACCTGTTTTATTGTCTATAAAATGGTCGTATTTTTAATGCCAAATCGTCAATTTTCATCCAATCAAAAATATCCTAGTTCATCGTAGAGTAAATATATTCAAGAGTACTCAAAAAAATACATTTTATTCCTTTTTAAAATATGTCTGTATAATTTTATGAAATAAAGGGGGAGGGGAGGCGCCAGAGATAATTTTTTTAAAGGGAGGCGTAGTTACATAAAGTTTGGAAACCACTGAGTTACTGTATATTTGGCGAATATAAAAAATAAAACAAAAATATTTAAAATTATAAATCGTTTTAAAAATCAAACAAAAGTCTTATAAAAAATATAAAAAAACTTTATTATAAGTAGCTATCTACATATACAATAAACAAAAGTCTTATATAGGGTATTGAAATTAAAAACGATAGCGGCACACAAAGATATATAATATAAAAGAAAAGTAAATAAAAACCTTTTATATTACACCCCGTACAATTTTAATTTGAAGAAGTATCGAAAGTGGGAAGACGAAAACAAACCAATAATTTTTATAAATCGATATTTGCACGTCGGCGGTGGCATTTCAATTCTGATGGATCTTCTGTTCACACACATCCATTTCAACGGATTTTTAAATTCTTGTGAATTTTACGAAAAGAAAATTCATTTAAATTTTAATATCGTTGTGAAATAAACAGATATTTTATTATTATTGATGAATTCAAACAAAATTTGCCACAAGTTACTATTTGTATAACTTTGATTTTAAATAATTTTTTACATAAAATGTTATTTTGTTTTTATTTAAAAAATGCAAGCAAACGGATGAAATTACGACTAAATATCAAGAGATTGAATTTGTAGAGGATAAAATTATCCTTAAGATAAATATTATTATTTTCTTCTGCGGTTAAAAGTTTAATAAAAAATTATAAAATAAAAAAATCAATTATTTTTTAGTAGGTATATCCCCTATAATTACAATTTAAAAATAGTTTTGAACACGTGAGAATCTTTCCAATACTGTCTAGTTAATTAATTCTCTTGATTACAGAAATTAATAAAATTAATAAAATTTTAAACGACCCTCACCCCTGAACTATTAATTTTTGATTTTAACCGCAAGTATTTTTCTTAGTTGAAATTTCATTACCAATAAAATTGCTCATGTTCATTTTTGCTCTATATATTATCTCAGTTTTGCTGCATCAACAATTTAAGCATAAACAGTGTGTATAATTATTTCTGGGTGGTCTACAGCCTTGCATTTTTTACATTTTACTAAGGGAATCATTTCATATCGATTGGTGCTAAAATAACACTATTAAAAAAATACATTTGTAATATCACAGAGATCTGAATAGTAAAATTTAAGAGGCTTTTGGTATGCCGAAACCGAATTTGTTGCCCAATTGGTTTCATCACGTCAAGGTTTTGAGATATTTTAACCTAAAAGTCTCAAAAATGACTATATTGGCAATGTTAAAGATTTTATTATCAAGTAGGTAATTTTTTTCTAAAGTTTTCGGTCACGGTAACAAATAGAATTATCTTTCCTCTTTAAAATTAGTTTTAACTTTTTACTGTACGATTTTTTTTAGCCAAGATGTACTAGTTTGAAGATATGCTAGAGTGTAGTATAGTAGATGCAATGAACTTTACTACATATATCTTCAAAGTAGTATATTTCGGTAATGAAAAATCGCATAGTAAAATGTAAAAAATCATTTTAAAGAGAAAATATAGTACTATTCGAAATCATGAAAGAAAACTTTAGAAAAAAATTACCTACTTAGTAATAAATTCTCCAAATCGTCATTTTTGAGACTTTTAGGTTGGATATCTAAAAAAAACCTGACGTGATGGAATCATTTGGGCAACGAATTCGGTTTCGGCATGACAAATACCTTCTAAATCACCTATTCAAATTTTTGTTAACTAGTGTTATGCGGTGTTTACACCGAAAAAACAAAACAGAAATATCGTGTCTTTAAAATACGTATTTAAAAATGTATAGGGTTTATTTTTTTTTGTCACAAAAACACTTTTTTTGTTGCATAGTGTACCTAATCTGAATGATAATAAATCTGATATTTAAATAAGATAATAACTTGCAAGTATAGTTGAGATTTCGCAGATCGATTTTTAAACAGCGTGTTATCACCATGGCAACGAAGCTTACGCCAGTAAAACAATGTGGTAGGTAGTATCTAAGTTCTCTTGTGCAAACATTGGTTAGAGAATGTTACACTAATAGTGTTTGTATTTATTTATTCTTTTACTATAATCGATGTTTATTTACTAACTCTCTGACCTAAAAATACTTAAGTCTTCTAACAATAGGATATAATATTTCCACTACAGACAGACAGACAGACATCATTGAGACCATCAAGACGTTTTAACCCATTAACGCCCAAAACATGCAAAAGATTTTTTTAAATGAAATTAAGTACATATTCAATCTATTTAACTAAATATACAACATATTTTTTTTTAATATTTAGAAGAAAAAATATCAGTGTGTACTCAAGCGAGTAAATTGGGCAGATATGAAGTATATTTTGTGTGAGACTGCTTTTATGATATCATTTTTATTTAGATAAAGTCATGTTGCATGTATATTTAATTTATTTCATATGATTAGAACAAAATTCGTTCTAGTTGGATAAAATATATTAGCATACCACGTACCTCTTTTCATATAAAAATAATTGAGAACAATTAAAACACGTTTAAACACTTATGAAACTAATAACGTTAACAGATTTTGTTTATTGCACTTCTACCAACTGATTTTTAAGGAAATATTGTGAATTAATATCCTAGATAGTAACACGTATTATAAAATGAGGTGTACACAAATTTTAATGGGTTAAAGCTGATAATAGAGAAAGAAAAAATCTATTACATCCTAATTAAATTATTCATAAGTATGTTATTTTCTAAAGTTAATTCATAAAAGAGTAATAAATCACTAAATGGGGAGGGGTGCATTACGTCTATTAATGACACCAGTGTCAAATTTACGTTATGGTAAAGTTATAAATGGGGTAAAGGTGAAGTTGATCCGTATATAGGGGGGTTGTTTTTGTTTTGTTTGTGATCGTATATTATCGATAGGGGATATTACCCCAACTAAAACTTTGACGTTTTTATATTTTTAATGGGATATGACTTCCTAATTCCATTTTTATTGAACATTCAATCAGATTTAAAAATAAATACTCCAAGGGACACTAATATGCTGAATTCATCGATATCAATATTCATTGTATGTATTAGCGAATTTTTCGAAGAAAAATATAGCTATTGCTATCACCATCATGACGCAACTTCGGAAAAAAAACTATATATCTTTATCAAACTTGATCTCGAGATCACGAAAATGAGGTCCGTTCAAAACTGTATGTATATATATATATATATATATATATATATATATATATATATATATATATTTTGAATGTAGATATATGACCATTATAAATTATTTTCCTTCGAAATTATTGGGTTGTTTGGTCAAATGAAATAAATAAAAAAACACTTTAGTTTTTTTAATTAATTATTTTAATAAGCATAAGCGCTTTTCGGAAATGTATTTCCTTCATCAGTGATTGATTCTGTTGACAATTTTTATAAATTGCTACAGCAAATAATTATATAAAACTTGTATATTATAATGTATTATTTAATTATTAATGGTGAGTTTGTTAAATATTATATAAATTATATTAGAATTAGAAATATGTATGTATATTAAAATCCTGATAATTGTCAACAGAATCAATCACTGATGAAGGAAATACATTTCCGAAAAGCGCTTATGCTTATTAAAATAATTAATTAAAAAAACTAAAGTGTTTTTTTATTTATTTCATTTGACCAAACAACCCAATAATTTCGAAGGAAAATATATATATATATATATATATATATATATATATATATATATATATATATATATATATATATATATATATATATATATATATATATATATATATATATATATATATATATATATATATATATATATATATATATTATTATATATACAGGGTGATTCAGCACTGTCGTGCCAAACTTAAACCGTAGATTAAGAAAAATATTTTAAGCAAAAAACTTCTAATGAACATGTGTCCGGAAATTTTTCGTGAGGGAACTACAGGCCTCCAAAGATTTTACTAAAAATGAGTTTTTATTTAATATCTAGAGAACCCTTTGTGATAAAATAATGAAATTTGATATTCGGTTTAGTAATAGTAAGTGTTATCGATTTCTGATATTAACTAATTATATTTTAGACCAGGGCTGTATGGGGCCAGTGGGCCCATCGATTTTTATCTAGTATTTTTGTTCTTTAATTTTTCTATAAAGTTGAGCACTGATTTAAGGTTATATAACACAAAATACACGAAAACATACTTTGCTTATTTGTCATAGTATAAACCGTTTTCGAGAAATATCGATGGAAAAGAAAGCATGCAGAATTTAACTTAATACGGATGCTTCAAATTACAAATAATAAATTAATATTCTTGTTCTGTGATAAAAATTAAGACAAAAAGTTAACATAAGTATACCTCAAAAAATGCATCCTTATCAACCAATAGCCTTTTTTAGTTTCGTTTTTTAGTCAAATTATTAAAGTACATAATACAGTATTACAACTGGCTATAGATCTTAGAGGATTCATATTAGGAGGTTTCTTTATATGAACTTTTTTCCTACCTTTAATCATAGAACAAGAATATAAATTTATTTTTGTAATTTGGAGCATTCGTATTAAGTTAAATTCTGCATGCTTTCTTTTCTATCGATATTACTCGAAAACGGTTTATCCTATGATAAATAAGCAAAGTATATTTTTACGTATTTTGTGTCATATAACCTTAATTAAGTACCCAACATTATAAAAAAATTAAAGAACAAAAAATACTAGATAAAAATTGATGGGCCCACAGGCCCCATACATCCCCGGTCTAAATTATAATTGTTTAATATGAGAAATCGAAAACACTTATTATTACTAAATAGAATACCAAATTTCATAATTTTATCACAAGGGGTTATCTAGATATTAAATAAAAACTCATTTTGATGAAAATCTTTGGTGGGCTGTAGTTCCCTAACCAAAAATTTCCGGACACATGTTTATTGGAAGTTTTTTGCTTAAAATATTTTTCTCAATCTATGGTTTAAGTTTGGCACGACAGTGTTGAATCACCCTGTATATATATGTATATCTGCCGTTTCGAGTGGACTCTCTAGCCTTCCAGGATTACTTCCGATCTTTTTGAAACTTGGTTGATAAATCGATCTCACGAATACCTCGGTTAAGTTCGTTAGTCAGCGAAATTCCTTTATTGATTTCAAAATGGCGGCCGTTCAAAACCAAAAAAAAATCATATCTCGGGTATTAAATATCGGATTGATAATATCAAATATGTTTTGGAATCCTCTCAATAAAACAAAATTATTGTGTCTCTTGTGATTTTTCGATTTAAAGTACCGTTTGGTTGATATTTTAAAAACAAAAAAAATATTGTAGAGATTGTAAACTAAGAATCTCGAGTTCGAGTCCCGATGTGGAAATTTTTTTTTTACAAGCTTTTTATTTTAGTTTTTGGTTTATTATGTAGAGTAAAAAGTTAATAATCAATAAAAAATTTAAAAAATTTCAGAGATAACTTATTTTTACACATTTAATTATTTTTTTATTTTTTTTTTTATCAAATAAAATTCGCTTACCGCGGTGGTTGCGCGGACAGAATATTTTTATTAGCTTCAATTAATTCTGTGAGATTTGTTTTATAATTTAAAACAAGAAATTACTTTAAAAAAATATATCACCACCATAGAACATATTATAGTATGGACTGCGCATTCTGTATTAACATAATGGTGTATGTTTTTTTTTAAGGAGTTACATACAGTCAGAAGGCCAAAAAAAAGGGTTTTTTCAAGAATTTTTTTAAGAGAATACTTTTAAATTTATTAATGTAAAAATTTGTACACATATTATGGTAACTTTTAATTGTATTTTAACATTTTTTAATTTGTAAAAATAATAATTTCGAAAGCTGCTGCAGCTGTTCTCCAGGAGGTCCTCTCAAAAAAGGCACCTTGCGGTGACCACGATATCTCTGGACTGGATCATTTAAAACAAAAAAAAAGGATTGTGTGGTTTTATGAAACCACGGTAAAAGTGAAACTTTTTTCACATTATAGACATTTAACTAAAAATTTTCGGAATAATAAATTCAAGCACTCAAAATTGAAATAAATCGATAAACAACAACATGCACCAGCAAAAAGTTCTAATAATTCTAATAAATTCTATATAACAACCAAACAATTTCTGTCTCTTTCATTTGACACGGCTCTTTTTTCGAGTCAGATGCACTGTCCATTTCTTTATGTCTATGGCTCTGACGTATTTACCCCTACTCCGCGGCCGAGCGACATGCAACACACAGACGAAAAATTTTGAGACGATGTAATAAAAGTTTCACTTTAAAAAACGGATTTCGTTAAAGTAATGTATAATCTTGTACTTAATCGAAGGAATAAGCAAAATAAATTTTTTTGACAAAATGGTGGCATCTCAAAAAAAAAACGATTTTTGACAAAAATTTTGACCTTAAATTGTTTATAAAAAAAAAAATTTATCGGTGAGAAAAAATCTTCGATTAATTATTAAAAAAATACCATTCGGTATTATGTCTATTTTTTATACAAATCTATATCTATAAAAGAGTTTGTCCTTAACCACTCATTCATTCACTCACTCACTCACTCATATATCAACGTACAGCCCAAACCCCATGACCTAGAAACGTGAAATTTCGTAGGTACCTTCCTTATATAATGTAAGCACCCACTAAGAAAAGATTTTTCGAAATTCAACCCCTACGGGGTTAAAACAGGGTGTCAAAGTTTATATAAAAATTTTTTTTTGTTCGCATTTAATTGAAACTCATCGAACATACTCCACAATATAAATAATGAAACACTTATTTCAGCATTTCCCAAAATTTAACCCCTAAGGTGTTAGGGGGTGGAAAAATTTGTGAAAGATTTTTTTTTGTATTCACCGAATGAAACATGGCGTAAGTAGGTACTCTACAAGACAAATAGTATTTACGAAAATGCAACCCCTATGGGAATTGGGGGGGGGGGGGTAAATTTTGATATATTTATCTTCATAATTGTTCATGATATCAAAAATGATAATTACAAATAAAAGTTCGATATTCAAGCTCTAATAGCATGGGACGAGGATGGATTTAGATATGTTTATCTGCATGCCTGCTTTACTTATAAAGGTAAATTCGGGAAATAAGTCATCTATTAAAATACAAATTTCGACATTCAACCCCTAATGGCGGGGGTAGACAGATATGTTTATCTGCAAAGCTGCTTACGTTAGTTTTTACAATTTTTAACTAAATCCGAGATATTTACGTTTTTATAGGTAATGAATAAAAATCAATATAAAAAAATGTAATATGTCATCCCCTATCACGTATGGAGGGTTCTAATTAGTTTCGAAGTTTACGCGAGCGAAGCCGCGGGATTCCTCTAGTATTTTCATATATGGCTCCATGTACCTCGTTGGACTTGATTCACGAATCGATTGGCAAGGGTACTTTTTGGGTCGTGCTAAACATTAATAAGTTTGTTACCCCGTTTAAAGTGTTTGTTAGTTAACAAATGTTATTCAATTTCTTTACAATTTTGGATATAATTGTATTTAAGATAATAATAAACTAAAACATGATAGTATTGTTATTTGTGACCTTCATTTAGTTGACATGAAGCATGTCGAAGTTCCTACATGTAGCAATTACAATTATACATATTTTTTTAGTTTAATTTTAATTATCAAACTTTTGATTTTTTTAAATGGTTAAAAACTAAATGTTAATTAATATGACGGATTGTAACTTTTAAATAAATAATGTACTAAAAGCGTGTTTAAAAAATGTATGAACTATAATAAATATGAAAAATTATTTTTTATAAAATATAATTTAAAAACATACAACTAATTTATTTATAAATAATATATGAGACTCAAATCATCAAAAATTAGTTACATATACACCATTATACTATATAAAGCAGTGGTGTCCTGTACTCTAAACATTTTATAAAATAAAACCATTATGATTACATAATATTTTACGATATCGAATGACGCGAAGTTTACTAAAAACAAGCCCTTTAAAATAAACATTTCAAATATAATATTTGCATTCTTTCTATCAATATTAACAGACCGGAAAAGATAAAATGCATTATTAAATGTCAGGATTCAATGTCACTTTGCAACACCAAAGAAGGATTTCTGTTTTGTTTACTGCATTTTTATGCTCGACATAAAACGCTATAAAACATACATAAATATTTTAAAAGGTTATGAAACTTGTAAATATTATAGATAACATTTATTATCCAAAACATATTATGATAAAACATGTATTCCATTTCTAACTATACTTTATTATTATATTTGTTTTATTTCTACCATATTTATGTTTTATCTTAATCTATAAAATGTATAATAAATGTCAGCAAATATACAATTTATAATAAATATCAAACAATGTTCATTTTTACTTCCATGTTCGAACAAATGGAAGTATTGTAATACCGTCGAAAAATCGTGTCCGAGATAAGAGCAGATTCTGATTGTACTAACTTCAAAACGTTAAGAAAAGTTGATTATCGCATGGCGTGTGTCTGGTTGTAAAATGTTCTTCCATTTACGATAACTACTGTAAATATGAATTATTTTTGGGGAAAATGTTTGTCTCAGTGAGTACTCCAGACCTATTGATTTTGGTGCTAATCGGATTAGGGGTTTCGGAAATATTCGAAATTTTGTACCTATGAGTATTATCTCACCAATTTTGATAAGAATTGGTACACTTGTAATTCAATCCAATCTAAGGGGCACTTATTTCATAAACGTGCCGAAATAGTCACCGAAGGGATGAAAAACCACCGTCAAAATTTAATTTTAAATATTAATAAATTCATGTTGCCATTGAATTCAAATGTCGAATAATTATTATTCTACAAAAAATGTGTATTAATATACAACTGACATTAGAATATAAGAAAACTAATATTTATAATACAAAGATGAGTTTTACATTAAAAAAAAATAAAAGATATTATAGAACATGAAAGTCATGTATGGTTCTCCATACCTTTTTTTAATATTACAATTTGATTATTTTATTCAACAGTTTATAGACTTTTCAGACATCCTGTATATACTTTTTTTACACATTCTTCCTCGCGTAAATATTTATGTAATTTGGAATTAACATCAATGTAATTGTTTTAATTCGTGTGTATTTAAACAATTAAAAACGAAATATTAAATTTATCAAATAACGATCTCGAATATTTCACATAGTTAGTTATGTTGTGTCAATTACACACTACTCGTAATAGTGACCGCATAAATACGTCATTAACCTGATCTTTAATACGTTTTATGTTAATATACTCGCGTGGAATGTTCAACTTGTTTGTGTTGGGTTACAATCATTTTTATAAAAAAACTATAGAAATCGACTTCGTTTTATACATTTAATTTATTTTAAAATATTACAAATACTTTTTTTTACTAATTATCATATATGTATCTTAAATTGATTCTAGGGTCTTAGACTTTCAAACAGTGAAAGTAACATCAAAATCGGTTCAGTAGTTTTCATGTCAAATCAAAATTAAATACGGGTTATACGTCTATCACACTGTAAAAAAAAGTTTGATTTCGAAAAATTTAGTTTTTAATTTATATTCAGAACACATGTACCTATTAATAAAATAAAATATTTACAAAGTAAAAATGGAATATTTTACTTTGTTAATTATTAAAAGTAAAAAATGTTTAATTTAATTTTAAAATTGAAATAGACAAAACGGTATATAATAGTAACATGTACTAATTTGTACTGCTGTAATGGAATGGCAGAGCTAGTTTTTCATTATTTTCAATAAATTACACGTGAATATATTTGTTTTATAATTGTTATAGTATTTAAAAGGGCTGATGTTTCGAATAATTAGTTTTTAAAACGTCCCTATACAGCCAATTGTGTAGAATTTCAATAAATACACCACTTTCGGTAATCGTGTGTTTAAAACTCTATTTTTAATATCCAATTACTCAAAAACCATACGTCAAATATTTTAAGTAAAATATATGAGTTATCCATAAATAACATATTCAAATTTTAGACTTTTATCTATTATCAATAATTTAAATATGATATTTTTATAAAGAAAGGAAAACACGAAAATAAAAAAATACTGTGATCCATTTTAAATAAGATATATCGAATATTAGATTTTATTGCATTAATAAAATGTATAACTAAAAAACAATTTGCTGTAATATTTTCCAATGTATCTTACTTCTGTACAATGTTCAGATAAAATGAAATAAGAATAAATAACATGAATGAAAAGTCGAGGAAAAAAAGTCCTTTAAAAATAATATCGCGTATTTGGATAGTTACATAAAATCTACAAAAACCACTTCAATACGAAACACTGATACAATGACAAACAGACAGAGAGAGAGAGAGGAATATATTCGGTTTTCAATGTTTGTTACAGAAAAATACGTATTATCTAACCGGACATAACAGGGTTCGTCTTCAACTTCCGGCGATCAGATCGATGATAAAGTTTATATTCTGCTGATCATGCGGAATATATAGGATTTCTTCTTCTTCTTCTATGAAAAAGTTTTATTTTTTATTTTATTTTTTTTATTCTTTATATGAACAAATTTTTTTAAAGTCTTTTGTCAAGTAATCAAACTGGGTGTGATTTATTCAATGAAAAAGTTTATATAGAGAACGATAAAATACTAAATTTAACTTCATGGGAAAATTTTTAATGTTTAATGTTTTTCACATTTATTATTTACAAGAATGAAATTTTTTTTATGGAATTTTTTCTTGAAAAAAGGAAACGAAAAAGAGGGATTTTTTTCTTGAAAAAAAGATACCAAAAAGAGGAATTATCTAGCTCTTGAATATTTTATCTATGGATATATTTTTTAACGTTTAATCTAGAATTTTTTATTTTTTTACATTATTTCTTACAAAAAACATTCCAAAAAATATCAAGGACCTAAAAGACAAAAAGCTAGGGTATTTTATTAGAAAAAAATATATATATCATTTAATAAAACTACAAACTATATTTTATCATAACATTTTTATTTATTTACGATGCATAGGAATGGGAAAAAAATTAAAAAATTACATAGATTGATGAAAAAAATTTTGATCTTAGAAATTTTGAACACCCGACATGGTAAAATTTAAAATAATGTCTACTACAATTCAATATACTGTATAGCAGTTTCTATTTTGGCGATAGGCCAGATATGAAAAGTAATATAGAAACAGTAAAATTATAGAGAATGTACGTGAAATTTTCATATGCAACAAATTAAATTAAAGAATAGCGTATATTACGTTTTCAGAGTAAATAAATTTTAATAGGTAGTATGTTAAAATTTACCAGTATGTCATTGTAATTTTTCATTTACTTTATTTTAAATTCTAGCGACTTTTCAGTTAATTTTTTTCAGAAGTTGATTCTGTCCTCAGGTTTACAACATTTTCTGTTAATTTTTAAAAGAATATTCTCTCCGTGCATAAATACTATTACAAAATTAATACCTCATTTTTCCTAGCTCTTTTTATGATACTAAACATTAAAGTAAGGATTTGTAAGTTTGTACAACCCCCTCTACCCCTTACGTAATTAACAGACACTCTTATAGATCTTAATATGAGATATTTTCAGTATTTAACTGTAAAACTGTATAAAAATGTAATGAAAATTATTCCCACGCGAGTATTTTTATTAGTTCAATAAAATATTCAAGGATTAAGTTATTACATTTCTGAAAATACTATAATCAAGTGTATTCAAGTTGAAACGACTGTTAGTAAAATTTGAATCGTTAATAAGATGGAAATTTGCATATCTCGGGAAAATCTAAATTCACTTTATTTCTTATAGACGACGCGGACGCTAAGGTAAAATAATATTACATTGTATTATCATAGCGCAATTTTGATGAAAAGTAGTCAAAATAAATTATCTTATATCAAAAATTTGATATGGAAAAATGCTTAATAAAATCTTATTAATATAACAATATTACTTCAATATAATAATAAAAAAAAATCTTATTGAGGATATTTTATTAATTTGAAAAATATATCTTCATGTTTATCTAAAAATCTTTTCATTTGTCAAATTAATAAATAATTTATTACACCAACTAACGAAACTCTCAAAAAAAATAAACATAATGGTTGTATTAATAAATATTTATCAGTGTGAATATTTTTTACACCACCCAACTAGTGAAAGTGCAATTTTCGATATGGTATTTATTAAGTTTTTTTTTTGTATTTAAAATATATATTTCCAATACGAAACAAAATAAGAACATTGTTAGTAATAATATACATTTATCAATAAAATAAACGTGGATATTTCCATATTAGTAAAAAATTATCATATTAATCGATCACGGATTTTTACATTGATCACATTTTTTAACACACGACAAATTATTTTTTTCTGTGTACATACAGTTAATTATAAAACCCTTTATTTCTGAATACAACAACTTAAAATAAAAGAAAGCTTAAAATTGTATTAAAATATACCCTAAAGTTACGTAAATTAAAATTTCTAAAAAAAAAATTATAGGGCGGTAAAAATAACTCGTATGATAAATCCGACACTGACAGCAAATGATTTAAAAACTGTCCTGTCATAACACGAACACCTTAAAACACATAAATAAAATGTGTAGTATCTAGAGAAGAAAAAAAAAGACAGAGCAGAGAGACATTCATTCCAATTTCAACACAAAAACAACGCCGGGTTTTGGTATTTAAGCTAAATATTACAGGTATTTAGTACCTGTTGCGTTTATGAGACCACCGCCGCAGCAGCAGTCTCTCTTTCTATCTCTCTTTGTAGCCTACTACAACGTCTACCGTTACAGTGGCGTCACACACTCACAATTAAAAGAGAATAACTTTTATAGAGGTGAGAAAATGTCACTAGAACTAGACGTGATTACATTTTTCACAGGCATGAGTATATTTTAATTAATACAGTAGAATCCGGATATAACGACCCTTAAGGGACCGGCGACACTTGGTCGTACTAACCGGACGACGACGCACTAAACGACCGTATCATTTTTTATTTTTTTATTCAACGTCCAAGTTTTTTTAACTTTTTGTATCGGATAATTTACGCTTGATTTTTATTATGTACATATTAATATTACTGTAATTCTAATTATGAAATAAGTTAGATTAAATTCTATTTAAATAAAACAAATATTAAAATTAACAAAAAATAATTTTAATGTTATTTACTTTGCACATTACACATTACATACATACATAATGTATTATAGTTTGATCAGAGATACAATGTACCTACATTCTATACATGTAAATATGTATTTACTGACGTAGAAAGTCTGTAATTTTACTAATCAACAATCAACATACGTAGAAGAGAGGAGAAAGCCGGGAGAGGTATTGCTTGTGCGTAGATATTGGAAACATTACACTGCGCGTCGTTCTAACCGGACAATAGGTCGCTTAAACCGGAGTCTTACTATACGGATATGTTTTCATAGTACGTCTATATAAAACCTGGCATTTTCGTCGCTAAAAACAGTTATAAACGGAATCGTTATATCCTGATTTTACTGTATTTATATTTTTTTATAAATAAAACAGTATCACAATCATAACACAACGTACGTGATCCAGCATGAGCAGAAATTATTCACCCACCCATCTTTTTTACCGCATATACTGAGGATTAAATGAAGAATATAAGTTGTATTTTTTAAATTCGAGATTATATAAAAAAGTATACAAAAAAAATTCCCATATAAAAAAAAACATGGTGCTATAGTGATCTCGACTCTTCCGAACCGCAACCGCGATGCTGGATGCTGGAGCTCACATACAAACGTATAGGGAGAGAGATTCTGTAGTAATTGGTTTGTGCAGTGACATCGTTACTGTGTCGCCTATCAAACATGCATGACGTACACCAATTGAACATTGCTGCAATTTCACGAATACAACTATGTGTGTGTGTGTGTGTGTGTGCATTCAATAGCATAGAAACTATTATAAGAAGATTTGTAAACGTTCTTTATATATGTAAAACTAATTAATTGGAACAGCTGTAGTAATATTTTCAAGTTGATACACACACAAAAAAAGGGATTGTGTGGTTTTATGAAACCACGGTAAAAGTGAAACTTTTTTTCACATTATAGACATTTAACTAAACATTTTCGGAATAATAAATTCAAGCACTCAAAATTGAAATAAATCCATAAACAACAACATGCACCAGCAAAAAGTTCTAATAATACTAATAAATTCTATATAAAAACCAAGATCTTTTTTCCTTTTTCTATAAGCACGTGCTCTGTCGGCGTTCTGTTTTTTACGGCGTAAAATTAATTCATCGTCATTCATTTTTGCACTATTATTTCTCGTTGATCAGTTTTTTGGACTCACTAGCTGTGTCGTTGTTTACCAAAAGCAAATAAATAACAACATTTACATTAAACACTGACAAATTACAATACAAACTTACTAAATATGTATAATAGCACACAGTACATAAACTGTCATACAATGAATGGCTGCTTGTTCCACGCATGCGCAGTCCAAACGTTACGCGACATGCAACACACAGACCAAAAAGTTTGAGACGATGTAATAAAAGTTTCACTTTAAAAACTAGATCTTATTGTAAATAATTAAATGGAAAAATGCTTAATAAATGTATCTTGTTAACCCTTAACTACTCGCGCTAGTGTTTTTTGTACACCAGCAACGCATTTTCTGAAATTACTAAATGTATAAAAAATTTGTTTAGTCATTCTAGAATGTGATAGGAATCCGGCAGTCAATATTTGAGGATTGTAGCAGTTTGTATTAATTTTTTACTTACTAAATGTAGGTGGTATTAACGCACATATAGCAGCATCCTAAGCGAAGAACCGTGTATTTGAAGACATTAGCGATGCTGCTGATGGAAGACATCTTGTCAAAAGAGCAAAATTAAAAAAATTACCAACAAAAATCAAATTTTTGTTGTTCTATTTATTGCAAGATGAATATTGAACAGTTTTGTGTACTTTTTTAGATTTATTTTGGTTAGTTTTTCGTTTGTATCCTCGATTTTTAGTTGTGTTAATTTTATGAAATTTTTCTTGCAATAGTTCTTTCAAAGATAAATAGTATACAATATGAATTGGGCAAAAAAAATATAATACATTAAAAATTCCAAAAAACTTTTTTTGTGGTGTATAAAATACACCGCGCGAGTAACTAAGGGTTAAGTTAATATAACAATATTTCCTCGATATAATAATAATTAATGATATTTTATTCATTTGAAAAATATATCTTCGCGTTTATCTAAAAATCTTTTTAATTGTCAAATTAATAAATAATTTATTACACCAATTAACGAAATTCTCAAATAGATTAAACATAATGGTTGTATTAATAAATATTTATCAGTGTGAATATTTTTGACACCACCCAACTAGTGAAAGTGCAATTTTCGATATGGTAAATTCAGTGATGTCATTTATTAACAAATTTATTGTACAAAATTAAAACTATTCAGATTATGCGAGAGTAAATTTTAGAAAAGTATGGCCATAGAAAAAAATAACATAAAATATTCAAAATTCTCAAATACATATATTTAAAAACGTAAAACTTTTAACAAGAAGTTTCAAAATTTACATTATCGAGTTATTAAAAAAAACTGTTGATACAATGATTTCTTAATTACTTTTTTTTTAAAACCTTAATTGAATTCATCTAAAGATTAAAAAACTAAAAAGTAAGCGGATTCATTTCTTACTCGATAAGAATTTAATATTCGTGTGCGCGATTTTAAAACTCAATTTTTACACAAAACGATTTCATAAATTAACTTACTTTAAAATAATTTAAAGCCATTGAACGTAATTGAATTAAAATTTAACTCTTATTCAAAATATATTAAAGTCAAACATACCTACTTATATTTAAGTACATTTACATACCTACTTAAGGTTATTCGATCATTAGAGAAATGTATAGATAAAAGTTTAAAATTTTAATATGTTATTTATGGATAACTCATATATTTTACAAATATTGGACGTATGGTTTTTGAGTAATTGGATATTCAAAATAGAGTTTTTAACACACGATTGCCGAAAGTGTTCTATTTATTGAAATTCTACACAATTGGCTATATAGAGACGTTTTAAAAACTAATTATTCCAAACTTCAACCCTTTTAAATACTATAAAAATTATAAAACAAATATATTCACGTGTAATTTATACAAAATAATGAAAAACTAGCTCTGCCATTACAGCAGTACAAATTAATACATGTTACTATTATATACCGTTCTGTCTATTTAAATTTTCAAATTAAATTAAACATTTTTTACTTTTAATAATTAACAAAATGTAGATACATAGTACCATGTGTTCTGATTATAAATTAAAAACAACATTTTTCGAAACCAAACAGTGTGCTAGACGTATAAACCTTAAGTACATTAATAAATACTTAAAAAATACGAAAATTATATTTTTTTAAATGCACGAAAAAAAGGTACAATTTTACCAACTACTCAAAAACGTACTTAAGTTATAAGTAACATATTTCCTTTTACTTGCATATAGATAGGTAGATGTAGACAAATACAAAAGACGTGCAGATAAGAAGAAGAGATCTTCTATTGTGATTATCAGGTACTTTTTATAACAACAGCCCTTCGAGAAAGAAACCAATGTGGGTTTCAAGTAAAATGAAGGAGGGGGGGGGTTATATACACACGGTGTATTGATCTAATTCATGCATATATTACCCATCTTTGCAAGAGTGTAGTTTTGTGTGCACTGTACGTAATGCAAGTTAAACAAAAACCCCGACTATATATTTCTACAGAACGAAGTACGATGGTTTTATTTTTTTTCTATGTATTCTGTATAAATATACAAAGACTAGAAATGGGTATAAATAAGTTCTCTATTCACTAGATACTAGATATTGCATCATATGTGTGGTTAGTTAGTTACATATGCTTTATACATATAATTTACGTTCAAACTTTTAATTTTAATTCTTTAAAAATTTTAATAGAAGTTGAACCAAAAAAATATAAAAAAAGCTTTTTTTACCATCACTGAAATTTTTAAAAATGTATATAAATATAGACTAAATAGGCATGATGACTAATTTAAAAAAAAAAACTATTCTATAATGATCTTACGTGTCTACTATTTCAAAAAAAAATACTTATTTCTGCAGAAAATAAAGGTTTAATCGCAAAAATTGACTCTTTTAAAACAAATTTTGAATTTGACGCCAAAACGCTCGCGTGTGACATTTCAGAGTTGTGACGTCACACTCCTTGTCAACAATAATCAAACATTCAGAGTTAGACAATAATTTAATTATTTTGTGTGTTAAAAATGAATTTCAAAGTATATAAGTTCTTAAATAAGGTATGTACCTAATAATCTTGTAAGAGGAATTGATATTTGTCTAAAATAAAAGACGTTTACTGATGTGTGACGTCATTCGCTCTGATTGGTGTTTCATTGAACATGGCGGTGGATTGCTATATTTTGTATTTTTATTTAAGCAAAAATTATATTAATCTCGCTTTTAATATAAAAATAAATACATTTTTTAGAATCTTTTTAACCTATTTCATTATTTAAAATCATGATACTTTGGTACTGTAGCCCTTTTATATTTTTCAATATTTTCAGTATTTCAACATAAAACAGCAATTTCGTAATTTTTATTCGATTTATTTAATAAAATATTTTTTTCTATAACCGTTAAAAAAAGTTATTGAAAATGAGATGCACCCCGTATATGAAATCTGACAACCACTGTTTCACATCAATAAGAGGGGTAAAAATTTAAAATAAAATTTTTAACGATTCTAGTATATTTTTTAAAGATGACAAATCGCTTCTAAACTAAACAAATAATCAGATAACATATATTACAGTACACAGAAAAAAAACTGTATTGGACCAAGAAAACCTTGTTTTGTATATAACGAAAACAATATTTTCTTAATATAAGAAACATACTCTTAATCCAACTACATTATTCCTTCGTTCAAGAATACTATAGTTGGTTTAACAGATTATTGCTTATCTTAAGAAAATATTGTTTTCATTATATACAATACAAGGTTTACTTGGTTTGAGAAATCCTTTCTACCAGTGTACACATCAAACGAGAAGAATGCAAATTAAACATGGAAGAGATTACAATTCAATATTAAAAAAATACAAGTATGGTGAAACGTATTACAAGGTGAACTGGTATAGTAAGCAATATCATAGTTTATAAAGTTTCAATAGTGGAGGGTACATCTAGCTCTACACTCAGCGTTCTGTAGGACGACCATCCACAAGACGACCGTTCCGAAAGACAATGTTCTAACAGTTCTATAGAACGTCTTTCCCCAACCCCCACCATAATACCATTTTGACTGCTATATTTCAGCGCGAAATTTAAATTAACAAATTGACGTTAAAGTCTTCTATGTAGATTTTACACACAAAACTTGTGTGTTTTGGTGTGACTCAATGTGGAAAAAAAATGAAATTCAATAAAAATTTTCGCTGAAATTGAAATATAATAAATAGTATAAAAATGTGTAAGGTAGATTTTATTTAAAATTTGAAAACGATTAAAAAAGGAAATAATAAAAATAAATTATTGGCATATGATTGTATAGAAATCTATACATTTTTCATCCAGTATTAAAGCAACGAATAACAATTGTCTAGAGTTCAATTCTAAAAAGTCAACAAACCAGGATCTCGTTCACCAACAGCGCCATTTTTATTATTACCAGTCAACTTTTAAGGTTGTTGTTCACTAAAATCGATCACTACAGAATTTGTTAAAATTTTAATATTGTGTTATGTAAGCTAGTTCGCATTTGTAAAAAAAAATTCAGGTCAGTTTACCATTTCGTTCATTAATTACAAACGTGCAAAATTGGCCTCTTATACATTGCAAGCATAGGGATCCACTTGGAATTCGATATTCATTTAATTCGTGTATTAAAACTAAACGTCAGATTTTAACCAAAAACGGATATATTATAGATTGGTAATTAAGGAATGTGTATATAAAATTTTAAAATGATTTACCATCTCCTTAAGTAATTATTAATTTTTAACTTTGATAAATTCCCGAACACATGACGTAAATATACGATATGGCAACAGCGCATTCGGCGCGATTTTTGAAATATAAAAACGTGGTATTGAAAACTGACGCGCGTTGTAAATATCAAGTGATTATTGATTACATTTAATGTTTTTATTTATAATAATAATAGTTACTATTGTTATTATAATTATTACTATTGTCAGCAACAGTAATAATTATAATATTGTTAAAAATGAATCTTCTATTCTTGTCTAATATTATAAATTGTTGCCAGATCTATTTGTTCTTTTTTACCGACATATCAAAACCCTGTAGTTCATGCTAAATTTCGCTAGATGCCACGACTTTCAGTGAACAACAACCTTAAGCGTGGTGGTGAGGGCTCCTCTAACCGTCGTATTGTGGAATTTTTTGAATTACCGATACCGACGTCTTACAGAACGCTGAGTGTAACTATAGCTAACTCGGTCTGGCTATAATCGCGGTCACTCAGCCAAACAAGGATAAGTGTTACACAGAATTACAAGGCATGGCCATTAAAGATCTTATGGTCTATGTGATGTGAACAAATGATAAATTATTATAAGCCATTAGTTTCAAATAAAAACATGTAACTCTTTATGAATATATGTCAGTTATGGAAGGCGTGTTAATAGAATACATTTTAACTTTTATTGGCCGGACACTGTTGTACATGGACGTCTCTGGTTATTACTACATTGAGGGGGAACTAGTGTGTAGTTATGAGTTATTAATTGTTTTATACATTTTTAATATATTCCTCAATTAACTTGTCTTTTGATTTTATTTATTAGCAGCGAGCGGGGCTTTTTAAAAGCAGTTGATGAATATTTAATATAAAATGTAAATAGATGTTTTGGTTTTTGATATATTTATTGAATTAACGTTTCATATTTTTAAACATAATCACGACATATATTTATAATAAATATTGTCTACTTTTGTACTTTTTTATACTTTTGATAATAAAAGAGTGCCCAAAATTGTAGTACACAGAAAAAAAACTCGATCTTATTGAAATTTGAGATGGAAAAATGTATCTTGTTAATATAATAATATTTCCTCAATATAATAATAAAAATATCTTATTGAGGATATTTTATTCATTTGAAAAATGTTTATCTAAAAATCTTTTCATTTGTCAAAATAATAAATAATTTATTACACCAATTAACGAAACTCTCAAATAGATTAAACATAATGGTTGTATTAATAAATATTTATCAGTGTGAATATTTTTTACGTCGCCCAACTAGTGAAAGTGCAATTTTCGATATGGTAAATTCAGTGATGTCATTTATTAAGTATTTTTTTGTATTTAAAATACCTATATATGTTTTCAATACGAAACAACATTTTCACCGTGATAAGAACATTGTTAGTAATAATATACATTTACATGCTTTACATTTAAATACTTTAGCAGTATTTATTAAAATTATTCAATAATTAACACCCTATACAAATTTATTAATTATTTTAAAAAATGTTCAGAGTTGCCAGTATTTCTCTGGAACAAATTTCCCTGACTTTTTCCGATTTTCCAGGAGAATTTTTACGTTTTTCTCTGTGTTTTTTATTTAAAATTTAGTTAAAAAACCTAAAAACATGTTTTCTTTTCAATCTTAATAGGTAACTGTTTAAATATTTGTGAGAATTCGTGTGGTTTTTGAATTTTTATAAAAAATTCCCTTCCAACCAAATGCCCTGACATTTCCCTGTATAGCAAAATTTCCTGACTTTTCCCAGTTTTCCAGAAACTGACCACCCTGATATTACTTATTTTTTTACGTCAAATTAAATCTTTACATTAACGAATAAAGTGTTATTACCGTAACGATATTTGCCATTTATATATTCTTCATTTTTGTAAATTACTGATATCATCGACATGGCTATACGGGGCTCATCCTAACGTCAAAACTCTAAATAAAAAAAATACTGATAGTTTGAAATATTAATAAAATTATATAAAACTAATTAGCGTTAGATAATTGTATGTATACCTCCTATAGACAAATTAGCTAACTATAGACATACATATTTCGGTAACGGTATCACATACAAAGGAAGAGAAAGTATATTGTAATAGATAATTGATAACTGTGTATATTATATTGTGTTTTATTATTATTACTGCAAGATTGTCTATTACGTAACCTAACTATTAAATTATATCATCTTAAACAACAAGCATATTCGGTTATTTACAGACAGACAGACACACAACATATAACTGTTACGTAACATTAATAATAAGAAATCTTCTTTGTTTTAAAATAACTAACAAAACAAAACAACGCATATTGCCACGTTTTTAAAACGCTTTGTATCGCGACGACTCGATTTAAAAACATAAAAAGCTAACAAATTTACAAGCACTCTCAAATGGGGTATCAAACTTGTATGACAGTTCTCTTGTAGTTTTTAACAGATAGTTTCATACATAGGATGTAAAAAACAAAGGTATGTTAAGTATATTTAACTAACCTTGCGTAAAAAATTGTAAAAATCAACTTACTGCGTATGCAGCTATCTGTTATACAAGTTTGATATCTCATTTGATGTATTATTAATAATAATAATATGAAATATATTGCCACGTTTTTAATGTGGGGTACCAGGTGCCCCAACTTGTAAGCTGCTTAAATTTTACAACGTTTTCAATACTTTAAATATATTAAATATTTTTAAATAACTGTATTGTTCGAAGATGATAGAGGAATTTTATTGAATTAAAATATTCAATAGCTTACGTACGAGGTGACCCCAGTGTGGCAGGTATGTTATTCTAGTGAAAACCTAAATAAATTCAATTTAATGATAAATATTGATTTTTTAAGATTTGAAGATAAAAATACACCCAAAATAAAATATAATTGTAATAGGAATGAAGCAAAACATAAAGAGATGTGCGCTGAATGTAATAAAGTAGTTAACATAAACTCACCGAATGCAACTGTCGTTTTGTTGATATTGTTACTACTCGCAAACCCCGCTAACTTCCGCCAACCCTTGCGGCTCCAAAAGCTTTTACCACTATTACCACCAGACGTATTACACTTGTTTGTATTGTTAGAACTTGCACTACAACTATTGTCCCCTTTCTTCCTTGTAGCCGTTGAATAATTCCCTGACGACGACATAGTCGACGACGTCGTCGTCGTATTCGGCGTCGCCGTACGTGCAAAACTCAACGACGAACGCGGTCTCGACGACGACGTCAAACTGTTAGGTCCACGTCTTAAACTACCCACTGCACTTTGGTAACTAGCACCACTACTCGACCCACTGAAACCGCTGTCCAGATCAACTAACGGATGACAGCTAGCACTCGCCGGTGATAACAGCTCGTCCGTCGGTCCGACACTCAACAGATCTGCCAATTGGTCATCATGTTCACCGTCACGTTCTGCTTCGTCACTGTTTTCATTCGAAGAAGGTGAAGGCATAAGCATAGCTTCTACAGAGAGGTTTAATTCACCTAGGATCCTCTTGTGTCTTGATTGTACCCTTCGTACTTCTTCCTCAACTAGAGCTTGATTTAGAGAAATCAAAGACTGATCGTGTTGAGTCCGCATTCTATGCGGACCTGCACAACGTGCCATTTCTGTAATTTCCTCGTAAATATTCTCTTCGGTACCATAGCGTGTCATGTACGTATGTCGGTTGTGTCTTGCACGAGGACAAGTACGTGGATGCAAATCAGAAGACGTACCAGGTAACGTATGCAACGGATCCAGATTCAACAGACGGCTAGGTCCCGGTGAAGACGATGTAGACGGCTGCAATTGATGATGGTTGTGGTGATGATTATTACTACGATGATGTTGTTGATGGTGGTGACTCGGTACAGGTATGTTAACATGCCGCGTGGCCGGACCAGGTTCGTAATATGCGTAAGAGTACGCGTGCGGGTCAAAGCGTACCACACTATCGTTGTTGTCCCAAAGATGTGGCTCGGGCGACGACATGACACCGGCCCTTGATATACTCACAACGCCAGCATTGCCGGCGCACTGAAACACACTGGCTGGTTTGCTTGCTGCGATGTGTCGCCGCGCGGGGAGGGGATGGTGCTGCGCGCGCCTATGTTACCCCCCCTCTCGCAGTATACCCGCGCTGTACCCCTATACAGTGAACACGTGCTGCTGTTGCTGTTGTTTTAGAACGGTCGCGTCGCGCTATACTCTTGTAACGCTACCTGCCCGTACACCTGCTGCTGTTATTGCGATATACAGACGGATGCTGATGTCTCGGACACATTTACCTCAAATTATTTAAGTATATACATATATCTATGTAGAAAAATACAATGAAACTAATAAATATCATACAAAAAAAAATAACGATTGTTTTATAGATAGTTGTTAATTTAAAACAGAAACAATGACAAAAAAAATTAACCCTATACATTTTTAAATACGTATTTTAAAGACACGATGTTTCTGTTTTGTTTTTTTCGGTGTAAACACCGCATAACACTAGACACTAGTTAACAAAGATTTGAATAGGTGATTTAGAAAAAGGTATTTGTCATGCCGAAACTGAATTCGTTGCCCAAATAGTTCCATCACGTCAGGTTATTTGATGTAAAAAGTATTTCTTTGTAGGAAGTTTCAACTATTGTTTATGTATAAACATGGCAGATGAAGAACAACTGCCTAGATGCCCTATAGCGTTATAATTATAGCAGCTACTTATGTTGTACACTCAGTATTCTGTAAGACGACCATCCACAAGCTCCTCTAGCCGTTGTATTGTAGAATTTTTGAATTACCGATACCGTCGTCTTATAGAACGCTGAGTGTACATACAAAACAATATACTTATACTCCTCGCAGATTATATAATTATGTCGGATGGGAGGGGGAACCCCAATCAAACGAAAGCACGGTTAGAGTATATGGTATATAACCACAGAAATTCATTAATACAAACGGTAATACATCACCATTATTTGACAGAAAATTAGAGCTGCTTCTCCGAGTGTCCACAACAAGGCGGTCACATATATTTCCATTGTAACGCGCGGTTCAAACTAATAAATCAACTTAAAGCGTGACATCCACTTCCACGTATATCCGAACCGAATAGATCACAATTTCCGGCCTGATCGAATAACAACAAATGTTACTTCTCCCCTTCTCTCTCTCGCTAAACAACTTACAATGGTAATTCGAAGGGTTGTAATACACTAAAACAATACTTCTATACTCTAATCAAATTTTTGTATGTTATACAGCCAATATCTCATCAATAAAATAATATACAGGGTGGGGCATTTAAAGTGTTAGATTTTTAGCTCAGAACCATCATATATTTGAAAAAAATGTATGGTTATGAGGGAATAATCGAATAATAATATTTATTTGTTAATTTATTGTGGCCTTCAAGGATATTTGAAATAGGAACCTATAGTTTTTATTTAATAATTTTATTCTAAGTGAACAAACACGATTTTTTTTAACAACCTAAAATTTCCAAGATATCTAACTAGATTTTGTTGCAAATTCAATAATTTTTTATTCAGAAATCATCGACTTTAGAATAAAATACAAGAAACAACAAATGTTTATTTTGGTCTAATAAATCTTGGAAAATTATTTAAAAAATTTAAAAACGTTTTATATTTATTTTATTTCAACAAAAAAAAAATAGTTTTATTAGAATGAAATATAGATCACAATTTTCGGCCTGATCGAATAACAACAAATGTTACTTCTTTCTCTCCCTTCCTCCCACCCTTCTAAACAACTTACAATGGTAATTTGTAATACACAAAAAACAATACTTCTATACTCGAATCAAATTTTTGTCTGTTATTCCACCAATAACCAATCAATAAAATAATATATATGATTTTGATTATGTATAGATATGTCATAACGTACTAGATTTATTTCTGCAAGCATGCATTTTGAAATTATAATATTTTGCTTTGAATTGAATATTTTAAATCGATATAAATATTGCGTGCATTGATATGACTTTTCAGGGTTGGCTCAAGATCCCTGACAACTTTAATAAAATAAATAAAGCTAGATTGGTTTATTTAGAATTAATTTTTTTTTTAGTTTAGTCGCGGTTTTTCTAATAAAATGAGCGGGTTTCCAGATGTCAATGTGAATCGTCTTCATGTTCTTTAGCTTCGGGAAAATAGTGTAGAATGCTCCAAATTCCTGCAGCAAAGTGATGAGAGGGTGCTCGCAATGAATTATAGTATTCCTCCTTCGTTTTTTTATAGAGAAACAACATGGCAACAACATGCTTTCTCTCCATAATAACTACTGAGTGTACGTAAAAAATAAAACCTGATATGAACCGTATGAGAACCGTGTATGTGTGAAAGGGTTTGATTCGTTTTCGGCTGCAACCGAAAACGAACCGAACCGAATGGAACCGCGTATGTGTGAAACAGAATTTGTATAATATTTTTCAATAATTGTAAAAATAATTGATTACAAAGAGACGCATATTTTGCTTTAAATAAATTCACAAACAATGTAAATACAGTTGTAATAAAAAATAACGATTATCATCAAATATTTTCAACGTATATATATTTTTGAAGCATAAGGGTTGAAAAACAAAATCAAGTCTATGTACGCGGCTGGTTTAATGGAGTTTTTTACTCGGTACACTCCTAATGAGAACAGAGCAGTAGCTCTATAGGGGAAAACTTTCCCAACGGGAAATGTACAGGACTCCTTGTGTCCTACGGGATTTTATTGTTTCTTAGGTAATTGTTAGAAATTTACGTGCAATGATTACAAGCCAACTGCTGGTAGTAGGTACGTTGTATGGGAGCAGGGGGCTCTTTGTGCTCAACAGTTTTATAGAGACGAAAGAGGAATGAAAATAAGTAATGAAAATTTAATGTAATTTAAAATATCTTTTCATGTATTTTTGTTTTCAACAATTAAATTACTTTAATGTAAGAAACGCTCAGATAGACTGCAATTATTATATGCGGATTTTACAAAACCAGAACCTAATTATATGGTCTTTCTTATACATTTTTTTATATATTTTATTATAATTAATTAATTTAATTATACAGTTTTATCTTCTACTAGCTGTTACTATAATAAGATGTTCGTTTTGAAAATTTGAGATGGAAATTTATTACACCAACTAATGAAACTCTCAAATAGATTAAACATAATGGTTGTATTAATAAATATTTATCAGTGTGAATATTTTTTACACCACCCAACTAGTGAAAGTGCAATTTTCGATATGGTAAATACAGTGATGTCATTTATTAAGTATTTTTTTGTATTTAAAATATATGTTTTCAATACGTAACAAAATAAGAATATTGTTAGTAATAATATACATTTATCAATAAGATAAACGTGGATATTTCCATAATAATAAAAAATTATCATATTAACAAACAACCTCTATCGGAGCCAAATCGATCATGGATTTTTTTACATGTATCACATTTTTTTAACACATATTTGTACATAGAGAAGAACAAGGTTCGGTAGATAAAGCAGATTTCTGTCACTCACATAATTTCCAGGCTATAAAGTAGCCTATTACCTTCCTCAGGATATAAGTTATCTCCCTACCAAATTTCATCAAGATCGGTTCAGTGGTTTAGCCGTTAAAAGGTAATAAACAAACAGACACACTTTTGCGTTTTTAATATTAGTATAGATTGATAAATTAAAGAATCAATAAGATATTTGTTGTGACTTGGGTTACGAGTTAATTAAGTAGATTACACCTAAACTATAAAAATACTTTATAAGAAAATCTAATGTAAAACATGTTCGATATTTTACCCAAAAGCTGATCAGTGAGTGCAGATATTTGTTTTAAATGGAATGAGAGATGGCGTCAGTAATTCAACAGAAATACGAGTTCAATTTTTTTGTTTGAAACTTTAACTGCCCTTGCTACAACCATTATTCATATTTTTTTACTAACATTCTTTGAAAACGACTAATGACATTTTCATTTTTATTTCTTTTTAAATATAGACATTTTTACTTACCAAATCAATAGATTTAAAAAAAAATTAATACAGTATAGATACCGGTTATAACGGCATCGAAGGAACCGGTCATATTGGTCGTAAAAAAATCGTTATAACCGATTTCTACTGTATTTAGTTTAAATATATTGATTTTGTAGATAGACTTTTATAATAAGAGAAATTTAATTTCTTTAATTTTTTTTGTTTTTTTTTTTTTTTTTTTTTTATTTAAAAAGATCTGTAATTTTTTATGATGTGAATAAAAATAAAAAAAATTGACATAATCTTAAAGTAGAGGTTTAAAGCTTTAATTTCCTTTTTGAAAATTGTTAAAGTGATGTTTTTTTACCAAAGTTACAGATATTTGAATTTTATCCAAAAAATTGTACGTGTATAAAAAAAATTAAAAATCTAGATCCGCCCTTGGTGTGTTTACACATGACGATACGCCACTGTACATAAATGTATAATTAAATTCTTAAAGTAGAGGTTTCAAGCTATAATTTCCTTTTTGAAAAATATCAAAGTGATCATTTTTACCAAAGTTGCAGACATTTGAATTTTACCCAAAATTTTTTACGTGTATAAAAAAAATAAAAAAATTCTAGATCTGCCCATAGCGACACTCCACTATACACAAATGTATAATTAAGTTAAATCTAGTTACTACTAATTAAGCAAAATATTCTCAGTATTGATTTGTCATTATTATAATTGAAATAAAAATGGTAGAATGCTGAAGTAACAAATATATATATATATATATATTCTATATAAGCTGAAATCGTCAGTCACAAAGTATATGCTGGTACATTTGCTTAGATCGTTACACATTTCACTGATATCGAAGAATACTCGAGAATTTTGCCAGTTTGAGCAGTTTCTTTGTAAATCGGCCCGTAATTGATTACTTATTGAGAGGATGATGAATTTGCAAAGACAGCGACATCTATTCAAAGACGTGGCGAATGCTGACAACCTTGGTTCAAGTTCACAACGAGAGTTTCATGTATCATGTGTGCTAGTCGATTATTTTATTTACTTATATAATAAATATGTGTGAAATATGATATGTTGTTGAAATTAATATCTTGTCTCTAATTATGTAGGGACAGAATTTTAGAATTAGGTAGATTTAATTAATTTATAATATTTGTTGGCTTCGGAGTATCTCAGTAGATTACATGCTAAGACCAGGGTCGTAACTATCACTGAGGCAGGGGAAGGGGACCCCATAGCTTCTTACTAGTTAAAGTCTTGTCCAAATTTAAATTCTATAACGAAATATTGTCTTAATATCAAAAATGCGGTAATCGATACCAGATAGTTAAAAAAAAATATTTTACGAAAATGAATACTAAAATATAAAATTACAGAGTGGCCATGAACAAATTTCCCTGACTATTCCCGGTTTTCCAGGAGAATTTTTACCGTTTTTCCCTGACTTTCAAACAAATTCCCTGACTTTTCCCGGTTTTCCAGAAACTGCCCACCCTGAATTAACAGGCTATTTACCATCAATTTTCATAAACCAAAAGAAAATTAGAAAAATGTTAATTTTCAAAATATTTCAAAATAGACAACAGAGAAGGTGAAATCACAATAACTTACTTAAGAATAAGTGACGACCGTTGCAAACTATTAAAAGTCTTTGACAATTATATTATATCAAACGTGACGTTTGACCTAATTAAAAAAAAGTTACTCTCACCAACATTAATGACTAAGGGCGACCGCATTTATTATAAATTTAAACGAGTCTATTGATGTCTTTGATAAATAATAGGGTATTTGACACTATTAATAATAAAGACTAAAATGTTCTAAATAGTGTAGCATATATTACTATAATTAACAATCAAGTGTTTTATTACGTGAAATAAGTCAGTATATTAATAATAAACCTAATTTTAAAATGAAATATTTAATATAATTGTCACGTGATCGCAAACACGTCTAAATGAATTGCCACTGGTATGACGTCACTTTATGCTATAAACGTCAGAATACTCGATCCCTATTGGTTGATTTCAGTTTATTTATCATAATGTGACGTCACGCAACCACGTGACTTTGAATGCGCGTTTTAGCGGGAATTTTTTCATTTAAATAGAAAAATATTATTTTCAGCGGTTTTTCAACATTATTTTGGAAAAAAATACTATGGAAGTATCTATTGTATACATACGCACAATTTACAATATATTTTAAAATTTAGTCAAATACCCTATTGTTATAAGTATTACTCGTAGTTAATAATATCAATAAGCAATTAAACACACAAATAGTACTTTTATTCAACTTATCACAATGTTTGTTGAATAATAACCAATTAAATGGATAACGTATTTTCCTGATACTTTGTTTTACTAAAAAATAATTTATTCGTAACATATTAAAGTATGATTATTATAAAGTAACTTCAAATTTTTGGGATTTTGGATAGAGGTTGCAAGACTTGCAATAGTTGACGTCACACCCGTCACAGAGCTTTGAACACTGGCATTTTTTTTGTAAAATAACCGTAGACTTTTTATTATTTCAATATACATGTATTACATTAATAATAATAATAATATTTTATTTTGCCCATATGAGCCTAGGCTCGTTTTTTTGGGCTATCATAAATACAGCATATAATAAATATAATATACATCAAAATTAGTGTTCTATGACAAGATATAAGAATCATTTACATATTCATACATATATATACATATAATTTATAAATATTTGACAGTGTATGCACCTCAATAATATGTTACAATCACAATAACCAGATAATAGTAATTATACAATAATAACAATAACAATAGAAATATTTGTAATAATAACATTAATGATTGTGATAATAATAATAATGGTAAAAATGGTAGAAATAATAATAAAAATAATAATTATAACATTAACAATAATTATAGTTAATATAATTATTAACAATAATAATTTATTAACATTAAGATCTACAGAAAAATTGTAAAATCATGTTATTAACTAGTATTATTTAGAAATTATGAATGAGTTGAACTGACCCTAATACAAAATCCTATATTATAGAAAAGAGAATACACTTTTTTTTTAATTGCAGAAAACAATTTCTTAGTTTGTAATATTGGAATAGGAGGAAATGATGTAGTCATAAATCCTGATTGACAGAAAATATTTATGGATCGTCGGTAATTCCAATGAAATAAATCAAACATGTTTATTGAATTGAATATAATACACTTTTCGATTACGATCAGCGTGTGCTATGCTGCACATAGAAAAAGAAATCAGATAAATATATAGATACAAATTATTCTTGTTCACATATATATTTATATTCGATTGATTCCACAAGAAATATTATATTTTCTTTCTAATGTAATCCGAGGAAGAAAATAAACATAAATCTAAAAAACCTACTTTATCAATAATGCTTTTAAATCAATTTCCTGCTTGAAATATTAACTTATATCTCCAATGTATTTATATCAATAAATAGACTGACTTATCTACGCAAATCTTGCATTAAAAAAGATTTTTCGAAATCTAACCCCTAAGGAGAAAAAGGGTGATAATATTTGTATATTATTTTTTACAAATTTTTACTGAAATTAAATAAAATTTATTATTTATTATTCTTTCCCCATTTCAGGTACATATATGAGTTATAGGAAATTGATTTGACTTTACCATATTGTGCATTTTTCTACTACATTTTATTGCAAAATTCGAATTTTTAAAATTAAAATTAATGAATTTACAGTCTTCATAAATTTTTATTAACAGATTATTAATCAGTGAATTTTTCTAAATAAGTTCTTTATATTTTTTGCAAAAACTAAACGATTTATTATACGTTTATTTCAAGTACTATTAAAAAGTTGTTTTTTTCCCCGAAAAGTTAATTTTTTTTTTTAAATCTGTATGACCCCCTCTAAGAAATGAGACTGTACACGCACCTGCCCTCTATCATTATGTATATCGATAAAATCAATACATCACGGTACATCACACACACAATTTGATTTATTTCAAATGCTATCAAAAAGTTTGTTTTTTTAAGTTAAATTTATAATTTTTGTAAGACCCCTTTCGAGAAGTTAGACTGCATACACGCCTGCCCCATATCTTCATTGATTGAATCAATACCTCAGCACACACATACCTACAGTTTAAGAAACACTGGTCTGAGACTTAGTGCTGATGCTATTTGATTCTGCGACCATTGATGTAACACTGTCGTCCTATAGTAGTAAATTCATCCAGAATTAAATAAATGTTTGCATGGAGCAATGACGTATGAGTCGAGCTGGCTTGAATCAACCTAGGTCACAATCTAATTGACTTTATCTAGGCTACGTGATCTCAACATACATACATACATGAGAACGGGCGCTGTGGTTTGCAACGAACGAACGACGCGGCGCCCTACGAACTAACGTTACTTATTGGTCATTTTAAGAAACGTACAAATAAATAGGTAACATTCTAGCTTCTTAACGAGTCTGGCACATTGGGTAAAATCACCCCCCCCCCTCCCCCACCATACAACAACTCCAAACACTGAATCTTTTTCTAATAAAAACGTTCAATCATTAAAAAAATATAGGTACATCTCATTACACTAATAATTAATTTAATAAAAATAAAATATATATTTTACATTATTTATTTCGATCTTTTATTACGGTTATTCGATCATTAGAGCAATGTATAAATTTTAATATGTTATTTGTGGATAACGTCATATCGAGGCTCATAACTTTGTAAATATTTCATATTTTTCAGTAAATATTTATGATAAATAAGTTGAATAAATACTTAATAAAACGTCTTTTACCTGATTCAAAAAAAATTAGTTATATCTGTGAAAAAAATTCCCAAACATTGACAATTTTTTAACCCGTCACAGTGGCTGTCCCCCTTAAAGTTGTTGTTCACTAAAATAGATCTGATAGTATAAGATATGTTTCATAAATTACAACTGTTTTAATACCGCTGATTTTTACGTGTACTTGATTAACTAACAGAAAAACGAATAAATACTTACAAATATCAACTTGCATTTATAATAGGTCCATTTTCATTCAAAACTTACCTGAAAAAAAAATTAATAAAAATCAATCAACTAATAATAATTATAATAAAGTCACTATAATTTGGAAAATACATCTATTTTACTTAAAATATTGGACGTATGGTTTTTGAGTAATTAGATATTAAAAATAGAGTTTTTAACATACGATTGCCGAAAGTGGTCTATTTATTGAAATTCTACACAATTGGTTATATAGAGACGTTTTAAAAACTAATTATTCCAAACGTCAACCCTTTTAAATACTATAATAATTATAAAACAAATATATTCACGTGTAATTTTTTTAAAATAATAAAAAAACTAACTCTGCCATTACAGCAGTACAAATTAGTACATGTTACTATTAATACCGTTCTGTCTATTTCAATTTTCAAATTAAACTAAACTTTTTTTTTAACTTTTAATAATTAACAAAGTAAAATATTCCATTAAATGTAGGTACATGTGTTCTCAATATAAATTAAAAACAATTATTTTCGAAACCAAATCTTATTTACAGTGTGCTAGACGTACAACCTTAAGAATGAATAAGATATTTGGTTAACCCCCTCCCCCCCCCCCCTCTACAGCTGGTACTTTTATCTTTTATATACATTTATCAAATAAATTAAAATTATTATATTTTATTTAAATTCAAATTCTAAATTTAAATTATAAACATTATTTATTGTGAGCACAACATCTGGTTAACGTCCGATCATAAATAGTGATATTTTAGTCAATTTCATGCACCACCTGAAACAAATATTTTAATGCAAAAGTAACTGATGCATGTAAAAAAATAATGACAAAACTTTAAATGGATTTTTGTTATGTTTCTTTTTTTAATTTTAGACAGTATTTATTTTACCATTAGATTACTGTTTATATATATATATATATATATGCCTGCGCATAGTATTTTCTATGGGGTGTTGAATCATAATGATATCGTACCCCCGGTAAAAAAGAGTCACAACAAAAAAAATGTAGTTATGAAGAAATAGGAATAAATGAAATTATAACAATTTAGGTAAATCAAAATTGTAAAAGTAGTATAGTAAAAGGACTGATACACAGTATTTAATTTAAATATTTCAGTATTCCTGTGATGTTTGAAAAATAGTAACTATTAAAACGCTTAGTGATTAAGTATTTAAATGAGACATTTATTTAAAATATGCTAGTTTTGTTGACGGTAGGTACACGAAGTATACATTAATAACAATTTTTAGTAGAAATATATAATAATTTGGAATCATTCTACATGTTTATCTCAAATATGACACTTTTTGCGGAGGTACGATATATATTATAGTTTGTATTTTTGTATTTCAGAACAGTGAATGTTTTCATAACATACTGATCTTAAATCAACTAACACACGATCCAATAATACAACCGCAAATATCGCAGCATATGCAAACGCGACGTTATTTTTCTTATAACGGGTCATCTAGAGGACAATGCAAAATAACTATTGAAAGATAAAATAACAATGATATTTCATATAAGTCTTACAGTTAGTTTTTCACATTTTTTTTATTTGGAAAATGTTACTAAAATATATTTCTTGAACCCATATTTAGTTCCAGGTACAAAGGGTGAAGACTTAAATGTTGTAAATCTATACAATGAAAGGAGGGACAAAGAACGCTTATAAGGAACTTTAGAGGACTAACAAAAATAATCTATTATATCAGAAGTTTACTAGAAGTTAGTTCAGTTACAGAAAAAATTAAATACTCTACTTTTTACAAACTATTTATACACATTTTATTTGTATATCAAAATAAATCCGATTTATTTAACCATCCAGTTAATCTGTATGCAGTTTTATATCCTTCCGACAGTTTATGATCCCCAAGCGACCATTATTTTTGCATGTGTATCAGATAAGTAACATTAAATTGCAACCAAAGAGTTTGAGAATCAGTTCTGTACAATTATAATACACCATAAAACAGATACAAAGAATTTTATATAATTTGTTAATAACATATTTTTAGTAATATACAAAATTACGTAATTAGAAATATTAAATTCTCTATTATATTTTCATAGTTTAATAATTATCTTTTTAATCTATATTAAATCTGTATATAATACTGCAAATTGGTTTGAGTTCCATGTTCCATGATGGACTGTATTTTTTTAATTTTTATCTTCAATCTAAACCACTAAATTGCATCAAACAAATAAAAATATCAATAGGACACTACCCACGAAAGTGACCCTGTTACTAGAGAAATGTCCATTATTTATGAAGGAGCTACACAGAAAAAAATAATTTGTCTATGTGTTAAAAAATGTGATCAATTTAAAAAATCCGTGATCGATTTGGCTTCGATAGAGATTATTTCTTAATTTTTTTACCAAATATCCACGTTTATCTTATTATTAAATGTATATTATATTACTAACAATGTTCTTATTTTGTTTCGTATTGAAAACATATATTTTAAATTCAAAAATTTACCATATCGAAAATTATACTTTCACTAGTTGGGTGGTGTAAAAAATATTCACACTCATAAATATTTATTAAAACAACCATTATGTTTAATCTATTTGAGAGTTTCGTTAGGTTGGTGTAATAAATTATTTATTAATTTGACAAATGAAAACTTGAAAATATATTTTTCAAATGAATAAAATATCCTTACCTTTTTATTATTATATTGAGGAAATATTGTTAAATTAACAAGATAAATTTATTAAGCATTTTTCCATCTCAAATTTTTTTTCTGTGTACATCCGTTTAAAAAATACAAAAAGAAAAATTAGAACAAAATTTACACCAGATCTACTAAAACTTGCTACAATTCTCAAACGTAAACTTAAATCACCCTATAAAAATTCATAATCCAGTAGCGGCTAACAACACTATGGTTGTTAAAAACTATGAGGGAAGCATAGAACAGTATATATACATATAGTATGTATTAGCATATTAAATAGCAGTCATAAACTTGCGCTCGAGCTGGTTCGTCTAAAATTCTAAAACAAGCAAATTCATCACATACATTTCCTCTCTCGTCATTTAAAGCGCACACGATGATGGCTGTAATTATGCGTTAATTTCCAAAAACAACGTACCTACGCCTCTCTACTAAAGAAATTTATGTAAACTGTCTAGACATACTGATCCATCTCGTTATTTTGTTACATCTTATTCTCTCTATTATAGCTCCTGCGTTTAGTCATTACCAATTAATTTACGGTATGGATTATACTAGATTTAGCGTGACAGGGCTCTGTCATGTGTGTGTATGTATGTCGTAGCTAAAAGATATATATAAACGATAATTAGTTATTGACATTATGGTTGTGACAATCTGCTTTGATTTGATGTTTTAGGTATGAATATATTATAACAGACAATATGCATTTAAATCTCAGTGGTTCCCAACCAAGAGCTAAAATATGGTCCGCAAAAGATTTCAAACTTTGATGTCCGGTATTATAAACGACCTAGAAAATTTGCTAAGTAGCAAGCACTCTCAAATGAGATATCAAACTTATATGACAGTTCTCAGTAAGTTGGTTTTTACCGTTTTTTACGCAAGGTTAGTAAATACACTTTAGTAAATATACTTTACATACCTTTTTTTTACTTCCTATGTATGAAACTATCTATCTAAAACGGTAAAAACCAACTTACTGAGAACTGTCATATAAGTTTACTACCCCATTTGAGAGTGCTTGCTAGCTTGCAAATTTGTTAGGTCGTTTATAATTCCGGACATGAATGAAGCAATTTCATACAGTAAAATTCGAGATATCGCTTTATTTGATAATAATTAAATCAAAGTGATCCCTGGTCAAAAAAATGTTGGGACTTACTGATTTAAAGGAATACTGTATAGAAATTTTCTTAAAATATATTAATTCAAAAATATCTCCGCAAAATTTAAGTCAACCTAAAATAAATGCATAAGAAATAAAACGTCTGGTAAGTAAATGCACAGAGCTTCCTCGTGCTAAATTCATCAAAGGTAAGTTAGTTATTAGATAATTTAAATAAAACCGATAAAGTATTCAGATCAACTGCCTGTCATTGGTTAACAATTTAATTTTCTTACAATTTTAATAAAAAAATAGTAATTCGACATTTTTCTTTATACGCACCTGTCGTATATTTTTAATTTTTTGATAATTTCAATCAAAATCATTATTTTTCTGCTATACAAATGCTAGTAAATTGAGATAAATCTTTATAAGGGGGATATTTTACAACAAACGTTGTAGTGACCTATATTATAGGAAATTGAATGCTCTATAAAAAAGACTATAATATTTTTCACGTAACATGTGTCTTTCTTGAGATATCTTCAAAAAAAATATTTTGGAATGTCACCCCACCCTCTTAAACACGAATTTAATAATTTTGAAATAGGACCGTCCTCAAGCCAGACCCAACCAACCAACCAAATTTCATCAATATCGGTTCACACAGACAGACAGAAACGGAACAAAAAGGTGAATTTTTAAAATCAGAGAACTCATTTATTTTTTTTTTTTCATTTTAAAATAATCACAAAGTTTCTCGTATCTTCGATATTACAAGGAATCAAAAATCGCAAAAATCAATATAACTTTATAACCCATGTCCCCCTTAATGTGAATTTTAAAATAAAACAATAAATATCTCATCTTATAAACAAAAAATAAAATTTATACGAAATATAATAAAATTTATTTTTAAAACAAAAAAAAAATTAGAAGTAAAATAATTGACAAAACGAGTAAAAAGTGTATGTCATTATTAATTACACTAGTTTGAACAATTAGTTCACAGTAGAGTAGTTGAAATACAAGTAAAATCACTTACAATAAGAATTGTTTTGAATAAAGAGAGTAAGTCTGGTAAATTCAAGTTGAGATTTATTGTTTTATTTATTTTCAAGGATTCGGGATAATAACAACCAGCACTGCTGGATAAGCCACCGTCTCTCGTGAGAAGAACCAGTACTATATGTATATAGTCCAAGAGGTGAGCGCCAAATTTTGCAACTACTTTCTAAGAGCTGATTTTTTAATATTACGTCACATTTGTGGTGTAGATAATATACAGCCTGCCGTCAGTCAGCTAGTTTCGTTAGCGTTTGGCGCGGGGGTGGTAAATCAGCTGCTGACGACATTTGTTAAGGTAAAATTCAGACTGACTATTTTTTTAATAATAATAATATTCCTAACTCTTTCATATTTTAGAAAGTACTTTCACAATGTATAGATTTTTTACGAGTTAAACGCGCCCGGTTGCAAGATTTTGATGACTGACTATGATAAAAGGGGTTTTTACTTATTATACTGCTTACAAATAAATTTTAAGATTTTAGACAGTAGTTGCAACGTGTATAGTTTTTTTTTACAAAGTTAAAACCACCCCCGCGCCAAACGCTAACGAAACTAGCTGACTGACGGCAGGCTGTATATCTACACCACAAATGTGATGTAATATCAAAAAAACAGTTTTTAGAAACAAGTTTTTTGGCGCTCACCTCTTGGACTATCTCAAGAGAAGAACCAGTGCTATGTGTAGTGGTGGGTTGCCTCAGTCTATTAGCTATTTAATCAAATGACCCAGTTTTTTTCTTATTCCCTTTTTTCACTTGGTTTTGCACTGATGTGTACTATGTCACTGTAAAACTTTTTGTGTCTACTTTTTGTAGATCCTTCTTCGCTTTCGAATATTTTATCTATGTCCAATTGCACGAGTGAGATTTTTTTAAATAAATTATCTGTGGTAAATTGTAAAAGAACATATTTTTTCGAAAAATAGTATTAATTTTTTTTATATGTCGGTTATTAATATTATTTTTTAAGTAAATATACAAATTTGTGAATTTTTTCAGATAAGCTATCATCTGCATTTGTATTGCAAATTTATATGTTAGTTACTATGTACTTTAAAATGGCAGTTGAATAAATTCATTAGTGTTCAAATATGTACACAAAAAATGTTCAAATAAAGATTAGATATATTATCTATCGAAAATATTACAAAATACGTTATAAAGAAATAAATAATAAATTTTTTCTACCAAATAAAAAATTATATAAGATACTGGCATCAGGGCCCTTATTCTCGAGTTCGTTCGACTTTTTCTCATTCGAGATTACTGAACTAAAACTAAAAGTCACTAAGTTATTTACTAGAATCTCGATTGTGTAAATTATACCGTATTCTCGAATCTCGATACGACTTTTTTTCTATAAAAATGTCGAATGAAAAATCTCGACTACTCCTGGGCATGCGAAATTTAAAATCTCGAACGGAAAACTCGAATGGACATATTCTCGAGTGAGCTACAGAAAAATATGTTTTTCTGTCACGAATCATAAAACTGTCGTATATATTTGACACCCTGTTTAAAGTGCTTGCAAATTTCATTCAATTTGTTTATAATGCAGCACATTAAATTGTTATTTATGTACAGGTTTTTTTCTCAAAAACTTAAAACTTTTTAAAAATTGATACCTTCAATAATAAAGCACTTACAAAGTATAAAGTTAAATAATACTAAATTACTTTAATACCCACATATACCTACTTATATATTCTACATATATTTCACATGACTAAAAAAACTTTACGAAAAAGTTTTTTCTCAATTCTATTATAATTTATATGTCGCAAAACTTTCAACCAACAAATAATAAAATGTATTCAAGAAATCTATATAGCCGAGAGGGGTCAACCACGAAGGTTTCAATAGCTTTCTGAATGCAATATATCAAACCCTTTTATAAATATTGTCAATGAGTATATTCCTAAGGAATATTTATACCTATATAATTGATTTCAAATAAAATATCACACGAAAGAAGATGTTTTAAAATAATGTATTGTTAGAGAATTTGCACTGGTATTTTGTATATTATATAGGGTAGACCAGGGCGAATCGGATCAAATTGACTTTTTAGGTTAAAAAAATTCTGTCAATGAAACATTTGTAATCAATCTTTATTCTACTTTACGTTGTACAAACTTATAATTTATACAAAAAGGGTTGCACCTTGGGACGGTTTTACCTTGGGACAACTGCTCTAGAAATCTAACCACTCTAGTGGTAACTCTCAGAATTACATCTTATATTGGCAACCCTGTCCTTTGTTTGCTCACCAAATTATTTCAGTTTCAGTCATTATTCGAAGCTTTAAGTGTCAGTTTATTGTTTTCGTACCTTGAAAGTAAAATTTTGCTGCAACTTCTAGATCATTTACAAACAAGATAAGCATTTTTATTGACATTATTTGATGTAGTACTATTGCAGCATTACTTAAGCAAGCAATCTATGCAAGAAGTTGTTAAATCGTAAATTTTTTAGAGTTTAGAAAATTTATTTTGTGAAAAGAATGATTGGTTACACCTTGGGACATTTTTCTGGTTGCACCTTGGGACTGAGAAATTTTCAGAAAGCAAAGAAAGCATTTTGTATTCCCCAACGTTGACGACATCAGTAGTGTTAATCCATGCAATATTGTAAAAGTATTGCCAACTCCAACAATACGTCGCGGGTTTCATTCATTTAAAATTGCATTCCCACAGAAGCTTAATTTGAAATAAAATTTATTTAATAATAATTATGTATAATTATATTTTCATATTAATAAACATTGACTACGTAAGTCTTACTTCATTTTCACATCTTAAAAGCTATAATATTCACATATTTGCCATGTACCAAGGTAGAACCAATGCTGTCCCAAGGTAAAACCACAGGTTGTACCTTGGGACAAAGATCAACAACTTATTAAACAATGAGTAGTGGTGTACGCTTTGGTGATAGCAAAATGATTGTTGATTGAAAAGCTGCCTACAGTTGTAGCCTCTACAGAACTAAAAGATTATTGTATTTGAACGAAAGATGTCAGTGCAATAATTAAAAAAGTAAAAAATGTCCCAAGGTACAACCCTTTCCCCTACACCCAATTCTATTTTTACACGGTAGATACATTCCAGAAAAAAACGTATAAAAAAAGACATGAAGTACATAGAAAAAAGGGGATTAGCTCCATACCCTTCAACCCTGTAAAAAATAGGTAAAATGAAATGATTCATACAAAAAAAAACTATAAATTAAATTTTTATGAGCATTCATGCACAGTTTATTTCATAAAAATAAAAGGCGATTCAATTCTTAAAGTAAAAGTAACATAAATATAAAATTATCGCAAGTTTAGGAACTGAAAACTCGTACAAGACTAAAATATATACTTAAGCGCTATGAAAATAATCAAAATAAATTAGAAAAGGGAATTCCCTAAATTCAGTGTTAAAATTTACCAGTATGTCATTGTAATTTTTCATTTACTTTATTTTAAATTCTAGCGACTTTTCTGTTAATTTTTTTTAAGAAGTTGATTCTGTCCTCAGGTTCACAGCATTTTCTGTTAATTTTTAAAAGAATATTCTCTCCGTGTAGTGTAGCTTTATAAAATAGTTTTTAAATTTTCTCCTATTTTAACTTTGATCCAATTCGCCTCGGTCTACCCTATAAACACTATCATGATACAAACCATCGCGCCGCGCCGCTAGTGTTTGGTTCGCTTAATCAGCTGTAGAGAGAGTATTTTAGCATTCAATTAGATTCTAATCAAAAGTTACACATTGGCGCGCAAATTCCAGCTGCCTATATTAAACATACGTATTAGGGCTCTTCTAGTATAACGTAATGTGTTATGTTATATTATGGTTTTATTTTGCATAAGTCAGGGCTTATAACCTCACTGCTTTTATCAATTAAATTGTGTATATATACGCATATTCTTAAGATCCGTAACTAGAAGATTAAGTTAAAAATTTGATGATTTGAAATTATAATACTTCAAAATTCGAATCGATTTAGTTAAAAATATGAAAAATAATTGATAATATTGTGTATAGAACTATAAGATATGATTTTAATTCTTTTTTCTTTGTATTTGAGTTGATATTTCTTTGTTAAATTGAAATTTGATGGATGAAATTTGACTAAAAAATTTTGGGTTTCAGATTTCGTTAAAAGTATGTTTATTTTATAGAAAATGATGTGAAAAGTTCAAATTTTCAAACCGCAGGTCTGTATCTCATCACGTTTTCGAGATATGACCTTTCAAAGTTTTCGATTTTTGAAAATTTTGGAGAAAAATGGCTGTAACTTTTGAACGTGTGGTCGGATTTGATTTTTGTTGACAGATTTGAAATCAGCGTATCAAAATCTATATAATAACATGTATAATACTTCAAAATTCGAGAAAAATTTTTTTGGGAAAAATCGACATTTTTTTCAAGGTATACCCCTTGGAAAAATTTCAATTTTAAGCACAAAAAAAAAATTCAGATTTTTAAGTATAATACATGTCATTATATAGATTTCGATGCGCTGATTCCAAATCCGTCAACAAAAATTAAATCCGAACACACGTTCAGAAGTTACGGCCATTTTTCTCCAAAATTTTCAAAAATCGAAAACTTTGAAAGGCCATATCTCGAGAACGTGATGAGATACAGACCTGCGGTTTGAAAATTTAAACTTTTCACATCATTTTCTATACAATAAACATACTTTTAACGAAATCTGAAACCCAAAGTTTTTCAGTCAAATTTCATGCATCAAATTACAATTTATCAAATAAAAATCAACTAAAACATAAGAAAATACGAAGCAAAATCATAACATACTATTTATAATAAACTATAATGTTATTTTAAAACCAATACGAGATTTAAGCATAGGTGGGCATTAACTCGTTAATCCGTTAATCGTTAACAAAGTGCTTAACGGATTAACTTTTAAGTTTACTCAAAAAAATGTTAACGCTTTTGTTAACTTCCGTTAACTTTAGTCCGTTATATTGGTAGTTTCATGACAAATACATAAGAGTTGTCGAAAAAGCAAAAAAAAAAAAATTCTTCAAACATTTTGGGTGGTTAACTTTTAACGGTTAACTTAAATACTCGGTATTTTAACGCTTTAACGATTAACGAAGTTAACATTTTTATTAATAAATTAACGATTAACGAAGTTAACTTTTCGGTTAACTGTGCCCATCTATGAATTAAAGTACGTAACTCTTAATACATATTTATAGTCGAAAAAATATATACAGGGTCCTCCAATAGTGCGTCCGGCATTCCTCACGCACTTCCTGTAGTAGATAGAAAAAAAAGTTTGGTACATAATATTATTGGTTTGAAAAGATCAACGTCGTAAAATTATTTTCAATAATACAGGGTGTCCCATTTTTGCGCTGTAACAAAAACAAACATTTTTTTAAATGGAACCCCTTATAACTTTTTCAGTATTCCGATGCCATTTTTTAACCTCTACATGACCATCTATTTATTTTTTGATTTAGTGACAGTGTTGCCAAATTATATTTTTTTTCCGAAAAATAATCCATAAACAGGGTCAACTTTAAAAAATCGTAGCGACCTCGTTTTTTTTGAAGCGATTGATTTTTTTAACAATAATATTAGTCCTGGTAAAGAGTGACATTTTGATAATAACCAATTTGAATTTAGTTATACAGGCAGTTCATAAAAAAATGTCAAAATTTGCAAACTTAAAAATGATAAAACTCATTTTTTTTAAATGAGACTACCCTTTTTTTATTTCGCTATTCGATGGGGGGTATTCTCCTTTTAGATTTGTTTAAGGAATGTCCTATATCTAAACCCCATAGTTTCCCAGATATTCAATACTTTTAATAAAATTTACCTTTTTATTACACTTTTATGCATCGAAGTAGGCCGTGCTGATGAAAAAATACATGCCGGCAAATTAATTTGAGCCTGGATGAAAATAAAAGATATTTAGAACATTTATTTTGGTCTTTTATCTTTTATGTTTTTTCAATTTTGTAAGTTTTCATAATTTTTTTAAATAAAAGAAATAATTTTATTACATAAGTATTATCCGTTTTAACTATTAATTTCAATCAAATATTACATTGATACGTAAGTACTACATTTTCTCATTTGTTTTTCGTCAGCACGGCCTACTTCGATGCATAAAAGTGTAATAAAAAGGTTAATTTTATTAAAGGTATTGAATATCTGGGAAACTATGGGGTTTAGATATAGGACATTCCTTATACAAATTGAAAAGGAGAATACCCCCCATCGAATAGCGAAATAAAAAAAGGGTAGTCTCATTTGAAAAAAATGAGTTTTATCATTTTTAAGTTTGCAAATTTTGACATTTTTTTATTAACAGCCTGTATAACTAATTTCAAATTGGTTATTATCAAAATGTTACTCTTTACCAGGACTAATATTATTGTTAAAAAAATCAATCGCTTCAAAAAAAACGAGGTCGCTACGATTTTTTAAAGTTGACCCTGTTTATGGATTATTTTTCGGAAAAAAAATTATAATTTGGCAACACTGTCACTAAATCAAAAAATAAATAGATGGTTATGTGGAGGTTAAAAAATGGCATCGGAATACCGAACAAGTTATAGGGGGTTCCATTTAAAAAAATGTTTGTTTTTGTTACAGCGCAAAAATGGGACACCCTGTATTATTGAAAATAATTTTACGACGTTGATCTTTTCAAACCAATAATATTATGTACCAAACTTTTTTTTCTATCTACTACAGGAAGTGCGTGAGGAATGCCGGACGCACTATTGGAGGACCCTGTATATTTATTTATAGTGCTTTTAGTGTGTATATAGTAAAGTAATCTATAACACTATGAATTTGTTGTGTTATTTATATGTAAAAGCATACATTATAATGTGTGTATGAAATTACTTACGCCATCCATGCCATTTTAAACAAATGCAACAAAGTTTAGAAACTTTTGTTTCGAACAGTTCATGTAAGAGCAGCGTGATGTGGAGTAAATAACGCGGGGGGCAAGAGAGGGGGGGGAGTCGACTACGCTTTTAATACGTTGGCTTCTTTGTTTACGCTAGATTTAAACTTTATTGTTTGCTATTATATGTACATATATAGATATAACCAAGGGCGTGTCTACTTGCTAACTTCGATTACTTTAGTATTCAATTGTAAGGAACGACAATTAGCCCAAATACTGTAAATATATTATACACTGGTAGAAAGAATTTCTCAAACCAAGTAAACCTTGTTTTGTATATAACGAAAACAATATTTTCTTAAGATAAGCAATAATCTCTTAAACCAACTATAGTATTCTTGAACGAAGGAATAACGTAGTTGGATTAAGAGTATGTTTCTTATATTAACAAAATATTGTTTTCGTTATATACAAAACAAGGTTTTCTTGGTCCAATACAGTTTTTTTTGTGTGTACAGTAGACTCTGGAAAATAAAAAAAAAAACGTGTTTAATGTTTTTCGATGTACTACGAGTCTGCAAAGTTTTAAGAAAATCGGTGAAAAATGATGCGAATACAAAAATAAAAAAATATGTCACAAAAAAAACGATTTTTTCTTACATATATTTAAACGTGAAAATATTTTCTTTTATTTTAGAATGGTTTAAGTTCGTGTGAACTCACACAAATAGACGGGGTGTGCCATTTATAAAAAAGTACACTCACTTTATTATAAAAGAATTAGAGAAAAGGTATTATTTTTTATTTGCGTAATGCGACAGAAGGAGAGACAAAACCCCTCGACACGGAAATATAAAATGTTTGCATTTTGTTTGCTGTTACTTAATCCGTGAAATTTAAACAGCGGATGTCAGATTTTTAATAGACCTGCCATCTTAAAAAAATACGTATATTACAATTTATTTCATAAATTATTAAGTATATTATATTCTTATTTTTATCTAAATGTTACATTAATTCAGTCAAAATTAAATTGTCTTTTAAAATAACAAGCACTCACAAATGAGGTATTAAATTTGTAAAAGTATCTATAGATTTGTTATAAAATTTAGATGAGTGACTACAGTATTGTAACACAGTTGGCGCAGACTCTGACCGTACGTTGTATAATTATCATAATATCACCACTGTTTTAACACCCTTGTTTGTGTTTACATACAACACGTGTGTGTGAAACTTGTCAAAGTCTTCATGAAACTCCATGAGAACTGTCATATACGTTTGATACCTCATTTGTGAGTGCTTGATAACTAGCAAATTTTGTTAGTTCCTTTATGATACTGGACATTAGATTTTTAAATTCATTTATTAATAAAAAAATAATGGAACATCCTCAGATTCAATAATACAATACTGCCGTGCTAAGCACAAAAGCGGTATCTCAAAAAAAAATCATAAAGTTGATTTTTATGGCATCGAATAGCTTAAAAAAATACGAATCCAATGAACTAAGCCAAATAGCGATATCTTATTTAAAACATATGAAAAAACCCTTGAAAAAGTCTTTCCTATCTCAGGTTTACCTTAAATAACTAAGAGAATTAGAGGTGTATCAATAATACGTAGGCGAATAACTGTATATTTTGATACCGCCAAAATTCCCAATATAATGAATAAATTCCATTTAATAAATCAAAAAAACAATCTGTAAAAGAAAAATAAAACTATTTTAACAAAACGTTGATTTTCTCGAAACTCGCCTTTACTGAGATACCGCTTTTGTGCTTAGCACGGCAGAATAAATATGCAGTTCTTTTTTTGTATCTAAATATCTACTTAATAAATCATCAATTGATAAAAAACAAGGTTCAAATATCATAATGTTGAACAAATATATAAATCTACTATTAATGAATCTAATTATAGCGAGCAGAATATTCCAGCCATGCTAAATAATATGTTGATTGAGTTCACATCGACGCGCATTCATTTAACATCACTGTTACTGTGTGAGTGAAACCAATTTAATAGGAAAATTATATATACACCGTTTAGAAAAACACTTGCTATAATTATTTATTTTAACCAAAGGGACTGTGTCACAAACCCCACCCCTCCTAATACTTGCAAAAGTTCGTAAAAAATATATTAAATAAATAATTTAAAATAGTTAAAAAAAATAAAAAATTGTAGAGATCACTTTTTTTAATTATGTTCTATTTAAATACGTATAAGAAAGTCCTGTTTAATTGGCAGCTTTATTTACTTGTCACACCCCTCTCTACACCCCTACACCATCTTAATACTTGCAAAGGTTCGTAAAAAAATATTTTAAATAATACTTAGTTAAAAAAATAAAAATTGTAGAGGACTTTTTTTTTAATTTTATGTTCTATTTAAAAACACGTACAGTATTACATATAAGAAAGTCTCATGGTATATTTATTTAGCAGCTTTATTTATTTGTTCCGCCCCTATCCACCCCCACCACCTCTTAATACTTGTAAATGTTCATAAAATATATATTAAATAAATAATTATAATGCACAGTTAAAAAAAAATTGTAGGACTATTTTAAATTTTATATTCCATTTAAAAACACGTACAGTATTACGTATAAGAAAGTCCCATGGTATATTTATTTAGTAGCTTTATTTACTTGTCACACCCCTCTGTTAATATTTGTAAATGTTCGTTAGAAAGATTTTAAATAAGTATAAAAAAAAAGTTAAAAAAATAAAAATTGTAGTGGACTTTTTTTTAAATGTATATTCCATATTTAAAACCACGTACAGTATTGCGTATAAGAAAGTCCCATGGTATATTTATTTAGCAGCTTTATTAACTTGTCACGCCCCTCTGTTAATATTTATAAATGTTCGTTAAAAAAGATATTAAATAAATAATAAAAAAAGTTTTAAAAAAAATATTGCAGAGGACTTTTTTTTAATTATTATATTCCATTTAAAAACACGTATATACAGAAGATCCCGGGGCACGTTTAATTAGCAGCTTTATTTACTTATTGATTGCGACTTATAAATAAAATATATAATTTATTTCGGGTTGAATAGAATTAATTTAAAAAATGAACCGTAATTGACAAATTACCTATATCAAAGAACGTAATTCTGTTTGAGTACCTATATAGCACACGCATACCTAGTGTGTTTCTCGTACAGAATACTGCGCGCCAGATTAGAGAGCTTGGAATTTCAGTGTATACGAGAACGTGACAACAGCAGTGCGATTGGTACAGCGCGGCGGCATTTTACACACAAGGAATGCCGAGCGCAGACTGACGCGCACGCATAGACGCCGCCGCGTCGCTTGACAAGTGCCAGAAACCAAACACTATTTCATTGTTCATGTCATTTATAGATCATTCATTCCCGTTGATCTATCACCACTGTTTAACCATTAATAAATATATTTATATAACGCATGCTATTTATTTTATTATAATACTAGCGAAATCCCGCGGCTTTGCTCGCGTAAACTTCGAAACTAATTAGAACCCTCTGCACGTGATAGGGAAAGACATATTGCATTTTTTTTATATTGATTTTTATTCATTACCTATAAAAAACGTAAATATCTCGGATCTTAGTTAAAAATTGTAAAAACTAACCCCCTGTTTACTCTCGCCATTAGGGGCTGAATATCGATTTTTTTTATTGCAGATTATTTTGCCCGAGTCTTCCATTATAACGTAAGCAGCTATATGCAGATAAACATATCAAAAACACTGACCTTGTCTACCTCCGCCATTAGGGGTTGAATGTCGAAATTTTTATTTTAATAAATGATTATTTTGCCCGAATTGACCTTTATAAGTAAAGAAGGTATGCAGATAAACATATCTAAATCCATTCTCGTCCCCGTCATTCGGTGAATACAAAAAAATATTTTACAAATATTTCCACCCCTCCTAACAACTTAGGGGTTAAATTTTGGGAAATGCTGAAATAATTGTTTCATTATTTATATTGTAATGTTCGATAAGATTCAATTAAATGCGGAAAAAAAAATTTTTTTATATAAACTTTGACACCCTGTTTTAACCCCTTAGGGGTTGAATTTCGAAAAATCCTTTCTTAGTGGGTGCTTACATCATAAAAGGAAGGCACCTACGAAATTTCACGTTTCTAGGTCCAGGGGTTTGGGCTGTACGTTGATATATGAGTGAGTGAGTGGTTAAGGACAAACTATTTTATAGATATAGATATCGTTTCCTTAAATATCGAAATTGTACTAAACTCATTAGAAGAATAGATTTTTATGCAACAACTGTTAATTCCATGTGTGGCCACCAGGGTACAAAATTTGATCAAACATTTTTATGAAAAACTGTCGTAAGTCAAAGCCAATATCTAAGGACTTTAAAGGGTGGTAGGATGGTGAAACATAGGTAAAATTTGTTCAAACGTTAGTTCTATTAAGCGTGTTAAAGTTGGATTCACTAGCGCTTTTTTAAATCATCAAAATAAAGTAACATTCAATTATATATGTATGTTTAAAAACGTGATTTCCCAAAACTCAGAATTTTTTAGTTGTACCACTCTTGTTCAGAGGCGATGATATAGTTTTTACTTTTTTTTATGATGGAAACATTAGTTATTTTATTATTTAATGCAGGTTACACAAAATTCTACTAAGGTGTGATCGTTGAGGTGTTTCTCGAAATGTCGCTGCTCGATTAACTGCAAGTTTTATTAAGTCATAATACTTTTGCGTGTGGGTTTAGGTCGAAATTTAAAATGTGTGGCAATGCAGTATAATAAAAATGTTTAAAAGACGGTTTTCATGTCACGGCCTCTGAGCAAATAAAATTGAGAAAAAATAGAGTACCTAAATATTTTATAAAAAAATATATCAACCAAAACCGTGGTACACAGAAAAAATAATTTGTGTTAAAAAATGTGATCAATATAAAAAATCTGTGATCGATTTGGCTCCGATAGAGGTTGTTTGTTAATATGATAATTTTTTACCAATATGGAAATATCCACGTTTATCTTATTGATGAATGTATATTATTACTAACAATGTTCTTATTTTGTTTCGTATTGAAAATAAAATCAAATTTTCAATAAGATCGAGAAATTTTTTCTGTGTATTTTTCCATAAAGTATTTATAATAATTTATTTAAAAATGAAAACTTATATGAATAACACTTTGGACCCCCCCCCCCCCCCCCAGAGCACTGTAAAAATGTTATATACATAAACATTATAAAAAAAAGTATCTGTCACCCACGAATTTTTCTTGTATTTTTTTTATCAGGATTAATGTAGCCTGTGTCCTTTCTAAGGATGTCTTAGTCCCTCCATGACAAATTTCATCAAAATCGATTCAACGGTTTACTCATGAAAACATAACAAAACCGACATTTACAATATTACTACGGATACATTAAAATAATTGAATTTATTCTTGAGTCAATACATTTGTTATTCAATGACTTAAATTAAGACAGTCACATCGCGTTTGTATTAGAGAAGAGTATTTCTCGCAACGGGCGACGAGCCAACTCAAATCAACATGAAAATACTTAATAGCGTTGGTTTTTCCTGAATTACATTTATTATTGGTTTATCAAGTACTCATTTTGTTTGCAGTACGTCGAGACTATTTGATTATACGAGACACAATGGCCACCCCCTCCCTCTTTCTATGTTTGACTTTGTGTCAAATTGGACAACTGACATTTCGTATATATGTGCTCCGTGCTTCGTTTACATTAATGATGAGGTTTGGTATGTGTCACACTAACATCTACTTTCCAAGAATATTAACTCTTTATTATATTGGACGTTGTTCAAATAATGATGTGCATGATTTACAATAGAAATTAGGAAATGTGATTCATCGGGATTTTATCTTTATATAAATACATCAATAATAATGATTTTTTTTAATTACGCTGTAAATAAAATTGAGTTTAAGAAAGAAATCAAAATTGTATAAAATATTTTTTTTTTATTACAAAAAAAATGTAAGAAATATTTTTCGTTTCTCACAATAGGTTAGACCAGCGGTTTTTAAATACGTACACCGGCGCCGACTACGGGGGGGCAAGGGGGGCAATCGCCCCCCCAGATATTATACCAGGGGGGCTTCGCCCCCCCTGTGCAGCTGAACTCTAGTTTCTTTTAAATTAAAGATACTTTTGTCAATAAGATTTTTACTTTAAAAAAAGGTGTAAATATTCAAATACTTGTCACTTGAGTAAAAATGATCACTAAAAAACTCTTCAAAAAGGAAATTAATACTAAAACATCTTTTATTTCCTTTACAAAGCTTAGTTAGATCAACAGCTTTAAACAAAATTCTACGACTTTTCTACACTTTACTATATTTTCAGCTAAAATCGTCGTTTACGTTTCATGAGCCTCTGTAAATTAAATATAAATGTCCAGTTTTCAATTATTTCAAATAATTAAAGTTTGATCGATTTTTATCGAAACTACAATAATTTTATGAAAAAAAATTTTTTTTTTTTCACATTATTAGTTGCGCTTCTGAAATTTTTGTCGTTATTACGAAAGTTGGATATTGCATATTTTTAAGGAAATTTTTTACACCCCCCCCCCTCAAAAAATTATGAAAAACTCGCCCCCCCCCCCAGGTTAAATGAAATGTCGGCGCCTATGAATACGTACATAACTAGAAGCTCGGGTGCCCCGGAACAGAGTGTATGTGATGCTCCCCCCCCCCCCCCCCCCCGCTTTATTCAAAATAAAAACTGAATATATTTTTTTTCGTTACACAATTTTCAAGTGGTATTAATTTTAATTACTTTTTTTCGTTAACAATATTTTTGCATATTATTAAGGCTGAACATGCTATTTGAATTGCCATAAGAATCACTATAGAGAAATTACGGTTTTATATTTTAAGTTCAGCTCTGACCAGTATATAATAAATCATTTAGGAAAAAATACACTGATAAACTAGATTAATTTTTCTATGTTATGACATACTTAATTTTTCAATTTAATTTTTTTATATATTAATAATAAAAAAATCTGAAAATGTGTGTATTTTTCTTGATATGATAAAATTCAATATATAACACAAATTCTTGAAAAATACGTAGAAAAAATATATACCACGACACAGATATTTGTTTAAGCTTTCTAATTTTATAATAATTCTGCAATTTTCATTTGAAAATATTGAATGTAAGCCTAAAAACATAAGAACTAGTTCTATCCTTTGTAGCTTCATCTCTGTTTAATTTCGAGAATATACCATTTTTCATTCGATCGTCAATTGTCACTGAATTACTTGTATCTGTCATTTCCCCTCAGGGCTAGACTTGTGCAAATAATATTTGTTTTCTACGGTGGCGACATCTCGTAGAATTTAGTTTCGGAAAATCGGCATGAACAGCCTTAAGTGTAACATTTTTTTACGCTGCTATCGAGCCCCCCTATTACCTCGGTTTTGTCGGGACTGTCGTTAAGCGAATAACCGTTATAACACTATATTATACAAACTAATAACTTTATACAATATGTTAAATATTTCGTCGTGTGTGATAAATTCCAGTTCCTTCCGTTTTGTAAACTCATCTATATAAGTATTTAAGTTACCTATTGTACATGTAAATATCATCGGTATAAGAGAATTAAAACTAGATAATATCCACTAATGGAATAAACCGTACAACATTTATGGTCTGAAAACTGACAGCATAAAGAATTTTATTGCTTATTCTGTATAAAAGTGAATTCAAAGTGATGGATAACGAAATTCTATTTCCATTCCGGTTTTACACTCGCTATAAGGTCACTCAACTTGCGACCCTACTTAATACTATTTACTTCTTATACAAAACTAAACATATTAGTTACAATATGTATCTTTCATGTTTTGTATTTATTTTAAAACGATCACCCCCACCCCCACTTCATTTTAGTATAAATATCAATAGTAGGTACATTAATACAGCTGCTATCATATTTTTTTTAAATAACACCATTTAATTATTGATTTTAAAGGTTAATATTAAATAGTAAACTTTTTTATTTATTAAAAAAAAAAAACCGTAGAATCCGGATATAACGGCTCTAACAATTTTCAGCGACGAAAATGCTAGGTTTCTTATTATATATAGACCTACTATGAAAACATATCCGTATAGTACGACTCCGGTTTAAGCGACCTATTGTCCGGTTAGAACGACGCGCAGTGTAATGTTTCCAGTATCAACGCACAAGCAATACCTCTCCCGACTTTCTCCTCTCTCCTACGTATGTTGATTGTTGATTAGTAAAATTACAGACTTTCTACGTCAGTAAATACATATTTACATGTATAGAATGTAGGTACATTGTATCTCTGATCAAACTCTAATACATTATGTATGTATGTAATGTGCAATGTTTAAAAGTAAATACCATTAAAGTTACTTTTTGTTAATTTGAATTTTTTTTTATTTAAATAGAAATTAATCTAACTTATTTGATAATAAGAATTACAGTAAACAAGCTTTAATTATCCGGTAGTTTAGTGTGTCGTCCGGATAGTACGACCAAGTGTCCCTTGAGAGTCGTTATATCCGGATTATAGTTAAAATATTTGGAGGGGGGGTGGGGGAGTACAATTTAACTGAATTATTTATTTGTTTAAAAATGAATGGTACATTTATTTTATTAGACGGAAGGTGCGTTGTTTTAAAATAAAGCAAAATGTTCAGATTTCGTGAAATCGTTTATTGGATTGAAAATAGAACATTAAACTGCCAATAGAAAGTTTTCTTCTTCTTTTTATATAGCTCTTATATAGTATATAGAGGTATAGTTTTAAAGACTTGGTCAATGTTCTGAAAAACAATCGTGATTTATATTTTGATTCATTTCAAACGAACGGTATATTTGAAATTTGTAATTTATGTTATTTCTTATACTTTGTATTACTATCTCTAGGTGATTTAAACAAACAATTCTGATTTTTTATAAAGATATCGTTGTTATTTAAACATAATGTAAACACTGTATGTATTCATGTATTATGCCCGGTATTTTAAAGGGGCTAGTAAATTTGCAAGCTAGCTAGCACTCACAAATGAGGTTATTAATTTTGTGATAGTATCTATTATAGATTTACTATGGAATTTAGAGCAGTGATACTTCAACGTATTGTATAACTCTGACCGTATGTGGTATAATTATCATAATATCACCACTGTTTTAATACAGTTGTTTGTGTTTACATACAATTTGTCAAAGTCTTTATGAAACTACAAGAGAACTGTAATATAAGTTTGATATCTCATTTGAGAGTGCTTGCTAGCTTGCTTTGCTAGGTTCTTTATAATACCGGACATAAGATACCTAAATAAAAATATACACAGAGAAATATGCACTCGATTTTTTTAATAAAAATTATAGTTGCCGATAAAAATGTCAATTTTGTATATACCTATTGTTATGATTTATTCAACTAATTATTCAAACGTTGAATTATTTGTTAGTAAAATATTGCATTTCAATTAAACGACAATACAGTGTAAATTATTAATTATATTAATAGTATATTTGTTTATTGGTATAACAAATTAAACTATACCAATAATATAGATTTAGATCTTGCACACAATAATTACTAATTGATATTGTAACTTTAGTAATTTAACAAACACGTGACCTCAGGCCCGGATTTACCATGCAGGCATTGTAGGCACGTGCCTATAGCGGCAAAAATTTAGGGGCGGCAGATTTTATCTGAAAACCTAAAAAAAGTCTTCAAATTTTGATTGATAAAATTTTGACTTGAGAACCTAATAAAAAATCGTCACTTTTTGTATTTTTATTCAATGAAAGGGGCGGCAATTTTCGCAACTGCCTAGGGGCGCCAAATTTCTAAATCCGACCCTGCGTGACCTACCCTAGCTAAATTAAAATATTTTGTACCGTTTACGTCAAATAGTAATATTTCTTTAAAACTTATCATACTTCTTGAAATTGTACATTTATTCTAAATAATAACAATATGATTAAAGTTAATTGCGTGCGCTTGTTATCGATTTAAAACACGAGTCTATGTACCTCAGACAACCTAAAGCTTGTTCTCTGTATAAGTATTCTTACAATCAATGTAGTAAGCTGTCGCGAGTGATGCACGCTCTTTCGTTGTTGCTATTTCGGGTTTGACACTGTTCACTCGTCGCCGATCCGTAATGAGTCGCACGACAATCCGCGAGGGAATAGATGACTACAGCATCACTCGCCGTCGCATCTTTCGCATTCATAACATCGGGGTGTCCAAAATTATATAAACACGAAAAAATAATTTGCGAAAATAACATGTGATTTTTTTTAATATGATGAATAAACTGCAAACGTTAGAAGCCTAAATTTATATTATTACAGTTTCAGAGAGTAAAATATATTACTGATTTTTGCTGATGGGAGAAATTGTAATTATGTATGTATATTTATTTATTTAAACGATTTTCGGGATACAGAGCAGCCTATGTTTTTCCTGAAGGTGTAGTAAGATATCTCCCTACCAAATTTCATCAAGATCGGTTAAGCAGTTTAGCCGTGAAAAGGTAACAAACAAACATATACTTGTTAAAAACATCTTACACATAAAAGTTTTTACTTCATACGAGTATGAAATTTTCAAAAAAAAGGCCTTTTTGGAGAGTTTAGTTTCAAGATATAGAATATTCTGTGAAAATTTCAAGGCCGTATCTCTAATACTCTCTAAACAGCAGCCTTCTAAAGAGCGACCGCTCGCAGATATGAAATCGATAGTTAAATCTTGCGCGTGTTTCTCGAAATGAGATTTTTCAAATTTGCTGACATTGTAACTCAAAGAGCAATTATCCGATTTACTTGAAATTTGAACTGAGTACTCTTGAATAAATTTACTCTACGATGAAATAGGATATTTTTGATTGGATGAAAATTGACGATTTGGCATTAATGATTAAAAATACGACCATTTTATAGGCAATAAAACACTTTTTTTCATAACTACGCCATTTTGATAGTTTTTGATATTTTTTGAAAATCATAGGTCATCGTACAGGAAATACCTTCCAGTTTAACGACATTTTTTCTTTTTTAAATTTCAACTACTTCATTGTCCGGAAACATGGCCGCAGTGAAGGAGATTTTTTTAGCGCCTCCGAAGACGCTTAAATATTGATATTTTTACGTGAAAAAATTATGGAATACACGTCTAATATAGCTAAATATATTCTCAATTTTCCAAAATATTTCATTGACTATTTTTCTTCCAAAAAATTTCCGAAAATCACCCTTAAAGCAAGATCAAATACCTATTGTATTCGAATTATTGTTTGAAATAGATATTTTTTAGTTTTTATCCGACAGTATTACTTTACAAAGAAATTAAATAATTTTGAATTTTATATTTTGAAACAATTTGGGTCTCTTAGGCAAAATTTAAAAAAAAATTAAATAAAATTTATTTACAATTGAATAACAATTAAATGTCTAATAGAAATGTAATAAACTTAATTGTGGTCTTGACGCAGTAAATAAATACATAGATATTTATTGTAAAGCCCTGTTTTTAAACGTTCGTCTTATTAATTAATTCTCCTTGCAGACGGAATGTGCTCTTATTTGTAAATTGATTGTTTGTTGACAAAAAGTCATATTAATTTGTACTGAGACATTCATTCTCTGAATAATCATTTATTTTATCTTAAAATCCTTTCTTAAGAACACTATTGTCGGCGAATTAAAAGAGCCCATTCATACTTTACGTATTTATCTCATTTCTAAATACATTACAGGTTTATTTTGTAGATTATTTTTATTTATGTGTGTTAAAATTGTATATTTAAATTTATTCTGCAAAAAATGAATTTTATTTTTAACATGAAAATTAAATACGAATTTAATAACATTAGAAATGGTAGAAACGAACGTGTAATTCATCGCTGTCAAGAATGAGTCACGGAACCAAGAATTTCAAATAGATTTATCAGAGAAAACAAAATGGAATACATTTGCTTACTAATATTTGCGAGATACATAAAGATTTTTCATTACAGAAATACACACAAATAGAATTTATTATTCTTGAACAAGTATGAATTAATTATTATTATTTGCAATTTATTTTTAATTAAAATATTCATCATTTTTTATATTATCAAAAAATTTAGACGGTTTGAAATTTTTTGTTCATTTTATAAACCTTAAAAAAATTTGTAAATGTCAATATTTTAAAAATCGGCTACGCATATATAGACTTAACCACTGTAATTACGAAAATTTAACCCATTAACGCCCGCCGTACCTCATTTTATAATTAGTGCTGTTGTCTATGGATATTAATTCACAATATTTCAGTTGGTAGAAGTGCAACAAACAAAATCTGTTAACGTTATTAGTTTCATAAGTGTTTAAACGTGTTTTAATTGTTCTCAATTATAATTATATGAAAAGAGGTACGTGGTATGCTAATATATTTTATCCAATTTTTCGAATTTTGTTCAAATCATATGAAATAACATAAATACATATAACACGACTTTTAAATGAAATTTATCTAAATAAAAATGATATCAGAAAAGCAGTCTCACACAAAATAGACTTCATATCTGCCCAATTTACTCGCTTGAGTACACACTGTTATTTTTTTCTCTAAATATTAAAAAAATTATGTGTTGTATATTTAGTTAAATATACTGAATATGTACTTAATTAATTTTAGTTTTCTCTTGGGCGTTATTGAGTTAGTTTTCTGAGGGTCATAACCTGCTCTCACTAATTTGACTCTAATTCAGACAATTTTAGGAATTCTAACATATTTTTTTACATATTTTCGAATAAGTATACTTATAAAAAAAATGTATAAAAAAATCGAAGAGTGGCTTTTCCCCTTTAATTAGTTTCAATGACGCATCTCACATAAAGTAAAGGGAACGAACAGTGAAGTAAGTGAATTTTAAAAGAATGTGTGCGAATTACCAATGCATTGTGTTCCCTCTTTGTCTCTCCTTAAATCCCTTAGGGACTTTGTTTTCTACCGTGTCGAGCTTACCTTGTATTTCATTAACCACTCAACTCCCTTGTATAAAATAGCGGGGGTGTGGGGGGGGGGGGGATACTTTCACGTAGTGCTCTTCTTGTCCCAATGGGGTATTTTTATGAACTGTACATTATGCATTTTGTTTATTACATTTAATTTTTTTTGTGGTGTTAGAAAATTGCAATAAATAATCATTTTTTATTTATTTTTTTAATTAATAATAAAAGGTGCTATTAAGGGGGATCGTCATGAAAATTGTCAAGGTTTTGGAATTTTTTTCACAGATATAACTATTTATTTTTGAATCAGATAAAGGTCGTTTTATTAAGTATTTATTCAACTTATTTAATATTAATTTTTATTGAAAAATATTAAATATTTACAAAGTTATGAGCCTCGATGTGACGACCATTTTTCTCTATAGTTCGCTCGAAATTTCGAGACGGGTTATATAAAAAAAATAAAAAAAAATGTTATCAATATCTATATGTTTGTAGCTATCGTTGCACGTAGCCGTTTTTTTCCACAAAATGGTAATTGTTTGAATTTTTTTTTATTTTTAAGACCTATATTTTTTTTATTAGAGCTGTTTTAAAAATAACTATCAAAATTTCAAAAATCGGCTACGTGCAATGATAGCTACTACTATTACGAAAATTATTTTTTTTAAATATGAAATCGGTTCATTAGTCTTTGAGGAATCGTGTCAACCAGGTCGAAAAATGTCATTTTTAGATAAACGTGTTTAATGTTTTTGTTATGTCATAACCGGCCGTCACTAAATTGACTGTAACTCCGTCAATTTTCGGAATTTAAACTCAATTTTTTGTATACTTATTTATGAATGTGTAAACTTTAAAAAATTGTAAGAAAAAAAAATTCCGTCACAGTGGCTTTCCCCTTAAAGTCGTTAAAAGAGAATATGATTTGTTTTGTTTTATTTGGTTATATTGTATATAAATAAATACAATATGTCTTATATGTGATGTATATAGGTACATATATCATGCGGTATTAAAGTTGTCATGGACATTGTATAGATTAAATACGATCACTCAAATTGCTAGACTCGTCAAAAAGAAAGGCTTTTGAAAATCCCGTCAGGCATTTGTACAATACATCTTCCCGGACGAAAACTTATCAACATATCAATCAAAATAGAAAATACCCTTACTCTGAAACCAACAACCGAGTAGGGGCAGCCCTGAACACAATAGGGGACTTTATTACATACTAGCTTTCTTATAGGTAAGTTGAAATTGCATCATATACAACCCCCCTGTCTCCCACAAAAACTATTCTAAATAAAACTTTTAAAATTTTACAAAAATGTTTTTTTAAAGTTATTCGATCATAAGAACAAATGTATAGGTAGATAAAAGTCTAAAACTTTAATGTTTTTTATGGATAACTCATATATTTTACTAATTTTTATTTAAAATATTGGACGTATGGTTTTTGAGTAATTGGATATTAAAAATAGAGTTTTTAACAGACGATTGCCGAAAGTGGTCTATTTATTGAAATTCTACACAATTGGCTATATAGAGACGTTTTAATAAAACTAATTATTCGAAACTTCTACTCTTTTAAATACTATAAAAATTATAAAACAAATATATTCACGTGTAATTTATACAAAAATAATGAAAAACTAGCCATTACATTGTACAAATTAGTACATGTTACTATTATATACCGTTCTGTCTATTTCAATTTTCAAATTAAATTAAACTTTTTGTTACTTTTAATAATTAATAAAGTAAAATATTCCATTAAATGTAAGTAAGTACATTTGTTCTGAATATAAATTAAAAACTAAATTTTTCGAAACCAAATCTTTTTTTTACAGTGTGCTAGACGTATAACTTTAACACAAAAAAATAGACAAAATTGGTCAGAAAAAAGTTCACGCCCAATTGACGTTTTAAGCAATTTGTGTATCTTGAAGGGTCAATTTTTGTGGTTGTGTTTTTTATGTGTATTTTTTTTCTCATTGTGTTTATTTTTATATACAGTCGATAAAATTCATATACCCGATGAGTGCTAATAAAGCTGGAATGACAGATAATTCAGTGGAACTGGGGGTTCATTTACTAAAGTGGAGGGATGTAAGTTAAGCAGGGGTCTTATGGGGTGCGTTAGATATAATGTAAATGGAAGCAATAGTGAGTTTTCAAAATTTAAACATTTATAAATAACTCAAAACAATTATTATTCTACATGGAGAAAAATATATCATACAAAATTTAAAAAAAGGTGGTAAATGTGCAATTTTAGTTTAATTTTAAGTGAGATAAATATTAAAATAATAATAAATTTACTTACATCATTTACGACATTGAGATAAGATAAAGATGAAAAGGTTACTCACCTGGAAAAAGAGAAAGATTAAATATTAGTTAATAATATATATTTTCATTCATAATATACCTAATAGTTAAGTGCAAAGAGAAAAATAAATTAGTAATTATTGTGTGCAGGATCTAAATAATCTAAATCTATATTATTGGTATAGTTTAATTTGTTATACAAATAAACAAATATACTATTAATATAATTAATACTTTACACTGTATTGTGTTTTAATTGAAATGAAATATTTTACATATTTACATATATTACATATCAACTTTTGAATAATTAGTTGAATAAAATCATATAAACGATATTTATACGAATATAGTAAAAAATTACGTATTATAAAAATTACAATGTAGATTATAGAAGTTACTCAATTGACAGTAGGTCAGCGTTTCTCAACCTTTTAGTATTTGCGACCCAATTTTCAATCACAATTCTCATCGTCACCCTACCCCTTATACAAAAATTTTCACTGAAAAATAGATCTCAGCTAAATATAAAAAAAATGCTTATAGAGTGTCAATTTCTAATATTAAACCTTCTTTCGAAAAACTTTGCTCTGCAAGACAGGCCCAAGGGAGTCACTAATAATAGTCTTGTGTTAAATTTAATATTGATAAGTTAATTATTAAATACATTGTGCAGTACTGATACATTCCTATTTATAAGTGTATTATATCAGTGTAAATGTAAACGTGTATTTTATTTTTTATTTGTTATTAAGTCAAAATGTATTTTATTGCTTTACTTTCAGTAAATTAAATACATTTTTTAATAATAACTTTTTTCATTTTTTTTAGATATGCTCACGCTCCCCATTCAGTTTTATCACGCTCCCCTAGGAGGCGCGCCCCACAGGTTGAGAATCGCTTCAGTAGGTACATGTTAGTTAAACTGATAGTATTTTTTTGATACAAAATTTAACAGTTTTATTCGGCATCTAAAATTTTTATTAAAAAAATCGAATAAGAAGAAAAAATAAATCTATATACGTATAAATATTAACAAATATCAATAAAACCAATAAAAACGATTAACTATAGATATTAAAATTAAATAATACATAACATTAAAAACAAGTAAAAAAAAATACTATATTATATTCGTGAACAAAAAAAAACTATTGATATTTTTGGCAGACGAACGTTGTCGACACTAACAGTTTTCGTTGCCTTCCCTAAAACAAACATTTTGGTAAAAACGAGTGATGATGAGGCGAAAATAAAACGATATAATCCGATAAAGCTCACTTCAAACTGACACACACTGTTGATAGACAGAAACAACATGCTACGATATTCCTCTACACTCAGCGATCTATAAGACGACGGCATCGGTAATTCAAAAATTCCACAATACAACGGCTAGAGGAGCCCCCACCACCACGCCTAAAAGTTGACAGGTAATAATAAAAATGGCGCTGTTGGTGAACGAGATCTTGGTTTGTTGACTTTTTAAAATTGAACTCTAGACAATTGTTATTCGTTGCTTTAATACTGGATGAAAAATGTATAGATTTCTATACAATCATATGCCAATAATTTATTTTTGTTATTTCCTTTATTAATCATTTTCAAATTATCAAATTTTAAATAAAATGTACCTTACACATTTTTTTATACTATTTATTAGAGATGAAACGGATATCCGGTAACTACCCGGTATCCGGCCTATCCGGCCTTATTTTGTTATCCGGCTTAGTACCGGATAGTAACGCATTATCCGGCCGGATACCGGATATTTAAAAATTACAATTTTTGATTTAAAAACTGCAAGAAAAAAATATTTGTGAGGCAAATAATAAGAAATGGACTTGTAAAATAACGAATTATATTAAAATAAGAAATTCAATCACAACCAAATTTCAATTTTCTTCCCTTGATAGAAGAAAAAGAAGGGAAATAATTAACTGCTCATTAATTTTGATTATTAATTAATACTTCACAACACAATTTACTACTATCTATACTCTATTTCAGGCTTGTCCAACCCAACGACCGCAGGCCGCATGCGGCTCCCGAGCACTTTTCGTGCGGCCCCCACTAGATTAAAAAAAAGTGAAAGATTTTTTCAAAGTATAGAAATATAATATTTCTAATAAATCTATAAAATATAAATTATAGTTACAGAGATATAAATAGTTATATAAATTAATTAAATAAACAACGAAAAAAAAGGTCTTCGAATTTTTTTTGCGGCCCTTAACAAATATTTTCGCTATTTTTTTGCGCTCTGCGGCCCACAAAGCTCAAAAGGTTGGACACCTATGCTCTATTTCATTTAAGAATGAAGTGGTTGCCGGGGTTTTGACGGTACGAATCGTGAATTTTACCGTCAAAACAGGCCGGATATTCGGCCGCCGAATATCCGGCCATCCGGCCTTACAGCTCACCGGATATTCGGTATCCGGTATCCGGCCAAAACACTATCCGTTTCATCTCTACTATTTATTATATTTCAATTTCAACGAAAATTTGTATTGAATTTCATTTTTTTCCACATTGAGTCACACCAAAACACAAGTATTGTGTGTAAAATCTACATAGAAGACTTTAACGTCAATTTGTTAATTTAAATTTCGCGCTGAAATATAGCAGTCACAATGGTATTATGGTGAGGGTTGGGGAAAGACGTTCTATAGAACTGTTAGAACATTGTATTACGGAACGGTCGTCTTGTGGATGGTCGTCTTATAGAAGGCTGAGTGTACAACCAACATTTCTATCTTCATCCCCCCAATATGTTAACAAAGTATCCAAACAAGAAGAACGGATAATGCGTTTACCATTACAATCGATACTTCCGTTCTTGTCGTTGTCACATATGACGCTAAATAACGCATAGTGTGTGTTGTATATTATACAAATAACACGCAAGACTTACTTTGTTTATAAGAGAGAAGAGGGGGTATAGGGAAAGATCGCCAAAAACAATTTATTCTCAGTGTTTTCATAAGGGACGGTCTCGAGTAAAGGTGCGGAAATAACGGTTACTTCGTTGTGTTATGTTGGTACAAATGGACTGTGAACACTTGAATCATTTGTTTTGTCACGGATCGAAACTAAAAACATTATATGTGCGGTGCCAATTATTAAGTTTATATTATTTCTACAGTACAAATACAGACAGAATAATATTTTATTGAATCTTAAAATAACAGTTGGGATATATCTGATAGAACTACAGGTTTATATAAGTTTCAATAACAAAGTAATATTATTTTTTACAAAAATAATATTAAAGTTATACTCCTGAACGTCCCACTCTTCTGAATAATTCAATATGTTTATATTTATTTATAACATAAACCCACAATAACGTATTTTTGCCATCGTCATAAAAATTACAAAAAAATATATTTTTTTTATTAAAGGACCCCGCAGAATCCTTATGAGAAAGGGGTTTCGGTCAAACTTTGGATTCTGTTACTCCTTGATGAGTAGATCAAAAGTGTCAATGGGCACTAAGTCCTAAAAACTCAAACTTTTAAGATATAGCCCTCTGAAGTTGGGGATCATGATTGTCTTTAATTAACAATGAAATTTTTTGTAGATCTTTAATTTTCGCACAACTAATTGTATGTGTTCCCAAAGACTTCTATAATGGATTGCCACCATAAAAAAGTAAACTTTTCAATTCATTGAGAAATGACAACACTTAAATCTTATTGTTACTTTTTTTTAATTATAAATAAATCCAATTGGTTTATAATAAAAAAAAACGTAATAAGATTTAAATACTGCCATTGGCTAAAGAATTTAAAAGTTTACTTTTTTATGGTGACAATCGATTATATAAGTCTTTGGGAACACATACAAATAGTTGTGCGAAAATTAAGGTTCTACACATTTTTTTATTGTAAATTAAAGGCGAGCATGATCCCCAACTTTAGAGGGCTATATCTTAAAAGTTTGAGTTTTTAGGACTTAGTGCCCATTGACACTTTTGATCTACTCATCAAGGACTATCAGAATCCAAAGTTTCAAAGAGTTTGACCGAAACCCCTTTCCCATAAGGATTCTGCGGGATCCTTTGAGAGGGTTGATAATTTTTTTAACCAAATCTAATGAATGGCATTTAGAGATCAGATTTTTCTCTTCAATTTGCTTACTTATCTATTGCTGTACGCCAATTTTTGACCGAGTTTTTTTTTTAATCAAAACATCAAAACAAAAAAGAACAATACTTTTAAAATTAGGCAAATATGGTTAAGTGTTCATAAAACAGAAACATCTAGTTAAAAAAAATCATTTTCTTACTGGTACTAAAAAATAAATTAACAATAATAATAAAACGTGCAAGCACTAAACACAAAAATAGAAAACGTGTGGAATGAACAAACCAAATACAACAGTAAACAAACTATAGAGGAAGGAATGAATCGTTTCGATACGTTACATTAAATAAAATAAATATTCCTAACATAAGTGCATTGTTCTTCACTTGTGCTTTATGTTGGCAACATCAGCATATGTGGGAAACTAAACAAATGTTACCAACATACATACATAAAACAATAACGAATACTTTGCATAGCTATAACGCGTCGTAACAAGAACAAGATAATATTTTTATTATGGAAATAATACAATATCTATGGCCAGTAATGGAACACAGTAACGCGGTATCAATTATACATAATACATGGCGTATTATTCGCTATTTGTATTAAATATAGAACTACATATAGACAAATAACAAAGTAAAATAAATACTCAACAAATATTTCATTTATATTATTACAGCTACATGGAAATAAAGATAGCTAAAGAATTACAGTTTTTTTCTATACAGCCCAGGTACTAAATGACAATCTGTTATTATAAAATATTTTGTATTCTCTGAAATTATTGATAATTTAATTTTAGGCTGTAATGTTTGCAGTTTATTTATTCAAAAGAGCAGGCCCAGATAGAGGGAGGACTAGGACTGCCATATGACCCGGGCTCCCCGTGTCATAGTTTTTGATACTTACACTATTTTTAATAGAGATTATTTAAAAACATAAATATACTAAATTTTCTTTAAAAAAATACTGGTTTTTAATACTAAAATAATATCAGGAAGTTATAAGAATTTTACTAAGTACGAAATTTGTTTGGAATGTCCTTACGCTCAGGGGGGGGGGTATGAGGCCCCCCAAAATGTGGGTTGGCCCGAGCCCCGTGTAAATTCTCTCAGGGCCTGCATAAGAATATCTGTAAACATTATTACAGTTTCAGAATGCCCGGGAAAAAAATGTAGATCTGCAGAGTCAACATAATATTTTTCACTGGTTTTTGATCTATGGAGACTTACAAATATCTAAAAAGATCTATAAAGATCTCCAACCTTATGACCTTCGTGGGTCACAGAGTCCAAAAAATAGCGCAAAAATTTGTTAAGGGCCGCACTGAAGACCATTTGTTTGTTGATTTAAAAGTGCAAGATCACAAAAAATTTGAAGACCTTTTTACCTAATTAACTAATTTCATTAATTATTTTCATTTTTTATTATTTTTTTTTTAATCTGATGCGGGCCGCGGGTTGAATAAGCACAAAATCATAACTGGGCTCACGTAAAAAAATGTATAGTATTAAAAAATAAATACAAAAAGTAATAATAATATAAATTAATTGTCCTTTGACATACAGTAGAAATTAATCATACATTAAAACAAAGAGAGAAGACAAAGTATAAAAAAACAACGAAATACGAGCACACACACACACACATAATTACAACAATTTTAAAAACATAAAATTCACAAGGTATTTAAAAACAAACAGAAAACCAAAGCTTTACAAAAAAAAAAAAGGCATTTACTAATTAAAAGCAAATTTCCATTCTCTCTAAAAACTACCCATGTCGCATTAGAAAACCTGCGCGCCTCTCTTTTATTATTATTTTTTAACAGCGTCGTCCTCGCCGTCGCGACTAATTAGCAAATCGTGTAGGTAGATTTCGCGCAGTCTTTTAGAGTGTCTGACAGAACTACATACTACACACGAAGCTCTCTTGTACAGTTTGCCTCTTCTTTATTGTAATGCCTCTCTCTGCACCACCGCCTTACCGCGCCAGACTCTACAAACTTCACGAAACGCGCGCTTAATGCATTCAGTAGTAGTGGTGAACCTCGCACTGTTCCTATCCAACACATATGTATATTATATAAACCTTTCGCGTGAATTTCATTGCACGTCATAATTCTTATCGGTCTCATAGTTGCCCCCGTTTAAATGTTTTATTGTGCTAGAAGCTAGATAATTCTCTATCGTATTATGTGTGTTAAAATATACCATTAGGAATGATGCTAGTAACAAAGTAGGTATCATTGAAATTATGATTTTATAAAGATTCTAAAAAATGTATTTATTTTTATATTAAAAGCGAGATTAATATAATTTTTGATAAAATACAGAAATCCGCCATGTTAAATGGAACACCAATCAGAGCGCGAATGACGACGGCACGCATCAGTAAACGTATTTTATTTTAGACAAATATCAATTCCTCTTACAAGATTATTAAGTACATACCTTATTTAAGAACTTATATACTTTGGAATTCATTTTTAACACACAAAGTAATTAAATTGTTGTTTAACTCTGAATGTTTGATTATTGTTGACAAGGAGTGTGACGTCACAACTCTCAAATGTCACTTGCGAGCGTTTTGGCGTTAAAATCAAAATTAGTTTTAAAAGAGTCAATTTTTGCGATTAAACCTTTATTTTCTGCAGAAATAAGTCTTTTTTGGATATAAGAGACACGTACATAAAATCATCATAGAATTGTTTTTTTAAGGGCCCATACCAGTGTAAACGCTGGAAATTTGTGTGATTTTCGGAAATTTTTTGGAAGAAAAATAGTCAATGTAATATTTTGGAAAATTGAGAATATATATAGCTATATTAGACGTGTATTCTATAATTTTTTCACGTAAAAATATCAATATCTAAGCGACTTATGCGCTGTCTTCGGAGGCGCCAAAAAAAATCTCCTCCACTACGGCCATGATTCCGGATGAAAATGAAAAAAGAAAAAATGTCGTTAAACTGGAAGGTATTTCCTGTACGATGACCTACGATTTTCGAAAAATATCAAAATCTAACAAAATAGCGTACTTATGAAAAAAAAGTCTGTTTTATTGCCTATAAAATGGTCGTATTTTTAATCATTAATGCCAAATCGTCAATTTTCATCCAATCAAAAATATCCTAGTTCATCGTAGAGTAAATATATTCAAGAGTACTCAGTTCAAATTTCAAGTAAATCGGATAATTTCTCTTTGAGTTACAATGTCAGCAAATTTGAAAAATCTCATTTCGAGAAACACGCATTTAAAGATTTAACTATCGATTTCATATCTGCGAGCGGTCGCTCTTTAGAAGGCTGCTGTTTGGAGAGTATTAGAGATACGGCCTTGAAATTTCCACAGAATATTCTTGAAACTATAAACTCTCCAAAAAGGCAAAAAAAAAATTTTTTTGAAAACTTCAATGTGTATACAAAGTAAGAAACGATAGTTCTATGTACTATATGAGATTCAAACTAAAGAGGTTTGAAAATTAGGTGTTTAACAAAAACTTCTTCTTTCTTTTAAAGACAAATTGTTAGTTGAAATGTTTTTATTATTTAGTTTTTTTATTTTGTTTATATTTGTGCTTACAGTACATACATATTGCGGTAGAATAAATCGATTCTGCCTTACACAGGGTATACATATGTACATATATGTTATACAGACATATGCCGTATGTGATATTTACTTAATTATGTAAACATTATTCCCAACGACCCAGAGATCCTGAAATGTCATCTAGCTTACTGTATTTTTAGAATACCCAAGAGGTTGGCATGTTTTACCAAAGGTACAGATAGAATATATCTACTACATATTATAAATAAATAATAATAATATACACTGGAAACTGGAATCTCTATTTCAATGTTTATAATTAACTTATCAGTAATTATTGAGGCATTTTTAATTGGTTTAGTTTTTGTACACATAAAAAATACTATCAGTTTTAACTAACATGTACCTACTGTCAATTTACAATCTACATTGTAATTTTTATAATACACTATATTCGTAAATATCATTTATAAGGTTTATTTACTCAAAAGGTGAATTATTTGTTAATAAAGAGCTACACAAATTATCCCATTTCAATTAAAAACAATAAAGTGTAAAGTATTAATAGTATATTTGTTTATTGTTATAACAAATTAAACTATACCAATTATATAGATTTAGATCCTGCACACAATAATTACTAATTGATATTGTAACTTTAGTAATAAACAAACACGTGACCTACCCTAGCAACAATTACAATATTTTGTATAAAAGTAAACTTTTAATATGGATAATTTTATTTATGGATAACTCATATTTTACTCATTTTTATTTAAAATATTGGACGTATGGTTTTTGAGTAATTGGATATTAAAAATTAGAGTTTTTAACACACGATTACCGAAAGTGATCTATTTATTGAAATTCTACACAACTGGCTATATAGAGACGTTTTAAAAACGAATTATTCGAAACTTCAACCCTTTCAAATACTATAATAATTATAAAACAAATATATTCACGTGTAATTTATTGAAAATAATGAAAAACTAGCTCTGCCATTACAGCAGTACAAATTAGTACATGTTACTATTATATACCGTTCTGTCTATTTCAATTTTCAAATTAAATTACTTTTAATAATTAACAAAGTAAAATATTCCATTAAATGTAGGTACATGTGTTCTGAATATAAACTAAAAACAACATTTTTCGAAACCATACAGTGTGCTAGACGCAGGCCCAGATAGAGGGGAAGGGGAGGCTAGGAGGGCCATATGGCCCGGGCCCCCTGTGTCTCAGGGGCTCCGGCGTCCTGAAAATTATTTATATTTTACAAATTTGATTCTTATACTATTTTTAACAGAGTTTATTTAACCCTTTGATTCCTAGTAGCTTCGCACTGGAACCACTTATTTATAAATTATTTCCTAGCGTCTATTTTAAAAAATCAGGACTCAAAGGGTTAAAAAACATAAATATACTACAAGTAGAAAGCAAAAAAAAAGAAAAATTTTCTTAAAAAACGGCCTGATTTTCAGTACTAAAATAATATCAGAAAATTATTAGAATTTTACTAGAAAAAAAATTGTTTAAAATGTCTCCTTACGATCGGTAGGGTGAAGTATGGGGCCCCCAAAATGTGGGTTGGCCTGGGCCCCGTTGAAGCTCTTTTAGGGCCTGGCTAGACGTATAACCTATTTAGACGTAGACATATATATTAGATATTCATACAACAGAGTATTAAATATTGATAAATCTGTACATTTTTCGATTGTCTGACATGTTCCGGTATAGTACCTATTTATAATTCAATGATATAGACCGCAAGTACCACATTGTGGACACAGATTACCCCGTGTGTAAAGCAAATACCCGGTCCAACGCATTATATATATGTACAACACGACACAGCGTTTATACGGCCTATATGAATATTCCTGTGTAACATTTTCAATATTTCATTGGCGTACCTACCACGTCAATCCAATTACGTGCAGTTTGCGGACATTTCTAATTATAGTCTTCACTTAATTATAAATCACGACACGATCTCGCATCCAGCAAATTCAACTGCAAAATCTAATATCAATAAAAATTATAATATACCCGACTGTATAGGTGTCTCTCAAAATGTAGTATACAGGGTGTTCGCGGGAACCGAGTGATCATTGCTAACTTTGTTATTATTGGAGGTAGAAGATCGGTTAAATGGACAAAGTACCAGTATTTTTTCCGGGATTAATAATGGCGATGTCAAAAAAACAATTGAATGTCAAATTTCAGAGATATATTGAAATATAACATTTTTTTAATGGAACACCCTGTATATTATTATTGAATTTTGTAGATGAGGATGTTCTCTTTATAAAAGTGTAATACATGTATTATGGTAAAATTGATAGAAAACTAGTTATAACAAGTATAAAATTAATAGAAAATATCGAAAATCAGTGTGCTATGAAGTTTTAATAAAATACAAACAAATGATAAAAAAATTTAAAACAGTAATTTCAGATATTTGTGCCTTATTTCGCAGATTTTTTACATTTTTGAGAATTATTCATAAAAAATATAATTAATTATAATAAATAATTTTTTTCGTTATTAATTAAAATCAAAAACATTTAAAATTTGCGAACAAATGACATAAAAAACTTAAACTATTGTTTTAAATGTTTTAATCATTTGTTCTCAATTTATTAAAACTTCATAGCACACTATTTTTCGATATTTTCTATTAATTTTATACTTGTTATAACTTGTTTTCTATCAATTTTACCATCATACATGTATTGCACTTTTATATAGAGAACATCCTCAGCTACAAAATTCAATAATAATATACAGAATGTTCCATTTAAAAAAATGTTATATTTCAATATATCTCTGAAATTTGACATTCAATTGTTTTTTTGACACCGCCATTATTAATCCCGGAAAAAATACTGGTACTTTGTCCATTTAACCGATCTTCTAGCTCCAATAATAACAAAGTTAGCAATGATCACTCGGTTCCCGCGAACACCCTGTATATCGCACCCCCGCAAATAAGTGTCACAATTCAAAAAATGTAGTTTTAAGGAAATAATAATAAATGAAATTATAACAATTTAGGTAAAACAAAATTGTAAAGATAGTTTAGGATAAGGACTGATACACAGTATTTAATTTAAATATTTCAGTATTCTTGTGATGTTTGAAAAATACTATTAAAACGCTTAGTGATTAAGTATTTAAATGTGGCATTTATTTAGAATATGCTAGTTTTGTTGACGGTAGGTACACTAACACGACGTACATTAAAACAATTTTAATGAAAACTTTGTAAAAATTAAACAGCTTACATTGAAGTAAGGGGCGCCTGGTACCTCACATTAGCAGCTAAGGGTTAAGAACAAATTTGTAATGTTTGATTTAACTATAGATAATATAAGATGATGAAGCCAATAACAGTTTCATATTATATAATATATTTAACCTCAAAATTGCCTATAAAATAACTATTATAAATATTGGCAAATCTCCAAGTGGAAACTGGATTCTAACAAAATCTACTACATCGTAAAATTTATCATTCACATTTTTGAATTAAAAACAGATTAAAGAAAAACCTTACGTGGCGTTCGCTCGCTCGTGCTCGTATATACGCGCTAGCTAGAATGTATGATAAGATAATTAAAATTCAATTTAATAAAACCGTTTATGTTGCTACATTTTCAATATTGGGGTTTGTAGAATTAGAATAGCTACGAATTATTTTGTTATAATACTTAGTGAATTATATTTATTATTATCTAACACAGAGATTCCCAATGTTTATAGTAATGTTTATTTTATAGTATTCCAGGGGTCTACTGGGGGTATATCTGTAATTTTAACTGTATTTATGTACATGTTACCGGCAATGTATGAAATCCGGCATTCTATAGAATTCCTAGGTATTCTATACAATGCCTGAAAGTCACCAGGCAATGTATGGAATGAATTTAATTATATACATTTCCTAAGCATTGTATAGACTAGAAATATAAACATAAATAGGGTGAAGCAACAAATTTTGGTTCAGGCACAGATATTGGCTTACTTTTTGTAATAAAATACAAAAATATTGATTTATCTTACTTAATACTGGCCTAATCTGTTATTGGAATGACTAAATGATATCTAAATTTTTGTATGTTTTTTATTTTAACAACTTTAAATCATATACTTAATATTCGTCTGAACTAATATTTTATTTTATTTATTATAACAATAAATAAAAATTATTTCATACTTTGACTGAAATCGTTAGGCATTGTATAGAATTCCTAGGAATTATATAGAATGCCTTAATTACTTACTTTGCTGGTAACATATACATAAATACAGTTAAAATGCAAAAAAAAATCTTTGTAAGTAATTATATATTTTTTTGCTTTATAAGGCGGTTTATATAAAAAATCATTTTTTTAAAGAGGGTTTATGTGGGAAAAATGTTTAGAACCGCTGATCTAACATATATATACACAAACATAATTATCGAATTAAACTAATTAAATTCATCCTGGCGTAAACCAACTATTTATATTAAAAGCACTTGCATTTTACATTATTATATACATGGGTACTATGTATTTCAATAATAATTATTATCTCTAATATTCACGTTAATTATTTAATTAAAATTATGTTGCAATAAAATTATATTGCTAGAAAAAAAATTATTTGTAGAAAAATTACAGTCAAATTCAAATTTGAATAACTTTGTGAAAAAAAATCGTAGATCAAATTTAAAAAAAAGCATTTAAAAGCTAAAACTCTTCGCTTACAACGAATGACACTAAATGATTTTACCTATAAAATGTTTTAAACTCCATAACTACAACAAAAAAAATAATTTTAATTTTACCCTTAATTCTTTCGAAAATTCTCATTAAATCCTAAACAAAATAAATTATTTAGTTTTCCAGTAATTCATAAAACATGGTGGCCAGTATTTTTCAGGAACAAATTTCCCTGACTCTTCCCCGGTTCTCTAGGAGAATTTTTACCGTTTTTCCTTGTTTTTTATTTGAACTTTATGGAAAAAAAAGTCACACACAATTTTAATAAATAACTGTTTAAATATCAGCGAGAATTTGTGTGGTTTTTGCATTTCTATAAAAAATTCCCTGACTTACAACCAAATTTCCTGACTTTTCCCTGACATTTCCCTGTATAACAAATTTCCCTGACTTTTCACGGTTTTCCAGAAACTGGCCACTCTGTAAAAACATTTTTTTATGTCGTAATAAAATTATTTATACAGTAGAAACCGGTTATAACGACATCGGTTAATACAACGTATCAATTTTAATGACTAATAAAAATCCAACTGAATCTCATATAATTGCATTTTTATCGGTTATTACGACCTAATATGACCGGTCCCTTCGATATCGTTTTAACCGATTTCTACTGTAATATTAAAAAAATAAAATACACAAAGGTTAACAGATATAATTCAACATGTAACAAACATGTCCAATTAAAAGTTAATCATTTCAAAAGCGTTACATACAACATATAAGAGCGCACCTAACCTACGTATATTTGCGTAAGAGGTGGATAGTAAGTGAATCTCACAAACAAATAGGGATTTGTGATAATCCACGTGGTAGGTATACAAAAAGATGCAAAAGGGTTGATATGTGAAAGGGTATAAGCCGTTGGAGAGTAGCAGTATTGCCACCGCTTTGATCTCGCGTCACTTACTAACAAAGGATCCTGTTACTGCATATATCATAGCTAATTAAAAATAATATTTTATAAGAGACGTCACCAAAGTAGTCACTAGACGTACGTACGTAGTATGTACCTACAGCATCATCAGACAAGAATACTTATCATGCTATCTGTCTCTCTACTTTACTTGTATATATAGATCGTCTATAATTAATTATAGTTTAAAGTTTACATATGTGCAGAATTTAAAACAAATTTAATGTTTTTCTAATTCAAAAAAAATTACCAACATTCAAAACTTTAATTAACTAATTCTAATTATTTGATAAGAAAATAAGCTTAGTTTGTTTTGAATTTTAGTTGTAAATGTTTGTTTTGTTGATCAGAAAATCAATGCATTCATGGTAGTAAAAATGTAAATAACTTGACTAAAACTAAACAGATTTGAATAAAACAAAAAGCACCTTGTTTAGAATGAAAAAACCTTTCAAATGAGGTATCATTTACCCTATCATGCTATTTATAATTTTAAGAGTTGTGCTCATAGCGCTGAGGGTTGATTCTTGCAAATTTTTTATAGCAAAAGATGTCCCCTTTGGAAAAAAATCGACGTGTTGGAACGTTTTTTTCAAAATCTTATTTTAAATGGCCAAAAGCGCGGCCGATTCGTTTTAGTTGGGCCATCCTGTATGTGCAGAATTTAAAACGTTAAATAGGTTTTAATTCATTAAGAAATTTTCACTACCAAACAAATTTTTATTTATTCTAATAAGAATAGACAAAAATAAATATGTTATTTGATATATTTGATATATTCTATATAAGCCCTGTTTGTTTTAATATACCGTTGCTTTCTATAAAATACATTACGCATGCGTTAAGCTGTCATTTAATGTCAAATATAGTCCGGAGAACCTCACAGAAAAAAAATCATCTTATTGAAAATTTAACGTGGAAAAATGCTTAATTTTATCTTATTAATATAACAATGTTTCCTCAATATAATAATCTTATTGATATTTTATTAATTTGAAAAATATATCTTCATGTTTATCTAAAAAATCTTTTCATTTGTCAAATTAATAAATAATTAACTACACCAACTAACGAAACTCTCAAATAGATTAAACATAATGGTTGTATTAATAAATATTTATCAGTGAATATTTTTTACACCACCCAACTAGTGAAAGTGTAATTTTCGATATGGTAAATTCAGAGATGTCATTTATTAAGTCTTGTATTTAAAATATATGTTTTCAATACGAAACAAAATAAGAACATTGTTAGTAATAATATACATTTATCAATAAGATAAACGTACATATTTCCATATTGGCAAAAAATTATCATATAAATAAACAACACAAATTGATCACGTATTTTATACATTGATAACATTTTTTAACACACATAGACAAATTATTTTTTTCTCTGTAAAAAAAGGACTGCCCATTCTGTATTACTTAAAATCAAACATAATAAAATAATAAAATATATAAAATAATTGTAAAAATGTTAGTTTATTTTATTATTTTTCAAACTCAAGAAAAATAAATAGGAATAAAACGTTTGTTTTTGTAATTGTACATGAACCATGATTGATTATTCCCAACGGTAATTCTATACATCACAGTCTTGTACTTGAAAACAAAGTTGATGAATGCTGATAAAAAGTGAAATAGGTATTTTATTTAAATAACAATGGCAGAGGTGAGAACCCGCGCGTATGTTTTATAAATGTAATGTATATTAGTCACGGTGAATTTGGATCGTCTGGCTGCTGCTATATTAAAAACAAGTTCTTCAAAAGTATTCCAACCATTAATTTGCATTCTGATTTAATTTCAAGATATTCAAACGGATGGATGTTAAATGTCAATAAATATGACATACAACTACATAGAATGATTTTCTTTCTTAATATGTATTTCTTAACAACCGCACTGGTTGAAAGGATTTCTCAAACCAAGTAAACCTTGTTTTGTATATAACGAAAACAATATTTTCTTAAGATAAGCAATAATCTCTTAAACTAACTATAGTATTCTTGAACGAAAGAATAACGTAGTTAGATTAAGAGTATGTTTCTTATATTAAGAAAATATTGTTTTCGTTATATACAAAACAAGGTTTTCTTGATCCAATACAGTTTTTTTTTTCTGTGCGTGTATCCATAAAATATAGAGAGAACTTATCAACAAATTATTTGACACCATAAAAAAATTTCGATGAAAATTTGAAAATAATTAAATAATGCTTGCAAAATTTCAAGGTAATTAACCCATTAACGTCCAAAAGTAAACAAAAACATGCAAGATTTTTTTAAATGAAATTAAATACATATTTAATAAATTTAACTAAATATACAACACAAACTTTTTTTTAATATTTAGAAAAAAAATAACAGTTTGTAACTCAAGCGAGTAAATTGGGCAGATATGAAGTCTATTTTGTGTGAGACTGATTTTCTGATATCATTTTTATTTAGATAAAGTCATGTTATACATATGTATATTTAAGTTATTTCATATGATTTGAACAAAATTCGTTCTAGTTGGATAAAATATATTAGCATACCACGTACCTCTTTTTCATATAAAAATTATTGAGAACAATTAAAACACGTTTAAACACTTATGAAACTAATAACGTTAACAGATTTTATTTGTTGCACTTCTAACAACTGATTTTTAAAGAAATATTGTGAATTAATATCCATAGATAGCAGCACTAATTATAAAATGAGGTACGGCGGGCGTTAATGGGTTAAAAGAATAGTTTAACAGATATTAAATAAATAAATTAACATGCATTCTTATGGGAACTGCATAATTATATGAAACTTTTCAAAATAAATGATGTGACAGAGAGAATTTGATGAAAATTTGAACATAGGTACATTCATTATTCATTTACAAAGATATCTGTACATTTTCAGAATAATTAAGAACCGCGTTTTTTTTAATTTTGTGTGTGAAAAAAAGAGAGAGAAACGCATCTATGTGATTTATCCACAATCGCTTACCTCACTCTAATAGTGCCAACCCCCTTAATTGAAAAATGTCAAATAAATACAAAATATAAAATAAAATAAATAAATTCAAAAAAAAATTATAATAAATGGTTCTTTAAGAATCTAACAAATTAAAAATATCGAATACTAAATATAAAATGTGATATATACATAATTCCCTTATTTCTCACAAGGCTATTAAAACAGTAATCCATCTTTTCAAAGTGACATAACAGTCTTCTGTTTTTTGAAGTTTTATTTTTGAGCAGGTGATATTAGTATTCATTTCAGATATCGTGAAGACGAGAGAAGAAATAGAGAATGATCAATCAAACTAACGCAATCATGTTAGTCTGGTTTATATAGAAACCCATCAATTGTACCTATTTATTACTTTAGATAACAAGTTTAATACAACTAATTATAATTATCAGTACTGCATTTTTTAGATAAGTAATTCTGATTCTTTACTATTCACATTATCGCATCCCCGCAAAAAATGTGTCACAACTCAAAAAAATGTCATATTTGAGAATGATTGCAAATAACTATATATTTCTAATAAAAATTGTGATTAATGTACTTCGTGTACCTACCGTCAACAAAACTAGCATATTCTAAATAAATGTCACATTTAAATACTTAATCACTAAGAGTTTTAATAGTTATTATTTTTCAAACATCACAGGAATAGTGAAATATTTAAATTAAATACTGTGTATCTGTCCTTTTCCTATACTACCTTTACAATTTTGATTTACCGAAATTGTTATAATTTCATTTATTCCTATTTCCTCAAAACTACATTTTTTGAGTTGTGACACTTTTTTGCGGGTGTGCGATATATACATCAACAAAAGGCAACCCATTTTACTGTCTGTCACTCAAAGATATTTGCATACACAGAAAAAAATAATTTGTCTGTGTTAAAAAATGTGATCAATGTAAAAAAATTTGTGTTCTATTTGACTCCGATAGAGGTTGTTTGTTAATATGATAATTTTTTACCAATATGGAAATATCTAATATATAAATGTATATTATTACTAACAATATTCAAACAGAAAATGTTTTGTTTCGTATTGAAAACATATATTTTCAATACAATACTTAATAAATAACATCACTGAATTTACCATATCGAAAATTACACTTTCACTAGTTGGATGGTGTAAAAAAATATTCACACTGATAAATATTTATTAATACAACCATTATGTTTAATCTATTTAAGAGTTTCGTTAGTTGGTGTAATAAATTATTTATTAATTTGATAAATGAAAAGATTTTTAGATAAACATGAAGATATATTTTTAAAATGAATAAAATATCTTCAATAAGATATTTGAGGAGGAAATATTGTTATACTAATAAATAAGCAATTTTCAATAAAATCGAGTTTTTTTTCTGTGTACATTACAAGCAAAAAAAAAATACATGTTTTCTTATTTATTCTTATAGGTAATCTAATAAGGCATGTGTACTCATAACATTTATACTGCATCATCATTTACAATAAATAAATCATTTAAATACGGCAATAAAAGCAATTAACTTGGGTACCTACATGGAAATAAGTAACCACACTAGGTATATATAATAAATACAAAACACATATCCATCAACATTACTTGCACTGCGGGAGAACAGGTCATCGGTCGCTAAATTCATGATCATTAACAGTCTAATTAATCAATCAGCCATTAAATACCTGTACCCACCTGTAGAAATATTATACGTACGTATATACTGGTACCTGTGTTCTTATACAACTTTTAGATTTTGTCTTAATTGTTATTTGTATAATAAATGTATAGAACAAGGTATACTGTTTTTTTTTTGTATAATTTTCATGAACTCATGTTATTAATAAAATTAGTATTTCTTTATTAAATCAATTTTATTACCAAAGTCTGCAAATATACTTACAAGGGAACCTTTTCAAGTCGAAAATTCGTATCGAGTTTAAACTTTGTATATAGTTAGAGGAGGTCAAGGTAAGTAAGAAAAAAAATATCACACCTGCGGTAAAACGGTTTAAGGGGGTGAAACACCCCTATGAAAATGTGCAAAATATTTTTTCAAATAACTCTGAAACTAATGAAAATTTAAAAAATCTACAATACATAATTTTCATGATTTTTTTATTCTCTTTTAAATGGCGACAGTCAAAATACGAAAAAATTAAACCGTTAACCCCCACCTCCCACCCACATTCCATAGGTTTAATTTTTTTCGAATTTTAACTGTCGCCATTCGAAAGAGCATAAACACTCATGAAAATTTTGTATTGTAGATTTTTTTAAATTTTCATTAGTTTCAGAGTTATTTGAAAAAATATTATTATTTTACACATTTTCATAGGGGTGTTTCACCCCCTTAAACAGTTTTACCGCAGCTAAGATAATTTTTTTGTTACTTACCTTGACCTCCTCTAACTATATACAAAGTTCAAACTCGATACGAATTTTCGACTTGAAAAGGTTCCCTTGTTAGTTTCCTTTTTATTTTAATTATAGGTTTTTCATGTGTTAATGTTTTTTTCTCTAGTACTGGATAAATTAAAACCATTAATGATTACAACATGATAAGTACTACGACACAAAAGTTGTATAAAATAAAGAATTGCAAAGTCTTAAACAATATAAATCCGATTCTATGATAATATAATAATTAATAAATAGATTACACTAATAATTAGTGTAAATGTCCAACTTTTTAACACCCATTGATCGATTGTCATCAAATTAAGCTGATTTACAGTTATGTGTCTTACCGATTATGATGCAGTAATGATACTAATCAAATATCAACAAATATTTATAATAAAATAAAAATAAAAAGACAAGTACACTGCCGTGCAAGTCTTTGAACACCTGTGATTTTGAATGTAAATATACAGATTTCAGTCAATTAAAATAACGAAAAGAATATGTTTACTCGCAGTCAAAATAGTAAAAAAAAAACACACTTTTTCGTTAGCTTGAAAGACAATGTGCGTCAATACTTTCAACTTGAGGAAACCTGACCTTTCAGGCATATAATTCAAAAAAAACATGAAAAATTGTAAATGCTCTGTATTTTAGATATGCTAGGATTATTACAAAAGTTGTAATTAAGTACTCTTATCAACATTTAACCATTTTTGCAGTTTTATATTTACAATACGAGTATCCAAAGACTTTTGCACGGCAGTGTATATTGAATGTATTAATTGAATACATATTTGCGGCAGTAAATGGTAGTGATTTCGTGTGACGTCACAAACTACCACCGAATCAATTGTTTATAATCACATATGAATAATACATCTAAAGAATTGTTTTCATAGTTTGTATTATAACCAACAAAACTAAACAATAATACAACAGTGTGCGATATTTCTATCTCTGTCAAACACACACAGTTCGTACTCTGTCATTCATCTATTAATTAGAATTGATTGTTTGATAATGGTTATTATTAACCGGCCTTTATACATTCAACAAATGAAATGATAATACGTAGTAAACACATTGTGTGCTCCTGTACGTGTTAATAATTTAATATGTAATTACTTTAAGTAAAGTACTAGTGTATTATATTAATTATTAATATAATTATATACATATAGGGTGTCCCCAGAACAATACACAACGTATCATAAAGAACTCTCTCAAATGAGGTATTCATTTTGTGTTAGTATCTATGGATTTGCTATAGAATTTAGATGAGTGATACTTGACTAGAGTATTGTAACACAGTTGGTGCAGACTCTGACCGTACGTGGTATAATTATCATAATATCACCACTGTTTTAATACAGTTGTTTGTGTTTATTATATACAATACCTACATGGATGAAACTTGTTAAAGTCTTCATGAAACTTTAAGAGATCTGTCAGTATTTTTAAGGTACTATATTATTTACCTTTAGAGGGCCGGGATTTTGCCTTCAGAAAATTGGTATAAAAGGTATCTTATATCACTGATCGATCATAGGCAAATTGTCGATCACGGGGTGAGCCAATATATTGGATTTCCGGCCCGGAAAGGAACAGCCCGTGTTAAAAATTTCAAATTCGAATAAATATTATTTTAAATAGTACATAACCTTTTTTCATTATACAAATATACGTTTTTCGATGTATTTTTCGACGCTGAATCCAAATCTGACGTCAAAAATACAGTAAACCCAAAAACAACCCCTATAATTGAGTAAAAAACTACCCCTTTGCCTAACGTGAACGATTTTTATTTATTTGGAAGTGCAAATATACGTTTTCGATGTATTTTAATCTAAAAACAAAACTTGAAGATTTTCTGGTGCGCCAAAATATTGGTTTTCCGGCCCTCTAGAGCAGGCTTGACCAACCCGTGGCCCCCGAGCACATTTCGTGCGGCCCGTATAAGAATTAATATAAAATATAAAGATAAAAAAAAGTAAAATATGAAAATAATTAACGATATCAGGTAAAAAAAAGGTTTTCAGATTTCTTGTGTTATAAAGTATAAATAGTGTACATAAAGAGATATAAATAAATTAATCAAGTCAAAAAAAAAGGTCTTCAAATTTTTTTTGCGGCCCTTAACAATTTTTTTTGCTATTTTTTTGCGCTCTGCGGCCCACGAGGGTCAAAAGGTTGGAAACCTATGCTTTAGAGGTTAAATAAAATCAAAAAAAGACGTAAACATATAATATATATAAACACCAAAAATCATTTCAGTTCTTTATAATGATGTAATATTTATGTAATCATAGAAACAATAAAGTATAACAGATATTTTGACATTGTTGTGGACATTAGATTTATGTAGGTGGACATTAGAGAAATGGCAATATGATTGTAACCTATGTGTGTGTAAGATTAACACGTTTACACTATTTGTAATGTCATGTAGAACCTTAATTTGTGTTATCCTGTTTGCCATGGCTGTTCTAACATTGTGTTGTGTGTGTTTTTATCGTACGTACATTATACACGTTACATTTACAAAAGATTTATTACACAGGACATTTTCAGATAATGTATCTACAAATATATTTAATTGATTTGAATTTACTTTTATCTTTAATAATATTTTTCTGTATCTGTTGCAGAAAATATCTTATATTAGGGAACGAAAAAATGGTATGTACACTGGTAGAAATGATTTCTCAAACCAAGTAAACCTTGTTTTGTATATAACGAAAACAATATTTTCTTAAGATAAGCAATAATCTTTTAAACCAACTATAGTATTCTTGAACGAAGGAATAACGTAGTTGGATTAAGAGTATGTTTCTTATATTAACAAAATATTGTTTTCGTTATATTTTATAGAAAACAAGTTTTTCTTGGTCCAATACAGTTTTTTTTCTGTGTACAGTAGAATCTGGATAAACCGGCGTCACTTGGTCGTACTTTTTTTTAACGTCCAAGTTATTCTGTATTTACTTTTAAACATTGCACATTACATACATACATAATGTATTAGAGTTTGATCAGAGATACAATGTACCTACATTCTATACATGTAAATATGTATTTACTGACGTAGAAAGTCTGTAATTTTACTAATCAACAATCAACATACGTAGGAAAGAGGAGAAAGCCGGGAGAGGTATTGCTTGTGCGTAGATATTGGAAACATTACACTGCGCGTCGTTCTAACCGGACAATAGGTCGCTTAAACCAGAGTCGTACTATACGGATATGTTTTCATAGTACGTCTATATCAAACCAAGCATTTTCTTCGCTAAAAACGATTAGTCGTTATATCCGGATTTTACTGATGTATATCATTATCAAATAATGATTTATTTAGGGGACTTAACACCCCTATTCAATATTAGCATTAATTGAGCAGCCTCTGATGAACATAAAAATAAACATAGTGACACAATCAAACATACGATGTACCTCTCTACAACATTTAAATGTAATTCATGAGTGATTATGCAGATATGCCCATTTCACAGACATTGATTAATTGTCTGTTTTAATTATGAGCTTATTACAACATACTTTCAGTTTTAACAACAACGAGACCTGCTGCACGTTATTTGTACAGTGCCGCCTCTATCATCATTTCTACAGAGAAATATTTTTGCTTTATCATTTCATTTTTGAATCAATTTTGTGTATTATGCCCGGTATTATAAAAAGGCTAGTAAAATCAAAAAGCACTCACAAAATCAGGTATTAATTTTGTGTTAATATCTATGGATTTGTTGTAGAATTTAGATGAGTGATACTTGACTAGAGTATTGTTACACAGTTGGTACGTGAAATAATTATTATAATATCACCACTGTTTTAACACCCTTGTTTGTGTTTACATACAACACGTGTGTGAAACTTGTCAAAGTTTTCATGAAACTCTAAGAGAACCGTCATATAAGTTTGATACCTCACTTGAGATTGATTTTTTATTTTTTTAAGAGGTTAATTAATTTTTTAAAACAAACTTTGTTTATGCCCTTTGAAAATATAGAAAGTCAGCTTCAACATGCTTTTATAAAATTTGATTTTTACAAAAAAATTTTCACAAAGTTATTGGACATTTAAATTTTAAAATTCAACGCAGCTGTTACAATCGTAATAAAATGTGAAAATAATGAATCAACTGTATACCTACATAGATACATTGATATTTATTAATCACAAGTTGTTTTAATAAACACGGGACTGTTCCAGTAATCATTTAAAAAAAAATTAAACGAGCGTTCAATTGTTTTATTGTGTTTGGAGTTATTATGATTAATGACTGCATCGCCATCGCCGCGTTCAACAACCGATGAATATTGATTAGTGTGTGTGTGTGTTTATTTAAAACCCATTTTAGAACAAGATTATTCAAACTTATATAAGCTATAGGCTATAAACCATAGACTTGGACTGAGTGAGCAATAGCCTCACAAAACTGAGCACTCTCTTTAAAGAGACAAAACGAATATGTAGCCAATACCTACCTCTCTCTTTTCTGTAGGTCTGTAATGACTACAAACAAACCTGCCACGTGATCAATTAGAATTCTATAGAAAGAGACAAGTATTGACTACTTTATCGTTTTGTCTCTGTCAGTATTTACTACACAGTTGGATATAGGGAATGCTCAGTTTATTCTATAAGTCTATGGTATGTTTTAACCACACATTCGACTTCAAAGATCGTTGTACATTTTTACAGATGATTTCACTCTAGGCTTGTAAAAATATCTGGCGTGTTTTTTTAATTAAGTTCTATGACAATTGATTTGGACAATTTTTTTATTTATTTTATACAGGGTTTGATTTAGGGTTAATGCCGCCCTAGGCTAATATACTTTTAACTGAATGTAATTGCAGTTTTTGTTTAGATTCAGTTTCAGTTAGTATGTATTTGTATGTATTTAAAGCGCTTTATCTAAATAAATGTGATTTAAATGAAAAATAATTAACAATATTGTTTATAAAACTAGTAAGATATGATTTTATTTTTTATTTTCTTGGATTTGAGTTGATATTTCTTTGATAAATTGAAATTTTAAGTATGAAATTTGACTTAAAAAACTAATTGTATAGAAAATGATGTGAAAAGTTCAAATTTTCAAACCGCAGGTCTGTATCTCATCACGTTCTCGAGATATGGCATTTCAAAGTTTACGATTTTTGAAAATTTTGGAGAAAAATGACCGTAACTTTTAAACGTGTGGTCGGATTTTATTTTTCTCGACAGATTTGGAATCAGCGCGTCGAAATCTATATAATGACATGTATTAAACTCCAAAATTCGAGAAAAATTTTTTTGCGAAAAATCGACATTTTTTTTAAGGTATACCCCTTTGAATTTTTTCAATTTTTCGCAAACAAAATTTTCTCAAATTTTAAAGTATTATACATGTCATTATATAGATTTTGGCACGCTGATTCCAAATCCGTCAACAAAAATCAATTCCGACAACACGATCAAAAGTTACGGCCATTTTTCTTCAAAATTTTCAAAAATCGAATACTTTGAAAGGCCTTATCTCGAGAACGTGATGAGATACAGACCTGCGGTTTGAAAATTTGAACTTTTCACATCATTTTCTATCTAATAAACATACTTTTAACGAAATCTGAAACCCAAAGTTTTTCAGTCATATTTCACGCATCAAATTTCAATTTATCAATGAAATATCAACTAAAAAACAAGAAAATAAGAAATAAAACCAAATATAACCCAGGAGCGATAATATACCTATTAATTACATAAATACATAAATTCATATGTTTTACTCTATTATAACAAATTGGTATCATAAATATATTTTACAATAATAACATTCCGTATCCGTATATATAAGACAAAATAAATCACGTCCGATTACAAGACAAAATGATTTCCGTAGACCGCAAATGCAAGTAAAGATTAGTGCAAAAAGGTGCAAGCAAAAAACACCCGAGAGAAAAAACTGCGTGTATGAGAAATTTGACCTAAGCCAAATCACTTTTTATCTGCCGACAAGTTTTTGCTGTTGCCTCAATGTTTCTCACAAGAAATTAATGGAACCTTATATTGTAATAAATTGTCTGTGTGTTGTATACACCTATTATCTGCTTACATAACCCCCATCTACCCTAATTCTACCTAATCGTTTAATAAAGCTTTGTTAACATTTATTTTTATAACATATTTTTTTTTAATTAATTTAAACAATTCAATCTAATCTAACTTTACAAGTAATACTACTTGTGCCACTCGCCGATTTTATTGAAACTTTGCACACACGTTAAAACATTAAACATAGCTAATAAGGCGTTAACTCCATTTAGCACAATGGTAACTAACGTTACTTATGAGTGTCATTCTCTTACAGTTTTTACGACATTTTTCTATCATAATTTCATTGTCTGTGTATTTTTGAGACCGCTAATGACGATTTTGACATTAGTTTAACGAAAATGACAAATACAAAATGGTGGATAAAATCACAGAAGTTTCAAAAACTTTATTTAACATCACTTGCGAAGTTTATTAAATACATTTTTACGATTTTGGTAACAGTTATATCAATTTAGAAGTGGTGGATGAAAAATTTAATATGATTCTGATCTGGACAAATATCGGTGGGCAAACTGTATAATCGGGAACATTAAAATAATCTTTTGAATCAATTTCTTAAAATTTCGTGATTTGCTTATTGTTTCCATCATATTAAAGAAGAGCATTAAGAAGTTTGCGATCTCAAAAACACGCAGACAATGAAATTATAATAGAAAAAAATTTATAAAAAGAGAATGACACTCATAAATAGCATTGTGCTAAATGGAGTTAAACTTTCGAATGTGTTTTCTACCCTTAAAACGCCTTGTTAGCCAAAATAAAAAAAAAACACATTTTTAATGTTTTTCGATGTACTACGTGTGTGCAAAGTTTCAAGAAAATCGGCGAGTGGCACTTGTAAGATTTAACCATTTCATAATCAAGGGTCGTGCACTACATTATTTTATAACATCAATAAGAAAATAATAGAAACGCAACAGTGACAATAATTTTTATAATGTGTTCTTCATCCATTATTAAAAACTAATAAATATTATAACACAATGACTAGAAATGTTATTTATATTGATTTGGAAGCGCACCTAATTGTGAGCGCCAGACAATTTATATACAGTATGTAAACTGTCAGCTGCAATCAATTTATATAACAACTCAAGACATGTGTCACAATTGATACATAAATTGATTCTTGCTGTTCAATCATTTGTTATTCGATCAATCTATGTACGATATTTATAATAATATTATTCCAGATTGAAATGATTCCCTTTTGGATCGATACCAGGTAGTTACAAAAATATTTTACGAAAATTAATACTAAAATATTAAATTTATTTACCATCAAATTTCATGAACCAAAAGAAAATTAGAAAAATTTTAGTTATTTTTTTCAAAATATTTCAAAATAGACAACAAAGAAGGTGAAATTAAAATAACTTACTTAAGAATAAGTGGCGACCGTGGCAAACTATTAAAGGTCTTTGACAATTACATATCAGACGTGACGTTTGATTAAATTAAAAAAAAAGTTACCCTCACCAACATTAATGACTAAAGGTGACCGCATTTATTATAAATTTAACGAGTCTATTGATGTCTTTAATAAATAATTGTTAATAATATCAATAAGCAATTAAACACACAAATAGTATTCTTATTGTATCCTTTTATTCAACTTGTCACAATGTTTGTTGAGTAATAACCAGTTAAATGGATTACTTATTTACCTGATGCTACTGTTCTACTAAAAAATAATTTATTCGTAACATATTAAAGTATGATTATTATAAAGTAACTTGCAATAGTTGGCGTCACACCCATCACAGGGCTTTGAACGCTGACATTTTTTTGTAAAATAACCGTATTCCTTTTATTCTTTCAATATACACAGATAGAAAGGTTTACTTGAGCCATGTAAACCTTGTTTTGTATATAACGAAAACAATATTTTCTTAAGATGAGAAATATATTCTTAAACCAACTATAGTATTCCTAGACGAAGAAATAAAGTAGTTGGATGAAGAGTACTTTTGTTATATTAAGAAAATATTGTTTTTGTTATATACAAAACAAGATTTTCTTGGTCCAATACAGTTTTTTGTGTGTGTACATGTATTACATTAAGATCTACAGAAAAATGTTAAACCATGTTATTAACTATAGTATTATTTAGAAATTATGAATGAGTTGAAATGTCACACCCGTCACCACGGACTGACTCTTTTGTAATTATTATAATATAATAATAATATATCAACATCTATCAAGTTTTATCGAATTTATATTTATTGCTTATAAAATGTATTGTTGAGTTTTATTTAAACTAGAAATATAGTTGTTGTTGTTGTTGACAAAGTTACAACTCTGATTTACAAACTTTAGTTAGACGTCGTCGTGGTGGTGAGTAAAATTGTATTCGGAATAGAGTCGAATAGTTTGACATAAGTTTTAGTTCTGCTGATATCGAAATAATATACGATATAGTAGATAACAGACTGCAAAACTAAAATACATATGTTTTTCTTGAAACACATAAATAATTGTACAATGAAAACATCGGGGTATGAGGATTATGAATTTTTATTAAGGGGGAAATCCACTGTGACGGAATTTTTTGTTTCTTACATTTTTTTAAAGTATACATATTCATAAATATCAATACAAAAAATTGAGTATCAATTCCGAAAATTGACGGAGTTACAGTCAATTTAGTGAGACTAGGTAGCGCGGCCGGTTATGATATAACAAAAACATTAAAGACGTTTATCTCGAAATAATGATACTTTTGGACCTGGTCGACACGATTCGTCAAAGACTAATGAACTGATTTCATATTTTTTTTAATAATTTTCTTAGTAGCTATCGTTGCACGTAGCCGATTTTTGAAATTTTGATAATTAATATTTTTAAAACCGCTCTAATAAAAAAAAGGTCTTAAAAATTAAAAAACTATCGCTATTTAGTGAAAAAATAAAAATAAAACAGCTACGTGCAAAGATAGCTGCATTCATATAGATATTGATAAAATTTTTATTTATTTTTTACTTATAACCCTTCTTGAAATTTCGAGTGAACCATAGAGAAAAATGGTCGTCACATCGAGGCTCATAACTTTGTAAATATTTAATATTTTTCAATAAAAATTTATATTAAATAAGTTGAATATACTTAATAAAATGTCCTTTACCTCATTCAAAAATAATTAGTTATATCTGTGAAAAAAATTCTCAAACATTATCAATTTTTTGATCCGTCACAGTGGCTCTATCCCCCTTAATAATTTGATATTTTTCAATAATATTTTGTAATGTTAATTTATTCAACACTGGAGGGGGGGGGTATAATGGCATTTTATAACCCACTGTGTGTGCAAAGCTAATGGCGTTTTTGTTGTAATAATAAACAGTGTCACTTTTATTTTATTCTGTTATACGAAGCTCATGTTTTTAACAAAAAGTTTTTCCTTAATGGATTCTTTGTCTTCAATATTTCATTCATATTTTAATTTAGTTCATGCTCAAATGTAATAATTAATATTTAATACAATTTTTTGTTTGATCTTTATAATATGTATATTAATTCTTTGTTACAAATGGTTTTAATTAATTAATATATTTTTTATGTATTTCTTTTTTTCAGAAAACAAAAAAAAAAAGATTTTGTATTATTATTTTTAATTATATAAAATAATTAGCTAATTGACTTTAAAATATGATACATAAACTTAATACGAATATTCATAAATTAATTATCACCTGTGTATACAAAAAATAAATTAATATATAGGTATATACTTAAGGTTATTCGATCATTAGAGCAATGTATAGATAAAAGTCTATGTTATTTATGGATAACTCATATATTTTACTAATTTTTATTTAAAATATTGGACGTATGGTTTTTGAGTAATTGGATTTTAACACACGATTGCCGAAAGTGGTCTATTTATTGAAATTCTACACAATTGGCTATATAGAGACGTTTAAAAAACTAATTATTCGAAAATTCAACCCTTTTAAATACTTTAAAAATAATAAAACAAATATATTCACGGGTAATTTATACAAAATAATGAAAAACTAGCTCTGCCATTACAGCAGTACAAAGGCTGTAGCCGGGTAAGCATGCAAAATCGGCCTTTGCATGGATTTGGCTGATTATTTTTTTGAAAGTCACATTCTATGTAACATTCAACCTGACCAAATATTAGCTTCCAAAAATTTGTAGTTTTCGAAAAAAAATTTTTTTTTGATTTTCAAAAAAATTTTTTTTTTTGATAATCCATAAATCGAATTTGATGGTGCTTGTGGTATATTATAGAGGTACTTATGACTCATCAGAGGTAATTTTAATATGGTCCTCTGAACATAGTAAACCAGAAAAAAAAATTAATAAAATTTAAAAAATTAAAAAACACTATGTTGTTTTCGGGGGGCAATCACCATTTTTTTATAAAATATACTTTGTACGTACCCAAACAACATATCAAAATCCCAAACTGATATGAAGGGTATAACATACTCGTATAAATTCGCATATGGTCGTATTGGCGCGGCGCGCGCGTGGCGCGGGTGGACTATATGGAGTGCAAGTGTCTTAATACTTTTAAAACATCTCTAATTTGTTGCTAAACAACAGGGCTGAACTAGCCTGGAGAGATCCGGGGAATTTGAAGGGGCCCATGGCCTGACAAAGATAAAATATAGAGGCCGTAGCCGGGAATGTATGGGAACTGCCTTTGAATCAATTATGCTAATTTTTTCTCATAGTTTGCTTTTTAGAAACATAAAATCGCCTCAGATCGCTTTTGAAATGTTATAATCGTCTTTAGTAGCAATAAATCACATTGCCGCTGCGAACTAACGACTCTTCTTGTATAATAAGTTATAGATAGGATTTTTTTTTTCAAAATAAAAATGTTCTTAGTAAACATAAAAATTTTGAAGCACAAATACAATTAGGGCGATTTTATGTTTCTTAAAAAGCAACCTATGAGAAAAAATTAGCATAATTGATTCAATGGCGGTTCCCATACATTCCCGGCTGCGGCCTCTATATTTTCTCTTTGTCAGGCCATGGGCCCCTTCAAATTCCACGGATCTCTCCAGGCTAGTTCAGCCCTGTTGTTTAGCAACAAATTAGAGATGTTTTAAAAGTATTAAGACACTTGCACTCCATATAGTCCACCCGCGCCACGCGCGCGCCGCGCCAATACGACCATATGCGAATTTATACGAGTATGTTATACCCTTCATATCAGTTTGGGATTTTGATATGTTGTTTGGGTACGTACAAAGTATATTTTATAAAAAAATGGTGATTGCCCCCCGAAAACAACATAGTGTTTTTTAATTTTTTAAATTTTATTAATTTTTTTTTCTGGTTTACTATGTACAGAGGACCATATTAAAATTACCTCTGATGAGTCATAAGTACCTCTATAATATACCACAAGCACCATCAAATTCGATTGATGGATTATCAAAAAAAAATTTTTTTTTGAAAATCAAAAAAAAATTTTTTTTCGAAAACTACAAATTTTTGGAAGCTAATATTTGGTCAGGTTGAATGTTACATAGAATGTGACTTTCAAAAAAATAATCAGCCAAATCCATGCAAAGGCCGATTTTGCATGCTTACCCGGCTACAGCCTTAGTACATGTTACTATTTATTATAGTTCTGTCTTTTTCAATTTACAAATTGAACTAAACATTATTTACTTTTAATAATTAACAAAGTAAAATATTCCATTAAATGTAAGTACATACATATGTGTAAAAACAAAAATATTTTTTTACAGTGTGCTAGACGTATAACCTCAACAGTACTTAAAGACAATTAACCATAGTGCACTTTAAAACAATACTAATTGAATTTACCTGTGTATAGTTGATAAAACGACTAACAAGGTATAAGATTGTCTAAAGTAAACTTCAAACCAATCAATCAAATATCAAAGAAACAATAAAACAAGTTAGTTGTTGAATCCCCGGGGGTAAAACAGGTCACAAAACTAATCACAAAAATTAGTTAGAATCGTGCGTTGTCTAAAACACTAGCCCCGAAGGACAACTGTCATCGTTGCCAAAAAAAAATACAAAAAAAAAACAATTTGATATTCTGAATTTGCAAATTTGAAAGCATCACAAAAATTAGTTAGAATCGTGCGTTGTCTAAAACACTAGCCCCGAAGGACAACTGTCATCGTTGCCAAAAAAAAATACAAAAAAAAAACAATTTGATATTCTGAATTTGCAAATTTGAAAGCATCACAAAAATTAGTTAGAATCGTGCGTTGTCTAAAACACTAGCCCCGAAGGACAACTGTCATCGTTGTCAAAAAAAACACACAAAAAAATATTTGATATTCTGAATTTGCAAATTTGAAAGCACCCTCGAGACAATGGTTAATGCTTATCTCTGTGCACCTTTACATAAGCTGCCACTTATATAACTTGAACACGGAAGTATCATTATACGCGGTATCATTCAGTGCCTTTGCACCCTAGTTCTCAAACATCGTATATTCCATCGTCTTACTTAATACACTGATAAAACAAAACCAAAACTCAAACACTTGTTAGTTGTTAATCAATGCGCAACTCATAAACTTCTAATAAGTATAATATGTATAAAGAAATATTACTATTTGACGTAGTTATAGTGAAACTGTACAAACAGGGCCAGATAGAGAGGGGGGGTCTAGGAAGACCATATGGCCCGGGACCCCAGCGCTCTGAAAATTATTTATATTTTACATTTACACTTACACTGTTTTTAACAGAGACTACTTAAAAACATAAATATACTACATAAAAGAAAACAAAAAGTTTAAAATTTTCTTTTAAAAACCCCTGATTTTTAATACTAAAACATTTAATGTAGCATATTATAATATAGAGAAAGATGAGACTCATAACACGACCACCTAAAATTGTTACCCCGTTGCATTTAACAAAGGCGTATCATTCGGGTATTAAAAAAATATAATTAATATTATATGATGCATTTAAATGAATTTTAATGATAGTTATTTTATAACTAATACTAATTAAAAATCGTTAGTTAATATAAGAAAATATCAATTACAAACTTTTAGTAATTGAATAAGTTAAACGTTAACAGAAGGGAGGGGAAGCAATGGGGCTTTTCCCCCATGAGATTAAATTAAATAAGCAATACTGTATTCTTAAAAAATACTAATTAATTAAATAAATTTTGATAGATGTATTCGTCTATAAGCTCTACTCCCTATTAAGAAAAATCTTGCAGACGCCCCTGACTAGAACGACCAATTCACATCGATTTTTATTTCCATATAAAACTGGAACAAATCACAAGTTAAAATAACATTTTGTAGTAGAGAATTTTCTAAAATAAAAACAGTATATATTTTTATACCCAAGCAAGTTTTTTTTATGATACCTATACGACGGCATAGATTTGAGTTTTTTTATTTTAACGAGCGTGTTAAAACAAAACCTATAATAACAAGTACAGTGTTTTTTATCAGTGTACATCTAACCTCATATATTCGTGTTGCACTAACTAGCAAACTCATTGTAAACTTGTGACTTGTTCTCTAAACTGTTATCTGCTATCGTCGCCGAGTTCCATTAAAATTTGCATTTTTCGTTCATAAAAATATATGATGCTTTTTTCAATGAAAACGAGAAAAAATGCTAGCCAAACATAAAACACTCGCTGTGTTGTTTGAAACTTTCAAATAACACACATAATATAAAGTAGTTTTAGAATTTAATTTAAATATTTATTTACATATCATCTTCGATTTTTTACTATTTTTAAAATAAATCAACTTATACGGTACACAGAGTGCATCTATAGCAACGGTTCTTAACCCATTAGTTCCCAGTGTCCTATTTATAAGACATCATATTTTCTAATTTTTTTCTCTGACATAATAACGTTGTTAATTTGATTTGCATTACTAATAAATTTTTTAATTTGACGAAACTATATATAATATTCACTTAAACTAAAAATACACCTTAACTACAAAATTTATGTCACTCGACACGTGTTTCAACTTCACAAGAAGTCCTCATCAGGAGCCTAACGATTCCAGACTATAATATATAATATTACTTATGAGGGTGTAAATAAAGCATAAAAATATCAATAATTTCAAAAATAAATCCAGGTCGTTAAAAAAGTACTGTCCTATAAATATGACATTGGGTTCTCATGATAATAATCTAGTCTGCGACAGATAATTATTATATGTTGTATTAAATTTATATTTTTGGTCATATTTTCAACAAAAATTGAGAACTTGATCAAAAAATTCGAAAAAATAAAAAGTCGGGAAGTAATGGGTTAAAGTGGAATTCTCTAAACATTTACGGGGTTCCGTGAAACATTTTTGGCATAAATTACTGTACACAAAGTACTTCTTTATTTAAATTTACCATTGATTAATTATTATCTAACGACCTTTCTTGATTTTCTATCAGAGAGAGTGGATCCCTGAAAAATAATTGTTCAAAAAAAGGGTCCCTAGACCACATAAGTCTAAGAACCGCTGATCTATAGTATTAAACCCTTATAGTACTTTCCCAATATTACTTTTTATAAAATTATAAAAAATAATTTTTAAATAAAACTTTAAAAAATTTAACTTTTGTCGTAACAAAATTCATAACATACAGCGCCGTAACTACCACCGGGGCAGCCGGAGCAATTCCCCGTGGCCCCCGAGTATAGGGGACCCCACAGAAGTCTAAAAAAAGGTTACAATTAATAAGATGCAAAAATAGTTAGGTACTTGAAAAACTGAGGTAACATCGAAAAAAAGGTCTTTATAGCAGGGACCCCCTCACACACAGCTTCTAGTTACGACCCTGCATGGTAACATATTATTCTAAACAGCTGGTATACTGGTACATATAATATATACAACTCCCCCTCCTTCTAAAAATGCTACTCTACGTGTATAGGTATGTATGCTTTTTTCCAAACACAAAGTACCTACTTTTATACCAATTTAATTATTTAAGTATTTTTTAGACAAGTCTATATTTCCATATACAATTTTCTATATACCATAAGTACACAAAATCATGGAAATAATCCCCATGTGTAAAACAATAACATCCATATATGAAAAAAATATGTTCTGTTTTTTTTATACATCCCCCAAAAAATAATATTTCAAGTTTCAGTTCTCTTACAAAACATCAACGTATATTATTGAATAAACATTGTGAAACAATATGAACGTAATTGTTTCAGAAATGGCTAAATATTTTATGTTTATATTTGATCCCTTATACACCATTTTTCCGGAATATATTTTTTTCGTGTTGGGAAAATATTTTTTCCTCTATTCACGACGAAACAAAGCGAGTATTAGGTAAATCGTGAAATAGTATATATGATTTTCAATACTGATTTAAGTTTATTCGATCATTACAGCAAAAATTTTAATATGTTATTTATGGGTAACTCATATATTTTACTAATTTTTATTTAAAATATTGGACGTATAGTTTTTGAGTAATTGCGGATATTAAAAATAGAGTTTTTAATACACGATTGTCGAAAGTGTTCTATTTATTGAAATTCTACACAATTGGCTATATAGAGACGTTTTAAAAACTAATAATTCGAAACTTCAACTCTTTTAAATAATATAAAAATTATAAAACAAATATATTCACGTGTCATTTATTCAAAATAATGAAAAAATAGCTCTGCCATTACAGCAGTACAAATTAGTACATGTTACTATTATATACCGTTCTGTCTATTTCAATTCTCAAAATAAATTAAACTTTTTTTTTCTTTTAATAATTAACAAAGTAAAATATTCCATTTTACAAGGTACCTACATGTGTTCTGAATATAAATTAAAAACAAAAATATTTTTTACAGTGTGTAGACGTACCTATAACCTTAAATATTAATAAAAATAAATCGTTTTTTACTAACTATTGATAATTTTTTAAAACCAAGACATACATATACATAAAATTGATATTTTCTCGACGCCCCTCTCTAAAAAAATACACATTTTTATTTGAAATAAAAAATTGTTTGAAAATAAAACCAGAAATCAGTTTTAAAGTGGGTATACATAATGTAAAAAGTTTGAGGGGTGCCGATACGTCTTTTGATCGAAATGATGTTATTTGTATTCAGTATACATAGAAAGTAACAACGCGAAATACGTTATTTTATATTCTAAATAGATTATTGATTCTTGTTTTATTACATTTATACAGAGTTGTTATATTGGGGTTATAAGCCAATTATTTCAAATAACTATAGTATTTACTCTAAACTATAAACTAATAAATATCTTATCATATTGATTATATCAAAACTAGCGGAATCCCGCGGCTTCGCTCACGTAAACTTCTAAACTAATTAGAACCCTCCATACATGATAGGGGATGACGTATTACATTTTTTTATATTGATTTTTATTCATTACCTATAAAAAAACGCAAATATCTCGGATCTTAGTTAAAAATTGTAAAAACTAACCCCCTGTCTACCCTCGTCATTAGGGATTGAATATCGAATTTTCTTACTGCAGATTATTTTGCCCGACTCCACCATTATAACGTAAGTAGCTATGCAGATAAACATATCAAAAACACAGACTCTGTCTACCCCCGCCATTATAGGTTGAATGTCGAAAATTTTATTTTAATAGATTACTATTTTGCCCTGAAGTTACCTTTATAAGTAAAGCAGGTATGCAGATAAACATAAACATATCTAAATCCATCCTCGTCCCCGCCCCATGCTATTAGGACTTGAATATCGAACTTTCATTTTTAATTGAATATTAATTTGTCCGAATTTACTTTAATATCATGAACAAATATGAAGATAAATATATCAAGATTTTAAGCCATAAAATTTAGAAAACTACATAGGTATGAAACCCATAACCCCATTATTTTTAGGTCATCATGGGGTTAAAAACAATTCATGCTCTGATTGTGAGAGAAATATTTACGTAATATTTAAAATAAATACAGTAAGAAGAAGAAATATGGTAATGTTTATTCTCAGATAGTAAGAAAAACATAAAAACGGATCGATAATGTAAATTTTATTCATTTTTATTCAAAATATCCTTTCCCCAAAACACAATGAAATCATCTGTAAAGTATATTTAATACCACAGTGAAAACCACGACGACAGATTCAAATTTCTACTTAGTCTCTCATAAATGACAACAACATTCTTATATAGGGGTATAACGGGGTAAAATGTAAGAATTTACATATATACAACTAAATTTACATTAAGGTTTTTAATAAACAGAAATGATCAACTTATTTAAATTCGTACTAAAGTTCTCCATCTTTGCATTAAATTATTAGATATTCGTATGTTTATAAATAAAACATTATTTATAAACAGGTAATGCATATATACATATACAGGGTGACCCAGTTTGAGATACAGATATATGTATAGGGAGGGTCTATCTATCTTCTTTAAGACCCTTTGAAGTGCATCCTGTAGTAAATAAAGTTTAAATAATAATTATTAAATAATGGACCATCCTGTATATATACATATGCAGGGTGGTCCGGTTTGAGATAAATTGTGAAGAAATTGAAGAAATAAGCCAAAATTATGATGATTCACGCCTTAGAAAGAGCGCGTCAGTGTGAAGCGCAAAATGGTGGTTATTTAAGGAAGTAATTTTCAAAAAAAAAAAAAAAAATTATTCCCAAGAAGTGTGTTTTCTGTTTATAAAAAAATATAAGTTATTCCATTTTAAAATGGTGTTGTGGCTTTTGGACCCCCCTGTACAACTGACTCACCCTGTATATGTGGAGTTAATATAATTAAAAACATGCATTTATATACCTACAATATTGTAAAAACGCGACGTGACACCAATAATTAAATCGAGTTAAATAACCGTTTTTTTTTTTTCACCGTACCTTTCATTTTACTCTGTGAACATTTCGTGAACAACCTTAAGAATAAATGCTACTCTCGTACTTTAAGTGCTTTTACGATGTTCTCTGTAATGCCAATTCAATAAGTATAGGAATGGAAAGAGACGGTGAAGAAAGGAACACAAAAAGCGGAAGACCAAGAATTTAATTGCAATTCCTTAAGCGTTCAATCGATGTGTATAAAAATGTTACTTCGATAAATATTTTTCACAATAATTACACACTTAACACGCCCGTGTACCCCCAAGAATACATACGACTGATATCAAGTTTGATTTCTTTATTAGAGTCCGTTTTCTTTAGAAGACTATTATCATAAATTATTTAAGATAATATTGTTATAAGCTTCAGTACAAATTCTCGCATAAACCTAAAGGATTTTCTTTTTTAAATAATTTAGTTATTTTTAAATAGCTGTTTAAATTTCACTGTGTATTACTAATAAAAATATTGTGTTAAAAATATCAGCCAAACTTTACGCCACCACTTTAAGTAGCAGTTATTTTTAAGTGGTTTTTCAATTATCATAAATAATGTTCCTAAATGTATTTTTTTATATTTTTTACGTCGAAATTATGATTTATGAGTCGATCCGCGGTAATCGATACCAGATAGTTAAAAAAATATTTTACGAAAATAAATACTAAAAAATAAAATCAATCAAGTTTCGTATACCAAAAGAAAATTAGAAAAATGTTAATTGATTTTCAAAATATTTCAAAATAGACAATAAAGAAGGTGAAATCACAATAACTTACTTAAGAATAAGTGACGATCGTGGCAAACTATTAAAAGTCTTTGGCAATTACATATCAGACGTGACGTTTGACCTAATTAAAAAAAAGTTACCCTCACCAACATTAATTACTAAGGGTGACCGCATTTATTATAAATTAAAGTCTATTTATGTATTTGATAAATAATTATTAAAGTAATAATTAATAATATCAATAAGCAATTAAACACACAAATAGTACTCTTTTATTGTATCCTTTTATTCAACTTGTTGTTAAAGAAACTACGTAAATTATTAAATGAAATGAAATATGATTTCGAAAACATTCGATCATAACAAATTTAAAAAAAACTATAAACTGTAACTAAAACAATTTATTAGAACACTACTATAATTAAGTCAAAAATCAGCTTTATAGTTGAAACAGTTCATTAGGTAGAAGACTGTGAACAGACAGACCGACATACAGAATTAAAATATATTTTTTCGACATCATCAAATTAGGCATAAAATAATTCGCGTATTATAAAAACCTTTATTGAATTCTCATATACGTGTTTTTTTTTGTTTCTTATAATAGGGGCTGCTAAAAACAAAATGTTTATTTTTATTTTTACGAATCGTATTACAACGTTTTTGTTTGGAACAACAGCCGTGACGGACAGACACACAGACTTAAGTGGGTATTTAGAAATTAATGAATAATAATAAAGGCACCTGGAGTTTTTTAATTGATTATTTAGTCCGTTCTTATTAGCTCTTTTAAAACCTGCTTTGCTTATTGTTTAATTTAAGTACAGGACACGAGATTTCTTTGCAGTGCAATTTTGCAATGAAAAGGTTTAATTGTTTTATTGTAATGTGTATTATATATCGTATTAATATATACGCAGTTAATCTTTAGAGGAATTTCAGGGGGCATTTCACCCTCAGAAAACGGGTACAAAAGGTATCTTATATCATTGATTAATCATAGACAAAGTGTCGATCACGGGGTGAGCCAATATATTGGGCTTTGCGGCCCGGAAGGGAACAGACCGTGTTAAAAAATTTAAATTTAAAAAAATATTATTTTAAATAGTACATAACCTTTTTTTCATTATACAAATATACGTTTTCGATGTATTTTTCGACGCTGAATCCAAATCTGACGTCAAAAATACAGTAAAACCAAAAACAACCCATATAATAGGGTAAAAACTACCCCTTTGCCTCGCGTGAACGATTTTCATTTATTTTGAAGAGCAAATATACGTTTTCGATGTATTTTAATCTAAAAACAAAAATTGAAGATTTTCTGGTGCGTCAAAATATTCGTATTTCGGCCCTCTAGAGGTTAAACGTAAGAATTTTAATTTATTTTTTATTAACCACAAAAATACGTGTAATTTAAAAAAAAACGCGAACTTTTTTCAGTAAAAATATCATATCAAAAACCATAAGTAATGTTTTTTTTCTATCACATAGAAATCTACATAATATTATATTTAATATACAATAACATAATAAAATAAAGCAAAATGTTATATTTATACAAAAACATCATGGAATATACATTTTTATGCAGTGTTAAAGTTAGAACACGAATAATTAAAAGTTAATGAAACAAAAGATTCGCTACAAAAGGTATAAAGAGATTTTTTTTTCAACTTTCGTATTATTCAATTTATACGAGATGAATTTCAAGTATTCTTACTTTTTCTGCTTTACTGTAACGTCTTTAAATAAGTTGCTAATTAAAGCATGTTTCTCAAAACCTGATTATATGCAAGACATTGTTTTATCTTGAAAATGTAAAACCTATTTTATATTCATTATGAATAGAAGTATATTATTATATTACACAAAACTTTAATTAGAAGGATGTTAACAAAATATTAATCAACCATAATTAACTAAACTTTGATAAAATTATGAAAATTCACAATAAAAATATTTTTATACAAAACATTCCATAAATCTATAAAAATATAAAACATATATTGTAAATGTTCTAAAATTGTATTTTTTAAATGAATACTTCTAATAATTACCAAATAAATCCAAAAAATATAAATTCAAAATACAGTTACTAATGTAAACATAGTAAAAATAATAACCCGTGTAAACATAGTAGATACCACCAAATATAAACACACTTTGTCGTGAGTTTACATGTATCTGACAGAGAAAAACATACGATAGTATATTGGTGAGAGAGCGATAGCCATATGAATTATTGCAAATAGCTTTTATTTTCAAATATTATTAATTAAATGACAAATAACAGTTAATAGGTATCACAGGTATCAAAATCTAAACAAAAATAACATAATGTATTGCCCAAATAATGACATTTCTACAAAAAAGCAAAATTTAATGCTAAATTATGATACGCTAAATTAACGCGCATACGAGCTTTTGACGGGCCAAGTTTCTGATTTCACCGTCAAGACGGCCCAATGCAATTCGGCCCTCTTATTGAATTCTAACCTAACAAAAGTAATATCACATCAGTAACTAGATCATATATAAAACAAAACAAAAAGTTATTTAATATGATTAGATATTGTTTTATTAACTTTACAACTAAATTAATTAAGTTTTAAAGATAAATCATTTCGGTAAACAATGGAACTAAAATTTTATCGGCTGCCGTTCTGAATTTCTGAAAGCTTGATATTGGAAAAAAAAACACTCTGCAAAATAGGTATCACGTAATTAACGATTTTAAAAATCAAAAATAAACTCACCATGTAGTTTTCCACAACCATTTTACACCAGGGAAATGATAATAGGGATATCATTATGGGTCCTTTCCAAATTACCAAGTTAAACAATATGGCCGCAGCTCCTAAATGTTTCACTATAGTTCCACTTTTAACTTACACTCAATACTCGTTTTAGATAAAACGTCCACATACATACTACGCGCACTTTAGTTCATTATTACTTTACTGATAATTTTATATATAAAACAGTGTCCGACACGCTCTAATTCTGCAATAAAATGCAAATTAGATCAGACCGATATAACGACCGACGCTATAAATTACGTCAACAATGGCGAACTAACAATCCGCAGTAAAAATAAGTCCGGATCTGTGCGGAGATGACCGCGTACCATCAAGTACTCCGCGTTCTTATACAGCGCGTCGTTTGTTGACCAATCACGTGTATTATAATTAACGCGCTTATTTAAAATATTTAATTATATACAAAATTAATGATAAATTTATATAGAATCTCAAAAAAACATTTGTAAATGTTGTAAGTTATAAAGTATTACATTTAAAGTGTTGATGGATAAATAGATTCAAGTATAAAATAATAAATTATTCTTTACTCGGTAAAATGAATGTAGCCATTATCTCCAAAAAGCAAACAGCTAAAAATTTATATCATTGATAATAATTTATCATCGATACCTAATTAACCAAATTTTGATAAAATTACGAAAATTCACAATAAAAATATTTTTATACAAAACATTCCATAAATCAATAAAAATATAAAACATATATTGTAAATGTTCTACAATTGTATTTTTTAAATTAATACTTCTAAAAATAACTAAATAAATACAAAAAATAAAAATTCAAAATACAGTTACTAATGTAAACATAATAATAAAAATAATAACCCGTGTAAACATAGTAGGTGCCACCAAACATAAACACGCTTTATAGTGAGTTTACATGTATCTGATAAGGACAAACATACGGTAGTATATTGGTGAGAGAGCGATAACCATATGAATTATTGCAAATAGCTTTTATTTTCAATTATTATTAATTTAAATAACAAATAACACTTAAAATGTATTACAGGTATCAAAATCTAAACAAAAATAACATAATGTATTGCCCAACTAATGAAATTTCTACAAATAAACAAAATTTAATGCTAAATTATGATACGCTAAGTTAACGCGCATACGAGCTTTTGACGGGACAGGTTTCTGATTTCGCCGTCAAGACGGCCCCAATGCAATTCGGCCCTCTTATTAGTGAATTCTAACCAAACAAAAGTAATATCAAAATGACTAGATCATATATAAAACAAAACAAAAAGTTATTTAATATGATTAGATATTGTTTTATAAACTTTACAACTAAATTAAATAAGTTCCGAAATTCTAAACGCTAGATATTGGAATAAAAAACACTCTGCAAAATAGGTATCACGTAATTAACGATTTTAAAAATCAAAAATAAACTCACCATGTAGTTTTCCACAACCATTTTACACCAGGGAAATGATAATAGGGATATCATTATGGGTCCTTTCCAAATTACCAAGTTAAACAATATGGCCACAGCTCCTAAATGTTTCACTATAGTTCCACTTTAAACTTACACTCAATACTCGTTTTAGATAAAACGTCCACATACATACTACGCGCACTTTAGTTCAATATTACTTTACTGATAATTTTATATATAAAACAGTGTCCGACACGCTCTAATTCTGCAATAAAATGCAAATTAGATCAGACCGATATAACGACCGACGCTATAAATTACGTCAACAATGGCGAACTAAAAATCCGCAATAAAAATAAGTCCGGATCTGTGCGGAAGATGACCGCGTAGACCGCGTACTTATACAGCGCGTATTTATACAACGCGTACTGATACATCGCGTCTTTCTTTGACCAATCACGTGTATTTAATCAACGCGCTGATTTCAAATATTTAATTATACAAAATTAATGATAAATGTATATAAAATCACAAAATAAAACATTTGTAAATGTTGTGAGTTATAAAGTATTACATTTAAAGTGTTGATGGATAAATAGATTCAAGTATAAAATAATAAATTATTCTTTACACGGTAAAATGAATGTAGCCATTATCTTGTACTTGAAAAGTAGACATTTAGACATTATTAATTCATTCAAGTGTATCCAAAAAGCAAACAGCTAAAAATTAACATGTTATTCTTAGTATTTCTCTCACACACCATTTGTAAGACAAATAGAAACGTAGAAATGAACAAAACAAGAGTTTCAGTTCCGAATGAAGCTGTCAACTATAGTTTTACAAATAATGGGGGACGCTGGCATCCCCCATGGATTAAGAGTAGGTACTAGTGTTGAAAATTCTATCCTATATAACGTCTTCTACACTGTGTATATTATAGATGTTCAGGGAATTTCAAATTAATCATATCTTATTTAAAATTATCAGGTCTCAATTTTTTATATGATTATTGTTTTCTTTTCCGTATTTGAAGGGTTAAATTAAAATGAACTATTTTTTAAATATTACTAGACAATAGATAATTGTTTAAGATTCAATTTTCTTTTTTTACCGTTTTTGTAGGACCTAAATTAAGCCTTTTATGGTCATTTAAAACATTTTAGTACTTTTTTCATTCAAATTCAAATATCTCAACATTAAAAAATGCTAAACAAATTTTGAAAGAAGTTTTTTAAAACTGAGAAAATTTCCTAAAGAATGCCTATCTTATAATTTGAATAAAAAAATTACACAACCCCGTGGGCAACTTTCAAAATTGCAAAAAAAAAATCAATTTTTTTATTTTGTGTTCAACCGCAGTTTGGTTATAAAAAACGTTTAATAACACAAAAATACTCCCGAATTCGAAAAGAATATAAAATTTCCTTCAATTTTCACACCCTATAAGTAAAAAAATGCTCATATATGACCAAATGGCACTACTCTGAAAATGAGCAATTTTTTCGATAAATAATATCATAAAGTTATAAGAATTTTACTAGTATGGAATGTCCTTACGCTCTTGGGGGGGGGTATGAGCCCCCCAAAATGTGAGTTGGCCCGAACCCCGTTAAAGTTCTATCAAGGCCTGCTGTCTAGGTCTACTTTGTACCTCAATTATTATTATTATTATTATATAAAAAAAATCAAACCCTATACATATACTGGTTAAAAAGATATTTGAGATATTTTAACAGCAAAAAAATTATTTATTATAAACCGCACTCGAGGAAAAGATGCATAAAAATACAAAATAAAATATATATATATATATATGAAAAAATCAGGGATTGGTAACAAAAACTGGCTGGGTATAATACATTCTTGTTATTTTAGAATGAAAAGTAAATATTTTTCTTACATCGTAATTCAGTTCTAAAATATGAAGTCCTCGAAGTTTCATATTGCCTAAAGCTATAAGTTATGACAATAGGTTATATATATGAATTCTATACCGGTGCGCTACTGTAGTGTATATACAGGATGGCCCATTTATCTTCAGACAAAATAATATCTCGGTTGGACTCGATTATTTCGACAAAAGTTTCTGACAAAAATTGTAGGGAACCGAATAGTCTATATTACAACTTCCGGTCTAGACCGGACGTGGTGTTTTTTGGCCGGAATTAACTTTTTTAAATGGAAATGTCCATTTTTTACCACGGATACAATTTTTGTCTGAAACTTTTTTCGAACTAATCGATTCCAATCGAGATATTATTTTGTCTCATGATAAATGAGCCATCCTGTATATATATTGAAACACAGACACACACACACAGAGCTTACATATACTTCAGCAGTCTACCATATAGTGTTCGTTAAATATTTGTACTGGCTTTTGGCCAATGCTGTAGGAGGTACTCGTATGTATTAGAGAAAAGATTAACTTAACTTGATCAAGATCTAATTTTCTGTTATCTTTAGCTAACATAAAGTGCAGCGCAAAATTCATAACATCAAATTTAATTATCAACTCTATTTCATCTGTAGAATAATAAAAATACAGAAACCACAATTTAATTATTCATTTTAATTCTACTGCACATATAGACTGTATATGGGGGGGGGAGTACGTGATATGTACATATGTATATAAAAACAAAAAACACGAAAAACTACTTGCCGTGCAAAAATTTTTGGACACCTGTCATTTTGAATATAAATATATAGATTTTAGTCAATAAAAATAGCGAAAAGAATATGTTTACTCGCAGTCAAAATAGTAAAAAAAAAACAATTTCTCGTTAGCTTGAAAGACACTGTGCGTCAATACTTTCAACTTGAGTAAACCTGACCTTTCAAAAATAACATGGAAAATTGTAAATGCTGTAATTTAGATATGTTAGGATTATTACAAAAGTTGTAATTAAGTACTATTGATTTTTTATCAACCATTTTTGCAGTTTTATATTTACAATACGAGTGCCCGAAGACTTTTGCACGGTAGTGTATTACAAATCCGAACAAACTTAGATTTCTATGTCAGATATATAACAAAGTTCCAATAATATACTACATCGAAATCCTGGATACGAAAATTTCACTAAATAACGTTAAAAGGAAACGAAATGTCCCTTAGGGCAGTAGACCGGATGTTGGGGGGGGGAGGCTTGATCTGAGCCGTATTATGGACAGGAAGTAATAAAGGGGCAGTGCGGGGTTACATACAACATACGACACTAAATATACTTGGAGAAAATACGCATATAAACAATTAACATTTTTTATCTAATTTATGTTATAAAAAATATATTTTGACGTAGAAATATGTACACTAGGGGGTAACCTTGGGGGCATAAATGCAATCAAATATGTAACTTAAGATTATTCGATCATTAGAGCAATGTATAGATAAAATTTTAATATGTTATTTATTTTGCTAATTTTTATTTAAAATATTGGACGTATGGTTTTTGAGTAATTTTAAAAATAGAGTTTTAACACACGATTGTCGAAAGTTGTCTATTTATTGAAATTCTACACAATTGGCTACATAGAGATGTTTTAAAAACTAATTATTCCAAACTTCAACCCTTTTAAATACTATAATAATTATAAAACAAATATATTCACGTGTAATTTATTCAAAATAATGAAAAACTAGCTCTGCCATTACATTGTACAAATTAGTACATGTTTCTATTATATACCGTTCTGTCTATTTCAATTTTCAAAATAAATTAAACTTTTTTTTAATTTTAATAATCAACAAAGTAAAATTTCCATTAAATATAGGTAAATGTGTTCTGAATATAAATTAAAAACACAAATTTTCGATACCAAATCTTTTTTTACAGTGTGCTTAACGTATAAACCAGCGGTCGGCAGACTGCGGCTCTTTGCACAGTCGTTTGCGGCTCTTCAGTGATTTTAACTATTTATTCAATTAGGAAATTACAAGTGAATGACTAAAAAAAAAAGTAATTAGAATTGAATGTCTAAAAAAAATGGTAATTGCAATTGGCAACATTTATATTTATTGCTCTCTGATACCTTTGCAATCATGTTTCCTTAACTTTTTGGCTCTTCTGACTTAAAAGACTGCCGACCCCTGGTATAACCTTAAGAACTTATATCTTATTTTAAAAATCGAAATAAAAATAGCATTCCTATGCCTTAACGTATCGTATTTATTTATGTGGTAAAGAGGGGGTACTCAGTCAAAAAATGAATCTGTATAATACTTCTTGTATAATAGACTTATATAGAATAGCAATAGCCTCACTAAATTAACCACTCTGTTTAAAGAGACAAAGAGAGTGTGTAGCCAATACCTGTCTCTTTTCTGTATAGGTCTGTAATGACTGCAAACAAACCTGTCACGTAACCAATTAGAATTCTATAAAAAAAGACAGGTATTGACTACATATTCGCTTTGTCTCTTCACCAGTTGGATAGAGAATACTCAGGCCATTCTACAAGTCTATGATCTATAATACAGAAGCAACAAAAACTAATTGTAAGTGTGGACAAATAATTTCCATAGCATTGAATAAATCATAATAGGTGAGTAACCTGTTGTGGTATCAACATCTAGGGTGGCATTTATACATACCTAGATACTGACATAAATACAAACAGTGTTGTAATATTTATTAGAGGTACACTTATGACAGATTGCTGCTTCAGATTAATGGTATAAATAAAGCTAAACATATTACTATGAAATGCCTCATAAATTTCTACTATTATACAATTGTTTACACGCCACAAAAGTTGAGATCTATTGTAGGTCTGTATTCTATACTATACCTACTCGTACCACGAACCCATGCTGTTCTCTCAAGAGAGTAGGCGGAGGTTTAATATGTTCATATTCATACCGACAATTGTTTATTAAAAAAAATAGGTAAAAATAATTTTTCAAAAAAATTTAATTATTTTTGAAACAGTTTGTGATAGAGAAAAAAGTTTTGTATAAAATTTGTAGACAGTATTATTATCTATAATTTATGTTATATTAATTTTTTTGTTTAAATTAACTGTTTTCTGTATAATGATCTATTTGTGACGTACATAATAATTGTTTATATTAAAAAAATAGGCAAAAATAATTTTTCGAAAAAAATTAATTATTTTTTAAACAATTTGTGATAGAGAAAATAATTTTTAATAAAAGTTGTAGACAATATTATCATCTATAATTTATATTATATTAATTTTTTTGTTAAATGAACTGTTTTCTGTATAATGATGTATTTTGTGACGTGCATTATAATATAACGTCAATATGGATTATTCCATTTATTAATGAAACATGCATGGCCGATAACATCCCTTAGGCAAAATTTCGCTTATTTGAAATGTTCCCCTACATCAAGAGCCTGTTTTAAATCTAAAATATGTACATGTTTTCTGCTTTTAAAATATCTGTACATATATTAAATATAATATTTATTTTTACCCATTTCAAAATTAATTTCATATCGTATATTTTAATTATGTGAAATTTTTCGATTGACATTTCCATAAAAATGAACATTCACATTTAATAAATACATAACATTTAATAAAAATCAATCGAACCATGAATTTACAGTAGAATCCTGATTTAACTACTCCGTTTTTAACGACGAAAATGCTAGGTTTCATATAGACGTACTATGAAAACATATCCGTATAGTACGACTCCGGTTTAAGCGACCTATTGTCCGGTTAGAACGACGCGCAGTGTAATGTTTCCAATATCTACGGACAAGCAATACCTCTCCCGGCTTTCTCCTCTCTCCTACGTATGTTGATTGTTGATTAGTAAAATTACAGACTTTCTACGTCAGTAAATACATATTTACATGTATAGAATGTAGGTACATTGTATCTCTGATCAAACTCTAATACATTATGTATGTATGTAATGTGCAATGTGCAAAGTAAATACCATTAAAGTTACTTATTGTTAATTTTAATATTTGTTTTATTTAAATAGAAATTAGTCTAACTATGTATATTATTATTAGAAGCTTAAATTATCTGGTAAGTTGCTGAATGTTTTATTCGATAGTTTAGTGTGTTGTCCGGTTAGTACGACCAAGTATCGCCGGTCTTTTGAGGGCCGTTATATCCGGATTCTACTGTATATTATTTTTTATTAATTGACCATTACCTACAATAATTGTATAAGCTTATAATTTCCGGCTGACGGATACAGCGTGAGCGACAATAAAGTCTTCATGTATGTATATATAACACACAATTGACTTCCTGTTACTAAAGAAGAGACCGCATACCGTCTATATGGCGCGACCCGGAGTCTGAGCTGTCTCGACTATTTGTTTATTTCGCGTCTCTCGAACTCGATGCGTTTGCTATGGATATAATTATGTGCCAGTGAGAACGGGAAATCATGCAATTATACCGTAACGCCGCTCTAATGTTTTATAATCAATTGTTTTGTGTGATTCTTTGTCTATGGATTTCATTTGTTTTTATTTATTAAGTGTTTGTTCTATGTATGCAGTAAGGAGGGATTGACGCCGAAGTACAATGTCTGGTATTATAAAGGAGCTACTCAGATAGAAAGGTTTACTTGGGCCAAGTAAACCTTGTTTTGTATATAACAATATTTTCTTAAGATAAGCAATAATCTCTTAAACCAACTATAGTATTCTTGAACGAAGGAATAACGTAGTTGGATTAAGAGTATGTTTCTTATAAATACGAAAATATTGTTTTCGTTATATACAAAACAAGGTTTTCTTGGTCCAATACAGTTTTTTTCTGTATATGAGAACTAAATAGACCGACTGATTCAAGCAGAATATTTCATGGGACCCCAATGAGGTGAGGGGGGGGGGGGGCAGGTGTACAATGCAACAAATATTGAAACTATCGTTAAAGGTAATTGGTGCGAACGGAATGCATAAGTTAACATAAATTACTTGTATAAATAATGCAGTGTAACTAATATGTGTAGTATGTACGTATGTAGGTAACAATCTGACGAGTGAAATTTGTAATCAATCAATGCTAGATGTGATGTTGCGACCAATCAGCCAACAGGACTGTTGAAACAGTTGAATAACAAGCGTGGTAAATCTACTCACTAATAAATTAAGGTGAATTTGTAAACAAGAAAGCGAGTTACTCAAGCAAGCTACTATAGCTATACTACACACTATGCAGTATTTGTGGTGTTTTATTTAGTGGATGAAATTCTTAATTTCGAACGATATTTATGGTATTTAATACACTGCAGTACAAAAGTCTTTGGACTCATTAAAAACTGCAAAAATGGTTGAAAAAAAAAATTAAATGTTAGTAAGAGTAGTACAGCATTTACAATTTTCCATGTTATTATTACGTTATTATATTATTTTGAATTATATGCCTGAAAGGTCAGGTTTACTCAAGTTGAAAGTATTGACGCACAGTGTCTTTCAAGCTAACGAGAAATTGTTTTTTTACTATTTTGACTGCGAGTAAACATATTCTTTTCACTATTTTGTGTATTTTTATTGACTGAAATCTGTATATTTACATTCAAAATCACAGATGTTCAAAGACTTTTGTACGGCAGTGTACAAAAGTTTTATTCATATGGTGTATTATTATATTCATCTTTATATATATAAGAAAGTAGTGGCGTAGATAGCTTTTTGCGATGGGGGGGGGGAGTATGACAGTATTAAATCTCATAAAGATATATACACATATGTATTTTTAATTACGAAAATCATTTTTATGTGGTGCAAATTTTTAAGTACAAAAATTGGTTATATTCTTCACTAAAAAAATGCTCGTATATGGGGAAGGGGTTGGTTCACTTAATCCCCCCACCTGTAAGAAGGTAAAACATTTAATATGTAAATAGAAATGTACAACAGTATTCAAAATAAATATTTATTTATGAATGTAATATCACTATTATAAATTCTCTACCTTTTAGAAAACTTATATTTATGAAATATGTTAATTTCACGCTATACATTATGCTTTAAGAGATTCATTTATAAATATGTATAGAATAGAGAAGCTTTATATCAAGTTTTACATTTCTATTATTTCTTATACTGATGTATTTTTTTTAATAAAAAAACAAAGTGAATTATTTTTATTTTTATTTAAAAAATCTTCTAAATGTATTGAAGCGTTCAATTTTCCTCACATAAAAGATCAATAAAAAAAATGAATAGAACGTTAAGAGAGAAGAATTTTTTTAATGTCTGATGTTTACAAAAGTCCTTTTACATAAAAAACATTCCATAGATGTTTACATCAAAGTAAAATAAAAATAAAGAAAACGATGCATGTATTACACGCGGAAAATTGATGAAGGCAAACAAGTAATTCATCCACCAGACCCCCAACAACACCCCCCTCCCCCACCACCAACAACGTGACCTAAATGAGCAAGAGGAACATCTTAACGGACTGTTGTACTTCCTTTTAATCATTTTTCAGTTTAACCAGTGAAGCAAGACGACCAGAGATATTACAATTCGATTAAAATTTCATTAGACGAGAATCCGGGCGAGACACATTTTGTGACGATAAATAGTTGGATTAACATCGCATCAGATGTTGAAAACATTTCTATACAAATCAAATATCTTTATATATAAACAAGAATTTCAAATATTCAATCATTACTTGTAAAAAATTGTATTAATACACACAAAAAAATAATTTGTCTATGTGTTAAATCAATGTAAAAAATACGTGATCGATTTGGGTTGTTTGTTAATATGATCATTTATGTACCAATATGGAAATAACCACGTTTATCTTATTGATAAATGTATATTATTACTAACAATGTTCTTATTTTGTTTCGTATTGAAAACATTTATTTTAAATACAAGACTTAATAAATGACATCACTGAATTTACCATATCGAAAATTGCACTTTCACTAGTTGGGTGGTGTTAAAAAATATTCAAACTGATAAATATTTATTAATACAACCATTATGTTTAATCTATTTGAGAGTTTCGTTAGTTGGTGTAATAAATTATTTATTAATTTGACAAGTGAAAAGATTTTTAGATAAACATGAAGATATATTTTTCAAATTAATAAAATATCCTCAATAAGATTTTTTTAATTATTTTATTGAGAAAAATATTGTTATATTAATAAGATAAATTTTCAATAAATTCGAGTTTTTTTTTCTGAGTAAAATAACGTATTTAACCCATTAACGTCCGCCGTACACATTTGTGTACACTTCATTTTAATAATTCATTTATAATTATTAATATTAATTCACAATATTTCAGTTGGTAGAAGTGCAACAAACAAAATCTGTTAACGTTATTGGTTTCATAAGTATTTATACGTGTTTTTTTTATTATTATATTGAGGAAATATTGTTATATTAACAAAAAGCATCTCTTTTCAATAAGATCAAGTTTTTTTCCTGTTTAATATGAAAAGATAAATAAATGGTGGAGATACTGGATACTTGAGGTTATCGTTTTATCAGTTTGATATCTCTGAATCGAAACCCACAAAGGGAAGTGTCTCTAGCAGTTAAACCACAGAACCTGGCGGGAAATGAGGATCGTTATCACAAACTATAGTCAACTCAACTTACTGCACACTCAATTGTACAACTTTTCCAATAATTCCAACCAACTTTTCCTCAACTTCAAAATAATATCAATGTGAGAACCAAATAATAAACTTATACATCTTACATCTTGATTGCATTTATAAAGTACACTTCCCAGTGTCCTATTTATAGGACATCATATTTTCAATTTTTTTTCTCTGATATAATAACGTTGTTTATTTGATTTACATTACTAATATGTTTTTTTAAGTCTATCTACTTACTATAATTTTTCTAGAGTTCATTCAAAGACAAATTATAACAGTGTAATTATTCCAGCTAGCCGACATTTATAGTTAATTTTTTTGAATTAGTAAAGCGTTTTTTAAATTCACAAAACTATTTATAATATTACTTATGAGAGTGTAAATAAAGCATAACAATATCAATAATTTCAAAATTAATCCAGGTCGTTAAAAAAAGTGCTGTCCTATAAATAAGACATTGGGTTCTCATGATAATAATCTAGTCTGCGACTGATAATTATGTCTTGTATTAAATTTATATTTTTGGTCATATTTTCAATAAGAAAAAAAATCGAAGAAATGAAAAGTCGAGAAGTAATGGGTTAAGTATAATTTTTTTATTTTGTTTATTTGTTCAATTTTAGGCAGTTTTATTATACATGTTATACACCTGATTTTAATGTTTATGTATAAAGTGATTACATTTAACATATCATGAAACTACCTACATACATTTGCTCTAGTTAGCGATTAGTAGAGCTAATGTTTTTGATAAAGTTTTGAGTTTGTCTCGAGGCAAACGGTTAATAGTTATGTTTGTTTGATTATATGCTAAGTGCATCTAAGTTTGCCAACGTTTAACTTGCACTAATTAACAAATTCTGTAACAGTTAATATACATACATATAGGTTATAATTTAAAATACCTCATCAACAAAGCATGTTACGTGAAAATTGTCCTGACTCTTTTTCCAGAGAATTATATTTTTTTATAAAAAGGACACTAAAATATACTCTTACAAAGATATACACAGTCGAAATAGGTTATAACGACATCTATTAATGCAACATATCGATTATAACGATATCTATTAATACAACATATCGGTTTTAACGACTCAAAATAAAAATATTAACCAATTTTTACGAATATCGACTTTTACGACCTAATACTGATCACTGATCTCATCGATATCTGTATGTCTTTACTGAGTTTTGCATCAGCAAGAACTGTAAAATTAATTATTAGACAACTTGGTGTACACTGGTAGAAAGGATTTCTCAAACAAAGTAAACCTTGTTTTGTATAGAACAGAAAGAATATTTTCTTAAGATAAGCAATAATCTCTTAAACCAACTATAGTATTCTTGAACGAAGGAATAACGTAGTTGGATTAAGAGTATGTTTCTTATATTAACAAAATATTTTTTTCGTTATACAAAACAAGGTTTTCTTGGTCCAATACAGTTTTTTTTTCTGTGTTTTTTCTGTTCATTTATAATGCTGTGAATTTAGATACTTTTTATAAAAACATTTTAAATTATTTCAGTACTGATGAGTTATCTTGTGTATGTATGCGCATGTGTGTGTGTGTGTGTGTGTGTGTGTGTGTGTGTGTGTGTGTGTGTGTGTGTGCGTGTGTGTGTGCGTGCTGTTAACATCTGTTGGTGTTGAAGTGTGAAGCGAGATAAGTTTGGTCTCTATTTTAAATTCGGACCACCAGCTCGCGCAGGGTCTGACGTTTATTATAGAAGAACAAATATATATCTGAATAATTCGGAGAACGGATCAGTTTTCTGGTTAGGTGACAGCTCTAGACTCATCAATCACGGCGTAAAGGACGTCAAGCGACGCGGCGGCAACAACGACGGCGATGGTTGGAGTAAACGCCCTCACACCCGCCCTCCCGTCCGTCAGTCTGTCTGTCGGTGTGTGTGGAAGGGGACTGACCGAAGTCAAGTCAATCCCGGCGGCCCCTTTCACACATCTACACACATGTCGTATTAGTATCAGTATATATTGTACCTTCCGTTCACTAATAAAGATTATTATATGATTTTTTTAGGCTTCCACGGTAATCTTGATATGGATATTGGTTTCTGGGTACAAACCGCGTCGATTTAGTCGTGTTTTCGACCAACGTTTCGTCACATATTGCTGTCCAACAAGTATTTAACTGACGTATGCACGCTAGCTTCAGTTGCACTTTTAGAAAAGTCGCTGATGATATCCACTGCAATGTGTGTTGAAATGTTGGCTGATAACACGACGCGCTTTATACCCAGAAACCAAAATCCATATATGATTTTACTACAATTAATTAAACATGTTTTATAAAATATTAATATAAATTTTATTCTTAAGATATCTCAAACTTAAAATACATTTTCCAAGAAAATAAAAGAGCGTGAATAATTTAGTACGGTCAAATTACGTAATAAAATGTTTAAAGTAACATCTGTCTTGAGTACAAATCATTTTTTATATATAAATGTTTGAAACTAAGAAATAATAAAATATTATTGATATAGTACTTGATATTGTTAGTTAGTTTAAATCAGCGGTTCTTAAACTTATGTGGTCTAAGGACCCCCTTATTTTTTACAGAAACCCTTCCCCCTAACTGAAAAACAAAGAACGTCGTTAATTAAATACTAATTAATCACTGGTAAATAAAAATGTATAAAAGTACTTTAATTTAATTTATGCCAAATATGTTTCACGGACCCCCGAGGGAACTAGTTTCAGTACCGCTGGTTTAGACTGTATACATATATGTAGCTAACCTTCGTATACCCGCGAATTGGTCTATCAGACCGACAATTTACATTTTTTTATTTTTTTCAATAACGGAGAATGCTATAAGACAATGAGCTTACTGGTAGCTTCATGATTTGCCGCGATCTTCAATTTAGTGCAGTGTGAGCATTCGTGCCAATAGGACATGAACCAGTACAATTGGTCTGTAAGACCGACGCGGGTATAGGTGTTACACTTTTGAGTATGCTCCGAATGCATGGTGAGATATTAGTTGAGAATAATTTATAATAAATTATTCCTCATGTTGTTATCTTAAGGTTTTTAAAGTTATTTTTAGTTTTTGTTTAACAAAAAAAGAAAAATATTTTTTTTTTCAATTTTTCGTAGTTCGTTAAAAAAAGTAACTTTTTTGCAGAGGCTGTAACGAAAGACTGTTAGTCACTAATTAAATGAAAATATTGTCTATAACTCTGATTTATTTATTTCAACACATCCTTTACTACTAATTTTACTATATAGGCTGTCATAACAAAACAGATAAAAAACAGGCTCTAGAACTTTTGATCCCAGAAACCGTGCGCGAGTATAAGGTTAAACTAATTACTTTATTATTAACTGATTTTGTACAATATTAAATGTACATTTATGTATATATTGTAACCACACATTATGTATGTATGTTGCATACTGGCGTCACACTTAGAGCTTTAAATTCACTACATAAGCTCGCGTATGTATAAGTAGAGGAGGCTAATGGATAAATATAAAGAATATGAATGTAGTTGAAATGTGTCCGTGTGTCTGTCTGTGTGTGTAACGCGTGATCCATTGTTCCTTTATAGCTTTAGATTTTCGGTACCAAATGGCTTGTAATTTGTAATACTGTATAATAACAACACGACTCATATTTTATATATACTCTTTCACGTTTTTATATATACATATATGCAGTGCATTACGACATTCTTGAGATTTTCTGATGTATTCAAAAAAAAGGAACACATTTAGAAATTTTTATATTTTTTATTTTCATATCAATTGATTCAAATTTAATCTAAACGATACACATAGAAAAAAACTATCTTATTGAAAATTTGAGATGGAAAAATGTTTAATAAATAATATATCTTGTTAATATAACAATATTTCATCAATATAATAATAAAAAAATCGTATTGAGGATATTTTATTCATTTTAAAAATATATATTCGCGTTTATCTAAAAATCTTTTAGTGAAAGTGCAATTTTCGATATGGTAAATTCAGTGATGTCATTTATTAATTATTTTTTTGTATTTAAAATATATGTTTTCAATACCAAATAAAATTTTCACCATGATAAGAACATTGTTAGTAATAATATACATTTATCAATAAGATAAACGTGGATATTTCCATATTAGGTAAAAAATTATCATATTAACAAACAACCCAAATCGATCATGGATTTTTTACATTTTTTAACACATATGCCCGGTATTATCAACCAATTTAAAGTTCCTTTAGCGCTAAATGCTCCTTTAAAGTAAATTTGGTGTATTACAAACGTGATTTAAATCAATATTTAAGCTCTCAATGAAAAAAAGGCATAATATATGTTGTAAAGAAATACTGCAGATAATTTAAAGTCTATTTAATTAAATGTGTTATGCTTCGATCTGTTGATAATATGACAGTTAGTTAAAGGAGCATTTAGTTAAAGTTGATAATACTGGGCGATAGACTAATTATTTTTTTCTGTATAGTTATTTGAATGAACATTTAGTGATATACATGTTGACGTAGTTATAAAATCTGTGCAATTTCAATATATCACATTATTTTCCAAGAAATATAAGATTACATAACATCGAGCCAAGAAGGTGAATTCCATAAAAATCCTACTATATTTAAATTATTATTGTGAATCGACAACGCCGCCGCCTGGAGCGTCTCTCGGCTAGACAACCTACTATATAGAGGGCGCGGCGCCACAAATGTCTTCTATATATTCAACAGATTGATGTCATTATACATAAACAACAAATATCAAAATCAATTTCATTTTTTATATTTATTAAGGTCCTATTTGATATAGCATATATGTATATAATCACGTGTAATCTAACCACAATAACGCTAAATTAAAAAAAAAACGTTAAAAGTAACGAGCCCCAACATTTCTGTCGACGGCCCTGTCTATATTACTAAATTACCATCGAATATCCGAGAATCCTTCTAAATTATCTGTATTTATGTACAAACATTTATTTTTGAGATGGGCAACTTTATTTACAGTAATGTATATCGGTGGTGGAAAGTTATACTAAACTAAATCAACGACGTATTTATTTTATTCATTTTTGTTATTAAATCTACTAAAATAAGCCGCATTTGATATTTTTTAAAGTATATTTAATAGAATTAGGTCTATTGTTATGTGATACGTCACTTATTGTACAAGTTTTCTTTGAATTTAGTCAAAATAAGTCATATTTTATATTGTAATTCAATCGGTGCAGTTTTCTTCGTAGAGAAAAATTGAATAATCCATTCGACTTGCTATAAATACAAAATACTAAAAATGGTATGTATGTAAATACCATAACATACCACTTTACAATCCATTGTGGTTAAAAAAAAATATATTATAGTATATTAATCTATATACATATGATAACTTGTCCTAACTGACTGATTCGTCATCGCCGAGCTTAAACCCATTATCCTAGAAAGGTAAAATTTCATGAGTGTCTTCCTTTTAAGATGTAAGCATCCACTAAGAAAGGATTTTTCGAAATTCAACCCCTATGGGGGTAAAAAGGGGGTGTTAAGTTTTGTATGGGTAACAAATAATTTAATATTTCATCCCCTGTCATGTATAGAGGGATGTTATTAGTTTCAATAGATTCGGTGTGAAAAATGCTACGGGTAGGGGGGTTAGAGAGGTGGGGGGAAACCCTATCTCGCATAGGAGCCGAAATATTTACGATTTTGTATAATGAATAAAAAACAAAACAAAAGAATAATTTAATATTTCATCCCCTGTCATGTATGGAGGGTTGTAATTAGTTTCAATAGATTCGGTGTGAAAAATGCTACTGGGTATGGGGGTTTTAGAGGGGAAAATTAATCCCCTATCTTGCATAGGAGCCGAAATATTTACGATTTTGTATAATGAATTAAAAAACAAAACAAAATAATAATTTAAGATTTCATCCCCTATCACGTATGAAGGGTTGTAATTAAGTTCACTCGATCCGGCGGGAAAAATACTACAGAGGTAAGGGTTTTACGTGAAAATCAACCACGTATCTCGTATAGGCGCCGAGATATTCACAATTTTATATAATGAATAAAAAAGCAAAGCATTTTTTTATATTTCACCCCTGTCAACCCCCCAACCGGTGGAAAAAAAACACTGGGATGGGAGTTTCGAAATCTACGCGAGCGAAGCCGCGAGAAACTGCTAGTTTATTAATACATTTTTTATGATTTTATTTATCGAATTAAAATATTATGTATATTAGTGCATATCGTGTTATGCCTTGCACACAAAATTAGCTGCTATTTGGATATCGTGAAAAATCGGATAACGCGTCCCATGACACATACGTATGTATGTATATATAAAGAACTGGCTGAAATTCAATACATGACATACAACACTGACATGAATTGAATATTTTTTTGTGTCGCCATTAATAACAACAAAGGATATGAAAACTCGTATGACAGTTCAACAAAAAGGAATATGTAACAAAACAATGAGGGATTATCCCTTTTAAATTAAATTTCACATTAAATTTTATACGGCAACATTTTTTTCCAACTTTTTAACATATTGCGTGATTCAACTAATTTACAAAAAATGCGAAACCTTGTAAACATTTATGTAATCAGATTTTTGTGAATAAATTTCATTAAATAACTATTCATACACCTACACAGAAAAAAATTATTTGTCTATGTGTTAAAAAATGTAATCAATGTAAAAAATACGTTGTTAAATAATATGATAATTTTTTATCAGTATGGAAATATCCACGTTTATCTCATTAATAAATGTATATTATAATTAACAATGTTTTTATTTTGTTTCGTATTGAAAACATATTTTAAATACAAAAAATACTTAATAAATGACATCACTGAATTTACCATATCGAAAATTACACTTTCACTAGTTGGGTGGTGTAAAAAATATTCACACTGATAAATATTTACTAATACAACCATTATGTTTAATCTATTTGAAAGTTTCGTTAGTTGGTGTAACAAATTATTTATTAATTTGATAAATTAAAAGATGTTTAGATAAATATATTTTTCAAATGAATAAAATATCCCCAATAAGATTTTTTTATTATTATAATAAGGAAATATTGTAATATTAACAAAACAAATTTATTTAGTATTTTTCCATCTCAAATTTTCAATAAGATCGATTTTTTTTCTGGGTAGAACCATGAATATAATTAGGTTTAGGTATATCTGAAACCTTTATAGAAATACTTAACTAACTTGATGCGAAAAACAAAAGTTTATAAGTGTTAAAAGTTTTCATAACAATATAAGCAATGTATGTAGGTTGAGGGGAATAAAACGTTTCTACATTTTTTAAATCACACACACACACACACACACACACACACACACACACACACACACACACACTTAAATAACCCCTGCGTTATTTTGTATTATCATAGTTTGTAACAAACATTACTTTTTATAACTGTAATAAATGCAAATGATGTCTACTTAACATCTCTACATTTTCAAATATCGAGCCAATGCTTGGTATGTAACATTCTTTTTGTTTTCCACTGAAAATTATATTAAATAAATAACGCACGCCCACAAAAAAGTGTCACAACTAAAATAGTTTTGATGAAATAGAAATAAATGAAATTTAATTTAGGTAAATCAAAACTGTAAAGGTAGTATAGAAAAAGGACTGATACACAGTATTTAATTTAAATATTTCAGTATTTTTGTGATGTTTGAAAAATAGTAACTAATAAAACGCTTATTTAAAAAAAATGACATTTATTTAGAATATGCTAGTTTTGTTGACGGTAGGTACACGAAGTACATTAATGACAATTTTTAAATAGAAATATATAATAAGTTGGAATCATATTTATCTCAAATATCCCCTTGGGGGGAGGGGGGGGGGGTGATATGTATTATTTTAGATATAATAATAAAATGGACCACATATTGATGATAGCTTCATTTTTATTTTATTTTTTAAAATCTTTACTTTTTTCAAAATCTCTTTCTGAAAAATCACAAGGGATTTCTTATTCATGTCAGTTTAAATTATAATACAGTTCACTTGAGAGGTGAGTGATACTCAAGGGAACTTTTCAAGCTGCTCTAAAAATCTAACAAGAAATCTTTAGTGTACTCTGTCTTGTTTCGTATTTTATTTTTAATATAATTTAGTTATTTTTTTAAATTCAAAAGATTGTTTTTATAAAAAATACATTTCATCTCGAAACCTTTTATTTTTTAATTTTCATAAAATAAAATATTTTTATATTAGCACGAGGTATGCTAACATCGAAGCCTTTTGCTAGATTAATTTCAGCAAACACATGCTTCCCTGATTACACTCGTTAGTGAAAGCAATCTCTCCGTCATTTCAATTGTTCCATTTGAGATAAAACGCAAATGGAACAATCTAATGTAAACGGTGCTATCATAATGTTCAATTAAACATTTTACTATTAATAGAAAATACTTATAAAGTCTTGGCATTTTAGGACGCCGCGCCGACCGCGCTGGCCGCTTCGACCGCCAGACACGCAATACTGATGTGTGTTTTTTTAACCTTGAAAATAATATACACACATCAGTATTGCGTGTCTGGCGGTCGAAGCGGCCAGCGCGGTCAGCGCGGCGTCCTAAAATGCCAAGACTTAACAGTTTACTATGTGAAGCTAAAGTCAAAAATTATAATAATTTATTATCTTAACATGTTATTTGTATTTATTATGTATACAATAATTACTTTGTTATCAATGTCTAGCATAGTTTAAAGAGCATAATATAAAGATCTAAATATATCATCCTTATCTTATTTAACTTCAACAATTCCCTATTGCAGTCGACTTGGATATATAATATTTTTTTGGATGTAATGTTTTGCTGATAAGGAATACAGAAACCGTAAGGCAAGCAGCCAAATGCAGTTAGTTTGTGACATAGTTTAAACCAAACGTTGGCATATATTATACTTACTTGTTTCTCTACAAGTTAGGTAAATATTATATTTACTATTTTGATTTAATTTAATAATTATAGCTTAATAAAAATGTTTTAAGAATTATTTTCCTAAATATTATATAGGCCATATTTGGTATCATTTTAATAATTAAAAAAATGAGGGGGGCAGGTTAGGTTATTACATAATTAATTAATATAATTTAAATGTTTATATAGAAAATGAATGAGTCGTTAGAAATTCAAGCGCCATTATCATTGAAGATACCCATAAGGATCCCCCATAAGATAATGATGGGTCCTGGACCGTCTAATATTTCACCAAGGGTACTTCACGCAATGTCTAACCCAGTTCTTGGACATCTACATACTGAAACCGGAAAGGTAAAATTTCACATGTTTAAATTAAAAAAAACATATTGTACATTGAAAAAAAACTCTTTTTGTGATGGAAAAATGCTTAATAAATTTTACATTATTAAAATAATTTTTTATCAAATAAACAACTATAGAGCGTTAAAGAAAATATTCTCAGCTTTCCAAATCTGCCCTTAATTTTTTTTGATGATTATTTGTTTCCTAGTTATAAACGCTTAAAGTTAAACATATGATTTTTGCTTCGATTGCACATAACTTGGTCAAAAAAAATCGTACAGCAATAAAAAAAATGTAAATTGAAGAAAAAAGTCCAACCTACAACAATCATTTATTTGGTTTGACTAAAAAAATTCGCATGTCCTGTAGAGCCTCTCAAAATTAATATAATTTTTTGAAAATTTTTTCTGGCGTTTCAACTTAAAAAGGAGGTTATCCTGAAGGTTAATAAAATTTTCAATAAATGATTCAAAAACTAAAACGTTCAAGCTTTATAACAGTTTTTTTAAAACTCTTCTACGACCATTTTTCGCAGAATCCAGCTATTTAAAAACACCTAAAAATATTTGAAAAATTTAGTGAATTTTGCAATTTAGTGTATATGTTTTCAATAGAAAACAAAATTTTCACCGTGATAAAAACATTGTTATATTATTATGTACATTTATTATTTTTTTCTGTATACCTTCTAGTATACATACCTATTTTTTATAGGTAATTAAGGGTAACTATAGGGGGGGGGGGGGAAGGTCAGATATAAATAAATAGAAATAGTTACTAAATTGTATTAAAACAATAATATTTAAATAATCCTGCTTTGAAGGAAAGGTTTTAAAGTTTTATTATAAAAAGTTGATAACTCACATACATTTCCACGAGCTTAAGGTTTGATCATTTCAAAGTCTCAGTTTAACATCGGCAGGGGCGGGCTGCTACAAAAACATACATCAATCAACTCTAATCCCGTTCTTGTCAAAAAATAGGTGAGCAATTCTGATCAGCTGGTCGCGAACGAACGATCGATTCGTTGAAATAACGATTTAGTATATCACGTTTAATAGCCCCGGACCGGGTTCCTATAATACGTACTTATTCTCAAGAAAAAATAGGTCTTAACCGATAAAATAAATATATTTGTAAGTTTTAAAACTTGGACACTCGTATTGTAAATATAAAACTGCAAAAATGGTTGATAAAAATCAATAGTACTAATTACAACTTTTATAATAATCCTAGCATATCTAAAATACAGCATTTACAATTTTCCATGTTATTTTTGAATTATATGCCTGAAAGGTCAGGTTTACTCAAGTTGAAAGTATTGACGCACAGTGTTTTTCAAGCTAACGAGAAATTGTTTTTTTACTGTTTTGACTGCGAGTAAACATATTCTTTTCGTTATTTTGGGTATTTTTATTGACTGAAATTTGTATATTTACAGGTATCCAAAGACTTTTGCACGACAGTGTATATTGCAGTTTCAAAGTATATTTCATATGTTGATTATTATTTTTTTTGTTTGTTACCTAATTAAATTTCGCCACAGAAAAATCAATTGAGGGTACGAAATATAAAGTTTTTATACAGAAATCACGCGAAATAGTAATTTAGATTGTGCTATCCGTGACTAATATAATTTAGAAACACAACGATATGAAAAATTAAGCAGTTTAAACGAGAAACGCCTTCAATGAAATATAATATACCTAACAAATTAAACTACACTCATTTAATTTTTACTCTATTTTGTATTAATATAATAATTCAATTTATATAATTAAGTGTTTCAGTAATTTCAACGTAGAAATTTAAATAATAACTGTATTTCAATATAAAAACATTTATTATAATTTTTATTAACCCATTAACGCTCGCCGTACACATTTATGGATATTAATACACAATATTTCCTTAAAAATCAGTTGGTAGAAGTGCAACAAATAAAATCTGTTAACGTTATTAGTTTCATAAGTGTTTAAACGTGTTTTAATTGTTCTCAATAATTTTTATATGAAAAGAGGTACGTGGTATGTTAATATATTTTATCCAATTTTTCGAATTTTGTTTAAATCATATAAATTATTTTAAATATACATTTCACATGACTTTATCTAAATAAAGATGGTATCAGAAAAACAGTGTCACACAAAATAGACTTCATATCTGCCCAATTTACTCGCTTGAGTACACACTATTATTTTTTTTTCTTAATATTAAAAAAAAGTTTGTGTTGTATATTTACTTAAATATATTGAATATGTTTTTGTTTTCTTTTAGGCGTTAATGGGTTAATCGAAATATTATTATTTTCAATATAAGACAAAATTATTTTGTGTTTTCAAGTTTTCAAAAGTTTATAAAATAAAAACCCGATTGATTTTTTTTTTTAGTTAATGGATGAAGTAAAGGAAGGAATTCAATACATATTCCAAACACGAAACGAAATGACATTATGTGTGAGTGCGTCAGGTCATGGGGGCATGGAAGCTGCCTTTTGTAACTTGGTTGAACCTGGTGACAAAGTACTAATACTCAAAAATGGTATTTGGGGGGAAAGAGCTGCAGATATTGCAAAACGTTCTGGTAAATAAATAAATAATATTTAAATATGCAGACAATTTCATATCAAAATATTAAAAAAAAATAACAGTTTCGTGAAAAATTTTATGAATTGATTTTTTTTTCAAGAGTTGTAATGCCTGTAATTATCGTGTGAAATGTTTACAGGAGGAAATACAATTGTCTTAGAGGGATCAATTGGTAAGAGTTTCACTTTACAAGAAATTGAAGAGAGTGTTAATCAAACGCGCCCCACTATATTATTTGTGACTCATGGTGAATCATCCACAGGTGTTTTACAGCCTTTGCAAGGAATTGGAGACATTTGTCACAGGTTTATTATTTTTTTAAAGTCCAAACCTTAGCTGCCACTGTGGGGTACCAGGTGCCCCACATTATATTAACTTCAATGTAAACTAAAGTTTTCAATTTTTTAAATATATTAATTATATATTTTTTTAAATAACTGACTGGAGTGAATTCCGTAATAGCTTATGAGTAGTTAGTATTTTTGGGAATGGGGTACGAGGTGACCCCAGTGTGACAGGTATGTTATTCTGGAGAAGTGGAGCAGCTAAGAGTTAAATAAATATATGTATAATAATAATCTATATAAATTTTGCTTTTTTCAGATATAATTGTTTATTAATAGTGGATACGGTTGCATCGTTACTTGGAACGCCTGTTTTTACAGATAAATGGAAAATAGATGTTATATATACAGGTTCGCAGAAAGTCCTTGGTGCTCCACCGGGTATTACACCAATATCTTTTAGTCCAAGAGCTGTGTAAGTACCTTTAAATTATATCATTATCTGTTTTAGTTAGGTGTGACTTGGTGTACTTGTATTTTAGTTGAAAGAGACACCTATTATATGCACCCCCGCAAAAAAAGTGTCACAACTAAAAAAATATAGGAATAAATGAAATTATAACATTTTAGGTAAATCAAAATTGTAAAGGAGGTATAGGAAAAGGACTGATACGCAGTATTTAATTTAAATATTTAAGTATTCCTGTGATGTTTGAAAAATAGTAACTATTAAAATACTTAGTGATTAACTATTTAAAAAAATAAATGTGACATTTATTTAGAATATGCTAGTTTTGTTGACGGTAGGTAAACGAACTACATTAATACCAATTTTTAATAGAAAAAATATATAGTAATTTGGAATCATTTTACATATTTATCTCAAATATGACATTTTTTGAGTTGTGACACTATTTTTGCGGGGGTACGATATGGGTATATACCAAATATTAAGATATTAATAAATTTATTTCAGAGAAAAAATCATGAAACGAAAAAAGCCAGTTTCAGTTTATTATTTCGACGTGACAATGCTTGGACAGTATTGGAAATGTGAAGATAAACCTAGATAGTAAGTCGATTTAAAAAGTAGAGATGCTCGAATAAGAGTTGTGACAACATTATTACTATTAATTTTATTCAAAAATTCACGAATGTATTTTTTTTTTTTGGAAGCATATACCTAAATATTGTATGTATAGCTAGAATAGCAACTCTAAATCAGAAATCGATTCAGGCTGTCAGAACTCTTTCTATGAGTGTCTCTAACCAAATGTATATTCACTAGGTCCATCTGTCGGACAAAAGTCAAAGTATTTTACAGGAAACTATAAAAATAGTTACAGAAAACTGTAAATATTTGGTTGAAATAAATGATTTTATTTTATTATTAATTTTAGTTACCATCACACGATACCTGTTCCTTTATTATATGGATTAAGGGAAGCACTGGCTATTATTTCAGAAGAAGGTTTACACAAATGCTGGAAAAGACATCTAGAATGTTCAACACGTTTACAAAATGGAATTAAATCTTTAGGTTTAGAATTGTTTGTTAAAAATCAAACAGATGTACTACCGACTGTGATTGCAATTAAAAATCCAACAAATGTTAAATGGCAAGATATTGTACAGTATGCAATGAAAACGTTAGTATTTTAAAAATATATATACAGAATGGTCCAAAAGTAACAACACCATTTTAAAATAATTTCGAAATAATTCACTTTTATTATTTCATAAACAAAAAACACACTTCTTGGAAATAAGTTTTGAAAATTACATCCTTTAAATAACCACCATTTAACGCTTCACACTGACGCGCTCTTTTTAAGACGTGAATCATCACCTGTCGTAATGTTTCTTAGCTTATTCCTTAAAGGGTGTCGGTCTTCAATTACTTAATTGTTCCAGGATTGTTACGGTATACTTTATCTTTCAAATACCCCCACAGAAAGAAGTCTAGAGCAGTTAATTTTAAACCGCCGAAATAAACGAAGTATAGTTTGTTTACGTGGTAATTTTCTGACCCCAAAATTACGAGTGTAGGTTCCATAATTAATTTCGCTTTATTAATTTGAAATCAAATTAAAAAAAAAATAATTGTAGAAAGTTCTTTGAATTTTAAATGGTGTTGTGACTTTTGGGCCATCCTGTACATTTATAATAATAATTATTATTATTTTTTAGTCATTTAGTGGAAATCGGTGGAGGTCTAGGGCCTACAGTGGGACAAATAATGCGTCTTGGTGTTATGGGAGTAAATGCAACAAACGATACAATAGATTTAGTTCTGAATGTATTAAAAGAAGCATGTAATAAATGTAATTTGTAAAAAAATATACTAGTAGATGTTAACCGTTTGTACTTCAGTCTGTCTAGTATTTTAGTCTATAGACTTATAGAAAAATTGACCACTCTCTTTAAAGAGACAAAGCAAATATGTAGCCAATACCTGTATCTTTTCTGTAGATCTGTAATGTCTGCAAACAAACCTGTCACGTGACCAATTAGAATTCTATAGAAAGAGACAAATATTGGCTACATATTCGCTTTGTCTCTGTCATACTTTTTCGCCAGTATTTACTTCACAGTTGGATAAGGAATGCTCTATAAGTCTATTATCTAGTTGCTCATATATAGTTTCAAATGTCGTATTATCACATCAGAGTGCAAAGGGTTAATTAACCCTTAGCTGCTCCACTTCTCCAGAATAACATACATGCCATACTGGGGTCACCTCGTACCCCAGATACTAAAATGCTAACTACTCGTAAGCTTTTGAATATTTTAATTACGATACGAGTTATTTAAAAAAAGAAATTTAATATATTTAAAAAATTGAAAACCTTGTAAAATTTAAACAGTTGAAAGAATGTGGGGCGCCTGGTATCCCCATAGTGGCAGCTAAAGGTTGAACGATAAAAAGGAGTTAAAATAACATAAGTTATATTATTCAATATTTTTATTAATATAATAAAATATATAGATAAATAAACAAACATTAACAATAAGTCCTTGGCACTTTTTTCTATAATACTTTGGAGAACTATAAATGCTCAAAACTTTTTTAATTAGTAGTTTTATAACTTAATATATATATTTCCAGTGCTAATAATAATAATAGTGCTATTTATAATTATTAATATATTTTTATTCACATATAAATACTTTTTATTAAAATATTATTTTTATTTGTCAAAATATTTTTGATGAATATAAAAAAATATATTTGGCAAATTCATCATAGTTTAAGTAAATAAATCATATACATTTATTAATATATATTATATATTATATACAGTGTTTGTTATTCGTATATTAACTTATATTTATAAATACATACAATTAAATATATATTTTTTAGATAAATAATATAATTTTAAATATGGTCAATTTTAAAGATTGCAACACATTCAAAATAAATATTCAAATACAGGGTGTTACATTTTAATCAATACAGATTATTTCGTAATTTATTTATAGTACGTAAATTTTCACTGATTAAATCAAAAACATCCTGTATATAAGATAATGTGGCTATATTAATTAGCCATATATTGACAGTAAAATATTTGTCTTCAGTCTTTTTTAATTCATGGGTAACTTATTACAATACCGATGAAAATAAAATCAAAATTACTTAACAATGCAATTGTACCCCTATTTCATCACACAGATTACCCCCCCCCCCTTTAGAGAAAAAAACTAAAGCAAACACTCACCGAGACTAGAAATTTGCTGCTTGCAGAATCTTAACTCACGAATCCGCGTATTCAAAAACACTAACACAAAACATTAAGGTAAAGTATGTACCTTATTATAGAACAGTAAAAAATATAAATGTATGCTTTAATTTGCGACAGTGAACCTTTTAATTCCAATGTTACTGCACTTGTGACAAAATAATTAGGGAATGAATTATATGAAACATAGTTACTAATGTAATAAACATGATTCATAATAGATATTAGATCATTTATTGAAAAATATTAAATTTAATTGGATTTTGGAAGTACGTTATAGAGAATACATAGGGTGATCAATAAGTTCTACACCCATTTCTGTTTTTACACAGTCTAGAAAAAAATGATTCAGTTTTTACACGATTTCATTCGATTTAGCACGATTAAAAAAGCTATTTGATTTAAATTTTAAACAAAAATATTTTTATTAACCGTATTTTTTTCTATCTGTTATTTATACAATATGTAGTTAGGGAATTCCCCTTTCTAATTTGTTTTCATAGCAGCTTAAGTATATATTTTAGTCTTGTACGAGTTTTCAGTTCTCAAAAATATTTATGTTACTTTACTTTAAGAATTGAATTGCTTTTTATTTTTATGAAATAAACTGTGCATGAATGCACATAAAAATTTAATATATATATTTTTGTGTATGAATCAATTCATTTTAGCTATTTTTTACAGGGTTGAAAGATATAGAACTAATCCCCTTTTTTCTATGTACTTTATGTCTTTTTTACACGTTTTTTTCTGAAACGCATCAATCGTGTAAAAACAGAATTAGGTGTAGTTAATTGTTTCATAATATTCGATACTTTACCTTATTAGTTCTGCTGTGAAATGAAAATATATTTATTTCTTCGAAATCTTAGACGACTTACCTACTTTTAGATAAATACTATTAAAATATTCTTTTGTATTTTATATTAGTGTTAATATTAAGTGTTAAAACACAATCCATACTGTAGAATATTAATTGAATGTATTGAAAAAATGCAATTTACACCTCCCAAATCAACGACCGCTCGAAATAACGACGGGCTAAATACTCGAATTAGCGACCTTCTCCTATCACCACTTATAGAATGGACTGAGCAATAGCCTCACAAAAATTGAGCACTTTCTTTAAAGAGATAAAACGAATATGTAGCCAATACCTGTCTCTTTTCTGTAAGTCTGTAATGACTGCAAACAAACCTGTGACGTGACCAATTAGAACTCTATAGAAAGAGACAGGTATTGACTACATATTCGCTTTGTCTCTCTCACACTTTTTCGCCAGTACTTACTTCACAGTTAGATAGAGAATGCTCAGTTCATTCTACATATATGTATAAGACTATTTTTTCTGTGCGAAATTAACGTTGAGTGTGGGTCCCCCTCTCGCCGTCGTTAATTCAAGTGTCGAGTGTACTATTTAATATTATTGTAAAGTTATTAACAAACTATTTATTATTTTACAAATTCAAATGAATATCTAATGGTCTATTATTTAGATAGATTTATGTGTCAGGTATTATAAACAATATACTCTCGAGTAAAACCTAATCTAACTCTTTATGTATTAAATATAAATGACAGCTCACTGACATTTCTAATCAATTGTATATGGTTTATATATAAATGCAGGGTTACGTAGAAATCAGCAGTGGTTATTGGTGTACATCATTTACATTGTTATTTGTGTCAATAAATATAAAAAAATAATTAACTGTTAATGTATTTGTTTATTTTTTATAATATTTAAAAAAATTAAATATATATGTAATTTATTATTAGTACTTTTGTTACTTTAACAAAATATCTGCATTTTTGGTAGCGCACTCGTTCACGTTGATAAATAACAATAAGCAACAAAAAAATATTTTTGTAATTACACAGAGATCTGAATAGAAAATTTAGGAGGCTTTTGTCATGCCAAAACCGGATTTGTTGCCAAAATGACTATATTGGCAATGTTAAAGAATTTATTATCAAGTAGGTAATTTTTTTCTAAAGTTTTCGGTCACGGAAACGAATAGTACTATCTTTCCTCTTTAAAATGAATTTTAACTTTTTACTGTACGATTTTTTTTAGTCGAGATGTACTAGTTTGAAGATATGATAGAGTGTAGTATTATAGACACAATGAACTTTACTACATATATCTTCAAAGTTGTATATTTCGGTAAAGAAAAATCGCATAGTAAAATGTAAAAAATCATTTTAAAGAGAAAAGATAGTACTATTTGTAATCATGAAAGAAAACTTCAGAAAAAAATTATATACGTAGTAATAAATTCCCTAACGTCATTTTTGAGACATTTAGGTTCGGATATCTAAAAAAACTGACGTGATGAAATCATTTAGGAAACGAATTCGATTTCGGCATGACAAATACCTTCTAAATCACCTATTCAAACTGTGAATTTTTTTTGTTGCATAATGTAATAAATCTTTTCTGTATAAAGACTTTTCCCCCTTTTGATAAAAAATAATTACGTACTCGTAAACCGCGGAAGTTATTTAAAATAATGTACAAACTAAAATACAATTTAGTTATTCTAAATAAACGTTCGTATTACATATGTATGAGTATGTTGTTCAACTATTACGTCTAGGTACCCGCCTATGATTGTGATGCCTCCTATTACGTCTATTACATTTCTGAGTACAACATTCGTCCATTGATTCTGAATACTTGAACCCATTGTTCTCTGCACTCCTTGATTGTCTGTTTGTATTATTACAAACAGATCTCGGACATTTCTTGCGTTCACATCTCACCGTACCATCCTAATAATGCACACAAAAAAATATGTTAAAAAAATGTGATCAATGTAAAAAATCTGTGATCGATTTGGGTTGTTTGTTAATATGATAATTTTTTACCAATATGGAAATATCTACGTTTAAATACAAAAAAATACTTAATAAATGACATCGCTGAATTTACCATATCGAAAATTACACTTTCACTAGTTGGGTGGTGTAAAAAATATTCACACTGATAAGTATTTATTAATACAATCATTATGTTTAATCTATTTGAGAGTTTCGTTAGTTGGTGTAATAAATTATTTATTAATTTGACAAATGAAAAGATTTTTAGATAAACATGAAGATATATTTTTAAATGAATAAAATATCCTCTATACGAATATTTTTATTATTATATTTAGGAAATATTGATAAATTTATTAAGCATTTTTCCAGACTTTTTTCTGAGTGAAATAACGTTTTAACCCATTAACGCCCGTCGTACCTCATTTTATAATTAGTGCTGCTGTCTATGGATATTAATTCACAATATTTCCTTAAAAATCAGTTGGTAGAAGTGCAACAAACAAAATCTGTTAGCGTTATTAGTTTCATAAGCATTTAAACGTGTTTTAATTGTTCTTTATATGAAAAGAGATACGTGTTATGCTAATATATTTTATCCAACTATGACTTTATCTAAATAAAAATGATATAAAAAAAGCAGTCTCACACAAAATAGACTTCATATCTGCCCAATTTACTCGCTTGAGTACACACTGTTATTATTTTTCTTCTAAATATTAAAAAAAAGTTTGTGTTGTATAATTAGGTAAATATATTAAATATGTACTTAATTTATTTAAAAAAAACTGCATATTTTTGTTTTATTTTGGGCGTTAATGGGTTAAATTCTTTAATATGTTTTTAAGTTCATTAAATCTTTTGTATGTTTTTTGGTGTTAAATTACGTAATTTAAATACAATTTACAATAATTACCTTGCACTGGCAATATATGCATTTGAAAGCACTCCCTATGTATGGTTTCGGATGCCATTCCTGCCCGTTCTCATAACTACGTGACATGATGTAACAACCACCTGGATATGTGACGTTACCTTTATTATCTCTTCTATTCGTACTACCATCTACAGCTTGTTCGTCTTGTAATACACCGTCTTCGTTTGGTTTATATCTCGTTGTTGGACACACTTTACAACACGCTGTTTTATTTGGACGTATGGCCTCGGTTATGTTACAGGTCAACACTGGACACACCTTTCTCATACATATGATTGTTAACGACGTCGCGTTACAGATACATTCCACGCACGAATCGAAACCGTTTGGTGGTATGTACGGGTTGAATGTACTTCCTCCAGGATAAAATTTGCCAGCTAAATAACAACCTTTATTCGGGTCCCAGTTTGTTTCTTCACTGATTTCTATAGAAATAAATATTATACGATTTTTAAATGATAATAGGCATGATGTAAATTTGGGTAATTTTCGGAAATTTTTTGAAAGAAAAATACTTAATGAATTATTTTGGAAAATTAAGAATATATTTAGCTATATTAGAGGTGTATTCCACAATTTTTTCATGTAAAAATATCGACTCTTCGGAGGCGCCAAAAAAAATCTCCTCCACTGCGGCCATGATTCCGGACGATGGAGTAGTTGAAATTGAAAAATGAAAAAATGTCGTTAAACTGGTAGGTATTTCCTGTACGATGACCTAAGATTTTCGAAAAATATCAAAACCTAACAAAATGGCGTAGTTTTCGAGAAAAACGCATTTAATGATTTAACTATCGATTTCATATCTGCGAGCGGTCGCTCTTTAGAAGACTGCAGTTTAGAGAATATTAGAGATACGGCCTTGAAATTTTCACAGAATATTCTTGAAACTATAAACTTTCCAAAAAGACAACAAAAAATTTATTTTTTTTTAAATTGTTCCACTGGTATAAATAATGAAAAAATAGGTTAAAAAACATTCTAAATTTTTATTTATTTTTATATTAAATGCGAGATTCGATTTCAACGTAAAACCCCCCGTCCTAAAAATATTAAAATAAATTGATTTATAATACTAACTTGCACATGTCGGACAGCAACTATTAGGACCGGCTTTCTTAATAGGACAATTAAGTGGTGGGCATTCAGTCGTATCACATTTTGTGTTACCTTGATGACAATGACACATAACACACGGTTCATTTTTACTGGTCCATTGGGCTCCTTCTTCATAAAACTGCCCTTCATAAAAACAAGACTGACGTTCGAGTAAACTGGATTCACCATTATCCGTATTCAGATAAGACAATGCTGGTACATCGTTGTCTGTGAAGTGAGGAAGACAATTCAAGGGAACTTTAATCTAAAATAATATTTTAAAATAAATTTTTATTTATTTTTTTTAAGTTATGAATCAATTACTTGTTGTAGTGTCGCAATCAATAGTCTCTTCCTAGTTTCCTTTTCACAAACAACCAGATATGAAACACCCGAATCTAATCTGAGCAGTTCTGCCAATGGAACTCCCAATACAAAACCTTCCAACGTATTTCCACTAAACTCTTCTAACAATCTCTTAGAAACCGGTGCACCCGGCGCAACCAACGGTACCTCTTCAAGATATAACTGAAACGGTCTTGAAAACTCTTCAAGCCCGACTACATCTAATTCATAATGCATATTACATTCTGTATCAATCGTAAACCACGCCATCCCTGTCGCTCTTGAGTTATTATTCAATAACACTTCTTGTCTTTTAAATAAAAACGGTGAAGGTGAATCCCTAGCATCGGCTACAGGTTTAGCTGATAGCCTTCCTCGTACTAAACTTTCAGAACTTTGTGTAGCAATATTAACAAGAAGATCTCCCATATAAAGAGGTTCGAGTACTCTTGGTCCTAATTTTTCTATTGTTCCATTTGCCCAACCGTTTTTATACGCTGGTGTTAAATCTTCAAGTTCAGTTCTCCTTTTACCTGTCACATCAATAAGTGTTATTAATGAACTGTTTTCTTGTTCTAAGTCATCTATTTGTACGTGATATACAAGAGCGCTTTCTCTGTTTAAGAATGCCCATGCTAAGCCGGTTGTTTGGACTTTAGTTAGGTCTCCATTTTCATTACTTTCTTCTGATAGTGATGGCACTAACAGTGCTTGGAATAGTTCACAAGTAACACGTGTTATTACAGAACCGATAAGTCGTAAGCTCTCTGGTTTGTGTTTATTTGAGATAGATACAACTAATCGACCTCTTGTTAGGAGGCGAAGATCAGCTGCCATTACTGGAGAACTTATTTCAACAATATTTAGTTCGGCTGATGGGTTTTTTACTCTTTCAATCTGAAATAAATAAGATAGTTTTTTGTATAAAATTGTACGTACACTTGTTAACAAAAATAGATCTGAATAGGTGATTTAGTCATACTGAAACTGAATTCGTTGCCCAAATGATTCGATTACGTCAGGTTTTTGAGATATATTTTGGGGAATTTATTACTAAGTATGTAATTTTTTTCTGAAGTTTTCTTTCATGATTACAAATAGTACTATCTTTTCTCTTTAAAATGATTTTTTACATTTCACTGTGCGACTTTTCTTTACCGAAATATACTACTTTGAAGATATATGTAGTAAAGTTCATTGTGTCTATAATACTACACTCTATCATATCTTCAAACTAGGCTGAAAAAAATCGTGCAGTAAATAGTTAAAACTCATTTTAAAGTGGAAAGATAATACTATTTGCTACCGTGAAAAAGCCAATATAGTTATTTTTGGGACCTTTTGGTTAGAATATCTCAAAACCCTGACATGATGAAACCATTTGGGCACCAAATTCGATTTCAGCATACCTAAAAGCTTCCTAAACTATCTATTCAGATCTCTATTACATTACAAAACTATTGTTTTATTGACTTAACGAGTATATTATTACCTCTTGCATTATAATTTGATTTTTTTCAGCTAAAATCAAACTGATATTTAAAGGGACATCGAAATCGTTTTCAGAACCAAACAGTCCATTAAATACAAGTGTTACGTGTATCGATGGCGTTGAAGAAGACGAAGTAGATACAATAGCTGTACCTCCAGAACCTAGCATCATTTTACTATCTGTACCTTCGGCTGGTTCAAGAAGAGAACTGAATAATTCAGTACTTAAAGCTGTGTAACGTCCAATTACACCACTAAGTACTATCTCTTGCTGTTCTTTTGCACCCCATAAAAGTGTTACAAATAAACGTTCTTCTTTTAATAATTTTCTACAAAATAAAAATATTTTTTTAAATGATTCATTATATTATTAGTGCTGATCTTAGCGAGTCTAGCGCTCTACTCCCCCCAAAATTGTTCTTTTGCACCCCATAAAAGTGTTACAAATAAACTTTCTTCTTTTAATAATTTTCTACAAATAAAAATAAAAATAAATAATAAAATGATTCATTATATTATTAGGGCCGATTTTAGAGAGTCTAGAGCTCTTCTCCCCCCTAAGCCGAGACTGTCTTTTGTTGTTCTTTTGCTCCCCATAAAAGTGTTACAAATAAACGTTCTTCTTTTAATAATTTTCTACAAATAAAAATAAATAGTAAAAAGATTCATTATATTATTAGTGCTGACCTTAGCGAGTATAGCACTTTACCCCCCCCCCCCCCCAAAGGTACTGTATATTATTCAAATCAAATATATATAAAATATACTTTACCTGTAATCTTTAGGAAGGCGCCTCCACACACCACATATTTTACCGGTAATATTTTGATAAATACTGTTAACAATACCACCTGGTGATGAAAGAATTTGTTCCTCGAGTATATTACCTTCTACATCGACAAATTGTAACAGTCTTGGCCTAGCTGCTGTATCAGATACGTAGAACGAAAAATAAAGATTTTTTCTGTGAAAAGTAAAACGTCCTGTTGCTACCACATTACTTATTTGTGTTTGACCAGAAGAGATATGATCTCTTTTTAATAACTCTGATGTACGTGCAGTCATTAATGTCGCGTAATCTGAAATATATACAAATTATATATAACTACCGCGGTAAGCGAATTTAATAAAAAATTATTAAAAAATATATATATTTAACAAGTAACATTACCCAAGTGCCACTCACCGATTTTCTTGAAACTTTGCACACACTTAGTACATTGAAAAACATTTAACACGTGTTCTTTTATTTTGGTTAACAAGGCGTTTTAAGGGTAGAAAACACATTCAAAAGTTTAACTCCATTTAGCACAATGTTAACTAACGCTACTTATGAGTGTCATTCTCTGACACGATTTTTACGATTTTTTTTCTATCATAATTTCATTGTCTGCGTGTTTTTGAGATCGCAAATTTCTTAACACCCTTCTTTCAGATGACGAAAACAATAAGCAAATCGCGAAATTTTAAGAAATTGATCCTTATGAAGACATGATTATTATATCTTTTTAATGTTTCCAATTATACAGTTTGCCCAACGATATTTGCCTAGATCAGAATCATATTAAATTTTTCATCCACCACTTCTAAATTGATATGACTGTTATCAAAATCGTAATTATGTATTTAATTGAATAAAATAAAAGTTTTTGAAACTTCTGTGATTTTATCCAACATTTTGTATCATCCATTCTCATAAAACTAATATCAAAATCGTCATTAGCGATCTCAAAAATACACAGATAATGAAAATATGATAGAAAAATGTAGTAAAAACTGTAAGAGAATGACTCTTAAGTAGCGTTAATTAGCATTGTGCTAAATGGAGTTAAACTTTCGAATGTGTTTTCTATCCTTAAAACCAAAATAAAAAACACGTGTTTAATGTTTTTCTATGTACTACGTGTGTGCAAAGTTTCATGAAAATCGGCGTGTGGCACTTGAGTAGTGTTACTTGTAAGAGTCAAGACTTAAATTTTATATTTAGGTGAAAATGTCTTTAAGAAGTTTTTTATGAACAAATTTCTTTTGTATATATATGATGTATAGGGTACACGTCTGAGATATTTCAATTGAAATAACAATGGCCGCAGTGCAACGATAACAAAAAAAAAACAATAAAATTAAAATAATGGTCATTTTGAATTAGCAATAAACACGTTACATAAAAAATCAAATTTATTTTAAATGGGCAAGCAAACAGACTAGTGACCACTTGATATGGTCTGACCCCATAAGTAACTGAAAAGTGTTAATTGTTCAGAAATAGACAATGACGGTATTTATTACGAATGCATTATAATTAATACATTATTGTATCAAATATACAGTGGGGCAAACAAACATGTTAATTGTAAAACTAACAGCTTTGCGTATTTGTTGCGCATTATACATATATTACACCAGATGTAAGGGGGGGGGGGTAGTTTGACCCCGCATTGGCGATGTTTTTATTTTATTTTTAGATTTGAAAAAAAAGTGGGAAAAATCTTAATATTTTGTATAATCTTATTAATTTACTTACGTCTTAAACTTTTTTCTTCTTCATCTTGAGCTTGCATTGGTTGTTGAACTTCAATAATATCTGGACCTTAGAGAAAAATATATCTTTATTTAAAACATACATACATCGCACCCCCGCAAAAAAAGTGTCACAACTCAAAAATATAGGAATAAATGAAATTATAACAATTTAGGTAAATCAAAATTGTAAAGGTAGTATAGGAAAATTACTGATACACAGTATTTAATTTAAATATTTCAGTATTCCTGTGATGTTTGAAAAATACTAACTATTAAAACGCTTAGTGATTAAATATTTAAAAAATATATGCTATTTTTTTGATGGTAGGTACACGAAGTACATTAATGACAATTTTTTAGCTGAAATTATATAGTAATTTGGAATCATTCTACATATTTATCTCAAATATTAATTTTTTTTATATCATTAAAAGTCTCACATTATTCTAAGTATTATTAAATAACAAAAATGCATAATACGTGTACTATATATATCATATAGTATAATAAATAAGTATGAAATTGCTCCAACGCATCATACAAAGTTGAAAACAAAACATAATAAATTAAATATTCATAACACAGGCTGTATAATTTTAATAAATGCATAAGAAGACATGTATATGTATGGTACAGACACACTAACACATAGTTTATAATTACAAACATTTCCCCAACACCCCTTTAATGGCCCCATTAGAACCGATGCCAAATGTTTTTTAAAAGTGTGGTGATGATCTACTGCATTAATAAAAATAAAAGCCTTCATATATGTAAATCTGATGGTCAAGAAATTTTTCGCATGAAATAAACAAATTTATAAATGTGATTTGCGAATGACATTTTACAACTAATTTATAGATTTTCGCATACATTTTTGGCATGCATCAGAATTATTTTCTGTGAATCATATATTATATAGTTTCATGTCTTATAAACATCTGTAAAGTAACGAGTGTGAAAATACACTTTTATATACGTATATACAAATTATAAATGATTTTTAATATATCTTATATAGCAACATGTATCTACGACTAGTTATAGTGGTCAACAAAAAAAATAGGTGATTTAGAAGGTATTTGTCATGCTGAAACCGAATGGTTCCATCACGTCAGGTTTTTGAGATATCAGAACCTAAAAGTCCCAAAAATGACGATTTTGGGGAATTTATTACTACGTATATAATTTTTTTCTGAAGTTTTCTTTCATGATTTCAAATAGTACTATCTTTCTTCTTTAAAATGATTTTTTACATTTCACTGTGCGATTTTTCTTGACCGAAATATACTACTTTGAAGATATATAATACTACACATTATTAACAAAAAATAGCATATCTTCAAACTAGTACATCTCGGCTAAAAAAAATCGTACAGTAAAAAGTTAAAACTCATTTTAAAGAGGAAAGATAATACTATTTGTTACCGTGACCGAAAACTTTAAAAAAAATTATCTACTTGATAATAAATTCTTTAACATTGCCAAAATAGTCATTTTTTGGACTTTTAGGTTAGAATATTTCAAAACCCTGATGTGATGAAACCAATTGGACAACAAATTTGGTTTCAGCATGCCTAAAAGCCTCCTTTTCCTATTCAGATCTCTAGGACATTACAAAAGTATTTTATTGTTGACCAGAGTTATTTTACAAACACTCGCAATATATTTGTTTTCTATTCAATCATATTACATGACTAGCATAATTAAACATAGCCTATCTTACTTCTAGGACTTTAATCTTTATATCAGCGAAAGAATTTATTAAATCGGGCTATTAGTTTTGTGGGAATTTTGAAATAATAATCTATATTTATAAAAGAGTTTGTCCTTAACCACTCACTCACTCATATTCGCTGGGTGCAAAGCAGGTAGTGGGGGAAACGAAATCGATCACAGCGCACAACGTGGCAAAAAATAACACTTTGGGTGGACTAACTGTCATTTTTAATAGGCTCGTTTTTAACTGAAAATAGAAAGGTCAACATGGTTAATCCCACTATAGACTATGTGCAAGGGGGTGGAGTTGTTCGTGGTGAGCAATATTGTAAAATTATCGGCGCCAAAATTTGAGGTTATGCTGTCAATGTAAACGAATTAATTATTTCTCTATTATACGTCATAATTAAAGAGAAAAAGATACCCAAAATAAATAATTTTCACGTACCTTTTATGCTATACTATTTATATTATATGCAAACAGCTAAATTAAATGATATTTGTTTAATAAAAAAATTTCACGGTATTAAACATATTAAACAATGATAAAAAGAGAGTTAAATCCATTCAATCCTTCTCTATCACCCGCTAGCGGCGCTAATACACTTCGTGCACATAGCCAATAGTCATAAATAATCGTCTAAAATGTATATATTACGATATTTTATTGAAATTATTTGTTTGTTAGTAAGTCAAAGTCCACCCAAGTTGCTACTAAAGTCCACCCGTTAGTTGGCGCTGTCATCGTGCACGCTGCGAATATCAACGTACAGCCCAAACCCCTGGACCTAGAAACATGAAATTTCGTAGGTACCTTCCTTTTATGATGTAAGCACCCACTAAGAAAGGATTTTTCGAAATTCAACCCTTACGGGGTTAAAACAGGGTATCAAAGATTATATAAAAAAATATTTTTTTTTTTGCATTTAATAGAAACTTAACGAACATACTCTACAATATAAATAATGAAACAATTATTTCAGCATTTCCCATGTTAGTTTTTACAATTGAGTACGCCGAGACAATCCCTGTCGCAGAAATTGTAGCATTCGGCTCAACGCTAAAATCTACCAACGCTGGTTCAAAATCAAATCACTCGAAAATATATCATAGCTTTGTAAAGGCACTTACCTCGTTCGATAGATCCAAATTACCTAAGATATTAAATGTAAGGAAGGGATATAACATGGAAAAAGGATAATACCGTCGGATCTGCTCCACCGCTACTCGGCTAGATTCTTTCCAAAACTTTTGCGTGACACTTCTGGTCAATTATAAATTATTACACAAAACAAATAACTATACACAAAGAACTACACAGCGGTTTTAACTAAACACAAATAAACAATTTCTACAACAAATGCGGGATTAACTATAATTTTGCGGTTAACGTATTGCACGTTTTTTCTACTATATTTTTACTATGCGGTTCAACAACTACTTATTCAAACTTGCACGTGAACGCTCTACGCGAACATTTTGCGTTGCGCAGACGGTCAAAACAAGTCAATTAGACAGTGGCCTCAACATCCCCCTCGACATTGAAAACCCCGGTCTTCAAGCAAGTGGAAAGTGGGTCACTACCTAGCGGATTCTACAACAAAACAAAAAAAAACGAATTCTAATCTAAAACTACACTAATACTAAATAATCTTAAACTATTTTATTGTGTAGGGAGTGGACATAATTTTACCACGGGCCTTTTATATAAGCCGCTCTTTGTCCGTACAGTCGCTATTCGTGTAACTCCGTCTTTTCCAGGAAAGACCTGTTCAATGACCCCTATTGGCCAATGAAGCGGTGGTACATTTTCTTGGAGTAGAAGAACCAACATTCCGACCTTTATCGGAAATGAAGGTTTGTTCCATTTTTGGCGTAGTTGTAGCGAACTGAGGTACTCATTTCTCCAGCGAGCCCAATAACTTTGGACTATGTTGTCTAATAATTGATGTCTTCTTAGCCGGTTGATCGGTTCGGAAAGCACATCAATTGCGGGTAACGTTTTAAGTGGTGTTATGGTTAAAAAGTGCGCAGGCGTTAAAACTGTCGGATCTGCGGGATCGCTACTGAGCCAGCAAAGAGGCCGTGAATTTAAAAGAGCTTCAATTTGGGTTAAGATGGTTGTGAACTCTTCATACGATAAAATTTGTTCCCCAAGTATCTTAACTAAATGAGTCTTCACGCAGCGAACACCAGCTTCCCATATGCCACCACTATGCGGCATGGCGGGCGCGTTGAAACGCCATTCTATTCTATGGCTGAGTAATTCTTCCTTTAAGGCATCAGTATAGTTAGAAGATTTTATAAAATTATAAATTTCGTCCAGACGGGCCTTTGCTCCAATAAAGTTAGTTCCGCAGTCGGAATATAACTCTTTAATTGGACCTCTACGACTCAAGAACCGTTTAAAGGCTGCAAGAAACGTAGACGTAGACAAATCTGACGCTAACTCTAAATGTAGAGCCTTAGTGGCAAGACAAACAAAAATACAAATATACGCCTTTTGGCTTTTGACCCCTCTATTTCTTGTTAAGGTTATATAATATGGACCACAATAATCCATACCGGTCGCCATAAAAGGTTTAATTTGCGCCACTACTCTTGCCGCGGGCAAGTCAGCCATAAGAGGAAATGTGGGGCGAGGTTTGAACCTAAAACAAAAATTACATGCCTGAATTCGCTGTCGTACTATTCCGCGTGCGGACAGAATCCAAAATTTCTGTCTTAATATGGAAAGTAACAAGTGCGGTCCAGTATGCAGATGTAATCGATGAAAATGATCAATCAAGCTATTGACCAATGGATCCTTTTTTGGTAAAAGGAATGGATGCTGAAAATCAAAATTTTCTTGCGAATTTGTGAGACGTCCTCCTACGCGTATTAAATCGTTTTCCAAAAACGGTCTTAATTTTCTAAGTTGTGGTGAGGCGTCTTTACCCTGTCGTAAATTGTGAATATCCTCAGCAAAATGAATATTCTGTACAATTTTTATCAAGGTCCGTTCTGCGGTGTCTAAATCAGTGCAACTAAATTCCTGGCGCAACGGCAATATTCGACCAAATCTGAGTACATAAACGGTAACATGAAGTAATTTTATCCAAGACGATAGTTTCGATATTAATGTGTATACATTGTTGGTTTCTGGCGAAACAACATGCAACGAAACTACTTTTTCTTCAGGAACATTATTATCAGATTTGATGTTTTGAAAGCTTTTGATCGGCCAGTGCTCGATTTTCGACATTAACCAGGGCGGGCCTGACAGCCAGCTACTACTATTTTCAACAAAACATGATGGAGTCATACCTCGAGAAAGACAATCAGCGGAATTTTCTTTCCCTTCAACATGATACCATACAGTGGGCGAAATAAAACTTTGAATTTTGCTTACGCGGTTTGCAACAAAAGTAGTCCATCGGTGCGGCGGCGAATTTATCCAATGTAACACGACCGACGAATCAGAGAAAGCAAAAATCTTAGTTATTTCAAAGCGGGTGCGATATGTGTCTACTATAAATCTTATTAGTTTTGCTAACAAGACTGCGGCACATAATTCTAATCTAGCGATAGAAATATGCGTTTTCAAAGGCGAAACTTTACTCTTAGCACAGAGTAAACTACAACTAATTTCCCCGTGGGGGGCGGCTATTCGAAGATATACAACGGCACCGTATGCCGATTCGCAAGCATCTCCAAATCCTACTATCGTGGCGGAAGAATTTTCCAATAGTCCACTGTGACGCGGTACCGAAAAACTCTCTAAAAGCGGTAATTCTGATTGAAAATCAGACCACTGTCTAACTAAATGCTCGGGTGGACGTTCGTCCCAATTTAAACGCAATGACCATAATTTTCTTATGAACAATTTAGCGTGTAATGTTAAAGGCGCGACAAGTCCAAGCGGGTCAAAAATACGAGCAATCGTCGACAAAATTGTTCTTTTAGAACACTCGCGTTTTTGTACATTTACTTTAAATAACAAAATATCTAACTTCGGGTTCCATTGCATCCCTAGAACCTTAAAACAATCGGTTTCAAATTCTACTATTTGTGTTAAACGTTTTGTGCGCGGGATGTATTCAAATAACTCTTGTGAGTTAGTGCACCATTTAACAAGCGGAAACCCACCGGCGTTAAATAATTCTAACAATTGATTATATAAAATCTTAGCTTGAGAAACCGTACTTACGCTTGACACTAAATCGTCTACATACATATCCCGTAAAACTATCTGTGAAGCTTCTGGGTACGTTTTTGCTTCGTCTAACGCAAGTTGTTTAATTACTCGTAAAGCTAGAAACGGTGATGTTTTAATTCCAAATGCTAAAGTCGTTATCTCGTAAACCTCAATAGGTTCACTCGCATCAAATCTATAAAGGATACGTTGAAAGCGTCTATGTTTTTCAGCGATCTTTATTCGTCGATACATTTGAGATATGTCGGCCATAAAAGCTACCGACGATAACCTAAAATTCAAAAACATCGCGGTGACATCCGACTGTAATTTCGGGCCAGTATAAAGTATTGAATTTAACGATAAAGAAGAACTGGTTCTTGCGCTAGCGTCAAACACAACTCTAAGTGGGGTAGTTGTGCTGTCTGGTTTATATACTGCGTGGTGCGGTATATAATATGCAGGCACATCGGGTTCACTTTTGGTAACTATTTTACGCATGTGACCCTGCAGTAAATAATCTTCAATCACTTCATTATACTGGTTTCTCATCGGCGGCGAAGTATCAAATTTGCGTTCTAAAGAAATAAATCTACGTAAAGCTATTGAGTAAGACTCACCTAGTTTCGATGGATTATCTTTAAAAGGAAGTTCTACTGTGTACTTCCCACTACTATCTCGCGAATATGAAGATACAAAGTGATTTTCACATGTAATATCTTCCGGACTGTCTATGTGCGCGGTCGACACGTCCTCTAATTCAAAAAAGTGTTGCACAAGCTTTTCTAAGGGCGGTTCTAAAACGGAACAAAATGAATATGTCTCATTTACTTTTGAAAGTGTAGGCGCTTTTCCCATAACTACATACCCCAAGCGGGTCTGTATAGCAATAGGCGTGTGCGATGTTCCAGTCATTCTACCAATACCTATTAATTGAGGAAATATTTCAGCCCCGATGATTGCGTCTATTTCAGCGGGTTTATAAAATTCACTATCCGCTAGCGGTAAATCTAACAAATAATTGATAGTTTGAATATCAATGTCGGTAGTCGGTAAATTGTCAGTAATTCTATCTATCACTAATGCGTCTAGTTTAAACTGACAGTTTGAATCAAATCGCGAAGAAAGAGTCAAATTATTTACCTGACCTCTAACTGCTGTCGACTGTAAACCGATACCTACGACAGAAGAATATATTTTCCCAATTGGTAACTGTAATTTCCTACAACATTTCAAAGTAATAAAATTTCCCTGGCTCCCAGAATCTAATAGTACGCGTATCGGTACATCTTTACCAGACGAAAGTTTTATGTTGGCTACTGCTGTTGAAAGCAGTGTAGTATAATTTTGATTTGAGACTAATTTATCCGAAGTAGAACATAAACTAAATGTTGCGGAGCTTGTTTGCGGTACTTGCGGTTGCGATAACCCCTTATCCGAATTTTTATTCGAATCACTATCTTCGCGGGTGACTGCCCCTGAAGCCTCTTTCGGAAAATGAATTAAACTGTGATGAAATTTACTACTACAAATTGTGCAAACATTCACCGATTTACAGTTATTTAACCTGTGTTTATTACTAAGGCAGCCTAAACACAAGTATTTTTCTTTAGCGAGAGAGTATCTTTCCCTGGGGGAAAGCTTCAAAAACTTAGAGCAGCGATACACTAAATGCGGTTCCTTGCTACAAATGGGACAATTGTCATTTCCCGTGTTCACATTCGTGTTTAAAAACGAATGCGTGACCTTTTGCTTATTTGAAGCATAAGGCTTTGAGCTACTACTAGTTGTACGAGCTACTATTTTCGCTTGTTGTTCTACAAAGGCTATCAAATCCTTGTAGGACGGAATCTCAGATTTCTTAACAGACATTTCAAAGTGACGTTGAGTCTGAGGATCTAATTTTGACAAAGCAATTGACAACAAAACAAAATCTACTAAATTTGGTATATCGAGTTGTTTCAAAGCACTCACTGCTGTATTGAATCGCTCAAGAAATGAATTTAAATGCGAAACTGACTCTTGTTGAGCAGTTTTAAAATCAAAAATTTGCTTTAAATAATTAGATGCTAGACTACGTTTGTCTTGGTATTTATCAACTAACATTTTCCACAAAACAGAATAATTAGCCCCTATTGGACTAATTCCTGTACAAAGAGTTAATGCAGTACCTTTCAACTTACCTAACAAATAATGTACTTTACATGTATTGTCTAAATCCTTGTTTTCATGTATAAGAGATTTAAAGGTTTCATAAAATACCGGCCATATTAGTGGATCTCCAGAGAACTCTACTATATCGATTTTCGGCAGTTTTAGGGTAGCTTTCATTGTTGTAGGTACTGTTGTACTATCCTTTTTCTCAGCAAACAGTGTTGTAGCAGCTGATTTTATCACACAATACATCTTATCCACAGAATCTATAACCTGAAAGTTTGGAACATATTTTTCTGGATTAATTTCCATGTTAAGAGCGTTAATAGTATCCACAGTGTCTACAAATCTCTCACGTGTGTCGTCCAATGAATTATACAAGATCTTAAAGTTTTTTACATTTGCGTCATTATCCAGTTTCTTGCTGAGATCATACAGGCGTTGAATACGTTGAAATAATGTTTCCTTTTTAGATTCCACAACTTTGAGCTGCGACTCTAATTTCGCTGAAGACATCTTGACTATATATTCTATAACTACAAACGCAAAAACTAAAAATGAATCTAAATATCACACTAAAACACTTCAAAATGCTTGCTAAATATTCTAAGAACGATGTAAATGTAAGCTTTCTTAAATGAAATGTCAGAATACCATATTAGTGGAAAAAGTGAGTGCGACTATTCAACAATATTGTAATAGAAAAGAGATGCCTGCACTACTTGTCATTGGTTCAAAGAAACACCTCTGAAGTAACAAACGGATTGCTCTGAACATATGCGATACGCTATCTCTCTCTAACACATACAATTCACTCTACCACTAACTTCTACTATCTCTTGTCTAATACTAGATTGACAAACTTCAATATGTAGCAGGTTTAATACAAATGATTATAATTTTTTGACCGTCCGTCACACAAAATGTCCGCGAATATACAAAAAATTTAAATTTATGACAAATTCCCGAATAATCCGGCTCGAAGGACCATATGAGTACGCCGAGACAATCCCTGTCGCAGAAATTGTAGCATTCGGCTCAACGCTAAAATCTACCAACGCTGGTTCAAAATCAAATCACTCGAAAATATATCATAGCTTTGTAAAGGCACTTACCTCGTTCGATAGATCCAAATTACCTAAGATATTAAATGTAAGGAAGGGATATAACATGGAAAAAGGATAATACCGTCGGATCTGCTCCACCGCTACTCGGCTAGATTCTTTCCAAAACTTTTGCGTGACACTTCTGGTCAATTATAAATTATTACACAAAACAAATAACTATACACAAAGAACTACACAGCGGTTTTAACTAAACACAAATAAACAATTTCTACAACAAATGCGGGATTAACTATAATTTTGCGGTTAACGTATTGCACGTTTTTTCTACTATATTTTTACTATGCGGTTCAACAACTACTTATTCAAACTTGCACGTGAACGCTCTACGCGAACATTTTGCGTTGCGCAGACGGTCAAAACAAGTCAATTAGACAGTGGCCTCAACAACAATTTTTAACTAAGATCCGAGATTAGTACGTTTTTTTATAGGGAATTATGAATAAAAATCAATATAAAAAATGTAATATGTCATCCCCTATCACGTATGGAGGGTTCTAATTAGTTTCAAAGTTAACACGAGCGAAGCCGCGAAATTCCGCTAGTATACACAGGTAGAAAGGTTTACTTGAGCAAAGTAAACCTTGTTTTGTATATAACGAAAACAATATTTTCTTAAGATATAAATATATTCTTAAACCAACTAAGGTATTCTTGAACGACGAAATAACGTAGTTTGATTAAGAGTACTTTTCTTATATTAAGAAAATATTGTTTTCGTTATATACAAAACAAGATTTTCTTGGTCCAATACAGTTTTTTTTGTATACAATATATTTTTTTGTAAATTCTATTAGGTTAATTTTTTAATAAAAATAATAAAACTCACTGTTAATATCACCAGGACATATTTTACAGCAACGTCCCGGATATAATACAGGCTCCGGACATGAAGGTTCCGGGCATTCATTTTTAATGTTACGACACTGGACTCTGGCAACAACACGTCGTTTTTTCTGAACCTGTTAAAATATATAATCAAATGTTTTCAACTACTACATTACGTGCAACTAATTATTAAATAGCTCGCTTCACATTTTTGGGTAGTTACATACGTAATTGAATTTTAATTAGCTACAATAAGCAAATCAAATATTTTAATATATACGAATTATATTTTAAAAACAAACGTAATAAAACTCTCTGATAAATTCCATTGGTTAATAAATAATACATATATTTTAAGTATATCTGAACTTAAAAACAGTTTTAAGGAGCTATAACTTTTCCAGTATGGGGATCTTAGTTACTATAAGAGATACAGGTTTGGTTAAATCAGATGAATTATTTGTAAGAAAAGGGTGAGTATTACTACATCAAAAAATATATAAAAAGTATAACAAAAAAAACTGAATATTCGAATTTTCTTTAAATGGCTATACCTTTTTTGTTCAAGTAGATAAGTACTTTTTTGTTTACGGTTTCTTAAGGCATTTTTCAATGTAGATTGATTGGTGTATTTAGATTTTTTATATCACTTTTGGTTTCCATGTTACAAGCCTTAACTTTAGTTTTTCTTATGCTTTGATCACTTGCCATACTGTATATCTTATAGATACTAGAACCCCATGCTAGAAAAATTATCTAGGGTACCTTTATTATAAATAGTGGTTCTTAAAAAAATATTTTTTCGAGATATTGTAAAATGTGATTTTTGATAAAAACTTATAAAATACTTACCCGTACACATTCACATTTAATGCAATACATAACACCAAACGGTGGTCCTAGATCAGCGAACCATGTCGAACCAAGTTCTCTTAGTTGATCTCCAAGACGACATTCTGAAAACAAAATCATATACAAATGTATTTAGCCTTTATGTGACTGTGTAGTTTTATTACGGGGGCGCCAACGCGACTGTGGAATGTATTATTTTTATAAATAATAAAGATAAAATTTCCGCATTAAAAGATATTGAATGAGTGCGGCGCATATTATGATCTATAGTCAATGGTAATACAATGTTGCATTGGTATATCATATATTATAATACATATATGAATGTTGTGAGTTGTTGGTTCAAGTAAATATAGATACATATTTTATATTTTTAGTAAATGTTTCAATGCAGTTCTCTTTTACGTTTTCAGACGATGATTTTTTTTAAGTAAGTAGACAGAAAAAAATAATTTAACTATGTGTTAAAAAATGTGATCAATATAAAAATACCGTGATCGATTTGGTTGTTTGTTAATATGATAATTTTTTACCAATATGGAAATGACCACGTTTATCTTATTGATGAATATATATTATTACTAACAATGTTCTTATTTTGTTTTGTATTGAAAATATATATTTTAAATACAATAAAATACTTAATAAATGACATCACTGAATTTACCATATCGAAAATTGCACTATCACTAGTTGGGTGGTGTAAAAAATATTCACACTGATAAATATTTATTAATACAACCATTATGTTTAATCTATTTGAGAGTTTCGTTAGTTGGTGTAATAAATTATTTATTAATTTGACAAATGAAAAGATTTTTTAGATAAACATGAAGATATATTTTTCAAATGAATAAAATGTCCTCAGTAAGAATTTTTTTAGTATTATATTGAGGAAATATTGTTATATTAATAAGATAAACTTATCAAGTATTTTTCCATCTCAAATTTTCAATAAGATCGAGTCTTTTTTCTGTGTATTTTGAGTGAAATATGGGGCAAAACATTTTATATGTATACCTATTGATTGTCATGAAATTTGGTAAAATAAAAAATATAACAATAATTTATGAAAATTTTTATTTCTTTATAGAAAAAATATAAAACATAAAAATACAAATATTTTTATTTGATTATTAAGTGCAGCTGTGAATCACGACGTCCAAGTTACACGATTTCCATTTTCCTAAAGAATAATATCAGACAATAGTTTTGTATATATTTATTTAGCCCTACCTTCAAATCTCTATTAATAAATATTAAGAGGTCCAAATTAGATGCATACGAAACAGTTCTTGACATATTGGCTAGGTACAAGTTTCCACCAGAAAGTTTTACTATACCAGAGCCGTATACCCCCCCCCCCCCACAGCAGTGTAAAAAAGGTTACAAATAATAAGATATATAGTATACATAGTTAGATGGTAGCGGAAAAGGGTCATTACAATTAATAGCAGTAATAGCACTTAAATTAGGTAACAACGAAAAAAAAGGGCCCCAGTTTTTATTTTATGGGGCTCCCCTCACACACACTTTGCCCCGAGACCACCGAGCTTCTAGTTACGGCACTATGGTATACGATTTAGCCCTGAATGTTTTCGTTTCGCCAAAGTCATAGATTAATATCATTAAGTCTGTTAAACCACAACACATTTTAATTTACAACGCACTAAAATGTAAACGAACAACTTTGTAATTTCAAAAAAAAAATCAATTAACATTTTTCTATATATTTCATCTTTAATTGTAAATTATTTCGATTAAAGTTGTTGGTGCGTCTAAAAGCCGCCACTCCACTGTCTGGATTGGCGCCAAGCCATTTTTATTATAAACATAATCTACAAACAAGTGTCTTTGGAATAAATGATAAAATATAATAATTACAGAATTTTCACTGGCTTGTGTGTGTGTGTGTCTGTGTGTGTGTTGTACATTTACATAAAAATTAAGTAAAGATATTTATAATGCTGTACAAATAGTTATTATATGTAACATAAGTCACACATACTAAAGTGCTACAAAGTAAATAGGTAATATACATTTTCATAAACAACCCAAAACTAAATGATTACCTACTTTATAAACTAATTAATTTTGCACCCTAAGTTGATTATTGTATTTTAATTCTTTTAAATAATAGAATTAATTTTAAAATATAAATGGATAAGTATTTAATAAAGGCAAGGTATGTCTCAAAATCACATAGATTTCACACACTTATCATTTTTTAATTAAAAAACGTGGTTCCTAATCGTTATGAAAATGTACAGATATCTTTGTAAATGAATAAAGAATGTATGCTGAAATTTTCATCAAATTCTCGCTGTCATAACACTTTGAAAAGTCCTGTAATGTATCATGTCATTATACAGTTCTCATACGAATGCATATTAATTTGTTTATTTAATATCTCTTAAACTATTCTCCTAATGATAGGGTTTCCATTCGTCTTCTTTTCCCCGGACAATGCCCTCTTTTTAAGGGGAATTTGTCCGGGGGAATTTTTCAAATGTGTCCGGATTTTTTAAGAAGTTTACCTACGTAAAAAAGTTGTCAAAATTACTAAAAAAAGAGGTCTTCACATTGTATTCTTATATTTTTAATAAATTTGAAATAAAATGTAAAAAAAGGTCTTCAATATCAAAATACAATATTTTTTTTGATATCTCCTCCTGTTATCATCTTTTTTTAATGAACTAATCCTCTTTTCACACCTTAAGTTTCTGGCTTGAAATTTTGGAAGGATTTTAGAAAATATAATTGTCTTGATATTTTTTTTAAAGTTTAATCGAAATCACTTTTCTGTGGTGTCTAACTTCTTAAAAGATTACATATAGATACAAACAGGCCCAGGTAGAGGGGAGGGCTAGGAGGGCCATATGGCCCGGGCCCCTGTGTCTCAGGGGCCTCGGCACCATAAAAATTATTTATATTTTACATTTTTACATATTTCTTGATAAATATACTATTTTTAACAGGGGTTATTTAAAAAAAAAAAACATAAATATACTACATAAAAGATACACCTTGTGGTAGAAAGCAAAAAAAATGAAAATTTTCTTAAAAACCCCCTGATTTTTAATACTAAAATAATATCAGAAAGTTATAAGAATTTTACTAGTACGGAATTTGTTTGGTATGTCCTTACGCTCGGAAGGGGGGGGGGGTATGAGGCCCCCCAAAATGTGTTTTAGCCCGGGCCCCGATGAAGCTCTCTGAGAGCCTGCCCGGTGCTATAACGTGCGCTACTGATGTTTTATTTATGATTTGTAAGTAAGTAGAAGTGGTCATTTGTGTAGACAATCTGGCGACTGACAAATTTCTAGTTATAAATAGTTATAGTTCCCGACATTACGTCGCTCGACGCCGCGCCGCCGCTCGACCAAGAATTACTGCGTCTATACAGTAGACTCGCCTAGTGCTATTTCTGGCAATTGTAACGTACGCGATATCTTCTTATAACAACCTAACGCGACGAGACACACTCACTAGCTTTTTAACATTTCTCTAACATCATTCATTCATTAAATCTGTTTTTTTTGTTGAATGTCCTCCAATCGTTTTGTACATATGTTAACCAACCTCTATATTATTGTATATATATACTTAAATTTTATATATTAACATAATATTATACACAAAAAAAAACATTAATGATTTCAAATCAAGTTTCTCTTTCAGTTATTTACAAATTAGTTTTATTGATGTAATATTATTGAATATCATAATATTTTTAAATATTTTTTAAGTTATCTGTTCAGAACAAATAGATAATACAGGAATGAATTTAGGCAGTATTAGGGGTGCCACGAAAATTGAATGCATTTAAAACTTATTAATAAAGAATATTTGCCATGGGATCCGCGGGACTTTCTTATACGTAATACTGACAGTGAATAGTGTATGTGAATCTAATTTTATTAAAAAATATTTCAGATTAACTAATAAGTATAAAAAATTACATGAAAAAGAATGAAAATTATTATTTATAAAGTAAGTTATGGTGTTCTTTATCTTTAAATTGTTATTTCGTTGGAAAGTTAAAATTAGAACCATGGAATTTTACTAAAAAATTTTGGGTTGTAGATTTTGTTAAAAGTATGTTTATTTTATAGAAAATGATGTGAAAAGTTGAAATTTTCAAACCGCAGATCTGTATCTTATCACGTTCTCGAGTTATAGTCTCTCAAAGTTTTAGATTTTTGAAAATTTTGGAGAAAAATGGCCGTAACTTTTGAACGTGTGACCGGATTTAATTTTTGTTGACAGATTTGAAATCAGCGTGTCAAAATCTATATAATAACATGTATAACACTTCAAAATTCGACAAAAAAATTTTGTGAAAAATTGGCATTTTTTTAAGGTATACCCCTTTGAATTTTTTTGATTTTTCTCAATAAATTTTTTTTCGTGTTTTGAAGTATTATACATGTCATTATATAAATTTTGACACACTGATTTCAAATATATCAACAAAAATCAAATCTGACCACACGTTCAAAAGTTACGGCCATTTTTCTCCAAAATTTTCAAAAATCGATAACTTCGAAAGGCCATATCTTGAGAACGTGATGAGATACAGACATGCGGTTTGAAAATTTCAACTTTTCACATCATTTTCTATAAAATAAACATACTTTTAACGAAATCTAAAACTTATTTTATTTTATAGACTATTTTAATAAAAATTTTATATAATACGAAAGCCTAAGAACCTAGAATCAATCTAGGCTGTACGATCAATGATATTAAAAACTAGAACAGGGCCGTAATAAAATAATTACAATATATACCTACGAATAAAAATATATAAAAAATATTAGAAGGAAGCAATAAAAAAAATACATAATTTAATATTTGTAAAAACTGTATTTCAAATAAAAATAAAAACGCGGACGAAACCGCTGCGTCAAATTCCGGAATGTACTTATAATAAATTCAATCTCACGACCTTTTAACTGTTTTATTGTTCTTAATTATAATGATTGTTTGGTTTTTTTGTTGTCTTTACTTACAATTAGTATTGTCCTTTTTCCAGCTCCATTTATTATGTAAGAAATCTATTTGGGGAACCACATGTTAAAGGATTTCGCGGTCAAATTAAATTGAAAAACAAGTTGCGGCAACTCAGTAGCGTGCAGACGTATTTTTATTTTACTTCCCTCACTGAAAAAAAATACCATAAAATGTATAATTTTTTTATAAAAAAAAGTAAATCGCTAATTCTTATATGTTTGTTAACAATTACAAGTCTGGCGATAAGGAGGGGTTAGTGGTCCCGGATTTTTGGGGCCCCATTTGATTTAAAGAATAAGATAAACAATATTAAGACATTGGTAAGTTAATGTAAACTGTATGGTTTCGAAAAATGTTGTTTTTAATTTATATTCAGAACACATGTACCTACATTTAATGGAATATTTTACTTTGTTAATTATTAAAACTAAAAAAAAGGTTTAATTTAATTTGAAAATTGAAATAGACAGAACGGCATATAATAGTAACATGTACTAATTTGTACTGCTGTAATGGCAGACCTAGTTTTTCATTATTTTTTAATAAATTACACGTGAATATATTTGTTTTATAATTTTTAAAGTATTTAAAAGGGTTGAAATTTTGAAATATTCGTTTTTAAACCGTCTCTATATAGCCAATTTTGTAGAATTTCAATAAATATATCACTTTCAGCAATCGTGTGTTAAAAACTCTTATTTTAATATCCAATTACTAAAAAACCACACGTCAATATTTTAAATAAAAGCTAGTAAAATATATGTTATCCATAAATAACGACTTTTATCTATACATTGCTCTAATGATCGAATAACCTTAAGAACAACTTAATAATAATAGCTTTTTGCGATTAGGGAGGGGGGGGGGGGTATGACAGTATTAAAATTTCATAAAGTTATATTTTTCATTATGAAAATCATCTTTTATCTGGTGCAAAGTACAAAAATTGGACTCATGGGGGGGGATTGATCCCCTTAATCCCCCCCTATCTACGCCACTGATTGGAGGTACCTGCGAAGACAACAATATATAGATCAATTACATCTTGAGGTCCTGAATTTAAAAATAATCAAATACAAAAAAACTATATACAAATGTTAAAATCCTTGGTGTTGTAATATTAATAACTATCTAAAAAATTTTTTAATAATTTCAGTTGGCCTCTGCCGTGAATCTCATCGTACACCCCCCCCCCCCACGGGATATTGCAGTTGCCACTTTCTACAGTAAGAGGTGTCAATAACGTCGATGATCGCGTAATGATTTTTGGTCAAATGCCAATAATATATATTTAAATATGAAATATTTTCTTAACTGTTTTTATAAATAATATTTTTCATACATAGGTTAAAACATAATTATCCTTTTGTATATGTATAAAAAATATAGGGGTCTTATTTGTAAAACAAAAATTGATATCATATCCGGTATAAACCGGAAATGGTAGAAAATATGGATATTATAATAAATAGTTAATGTCAGTCATTAAATCATCTATATAATGGTCATCATGTTAATCTTGTCACCCTGTATATGAGAGCCTATGAAATAAATCTATTTTTAAACCGGAAACAGACGTTTAATCTTGTCAATTTTTTAATATAAAAAAAACTGCAGTGAATATTATTAGTTAATTATTTGAGTTGCCTTTACAATAAAACACTTATTTTAAAAATAAGAATAGATTCATTACATTATATGATATATATTTATTTTTCCATATTAGTTATTTTGTGACGCGTCTTAAATGAACAGTGCTCGCCTCTTTTAATTATTCTTAATTGGTTTTAGTATTTAGTAAGTTTAATTAATCACTTAACGATATTTCGACTCAACCTTGCACAAAAACATGGGTATACAGTTTTGTAACATTACTCGATATAACTAGATTCATATAACGTAACTCAAAATACATATATCGCAATCCCGCAAAAAAGTGTCACAACTCAAAAAACGAATAAATAAAATGATAACAGTTTAGGTAAATCAAAATTGTAAAGGTGTGCGTGTGTTTGTCTGGATGTAGAATTTTCTTCAGTTCACGATAACTACTGTAAATATGCACCGATTTGAATTATTTTTTGAGAAAATGTTTGTCTCAGTGAGTACTCCAGACCTATTAAATTTGGTATTAATCAGATTAGAGGTTTCGGAAATATTCGAAATTTTGTACCGATGAGTATTATCTCACAATTTTTGATAAGACTTGGTACACTTGCAGTTCAATCCAATCTAAATTTATTGTACACGATATAATACATAGAACATGGAACTCATATATGGTTCTCCATACCGTTTATTTATTTTTTTATTGATGATACTATAAGTATTGTTTTTTGTATTAAATAGTTTCTCTATATATCATTATCTATATATAAAGTGACGTATGATAAAATCAGATCGCTAATGTGTGAATGAGACATAGAGAAATGTATAAACACAAGAAGAGTGCGCGCCGTCTTGTGTTGTGTTGTATATATCCTAGAGAGATGTCGCCTCACTTGAACTAATGCCAGAAGTACGTGTCGCACAACCAACCAGTACCAATATAAACACCGCTGCTAATTTATCTTCGTAGCATAGCCGTCGCGTGTCTACCTATACTGGCTGGCGCGGCGCGCGGCGCGACTCGCTTGCATTCAGGCGTGTTAGTGTGTCTTAACTTATACACTAACTAAAGCACTTACTTGTAAATATTATGTATGCGAAAATATATTCAGTTATTGAAAATAATATGTATTTAGAATGGGAACCAATAGTACATAAGTTACAGGTAGCAAGGTGCAAGTATGCGAAAAGATGTTTTTTGTAAATTATTTCGTAAACTGTTGATTTTTGATGGAAATACTAAATGATAATATTGTAGTAAATTCAATTCTCTATAATATGAGTCATTGGCGTCGGTCTGTACAGTTAATAGTCCATGAGTTACAGCGTTGCGAAGTAAAAAAAAAGTAATTATTGTAAATTATTTCATAAAGTGTTGATTTTTCATGGGAATACTAAATAAAAATATTGTAGTAAATTCAATTCTCTATAATATATATCATAGGCGTCGGTCTGTACAGTCAATAGCCCCTGAGTTACAGCGTCGCGAAGTAAATAAAAAGTAATTATTGTAAATTATTTCATAAAGTGTTGATTTTTCATGGAAATACTAAATGAAAATATTGTAGTAAATTCAATTCTCTATAATATATGTCATAGGCGTCGGTCTGTACAGTCAAAGTCCAAGAGTTACAGCGTCGCGAATTTAATAAAAAGTAGTTTTTGCATATTATTTCATAAACTGTTTACTTTAGATTTAAATACCAAATGATAATATTGTTGTAAATTCAATTCTCTATAATATATGTTATAGGCGTCGGTCTGTACAGTCAATAGTCCATGAGTTACAGCTCTTACAAATATTCAAAAAACAGTTATTACAAATTATTTCCTAAACTGTTTACTTTAGATTGAAATACTAAATGATAATATTGTAGTAAATTCAATTCTCTATAATATGTGTCATAGGCGTCGGTCTGTACAGTTAAAAGTCCATGAGTTACAGCTCTTACAAATATTCAAAAAACAGTTAATACAAATTATTTCATAAACTGTTTACTTTAGATTGAAATACTAAATGATAATATTGTAGTAAATTCAATTCTCTATAATATGTGTCATAGGCGTCGGTCTGTACAGTTAAAAGTCCATGAGTTACAGCTCTTACAAATATTCAAAAAACAGTTAATACAAATTATTTCATAAACTGTTTACCTTAGATTGAAATACTAAATGATAATATTGTAGTATATTTAATTCTCTTTAATATGTCTCATAGGCGTCGGTCTGTACAGTCAATAGCCCATGAGTTACAACTCTTACAAATATTCAAAAAACAGTTAATACAAATTATTTCATAAACTGTTTACTTTAGATTGAAATACTAAATGATAATATTGTAGTAAATTCAATTCTCTATAATATGTGTCATAGGCGTCGGTCTGTACAGTCAATAGTCCATGTGTTACAGCTCTTACAAATATTCAAAAAACAGTTAATACAAATTATTTCATAAACTGTTTACTTTAGATAGAAATACTAAATGATAATATTGTAGTAAATTCAATTCTCTATAATATGTGTCATAGGCGTCGGTCTGTACAGTCAATAGTCCATGTGTTACAGCTCTTACAAATATGCAAAAAACAATTAATACAAATTATTTCATAAACTGTTTACTTTAGATTGAAATACTAAATGATAATATTGTAGTAAATTCAATTCTCTATAATATGTGTCATAGGCGTCGGTCTGTACAGTCAATAGTCCATGAGTTACAGCTCTTACAAATATTCAAAAAACAGTTAATACAAATTATTTCATAAACTGTTTACTTTAGATAGAAATACTAAATGATAATATTGTAGTAAATTCAATTCTCTATAATATGTGTCATAGGCGTCGGTCTGTACAGTCAATAGTCCATGTGTTACAGCTCTTACAAATATGCAAAAAACAATTAATACAAATTATTTCATAAACTGTTTACTTTAGATTGAAATACTAAATGATAATATTGTAGTAAATTCAATTCTCTATAATATGTGTCATAGGCGTCGGTCTGTACAGTCAATAGTCCATGTGTTACAGCTCTTACAAATATGCAAAAAACAGTTAATACAAATTATTTCATAAACTGTTTACTTTAGATTAAAATACTAAATGATAATATTGTAGTAAATTCAATTCTCTATAATATGTGTTATAGGCGTCGGTCTGTACAGTCAATAGTCCATGAGTTACAGCTCTTACAAATATTCAAAAAACAGTTAATACAAATTATTTCATAAACTGTTTGCTTTAGATTGAAATACTAAATGATAATATTGTAGTATATTTAATTCTCTTTAATATGTCTCATAGGCGTCGGTCTGTACAGTCAATAGTCCATGAGTTACAGCTCTTACAAATATGCAAAAAACAGTTAATACAAATTATTTCATAAACTGTTTACTTTAGATTGAAATACTAAATGATAATATTGTAGTAAATTCAATTCTCTATAATATGTGTCATAGGCGTCGGTCTGTACAGTCAATAGTCCATGAGTTACAGCTCTTACAAATATTCAAAAAACAGTAATACAAATTATTTCATAAACTGTTTACTTTAGATTGAAATACTAAATGATAATATTGTAGTAAATTTAATTCTTTTTAATATGTCTCATAGGCGTCGGTCTGTACAGTCAATAGTCCATGAGTTACAGCTCTTACAAATATTCAAAAAACCGTTAATACAAATTATTTCATAAACTGTTTACTTTAGATTGAAATACTAAATGATAATATTGTAGTAAATTCAATTCTCTATAATATGTGTCATAGGCGTCGGTCTGTACAGTCAATAGTCCATGAGTTACAGCTCTTACAAATATTCAAAAAACAGTTAATACAAATTATTTCATAAACTGTTTACTTTAGATTGAAATACTAAATGATAATATTGTAGTAAATTCAATTCTCTATAATATGTGTCATAGGCGTCGGTCAGTACAGTCAATAGTCCATGTGTTACAGCTCTTACAAATATGCAAAAAACAGTTAATACAAATTATTTCATAAACTGTTTATTTTAGATTGAAGTACTAAATGATAATATTGTAGTATATTTAATTCTCTTTAATATGTCCCATAAGCGTCGGTCTGTACAGTCAATAGTCCATGAGTTACAGCTCTTACAAATGTGCAAAAAAAACAGTTAATACAAATTATTTCATAAACTGTTAACTTTAGATTGAAATACTAAATGATAATATTGTAGTAAATTCAATTCTTTATAATATGTGTCATAGGCGTCGGTCTGTACAGTTAAAAGTCCATGAATTACAGCGCTTACAAATATTCAAAAAGCAGTTATTACAAATTATTTCGTAAACTGTTTATTTTTGATTAAAAAACTAAATGATAATATTGTAGTAAATTTAATTCTCTATAATATATACCATAGGCGTCGGTCTGTACAGTTAATAGTCCATGAGTTATAGCGTCTACAAATATGTAAAAAGTAGTTTTTTCAAATTATTTCGTGAACCGTTTATTTTAGATTAAAATACTAAATAATAATATTGTTGTAAATTAAATTCTTTATAATAAATGTCATAGGCGTCGGTCTGTACAGTTAAAAGTCCATTAGTTACAGCTCTTACAAATATTCAAAAAGCAGTTATTACAAATTATTTCGTAAACTGTTTATTTTTGATTAAAAAACTAAAAGATAATATTGTAGTAAATTAAATTCTCTATAATATATGTCATAGGCGTCGGTCTGTACAGTTAAAAGTCCATGAGTTACAGCTCTTACAAATATTCAAAAAGCAGTTATTACAAGTTATTTCATAAACTATTTACTTTAGATGAAAATTCTAAATAATAATATTGTAGTAAATTAAATTCTATATAATATATGTTACAGGCGTCGATCTATATAGTTAATAACTTTCGAGTTACAGCTCCTACAAATATGCAAAAAGTAGTTTTTACAAACTATTTCGTAAACTAATCATTTTTAATTAAAATACCAAATAACATTTTTTTAGAAAATTAAAATATCTACAATTTTAGTCGCAGGCGTCGTTCTGTACAACCAATACTTTATGAATTATAGTATCACAAACTTATCAACCGCTATAATGCGCCAAATTTCGCAACACACCACTATTTTAAATGAAGATAATTCATTGAATCATTAATTTGATTATATTTTTTTATCAAAAATTACCGGCTGTTTTATGGCTTCTTTTAGGACCTTGTCCTGTGACACCAGTGAACAAAAACTCCTCATTCTGAAGAAGCGGAACTCCTTGAAAACGTGTTGTAGTAGTGACAGCTCCAAACACAGCTAGCAATGTTATTAATAAATAATACCACGTGGTACTCATCTTAAGTCGCCTCATATTAACTCTAATCAAATCTGTATATAGTTATACAGTATCTTTTAAGAAATGCCTGTCATAAAACTGTTAATTGTAATTTATACAACGAATAATGAATTGGCCACATTCAAGTTTTGTACATATTAAAAGTCAATGACCATGTTTTTCACATACAATAATTAACATGTACGTGAATCACTTATAATAATCACATAGTAATTAATAAATCACTTGATTTAAAATCAATCTCCATATATCGGTTTACAAGTGTTTTGTTTATATACGTGTGTATGTATTTAGTCCGATAGCGCGCGGCTATTTATCATATTAGCTGTAATAAGTATAAGTGATAGAACGACGGACGGTATTCGACTGGCGCGGCGGCGTCCGAGTTTCGCGCACAGAAACATCTGAGTGTGTTGTGTGTGTGTGTGTGAGAAGGACACACTGTTGTTATCTCACTCGTTCTGCTGTTACATTACATATGTACATAATCACATACATCGCGTTTCTTTCTATGCGCTGTTGATTGGAAGGGGAATCTCTGTACATTGTTTTTGTGATTGTTTTACTAATATTGCACACGGACAATGTTTAGTCGCTCATCATAATATTTGTGTTTTGAATACATATTACCTATCTAGTTCTTTTAACAGAATCGGCTTTTCTCAGCCGGATGCTTTTTAACGCAAACCGCGACGTCTATCCGTCTGTCTTCGACAGTAAGATCTCGGCCCCCTGACCACCTAGAGACCTCGGGTTTTCGCTGAATGGTAGGTCTGTGGTTCTAGTTTAACCCATTATAAAAAAATTCCGGTCATGAACCCCCCCCCCTTCAATTTTTTTTATATATGGCTTAATTTATACCGCGAGATCTCGGCCCCCTGACCACTTAGAGACCTCGGGTTTTCGCTGAATGGTAGGTCTGTGGTTTCAGTTTAACCCATTTAAGAATTTTTCCGGTCATGACCCCCCCTCCTTCAAAAATTTTCATATATGGCTTCATGTACCACGTTGAACTCGAGATTAATTCACGAATCGATTGGTAAAAGTATTTTTAGCGCAACCCACGAAGTGGTAGCTCTTATTTATGCTTGTTTTTCTGTCCGTCCGTCCGTCTGTCCGATATTTCTTCTATAGCGAGATCTCGGCCTTCAGACCACCTAGAGACCTCGGTAGGTCTGTAGTTCTAGTTTAACCCATTTTAAAAAAATCGGTCATCCCCCCCCCCCCTTCATGTATCTCGTTGGACTCGAGATTGATTCACGAATCGATTGGTAAGGGTATTTTTTTTAATTGTGTCAAGCGGATTGCGCGACAAGTGGGTTTTTATAATTTTTTTTTAGATATTCATCAGAAACTAATATATTATAGCACTTAAATAAGTTATTTAATATTACTTACCGTTGTTTCCGGGGACGCCAATACTGGAACTATTTAAATTATATACTCACCTTTGTATTAATGTATTTAAAAGTAACTAAAACCTATATATTTGTATAAAATGTTGAGAAAATTGTATCTAATTTATTTTTTCCTGTTTACACATTTATTAATTAATAATTGATAGGATAAAAGGTACATAATATGTAGTAAAGTACCGCCCCATATATGACTCGACATATTAATTAATTTATCATCTTGGTATGAACTTTTATTATTAAACTCCTGTTTTTCTGATACAATCAATAATACATTTAATTAGAAATATTTAAATTTATTGCAAACCTAAAAGTATTTTTTTAATTTTATATATTATATATAGTAGTATAATAACCTCCCACCTTGTTCTCAAGTCTTTAATGTCTTCAATATCTCTGAGCCTATAATCTCACTAGAATAAAAAGGTTGGAGAAAACACTGTTATTTATAATTATTAATTATTAATTTAAATTAAATAAATCAAGTACAAATATTTTAAATAAGTATATTATAAATTATTATTCATTTATTTATGATATCAGATATTGATTCTGTTTAATCAATATCATATATTTTTTTAAATTTAACTACATCTATACTTTCTGTATAAATAAGCTGTTTAAAATAAAACTATTTTTTATTTAGAAAATTGAACCGCTTACAGGAAAACTAAATTTGTGGGGGGAGAGGGGTAAAATAATATTATTTATTGTTCAAGGGTCGATTAAAAAAGTAGAACAATTATAATTGATTGTGCATGTACGTTATTGGATATATTAGATATTTCAAAAAAGACCTTAAATAAAATAAATAGCTATAAAAATGATAAAAAAAGTGCATTGCCACGGAGAATACACTAGATTTGAAAATTTGAATGAAATCGTACGACGGGAAGTTAGTTAAAAAAAATCCGTTGCAAGTTTTGTATCCCCTGACATAAGCTTGTAAAAAATAAATTAAAAAACGTAAAAACTCGGCTGATTTTTTCTGCAAGGGCAAGAAAAATACATAAAGTGTAAATAATAAATCGCATCTTCTTAATTTAAATTCAATTGTTGAATAAAAATAAATAATATATCAACAAAGAAAGATTAAATATTTAAAATAATTTCAATTATATATTTACCTATCAATGTTTCTCTTATATAACATTTTACAAATTACAAAATATATAATAATAATAATAATAATAATACGATAAGAAATATCTAAAAGAAAGAAATCATTGTTGTAATAATTATACTCAAGTAACGGAGACATCGATAATTCAAAAATAAATGCAATACTTTTAAGTCAAAAAAGATTTATTTTAAAACTAACCAAGGAGTACCAAAATTAAAACAGAGGTCACCAATCAAGCACAAATACATTATATTATTTTAACATTCATACAAACTCGCACAAGCGATACCATCATGCGCCTAGTGCTAAATATTATCCTGACAGAGCAAAAAAAATAAACACAAAAAACTAATACAAAAATATAATAATATAAGAATGTTAAAAATAATTATTAAAACAAACGCACTTTGCCTCACATTTAAACCAACAATGGATATTGTACACGCTCTAATTGTTGTTACCACGACAACGCACACGTCTTACATTTCTCAAGGTCCTATCCATAGACTTGTACAACAATAGACAAAGCGATAAAGATGCCAACACCTTTCTGTAATTATTATTCATTCTAGAAAGAGACAGGCATTGGACACCTTTTAGCTTTGTCTCTTTGCCAATATGTATTTACTTCACAGTTGGATAGGGAAGGCTCAATCTGTTCTATAAGTCTATGATCCTGTCTCGGTATTTTTTAGGTTACAATTTATAAAAACTCACATTTCTCAACTTCCTTTCAACTTTTCAGTAAAAATACATATAAACAAAATTAAAGATAATTAAATTCTCTACAAAAAACGTCCCGTACATATTTTACATCACGTTGATATTCTTCTACCTGATAACGTAGATTGTACTTCCAACAATCATTATTGAGTAAAGCATCAACCTGATGAAAAAAACATATAGAATCTTTTCCGTAGAGAATTTACGTATCTTTCTTTTTGTATATAATCACTTTTGCTGTAAAATCAGTAGTCTTCTCTGACGACACACGCGCACTTTAGTAACTATGACTTCATGAGAAATGCGCTGACGACAACCACCAGACCTTCCTCCATGTATTTATGCAAGATTAACATCAGTTTTTCTGTACAAATCCCACAACAGCATTTATTTAAAATATAATAATAATAATAATACCTCAGACAATCAAAACACACGTCAAGGTAGTTATTTCAATAAAACACTAAATAGTTCCTTATAATCATCTACGGATACCTTCTCCATTGATTAATTCAAAAAACAAATACAAGTGTTTCAAGGCCTTCTTTACTTATTTATTAAAATAAACTACCTCAACGACCAAAATAAGAATTTACAACAAAATGCGTCCGAGCTTGTTTATTTATTTGTAAGAAAGAAAACTAGGTGAATCATATAATATATATATATATACATATACATATATATATATTATATTACATCCTACAAACAATGGGGGGGCAGGAAGGGGGGATTCATTAAACAAATATTTCAGTATCACCATAATCAGTCCACCGCAGCAGTCACAACAACAACTACGGAGAGAACGAGGGTGTGACGTCCCGCCCTCGTTCTCTCCGTAGCCGTCTGTGTACTCCTTACACGCACTCACACACGCACACGCACACACAACACAACACGGGACAGTCACTGTGCTGCACACGTTGTTGTTGTTGTTGTTGTATTATATATATATAAATCCAGACGCGCTCGTTCTCCTTTCTCTTTCTTTCTTTCTCTAGATGTTGTTGTGTTTCACTGCGCACGTGTCTAACGGTTAGCGTTCTTCAGCTGGTTGGAGAGCCAGTCGAGTCCCTCGTACAGGCCGTCGCCGCTCGTGGCGCACGTCGCCTGGATGTACCAGTTACGGTTCCGCAACGAGTGGAGGCCCAGCTTGTCGGTTATTTCAGCTGCGTTCATTGCGTTCGGTAAATCCTGTCGATAACAACGATTATAACGGGTCAAAAAATTGTCAGTGTTTGGGAATTTTTTTCACGGGTAAAAGTTATTATTTTTGAATCAGGTAAAGAGCGTTTTATTAAGTATTTATTCAACTTATTTAATATCGATTTTGATTGAAAAATATTATATATTTATAAAGTTATGAGCCTAGATGTGACGACGCAAAAAAATGTTTTTCTCTATGGTTAACTTAAAATTTCGAGAAGGATTATATGAGAAAAATAAATCTATATGAATGTAGCTATCGTTGCACGTAGCCGTTTTATTTTTATTTTATTTTTTCACAAAATGGCAATCGTTTAAAAAAAATTTTTTTATTAGTGGTTTTAAAAATATTAATTATCAAAATTTCAAAAACTGGCTACGTGCAACGATAGCTACTACAATTACGAAAATTATAAATAAAAAAAATACGAAATAAGTTCATTAATCTTTGATGAATCGTGTCGACCAGGTCCAAAAATGTCATTCCGATATAAACGTGTTTAAATTTTTGTTTTGTCATAACCGGCCGTCACTAAATTGACTGTAACTCCGTCAATTTTAGGAATTTAAACTCAATTTTTTGTATACATATTTACGAATATGTATACTTTAAATAAATTTAAAAATCACAGTGGCATATTTGATATAATTATTATTATTATAATATAAATAAACGACTTACCTGTTTATTAGCAAATATAAGTAAAACAGCATCTCTTAACTCATCCTCGGCCAGCATTCGCATCAGTTCATCACGAGCCTCTCCGATACGCTCCCTGTCATTGCTGTCTACCACAAATATCAATCCTTGCGTGTTTTGGAAATAGTGTCTCCATAAAGGACGAATTTTATCTTGACCGCCCACATCCCAAACAGTAAAGCTGATGTTTTTATATTCTACAGTTTCAACGTTAAAGCCTGAAAACAAACAAAGGTATTATTTAATATAACAGATAATTCAGGGCATGTATTTTATTTTATTATTAACATACCGATTGTAGGTATAGTCGTAACAATTTCACCTAATTTGAGTTTGTATAAAATTGTTGTTTTTCCGGCTGCATCCAAACCTACCATAAGTATTCTCATTTCTTTTTTGCCAAATAGGCCTTTAAATAAATTTGCAAACATATTCCCCATTGTTGTGCTATTGTGCTGAAAACCTATCAAACAAATTATAGATTTTAATATTCAATCCAGAATGAAAGACTACTCAAAGTATCATGGGTTATGAATCACTCTAGAAGTAAAATGGATGAAAACTATTGATTGAACTGCAATGTCATAAGGTTTACAATACGCAAAATAAAAATACATAAACTTGTTTTATATTGACAACCCCGCAGTGTGTTAATTATACGTATATATTGCATTTAATAAACTACACAAATAATTATAATCAAAGCGGACTTAAAACTTGACGAATTGTAACCGTGTCTTTTCTAATTAAATAAAAAAATAACATGCACTCGTAAATTCTACACGGTCGCGATTATTGATCAAAAATACTGATTAAAAATACTCTATTCGATTTTATTAATTTATAATACTCACGTTTCTAAGTAGATATAATCGGTTTCCTAAAGAAACGCTAACACATTAACCAAATCCTCCCAAATTTACTTGCTGTCAATATGGCGGACGTGGAAAAGGATTCGTATACTATGCCACGTCTAGGAGTCTTTAACATGTCATTGGTCAATTAAACCATGTGACCACACGTCTACCAACATCTAAAAAATACTACCGTACGTTCAACGAAGAATAAGAAGAAACAACGGAAATGACCCATACAACCTTAGAGCATATACTACTAGAGCCAGCCTCGCCGCTCGGCCGTGCGAACAAGCGTGCGAGAGAGATAGCGTAAGAGTACAACCTCCTTTCTCTCACGCTTCGCGTGCTTATTGGTCGGCGGAGAGGGGCAAGTGAGAGTAATAGTAGAAAAGAGCACTTGCCCATCCCCGCCAACCAATAAGAACGCGGAGCGAAAGAGAAAGGAGGTTGTACTCTTACGCTATCTCTCTCGCACGCTTGTTCGCACGGCCGAGCAGTGAGGCTGGCTCTAGTAGTATATGCTCTAAGCATACAAAAACATAGAGGAAGATTTCATGACGGAAGTGACATTTAAATAATTAAAGAAAGATGAATTACTCATATTATTTAGCTTATTATACAGTTATTATATATTATAAGATAATTTTCTACTGAATGTTCGTTCTTTTAACATTTTTAGATGCTACATCTTTTCTATCTCCACTATATATAAAAATATCCCTAAAATAGCTGCCATTTCTTTCTCCAAATGTCATATTCAAAAATTTTAATGTAAACAACATAATGGTATATCCAAAGTCTCCTTTTTTGTATAACAAAGATATTAAAGAAAGTATACTTAACTCACGACAAAATATATTTGAGGTAAATACAGCTTATGTCAATGTAAAATTACAGCTTAAAAAAAATTATTTTTAGGACAACGATGAACAGATAAATATTGTCTTCGAATGGCTTTGTCAATGCCCAACAATTACTACATACAAAATAAACACTCTCGTTACTAATTACGAAACAGTTTCAGAAAAATTAACAGACATATTAAAGAAAGTACGTTTTACATTTCATAACCTAAAAAATTTTTGATCCGAATTATTAAAATTAGATTTCAGCACAACACGATCTTAAAATTACACCGAAAGTCAGTAGACATCCAATATTAGATGATGTTGTAATTATAAATCATATTTCATCTTGTGAAAAATTAGATTTACAACCTCGAAACTCTGAAATTATCGTTGACCCTCAATGTGGTGCTGCTATTTTACGTGGGGCAAATATCTTTGCACCGGGAGTATTGGGAATGCTAACGGGTATTGTAAAATACAATAATTAACTTATCTGCCCTGATTTTTTGGTGTATTTTCACTTATACAGACTCTAAGGAAAGACATATATTTGTAGGTACTAAATTAGACGATATTGTCAGCGTTTATGCAGATTTATCTGGGAAATGTTTAAAAGGGTATTCAAAACATTACAAAGATCCTGATAGACAATTCTTAGGTAATGGAATTGTTAGAAAACAGAGACATCAGTTATTTAACGAATCAAAAACAAGGTCAGTGTTTTTTTTTTAAGGGGGCAGACCTTTTTTAGGATTTTTTTTTTGGCCAAATGTTTTTCTAAGTATTTACAGAAAATGTTATAATTTTTTTATGGCGAAATATTCAAAAATAAGTGGGAGGGTTCCAAAACAAAAAAAAATTGTTTTGCCATCGTGATCGCTGCTACTCGTCACTGGATCATCGGAAATCAAAAAAAACAAAATAGATTGTTAATTAATGACATAATGCTCCGGATAGACGAAGGAATTTGAAAAATTTTGAATTTTCACAAAATGGCGGGTGTTGAAAGTCAAATTTTATTTGACTAAAATTTCGATTATAAAAACAAAAATAATTGTCCGAAGTAAAAATCCTTCGTCCATCCGAAGGACAATTATGTATAGAATAAGTTGGAAAAATTTCAAATTGATCGGTAAAGCCGTTCTCAAGTTACAGTGATTACCGACTTCAAAAACATTCATACTTGAATACATTAGAAACGGCTCCATTCAAAGTTATATATCTCCATAAATAACAGTCCGATTTGTCTGAAATTTTCAGAGAATACTTTTGAAATATTCTACTTTGGGAAAATACAATAAATAAAAATCCTAACTAGATCTGTCCCCTTAATTAAAAAAATACTAAATATTCATCGTTCAAATCTAAAATATCTTTTCAGTGGGATCGCTGTTGAAATGATAAGTACCATTTCACATTGCCCTAACATTAGAGACGATTATTTACCTAAAGGACATGTTTTATTACAAAATATACCATCTGTCGTTTGCGGTTATAACTTAAACCCTTTACCAAACGATGTAGTATTGGACATGTGCGCAGCGCCAGGAAATAAAACTGTCCATATTGCAGAACTTATAAAAAATAATGTAAGAAAATAACATCTTCTTTATATTTTATATATATTCTAGTCAATTTATTTCAGGGAACGGTAATAGCTCTTGAAAAAGTCAAATCAAAGATACCTAAACTTATAGATCATTGCCGTTTGTATTCTGCGCATTGTGTTAAAATATTCCAGTGCGATTCTACACAAATAGTTAGTACAATAACAAACGATAACAACGTGTTAAACGGTCCCCCGTTTAATATAGACAGTTTTGATAAGATCTTACTCGACGCACCTTGCAGTGGATTAGGTCAAAGACCGCAGCTGATAAACAGAATAAAGAGAAACGTTCTTGAATCTTACCCGCCGTTACAAAAGAAACTATTTAAAGTAGTACGTAATAATTAAATCATTAGTTTTTATAGCAAATGAATGCAATTTTTGTTTTCAGGCTGTTCAGTTATTGAAACCGAAAGGTAGGTTAGTTTATAGTACGTGTACGATAGTTCCTAATGAAAATGAAACGATGGTAAGTTGGGCTTTGAAGAGTTTTCCTAGTTTGGAGTTAGTTCAGGCTGATCTACGGCTTGGAGATTGTGGATGGAAAGGTTACGGGTTATCTGATAGACAGTGTGAATTAGTACAGAGATATGGACCACCTGTAAATGGATATGATGAGTTTTGTGATAGCGTTGGTTTTTTTATTGCTTGTTTTGTAAAAAAATAATAAAAATATTTAATTTTGTGTTGTTTTTTATTTAATATTTGAGGTTAAATTTACTATGTTTACATAGTGGTTTGTACCTTATCAATATATTTGATGTTAATTATAACATTTTAATAGTAAATTGTGTTTAATTTACTGTATTTTCAATATTTTTAGAATTTAGGGAAATCGAATGATCATTCTATACACGTAATTACGATAATTTAGTATTTATTTAATTATGATTGAAAATGAAAATAAACCCGATCGTGTAAACGAGGTATTATAGTTCATCGATATGTTGCAAGATGGCGCCACTAACGCGCGAATTTTAAATATTATTTATTGAAATAATATTAAATAAATAATAATTGTAATGGTTTTTTATTTCATAGATACATGTTAACTCAATTTCTAATATTGTCCTACAATAATTTAACCATTTTTAATGTTTTTAATATGTACTTTATAATAGAAATATTTTTTATCTTTTTTGTGTTATCTAGCTTGTAAAATGCAAGCAAGTGTATACAACTGTCAGTTCATAATATTACGATATTTTCAATAAAATATTTTGTATTAATTTTTTAAATCATAATTAATGTTTATAGTGCTTTATTTATAAAATACAGTATTCATGAGACATTTTTATATATATTTTGTGTTGTAAATGCTTTAATATGTGATAAATTATGACAAAATAAAATCAAGAAAGATCCCGCGCAATTTTGGACATTACATTTTTTAAATTTATTTGTTTATTTAACATCGATAACTACAATTGCTGTGTTCACCACATAATTGAATATGTGTATTAAACTGTAAAACATTTAAATATGTGCACAGTTAGTAATTTTAATTAATAATCTGAAAAAGAAATCATGTATACATCAACAATGGCTTCCATATGATATTAAAGGTCAGAATTTATTTCATTTTATAATTCAATCGAAACGTAATATGTAATAATTTTATGTTTTTTACTTAGTACAGACATTGTATAAAAGGGATAAATATTAGTGCATGTGTGAAATTCATTTTGTTTTTTAATATAACGAAAAAAATATATGCTGTCAATTTCTTTTATCACACTGTATCTTATTTTGTAATATCAACAGTTATTATAGTGTTATAGGATATAATTATTGATTATTTATGATATATTTAATATTGTGACTTCAATAAATCAACGTTTTCTGTTATTTACCAATATTAATACCATAAATGGCGCGTCATTCTGTACTGGTAAATAATATATACTTACCGTGATTTTACGTCTTTAATTTTATCCTAATGAAATTATCATATCAAAAACTATTATATTGAAAGCTTACGTTAAGATTCAAAATTAAAAAATACAATGATTGTTTCTCCGTTGTTACAGATTGTTTTATTCGACAACGGACAAGACTGCAACGTCTTTCTTTGATGTGACGTTATAAAGAAAACCAATACAACATATTTATATATAATTTTATTTATAACTGTAATATTATTGCCTTATGTTAAACAATAAATAAATGATTACGTTTAGAATTCTCTATAATTAACTTACAACAACCCTAATAAAAAACAACAGATATTTCATTTATATATTTATTAAACGACATTACACAAAAAGAAAAAAATTACAAAAACTTCAACACCTATTGTGTTATAAATTATATCATTTAATTTTGTATTGTAGTTTCTATTTATCCAGTTTTTCCCTGTTTTTAAGAAAGTAAATAATACGTGAGTAAAAGTTATATCAGATTATATTATAATTTATTCTACAATTTTTTATTTTATTTTAACAATTAAATATATTTTAATTAACATGCAATACATATTATTGTGTTGTTGTTGTTTTCTTTTCTTTCGCTTCATTTTCAATCAGTTCATGTTCGGTTGTCATTAACGTCACCAATTCATTCTGTAACAAATTAATTAAATAATCAAAATTAAAATCTACGTAACTATCGTAAAAAAACACATACACAAATAAATTTACAAACAAAATAAAGATTTAAAACTCTACTTCTCAATACTTTCCACAGATTTTAATTTTATGGATTTTTTATCGAGTTTTAGAACAAACAAACACTTTTTGTATTTTTGAGGTTAAATAATTTATTTAAGTAAAATCATGAATTACTCACTTTCCATCCAAGTTTATCAGCAAACTGGATACATAAATCATCACAATCACCCAACCATGCAACGTCACGACTGTTTTCAGAATCAAAGTCCATTCCTCCGCACAAATTCAACATCCTAGTAATACGGCTACGTTCACCCGTTTTCTCTCGGTTTATTAAAAGCCTCGGGCAAGACTGTGGGACTCTGTAAAATAACAAACATTAATACTTTTCAATCATAAAGCAATAAGTTTAACTAACCTTTCAATAAGAGAAGCAAACGGTTGAACTACCAACGACGATCCCATAATAATCAATAAATCACATTTCTTAAAGTCATCTAAAAGGCATTCGTGAAATCTATTCGGTAAATTTTCACCAAAAAATACAATATCTGGTTTCACAATTCCCGGACACTTTTTACAAATTGGAATTTCGTCAATGAATATCTTATTTTTCATAAATTCTTGCGAGTATTCTTCGTTACATTCTAAACAGTGTCCGGTGTTGAATGTTCCGTGAGCTTCTACTAACTTATCTCCAGGTATTCCGGCTACTCTTTCTAACGTATCGATGTTCTGAGTATAGTGGCGTAAAAGTAACTTCTTTTCATTTAATATGCGTAAGAAGTAATGGCAGACTGTCGGTTTAAAACATCCAGGGTACAGTTCTTTAGCGAGAGTGAAAAACGGTTTTGGATTGTCTTTAAAGTATTCCAATTCAAATATAGCTTGCGGTTCAGGTAGATTGTATTTTTGTAGGTTATGGTACAAGCCAGAACCTGGTGATCGAAAATCGGGTATACCGGCAGCTGAAAAATACAAAAGATTTAAGATAATGATGTATGAGTAAAATATTAATAACTAGGTGGGCCCGCACGGCTTTGCTTGCGCCGACTACGGAATTATTGTTTAGGATTTAAAAAATATATAGTTGAATTAAGTATAAACACGATTATTTACTTAAATTATCTACGTAACAAAAGTGAATTAAAAGTTAATTATTGAAAACAAATTAAACAATTGACAATCAAAAGAATACCGGCCTGTTCCCTCTGCCCAGCGCAGCGTCTAGTCGTAGTTCGCGCGAATTGTCACGAATAATAAGTTATTGTATATATATTTCACACTATTTCCTAAACCAAAAGACCAAATTGGATTCTGTAAAAGGCAAATTATATCTACATTAAGTACTTATGACGATGAAATCATTTATTTCGATAATGATTCAAGTTTTGCAGGTCATAAGTCCATGTAAACAGAACCCATGTTTTGTTTGTAACATAAAAGCAGTCATTGTGGCTTAAATATAAAAGTTAGACATATGGTGTCGTGGACTTTATTGTAGGAATTTTGATTCTACACAATTCTTCAATACATTATTTTGTTCTATATTCAACGGTTTAGGCAGCGTATTGCAAAATATCAAATTTTTTCCGACTTGATTTACTATTATCGTAACTGCTTAGTTGTTATGTTACCTAACGTAACAAAATATAGCCTATAATTGAGCTTTATATATATTAATAAACACTTACATGTTGAAATTCCTGCACCTGCTAACGTTATTATGTTATGACATTTTTCACGTTTGATATAATCAACTATTCCATCGATGGTAGGTTCACTGAGTATCTGTAATTAAAAAGACGTTTGTGCACAGTGTTTAATATATAAATAACATAATTTCATACACTTGGTGTTGGCTCGGTATCACTTTTATCGTCATCTAAAATTCCAAGTTTGCTTGCTATATATTTTCTAATTTGTTCAACGGAGCTATCAATTAAACTTTCTGGTTTCGAAGCAGGTGGAAGTTTCTCAGGTTCTTCTTTCGATGTAGATGATAAGTTTTCTAAATGTATGTATGATAATATGTAATTAAAAACATATAAATATATAACCTATATATCATTTAATATACCTTCATTATTTGAAGAGGCCATTATGTATAGTTACTATTTTTAATGCTATAATAAATTAGTAAATTACAATGTTATTTTAAATTCATACAAAATTATCATATATTGTTTATTATTCTTTTAGAAACCAAAATAAATATCTATCAAATAAATCAAACAGGTAAATTTTCACAGAGTTATATTTTAATAAATAAAATAATGAATAGAATAAATGGTTTCGTGGCAGTGGGAATCAACAAGTTTTGATTAAGATTATAATAAAATGCACAATGATGAATTAATTATGATTTATGTTATATAGCAGAATCATCAGAATTAAAACTGTATGAGACGAAATATCTAACAAATATATCAATCTATGTAAATGTTCACGTCGAAAAAAAATAATAGATATATTTTATCGCGTCGCATTATTGTTTGGTTTGAGAGCCACTGCTTTAGTGTACATTTTTCTCCCACTTCTCCGATAGCACATCCCCACTTTTATCGGATTAGTTCAGTCAAAGTCCGTTCAAGTGTGCGCGTCAGGTGCTTTATCTATGATGATACATTTCACTTCAGAAAAATTAGATCGATAATCTATTACTAATCATTTAAATGATTCATTTCATATATGATGCATTGTTTTATCATAATATAGTGGTAGTATCATAACATTACATGTGACTTAAAAAACCTAATATTAATTCAAACGTTTTAATATTAAGGTTAGTTATCTGTGAAATCATGAAGTGCTTCTTTATAATATTAACCGTTTTCGGTAAGTTTTACATTAAATTCTTTAGTCTTGCATGTTAATAGAAGCATAATTCTGTTATTTGTCTACAACTAACAATAAGATAAGAAATGTTATATTTGTATTAATTAAAATGCGTTGAATAATTACTAGTTTTCGTTTTTCGGCTTGTTGAGAAAGATAAAAACAAGAAAATGTTATCAGTGACGCTATTGTAGTCTAATATTTAATTAATTTTTACATTTAATCACTGACATATTATGTACAAAGAAATTTGCTAGTTTGTAAACACTTTAGGTACATATTAATTCTATGATATTGAATTATTGATTTGTTTTAAAATTGCGTAAACACTTTCCCCTTCTTTGATAATGAATCAAAAAATGCTACAGGTATTTTACTATTACGGAATTTCCCTGACAAAATGATACGATAAAAATTCAATGGCCCGGAAATTCATAAGACAGCACTGATTTAATTTATGTACATGTATTGTTTTAACAATTATAGAACATATTATTTTAAGATACCAAAGGTTGAAATAACAATAACGTATCTGAAGGTTATCTGTAGAATCATTTACCTATCATAAAAAATCATATACTTATTCATAATTTATCAGTATCAAAGTTCCAATTATCTTATACAGATATAATGCAGTTAAATGTGTAATATTTATTTAATAATGGGTTCAACAGTCCACAATAAACATGATTGTATACCTATACATTCAATGGTGAAGCATAATTAATTACGTTAAAAGGATAGGAGGAGTATTTAAAATAATTACATTATATCATTAAAGAAGATCGGTGCGCGGCAAGGGAAGAAACAAGCTATAATTCGCGACCTTGACGCAAATTCATAGGCGTACTAATTATATTTATAGAATATATTATTTGTATTTTTAATGTAACCTACATACTATATTGTCTTGTATTTTAATTTAAAGTTAACACATAATTTTCGTATAAAAACAGACGCCTCTGGTATGAATTAATACATAAAATAAACAACATTGTCTAGTTTTTATTACTGAATGAAATGCCCAAGCTGTCGACTATTATAATAATTGAGATGCTTCATACATTGTGGTTAAATGACTGTTTTTTTTCTCACGATATATAAACAATACTTAGTCCGGATATTACGATTGAACCTTGCAATTTGTTAACTTTATTTTTATGAAACTAGGTGTGGCGCCACTTCAAATAACCCATACAATGTATGGAATGTATGTGTTTTTTTATGTAGGTACTATATGTATGCTAGACATATATCTACCATGTCTATTATTAACTTCTTGAAAAAATACGATATTTATCGTGAGGAACTATTTGGGAGAATATAATTTTTCTATTGGTTCTTTGAGTAATTTTTGCTCATTATTATAACTCACTTATTGCATTTTTATTTGGTATTTCTATGAAACCATTCAATTTGATTCGATATTTATGGGTTTTTTATTTCGTTACGAGTATGTTTATTGTATAGAAAATCACAATAGTCCATTGAAAAGTTACATTTGGGGTTGCGTTTTTTAGAGGACGCAATTTTATTTTTTTGATGTGTAGGGGGGGTCAGTGTAAAGCTAAAATCAAGTTTGTGGGGTCGCCACCCTTGCCCCACGGCCGCCATCTTGAAAATAGGGGTTGAAATGGTTATTTCGATTTATCTCTTAAACTATTTATCTGATAAAAAAATTTGTGAACATTTTTTGTTGCAAATTTAATTCTCTACAATTTTGGTCCAGTATCTTTTTGTCGTAGAATTATAAATAAAAAAGTTATAAGCGAAAATGTTCGGAAATTCGAGAAAAATTTTTTTATTTTTCGATATCTTTTTTTTTATCATTTTACGAAAAAATAATATCAGACCATTTTTGTAGATCGTTTTTTAAGGAATAACTTTTATAAGCAACATTTTTTAATTAAGTCAATAGCTACGGTTTTACAGCGCTCCGAAGTGAGTATTATTTTTCAGTACTCTTAACTATACATATATTATGCGTCTGTACTAATAATGTGTCATCAGTTATTTTCTTTTTTTTTTATTTTGTTATAATTTTTTTAATTATTAATTTTGCAATATTATTAATAATTAATTATTGACTCTTTTCCCCACCACCCACGAGGTAGAGTCTGGAGGCGCGTTTTTTTTTACGTGGTTTCCCCAATAGGCATAATCCACGGTGATTTTCTATATTTGAACTATTCCGTCCTTAGTCTTTTCGATGGACCAGGCTGCGGCTCAGCATCTGATCGGCTTTCGGAATTAAATATCAGTGGGAGAACTGGAGAAGGAAGGGGTGTTAATGTCGGCGGTTCATCATCAAAGTCATTTTCATTTATTAATTCTGTGAGCTCCATTACGTTGCTGCAAGTCTCTCCAGAACAATGGAAGCACACTGCAGAACATTTCAACCCTGCTTTTCGACATCCACACATCGCTCCACAGTTTCCTTTGCATTTGCAAAAAATCAATTTTAGAAGCTCAGAGGGTGCTGGAGGTTTAGAGGTCTGCACTGGCATCAATAATTTTCCACATTTTTTCCAGCCCCATTCTTCAGGATCATTATTATTACCAAGCCACGACTGGACCTGATGGTAGACTCGGAAAGTATGAAAGCCATCAAATTTAAAATTATTTTAAAAATCAATAATTGTAAAATTCTGTAATGGAGTGGAAAAGAATCAATAATTAATTATTAATAATATTACAAAATTAATAATTAAAAAAATTATAATAACAAAATAAAAAAAAAAAAGAAAATAACTGATGACACATTATTAGTACAGACGCATAATATATGTATAGTTAAGAGTACTGAAAAATAATACTCACTTCGGAGCGCTGTAAAACCGTAGCTATTGACTTAATTAAAAAATGTTGCTTATAAAAGTTATTCCTTAAAAAACGATCTACAAAAATGGTCTGATATTATTTTTTCGTAAAATGATAAAAAAAAAGATATCGAAAAATAAAAAAAATTTTCTCGAATTTCCGAACATTTTCGCTTATAACTTTTTTATTTATAATTCTACGACAAAAAGATACTGGACCAAAATTGTAGAGAATTAAATTTGCAACAAAAAATGTTCACAAATTTTTTTTATCAGATAAATAGTTTAAGAGATAAATCGAAATAACCATTTCAACCCCTATTTTCAAGATGGCGGCCGTGGGGCAAGGGTGGCGACCCCACAAACTTGATTTTAGCTTTACACTGACCCCCCCTACACATCAAAAAAATAAAATTGCGTCCTCTAAAAAACGCAAGGTAAGGCCTAAAAAATGTAACATTTCAATGGACTACAAGAAAAATTCAAAAAGGGTATAAGTACCTACCTTAAAGACATGTTAATATTACAGGTGCTGTGTATTGTGACAGCGAAGGTGCTACTAAAATAAAAAATGAATTAAATAAACTGGAAGTGCCATCTTTAGATAATTTACCAAATTTACCAATCAATTCTACTAAATTACCAAACGAAGCCGATGTTAAAGAAGTGTTAAAAAAGAAATGCGATAAAATAGGTGGACCTGAAGCATTTGGAAAAGTTGAAGTAACTATTTAACTACTTATAATACATAGTTATTGAAGTAATTTAATTATATTATTTTACTTTAGTTAGCCACAGAAGAAGTCCAAGAATGTATGCAAAAGTTAATAAACACAACTGTACTTCAAGAAGAAATTGAAAAAGCTAAGAAAACTGGTGAATTAGATGTAGTTTTTGAAAAGTACTGTAAGAAGGTTCCAATATTTAAACAATGCGTTACAAATTATACAGACACGATCGACTTGTGTTTGGAACAAAAAGAAAAAGAAAGCAAAAAAATATTCTTAAACGTTACTGAATCGTTAACTAACTTTGTTTGTCACAAGAACGGTGATAGAATCGCAGGTAAATACAACAATTAAAATACATACATTGATTGTTGTAATAATGACCAAATTGTTTTGTAGTTTTCATCGCAGAAGGTGGTCCCGATTGCATTAACTCAAAACAAGAACAAATACAAGCGTGCGCTAATAAAACATTAGGTAAACATATACCAGCTGAAGTACCAACGTTGGAGACTTTACCAATACTTGTATTAGATACTGAAGAATGCCAGTAAGTATTTGTTTGTTATATATGTACACACATACAGACACACACACGCACGAATACATAACCTAACTATTATCGGTATGTTACATTTTGGGAAATTGACCCCTTTTTTTCCAAAAAAATCGTCTTTTTTGACTGATTTCAAGTTAACTTTGTTATTTGTTAGCTTGTAAGAGAGGTGAAGACAGAAAAGTAAAGAACGAGTTAAATTTTGATAATATTATGTATTTTTCTTAAGCCTTGGCATCTTAAGACTGGTAGCGTTAATCTACACTCATCAAAAAAATTAAAAGATAATTTTAAATAAACAGATTTTTTACCAATTGAGGGGTTTGCAGCAACAACGAGTTAACTCCACTTTTAGACCAGAGTTAACAACCGTTTCTTGGGGGGGGGATCATTCTTTGGTTTGGTTCAACTAAGAGTTACCTACCGTTGTTGATAGTTGTCAAGGTATCCGCTAGAATGAGTTAGCTGCTTCATTAAATGGAGTTAACTCTTTGTTTTTGGGCTTAGAATTTAGTTAGTACACCCGTTACTGTGTTCTTTCTTCAAATAAACCAATTTTCTTGAAAATTGTTCTTATTCAATGCTTCCTTACTTTAAAAAGAAAATAATTTTGCAACTATTTGGGCCAAAAAGGAGTAAACTTCAGAATAAAATTGATTCTAGAATTGCGAATTTGACGAATTTTTCGATGGAATTTTGCCAAAACACGAAGTGGTCGGTGACAAATAATAATTGGACGAAGACAAAGGCGATTTAAATACAGTTTTTTCTATTTTCTCACAAATTTTAAAAACTGTAGTTAACTCCTTGTTGCTGCAAACCCTTGTCTCCCCCCCCCCCCCCCCCGTAACGTTTCTATTTTCAGTTAAAAACTAGCCTATTTAAAAATGACAGCGTTATTTTTGGCTGCGATTGATTTTGTTATCACATGACCTATTGTTCGTTTGTTTAATAGGGATATGAAGAAACTACAAGAGTGTATAGTCACTGAACTACAAACATGTAAAGATCCAACACCTGCAAACATCGTAGACTCGTTGTTCAAGTTTATATTCAAGGTGACGCCTTGCGGTGAACTGTTGAAACCACAAGTGTCTACAAGGAGTATTGGAATACCAATAACTGTAACCGTTTCGTTGATTGTGTCTGCGTTTATCTCAACGTGCTTCGTATAATTATTTACACAAAATACTCTTATATATACGTATGTTATTTATTTTTTAATATTATATATTGATGTTGCTTTTACACGTGAATTAAATGATAGATGATAATATTGTAACTTGAAATAAATTAATAAATAAACTATAATACAGTACAATATGTATGTTTCTTTATTAGGAAAGATGTAGGTTACGTTTTTCTCCGTTAAAAATGCAGGTAATGTCAGAATTACAATGTTCACGGCTGGCCTTTAGGGGTTAAATACAGTTAAAATTTTTTATTTCATTTTCGTAATTTACATATATTTAAATACACACAGAAAATTTCAAGTCAGTTCGACGATTATTTTCAAAGTTACACGCATATTTGTAAAGATGTCTCAGAGCGTCTTTACAAATATTTTCTCAAATCTGTTTTTAAAGTCAGTGACCGAGATTTCTCGGAAACGGTTGAACCGATCAGTCTCAAATTCTAACACAAGTTTCTCAAGTATATTTTTTAGTATAATCTAATCAAAGGTTTATTCTCACCGATAAATATTTTTTTTTATAAACAATTTAATGTCAAAAATCGATTTTTTTTTAAGAGGCCACCATTTTGTCAAAAAATTTTATTTTGCTTATTCCTTCGATTAAATACAAGATTATACATTACTTTAACGAAATCAATTTGGGTTTTATATTTTAAATGATCCAATCCAGAGATATCGTGGTCACTGCAAGACACCTTTTTTGAGAGCACCTTCTGGAGAACAGCTGTAGCAGCTTTCGAAATTATTATTTTTACAAATAAAAAATGTTACAATACAATTAAAAGTTACCATAATATGTGTACAAATTTTTACATTAATAAATTTAAAAGCCTTTCTTCAAAAAATTCTTGAAAAAACCCCGCGTTCTGACTAGGTATATAACCCCTTAATAATCGAGTAAAACAGTAAATAAAAACAGTTTAATTTCACAAGATTTATTCAAAATTCCATTGTTATATAAAATACAAATCAATAACTTCTTCCAAACAATGTATAATTCAATGGTTTCAACGCACACGACGGATATATACATTTATCTTTAGATGTTATCTGCGCTGGCTGTTCAAACGGAATACACAACGATTTAGCTCCCATAGAAGGAGCTGCTGCATCACCGTCATCACTAAAAACAAACAACATAGTTAAGTAACATATTATTATTAATTAAACAATAAAACAACTCACCGTGCACTATCAGCTTTTATTTTATCTTCGCAGTTAATATCTCCACAAAACGGTGACAATATCATGTTATTTTTATCCAAACCAACGCAGAATTGTTTCCAATCTTTAATAATTATCTTATGATTGTTTAAATCATCCAACGCTCTGTAAATACGAATATTTTATATTGTATAGGATTTAAACAAAAAGTAAGGTTAGGTTAACGAATTGTCAAAGTAGTTACGTCAGGTTGACTAGAGATAGCGCTGTGTTACATGCAAGGAGCTGATTGGTCGAAAAATCACAAAGAAAATAAAAACAATATGGCTGATTGTGATCATTGCAGTGTGTGTAAAATGTGTAAATACGTAGAATTAACGAGGAATAATGCGTGATTAACGATGAAACAACGTGTTACAAGGAAAGAAACGCGAAAAGATTAAAATAAGAATTAAATACAAAGTCCAGCCTGTTAAATATATATATTTGTTGTATAGTTAAATTTGAAAAATTCATTGTTGCTCAAAACAAAATGGCTGATTATTGCAGTGTAAAATGTGTACGTAGAATTAACAATAAATAATGCGTGATTAACGATGAAACAACGTGTTACAAGGAAAGAAACGCGAAAAGAATAAAATAAGAATTAAATACAACGTCCAGTATAAATAAGTTGTGTTGTGAGTTGTACATATACAGTTAGATTTGAAAAGTTAATTGTTGCTCGAAGTTAATTGTTGACATTGTTTTAGTGAGTTAATCAATCTAAAAGGTGAGTCAATACAAGTCGTTTTGTGTTTGCAGATCAGATGTGTTTTTGTTGCCTTATAAAATTATACACATAAGATAAATAAAGCATTATCGTTAAGTTCATAAAGTCACTTTCTTGTGTTTTATTTATGTAAAAACTAAACCTCCGTGTAACCTATATCCGACTATTAGCATAAAAACTCTAGTTAATTGTTGTACATTAAATCACACCAGACATCATTGTAGCCCTTATTAATCCATTAATCCCCAACGTTGCGTAAACGAAACATTAAAAAAAAAATGTGTTTTTTTTTTAATATCTGAAGTCATGAAATGAATTTTTTTGCTGCTAACAATGTTACACAAACTGTTTTAAACTATTCCACACTAACTAATAACTTCTGTTTTCCCAACGTTTCGTAAATGCAACATTTAGTTGAAAAAATAAAAAAAAACATGATTTTTTTACTTCAAAAACAGTTATTTGAGTACATATTTAGTAATAAAATTCAGTCAAAACATCATATTAACTTTATTTTCTACCCTTGGGGACTAATGGGTTAATAATATATTTTACCTGTAAATTGTTTAATTAGAACACTTATTGTTACGTACCTTTTATATAAATTATTCTGTATATCGTTTAACAATGAAACTAATTCATCACGTGCTCCGTCACGTTTAATAACAATCTTCTCGCTTGTATCTCTACGTACAGCTACCAATTGATTGTTCTTTAAATCCTTTGGTCCTAGTTCAATCCTTATCGGTACCCCCTACAAATAATACACTTTTAATAAAAATTGCAACAATGAGAATTAGACAAAGTCAATTGTTTCAATACAATCAACTTACTTTCAATTCCCAATGGTTAAACTTCCATCCCGGTGAATAATTGGGTCTGTAATCACCTTTAACTCTAACGCCAGCACCTAATAATACTTTTTCTAATTCACCGCAAGATTCCAACAATTGTTCTTTATCGGTTGCGTTTAACGTTGCTGTTATTCCACAAGGCACGATTATTATTTGTATGCTTGCAACACGTGGTGGTAAAACTAATCCGTTATTGTCTGAATGAACCATTATCATAACACCTGTAAAATAACGAGTATTATTATTAGGTAAAGTTTAACAATATTCAGACTAGATATCAATACCGATTGTTCTGGTGGTAACACCCCACGAATTCTGAAAAACGTATTGTTTTTCTTGCGTTTCTGGATCTTCGTACACAATCTCAAACATTTTAGAGAAGTTCTGTCCGAGGTGATGTGACGTGGCCCCCTGGACAGCCCTACCTCCAGCAGATATGTACGCCTCGACAGTCGTTGTGTAATCACCTCCTGCGAATTTTTCTTTCTCTGTTTTCCTCCCTTTAATAACAGGAATAGCCAAAAGATCTGTGTAGATTTTTTCGTAAAGATCTAAATAAAAACATAATGTTATGACATAACCAGACCATTATTAAATATAATTAATATGTACCGAGTATAACTAATACTTCTTCATCAGCTTCTTTCTTTGTTGCGTACGCCGTGTGACCTTCTTGCCAAAGAAACTCACGTGTTCGTAAAAACGGATGTGGATGTTTAAACTCCCAACGCTTTAGTATGAAACAAAGTTATAAATAATGTAACAGCTCTTCAAACAACCAGGTTATGTATTTCTAACAAATAAACTACATAATTAACTCTTTAACTCTCGGGATAGGAAAATAGAGGTTAGGTAATTGTTGTAAAAAAAAAAAACAATTGAAATATTTAAAAATAATTGAAATTCAACAATTGAATCATCATTCAGTGTTCAAATAGTCCTTATATTATTTTAAACAACAATGAAATAATGTTCTTTAATTGCCAGGAAAGAAAAATATAGGTTAGGTAATTGTTTAAAAAAATAAACAGTTGAATTATTTGAAAAATAATTGAAATTCAACAATTGAATCATCATTCTGTATTCAAATAGTCTTTACATTTAATTGTTGCATTACTTTTAACAACAATTAAATGATGTTATTTGATGATTTGTTCAAAATCATGTCTAAAACTATTATAATTTAAAATTCTATTTGAAATCTGTTGTTTAAATATCGTGAGTCTAATTTTACTTGAGTTTGAAGCATTAATTAACATTTGTACAGAAGTAACTTACAACAACATTGTTCCATTGATTTAAACGAAGTGGTAAATCTCTGTACGATTGTATCCACTTAGCGTACGCCGGATACATTACAGTTTCTGATGTCGGTCGTACTGCAATCGGCTCTGCCATTTCTGAATCGCCTGATCTCGTGACCCACGCAACCTGACAACAAACAACATTATACATTAATATATTACACATCCAACCACTTGTATAAGCTTACTTCTGGTGCAAAGTCTGCAATGTGTTTCTTCTCCTTCTCCAAAACGCTCTTCGACACAAATATAGGGAAATAGCAATTCTGTACGCCCAGTTTCTTAATTTCAGCATCGAACCAGTCCCTTATTATTTCCCATATTGCAAAAGACCACGGCCGGTAAATGTAACAACCAGATACATCGTAATACTCAATCATTTCACCTTTAGTTATGACTTGTGAATACCAATCTGATAGGTTCTCTTCTTTCTTTGCTTCCAAGCCGAGACGTGTCTGTTTCTTTAGACCAGAACTGTCCGATGCTGGAGGAGTTTGTTCTTTTACTACGTTTGTTTTCACTTTTTTGGTTTGTTCTTTTGTTTCTTTTGACTTCTCTTGTTTTGTTTGAGTTTTTCCTGCAACCGGGAAATCTGAGCCGGTTTCAGTTTTATATTGAGCTTTTAAATTTAATAGAACTTTGACAGCGTTATCAATATCAACCTATAATAAATAACAATTAATAATGTAATGTACATGTTTGATTAGTTTTATTGTGTTACCTTTGAAGCCGAACTTGATTTTAAGTTTCTAACTAGATTTCCTTGTTCGGTAATCTTTGCTGATAAATCATTAACGTTTATTTTATTATCGCTGAAGCTGAATGAACAAATAGCTAATTCAGGTTTATTAACACTACTTTGTTGCGGTGTTGGAATAACAATACCAGGTTTGTAATCTTTACCAGTTAACTTCTTAAACTGTTCTTTAAGTGCGAGTAATTGTTTTACTTCTGTATCGATTGCACTTTTATCTGCTTTGTCAGTTTTCAGTTGACGCACTTTATCTCCTTGGGCAATTATCTGTTTTAAAACTTCGTTTTCATTAACTGTAGATGTCAGCTGTTGCTTTTCGATTGTTACAGTTTGTTTTGAACTATCTTGTTTTTCGTTTGGTTTCCAATCTTTGCCAGTTATTTTTTTGTATTCAGATTTCAATGCAAGTAGTTGTTTTACTTCTGTATCGATTGCACTTTTCTCAGCTTTATCAGTTTTCAGTTGACGTACTTTTTCTCCTTGGGCAGTGATTTGTTTTAAAATATCGTTTTCATTAATTGTAGATGACAACAATGGCTTTTGTTTTTCAATTGTTTCAGTTTGTTTTGAACTATCTTGTTTTTCGTTTTGTTTCCAATCTTTGCCAGTTACTTTTTTATATTCAGATTTGAGTGCAAGTAATTGTTTTACTTCTGTATCGATTGCACTTTTATCTGCTTTGTCAGTTTTTAATTGACGCACTTTTTCTCCTTGGGCAGTTATCTGTTTTAAAATATCGTTTTCATTGACTTGAGACAATTGTTTTTCGTTTGTTTCAGTTTGTTTTGAACTATCTTGTTTTTCGTTTGGTTTCCAATCTTTACCCATTACTTTTTTATATTCTGATTTCAATTCAAGTAATATTTTCACTTCTTTATCGATAACACTTTTCTCAGCTTTTGATGTTTTTAAAGATCGTACTTTATCTCCTTGTTTTTCAACGTTTTCATATAACGTTGTTGAATCAGATGTTGTTTGCTTTATTTCAGACTTTGTTGTTTTTGTATCGGATGGTTTCCAATCAACACCAGTTAGTTGTTTGTAATCAGTTTTTAATTGTAATAGAACTTTAACAGCCGCATCGATTTCAGGTTTAGTAACTTTGGCAAGTTTTAATTCACGTACAACATTTCCCTGTTTTTGTATTGCGTTATTTAAATCAGTTTCTGATAAACTTACTGCTTTCGTCTCGTTACCTGTAACCTAAAAACCAGATATTTTAAATAAAATATTGACTATGTTCCGATATGCACTGTGTTCTGTTTTAAATTTTATATCTACTGGAAACTATAGTGAATTTTCTATAACGGAAAATTCTACAGTAAAATGTATACCACCATTTTGTAATTTACGTCAAAATAAAGACCAAATGTATTTATAACAATAAAGAGGCCAGATTTATCAAATTTCTATGCAAGATATCAATTTTAATACCCCTCCCCATCCATATAAAGTAAAATAATAAATAAATAATTCAAATATAATTTGCAACAATTAAAAAAATTTTTATTGTTGCATCATTTTACTTTAACTATATTAGCATATTCCAATTAAAGTAAAATAACAATTATTCTTGATTGTATGTATCATAAATGTTATTAATAAATCTTTAAATAACAATAAATACATTTAAAGTTAACCTTAAATTCATCTGTGTATTTTTCAAATTTAAAATGGCGGCAATCAGTGACGTCATTGTTGTTGCTAGGGGTTACAGTTTGTTTGTTTAGTACTTACTACAGTTTGTTTAACAGTATTGGCTGTTAAACCTTTAGCGTGACCGTCTGGAATTGAAAACAAAATAACCGGACGTTCCTTTGAGGTAAACGGGTCCACGGCTAAATAAGGCACGTCCACTCTAAAGAAACCTTTACGTTGTATCTGTATTATGTCTCCTTGCTTAAGCTGTTTTATTTCTGGATCTCCAATCATTTTTATTTCAGTCTGTTATAATTAAATAATTGTTTAAAGTTTAAAACATAGATGTTTGTTTATTTGTTTTGTTACTTACTCGTGTATTGTGGCCGATATATTTTTTGAAATCTTCATCCTTTGCTAATAGAGGTTTGCTGATAATATGATCAAAGTAAACACAATAACAAGAAGTAAACGGTGCTTTATCCGTTTGACACAACCACGTTAGTTTTAATGTATTCTTGTAATCTTTATCAGTTAAATTGGTTTTTGCAACGACTGATGTAACCTTTCCATTTGTTCTATTAATTTTTATAATTTTCAAATTTCCCCAGTTTATAAACGTAGCGTTTTCATTCTCTTTCAGTAATTCTGCATCTGCGCTTTCAATCAATACTTTACGTCCTGTATAAACGGTTTTATTACCGACTTCTTGATTCTTAGGATGTTTTGGTATGAGAAGGCTTTCTTCTTTGGCATCGTTTACATCGACTGGTATAAGACAATCGTGTTCTAGAGCTGTGTAACGCGGTGCTATCGGATCGATTACCTTTAAAACAATTGTTGTTATTGTTGAATTTCAAATCATTTGAATATTTTGATTGTTAATTTTTTTTTTCAACAATTACCTTTTTATTGATTGACCATATTTTATCCCATTCCATAAAAACAACTGACCGACTTGAACCCTGGGCAATAATAAACTGTTTTAAACCTTCGACGGTCATGCCACGACGTAACACACCTCTAACAGTTGGCATTCTTGGATCATCCCTAAAATGATGATTATTATAGTCAGCTGTTTGATTAGTTGTTTTTACTGAGTGAGAGACTTACCATCCGTCGACGAGTCCCTCTTGAACAAACCACGTAAGTTTACGTTTTGATAATACAGTATTTGTCATTGAAAGTCGTGAATATTCCCAAATGTAAGGTCTTCTTAATCCCAATGCTTCAATGAACCAATAAAATTGATCGTCTCTGTCGTGGTACTCCATTGTACGTAAAGTGTGCGTTACGTTCTCTATTGCATCCACAATCGGACAAGCAAAGTCATACGTTGGATATACTCTGTGAAAGATAAACAGCGTATATTACTTCTAAACTCTTAGTGCGTATATCAGGCCTAAACCACTCGACGTATCGTAGCCATATTCACACCATATGTTCGTTTGGTGCTCTGGTTGGTTTATAGATTTTTTCGACCCGATCGGTGGTGCTGGTGTTGAGATATTTACAAAAATGTGAAACCGTAAATTCTAGTAGTTGTTATTCAATGGCCTACTATGTTTTTATATAAATAACAGTTTTATGTTGGCTGTGACGTTATGGAAACAAAACACTACTTTGTCAAATATTTTAATTGTTGTATTTCTTAAATTCAATTGTGTTCAATTTAAACAGGTACCTATACTACGTAATTTTATTATTTTATTTTATTCATTTGGTACGTGGTACATGTGTTTTTAACATAACCTATAATACAGTCAAAATACACAAATTTAACACCGTAACAATGAGTACAAACACGAGAAAGAGCATATGAATTATCTTTTGGCAAATAGATAAAACACTTACTTGTATTTAGTTCCTGTACGTGGATGACTTTCATTTTTGCATCGGTAAATAGTCGGATCTCTCATACAACCGTTTGCAGACTGCATATCTATTTTAGCTCTTACACAACACTTCTGTCCATTCTCTGTACCTTTTTTCATTTCTTCCCATAATTGGAAATTTCTTTCAATTGCTGAAAAAAAATATATCAATTGTTGTAAATTAAATCAATCAACAATTAAATTAATGAGACTTTTAACGTACGATTGTTTCTGTTTGTAGATTCAACGCGTTGTTCACGTTGTTGTTTCATTAATTCAGGTTCTGTGTCGTCTACGTACGCTTTACCATCTTTCATTAACTTTTCACAATATTCCAACATAACGTCAAAGTAATCAGACGTATAAGTAAACAAGTCTGGTTTTATTTGTAACATTGCGACATCCTCTAAAATCACTTCTTCAAAATGAACGTTCTCTTTTGCTGGATTTGTGTCATCGAAACGCATTATCAGTTTACCGTTAAACGCTTGTTGGTAATACTGATTTAAAAGAGCGGCTTTAGCGTGACCAATATGAAGATAACTGAAATTGTCAATGTTTGAAAATTTTTTTCACAAGTATAACTAATTATTTTTGAATCAAGTAAAGGGCATTTTATTAAGTATATATTCAACTTATTTAATGTGAATTTTTATTGAAATATATTAAATATTTATAAAGTTATGAGCCTCGATGTGACAACCATTTTTCTCTATGGTTGACTCGATATTTCGAGAAGGATTATATGAAAAAAATAAATAAAAATTTTATCAATATCTATATGAATGTAGTTAACGTTGCACGTAGCCGTTTTTTTTTTTATTTAATTTTTTTTCACATTAGAGCGGTTTTAAAAATAGTAACTATCAAAATTTCAAAATGTATTTACTTACCCGGATGCTTCAGGTGGAAAACGTACAATAACTTTACCCATTTCCGCACCTGGAAGATCAACAAATCTACCTTCTTGATTACGGACAGTTTTATCATCTGATACCACCCGTTGTTTCTCATTAATTCTGTTGGGTGATTTACTTCTATATGATTTTGAGTTAACTACAAGATTGTTTTTCACTTCTGCTGATAGAGACTTTAATGTTTCAGTTACATACGACTGCATAATAAAGTAATTATACCAGCGTAAAATATTCACAGGTAGTTTTGTTTGACTTAAAACGTTTTGGAAATGTACGTTTGCTAAAATTACAAATATTATTATATTAAAAAAATGTCGTTAATATTAAATAAAACGTTTGTAGAAAACTATAACAAAACTTGCGTGTAACTGATGTAAAAACAATAATATTTACCGTAAAGTGTAGCAAAAACACAAATATCAGCTACGGTTAAACATTTGGCAACCAGATATGAATGTTTCTCCAAAATCTTATCAAGATATACAATAATTTCTGAGACATTCTGTTTTGTAATAGGTCTAAGGCTGAACGTTAACCAATGATCGACTTCAGTACACTCGGCAATCGAGGAACCAGTTAATTTACAATCTTTAGATAGACGAGCTAAAGACAAACATAGTTCACTATCTGTATTGTAGGTAATAGTTTGATTGTTGATATTGATTTCTGATTTATTTCCCCAACATATTTCAAATTTGTGTGATGTTAAATATGCAGCTGTTATTAGACCACCTTAAAAATAAAATTATAATTATGAAACGTACAAAATCAGTTTCATAAAACATACCTAAAGGTGGATTTGCAGTATTGCAATATATTTGCATTGTTTCGAAGAAATAATCACTTATAATTGTTTATTAATAACCTGGATAAATTCGATTTACTCAATACCACATGCAATCTCTCCACATTGCATATTTTGTGCCACAGAATTAGAAACGAGACCGACATTCAATGTTAAAAGGAGACAACACGATCCCTCTTTATCTGCCTGTACATATATAGTGAACTAAAATCAAAAGCGCGAAATACAAAAAAAAAAGAAACGGAAATTACCCATAGAAATAATATAGATTCCTGTAATAAACACGTATTACAGGTTTCTGTAAAAATGATAATACAGATTCCAGTCTTAAACACGTATTACAGATTTCTGTAAAAATGATAATACAGATTTCTGTTAAAATGGTAATACAGATTCCTGTAATAATCATAGAGTTATATACAATATAGAGGACGTTTTCATGGCACTTTGTTGCACGAAGCTGCATTGAAATAATTAAATAAAGATGATTTACTCATATTATTTAGCTTATTATACATTTACGTATATATTAATAAGATTATTTATTTTCTTTTTCTACCGAATGTTTTTTTTACATTTTTAGATGCCACATCTCTTCTATAATTTCCACTATTTCTATGACTTAAATAGCGTACAATATTTCAATTCCAATTGTCATATTTAAAGTTTTTGTAAACATCATCATAGTGTATTCAAAATCTCCTTTTTGTATAATAAAAGATATTAAAGAAAGTATACTTAACTCACGACAAGATGTTAAAAAAATACTTGAGGTAAATATAACTTATATTAATGTAAATTACAGCGTAAAATAATTTATTTGTAGGACAACGATGAACAGAAAATAAAACTGTTCATATTGCAGAACTTATAAAAATGATATAAGAAAATAACATCTTATTTATATTTTAGTCAGTTTTTTTGAGGGAGCCGTAATAACACTTGAGAACATTAAATCAAAGATACCTAAACTTACAGTTGATAGCCTGTTGTATTCTGCGCATTGTGTTAATAAAGTATTCCAGTGCGATTCCACATAAATAGTTAGTACGACAACAAACGTAGAGTGCAATATGTCAGACGACCCCCTGTTTTTTATTTTATAAGTTTTCAGTAAATAAATAATACGTGAGTAAAAGTTATCAGATTATATTATAATTTATTTTACAATGTTACAATTTATTAAATATATTTTAATTTACATGTACATGTAGTACATATTATTGTACGTGTTGTTTTCTTTGCTTCCGCTACATTTTCTATGATTTTATGTTCGTTTGTCATTTATCGTCACCAATTCATTCTGTAACAAATTAATTAAGTCATCAAAATTCAAATACATACGTTATAATATAAATGCTATTTTTCCAGCAATTTGCAAAAAATGTTAAATTTGTTTCTACGACAAAAGGAAAAAAAACAGTTAACTTTCAATATTTTTGAGCAACGATGTGTAGATTCATATTATAAATAGTTATTTATTATATTATATGGGTTACTCGTATAGATAAACATGTCATTTATAATTTTACATTTTCAATTTTAATTTTACGATGTTTTGTAATAAAAAATTTAAAAAATAATAGCTAGTGGTTCCCAAACATCTTCGATTCGTGGCACTCGTTTTTAAATAAGATTTTCCTATGGCGACCTTCTGTAATTAAGTCAAAGCATAACTAACTTTAACTTGTAATGAACAAAAGTAACAATTGCATTATTGAACAAATTCATTAATTTACATTAAATTAATGTATAAATTTGCAGAACAGCGGAACTCTGCAGAACATTTTGGGCACCACTGAATAAACGTCATTTTAGGTGTTTTAGGTTAACAGCATCGATTGCATCGGTTAATTTCATCGTTACTAACTTCAAGTACATGTACAAAATGGTAGAGAGCGGGTAAAACGCATCCGGCTTCAGATGAGAGTTTGTCTAGGATAGTTAGATAATGTTTAATAACCACGTTTTATTTTACGAGTCTTTTTACGAATACGAGACAGATTAGAGTAATTATTATTGTAATTAGTTGTGTAAAAGTGTTGATGTAATAATGTGTTTGGTTCGACAATGAAATGTGTTTAAAATGCAAGTTATATTTATTTCCTTATGGTACTTATTGTTAGCACGTGATGGAATACGATTTTAAGGTAGAATTTATATATTTAATAATTGTTTTCTATGAATATTGTGTAGGTATGTTTTTTTACGATTTACTTTACTACAAATACCTACAAGTGTTTGTTAGTTTATAAACGTTTAATTTTGAACTTGTATTACATAATTACAAAATAAAAATGTACGCATTTTAATAATTATTTTGAAGGTCATTGGGACATTTTATTTTCATGTTCAATCCTACATAAACATTTATGTAATCACTAGTGTGTGTGTGTTTGTCTATGAAAAATACTACAGTATGTAATAATATTTTTGCTATTTTGTATACAATAAATATCTACTATGAGTCATGGGACTTTCTTATACGTAATAGTGTATGTGTTTATAATTTTAATTATGTGAACCATCCGTATACCGTCCAATCTCTGTAATACGTACCTATATAAGAAAGTCTCATGACTCATGGCATGTTATGAACCTTGAAATATAATTAAACATTGTTTTTTTTTTTATAACATAAACTACATTATCTACGATTTTTCATCTTGTTATCGGAAGCTGAGATCCTATGTATATAAATATATGAATTTTACCTAAATAATAATAATATTTTCTGTTTTAGTGACAGATGCGGGTGAGGCCGACAAGATAGCGATGTGGATATGCACTCGTTTGTGATTGATACATCAGAGCTGGTCTGTCGTAACATTACACGTTCAGTAGGTACAGTAAACGTTATAGTTTTTTTATTATGTGGTACGCAGTTATCTGCATTATTTCCTACTTTATTCTCCGTGTCATAGGTTGAGAACTATTTGTAATATATATATATACAGGGTCCTCCAATAGTGTGTCCGGCATTGTTTTACGCCCAAACTATTGAAAATAGAGAGTTAGGATAAAAAATGTATTGTATATATTGACCCTAAAGAATTTCAGGAAAATATTTTCAACCCCCTAAAACCGCTCCTTGGGGGGTAGTTTGAGGGGTACATGCCCGTTTCTCAGTTAAATCATATGGAATGGTATATCAAAAAGTACATATTTGTAAAGATCATAAAAAAATAAGAAACTTTTATAAAACAAAAATTTCCATACTTTCAATTGTTTAAAAAATATGGCGACTTGTTATCAAATTTTAGGGTTTTACTAAAAGTGCTCTAATTTCGTTAAATAATAATGGAATTTTATTATTTTTTCAAATTTAGAAATTAGAAATAACGAACTTTGTAAAGATGTATGACTATTTGTGATTTTAATAGTTTAAAGTGTCATACACGATATATCAAAAATTCAAAAGTTCAACTAGGGATAATTCGAAATTTTCAAATACAACGGTATATCAATTAGTACTTTTTCTTAAAAAGGATATGTAAATAAACAACTTTTGTTAAGAAAATTTAAATTTTAAAATTATAATTTTAAAATTGAAAACTGAAAATTAAAATTTTTAATTTTAATTTTTTTTTATCAAAAACTGTTTATTTACATACCTTCTTTAAGAAAAAGTACTAATTGATATACCATTGTATTTAAAAATTTTGAATTATCCCTAATTGAACTTTTCAATTTTTGATATGTCGAGTATGACACTTTAAACTATTAAAATCTCAAATAATCATACATCTTTACAAAGTTCATTATTTCTACTTTCTAAATTTAAAATAATAATAAAATTCCATAAATATTTAACGAAATTAGAGCACTTTGAGTAGAACTCTAAAATTTGATAACAAGTCGCCATATTTTTTAAACAATTGAAAGTATGAAAATTTTTGTTTTACGAAAGTTTCTTATTTTTTCATTATCTTTACAAATATGTACTTTTTGATATACCATTCCATTTGATTTTACTGAGAAACGGGCATGTACCCCTCAAACTACCCCCCAAGGAGCGGTTTTAGGGGGTTGAAAATATTTTCCTGAAATTCTTTAGGGTCGATATATATAGTAAAATTTTTATCCTAACTCTCTATCTTCAATAGTTTGGGCGTAAAACAATGCCGGACGCACTATTGGAGGACCCTGTATATAATGTTGTTCTTATAACAGTAATGCCCGATATTATCAATGAATTGATTTAACGTTATTTAAAAGTAGATTTGGTTGGTGTATTACCTACGTGTCATATATGTTTAGGTTTGAATGAATATGTGTTTAAAATGTACGTACTTTATTGATAAACCCTTGTAGTTACTAACATTTTATTAATTAATATTACAAATAAATCTTTTGTATAACAAACAGTCCACTCGTAAGTTTAATTATATCTTTCTATAAATAATATAATTTAAATTTGCGTATTTTAATTAGACCTAATGTAGAAAGAGACGTGTTTAAATACCAGTAAATATAATTGTAAATATGATCTGTCTTGTGTCTTACGTTTATAACTTATTTAACGTTGATAGTGATTGAAATAATTATCTTAATAAAATGTAAGCCAGATGTATTTTACTTTACGTGGAGATATTTTAAATTACGTACGAATGTTTAACAATAAAAAAATACTAGACATGTTATTCTTGTTGTATGTGTTTTATTTGATAGAAATATGTATGGTTATGTTTTACTATTTAGTGCAAATACATCTACCATCCGTAAGTAACTGATTTGCAGAAACGTAATTATGAAAACGGGGGATTTTCTACAGAAATTGATTGCGCTTAATCCAGTATTATTGTTTATTTGTATATCGGAAACCAACAGACTGATTTTAATGTGCTTTTTTTAGTCGATACTTGAGACAGTCTTTTCTTAGGAAGCTCTGATACAAAAGACAGTTTTAAATAATTAATACAAGTAAAAATTCAATGTTCTGTTATTACTGTGTATTTACCGGATATAATTCATGTTAAATTTTATTGGTTTATTTCATAAATTATGTCTGTAAATCAAATGTGTAATTCAATTCACAGTATGTGTGTGTGTATGTGTGTATGTATCGTCACCTCAATAATGTAAATGAACTGTAGCAGTAAATATTTGTAGGTAAACGGACTCAACATAAACAATTATTGGTAATACGGTTAACGTAGGTACGTAATCGTTACTCTTAATTGCGATTTCAATAGTGGAAACTGTTTGATGAAAATTTATCTACGTTCAACTTTTTTTTTTCGATAAATAACCCGTAAAAAGTTTGAGAACCGCTGACTTAATTTAGTCATAATCTCTACACTCATTGCTTGATTTACCAACGTTATTGGTAATTGAACCGCTTGAATTGACGGCGTTGAGAGGGGCCCCCACCACCGTGCCGACCTTAACGTTGATTGGTGAATTTAAATTTCGCGCAGAAATACAAATCACGGTAGTATTATGGAGGGGATTGGAGAAGGTTGGTAAATCGCGCGTTTGTCCCGCCGGTAAATCAAAGGTTGGTAAATCAAGCGATGAGTGTATTTCCCATAGCTATTTCCTTTATAGAAAAAGACGGCTTGATGACATAAACTATTTGGTAAAAGGAGACAGCGCTAGCGATCTACGCTTTATACAAGTGCGTATTCTTACGAGGCCATGTTTGATTATCGACCAATCGGACGACGGAAAAATTCGGGATGATAAACACGGTCACTTTTCTCCAGTCAGTTTTTGTCTACAGTAAAAAGTTAGCTAGAGTTGTTTTAAGTAATTTAATAATTGAAAACGGTTTACAAATATTTTAAAAGAGCACTGTAATATCATTTCAAGGACGTTGGCACGAAGAATAAAATGTAATTTGCTTGAAAATAAATTAAACGTAACCGTGTTAATGAACCCTCTCTTACATAGTTTAACAAATGGCCGCTACAATCAGCGCTCGTATTTTAGATGTCAAATTCGAATTTAATAATATGTAATAATTATTATAAATTAACAATGTTTTAGAAGTTTTTAAAAATATCAGTGTTGTCTGTGTGTCGAAACTACAATATTTGACAACTCAGTTAAGTTATGGAACAATGAAGTACGATATTCAATTGTTTGCATTGTTACTCAACAATTGTGTTTTGTTATTATCACAGTAACTATGATCTTACGTATATTATGTTATGAAAAACTGGTAAAAAGTCTTTCATTATTAGCTTCTTCTTAATTTTAGAAGTAGGAAATAAATAGTTTATAAGTTACAGCGCCACAAGGTTAGTAAAAAGTATTTTTTTGTTAATTATTTTGTAAATATAAAAATGATCGATTACAATTTTGTAGACAATTAAAGAGAACATTGAAGTGGTATCGTGTTTAATGATATGATTGTTAGTGCTATATGTTTTGTTTCCAGTTGTATCTTTTTATAATATTATTGAGCGATCTCTTGTAAATTCTGTAATTTAATATTTGGGGTATGTTTTGTATGGTTCAGACTTATAATTTTTATAATAACAGTATTATGTATAACGGAACTAAATAATCATAACCTAAACTAGTTGTTTCCAAACTTTTTCGACTCGCGACGCCCTTTTTGAACTAGAGCAAAGCATGACAACAAAGCAAGTCAAACAACTGCATTGTTGAACAAATTCATTCATTTGTTATTTATTAAATTAATGGGATGGATTAATTTCATAGAAATATGTCGTTTTTGGTTAACTGCATCGATTGCATCGGTTAATTTGATCGGTTGGTATTCGCGTTATGTTAAGGCCGTACATGCCGATTTTTCCGAAACTAAAATCTACGAGATGGCGTTAGTAGTAAAAATCATACACGAGTCTTAGCCCTGAGGGGAAAGCATACAGAAAAGAATAAGATATATCTGTTATGATATTGTTATCTTATTTCTGTCGACAGACCGAATTTACATTGGAACAGTTGTATCATCACGCTGTTAACCATTATTTCATATTTGTTATTGACTTGATCTATTATGTTTAGTTTTCACCATTGATACATTTTAAAATGTGTAGTAGAAATGGGTTGAGAGAAGGCAAACGAAAATAATAAAAGAAAAGAATAAGACGTATATCTTATGATATTGTTATCTTACTTTTGTCACACTCAGAATTTACAGTGGAACAATTCTCTCATCACGCTATCATCCATTATTTCATATTTGTTATTGACTTGACCTATTATGTTTAGTTTTGACCATTGTTACATTTTAAAATTTGTAGTAAAAATCCGGAACGATTAGAGTCTATACGCTCCCAAATTCTACATTAGATTGATATAGTTTAATTTAAAATATAAGTACACCTGCATGTGTATGTAATTATTATAAAATGCAAATATCTTATTGATCAGGCTTCCGCGGTCTATAATTTTATAAATAAATAACTTATCTTTTATGAATTTTTTAACAAATATTTTATTTAAATAATTTGATATGTGATAATATATTGTGATCAAAAACAATCTATAACAAATACGTATTAAGGTAAATTTCGAGCCCTTTTACATAAGATAACGTAATCTCAGAAACAATGAAAAATATAATATCTTATTTGTAATCATATATATAATTAATTAAGTCAGACACGTATTTAGGAAAATTTGGGCCCTTTTTCTAAATATTTTAAATTTTTTGAAAAATAAAAAATAAAACTAGAAAGTAAATTATTTCAAACATTAACTATATAAAATTAAAGTCTGTCACGTATTAAGGTTAATTTAATGCCCTTTTTTTAAATACAACATTATTTCAGAAGCAATGCCAAATATATTATCTTAATTGTAATCATTTATATAATTAATTAAGTCAGACACGTATTTAGGAAAATTTGGGCTCCGTTTTCTAAACATTTAAATGTTTCGGATAAATAAAAAAATAACATGATATAGTAAGTTGTATCAAACATTAACTATATAAAATTAAAGTCAGTCACGTATTAAGGTAAATTTAATGCCCTTTTATTAAATATAACGTTATATCAGAAACTAAATTATCTGACTTGTAATCATTTATATGATTAATTAGTTCAGACACGTATTGAGGGAAATTTGGGCCCCGTTTTTTTTTTAAATATATATTTTCGAAAAAATAAAAAAATAATATGAGATAGTAAGTTGTACCAAACATACTATATAAAATTTAATGTCAGTCGCGTAGTATGGTTAATTTATTGCCCTTTTTTATTAAAATATTGTAATGTCGGGAATAAAATTATAAAATTAAGATTATATTATCTATTAATTAGGTTTTCATTTCTTTTTTTGCTAGTGTTAAAAATATAATACATGAAAATAAGATACCTATATGGGTCAGTCCACGGTAATCGATACCAGATAGTTAAAAAAATATTTTACGAAAATGAATACTAAAATATAAAATTAACAGGCTATTTAACATCAATTTTCATAAACCAAAAGAAAATTTAAAAAATTTTGATTAATTTTCAAAATATTACAAAAAATTTAAATTTTTTTTCGAAAAAGACAACAAATAATGTGAAATCGCAATAACTTACTTGACAATTAGTGACGCTCGTGGCAAACTATTAAAAGTCTTTGACAATTACATATCAAACGTGACGTTTGACCGAATTAAAAAAAAATTACCCTCACCAAAAATAATGACTAAGGATAACCGCATTTATTATAAATTTAATGAGTCTTTTGATGTATTTGATAAATAATTGTTATAAGTATTAGTTCATAATATCAATAAGCAATTAAACACACAAATAGTACTCTTATTGTATCCTTTTATTCAACGTGTCACGACCGTCACAATTTTCTGTGACAACCGTCACAATGTTTATTGGGTAATAACCAGTTAAATAGATTACGTATTTACCTGATGCTCTTGTGTAACTAAAAATAATTTATTCGTAACATATTAAAGTATGATTATTATATAGTAACTTCAATATGAGAAGAGGTTTGATGCATAAGTAACTATATAATTAACTATATGATTAACTATATAGTTTTGTATTTATCGATGGTAGGCACAAACAGTGATTCGTGATAAATGATCTTTTTAAATCTAGAAACCAATTTTAAAAATTATATATAATATTATTATAAACTGAATAATAATAATTATTTTTACAAGAAAACATAGGCCTCGTTTTGTAAATAATATTAATTCTCAAAAAAATCTATGAAATTATGGTAAATTACATAATTAATCTGAAACAAAATAAAAAAACAAACATTGTATACTTGTATAAAAATTAACAAGAAACATTTACAACTTAATATCACAAGGATTTTTAATAGTTATTAGCTATAGAATTAAATAATCAGTTATTGAAAATTGAAATTGTACCAAGTAACAAGACTTCAAACTTCAACACATTTGTCAGGTTACAAAACATAATATGTACTGTATACTCAATGTAAAAGAGATGTGTTCATCTTTTATTTAGTTAAATAATATAACTATCCTTGTTTGTGTAAAAACTTAAACGAATTGCAATGTTGAAATATAACGATATTTCTCATTCTATCATAAAGGCAGTGTAAAGTCCAGTAAGTTATAAACTCCTCTATTACCTAAATCCAGAGCCGGCCGAACGGCCAGGCGACCCAGGCGACAGCCTGGGGCGCCAATTTCGTGGGGGCGCCAATTGTTATAAACTTATTTTCTATGTTCTGTTCTAAGGCGCCAAATTTAAACCTTACATATTTTTTTAATAATAATTTTGATTTTTTCTGCAAAATAATAAAATAAAAAAATGCTTAATATCAAAAATAGTTTACGAAATTTCCAATCTTTGTATGTGACGTTTCTGAACACACTGAAATAATAGTAAGTGTCAAATAAAAACTGCACTATCGACATGCACAGTGACGGCTTTAGGGTGGGGGGAGATAGGGCGATTGTTCGGGGCGCCAAAAACAATGCATTATTTTACAGCGCTGTTTATAACTCATTGACAACTGATACAAATGTGATAAGAGATGAATATAGCGAGTCGATATACTTGAAATACTGTTCTGTTATTGGTCAGAGTAATGACAATGGGATATTCTCGAAATCAGACAAAGTCCGCGATACGAAGGATGGTGATATTTTTTTTATTTTCAGTAGTTTTCAATATTTTCAAAATGAAAATTGTAAAAATTATTATAAAATTAGAAAGCTTGAACAATTACCTATGAAACGGCTTTTTATTTTTTCCACATTTTTCAAGAATTTTGGTTATATATTGAGTTTTATCATATCAAGAAAAATACACACATTTTCAGAATTTTTTTATTAATATTTAAAAAAATAAAATTGAAAAATTTGGTATGCCGAATCAAAGAAAAATTAATCTAGTTTATCACTGTATTTTTTCCTAAAGGATTTAATAATACTGGTCAGAGATGGTGTTGAATTACAAAACCGTAATTTCTCTATAGTAACGCTTATGGCAATTCAAACAGCACGTTCAGCCTTAATGCATGTACTTGACGGCAGAGGCAGGCCGTGCGCGTACCGGCTTCAAAATGTAAGTTTGAACTTGTTTTGAAAAACAGATACGTAATTAAACTGCGTAGTTAGTATAAACGGTGTGTTTTTGATTTTTAATTAGTTTTTTACGTACACGAGACAGTCACGTTAATAATAATAAAGTTATTTACGTTATTATCAAAGTTATAATTATGTACGAGTGTTTTTAAGTGAATTACTATTTTGATTTATATGTATGTTACTTTACATTATGTGTATTGTTTGATTAAAAATGTCGTGCGTTCAAAATCTCAAGATATAAGTAATTATTTTCTTATAATATGCAGTAATGGGATACAATTAAGTTAATGGAATAAGTAAACGTTCGCTGTATTATAAACTAGACAATTTTAAGGTAAATTTTATATATTTAATAATAGTTTTCATCATAATTTAATATTTTGATTGTGTATGTTTTTTTATGGTAAACTTTACTGAAAATACACGTGTCTGTTAGTTTTAGAACATTTTATTTTGAACTTGTATTTATTATTTAAAAGGCAGATACAAATTATATTAAATTTGAAAATAAGAATTTACGTATTAAAGAATTATTTTGAAGGTCATTTGTTAAATATACGCAATTATTTATGTAATCACTAATGTGTGTTGAATAACTACATTACAAAATGGAGGCTATATTATCTTAATAAAATATTACCTACAGATTTTTATTTTGAAAAAAATAAATAAATTAATTGTACTTAAACTAATACAACATATTTGTTTTATTGATATACATGGACGAGATTCTGTCTACATTACTGAAGATACAGAGAGTGATGACATCATAGACATCGGTATGGACTAGGTGAATGTGAACCTGCCATCGATGTGTACAATGCAGCTAGCTAGATGTGTACGAGTAACTCTTGTGTAGCTGTTATATATTTATTAGGTTCGTAAATACATTGTTTAATATACCTAAATCTTAATACATTAATAATTATACATTGCAATCATTTCAGCGTCTCTACGGCCTACTCATTTGGTTGACGTTAGTGCACACACACTTGACACGTTATCTAGCAGTGCTACCAACTTACATTACTATTATATTTAGTCTATGTATACCACATGTATGCAGTAGCGTTGATTTGTACACCAGAGTCTAACAACACAATACACAGTAGTGTCAGTATATACGGTAAATATTTACATTTAGCTCATTTATACCTTTTTAATTGATTCTTTACAATAAACGCTAAATAATATTGAAGTAAATTAACTCTCAAAAAATCTATTTAACTTAAAGGGGAAAGTAAAAACGCAGCTTACAAACACCAGTTTGTGGAGAGTATTATATCATTGTATAATTTAAATTCTTTGAAAAGCAGCTTAACTTTTTACATTGCGTGTATTAGTTGTACCATTGTTGAAAACTGAGATAGGTAGGTACTCTATATTAACTCTATTGAAATAATAATAACATATATTTGTTTCTTTGATGTATGTAGGCGAGGCTCTGTCAACATGACTGAAGACATAGAGAGTGAGGACATCATGGACATTGGTATGGACTAAGAGAACGTGGTGGTGAACCCCTATCCGCAGTCGATGTGTACGTGGAGCTAGAACGTGGACCAACATTTGCTGTCTGAGTAACTCTTGTAGTGTGTTGATTGATTTGAACATCGGGATGTCAACAACAACATACACTATCATTAGGTACACTCAATATTTATCATTTAGATTATACTTATATCAATTAATAGAATTCATTGATAATAATTCAAATTTGACAATAAATGCTAAGTAAACAAACACTTAAATAATGTATGTAACTTAATTCTTACGCAGTAGCTTTCTATTTTATGTTTTAAATGCTTTTCTTGAATATACAACTCGGCACACGTAAGTTATGTGTCAAATTGTTTTTAAAAACAATTACTTTAGATACATTTAGTTTGAATAATAACATAAAAGTGATTACATTTTGTTGTTACATATATTTATAACATGAATAATAACATTTTGTATATGAATGAATAAACTTGTCCTTAATATAAAACATTATAGATATAATGTAGAATCAGCAGCGAGTTGTTGTCTTCCTGTATCAGATGTCTTAACTCGTATATCTGTTATATGATAGCGTTGATAAACAGTATTTGTGTTAATTATTTCAGCAATAATGGCAACAAGAAACAGCAACTTGTGGTGACGTGGACGTACGACGTGTAATGCAGTGAGATGGTAGCTGTAGAACTAGTGAGGTACATAACACCAGTGGTTGTCAACTGTTCCGGCTGTGTTGTAGCGTTTGCCCCCGCCCCCGTGTGATTGTATTTAGTGTTCTCTAGGTTAGCAAATAACTAAATGTTTGTATTTTATATAATTATTTAATTGATTAGTGAAACAAACGTATCATAAATGTAATGTGTTGTAGGGGAAAAGGTATAATTATTGGCCACTTTAGAAAACAACTCTTAAAGAAACAAACGTTATTCCTTTAATATAAGTGATAAATGGAATATAAATACAGTAATATGTTCATTATTTAGTCCTTTATTATTTGTGTATGTATTACAACGAAAACGTGGATAAAATAGAAAATATCTTAAAAAAGTATAATGATTGGCCATTTTTTTAATGATTGACATAGTATTTTTTACAATTATTGGCCATAGTAATAGATCAGTGGTTCTTAAACTAAGGTCCACCAAACTTTTACGGGAGTCCGTGAAACATTTTTAGCAAAAAATTAATTTACATAAGTACTTTTATATTTCTATTTATCAGTGATTAATTAGTATATAACGACCTTTTTTGTTTTTCTATCGGGGATGGGGGTCCCTGAAAAATAATTGTTAAAAAAAAAGGGGGTCCCTGGACCACATAAGTTTAAGAACCGCTGTAATAGATGGTAAATTTCATAAAACTTGTATAAAGGTAATAATTAGTCAGCAAATTTTGTATTTATTTGTAATTGATAATTTATGTTTCATAACAGATTTGGGTTTTTACCTCAAAAAAGAGGAAGCTTGTTTATTTGATTTTATTTCAGTTATTTTTGTTAACTAATTTTTTTACTTTTTATTTTATAAAAAGGCTGATTTTAAGTAATTCATATTCGTTTATCCAGCTTTCATATTTTTACGTTTTTTTTTCTTTTAAAATTGAATATCAAAATCTCGAAAACTTGAAAATTTGGCATTTTATTAACTGTTTTTTATTTGTAGTATTGTATCATTAAAAAAAATTTATATTTCATAAATCAGTATCAAAATTCTAAGTAATAAATATTATTGTGGGTGGGCAGGGGGCTGAAATAATGTAAAAAATTATCTGGGGTGCCTATTTCATAAATCACATAAATCTACGATTCCAAATTATTTTCTATATCTAAATTTGTTTGTTGATGTGCTACGTTTTCAACACTCATGTTTTTATTATTTTTACTTTTAGGCGTATATTGTTTACCTATAAATAATAATTAACCACCAGTGGCCAATCATTAGAAAAGTTAACACAATGTTTGTCCCCAGTAGAGTTTAAAAATAATTAACAATTACTATCTTAAACATTTAGTACATTTAATAATTATCTTTAATATAAACTAACGGCCATTTTTAAATATTGCTAATTATTAACACAAATTTTATTTTTATTCACTCAGTCTTTAACAAAATATCAAAATTACAATACGTTAAAATTTAAAATCAAAGTAAAATATGCTCTTAAACAATCACAATAAACTAGGCTACCGTTTTAGTAAGCATTTAGATTTTATTAAAGTTAACACGTTTCTTATTTTAAACAAAATATCTGAAAAGTGGCCAATAATTATACCGTTTCCCCTATATTTGTTTTATATTTAATATTTAGTGATTGTGTTGTTGTTAAATGATAATAATACATTAACTATATTTAGAAAGGTATCTATAGCAAATTACAACAAACACAAATATGTGTTTACAGTCACAGACTACGCAACAATGAAGTATGTTATAATTAATTGTTATATTTGAATAGTTTTCAATTTGATTTTGTTTATTATTGAAATGATTAACAACAAACAACAACAACGTGACACGCCACAGTTTGGGGGAGAGTTATATTTTATTGGGTATTTATCTGAATGTTTTTATTTATAGAATCTTTTTTAAAACACGTCAAAGGACATGAAAAAATATATATATTTCCTTGCGAGAAAGTATTTTAAAAGTTAGGCAAAGTTAGTTGTATTTAATAAGTCAATTGTTGCAACAATTATAGTACGTTTACTTTAACATTGGTCAAAATATAAACGGTTTAAACTTATTTCACTTTCTGACTAGTAATTATATTAGTTAATGTATTTATTAAAGAGGTTGGGGGGGGGGGGGAGAGGCAGTCACAACAATACCAATTAATAAAGATATGGCATTACTGAGTTACATTTATTTTACTATTCTGCGTGTGACAGTCACAAGATAGTTAGTACGTTTACACGTACGTGTTACGTTTATATTGATACATAACACAGCGGTTATTTTTATTGTTATTGTAGATATTCAAATTCAAATTTTATATTTAAAGACACATTAATCAGACACACTGACTACCATATTCAAAATATTGTCTTTAAATCGGTAAGAATAATAAAGTAAATAAGTTTGATCACGGTTTTATAAACGTCTAATAATTAGATAACTATAATGGACTAATAACAGTAGAAACTGGTTATAACAACATCAAAGGGACTAGCGGTCAAATTAATCGTAAAAAGTGGATAATCGTAATAACTGGTAAAAATACAATTATATTAGATTACGTTGCAGTTTTATTTAGAGTTGTTAAAACCAATACATATTGTATTAACCAATGTCGTTATAAGCGGTTTTGTACTGTATATTAATTAGTGTTTGTATCTTGTGTTGTTTATCTGACAGCTACGACGGTGAACAGAGTCAAGTTAGTTTATGTTACGCAGCAATGTCATATCTGTATTAATTGTATCGTAGGTACCGAGGGTCTTTCTTATACGTAATAATACTGAGAGTAAATGGTGTGGGTTATTCTAAATAATTATTTAATAATAAAGTTCTTTCTGGCTAAATCATTAATGTTGGAAAAAAATGTACGGGGAATAAATTATAGACAATAACATATCCGATATTTTTTATCCGAAACATTTTTTTCTTATTTAAAAAATAATTAGGAAATTCAAAAAAATGACAAGAGTAAAAACATATGTTTCTGGTTTTAGTAATTACGTTAAATAAAATTACTTGGATACATAATGTGTGTAATAATATTTGTACAGTTTATTGTATGTTTTATTAGTTTGTTAGAAATATGTTTCAATAAAATAACAATCACGTAGTTACAATATGTCATTGTTACATATAAGAAAGTCTCGTGGCTCACGTGGTAGCTTTTTTAAATTGTTTTTCTACTATTTTTCTATCTTTTATTTAATGTGTTTTCATCAACACCTAACCGATTGTTTGTAAACGTACTATAGTTTAAAAAAAAAAAAATCAGCTTCCTAATTGTAGAAATTAAATATTTTGTTTACATTAATAATTTACTTAATATAAAAACATCAAAAAAACATCTGAAAAATATCAAATAAAAAATATATTGAACATTTTTTAGAAATTTCGTTATGAAATTATTGATTTACACAATACAGTAAATAAGTCCTCGACTTATGCAATTACGTCTTACGTGAATTCATACTTATACGTTTTGAAGATTGTAATGTTTATTGTATTTATTTGGCTGCGTTTTGTTTTTCTGTGGCGTTTACTTGCCTCTACATATTAACTATTATGTTAATGCAATAGTTAGAGAGGGAGAGAGAGAATAACATGTGTCTTGCACACATCTATCTTTCCCGTCCACACTATATGATTTAGTGTTAACACGTTCACAGACACATATTTGTTATAGTATCCACTAATATATGATAACTTTGTTATTTATTGGGATATTTAATTTTGAATACAACCTTTGTTTGAATAATGGCTCTTATTGACTAATATACTGGGACATTTTATTGCAGACATTTGTTTATATGGACACAATACTTCCTACTATTATATAATTATATTAGTTTCAATACAGATATAACAGACTTTTTACAACAAATGTCTCTTTGACTTACAATTAAAGATGTCATTCCTTGAATAAAAGATTTAGTTTTGACGGCTATATAACTGTGAACGTGTTAATAATAATAATATATCAAAATTTTCTCAAATTAAATTTTTTCAACTTACATGAAAACTTTTGGAATGAATTAATCTCGTAAGTTGAGGACGTAGGTACCTACTGTAGATTTATAACAGGGTGGCCAGTTTCTGGAAAACCGGGAAAAGTCAGGGAATTTTTTATAAAAATGCAAATTTTTATAAATACTTAAATTTTATCCATGTGTCCTTTCTTTAGGTTTTTTTATCTAACTTTTAAATATAAAAAACAGGGAAAAACAGTAAAAATTCTCATAGAAAACTGGGAAAAGTCAGGGTAATTTGTTCCAGAGAAATACTGGCCATCCTGTATATTAATAACGATAATTATTATTCTTTTATTAGTTATCTTCTCATATAACTAATTAAAAAAAGTATAGAGGTTTTATTTCAACAATTTATTGATAATTATATTTGAAATTTAGTAAACCATCGTAGATATTTTTCAGAATTTTTATATGGTTAGAATTATTTCTTTTTTTACTGAAGCTCGGGTGAACGTTTGTACAAAATAAACACCTTGGTTATAGAAACCAACCACCACACTGTGCTGTGTGTGTGTACGTTAGTTGTATTAAATTATACTAGAGATAAACTGTGTGTAACAAACAACAACAACGGTGGTACCTTTCTATTACGTGTGAACAATAACTAAACACACTCGCTATCACATCAGATAGCTGAGCAATAGAATATATATACATACAGTGTGTTGTTGTTGTATCACGCAAGTCGTAGCATCATATAGATCTAACTAACGGGGGTGTTCTGTAACTCGGTCAGTCACTGTTTGTTATTAATATTCTACAGCAGATACAGCCTCACTTTAACAATATTGTAGTAGTGTACAGGGGGTGTGTATATAGTATTACAGAACACCCTGTACTGTGTCATTGTTAATGATTTTATTATAAAATATGTAGATAATTGTTTAGATAATTTAAATTAAGCAGGTATTTTGTATTGCATTTACTTTGTGGCCAGTCGTCAGTCCTTCAGTGTTAAGGTAGGGTCTCTGTCACTGTGAAGCTATTTAATATTACACCAATAACAAATATTACAAGATGGTTTAGATATTTAGCCAGCAGCGCCTTCACCAACTTATGTTATATTAAATTAGTTTGTCGCATTTTTCCAGTGTTAAAAGTAGCGTTGTATAATAAATACAGGGTGTGTCCACTCTTTGGATAGTCAGGAAAACTTAAAGTGGTCAGGGAATGTCAGGGAATTTATTTAAAATTTTGGAAAGTTAACGATTTTTACAGGTTTTTTTTTCTCAGGATTTGTATTAATAAATAGAGTATCTACTATACATAATACAGTTAGCGTTTCTCTTTTTTTCTTTCAATATTTCAATTATCTCAAATATTTAAATTCAATAAAAAAAGTAGTAAACAATAATAATTTTAAAAGGTAAAACTAGTGCTTTAGTAAATTTAGTGGTTAGTTTATCCTGACTTTTTAAAGTAGCTGGATATCGTAATAAATAACTAACCGATATCATTTTGTAAAATATTTATTAAATCGTTTAAATTAAGTTATACGGGCAAATAAGTCTCATTTAAAAGAACCAAAACATTTGAAAAATATCTCCATGTAGCTTTTTTACAAAAAATAAATAAATGTATTCTAAGGGGAAAGTCACTGTCACGGGTCAAAAATTTATCAATGTTTGGGAATTTTTTTCACAGATATAACAAATTATTTTAGGATCCGATAAAGTACATTGTCTTAAGTAAATATTCAACTTATTCAATATTAATTTTTATAGAAAAATATTAAGCATTTATAAAGTTATCAGCCTCGATGTGACGACTAAAAAAATATATTTTTTTTTCTATGGTTCCATCAAAATTTCACAATTTGTTATCGGAAAAGATTTAATAAATATTTGATCAGTATCTATATGAACGTAGCTATCATTGTGCGTAGCTGTTTATTTTTTTATTTAAAACTGTTACAAAATGATGACGGTTTGAAATTTTGTTTTCTCGGGAGTTGTATAACTAAATAGAGTACTAACGCCTGGTTTCTCAATATGAGTTTAAACAACTAATCCTACGTTTAAAGTGGACGTAATGTTCACAGTTTAAACCAACTCAGTTTCTCAATGTAAGTTTAACGTAATCTGAAATTTAACTCTTGTTATGTCAAACCAAAAATTAACTTAAATTTTTATATTAAATGTGATAAAAAACTAGTTATTTTTAATAATAGAGAACTGGGTAAAAATAACTAGAATTTATAAATGAATATAAGTGCTACTATAAAATGTAAAATAAATCAGATGTCAATATTTATGATAGATTAAATTTTGGAAATATCGAAGCATAAAATTAGCTATTAAAAATTAATAATGGTATGAAAAGGTAGCGTCAATAGTTAAAATACACACTCATTAAATTTATTACAGATAATATTACGAAATAGCATAAAATAAATATATTATTTATTATAGATTGTTGACAATTTTTGTCAACAATCATTAACTAACATTTAATCTGTTAGTTAATAATTAAACTTGAGATTAATTATAATTTTTAACTGGACATTGAGAAACTGGGTCTAACGGTATATAATATATTACTTTACGCAGCTAGCACTTTTCTTTTTTTCGATATATTAAATCACTCAAACATTTAAGGTATTTCTCGGTGAGTAACAAGGTCTGTTATGTGTTAGAAAAAAATTTAAACAATGTAGTATAAAGTCAAGATAACGTTGCTATTAAATAAATTTAAATTTCAAGCGTTTCTGCTTAAAATGTTGTAATCTGTTAAATTTTTATTTTAATTTGATCAATATCTTTACTTGCTGACGGCCAATCATTTTAAGAATTTGAATTGAAGTTCTAATAACCTTTTTGTATTTATTTTTTTTATAAAATTTGAGCTTGCACTTGTGTTTTCTAAGATATCCGAGAAATACTTTAAATTAGAACACGTCTATCAATTAAAAAATTTAAATAAACAATAATAAAACTTTAAAATACCAAAGCTTTAGTTTTAGTAAATTAAATATTTAGTTTTGTTCATAAATACAATATAATAATAATCTGGTGAAGGCGCAAAGGAATATTTAGTTAAAATGTATTAATTATTAAGAACTAAATAATGTTTATTCGGTGTTGCTACGAAATAACGATTGAATATTACATATTAAATAAATACATAGGTAAGAGAAGGTAATTTAAAATACATACATAAATAAATAATCTAACTAGATTGGTAAGTGTACACAAGAGATCTACGAGTAATGTTGGTTGGTTATATCTTTTCCATTACTATTATAAATATGCAAATATATTAAATATTGTACGCGATTATCAACGTTTTATTTATAGTAAACGTCAGGGCTTTTATAAATTAACAACTAAATCTTAGATATATATTATACAGGATGGCCAGTTTCTGGAAAACCGGGAAAAGTCAGGGAATTTGGTTGCAAGTCTGGGAATTTTTATAAAAATGCAAAATCACATAAATTTTTGCAAATATTTATATATATAGTAATATAAGAGGGACTTTTTTTTTAGGTTTTTATCAAAATTTTTTAAATAAAAAACAGGGAAAAACGGTAAATAATCTGCTGGGAAAAGTCAGGGAAATTTGTTCCAGAGAAATACTGGCCACCTTGTTATAACAACTGTTGATAAATTGAAGACGTTAGTGCAAGAACCAGACGACAGCTCTAGTACGCGAATATATGTAGTTACTTATCGTTTATATTTGTATAGGTAGTCTTTACAACAATCAATAGAGGATTGTTTATAATATATACTTACCTGGTTCTTTCACTCACGTCACGTATGTATAAAGAGTACATTTGTTTGTCTAGCATCTGCAACGCTATCAAAATATATAGGTCGTAAATAAAAGTGTCATTGTTTATATCTCGGGATTGTTCTTATTAACAGGGGTTCTCTTATTACTGGGCAGTTCTAATATACACGGGCTATTGTTATTTACAGAGGACTGTTGTCTATTTTGTTTATCAATTAGTTGTTATAGGTAGCGCTACAAAAAGACAAACAAATATACGAAATCTATAGTTTTTTAAAACAAGTAAAAATATATATTTTTTTTTCTCGTAAAACAAATATTTAATAAATAAAATGTGTCTCTTTATATACACGGGCTGTTCTTTATATACAGGACTGTATTAAAAGGGTTCTTATATTACAGGGCAGTTCTAATATAAAGGGGCTATTCTTATTTAAAGGAATGAATCTTGTACATGAATTGTAAAACAAATTAAAATATATATATTTTTCTCTATTGATATTTATCAGGTAATGTGTGGTATTTTATATATAGGGGCCTGTTTGACATGTGTATCTAGGTTGTCTTATATACAGGATTGTTTTTATTTACAGTTCTTATATATGGCGGTTCTTATGTACATATTAATCATCTATAATAGCCTAATAGTATAAATAGGTCCGAATGTATATAGAGGGTCTTTCCATATATATTGACTGTTCTTATATGCGGGGCTGTTTCTTATGTACAGTTCTCATATACAGGGCTTTTCTTATATTAAGACCTGACGACGTATACTGGACCTTAATTTACTTACAGGTTGATCTTCAGATTGTATATACAGGCCCGAGCGTAATTGTTATTTATTAGATGATAGTACTATAAAAATATAATTATACTTATTTAAAAATATATAATATATATCTAAAGATAAAAAACATTCTTAATTAATTTACTAGAAAACTAATGGAAACGATATAACTAATTAATTATTGTTAACAAAAAGTTTGTTTAAATATTTGTTTTGTCAATAAGGTTTCTAGGTTCGCTGTTTATTGTAGAATAAACTCCCTATGGTTATTAGGGATTATTCCTACATTTTGAGGTTTGGTAAAATTGTAGATACGTATATTTGATCGTTATTTCTCGTATCGTAGTTATGTTGTTGTGATGATAATTTAACTTTTGTATATTTTTCTCGGTGTACATAATTACATTGAAATGATAATTTTGAAAATATTCTGTGCAGGTTAATTAAAATTTTCATATTTATTGGTTTCTGATTACTCGTAAGCTTTCTGACAAATGGCCCCGAAGTATTATGCATAATACATGATAATTTAATATACCATTAATATTTTAATATTCGCCTTTGTATACAGGGCTTTACAGGGTATTATTTTTATATACAAGTGTTGTAAAATGAATAAAATAAATCTTTTTTATTTTTCAGATTGAGTAAGTAAATGTGCCCTGTATACAAGGCTGTTTTTATGTACAAGTGTTGTAAAATGTATAAAAAAAAAATTATTTTTATTTTTCAGATGGTCACAAAAATTTCATATATTTATATCTGTACATAAAGATATAAAATACTTTTCATGTTTGTAGATAAAAATATGAAATACTATAAAGGTATGAAAATGTTGTATAAAGGTTGTAAGTAACTTGTGCTCGCTATATTTGTAGATAAAGATATATGCATGCACATGCTATTGGTAAGATACTGCTTTGTATTTGTAGATAAAAGTACAAAGATTTATATTCGTCGTTCTGTGCGGCGGCTGCTTTAATAATTCAGTCGTTCTATGCGACAGCCGCTTTAGTAATTGAGCCGTTCTATACAACGACTGCTTTAATAATTCAGTCGTTCTATGCAACAGCTGCTTTAGTAATTGGGCCGTTCTATACAACGACTGCTTTAGTAATTCAACCGTTCTATACAACGACTGCCTAGGTAATTCAGTCGTTCTATGCAACAGCTGCTTTAGTAATTCAACCGCTCTATACAATGTGAGACCTCTATAGAAGGTCGTTGCATTGAGCAGTCGTTTTACAGAGCGACGAGTATAAGAGAAAAGTGTTTTCCAAAATTGTTATTACAACACTATATAAATGTAAATATCTAGATAAGGCTAAAATGCTCAAACGATTTTCTATACATTACTAATTGGTAAACATTTTTCTCTATTAAATAGCATCTATATAACGACCTTACAACTGTTATAACTACTGGCAGACCGATTCCCTAGTGCATGTTAGTTGTTGGCGACGTCTAGCGGAAAAGCATTGAACTAACAAAAACTTAGTCGCAATGGCTTCTGAAAAATGTCATAATTAAAAAACGGTACATGTGGCGACATCTAGCGGGAAAATTTTGAACTAACAAACTTAGTCGGAATGGCTTCTGAATAATATTAATATTTTTTCAGAAGCCATTCCGACTAATTTTTTTTTTAAATCGGTACAGGTGGCGACATCTAGCGGGAAAAGTTTGAACTAACAAGTAGTCACTCATGCTCCCCTGTTACTTTCCTTAGTAAAATACCAGGAGAACATGATGTAGCCATCACTCCTGCTCCCCTGTTACTTTCCTTAGTAAAGTAACAGGAGAACATGATGTGGCGGTCACTCATGCTCCCCTGTTACATTCCTTAGTAAAATATCAGGAGAACATGATGGAGCCGTCACTCATGCTCCCCTGTTACTTTCCTTAGTAAAGTATCAGGAGAACATGATGTAGCCGTCACTCATGCTCTCCTGTTACTTTTCTTAGTAAAGTATCAGGAGAACATGATGTAGCCGTCACTCATGCTCTCCTGTTACTTTCCTTAGTAAAGTATCAGGAGAACATGATGTAGCCGTCACTCATGCTCTCCTGTTACTTTTCTTAGTAAAGTATCAGGAGAACATGATGTAGCCGTCACTCATGCTCTCCTGTTACTTTCCTTAGTAAAGTACCAGGAGAACATGATGTAGCCGTCACTCATGCTCCCCTGTTACTTTCCTTAATAAAATATCAAAACAGATAGTGTTAACGTGATCTCGTTAGTTTACTAACGAAAGTAACTGTACAGGAAGGTAAACAGGTTCGGGTTGGTATATGAAGTGCGAAACAATCAAATAACTTAATATTTTTTATTTTATTGGCAAAAATATAATACATTGTGCTCTTAAACAATTAAAAATAATGATCTACATTCTATAGACTATAGATTTTGTACATACGCATGTTCTGGTAACAAATTTGAAACACGTTTCTCTTATTAAATATATTCGCCTCTGTAAAACGACCGCTCAATGCGACGACCTATAATCACAATACTACCAATTACATAAATTAATGTCAAGCAGCCGCTGTATAGAACGGTTGAACTACCAAAGCAGTCGTTGTATAGAACGGCTGAATTACCAACGCAGTCGTTGTATAGAACAGCTGAATTACCAAAGCAGCCGTTGCATAGAACGGTTGAATTACTAAAGCAACTGTTGCATAGAACGACTGAATTGCCTAGGCAGTCGTTGTATAGAACGGTTGAATTACTAAAGCAGTCGTTGTATAGAACGGCTCAATTACTAAAGCAGCTGTCGCATAGAACGACTGAATTATTAAAGCAGTCGTTGTATAGAACGGCTCAATTACTAAAGCGGCTGTCGCATAGAACGACTGAATTATTAAAGCAGCCGCTGCACAGAACGACGAATATAAATCTCTGTACTTTTATCTACAAATACAAAGTAGTATCTTACCAATAGCATGTGCATGCATATATCTTTATCTACAAATATAGCGAGCACAAGTTACTTACAACCTTTATACAACATTTTCATACCTTTATCTACAAGTATGCAATAATATGTCAAAGTATTTCACATCTTTATCTACAAATATGAAAAGTTTTTATATCTTTATGTACAGATATAAATATATGAAAATTTTGTGACCACCTGAAAAATAAAAATGATTTTTTTTTATACATTTTACAACACTTGTACATAAAAACAGCCTTATTGTATACAGGGCACATTTACTTACCAATCTGAAAAATAAAAAATAATGATTTATTTTATTCATTTTACAACACTTGTATATAGAAATAATACCTTGTAAAGCCCTGTATACAAAGGCGAATATTAAAATAATGGTATATTAAATTATTATCATGTATTATTATGCATAATACTTCGGGGCCATTTGTCAGAAAGCTTACGAGTAATCAGAAACCAATAAATTTAAATTAACCTGCAAAGAATACTTTCAAACTAATTATGTACACCACGAAAAATACCTACGATACGAGAAATAACGATCAAATATATCTTACAATTTTACCAAACCTCAAAATGTAGGAATAATCCCTAATAACCATAGGGAGTTTATTCTACAATAAACAGCGAACCTAGAAACCTTATCGACAAAACAAATATTTATTTTACATTAACAATACCTTATAATTGATTGGTTAAATCGTTTCCATTAGTTTTCTAGTATATTAATTTAGAATGTTTTTTATCTTTAGATATATATCATATATTTTAGTATATACCGTTAAAAATACAAGCAACAATGGATTAAATACAGCTGTTTCACCAATACACACTTATACGTAGTTCAAAATTATAAAACGCGTCAATATAATGTATATTTTCAATAAAAAATTGTTTTGAAAAATACTGTGAAAAAAATGTTTTTTTTTTTTGTCAGAGTGTCGTAACATGTCTACCTTCTGTGATAATTTAACAAATACTAACGAGCAGGCAGGACATTTGAAAAATGATGTAATAAATATGTGTATATGGTTTATACAAAAAAAAACAATTTGCATTGATCCACTGTACCCCAATCTCCCCTATTATTATATTTTTTGTAGTACTATCTTCTAATAAATAACAATTACACTCGGGCCTGTATATACAATCTGAAGATCAACCTGTAAGTAAATTAAGGTCCAGTATACGTCGTCAGGTCTTAATATAAGAAAAGCCCTGTATATGAGAACTGTACATAAGAAACAGCCCCGCATATAAGAACAGTCAATATATATGGAAAGACCCTCTATATACGATCGGACCTATTTATACTATTAGGCTATTATAGATGATTAATATGTACATAAGAACCGCCATATATAAGAACTGTAAATAAAAACAATCCTGTATATAAGACAACCTAGATACACATGTCAAACAGGCCCCTATATATAAAATACCACACATTACCTGATAAATATCAATGGAGAAAAATATATATATTTTAATTTGTTTTACAATTCATGTACAAGATTCATTCCTTTAAATAAGAATAGCCCCTTTATATTAGAACTGCCCTGTAATATAAGAACCCTTTTAATACAGTCCTGTATATAAAGAACAGCCCGTGTATATAAAGAGACACATTTTATTTATTAAATATTTGTTTTACGAGAAAAAATATATATATTTTTACTTGTTTTAAAAAACTATAGATTTCGTATATTTGTTTGTCTTTTTGTAGCGCTACCTATAACAACTAATTGATAAACATAATAGTCCTCTGTAAATAACAATAGCCCGTGTATATTAGAACTGCCCAGTAATAAGAGAGCCCCCGTTAATAAGAACAATCCCGAGATATAAACAATGACACTTTTATTTACTACCTATATATTCAGATAGCGTTACAGATGCTAGACAAACAAATGTACTCTTATACATACGTGACGTGAGTGCAAGAACCAGATAAGTATAAGACAAATAAACAATCCTCTATTTTGATTGTTGTAAAAACTACCTATACAAATATAAACGATAAGTAACTACATATATATTCGCGTACTAGAGCTGTCGTCTGGTTCTTGCACTAACGTCTTCAATTTATCAACAGTTGTTATAACAGGGTGGCCAGTATTTCTCTGGAACAAATTTTCATGACTTTTCCCGGTTTTCCCTGTTTTTTATTTAAAAAAAATTTTGATAAAAAACCTAAAAAAAAAGTCCCTCTTATATTACTATATATATAAATATTTGCGAGAATTTATGTGATTTTGCATTTTTATAAAAATTCCCAGACTTGCAACCAAATTCCCTGACTTTTCCCGGTTTTCCAGAAACTGGCCATCCTGTATAATATATATCTAAGATTTAGTTGTTAATTTATAAAAGCCCTGACGTTTACTATAAATAAAACGTTGATAATCGCGTACAATATTTAATATATTTGCATATTTATAATAGTAATGGAAAAGATATAACCAACCAACATTACTCGTAGATCTCTTGTGTACACTTACCAATCTAGTTAGATTATTTATTTATGTATGTATTTTAAATTACCTTCTCTTACCTATGTATTTATTTAATATGTAATATTCAATTGTTATTTCGTAGCAACACCGAATAAACATTATTTAGTTCTTAATAATTAATACATTTTAACTAAATATTCCTTTGCGCCTTCACCAGATTATTATTATATTGTATTTATGAACAAAACTAAATATTTAATTTACTAAAACTAAAGCTTTGGTATTTTAAAGTTTTATTATTGTTTATTTAAATTTTTTAATTGATAGACGTGTTCTAATTTAAAGTATTTCTCGGATATCCTAGAAAACACAAGTGCAAGCTCAAATTTTATAAAAAAAATAAATACAAAAAGGTTATTAGAAGTTCCATTCAAATTCTTAAAATGATTGACTGTCAGCAAGTAAAGATTTTGATCAAATTAAAATAAAAAATAACAGATTACGACATTTTAAGTGGATTTTTAACAAATAGAAAATCAGTTTATGCAAAGGAAAATCATGAAATTTCGAAGGAAACTAACTGAATATATTTTAGTTACTAGAATAATTAATAAGTGTTAACATAAAGATTCTCTAATATTTACATCACCCCATTAATAAGTTATTATAAGTATAATAAAAACTGTTTTTCTGATAAAACAACTTCACTGTACAAGCTACGATAACGCTGCAAAGTATAGACGACTGACAAGATATTTAAAAATTGTACACGCAAAATTTGTTATTATTTAATTCAACGAAAAATAAAAATAATAAAAACTATTGGTAGGTACTGAGTCTATTATATCCTCCGTTGTTTGAATACGACATGTAAAATCAGCAACAGTGTGACTCAAGTGTTCACATCTATTCTAATTGTTGTATTTCATAACTGATATTAATATTTCACCTCCCACCCTAATTATAATTTAAAATCTAATTGTTGTATTTTAAAACCGTTAATAAACATACAAAGTTTTGAGATTTAATTCCAGTTTCTAATCTAATGAAAAACACTAACTAATTCAAAGCAAAACCCGGTTTCGTCCCAACAGATTGCCTTAACCAAGAAGGACAGAAGTTATCCTTCAAAAATAATTTAAAAAGTAATACCTATATAAATATTTAAACTAATTGTACACAATTTACTCACGTTGGCGCTGATTTTATCTTACTAAATACATGTCACTTGACTTTTACAAACAACGGGGGATATAATAGACCAGTACCAAACTAATTCTTGAATATAAACTTATAGTAAATAACAAAATCACGTATGAATAACAGTTCACGTTATCAAATCAAAACATTAAATAATATATATCTGTCAACGTAAGCGCAACAGAAACACTTGAAATTTTAATTTATTTAATAGCAACGTTATCTTGACTTTATACTACATTGTTTAATTTTTTTTCTAATACATAGCGGACTTTGTTATTCACCGAGAAATACCTTAAATGTTTGAGTGATTTGATATATTGAAAAAAAGAAAAGTGCTAGCTGCGTAAAGTAATATATTATATACCGTTAGGCCCAGTTTCTCAATGTCCAGTTAATAATCTCAAGTTTAATTATTAACTAACAGATCAAATGTGAGTTAATGATTGTTGACAATTTTTGTCAACAATCAAAAATAAATAATATAATTTATTTTATGCTATTTCGTAATATTATCTGTAATAAATTTATTGAGTGTGTATTTTAACTATTGACGCTACCTTTTCATACCATTATTAATTTTTAATAGCTAATTTTATGCTTCGATATTTTCAAAATTTAATATATCATAAATATTGACATCTGATTTATTTTAAATTTTATAGTAGCACTTATATTCATTTATAAATTCTAGTCATTTTTACCCAGTTCTCTATTATTAAAAATAACTAGTTTTTTATCACATTTAATATAAAAATTTAGGTTAATTTTGAGTTTGACATAACAAGAGTTAAATTTCAGATTACGTTAAACTTACATTGAGAAACTGAGTTTGTTTAAACTGTGAACATTATGTCCAGTTTAAACGTAGGATTAGTTGTTTAAACTCATATTGAGAAACCAGGCGTTAGTACTTTATTTAGTTATACAATTCCCGAGAAAACATAATTTGAAATAATCCCCGACTTTCCAAAGTTTTAAATAAAGTCCCTGACTTTCCCTGACCACTTTAAGTTTCCCTGACTATCCAGAAAGTAAACCAGTGTTGCCACCTTTTCAGCATTCGTGACACGGACATTAAAAAATAAATTTTTAAAGTAATAACATAAATACAATAATAATTAATATTTAGTTAAGGGGGAGAGCCACTGTGAGGGAAAAATAATATTTTTTTCTTACATTTTTTAAAGTGTATATATTCATAAATATGTATACAAAAAATTTAGTTTAAATTCCGAAAATTGATGGAGTTACAGTCAATTTAGTGAAATGAGGTAGCACGGCCGATTATGACATAACAAAAACATTAAACACGTTTATCTCAAAATAACACTTTCAAAGACTAATGAACCCATTAAAAAATAAAAATAAAAACGGCTACGTACAACGTAAGCTACATTCATATAGATATTGATAAAATTTTTATTTATTTTTTTCATATAACCCTTCTCGAAATTTTGAGTGAACCATAGAGAAAAATGGTCGTCACATCGAGGCTCATAACTTTGTAAATATTTAATATTTTTCAATAAAAATTTATATTAAATAAGTTGAATATATACTTAATAAAACGTCCTTTACCTGATTCAAAAATAATTAGTAATAACTGTGAAAAATATTCCCAAACATTGACAATTTTTTGACCCGTCACAGTGGCTCTATCCCCCTTAAAAAAGTATAAGTAAACAGCAAAAAAAAAGTAATTAAATTTAAACATAAACCGGACAAATGTATTAATCATCCAGGTGGGAACACTGAAATAGACACACCCTGTACTTATTATACAACGCTACTTTTAACACTGGAAAAATCAAGTAAATATATAACATAAGTTGGTGAAGGCGCTGCTGGCTAAATATCTAAACCATCCTGTAATATTTGTTATTGGTGTAATATTAAATAGCTTCACACTGACAGAGACCCTACCTTAACACTGAAGCCATGACTGACGGTGGCCACAAAGTAAATGCAATACAAAATACCTGCCTTAATTTAAATTATCTAAATAATTATCTACATATTTTATAATAAACTCATTAACAATGACACAGTACAGGATGTTCTGTAATACTATATACACCCCCTATACACTACTACAATATTGTTAAAGTGAGGCTGTACCTGCTGTAGAATATTATAAACAAACAGTGACTCAGTGAGTTACAGAACACCCCCGTTAGTTAGATCTATATGATGCTACGACGTGCGTGATACAACAACAACACACTGTATGTATATATATTCTATTGCTCAGCTATCTGATGTGATAGCGAGTGTGTTTAGTTATTGTTCACACGTAATAGAAAGGTACCACCGTTGTTGTTGTTGTTGTTTGTTACACACAGTTTATCTCTAGTATTATTTAATACAACTATCGTACACACACAGCACAGTGTGGGGGTTGGTTTCTATAACCAAGGTGTTTATTTTGTACAAACGTTCATCCGAGCTTCAGTAAAAAACAAACTCTTTCAAGCTATATAAAAATTCTGAAAAATATCTACGATAACTTTATATCTTAATAAATTCCCGAAATAAACCTGAATTATTTGTTTTTTTTTTTAGTTATAAGAGAATATAAGTTATTGTTATTAGTATATAAATCTATATCAGGGGTTCTCAACTTATTTCCTACATAGACCCCTCTTTTAAAACAATGATTTTCTTAATTATAGACCCACTTATGTACATATTAAGATTCTAAAAGACATATATAAATATTTACGTGTGATAACAGCGCCAAGGGTAGACTTTTGACATGTTAACAATTAAATAATTTCAATAAAATATCATAGTAAACCCAATTCCGTTTTTACACGATTTCATTCGATTTAGCACGATTAAAAAAGTTACCTATTCGATTTAAATATTTAACAAAAATATTTTTATTAACCGTATTTTTTTCTATCTGTTATTTATAAAATATGTAGTTAGGGAAGAATTCCCCCTTTCTAATTTATTTTCATATCAGCTTAAGTTTATGTTTTAGTCTTTTGTTTAGTTTCAATAACATTGGACGTGTTTTATTTATTAGAATACTATTTTTTACAGAGTTGAAGGATATGGAACTAATCCCCTTTATTTTCTATGTACGTTTTTTCTGGAATGTATTTACCGTGTAAAAACAGAATTAGGTGTATATACATTTTAGACGATTATTTATGACTATTGACTATGTGCACTAATTCTATTAGCAGCAGGTAATAGAGAATGATTGAACAACGGATTCAACTCTCTGTTTATTATTGTTTAGTACCAAATGTTGTTTTTGGCCACGTCGTGCGCTGTGATCGACTTTGACCTACTTTCCACCCAGCGAATACTACATTCTTGTTGAAAAAGTACAAGTAGTAAACAAAATCAAATCAGAATACTAAACTAAACTTCTATGTACCCACAAGGGACCTAACCTGAACCCTGTTGAGAATCCCTGATTTATTGTAAAATTTAATAATTTCATAACGAAATTTCTAAAATAAACTTGCTTCTAAAATATATAATTTTTTCATATTTTCCAAAATTCAATCTATATAAAAATTCTGAAAAATATCTACGATGATTTACTAAATTTCAAATATAATTATCAATAAATTGTTGAAATAAATTTTTTTATAGGATTTAGTTATATGAGAAAATAACTAATAAAAGAATAATAATTATCGTTATTTATATATAAATCTACAGTAGGTACCTACGTCCTTGACTTACGAGATTAATTCATCCAAAAGTTTTCATGCAAGTCGAAAAAATTTAATTTGAGAAAATTTTGATATATTATTATTATTAACACGTTCACAGTTACAACTGCTAAAACCATCAAAACTAAATCTCTTATTCAGGAAATGACGTCTATAATCGTAAGTCAAAGAGACATTTGTTGTAAAAAGTCTGTTATATCTGTATTGAAACTAATATAATTATAAGATAGTAGGAAGTATTGTGTCCGTATAAACAAATGTCTGCAATAAAATGTCCCAGTATATTAGTCAATAAGAGCCATTATTCAAACAAAGGTTGTATTCAAAATTAAATATTCCAAAAAATAACAAACTTGTCATATATTAGTGGATACTATAACAAATATGTGTCTGTGAACGTGTTAACACTAAATCATATAGTGTGGACGGGAAAGGTAGATGTGTGTAAGACACCTGTCTCTCTTACTATTGCATTAACATAATAGTTAATATGTAGACAAGCAAACGCCACAGAGAAACAAAACGAAGCCAAATAAATACAATAAACATTACTTTCTTCAAAACGTATAAGTATGAATTCACATAAGACGTAATTGCATAAGTCAAGGACTTATTTACTGTATTGTGTAAATCAATAATTTCATAAAGAAATTTCTAAAAAATGTATATTTTTCATTTGATATTTTTCAGAATTTTTGATATTAAAAAAATTATTAACGTAAACAAAATACTTAATTTCTACAATTAGGAAGCTGATTTTTTTTTTAAAACTACAGTACGTGTACAAACAATCGGTTACTATATTTTATAACTATCAACAAACTTTAAGTGCCCCTCCCTATTAATACACGACTCAAACATTCTAAATAAAATAAAAGTTACCGAATAAAAAACGTTTTTTTTGTAATTTTTAATAATTAATATTATTTTAGAATAACGCTCTTGTGCACAAACATAGGCAACTCTAATATTGACCAACGTTTTCAGTATGTATCATTCTATAAAACACAATCCCGGACACGCTATCAAAAGTTAACGCAAAGTTTATATATCATAAAAATTAGGATGTTTCAAAAGTGTATTTAAAATATAATATATTGTTAAGGAGGTTGGTGGGGGGGGGGAGTGCTGTATGGGGAGTTACGTACAACCAGTACGAATAAGTTTAAAATATTTTACAATTGTTTAAACATTCTAAATAAATTAAATACTCAATTTTTAGACTTTTTAACTAACTCGTTTTTAAGAAAATAAATTTAAAGTTAATTTGTAACACACGGGTGTTGTTAATTAAATCGTAGTCAATGAAAACACATTAAATAAAAGATAGAAAAATAATAAAAATCAATTTAAAAAAGCTGTCACGTGTACCACAAGACTTTCTTATACGTAATACTGACACATTGTAACTACGTGATTGTTATTTTATTGAAACATATTTCTAACAAACTAATAAAACATACAATAAAATAAATAAACTGTACAATTATTATAACACACATTATGTACCCAATTAATTTTGTTTAACATAATTACTAAAACCAAAAACAGATGTTTTTACTCTTGTAATTTTTTTGAATTTCCTAATTATTTTTTAAATAAGAAAAAAATTATTTCAGATTAAAAGTATCGAGTATGTTATTATTTATAATTTATTCCCCATACATTTATTTCCAACATTAATGATTTAGCCAGAAAGAACTTCTAAAAATAATTAGAATAACCCACAGTATTATTACGTATAAGAAAGACCCCACGGTAATTATGTCAAACACGTACACTGTCCAATCTCTATTTAGAAAGAAAACAATATAAAAACTCTAAATGTGAAATCAAGAAGACTATATAAAGGAGAATGAATTTCCTATCTCGCCCTGAACTAAACAACGTCACAAACTATACGGAGTAATATATATTTATGTACCTACATGTACAGGTTATAATAAGAACAAAAACAATTTGTATAAACGTCAACGAATTAGTGATAATAATAATAAACACCATAATAACTAATCGAATCTAGACATCCCCCCCCCCACTCCTATAAAGCTAGTTTACGTTCTGTCCCAATATTCCTATGTCCATGTATTAGTGATTTACGGGCAAGGAAATTATCATGGATTCTTTGACTCCCCTTACACGTTAAGTCGATTCTCCTTATTTAGTCTTCTTGGTAATAAATGCATATAACGTGGCAACAGCTATAATAATACAATTAATACAGATCTACAATAATACAATTAATACAGATATGACATTGCTGCGTAATATAAACTAACCTGACTCTGTTCACAGTCGTAGCTGTCAGATAAACAACACAAGATACAAACACTAATTAATATACAGTAGAAATCTGTTATAACGACATCGGTTAATACAACAATGCTCTAAAGACTCTAAATAAAACTGCAACGTAATCCAATATAATTGTATTTTTACCAGTTATTACGATTATCCACTTTTTACGACTAATATAACCACCAGTTCCTTCGATGTTGTTATAACCAGTTTCTACTGTTATTAGTCCATTATAGTTATCTAATTATTAGACGTTTATAAAACCGTGATCAAATTTGTTAACTTTATTATTCTTACCGATTTAAAGACATAATTTTAAATATGGTAGTCAGTGTGTCTGATTAATGTGTCTTTAAATATAAAATTTCATTTGAATATCTACAATAAAGATAAAAAAACGCTGTGTTATGTATACATATAAATGTAACACGTACATGTAAACGTACTATCTTGTGACTGTCACACGCAGCAATAGTAAACTCGGTAATGTCATATCTTTATTAATTGGTATTGTTGTGACTGCCTCTCTCTCTCTCAAAAGTACCCCCCCCCCAACCTCTTTAATAAATATATCAACAAACATAACAACTAGTCGGAAAGTGAAATAAGTTTAAACTGTTTATATTTTGACCATTGTTAAAGTAAACATACTATAATTGTTGCAACAATTGAAAAATTGAATACAATTAACTTTGCCTAACTTTTAAAATACTTTCCCGGAACCAAATATATATATTTTTCATGTCCTTTGACGTGTTTTTAAAAAGATTCTATAAATAAAAACATTCAGATAAATACTCTGTAAAATATAACTCTCCCCCAAACTGTGGCGTGTCACGTTGTTGTTGTTTGTTGTTAACCATTGCAATAATAAACAAAATCAAATTTAAAACTATTCAAATATAACAATTATTTATAACATACTTCATTGTTGCGTAGTCTGTCATTGTAAATACATATTTACGTGTTGTAACACGCTATAGATACCTTTCTAAATATGAATAAACCTATAGTTAATATATTATTATCATTTAACAACGTAATCACTAAATATTAAATATAAAACAAATATATAACATTACATTTATGATACGTTTGTTTCACTAATCAACTGAATAATTATTTAAAATATAAACATTTAGTTATTTGCTAACCTAGAGAACACTAAATACAATCACACGGGAGCGGGGGGCAAACGCTACTCGCTACAACACAGCTGGAACAGTTGACAACCATTGGTGTTATGTACCTCACTAGTTCTACAGCTACCATCTCACTGCATTACACGTCGTACGTCCACGTCACCACAAGTTCATGTTTCCATTTGCCATTGTTGCTGAAATAATTAACACAAATACTGTTTATCAACGCTATTATACAACAGATATACGTGTCGTCCTGAGTCATATATTGAAGTAAAATCATTTAAAATGTAAAATAGAAAACCACTGCGTAAAGATTAAGATACTGTTATATGTTGATTATTGATAATATAGTCAGCTATGAACCATGATACAATTAATACAGATATGGCATTGCGCACATCACTTAACTTCACTCTGTGACGTCACAAGTGACTCACCCAAATTAATATAGTAGTCTAATTATTTGACGTTTATAAAACCGTGATAAAATCTGTTTATTTTGTAATTTTTGCCGATTTAAAGACAAATTTTTAAATGTGGTGCTCAATGTGTGTGATTAATATGTCTTTTAATATAAAATTTAATTTGAATATCTACAAGAACGATAAAAAAAAAACGCTGTCTTATGTATCAATATAAACTTATCACGCATATGTAAACGTACTAAATCACGTGTGACGTCGTACGCAAAATAATGAAAAAATGAAACTCGGGAAAGCCATATCTTTAGTAATTGTATCATGGCTATGAATGAAAAACAATTATTGTATTGTTTTATATTAAAAGAATTTTATGACAAATTGTGAATTGCAATTACTAATAAATAAAGATTGAATAAGTAACGTGTGCAATTAATTAAATGTATTATAAGAGAATACATTATAACAGATACATACATTATTTAAGTGTTTGTTTACTTAGCAATTATTGTAAAATTTGAATTATTATTAAAGAATTCAATTAAATGTTATAAATATGAGCTAAATGATAATATTGAGTGTACCTAATGATAGCGTATGTTGTTGTTGTTGATACTTGAGTTACTCGGACAGCAAATGTTGGTCCACGTTCTAGCTCCACGTACACATCGACTGCAGGTAGGGGTTCACCACCACGTTCTCTTAGTCCATACCAATGTCCATGATGTCCTCACTCTCTATGTCTTCAGTAATGTTGACAGAGCCTCGCCTACATATATCAATGAAACAAATACATGTTATTATTTCAATAGAGTTAATATAGAGAACCTATCTCAGTTTTCAACAATGGTACAACTAAATACACGCAATGTAAAAAGTTAAGCTTATTTTCAAAGAATTTAAATTATATAATGATATAATACTCTCCACAAACTGGTGTTTGTAAGCTGCGTTTTTACTTTCTCCTTTTAAATTAAATAGATTTTTTCAGAGTTAAATTACTTCAATATTATTTAGCGTTTATTGTAAAGAATCAATTAAAATGGTATAAATATGAATTAAATGAAAATATTGACCGTATATACTGACCACTGTATATTGCGTTGATAGACTCTGTTGTACAAATCAACGCTACACAAGTTACTCGGACACATCTAGCTAGCTGCATTGTACACATCGATGGCAGGTTCACGTTCACCTAGCTCATACCGATGTCTATGATGTCATCACTCTCTGTATCTTCAGTAATGTAGACAGAATCTCATCCACGTAAATCAATAAAACAAATACGTTGTTATTAGTTATAAGTACAATTTATTTATTTATTTTTACAAAATAAAAATCTAGGTAATATTTTATTATGAAAATATAGCCTCCATTTTGTAATGTAATTATTCAACACACATTAGTGATTACATAAATAATTGCGTATAATTAAACAAATGACCTTCAAAATAATTCTTCAATGCGTAAATTATTATTTTCAAATTTTATATAATTTGTATCTGCCTTTTAAATAATAAATACAAGTTCAAAATAAAATGTTCTAAAACTAACAGACACATGTATTATCAGTAAAGTTTACCATAAAAAAACATACACAATCAAAATATTAAATTATGATGAAAACAATTATTAAATATATAAAATTTACCTTAAAATTGTCAATAGTTTATAATACAGCGAACGTTTATTTATTCCATTAACTTAATTGTTTCCCATTACTGCATATTATAAGAAAATAATTACTTATATCTTGAGATTTTAAACGTAGACATTTTTTTATCTCACAAAACACATAATGTAAAGTACATACATATAAATCAAAATAGTAATTCACTTAAAAACACTCGTACATAAATATAACTTTGATAATAACGTAAATAACTTTATTATTATTATCGTGACTGTCTCGTGTACGTAAAAAACTAATTAAAAATCAAAAACACACCGTATATACTAACTACGCAGTTTAATTACGTATCTGTTTTTCAAACAAGTTCAAACCATTCAAACTTCCATTTTGAAGCCGGTACGCGCACGGCCTGCCTCTGCCGTCAAGTACATGCATTAACATAACGCGAATGCCAACCGATCAAATTAACCGATGCAATCGATGCAGTTAACCAAAAACGACATTTATTTACACTGATATAACACTAATAATTTTAAAAACTTCTAAAACATTGTTAATTTATAATAATTATTACATATTATTAAATTCGAGTTTGATATCTGAAATACGAGCGCTGATTGTAGCGGCCATTTGTTAAACTATATAAGAGAGGGTTCATTAACACGGTCACGTATCATTTATTTTCAATCAAATTACATTTTTTTTTTCGTGCCAACGTCCTTGAAATGATATTACAGTGTTCCTTTAAAATATTTGTAAACCGTTTTCAATTATTAAATTACTTAAAACAACTCAAGCTAACATTTTACTGTAGACAAAAACTGACTGGAGAAAAGTGACCGTGTTTGTCATCCCGTATTTTTCAAACATGGCGTCGTACGAATACGCACTTGTATAAAGCGTAGATCGCTAGCGCTGTCTCCTTTTACCAAATAGTTTATGTCATTAAGCCGTCTTTTTCTATAAAGGAAATAGCTATGGGAAATAGAGATTATGAATTAGTGGCATCTGTTGCATTTTTGATTAACTAAATTATGTCAGCGGTTCCCAAATTTTTTACGAGTTATTTATCGAAAAAAAAAATTGAACAAAGATATATTTTCATTAAACAGTTTCCACTTTTGAAATCGCAATTAAGAGTAACGATTACGTACCTAAGTTAACCGTATTACCAATAATTGTTTATGCTGAGTCCGTTTACTTACAAGTATTTACTGCTACAATTCATTTACATTATTCAGGTAACGATACATACATACATACATACACACACACATACTGTGAATTGAATTACACATTTGATTTACAGACATAATTTATGAAATAAACCAATAAAATTTAACATGAATTCTATCCGGTAAATACACAGTAATAACAGAACATTGAATTTTTACTTGTATTAATTATTTAAAACTGTCTTTTAAATCAGAGCTTCCTAAGAAAAGACTGTCTCAAGTATCGATTGAAAAAAAAGCACATTAAAATCAGTCTGTTGGTTTCCAATATACAAATAAACAATAATACTGGGTTGAGCGCAATCAATTTCTGTAGAAAATCTCCCGTTTTCATAATCTACGTTTCTGTAAATTAGTTAGTTACGGACGGTAGATGTATTTGCACTAAATAGTAAAACATAAATGCACATATTTCTATCAAATAAAACACATACAACAAGAATAACATCTCTAGTATTTTTTTATTGTTAAACATTCGTACGTAATTTAAAATATCTCCAAATAAAGTAAAATACATCTGGCTAACGTTTTATTAAGATAATTATTAAATATAAATAATTATTTGAATCACTACTGTTGTCAGAATAATTAATAGAATTAATAATAGGGTATCTCAGTTTTAAAGAATGGTATAACTAAATACACGCAGGGTAAAAAGCTAAACTTATTTTTAAAGAATTTAAAATATAAAATAATATAATAACCTTTCCAAATTCATTGGTAATTTTTAGGGTTCCGTAGAAAACTAGTTTCTCCATGTCCGTCCGTCTGTCCTGAAAATTTTTAGACATAATAAGATGAAATTTGGTACACGGTCATAGATTGATGTCCCAAAAACAGAAATATGATTTTTGAAAAAAAAAAACTATACCCCTCTTTCATAAAATGAAATGTGTTTTCACAAAAAAAAAAAAAAATCACCTACCCCATTGAGTGGGGTGTCGTTAGAAAGGTTTCCTAAAATACAACAAAAAAAAAATGTATTAGGACTTTTTGATTTTAACCCTTCAATCACGATGTATTTGCTCTCCAAAATCATTATAAAAGCGTCCCCCTTTCCTCTATTTTCTAAACTATCAATTCAAAAAATCTGAAAAAAATCCAGAATGTAGTTTTTAATTATTTATTACTTTCACTGAAAATTATAACGAACATTGTCAAAAATATTTAGGACCCCCTCTTCTATAGACTGAAAAGTGAACACACAATTTTTTTCCTACTTATCCCATTGAGTGGGGTGTCATTTGATAGGTCTCCTAAAATGCAATAATAAAAGTCAAATGACTTTTTGATTTTAACCCTTCAGTCACGAAAATTTTAAATAAACCTTTTTTGTATAAATTGTAGTGAGAATGATTACGGAACCCTATCAAGTGCGTGCCCAACACGCACTTGCCCGTTTTATCTTCTATTATTATCTACCCAGTTTTTCTGTAAGCTGTGTAGTTTTCAAAATAAAAATTCGTAATCAATTTTTCGACAACAATAGCCTCCATTTTGTAAATGTAATTATTTAACACAAACAAACACATGCACAATGTAATTACTGAGGGAATCAATACACATTAAAAATCTAATGGATTTATTATTGACTGGTACTTTATCTAAACGCTCCTTTAACTAACTGTTCATTTTTTAATTTTAATAATTTTTGTAAAAAAAAAAAAAACACTACGCCAAACAATTTAACCCTATAACGCCTGAATTTATTAGATACTAGATACGTGTTAATTAAACGTTATGAAAACGTCACGCTCGACGTTATAGGGTTAATATTCATTTTAATTTCCATAACCTTTCACAAAATTTTTATGATCGAGGTTCATAACTTTATACATGTTTAATATCTTTCTATGAAATTAATATTGAATAAGTTGAATATATATTTAACCCATTAGTTCCCAGTGTCCTATTTATAGGACATCACATTTTCTAATTTTTTTCTTTGACAAAATAACATTGTTAATTTGATTTCCAATACTAATACGTTTATTAAGTCTCTCTACTTACAATAATTTTTAAAACGTACTCTAGAGTTCGTTCAATGACAAATTATAACACTTTTAAAGTAACCGTGTAATTGTCCCAGCTAGTCGATATTTATAGTTACATTTTTTTGCACTTATTAAAGCGTTTTTTTAATTGAACGAAACTATATATAATATTACTTACGAGAGTGTAAATATAGCATACAAATATCAATAATTTCAAAAATAAATCCAGGTCGTTAAAAAAAGTGCTGTCCTATAAATATGACATTGGGTTCTCATGGTAATAATCTAGTCTGCGATTAATAATTATTATATCTTGTATTCAATTTATCTTTTAGGTAATATTTTCAACAAGAATTGCGAAACTTGATCAAAAAATTCAAACAAATAAAAAATCAGAAAGTAATGGGTTAAATAAAATGCCCTTTACACAATCATAAAATAATTAGTTATACCTGTGAAATAAATTCCCATAATTATCAATTTATTGACCCGTAGCAGCAACTTTCTCCTTTAAGTTAAATAGAGTTAATTTACTTCAATATTATTTAGCGTTTATTGTAAAAAAATCAATTAAATGGTATAAATACAAACTAAATGAAAATATTGACTGTACATACTGACCACTGTATATTGTGTTGTTAGACTCTGGTGTACAAATCAACGCTACACATCTAACTGCATGGCCACATCGATGGCGGGTGGGCTCATCACGTTCTCCTAGTCCATACCGATGTCTATCACAGCCTCAGCATACTGTATCTTCAATCATATCGACAGCTTCGCCCGCATCTATCACTGAGAAATATAAGTTGTTATTATGTAGAATTAATTAATTTATATTATATACAATATCTTTCAGTTTCCAAAGATGACATAACTAAATACAATATAATATATGATTTAATACCCTTTCCAAATTGGTAATTTTTGTCTATTCAATTTTTCTATAAGTTGCGTAGTTTTCAAAATAAAAATCTGTAATATTTTATTTTAAAAATAATTAGTTCAAAAACAATGGCCTCCATTTTGTAAATGCATTAAGTAGATATTACATAAATGATTTCATATAGAATTAACACAAAGGAAAAATGATCCAATGACCTTCAAAATAATTATTAAATGCGTAGTTATTTTAAAAAAATTTTCTGCCTTTTAAATAATAAATACAAGTTAAAATTGTTAAAAATGAAATATTCTAAAACTATAACAGACACACACATGTATATGCCGTAAAGTTTTACCATAAAAAACCAACAATCAAAATATTGAATGATCACGGAAACAATTATTAAATATATAAAATTTACCTTTAATTGTATCGTGTTGGATCTATTGTTTCCCATTACTGCATTATATCTTGAATTTTTACCACACGAAACACAAAGTACATACATATTAATCAAAATTATAGTTAAATTATCTAACTGTTTTTCAACAAGTCGAATCTCCCATCTTGAAAGCGGTATGCACACGACCTGACCTCTGAAGTCAAGTACATGCATTAACATAACGTCTGCCAACCGATGAAAAAATTACTAACCAATTTGATGGATGCTGCTAATCGCTGAAATTAATCGATGCAATCGATGTTGCTTACGTTCTAACCAAACAAATGACATGTGCATATATATTTATATCCCATTAATTTAATTAATAATAATTGAATGGATTTGTTAACATTACAGTCGTTTGACTTGCTTTGCTCTTGAGTAGGGCGTCACGAGACAAATAAATTTGGGAACCAATAATTTTGGTTATGATTTTTTGTTCCGCTGCTGTTTTTATAAAAATTGTACAAAGTATGCCCGATATTAAACTACAGCATTTATGAGATCGTTCAATAAAATTACATAGAGGTACATACAGCATTAACAATCATATCATTTATTAAACATGATACCATTTGTCAAATCAATGTCCCGTTTAATTTTGATAAATGACTTGTTTATCTACACAAGCGTAACACACTCATAACCTATAAAATCTACTTATCTACCACAGTAGAGTAGATACTCTTTAATCAAACAGATATTATCAAAACTATAGACGTACTAGAGCTTACTTACCGTAGACATATTTACACTACATAATAAAACATTATCGCACATATTTCTATAAAATAAACGCCTGAAAAAATATCATCTGTATTGCTTCCTCGCAATATCCAACATACCAGAAGCTTTGTGATAATTTTAAAATCGGAGAACAATAAATATCTATTTCAGATCAAGACAAATACTTTTTGTTCTGTGTCTGTCTGTCTGTCACACACATAACTCATGAACCACTGAACCTATATTGATGAAACTTGGTTGTTTTGTTGGGTCTGGCTTGAGGACGGCCCCATTTCAAAATCTACAAAATCGTGTAAAAGGGGGAGGGGTGACATCACAAAATATTTATTTTTTGATTTGAAGATATCTCAAGAAAGACACACGTTACATGAAAATTTTATAGAATCTTTTTTGTAAAACATTAAATTTCTTATAATACAGATCACCTACGTTCATTGTAAAATATTCCATTACAAAGATTTATCTCAATTTACTTTAAAAAATCGTCATTTGACATATTAAATGTCATTTTGACGTTTGCATGGCAGAAATATTTAGATTTAGATTAAAATTGTTAAAATATATAACAAAATAACCAGGTGCATATAAAGAAAAATATCTAATTAATATTTTTTAATAAAATTTTATGAAAATAAAATGGTTAACTAATGACAGGCATTTAATCTGAATACTTTATAGGTTTTTATATAAATTGTTCAATAATAAACGAGGAAGCACAGTGCATTTAGTTATCAGATGTATTGTACATAATTTAAAACATTTTCACTTAACCCTATAACGTCGAGTGTGACATTTTCATAACGTTTAATTAACACGAATCTAGTACCGAATATATAAATAAATTCAGGCATTATAGGGTTAATGTAAAATAAATTTGAATAACAATTTAAGTTATTTAATTTAAATAATTATATCAATCATCAGATGCTATAAGTTTCTTATCTATTTCTAATTTCCTATCCAGCATATTCGTTTCAACTAAATACTGCCCAAACTGTTCTGGTATTCCAATCATATATATGTAATACTTGTTTATTGCCAATCAGGGTCGGGATAAGTCTGTACGGCGTCAACGTATATTGTATGTATTGTGCAATGTTTTAAGTAAATACCATATTAAAGTTACTTTTTGTTCAATTTAATATTTGTTTTATTTAAATAGAAATTAATCTAACTTATTTCATAATAAGAATTACAGTAATATTAATATGTAGATATGTAGATAATAAAAAACAAACTTAAATTATCCGGTAAATTGCTGAATGTCTTTAAAAAAAGACAGAATAACATTTAGTGCGTTGTCCGGTCAGTACGACCAAATGTCACCGGTCCCTTGAGGGTCGTTATATCCGGATTCTACTGTACTTGTATACCTATAGTTTGTTTACATGGCTACCGGGTGATTTGACGGTACCAATCACAAATTGTACGGTCAAATCACCCGGCAAGCACTGCAAACATAAATGGAACAGACTATAGCCATCTCTTACTTAACTTAATAAGTAAACTAGACAACGGGTTTTAAATACCCACCCAATTACTCAATTTAATTAGATTAAATGTATTGATTCAGTTAATCTGAATACTTTATCGGTGGTTTTTATTTAAATTGTTGAATAATTAACTACCTTTGATGAATTTAGCACGAGGAAGCACTGTGCATTTACTTGACAGATGTTTTAATTATTTAATGTATTTGATTGGTAATGTTTTAACCGGCCAAAGCCTCCTTCTATTATCGTTTAAATATGATTCTGCGCAATCGAATCCATTTGACTCGACCATCGATACATTTTGTTTCAATCTTTTGCCACTGTAAATTGCATCTGCAATAGAAAGAAGAATATAAAATTAACCGAAAATATAATATAAAATTAAAATAAATGGGGTAGCTACTTTCAAAAATGAATATTTCGAAATATTACATTCAATTCTAATTTTAAGTTAATTTAATATAAATCTCGAAATGTACTCGTAATCCATGATATAATTAATAAAGATATGGCCCATACGATGTTTAATTAAGTTAAATTAATATTATTAAATCATTATTAAAAATCTCTACATATATAAACGAAAAAAATTATAAATTGTTATGTATAAAACATTTTAGTACACAAGTAATACAACACGAATATTCTAAACTAGTTATTATTTCAAATATATATCATTCTTACCTTTAAACGTATCATATTTAATGATGAAAAGAAAGTTATGACTTTTAAAAATGAAAATTCATAAATAACCTCAAAACTGATACTCGCGTATACATATTGTTGTTTTAAATATTTTATAACAAATTACACTTCACATATCACAAAGGCACGCACAAAACGATTTTGTTTGTTATATTTACGAAAATAATGTTTAAAGTATTGTTTATTAGAAATATTTAACCTTTTAACACAAGAACTGTCATTTTAAATTCTACATTTATCGCTTGAATTACCGACGTTGTTAGTGATTCAACCGCTTGAATTGCCAACGTCGAGAGGGGCCCCCACCACCTCAACGTTGTTTGGTGAATTTAAATTTTGCGCAGAAATATAGCAATCACGGTAGTATTATCGAGGGGATAGAAGAAAGTAGGCAAATCGCGCGTTTGGCCCGTAGGTAAATCAAGGTGTCGGTAAATCAAAGGTCGGTAAATCGCTAGATGAGTGTACAATATACTATGTTTACATAGTGGTTTATACCTTACAAATACATTTGATGCAAATTAAAACATTTTAATAGTTAATTGTGTTTAATTTACTGTATTTTCAGCATTTTTAGAATTTAGGGAAATCGAATGATCATTCGAAACACGTAAATACGATAATTTAGTATTAATTTAATTATGATTGAAAATGAAAATAAACCCGATTGTGTAAACGAGGTATTAAAGTTCATCGATATGTTGCAAGATAGCGCCACTAACGCGCGAATTTTAAATATTATTTATTGAAAAATTATTAAATAAATAATAATTGTAGTGGTTTTTTATTTCATAGATACCTTTTAATTCAATTTCTAATATTATCCTGCAATAATTTAACCATTTTCAATGCTTTTAACATGTAGTTTACAACAGAAATATTTTTTATCTTTTTGGTGTTACCTAGCTTGTAAAATGCAGCCAAGTGTATACAACTGTCACCTCATAATATTACGATATTTTCAAAAAAGTATTTTGTATTAATATTTATAAATCATAATTAATGTTTATAGTGCTTTATTTATAAAATACAGTATTCATGAGACGTTTTTATGTATATTTTGTGTTGCAAATGCTTTAATATGTGATAAATTATGACAAAATAAAATCAAGAAAGATTTTGGACATGACGTTTTTTTAATTTATTTGTTTATTTAACATCGATAGCTACAATTGTTGTGTTCACCACATAATTGAATATGTGTATTAAACTGTAAAACATTTAAATATGTGCACAGTTGGTAAAAATTAATAATCTGAAAAAGAAATATACATAGCAACAATGGCTTCCATATGATAGTTAAAGGTCAGAATTTATTTCATTTTATAATTCAATCGAATCGTAATATGCAATAATTTTATGTTTTTTACTTAGTACAGACATTGTATAAAAGGTATAAACATTAATGCATGTGTGAAATTAATTTTGTTTTTTAATATACCTAATGAAAAAAATATATGCTGCGTGTCAATGTGTTTTGTCAAACTGTCTTATTTTGCAATATCAACAGTGGGTATAATTATTGATTATTTTTGATATATTTGATTAATAAAACGTTTGAAATAATATTTATAATAAATAATGGTTGTTAAATTGTACGAAGAAATGATTCAAACAAATCACTTTGATTCCAGGTATGTGATAAACCTTTTACACAGAAATAGACACAAGAATTGATACATGTACATAAAACTTGAGTGCGGTGACAGATGAACGTATGTATTTGATACTACCAAGGCTTTATGAATTATTTAAAGTGAACTATTTATAAATGTGATCTTGAATGAATAATTCTAGTTTACTGTATTTACGTTTTAACTCAGTTCAATCAATAGTTTTTTAGTTAAAATCGTTAACGTAAAATTACAAAAAATATCAATGGTATACTGGGTGTCCCAGATAACTTTTCCAGCATGGGGATCTCAGTATCTATAAGAGATACAGGTTTGGTTAAATGAGATCAATTATTTGTAAGAAAGGGGTGAGTATTACTACACAAAAAAATATTCATAATTCTATGTGGTTTAAGCAGTATACCAAAAAAACTCAAAATTCGGAATTTCTTTAAATGACTATAACTTTTTTGTCAAAGTAGATAGGTACTTTTTGTTGACGGTTTCTCAAAGCAGCTTTTTGTGTAGAATCGATTGGTGTATTTAGATTTTTTATATCACTTTTAGTTTCCGAGTTATGAGCCCTAACTTTAGTTTTTCTTATGGACCACTAAGGTGGCTATGGCATATTTGAACGTGTTTTTTACTCTACTTTACAACGATATGTCACATGCCATACTTATTGTCAAAAAAAAAATTATAATGTATTTTTTTTAAAGTTAATTGTTTTCAAATAGTCATTTGTTATTTTGATTGTTGTTATTGTGATTTTTGTTTCCCATTTTTGTTTTTCATGGCTCACTTAAATGTTTGTAATAAAATACTTAATAAATATCACTGGCATTTAGTACATCGACTTATTTTCAATAATAAGTATGGCATGTGACATATCGTTGTAAAGTAGAGTAAAAAACACGTACAAATATGCCATAGCCAGCTTAGTGGTCCATAAGAAAAACTAAAGTTAGGGCTCATAACTCGGAAACTGAAAGTGATATAAAAAATCTAAATACACCAATCGATTCTACACAAAAAACTACTTTGAGAAACCGTCTACAAAAAGTACCTATCTACTTTGACAAAAAAGTTATAGCCATTTAAAGAAATTCTGAATTTTGAGTTTTTTGGGTATACCGCCTAAACCACATAGAATTTAGAATATTTTTTTGTGTAGTAATACTCACCCCTTTCTTACAAATAATTGATCTCATTTAACCAAACCTGTATCTCTTATAGATACTGAGATCCCCATGCTGGAAAAGTTATCTGGGACACCCGGTAGAACTCTGGAACTATAGATCACAGAGAGTTGGGAGAGGGTTTAAAATGATCACTATTGAATCTAGTTTACTGTATTTAAGTTTTAACTCAGTCCGATAAATAGTTTTGTAATTAGAGATGTTTACGTAAAATAACAAAAAATATCAATTAATAAAAGTGTCTTAAGTTTGACAGTATAGAACTCTAGATCACACAGAGTTAAGAGAGAGTTTAAAATGATCACTTTTGAATCTAGTTTAGTGTATTTAAGTTTTAACTCAGTCCGATAAATAGTTTTGTAATTAGAGATGTTTACGTAAAATAACAAAAAATATCAATTAATAAAAGTGCCCTATACACAAAGACATAGTACCCTGGAACTATAGATCACAGAGAGTTGGGGCCGGGTTTAAAATGATCACTATTGAATCTAGTTTAGTGTTGATTTTAAATTGTTCCAACGGATCATTTATAAGTTGCAGGAAATTACGTAAAGTGCGTCTGAAATAACACGTAAATTTTATCTTACGGTTATAATTTTAAAAATAGTCTTTATTCACTTAAAACTATTGAATTCTAATAGTATATTATATAATGTACATTTCAAGATGCTCCCTTATTTTCTATGATTTATAGTTCCAAAGGGCATTTTTATTCATCAATATTTTTTGTGATTTTATGTAAAAAATTATAATGTAAAAAATATTAATCCAATTAACTTAAAACTTGAACACACAAAACAAGGTTAAATAGTAATCATTTTAAGAGCACCCTCAACTTTCTACGATTTGTAGTTCCCGAAATATTGGCTTCAAACGGTAAATTTTTTAGAGTTAATTATGGACCGAATATCAAAGGCATACAAGAGAAGGTCTCCAAAGGCTCGTTCATCTCTAAAGTTCTATTCAAATTTGCTTGCAAGTACAAAGCAAAATGAATGAAATGTGGCTACAGAACTGCTTTACTAGACAAGTAAGTAATACATACTCTGCCCCCTTCTCGTCCCCATTTCAGCAAATTTAATATATTTTCAAACTCTCTGAATCCTTACAGGACTGCCCCATTTTCAGCAAGTTACAAGTGTTTTCAAGTCTATAAGTATATTAAAAAAGATTGATTCTTCGAAACTTGTTATATTTTGTTTCAAGTACTTTATTTTGCTGTAACAGATTTAAAAAAGTGGTTCTGTTTTGGGGGGCTGTATCACTTTAGCGAGGAGTGGTATACTTGTGGGGTTGATTTTAAATTAAAGATGGTTTATCTGGCTTTAATTTGGTATGGGGTTTCTTAGGGTTTGTTGCGGGAATATATTAAAAAAAATTGATCTGTTTTGGGGGGCTGTTTCTTTTGAGCGAGGAGAGGTATATGTGTAGGGTTGGTTTCAAATTAAAGAGGGCTTATCTGACTTCAATTTGATACGTAACATTCAAAGGTTTGTTTCAGAAATATATTTAAAAAAAATGTATTTGTTATATTTTTTAAGGTCAGGCTCATTGATTGGGAGGAAGGCAACGCAACTATAGAATTACAGACAAACTGTACCCGAGAGGCAAACTCCTTATAGATTACGACATCGTGATCGGGTATTACAAACTACCCAATAAGACTGCTGAGGAGTTCTTCGAAGAGAATGGAAAGAGGTGGTTTAGGACGGGCGATATTTATGTTCAAAATAATCGGTGAGTTGAGAAATATTAATTTGTTATTTTTGGCTTGTTTCGGTTTGAGAAATTTGTAAAGAGTACAGTAGACGTTTCATACTGTGAACCACGCCGGTAAAGTCAGTTTTAATATAAATGACAGCTTTGAGAAATAGGGATTTACACAATGGAAGGTACCGTGCCTGAGTTCACATTATAGAACGTCTACTGTAACTGATCTGAACGATCTAATATATTTTCCGAACGTTCGTCTTTACATATCATCTGTATTTTCCAACCTAACCTAACCTAACCAAACCCCCCCCTCCCTCAAATGTCATCTACGCGAACGTCCTCCCCCCTCCCACTAACCTAACCTAACCTAACCTAACCTAACCTAACCTAACCTAACCTAACCTAACCTAACCAAACCGCCCCCTCCCTCAAATGTCATCTACGCGAACGTCCACCCCCCTCCCACTAACCTAACCTAACCTAACCTAACCTAACCAAACCGCCCCCTCCCTCAAATGTCATCTACGCGAACGTCCCCCCCTCCCACTAACCTAACCTAACCTAACCTAACCTAACCAAACCGCCCCCTCCCTCAAATGTCATCTACGCGAACGTCCCCCCCTCCCACTAACCTAACCTAACCTAACCTAACCTAACCTAACCAAACCGCCCCCTCCCTCAAATGTCATCTACGCGAACGTCCCCCCCCTCCCACTAACCTAACCTAACCTAACCTAACCAAACCGCCCCCTCCCTCAAATGTCATCTACGTGAACGTCCCCCCCCTCCCACTAACCTAACCTAACCTAACCTAACCAAACCGCCCCCTCCCTCAAATGTCATCTACGCGAACGTCCTCCCCCCTCCCACTAACCTAACCTAACCTAACCTAACCTAACCTAACCGCCCCCTCCCTCAAATGTCATCTACGCGAACGTCCTCCCCCCTCCCACTAACCTAACCTAACCTAACCAAACCGCCCCCTCCCTCAAATGTCATCTACGCGAACGTCCCCCCCATTCCCACTAACCTAACCTAACCTAACCTAACCTAACCTAACCTAACCTAACCTAACCTAACCTAACCTAACCTAACCTAACCTAACCTAACCAAACCGCCCCCTCCCTCAAATGTCATCTACGCGAACGTCCTCCCCCCTCCCACTAACCTAACCTAACCTAACCTAACCTAACCAAACCGCCCCCTCCCTCAAATGTCATCTACGCGAACGTCCTCCCCCCTCCCATTAACCTAACCTAACCTAACCTAACCTAACCAAACCGCCCCCTCCCTCAAATGTCATCTACGCGAACGTCCCCCCCCCCTCCCACTAACCTAACCTAACCTTACCTAACCTAACCTAACCTAACCAAACCGCCCCCTCCCTCAAATGTCATCTACGCGAACTCCCCCCCTCCCACTAACCTAACCTAACCTAACCTAACCTAACCTAACCTAACCTAACCTAACCTAACCAAACCGCCCCCTCCCTCAAATGTCATCTACGCGAACTCCCCCCCTCCCACTAACCTAACCTAACCTAACCTAACCTAACCTAACCTAACCAACCTAACCAAACCGCCCCCTCCCTCAAATGTCATCTACGCGAACTCCCCCCCCTCCCACTAACCTAACCTAACCTAACCTAACCTAACCTAACCTAACCAAACCGCCCCCTCCCTCAAATGTCATCTACTCGAACTCCCCCCCCTCCCACTAACCTAACCTAACCTAACCTAACCTAACCTAACCAAACCGCCCCCTCCCTCAAATGTCATCTACGCGAACGTCCTCCCCCCTCCCACTAACCTAACCTAACCTAACCTAACCTAACCTAACCTAACATAACCTAACCTAACCAAACCGCCCCCTCCCTCAAATGTCATCTACGCGAACGTCCTCCCCCCTCCCACTAACCTAACCTAACCTAACCTAACCTAACCTAACCAAACCGCCCCCTCCCTCAAATGTCATCTACGCGAACGTCCCCCCCCTCCCACTAACTTAACCTAACCTAACCTAACCTAACCTAACCTAACCAAACCGCCCCCTCCCTCAAATGTCATCTACGCGAACTCCCCCCCTCCCACTAACCTAACCTAACCTAACCTAACCAAACCTAACCTAACCTAACCTAACCTAACCAAACCGCCCCCTCCCTCAAATGTCATCTACGCGAACTCCCCCCCCTCCCACTAACCTAACCTAACCTAACCTAACCTAACCTAACCAAACCGCCCCCTCCCTCAAATGTCATCTACGCGAACGTCCTCCCCCCTCCCACTAACCTAACCTAACCTAACCAAACCGCCCCCTCCCTCAAATGTCATCTACGCGAACGTCCTCCCCCCTCCCACTAACCTAACCTAACCAAACCGCCCCCTCCCTCAAATGTCATCTACGAAAACGTCCTCCCCCCTCCCACTAACCTAACCTAACCAAACCGCCCCCTCCCTCAAATGTCATCTACGCGAACGTCCTCCCCCTTCCCACTAACCTAACCTAACCTAACCTAACCAAACCGCCCCCTCCCTGGTTCTGTTTTGGGGGGCTGTATCACTTTAGCGAGGAGTGGTATACTTGTGGGGTTGATTTTAAATTAAAGATGGTTTATCTGGCTTTAATTTGGTATGGGGTTTCTTAGGGTTTGTTGCGGGAATATATTAAAAAAAATTGATCTGTTTTGGGGGGCTGTTTCTTTTGAGCGAGGAGAGGTATATGTGTAGGGTTGGTTTCAAATTAAAGAGGGCTTATCTGACTTCAATTTGATACGTAACATTCAAAGGTTTGTTTCAGAAATATATTTAAAAAAAATGTATTTGTTATAATTTTTAAGGTCAGGCTCATTGATTGGGAGGAAGGCAACGCAACTATAGAATTACAGACAAACTGTACCCGAGGGGCAAACTCCTTATTGATGACCACATCGTGATCGGGTATTACAAACTACCCAATAAGACTGCTGAGGAGTTCTTCAAAGAGAATGGAAAGAGGTGGTTTAGGACGGGCGATATTGGCAAAGTTCAAAATAATCGGTGAGTTGAGAAATATTAATTTGTTATTTTTGGCTTGTTTAGGTTTGAGAGAAATTTGTAAAGAATACAGTAGACGTTTCATACTGTGAACCACGCCGGTAAAGTCAGTTTTAATATAAATGACAGCTTTGAGAAATAGGGATTTACACAATGGAAGGTACCGTGCCTGAGTTCACATTATAGAACGTCTACTGTAACTGATCTGAACGATCTAATATATTTTCCGAACGTTCGTCTTTACATATCATCTGTATTTTCCAACCTAACCTAACCTAACCAAACCCCCCCCTCCCTCAAATGTCATCTACGCGAACGTCCTCCCCCCTCCCACTAACCTAACCTAACCTAACCTAACCTAACCTAACCTAACCAAACCGCCCCCTCCCTCAAATGTCATCTACGCGAACTCCCCCCCTCCCACTAACCTAACCTAACCTAACCTAACCTAACCTAACCTAACCTAACCTAACCAACCTAACCAAACCGCCCCCTCCCTCAAATGTCATCTACGCGAACTCCCCCCCCTCCCACTAACCTAACCTAACCTAACCTAACCTAACCTAACCTAACCAAACCGCCCCCTCCCTCAAATGTCATCTACTCGAACTCCCCCCCCTCCCACTAACCTAACCTAACCTAACCTAACCTAACCTAACCAAACCGCCCCCTCCCTCAAATGTCATCTACGCGAACGTCCTCCCCCCTCCCACTAACCTAACCTAACCTAACCTAACCTAACCTAACCTAACCTAACCTAACCTAACCTAACCTAACATAACCTAACCTAACCTAACCTAACCAAACCGCCCCCTCCCTCAAATGTCATCTACGCGAACGTCCTCCCCCCTCCCACTAACCTAACCTAACCTAACCTAACCTAACCTAACCTAACCTAACCAAACCGCCCCCTCCCTCAAATGTCATCTACGCGAACGTCCCCCCCCTCCCACTAACCTAACCTAACCTAACCTAACCTAACCTAACCTAACCAAACCGCCCCCTCCCTCAAATGTCATCTACGCGAACTCCCCCCCTCCCACTAACCTAACCTAACCTAACCTAACCTAACCTAACCAAACCTAACCTAACCTAACCTAACCAAACCGCCCCCTCCCTCAAATGTCATCTACGCGAACTCCCCCCCCTCCCACTAACCTAACCTAACCTAACCTAACCTAACCTAACCTAACCTAACCAAACCGCCCCCTCCCTCAAATGTCATCTACGCGAACGTCCTCCCCCCTCCCACTAACCTAACCTAACCTAACCAAACCGCCCCCTCCCTCAAATGTCATCTACGCGAACGTCCTCCCCCCTCCCACTAACCTAACCTAACCAAACCGCCCCCTCCCTCAAATGTCATCTACGAAAACGTCCTCCCCCCTCCCACTAACCTAACCTAACCAAACCGCCCCCTCCCTCAAATGTCATCTACGCGAACGTCCTCCCCCTTCCCACTAACCTAACCTAACCTAACCTAACCAAACCGCCCCCTCCCTGGTTCTGTTTTGGGGGGCTGTATCACTTTAGCGAGGAGTGGTATACTTGTGGGGTTGATTTTAAATTAAAGATGGTTTATCTGGCTTTAATTTGGTATGGGGTTTCTTAGGGTTTGTTGCGGGAATATATTAAAAAAAATTGATCTGTTTTGGGGGGCTGTTTCTTTTGAGCGAGGAGAGGTATATGTGTAGGGTTGGTTTCAAATTAAAGAGGGCTTATCTGACTTCAATTTGATACGTAACATTCAAAGGTTTGTTTCAGAAATATATTTAAAAAAAATGTATTTGTTATATTTTTTAAGGTCAGGCTCATTGATTGGGAGGAAGGCAACGCAACTATAGAATTACAGACAAACTGTACCCGAGAGGCAAACTCCTTATAGATTACGACATCGTGATCGGGTATTACAAACTACCCAATAAGACTGCTGAGGAGTTCTTCGAAGAGAATGGAAAGAGGTGGTTTAGGACGGGCGATATTTATGTTCAAAATAATCGGTGAGTTGAGAAATATTAATTTGTTATTTTTGGCTTGTTTCGGTTTGAGAGAAATTTGTAAAGAGTACAGTAGACGTTTCATACTGTGAACCACGCCGGTAAAGTCAGTTTTAATATAAATGACAGCTTTGAGAAATAGGGATTTACACAATGGAAGGTACCGTGCCTGAGTTCACATTATAGAACGTCTACTGTAACTGATCTGAACGATCTAATATATTTTCCGAACGTTCGTCTTTACATATCATCTGTATTTTCCAACCTAACCTAACCTAACCAAACCCCCCCCTCCCTCAAATGTCATCTACGCGAACGTCCTCCCCCCTCCCACTAACCTAACCTAACCTAACCTAACCTAACCTAACCAAACCGCCCCCTCCCTCAAATGTCATCTACGCGAACGTCCACCCCCCTCCCACTAACCTAACCTAACCTAACCTAACCTAACCTAACCAAACCGCCCCCTCCCTCAAATGTCATCTACGCGAACGTCCTCCCCCTTCCCACTAACCTAACCTAACCTAACCTAACCAAACCGCCCCCTCCCTGGTTCTGTTTTGGGGGGCTGTATCACTTTAGCGAGGAGTGGTATACTTGTGGGGTTGATTTTAAATTAAAGATGGTTTATCTGGCTTTAATTTGGTATGGGGTTTCTTAGGGTTTGTTGCGGGAATATATTAAAAAAAATTGATCTGTTTTGGGGGGCTGTTTCTTTTGAGCGAGGAGAGGTATATGTGTAGGGTTGGTTTCAAATTAAAGAGGGCTTATCTGACTTCAATTTGATACGTAACATTCAAAGGTTTGTTTCAGAAATATATTTAAAAAAAATGTATTTGTTATAATTTTTAAGGTCAGGCTCATTGATTGGGAGGAAGGCAACGCAACTATAGAATTACAGACAAACTGTACCCGAGGGGCAAACTCCTTATTGATGACCACATCGTGATCGGGTATTACAAACTACCCAATAAGACTGCTGAGGAGTTCTTCAAAGAGAATGGAAAGAGGTGGTTTAGGACGGGCGATATTGGCAAAGTTCAAAATAATCGGTGAGTTGAGAAATATTAATTTGTTATTTTTGGCTTGTTTAGGTTTGAGAGAAATTTGTAAAGAATACAGTAGACGTTTCATACTGTGAACCACGCCGGTAAAGTCAGTTTTAATATAAATGACAGCTTTGAGAAATAGGGATTTACACAATGGAAGGTACCGTGCCTGAGTTCACATTATAGAACGTCTACTGTAACTGATCTGAACGATCTAATATATTTTCCGAACGTTCGTCTTTACATATCATCTGTATTTTCCAACCTAACCTAACCTAACCAAACCCCCCCCTCCCTCAAATGTCATCTACGCGAACGTCCTCCCCCCTCCCACTAACCTAACCTAACCTAACCTAACCTAACCTAACCTAACCAAACCGCCCCCTCCCTCAAATGTCATCTACGCGAACTCCCCCCCTCCCACTAACCTAACCTAACCTAACCTAACCTAACCTAACCTAACCTAACCTAACCAACCTAACCAAACCGCCCCCTCCCTCAAATGTCATCTACGCGAACTCCCCCCCCTCCCACTAACCTAACCTAACCTAACCTAACCTAACCTAACCTAACCAAACCGCCCCCTCCCTCAAATGTCATCTACTCGAACTCCCCCCCCTCCCACTAACCTAACCTAACCTAACCTAACCTAACCTAACCAAACCGCCCCCTCCCTCAAATGTCATCTACGCGAACGTCCTCCCCCCTCCCACTAACCTAACCTAACCTAACCTAACCTAACCTAACCTAACCTAACCTAACCTAACCTAACCTAACATAACCTAACCTAACCTAACCTAACCAAACCGCCCCCTCCCTCAAATGTCATCTACGCGAACGTCCTCCCCCCTCCCACTAACCTAACCTAACCTAACCTAACCTAACCTAACCTAACCTAACCAAACCGCCCCCTCCCTCAAATGTCATCTACGCGAACGTCCCCCCCCTCCCACTAACCTAACCTAACCTAACCTAACCTAACCTAACCTAACCAAACCGCCCCCTCCCTCAAATGTCATCTACGCGAACTCCCCCCCTCCCACTAACCTAACCTAACCTAACCTAACCTAACCTAACCAAACCTAACCTAACCTAACCTAACCAAACCGCCCCCTCCCTCAAATGTCATCTACGCGAACTCCCCCCCCTCCCACTAACCTAACCTAACCTAACCTAACCTAACCTAACCTAACCTAACCAAACCGCCCCCTCCCTCAAATGTCATCTACGCGAACGTCCTCCCCCCTCCCACTAACCTAACCTAACCTAACCAAACCGCCCCCTCCCTCAAATGTCATCTACGCGAACGTCCTCCCCCCTCCCACTAACCTAACCTAACCAAACCGCCCCCTCCCTCAAATGTCATCTACGAAAACGTCCTCCCCCCTCCCACTAACCTAACCTAACCAAACCGCCCCCTCCCTCAAATGTCATCTACGCGAACGTCCTCCCCCTTCCCACTAACCTAACCTAACCTAACCTAACCAAACCGCCCCCTCCCTGGTTCTGTTTTGGGGGGCTGTATCACTTTAGCGAGGAGTGGTATACTTGTGGGGTTGATTTTAAATTAAAGATGGTTTATCTGGCTTTAATTTGGTATGGGGTTTCTTAGGGTTTGTTGCGGGAATATATTAAAAAAAATTGATCTGTTTTGGGGGGCTGTTTCTTTTGAGCGAGGAGAGGTATATGTGTAGGGTTGGTTTCAAATTAAAGAGGGCTTATCTGACTTCAATTTGATACGTAACATTCAAAGGTTTGTTTCAGAAATATATTTAAAAAAAATGTATTTGTTATATTTTTTAAGGTCAGGCTCATTGATTGGGAGGAAGGCAACGCAACTATAGAATTACAGACAAACTGTACCCGAGAGGCAAACTCCTTATAGATTACGACATCGTGATCGGGTATTACAAACTACCCAATAAGACTGCTGAGGAGTTCTTCGAAGAGAATGGAAAGAGGTGGTTTAGGACGGGCGATATTTATGTTCAAAATAATCGGTGAGTTGAGAAATATTAATTTGTTATTTTTGGCTTGTTTCGGTTTGAGAGAAATTTGTAAAGAGTACAGTAGACGTTTCATACTGTGAACCACGCCGGTAAAGTCAGTTTTAATATAAATGACAGCTTTGAGAAATAGGGATTTACACAATGGAAGGTACCGTGCCTGAGTTCACATTATAGAACGTCTACTGTAACTGATCTGAACGATCTAATATATTTTCCGAACGTTCGTCTTTACATATCATCTGTATTTTCCAACCTAACCTAACCTAACCAAACCCCCCCCTCCCTCAAATGTCATCTACGCGAACGTCCTCCCCCCTCCCACTAACCTAACCTAACCTAACCTAACCTAACCTAACCAAACCGCCCCCTCCCTCAAATGTCATCTACGCGAACGTCCACCCCCCTCCCACTAACCTAACCTAACCTAACCTAACCTAACCTAACCAAACCGCCCCCTCCCTCAAATGTCATCTACGCGAACGTCCCCCCCTCCCACTAACCTAACCTAACCTAACCTAACCTAACCAAACCGCCCCCTCCCTCAAATGTCATCTACGCGAACGTCCCCCCCTCCCACTAACCTAACCTAACCTAACCAAACCGCCCCCTCCCTCAAATGTCATCTACGCGAACTCCCCCCCTCCCACTAACCTAACCTAACCTAACCTAACCTAACCTAACCTAACCTAACCTAACCTAACCTAACCAAACCGCCCCCTCCCTCAAATGTCATCTACGCGAACGTCCTCCCCCCTCCCACTAACCTAACCTAACCTAACCTAACCTAACCGCCCCCTCCCTCAAATGTCATCTACGCGAACGTCCTCCCCCCTCCCACTAACCTAACCTAACCAAACCGCCCCCTCCCTCAAATGTCATCTACGCGAACGTCCCCCCCATTCCCACTAACCTAACCTAACCTAACCTAACCTAACCTAACCAAACCGCCCCCTCCCTCAAATGTCATCTACGCGAACTCCCCCCCTCCCACTAACCTAACCTAACCTAACCTAACCTAACCTAACCTAACCTAACCTAACCTAACCAAACCGCCCCCTCCCTCAAATGTCATCTACGCAAACGTCCCCCCCCCTCCCACTAACCTAACCTAACCTTACCTAACCTAACCTAACCTAACCTAACCTAACCTAACCAAACCGCCCCCTCCCTCAAATGTCATCTACGCGAACTCCCCCCCTCCCACTAACCTAACCTAACCTAACCTAACCTAACCTAACCTAACCTAACCAAACCGCCCCCTCCCTCAAATGTCATCTACGCGAACTCCCCCCCCTCCCACTAACCTAACCTAACCTAACCTAACCAAACCGCCCCCTCCCTCAAATGTCATCTACGCGAACGTCCTCCCCCCTCCCACTAACCTAACCTAACCTAACCAAACCGCCCCCTCCCTCAAATGTCATCTACGCGAACGTCCCCCCCCCTCCCACTAACCTAACCTAACCTAACCTAACCAAACCGCCCCCTCCCTCAAATGTCATCTACGCGAACTCCCCCCTCCCACTAACCTAACCTAACCTAACCTAACCTAACCAAACCGCCCCCTCCCTCAAATGTCATCTACGCGAACGTCCTCCCCCCTCCCACTAACCTAACCTAACCTAACCTAACCAAACCGCCCCCTCCCTCAAATGTCATCTACGCGAACGTCCCCCCCCTCCCACTAACCTAACCTAACCTAACCGAACCGCCCCCTCCCTCAAATGTCATCTACGCGAACGTCCTCCCCCCTCCCACTAACCTAACCAAACCGCCCCCTCCCTCAAATGTCATCTACGAAAACGTCCTCCCCCCTCCCACTAACCTAACCTAACCTAACCAAACCGCCCCCTCCCTCAAATGTCATCTACGCGAACGTCCTCCCCCCTCCCACTAACCTAACCTAACCTAACCTAACCTAACCTAACCTAACCAAACCGCCCCCTCCCTGGTTCTGTTTTGGGGGGCTGTTTCTTTTGAGCGAGGAGAGGTATATGTGTAGGGTTGGTTTCAAATTAAAGAGGGCTTATCTGACTTCAATTTGATACGTAACATTCAAAGGTTTGTTTCAGAAATATATTTAAAAAAAATGTATTTGTTATATTTTTTAAGGTCAGGCTCATTGATTGGGAGGAAGGCAACGCAACTATAGAATTACAGACAAACTGTACCCGAGAGGCAAACTCCTTATAGATTACGACATCGTGATCGGGTATTACAAACTACCCAATAAGACTGCTGAGGAGTTCTTCGAAGAGAATGGAAAGAGGTGGTTTAGGACGGGCGATATTTATGTTCAAAATAATCGGTGAGTTGAGAAATATTAATTTGTTATTTTTGGCTTGTTTCGGTTTGAGAGAAATTTGTAAAGAGTACAGTAGACGTTTCATACTGTGAACCACGCCGGTAAAGTCAGTTTTAATATAAATGACAGCTTTGAGAAATAGGGATTTACACAATGGAAGGTACCGTGCCTGAGTTCACATTATAGAACGTCTACTGTAACTGATCTGAACGATCTATTATATTTTCCGAACGTTCGTCTTTACATATCATCTGTATTTTCCAAAAGTTCCGATCATCTGTCATTTTATCTTTAAAACTTTATTTCGGTCATAAATCATGCACAAAGTATGAATATACATTCAATCAAATGATATTTTTGATACGTTTATCAAAATTAATTGCATTTTCTAGATATAATACATTTTGTCAATTCAACTGATCTGAACAATCTATTGTATTTTCCGAAAGTTCCGATCACCTGTCATTTTGTCTTTAAACTTTATTTTAGTTTTTTAGTCACAAATCATATGCAAATCATGCACAAAATATGAATCTGCATTCAATCTAATGATATTTCTGATACATTTATCAAAATTAATTGCATTTTCTAGATATAATACATTTAGTCAATTCAACTGATCTGAATAATCTATTATATTTTCCGAAAGTTCCGATACTATGTTTACATGGTGATTTATACTTACAAATACATTTGATTCAAATTTAAACAGTTAATTAGTAAATTATGTTTAATTGACTGTATTTTTAGCATTTTTAGAATTTACGGAAATCCAACGATCATTCTAAACACGTAAACACGATAAATTAGCATTAATTTTATTATGATTGAAAATGAAAACAAACCCAATCGTGTAAACGAGGTATTAAAGTTCATCGATATATTACAAGATGACGCCACTAACGCGCGAATTTTAAATATTAATTATTTTAAAATAATTAAATAAATTCTTATTCTTTATTAATATATAAAATATTACTTTGGTATAATATCTATCTGAACATATTAGATTTAATGAATAAATTGCGTAAACTAATCACATGAGTCGTTAGATTGTATTTAGAGTGCCCCGTATAATTTTTATATATCACTATTTTAAAAAAATAACTATAAAAAAATTTAAAGAGCTGTAACTCCGAATCTGTTGGACGTATTGACTTCAAATTTAAGTACGTAAAACTAGATTTTTTTACGAAAATTTTAAAACTAATCCGAAGATTCTGCGATTTTTGGTTCCCATGTAATCCTCATTTTTATCTGCTACACCGCGGGCGTCGCGCTTCGCGGATGGCGTCTCGACGCTCCTTCTTGATCTCGCGGCATATATGTGTGCACATTGTATAACTTTTACCTGCACACGTCCCGCGAACGATTCCGTGGACAAACACATGCATCTATTGTACGTATGTTACAATTATTATTGATTGTGTATTGGACGTCGCGGGTCGCGACGCCCTCGGAATATAGTTTCGCGGCATCGCGTATGTGTACTATTTTTTTTCGCGGCATGTGTATACATATGTGACAAATTTCGCGGTCTAATTACTCTACATATGCGCGCGACCCCCGCGAATAAATTCGCGGGTATACACCCCCGCCCCCCAACACATATTATGTTTTTTAATTATAATACACACCCTCGCGGATTCGCGGTCTGTCTCCAATCTATTCTCCAAAATTTCTTTAAATAAATAATAATAATAATATAAAGTGCACAGTAGAATACATAAGGCAGAGAGACAGTTTGAGTGCGCTCATTGTCATAGGAAGTTTATTAATAATAAGGATCTTCAGAGACATCAAGTTATACATTCAGGTTAGTTGTTTTATGTGTTTTATTAGCACTTGGTGATGTTATAAATATTCCTACGTAAGAAAGAATGCAAAAGGTCTATACAGGGTGTTCCAGACCACCCGTCCACTATGTTTTACGCTCAAACTATTGAAGATAGAGTTTTATGAAAAAAAAATTTACTATGTATATCGATCCTAAAGAATTTCAGGAAAATATTTTCAACCCCCTAAAACCACTCCTTGGGGGGGTAGTTTGGGGGGTACATTTCCGTTTCTCAGTAAAATCAAATAGAACGGTATATTCAAAATTACATAATTGTAAAGACCATAAAAAAGTAAGAAACTTTTGTAAAACAAAAATTTTCATACTTTCAATTGTTTAGAAAATATGGCGACTTGATCTCAAATTTTGGGGTTTTACTAAAAGTGCTCTAATTTCGTTAAATATTAATGGAATTTTATTATTTTTTTAAATTTAGAAAGTAGAAATAATTCACTATGTGTGCCGATTTTAACGTTGATTGATGAATTTAAACGCGCAGAAATATAGCGGTCACGGTGGTATTGTGGTGGGGATGGGGGAAGGACGTTGGTTAGAACTGTCGGCACATTGTGTAACGGAGCGGTCGTATAGCACAGTGCTGAGTGTATTCTTTATTTGTGTTTTCTACACGGTTCTGTTAATTTGATTGGGTGTGAAGCTTCAGTATGTTTTCTACAGGTTCTGTTAATTTGATTGGGTGTGAAGCTTCAGTATGTTTTCTACAGGTTCTGTTAATTTCATTGGGTGTGAAGCTTCAGTATGTTTTCTACACGGTTCTGTTAATTTGATTGGGTGTGAAGCTTCAGTATGTTTTCTACAGGTTCTGTTAATTTGATTGGGTGTGAAGCTTCAGTATGTTTTCTACAGGTTCTGTTAATTTCATTGGGTGTGAAGCTTCAGTATGTTTTCTACAGGTTCTGTTAATGTCATGGGCTATGACGTAGAATAAAGATTCTGCGAAAAGTATTTTAGGTAATTTAGATATTACAGAATGTTGGAATTGGTCATGGGCATTCTGTTGGGATTATTTAACATGTCTTTACATTATAAAAAACTGCCCTGGTCGGCACAAGACTTTTTTATGTATATTTTTATTATTTAACATTTGATTTTGAATTTTTTTACTTACAAAATGATTTTCTGTGAACGAAATTGATACATTATAATTTTAATATTGACATTAAATACAAAACAAAACCAATTAAGTTTATAATTTTTTTGTGATGGGGCATGTCGTTTGCCCGTTGTGAGTGACGAAAGTCGCCGCTTTTTGAAGTCCGCGTTACAGCTGTCCAATTGATTCTAAAAAGTACATTATTGTATCATACATGGGCTAAACTAATCACATGAGTCGTTAGATTGTATTTAGAGTGCCCCGTATAATTTTTATATATCACTATTTTAAAAAAATAATTATAAAAAACTTTAAAGAGTTGTAACTCCGAATCTGTAGGACGTATTGACTTCAAATTTAAGTATGTAAAACTAGATTTTTTTACGAAAATTTTAAAACTAATCCGAAGATTCTGCGATTTTTGGTTCCCATGTAATCCTCATTTTTATCTGCTACACCGCGGGCGTCGCGCTTCGCGGGGCGTCTCGACGTCCAATACACATTGATTGTGTGTATTGGACGTCGCGGGTCGCGACGCCCTCGGAATATAGTTTCGCGGCATCGCGTATGTGTACAATTTTTTTCGCGGCATGTGTATACATTATGTGACAAATTTCGCGGTCTAATTACTCTACATATGCGCGCGACCCCCGCGAAATAATTCGCGGGTATACACCCCCGCCCCCCAACACATATTATGTTTTTTAATTATAATACACACCCTCCGCGGATTCGCGGTCTGTCTCCAATCTATTCTCCAAAATTTCTTTAAATAAATAATATAAAGCGCGCGGTCACCCATCCAACATTTGTCCGATGGTGGTCCTGCTTAACCTGTGATGCGATGTAAGAACTGTCATATTCAATAGGATCTACTCGTTGTCTTTGCTCTGTATCTTTATTAATGTATAAAACATTACTTTGTTATATGTATTTGAACATATTAGATTATTATTATTAATTTATATTACAGATTAATTATTCAGCCATATATTTAATTGCATAAAGGAATATTATTTATAAAATAATTTTATTATGTTTTATAATATATTTTGGTTTCACAGCAAAGCATATAAACTGGAGTAATCATTTAAATAATGTTCTCTGCGACTTAGTTACATATAAAGATAGATTCTGAATTGTCCCATGGTTTTATTAATTATATCAAAAAGTTACATTATAATTTAGTATTTACTTGTGATTGTTTTCTAACTGTATCATCTTTCCCTAGGTATAAAACCGTTTGCTTGCACCATCTGTAAAACAACTATAACTAAGGTAGATAGCAGTAGCGGAGGCAGTGGTGTGCTACACTGGAGAAAGAGGACATCCTCGGGTGTTTTGAATCCAGACGGAGGTAATTGAGAGCAGAATGTTTCTCACATTAAGAATGTGTCGCTTTGTCTAGTCGTTTGAAGTAAAGATTCAATAAAACACTTCAACCAAGAAGATTAAAAAAGGAAAGCCAACTTTGTATCTCGCCTTGTACTGAGCGACGTCATGTTCTCAACCACGTTGTAGCGCTCAAAATCATTACGTGTATGCTACAGCGTAAACAACACTCGATATCTACGCACTCGTAGCGATACATGTTCAACCAAGAAGACTTTACAAGGAGAGTTAACTGTTCTAAGGGATATCATGCTGTACCAAGTCAGTTCTCCACACCACATTGTGATTGCTTGTAGTGCATTGTGAAAACAAGATGGTAATTTTTGAGAGTTGTGCGCAACGTAATAGTGACCCACGGATGGGGAACTTACCGTGGATTCTTTGACTCTCCTTGTTGGCTTTAACAATAGAAGTTTAAAGAAGAAGAAGAGAAAAGACAAAGAAACACAGTTTTTGCTGAATGGAGACAACAAACAAGTAAACTATTGATTATTATTAAGGGATTGGGGGAGGGGAGATATCTTAAAGCCAAAAGACTGAAATTATTGATCAAAATTAAGATATATATATATATTATGTAAAAAAAAAGCCCTGCTAGTTTAAGGAGGAATGGAAGTACTATCGAAACATTACCGAGTGCATGAAAATTAGTGAGAATGTTCTCGTTAGCATTTTAATACAATACACAAAATATTAAATTGATTCTCCGAGCTGTTTTTATGAAATATATTGATTTCAATTTAACATGTATTCTTATAGAAAACTGATATACATATTTGTAAATTTTTTTAGGTAAAACAGCACATTGATAAAACATTACTAATTTTTGGGGAAAGTATTTTTGCAATTTAATTATGAAAGATCTTTATTTTTTTAATAATTACGTCATACTTTATGTTACTTGTAGAAAAATAGAAAGAAATTTAATACACAGTGCAATTATGCACATAAATAGTGATGGGGGAGGTAAAATTAGCTTCAAATATATAACTCTAGCTATAATGTTTATCATTTATAACTTCTATTACAAAATTTACAGTGCAGATATTGGTAAATTTTTAAAATTTAGCTACTTTTGTCTCTGATTGTAGCTCCCATTCCTCTTTAATGGGGAGATAGTCTGAATTATATATTTTGTATAAAGGGCGGAACGGGGATGATTGGGACTGATTTAAACTGTGATATATAATACTATTTCTACAAAATTCAAAAGTGATATAATTGTATTTAATTGGGGTACAAATTATTTATTATTTTTATCATAACATTTGCTAAATTAGTGAAAACAGGGAAAGGTATTTATTGTAAAATGACTGATTGTTTCTCAATTGCCAAAACGATTAAATATTTAATATCAGAGAACGGAAGATATTGTTAGAAATAAGATGTTTTTTTACTGTACTGGTTTGAGAAATTGTATTTATATAATAAAAGTTTTTGGAAATGTTTACTTTTCAATTTGATTTGAGCAAAAAACAAAAGATAGAAGAAAGAAAAAAAGTGCGACACAGTGTATTTTATAACAACATTATTTTATTTTCAAATCGATACACAATAAGTATAAAACAGTATTCTCAAGATTGTCTTCTGCAAACTTGCTTTCAGTAATTGTTGCGTGCAATAAAAAGTGAACTGGACATCAACAAAAACAAGGCTTTTATTTGAAACACATCGCAGGTAGGCTGTACGTCAAACAAAACACTATGTATTTAAATAATTAAACGTGTATTCTTGTAAATATTAGTAGGCTTTGAAACAAAACACTACTCAACTTTTTATTGCACTCGTATGTTTTATTTTTAGTTTATTGTTTCAATCTTGGTGTTGATTGTTCTGTTGTAATACATCGTTTACGATTTTTCTTTACCGACAAAATATGTTTTGTTAATTTTAATGTAATTATGTATATAAATAAAACATTGTTTACATATTGATTTCAGACATGTTTAATAATAAACACTGGCGTGTTATACAGCAGGCTTAAAAAGGGGGCCCGTTAAATACAGAAATCGTGATTCAATTTTTCGTCTTAACCTTATTTAATTTTTGTATACAACAGATGACAGATAAAAATTAATTTAGTGTCCTCTGTGCGAGCGAGAAGATAATATATTAAAGTAGTGCAAAACATACGGGTGCCAGTGGCGCCATCTAGCAGTCAAACGGTGAAACTTTGTATTACCGACTACAGATATCTGTATTAACGGCATACTGGTAATGATTTTAAATATGTATTTTTACATACGCGCCCCCACCATTGGTGGAGGTGTATTATAAAAAATGTACGTAATTTTATATTTAATTTGTTTTGTATATTTAGACATGCTATCGTATTGTATAAAGACACATTGGTTCCAAATGTGCTAGTAAACAGTTAAAGAAGTGATTTTATCAACTTTTGTCGAACATTTTTTCTGTACATATCACCATGTCCTACATACGATAGCGTAGCGTATATAATAGTATAATACTTTCAAATTAATAAAGGCTGTATCGAATCTAATCTTAATTATTTTTAATTTAAATTACATGTTATAAACAATGCGTGGGTGGATAATTAGTTCGCATATTTGTCACACCATCAACGATGGCGTACATGTCGGTCACTTCACTGTCAAAAATGTCAAATATTTTAATTTTAATTTTTTAATGTATATAAGTTAATAAGCAATATAAAAACAAAGTATACTGTTATTATTTGTGTAAAATGTTCTCATTTTAGTGAATAGTGAGTACTTTGCTGTAGAATTAGTGACATGTCATTATAACCTATATGTTACGAATGTTTAGTAATTATTCTGGGTATATATATACCGCGTCAGTTAGAGAAACATTAGCCTATATGGAGTATATCAAGAGGTATTTTATTAATAACTTGTGCAAAACACGGTGGTGAAGTTTTAGATGCAGCTAGTTCTTGTGATATTTGACAGTTAGTATAGTGTTCACTAATATATATGAGGAACTGGGGAACAAAACTGGATAACGCGATTTTTGCAAACTTAACAGAAGAGGTCAAATTGTACCTATTCTCTCTTCGTGTACGTTTTTAAACTTTTGAGTAATGTTATAGGTGAGATTTTTTAATACCCAAATTTTGAACTAGCGTCTTTGCACATGCTTAAGGTGAATAACTTAAAAAAATTAGATATCCGATTCAAAGTGGAGTTATCAAGTTTTGTTCCACAACTCCTCATATATTGTGGAATGTTACTTGCTACAGGTCTATCTTTACGAAGGTATAGAAGTCATCATACAGCTCCAGTTGTCTGTGTACATGTGAACAAGTGAATTTAATAAGATCTTAGTTCAATCAAGTATCAACTTTAGCTATTTCGGGCAGTCAGTATAATACGGTACATATTAGGGATGTACGCTCTCAAAATACAGAAGCTATATTTAATTTAAACTAAGCAAAAGAGAGATTGTATCACAAGTTTAAATTATCTTTTCGTCTGTCGATTGTTAAGTGCGCGCTGGTGTTACGATTTACGTATTGAATTATATTGACTAGTTGTGTCATTGATACTCAACGTTTAATGGATACAGGAGAACTTGTAGAAAAGTATGTATTTATTAGTTTCATTATGTTTGACATTTACCTTTAACTAGATTTAATTAGGATATAGGTTATGTGTTTTTTGATTTTATTTTCATGTTAGTTTAGTTTAATTTTGTTTATTTGTATCGTTTATATTTAATTTTGTATTGGTAAAAATGAATAAAATGTCTCGTATCAAAGTGTGATCTTTTTTTCAAACGTTTATTGTAAATAACAATAGGTAAATGTCCAACGCTTCAAGCGTAGGTAAGCGTTGCCAAACCAGAAGCGCAAGGCCTACAACGGGGAGCCTAAATGGAGATAACGAGCATTATATGAAGATTAAAAAGTAAAAATTCAAGATTCTTGTCTGCGTTTATTTTAATAGACAGTTGATTAATAATAGTACGCTATCAGAGATCAAGCGTAACATATCTGCGTAGATAAGCAGGTATTTTATTAGACATTAAAGCAATATCAATTATCCAGAAGATGTAACGGTAGTGGCTCCATCTGTCGATCAAACGCATGAACTGCTTAATTGCGTGACGTCATTAGCCGCGATAAGCTCCGAAATCACAAATATTGAGTGTTATATAATGAAAACGGAGCTTGTCTCGGCTAAGTATATTTGTCTCGGTAATAGTGGCGCCATCTAACGGCAAAATGGTGAATTACCAAAAATCGTGACGTCATTAGCCGAGATAAGCTCCGAAATCACAAATATTGAGCGTTACATAACGAAAACGGAGCTTGTCTCGGCTAAGTATATTTGTCTCGGTAACAGTGGCGCCATCTAACGGCAAAATGGTGAACTATCGAAAATCGTGACGTCATTAGCCGAGATAAGCTCCGAAATCTTAAGAATTGAGCGTTACATAACGAAAACGGAGCTTATCTCGGCTAAGTTTATTTGTCGTGGAGATAGTGGCGCCATCTTGCGATCACACGTATGAAATGCTAAATTGCGTGATGTCATTAGCCAAGACGAGCCCCGAAATCTTGAATTTTCGGTGTTACGTAATGAAAAGGGAGCTTATCTCGGCTATGTTTATTGTTTACTGATTTATATCATTTCTAAAGAATGTTTGTTTTGTATTTTAAGCTGAAAAGAAGACGTAGGAAGGAATAAAACATATATATTCAGTGAATTAATAAATTAATTTATTTTATTATCAATAATACTAGTTAACATGTATAAAGTAGCGGCAGTGCGCGAGCTGTATTCATGCGAGTCCACCGACAGTTCAAGTTAAGATCAGACACATTCGACATTGCTGTCTCGGAAAACACGACAAAATCCGAAGATGTCCAATCTATTATAGCAATTCGCACGGCCTCACGTGAATACAGCTCGCTCACCGCCGCTACTGATATAAAGATATACATTTTACGTAGATTAAATACATATAAATATGAGTGTTGTTACAGATTAATATACAAATTTTAAATTAGTCAGGAATTTATAAATCATGTAACTCCCAAACAATTTTATTCAAAATTTTAACTAAAACTTATATAACCGGCTGTATATAAGCCAGCACAAAAACACAGAAAAATCAGTATCTGCTTGGGACTCTACTCAATAAGTAGTCTAGTAGTCATCTGTCTAGTTTAGGTAAGTTTACTATTGTTTAATATATTGTTGTTGTCTTGGACCAATCAAGTCGTCGCCATTATTGTTCTAAGAAGTTAACGTCTTTCCAAGGGACAATCGAAAAGACCAAGTGGTTGTCCACTTTCACGGGCAAGGGGCTACGATACCAAGACACCACATCGCCGAGTGAGTGACATTGTTTTTAGCTTAATTAAAAACAGTACAGAAAATAATTTATCACAAAAAAACATAACATTAAAATAATTGGGAATTACGTTTGACAAAGCAAACTTCAGATCAATGTAACTTTAGCAGAAATCATCGGAATCAGACGGTTTTGAATATATTTCGTAGCTTGAAGCTTCTACTTTCTAACCGTAGCTACATTTTTAAATTCTATCAATTTTTAAAAGAGTTATTCGAACGTAAAGTGAGGTTATGCAAAATTAAATTCGACAAGTTTATAAATCGCTGTATTTTTGGTAAAAATGTTCGTAATTGAACGATTCATAAGTCAAATTATAGCTTGAAGCTTCTACTTTCTAACGGTAGCTACACTTTCAAATTCTATCAATTTTTAAAAGAGTTATTCGAACGTAAAGTGAGGTTATGTAAATTTAAATTCGGTCAAAATTCAAATCGCTGTATTTTTGGTAGAAATGATCGTAACGAAACGATGTAAATGTCAAATTATAGCTTGAAGTTGGTATTTTTTAAACAAGTAAATAAATATAATCAAAGAGAAGTTAATATGATTAAAACGTACGGACACCGTTAGAAAGTAGACAATAACAGAATACACTACGTAACCAAAATAAAACGTTTCAAACAATGAGTTATAAATTCACATAACCCCACTTTTTTTTAAATGACTTAACTTCACTTTTTGGCCGAAGGACTCATTAAAAAATAAATCTGTCACTTGAAACTACGGCACACATTTCACAACACTGAATTACAATGATTTAATTATTAAATTATCCTCGATAGTGATTTTAAAACTGCGTTCGCCCGACACGGTTTTAACTTAATCTCGTGAAGCGTACGTCCGGTTTATTTCAAACTGGTACCGTTCCTGGATGTCCTTGTGCTTGACGGGACCCATGTCTGGTGTCCACACCTCCTTGCACTGCAGCGGGGACTTTGAACTTCTCCAGTTTACCTGAAATAAATATTTCATCAGTTATAGCAATAAAATAGTGTATCTCAGGGACAGACAATACGTGCAAGAGGATTATTAGAAGGGTATATTGACTATATTATGTACCTGCGAGATAGACTTTTGTCAAATTCACTCCATGTATGTTATTATAGAATTTTCAATATAATCTTGATATGTCGTCTTCTTTGATGATTTCATCTTCTCCTAGAATTGATAGGTTTTCAACATTGCAAAACATCATTCTTGACTATTTCTTTATAAATTTATCATTTCCTGTTGATATAATATGATGTAAATTATATTTTTTAAGATTAATCGATTTTATTTCCTTACATGTACAGAAGTGCAGTCCACTATATAATATATGCAGAATTTCGACTGCATTTGTGCATTCAACCCTCAGTGTTTGATTAAAAATCACTTTAATATAGTTAAATGCATTTGTAATTATGCTTTGTATTAAATATTATCACTTTACAACTTGTATTTTAACACAATCTGTTTTACTTGTAAGGAAATATTCAACAACGTGGGGGGGGGGCTCCATGTCGTTAAAGTAATCGTTTGAGAGTGTGAGTTAAATTTATGTATAAATAATTAACATAATAAATATCAGACTAACCGTTGAAGTTGTTCGTAAAGAGATACAAATGCATTCTATCTATCTTATTGTTTTTTAAATCTAGCCCTAATACTTGTATCGGGTAATTTGGCAACAAACATTACTACATCTTGTTTTGTACTTTGTAATTGTATCATTTATCTTACATATCTATTGTTTAAAATATGTTCCGGCAAGCCAAACAAAAAATCAACAAAATCTTTTCTTTTTAACATTTTGTTACAATCCTTTGCCACTATAAATTGCATCTGCAATAGAAAGAAGAATATAAAATTAACCGAAAATATAATATAAAATTAAAATAAATGGGGTAGCTACTTTCAAAAATGAATATTTCGAAATATTACATTCAATTCTAATTTTAAGTTAATTTAATATAAATCTCGAAATGTACTCGTAATCCATGATATAATTAATAAAGATATGGCCCATACGATGTTTAATTTAAGTTAAATTAATATTATTAAATCATTATTAAAAATCTCTACATATATAAACGAAAAAATTTATAAATTGTTATGTATAAAACATTTTAGTACACAAGTAATACAACACGAATATTTTAAACTAGTTATTATTTGAAATATATATCATTCTTACCTTTAAACGTATCATATTTAATGATGAAAAGTTTGAAAAGAAAGTTATGACTTTTAAAAATGAAAATTCATAAATAACCACAAAACTGATACTCGCGTATACATATTGTTGTTTTAAATATTTTATAACAAATTACACTTCACATATCACAAAGACACGCACAAAACGATTTTGTTTGTTATATCTACGAAAATAATGTTTAAAGTATTGTTTTTTATAAATATTTAATTAACCAGTTTAGTTTAACACAAGAACTGTCATTTTAAATTCTACATTCATCGCTTGAATTACCGACGTTGTTAGTGATTCAACCGCTTGAATTGCCGACGTCGAGAGGGCCCCCCACCACCTCAACGTTCATTGGTGAATTTAAATTTTGCGCAGAAATATAGCAAACACGGTAGTATTATCGAGGGGATAGAAGAAAGTAGGCAAATCGCGCGTTTGGCCCGTAGGTAAATCAAGGTGTCGGTAAATCAAAGGTCGGTAAATCGCGAGATGAGTGTACAATATACTATGTTTACATAGTGGTTTATACCTTACAAATACATTTGATGCAAATTAAAACATTTTAATAGTTAATTGTGTTTAATTTACTGTATTTTCAGCATTTTTAGAATTTAGGGAAATCGAATGATCATTCGAAACACGTAAATACGATAATTTAGTATTCATTTAATTGTGATTGAAAATGAAAATAAACCCGATTGTGTAAACGAGGTATTAAAGTTCATCGATATGTTGCAAGATAGCGCCACTAACGCGCGAATTTTAAATATTATTTATTGAAAAATTATTAAATAAACAATAATTGTAGTGGTTTTTTTATTTCATAGACACATTTTAATTCAATTTCTAATATTATCCTGCAATAATTTAACCATTTTCAATGCTTTTAACATGTAGTTTACAACAGAAATATTTTTAATCTTTTTTGTGTTACCTAGCTTGTAAAATGCAGCCAAGTGTATACAACTGTCACCTCATAATATTACGATATTTTCAAAAAAGTATTTTGTATTAATATTTATAAATCATAATTAATGTTCATAGTGCTTTATTTATAAAATACAGTATTCATGAGACGTTTTTATGTATATTTTGTGTTGCGAATGCTTCAATATGTGATAAATTATGACAAAATAAAATCAAGAAAGATTTTGGACATGACGTTTTTTTAATTTATTTGTTTATTTAACATCGATAGCTACAATTGTTGTGTTCACCACATAATTGAATATGTGTATTAAACTGTAAAACATTTAAATATGTGCACAGTTGGTAAATTTAATTAATAATCTGAAAAAGAAATATACATAGCAACAATTATGGCTTCCATATGATAGTTAAAGGTCAGAATTTATTTCATTTTATAATTCAATCGAATCGTAATATGCAATAATTTTATGTTTTTTACTTAGTACAGACATTGTATAAAAGGGATAAACATTAATGCATGTGTGAAATTAATTTTGTTTTTTAATATACCTAACGAAAAAAATATATGCTGCATGTCAATGTGTTTTGTCAAACTGTATCTTATTTTGCAATATCAACAGTTATTATAGTGTTATAGGATATAATTATTGATTATTTTTGATATATTTGATATTGTGAGTTTAATAAATTAACATTTTCTGTTATTTACCAATATAAATACCATAAAAGACGCGTTATTCTGTCCTGGTAAATAATATATACAAACCGTGATTTTACGTCTTTAATTTTATCCTAATGAATATATCATACCAAAAACTATTATATTAAAAGCTTACGTTAACATTGAAAATTAAAAAATACAATGATTGTTTCTCCTTTGTTACAGATTATTTTATTCGACATCGGACAAGACTAAAACACCTTTATTTGATATGCCGTTGTGAAGAAAGCCAATAAAACATATTTATATGTAATTTTATTTATAACTGTAATATTATTACCTTATGGTAAACAATAAATAAATTACTACGTTTAGAATTTTCCATAATTAACTTACAGCAATCCTAATAAAAAACACCAGATATTTTTTACTGTACTGGTTTGAGAAATTGTATTTATATAATAAAAGTTTTTTGGAAATGATGTTTACTTTTCAATTATTCTATTTATATATGTGAAAAATAAAAGTGACACATGCAGTCTATTTTATAACAACGTTATTTTATTTTCAAATTGTTACACAATAAGTATAAAACAGTATTCTCAAGATTGTCTTCTGCAAACCAGTAATTGTTGCGTGTAATAAAAAGTGAACTGGACATCAACAAAAACAAGGCTTTTATTTAAAACAAACCGCAGGTAGGCTGTACGTGAAACAAAACACTATGTATTTAAATAATTAAACGTGTATTCATTTAAATATTATTAGTAGGCTTTGAAACAAAACACTAATCAACACGCAATCTGTAAACTTTTTATTGTACTCGACAGTAAACAGTAATCTTGGTGTTGATTGTTCTGTTGTAATACATCGTGTTCGTGATATTTAACTTTGAGCTGTGATTGAAATTCCTCATTCATCTTAATCATATATGTAGTTCTCTAGTTTCTTGTGTATAAGATCTTGACGTACACGTTTTGATTTGATTTTTGAATCCATTCTCTGTTAATTTCAGAGCCTCGATTTGTAGCTCTTGGTTCTTGCACATATTGATGTAATCGTAGTTTATATATTTATTGTAAGCCCAAGTTACATACATATTATGTGAACAATACCATTGAGTAAAGAATAATTATTCTTTACTCAATGACAATACATATAATAAAATGACAATGCCAGAATATAATTGTATAGTTGAAATACAAGTTATAAAGTGATAATATGTAATACAAAGCATAATTACAAATGCATTTAACTATATTAAAGTGATTTTAATCAAATACTGAGGGTTAAATGCACAAATGCAGTAAAAATTATGCATATATTATATATTGGACTGCACTTCTGTACATGTAAGGAAATAAAATTGATTAATCTTAAAAATATAGTTTACATCATATTATATCAACAGGAAATGATAAATTTATAAAGAAATAGTCAAGAATGATCTTTTGCAATGTTGAAAACCTATCAATTCTAGAAGAAAATGAAATCATGAAACAATACGACATATCAAGATTGGCTGTCGTTTCACTGTCAATATTATTAATTTTAAATGTATAAAAGTACATAATATTAAAACACAAAATATATTGTCGTTATTTGTGTAAAATGTTCTCAAGTAAGTACTGTTCTATAGAATTAGTGAGTAGTCGTTGTTATAACCTATAGTGGATATTTTTCTGGACTCTATTGACAGTGCTATTTGATAGAGAATATTACAGAATTAATAACTTATTCAATTACTTGCAAACTAGTCAACTTGTGTCAATTTCTTTTAAACCCGGACTTAAATAGCTTTGTGTTGTTCATTAGATTAAGATAATTATCGTTGACAGTTTCTTAATAAAACGTTTGAAATAATATTTATAATAAATAATGGTTGTTAAATTGTACGAAGAAATGATTTAAACAAATCATTTTGATTCCAGATATGTGATAAACCTTTTACACAGAAATAGACACAAGAATTGATACATGTACATAAAACTTGAGTGCAATGACAGATGAACGTATGTATTTGATACTACCAAGGCTTTATGAATTATTTAAAGTGAACTGTTCATAAATGTGATCTTGAATGAATGATTCTAGTTTACTGTATTTACGTTTTAACTCAGTTCAATCAATAGTTTTTTAGTTAAAATCGATAACGTAAAATTACAAAAAAATATCAATGAATAAAAGTGTCTTAAGTTTGACAGTATAGAACTCTGGAACTATAGATCACACAGAGGGTTGGGAGAGGGTTTAAAATGATCACTATTGAATCTAGTTTACTGTATTTAAGTTTTAACTCAGTCCGATAAATAGTTTTGTAATTAGAGATGTTTACGTAAAATAACAAAAAATATCAATTAATAAAAGTGCCCTATATTCAACTACATAGTACTCTGAAACTATAAATAATAGAAAGTTGGGGCCAAGTTTAAAATGATTGCTATTGAATCTTGTGTTTAATGTTGATTTCAAATTGTTCCAACGGATCATTTAGAAGTTACAGGAATTTACGTAAAGCGCGTCTGAAATAACAAGTTGTAATTTTATCTTACGGTTATAATTTTTAAAACAGTTTTTGTTATTTTAATTCACTTAAAAATATTAAATTCTAATAGTATATTATATAATGTAGATTTTAAGATGCTCTCTTATTTTCTATGATTTATAGTTTCAAAGGGCATTTTTATTCATCAATATTTTTTGTGATTTTATGTAAAAAATTATAAAGTAAAAAATATTAATCCAATTAACTTAAAACTTGAACACACAAAACAAGGTTAAATAGTGATCATTTTAAGAGCTCTCTCAACTTTCTACGATTTATAGTTCCCGAAATATTGGCTTCAAACGGTAAATTTTTTACAGTTAATTATGGACCGAATCTCAAAGGCATACAAGAGAAGGTCTCCAAAGGCTCGTTCATCTCTAAAGTTCTATTCAAATTCGCTTGCAATGGATGAAATGTGGCTACAGAACTGCTTTACTAGACAAGTAAGTAATACATATATACTCTGCCCCCTTCTCGTCCCCATTTCAGCAAATTTAATATATTTTCAAACTCTCTGAATCCTTACAGGACTGCCCCATTTTCAGCAAGTTACAAGTGTTTTCAAGTCTATAAGTATATTAAAAAATATTGATTCTTCGAAACTTGTTATATTTTGTTTCAAGTACTTTATTTTGCCGTAACAGATTTAAAAAAGTGGTTCTGTTTTGGGGGGCTGTATCTTTTTAGCGGGGAGAGGTATACTTGTGGGGTTGATTTTAAATTAAAGAGGGTTTATCTGGCTTTAATTTGGTATGGGGTTTCTTAGGGTTTGTTTCAATTTGATACGTAACATTCAAAGGTTTGTTTCAGAAATATATTTAAAAAAAAATTTACAAACTGTACCCGAGAGGCAAACTCCTTATAGATTACCACATCGTGATCGGGTATTACAAACTACCCGATAAGACTGCTGAGGAGTTCTTCGAAGAGAATGGAAAGAGGTGGTTTAGGACGGGCGATATTTATGTTCAAAATAATCAGTGAGTTGAGAAATATTAATTTGTTATTTTTGACTTGTTAAGGTTTGAGAGAAATTTGTAAACAGTACAGTAGACGTTTCATACTATGAACTACGCCTGCAGAATCAGTTTTATTATAAATGACAGCTTTGAGAAATAGGGATTTACACAATGGAAGGTACCGTGCCTGAGTTCATATTATAGAACGTCTACTGTAACTGATCTGAACGATCTATTATATTTTCCGAAAGTTCGTCTTTACATATCATCTGTATTTTCCAAAAGTTCCGATCATCTGTCATTTTATCTTTAAAACTTTATTTCGGTCATAAATCATGCAAAAAGTATGAATCTGCATTCAATCAAATGATATTTTTGATACGTTTATCAAAATTAATTGCATTTTCTAGATATAATACATTTTGTCAATTCAACTGATCTGAACAATCTATTGTATTTTCCGAAAGTTCCGATCACCTGTCATTTTGTCTTTAAACTTTATTTTAGTCACAAATCATGCACAAAATATGAATCTGCATTCAATCTAATGATATTTGTGATACATTTATCAAAATTAATTGCATTTTCTAGATATAATACATTTAGTCAATTCAACTGATCTGAATAATCTATTATATTTTCCGAAAGTTCCGATACTATGTTTACATGGTGATTTATACTTACAAATACATTTGATTCAAATTTAAACAGTTAATTAGTAAATTATGTTTAATTGACTGTATTTTTAGCATTTTTAGAATTTACGGAAATCCAACGATCATTCTAAACACGTAAACACGATAAATTAGCATTAATTTTATTATGATTGAAAATGAAAACAAACCCAATCGTGTAAACGAGGTATTAAAGTTCATCGATATATTACAAGATGACGCCACTAACGCGCGAATTTTAAATATTAATTATTTTAAAATAATTAAATAAATTCTTATTCTTTATTAATATATAAAATATTACTTTGGTATAATATCTATCTGAACATATTAGATTTAATGAATAAATTGCGTAAACTAATCACATGAGTCGTTAGATTGTATTTAGAGTGCCCCGTATAATTTTTATATATCACTATTTTAAAAAAATAACTATAAAAAAATTTAAAGAGCTGTAACTCCGAATCTGTTGGACGTATTGACTTCAAATTTAAGTACGTAAAACTAGATTTTTTTACGAAAATTTTAAAACTAATCCGAAGATTCTGCGATTTTTGGTTCCCATGTAATCCTCATTTTTATCTGCTACACCGCGGGCGTCGCGCTTCGCGGATGGCGTCTCGACGCTCCTTCTTGATCTCGCGGCATATATGTGTGCACATTGTATAACTTTTACCTGCACACGTCCCGCGAACGATTCCGTGGACAAACACATGCATCTATTGTACGTATGTTACAATTATTATTGATTGTGTATTGGACGTCGCGGGTCGCGACGCCCTCGGAATATAGTTTCGCGGCATCGCGTATGTGTACTATTTTTTTTCGCGGCATGTGTATACATATGTGACAAATTTCGCGGTCTAATTACTCTACATATGCGCGCGACCCCCGCGAATAAATTCGCGGGTATACACCCCCGCCCCCCAACACATATTATGTTTTTTAATTATAATACACACCCTCGCGGATTCGCGGTCTGTCTCCAATCTATTCTCCAAAATTTCTTTAAATAAATAATAATAATAATATAAAGTGCACAGTAGAATACATAAGGCAGAGAGACAGTTTGAGTGCGCTCATTGTCATAGGAAGTTTATTAATAATAAGGATCTTCAGAGACATCAAGTTATACATTCAGGTTAGTTGTTTTATGTGTTTTATTAGCACTTGGTGATGTTATAAATATTCCTACGTAAGAAAGAATGCAAAAGGTCTATACAGGGTGTTCCAGACCACCCGTCCACTATGTTTTACGCTCAAACTATTGAAGATAGAGTTTTATGAAAAAAAAATTTACTATGTATATCGATCCTAAAGAATTTCAGGAAAATATTTTCAACCCCCTAAAACCACTCCTTGGGGGGGTAGTTTGGGGGGTACATTTCCGTTTCTCAGTAAAATCAAATAGAACGGTATATTCAAAATTACATAATTGTAAAGACCATAAAAAAGTAAGAAACTTTTGTAAAACAAAAATTTTCATACTTTCAATTGTTTAGAAAATATGGCGACTTGATCTCAAATTTTGGGGTTTTACTAAAAGTGCTCTAATTTCGTTAAATATTAATGGAATTTTATTATTTTTTTAAATTTAGAAAGTAGAAATAATTCACTATGTGTGCCGATTTTAACGTTGATTGATGAATTTAAACGCGCAGAAATATAGCGGTCACGGTGGTATTGTGGTGGGGATGGGGGAAGGACGTTGGTTAGAACTGTCGGCACATTGTGTAACGGAGCGGTCGTATAGCACAGTGCTGAGTGTATTCTTTATTTGTGTTTTCTACACGGTTCTGTTAATTTGATTGGGTGTGAAGCTTCAGTATGTTTTCTACAGGTTCTGTTAATTTGATTGGGTGTGAAGCTTCAGTATGTTTTCTACAGGTTCTGTTAATTTCATTGGGTGTGAAGCTTCAGTATGTTTTCTACAGGTTCTGTTAATTTCATTGGGTGTGAAGCTTCAGTATGTTTTCTACACGGTTCTGTTAATTTGATTGGGTGTGAAGCTTCAGTATGTTTTCTACAGGTTCTGTTAATTTGATTGGGTGTGAAGCTTCAGTATGTTTTCTACAGGTTCTGTTAATTTCATTGGGTGTGAAGCTTCAGTATGTTTTCTACAGGTTCTGTTAATGTCATGGGCTATGACGTAGAATAAAGATTCTGCGAAAAGTATTTTAGGTAATTTAGATATTACAGAATGTTGGAATTGGTCATGGGCATTCTGTTGGGATTATTTAACATGTCTTTACATTATAAAAAACTGCCCTGGTCGGCACAAGACTTTTTTATGTATATTTTTATTATTTAACATTTGATTTTGAATTTTTTTACTTACAAAATGATTTTCTGTGAACGAAATTGATACATTATAATTTTAATATTGACATTAAATACAAAACAAAACCAATTAAGTTTATAATTTTTTTGTGATGGGGCATGTCGTTTGCCCGTTGTGAGTGACGAAAGTCGCCGCTTTTTGAAGTCCGCGTTACAGCTGTCCAATTGATTCTAAAAAGTACATTATTGTATCATACATGGGCTAAACTAATCACATGAGTCGTTAGATTGTATTTAGAGTGCCCCGTATAATTTTTATATATCACTATTTTAAAAAAATAATTATAAAAAACTTTAAAGAGTTGTAACTCCGAATCTGTAGGACGTATTGACTTCAAATTTAAGTATGTAAAACTAGATTTTTTTACGAAAATTTTAAAACTAATCCGAAGATTCTGCGATTTTTGGTTCCCATGTAATCCTCATTTTTATCTGCTACACCGCGGGCGTCGCGCTTCGCGGGGCGTCTCGACGTCCAATACACATTGATTGTGTGTATTGGACGTCGCGGGTCGCGACGCCCTCGGAATATAGTTTCGCGGCATCGCGTATGTGTACAATTTTTTTCGCGGCATGTGTATACATTATGTGACAAATTTCGCGGTCTAATTACTCTACATATGCGCGCGACCCCCGCGAAATAATTCGCGGGTATACACCCCCGCCCCCCAACACATATTATGTTTTTTAATTATAATACACACCCTCCGCGGATTCGCGGTCTGTCTCCAATCTATTCTCCAAAATTTCTTTAAATAAATAATATAAAGCGCGCGGTCACCCATCCAACATTTGTCCGATGGTGGTCCTGCTTAACCTGTGATGCGATGTAAGAACTGTCATATTCAATAGGATCTACTCGTTGTCTTTGCTCTGTATCTTTATTAATGTATAAAACATTACTTTGTTATATGTATTTGAACATATTAGATTATTATTATTAATTTATATTACAGATTAATTATTCAGCCATATATTTAATTGCATAAAGGAATATTATTTATAAAATAATTTTATTATGTTTTATAATATATTTTGGTTTCACAGCAAAGCATATAAACTGGAGTAATCATTTAAATAATGTTCTCTGCGACTTAGTTACATATAAAGATAGATTCTGAATTGTCCCATGGTTTTATTAATTATATCAAAAAGTTACATTATAATTTAGTATTTACTTGTGATTGTTTTCTAACTGTATCATCTTTCCCTAGGTATAAAACCGTTTGCTTGCACCATCTGTAAAACAACTATAACTAAGGTAGATAGCAGTAGCGGAGGCAGTGGTGTGCTACACTGGAGAAAGAGGACATCCTCGGGTGTTTTGAATCCAGACGGAGGTAATTGAGAGCAGAATGTTTCTCACATTAAGAATGTGTCGCTTTGTCTAGTCGTTTGAAGTAAAGATTCAATAAAACACTTCAACCAAGAAGATTAAAAAAGGAAAGCCAACTTTGTATCTCGCCTTGTACTGAGCGACGTCATGTTCTCAACCACGTTGTAGCGCTCAAAATCATTACGTGTATGCTACAGCGTAAACAACACTCGATATCTACGCACTCGTAGCGATACATGTTCAACCAAGAAGACTTTACAAGGAGAGTTAACTGTTCTAAGGGATATCATGCTGTACCAAGTCAGTTCTCCACACCACATTGTGATTGCTTGTAGTGCATTGTGAAAACAAGATGGTAATTTTTGAGAGTTGTGCGCAACGTAATAGTGACCCACGGATGGGGAACTTACCGTGGATTCTTTGACTCTCCTTGTTGGCTTTAACAATAGAAGTTTAAAGAAGAAGAAGAGAAAAGACAAAGAAACACAGTTTTTGCTGAATGGAGACAACAAACAAGTAAACTATTGATTATTATTAAGGGATTGGGGGAGGGGAGATATCTTAAAGCCAAAAGACTGAAATTATTGATCAAAATTAAGATATATATATATATTATGTAAAAAAAAAGCCCTGCTAGTTTAAGGAGGAATGGAAGTACTATCGAAACATTACCGAGTGCATGAAAATTAGTGAGAATGTTCTCGTTAGCATTTTAATACAATACACAAAATATTAAATTGATTCTCCGAGCTGTTTTTATGAAATATATTGATTTCAATTTAACATGTATTCTTATAGAAAACTGATATACATATTTGTAAATTTTTTTAGGTAAAACAGCACATTGATAAAACATTACTAATTTTTGGGGAAAGTATTTTTGCAATTTAATTATGAAAGATCTTTATTTTTTTAATAATTACGTCATACTTTATGTTACTTGTAGAAAAATAGAAAGAAATTTAATACACAGTGCAATTATGCACATAAATAGTGATGGGGGAGGTAAAATTAGCTTCAAATATATAACTCTAGCTATAATGTTTATCATTTATAACTTCTATTACAAAATTTACAGTGCAGATATTGGTAAATTTTTAAAATTTAGCTACTTTTGTCTCTGATTGTAGCTCCCATTCCTCTTTAATGGGGAGATAGTCTGAATTATATATTTTGTATAAAGGGCGGAACGGGGATGATTGGGACTGATTTAAACTGTGATATATAATACTATTTCTACAAAATTCAAAAGTGATATAATTGTATTTAATTGGGGTACAAATTATTTATTATTTTTATCATAACATTTGCTAAATTAGTGAAAACAGGGAAAGGTATTTATTGTAAAATGACTGATTGTTTCTCAATTGCCAAAACGATTAAATATTTAATATCAGAGAACGGAAGATATTGTTAGAAATAAGATGTTTTTTTACTGTACTGGTTTGAGAAATTGTATTTATATAATAAAAGTTTTTGGAAATGTTTACTTTTCAATTTGATTTGAGCAAAAAACAAAAGATAGAAGAAAGAAAAAAAGTGCGACACAGTGTATTTTATAACAACATTATTTTATTTTCAAATCGATACACAATAAGTATAAAACAGTATTCTCAAGATTGTCTTCTGCAAACTTGCTTTCAGTAATTGTTGCGTGCAATAAAAAGTGAACTGGACATCAACAAAAACAAGGCTTTTATTTGAAACACATCGCAGGTAGGCTGTACGTCAAACAAAACACTATGTATTTAAATAATTAAACGTGTATTCTTGTAAATATTAGTAGGCTTTGAAACAAAACACTACTCAACTTTTTATTGCACTCGTATGTTTTATTTTTAGTTTATTGTTTCAATCTTGGTGTTGATTGTTCTGTTGTAATACATCGTTTACGATTTTTCTTTACCGACAAAATATGTTTTGTTAATTTTAATGTAATTATGTATATAAATAAAACATTGTTTACATATTGATTTCAGACATGTTTAATAATAAACACTGGCGTGTTATACAGCAGGCTTAAAAAGGGGGCCCGTTAAATACAGAAATCGTGATTCAATTTTTCGTCTTAACCTTATTTAATTTTTGTATACAACAGATGACAGATAAAAATTAATTTAGTGTCCTCTGTGCGAGCGAGAAGATAATATATTAAAGTAGTGCAAAACATACGGGTGCCAGTGGCGCCATCTAGCAGTCAAACGGTGAAACTTTGTATTACCGACTACAGATATCTGTATTAACGGCATACTGGTAATGATTTTAAATATGTATTTTTACATACGCGCCCCCACCATTGGTGGAGGTGTATTATAAAAAATGTACGTAATTTTATATTTAATTTGTTTTGTATATTTAGACATGCTATCGTATTGTATAAAGACACATTGGTTCCAAATGTGCTAGTAAACAGTTAAAGAAGTGATTTTATCAACTTTTGTCGAACATTTTTTCTGTACATATCACCATGTCCTACATACGATAGCGTAGCGTATATAATAGTATAATACTTTCAAATTAATAAAGGCTGTATCGAATCTAATCTTAATTATTTTTAATTTAAATTACATGTTATAAACAATGCGTGGGTGGATAATTAGTTCGCATATTTGTCACACCATCAACGATGGCGTACATGTCGGTCACTTCACTGTCAAAAATGTCAAATATTTTAATTTTAATTTTTTAATGTATATAAGTTAATAAGCAATATAAAAACAAAGTATACTGTTATTATTTGTGTAAAATGTTCTCATTTTAGTGAATAGTGAGTACTTTGCTGTAGAATTAGTGACATGTCATTATAACCTATATGTTACGAATGTTTAGTAATTATTCTGGGTATATATATACCGCGTCAGTTAGAGAAACATTAGCCTATATGGAGTATATCAAGAGGTATTTTATTAATAACTTGTGCAAAACACGGTGGTGAAGTTTTAGATGCAGCTAGTTCTTGTGATATTTGACAGTTAGTATAGTGTTCACTAATATATATGAGGAACTGGGGAACAAAACTGGATAACGCGATTTTTGCAAACTTAACAGAAGAGGTCAAATTGTACCTATTCTCTCTTCGTGTACGTTTTTAAACTTTTGAGTAATGTTATAGGTGAGATTTTTTAATACCCAAATTTTGAACTAGCGTCTTTGCACATGCTTAAGGTGAATAACTTAAAAAAATTAGATATCCGATTCAAAGTGGAGTTATCAAGTTTTGTTCCACAACTCCTCATATATTGTGGAATGTTACTTGCTACAGGTCTATCTTTACGAAGGTATAGAAGTCATCATACAGCTCCAGTTGTCTGTGTACATGTGAACAAGTGAATTTAATAAGATCTTAGTTCAATCAAGTATCAACTTTAGCTATTTCGGGCAGTCAGTATAATACGGTACATATTAGGGATGTACGCTCTCAAAATACAGAAGCTATATTTAATTTAAACTAAGCAAAAGAGAGATTGTATCACAAGTTTAAATTATCTTTTCGTCTGTCGATTGTTAAGTGCGCGCTGGTGTTACGATTTACGTATTGAATTATATTGACTAGTTGTGTCATTGATACTCAACGTTTAATGGATACAGGAGAACTTGTAGAAAAGTATGTATTTATTAGTTTCATTATGTTTGACATTTACCTTTAACTAGATTTAATTAGGATATAGGTTATGTGTTTTTTGATTTTATTTTCATGTTAGTTTAGTTTAATTTTGTTTATTTGTATCGTTTATATTTAATTTTGTATTGGTAAAAATGAATAAAATGTCTCGTATCAAAGTGTGATCTTTTTTTCAAACGTTTATTGTAAATAACAATAGGTAAATGTCCAACGCTTCAAGCGTAGGTAAGCGTTGCCAAACCAGAAGCGCAAGGCCTACAACGGGGAGCCTAAATGGAGATAACGAGCATTATATGAAGATTAAAAAGTAAAAATTCAAGATTCTTGTCTGCGTTTATTTTAATAGACAGTTGATTAATAATAGTACGCTATCAGAGATCAAGCGTAACATATCTGCGTAGATAAGCAGGTATTTTATTAGACATTAAAGCAATATCAATTATCCAGAAGATGTAACGGTAGTGGCTCCATCTGTCGATCAAACGCATGAACTGCTTAATTGCGTGACGTCATTAGCCGCGATAAGCTCCGAAATCACAAATATTGAGTGTTATATAATGAAAACGGAGCTTGTCTCGGCTAAGTATATTTGTCTCGGTAATAGTGGCGCCATCTAACGGCAAAATGGTGAATTACCAAAAATCGTGACGTCATTAGCCGAGATAAGCTCCGAAATCACAAATATTGAGCGTTACATAACGAAAACGGAGCTTGTCTCGGCTAAGTATATTTGTCTCGGTAACAGTGGCGCCATCTAACGGCAAAATGGTGAACTATCGAAAATCGTGACGTCATTAGCCGAGATAAGCTCCGAAATCTTAAGAATTGAGCGTTACATAACGAAAACGGAGCTTATCTCGGCTAAGTTTATTTGTCGTGGAGATAGTGGCGCCATCTTGCGATCACACGTATGAAATGCTAAATTGCGTGATGTCATTAGCCAAGACGAGCCCCGAAATCTTGAATTTTCGGTGTTACGTAATGAAAAGGGAGCTTATCTCGGCTATGTTTATTGTTTACTGATTTATATCATTTCTAAAGAATGTTTGTTTTGTATTTTAAGCTGAAAAGAAGACGTAGGAAGGAATAAAACATATATATTCAGTGAATTAATAAATTAATTTATTTTATTATCAATAATACTAGTTAACATGTATAAAGTAGCGGCAGTGCGCGAGCTGTATTCATGCGAGTCCACCGACAGTTCAAGTTAAGATCAGACACATTCGACATTGCTGTCTCGGAAAACACGACAAAATCCGAAGATGTCCAATCTATTATAGCAATTCGCACGGCCTCACGTGAATACAGCTCGCTCACCGCCGCTACTGATATAAAGATATACATTTTACGTAGATTAAATACATATAAATATGAGTGTTGTTACAGATTAATATACAAATTTTAAATTAGTCAGGAATTTATAAATCATGTAACTCCCAAACAATTTTATTCAAAATTTTAACTAAAACTTATATAACCGGCTGTATATAAGCCAGCACAAAAACACAGAAAAATCAGTATCTGCTTGGGACTCTACTCAATAAGTAGTCTAGTAGTCATCTGTCTAGTTTAGGTAAGTTTACTATTGTTTAATATATTGTTGTTGTCTTGGACCAATCAAGTCGTCGCCATTATTGTTCTAAGAAGTTAACGTCTTTCCAAGGGACAATCGAAAAGACCAAGTGGTTGTCCACTTTCACGGGCAAGGGGCTACGATACCAAGACACCACATCGCCGAGTGAGTGACATTGTTTTTAGCTTAATTAAAAACAGTACAGAAAATAATTTATCACAAAAAAACATAACATTAAAATAATTGGGAATTACGTTTGACAAAGCAAACTTCAGATCAATGTAACTTTAGCAGAAATCATCGGAATCAGACGGTTTTGAATATATTTCGTAGCTTGAAGCTTCTACTTTCTAACCGTAGCTACATTTTTAAATTCTATCAATTTTTAAAAGAGTTATTCGAACGTAAAGTGAGGTTATGCAAAATTAAATTCGACAAGTTTATAAATCGCTGTATTTTTGGTAAAAATGTTCGTAATTGAACGATTCATAAGTCAAATTATAGCTTGAAGCTTCTACTTTCTAACGGTAGCTACACTTTCAAATTCTATCAATTTTTAAAAGAGTTATTCGAACGTAAAGTGAGGTTATGTAAATTTAAATTCGGTCAAAATTCAAATCGCTGTATTTTTGGTAGAAATGATCGTAACGAAACGATGTAAATGTCAAATTATAGCTTGAAGTTGGTATTTTTTAAACAAGTAAATAAATATAATCAAAGAGAAGTTAATATGATTAAAACGTACGGACACCGTTAGAAAGTAGACAATAACAGAATACACTACGTAACCAAAATAAAACGTTTCAAACAATGAGTTATAAATTCACATAACCCCACTTTTTTTTAAATGACTTAACTTCACTTTTTGGCCGAAGGACTCATTAAAAAATAAATCTGTCACTTGAAACTACGGCACACATTTCACAACACTGAATTACAATGATTTAATTATTAAATTATCCTCGATAGTGATTTTAAAACTGCGTTCGCCCGACACGGTTTTAACTTAATCTCGTGAAGCGTACGTCCGGTTTATTTCAAACTGGTACCGTTCCTGGATGTCCTTGTGCTTGACGGGACCCATGTCTGGTGTCCACACCTCCTTGCACTGCAGCGGGGACTTTGAACTTCTCCAGTTTACCTGAAATAAATATTTCATCAGTTATAGCAATAAAATAGTGTATCTCAGGGACAGACAATACGTGCAAGAGGATTATTAGAAGGGTATATTGACTATATTATGTACCTGCGAGATAGACTTTTGTCAAATTCACTCCATGTATGTTATTATAGAATTTTCAATATAATCTTGATATGTCGTCTTCTTTGATGATTTCATCTTCTCCTAGAATTGATAGGTTTTCAACATTGCAAAACATCATTCTTGACTATTTCTTTATAAATTTATCATTTCCTGTTGATATAATATGATGTAAATTATATTTTTTAAGATTAATCGATTTTATTTCCTTACATGTACAGAAGTGCAGTCCACTATATAATATATGCAGAATTTCGACTGCATTTGTGCATTCAACCCTCAGTGTTTGATTAAAAATCACTTTAATATAGTTAAATGCATTTGTAATTATGCTTTGTATTAAATATTATCACTTTACAACTTGTATTTTAACACAATCTGTTTTACTTGTAAGGAAATATTCAACAACGTGGGGGGGGGGCTCCATGTCGTTAAAGTAATCGTTTGAGAGTGTGAGTTAAATTTATGTATAAATAATTAACATAATAAATATCAGACTAACCGTTGAAGTTGTTCGTAAAGAGATACAAATGCATTCTATCTATCTTATTGTTTTTTAAATCTAGCCCTAATACTTGTATCGGGTAATTTGGCAACAAACATTACTACATCTTGTTTTGTACTTTGTAATTGTATCATTTATCTTACATATCTATTGTTTAAAATATGTTCCGGCAAGCCAAACAAAAAATCAACAAAATCTTTTCTTTTTAACATTTTGTTACAATCCTTTGCCACTATAAATTGCATCTGCAATAGAAAGAAGAATATAAAATTAACCGAAAATATAATATAAAATTAAAATAAATGGGGTAGCTACTTTCAAAAATGAATATTTCGAAATATTACATTCAATTCTAATTTTAAGTTAATTTAATATAAATCTCGAAATGTACTCGTAATCCATGATATAATTAATAAAGATATGGCCCATACGATGTTTAATTTAAGTTAAATTAATATTATTAAATCATTATTAAAAATCTCTACATATATAAACGAAAAAATTTATAAATTGTTATGTATAAAACATTTTAGTACACAAGTAATACAACACGAATATTTTAAACTAGTTATTATTTGAAATATATATCATTCTTACCTTTAAACGTATCATATTTAATGATGAAAAGTTTGAAAAGAAAGTTATGACTTTTAAAAATGAAAATTCATAAATAACCACAAAACTGATACTCGCGTATACATATTGTTGTTTTAAATATTTTATAACAAATTACACTTCACATATCACAAAGACACGCACAAAACGATTTTGTTTGTTATATCTACGAAAATAATGTTTAAAGTATTGTTTTTTATAAATATTTAATTAACCAGTTTAGTTTAACACAAGAACTGTCATTTTAAATTCTACATTCATCGCTTGAATTACCGACGTTGTTAGTGATTCAACCGCTTGAATTGCCGACGTCGAGAGGGCCCCCCACCACCTCAACGTTCATTGGTGAATTTAAATTTTGCGCAGAAATATAGCAAACACGGTAGTATTATCGAGGGGATAGAAGAAAGTAGGCAAATCGCGCGTTTGGCCCGTAGGTAAATCAAGGTGTCGGTAAATCAAAGGTCGGTAAATCGCGAGATGAGTGTACAATATACTATGTTTACATAGTGGTTTATACCTTACAAATACATTTGATGCAAATTAAAACATTTTAATAGTTAATTGTGTTTAATTTACTGTATTTTCAGCATTTTTAGAATTTAGGGAAATCGAATGATCATTCGAAACACGTAAATACGATAATTTAGTATTCATTTAATTGTGATTGAAAATGAAAATAAACCCGATTGTGTAAACGAGGTATTAAAGTTCATCGATATGTTGCAAGATAGCGCCACTAACGCGCGAATTTTAAATATTATTTATTGAAAAATTATTAAATAAACAATAATTGTAGTGGTTTTTTTATTTCATAGACACATTTTAATTCAATTTCTAATATTATCCTGCAATAATTTAACCATTTTCAATGCTTTTAACATGTAGTTTACAACAGAAATATTTTTAATCTTTTTTGTGTTACCTAGCTTGTAAAATGCAGCCAAGTGTATACAACTGTCACCTCATAATATTACGATATTTTCAAAAAAGTATTTTGTATTAATATTTATAAATCATAATTAATGTTCATAGTGCTTTATTTATAAAATACAGTATTCATGAGACGTTTTTATGTATATTTTGTGTTGCGAATGCTTCAATATGTGATAAATTATGACAAAATAAAATCAAGAAAGATTTTGGACATGACGTTTTTTTAATTTATTTGTTTATTTAACATCGATAGCTACAATTGTTGTGTTCACCACATAATTGAATATGTGTATTAAACTGTAAAACATTTAAATATGTGCACAGTTGGTAAATTTAATTAATAATCTGAAAAAGAAATATACATAGCAACAATTATGGCTTCCATATGATAGTTAAAGGTCAGAATTTATTTCATTTTATAATTCAATCGAATCGTAATATGCAATAATTTTATGTTTTTTACTTAGTACAGACATTGTATAAAAGGGATAAACATTAATGCATGTGTGAAATTAATTTTGTTTTTTAATATACCTAACGAAAAAAATATATGCTGCATGTCAATGTGTTTTGTCAAACTGTATCTTATTTTGCAATATCAACAGTTATTATAGTGTTATAGGATATAATTATTGATTATTTTTGATATATTTGATATTGTGAGTTTAATAAATTAACATTTTCTGTTATTTACCAATATAAATACCATAAAAGACGCGTTATTCTGTCCTGGTAAATAATATATACAAACCGTGATTTTACGTCTTTAATTTTATCCTAATGAATATATCATACCAAAAACTATTATATTAAAAGCTTACGTTAACATTGAAAATTAAAAAATACAATGATTGTTTCTCCTTTGTTACAGATTATTTTATTCGACATCGGACAAGACTAAAACACCTTTATTTGATATGCCGTTGTGAAGAAAGCCAATAAAACATATTTATATGTAATTTTATTTATAACTGTAATATTATTACCTTATGGTAAACAATAAATAAATTACTACGTTTAGAATTTTCCATAATTAACTTACAGCAATCCTAATAAAAAACACCAGATATTTTTTACTGTACTGGTTTGAGAAATTGTATTTATATAATAAAAGTTTTTTGGAAATGATGTTTACTTTTCAATTATTCTATTTATATATGTGAAAAATAAAAGTGACACATGCAGTCTATTTTATAACAACGTTATTTTATTTTCAAATTGTTACACAATAAGTATAAAACAGTATTCTCAAGATTGTCTTCTGCAAACCAGTAATTGTTGCGTGTAATAAAAAGTGAACTGGACATCAACAAAAACAAGGCTTTTATTTAAAACAAACCGCAGGTAGGCTGTACGTGAAACAAAACACTATGTATTTAAATAATTAAACGTGTATTCATTTAAATATTATTAGTAGGCTTTGAAACAAAACACTAATCAACACGCAATCTGTAAACTTTTTATTGTACTCGACAGTAAACAGTAATCTTGGTGTTGATTGTTCTGTTGTAATACATCGTGTTCGTGATATTTAACTTTGAGCTGTGATTGAAATTCCTCATTCATCTTAATCATATATGTAGTTCTCTAGTTTCTTGTGTATAAGATCTTGACGTACACGTTTTGATTTGATTTTTGAATCCATTCTCTGTTAATTTCAGAGCCTCGATTTGTAGCTCTTGGTTCTTGCACATATTGATGTAATCGTAGTTTATATATTTATTGTAAGCCCAAGTTACATACATATTATGTGAACAATACCATTGAGTAAAGAATAATTATTCTTTACTCAATGACAATACATATAATAAAATGACAATGCCAGAATATAATTGTATAGTTGAAATACAAGTTATAAAGTGATAATATGTAATACAAAGCATAATTACAAATGCATTTAACTATATTAAAGTGATTTTAATCAAATACTGAGGGTTAAATGCACAAATGCAGTAAAAATTATGCATATATTATATATTGGACTGCACTTCTGTACATGTAAGGAAATAAAATTGATTAATCTTAAAAATATAGTTTACATCATATTATATCAACAGGAAATGATAAATTTATAAAGAAATAGTCAAGAATGATCTTTTGCAATGTTGAAAACCTATCAATTCTAGAAGAAAATGAAATCATGAAACAATACGACATATCAAGATTGGCTGTCGTTTCACTGTCAATATTATTAATTTTAAATGTATAAAAGTACATAATATTAAAACACAAAATATATTGTCGTTATTTGTGTAAAATGTTCTCAAGTAAGTACTGTTCTATAGAATTAGTGAGTAGTCGTTGTTATAACCTATAGTGGATATTTTTCTGGACTCTATTGACAGTGCTATTTGATAGAGAATATTACAGAATTAATAACTTATTCAATTACTTGCAAACTAGTCAACTTGTGTCAATTTCTTTTAAACCCGGACTTAAATAGCTTTGTGTTGTTCATTAGATTAAGATAATTATCGTTGACAGTTTCTTAATAAAACGTTTGAAATAATATTTATAATAAATAATGGTTGTTAAATTGTACGAAGAAATGATTTAAACAAATCATTTTGATTCCAGATATGTGATAAACCTTTTACACAGAAATAGACACAAGAATTGATACATGTACATAAAACTTGAGTGCAATGACAGATGAACGTATGTATTTGATACTACCAAGGCTTTATGAATTATTTAAAGTGAACTGTTCATAAATGTGATCTTGAATGAATGATTCTAGTTTACTGTATTTACGTTTTAACTCAGTTCAATCAATAGTTTTTTAGTTAAAATCGATAACGTAAAATTACAAAAAAATATCAATGAATAAAAGTGTCTTAAGTTTGACAGTATAGAACTCTGGAACTATAGATCACACAGAGGGTTGGGAGAGGGTTTAAAATGATCACTATTGAATCTAGTTTACTGTATTTAAGTTTTAACTCAGTCCGATAAATAGTTTTGTAATTAGAGATGTTTACGTAAAATAACAAAAAATATCAATTAATAAAAGTGCCCTATATTCAACTACATAGTACTCTGAAACTATAAATAATAGAAAGTTGGGGCCAAGTTTAAAATGATTGCTATTGAATCTTGTGTTTAATGTTGATTTCAAATTGTTCCAACGGATCATTTAGAAGTTACAGGAATTTACGTAAAGCGCGTCTGAAATAACAAGTTGTAATTTTATCTTACGGTTATAATTTTTAAAACAGTTTTTGTTATTTTAATTCACTTAAAAATATTAAATTCTAATAGTATATTATATAATGTAGATTTTAAGATGCTCTCTTATTTTCTATGATTTATAGTTTCAAAGGGCATTTTTATTCATCAATATTTTTTGTGATTTTATGTAAAAAATTATAAAGTAAAAAATATTAATCCAATTAACTTAAAACTTGAACACACAAAACAAGGTTAAATAGTGATCATTTTAAGAGCTCTCTCAACTTTCTACGATTTATAGTTCCCGAAATATTGGCTTCAAACGGTAAATTTTTTACAGTTAATTATGGACCGAATCTCAAAGGCATACAAGAGAAGGTCTCCAAAGGCTCGTTCATCTCTAAAGTTCTATTCAAATTCGCTTGCAATGGATGAAATGTGGCTACAGAACTGCTTTACTAGACAAGTAAGTAATACATATATACTCTGCCCCCTTCTCGTCCCCATTTCAGCAAATTTAATATATTTTCAAACTCTCTGAATCCTTACAGGACTGCCCCATTTTCAGCAAGTTACAAGTGTTTTCAAGTCTATAAGTATATTAAAAAATATTGATTCTTCGAAACTTGTTATATTTTGTTTCAAGTACTTTATTTTGCCGTAACAGATTTAAAAAAGTGGTTCTGTTTTGGGGGGCTGTATCTTTTTAGCGGGGAGAGGTATACTTGTGGGGTTGATTTTAAATTAAAGAGGGTTTATCTGGCTTTAATTTGGTATGGGGTTTCTTAGGGTTTGTTTCAATTTGATACGTAACATTCAAAGGTTTGTTTCAGAAATATATTTAAAAAAAAATTTACAAACTGTACCCGAGAGGCAAACTCCTTATAGATTACCACATCGTGATCGGGTATTACAAACTACCCGATAAGACTGCTGAGGAGTTCTTCGAAGAGAATGGAAAGAGGTGGTTTAGGACGGGCGATATTTATGTTCAAAATAATCAGTGAGTTGAGAAATATTAATTTGTTATTTTTGACTTGTTAAGGTTTGAGAGAAATTTGTAAACAGTACAGTAGACGTTTCATACTATGAACTACGCCTGCAGAATCAGTTTTATTATAAATGACAGCTTTGAGAAATAGGGATTTACACAATGGAAGGTACCGTGCCTGAGTTCATATTATAGAACGTCTACTGTAACTGATCTGAACGATCTATTATATTTTCCGAAAGTTCGTCTTTACATATCATCTGTATTTTCCAAAAGTTCCGATCATCTGTCATTTTATCTTTAAAACTTTATTTCGGTCATAAATCATGCAAAAAGTATGAATCTGCATTCAATCAAATGATATTTTTGATACGTTTATCAAAATTAATTGCATTTTCTAGATATAATACATTTTGTCAATTCAACTGATCTGAACAATCTATTGTATTTTCCGAAAGTTCCGATCACCTGTCATTTTGTCTTTAAACTTTATTTTAGTCACAAATCATGCACAAAATATGAATCTGCATTCAATCTAATGATATTTGTGATACATTTATCAAAATTAATTGCATTTTCTAGATATAATACATTTAGTCAATTCAACTGATCTGAATAATCTATTATATTTTCCGAAAGTTCCGATACTATGTTTACATGGTGATTTATACTTACAAATACATTTGATTCAAATTTAAACAGTTAATTAGTAAATTATGTTTAATTGACTGTATTTTTAGCATTTTTAGAATTTACGGAAATCCAACGATCATTCTAAACACGTAAACACGATAAATTAGCATTAATTTTATTATGATTGAAAATGAAAACAAACCCAATCGTGTAAACGAGGTATTAAAGTTCATCGATATATTACAAGATGACGCCACTAACGCGCGAATTTTAAATATTAATTATTTTAAAATAATTAAATAAATTCTTATTCTTTATTAATATATAAAATATTACTTTGCTATAATATCTATTTGAACATATTAGATTTAATGAATAAATTGCATGAGTCGTTAGATTGTATTTAGAGTGCCCCGTATAATTTTTATATATCACTATTTTAAAAAAATAACTTTAAAAAACTTTAAAGAGCTGTAACTCCGAATCTGTTGGACGTATTGACTTCAAATTTAAGTACGTAAAACGAGATTTTTTTACAAAAATTTTAAAACTATTCCGAAGATTCTGCGATTTTTGGTTCCCATGTAATCCTCATTTTTATCTGCTACACCGCGGGCGTCGCGCTTCGCGGACGGCGTCTCGACGCTCCTTCTTGATCTCGCGGCATATATGTGTGCACATTGTATACCTTTTACCTGCACACACGTCTCGCGAACGATTCCGTGGACAAACACATGCATGCATCTATTGTACGTATGTTACAATTATTATTGATTGTGTATTGGACGTCGCGGGTCGCGACGCCCTCGGAATATAGTTTCGCGGCATCGCGTATGTGTACTATTTTTTTCGCGGAATGTGTATACATATGTGACAAATTTCGCGGTCTAATTACTCTACATATGCGCGCGACCCCCGCGAAATAATTCGCGGGTATACACCCCCGCCCCCCAACACATATTATGTTTTTTAATTATAATACACACCCTCGCGGATTCGCGGTCTGTCTCCAATCTACTCTCCAAAATTTCTTTAAATAAATAATAATAATATAAAGTGCACAGTAGAATACATAAGGCCAGTGGCGGATTTAAGGGAAATGAGCTAGGTGGCAAACGTACCAGGGGCCCTTCTATTGAGTAAAAAAAATCACTTAAAGAATTGTTTGATAGCATCAACTTAAAAATTGATTGACGTGAAAAAAAAACATTATGTAATTCATTTAGAGCAGTGGTTCCCCAAGGGGTCCCTGGCATCGTTCAGGGGGTCCGCGCACATTTTTATTAATATGGAAGTTAAAATAAATAGCAATGAATAAATTATTAGCAATTTTTACGTCCTAAGTAAAATATAAATATAGACAGGTGCATAAAATACAAGTAATAACAGGCATCGCGGTGAGTCGAGTTTGAGATTTAGAAATTGTTGATTGTTGTATTTTATTTTTACGTCACCATTTACCATTCAAGACATCAAACTTAAACTAAAAATACACCTTAACCACAAAATTAATGTCACTCGACACGTGTTTCGACTTCACAAGAAGTCCTCATCATGAACCTAACGATCCCTGGAATCGTTAGGCTCCTGATGAGGACTTCTTGTGAAGTCGAAACACGTGTCGAGTGACATAAATTTTGTGGTTAAGGTGTATTTTTAGTTTAAGTGACTAAAAAACCACAGTTTCTCCGTTTTTCAAGTAACAAGACATCAAAGTAAAATTTTTAATTTTTCTATTATTCATTTATGTAGTTTTTCACCCAGGGTCCGTGGGAAAGTTTTGACTATAAAAAGGGGTCCGTGGGCCAAAAGAGTTTGGGAACCACTGATTTAGAGCTACAAATTAATTATTAATAAATTGATAATTTTTAGTTGTTTTTTGATTTCCTAATTAATTTTTTATTGCGTCAACCAAACATTTTGAATTGTTATTTATTTATTATTTATTGTATGATTCGTTATTGACAATCTCACTTATAAATTTCGACATATACATTTAAGGCGGCCCATAGACGATCAATTTTATTGTGCAATATCACGGATTGTCCAATATTATTGACCGTTTAGGAATCATATTGAAGATTGCACAATGCTTTTAGAAAAGTTTGAGCGAGTTTAAATTTTATTGCGCCATATTTTTTCATTGTGTCGTCTGTAGGGCTTATTGTACAATATTTTTTAGTCTACTGTTCGGAGCGGTCCCGTACGCACGCACGAATATTTATAAATTTATTTTAAAAGACGTTCATGAGTGTACACTGGCCTTCTTTCGTTTTTATTTTGTTTTGCCAGCAAAATCATCAGCATAGCTGCAGCCAAATCTTCATCATCACACATGTTGCTCCGACAAAAATATTGACGCGAATAATTCAAGATTCAATATTATTGAACGTGTAGGCGTAAGGTATATTTCAATACAATTGTGCAACAATAATATTGCACAGTTATATTGTAGGTGTATGGGGGGCCTTACATTGTTTTAAAACCTCGTCTCGTCTTTTGTTGTGCAAATATTTCGATTGTCGAATTCGGATCTATTTTGTTAGCCACGTCTCTTTCAATGTACAAAATACTGAAATTATTGAGTGTTTCCTCAGATAAAATGGCATGACGATAGTTTTTGATTCTTTTCAAAGAACTCATTCCTCGGCGCATGCACTTGTGACTGGCAATGTAATTTTATTTCCGCACGCAAAATTATTGGATGGAATCAAAATTTTTTTACACAGCAGGATTTAAACAGGGTCACATACAAGGGCTTTTATCTGGAGGGGCCCTTGGGAGCATTTTCAGACGGGGGCCCAGGCGGCAACTGCTCATTTGCCGCCCGTTAAATCCGCCACTGGACTTTGGGGGGTACATTTCCGTTTCTCAGTAAAATCAAATAGAACGGTATATTCAAAATTACATAATTGTAAAGACCATAAAAGTAAGTAAGAAACTTTTGTAAAACAAAAATTTTCATACTTTCAATTGTTTAGAAAATATGGCGACTTGATCTCAAATTTTGGGGTTTTACTAAAAGTGCTCTAATTTCGTTAAATATTAATGGAATTTTATTATTTTTTTAAATTTAGAAAGTAGAAATAATTCACTATGTGTGCCGATTTTAACGTTGGTTGATGAATTTAAACGCGCAGAAATATAGCGGTCACGGTGGTATTGTGGTGGGGATGGGGGAAGGACGTTGGTTAGAACTGTCGACATATTGTGTAACGGAGCGGTCGTATAGTGTATGGTCGTATAGCAGAGTGCTGAGTGTATGTAGTCTTTATTTGTGTTTTCTACACGGTTCTGTTAATTTCATTGGGTGTGAAGCCTCAGTATGTTTTCTACAGGTTCTGTTAATTTCATTGGGTGTGAAGCTTCAGTATGTTCTCTACAGGTTCTGTTAATTTCATTGGGTGTGAAGCCTCAGTATGTTTTCTACAGGTTCTGTTAATGTCATGGGCTATGACGTAGAATAAAGATTCTGCGAAAAGTATTTTAGGTAATTTAGATATTATAGAATGTTGGAATTGGTCATGGGCATTCTGTTGGGATTATTTAACATGTCTTTATATTATAAAAAACTGCCCTGGTCGGCACAAGACTTTTTTATGCATATTTTTATTATTTAACATTTGATTTTGAATTTTTTTACTTACAAAATGATTTTCTGTGAACGAAATTGATACATTATAATTTTAATATTGACATTAAATACAAAACAAAACCAATTAAGCATGTCGTTTGCCCGTTGTGAGTGACGAAAGTCGCCGCTTTTTGAAGACCGCGTTACAGCTGTCCAATTGATTCTAAAAAGTACATGATTGTATCATACATGGGCTAAACTAATCACATGAGTCGTTAGATTGTATTTAGAGTGCCCCATATAATAATTATATATCACTATTTAAAAAAAATAATTATAAAAAACTTTAAAGAGTTGTAACTCCGAATCTGTTGGACGTATTGACTTCAAATTTAAGTATGTAAAACTAGATTTTTTTACGAAAATTTTAAAACTAATCCGAAGATTCTGCGATTTTTGGTTCCCATGTAATCCTCATTTTTATCTGCTACACCGCGGGCGTCGCGCTTCGCGTCGCGACCCGCGACGTCCAATACACATTGATTGTGTCCAATACACATTGATTGTGTATTGGACGTCGCGGGTCGCGACGCCTTCGGAATATAGTTTCGCGGCATGTGTATACATATGTGACAAATTTCGCGGTCTAATTACTCTACATATGCGCGCGACCCCCGCGAAATAATTCGCGGGTATACACCCCCGCCCCCCAACACACATTATGTTTTTTAATTATAATACACACCCTCGCGGATTCGCGGTCTGTCTCCAATCTATTCTCCAAAATTTCTTTAAATAAATAATAATAATATAAAGCGCGCGCGATCACCCATCCAACATTTGTCCTATGGTGGTCCTGCTTAACCTGTGATGCGATGTAAGAACTGTCATATTCAATAGTATCTACTCGTTGTCTTTGCTCTGTATCTTTATTAATGTATAAAACATTACTTTGTTATATGTATTTGAACATATTAGATTATAGTTATTAATTTATATTACAAATTAATTATTCAGCCATATATTTAATTAATATTAATAAATATTATTTATAAATTAATTTTATTATGTTTTATAATATATTTTGGTTTCAAAGCAAAGCATATAAACCGGAGTAATCATTTAAAAAATGTTCTCTGCAACTTAGTTACATATAAAGATAGATTCTGAATTGTCCCATGGTTTTATTAATTATATCAAAACGTTACATTAAAATTTAGTATTTACTTGTGATTGTTTTCTAACTGTATCATCTTTCCCTAGGTATAAAACCGTTTGCTTGCACCATCTGTAAAACAACTATAACTAAGGTAGATAGCAGTAAGGTTAAGAACGTGTCGCTTTGTCTAGTCGTTTGAAGTAAAGATTCAATAAAACACTTCAACCAAGAAGATTAAAAAAGGAAAGCCAACTTCGTATCTCGCCTTGTACTAAGCGACGTCATGTTCTCAACCACGTTGTAGCGCTCAAAATCGTTACGTGTATGCTACAGCGTAAACAACACTCGATATCTACGCACTCGTAGCGATACATGTTCAACCAAGAAGACTTTACAAGGAGAGTTAACTGTTCTAAGGGATGTTCTATGCTGTACCGAGTCAGTTCTCCACACCACATTGTGATTGCTTGTAGTGCATTGTGAAAACAAGATGGTGACCCACGGATGGGGAACTTACCGTGGATTCTTTGACTCTCCTTGTTGGCTTTAACAATAGAAGTTTAAAGAAGAAGAAGAGAAAAGACAAAGAAACACACAGTTTTTGCTGAATGGAGACAACAAACAAGTAAACTATTGATTATTATTAAGGGATTGGGGGAGGGGAGATATCTTAAAGCCAAAAGACTGAAATTATTGATCAAAATTAGGATATATATATTATGTAAAAAAAAAGCCCTGCTAGTTTAAGGAGGAATGAAAGTACTATCGAAACATTACCGAGTGCATGAAAATTAGTGAGAATGTTCTCGTTAGCATTTTAATACAATACACAAAATATTAAATTGATTCTCCGAGCCGTTTTTATTAAATATATTGATTTCAATTTAACATGTATTCTTATGGAAAACTGATATTTTTTTAGGTAAAACAACACATTGATAAAACATTACTAATTTTTGGGGAAAGTATTTTTGCAATTTAATTATGAAAGATCTTTATTTTTTTATAATTACATCATACTTTATGTTACTTATAGAAAAATAGAAAGAAATTTAATACACAGTGCAATTATGCACATAAATAGTGATGGGGGAGGTAAAATTAGCTTCAAATATATAACTCTAGCTATAATATTTATCATTTATAACTTCTACAGTGCAGATATTCGTAAAGTTTTAAAATTTAGCTACTTTTGTCTCTGATTGTAGCTCCCATTCCTCCTTAATGGGGAGATAGTCTGAATTATATATTTTGTATAAAGGGGAATGATTGAACGGAAGATATTGTTAGAAATAAGATGTTTTTTACTGTACTGGTTTGAGAAATTGTATTTATATAATAAATTTTTTTGGGAATGTTTACTTTTCAATTTGATTTAAGCAAAAAACAAAAGATAGAAGAAAGAAAAAAAGTGCACAGTGTATTTTATAACAACATTAATTTATTTTCAAATCGATACACAATAAGTATAAAACAGTATTCTCAAGATTGTCTTCTGCAAACTTGCTTTCAGTAATTGTTGCGTGCAATAAAAAGTGAACTGGACATCAACAAAAACAAGGCTTTTATTTGAAACACATCGCAGGTAGGCTGTACGTGAAACAAAACACTACGTATTTAAATAATTAAACGTGTATTCATTTAAATATTAGTAGGCTTTGAAACAAAACACTACTCAACTTTTTATTGCACTCGTATGTTTTATTTTTAGTTTATTGTTTCAATCTTTACGATTTTTCTTTACCGACAAAATATGTTTTGTTAATTTTAATGTAATTATGTATATAAATAAAACATTGTTTACATATTGATTTCAGACATGTTTAATAATAAACACTGGCGTGTTATACAGCAGGCTTAAAAAGGGGGATCGTTAAAAACAGAAATCGTGATTCAATTTTTCGTCTTAACCTTATTTAATTTTTGTATACAACTTTAAACGTTTAGTGCGCCACTGTATTGTGAAAATGAATTTTTAGATTGTTTTGATTTGGTAAGTGAACTACTGAGCTGATTTGGATGTGATTGTCACTATCTGAAAGTCGAAAAAATATTTTTTTTAGGTTAATGTAATAGGACAGATATGTATTAAATTAAATAAATAATTGATTATTGATTTATACAAAACATCTGTGTAGATAAGTAGATGTTATAATTGTATAATATTCATTCTAGATACATCTGTGTAGATAAACAGATGACAGATAAAAATTAATTTAGTGTCCTCTGTGCGAGCGAGAAGATAATATATTAAAGTAGTAAAAAACATACGGGTGCCAGTGGCGCCATCTAGCAATCAAACGGTGAAACTTTGTATTACCGACTACAGATATCTGTATTAACGGCATACTGGTAATGTTTTTAAATATGCATTTTTACATCCGCGCCTCCACCATTGGTGGAGGTGTATTATAAAAAATGTACGTAATTTTATATTTAATTTGTTTTGTATATTTAGACATGCTATCGTATGTATAGGACACATTAATTATTTTTAATTTAAATTGCATGTTATAAACAATGCGTGGGTGGATAATTAGTTCGCATATTTGTCACACCATCAACGATGGCGTACATGTCGGTCATTTAACTATCAAAAATGTCAAATATTTTAATTTTAATTTTTTAATGTATATAAGTTAATAAGCAATATAAAAACAAAGTATACTGTTATTATTTGTGTAAAATGTTCTCATTTTAGTGAATAGTGAGTACTTTGCTGTAGAATTAGTGACATGTCATTATAACCTATATGTTACGAATGTTTAGTAATTATTCTGGGTATATACCGCGTCAGTTAGAGAAACATTAGCCTATATGGAGTAGTATATCAAGAGGTATTTTATTAATAACTTGTGCAAAACACGGTGGTAAAGTTTTAGATGCAGCTAGTTCTTGTGATAGTTGACAGTTAGTATAGTGTTCACTAATATATATATATTGTGGAATGTTACTTGCTACAGGTCTATCTTTACGAAGGTATAGAAGTCATCATACAGCTCCAGTTGTCTGTGTACATGTGAATAAGTGAATTCAATAACATCTTAGTTCAATCAAGTATCAACTTTAGCTATTTCGGGCAGTCAGTATAATACGGTACATATTAGAGATGTACGCTCTCAAAATACAGAAGCTATATTTAATTTAAACTAAGCAAAAGAAAGATTGTTTCACAAGTTTAGCAATATCTTTTCGTCTGTCGATTGTTAATTAAGTGCAGTGTTAAGATTTACGTATTGAATTAAATTGACTATAGTCTATTTCATTTAAGATTGCAGCGGTAGCTAGCATAGGAAGTATAATACGCGCTCCTGGTTGGTCAAAACGCCAGATAAATTTACAATAACACAATTTTCACTAATGCAATACATCATGTTGCCTTGGAAATAATTGCAATTAAATTCAAACTGTCAGATTAGTTATTCTACAATAAATGTATGTATATATACAGTTGACATTAGTTAGGATATAAGAAAAGTAATATTTATGACACAAAGGTGAGTTTAGTTTCTTGTAAATTCCATTAAAAGTTATATGACAGTTCAGATATGCCAAAAATTACGTGGTTTTAAAAAAATTACACGTCTGACGTCAAGAAAAAAAACACTATTGAGTATTTACAACAATCAGTAATAAATTAAAATGCGAGTTATTTCCCGTTTTGCCAAACAAAAAAATCACAGCATAAAAACTATAAATGTGTTGAAAATAAATTTTAGCCTATACTTTGTATGAAGAATGAATCTAAATACAGTGAAAGTTTGAAAAAAATTCACTGAAAGGTTTAAGATTTAATAAATTTCTAGTGAAAAAACTTTTCTGTTAGCTATAAAATAGTTCCTGTGTGAATCGTACCGTCTAATCCCCGCCCACCACTGCAAACTTAAATGAAATAGACTATAGTTGTGTCGTTGATAGTTAACGTTTAATGGATACAGGAGAACTTATAGAAAAGTATGTATTTATTAGTTTAATTATGTTTAACATTTACCTTTAACTAGATCTAATTAGGATATAGGATATGTGTTTTTTGATTTTATTTTCATGTTAGTTTAGTTTTATTTTATTTTTTTGTATCGTGTATGTTTATTTTGTATTGGTAAAAATGAATAAAATGTCTTTATCAAAGTGTGATCTTTTTTATTAATATTTACTGTAAATAATAGGTAAGTGTCCAACGCTCCAAGTGTAAGTAAGCGTTGGCAAACCAGAGGCGCAAGGCCTACGACGGGGAGCCAAAATGGAGATAACGAGCATTATATGAAGATTAAAAAGTAAAAATTCAAGATTCTTGTCTGCGTTTATTTTAATAGACAGTTGATTAATAATAGTACGCTATCAGAGATCAAGCGTAACATATCTGCGTAGATAAGCAGGTATTTTATTAAACATTAAAACAATCTCATTTATCCAAAAGATGAAACGGTAGTGGCTCCATCTATCGATCAAACGTATGAACTGCTTAATTGCGTGACGTCATTAGCCGAGATAAGCTCCGAAATCACAAATATTGAGCGTTATATAATGAAAACGGAGCTTGTCTCGGCTAAGTTTATTTGTCTCGTTAATAGTGGCGCCATCTAGCGGCTAAACGACCAACTACTACAAATCGTGACGTCATTAGCCGAGATAAGCTCCGAAATCTTAAAAATTGAGCGTTACATAACGAAAACGGAGCTTATCTCGGCTAAGTTTATTTGCCGTGGAGATAGTGGCGCCATCTTGCGATCACACGTATGAAATGCTAAATTGCGTGATGTCATTAGCCAAGACGAGCCCCGAAATCTTGAATTTTTGGTGTTACGTAATGAAAAGGGAGCTTATCTCGGCTATGTTTATTGTTTACTGATTTATATCATTTCTAAAGAATGTTTGTTTTGTATTTTTAGCTGAAAAGAAGACGTAGGAAGGAATAAAACATATATATATTCAGTGAATTAATTAATTTATTTTTTTTATTATCAATACTAGTTAACATACATAAAGCATATATATTATGTACATTTTACATAGATTAAATACATATAAATATGAGTGTTGTTGAAAACAAGCATCAGCTCAACTGTTTTAAATAATACGATTAACACTAAACTAATAATCTACAATATTTCATCGTTTTCAATTACGTTTGTAACAGTACAGATTAATATACAAATTTTAAATCAGTCAGGAATTTATAAATCATGTAACTCCCAAACAATTTTAACTAAAACTTATATAACCGGCTGTATATAAGCCAGCACAAAAACACAGAAAAATCAGTATCTGCTTGGGACTCTACTCAATAAGTAGTCTAGTAGTCATCTGTCTAGTTTAGGTAAGTTTACTATTGTTTAATATATTGTTGTTGTCTTGGACCAATCAAGTCGTCGCCATTATTGTTCTAAGAAGTTAACGTCTTTCCAAGGGACAATCGAAAAGACCAAGTGGTTGTCCACTTTCACGGGCAAGGGGCTACGATACCAAGACACCACATCGCCGAGTGAGTGACATTGTTTTTAGCTTAATTAAAAACAGTACAGAAAATAATTTATCACAAAAAAACATAACATTAAAATAATTGGGAATAACGTTTGACAAAGAAAACTTCAGATCAATGTAACTTTAGCAGAAATCATCGGAATCAGACGGTTTTGAATATATTTCGTAGCTTGAAGCTTCTACTTTCTAACCGTAGCTACATTTTTAAATTCTATCAACTTTTAAAAGAGTTATTCGACCGTAAAGTAAGGTTATGCAAAATTAAATTCGCCAAGTTTATAAATCGCTGTATTTTTGGTAAAAATGTTCGTAATTGAACGATTCATAAGTCAAATTATAGCTTCAAGCTTCTACTTTCTAACGGTAGCTGCACTTTTAAATTCTATCAATTTTTAAAAGAGTTATTCGATCGTAAAATGACGTTATGTAAATTTAAATTCGGTCAAAATTCAAATCGCTGTATTTTTGGTAGAAATGTTCGTAACGAAATAATTCATGGGTCAAATTATAGCTTGAAGCTTCTACTTTCTAACGGTAGCTACACTTTCAAATTCTATCAATTTTTAAAAGAGTTATTCGAATGTAAAGTGAGGTTATGTAAATTTAAATTCGGTCAAAATTCAAATCGATGTATTTTTGGTAGAAATGATCGTAACGAAACAATTTAAAAGTAAATTTAAAGCTATAGCTTAAAGTTCGTATTTTTTAAAGAAGTAAATAAATAAAATCAACGAGAAGTTAATATAATTAAAACGTACGGACACCTTCAGAAAGTAGACAATAAAAGCTACAGAATACACAACGTAACAATCACTCGTAACCAAAATAAAACGTTTCTAACAATGAGTTATAAATTCACATAACCCCACTTTTTTTTAAATAACTTAACCTCACTTTTCGGCCGAAGGACTCATTAAAAACAAAATCTGTCACTTGAAACTACGGCACACATTTCACAACACCGAATTATAATGATTTCTGTAAATATTACATCATTCCGAACTTTTATTTATTTTTTACAACAATTATTTCTGTCAGTTCCGATTCATACAAATCAACAATCAAATATCGCATGCAACATAAACATACAAATTCCGTGTAATGAATATAATTTAATTATCCTCGATAGTGATTTTAAAACTGCGTTCGCCCGACACGGTTTTAACTTAATCTCGTGAAGCGTACGTCCGGTTTATTTCAAACTGGTACCGTTCCTGGATGTCCTTGCGCTTGACGGGACCCATGTCTGGTGTCCACGCCTCCTTGCACTGCAGCGGGGACTTTGAACTTCTCCAGTTTACCTGAAATAAATATTTCATCAGTTATAAATCGTTTTTTATTTTTATTTTCAAATGTAATTACATTTATTGGCGTGATCGGCCAGCTCCTGGCCGGGTTGGAGCACAGCGATAGCGCATATGTTAAAATTGACAAAATATGTTTTATATCTAGAAAATTTAATTCATTTTGATAAACGTATCAAAAATATCATTACATTGAATGCATATTCATATTTTGTGCATGATTTGTGACTAAAATTAAGTTTTAAAGACAAAATGACAGATGATCGGAACTTTCGGAAAATACAATAGATTGTTCAGATCAGTTGAATCGACAAAATGTATTATATCTAGAAAATGTAATTAATTTTGATAAACGTATCAAAAATATCATCAGATTGAATGCATATTCATATTTTGTGCATGATTTGCATATGATTTGTGACTAAAATAAAGTTTAAAGACAAAATGACAGGTGATCGGAACTTTCGGAAAATACAATAGATTGTTCAGATCAGTTGAATTGACAAAATGTATTATATCTAGAAAATGCAATTAAATTTGATAAACGTATCAAAAATATCATTTGATTGAATGTATATTCATACTTTGTGCATGATTTATGACCGAAATAAAATTTTAAAGATAAAATGACAGATAATCGGAACTTTCGAAAATACAGATGATATGTAAAGACGAACTTTAGGAAAATATAATAGATCGTTCAGATCAGTTAAAGTTGACGTTCTATAATGTGAACTCAGGCACGGTACCTTCCATTGTGTAAATCACTACTTCTCAAAGCTGTCATTTATATTAAAACTGACTCTACCGGCGTAGTTCACAGTATGAAACGTCTACTGTACTCTTTACAAATTTCTCTCAAACCTAAACAAGCCAAAAATAACAAATTAATATTTCTCAACTCACCGATTATTTTGAACTTTGCCAATATCGCCCGTCCTAAACCACCTCTTGCCATTCTCTTCGAAGAACTCCTCAGCAGTCTTATTGGGTAGTTTGTAATACCCGATCACGATGTGGTCACCACCAATAAGGAGTTTGCCCCTCGGGTACGGTTTGTCTGTAATTCTATAGTTGCGTTGCCTTTCTCCCAATCAATGAGCCTGACCCTAAAAAATATAACAAATAACATTTTTTTAAAATATATTTCTGAAACAAACCTTTGAATGTTACGTATCAAATTGAAGCCAGATAAACCCTCTTTAATTTAAAATCAACCCCGCAAGTATACCTCTCCTCGCTAAAGAGATACAGCCCCCCAAAACAGATCCACTTTTTTAAATCTGTTACGACAAAATAAAGTACTTGAAACAAAATATAATAAGTTTCGAAGAATCAATATTTTTTAATATACTTATAGACTTGAAAACACTTGCAACTTGCTGAAAATGGGGCAGTCCTGTAAGGGTTCAGAGAGTTTGAAAATATATTAAATTTGCTGAAATGGGGACGAGAAGGGGGCAGAGTATATATGTATTACTTACTTGTCTAGTAAAGCAGTTCTGTAGCCACAATTCATTCATTGCAAGTGAATTTGAATAGAACTTTAGAGATGAACGAGCCTTTGGAGACCTTCTCTTGTATGCCTTTGAGATTCGGTCCATAATTAACTGTAAAAAATTTACCGTTTGAAGCCAATATTTCGGGAACTATAAATCGTAGAAAGTTGAGAGAGCTCTTAAAATGATCACTATTTAACCTAGTTTTGTGTGTTAAAGTTTTAAGTTAATTGGATTAATATTTTTTACGTTATAATTTTTTACGTAAAATCAAAAAATATTGATGAATAAAAATGCCCTTTGAAACTATAAATCATAGAAAATAAGGGAGCATCTTAAAATCTACATTATATAATATAGGGGAAAGGGTTGCACCTTGGGACGGTTTTACCTTGGGACAACTGCTCTAGAAATCTAACCACTCTAGTGGTAACTCTCAGAATTACATCTTATATTGGCAACCCTGTCCTTTGTTTGCTCACCAAATTATTTCAGTTTCAGTCATTATTCGAAGCTTTAAGTGTCAGTTTATTGTTTTCGTACCTTGAAAGTAAAATTTTGCTGCAACTTCTAGATCATATACAAACAAGCTAAGCATTTTTATTGACATTATTTGATGTAGTACTATTGCAGCATTACTTAAGCAAGCAATCTATGTAAGAAGTTGTTAAATCGTAAATTTTTTAGAGTTTAGAAAATTTATTTCGTGAAAAGAATGATTGGTTACACCTTGGGACATTTTTCTGGTTGCACCTTGGGACTAAGAAATTTTCAGAAAGCAAAGAAAGCATTTTGTATTCCCCAACGTTGACGACATCAGTAGTGTTAATCCATGCAATATTGTAAAAGTATTGCCAACTCCAACAATATGTCACGGGTTTCGTTAATTTAAAATTGCATTCCCACAGAAGCCATATTAATAAACATTGACTACGTAAGTCTTACTTCATTTTCACATCTTAAAAGCTATAATATTCACATATTTGCCATGTCCCAAGGTAGAACCAATGCTGTCCCAAGGTAAAACCACAGGTTGTACCTTAGGACAAAGATCAATAACTTATTAAACAATGAGTAGTGGTGTACGCTTTGGTGATAGCAAATTGATTGTTGATTGAACAGCTGCTTACAGTTGTAGCCTCTACAGAGCTAAAAGATTATTATATTTGAACGAAAGATGTTAGTGCAATAATTAAAAAAGTAAAAAATGTCCCAAGGTACAACCCTTTCCCCTACTATTACAATTCAATAGTTTTAAGTGAATTAAAATAATAAAAACTATTTTTAAAATTATAACCGTAAGATAAAATTACAACGTGTTATTTCAGACGCGCTTTACGTAAATTCCTGCAACTTCTAAACGATCTGTTGGAACAATTTAAAACTTCTCAACACTAAACTAGATTCAGTAGCGATCATTTTAAACTTGGCCCCAACTCTGTGTGATCTATAGTTCCAGAGTACTATGTAGTTGAATATAGGGCACTTTTATTGATATTTTTTGTTATTTTACGTAAACATCTCTAACTACAAAACTATTTATCGGACTGAGTTAAAACTTAAATACACTAAACTAGATTCAATAGCAATCATTTTAAACCCTCTCCCAACTCTGTGTGATCTATAGTTCCAGAGTTCTATACTGTAGAACTTAAAACACTTTTATTCATTGATATTTTTTTGTAATTTTACTTTGACGATTGTAACCAAGAAATTATTGATCAGACTGAGTTAAAATTTAAATATAGTAAACTAGAATTATTCATTCAAGATCACATTTATGAATAGTTCACGTTAAATAATTCATAAAGACTTGGTAGTATCAAATACATACGTTATTCTGTCACCGCACTCAAGTTTTATTGTATATCACGCGCATGTATCAATTCTTGGGTCATATTTCTGTGTAAAAGGTTTATCACATACCTGGAATCAAAGTGATTTATTTAAATCATTTCTTCGTACAATTTAACAACCATTATTTATTATAAATATTATTTCAAACGTTTTATTAAGAAACTGTCAACGATAATTATCTTAAGGTAATTCGATCAGTGCCATAGAATATACTACGCTAATGGAAAATACAACTTTTTTTTATGCAACATATAGAAAATATATGAATATCTAAAAATGTCTTTTTTATTTACTCGTATCATAAGATTATTCGCCATTTGATTTTTAAACAATTATACTATTAAATATTTAAAAAGTTTATAATTTGACTCTACTTGTTTTCAACTCAAAATAAATCTGGCAACTTTGTACCGTTTTAAAAACAATAAAGAATCGCTGTCGTCGCTGTCAGTTTAAATCATAGACATATAGTACTGGACAGCGTGATCCACATTTACAAATGTACGATACAGATCGCGCTGTCTAGTACTATATGTCTATGGTTTACATAGAATTATGAGCATTATATTTAATAAACATACATACATACATGAAAAATGTACTTTTTTCGTTTTTCAATAATAAAAATACGTTATAAATTAAAAATATGTAATATTATTTCATTTTATTATATAGCATTTTAAATATGCGAACATAGAATATGTAAATCATTTTGTAAGTGTTGTTATTTGTCTTTTCTTTATCTACGGTTTTGAATGCAATGTTGTCAGATTGTGATGTTAATTAAAATCAAATATTGAATGATAATGACATATACAATTTGTCTGAATTTTAAATCAATATTTATCACGAACTAAACGGTAAAAGTTCTTTTTTTTATTTTTGACATAATCTGTTATATTCAATAAATCAATTATTTAGTTTTTTAAACTTTTGTCTAATTTATTTAATCCGATATATACAAATACATGCAGTTGCCGGTATGATTCGCCATATCTCCCATGTTAAAAATACTAACTTTGATAATTAATTTCTTTTAAACTGTACGGTAGATCTTTTTCAAATTGCAAATATCAACGCATTGAATGTTGTTTTATGACATACTTTAAATTCACATTTTTATCTAATAACTCGTCTAGTGATCGAATGACCTTAATCTAATGAACAACACAAAGCTATTTAAGTCTAATAAAGAAGTTGACTACTAATTTGCAAGCACTTGAACAACTTATTAAGGCAGCTACCAAGACATTTCATTTATAGTTTAAAAAGGACAAGAGTGTAATTATTGAAAGAAAGAAACTTTGTTATAAATAATAACGCATAAAAAACAATTAAATAATACATCTAGCGCCAATCCATTATACAACTAAATAGCAATAAAATAGTGTATTTCAGGGACAGACAATACGTGCAAGAGGATTATTGAAGGGTATATTGACTATATTACGTACCTGCGAGATAGACTTTTGACAAATTCACTCCATGTATGTTATTATAGAATTTTAAATATAATCTTGATTTGTCGTCTTCTTTGATGATTTCATCTTCTCCTAGAATTGATAGGTTTTCAACATTGCAAAACATCATTCTTGACTATTTCTTTATAAATTTATCATTTCCTGTAGATATAATATGATGTAAACTATATTTTTTAAGATTAATCGATTTTATTTCCTTACATGTACAGAAGTGCAGTCCACTATATAATATATGCAGAATTTCGACTGCATTTGTGCATTTAACCCTCAGTATTTGATTCAAAATCACTTTAATATAGTTAAATGCATTTGTAATTATGCTTTGTATTAAATATTATCACTTTACAACTTGTATTTTAACACAATCTGTTTTACTCGTAAGGAAATATTCAACAACGTGAGGGAGGGGCTCCATGTCGTTAAAGTAATCGTTTGAGAGTGTGAGTTCAATTTATGTATAAATAATTAACATAATAAATATCAGACTAACCGTTGATTGTTGAAGTTGTTCGTAAAGAGATACAAATGCGTTCTATCTATCTTATTGTTTTTTAAATCTAGCCCTAATACTTGTATCGGGTAATTTGGCAACAAACTTTACTACATCTTGTTTTGTACTTTGTAATTGTTGATCAATCATACATATTTCAATTTTAAACAACTGTTTATCATTTCCATAATACGGCTAAAAATAATAATTAAATGTCACTCACATGTTCTCTTAATCAATCAAATATCATTTATCTTGCATATCTATTGTTTAAAATATGTTCCGGCAAGCCAAACAAAAAATCAACAAAATCTTTTCTATCTGCAATTTTCAAATTCTATAACTTGAACATCGCAGACCCAGAAAATACTCGTAATGTATGTTTTTATAGCATATTCTACTAAAATAAAACATTTAATAATATCAAGTACAAATTATACCCATTATTGTTTAAATAATATAAACAATGACTTGACAATCAATTTTTGGTAACAACAATCGACTTAAGGGGGATAGAGCCACTGTCACGGGTCAAAAAATTGTCAATGTTTGGGAATTTTTTCCACAGATATTACTAATTAATTTTGAATCAGGTAAAGGACATTTTATTAAGTATATATTCAACTTATTTAAAATAAATTTTTATTGAAAAATATTAAACATTTACAAAGTTATGAGCCTCGATGTGACGATATATAAAAAAATATTTTTCCCTCTGGTTCACTCAAAATTTCGAGAAGGATTATATGAAAAAAATAAATAAAAATGTCATCAATATCTATATGAATGTAGCTATCGTTGCACGTAGCCGTTTTATTTTATTTTTTCACAAAATGGCCATCGTTTGAAATTTTTTTTCATTTTTAAGACCTATTTTTTTTTATTAGAGCGGTTTTAAAAATAGTAATTATCAAAATTTCAGTTTAGTTATAGTTACTAGAATTACGAAAATTATAAATCATTTCATTAGTATTTAAAGAATCGTCTCAACCAGGTCGAAAAATGTCATTCCAAGATAAACGTGTTTAATATTTTTGTTTTGTCATAACCGGCCGTCACTAAATTGACTGTAACTCCGTCAATTTTCAAAATTTTAACTCAATTTGTTGTACACATATTTATGAATATGTATACTTTAAAAAAATCTAAGAAAATTTTATTTTTATTTTATATCGCACACACGTACGGTCAATATCCTGTATCAATTCTTGTGTGAGCTGTCAGGCCGTATATCTGTGTAAACTATTTGTCACATACCTGGAAACAAATAGATTTGTTTAAAACATTTCTTCATGAAATTTAACAATCATTATTTATTATAAATATTGGTTCAAATATAATTTAGAAACTGTCAAAGATAATTAGCTTGATCTCTTGAAAAACACTTATGTCCGGTATTAAAAAGAAACTGCCAAAAGTAGAACTAGCTTGCAAGCACCTGAACAAGTTATATGATAATCTTTATGAAATTGCACATGCAATAGAGTCCTGAAAATGTGCACTGCAATATGCTACAAAACAATTCGTAACATACATATAGGTTATAATCTATAATAACAGATCACTGATTCTGCGGCTCATGAACAGACAATGCGTGAAATACAGTTATCGAAAAGAACATTAACTATAGTTATGTACCTGTGGGATAGACTTGATGTATATTATTCAATTTTCATCATATTGATATGATGTATTGTAGTTTTTGATATGTTTGTCGATTTCATTTTCTTCTAGAATTGATAGGTTTTCAACATTGCAAAAGATCATTCTTGACTATTTCTTTATAAATGTATTATTTCTTGTTGATATAATACGATGGAAGCTATATATTTTACATAAATAATATATTTTTAATTTCCTTACATGTTCAAAAGTGAACTCCACTATATAATATTATTAATATTTCGATTTAGTCGGAATGGCTTCTGAAAAAATATTTAAATAAAAAAACGGTACATGCAGTGACATCTAGCGGAAAAAGTTTGAATTAAAAAAACTTAGTCGGAATGGCTTCTGAAAAAATATACAATATTTTTCAGAAGCCATTCCGATTTAGTTTTTTAGTTCAAACTTTTTCCGCTAGATGTCGCCACATGTACCGTTTTTTATTTAAATATTTTTTCAGAAGCCATTCCGACTAAATCGAAATATTATATAGTGGAGTGCACTTTTGAACATGTAAGGATATTAAAAATATATTATTTATGTAAAATATATAGCTTACATCGTATTATATCAACAGGAAATGATACATTTATAAAGAAATAGTCAAGAATGATCTTTTGCAATGTTGAAAACCTATCAATTCTAGAAGAAAATGAAATCATGAAACAATACGACATATCAAGATTGGCTGTCGTTTCACTGTCAATATTATTAATTTTAAATGTATAAAAGTACATAATATTAAAACACAAAATATATTGTCGTTATTTGTGTAAAATGTTCTCAAGTAAGTACCTACTGTTCTAAATAATTAGTGAGTAGTCGTTGTTATAACCTATAGTGGATATTTTTCAGGACTCTATTGACAGTGCTATTTGATAGAGAATATTACAGAATTAATAACTTATTCAATTACTTGCAAACTAGTCAACTTGTGTCAATTTCTTTTAAACCCGGACTTAAATAGCTTTGTGTTGTTCATTAGATTAAGATAATTATCGTTGACAGTTTCTTAATAAAACGTTTGAAATAATATTTATAATAAATAATGGTTGTTAAATTGTACGAAGAAATGATTCAAACAAATCATTTTGATTCCAGGTATGTGATAAACCTTTTACACAGAAATAGACACAAGAATTGATACATGTACGTGATATACAATAAAACTTGAGTGCGGTGACAGATGAACGTATGTATTTAATACTACCAAGGCTTTATGAATTATTTAATGTGAACTATTCATAAATGTGATCTTGAATGAATAATTCTAGTTTACTGTATTTACGTTTTAACTCAGTTCAATCAATAGTTTTTTAGTTAAAATCTTTAACGTAAAATTACAAAAAAATTATCAATGAATAAAAGTGTTTTAAGTTCGATGGTATAGAACTCTGGAACTATAGATCACACAGAGTTGGGAGAGGGTTTAAAATGATTGCTATTGAATCTAGTTTAGTGTATTTCAGTTTTAACTCAGTCCGATAAATAGTTTTGTAGTTAGAGACGTTTACGTAAAATAACAAAAAATATCAATTAATAAAAGTGCCCTATACACAAAGACATAGTACTCTGGAACTATAGATCACACAGAGTTGGGGCCAAGTTTAAAATGATTGCTATTGAATCTTGTGTTTAATGTTGATTTCAAATTGTTCCAACGAATCATTTATAAGTTGCAGGAATTTACGTAAAGTGCGTCTGAAATAACACGTAATTTTATCTTATGGTTATAAATTTTAAAATAGTTTTTATTATTTTAATTCACTTAAAACTATTGAATTGTAATACTATAATATATAATGTAGATTTTAAGATGCTCCCTTATTTTCTATGATTTATAGTTTCAAAGGGCATTTTTATTCATCAATATTTTTTGATTTTACGTAAAAAATTATAACGTAAAAAATATTAATCCAATTAACTTAAAACTTGAACACACAAAACTAGGTTAAATAGTGATAATTTTAAGAGCTCTCTCAACTTTCTACGATTTATAGTTCCCGAAATATTGGCTTCAAACGGTAAATTTTTTACAGTTAATTATGGACCGAATCTCAAAGGCATACAAGAGAAGGTCTCCAAAGGCTCGTTCATCTCTAAAGTTCTATTCAAATTTGCTTGCAAGTACAAAGCAAAATGAATGAAATGTGGCTACAGAACTGCTTTACTAGACAAGTAAGTAATACATACTCTGCCCCCTTCTCGTCCCCATTTCAGCAAATTTAATATATTTTCAAACTCTCTGAATCCTTACAGGACTGCCCCATTTTCAGCAAGTTACAAGTGTTTTCAAGTCTATAAGTATATTAAAAAATATTGATTCTTCGAAACTTGTTATATTTTGTTTCAAGTACTTTATTTTGCCGTAACAGATTTAAAAAAGTGGTTCTGTTTTGGGGGGCTGTATCTCTTTAGCGGGGAGAGGTATACTTGCGGGGTTGATTTTAAATTAAAGAGGGTTTATCTGGCTTTAATTTGGTATCGGGTTTCTTAGAGTTTGTTGCGGGAATATATTCAAAAAAATTGATCTGTTTTGGGGGGCTGTTTCTTTTGAGCGAGGAGAGGTTTATGTGTAGGGTTGGTTTCAAATTAAAGGGGGCTTATCTGGCTTCAATTTGATACGTAACATTCAAAGGTTTGTTTCAAAAATATATTTAAAAAAAATTTTATTTGTTATATTTTTTAAGGTCAGGCTCATTGATTGGGAGAAAGGCAACGCAACTATAGAATTACAGACAAACCGTACCCGAGGGGCAAACTCCTTATTGGTGGTGACCACATCGTGATCGGGTATTACAAACTACCTGGTAAGACTGCTGAGGAGTTCTTCAAAGAGAATGGAAAGAGATGATTTAGGACGGGCGATATTGGCAAAGTTCAAAATAATCAGTGAGTTGAGAAATATTAATTTGTTATTTTTGGCTTGTTTAGGTTTGAGAGAAATTTGTAAAGAGTACAGTAGACGTTTCATACTGTGAACCACGCCGGTAGAGTCAGTTTTAATATAAATGACAGCTTTGAGAAATAGTGATTTACACAATGGAAGGTACCGTGCCTGAGTTCATATTATAGAACGTCTACTGTAACTGATCTGAACGATCTATTATATTTTCCGAACGTTCGTCTTTACATATCATCCGTATTTTCCAAAAGTTCCGATCATCTGTCATTTTATCTTTAAAACTTTATTTCGGTCATAAATCATGCACAAAGTATGAATCTGCATTCAATCAAATGATATTTTTGATACGTTTATCAAAATTAATTGCATTTTCTAGATATAATACATTTTGTCAATTCAACTGATCTGAACAATCTATTGTATTTTCCGAAAGTTCCGATCACCTGTCATTTTGTCTTTAAACTTTATTTTAGTCACAAATCATATGCAAATCATGCACAAAATATGAATCTGCATTCAATCTAATGATATTTCTGATACATTTATCAAAATTAATTGCATTTTCTAGATATAATACATTTTGTCAATTCAACTGATCTGAATAATCTATTATATTTTCCGAAAGTTCCGATACTATGTTTACATGGTGATTTATACTTACAAATACATTTGATGCAAATTTAAACATGTAAATATTAAATTATGTTTAATTGACTGTATTTTTAGCATTTTTAGAATTTACGGAAATCCAACGATCATTCTAAACACGTAAACACGATAAATTAGCATTAATTTTATTATGATTGAAAATGAAAACAAACCCAATCGTGTAAACGAGGTATTAAAGTTCATCGATATATTACAAGATGACGCCACTAACGCGCGAATTTTAAATATTAATTATTTTAAAATAATTAAATAAATTCTTATTCTTTATTAATATATAAAATATTACTTTGGTATAATATCTATTTGAACATATTAGATTTAATGAATAAATTGCATGAGTCGTTAGATTGTATTTAGAGTGCCCGGTATAATTTTTATATATCACTATTTTAAAAAAATAACTATAAAAAACTTTAAAGAGCTGTAACTCCGAATCTGTTGGACGTATTGACTTCAAATTTAAGTACGTAAAACTAGATTTTTTTACGAAAATTTTAAAACTAATCCGAAGATTCTGCGATTTTTGGTTCCCATGTAATCCTCATTTTTATCTGCTACACCGCGGGCGTCGCGCTTCGCGGACGGCGTCTCGACGCTCCTTGATCTCGCGGCATATATGTGTGCACATTGTATACCTTTTACCTGCACACACGTCCCGCGAACGATTCTGTGGACAAACACATGCATCTATTGTACGTATGTTACAATTATTATTGATTGTGTATTGGACGTCGCGGGTCGCGAAGCCCTCGGAATATAGTTTCGCGGCATCGCGTATGTATGTGTACTATTTTTTTCGTGGCATGTGTATACATATGTGACAAATTTCGCGGTCTAATTACTCTACATATGCGCGCGACCCCCGCGAAATAATTCGCGGGTATACACCCCCCGTCCCCCAACACATATTATGTTTTTTAATTATAATACACACCCTCGCGGATTCGCGGTCTGTCTCCAATCTATTCTCCAAAATTTCTTTAAATAAATAATAATAATATAAAGCGCGCGGTCACCCATCCAACATTTGTCCGATGGTGGTCCTGCTTAACCTGTGATGCGATGTAAGAACTGTCATATTCAATAGGATCTACTCGTTGTCTTTGCTCTGTATCTTTATTAATGTATAAAACATTACTTTGTTATATGTATTTGAACATATTAGATTATTATTATTAATTTATATTACAAATTAATTATTCAGCCATATATTTAATTAATATTAATAAATATTATTTATAAATTAATTTTAAAAATAAAGCATATAAACTGGAGTAATCATTTAAAAAATGTTATCTGCAACTTAGTTACATATAAAGATAGATTCTGAATTGTCCCATGGTTTTATTAATTATATCAAAACGTTACATTATAATTTAGTATTTACTTGTGATTGTTTTCTAACTGTATCATCTTTCCCTAGGTATAAAACCGTTTGCTTGCACCATCTGTAAAACAACTATAACTAAGGTAGATAGCAGTAAGGTTAAGAACGTGTCGCTTTGTCTAGTCGTTTGAAGTAAAGATTCAATAAAACACTTCAACCAAGAAGATTAAAAAAGGAAAGCCAACTTCGTATCTCGCCTTGTACTAAGCGACGTCATGTTCTCAACCACGTTGTAGCGCTCAAAATCGTTACGTGTATGCTACAGCGTAAACAACACTCGATATCTACGCACTCGTAGCGATACATGTTCAACCAAGAAGACTTTACAAGGAGAGTTAACTGTTCTAAGGGATGTTCTATGCTGTACCGAGTCAGTTCTCCACACCACATTGTGATTGCTTGTAGTGCATTGTGAAAACAAGATGGTGACCCACGGATGGGGAACTTACCGTGGATTCTTTGACTCTCCTTGTTGGCTTTAACAATAGAAGTTTAAAGAAGAAGAAGAGAAAAGACAAAGAAACACACAGTTTTTGCTGAATGGAGACAACAAACAAGTAAACTATTGATTATTATTAAGGGATTGGGGGAGGGGAGATATCTTAAAGCCAAAAGACTGAAATTATTGATCAAAATTAGGATATATATATTATGTAAAAAAAAAGCCCTGCTAGTTTAAGGAGGAATGAAAGTACTATCGAAACATTACCGAGTGCATGAAAATTAGTGAGAATGTTCTCGTTAGCATTTTAATACAATACACAAAATATTAAATTGATTCTCCGAGCCGTTTTTATTAAATATATTGATTTCAATTTAACATGTATTCTTATGGAAAACTGATATTTTTTTAGGTAAAACAACACATTGATAAAACATTACTAATTTTTGGGGAAAGTATTTTTGCAATTTAATTATGAAAGATCTTTACTTATAGAAAATTAGAAAGAAATTTAATACTAATTATTGTCTTACTAACTTGAAAAATGTTTACAATTTTAACCAAAATAGTCAGGGGAGGTAAAATTAGCTTCAAATATATAAGTAAACAACTCTAGCTATAATGTTTATCATTTATAACTTCTATTACAAAATTTACAGTGCAGATATTCGTAAAGTTTTAAAATTTAGCTACTTTTGTCTCTGATTGTAGCTCCCATTCCTCCTTAATGGGGAGATAGTCTGAATTATATATTTTGTATAAAGGGGAATGATTGAACGGAAGATATTGTTAGAAATAAGATGTTTTTTACTGTACTGGTTTGAGAAATTGTATTTATATAATAAATTTTTTTGGGAATGTTTACTTTTCAATTTGATTTAAGCAAAAAACAAAAGATAGAAGAAAGAAAAAAAGTGCACAGTGTATTTTATAACAACATTAATTTATTTTCAAATCGATACACAATAAGTATAAAACAGTATTCTCAAGATTGTCTTCTGCAAACTTGCTTTCAGTAACTGTAGCGTGTAATAAAAAGTGAACTGGACATCAACAAAAACAAGGCTTTTATTTGAAACACATCGCAGGTAGGCTGTACGTGAAACAAAACACTATGTATTTAAATAATTAAACGTGTATTCTTTTAAATATTAGTAGGCTTTGAAACAAAACACTACTCAACTTTTTATTGCACTCGTATGTTTTATTTTTAGTTTATTGTTTCAATCTTTACGATTTTTCTTTACCGACAAAATATGTTTTGTTAATTTTAATGTAATTATGTATATAAATAAAACATTGTTTACATATTGATTTCAGACATATTTAATAATAAACACTGGCGTGTTATACAGCAGGCTTAAAAAGGGGGATCGTTAAAAACAGAAATCGTGATTCAATTTTTCGTCTTAACCTTATTTAATTTTTGTATACAACTTTAAACGTTTAGTGCGCCACTGTATACATTTGTTTTGTGAAAATGAATTTTTAGATTGTTTTGATTTGGTAAGTGAACTACTGAGCTGATTTGGATGTGATTGTCACTATCTGAAAGTCGAAAAAATATTTTTTTTAGGTTAATGTAATAGGACAGATATGTATTAAATTAAATAAATAATTGATTATTGATTTATATAAAACATCTGTGTAGATAAGTAGATGTTATAATTGTATAATATTCATTCTAGATACATCTGTGTAGATAAACAGATGACAGATAAAAATTAATTTAGTGTCCTCTGTGCGAGCGAGAAGATAATATATTAAAGTAGTAAAAAACATACGGGTGCCAGTGGCGCCATCTAGCAATCAAACGGTGAAACTTCGTATTACCGACTACAGATATCTGTATTAACGGCACACTGGTAATGTTTTTAAATATGCATTTTTACATACGCGCCCCCACCATTGGTGGAGGTGTATTATAAAAAATGTACGTAATTTTATATTTAATTTGTTTTGTATATTTAGACATGCTATCGTATGTTTACTAGCACATTGGTTCCAAATGTGCTAGTAAACAGTTAAAGAACTGATTTTATCAACTTTTGTCGAACATTTTTTCTGTACATATCACCATGTCCTACATACGATAGCATAGCGTATATAATAGTATAATACTTTCAAATTAATAAAGGAAGCGAATCTAATCTTAATTCTTTTTAATTTATAAACAATGCGTGGGTGGCGCCATCTTGAATTTGAATTTCATAAGAGGGGTGGAGCCGAGGCTCCGGCACTTAGGCCACTAGGGCCCATTGTGCTCCCCTGGGTTTCTAAGACTCGTTGAATAGGTCCGTTACTTCAGCGAAGCATAGGATCCTTTTCCTCGAGAAGTCCTGAATGTCTTTTGACTCGAGAATAGGGGAGCCAAGGTATTTGTTCCTTAGTGCTATGCAGTCACATCTTGCGATCACACGTATGAAATGCTAAATAGCGTGATGTCGTTAACCAAGACGAGCCCCGAAATATTGAATTTTCGGTGTTACGTAATGAAAAGGGAGCTTATCTCGGCTATGTTTATTGTTTACTGATTTATATCATTTCTAAGGAATGTTTGTTTTGTATTTTTAGCTGAAAAGAAGACGTAGGAAGGAATAAAACATATATATATATTCAGTTAATTAATTAATTTATTTATTTTATTATCAATACTAGTTAACATACATAAAGCATATATATTATGTACATTTTACATAGATTAAATACATATAAATATGAGTGTTGTTGAAAACAAGCATCAGCTCAACTGTTTTAAATAATACGATTAACACTAAACTAATAATCTACAATATTTCACCGCTTTCAATTACGTTTGTAACAGTACAGATTAATATACAAATTTTAAATCAGTCAGGAATTTATAAATCATGTAACTCCCAAACAATTTTAACTAAAACTTATATAACCGGCTGTATATAAGCCAGCACAAAAACACAGAAAAATCAGTATCTGCTTGGGACTCTACTCGATAAGTAGTCTACATCATCTGTCTAGTTTAGGTAAGTTTACTATTGTTTAATATATTGTTGTTGTCTTGGACCAATCAAGTCGTCGCCATTATTGTTCTAAGAAGTTAACGTCTTTCCAAGGGACAATCGAAAAGACCAAGTGGTTGTCCACTTTCACGGGCAAGGGGCTACGATACCAAGACACCACATCGCCGAGTGAGTGACATTGTTTTTAGCTTAATTAAAAACAGTACAGAAAATAATTTATCACAAAACGTAACATTAAAATAATTGGGAATAACGTTTGACAAAGCAAACTTCAGATCAATGTAACTTTAGCAGAAATCATCGGAATCAGACGGTTTTGAATATATTTCGTAGCTTGAAGCTTCTACTTTCTAACCGTAGCTACATTTTTAAATTCTATCAATTTTTAAAAGAGTTATTCGACCGAAAAGTAAGGTTATGCAAAATTAAATTCGCCAAGTTTATAAATCGCTGTATTTTTGGTAAAAATGATCGTAATTGAACGATTCATATGTCAAATTATAGCTTGAAGCTTCTACTTTCTAACGGTAGCTGCACTTTCAAATTCTATCAATTTTTAAAAGAGTTATTCGAATGTAAAGTGAGGTTATGTAAATTTAAATTCGGTCAAAATTCAAATCGCTGTATTTTTGGTAGGAATGATCGTAACGAAACAATTTAAATGTCAAATTATAGCTTAAAGTTCGTATTTTTTAAAGAAGTAAATAAATATAATCAACGAGAAGTTAATATGATTAAAACGTACGGACACCTTCAGAAAGTAGACAATAAAAGCTACAGAATACACAACGTAACAATCACTCGTAACCAAAATAAAACGTTTCAAACAATGAGTTATAAATTCACATAACCCCACTTTTTTTTAAATGACTTAACCTCACTTTTTGGCCGAAGGACTCATTAAAAACAAAATCTGTCACTTGAAACTACGGCACACATTTCACAACACTGAATTACAATGATTTAATTATTAAATAATCCTCGATAGTGATTTCAAAACTGCGTTCGCCCGACACGGTTTGAACTTAATCTCGTGAAGCGTACGTCCGGTTTATTTCAAACTGGTACCGTTCCTGGATGTCCTTGCGCTTGACGGGACCCATGTCTGGTGTCCACGCCTCCTTGCACTGCAGCGGGGACTTTGAACTTCTCCAGTTTACCTGAAATTAATATTTCATCAGTTATAAATCGTTTTTTATTTTTATTTTTAAATGTAATTACATTTATTGGCGTGATCGGCCAGCTCCTGGCCGGGTTGGAGCACAGCGATAGCGCACAGTCTAGCACGTTAAAATTGACAAAATATGTTTTATATCTAGAAAATTTAATTCATTTTGATAAACGTATCAAAAATATCATTTGATTGAATGTATATTCATACTTTGTGCATGATTTATGACCGAAATAAAATTTTAAAGATAAAATGACAGATAATCGGAACTTTCGGAAAATACAGATGATATGTAAAGACGAACGTTCGGAAAATATAATAGATCGTTCAGATCAGTTACAGTAGACGTTCTATAATATGAACTCAGGCACGGTACCTTCCATTGTGTAAATCCCTATTTCTCTAAGCTGTCATTTATATTAAAACTGACTCTACCGGCGTGGTTCACAGTATGAAACGTCTACTGTACTCTTTACAAATTTCTCTCAAACCTAAACAAGTCAAAAATAACAAATTAATATTTCTCAACTCATCGATTATTTTGAACTTTGCCAATATCGCCCGTCCTAAACCACCTCTTGCCATTCTCTTCGAAGAACTCCTCAGCAGTCTTATTGGGTAGTTTGTAATACCCGATCACGATGTGGTCACCACCAATAAGGAGTTTGCCCCTCGGGTACGGTTTGTCTGTAATTCTATAGTTGCGTTGCCTTCCTCCCAATCAATGAGCCTGACCTTAAAAAATATAACAAATAAATTTTTTTTAAATATATTTTTGAACCAAACCTTTGAATGTTACGTATCAAATTGAAGCCAGATAAGCCCTCTTTAATTTGAAATCAACCCTACACATAAACCTCTCCTCGCTCAAAAGAAACAGCCCCCCAAAACAGATCAATTTTTTTGAATATATTCCCGCAACAAACTCTAAGAAACCCGATACCAAATTAAAGCCAGATAAACCCTCTTTAATTTAAAATCAACCCCACAAGTATACCTCTCCCCGCTAAAGAGATACAGCCCCCCAAAACAGAACCACTTTTTTAAATCTGTTACGGCAAAATAAAGTACTTGAAACAAAATATAACAAGTTTCGAAGAATCAATATTTTTTAATATACTTATAGACTTGAAAACACTTGTAACTTGCTGAAACTGGGGCAGTCCTGTAAGGGTTCAGAGAGATTGAAAATATATTAAATTTGCTGAAATGGGGACGAGAAGGGGGCAGAGTATATATTACTTACTTGTCTAGTAAAGCAGTTCTGTAGCCACATTTCATTCATTTTGCTTTGTACTTGCAAGCAAATTTGAATAGAACTTTAGAGATGAACGAGCCTTTGGAGACCTTCTCTTGTATGCCTTTGAGATTCGGTCCATAATTAACTGTAAAAAATTTACCGTTTGAAGCCAATATTTCGGGAACTATAAATCGTAGAAACTTGAGAGAGCTCTAAAAATTATCACTATTTAACCTAGTTTTGTGTGTTAAAGTTTTAAGTTCACGTTAAATAATTCATAAAGCCTTGGTAGTATCAAATACATACGTTCTTCTGTCACCGCACTCAAGTTTTACTGTATATCACGTACATGTATCAATTCTTGTGTCTATTTCTGTGTAAAAGGTTTATCACATACCTGGAATCAAAATGATTTGTTTAAATAATTTCTTCGTACAATTTAACAACCATTATTTATTATAAATATTATTTCAAACGTTTTATTAAGAAACTGTCAACGATAATTATCTTAATCTGATGAACAACACAAAGCTATTTAAGTCCGGGTTTAAAAGAAATTGACACAAGTTGACTAGTTTGCAAGTTATTGAATAAGTTATTAATTCTGTAATATTCTCTATCAAATAACACTGTCAATAGAGTCCTGAAAAATATCCACTATAGGTTATAACAACGACTACTCACTAATTATTTAGAACAGTACTTACTTGAGAACATTTTACACAAATAACGACAATATATTTTGTGTTTTAATATTATGAACTTTTATACATTTAAAATTAATAATTTTGACAATGAAACGACAGCCAATCTTGATATGTCGTATTGTTTCATGATTTCATTTTCTTCTAGAATTGATAGGTTTTCAACATTGCCAAAGATCATTCTTGACTATTTCTTTATAAATGTATCATTTCCTGTTGATATAATACGATGGAAGCTATATTTTTTACATAAATAATATATTTTTAATTTCCTTACATGTACAAAAGTACACTCCACTATATAATATTTCGATTTAGTCGGAATGGCTTCTGAAAAAATATTTAAATAAAAAACGGTACATGTAACGACATCTAGCGGAAAAAGTTTGAACTAAAAAAACTTAGTCGGAATGGCTTCTGAAAAAATATTAAAATAAAAAACAGTACACGTGGCGACATCTCGCAGGAAAAGTTTGAACTAACTACAATATTTTTTCAGAAGCCATTCCGATTAAGTTTTTTTAGTTCAAAATTTTATCCGCTAGATGTCGCTACGTGTACCGTTTTTTTATTTTAATATTTTTTCAGAAGCCATTCCGACTAAGTTTTTTTAGTTCAAACTTTTTCCGCTAGATGTCACTGCATGTACCGTTTTTTTATTTAAATATTTTTCAGAAGCCATTCCGACTAAATCGAAATATTATATAGTGGAGTGCACTTTTAAACATGTAAGGATATTAAAAATATATTATTTATGTAAAATATATAGCTTCCATCGTATTATATCAACAGGAAATGATACATTTATAAATATATAATCAAAAATGATGTTTTATAAAATAGGAAACCTATCAAATCTAGAAGAAATTGAAATTGTCAAACATATCAAAAACTACAATACATCATATCAATATGATGAAAATTGAATAATATACATCAAGTCTATCCCACAGGTACATAACTATAGTTAATGTTCTTTTCGATAACTGTATTTCACGCATTGTCTGTTCATGAGCCGCAGAATCAGTGATCTGTTATTATAGATTATAACCTATATGTATGTTACGAATTGTTTTGTAGCATATTGCAGTGCACATTTTCAGGACTCTATTGCATGTGCAATTTCATAAAGATTATCATATAACTTGTTCAGGTGCTTGCAAGCTAGTTCTACTTTTGGCAGTTTCTTTTTAATACCGGACATAAGTGTTTTTCAAGAGATCAAGCTAATTATCTTTGACAGTTTCTAAATTATATTTGAACCAATATTTATAATAAATAATGATTGTTAAATTTCATGAAGAAATGTTTTAAACAAATCTATTTGTTTCCAGGTATGTGACAAATAGTTTACACAGATATACGGCCTGACAGCTCACACAAGAATTGATACAGGATATTGACCGTACGTGTGTGCGATATACAGTAGAAACTTCAGTGTGAAGACTCTGCTGTCTAAATTAATACTTACTGGACAAAAAACAGCTCCCATTCCTCCGATTTATCACATCATCAATTATGTATTGTGTATTATACGAGTGTATAAGCAAGTGTTTTACAATGTTACGATGCATATATTGTACCTACGTAATAAATGCAAGTTAAAAAACTTGGCGCTTTTTCCTTGATTTCATCTATTACTTAACGCAGTGATGATAAATTACAAAAACAGCCGGATAATGTTTTCAACATTTAAGTTTGTAAAAAATAAAACCACATATATGTACAATGTACATATTACATGACCAGGGCGATGACAGCCCTCGCTTCGCTCGGGCAGTCAACTCTCGCCCTCGTCAGAAATCGTCTTGTTTCAACCCTTGCTACACAATATACTATTAAATTCTAGAAACCATGTAAGTTAATTATAGAAAATTCTAAACATAATTATTTATTTATTGTTTAACATAAGCTAATAATATTACAGTTATAAATAAAATTACATATAAATATGTTTTATTGGCTTTCTTCACAACGGCACATCAAATAAAGGAAAATCAAATAACATGAAAATAATAAATACATATAAAGTTAATTTTAAATTCATTTGCTTCTGTCAGTTTATTTCAAATTTAAAATCACGTCATCAGAGCACTGGATGTATTTTTTTCCAGTATTCGCAGTGCAAAGATAGCAGCCATCGATGACGTCACGTGACCACTGGCCAGTGTATACGGTACATACTCTATAGTTTAAAAAAAAAAAACAACTTCCTAATTGTAGAAATTAAATATTTTGTTTACGTTATTAATTTTTTAATAAAAATACATCAAAAATTCTGAAAAATATCAAATGAAAAATATATTGAACATTTTTTAGAAATTTCGTTATGACTTTATTGATTTACACAATACAGTAAGTAAGTCCTCGACTTATGCAATTACGTCTTACGTGAATTCATACTTATACGTTTTGAAGATTGTAATGTTTATTGTATTTATTTAGCTGCGTTTGCTTGCCTTTATAAATTATTATGTTCATCTAATAGCGAAAGAGAGAGAGAGAAACAGGTGTCTTTCCCATCCACACTATATGATTTGATGTTGACACGTTCACGGTCCCATATTTCTTATAGGATCCACTAATATATGACAAGTTTGTTATTTTTTGGAATATTTAATTTTGAATACAACCTTTGTTTGAATAATTGCTCTTATTGATTAATATACTGGGACATTTTATTGCAGACATTTGTTTATACGGACACAATACTTCCTACTATCATATAATTATATTAGTTTCAATACAGCTATAACAGACTTTTTACAACAAATGTCTCTTTGACTTACGATTATAGACGTCATTTCCCAAAAAAGAGATTTGATTTTGACGGCTATATAACTGTGAATTTGTTAATAATAATAATATATCAAAATTTTCTCAAATTAAATTTTTACGATTTACATGAAAACTTTTGGGGCGAATTAATCTGAAAGTTTAAAGTTATAGAATTTGTTTATGTTAATGAATTATAACAGGTATATAGTATGTAATAAATAAATTAATAATTGATTCTTTTTTAAGTAGAAATGTATAAAAATTTAGAGGAATTTGTTATTTGCGTATGTAACAAACATCTACGTAGATAAGTAGATGTTATAATTGGATAGATTACATTCGAATTACATAGATACATAGGTGGGCTTTAACTCGTTAATCCATTAATCGTTAATTAACGAAGTTAACAACATGGTTAACGGATTAACTTTTAAGTGTTTTTTGTACGAGTGAGAAGATAAAATAATGTAGTGAAAAACAATATTGTAATTGTATTTAGGGTGTATTTATAGGTATATAACTGTATTCAAGCTTTATTTATGTATATTTGTAACTGTATTTAGGGTGTAATTATGGGTATATTTATTAATGTATTCAAGGTGTATTTATAGGCTTTTACCAAATGGTATATGTTATCATGCCGTCTTTTCTATTATTTAAATAGAAATTATAATTAGTCATAATACATATTGGGACAATTGGGATTAAATTAAAAAAATCGAATCGAAAAAGTTTTGGAGCCACTGGCGGCTTGATTTAGTTAATTAAAAATGCAACAGATGTCGCTACTAATCTCGTTTGAAATCGAATGACAGGTGAAAATACGGCCTGATTCACACGGACACTTTGCTCGGGTCGATTATTGTCAACTGTAAAATGTAAACTGGTGGTTTAAAAATTGAAAACGCTTCATAAATATTTTCAACAAGCACTGTAACATCATTTCAAGTACGTTGGTACGAAGAATAAAAAACAATTTGGTTGAAAATAAATAAAACTTGACCGTGTTAACGTAGCTCTATCATATCGTGTTATGGAAAATGGCCGCTAAACGTCAAATGTGAATTTTTTGATAATAAAAATGTCATCAAATCATTGTCCAGCTGTTTTAGCGAATTTTTCGAAGAAAAATATAGCTATTTGTAATTTCTTATCGCCATTAAGTAATTTTCGATAGATAAAATCAACGAAAAAGCGTCAAGTTAATGACAGCAAAGAATGCAACATTGCAGGTTAATAAGTTATTAATAATAAGTTGTTTATGCTCTGTTCTATACAGACAGGTATGTGGTGCAGTTTTATCTCGATATAACATCATATTTATGTTGCTGAATTGCGGTCTATCTCTCCTCGCCTTCAGTTGTGAAATCTGTCGATACCTACATCATTATCAGGTACGATGACACTTACCCGTTTATGTAATTTTGTTATTTATATCGGCGTGTACACGTTACATACGTGTGTTTATTTAGACTAGTGTAGTTGATATTTACTTTAACGTTATCGGAAAGCTTGAAAACATTTTCAAACGGGCTATCACATTAATATAACGACAGGCTCACTCGGGAGTTTTTGACAGACAGTTTGAAGCACAGTGAGTTATTTTTTACCATTTTCAATCATGTTTATTAAATATATTTTACTTACTATTGTTTTTACTTACTGTGCATACGACTGTCTGTCAAAAACTCAAAAGGCGACTGTCGTATAATTTTTACACCCCGTTTAAAAGTGTTTCTGGCAAGCTAGCAAATTTTATTAGCTAGGCTGTAAATATCGTCCCATAATACTACATATTAAAACTATGACATTTGTGTTAATATAGATGTTATTCTGTTTAATTTCAGACGTAAGACATGCGTACAACGCCCTCAGTGTCCAGTGCTTATAACTTATTGCAACGTTGGCTGACAATCGAAATAATTATTTATATTTAATAATTCTCATAATAAAACGTAAGTCAAATGTATTTTACTTTATGTGGAGATATTTTAAATTATGTACGAATGTTTAAGAATAAAAAAATACTAGAGATGTTATTTTTGTATGTGTTTTATTTCATAGAAATATGTACATTTTATTCTAGTGCAAATAACTGTATTAATTTGTATTGTGAAAATGAATTTTTAGTTTGTTTTTTATTGATAAAAAAACTACCGGAATGTTTAAAGTTATAGAATTCGTTTATGTTAATGAATTATTTAATTTATTTGACATCATTTAATTTTGTATTGTTGTTTTTATTTAATCAGTTTATACCTGCTTTTAAGAATATAAATAATATGTGAGGAAAAGGTATCAGATTATATTATAATTTATTCTACAATATGTTACAATTTATTAAATCTATTTTAAATTAAATGTATATGTGTACATATTATTGTACGTGTTGTAGTTTCTGTTGTTTTCTTTTGGTTCCGCTATATTTTCCATGATTTCATGTTTCTTTTGTCATTTAATGTGACCAATTCATTCTGTAACAAATTAAGTTGTTACAGAACATAATAGAATAGAGTCATTATTGTAGTCAATTAGGTTACATAATTTTATTACCTAAACACTTAAGAAAACAATAATATTTACTGAATAATATTATGTAAGTCCTAGTATATAAGCTAGCTTAAAAACAAAACTCAGACAGTGAGTGTATTGCAGTTCATCAGACAGTGTCTTGATAGTAAGTCATCATATATTTACAAGAGGAACCCTTGTCAGGCCCGCTTCATATACGTCCCTTGATAACACTTAAACCCGTTTTAATTGCAAACAGTGGCATTATTTAAATATATTATTCTCCTGGTAAATATTTTATAAATTTATTTATATGAAATTCTAGCTGGAATTGATTTTATTCGGTGTATTATAGAAGGTCTTCTCTGGGGTCGTCGAAAAACATGAATAATTTTCCTTAAATTTTTGTAATATCTAGAATTTTGAGTGCTTATAACTTAACTTAACGAGATTCCGACGTTGGGTCCCGAGTATTATTTAGGGCACTCTTTTATCTATTATAATTTAAAATTTCATTTTGAAATTCAATTAAAGACATCTTAAACACAGCGGTCGAACGTAACTCCACATTTCAGGCGTAATCTCCAAACTCAATGTCGCTAAGTGATTTTTTCGTGGGCTCTATTTCAATAACTATTTATATTACATAATTTTTAAAAACACTGTTTTGTTCGTAATTTTATCAGCTTTAAGATTTATAAAACATGTTTTTTTAAAACTTCCTCAATGTTGCATATATCTCTGTTGTGTTTTATTACAGGAATCTGAATTACCATTTTTACAGATATCTGTATTATGCATTATTTATTACAGGAATTACAGATTCCTGTAATAAATGCGTATTACAGATATCTGTAAAAATGGTAATTCAGATTCCTGTAATAAAACACAACAGAGATACACTAATCTCTCGATTTCGAAACCTTCGATTTCGGAACCGCTTGATTTCGAAACGGGCCAAACGCGCGAGTTGCCAACCTTCTCCAATCCCCTCCATAATACTACCGTGATTGCTATCTCCGCGCGTAATTTAAATTCACCAATCAACGTTAAGGTCGGCACGGTGGTGGGGACCCCTCTCGACGTTGTCAATTCAAGCGGTTCAATTACCAACAACGTTGTGAAATCGAGCGATGAGTGTATATGACAGGGGAAAATACGGCCTGATTCACACGGACACTCTGCTCCTGTCGATTATTGTCAACTGTAAAATGTAAAGTGGGAATATTTTAAGCGGTTTAAAAATTGAAAACGCTTCATAAATATTTTCAACAAGCACTGTGACATCATTTCAAGTACGTTGGTACGAAGGATAAAAAACAATTTGATTGAAAATAAATAAAACGTGACCGTGTTAACGTAGCCCTATCATATCGTGTTATGGAAAATGGCCGCTAAACGTCAAATGTGAATTTTTTGATACATTTGTAATAAAAATGTGATCAAATCAATGTCCGGCTGTTTTAGCGAATTTTTCGAAGAAAAATATAGCTATTTGTAATTTCTTATCGCCATTAAGTAATTTTCGATAGATAAAATCAACGAAAAAGCGTCAAGTTAATGACAGCAAAGAATGCAACATTGCAGGTTAATAAGTTATTAATAATAAGTTGTTTATGCTCTGTTCTATACAGACAGGTATGTGGTGCAGTTTTATCTATAACATCATATTTCTGTTGCTGTGTTTATTTAGACTAGTGTAGTTGATATTTACTTCAACATTATCCGAAAGCTTGAAAACATTTTCAAACGGTCTATCGCATTAATATAACGACAGGCTCACTCGGGAGATTTTGACAGACAGTTTGAAGCGCAGTGAGTTATTTTTTACCATTTTCAATCATGTTTATTAAATATATTTTACTTACTATTGTTTTTACTTACTGTGCATACGACTGTCTGTCAAAAACTCAAAAGGCGACTGTCGTATAATTTTTACACCCCGTTTAAAAGTGTTTCTGGCAAGCTAGCAAATTTTATTAGCTAGGGTGTAAATATCGTCCCATAATACTAGATATTAAAACTATGACATTTGTGTTAATATAGATGTTATTCTGTTTAAGTTCAGCCGTGATAAATGCACCTGGAAACAAAACGGTCATCAACCCGTCTCTGAAGACGTGAGACATGCGTACAACGCCCTTGGTGTCCAGTGCTTATAACTTATTGCAACGTTGGCTGACGATCAGCGATCGAAATAATTAATTATATTTAATAATTCTCATAATAAAACGTAAATCAAATGTTTTTTACTTTATGTGGAGATATTTTAAATTATGTACGAATGTTTAAGAATAAACAAATACTAGAGATGTTATTTTTGTATGTGTTTTATTTCATAGAAATATGTACGGTGGTTTTGTTTTACTATTTAGTGCAAATACATCTACCGTAAGTAACTATACCTTTGTGCAGTGAAATACAAACCTGCGATTTACATATATAAGTGTTAATACTATTTATTAGTTCTTTGTCTTCTTCTTTATTTAATTAAAAACATTATGTTCGTACAGTTATTCTAAAGATTTTTAACATAGGTACTGTATAATAATTTAAACATGTTTCTTCAACTTAAGTTACAATTGACAGCTCTCTTTTAACCCTGGACGGGTAGACGTTCGTAATAATTACGACTACATTTACACAACGCCCTCTACAGGGAAATCAAGACGGGGTGGCGAGCCGAGCGGGAAGATATGCCTCGTTTAATAGTTCGTCTTGAACCTCTGCCAAGGACAGGTGTCAGTGTTTGCTATTTTTCTAGAGAGAACCATAGATCGACAAGTCACATCGTATCTTTCACGAAGGTCTACTCTTTTACGTAAATTTTAGTCGAAATATGTACGTAAAAGCATATGCTGTGAATGTGAAAAAGATCTCATTCGTCTCAATGCTTGATCCAATGATACTTTCTTTCGTTTGTCGATTCGCTGTAAACTTATATTACTAAGCTTATATTTTAATCTTTCGTATTTCGGTATTTTTGTAAATACATAAATCAAAAGATTTTAAAAGCAAAACTTTTTTTTTGCCATAAATTTTTTAGAAAACCAAAAATTATATAGTAGTAGTCAATTTTACGAACGTCTACTCTTTTCGGCTTAAATTTGACGTCTACCCGTCCAGGGTTAAATGCAACAAATATGTATCTGTTATTAAATTTGAACTGTATCGATGTATATATTCGCTGGGTGCAAAGTAGGTAGTGGGGGAAACGAAATCGATCACAGCGCACGACGTGGCGAAAAATAACATTTTGGGTGGACTAACTGTCATTTTTAATAGGCTCGTTTTTAACTGAAAATAGAAAGATCAACATAGTTAATCCCACTATAGACTATGTGCAAGGGGGTGGAGTTAGAAATAATGTCGATGTGAGTGTTCGTGGTGAGCAACATTGTAAAATTATCGGCGCCAAAATTTGAGGTTATGCTGTCAATGTAAACGAATTAATTATTTATCTATTATACGTCATAATTAAAGAGAAAAAGATACTCAAAATAAATAATTTTCACGTACCTTTTATGCTATACTATTTATATTATATGCAAACAGCTAAATTAAATGATATTTGTTTAATAAAAAATTTCACGGTATTTAACATATTAAACAATGATAAAAAGAGAGTTGAATCCATTCAATCCTTCTCTATTACCTGCTAGCGGCGCTAATACACTTCGTGCACATAGCCAATAGTCATAAATAATCGTCTAAAATGTATATATTACGATATTTTATTGAAATTATTTGTTTGTTAGTACGTCAAAGTCCACTCAAGTTGCTACTAAAGTCCACGCGTTATTTGGCGCTGTCATCGCGCACGCTGCGAATAATAACAATTAACTTTATTATTTCAATAAATAATTTAAATTATTATAAAATCTTTAAACCATTTTTACAGATATCTGTATTATGCATTATTTAATACAGGAATTACAGATTCCTGTAATAAATGCGTATTACAGATATCTGTAAAAATGGTAATTCAGATTCCTGTAATAAAACAACAGAGATATATACAACATAGAGGAAGTTTTAATGATACTTTGTGTTAAACAGAAGCAGCATTGAAATAATTAAAGAAAGATGATTATCTCGTATTATTTAGCTTATTATAACATTTACCTATATATTATTAAGATTATTTATTTTCCTTTTCTATTCAATGTTCGTTTTTTTTACATTTTTAGATGCCACACCTCTTCTATCGCCACTATTTCTATGCCTAAAATGACGGCCATATTTGTCTCCAAATGTCAGTGTTTATAAATATTATATGTAATGGTATATAAAAAATCTCCTTTCTTTATAACAAAGATATTAAAGAAAGTATACTTAACTTCACAACAAGATGATACAAATATAGCTCGAGTGGTAAATATAACTTATGTCAATGTAAATTACAGCATAAAATAATTTATTTGTAGGATACTGTTCGTACAGTCAACGAAGGTACACAAATAATCAGTACAACAACAAACGTAGAGTGCGACGTGTCAATCTGTCCCCTGTTTAGCACAGACAGTTTTGATAAGATCTTACTTGACACTCCTCGCAGTGAACCGGGTCAACGGTGACAACTGATAAACAGAATAAAGAGAAATGTTCTCGAGTCTCACCCGCCATTACAAAAGAAACTCTATAAACTAGTAAGCGACAACAAAACCGGTTGTTCTTTTTACATCAAACGAATACAATATTTGTTTTCAGGCCGTTTAGTTTACGTTACGTGTACGATAGAAAGAAATATACATAGCGACAATACGGCCTCCATAATATGATATTAAAGGTCAGAATTTATTTCATTTTATAATTCAATCGAATAGTAATATGCAATGATTTTATGTTTTTTACTTAGTACAGACATTGTATAAAAGGGATAAATACTAGTGCATGTGTTTTTTATTATAACGAAAAAAGTATATGCTGTCAATGTCTTTAATTGCATTAACCCGTTAATCCGTTAATTGGTTAACGGAATAACCTTAAAGTTAACTCAAAAAAACGTTTACGCTTTTGTTAACTTCCGTTAACTTTAGTCCGTTACATTGGTTGTTTGATGAAAAGTACATAAAAAGTTTTCGAAATAGCAAAAAAAAGGTCTTCAAACATTTTGGATGGTTAACTTTTTAACGATTAACTTTAACTTTCGTAAAATTTTTGAATTTTTGGTTAACTTCCGTTACATTTTCGGAATTTTAACGGTTAACGAAGTTAACTTTTTTATTAACGGATTAACAATTAACGAAGTTAACTATTCGATTAACTGTGCCCACCTGTGCATATTGTGTAGATAAACAGTTGGTTAATAAACACTTTTTAGTGTTCTTTGTACGAGTGAGAAGATAAAATAATGAAGTGAAAAACAATATTGTACATGTATTTATGGGTATAATTATAATTGTATTTAGGGTGTATTTATAGGTATATAACTGTGTTCAAGGTTTATTTATGGGTATATTTGTAACGGTATTTAGGGTGTAATTATGGGTATATTTATTAATGTATTCAAGGTGTATTTATAGGCTTTTACCAAATGGTATTGTAGTGATTGTCAAATAGATAATAAACATGTATTTAGAATAAGAATGATAAGATATATAAAAGGTAGTTAGTCTATGGAAAGGAGTATGAAAGTAGACAGCGAGGAAGTAAGACGTATATAAGATATAGCCTGTGTGGCAAGTATTAAGATATAGCCTGTGTGGCATGTAACAATAGTTATTAATAAAGTATTATATTTACTGAGTGTTCTTATTTAATATAAAATATAACAGGTATATGTTATCATGCCGTCTTTTCTATTATTGAAATATAAATTATAATTAGTCATAATACATATTGGGACAATTGGGATTAAATTAAAAAAATCGACTCGAAAAAGTTTTGGAGCCACTGGCGGCTTGATTTAGTTCATTAAAAATGCAACAGATGTCGCTACTAATCTCGTTTGAAATCGAATGACAGGTGAAAATACGGCCTGATTCACACGGACACTCTGCTCCGGTCGATTATTGTCAACTGTAAAATGTAAACTGGGAATATTTTAAGCGGTTTAAAAATTGAAAACGCTTCACAAATATTTTCAATAAGCACTGTAACATCATATCAAGTACGTTGGTACGAAGAATAAAAAGAAATTTGGTTGAAAATAAATAAAACGTGACCGTGTTAACGTAGCCCTATCATATCGTGTTATGGAAAATGGCCGCTAAACGTCAAATGGGAATTTTTTTAAAATAAAAATGTGATCAAATCATTGTCCGGCTGTTTTAACGAATTTTTCGAAGAAAAACATAGCTATTTGTAATTTCTTATCGCCATTAAGTAATTTTCGATAGATAAAATCAACGAAAAAGCGTCAAGTTAATGACAGCAAAGAATGCAACATTGCAGGTTAATAAGTTATTAATAATAAGTTGTTTATGCTCTGTTCTATACAGACAGGTATGTGGTGCAGTTTTATCTCGATATAACATCATATTTATGTTGCTGAATTGCGGTCTATCTCTCCTCGCCTTCAGTTGTGAAATCTGTCGATACCTACAGCTAGTCTGGACATTATCAGGTACGATGACACTTACCCTTTTATGTAATTTTGTTATTTATATCAGCGTGTACACGTTACATACGTGTGTTTATTTAGACTAGTGTAGTTGATATTTACTTTAACGTTATCGGAAAGCTTGAAAACATTTTCAAACGGGCTATCACATTAATATAACGACAGGCTCACTCGGGAGTTTTTGACAGACAGTTTGAAGCGCAGTTAGTTATTTTTTACCATTTTCAATCATGTTTATTAAATATATTTTACTTACTATTGTTTTTACTTACTGTGCATACGACTGTCTGTCAAAAACTCAAAAGGCGACTGTCGTATAATTTTTACACCCCGTTTAAAAGTGTTTCTGGCAAGCTAGCAAATTTTATTAGCTAGGCTGTAAATATCGTCCCATAATACTACATATTAAAACTATGACATTTGTGTTAATACAGATGTTATTCTGTTTAATTTCAGACGTGAGACATGCGTACAACGCCCTACGTAAAAGGATATGCTGTGAATGTGAAACAACGTAGAGTGCGACGTGTCAATCTGTCCCCTGTTTAGCACAGACAGTTTTGATAAGATCTTACTCATTTAGTTTACAATACGTGTACGATAGAAAGAAATATACATATAGCGACAATACGGCTTCCATAATATGATATTAAATGTCAGAATTTATTTCATTTTATAATTCAATTGAATAGTAATATGCAATGATTTTATGTTTTTTACTTAGTACAGACATTGTATAAAAGGGATAAATACTAGTGCATGTGTGAAATTCATTTTGTTTTTTATTATAACGAAAAAAGTATATGCTGTCAATGCCTTTTGTCACACTGTATCTTATTTTGCAATATCAACAGTTATTATAGTGTTATAGGATATAATTATTGATTATGTATGTTATATTTAATATTGTGAGTTTAATAAATCAACGTTTTCTGAGAATATCTTAATATATTATTAATTATATTATTTTAATTTAAATGTATATGTGTACATATTATTGTACGTGTTGTAGTTTCTGTTGTTTTCTTTTGCTTCCGCTATATTTTCCATGATTTCATTTTCATTTGTCATTTAATGTGACCAATTCATTCTGTAACAAATTAAGTTGTTACAGAACATAATAGAATAGAGTCATTATTGTAGTCAATTAGGTTACATAATTTTATTACCTAAACACTTAAGAATTCAATAATATTTACTGAATAATATTATGTAAGTCCTAGTATATAAGCTAGCTTAAAAACAAAACTCAGACAGTGAGTGTATTGCAGTTCATCAGACAGTGTCTTGATAGTAAGTCATCATATATTTACAAGAGGAACCCTTGTCAGGCCCGCTTCATATACGTCCCTTGATAACACTTAAACACGTTTTAATTGCAAACAGTGGCATTATTTAAATATATTATTCTACTGGTAAATATTTTATAAATTTATTTATATGAAATTCTAGCTGGAATTGATTTTATTCGGTGTATTATAGAAGGTCTTCTCTGGGGTCGTCGAAAAAAATGAATAATTTTCCTTAAATTTTTGTAATATCTAGAATTTTGAGTGCTTATAACTTAACTTAACGAGATTCCGACGTTGGGTCCCGAGTATTATTTAGGGCACTCTTTTATCTATTATAATTTAAAATTTCATTTTGAAATTCAATTAAAGACATTTTAAACACAGCGGTCGAACGTAACTCCACATTTCAGATTACATTCGAATTACATATAAACATAGGTGGGCATTAACTCGTTAATCCGTTAATCGTTAATTAACGAAGTTAACAAAATGGTTAACGGATTAACTTTTAAGTGTTCTTTGTACGAGTGAGAAGATAAAATAATGTAGTAAAAAACAATATTGTAATTGTATTTATGGGTATAATTATAATTGTATTTAGGGTGTATTTATAGGTATATAACTGTATTCAAGGTGTATTTATAGGCTTTTACCAAATGGTATATGTTATCATGCCGTCTTTTCTATAATTGAAATAGAAATCATAATTAGTCAGAATACATATTGGGATTAAATTAAAAAATTCGAGTCGAAAAAGTTTTGGAGCCACTGGCGGCTTGATTTAGTTCATTAAAAATGCAACAGATGTCGCTACTAATCTCGTTTGAAATCGAATGACAGGTGAAAATACGGCCTGATTCACACGGACACTTTGCTCCGGTCGATTATTGTCAACTGTAAAATGTAAACTGGTGGTTTAAAAATTGAAAACGCTTCATAAATATTTTCAACAAGCACTGTAACATCATTTCAAATACGTTGGTACGAAGGATAAAAAACAATTTGATTGAAAATAAATAAAACGTGACCGTGTTAACGTAGCCCTATCATATCGTGTTATGGAAAATGGCCGCTAGCTAAACGTCAAATGTGAATTTTTTTATAATAAAAATGTGATCAAATCATTGTCCGGCTGTTTTAGCGAATTTTTCGAAGAAAAATATAGCTATTTATAATTTCTTATCGCCATTAAGTAATTTTCGATAGATAAAATCAACGAAAAAGCGTCAAGTTAATGACAGCAAAGAATGCAACATTGCAGGTTAAGTTATTAATAATAAGTTGTTTATGCTCTGTTCTATACAGACAGGTATGTGGTGCAGTTTTATCTCGATATAACATCATATTTCTGTTGCTGAATTGCGGTCTATCTCTCCTCGCCTTCAGTTGTGAAATCTGTCGATACCTACAGCTAGTCTGGACATTATCAGGTACGATGACACTTACCCGTTTATGTAATTTTGTTATTTATATCGGCGTGTACACGTTACATACGTGTGTTTATTTAGACTAGTGTAGTTGATATTATCGGAAAGCTTGAAAACATTTTCAAACGGGCTATCACATTAATATAACGACAGGTTCACTCGGGAGTTTTTGACAGACAGTTTGAAGCGCAGTGAGTTATTTTTTACCATTTTCAATCATGTTTATTAAATATATTTTACTTACTATTGTTTTTACTTACTGTGCATACGACTGTCTGTCAAAAACTCAAAAGGCGACTGTCGTATAATTTTTACACCCCGTTTAAAAGTGTTTCTGGCAAGCTAGCAAATTTTATTAGCTAGGCTGTAAATATCGTCCCATAATACTACATATTAAAACATTTGTGTTAATATAGATGTTATTCTGTTTAATTTCAGACGTAAGACATGCGTACAACGCCCTCAGTGTCCAGTGCTTATAACTTATTGCAACGTTGGCTGACGATCGAAATAATTATTTATATTTAATAATTCTCATAATAAAACGTAAGTCAAATGTATTTTACTTTATGTGGAGCTATTTTAAATTATGTACGAATGTTTAAGAATAAAAAAATACTAGAGATGTTATTTTTGTATGTGTTTTATTTCATAGAAATATGTACGGTGGTTTTGTTTTACTATTTAGTGCAAATACATATACCGTAAGTAACTATACCCTTGTGCAGTGAAATACTGCGTATCGGTCCGAGCACAAGAGACCACCCAGCTCGGGTTGGGGGGGGTCATATTTTAACTCAAAAAATGGTACTTCACATTAATAATTCTGAAATTGAATTGACTTTTATCAGAAATTGTTCATCGTTTAAATATTACAAATTATATACTACATATTACAAACCTGCGATTTACATATATAAGTGTTGATATTATTTATTAGTTCTTTGTCTTCTTCTTTATTTAATTAAAAACATTATATTCGTACAGTTATTCTAAAGATTTTAAACATAGGTACTGTATAATAATTTAAACATGTTTCTTCAACTTTAGTTACAATTGACAGCTCTCTCTTAAATGCAACAATTATGTGTACATTATTGAATTTGAACTGTACCGATTAATTAATAACAATTAACTTTATTATTTCAATAAATAATTTAAATTATTATAAAATCTTTAAACCATTTTTACAGATATCTGTATTATGCATTATTGAATACAGGAATTACAGATTCCTGTAATAAATGCGTATTACAGATATCTTTAAAATTGGTAATTCAGATTCCTGTAATAAAACAACAGAGATATATACAACATAGAGGAAGTTTTAATGATACGTTGTGTTAAACAGAAGCAGCATTGAAATAATTAAAGAAAGATGATTATCTCGTATTATTTAGCTTATTATAACATTTACCTATATATTATTAAGATTATTTATTTTCCTTTTCTATTCAATGTTCGTTTTTTTTACATTTTTAGATGCCACACCTCTTCTATCGCCACTATTTCTATGCCTAAAATGACGGCCATATTTGTCTCCAAATGTCAGTGTTTATAAATATTATATGTAATGGTATATAAAAAATCTCCTTTCTTTATAACAAAGATATTAAAGAAAGTATACTTAACTTCACAACAAGATGATACAAATATAGCTCGAGTGGTAAATATAACTTATGTCAATGTAAATTACAGCATAAAATAATTTATTTGTAGGATACTGTTCGTACAGTCAACGAAGGTACACAAATAATCAGTACAACAACAAACGTAGAGTGCGACGTGTCAATCTGTCCCCTGTTTAGCACAGACAGTTTTGATAAGATCTTACTTGACACTCCTCGCAGTGAACCGGGTCAACGGTGACAACTGATAAACAGAATAAAGAGAAATGTTCTCGAGTCTCACCCGCCATTACAAAAGAAACTCTATAAACTAGTAAGCGACAACAAAACCGGTTGTTCTTTTTACATCAAACGACTACAATATTTGTTTTCAGGCCGTTTAGTTTACGTTACTAACGTACGATAGAAAGAAATATACATAGCGACAATACGGCTTCCATAATATGATATTAAAGTCAGAATTTATTTCATTTTATAATTCAACGCTTTTGTTAACTTCCATTAAATTTTACTTCCGTTAACTTTAGTCCGTTACATTGGTTGTTTGATGAAAAGTACATCTTAAGAAAGTTTTCGAAATAGCAAAAAAAAGGTCTTCAAACATTTTGGATGGTTAACTTTTTAACAATTAACTTTAACTTTCGTTAAATTTTCGAATTTTCGATTAACTGTAACTTCTGTTACATTTTCGGAATTTTAACGGTTAACGAAGTTAACTTTTTTATTAACGGATTAACAATTAACGAAGTTAGCTATTCGATTAACTGTGCCCACCTGTGCATATTGTGTAGATAAACAGTTGGTTAATAAACACTTTTTAGTGTTCTTTGTACGAGTGAGAAGATAAAATAATGAAGTGAAAAACAATATTGTATATGTATTTATGGGTATAATTATAATTGTATTTAGGGTGTATTTATAGGTATATAACTGTGTTCAAGGTTTATTTATGGGTATATTTGTAACGGTATTTAGGGTGTAATTATGGGTATATTTATTAATGTATTCAAGGTGTATTTATAGGCTTTTACCAAATGGTATTGTAGTGATTGTCAAATAGATAATAAACATGTATTTAGAATAAGAATGATAAGATATATAAAAGGTAGTTAGTCTATGGAAAGGAGTATGAAAGTAGACAGCGAGGAAGTAAGACGTATATAAGATATAGCCTGCGTGGCAAGTATTAAGATATAGCCTGTGTGGCATGTAACAATAGTTATTAATAAAGTATTATATTTACTGAGTGTTCTTATTTAATATAAAATATAACAGGTATATGTTATCATGCCGTCTTTTCTATTATTGAAATATAAATTATAATTAGTCATAATACATATTGGGACAATTGGGATTAAATTAAAAAAATCGACTCGAAAAAGTTTTGGAGCCACTGGCGGCTTGATTTAGTTCATTAAAAATGCAACAGATGTCGCTACTAATCTCGTTTGAAATCGAATGACAGGTGAAAATACGGCCTGATTCACACGGACACTCTGCTCCGGTCGATTATTGTCAACTGTAAAATGTAAACTGGGAATATTTTAAGCGGTTTAAAAATTGAAAACGCTTCACAAATATTTTCAATAAGCACTGTAACATCATATCAAGTACGTTGGTACGAAGAATAAAAAGAAATTTGGTTGAAAATAAATAAAACGTGACCGTGTTAACGTAGCCCTATCATATCGTGTTATGGAAAATGGCCGCTAAACGTCAAATGGGAATTTTTTTAAAATAAAAATGTGATCAAATCATTGTCCGGCTGTTTTAACGAATTTTTCGAAGAAAAACATAGCTATTTGTAATTTCTTATCGCCATTAAGTAATTTTCGATAGATAAAATCAACGAAAAAGCGTCAAGTTAATGACAGCAAAGAATGCAACATTGCAGGTTAATAAGTTATTAATAATAAGTTGTTTATGCTCTGTTCTATACAGACAGGTATGTGGTGCAGTTTTATCTCGATATAACATCATATTTATGTTGCTGAATTGCGGTCTATCTCTCCTCGCCTTCAGTTGTGAAATCTGTCGATACCTACAGCTAGTCTGGACATTATCAGGTACGATGACACTTACCCGTTTATGTAATTTTGTTATTTATATCGGCGTGTACACGTTACATACGTGTGTTTATTTAGACTAGTGTAGTTGATATTATCGGAAAGCTTGAAAACATTTTCAAACGGGCTATCACATTAATATAACGACAGGTTCACTCGGGAGTTTTTGACAGACAGTTTGAAGCGCAGTGAGTTATTTTTTACCATTTTCAATCATGTTTATTAAATATATTTTACTTACTATTGTTTTTACTTACTGTGCATACGACTGTCTGTCAAAAACTCAAAAGGCGACTGTCGTATAATTTTTACACCCCGTTTAAAAGTGTTTCTGGCAAGCTAGCAAATTTTATTAGCTAGGCTGTAAATATCGTCCCATAATACTACATATTAAAACTATGACATTTGTGTTAATACAGATGTTATTCTGTTTAATTTCAGACGTGAGACATGCGTACAACGCCCTCAGTGTCCAGTGCTTATAACTTATTGCAACGTTGGCTGACAATCGAAATAATTATTTATATTTAATAATTCTCATAATAAAACGTAAGTCAAATGTATTTTACTTTATGTGGAGCTATTTTAAATTATGTACGAATGTTTAAGAATAAAAAAATACTAGAGATGTTATTTTTGTATGTGTTTTATTTCATAGAAATATGTACGGTGGTTTTGTTTTACTATTTAGTGCAAATACATATACCGTAAGTAACTATACCCTTGTGCAGTGAAATACTGCGTATCGGTCCGAGCACAAGAGACCACCCAGCTCGGGTTGGGGGGGGTCATATTTTAACTCAAAAAATGGTACTTCACATTAATAATTTGTCATTTAATGTGACCAATTCATTCTGTAACAAATTAAGTTGTTACAGAACATAATAGAATAGAGTCATTATTGTAGTCAATTAGGTTACATAATTTTATTACCTAAACACTTAAGAATTCAATAATATTTACTGAATAATATTATGTAAGTCCTAGTATATAAGCTAGCTTAAAAACAAAACTCAGACAGTGAGTGTATTGCAGTTCATCAGACAGTGTCTTGATAGTAAGTCATCATATATTTACAAGAGGAACCCTTGTCAGGCCCGCTTCATATACGTCCCTTGATAACACTTAAACCCGTTTTAATTGCCAACAGTGGCATTATTTAAATATATTATTCTCCTGGTAAATATTTTATAAATTTATTTGTTTTCAATGTTTATTTTTCAAAATGTGCAATTTAATTTAATTTTTTAAATTTTGTTGATAAACAATTCTATAATGGGATTGTATATAAAAAATATATAATTTATGCTCAAGTAACTTATTTATTTATGAACGGTTGACGACATTTTTGATGGTATCTATCGTAAAAATACACTAGAACATTTTATAAATGATTGAATATTTAAACAATTTGTACATTTATTTATTAATAATTCTTATGGCATATTTGTCCATATAACCACTAGCTAGAATAATGGTTACCGGTCTATTATCATAACCGCGAGACCAACAGACGCTTGTGTAAATAGACTTAACATATAGGTATATATGCAACATTAAAATATATTTTGGGTTTTAATTTTTAAAACCGGGTATAGGTGTTATCACGATGAAGAAAATCAAAAGCGGCCCTGTGAAGGGTTCCCCTTGTTAGTAGTCTGCAGTAGTCATCGAGTCGAAAGGTAGATTTTTTTTGTTTGTTTGTTTGTTTAATGCATTGTAATCAAAATTCAAATTCATGTAATTATCGTCATTAATGTCGCATCAATTCATTCTGTAAAATTAATTAAGTAATCAAAATCTATGTTATTATTATATAGTCCAGTCGCTAGACAATTTCGTATAGGGGTGGCGCTAGAAAAACATGACGGCGAGTACGTTTTTTTCAAGAAATTGGTAGATTTTAATGTATAGAACACATTTTTAGAAACTAAAATTTTTATAACAAAATCTTTTAATATAGTTATTTTTATTTATTTATTTATGTTTTTGAATACAATTGTGATTATTACAATTTAAATTATGTGCTTTATATATTTTCCCATTATTTGAACAATTTTAAAGTAATCGTGGTCGGACAGAAACCATTAATTAGGGCATTAAATTTTCTATGGATGGAATTCTAGCTAGAATTCTATTTTTATCTATTATAATTTAAAATTTCATTTTGAAATTCAATTAAAGACATCTTAAACACAGCGGTCGAACGTAACTCCACATTTCAGGCGTAATCTCCAAACTCGATGTCGCTAAGTGATTTTTTTGTGGGCTCTATTTCAATAACTATTTATATTACATAATTTTTAAAAACACTGTTTTGTTCGTAATTTTATCAGCTTTAAGATTGATAAAACATGATTTTTTTTCTAAAACAACGAGTTTTGATTTCTGTAGCCAGTCGAAGTATGACTATTTCAGAGTATTTCAGACAAATAGCGCAGTAATATCTTATACTATTTTAATAATAGAATTATTCAGAAATAAGATTTGCTTTTGTTTATTACAAATGCAATTCTGACAGATTTAAAATTAATGAATTTGCTAGTCAGAAACAACGTTTATTTGTTTCTGCTCGATACAATCGCATTGGTCTGAAATTGTCTTGTTTCGACTGTCAAAACAGGGTTCAAAACTATGCATGTGATATGAAAATACAATTAATGCTTTCTGAAATACAATTGTAAAAGGTGTAGAAGGAATGAAAAGTGATACAGATTTATGTAAAAAATGATAATAGAGATTCTTGTCTTATTTTTTCAAAAATCTTTATTACAGGAATCTGTTTTACCATTTTTACAGAAATCTGTATTACCATTTTTATAGAAATCTGTATTACCATTTTTATAGAAATCTGTATTACCATTTTTATAGAAATCTGTATTACCATTATTATAGAAATCTGTATTACCATTTTTACAGAAATCTGTACAAGTGTTTATTAAAGCAGCGATTCTCAACCTGTGGGGCGCGCCCCCTAGGGGGGCGTGATAAAATTGAATGGGGGGCGCGAGCATATTGAGAAAAAATATTATTAAAAAATTTATTTACTATAAAAAATAAAATACATGTTTACATTTACACTTTAAAAATAGGATTGTATCAGTACTGCACAATGTATTTATTAATTAACTTAATAAGAGATTTTCTTAAGTTTTTTTGGGTGAATGCAAGGGGGGGGGGGGTCAACAAATTTCTTTAAAAATGTGCAATAACTAACTTTCGTAATAACGACCAAATGACCTTAAAAAATGTGAAGGGGGGAAAAGTTATCATCATGTTCTATACATTGAAATCTACCAATTTCTTGAAAAAAAAACGTACTCCGTCATTTTTGTCTAGCTCAAATATTATAATGAATGGACTAATAATGTTTACGTACAGAAATAAATCACGAAACAATATTTTTCACAGATTTGAATTTTTTTTATTTTTTGTGTTTTTGAACAAACAGTCTTATCTGTAGAAATGGAGTAGAAAGAACACTACACCTTTTCCAATTGTATTTGAAAGCATCAATTGAATTTCAGAATAGTCAATTGTATTTCAGAAAGCGCCAATTGTTTTTTTAGAAAGCATCAATTGTATTTCAAAATTTGGAAATTTAAAGGGTTAAAATTTTCCGTTAAACGTTAGGTCATTAGGTTTCATATTTTTTTGTCAATATTAAATTTATAATTATTTGTAAAACGACAAATATTAATTTTGTTACATGAAAATTATCAAATCATGATATTCCTGCATTTTCTTTTAAAAAGTTAATTTTGAAATATCTTTGAAATTCACATTAATTTTTATATGTAAGATTTTATTTGAATACATTTTAATAAATAATTTTTTATCGAATTATCACTGAAATTTTTTGCACATCAGAATTTTTCTCGCTTGACAATTTTTTTAAGAGAAGGGGAGGGGCAAAAGAAACTCGCCCAGGGCACCAAAATTGCAAAAGCCGGCTCTGAGTATACGTACTTCAACAATGTGCGATATGCCAGTAGGGTGCTAATTACATAGTAGTTAAATATTTTTTTAATAATATAATAGTATTATAATAACATACTACTTTAATAACGTGGATATTATGCATATTATGCAAAATAGAAAAAAAATTGAAAACATTTCTGAAATATAATTGACTATTTAGAAATAGTGATACAGATTTCTGTAATAAATGATAACACATAATACAGGAGTCTGTTTTACCATTTTTACAGAAATCTGTATTACCGTTTTTACAGAAATCTGTATTACCATTTTTAAAGAAATCTGTATTACCATTTTTACAGAAATCTGTATTACCATTTTTACAGAAATCTGTACAAGTGTTTATTAAAGGTATTTGTATGCCATGTGGATAATACAGATTTTTGAAAAAATGGCATACAGATGCGTTACAACATTCAAATATGTTTTATTAATGTATTCTTTACGGATACAATTGATAGGTTTTTATATTAATAGTTTTTTTTATGAAAGCTAATATTGAATAATTAGGTCAGGCACGTATTAAAAAATAACGGTATGGAGAACCATACACGACTTCTATGTTCTGTAATATCTTTTACAATATTTTTTAATATAAAACTCATCTTTGTATTATAAATATTAGTTTTCTGATATTCTAATGTCAGTGTTGTATAATACAGAATTTTGTAGAATAATAATTATATGACATTTGAATTTAACTGCGTTTGTTTCCATGGCAATATGAATTTAATTATATTTAAAATTAAAATTTTGAGGGTGGTTTTTACTTATTAAATAAGTGCCCCTTAGATTGGATTAAACAACAAGTGTACCAAATCTTATCAAAATTGGTGAGTAGTCACTTTTTAGACGAAAACAGGTACAAAATTTTGAATATTTCCAAAACCTATAATCCGATTAACACCAAAATCAATAGGTCTGGAGTACTCAATGAGGCAAACATTTTCCACGAAAATAATTCAAATCGGTACATATTTACAGTAGTTATTGTGAACGGAAGAAAATTCTACATCCAGACACCCACATATTAGTACAATCAGAATCTGCTCTTATTTCGGATACGATTTTTCGATGGTATTTCAATACTTCCATTACTTTGAACATGGAAGTAAAATCAATCGGTACTTTTCAATAATTTTTTTACAAATGAAACGGATTACTTTTTGCTTTAATTATATAATAATTATAAATTTTACAAACGAGTACATACCTATAAATTTTAAACAGTACAGTTTTTAGAATCGAGGCAAATTAATTAATTTACTTTTTTATGTTTGGGTCTAACAATGTAAGTTCGTTTATTTGTTTGTAAATTAAATATGACTATAATATTGTTTAAATATTTTATTTTCATCAATTCTAATAATCAAGCATTATCGTAACATAATTTATCCGTACATTTTAAATTCAAACAAATAAAATATAAAGTATAATCGACTGATTTTATATACGTTGATATTTTGAACCAATAATTAATTTTAAAATTTTCATCGAAGAACGTTTGTTGCAATTTTTAAGTAACATATTTTTTATATAGAACAGCATTAGTTGTGTCAGTGATCTCTATGTGACAACAGTACGTACAGTACAAAATAATTATTGTATATTTACAATTTATTATATTAGTAACTTACAACGAATATTTATTTTAAATAATAGCTCAATAATTTTAAATTTAAAAAGATCTTTTTCTGTTTTCGCCGGAGGCGCAGTGACCTCTAGCTACATCACTGATTATACCTCATTGTATAAAACTATTTTTGAATTATTAATATAGTGATTACATATGTAATATACTTGCAATACTTAAATTTAAAATTAAGGGATCACTAATAATATTTTTAGGTATTTTTGAATGGCTGCATGTCCGCAAAAAACGGTCGTAGAAGAGTTTAAAAATAATACAGTTTTAAAGCTTGAATATTCTAGTTTCTGAATGATTTGTTGAAAAATTGACTATCCTTCAGGATAATCTTTTTTTTTTAAGATGAAACGCTAAAAGAAATTTCAAAAATTGAAAAGAACCAATTGATTTTTTTAACACGTGCCTGACTTAATTCAATATTAGCGTTCTTAAAAAAACCATTAATATAAAAACGTATCAATTGTATCTGTAAATAAAACGGGCAAGTGCGTGTTGGGCACGCACATGATAGGGTTCCGTAGTCATTCTCACTACGATTTATAATTTTTTTTTTTTTTAATTTTCGTGACCGAAGGGTTAAAATCAAAATGTCATATTGCTTTAATTATTGCATTTTAGGAGACCTATCAAAGGACACCCCACTCAATGGGGTAAATGGAAAAAAAATGTGAGTTAACTTTTCAATCTATGATAGAGGGGGGTCCAGAATATTTTTGACAATGTTCATTATAATTTTCAGTGAAAGTACTAATTAAAAGCTACATTCTGAATTTTTTCAGATTTTTTGAATCGATAGTTTAGAAAATAGAGGGGGGGGGGGACGCTCTGACAGCGACATTAAAAAGCAAATATTTTGTGACTGAAGGGTTGAAATCAAAAAGGGTTAAACTGCAGTTTACGGTAACTAATTCTAATGAATCTGAGAAAATAACAGTGTAGTCATAGATAACATAAATACATAAAGTGGGCGGGGCGTACTTCATTTGAAGAATGGCGCGATTTTTAAAATTTATATTATTAAAGATTTATTAATTTACGTGTTTTTTTATT